>CM052009.1:0-4823066 GCA_028455935.1 Simplicillium aogashimaense | reverse complement strand
ACCCTAACCCTAACCCTAACCCTAACCCTAACCCTAACCCTAACCCTAACCCTAACCCTAACCCAACCCTAACCCTAACCCTATCCTAACCCTACTAACCCTAGAGAATCTCTTCTTAAAACTTGGTTCTTCAGGTTGGGTCAGGGTCTGGGTCGGTCTTAGGGTCTAGCATTGGGTCATCTTCTTATAGAGAATCTAAAGATTCTCTTATAGAGAATCTCTTCTTAAAACTTGGTTCTTCAGGTTGGGTCAGGGTCTGGGTCGGTCTTAGGGTCTAGCGTTGGGTTAATTTAGAATACTTCCCTGTTCTTTAAAATTAAATAGAGGCTTAGATCCTAGTAGGAATTCTAGACCTAGGTCTAGAATAAGGTCTGGGTTAGTATCTAGGTAGGGGTTAGGGTAGGTCTTTGGGTTATATAAAGGCCTTTCTTCTTCCCTTTAAGTAACCCTACTCTCTAGTTCTCTATCCTTTTCTACTCTCTAGTTCTTCCCCTTTTCTTCTTCCTTTACTTTCCTTTACCTACTCTCCTTACTAGATCTTAGTCTCTCTCTAGAGACTATCTCTCTCTTTTACCTATCCTCTACTCTATCCTCTACCCAATCCTCCACCCTATCCTCTACCCTATCCTCTACCCTATCCTCCACCCTATCCTCTACCCAATCCTCTACCCTATCCTCCACCCTATTCTTCCTTAATAAAGGAAAATAAACCCCCTCCTAGGTTCCAAGGCTCTAGGTTTGAGTCTTCGAAGAACCTTCTCTTCTTCCTCTTCTTTTTACCCTCCCTTACCTCCCTCTACTACCTTCTACCATGACTACCCTGGAGTGCCCAACCTGCAAGGTCCACTATAAGGATGTTCATGAACACATTCGCAAGAAACACCCCCAGGAGCCCTATACAGTACTCCAATTACAACCTCTTGGGTTAACCCCCTGCCCTATATGTGGAGTACCCTGCAGGGGAGAGCATGGGGTCCGTACCCATCAACGGAAGATCCACAATATTACCGGATCCTCCCATATCTCAACCCTTCCTCGCAACCGGGACCTACGGGTCTCAGACGATGAGGAAGAGGTAGGTCGAGCCGCAGTACAGAAGCTACTACGGAAGAGACCCGCACACAGCCCCCCCCCTTCCCTTCCTTCCTCCTCTACTCGCCAACGCACCTCAAGAAACCATGGTTTCCAGAGCCTCTCACAAAGGCTCCCCCAAGGTCAGAGCCCTCCTCTAAGAGCCTCCAGGGCCCGGAGTTTTTCCCTAGGTAACCCTAGGAGCCCAGACCCCCCGCGAGGTAGAAGAGCCTCAACCTCATCACAAGGCTCACTACCTTCCCTCAAGGCCCTGACTCAACCTCCCCACGAAGTGTCACCTTCACCTCAAGGCCCCCTGTCACCTTCACCTCGAGGCTCTCGGGGCCTCGAGACCTCCATCTTTACAAGACCTCAAGAAGTCTCCCCCCCTCCCCCTTCCTATTCTAGGAACTCTACTACTTTCCAATTCCAGGAAGGCTAGCCTTCCCCCTCCTTTACCCAGGGAAGCCAACAGCCACGGGTCTTAGTAGTAGACTCTCTACCCCAACCAAGAGCATCCACTACCCTAGGAAGCCAATGGTTACAGGTCCCCCAGGTAACCCTCCCCTCTCAAAGAACCTCTGGGAACCCCCGAGGCCAGGGTTTCCAAAGCCCCTCCCTCCAAAGCCTAGGTCCTACCCTAGAGGCCCAACACACCAAAGCCCTAGAGATTATTACTCAAAAGAGTAGTATAAAGCTCTTAGTATCCTTTTCTCGGATCCCTATCCCTGAGAAGAAGTTACATGCCCGGCAGGCTACCCTATTCAACGAAACCTGCCAGAGGATCTCACAGTCTTTCCTCAAAAGACCTAGTGAAAAGACCCTCCTCCACCTCCTCCTCCTACCCCGAGTCCTTGGTCTCTCTCTCCAAAAGGGTAACCTAGCCTCCACTCTTCGGAACTACCCTTCTATTATCCCTATCCCTGAAGAAGGAGATTACCCAGAGAGGCCCTCAGAAGAAAAAACCTATGAGCCCCAACCTCCAAACCCAATCCGAAGAGCAACACACCTCCTTGAGCAGGGCTTTGTAGGAAGGGCCGCAAAGGCTCTCTATAATACAGCCCCCCTAGCCCCAGATACAGAGGCAAATAGGGAAATCCTTAGAGGAAAACACCCTATAGGGGAAAAGAGCCCCTTCAACCAAAAGGTCCGGCCAGCCTCGGGACCCCCAATTACCCTTGAAGCTATCCAGGAAGCTGTGAGATCCATCCATAAGGAAAAGGCCCCTGGCCTTAGTGGGTGGACGAGGCCTCTCCTAGACCTTGTTACCCTACACGATAGCCCCTTCCTCCGAGCCCTGCGGCTACTAGCAGATCAGGTCCGACAGGGTACTGCCCCAGGGCAGGAACTCCTCTGTGCCTCGAGGCTAGTTAGCCTAGTCAAGGAAAATGGGGACATTCGGCCAATTGCAGTAGGGGATATGATCTTTAGAGTAGTTGGAAAGGCTCTCCTCAGCACTCTCTTCAAGGAAGAGATGCTTCTACCTACCCAGCTAGGGGTTAACTCTAAGGGAGGAGTAGAGCCAGCCCTCTACCTTCTTGCAGAGGTAATTGAGGGCTTTAACTCTCTAGGGATTACCGAGATCTCTAGCTGGGACCAAGCCAATGTATATAACAACCACTCGAGGAGGGCTATGGCAAGTGCTGTAGCGACCTATGCTCCTACCTTTTACAAGGCCGCAGCATGGATCTATGGCACAGCAAGCCTCCTGGTTACCCCGGATGGTTATTTCCTAGCCTCGGCAGAGGGTACTAGACAAGGTGACCCTCTTGGGCCTCTCTTCTTTAGCCTTACCTTCCGGCCTACCCTCGAGACCCTTCAACGACGGCTACCAAAGGCGGTAGTAGTAGCCTACCTCGATGACCTCTATATCCTAAATAGGAATAGAGAGTCCTGCACTCCTCAGGTTACAGAGGTCTTCGAGGCTTCCCCCTTTACTCTTAACCTAGCTAAGAGTAAGGCCTACCCTATTGCAGAGGTAAGAGAAACTGGCCTCAAGGCCCTAGGCTCTTTCCTAGGCCCAGTAAGGAAGAGAGAGGCTTTCCTACGGGATAAGGTATCCCAATTCGAGATAGTCCTTAGTAGGCTACGCGAAATGAGTACCCAAAATGCCCTCCTTTTACTTAGAGGTTCGGTCTCCCTTCTCCTCCGGCACCTCCTCCGACAACTCAACCCAGAAGGCCTCAGGGCCCCCTGGAAGACGGCTGATAGGGCTATCGATAGTATTATCGGGAGCCTTGCAGCCCGGGTCCCAGGAGATACAGGTACCCCCTTTAATAGGGACCTGGTGAGTCTCTCGGTAAGAGACGGAGGCCTAGGTCTCCCACGGCACACTGACCTCGCGGAAGAGACCTACCGAGCCGCACAGAGAGCCGCGGAACCTACCCTCCAAATCCTACTTGGAAGACCCTTTCCCTTGGTAAAGGAACGAGCTTTGGAGCCGGATGACCCTGATCCCCCAGGTAGGAACAGAGGCCTAAGGGCCTCCCAATTCCACCAACAACAATCCCCTAGGGCTCCCAATCCTCTCAGAGACCTACAGGCCACCTCAGCCCAAGAGGTATTCAAGGCTTCCAACCAAAGGGTCCTCCAAAGGGTTCTAGCCACCCTCGACCACCGAGCCCTACAGACTCGGCTAGAGAATGCTACCTATCTTGGCCGTAAATGGCTATCTATCCTGCCCACTACAAAAAACCATCAACTTGCGGATAGAGAAGCCAAGGAGGCCCTGAGAGGAAGGCTCCTCCTTCCTATCAAGGAAAAAGGAATACCCTGTAATGCCTGCGGAGGCCAGGTTGACCTAAACCACGAGGATATCTGTAAGGGGGCCTCAAGGAGGTATACGGCCAGGCATGACCTGATAAAGAGGGCCTTTATAAGAGCCCTCTCTACCCAGGAAGGCCTACAGGTCGAAGAGGAACCTCGGGTCTCCCCATGCGGGGATAAGAGAGCCGACTTCTCATCCACTCTACAGAATACCAGGTACTACTATGACGTCCAGGTAGTTGCCCTTAATAAGGGATCGGCGAGAGAGGAAGCCCAGGAGACCCTACGGGAGGCTGCAGAAGCTAAAAGACGGATTTATCAATCTCTAGGTTCCTTCTTTATCCCCCTCATCTTCTCATCTGGTGGCCTTATGGAAAGATCAACCGCACAAGCCTATAAGTCTTTACAAAAGGCTATTGGCCCTATTGCCTCGGCTTTCCTAGATACCTCTATTGGGGTAACTCTAGCCCGTACCAGGGCTATTGCAGCCTCCTCAATAGCACCACTAGGAGCCTAGGCCCTATAAGAGGAAATAAGACCTCTTCTTCTGACCTCTCTAGTATATTGGTATAACTACTCACCTATATATTAGAGAGTATCTTTTTTGCCTTCCCTTCCTATTGTCTACCCCCTCCCTCCAAGGCTCTAGATTTAAATCTCCCCTCTTTTTCCTCTTCTCTTTCTCTTCCTTCTCTTCCCCCCCCCCCCCCCCCCCTTCTCTCTTCTTCTATCTCTTCTATCCTTTATATACAGGAATAAGGTAGCCTACAGTATGAAAGCCGGAATGGTGACCGACTGGGCACTGTCCCGGCATTCAACTTTTGCCTAGGCCCTCCTTTCCTCTTCTTTTTACTTATAAAAACCTTTCCCTTCCAAGGCCCTGGGTTCGAACCCTGCCTTAGTCTTTCCCTCTTCTCTTCTCTTTCCTTCTTTCTTTCTCCAATCTCTCTTTATTATCTTCTCCTCTCCCCTCTCCCTAGTAAGGAATACTAGTATTTTCTTAGGAAAGCCTACTTTAGGAGGGTATTTTATACCTTTTATTACTTGTAATTTAGTTGCTAGCTAGCTTAGAGTAGGAAATCTAACCCTATCCTAACCCTACTAACCCTACAACCCTCTCCCCTCTCCCTAGTAAGGAATACTAGTATTTTCTTAGGAAAGCCTACTTTAGAAGGGTATTTTATACCTTTTATTACTTGTAATTTAGTTGCTAGCTAGCTTAGAGTAGGAAATCTAACCCTATCCTAACCCTACTAACCCTACTCTACTATATACTAATATAAAACTAATTTATCAAGTATAACTATAAAGTTATTATAAATACTATTTTTATATTAATATTTTATAAGACTAAATACTTTTATACCTTTTTTCTATAAACCTTTAATATTAAGAATAAAAAGATAATAGATATAATGGTTTCAACTAACTATATTAATATTTAACTAAGCTACTACTAGTAGTATCTAGAGTTAAAGAAGAGAATATATATAAAGAAAAAGTTTTTATAAACTTATCTAATAATATATAATATCAAGATATAATTCTCAACTAGTAAAGCTATACTTATAGATATTTATAGTTTATTCTATAGAGTAGTCTAAGTTTGGGTTATAGGCCTAATAGATAGATTTAAAGCTACTTTCAAGCTTTTTTATTAATATAAGACTATATAGTTTTAATTAGGATATTAATCTACTAACTTATTAGGTAGAATTTATCTATTTAAATAGCTTTTAGATACTAAAATACTTTCAATAAGCTATATAAAAATAATAAATACTACTTTTTAAGACTTAATAATATAAAGATACTTACTAAATATTTTAAAATAATTCATTTTATTATTATTAAGCTATAGTATATACTGAAAGTAGAAATTAGAATAAACTAAATTTCACTAAAATACCACTACTACTTAATATCCTCTATTAAAGTACTATTAGATATAAATCTATTTAAATCTCTTAATAAACTATTAACTAACTATTATAATAACTATTAGATAGTTGAAGATTAGAAATAAGAGAGAAAAGAGAGAGGGATTTATTATATATAGCTATCTAGTATAGAGACTAAAGCTTACTGCTTTAACTAATATATAGCTAGGCTTGAGTTCTTATAGTCTCGATAGTATACCCCTGGCGCTATGTAGGACTGCAAGGGTCCCGACATAGCTTATAGGTTACGTGGCTAGCTACCCTAGAGGGTCGCTGGGTTTGTTCTATAATAATTATCCCCTCTCCCAGATAGTACTATCCCTAGTATTGCAGTATTGGCTCTTTAATATTAATTGTTCTCTTTAATTTCTATTTAGATCTTTTACTATTATTATACTATTATTATACTAGCATTTCTTCAGTAGTTGCTTTGTTTTAGTAGAAAAGTAGGTCACTAGCTATTAATAGTAATGGCTTTACTCTATTATTTCGCTAGCAGTTGTTAATAGCTGTCAAAGAGTAACTGCATTTTCGCTGTTGTTTTGCTATATTAATAATGCCTTTTATTACTATTTTGTAAATAGCTATAAAGCTATTATCTTTCTATTATTTCTCTAGTTATTTCTTCTCTTTTTTTTATTCTTCTTTTTATTTTTAATAATCTATCTTTTTGCTATTAATATCTCTTTTCTATATATATTTTATTTTATTTTATTAATATCTATATAATATTATCTTCTAATTGTTACCTTCTCTAAATACCCTATTATTATAATAATAGTTCTATAGCTTACTATATTTCTAGTCCTACTATTACTATACTTAATATTAATTATAGTATTATTTTACTATTAGCTATCTAGCATATATCTAGTTCTGGTTAGTAGAGTTCTTCTCTAAATTTTAATACTATAGCTACTTATATACTAGTATATTATCTTACTATTATTTTCTAAACTTTATATTAACTATTCCTTTAGATTTAGTCTAGTCTTATTTACTATTAGACTTATTTAAATCTATAATACTCTATTATATTAATATCTCTATCTTCTAGTATTATCTTCTAATAAAGACTTAATAAATTTAGATCTTTCTATTAAGATACTATTATTATATTAGAGATTTTTTCTTTTTTATTATTCTAGTCTATTACTATTAATACTCTAATATCTAATATCTATATTTACTATTAGACTACTATAACTAAGACTACTATTACTAGACTCCTCTTTTTCTATTATATTAAGACTAATACACCAACTATACTAAGTAGTTATAGTTCTCTATTTAATCTAACTAGTAGTAAGAAGAATATCTTATATCTTTTTTATATTACTATTAATAAATATAAGATTAAACTATCTAGCTTTAATACCACTGGTTCTAATAAGTATTATTATTAGAGCTATAGTAATAGTCTAGTACTATACTATAAACTTTCTTCTATAATTATAGATAAATCTTCTACTACTGGTATTACTCTATCTACTCTCTAGTTCTTCTTTAATCTAGATAGTTAATAGAATAAACCAATTTCTTCTACTAAGCTTATTAATAACCTAGTATCTTTCCTACCTAGTAATATCTTTGACTTGTTCTTCTATTAGAGTAATATAGAATTAGAAATATTACTATCTTAATTCCTAGTTATATCTTATACTACCCTAGTAACTATTTAATAACCTATTAATCCTTCTATTACTATTGCTAATCCTATTAATATAGAGAAGCTCTAGTATACTACTACTATCTTAGAGACTACTAATAATTCTCTCTATAACTTTATTCTTTCTTCTAATAGAGATTGCTAGTATTGTAATATCTATTGCCAATATTATTACTACTATATTAATATTGCTTAGAAGTCTAATTTAACTATTATTATATTAGAATTATATTACAACCCAATAGCAGATAACTTATACTATACTTTCTATACTAATAGTAATAAATACTATTTTCAAGTATATCTCTAAGTCTTTCTTATAGCTATTACTAATCTATTATTTCTATAGATATTTACTATAATAATAGATAATTACAATAATTACTTATATATTATTAACTATATTAATACTCTAGTAGCTAACTAGTATAATACTACCTAGATACTTACCAATGAATAAGCTTAGAACTGATTTTATCTATAGTTATATAAAGTACTATATTATCTCTATTATAGCTTTAATTAGATAATAAAGTAGTATAGACTTGAATATTGGTTTACTAAGAATAAGAATCCTTCTTATATAAGTCTCTATTATATCCCTATTATTTCTTTATTACTAACCTTTTAACCCAGTCTATTATTTAATATTATAAAGTAGTAGTTATATACCATTACAATACTATCTTATAGAGAATTCCTATATCTAGCTATAATACTATAAGTTCCAACTATTATACTATTAACTTTCTTATCTAATTACTATAGCTTCTATATAAACAATATCTATATAAGTATATAATAGTACTATAATTAGAATCCATTAACTATAGTTTTTCCCTTTAATAGCTAGGTAAGAGCAATTATTATACTAGTATTATACAAGTACTACACAACCATAGATTTTTAAAAGACAGCGATTTTTAGATAGACTAATTCCCCTTGACTTAGAGTATAGTTTAAAGCTATTACTTAACTATTAATATAATATTATTACTATTTGCTTTATATAGGATTTTCTATTTATAGTTTAGATAGGTATAAGGTTATACTAGGGTTTTACTATTATAGTACTAGGGGTTTTATAAAATAATAATTGCCTAAGAGGCTGGTTTATATAATTTCTTTAGTTGTTTTTATTTTCTTAGTATTATCTTACTATTATAATTCTATTTATTCTAGTATTTATTTTTATTATAGATTAGTAGATATATTATATATCTTAGAGTAGAATATATATTACTTTTATATCTTAATATTAAATATACTTCTCTACTTTTTATTCTAAGATTTTACTGGGGTACTAGTATATTGCCAGCAACTTAATAGCATTTTACCTATTTAAATCTTTAGACTAGTTTAAGTATATTAATATTATTATAGTATATCTATTAGTTATATTTAGAGGACTAGCCTTTTTATTTAACTAGATATTAAATTAATTTATTTAACTAATATCTATCTCTTATCTTATTAATTTCCTACTAGTCTTTCTTATCTATAAGATTAGATATTAATAATATCTTCTTAGCAAGATTTCTATTTTATTTCTCTAATAAGCTAATATAGAAAATATTATATATTCTTAAATACTTTATTAGAAATATAAGTTAATATACTTATATACTAATATATTTCTTTATCTAGAATAGACCTATAAATTTAGAGTTTAGCTTTCTTATTATATTTTTTAACTAGATATACTTGGTTAATAGAAGTATTAAGTTTTTCTTTTTTAGTATAAGTGGTTTATATTTTCTATTATAGTATTTAGCTTATCTAGCTAGTATATCTTTCTAGTATTTCTTTAAGTATTTTCTTAACTCTACTAATCTTTCTAATCTTATATAGGCTTCTAGTATTCCCCTCTCTAGTAGATTAATCTTAACTTAGTCTATAAAGAATAAAAGATAATTATATAGAGCCTTATAAGGGAAATATTTAATTATTAAGTTCTAGATATTATTATATATAAATTATATAATTAGTAATAATATTATCTAATTAATTTAGTCTAATAAAATAAATACTTATAAGTAGTATTCTAGTATCTAGTTTACCTATTCTATTTAGCTATTAGTCTATAAATAAAATACTATAGATATCTTTATCTTAGTATTTATATAGTAGTATAGAGTAGACTAGAATTTACTTATAAAGACTATTCCTCTATTACTTACTATACCTTCTAGATATCTATAATAATACTTAACTTTATAATAGAATAACTTAGCTAGCTTAAATATATTAATAGTAGTATTTACTAGTAGAAATATTATATACTTAGTAAATTAATTAACTATTACTAGAATAGTATTAGTATTACTTTTATAATACTCTACTTTTAGTAATCCTATTATAAAGTCTATAGAGTATTTCTAAAAAGAATATTATAAAATAGAAAATAGTTAGAGTATTCTATAAGGTTTATACTATTAGGAGGTAATATACTAGTAAACTAGATACTCTTTTATATATTTCTTAATATCTCTTATAATATTCTTCTAGTAGTATTTCTACTAGATTAACTCTATTATTCTACTAGTACTAAAATAGCTTACTACTAGATTATTATAGTATATCTATAGAATCTTTTAATAGATAGTCTTATATACTAGTATATATATTTAATATTAATATCTTAGTAATCTATTATCTTCTATACTTTATTATTAATTCTTTAGTTAAGTTTTTCTTTTAATTTTAATAATCTAGCTTTAAGTTATAGAGTCTTCTATCTATATCTTTTAGATTAATTATAGTAGTGGTTTTAATAGTATCTTATTATAGACTGCCTTAACCCTTATACTTTAGTTTACCCTCTATCTAGAAATATATTCTATACTAGAAAGATTTTTCCTCTCTTATAAGAGTATATCTCTATTAAAGATAGTTAATCTATAACTAACCTTTAATACCTTAATATTATCTCCCTAATATATTAGTTCTATATATATACTCTATATTATAGCAATTTAAGCCTATAACTCCTCTAGAAGCTTAGTATTCTCTACTAGCTCTTACTTATAGTCTAGCTATCTTAATAGTATATCTATAGAGTTGGTTTTACCTATTCTATATTTAATTATAAAGTTATAAAGGATTAAGTATATTAACTATCTTATCTATTAACTATTAACCTTTTCTTTCTTTATAAAGGCCTAAAGGTTCTAATAGTTGGTTAGTACCTTAATAGGGTATACTAGCCCTTTAATATAGTATTACTAGTATTTAAATAATTCTATAATAGCTAATATTTCCTAATCTAGGATATTATAGTTTAGCTCTACTAGGTTAAACTTTCTAGACTAGAAAGTAATAGAGTATTATAGACTATCCTTGCTTAATTAGAATAAAACCCTAGCTATTATAAAGTTTAAGATATTTATCTTTATATAGATTCTTCTTTTAGGATTAAAGTATACTAGAAGAGATACTTTCTAAAATACTTGCTTAAGGATTCTAAATACTACCCTAGTATCTTTCTATAGTTTTACTATCCCTGGTTTCTTTCTATTCTTACTACCTTTTAGAAGATTTATAAAGGGTATTATAATATTAAAGTATTTATAAATAAATTATTAATAGAAGTTATAGAATTTAATAAAGACTTAGATTTCTCTATAAGTCTTAGATTCTTTTTATAATATAATAGTATCTATCTATCTAGAATCTATTACTATTTCTTTACTAGATAGTATAAATTCTAGAAATTTAACTTAATCTTAATAAAACTTATATTTAGATAGCTTAGTATATAGCTCTGCCTCTTATATCTATTCTAATACTAGTTTTAGATATTCTATATAGAATTCCTAGTCTTTAGAGAAGACTAGAATATTATTAAGATATACTATATAAATAATATCTATAAGTAGCTCTAGTATCTTATAAATATAATACTAGAATATTACTAGTATATTAGTTAGCCTAAGTAATATAACTATATATTTAAAGTAGCTATAATAAGTATAAAATATTATCTTCTATTTATTTTTTTCCTTAATTTAGATCTAATAGTAGATATTCTTAATATTAATCTTTAAAAAGTAGAAGTAATTACTAATATAGTCTAGAATCTCTATAATTAGAGATAAAAGGTAATAATTCTTTTCTATTATCTTATTTAACCCTTAATAGACTATATATAGGCAAAGTATTCTATCTTTCTTTAGTATAAAGAGAATAGATATATCTACTAGACTTTTAGAATAGTATATCTACCTATTTTTTAAATTCTCTTCAAGGTAATTCTAAAGTATTACTAGCTCTATCTTAGATAGGGGATAGATAGGCCTAAATAGGATTATTTTATCTTTCTTAATATTTATAGTATAGTCTATCTCCTTTCTTCTAGATATTATACCTAAATTTTCTACTATAAATATATTCTAAAACTTCTATAGTTTTAAAGAGATACTCTATTAGAGTATTAGTATATTACTAGTATTATCCCCAGATAGTAATATTAACTCTTCTTCTAGAGTAATAGTCTAGATATTTATATATTCTCTACTCTAAGTAACTATATATATTATTTTTATCTTCTTTTTATTTATTATCTAATTAATCTCTTCTAAGATAATAGAAAGAATATAGTATAAATCTAGATTAAACTACTATTTATATAGAAGAAAGCTAATAGTAGCCTTAAGCTATAGTTCTAGAGTAGATATATCTAATAATACTAGTATACTTCTCCTCTATATTAATCTAGTATAGATAACTAAGTATTACCTTATTATATCTCTAGAGTCTACTAAAAGTAATAGAATCTTATAGGCCTTTATAGTATTAATCTATTCTTAGTTTATATCTAGAAGTAGTGGAATTGCTAAAGAGACTATCTTAAGTTAGTGTTAGTAAATAAATTACTTACTAACTAGGTTAATAGCAGCCCTAGGGTCTAGATTAACTAGAATAGATAGATTACTCTAAATATAATTAAGTACTACTAGTATCTTTATTGGTTATTAGATTAGGATTTCTTTCTAGAGGGTTATATCCCTGATCTCTAGTATAATCCCCTAGCTTTTTCTAAGCTTCTTGATAGTATATTACTATTACCAGGGTAGATCTGGTTAACCTAGTTCTTAAGAGGCTTAGAATATTAGTTATAGAGATAATCTTTACTATTATAATTATAATATCTTAGCTATTTCTCTTTCTATATAGTTAGATTAGATTGACTTTATCTTATAGAAGAGCTAGGTCAAGGCTAGATAGATTATATCTCTCTTTAGTTCTAAGAGATATATTACTTTAGAATTAGGTCTAAGTAGTTTAAGATTAGAGCCTATTAATACTTTATTACCTTATTAACTTTCTAATATTATATTACTAGATCTATTATACTACTCTATATAGCTAGTATAGTATCTATATATTTCTTTATTTTAATTTAGAGCTAGTCTTATAGTTTTATATAAAAAATCCTAGTATAATCTTCTTTAATATATTATTCTATATACTATTCTAGTAATACTAGATAGATATTAAAGTCTACTAGAGACTAATTCTCTTATTATTAGATATACTTATACTTATTAAAAATATCTAATTTATAATTTATTAAGTCTTAAATTAGACTAATAGTCTAATCTTTAAAATTCTTCTAGTTAGTATAGATATTACTCTTCTTAGACTCTAGTAACTCTTTAATATATTAATCCTATTACTACTAGTTCTTCTATATTATATTCTTAAAGACCTAGAGTATTTATTTAATATCTTAGTTAAATTTATTTAAAGCTAGTTTAAAAGTATAATCTAGATTCTATAGCTATTTCCTTTATTGTTTAAAGCTAGGGTTATTAGATAGTTATTCTAGATCTTTAACTAGAATATTTTAGCCTTTTAGTTCTAGTTCTTTACTATTAGTCTATAGTCTAGCTAATAGTATTATACTATTATTACTAATAATCCCTATCCCTAGTTTTATAGAGAGAGATAAAACTTATACTTAAAGTCTCTAAAGTTTCTTTAACTACTTCTTTTATTATTTTATAGCTATAATCTATAGCCTATATTTTTATATTAGATTAATTATAGTATTAAGACACTAAGGTATTACTAATATCTTAGAATTAATCTACTTCTATATATTAAAACTATCTAGCTTAAAATCTATAACTATCCTTCCTCTTAATTAATAACTTATCTTCTCCCTTATAGATAATCTTAAGAGAAGCTTTAGAATTATTATAATAACTATTAGATAGTTGAAGATCAGGAATAAGAGAGAAAAAAGAGAGGGATTTATTATATATAGCTATCTAGTATAGAGACTGAAGCTTACCACTTCAACTAATATATAGCTAGGCTTGAGTTCTTATAGTCTCAATAGTATACCCCTAGCACTATATAGGACTGCAAGGGTCCCAACATAGCTTATAGGTTACGTGGCTAGCTACCCTGGAGGGTTGCTGGGTTTATTCTGTAATATATAGTTTAGTAATTTTATTATATAAATTCTATATAAACTTTATTTTCTATTAACTATATAATTTAGATAATATAGTAATAATAATATTAATCTAGATTTTATTTTATAGAGTAGAATAGTATAGTAGTACTATACTTTTTAGTATACTAGATAAAGTCTAGTATTTAATTCTCTACTAAAACCACTTCTTCTTCTTTTCTTTTTTTTTTCCCCCTTCCTATTCCTCTTAGAAATTTGGATTTATGTAACCCTAAACCCAAATTTAGATTATAGTTAAGATGATATAGTTGTATAATATGACTGTAAGCTTGGACTATATTACCCTGACCTATACCTATGTTGCTATCTGTATCTAACTGTATATAATATGGCTGTAAAGCTTGGGCTATATTTGTACTCTACTACTAATGATCTGGGTTAGAATGGTCTATAATAGAGTCTAGGCCTTCTAATAATATATAGTATATCCATGGTGGGTATAATGTAGATCGTCGTCAAATACCTTATTGAAGTCAATAATGTAATGTTAAACACGGAACGATTATTCAACTTTACCAATTCGCTAGAACAGGAGGCCTTGTTGGAAGGGGACAACATTCGATCTTCATGGCCGGAAACAGGCTGTATTCAATATGAAAGCATAAAGATGAGGTATCGGCCGGAACTTCCTCTCGTCGTCGACGGATTCACGCTCGAGATTCGCGGAGGCGAAAAGATTGGCATTGTTGGCCGTACAGGTGCAGGCAAGAGCACGATCCTCTCCACTTTGTTCCGGCTCACGGAGATTTGCGGTGGAACTATCAAAATTGATGGGGTTGACATCGGCAAGATTGGGCTTCATCGGCTCCGTTCGTCGCTAGCTATTATCCCGCAGGATCCTACACTCTTCCAGGGAACAGTTCGGTCCAACTTGGACCCGTTTGACCAGCATACGGATCAGGAACTTTGGGACGTTCTTCGCAGTGCTCGCGTTGTTCCTTCTGGTGATTATAAACCACTAGGAGAAGGTAGTCCGGCTGCCGAGACGGAAAATGCAGAGGGTGCGGCTGAAAAGAAGAGCGAGGATGAGAAGAACCGTGAGACTGAGAAGAAGGGTGAGGGCCAGAACGCGCGTGTAACACTTGACGCACACGTGGAAGCAGAAGGCCTGAACTTTTCTGTCGGGCAGCGTCAGCTCCTCGCATTGTCTCGCGCGTTGCTTCGGAATACCAAAATCGTTCTTGTGGATGAAGACACAAGCAGCGTGGATCCCCAGACCGACACGCACATTCAAAAGACGCTTGCCACGGGCTTGACTGGAAAAACTTTGATCGCCATTGCCCATCGATTGAGCACCGTGGTGCAGTACGATCGCGTTTGCGTTATGGATAAAGGAACCATCGTTGAGCTGGATTCGCCAATCAATCTATGGGAGCAAGGGGGACTCTTTCGCGCCATGTGCGACAGTAACGGTATCACTCGCGAGCTGTTCAACAAGGAATGAAAGCAAAACCAGAACAAATTTGCCTGTTATGCATCAACATTGTTGCTATATTGAACCTCGCAAACGCGGAAGTCCTAGACGGGTTGGTAGGCCTTGTATATAGAGTTACACATATAGAGAGTATATTTATAAAGTTACTATGAAGTTCAAGTTTGCATTGCTATGCGGTAGTCCCTTCCTCCCAGAGACCGAGATAACCAGGTTTGCCCGTCAAAGCAGCCGTGTTTTCTTGCGTATTCTGTTCTTGCGTTTAAAACGATACAACTTTTGCTTCTTCAGATGCCAGTCTATATTCTTCCACAACGTCCCAGCGTCATCGCGCAACAAAGCATTGCGCTCTGGGCGCATGGAGTATGCTATAGAGTATCGGTTCGAGATGTCCTCGTCTCGGTATGGGGCGGCGCGGTGCATTGACGAGCGCAGCCCCGATGTAGACAAGAAGCGTAGCGCATCCCCTGAGTTGATAATAGCACATCCAGGCTTTGGCTCTATAAAGTACCACGTATCCGTGTCCAAGTCGTATACCTGGAGGCCGCGCTTGGCGCAGAACAGAATGGTAAGGCTGCCAGCATCGGTATGCGCCCCCTGATCAGTATTTTGCGTCTGCACAGATAGCGACGGGTATTTCAGAAATCCTAGGCATGAGCAAAGCAAGATAGAGAGAGATAATTTAGAAGGTATTTAAGTCTATAGATAGAATATAGATAATTAAGAGTAAGAGTAGCTATAGAGAGAATAGAGACAAACTACTCCCATTTATAGTTCTATCAAGGCATAGACATTGTTCAAGTCAGCCTCAATACTATATCTAATTCAGAACTTAATAGGTCATACTCAAGTATACTTAGTCGATTTCAAGGTCTTAGTAAGTACCACCCAAGTAATACCTGAGCTAGGCCACCAAAGACAGCGCTAGCAAAAAGTCAGTTTTTATATAAGAATATAATAAAACCCATTTAATTAAATAATTAATCTAATAATTATTATATATAGATAACTATTATAGAAGAAAATAGTACTTCTAGCTATAGAAATAGAAGAGTTTTATAGCTAACTAGGTAATCATAACTTAATTACTATATAGTATATAGTTAGATTTATATATAAAGAACTATAAAAATAAATAAAGAAAAGAGATTAATTGAGGGAAGTTCCCTATACTAGCTTATATTATTATATACTTTAAATAGTAAGGTTTTTTGTTTTAATTTCTACTCCCTTATAGCCCTAGATTACTGTGATATATATGGCCCTGATTCTTCTACCCTTCTTGGGGGGTTTAATACTAAGTTAAAAGTAAGTCTAGCTTCTTAATTTTAGTGTTCTTTCTAATGCTATACTAAATTGTTATTAAGGGAGACTGCCTTAGTTTAGTATTAATGTTAGGGTCTGTTCTTATTAATATTTTAGATATTTGGTATAAAGGCTAGAGCTTTCTACATAGTATATTTACTAGTCTAAGAAATTAGATATTTTAAAATATAACTGTTTCTTAATTTCTACTGTTGTAGTATGCCAAAGTGCAGCGAGTTGTGTACTATTGCCAACTACTGGGTGTGATGGGGATATCTTTCCAAGTGGCTCCATATATCTTCCCTTATATTCTTCGCGTTTCTCCTGCACCTCTTTAGCCGTTGCAGCCCAGAGAGTATGGTATGAACCTCTCTCTGGTGTCAGCTGCGTTATACTTATAATTGGCTGTATAAAGGCTTTGAATAATCCTTTTGAGCCTTCTGTTTTGACTGTTCCAGGATTAAGCGTTAGACTAAGAATAGGAATGTTTCTCTTATCAAGTCGATTCTGAAGCTCTTTTGCAAACATGATATTTGCCAGCTTAGCTAGGCTGTAATGGAGCATGTCGAAATTGACAAGCTTATTTTGTATAAAGCGCCACTGCCAAGGCTTATATGGAAGATCTCCATACAATAGGGACGGTGTAGTGAAGTCAATCGGATAATCGGATGGGAGGAAAGCCGTTGGCACATTGGAACCGACGGTGACCACTCTAACATCGGCGCTTGGGCTTGCTGCTGCTTTCTCGAGAAGGGGCATCAACCCATTTGTCATGATAAAATGGCCAATGTAGCTAAATCAGTTAGCTATGAAACTATACTGCAGAAGGTGAAAGCCAAGTAATACCTGCTTGCCATATCTACCTCCCATCCATTCTTGGTCGTTTGCATCTCAGGGGTCAAAGATCCGGCGTTATTGACTAAGACAGAGGTCAGTCCCGCGTCGCCTATATCCAGGTGGGCAAATCGAATGCATTACTCAATATATCCAACTGGCTCTCTTTCGATAGGATCGTGTTTATAGCCTGCTTTATGCTGCGTAGATCACACAAGTCTAACTGCAACCAAACAAGGTTATCTTCTGGTATGCTCAGCCCTACACTCAGCATTTCATTTCTAGCTGCTTCTGCTTTCTCCTTTGACCGCGCAGTGAAATATACCTTCGCACCGTGCAGAGCAAGGTACTTGGCAGTGTGGAGGCCAATGCCGGAACTTTCGAAAGACAGCAACCATTAGAATAAAGCACCGTATTGCTAAGCGTGAAGGATTGCATACTTGGCGCCAGTCACAATGGCTACTTTGCCTTTTAGACTCGGCATATCATCAGGTGTCCAATTTTTTGTCATTTCGGTAGTCGCTGTAATGAAGTTGTACAAGAGCGTAGACGGGGGTCTTTTCCTTTTTTTTTCGGATGCTTAGTTCAAGTTTAACTATTGCCACTGTCCAATACCGAGTACTAGCTGTATATATATAGTTTTTAGTAGCTCTAGTGTCAAGGACAGTGCTGGTATGCTACTACACACGCTGTGATGCATATAATCCCCTGCAAAGTATGTTTATTCGTGCCTGTAATTGGCTGAACGAGGAATACTCTCGATAGTATTACCAATAATTATCGCCCCTGCTTCCGGGGCGCTTAGGAATCAGTCTCGACAAGATCCACAATGCCGGAAGAAGAATGAAGCCAAAAGGAGAACTAGGAGTTTCCCGGATGTATGTAGTAGATGGATTTTAGTCAGGCTGTAATACATTCGAAATTAAGCACGAGTTGCCACCGGCTGTAACTGGAGTCGCCCAATTGGATGAAAAATGTATTGATCGGCGTCGATGGCTGCTTTCAGCTCGGGAAAGTTCTTCCTGAAGGGGAATAGGACTGGTTCCACCCCAACCCTATCTGGCCTCCGCCACCGTTACCAGAGCAGGGGCTTGCGGCAGAGGCCTAAAAAAAAACATATGAAGGGGAACTCCAATAACACCTAGATTCCATTATTATATGAAACCTATTATCTCTATAACTTGCCACCCGAAAATTGTGAATATGGCCAATCTGAGCTCGTTAAACGCCACTGCCAAGAAGTCGTTGTCCCGGAATTAAGCTCATCTCGCCCTCTTGCCCGGGCAGGTTCGGTTTTAACCTTTACTAAAGTCCGTCGATTACTACGTTACCATTGAAAATTTCTCAAGATCTGAAGGCTTGATCCTATCAATGCATCATGACGCATCAAAAAGTCGGATGTCAAACGTGTAGGCTTCGGCATCTCAAGGTAAAACGCTCCCGTGTTCACTACTACTATTTATACTAAACCGGCTATCCAGTGCGACGGCAAAAAGCCTACCTGCGCTCGGTGCGCAAAAGCCAACCGAGTTTGTATTGGCCCTGTAGCTGGCAAGCAACCCTCTTTCACTGTCCATGATGAAAGCTCTTACGCGAGCGGAGAAGTCAGGCGGCGACGCGGTCCCCGTCCCAGCTTGACTCTACATAGACCGCATTCAGACTTAATATCGACCGCCGTTGTGTATTTGTTGAACTATCATATGCGGGGCCTGGCGGATTCGCCAGGTATATCTGCTTGTATGTCTGAATGTTTTATTGCCTGGCAATTTTCCAATCGACAAAGCAATATGGTGGATCGCGCTGTGTCGTCTGTAGCCGTCGCAATATTCTCACAAACTCAGAAACATCCTCCGGCAATAAAGGCAGCGCGCAGTTTGTATTGTCAAGTTCTTCATCTAGCACAGCAACTCATCATAAAGAGACGGACCAAGCTCGAAGAACAAGATGTGGACGAGTATCTACTCATCATTATCTTGATGGCCTTGTACGAATCCACTATGCATCAAGCAGTTGCCTCGGACTCAGATCCATTGCCTCCCTCGCAGCATAGCTGGTCTCATCATATTGGGGCCTTGGCCGTGTTGAAGATTTGGGTCGATATGCCTGGAAATTACGTCGCTTCTGTTATCATCAAGCAAGCCAGGCGGGGCCTCATTCGCTCAGCGCTTCTGCGTAACTGTGCACTACCAGGATGGATCCTCGATGGGTCCCGTTTCGGAGAGCAAAATTTTGACCTAGAGTTCGACGCAATCCTATGCCAGGTTGTGAATCTTCGTTATTCATTTAAAGCCTTGAACAAGGTGTTGTTGAATCCAGAAGCGGGTCACTTAACTATTGCAGCCTGCAGTCTAGATGAAGCGTGCACAGCCTGGGCCTCTCGTATCCCAAGGCAGTGGGCTTTCGAAGTGCACGAGACATCACAACTCAAGTCTACAGCCGAAGCATTCATTCATTCAACTGTGGTATTTAGCTTTTCGCGCCGCGCATATGCTGCAGCTTGGATCCAGTACTTGGCAACTCATATGCTAATTATCAGTACACGCCTCAGCCTAATCGCGATTCAACCTTTTAATCAGGCGAATGAGTCTTTGTACCTCGAACTTGATATGCGAATGAAAATTCTAGCTCACAACATAGCATCAATTCTACCTTTCTCTCTTGGAAGGTTCCATCTTGAAGCGGTAGAATCTTCTGAGACATTGCCTCAGAGTCGACATATCACCGTCATAAATAAGGGACAGTTACAGCCATCTCTCGCTCTTCCAGTAGTTTGGCCACTTGTGATGGTCTCTTCTCTGCAGGGCGTCGATAATCAGTTCAAATCTTGGCTCTGTAGCATAGTTGGAGTATTGGCAAGTACCCTGGGAGACGGTGCTCTTAAATGCTTTGCTAGTGAGCCGGTTATCCATGATCTATAAAGTTATTGCAATTTGGCTTATGAGGTTCTATTTCAATATAATAGTTATGTCCAATGCATACCCAGCACAATTCTTCGACGCTGACTACTTTGCTGAAATACGTTAATCGGCGAGATATATCCAGAACAGCATCCGCCATTACGAGCAGTTGTTTCATCATAGCCACCGTTGCTACTGTAACTATTTTCCTTTTTAATTCGTAATTGGCAAATAAAACCTATAAATTGATGTTATTCCTCGTCAATTCTGCCACGCTGTCTACCTCCCAATGCTGGAAAGCATTGCGGCTAACCCTATAGTAGTGTATTTTTTTGCCCAGCAGCCGTCCGCTGCTGGAGACCCCTGGCAGAAGGCGCAAGGCGTGCTGAGCTAAATTATTAAGGATTCGATCACTTCAGGGTGCTCGGCACTCTTTATACCATAGTGCATAGATTAACGAGTACCCGGGCAATCTTGGCAGAGAAGACGGAAGAATGGCGAGGTGATATTCATACGCTTGCGTGGGTACAGCCATTTCTAGATTTAGCTTAATATAGCGTACTACATATATTATTGTAGACTATTTAGGCAACAGAAATGCAGAACTTACTATAATTGGCATTTGCTATTGGTATCTATACCATCAAGGGTCTATTAAACAAAAGCATTACATGTATCTGTACTGGAAGTGTATATAGGCCTTTTATATGTATATGAACGGTTATAATAAAACAACATCTATAACATCAATATAAACTTTGGACAGAGTACAATTATCTTTGGGCTGTAATGAGCTCCTGGGGTAAGGGTATGAATATTCTGCGGGCGAATGACAGAATGGAGGGGTTTGATAGCACCGCTAATAAAATTTGATGAAGTACCTTTTGCTACATAGCGGGTATGCAGAGGCGCCATCTTTACTAGTAATTTTTGATGTTTTCGCTCAGAAACAAGGTTTCAACCCAAGCCATCATCCTGTTAGCAAGTGTCTCAGAGATGGTGGTGGTCTTGATTACATCACAAACTAATTATGGGACATTAATAAGGCGAAAATCGAGTTACTTGATTACTGCTCTTCTAAATAGGAAAGCCATGCTTAATACATTCCTTCTGTAAGCTTTCCACGCTGGTTACTCTAGCAACTGTATTATTTGCCGCTAACAGCATCACCCGCCATACAGGTGATGTACTTACTATTGGCCACCTAAAGTTGATCAATCCATTGACTGGATCTGTTGCAAATGCAACGTAGAGGTCTTGCATATATTCGCTCACACGTCGCTCAAAACCAGTAGTTGAACCTTCCATGCCGATTGTACCAAATATCAGAGGTAATTCGGCAGTATGATATGCACCGAGCCAGGGACGCGGACTCAAGTCAGTAAAGTTGCCAGAGTACAAGTATTGCCAAGTCTTAGCGCCTGCCTTTGCACGCAGGCGTGCCTCCAGAACCGCTGAACACTGCAGCCCAAGCTTAAATGTCTGTGCTGCCGCTGCAAAAGTGTTGGGGACATCGATGGCATTTGCACTACCATTGAAATCGTAAGGCACAAGAACATTTCCTTCGTTGGTATTAGAGCCTATCAGCAAGGGTATATGCTCTGGAAAACCCCTCCGACCCAGTGCTATGCGATGAGAGTAGTTGGCGAAGCTTGTAATGTTGTCTTCTATAATGGGAAAGGTCAGAGATTCCGGCGAGTTCTGCGTCTGTAGAAAATGTTTCAAAGATGATGAGGAAATATTCCTCATACAGTTCAATTCATCAACCGGAGAGCTGCTACCACACTTGAACTGAGATGCGATATGCGAGAATTGGGAATAGTTTCCAACAGGGGCCGAATAAGGTTTAAGTGACAAAGCACTACCCGAGTCAGCAATGACTCCGGCAACAATTGGGTCCGTATTCCATGAAAATAAATACGCATCCACAGAGCTCGCACCTGCGCTTTCTCCCCAAAGAACAATTCTTTTCGGATCCCCACCTAGCGAAGCTATGTTATCTCGCACCCATTGCAAAGCCTGTCGTTGATCGAGAAACCCCAAATTAACGCTTCCTTGTTGTTTTGATAGTCCAGCTGCGCTTGGAAATCCGAGGAGGTTTAGACGATACTGAACGTGGACCACAATGTGACGCTGACTTCGCTGGACCCAATTTGATGAGAGTGTGTAGGGTGTATTTATACCTCCACTGGTAAATCCTCCTCCATGTACCCAGACGATAACTGGAAGAAGCCCTTGGCTGCATTTCTGTTGCGCCTCTGTCAGCGAGATACGTTGTGAGACGGCCGTCTTAGGTGCGAAAATGGTAAGTCTAAGGCAGTCTTCAGAGGTGTTTGCGTTGGAGCCTCGCTGGAAAAGTGAGCCTTGCTCTGCCACAAAACCAACGGTACCAGCGAGGCCAGGCGCGGTGTACTGGAGGCAACCAGTCGGAAGGTTCGAGGCATGCTGAACGGCATTTCCTTCAGGCGGTATTGCAGGTACTGGTGGTGCGAAGCGAAGGGCACCCACCGGGGCTCTTGCATAGGGTATGTCGAGAAAAGAGGCCACGTCTGGATGCGAAGCAGGAAAAATTGGACCGAATCGGCCGGAAGTCGTATTGATTGTCGTAGACTGACCAATAGGACTACTGTCGTACACAGTGGCGTGGCCAGCCACAGCTAACGGATACAGCCATAACCAAGTGGTGGATAACTTCATGGTTGGGAAAATTTGCTGCTAGTTGAAGGTTCTTGTTCAAATCCAGAGCAGAAAACACCTTACTTAAGTATTGCAAAGGCACTTGAAACTAGACATTGCACTTATACGTTTCCTATTACACCAAGTGCTGGTCCATAGTCCGGAGTTACCAAATTCTTTCCCTAACCCCATTAGTATATGTCAGATGCCAGTAGAAAGAGCAGTTTACTTCCCTTTTTGGAAAAACTGATACGAGTGGCAATCAAAAAAAAAAAAACAATGGATCATATGTCAGAAATGGTAATATTAAAACTCAATATGCAATTTCTAAAACCTGTATGATAAAGTAATACGAGCATATAACTGCGAAGCCGATGCAAAGCAGTAACATAGGTATTGGCTGCTCGTCTGTCAGTTGCTGTTCTGAGGACGTAACGCGCGGTGCACGGAGTCTAACCCATAGAATTAGACAACCTAGTGTACAGCCTAGGCACGTTTTGTTGTTCCACATACTAGCGTGTCGATACAGCACTGCCGATATGTGCTTGTGTAATTCCCGTGCCGCGACTTCGGAAATTGTTGCTTCCTTTGTATTCGTCGCTGTTAAAGGTGCATCAGTCGGCTTCAATATTTCCGACGCATACATGGGATACGCCCATCGGGGTAGCGATATACAACAAACCTCTTCCGCTTGATATATGGTGGTCGACCTGCAGAACGATCATTCACCCAGCCATGACAGGAGCGGCAGTGCGGCTATATCTTTTGCAGTTGCCTGGCAATATATGGACATCTGCGACATTTCAGTCCATCACGCTGTGGAGGCGCTAGCTCAGTCATGTAGACGATGGCAGATAGCGAGAAGAGAAATCCAGGAGCCCGGCTAGTCTTGAATCATGTTGAGGTACGCTGCAATTGTTGATGTAATCTTCTTCCGTGTTGAAAGAGCAAAGTCCTTGTATCGATCCCGAACATGTATGAAAACTTCTTTAGCGACAACGGCGAACCAGCACTTTGGGTACACTACTAGGTGGAACCTCTCCAGCAGAGTGAAAGGCTCTATGCATCCATTATCTGCGCAATACACAGGTGTCTATAATTATAGTGTCGTAAATGAGCAGAGTGTTTATTCCAGAGCTATCTGGTAAACTTATCTTCAAAATACGTCCGCGTGTTCGCGTTAGATGACAAGTGCTATCCATATACTGCTATTGGGTAAGTGGAGTACGCGATCTGAACAAGTCTATCCCTAGTCGCATGATGCCAACTCTACCCCCTGTTTTGGAGAATCCCCAATCCAACTGTACTGCAGAACCTATGTACTGGGATAATAGGCTGTCCCTAAAGTCTTTTTCAACGCTTGCTAAGTATATTTCCTAATCGTCAGTCTCTATATCAATATTATATGATTTACCGTACATTTTTGTGAAGTGCCTTCCTTATAACCAATTGCTCTTACAAGGGGAGCTTTTCTTGCTTTGTTGGATCTATTATGAGAGACCTCAGTACCCTGGGAGATTAAGCAGAAAGTCTACAGAATTAGTACTAACAATGGCTATAGTACTAGTACTCACAAATGGGTATAGCGGAGTGTATATGGGAAAATAGTTAGAGTGGCTGTTTCTATCCTCCAATGCGATATATAGAGTCTTGCGAAGATGATGTGTTTGCCGAGCAGTAGTAAATACCGCCAATTCCAGCAACGCAACAGGCTCTTAATATGTTCTACCTTCCAGCGACCCACCACGAAGTTCGCGGGGTTAATGCCGTAGTGCCCGTAGACCCCGAAATAATCCGTAGCGCCCGAAGTGGTGTAATCAAATGCCAAAGCTGAGAATATTTAGACCCTATGACAAATTGGCAAAGCTGATACCAAACAAGACTTAGAAGTATTTATACTGCTTATATCCCTATAGTGAATTAAATTTCAACTCCTTCAATAATAGTTTCTATTCTAACTCAAATTACACTCAAATCCAACAGTATATCTATATCATGTTAGCTGCACAAGTTTTGGAAAATGGCTGGACGGCCGTGCCCCTCGACGCAAGTCAGCTTTTCAACGGTAAATCATATGAAGCTCTGCCAAAACCACTCCTAGTGGACGACATGGAGCTCCCCTCAGATCCAATCATTGTAAGAGTCCAGGAGTATGCCAAGAAACAACTAGACCCAAAGGTATACAACCACTCCATGAGAGTCTACTACTTTGGTATGTGTTAGTACTGTACTTTTGTCAACAAGAATTTTTTGTGGCTAATTCTGTAGCAACTGCTATCCTCCGCCAACAGTTTCCCCAATATGCCACCTTCCTCTCCCTTTCTACTCTTGCACTTACATGCCTCCTCCACGACATCGGTACCACCGACGAAAACATGTCTGCAACGAATATGTCATTTGAATTCTACGGAGGCATCAAAGCCCTTAATGTATTGCTCGAATTTGGCTGTATGAAGGACCAAGCCGAAGCTGTCTGCGAAACAATTATTCGTCACCAAGATATTGGTACAGTAGGGAAAATAACATTGTTGGGGCAAATCATCCAGCTTGCGACGATCTACGACAACGCGGGAGCTCATCCTTATGTTGAGGATCTGAAGCTTATTATTCATCTGGATACGCTAGATAATATAGTAGAGAAGTTCCCAAGACGAGGTTGGCTGGGATGCTTTTCGAGGACGATTGAACGGGAGGTTGAGACTAAGCCATGGTGTCATTCTACCCATATTCCAGGGTTTAAGGAGAGAATTTTGGGAAACAAGCTTATGCAGAGGTTCGAGTGATAGTATATCTATTTATATGCTATTATTTTGTAGAGTCAACTTAGGAAACGAGTAGTCAAGATAGATTATATTATCTTGGTATGGAAGAGAATTTATGGGGTGTAGATAGCGAATACTATCCTGGTTCTTATTAACTTATTGTAGAACCAGAAGAGTATTTTTATGAATTTGGTATTATAGATGGTAGATAAGAGGAATACAATTGAAAGATCTATAACTAATAAGGGATAAATTTTATTAAAAACTTACTAGCAGATAATATAAAACTATTTAAAGTTCCGGTATTATGGTTAGTAAGTTGTGGCTGTGGCAAATTGTTCCTGGTATAAAGTGGGCTGTGAATACGCTAACTTAGATGCGTCACAATCTACTTTAATCTCGCATAAGCCATATCCTGTCAAAATCGTTTGCAAATATATGTGCTGTCTGTACGAAGTAAAATATTGTGTTTTATCTATAAGAGGTGTCTGTATTCCTCGACACTGACATGAACACGCCAAAGCTTGCCCGACAGGCTTGTGTGGCATGCAAGAAGCGTAAGGGTAAATGTGACAGAATACAGCCATCATGTTCTTTCTGCGATAGGTACGACGCCTTCGTCCAGCATACCTCTAATGGTTTCATTATTAATATTCATATTAGCAAGGGGTACCCCTGTCAATATTTGGCTTTCACGTTTGCTATTTCGGAGATGCCGACGCCGCAGATGGCTGTATTTCCATCAGTTTTCTTCCTCGACCACGTCGTCTTCAGCTCATCGCCTATTGCCTTTCCCCCAATCGCATACGCTGTACCAGATTATGTCGTCGCCGAGGTTGGCGATATGTCAAGCAAATTGGCGATTGCATCTCGATTCTTTGACACTATTCACTTATGGATGCCTATAGTTTCCAAACGGAGATTTTTCGACGTTCTGGCAAATCCCTTCAATTCGCATCAGTCCGAGGTAGGACTTCTATGCCTAAGCATGAAATTGATTATGGATTCGCCCCCTACACTAGAAGCAGCTCGTCATTCCCCGACATACAATGCTACCAAACAATATCTTCATAGTATTGAGATATCTAGCAGTCTATCACTTCCAATTCTTCAGGCTGCTATTCTCATGACCATATACGAAGTCGGCCATGCTATTTATCCTGCTGCCTACCTTTCTGTGAGTTACTGTGCTCGGTATGCGACGGCCCTGGGCATTGGGTGGGATAGCATTCGAGAAGATTGCCGGCTTGGATGGGTTGAAGCTGAAGAGCAAAGACGAGTTTGGTGGGCAGTGGTGATATCGGAAAGGTATGTCAGGAAGTAAACTTTCATTATGAAAAGGTCCTTTCGTATTGAGCATTTCCATCTGGCTAATGCTTTAAAAGATATGTCTCTCTTGGATGGTCTAACTGTCCAGTTACGACAAACCCTCCAAGCGCAGATGCACTACTGCCATGTGATGACGCTGCTTGGGACCAAGGGGTATGTATAAAAACTAGATGATTAGGCCTTGTAATCTACTAACTTATATGTCCCTACAGGTACAAGTCCCAAATTTTGCCATGACTTCATCCTCCTCAGCAGACCTCAATATGAATGCATTCTCTCTACTGGCCCAGGCTACCTACCTCCTTGACCGAGTTCTCCACCATATCCGAGAATTGAAGACATTAGCAGACGAAGAGGAAAGCAGTCAGTTACACGAGGCAATTTGTTCCCTCATTGCATTCACCGCCAAAGAAACAAGTCAGAGACATATAAAGATTTGCTGTTACACAGCTCTTTGTCATAGGTAATTATAATTATACGAGTTCGTAGTCGTTACTAATATCTATACCAGCTCATTAGCCTTGCTTCATAAGCCCAACACTCACCAGCATAGTAAAACATCTATGGCGTCTACATATCAACATCAACTTGCAATAGAATCTATGGATAGAATTTCTTGGGAGTTTCTGGCTGAGTCAGAAAGGCTTATAAGCCAAGACTCCTCTATACTCGAAGTAACATCGCCGTTTATTCTTCATTGGGGTTATGAAGCCCTGGTATACCTTACTCAACTTCAAGATGGAGAGAGTAATATGGAAGCACATGTCGCGGTGGAAACAGTAGAAAGAGCGATGCGGATATTGGATATGCGGTGGAAATCTGCCAGTAAGTATCGTCAATTCAAGTTTATTATATTCTGGATAAGAAATCGATTATTAATTACGTATGTTATAGGTGTATTCTTAGATATACTGAAAGCCCGTCAGGCTATAGAGTATGTTTTAGGGTAGTATATATTTGAAATTTCTTTGAGGTAATGAAGGCTCGCTTTACACAAGACCGAGAAATCCGAGCAATGCAAATGTTTATTGATACTATCAGCTTATACGGCGAGACCGACGTTCAAAGAGATATTCTAGGTTCTGTGAATAAAACAATTGAAAACTTCTACTGAACTATATTCTATTTAATTCAAGTATGATGGTGAATTTATGGTTTCTTGAGAAATGTAAAAGGTTATACACAGTGGAAATAGTAAGAAGCCTCTATAGAAAGAGGCTGATAAAAGCAGGAAAAATAGTCATAAATTAGATAGTAGCTTTTTCTATAAATTAGAAATTTTTAGGAACTTTGTAGTCTTATATAGATAAGAACTAGCTATATAAATAATCTTAGATTATATTATCTTAGATATAACTAAAATAACTATTACAAATTCTAATATAATTTGTAACTATTATATGTAGTGATTGCGTGTTTTTTTAAGTCTATTATTAATTAAGATTTTACATGTGTTTATGTTGGGGTATAAAGATTCTTAGTATATCTTATACCTTCCTTTCTCTATTATTAAATCTGTAAAATCGATACAAATTATGCGACACTATTTGCATTTAGATATATTTTAATATTGTTATAATATAGTTAGTATATATTTTTATAACTATCAATAACTTATTTACTTGGCTGCTCGAGAAGAATTACACTAAGTAAAAATAGCCTTCTATGGTAAGGCTAACGGTATTTATATTAGAGTTAGAATAATACCTTGTGTTTTATTTTAGTACTATATTTTCTCTTTAGTGGTGTTGTGGTAACTCTGTGAGATGGTTGTGGATAAGCAGGTAATTATATAACAAGTATACTAGGGTAGCTATTATTTCAGTTTAGCAGATAGCTATTTATATTTGGACAACTCTTTTTATATGCGGCAAGCATCAGGGTTACTAATAGCAACTGAAAACGACAAAAAGCAGAGAAATAGGTTATGCCATTGAAAATACTATATAATATCCAGTGCCCTGTAGTCAGGTCTAGACTCTTATCTTTCTTCGTGATTTCTTCGTGATAAAAGGAGGCAAACGAGTATCAATTGTATCTTCATTTACTATCTAATAATTGGTACATAGTACTTCATTCGATTATCTGGATCCCATTTCCCTTTCAGCTCTTTTAGCCTTTCTAGTCTCCAATCTTCCCAACCATATATCGCACGAAGGTCTTCATCACCATTCGCATAATTAACATAAGCATGTAGTTGCTTTGGGTTGTCGCTACCTTCGAGCAAAATTTCACGCAAGTGTCTGCCAAATTTGTCCGCTAGAGGATCAACTTTTGGATCCGGTTTGTACTGAACATATGGTGTGATAAGAATGTTATCACTGCGATGTGGGAAAGCAGTACTCCTCTCGTCAATTGCTTGCACAGCCTGTGTTGAGTAGCCTTCTAGCAAAAAAAATGAGCCAGCAATCTCAGGAATCTCCTGGAAGCTGCTATCAATATAGTCATAGACCTTGCGGACTGCGGGCACATTGAACGTTTTAAGACCAATTGGGAAGCGAAGCGAAGTTAGGCCATAGGCACAGCCGGGTCCGTCCAAATCTTGGAAAGTGAGAGCAGCCAGCTCGTGAGTTGTCGCGACCCCAGATTGGATTGATATAGATTCGATATCGTGGAGGGGTTTGGCATATTCCCGAGCCTCAGCTTCTGGTCCATCGTAAATGACACCATACCAAATAATAGGCTGCATCATGTTAGTTAGGGGGACTTTGGGTCTACCAGAGTCGTCGCGTAATGGAAGACCGTGGAAGAAATGGACTTACATGGTCAGGATTAATTTCTGCAACTCTGATAATATAGCTCCAGTGGATGGCATTGGCAGGTTGATTTTTTTGCATTTCATTATGCAGGTTAAAGAGCGCCTCGAGCTTGTCTCCGGAGTATACAAATATTTCGTAGGACCACTTCGGGGCTTTGGGGTTTGCATCATATATACGGTATGTCCATTCAGACACGTAACCAAAATTATGACCAGCACCTCTGAGCGCCCAGAACAAGTCGGGGTTGGAAGTGTCCGATACTGTGATAGCCTCGCCATTTGAGAGAACGAGCTTCGCCGAAATGATCTGGTCAGCTGCAAGACCATATTGGCCCTGTAGCCATCCATGGCCACCGCCAAGTATTGGCGCAGAGACTCCGACACACTCGCAAATACCAGTAACTATAAAAGTTAGAGCTGCTCTGTGTTCTGCATTCTTTGATACCCCCTTTCTTCTCTACTTCTCCGCACAAGCTCTGAGTGGCTGGGATTGGCTCACCTGTTCGTTTCCCCGCCTTCTCCAGTGCATCGACAAGATGTTTGACTGTCGCACCACCTCCAACCTTGGCGCTCTTGCCATCTTCAGCTATCTGGACATAGCTCATGTTTCGAAGGTCGATCTGCAATGCTTTTTGGGCGAATCCCATTGCTTGAGTAGCGCCATGGCCGCCGGCTCTTCCGAAAAATGCGGCATTATTCTCGTTGGCAAAGCAAACCTAAAGAAAGTAATTGTTCGTTAGAGCTAGAGGAATTTTATGCTCTCGTGACATTTATTACACATACCGCCTGCTGGATATCGCCTTCAGTCGCGACCTCTACCACTCCAGCAACAGTAGGCGCTTCAAACTCTCGCCATCGGCTAACGAGTCCAGGAAAATCTTTATCGCAGGGGCTATAAACGCGAGCACCCGGAGAGAGTCGCGGCCGTAGTCCTGAGAGCTTGAGACTCATTACTTGGGTTGAGAAAAGGGTTGTTATGATGAGGAGTTTAATAATGTTTAAAGATGAGGGCGTTCTTCCCAGCCTGTTCTGCACACTGGCGGTGGCCAGGCTTATAGTCTCCATACTAATACGACCTCGTGCTGAGATGTACGTTTGGCCCCTCCTTGTAAAGGATGTCGTGTAGGAAACAGGGCGATATTGCAAAGTTCACAGCTCTTTTATTTACACATATATGAGCATCGTATTTATCACTTTGGCAGCTGTGTGGGGTTGTTAATAATAGTTTACCAGATAACATAACAGTAATTCCAGCTCAAGGTGGAAGATTCATCTGAACGACGAAAGAACGTGAATCGGCTCCACATGCGCGCTGACAATTATCCGGTAATTACGGGCTGTGTTACCATTTAGGACTAATGCTCTTGGGTAAGCTAGCAGGAGCTGTACCGTCTAGTGCTGTACCGAGTACGATGCATTGTGATTATAACTGGGCCTTTCTGCCATTAATTGGGAGGGAATTCGCAAGGTAGGAAGGACTAAGCAGGGGCCAGGGTGGTGAAGAAACTCTAGGCTCTACAGGACAAGAAATTAACCGACAGTGGTGAAGACTTCAGCGGGTTAACTCAATTGTCATGACTTGGCCATTGAGATTCTGCCTCTCTAACAAACAATTAAACGATGAAAGGGCTAATTTGCAGAGTATATCATTACTCCGACATTCTTTCGATATTCTACATTTTACAAGCAGCCTTCAGTGCTTTGCTAGGCAAAGAACTCTTGATGGTCCGGTACTGAAATCATCAGTGATACCGCTGAATTTAAAGGCAAGTGGCGGACGCTAGAGTGGTTTGCAGCATCAAATACGGGCAACAGCTGAATACGCAGGCGGCTTACTTTTCAACGTTTTCAGGGGCTACCCTGGTAGCCACAATCCACGTGCGTGCCATGTGCTTGCTACCTTCTTACTGGGATGATGGTATTATTATTTATCCAGGTGCACATATGCTTAGCCGCCGTGGCCAATTTCTTCAGCCAGAAAACCTGTTGCGTTGAAGACCCTCTACTGTTCAACTTACTGCTTCAAAGTCTCAAAGCTCCGATCTTGTCAGGGAGCCCCAATCCCTAGGAAGCCATCGGTCTTGAGTCACCTTCATAAGGCTTGACAATGCTGTCAATGGAGCAGGTTATTGTCTGCCTTAGGTAATGAAAGCAGTGAGCAGCATGTATTGTTCTGTTCTTCTCCAGATCAAATGACTCAAGTTCATTGTTCCGCTTTGTTAGTAATATGAGCGTCTCAGTACCTACAGGCAGTGTAGCCAGTGAAACGTCTTTGGGATAGGTATTTCCGGGGCTAAATCACCGTCTCTTAAGTACCCCAAGCCATATATATAGAAACTATTGTCAGCCGATGTCCGATTCATAAAGTGAGAGTTGAACTGGTTCTTGACGGTCCGGTGCAGGATCTACTTGCCTCCAATGCATCCCAAATTGGCTCTGAATCTTCAACTAATGCTTTACCCTAAGGTGACTTCAGCGGAAAGGATAGGTTATAGAGAAAATTGTCTTTTATGTTCGGTATGGAGACTCTTAGAGCAGCGGATATAGAGTAATCGAGGTTGCTGGCATTAACTCATGTCACGCCGATGCTACTCAAGCAAAATAACCCGCATCGGCTCAAGAAGAGCCATATCCACAGAGAAGAGACGAAGGGCGTTTGTGCAAATCTTAGAGCTCTTTGGGATAGATTCGGGTCTAATTTGGCCTTCCTCGTCTTTGCTAATTGCTGATAATCGATTGTCTGAGAACATTATGACGACATGTTATAGAGTGTTTTCTTGGCACTGCAGTCAGCACTATTTATGAAATAAATCCACAAATATTGAGGTATTGAATGTAGAGCCTGCAAGTTTTGGTTTGGTTCCTCAAAGGGACGGATAGCGACCTTCGCTTCGGTTACAACTAGCCTGTATCTCCACCAAGTCGCTGGCAGTCCTATCTCCGTAAAGTTGCACCAATAGAGAAACACGGGGTGCTGGATTGACAGTGATATTGGTGACGACTGTTGGAGCGCCGCATAAAATACCTCATGACGCGTGTGGCTTATAAAACTGGTTTTTGGCTGCCGCATACTCTTAGGTCGAGTTCGAAGACAAATGTTGTGGGAGCAAGAGTTGTCCACTAGACATCTGTGCACAGCGCACAGATATCATCTCTTGGTTTAGTGCTTATGGTGTGAGAAGTTTCGCTTTAAACCAAGAGAAGATCAGGCAAGTGTCTTCCGTATATGGAGGTGATCGACGGGGTTGCCTACTTCAGTGGGCCTTCGTGATGTACCTCATCCAGTCACAGGACACAATGTTTCATCGCTTAGAAGAAACATAGAATGTAATCTGCCATAACATGGTATTTATGGTGGTATTTTCGATCCAGTTTGGCACTTAGTTGGATACGTCGGTCTTCTTCGTTAAACATTCCGTCAACTCTGTCCAATAATAGAGCCAGCTACTCGACGTGCATGGGTGGCAAAATATGTCGCTTGCACCGATTGGTTGCTGCCTCATTACCTCTGCACAATTGTTGAGAGTGTTGTTCACAAGCAGGTAGCCAGAAAATCTAGAAACAACGGACGTAATATCAGTGTATGGACATTAATCAAATTCAATTAATTGCAAGATGTGAGATGGCCAGCGGCAGTTGAATTCAGTGTCTCGGCTTCTCTTTTTTGAGACGCTTCGGGGCAAGGGCAATGGAAGGGTACCATCCAACCCCCTCGTCGGCACTCCGTGTAGTGTCGAAAGAGGTGATCATGGAGACTAAGTTCAAAGCGGAGAAACCTCCATGGGTCAATCTGAGAATACTGGTAGAAGTAGCAGCCATCCTGGGCTGGCCGTGCCCCTTGGCTTGTTAATGCATTGCAGCTCCAGCACTTGCCCATATATTCACCCGATATCATCTACTACACCATCCTGTAAACATCAAATTTTCTGTTGTCAATTATTAGTTAACATGAAGGTCACCATTGCCTCTAACGTACTTTTCGGGCTTTTTGCCATTACTGCTGCCCTTCCCTCTGGTAAGGATATTAAAATACTATAAATAATTTCAGAATTGCTATTGCTAACATAACAAAGGCTCCAAGCGAAGCAATAATGACATCGACGTAGCTGACGCCTTCAAGCGCCACGAGTCGGACATTGATATTGCTGATGCTTTTAAGCGTCATGAGTCGGAAATCGATGTTGCGGATGCATTCAAGCGAAGCGATGCTGATATTGACATCGCAGACGCTTTTAAGCGTCATGAAGCAGACATCGATGTCGCTGATGCTTTTAAGCGTAGCAATTCGGAGATCGATGTCGCCGACGCCTTTTGATCAAATGGCCCCTATTAATAGCCATCCCTACTTTTAGAATATTACGGTTGTTGGATAATACTCCTTGTCGATTTAAATAAGCTTGATAGTGGTGCCGCTCAGATATCTTCAGAGAATTAACTACAATGCAATTTATCGGCTATTTTTGCAATCACTTATTGCTGGTGGTTTACAACTGGTATATGGCATCTGAGATCGTACTCAGTTTAAGTAGTTATCAATTCAACCTTCTATGTTTGATAACATTGTTTCCATAACCAAGCAGTATCCTATGTGTTCTTTTTCTTTTTATTTGGCCGATTATCGGGGGGTACCTTCTGGGCTGTATCATGCTGCACGAGATTACACTCAAGGCTAATGACGGGGTTCTTATGTACTGGTGAGAATTTAATTATAAAATATAAGTCATACATTGTAAAGGAATTCCTACAACTAGTATTGTAGACTTGGTGATTTGAGTACCTATATTGCCGCTAAGCAGCAGGGTCTTAATGGCCGTTCTCAGAATATCCCACGTTCTCTTCTGGCAAACCCACCATGAGTTCGTCCGTTGGCACATAATCATCCATAACTACATAACCACTACCTGGAGGGCAGTGCTTAAATCTGTCTAATTTTTTTGGCCCACCCCCCTCTGGGTCTACAGGACGATGGTAGCAGGCTGTATGGCGTTTCGCAAATGCTTCTAAAGCCTCCCAGCTACGACACATACGGTGTTGTCCCAGCCCTGTAACCATCTCAGGTCGTCTGTCTGTGGCGCGTGGTGTATCGTCCGCATCACAGATAATTTGACGGCGTAAAACATCGAGGCAGTGGCTAACGTGGTGCCATGAGCGTGTTTGCTCCGCTCCGCGACGATGCTCTGTGAGTGAGCGATATATGAGCTTCAAGCAATGAAGATTGTGAACACCGTGAAGGATATATATGCCCTTGTTCTTATCCCAAGGGAATCTCTGGGCTCTTGGCAGGTCATGTGCATCAGCAAAATCGTCAGAGAGTGCGACGAGCGCCAAGTCATCATCAATGCTCATCCAGGCTTCATCCTGGACGGTCTCGTTTGCTGAAGCGTACTCTGTTAAATAGACGTATGGTTCCTTGTGAGTCCGGCCGATGTGGGCATATTTTGTAGGTGGCTCTTGATAATTGGCGATAGTAACGGGCCGGAAAGACAATAATAGTAGAGCACCATTCATCACCAGTGAGACCAATAGAAGACCGACAATGAGCCGGTTGGAAAGTGCGGCTCTAGCGGAAGAAAATTGACGCTGAGAGAATGTCTTCTCGTTGTAGCCCTCTTCATCCCTGTAGCCTGACAGCAGAGCCTCTTGTCGCTCTGCATTGTCCATGGACTGGGGCATTTTGTAGTTGAGGTTATGAGTAATTATGTTCCTGACTGCACTTGGAGGAGAATTGATGTTTTGATTTGTTTTAAAAGTGATCAGGTTCATGGATCATCAGCAACAGACACCAGTAGGCAGTTTGGGCACTTGCATTAGGCCATGAGACATCTCTGCTACACTACTGGGTCTACTGGTGGGTCGAGACGAAGGAGCCGAACCAGGATTAGTGACATTCTTCAGCAGGGCCAAAGGGTTATATATATGTCGATCTATGAAATTGTAGCCACCATGTAAGATGTGTGGGTTTATTATTTTAGCTGCCAGGGAAAAGGAAGAGAGAACAGAAACTTGTTCGACAGATGTTTCATTCACTTTTCGCAAGACATTTTTTTAATCCCAACTTCATTGAAGACCTTTATGTGTACTTGGCTGTCGGACTGCGCTCATCTCGCTAGACTCTCCGTCTCATCCTAGGCTAGCTACAAGCAAGGCGGGGGCGAGGATCGACATACTATCTGCACAGACGATATCCATGTCGCCGAATTGTGCTGCAGTCACGGCGCCCCACTGTCTAAATTAATACCAGAGTTCACGTTTTATAGACCATCGGCCGCTACCGAAATTGGCCGGAGTAGAAAGTACCCAAGAAGGCGGGCAATGGGCTGCTCCAGCCCCTCTTGGAAATCATGGAGCCCTACTGTACCATCTGGTGACACCATTATTTGGGCTTCACACTAGCGTGATGTACTCAGCCCGCTCTCGATAGGCTGCCGTATGTAGAGCACAGAGGGACATGCGTGCTGTAAATTCACTACTGTTGGTGTGGTGGCATGTTTAGTGCCTCATACACCCCACTACAAGCCCCGGCCATATTAACCCACCAAACAACATCAAGCTGCAAAGTGGCCAAGGTGGCCAAGGTGGCCAAGATGGCCCGCGCTTCGTCAGCTGAAATCGACATCCCCAAGCTAGTGTTGCTGCTCGGCGACACTCTGCAGCCAGACGGGTGATGCATCCTAAGTCGGTCTCCTGCGCTACTTTCCCAGTGCCCGCAGTGCCCACATCTGTATGGTTGCAGTTGTTCGCTCAATTGAGCAAGGTTCTGTTGCAGGCAGGTCAAAGTGTTTCTGGCGTTGATCAAGACCCCTACAGCGCTCAGCTAAGGGCGTACCCGTTGCCGATTCCACACCCACGAGCAGCAGCCATTCCCGAGTTGTGGCGCTGTGGTCTGCGCCCGTTCACCCAAGCGTGCGCCATAACCTCTCGCCCCTTTTTTTTCTCCAGAATGCAGATTCGATCCTTGACGGCTTTAATTGAGTTAATGCTTCCCCCGAGCTCCGCTTACTGGCCTCGTGTGCTGCTTTTCGTAGACTGGCGTCGTCTCTTCAATCAACAAAGCCTTCGCACCTTCTCTGTCCCATTCCAATATTTTTGTCCTTTTACGCTGAAAGACAGAAGTGTTAACACTGAAGCCGCCGCCATGGCCCCATTGGCGCTCATCAGCGACAGCGTCGGATTGATTGTTATGACGGCTATTTTCAATGTTCTTATCATCGTGTCGGTCGCATTACGACTGAAGGCTCGATTTTTGACAAAAGCTGGTCTTAAAACTGATGACTGGTTAGCCATCGTCGCAGTAGTAAGCTTGATCATGACACATAAAAAAGAAGACCCTGAACGACCTAACGACAATCAGATCTTTACACTCGCTCTTAATAGTATTTTCCTCGCGGGGATCGTCGAAGGCCCGATTACTGGCCATTCTGTTGTCGTTAACAAGATGCCGGTCACGAACGCCCTCGAGATTTTGACACAAAAATACAAATATGCGTATCAAACAGTCGAGAAGATTACCTTTGGACTCATCAAACTCTCCATCCTCTTTCTCTGGAAACGCCTCTTCGGCACCTCTAGGCCGTTCACAATTCTCTGCCATGTCATGATGGGCATTGTTGTAGCGTGGATGCTTGCATTTTTCTTTGAGACCGTTTTCCAGTGCGGAACCAATTGGTCCCTCAACTTCGCCCCCATATTTGTTTTTCTTTCAGAATGCACCGCCAGTCTGGATGTACTAACGGCGTTCGGCGTAACCGACATCATCACCGACTTGATCATCATATCTATGCCCGTGCCCCTCATTTGGAGTCTTCAAATGCCGAAGAGAAAGAAGGTTGCCATTACTGGTATTTTTACGCTTGGCTTTTTGTAAGTTCGACGGCGTCGTAGCTTGCACGTCATGTCATAGCTAATTGAAACCAGCACGATGGTCGCTGGCACATTGCGGCTATTTTATTATCTGGCAACGTCATACAGGAAAGAAGAGAATCCTGATTTTATCGCTGACGTGACCCTCACGTTGGTATGGTCCACGATAGAAGCTAATGTTGCTATGTTGGTGTGCAGCCTACCCATCTTGAGTCCTATCTTCAGAAGGTTTCATCACAGGCTGGTCTCGCTTTCCCACCGTACAATTTCGCATCGATCGGGAAACACGAAGTGGGTAGACATCACAAATGAGCAGTCCAACGACGAGGGAGGCTATCCGCTCGGCAATATGTCGCGGATAAAACATGACGTTACTGCGGATACGATTGCTTCTTCCCAACATGATGAGATATGGGGAGATGACCACCGAACGTTGACGTCCGCCAGCTTTGCAGGGCCTAGAGAGACGCAAAACTCCAAAGTCGGCATTCTCGCACGTACCGAAATTTCCACTACCTTTGAAAATAACGACCAACATGCAGTATGAAATTTCAACCAATTGCGATTTGTTGGCTTCTAGATACCCCGGCGTTGGATTTGCGACTTTTGAGTCCGTGTTATATAGTTATGAGGAATGTCTGTTGTATCATGTATGTTAGGGATTTACGAATTTTCGCGCTAGGTCAATTGCTGCAGTGGTTGCTGCTGTGCTTGAAACCCTGCACACGTACTTGGCTCTGTTCCTTGCATGTGCACTTTTCTCGTCAACTATAGCTTCCAGTTCCCCTTTGTTGCGATGGGTGTTGAAACAAAGGCACTGTTACACTCGTTGGCGTCATAGCGATGATGAAAGCATGGGTCCTTCCATCCGCAAGGTCTGTAATTAATAACTTGACGCTGTCAGATACTGCGCCAAAACCAATACCCGGAGCTGGCTAGATCCTCGCCCAAACTTCCCATACGTCAATCAATACAGTAAACTACAAAGTGCCCGAGATAGGACTGGGTAGTCGCGCCATGACAACCTTTTCAAAGACCGTCGGAATGGGTCTCGTTGGAGTAGTTCGCGACGTGGGCTTTGAAGTATTAGAGGTGAGCCCAAACGACTTGGTACTTGTCCGACTCGATCTTACAGACACAGGACTCCTTGTCTAGGTTTGTGGTTGCTGCTTGAGAGCAGTATGCACCGTTCTCCGGGAGTGTCGATCAATCAGCGGCCGCAGCCGTTACTGTCGCACTCACAGCCAGCCAAACAATCAAGCCATATGTGAAAGGGGGGACAATATATCTATCAATGGAGGCTCTGGGTGAGTCGGAACCGTGAGTATCCAAGTGGCAAAGCTTCCGGCATGCTATGCTACGGTGGCGCCCTCAACGCCAAAATTACGGCTCTGCAAGGATCTTGGTGCAGATGAAGTCATCGACTGCACGACAACTGATGTTCTTGCAGCACTCAAAGAAGGCGGGCAGAGGTTTTCACTTGTAGTAGACAACGCTGGAATTTTACATCCAAATTTGCACGCACCTGCACAGAATTTCGGTTCTTTTATCGGTCGAGGCGCCCTTCGGCAACCCGCCATAATGGGAGGCGACGAAATAAAATGATTGTGCTCTATTTGACAAAACATAATTACAATGATCTTTCACAGCTGGTGTAGTGGCGCGACGAAGACCATCTCAATATTATTGTTGACAAGTGTATACTTTTGGGCAAGTCACAGACGCAGTCACAAGATTGAAAAAAAGCCAGAGGCAAAATAGTTACCAAGGTTGATGATGAATAGATATAGAGAACTACTATACAAAGACCTACAAACTCTCCAAGTCCCCATTGGACTGAATGATTGCAATTTTTTTTTTTTTTTCAGAATAAAGGGGACCAGACCAGTACCTGGTTACGCTTTCATACCATTACATTCAAGCGTGTTTCACGGGCTCTTCCTCGTTGCTGTTGTCTCGCTCCTCAACTGCAGCCAACCGACCAGTAACGGCGTAGTCATCCTCTCCAGACAACTCTTCGAGAGTCTTGCGAGCTGTCTCAGGGATCAAGAGAGTTGTGAAACAGCCGAGGAGCATGAAAAGTGCGTAGATCTCGAGAACGTGGTCCATCCAGGGAGACGCGTTCTTATCACCTTTCTTGAACCCCTTGGATTTCAGCGTAGATATAGCGCCCTGACCAATGATGGAGCCAATCTTGCCTGAGGCAGCAGAGATTCCGTGAGAGGTTGAGCGATATCGGGTAGGGAAGACCTCACCGGGAACAATGAAGGTGGTGGTGTTAGGCCCGAAGTTGAAAAAGAACTGTGCTAGGACATAGATGGCAAGTTTTCCATTGGCAGGAATGTGGTTGAAACCAAAGCCAAGAACAACGAACAGAATCGTCAGGATGATGAAACCACCCATTTGGATCTTCTTGCGGCCAAGAGTATCAATGGTAGCGACAGAAACCCAATATCCTGGAACAGCGCCGGCCAAGACAATAATCAAGTTGCCGACGGCAGTGTTGAACAGATATTGGTAAACATTGTGTGTGTTTTTGGTGGAATAACCAATTGTCTCAAGAATCTGAGCGTTGTTAAGGGAAAGGCCGTAGAAGGCAACATCAAGACAGAACCAGGAGCCCGCAGTGCCGATGAGCAGTCCAGCGTTTTTCCACTTGCTGTAGTGACGGACAAAGTCGCTCCAGCTAGCTTTGGGCACCTCGAGTTTGTCTTGGGCAACACGTTGAGCAGCAGCACGCTGAACTTCATCAGGTTCACCTTCGCGCTTTCCAGCAACGTAAGCCTTCACATCATCATCAGCCTTTTCAACATCGCGAGCAACATCGAACGTGTATCGTGGCGTCTCAGGGATTGTCAGGCGGACTGTTGTTTATGATGAGCAGAGGTTGCAACATTGGAAGATGAAATAACTTACAGTAAAGAGCAATACAAGCTGGAACAGCGCCGAATCCGATCAGAGTACGCCACATTTTGTCGACAGCAATCTGACAATCACCAGTGCATACAGCAATTGACTGCGCCTCGGACAAGGAACTCTTGAAACCGAGTGTAACGAATAGCATAACGAAAGCAGCCGCAAGCTGGCCAAGGCCCTGTTGAGCAAACACGGCAGCCATCATAGCACCACGCCATTTGGTTGTAGCGAATCTAACATTATTTGTCAGTTAAATAGCTGACGCGAGGCAGCTGAACTGTACTTACTCGGAAGTGATGATGGAGGACAAAGGATAATCACCACCAATACCGATACCCATAATGACACGCCAGAAGATTATGAGGCCGACAATGCTGCAAGAAGGAGAACCGCTAGTGAGAGCTTGACCAATAGTGGCGAAAATGATAACAATTAGCTCCAGGCCGTACATGCGCTTACGACCGACAATATCGGCGAGAGCACCAAAACCAAGCTGTCCGACAACAGTACCAGCAGAGGTTGCAAGCTTGATAGCATTGTCAGAGGTGGCAGGCATCTTTCCTTTGTGAGCGCCACTAAAGTATACAATTCCAAGCATTGTAGTAAGAAGCGAGGCCGTGAAAATATCGTAAGAGTCAGTGAAGAAGCCAACACCAGCGACGACACATGCTCGAATGTGATACCAGCCGAAGGGAGCCTTGTCAACTTCGGCGAGAGCCAAGCGACGGCGCTCATTTAGATCAGCAACATGTAGGAAGTCGTTGTTGAAATTGTGGTAGGCGGAATTGCCTCCAGATGTCTTGCCCAGGCCAGCAGAAGGCTGAGGAATGTTAGACATTGTGGTGATTTAACAACCTGCTAAGTGCTGCAGATGAATTGCAAGAAAGGAAATATAGCTAGTCAAAGGGAAAGAAAGATTCCAGTTGGCTCCCTGGCTGATGAGCATCTTTATATGAAAGCCCAAGCTCACAGTTGCAGGCAGCATACGGGGACCAGCTGATAGGCCAAGATGGAGAATACAGAAACCAATAGCGTAGTTTGTTAGTCCCAAAACGCCACAAATAAAAAAATTGAAGAACGGTTCATTTAGATTCGGGTTATTCTCTTCAATTCGGCTACTATTCTCAGCAGACTAAGTGGACCAGTGCACGTTGTAAATGGACAACAGCCTCGTGAGTGCACTAGACCCGGGTGGTGTGTTCACGGCCAGAGCCAATAGGAGGACCGAATTTCTCCACGTTGCGCTCGTCTTGGCAAAGCTGGGCGATCGATTGGACGGTCCACGCCGTGGCTTGGTGGATGCAGCTTCAGTAGAGTGGGCTGCCTGTTGGCTGGATTCACTCTTGGTTCTGCCCCGGTCACCAATTACGGACGAATAAATGAGTAAAGATGAATATTATGGGCCTTCGGTCACCAAATTCGACGCATTGAGCCAGTGGCCTGTTGTGTCCAGCCCATGGCTCATTGGATAGTTCAGGCACAACATCTCCAGACCAGTGACTTGCAGTTCCAGTTTACGGGCGTGCGAGCCGTTTGACTTGCACGCGAGGCGACAAGCTTATCCACTAAGTTTAACGCTCAAGCCCACGTGCCAGTATGGAAAACACTTCCTCTGAAGCCATCCGGCGCAATTACGAATAGGCTGTGGTAATTCAACCCGTTAATTGTAAGACTCGCGCGCACATCCACAATTTGTCGCCGCCTCATCGCCAAGTCTTCGCTGCCAAGAAAGTACTGCTGCCGCAGTTCCGGATCGCACAGGCTCAGCAGCTTAGCCATTTCAAGTGTCCACAGGGTCATCGATTTTTGGCCTGGACCCTCAGGCTTCAGCTGCTGAGTCGCGTGCTGACATTTTTGGTTTGAAAATATATTTCCATTCCCTGGCAGCTCAACTCCATGTCCCAGGCTTTTTCGGTTTCAAAAACTGCCTATTACGTTTGTAATTTCTTTGTTTTACTTTGTTCCCTTTTTCGGCACCTAGATGTTTGGCATAAATGACGAGAACAGGAGAAAGCAATAAAATCTAGTCGCCATCCAAATCCGTTGCATCATCGCTCTGCTGCCAGGCTTTCACTTCTAATCATGGCAACAACATCAATGACTTCAACCAATCAAGCCGATACTTCAACGGAGTTGCCCCCTCTCGCCTATGATATTCTCACCAATGAAAACGATAAGCGTGATGCGCTGCGTCTCGTTACGGATTCTATTGCACAACAGCGGCAAATAGCCGCCGTCTCCGTTATCTTTCAACCAATTATCTTTGCTGCTCTGGTTGCTAGTTTGTCCGCTGTTTGGATGTATGCACCTGGTGAACCTGGAACGAGGCTCATTTCAGTGTGTGGATTGATCATTACGTTCCTCGTAACTGTTCGCATGTTGACCGCTGCATATATCCATGAAGCCGAGAGCTTCAACTGGAAAGATTTCACTTCAGGGCCACAAGGGGACGACATTGTTTTTGGCGCCAGATTCGGAGATAATATCATCGGCTCCCTAGTCCTTCGCATACAAAAGAACAAGAAAGAAAAGACATGCACGGCATCAATTCGCGCTTGGACTACGAAAATGCGATATCGTGGCAGGGGAGTTGGTGGAGATCTCTTGCGTCTTGCAGTTGCAAAAGCCAAGCATGTATCACCCAACTCCGTTATCATGTTTGACCCAAAACATGCCAACAGTTTACTTCCTCTGCCTAGTACTTTCAATCGCGCATTCAGGAGCCGGGACAATAAAGCACGCAAAGCTTTAGCACATGCATTGGCCGACGCTGTCGGCAATTGAATCAGGGATACCTAAACTATAATAACTATTCTTTTCTCTTTTCATTTTTACTACATCTACTTTCTCAACGCAGACCTGTGACTAGACATTAACCGAATCGAACAAGCACATGCCAGAGAAGCTTCAGCTCTTGAACTGTTACATCCTTGGGCAAGTCCTGCGCCAGTTCTCCGATTTGCTTTGCAGTGACTCTTCCACCAACTTTATTTGCGATGCTTGGCATTCTTGGTCCTCGAAAATCACTAGGGACCAACTCTAAAGGCAGCTCGTAGCCACTGTTGAAGTTTGTGATAAAGCCGAATTTAGCACCCATTTTTCGCAAGGTATCACCAACTGCACCCGAAGCGAAAGAGCCGTCTGCAACCAAAGCTAACACATCGCGGTTCAATCGAATGGGTCCATGCACCTGGGCTTCAATGAAATGATCTAAATTATGACTCTTTGCGCCACGAGAGGCTTGGGGGTCTTTCAATTTTCGAAGGGCATTCAGTACTTGCGCTGGTCGTACATTGCGTAGCCCCAAGGCGGCGTCGTGGATGAATGACTCTTCAAGCAGGGCGGCCAGAACGGCATCGAATTCGTCTACGGTGCCTCTCGCGCCAGGCTCGTCTTGCGATCCCCCAAAGGTAAATGTAGTTCTGCAAGATACATGCTCTTTGAGAATGAGGTAGCAAGAACCAAAACGCGGTGCTGGGCCATCAGAGGCAACCGTGAGATCGAGCGCGCCATACTTGGGTCTTGTAGAAAGATCTGTGTCAGCGTACGCTGTGCCAAAGAGCCTCTGCTCCCATTGATCGCGGTAACTACCAGCACTCGGTGCGACGAGACCATTGGATACTCCTGTCTCAAACTGATTCTTATATACTCCATCACGTAGTAGCCCGTCCGCAACTACGCCACTGCCAACCGGCCGATCTGGATGGAAATGTACAGCGACACGAGCATGTAATCGAATTGTGTCCCGTACGTCGGCAAGGATAGACTTGTCCACATTTGACATGTACAGGATGTGGTTCTGTGTTTCAACAGCCTTGTCGCGAAGGGCGATTGCGTCAGTCCGGATTTTGCTAATGGCAGCAATTTGTGAGGGTAAAAGGTCTTCCATCATTTTTCTTTTCATTTGCCCTTCATAATCCATCGCATGGGATCAATGAGATTCTCTCACAAAGTGAGGAAGTGCAGTGGTTGGTTTGGTACTCGTAGTGACTCACTCCGAGGCTGACGGACCCAAGCTGCTCCATAGCCTCAACCGCATGCACGTGTGTCCTCGTCTACTGGTGCCATCACACGTGAGCTCAACGACAGCCCCCATCACCACCAATTACATGAAGGACATATTATTGTAGATGATATGCTTCCAACAAGGACACGGAGACTTTGACCAAGGAACCGCTGACACTATCTGAGCATAAATTTCATAGTATCTGTTTGATACCAACAAGGTATGTACAGATCGTCGATGTCTAGGATGTTGATGATCACTGGTCACTGGTCACTCAACTACTGTTCGCCAGGAATTAGGGTTGGTCTGAGCCAAGTCTGCCCATCTAGCATGATGCCAGGCGATGGTTTAAGGTGCAGTCGCGGCGTCACCCGGATGACAAATATTTTTTTGACAACAGTGGCAGCGTCAAAGACCAGCCGTGAGTACTTGACCCAAATGAAACAGCCTATCACACAATGATTCATGAAAGTGTTTTCCTTGGGTTGAATTCAATTGATCTTTTCAATTCATGAATACCTCCCCTTTTTTGATTTCTTGTTTGCTTTGGTTTTTCACCTGTTTTACAGGAAGGTGGTATTGACTTGGCTCCGACTTGCCCTTGTTCACCTAAAGTTCGCTGATTGTCAGCGCATACCACGTATTTATAAGTCGCTTAGTACTGTGTTGTCCATAACGAACATTCCGTATCTGTCACTTTGCTGTGGAACGAAATTTTCGCACTGAGGGTTGGCTGCCAATTAAATTGGCTCCAGCGCACCACAGACGACGGGTTTCTGCTGCTCAGTGAAAACGATGTATAATGTCTTACTGCGGGTAAAATGAACAGCCAAAACACCATTCCACCCCAACAGCTAATTACCAAATGCCGAAGATATGTGACGCATTCAAAATTGAGCAGATGGAAGACTATCTCCATAAATAAGACAAGGGTCCGCGTTCTAAACTTTGATACAGTTCATCATTCTCCTCGCTCTTGAAGTCCCTGGCTTCACATCTTGTGTAAATATGGTTCCACAAAGACTTGTAAAGTGTTTTTTCGTCCTATTTAGTATCCAATCCCTGGCACTATTCTTCAATCACGATGATTCATCGAATCATGTGCTCGACTTCAAATCGTTCACGTACGACATTGGGTCGTGGCTGGGTAGGCAGACAATTGACCCTGCCCATGAGGAGGGTGCAGTAAGTTTGCTATTCCCTTTCCTTTTCCTTTTCCTTTTAATGCCAGGCTTAGCTTCTGTTCGCTTACTAATTTAGCAGGCGCATGGTAAGGTAAATGTTCCAGACGGTGCGGAGTTCGTTACTCTTCCAGTTGGGGGAGTTGGCCCTGAAACTATTCCAGTCTTCCGCACTGCCAATGGCGATGAAAAAAAGCTCAAGTTAGAACATGCTTTCATCGTCATACATGGTAAACGACGAGACGGAGGCTATTACTGGAAAATCATGTCCGATGCTGTCAAACCCGCTGAAGATGCAAAGTTGGTCGGAGAAAGCCTTGTTGCGGCACCTCAGTTCTTTTCCGCGGTTTACAACAAGGGCCAGTACGGTGACAACGACGTTGCGTGGGGGGATCTCAACGCTTGGCAGTCAGGAAGTGTAGCAACGAGCCCCACCAACACCAATGTTTCGTCTATCGACGCTTTGGATACTGTCATTGATCATTATTCGGATCTTGATATATATCCGAGCATGAAAAATATCACAGTTATTGGACATGGTGGCGGTGGCCAACTGGTGCAGCGCTATGCTGTCGTGGCCAAGGATGCTCCGGACCATATCCATGTGCGTTTCATTCATGGCGATCCCTCTTCTTGCGTATATTTTACAAAAGACAGGCCATCTTCTGGATATGGAAACAAAAAAAAGTGCAAATACTACAATACTTGGCGTTACGGTTTTGATCATTTTCCTGGGACTCTCAATGATCTGAAATCACCCAAGGAGTATTTTCAACAATACATTAAGCGCGACGTCATTTCTCTTGTAGGGTATCAAGACGTGTCTAGCAACGGCGACGAGTCTTGTATGGCAAAATTGCAGGGCGGGGAGAAGAGGCGGGATCGCAACCTTATCTGGTATCGTTACATCAACAGTTTGGCTCGAACAAATGTTCCGCTGAGCGGCTTTCCTGGCGAGTTTAAGTCTCTGCCTGATTGGAGTGGCAACCAGAATGACACATTCGGACTACGTCTTATCATCGTAGAGGATGCCGCGCACAATATGGAACAAGTTTTGGCTAGTGGAAGCGGCAAATCGGCCTTGTTTAGCAATGGTGATGTCGACATGGGTTGGCGGCCAGCTGATGCTAGTTAAACGGCGAACAGCAAGATTGACTCATGGCATAGATGTGAGAAAGGTGAGGGCTGATGAGATGGGTGTAGAGAATAATAAACTAGATTTACAACAAATACAATACAGTAGAGTTCGGCTGGCTCATGAAGCCTGTCGTTCCGGATCTTGTAGCCTGGCTAGCTCCAGCAACAAGCGGTATACATACACGGCCATGTCAGCCTGTCTGAATGCTTGCGAGAACCAATCTCTGCCAGTTTCGGCTACCTGCTGCGCCACCCTTTGCCCTTGATTGGTAGATGTGAGATAATAGACAAGTTCTGGAAGCTCTTCCATAGTTTGACTCACAGGTACATAGTGAACCCAGGCCATATGTCTGTCATCGTGCCATTCACGAAGCAAAGTTTGCTTGAGTGGTACAGAGTTCGATGACAGAAGTTTGTAGTAGCGCCCGCTGATTCCATTCCCGTCAAGATCAAAGGCAAGCTTGGAGTGTAATGCCTCATCTTTGTCGGCCCAAGCTCTCATGTTAAAATATGCACGCTGTTGTCTGCAGTCTCTGCTTTGGCACTGAAATACACGTGTAAAGGTCACGTCGTACAGCCTTCCATTCCAGAATGATGACATGACACGTTTCATTTCGCCTCCGATACTGCGTAGATATGCATACTGGCCATGCTGCAGATTTTGCGCAAGTTCAACAAACCGTTGGCGATGGTACTGCTTCCATTGTCCATCCTTGGAAAACGCCCCTGATGTCGAGCCCGCCCAGTACATGTTGTTCCGTTTTTTATGCCAAGGAATGTCGTGGGAGCTGTCGTACTGGAACTCAGATTCGATGTACGCTGCACTGGGGTATAGAATATCGTGCATAGTAGACGGTGATCCAGTGGATAAGATGGGCACAAAGCCTTGCACCAAACGGAATGATGTTGGGCTCTGGAACATGCCATGCATCATGCGGTAGTTTGGGTGCTGGCACAAATCCGCCATGCCATTTGGGTCTGTTACAAATGGGATGCCGAATGTCTGGACATGGTCCGTGGCGGAGGCCTTTGTAGCTAAGGGACAGAACTGGGTAAGCCGTTCCCACGTACTAGAATGAGACAACAAATCGAGAGTCGGCGGGTCGCTTCCATCAGATTCCATAGGAAATAACACTCTTGGCTCGTCCAAATGATTGACAAGGAATTGTACATCTGGAATATCGCCAACGATGTCTCCAAGGAGTTGTTCAAAAAGTAAAGACGTATGTCTGTCGAATGATCGTCGAGGATGACTGCATGAAGTTTTCCCGGTTTTGCTAGTGAACTCACAAAGCCATACTTCGGCGTCTCTATGGGTTTGTACGCTTCGCATTGCTTGTCTTACTTCCACACCACTCAACCTCCATAACGGCGCGACAGAATGGTATATGGTATCGAAGTCGTCGATGAGAGGAGACTGCTGCGCAACGGCAAACTCATACCATTTATTGAACCCTGGCGGGGGCTCCATCTTGTACCTTTGCCGATACGCCGACTCAGCTTCGGACAAGGTCTTGGACTGCCGGCCCAAGAGGCTATTGAATTCAATTGTCGCGTGCTCAATGAGTCGTGCGACAGGATGGACAGTTGTGGCGTCATATTTGGGCGCCAGTGAGTATGCCCTAAAGTTAGCAAAGTGATTGGCAATGAATGGCAACAGAGGTAGTGCACCCAAAGCCCAGAGCAGTCTCTTGTTGCCTCCTGATCGAGGTATGAACTGGCTGATTTGTGCCAGGGTCAGAAAAGCGCCGAATAAACAGAAAATAGCGTCGATCTCGAGAGCCTGCGCGTATGGATCGCGAGCCGCAAAGTTACTAAATGTTTCTATAGCAGGAGAAATGCACCATGATGTATGTTGAGCCTATCACCTGTTAGATTTTCATTAATATCAACTAGCACAGCTTGACAGACTCACAGCTCGTATCGTGAAGTACCAAGACAACGCTTTTGTAACGCCCAGTAACATGGCCAAAAGGGTATTTCCTGACGTAAAGCCAAACATGGCAGTCTGAATTCCCAATGCAACAATGAGAGCTGTAATAGTTCTCGGTGCCACTGTGGATATGTCCCGTTCCAAGCTTAGTGGTGGGATTGGTGAGTCGTCCTTCACTCCGCGTTGCAGCAAGGTGCAGTATGCCATTGTTGAACCAGCCAATGCGCCTATTGATGCAGCAAACCCAAGCAAAGACCAATTAGACAGGACATAGATGGAAAATGCTGCCACGAGCACATTACCCCACAATGTGCTGGCAAGTGCCTCAATATATCGTCGCCGTGTGGCCTGCGAGCGTTGGAAGTCGGGCTGGAATTGGCGCTGGATGATGAAAAGCAGAGGAGTTAATGCTGGCTGTCATTCGTCAGCCACATCTTACACACCAGTTTAACAGGGAGTAATTAAAAATGCTTACGGTAAACCCTAGCACACTGTTTTCAGCTTTGCAGAAGGATGCCACCGCAATGCCCACTGCAAAAATACTGCCGACGAAACCTGCCTGTGGTCTTCTATCGCCCACTGATAGCACAGATGAGCCTGATGTGGCACTTCGTCCAGAGATATTGGTTATTTTGAATAAAAGCAGTAGGGCTATCCAGCAGGTTAACTCGGACATTATCTCTGATGGTCTAGTTGCGACCTTGCGCATTAGCACTGAGGCAAAGGCCGCCGCGACTGCAGACCCAACGACATTGTGGTGGCCTTGGGGCTTAGATTGCCACATTTGCGAAAACTAGACATCTGCACTTGGATCCAGTGCACTGTACACACAGTAGAAGAGCAATTGATCGCAATTAATTAGTCGTTGGATTTGTTTTCTAGATTCGCAAGCAAGAGACTGGACTCTCTTGGACGACATATGTCAGACGAACAGGGGCAGCGATCAGTCATGTGACAGGCGGTGCACCAACAAGGCACTGCTGACGTCGACTGAATGTGCCAGTCGCCTCAGCACCCACTTCGTCCAGTATCCCAAAACAGTCAGTGATTATCTGATGCAACCACAGGATATCATGTAATTTGATTCACGCCGTAATATACAACCACTTTTGTCCGAAAACGAGGCTTTGCACGCGATAAGCGATTGATCTTGGGCTTCCGCGCATTAGCCCTGAACGGCTGCCTGAGCTGTTGACCTCGATCTCGAAAAACCAGCATCGGCTGATCTAAAGGTAATGTTGAGGAAAGCCGTAGCCTGCTAATCTCCTATCAGACATATCCCACCTCAATATTTGAAGATTTTTCTCGAACAATGGAAGAGTAGGCAAAAAGTTCGCCTACCCTAAGCAACGCCGAACGAAATCCCTCTGCTCGCCAGTCATGCACCATAGTTTCGAGCATCGAAAATAAACATCAGCTAGTCAGTCGCTCGTTCCTTGTATCGCGCGCCTGCTTTTCTCGTGTCCGACGTACATGTAGGTACGCTGTGTTGCTCAGCAGCCTACGACAGGTAGAGAAACTGGCGAAGAGCGAAGTAACAGCATAGTACGTTTGCAGAAATCAATACCATGGGCTCCAGTGGTGCGACGACATGCGGCAATTACAGTTTATCTCGAGCCCTTTGAAAGGCATGTCGTGCACCTTGATCACGGTCCATGCCTAAAAACAGCGCTTGCTCGAGTTAGATGGCGAAGTAGTATGTCTAAGGCGACTACTGCTTTTCGTACGAAGGGTCAAATTGAAATACTAATCGCGGCTTGGGTTATTGCGCTTTGGGTCCGATTCAGTGCAACACCCTTGTGTTGTGTTATTTCTATTGTCTCTGCTGCGTCGCGCGCCATTTCAAGGGAGAGAGCCTCGTACAAAACCTTAATGACTTCGCACTCTGTGTATGCCGTCTCCCTTGTCTATTATCCGATGACAGCCACAGTCTATTGAATTAAGACTTGGTCGCCCTTCTCTTCCCAATAGTGCCAATTGAACGAATACGTCCGCTTACTGTCATTATCATGTTTGAGCACACATCCCCAAGCCCATGGACCGCGCAGCCTCGATGCTGCACAGCCCAGTATCAGTCTTCAAGGGATGATTCAAGGTACGCGCTAAGGCAACATCTCGCATATCTCGCCGCCACAACACACAGCAGCAGAAAATGTCTCAATGGGCAGCATCCTCATTGGTATTCTCGAAACAGGCACGCGATCAATTCCCCATTCCACATCGGCCACCCCACTCACGACGCCAGGGAAGCAGTAACAGGACATGTTATGGATTGATGCTCTAACTCACAGGCAGAGCCGTGCCGTGTTCCTGCCCTATGTAGTAGCTGCCCTTTCTGCATCCGCCCTTTGCTCACGCGACTCCTTGCCTAAACATCTCGTCTCAAACTTCGTAGTATTTGACCAATGGCCTCTCCATTCTGTCCATTTACAGTTGTCCTGTCTATCGGCTGCCATTTCACATAGAGCAACCGCTTCAACAGCGGCCAATAAAAGCCTACGCCACGGCCACAATCGTTGCTACAAACAACACGATCCTTACGAACCAACATTACGATGAACTACCTACGGTGCTGTGCTGGGGCGGTCCTTTCTCGTTTTGCAAATCGGCGCTTTGTCCTCGCCATCGCAGCCGTTAGTCTTTTGGCATCGAAGGCATTGCACATCTACGCACATATAACAGCTTTTTCTACCGCTGAGTTGTTCCACTGGGGTATCACCTTCTGGACACAGGACATTGCCCTTCTGTTGTTCCTTCGATGGGTTCTTTTTGTGACGACTCGCTGGGTCTGCATCCTCACCACAGCTGTATCTTCTATTACAGTTGCTTCCTCACTGGCCCTCGCCTCGATCAACATTTCATTTTTCTTCGTCGCTGGTTCAGAACTGCATTGGCGAAATATTGGCCTCGCGGGAGACTCCTCTTCGTGGGATGTCCTTCTCACTGGCTTATTTTCGCTGGAGGTAACACTTGCTTCTATTCTGTTTGTGTCTTGGCTGCTTCAGGACGCTTGCTTTGTTTTATCCAGCGTTGCCCTCGACATCATTCGATTTCCTTTGCTCTACATCCTCAGCAAGATACGGATCCAAAAGCAACAGCAACTACAGCTGTTCTCAAGCTTTCACTATTCTCATTTACCACAGCACGAGTCAGATGGAGGGTGTGTGGCCAGTCACAATTTTGAAGAGATGGAAAAGGTCGAGGCTGGCCATCTCACATCGCAGCACCGAGCCCGTCAACTTCAGTTTATGAAAGCTGGAGTTTATCTAGCTGTAGGGGCAGTTCTCACAATCGGTTTGATTTTGACAATTCTCCAGCCAGACGATTCCTCATATGCGTTCATGTCGTGGGCTGTCCCACTACTCCCTTTCGTGGACTTTTGGCATTCATCTCCCAGCCTGTCAAGTTCGCTCCCTCTCAACAGCAACGGCACTGCGGGCGGCATCCATAACCGGACTGCACTTGGCGAGCCGATATCTCTGGATTGGCTGCCGGCACCGTCGGCTTTGCTTGAAAATGCGACGTCTCTTCCCGGCTTTGAAGACTGGTATGATTCGAATAAAACTCACTATCGCGCCGACTTGGACCCTCTGAAAGTTTCCAATCTAAACAACCCTCTTCTCCCTGAACTGAGAGGTCGGTTGAAAGATATTTCGATCCGCCACATCATTCTTGTGAAACTAGAAAGCACCCGAAAAGATGTTTTCCCGATTAAGCGCGATGGTCAATTTTGGGAAAAGCTTCAAGCCTCGTGGGAGAATCAGACATTCCCTGATAACGCAGAAAAGCGCCTAGCAAACTTGACCGCCACAGCGAATTTCTTGACCGGAGACTACAATGATGGCTTTGAGCACATATTGGAAAAGCGTCGAGGCGGTATCAACGCAAATAACACACATACGACTGGTACATATACCTTGAAAAGCCTTGCTGGTACACTTTGCGGTATCTCCCCACTCGTGGTAGACTTCAACGCGGAGTATTATCAGCATGTCTATCAACCTTGTCTGGCACAGATTCTGAACGCTTTCAATGCTATGGAGCGCGACAAAAGTCAAGCTGACTACAAAGCATTCAAATGGCGATCTTCCTTCATGCAGTCAACTACTGGTGGCTATGATAAACAAGACAAGCTCATGCCTGTCCTTGGGTATCCAAACGAAGCGTTTCTGCAGGGCGAATACCTGAAGTCTGAGGATGCAAAGTTTGGCAAGGTGGAACTCGAAGATGTCAACTACTACGGCATGCCTGAGATTGCCATTGAGAAGTACATGAGAGATAGCTTCCAGTTGGCAAAGGAGAACGACGAGCGACTGTTCTTGACTCATCTTACCAGCACTGCCCACCATCCATTCGGCATTCCCAAGGAAGAGCAGTATGTTAAGTTGAATGGTGACAAAGACACCGAAGATCTATCTACTTACCTCAATGCAATTGGTTATGTGGACAAATGGCTTGGGCAGATGCTCAATATTCTTGACGAAGAGGGAGTCGCGAATGAAACGTTGGTTGTCATGGTTGGTGATCATGGGCTCTCTATTCCAGAAACTGGAGCAGTCACACCTTACGGGCAACCCAATATCGGTAACTTCCACGTTCCGTTGATCTTCTCGCATCCCGACTTGCCGCCCATAGATGTGACAGATCCGACCAATTCAATTCAGATTCTTCCTTCGATTCTCGATATGCTCATTGAAAGCGGATCACTGTCCAGAGAGAGCAGCCGTGCTGCAAGACGGCTGATTGAGAATTATGAAGGTCAATCCATCATTCGACCTATGCGCAGCGAATCACAAACAAATGGTGAAGGTAGTTGGCAATTCACAGTCACAAACCCGGGCGGAACTCAGGTCGCTGTGCGTGACGGCCGGCATCCAGAGTGGCGCATAGTGATCCCAACCGTAGCAGACATGGAATGGCGATTTACCAGTCCAAAGGATGATCCTCGAGAAGCTGAGCCCATTTACGACTTTGGTCTTCCGGGGTTACGCAAGAAGGTGGAAGACAAATTTGGCAAAGAAGCCAGCGATTGGGTTGAGGAAGCTGCTTTCGTCACTGGCTGGTGGGTCGAAGAGAATAGGAGGAGATGGCGATATGAATAAAACCGCAGAAAGGCTTGGTTGCTACATGTTGAGCTTTGATGTTTAGCGAGTTTTGTATTTTAGTATTTGGATTTGATGAACTCCTCTCTGTCGACGTGTCGTTACAGTTGGAAACGGGGTGCGCAACATCGATAAATATGTCAATATTCTTCATTCAAGAGGCGCTTTGCGTCGAATACTCCCTTGCACCTTCTTCTCTCCTTTGTCATTATCTATGCTGTGACTCGTTTGGCCACATCAGCTAGCCTCTCAGCCAAGAGGTCGACATCCCCTGGGAACCTCGCGCTAACGTAGTTATACTCGTCATCCTCCACAACGAATCTATGCTGTCAGAATATAATCCCTAATATTGCATGCAATGGAAAGAGCGACACTTACGGGCTAGTAGATAAACTGTTCTTGAAATCCTCTGGCTTAGCCAATACCTTTGTCACCTGTAAGAACTAGCGTTAGTTTCATCGCAATTCCCATTCTGGCAATGTTGGCTCACAGATTCCTCTACGTTCTCGCTGCAGGCACCGTATGTCTTGTAGTAATCTCCCAAAAAGGCTCTGGTACCCCAAAATGCAAGCTGCTCAAATCTAGTCGGCAGTGCTGTTGTCTGGCGGCCGTACAAGACGCTTTTTCCGTCTTCGCCTTTGGTTTCGCTTAGCACCATAACGCCGTGACAGACAGCTCCGACTGCTTTTTTGCCAGGCTTTTTGGTTTGCGGGAAGAATTCTGCCATGAGTTTGTGTACAGTGGCAGAATCAATGACCTGACGGACTGATTTCTCGTGCCCACCTGGCAGGAAGACCAGATCGTATTCATTGAGAGAAAATCCTGGCGTTGACCAAGCGATCGGCGACTTCCATTCTTCCGAAGCGACCATGATATCATGTTGCGCAATGACGGACTTCTTTGCACCAAGGATCTTTTGCGTGATACCCTCGAGCATTTTTGCGTCGCATCTTGGAGAAGCACCGTTTTCTGTGATAAAGTTGATTTCGAACCCAGCAGCCTTAAGGCTTGCATACGGCACCGCAGTTTCAGAAGGATCATGACCGTAATCGGACATGATAATGGCTACTTTTACCATGATGAAAGCGAAGGTTGCTTGATAGTGACGGGCAATTGATCTTGACTTTAGCTGGGACTCCTATCACGGCGCCTATGTTGTTTTTGTCTGTTGTTGAGCTAGATGAGGGGTTTGAGTGGTAAAGTCCGAAAAGTCCAACGGACGGAGGCGCCGAAACTTGTGCATTCCCACCAATGAAACGCCCAAGCAACCATGTTGATGAGGCCACTGTGGTTGTATTAACTACGGCAAATCGAACAAAGCAGGTGCTTAGTATTGACAGACAGGTCCCATGTCGAAATGTATTGATGTTGGATAGTGGAAACACGCTTCATCTTGATCGCTGCCTCTGTCTGCAGGGTAGGTTGGCTGAGGTACCAAAGTGCATCCACATCCATGCCATCAACCATTTGGTTTTCAGATGATTGTGCGGCGGCCCTATAAGCTATGCTGACTGCATGGTTACGAGGACACGTCGGAGAAGCTGTCCTCGTAGCGAAATAGCAGTAGCTCAATACTGAGACTATCGTAGTGTTGGAGTTAAGTTGAGCAAGCTTTCGCTGTGACTAGTTCTTGAGGAAGAACACCATGCCAAAACCACCAGAGATTAAATACAGCGTAGATAATACGTACCACCATAGGATACTCCCGACTTTTAACAAGCTGTCACTAATTGCAAACGGATACACCGCGTAGGGCGGGGATGTCAACAACCAATTACATGTAGAGCAGACCCTTGGTGCATTAGCCTTGAATTGGTGGCAAGGTTTGGCAGGACTGCTTGGACAAATGGGGATACCTGCGCCGTCGAAATTGGGCGTAAATAGAAGAGACAGACAGTTTACCCCGTAATTGTCATTGTTCAAATGAGACGGATAAATTTGGTGGCGCATTTTGGTGCTTACATATATTTCGGCTGCTCTTGGCTGCCAAAACAATTACAGGTGACTGTGGGCGGGTCTTCATAGGGAGAATTTGCAAGCACGCCATTTTAGTGGGCAATTGTTGGAGACGGCGCACCAATATAGCAGACGGGCACCCTGTCAGAAGGCACAAGGCGCCATTCCCAGGTAAGTCAGCAAGCTGTCTTCAGCGCACGCGAGTCCCCATAATAATAACTACAACGTCAACGCAGCCTCTCCAGTTCATCTCAACCTCTTGTGTCTCAGATCGTTTCTTCACTTGTTCTTTGGTATTCGCGAGTATCGTCACTAGCAGCTCAGCTTCCTGCTTCCTTAGTTATACCGTGCGCGACGGGTCATTTCGCCCCCGCTTCGCCGCGTCGAGATGGGTGTAGACCACTCTCCGTCACCGGAGCCCTCCAAAGGCAACGAGAAGATCTTCAATGATGCCAATGCTGATGCTTCAATCATGGAGGGCCAGATCCAGTCCGACCGTCTCAAGCGCTCCTTATCCGCAAGACAGGTCCAAATGATTGCCATTGGTGGCACCATTGGTACTGGCCTGTTCCTTGGTACTGGCAAGTCGCTTGCCACTGGAGGCCCGGCCAGCATGCTCATCTGTTACGCCATCGTGGGAGTCATTGTCTTCATCACCATGCTGTCTCTTGGTGAGATGGCCGCCTTTATACCCGTCGCTGGTAGTTTTTGCACATTTGCCGGGTATGTCTCGCACCACGGTTGTTATGGATCACAGCACTAATGTCGCTCAGTCGCTTTGTAGATGACGCATTCGGCTTCGCGCTGACCTGGAATTACTGGTTCAATGATGCCGTATCTACCGCCTCTGACTTGGTAGCATTGCAACTGGTTGTTGAATACTGGCAAAAGAATTTCCCCGGCTGGGCCCTCAGTTTGGCCTTTTGGGTAATTCTCATTGCTATCAACGTCATATCGGTTCGTGCATATGGTGAGATTGAGTATTGGCTGAGTTTGCTCAAAGTTATCACCATCATTGTATTCATCGTCGTTGGTATAGTCGTAAACGCCGGAGGCAACATTGATGGACATTATATCGGTGGCGAAAACTGGCATCTTGCTGGGGCTCCATTTGTTGATGGCATCGGTGGATTTGCATCGGTTTTTGTCACGGCATCCTTTGCATACGGTGGTACTGAGTCCATTGCTATCACTGCTGGAGAAACTCAAAACCCAACCAAGAACCTGCCCCGCGTTGTAAAGAACGTCTTCTGGCGAATCCTTCTCTTCTATATTCTGTCAGTTATGCTCATCGGCCTCAACATTCCATATGACACAGATGGTCTTAGTACAAAGACCTCTGCCACATCGCCCTTCACCCTCGTGTTCAAGATGACCGGTGCCAATGCCGTTGCAAGCATTGTCAATGCTGTCATCCTGACAAGCGTTCTGTCAGCTGGTAACCACGCCTTGTTCGCTGGAGCAAGACTTCTATACACTCTTGCCATGGAAGGCCATGCACCGAAGTTTTTCGGCAAGTTGAATCGCAACCAAGTCCCTTGGATTGCCGTCCTCAGCACTGGTCTAGTTGCTGGCCTTTGCTTTGGATCTAGCTTCATTGGAGCTGGCCAGCTATGGACGTGGCTGCAAAAGTAAGTCCCCAATTACCCAGTTGCCCTGGCTAACATGACTATGTTATTTCTCCATCCGAAGCTAATACTTTTCTTGTTTTCTAGCCTCGTCGGTGTGTCGAACCAGCTCTCTTGGATTTCCATCGGCATTGCTTCGATTCGTTTCCGCGCGGGTCTAGCCGCTCAGAACAAGACTCACCTCTTGCCCTTCAAAAACTGGACTTATCCATTTGGGCCGTGGTTTGTCGTCGTACTCAACAGCTTCCTCGTCCTTGTTCAAGGATGGAGTTGCTTCTCACCCCGTTTCAAAGCAGTTGACTTTGTTAGTTTTTACATTGAGCTGCCACTGATGCTCATCATGTATGGCCTGTGGAAGCTCATTAAGCGTACAAAGTTTGTGAAGCTGGAGGAAATGGATTTCGTCACCGATGTATACGTTGCCGAGCCCGAGAAAGAAGTGGAGGAAAGAAGATGGAAACGCATCGTAAATTGGATATTCTGAACTCTGTTGTATGTTTATGAATGTAGCAAAGCGAGCAATTCAAATTTTGTCGTTACAAGTGTGCCTAGATCCCAGATTTTGCTGTTGCCACGATGCAGCATACATTCTCTCTTACCCGCCTCTTTCCCACTACACCTTATATCCTGCAAACACTGGATATGATGGGAAGCCCCATTCATGGCTCTTCTGCAGTAGCTGGTACTCAAGGCCGTGAGCTCCAGCGTTCATGTATAGGAATCTGGTGAAAGGCACTGTGGCGTGGTACGTAAATGTTGTGTTGGCAGGTATGAAGGCAACGTCGCCTTGCAATAGCGATGCGCTTCTGTATCCATCAACCTTGAGAATCAATTGTCCTTCGTCGAGTTGCAAAGCGAAGTGGTGTGGCAGCTTGACAGTGGAACCCGTTTCGTTGTGCAGCTTTTCGCTCAGAATGATGGTTCCCATTGTGAAGTTTTTATGTTGTGAGTTGGACGGTGTGGCAAGTGGCTGGATTACCTTGTATCCGTTTTCAGTGTTGAGATATTTGGGTCCGTAGTTGTTGGCCACAAAGTACGGATCGACGGTCTCGGGAATAATGTTGTCACCGTTGTGCCAGCTGGCATGAGAGTCACTCGCAGATCCATTGACAAAGTCGCGACGGGGGTCAAACTCCTCCTTGGGTGCGGCATACAAATCCAGTCTAGCGAATTGCTTGGTCAACTCGGGAGTGATGGGCCCAAATGGCTGCTCGTCGATTGGGTCGGGGATGTAAGGAGCTCCAACCGGAGAATCAAAATCTCCCAGGCTGAATTCGTCAAAAAGGTGCTCGAAGCCAGCTGGATGGAAGACGTGCGACAGCTGTGAATCCGGATCAATTAATTGAAAGGTGTGAATGGTGTCAGGAGGCACGTTTCCATAGTCCCCGAAAGTGGCTACACGTGCTTCGTGGTTGCCATCAGTAGCATTCTTCATGCTCCAGAGTTCAGTTCGGCCCCGACTGCAGTAGAAGTGCTCGTGCGTAAGCTTATGGGTGTGAGGACGGGCAATTAGCCATCCAGAAACTTTGCCATTGTGTTGAATTAGGGAAAAGGCACCATCGGAGGAGTTGGTTGTAATTGAAAAAGTAATAGTCTGTGTCTTGGAGAGCTTAATGGCGCGGCCCTTGAACTTGGGTAGAACATAAGGGCGAACGTGCTCGGGGGCCTGCTCGACAACAATGGGCTTTGTGGAAGCAACAGAGCTAGCGAAACCAGCAGCTGCGACGAGGAGGGATAGCTTCATTGTTCGTTTACTGCGTATCTATAGCTGGTGTTGATGTAAAGCTCTGGCAGGGATAAGAATCACAGCAGCTTATTTGCGGTCGGCCTGCATACTATATATGACACAGGATCTGCTGTACAGGGTTACAGAGGATTCCCACCTGCCCAAATTTGAGAAGAACAGTGCTACAGTGAATGATGGGGAAGAAAAAAAAAATCTATTTTGCCGTAGTCTTACATTCGTCTTACACTCGTCTTACACGAGGTTACATTTTAGCGCGCAACTTGCAAACTTTGCACCCTGCAGATTCAATGTAACCTCGATTAGGAAAGCCTTATTTATCCACAAGATTTGAAGAGCTGGTGGAAGAACAATGACACGGGCAGATGGAAGGTAGACAAACCAGGGGGATGTTGCGCTCATTTGCTTGCTTCGGGTGGCTTGGATGGTTTCTTAAACTTTGTTGTCAAAATGCGGCTTTGTTCTTCGCTAACTCCAAATAAAGGTTTCTGCCATTCAAACGACTTTGAGGCGTACTGTGGGTATTGGCGCACCAAGAGCAGCAGGCCACTCGGCTACAAGCACGTTTGCGGACGTATGTAAAGAAACGCGACAGTTAGCGCATGATTTTGTAATAATGATTGTTATATACGCTCTAATTCAGAAAAGTCCCAGCCCAATTGCATACCAAATCATTACTTTTGCCATTATTACTTCGACAGACGGTTGTCCAGCCCATAAAGGTCCGTCGTTATTTGCCGGGAGATCCAAGGAGGCAGAAGAACTTCCTTCCTGTCTGGTTCTCGAGTGCATTCACGGCCAAGTTCCAAACATTCAGGTCATAAGCCTCACCGATGTGGCCAACAGGGTCAAAGGGGCAATAGTCTTGCACGTAGATATTGTTGACGCCAGGCTCATCGATGAAGGAGGTCTTGGTAGGTGTGACGAGCTCGTCGTATTTGGATGCAATAATCGTGACCTTGTTGCCTTGTTGGACAATGGGCTTACCGTCGTTGAGCTTTGCAATGGCTTTGCCGCCATTTGCCAATTCGTCGCAGGCATGACAGCCGACAGTATTGAGGATAACGGACACGAGGTCGCGAGTTACGTTGCCGAGCAGATAAGCCAGCTTGACTAGACCTGCAAAGTCTGTTCCGTGTGTGGGAGGGGCGATGGCAACAATGTTGTCAACGATAGGGGCAATTCCGTGAAACTTGGGGGTGTAGAGAGACTGGAAGGCGCCCTCGGAGTGGCCAACAATGTCTACCTTGGCGGCGCCAGTCTTTTGCTGGACTTCCTTGACGAAGTCGGCAATGAATTGGGAAGAGGTGTCGATATGGTCCAGGCCGCCGACCAAGGGAAAGCCATCATAGGAGCCGTAGGTGGTGGAAAAGGTGCAGAAGCCCTTAAGCTTCAAGTAGTCCTCGAAAAAGTTAAGGTCCTCGTAGTACGTTGCGCCGAGACCATGCAAGACAATGACAGGGTTGGGATGAGTGTCGGACTTGCATGCAAAATCATTATGGCTGAAGGTCTGAGCTTGAAGATTCTTGATTTCCGGGTTCTCTGTTGCACCAGTGGGAAGAGGGTTGGCAGATGCGCCGATAAGCATGGACAGAGCCACAGTAAGGAGCTTCATACTTGTATATGTGCCAATATGAGCTGGGTCGAGAAAGGAACGTGGGATGGCAGCCTGCAACAACAAGTAGTAAAGAGCCTGTGATGAAAGGTCTGGAGAAACTCAAGTGCAGGCAGATCCAATCGGACACGATGTTACGGACCAGGGATATCTCGCAGACTATATATTGGCTTGTACAGCACGACAATCATCCCGATATGCAAGACAATCCGCTAATGAAATTTTTAATATCTAATTTTCTTTAATTGCTCTCCCTTGGCCATCCCCACACTCTCTGATTCAGGCGGCGGGCAGTTGTGTCCACCAAGTCCAGTGCAGGGGAGATGATTTTCAGGCTGGCCGGCACTGCAGACCCGCCTGGCGCCAGATTTAGTTGTTTCCACAGTTGCACAGCGCCGTGGGTTGGGGATGCAGCCACTAGCAGCCCATCCTCTCGTTTGTCTCTTTCTTTCAGCGCCAGTCCGCTAAACTTGTCTTAGGTCTTGCAAACACCCACAAACAAAGCTGCTGACCCCCCACCCAACCGAAAATAATTTGGTGCCGCGCACTGCTCCACGCCGACACCAGACTGGATAGCAGCATAAACCTAGCAGCAGTTACATGTACAAGTATTCATGATTCTTCAAAGCAAATTTCAATAAAAACGGCTTCCTCACGTCCTAGATAGATTTTTCTGACAAAACCGAAAACGTTGTGGTTGAAGCAAAGCACCGACTTCGATTCGAGCCTGTTTCGAACCCCAAGATTCCCCCTTTCATCAACCGCTTTTGGCAAGCATCGTGCTGTGATTTTGTCAGTGGCTTTCCGATAACAAATTGTTCTGTTGACATATGGATCAACTAGGCTGCGGCCCGAATCCACTCAATTCACAAAAAGCAAGCCATGTTCTTCAGCCTGCTTTGGTCGACGTCGACTTTTTTGACGGCAAACCCCCCCCCCCCCCCCCCCCCCTCCAAAAACAAAAAAAAAACCCCCCCCAAAAAAAGGCAGGGGTGGAGCGCGGCGCAACAACATCTGTTGTCCCAAACAGCTTGAACGAATCAGTGTGAACTGCATCGAACTTAGCTATGCACTTAGCTATGCAACGCCCTCGTCCACTACTCGTCAAAGGCAAACAGAGGTGCGGTTGAAATATGCCAGGACTCATGTCTGTACGCTCTCTGTCAATACGTATAGCCATTTCTTTTTCATCATCATGCTTATGGTCACACCCAGCCTCCGTCTCGTCAAGATGAACAATGTTACGTTTGCAAGACCAAAATCGAATCAGCTACTGAGAGCACAGCATCACGGTTGAATCGCACGAAACGAATACAACTGCATCTGTTTATTGCCTTTAACTACTATCATCTGTCATAGCTAGGCTGCTGTATCGGTTTCCATGGCCCGACAAGTAGCTCGACACCTCGCGATATTTCTCCTCTAAATCTCCCTCGGCCGATATCATATCTTCAATCGCCCACGCGACTCTCTCTGCCCCAACCTTAGCGCCCCCAAGATTTGCCGCTCCCGGCCCCAATCGCAGCGCTGCTAGCCGGCCGACTGCGAACAACGGCACGCCGTCTTTCCACATCAAGTCATCATTCAAGCATGGCAAGCCGCCTTCCTCTTCAATAGGATGCTTGCGGACCATGGTCTGCAAGTATGGGAGGCTTTGATAATCTGTCTGAATGCCAGTTGCAAAGTATATATAGTCCATCTTGGGCAGCTCAATGGGTGGCTCTGTTGTGACAGTCCAGCTACCGCCTCCAGCTCCATCATCAAATAGAGCGTCGACAAGCTGTGTATTGGTGTGTAGCTTGACTTTGCCAGCAGCTATATGCTTTTTGAGCTGCTTGTAGAACACGGGTGTGATACTTCCTCCCCCGCGGGCTGATTTGATTATGTCCAGCCGCTCTGCGTCAGAGTCCGCCAGCCAAAACTGAGCCTGCTCGGCGTTCTTGTATTTGCCCATCCACTCCAGGTCCAAGTCAAAGTGCTTCACGCGACAGGGCCCCCGCATAATATGCCATACTCTAGTGATGCCTCGTCGAATGGCTAGGTCGCTCAGTTGTGCTGATGTGAGGCCACCGCCAACAACCAGCACGTTGGTGGCCTGCCGTGCCTTGACTTTAACCTGCAACGTTGGATCCGGAAATTGCCGTATTTGCATGCTGTGACATGCTTGCCGGTGTTCTGTTGCGTGACCCATCGACGGGAGCAGTGGTACTTTTGGCGTGTTTGCCGCACCGACAGCTAGCACTACTGTTCTAGCGTATCGTGTTGACGCACTGGTCTTGATGGTAAATAAGTCGTCATCCGACAACTCCCTTACCATGCCGAAATCTATATCGAGCACAGTTTCTCTGTGGACCAAGTTGTCGAGCTTGTAACGCTTGATGACTTGACAACAATGATCACGAAAAATACCCCGCGATGGCGTATAGTAGTCGTTTCTCTCTCGGACGTTGATGGCCACTCTTGCTGCTTGCCTGTAGTCTGTTAGGGACCCTGTCGGCGATGGACTCTAATGCCGTTTTATAACTTACTTTCCGCCGCAAGCTTTTTTCTTGTGGCCATGCTTGCTAATCTCCTTGCCTACACAATTTCGAATCTCCACCAATTCCTTCTCCCTTCGCTCCTCGTAGGTGTATGCCAACAATGAGTCTCTATCAAATGGATCCGCATGCCAGATCATGGGACTGCGCAGATGTGAGATATCATACATGTCAAACAATGTGTTCCATCTTGTCATCCAAGCATCTGATGTTGAGTCCAAAACAGCCAGATTGTACTGGGGTGCACCTCCTCCACGACGAGTTGTTGTTTTGCCACTGATGACATGTTTAAGCGGGACCTTTTGGCCATATTTTCGAATCCAGCTAAAGCGACGGTGTTCCTCGTCTGTGAAAAGTGCATCTGGAGTGCGTTCTCTGAGGCGTGATGCTGTGGAAAGCCCGGCTGGGCCAGCGCCGATGATGATCACATCGTAGATCTCTGCCATTGTGTGAATGTCGACTCAGCGAAATGACTGTATTCACTTACCTGTCTGTCACACTGCGCGGTTTTGTTCTGTTGAGAACCTTGACGGCCAATTCGCTGAGAAGCGTGATTATGGCAGAGACCAAACCTTGATAGTGGCCATCAAGGTCGTGGAAGCCTCATCCGCAAATAGTCTGGGGGCATTGCTCAACTAGTGAACATGGATTGGCTTGCATTAGTTCGGACAAATTAAAAATTGACATAAAACTCATTATCCGTATATGCATCCATCATAGTACCACGTCGTTGATACAATCTGGCGATGCCCATGTTCACAAACCCACGCCGACCTAGCTTTGGCAAACACAGCCTGCAGCGACTTGGTGGTGAAACGGCAAAACATTACAGTAAAGGAGAGTTCATATTTCAACGAAAGGTCATGTACAAGTGATCGTTCCATGAGCCTAATTGTTAAATATCTTGAGTGGTACCCATCCCTGTTACTTTATTTACCAAAGCTAAAGTCTTCGTTGCTGAACTTGCTGAGCAAGACGGCCATTGTGGAAATTGGTAGACAGTATCTTGGGGGGAAACCCAGCTTGTCGGCGATTTACGCCGCCGCCCTATTGCCACCAAAAGCTCAAATTGAGGTGCAAGTACAAGCAGCGTGTCGCAGCGAGAATGAGACAGACTAGAGTTGGACAAATTTCCGCTTACTTGTACCAAGGACGCTGATGGTCGCTAGGAATACTCCGTAAATTCCCTCCCATGTGTGTGGCTGTTTTCCCCGCATCTCATCTGTGCCTTTTCTCAGCGACCACATGCCTCCACGCTTCCCCCAAAACTCCACAACTCTAATCTGCTCCAACTCCATACCGCTGAGTGAGGCTTCATTGTGAGCAGCCTGCATCGTCATGGAACAGGAACCCGAATCGGAACCCAAGGCGCGCAAAGCATGTAGTAAGCTCCGTAATAATGATTGACTCAATTGATATGCTCACTGACTCAACTCAGTCAATTGCCGCCGGCAAAAGATGAAGTGCAGAATCGATTCTGGCACCACCTGTCGCCGCTGTCAGCGTGCGGGCTTGCCATGCATCTTCGTGCCACGGGCTAACGCTTCGGCTGTATTGGCGCCATCTTCGTTGCCTCTCACTGAAGTGCCTTCGCTGGATGCGGTAACAGACATCATGCGACGCGTGCAGCTGATTGAAGACCACCTGGGACTGTCCTCAAACCAGGAAACCCAGGCACAAGAGAAGAGCACGTTTACGATCGATAGCCAAACATATGATGAGTCTCTAGGACACATCTGGAAGCCGCTTGGCTGTTTGGATAGATGCGCTCCAGCCCCGAGACAGGAGATTCTCTGGCGTGAGAGCACTATCAAGTACCTCTGGGAATGGTAAGAGTGATGCGATCCCCATCAATCAAACTCAACCTTTGCTTTTTCTGACTCGCCCCAATCGCCAGTTTTCATAATAACATGCCCAAGTTGCACTTCTTACCCAACCAACAGAACCTTTCGTATCCTCACCCACTGCTGCTTGCCTCCGTAATGTACTGCTCCAGCATCCGAGGACCTCGCGAATACGCAGACCTTGCACCAGGTTACTTTTCAATACTATGCAGCGCAATTGCTCAACTAGGCACGCCACACAGCGAAATGAGCATAGCATTCGATGACTCACCTGCAACGCAAAAGGATGCTTTCCAGGCTGTACTGGGGCTTGTGCTGGCTGCTCTGCTTAGTGAAGGTAACGTTCGCCAAACTGGACTATGGATATCAATAGCATATAATCTCGTCTTGGACCACTGTCCTCCTCAGATAGACGAGAAAAGCTATGACTGGAACGAAATATTTAAGGGGCTACAAATTGTCGACCTCGAGCACGCATCCCTCCACCTCACCTGTCCAATCATTCCTATTGATCCTCCCATACCAGCCCTTCGCATCTCCAATCACGACCAGCTGTATCGTTTGTCACGGATGATGCATACGGGACTTTCCAGATTCGCTGGCAGAGGACTGCCGACCATCTGGTCCTGTTTTGGAGACAACCCACCAACTAACACCACCTCGCCATATCCTTTCACCGCCGTTGATGCGGCGGTAATACGAGACTGGGCCAGATATCTTGATGATTGGCTCGGCGAGCTTGCAAGGTCAGAGAATCAAATTCATGGACGACGAAAAGACGTATTTCGACAGTATGTGCTGCATAGGCTATTGGTATTATCAATTTATCACCCAGCGCGGGGTTGTGACCTGCACTCGAGTAGCATCACCCACAACGAACAGCGAGAGCTATTGGTTTCTGCCCGAGCCACATTAAAGCTTCATCTAAGCGACAAATCGATTTGGGCAAATTGGGACCTCGTTATGATCACATGGGCGGCCATCATTGTAATACAAGCTGTGGAAGCAGGTATTAGCGAATCAGATGGTAAGCTGAAATGTCCCGCGCCAGAGTCCTTCGTTTAGTTTGACGGCATTGCGACTAACAAGTAATTATTTATCAGATTTCCGAAATATCCGAATTCATTTGGACACTCTCAAAGAAATGAACAGTACAAAACATAACCTGTACGAGAAATTGATACTGCGCTTGGAGATGGATCTACAGAGACTCAGTTCAACCGACATTGGTAGCCACTCAACTCTGTCAGAGGGTAACGTAAGCCTCGACAGCGGTTGGCAATTATTTGACAACACTATTATCAACCAGGTAATAGACCCGTTCTGGCTGAGCACGAACCAATTGTAGCTCTGGGTGAGCATGGCGCGTAGCCAGCGCTAGCTGTTGAAAGCGGTTCCTCGTATTCAATGGCAATGTATTAAGTAAAGAATGTGTCTGCATTATGATAAAATAGGGTATACATCAGTTCATTATGGACATATGCAAAAATATTCACAATAAAGTACAGAAAATAAACATCCATCCAGGGACATCTTAAATCGCTATGGTTTTGTGTTCCCGCTCACCGCATTCGCTTGCGTCCTGGCAACGCCGATAATCATTCATATCTGGTAGCCACGACATTACGCTGAATATATATACCTTCCTGTTGATACACAGGGAGGGGAGTGGCTGTTGGATCATAGTGGCAATTCGTGGTGACCACGTGAGCACCATTGAGCTCGTGCATTTCCTGCTCAATGAGGTGGCTCTTGGACGGCTCGTCCAACTGACTGTACTGTCGCGAGCTGATGGGCTTCACAATGCGACTGTCGGCCGTCGAGCCGAGACTGTCCTTTCCCGTGCGAGCATTGCTGCGAGTGGTGCGTTGAGTCATCTTGGTGATGGCAGGCTTGACGTATGTCTTCATGAGAGGAGCAAGAGTGGGAATGCAGGCGACAATAATTCCGAGCCAAAGCTCAAGAAAGCTGATGAGTCCAACACTGTACAAGTTCCAGACAAAGTCTTTGTCATTGCGGGTGGTGACGGTGAAGTGAAGGCGCCAGATCATGATGCCGATAGTCAAGAGACCAATGCTAAACATGACAGTGACGGCAACCTTGGAGCGAACAGCGAGCTGAAGATTCCATAAAACTGGGAGGGGAAGAAGGACAATGGCGATGTCGATGACCATGTTGATCGAAACGGAGGTGACTTGATCGAGGTAAATATCACGGCAGTGGCCATTCTCGGTGGGGTGCCATTGTTGCGAAGCGGGCACACAGCGGGACATGAAGAGGATGAAGAATGCAATTCCGTAGGCACCTACTACGCCCATGAGGGTGTAGGACCAGCGCTTGAAGGCCTGGACACAGAAAATACGCGTGTAGAGCCAAAGCACAGAGAACTTAATGAAGACAGTCCCCAAGAGCCAGGTAGCATCGGCGGCGAGGATGAGCTAAGGGCAGCAACAATACGTAAGCTACATTGTCTATAACGGCTGGGGAAGCTGGCGTAATAGTGATAACATACCTTGAATTGAACGGAGTAGTCACTTGGAGATACCTGATCAGTGTGCTTTCCCAGTCCGTGCCAGATAGCCCAAATTGCGACACCTTCTAGAGCTATCGTATTTGCCTTGCATGGGCATGTTAGTCAATTGTTATTGTGCAATGTCAAAGAGTTGAATTGGGCTTACAAAAGCAAAAACTACCATGGCATCGTCAGCATAGAACTTGCGCTTTGCGACAAAAGCAGCCCAAGCTCGGAGGCCGAGGACGACCAGGCAAAGGACGGTGAAGACGATGATCCATGCTAGCAAGGCATATCCGCGAGACCCAGGAGCCATGATGCTAGATCTTTATTTTGATCTCTTTTCTTTCTTTTCTTTCTTTCTTTGCTGTGATAGCACCGGATTTATGATGGGTTCAGTACTTGTACTCTGGTTGGCTTGCGTCGAGAGCAGCTCCAAATATGCAAAGATGGATAAATGAAAGAATAAAGCAAATTCAGAATGGAAATTGGTGAGGAACACTGTCAAAAATGCAGCCACACCAAATAAAGACGCTGAAGAAGTTGTAAAGAAAGAAGCAAAGCTTGAAGGAAGGTGAGAAAAAGAAAGCAGGTATCGAGAAATAGGCACATAATATGGTAGGCTGACCACCATGGAGATTATAGCGCCATGATGGTGGGGAGGGACCCGTTCAGAATCGCTTCTGCCGTTATGGGCTCACACCCCCTGCTACTTTGGGAGCCAAAGAGCCAGGCTAGTGCAAAGTTGGACGACGGTTGGTTTTGATGACTGGGGTCGGGGACAGGCTCAATAGTGCAGGGTGGGAATTGGGGGCTAGAGCGAGAGCGCGCTCAGACTGGTGCCAGCCACGATGATATGATCAAGCCCGCATGCAGAATCCCACGCGAAACGGGAGGGCCCCCGTCATCGGCAGATCATTTGCCTGGTCCCCCAGCGCCATTTCAGGAAACTGAATTAAAATGAATGTATTGTCCGAAGGTGCGGTGGGTTCAAGCATGAAGATCCAATTGTAAACCATGGCACGCTGGGGTAGTACACGATGCAACACGCTCAGTCCACCTTTGAAGCAGAGATGATACGACTTGGCCTGGAGTTGCAGCACCAGAGCTGTCTCAGGCGATGAAGCGTAGCGGCATAGCTTGACAAGGCATTGGAAAGACATGCTAATATCGGAAGGATGTGGTCCGTACCAAAGTCTCTAATTGATTTCACGTCTTGTTGTTTCCCCTCCCGATTTGAGCCTGGACCGAAATAATGGCTGGCTCGATATAGGCACATTGACAGGCATCCTGGTGGTGTAGCGTCGTACTGAACTGAATTGAGCTGCACTGTTCACAGTGCAGGCGAGACAGGCATGGTGATGTGTTCACAAATGGAGCTCAGGGCCCATTACATCTACGCGGTCCACTGTACATCATTGTCTTCAACAAATTATAAAAGTCTCTTGAACGGAACAGATGGCCAAAGCCACCAACTAACAGGCATTTTGGCTGGGACTGGGTGGATAGACGAATTGGCTAAAAGCGGGCAGTGATGAACCGGACCGCCCTACGACTCCGCCATGGCGTCTTGTCGTTAGTTGAGACGTTGTGTGTACATGATGAGATGAGTGGCTTCTGTGGGTTGCATTGTAGCCGAGCACAGGCGAGCACAGGCGAGGACAAAGGGCTAGAAATGGGCTGGCGAATTCTCGGCGAGTAATCGAAGGATTGTGATGCTTGCAAACAACAGGGCATAGTTTTTGCCGTGCCGAGAAGTATGGTGTCCGCATACTGGATGAGCCGGAGGTAGCGTGCTCGTACATTGGCACGGATGGCGACTCGGCAGAATCAATACCTAGACTCGCGGCAGCATGGCGAAGCAATTGACTTCCCCCCAAAGTATGGCTAGGTACGGTGTGCGGCCAACAAGAGGCTTCTGCTTGTTACAGGTGCGTCGCCTGGGCGAGACTGGTCCGCTCGAGTATGTCAGTGCTAGCTCGTTCTGTTGAGTTAGTGCTATTATTAGTGATGTGGACGCCATGTTTAAAGCACTTCCTCCGTATCCGTACATCATATTCAATTACAGTGCCCGCTGCCAGCAGCACCTACAATGCTCTGCCACCTACAAAGATGTGCCGTAGGTAGGTACTGTACTTACCATAGTGGTAGGACCTTCCGTCGCAGTACTCACCAGACGGAGCCATGTAAGCACACCCACTAATAAAGAAATGTCTAATATCATGTACAGGCTGCTGGGTTCTGTAGTCGAGCCCACTGTTTGGCTGCTTGCCGGTGCTACCATTGTTTCAAGCAGCATGTCCACTCACACCCCTCCCAGTGCACCGGCTTCTGCCACCATCCTGTCCGCCAAGCGCCTTCTTCCTCCATCCCCTCACCTGCTGGTTGTGCCCCCAAAACAAGAACCCCTCTTTCTGGCCAACGTCCAACACATGCATCACACCGAGTTGCCTGCATGCGCTATTATTGACCACGATTAAGGGGCAATCTATTCGGAACTATTTCATTTGCAGCGTAGCGCTATTCGGCCGTTCTTCTCCTGTTGCGTTCCAAGGATCTCTTTCCACTCGCTCCCCAAATCCCTTTGTCTGTTTCGGGAAACAAGCGCTCTGCGTCAACCTCTCAGCGAGACTATTGACCTCTTCTACCATACCTTCTTGTCCCGGGTTGTATTTCGGCTCAGTTTTCATAAATCGTCAAGAATCAAAATGCAGCCTCCTTTGCCGGCTCCCGTCGCAACTTGGCGAAACGACACTTATGACGCCATCTCGCCCTCGCGCCCAGAGCTTTCACAAAAAGGGAAGACTATTGTTATTACCGGTGCTGTGAGTCTCAGTCATCTCCCCTCGTCATCCATGCATCTTATGCAATTCGTCCCTGTTGCTCCAGCTTACCCATCTCGCTCAATCTATCACATCATCCTTTCCCTGCTTCCAGAACACATTCTATCCATGCCACTGTCTTCCCTGGACTTGCCTCTTGATCAAAGCTAACGATTCATGCCTTGCAGGGCAGTGGCATTGGTCGCGAGACCGTCTTGGCCTTCGCTTCTGCTGGCGCTGCTCATGTTGCGCTACTGGGTCGATCCGAGTCAGCACTAACAGAGACGGCATCCACCGCTTCATCCTCTTATCCTCAGACCAAAACGTCGATCCATGCGGTCGATATTGCAGATGAAGCTGCAGTTGCCAAGGTGGTCGCTGATATCGGCACATGGGATGTCTTAATCCATGGTGCAGGCCATGTTTCGGAGCCATCCACCATTGCCTCGGCAAGCGTTACGGATTACTGGAAGTCCTTTGAGGTATGTTCAGTCCAATTCTTCATCCGCTTGTCTTTACCCTTGTCACACTACATGGCCCAGCGCCGTCTCCCCTCCATCCCATGTGGTATCCAGCTGCGCTTCTAGCCCGCTGCTTGCCACGTGCGAGAAACATGGTAGGATTGCACTGACTCTTCATCTATCTTGTGTGCACGAAATAGACCAATGCCAAGGGCACGTTTGTTGTGTTGCATTCATTTGCCAATACTGCCAACTCCGAGCATGCGACTGTGCTTGCATTGACAACAGGCACAACGGCCCTACCAGCTGCCACGGTCCCAGGTCTCTCCGCCTATATGGCATCCAAGCTCGCGCAAACAAAGTTGATTGAGCACTTTGCGGCCGAAAACGCTCACATAATGGCCGCCAATGTCCATCCAGGTATGGTAGAGACCAAAGTTTTTACCAGAAGCGGTGCCAAGGCAGAACAGCTGCCAATGGATACCGGTAAGTTGATTTGTCTTCTGGTCTCCCTCTCCCCATCATTTTTGTCGTAACGCCGACGGCACCTGCGACTTGTGGGTTGGTTACACTGGATATTCGGCTAATGTGTTGCCATTTTCGGTACATCCAACAGTGCAGCTTCCGGCACACTTCCTTGTGTGGATGTCAAGCCCTGAGGCGACATTTTTGAAAGGTAGGTCGGCGTGGTCGAACTGGGATGTCACAGAGCTGCAGGACAAGGCCGCTGGCATAACCAAGGGCCTCGACTTGACCAGCGGTATCAATGGCTGGCCATTTGGTGTCTAAGTTGATTAATTGCGCCAGTCACACACCTGCCTCGCAAAAACACGTCGGTTTGCCATGTAGGGCTTCATAAATACACTGCAGACCATGTTTAATCATACACCCTTCTTCCTAGCACAGTGCATGAGCCTGCAGCCAGGAGACTTTCATGCCTGACAGGGGCATTAAAATGGTGCACGTAGACGCTCAGCCAGGGTGACATCGCATTGCTTTGCTGCATGGTAGGGGTCCACGTGGAGGTCACATCGCAATATTTCACCGCTGCATGGGCCTGGAAGAATAAATGGTAAAACTTTAGCCTATTATGGTATGTCTATACACTTTGTGTTGTACAATGAAAGAAGCAAACGCACCCCGTAACCATACAAAGACGTGACATATTTTGGGTGCGTTGCCCTTAGTTCCTGTGGCGCATTTGGAATCGCAGATCCAGCCTCCCAGGATTTGAAGTAAATTGATCCTTGACCGAATCCATGGCGCTCAGACTGTCGGCTCCATCTGCTGCCGAAAAAGTGTACTTCTGTAGGATCTTCGCGAGAACGAACCGCATGATGTCGTTGGCCAGCGTGCGACCCAGACAACTGTGGTGCCCTAGAGAATTGTTAGGTTAGTCTAGTGATAATCCGGGAGCAAGACCAAAAGTCGGGGTAAAATGCTTGGCTTGAGTAACGGCAAATGGCGTGTTTTGAGGATGGACTTGCCTGTGCCAAAGGGGGCGTAAGCACTTGGGTTACGGATAAGGGAAGGCTGGGTGGACCAGCGCTCTGGGATGAATTCTTGGGCTCGTTCGAAACAGTCTTCACCTAGGATCGGAGTTAGCAAGGGCGGGCTTAGCGGCAGACTCGAAACCCCAGAGAGACAGAGAGATGATTTGGCCCATGGTGTGTCTGTTTCTGTATTTGTTTCAGAAGTTAGGAGGCCATGTGCAAGCACTTACGTCGCTGAATGGAGAATCGTGGTGCTACGATGGTGGTATGTGGGGGGATGAATGTACCGCCAATGGTGATGCCATTCTCGGTCGTTTTGCGGTTTCCGCCTGTAAGCAATGCAGGGTGCATGCGAAGTGCCTCTTTGATGACGGCATTCAGATGAGGTAGAGCAGTCAGCGTTTTGAGGTCTTTTGGGTTCACGTCTTTGATCTCCTCGTAGATCTGGTCCATATGTTCAGGATGCTTGCCAAGCTCGCAGAAGACAGCGATGAGGGCAACGGCAGTAGGTTCGCTGAACAGGAGTGGTAAAATCGTCAGATACAAATCATGGCAGAGCCCAGCGATCCAATAAACAAAACTTACCTTCCAGCAACGATGGCAAGTAGAGAGTCACCAGCAAGCCAGAAAAATTTGGATTCGTCTTCCAAATTTCCGGAATCCGATTCCATGAGGAAATATGTCAGATCAGGGGAAACCCCTTTCTTCGGATTTTCCAGGCGGCTTGTCATTTGTGATTGACACCACGCCACTGTATCGAACCAGTCCTTCAAAACACTGACACGCGGAGCAAGGTTGAATCCAACCTGGACTAGCCAAGGGGCAGGGCTAAACGGGCCTAATAATGACAGCGCTCTTTGAAGGCGAACGATGATATGATGCCATTGACGCTCCTTGAGCATGTTGAACGACTTACTGAAAACGAAATCTCCCATGTAATCAAATCCAAACCAAAGCAGAAGGTTGCGCATGTCAGATACGCTGCCGTGAAGAGCGTCGGACTCGAGGCAGTCATCGAGCTGATCGATAAACTTGAACACCTTCTCTTCATGATCAACAAGAGCTATATAAAAAATTCAATGTTAATGGACACGAAAGATGCGTCAAAACTAAGAGAGCGGACTCACCTTTGGTCGTAAACCCTTGATTCCATTCTCGGCGTCGCGACCCATGGATAGTCTTGTCCCGGCTGGTGACGAGAGCTAGACTAGGATGCAGCAAGTCGTACCACTCAGCCTTGACACATTCGGAACGCGGGCCATCAATGGTCATGTAAACATCGGGGTGGAAAACAGCAATTTCGCTAGGGCCTTTATTGAAGTGGAAATCAGTTTCTGATCATACTCTTGTACTTATGGAAGGATCATATGAGACTCCACGTACCAGTTCGAACAAAATCGCCATACTGCTCGTGCAGCTTCGCCATAACTCGATGGTTCTTGGATCCTCGGCAAGCCCAGACATGCCACAGCTTAGAAGTAGAGGCGTACCACGGTCCCCTAAAACCAGCACGCCTCAATGGGTGGAACAGAGATCGGTAGACCAGCATGCTGGTGAACAGTCCTGGGAGGTAGCCATAGCTCCAGAAGACGATGGACCAGAAGGTTTCTGAGATCACTGGCGAACGAGAGCCTAAGGCGACAAGAGGAAAAACACAAAATAACAAGAAATGGGTAACAGCAATGCTTGGTGCCTGAACATGCCATTCGCCATGGACAAAGAGGCCAAGATGAAGAGCAATTCCAGATACGAAACCAAGCCCGGCAAGAAGAACGGGATGATTGAGCTGTTCCATGATTGCCGTCGAATAAAACCAAACAACGAAACAACGTTCGGATTGTTCAATTGAGTAGTCTTGTTTGGAGGACGTTTGTTGTTTAGGCGTTGATGGTCTACCGCTGGCTTTTGTTGATATATTCTCCGCTCCATGACCAAAAACTTCCTGCTTATACTCCAAGCTACCTTTTCATTGTGGCAATCATATAGCCAGGGCAGTTTCAGGGCCCAATAGGTTCAGGTACACCTTCAACGAAGTGTCGATCAGCCGACTTGTTTCTGGAGCAGCGCATTGGCTTTAGGGTGGCACCAGCCCATGCAAATCTCAAGGTTCTAGCTTGGCGAGGTATTACAATGTTGCGATTACTGTGCGCAGTAAGAGACTCAGTTCAAAACGCATCAATAATTTAGCACTTTGGGTCGTATTGTGCTTTGATCTGTTCTGCTATTGGCGCCTAATACTGACTGCGTCGGATGGTCATTGCATGGGGAGGTGGGTTTGTGTTTCGTTTCTTCGTCTCACTCCCCTCCTCTCCGCGACGCACTCCCCTCCTCCACTTGGGCTTTCCTCCACTGCCACCAAGTCTTCGCCCACGTCCTTCCCCTCTTCGTCTGTGCCCCCGCTTCCTGCGTGGCGTTGTGCCACCAACAAAACGCTGGGGGGTGTTGGCTGGCCTCGCCAACGTACGTCATTCAGCATCCGCTTTACTGAGGGAATATTGCGCCTGAGGAGGTCGCACACTGTAATCCGAAATACAAGGGAGTCCATCAAAACTTCTCCCGTACGGCTTGATACTGCTCATTCTCAATTTGCAGCCTTTTCATTGCTCTTTGTAGCGATATCAACAACCACATTAAACCCCAAACAGAGTCAACAATGTCTTTCGATTATGTTGTTATTGGAGGCGGAACCGCCGGTTGTGTGCTAGCCGCGAGGCTCGCAGAAGACGCCAACATTTCTGTACTCGTACTTGAGGCAGGCCAAGATTTATCGGCCGATCCTCGCACCAACGTTCCAGCAATGTGGCCGATGCTCACTAACTCAGAGGCTGATTGGAAGTTTAAGACCGTTGCCCAGGTACGTGCCTTTGCTCATCGCTGAATGCGTATGCACTCTTTCTGCGTTTTGAATCAAATTCAAATGATATTGACCTGCGCTACTCTTAGGCTGAGGTGGGCGGACGCGAAATTACTGTTCCTCAGGGCCGTCTTTTAGGCGGCTCGGCTGGAATGAATGGCTTGTCGTTTGCTCCTGTGGCCAGCGCCAACGCCGATACACTTGCTAAACTGGGTATCACTGGCTGGGGATGGGACGATTTTTCCAAGTCCTTAGCTAAGAGTTACACCGTGGATGGTGGTGCCGAAGGTGGTCCTATCCAAGTTTCTTTTCCAAGGGACCTCACTGAAAGTGGGTGGAACACTGCATGGCACAGCACGATGGGCAGTCTCGGCTTTCCAAAAGAGCAAAATGCGTTTGGTGGCAAACCACTCGGTTCCTTGGATGTCCCTGACGCTATCAACGGAGCAACGCGAACCCGCAGCTACTCTGCCAATGCGTATCTACTACCGGCTAAAGCAAAGGATAATCTCACGGTGTGGACCGATGCGCTCGTTCAGAAGATCGAGTTCGATGCTTCTGAAGGTGGAGGCGATGTGACCGCAACAGGAGTGACTTACACTGACGCAAAGGGAGAGACCAAGACTGTCAAGGCCACCAAAGAGGTTATTCTCAGCGCCGGGGCCATCAACTCTCCTAAAGTCCTCGAGTTGTCTGGCATAGGAGGTTCATCGTTGCTTAAGAGTCTTGGTATTGATGTCGTTATCGACAATCCCCATGTTGGCGAGAACCTGCAGAACCACATTCTGTGCGGCATGAGTTTTCAGGCCAATGAGAATGCACAAACCCTGGATTCCCTCGCTCGCCAGGTTCCGGAGGCCCTTGCCAACGCCCAAGCGCAATTTGCACAACAAGTTGGGCCCCTTGCATCTGGTGGAATAAACACATCGGCTCTCTTGCCATTTCCATACATCGGTACTGATAAGGGCAAGTCGGACCTAGAAAAAGTGCTATCTCAAACGTCTGGACCATATGAATCAACTGCCACCGAAGGATTTGCCAGGATACACACAGACTTTGTGCATTCAATTCTGAAGTCTGCAGAAGAAACCTGTGCGTCGTACATGCTGTTCCCAGGCTTCGCGGCGTTCCAGCCAGACGGAACGATGGCGCCTCCCCCACAGGGCGAGGAGAAATATTTATCGGTTGCATTGCTTCTGTCGTATCCATTGTCTCGAGGATCAGTCCACATCACGGATGCGTCTGCTGAGACTGCTCCAGCCATCGACCCGCGATACTTATCACACCCGTTGGACGTGGAGATCCTTGCCCGGCACTTGGGTTATCTGGAGAAGATTTCGACTACAGGGGCCCTTGCAGAAAAGCTCGTCAAGGGTGGCAAACGTGTGCCTGAGCAATACTTGGGTGACAATATCGAAGCCGCCAAGGAATTCGTGCGCAAAACGGTGGTGGGTGCACACCACTACAATGGTACATGTTCCATGATGGCCAAAGACTTGGGCGGCGTGGTCGACCACAAGCTGCGAGTCTATGGCAGCCGCAACCTCCGAGTCTGCGACGCCAGTGTCATCCCACTATCACCACGGTCGAACCCGCAATCCACCATTTATGGCTTCGCTGAGCATGCGGCGTCGATCATCAAGGCCGACGCTGTCACCCAGTAATACCGAATACCGCCAACCAGACAGCATTGGACAAGCGACCAGATTTTGAAGTAGTCCGTGTGTTACAATTAAAACAGCTGTTCTTCATGGCTAAGACATTCTCTGTGCATTTCTGCATGTTTAACTTGTCATGTAGCATGATTGTCATTTCATCTGTGTTCGCTTAACATTCAGTGAACAATCCAAACAACAACTGGTTGGATTTTAGCCGTAATCACCCAGACTGGCGCACTGTCTCTACTACAACTGTAACTGCCATGGCCCAGATTTAAAGCCATATAACTGGGCGCGGAGCAATTCTACGACATCGTCATTACCCCCTGTGTTTGTGGGACAACCCTACTGAGTACAGCGACGCACTTGGAGTGAGAGCCGACAGTACAAAGTGTACCAAATCCCATTCCCCAAAAGTAACCCCACCCCGGCACTTGTTAAAGGATTCAATGCGCATGACTGGCATCCCACATTTGGAAGCTAAAATGAAAGAAGTCGCCTTCCACGGAGCACTCACCTGCTAGCGCGCATTTGGAGAGTCGCCAATGCTACCTGCTTTAAGCCACGTCTGACAGGGCCCTATCCTTGTCAGCGTCTGTTTGATGCTAATGACACCCGCGGTGTACAACAGCGCCCAGCCTCTAATCATCCACACGTGAAGCATCAAACTGGACCGTACCGTACGTGCGCAGGCGTCCATTATGGGCCAGACGGCGATGAGCACCTCGCTCTTGGGTGATATTGCTACATTTTGGGGTTCTCTAAAATCAAAGTTGAGGGGGTGATTCCGGCGAGCTTTGTCTTTGCATTGCAGATCAAATGGGTATCCGATTGTGGTTCCTCGCGAATGCAACACACACGTTCTCCGTAGCTTTTCTTGGTTCCCAGCGAAACGCAAATACCGAGTTTGGAAACAGTCTGCAGGCGACATGTCTCGTGGGTTTATTTTCAGTTGGTCTGAATAATAGAACAAAGAGGCATAAGTCCCCCACTCTCGCCTCCGACATATGATCTCTGGATGTGCTCTACAATAGTTCCTTCAGCTGTCGTTTCTTCAAAGCTTGCTATCAAGAGCAATTGAGCAGACTCTCTTTTATTTATAATCATCGTCGGATTCTTCTTTCCTTCTTGAATGCCCATCAAGCGTTGAAACATCTAAAGCCATGGAAAAAAGTCAAGGTCCTCAGCTCCAGCTCCAGGGCCATCACCAGCAACCAACTTCCCTGTTTACCAGGGCTGCCAATTTGCTGAGACTGATATGGGCTTTTAGCGAAAGTGATTTTGGCACTTTCGTCCTACCAAACACTGCCTTTGGCATCTTTGGAGCCTTGTCTGGCCCTCGACTCGCCGAAGGCATTCTACCATCATCACTTGCGATTCTACTCAAATTACCTCTGGCACTGGCCTTCAATTGGTACACTGTTCTACTTTTCGAGTTGGCCAACCAACGAGCCCCCGAGTCCGTGAAAGAAGATTCGATCAATAAACCATGGAGGCCAATTCCTTCTGGACGAGTTGAACCCGACCAAGTTCGCAAGGCCATGCTTCTGCTAATTCCACTGTCATGGGCTGCCAACTACTCATTGGGCGTGTGGACAGAAGGTCTCATGATCCAAGTGCTTACGTGGGCATACAATGACCTGGGCGGCGGTGATGAAATAATCAGAGATGCAGTAATTGCCGTAGCCTACGGATTCTTCAACCTGGGTAGTCTCAAAATTGCACTGGGACAACAAGCTGCTGTGGCCTGGGGCGGCTTCGTTTGGATCTCTGTGATTAGCGGAGTGATTTTGACAACCATGCAGGTCCAAGACCTTAAAGATCAAGAAGGCGACCAAACAAGGGGCAGGAAGACCATCCCGCTTGTCTTTGGTGACCAATTCTCACGGGTGACCATTGCCGTCTTCGTATGTGTCTGGTCAGGAGCTGGTGTGGTCTTTTGGGGCATGAGCTGGATCAAGTATGCTGTGACTGGGGCAGCTGGTGCCCTGGTTGTAGCCAGAGTACTGACCAAGAAGGGAGTCAGCGCTGACCGAGCTACATGGAAGGCCTGGTGCTTGTGGACGGTCAGTCTGTATTGCCTTCCGCTTCTGACCAACCTGCCCGAGCAATGGTGGCTCTGATGTTAGGTATGATGTTGCGATAGTAAAGTGCGAGGAGAAGCGATGACATGCTGTGAAACGCCATAAAAGATTGAGGTTGAGATGGCGGAAAATGTAAAATCAAATGGAAGAATTCTTGAATGTCGTTGCATAAGACGGACATGTTGTCGAATGTGGGAAGGCGGCCGTTCTTTTATGGGAGGTGTTTTTTTTTTTTTTTTTTGCTTTGGTGGCTTTATTTTCTTCATACCCATTTTAGTCTTGTTATTGTTTTAACATTTCTCTTCTCATGGCCGGGCCGGGTAGTTTATGGATGGATGGATAGATAAGAAAAGATTTGCATGGTCCTATTTCCCACGTGGCAACGGCTGAAATGTGAGTTAAGAATTGATGACCTGCATGAAGCTGAAGGGAATGGTTCATGCGCTCCTATATCGCATCTATCTGTAAATGCACGGAAATCTTGGTGGCTTCCTGACTTGGTGTCTCAGGTTTGCCAATAATAGAGCTCGGGGCCGCTTTGCTCGGGTGTTCGGGTGCCAAACCGCCATGTGGATGAATAATGATTCGCTGAAGAAGTCGGATTGTGGGGAAGTGCTGGCCATGTTAACGAGAGCATGGCACATGGAGGCTTCAGAGGCGCAACAGGAAAAATGGGAAGCGGCATTGACACAAGCATGGGAGACAGGGTTTAGGACGGTGCAATTACTGGCATGATTCTCCCAGTTTGGATCTTCACCGAGGCAACATTCCACAATAAACTCATCAAAAGAGACATGACTTTGATGGCGAGCACATGGACGGCGACATGGGCTGGTAGATCAAACACAGTGGCGGCCAATAACGCGGTGCTCGGTGGATCAACATGGCCATTCACCAGCAGGATACCAAAGTAAGCTTGACCTTGCCATTTTCAGTGGATTTACATGGTAATTGCGCTTTCTACCAGGTGTCATATTACCCGCGGATGAATGATGAAAGCTGTTGCTGAGCTGAAGATGGTTTTCGGTTTTAGTTCAATACAGCAAGAACTCGTCAAACATCATGAGACGTCGGCTGAGCAATTAGTGGATTGCGGCAATGAGTGAGCGTCAACAGCTCGCTTGGCTGGGTTTGTTAGTCTCCCTCAGCACGTCACCGCTAGTGTCTAACGCCTCTTCCAGCGCGACGTGCGGTGGATCGTGGAAGGAGTTTCAGAGGCTGCTGATTGCCACGTTTTTCTTCGGCCAGTGTTTGATGGTGGTGTGGAGTATGGCGGCCACGCTTCTACTGCTTCCTCTGGTCGTAAATAACGGAGATTAGTGCTGATTTCCCATGCTGCATTCCACTGAAATTGCGCTGTAGGAAGGAACCACGGCAGATGTCCAAGCACTGCAACCCTGCAGTCAGCCGAGCTACTGAATTGACCCCAACCACGTCAAGTCCCTAGCTCCAACTCATGAGAGACAACGACGACCAGAATAAAAGGGATCGACAGTCATTGCGTTTTTTTGGAAGTTCAATGGCCTGTTGGCTCCCTGCTTTCCTCACTGCCGATTAGAGTTGACCCCGATTCGACGACACATCAATTGCCATCGTACTTCTTTTCTATCCCTTTTTTACTTATCATCCTTAACTCTTGACCTTGTACACTCTGTTGGTGCTTGTTCCCTTTTCCTTTTTTTTTTTCGGGAATAGTTGTGTTGTACCTTTTCTACCCTCACCTTTGGTATCCGTCGCCACTACTCCAAGGGACTTGCTCCTCCCTTCTCTCCATCCTTCTCTCGTCAGCGACAACACCAGAAACAATGGTATCTCGACTACTGTTGCTTCTGAACTCTCTCCTGGCCGTGGCGGCTGTTCCTCACCCTGCCGAAGCCCGCGCTGCTGGGGGAACTGGGTGCCACTGTTTCCCTGGCGATGATTGCTGGCCATCCAACGCCGACTGGGACAAGTTTAACGCCACAGTCAGCGGCCGGTTGATCAAGACCGTTCCCCTTGCAGCTCCTTGCCACAAGAGCTCATTCGGTTCCTATGATGCTGGAAAGTGCGAGCAGATTCGCTCTACTTGGAGTTTCCCAGAACCCCATATTGAATCTTCTTCGTCGCCACTGAGTCACTTCTGGGCCAACAACAGCTGCGATCCTTTCTCGGGTCCTAACGACCAGTGCATTACGGGCGCATTGGTACAGTACTCTGTGAAGGCTGCCTCTGCTGACGACTACAAGAAGACAATCGCATTTGCTCAATCCAAGAACATTCGTCTCATCATTCGCAACACTGGTCACGACTACATTGGCAGATCCACTGGCGCAGGCGCATTGGCTCTTTGGACTCATTTCCTCAAGGACCAATCCGTAGTCGACTACAAGTCAACTGCATACAATGGAAAGGCTATCAAAGTCGGTGCCGGTGTGCAGGGCTTTGAAGTCGAAAAGTTTGCTCAAGACAAGGGCCTCGTGGTTGTCTCCGGTAACTGCCCAACAGTCGGCCTCGTGGGAGGTTATGCTCAGGGAGGTGGTCACGGCGCATTGGCCACCAAGTTTGGACTCGCTGCTGATCAAGTTCTTGAGTGGGAGGTTATCACTAGCTGCGGACAGCAACTTGTTGCGACACCAGAGAAGTACGCTGATCTCTACTGGGCCTTGACTGGTGGTGGTGGTGGCGCATACGGCGCTGTTGTTTCCGCCACTGTTCGCGCTTACCCTGACACATACACCTCCGCAGCCAACTTGACTTTCACCAACCAAGGTGTGGATGATGATGTCTTTTATGATAGCATCAAGACCTATCTCGGCAGTCTGCCTGATCTTGTTGACACCGGCGCATCTACCATCTTCCTGGCTGTGCCTGGAACCTTCCTTGTGCAGCCCGCTACCGCCCTTGGCCAAACCAAGGAACAGCTGCAGAAGCACATGGATCCCATTTTGAACAAGCTCAAGCAAGAGGGTATTAAGTATGGTAAGACAAACCCTCTTTGAACTCCATGCATTGAGACGGATTCTAACCTTGGCGCCTCAGACTACCACATCGATCAGTTCCCTACCTATCTTGAGAGCAGGAACCAGTACAACCCGTCTGCCAACATCACCGAGTTCAACCTTGGTGGCCGCCTCCTTCCCAGAGAGCTCGCCGAATCAGACGAGGGTCTCGACAAGATGGTTCAAGCCATCCGCGACATCAATGACAATGGTGCCGTTGTCTCTGGCATTGTAGTTAACGTAGCCAAGGGACAGAAAGTCCCCAACTCTGTCAATCCAGCGTGGCGAAAAGCCATTGTCAGCGCAGTTCTTGGACTGTTAGTATTATCCACCCTCTTTTTGACGGTCAAGATCCACCACTAACCCAACCTTCACAGGCCTTACAACCAGCTAGACTTTGAATCAAACATTGCTCTCCAGAAGAAGGTTACCGATGAGCTGGTGCCCAAGCTGACAGCTATTTCCCCAGACAGTGGCGCTTACCTCAATGAGGCTGACCCTAATCAGCCAAACTTTCAGCAAACCTTCTATGGTGACAACTACCAGAAGTTGAAAGCCATTAAGACTAAGTACGACCCCATGACAATATTCTACGGTCGCACTGGTGTCGGAAGTGAAGCTTGGACGCAGAAGTCAGACGGCAGACTCTGCAGGTCGTAATTGATAATGGGTTTAATTGGTTTGGTATGTGCGACTCGATGTCATTCACATTTTCCTGTAAATACAGTAATAGACTTCAATATTATTTTCATGTACACACTATTATATGATACCGAGTTTCGCTCCAAATTTGGACGTCAGTTCAACCAGAGAGTAAAGAGAATAATAATGTTGATATGAACTGCGACTATTCCACAATTCGTCAAAATAGTAGTCGTCTTGCTTATTTGATCCATCGTCCCATCCACTCTTTGTTGATCTTCTTCGCCTCGTCAACCATACCTAGATCCAAGAGCAGCTGAACACTTCCACGCACAGCGGAGTACAGCGACGAGCTTACCCATGCGTGGGTTGGCGCAGTATGCTCTCCAATGAAAATAGTGTTATGCTCAATGCGATGATAGCTGGGGATATACAGCTTGTGCTGCTCAACATCCGGTCTGCACCAAGAAGTAGCGGAGTGCTCGTCTTCAAGCCAACAAAGTCTCTCATAGTCCCCTGTGTACTTTTCGCGCGCCTCTTCGCCGTGCAAGCTGACAATAGCGTCGAGGACCATGTTGACGTGCTCCTTCTCCGGTAGGCTAACAAAGCGGTTGCTCCAGTCTCCTCCGCGATAATGAATGATTAAACCTGGGCGGGTCTCGTTGATACCATAGCTGGGATAGTAGAGCGCACCGACAGCAGCACTGGCCGGCTGTGAGTAGCCGCCGTAAATTGGACGGGGCCCCTTCTCCCAAAACCTTTCGGAAAATAACAGTGCAACCTTGCAGGCGGACTTGAACCGCAGACCAGGCTCGCCGATGGCACGATTGAGGACAGAGGAAAACTGCGGGAGGTCCATAAGACGTGTCATTGTGAATGGGGCCGTCATGATAGTGTAGTCGTAATCTTTGTTTTCCACAGTTCTGTTCTTGGACAGCCAAGATAGTCTTGTTTGCTGTTTTCCGTCCTTGATGATGGATTCAAGTTTGCGAATCTTGCGGTTGAGAGTCAGTCTGGATGAAACATGAGGAGTGAAAGCGTCAGAAATACGGTTGAATCCTCCATCGACGCATTTCCATTCGGTCTCTCCCAGAGCATCTTTGCTGCCGTCTTGGGCAAGGTTTGAATTGTGAACCATTTCGTCCCACAGCACATCATAGTCTGTTGATGTCCAGATGGCATCTGTCACGTTTTCACTGGCAAGGAACACCTGTCTCATCATGGCTTGTTCGCTGTAGTCGTCCAAGCCTTGGCGCATAGCATCCCCATGTGCTTTCCAGATGTTACCCTGAATTTCTCGCAAACGAGTCTCATTTTTCAAGAGTCCGTTCATCTTAGCTTTCGTGCGCTTGTATTCGTCTGAGGCCATGGGAGGTTGTGCTGCCAACTTGGGATCTGCAGCAATCTCCGCTCGGGTAGGGATACGGCCATCGGGATGGCGGCCAGTGCCCCTTGCTAGAAGTTCATTGGGAGAATGTTGGATCCAGGGAATGAAGTCGATTTTGTATTTTGGATCTTGATGGTTGAGCTTGTTCAACCAGGTGGCAAGCTGCCATAGCATACGATGATCCGTGTACTCATGAGTTGTGTTATCACTCTTGTAAGTGATGCTGTATGGCAGCCTCATTGGTCCCATTTCGGCCCATTCTGTCGAATTGCCAACGTATTTGGTTCTGAATCTGCCACCAATGCGAGACGAAGCTTCAATGATTTCCCAATTGCGCATTCCAATGCTCTCTAGCATCAGGGCCGTTGCAAGGCCAGATATTCCACCGCCTACGATGGCAATCGATGCATTGGACGATCCATCATGACGAGTGTTCGATGGGAGCGCGGCAATTTGCTCGTACCACGGGCCAAGCGCATCATAGTCTGACAGCAAGGGCTTGTGTGGCTTTGCCAATGCCAGGGCCGGCAAGATGAATGCAATTGCTAAAAGCATGTTACCATACAAAACTCAGTAATGGCAAGCAACCTCACAACATCGTGTTCCGCTATCGCATACAGTTTATTTAAGGTTGGACTTGTGCATAACTTGTCAGGTGCGTTCAAAATGTGCCGAAGTTAGCCAACCCTGATGGATGATGCAGGAGAATTTTGCATCATTTTTGGCTCTCTTCTGTCCCTCGAAAGCAAAAGTGTTGAGAAGCGAAATTTAGATATGCATGTATCTCGTTCGCGCGAGAGCACCTTGAGGGTGTAAAGGCTTCACCTATCAAGGTGAAAGATAACTAGCTACCTCTTTGGATAGGTCGTTCCACACAAGCTCTCCACCAGATATTAGTGGCCCAACGCCCACTGTCTAGGGCCAGTTACGCTTTTTGGAAGGTACATGAATCGTGTGCCGCAGTTTACTCGCGGCAGAATAGGTGGAGTGTCAATTGAGTGAACAATTTGTGAATGGGCCAGGTTATCTTAGAAATATATGGTTGCGCAAAAGGAATACATCACAAGTCGCACGAAGCTGGTCACCCGACGACCTCGCAAAGTCGCAGGGTCACGAAAGCCGCAATGAGTGTCGAACTAACAGGGATTACGGCGAATGTAAACGGTATCGCCTACTACATCCCGCCAAAGCCATTGGCGACTGTGAACTGTAACAATGGTCATGATGAACGTCAACTCCAAACCATTGTTGTTGTTCAGAGCTCTGATAAAGATCCCCATTCAAAATTGACAGAGAAGTTGGCTCAATTTGCTGAAATTGACGATGTATTCCAACTCGCCTTTTCAAGTAGTAGGTGCTCGTTCTCTACATTAAAACATTCTGGATTAAGTTAACCAAAAATTAGACATATTATTCATCAACAGTCTGACGAAAAGGGCACAGTGCTGTAATTCTTTGCTACAGTGTCATCGTCACCGATACTTCGAACTTCCGGACGGCCCTTATTTTATGGGAGGGGGGTATATCTTTGAAGCTTACCGGTTGTACTCAGACACGCAAGGCGCCTTCAGTGAAACTGTCATTGGTTATGAGGATAGCTTCAACGTGCTTCCAGCCAATCTGCCAGGACAGTCGCTTGCCGTGGCCGTCCCTTCAAGGCTGTACTATACCCCTACATCCGAAAAGCCCCTCGCAGGCATTCGCTTGGGAATTAAGGATCTTTTCGATCTCAAAGGCATCAAAAAGTCTAGCGGCAGCAGAGCGTGGTACCACCTGTATCCACCAGCAAACGAGTCGGCTGTCGTCGTGCAGAACCTCATTGATGCAGGGGCAATTGTCGTGGGGAAAATGAAAACAAGTCAGTTCGCGAACGGCGAAACGGCTACTGCCGACTGGGTTGATTACCATGCACCTTTTAATCCTCGAGGAGATGGTTACCAAGACGGTAGCTCCTCATCAACTGGGCCAGCAGCAGGCATAGCATCTTATCCCTGGCTGGATATTAGCTTAGGATCGGATACGGGTGGGAGCATCCGAAGTCCTAGTCAAATACAAGGATTATACGGAAACAGACCTAGTAAGTTGCCCGAGAACTCTTACTTAGTATTAATACTGACACAATAGCTCATGGTATTGTCGCTCTACGAGGAGCAACACCTTTAGCTCCAGATCTAGACACCCCTGGCATTTTCTCCAGAGACCCGAAACTCTGGGCAAGGGCTGCAAAGGCGCTGTATGGTACAGAGATTTCATTTGGTTACCAACTTCCTTCAAAGCTATACACAGTTGGGTTTCCGTCAAATGATTCTACACCATTAAATGCACTTTTCAATGGATTTTTAGGGAACTTGACATCCCATCTATCTATCACAGCTGAGGAGTTCGACCTCAACTCCCAGTGGGCAGAGCATAATTCCACCCCCCTCTCTTCTTTACTTAATCATACATACGAGGCAATCACTGGAAAAGAGCAGGGTCGCCTTGTTCGTCCTCAACTTTACTCGGACTACGCTTCTAGCAATGATGGACGCCGCCCCTACGTGGATCCAAGCCCCTTAGACAGGTGGGCATTTGGCGATATGTCCCCGTCACTTGACGAAGCCCTTGCCAACAAGACGATGTTCATGGATTGGTTCACAACCAGAGTCCTGTATGGCGATCCAAAATCCTGCTCACAGGCAATTTTGGTATATGTCCCTCGAATACCCAGTGCAAAGTACAGGGATGTCTATCTTTCCGGTCCGTCAAAGCCCTATCCATTCGGTACAGGGAGGATTTCTGTCATGAGCGGCGTACCAGACATGGTGATTACCATTGGCGAGATTGAATACAAGTCCAAAATTACCAAGACTACAGAGTATCTGCCTGTAACAGTGGATTTGATGGCAGCAAGAGGGTGCGATGGGGCCTTATTTGACATCGTCAATGGGATGTTTGAGAAAGGCATGCTTCCAAAAGTGAAAACAGGGAGAAGTCTTCTCACTGGAGGGAGAATTTTAGCGTAAAATAATAAAATATTTCTACTCAAAGAAGAGGTGCCTCTTGCAATCTGATCAACTGGGTTTCCTGGTGGGCTTGGGCTTCCATGGCCTCAAACTCAGTCTTCGAGCGTTTACTAGTTATGTGTCTCTTATGTCTTCTTAAAAAGGGGGCAATGGGGCGCTGTTCACTAGCACTCTGATTAACAACGGCCGCTTTGGCTCTTTGCTAGCTTCGCCAGTTTCTTTTGTTCGTCTTCTCGCTTCGCTTCCTCCTTTAGTTCAAGGTCATCTGGTCTTGATAGATCCACCTGAGGCATCAGAACAAACGCAAGAACAAATGCGACGGCCGCCAACCCTGCGCCAACGAGGAAAATCACTCGGAAGCCCTCACGGTATGCTGGAACAAGCACACCACGGATTTCGGCGGCATCTTGCGTTGAAGCGCGGGAGAGAAACGTGCCAGGGCTTCGTAACAAAGCCTTCGACTCTTCCTCGCTGAGTTCAAGTTTGCTGACTGAATGGGCCACAATATTGTTCCTTAGATGGATCAGCGCGTTTTTGTTGATGCTATTAATCGCTTTTACTTACAATATGGTGCCTGCTGCAGCGAGACCTAGTGTCGCTCCGAGATTTCTCACAAAACTATCCCAGCATCAGGTCTGAAGTAATTAAACATGTTTAAAGCAAAACTTACTTGCGGAAGGATGTCACCACTGCCATATCACGGCGTTCAACTCCAGCCTGTGTAGCAATCAGGGCCCTTTGATGGTCAGCAAGGAAAACAAACCCAAATTGGCATGTGCGTGTGTGCATGATAAACCATGACTTACGGCTGTAGAGTATTTCCAACGCCAACTCCAATTAGGAGCGAATAACCAATCTGCTTGCCCACGCCCGAAGTCTCGTCCAGCGTGGACATCAAACCAAGCCCAACGGCCCAACACAGCCAGCCAAAGAGGATACACTCTCTATACCTACCAACCCAGTGAACTATAAGGCCGGAGAGCGTACTGCTGGCGGTTTGGAGAAGGGTGATAGGAAGCAGCATTGCACCAGCCTTGGTAGCAGAGTAGCCGTAGGCGAGCTGGTAGAACGACGGGATGTAATACACCTGGACGACAAAATTCCAGCCGTTGATGGCCATGGTCAAGCAGGCCCCATTTACAATTTTCGACTTGAAGATGTGCACTGAATAAGTTAGCTAAGAATTTCATACTGGGAAAAGAGCACTTACGAGGAACCAGAGGATACCGTGGGCCCTTCCACTGCCAAAAGACAAAGCCTGCCGAGACGGCAGTACCAACAAGGAGAGTTGCAATAACGTGAGCGGAATTCCACGCAAATTCATGACCACCCCAAGTAAGGCCCAAGATAAAGACAATCATTCCTGATAAAGCAAGAAAAATTCCGATAAAGTCCACTGCTTTCAATTTTCTGGCTGGTCAGCAGGGTTCAATTCTAGTGCTAGTGCATGCTTACAGTTTCCAGTCTCCATTGACCTTCTTGAGAGGCATAAAAAATATGACGCAGACCGTTGTCAGTGCTGTTAGCGGAAGGTTTAAACGAAAAATCCATCGCCATGATTCTCGGGATTTTGAAGAGAGTGCTCCGCCAATCACCGGTCCAATGCCATTCGCAATCGCAACGAATGCACCCTTTCCGTCGGTGTCAGCAGGACATAAGTATTGTCGAAACATTTAGGTCTTACCAAAATGCCTTGATATTTTCCTCGCTCTCGCAAAGGCACAACATCACTGACTATGAGTTGCGCCACTGTCATGAGCCCACCTCCTCCAATACCAGTGAAGGCGCGAAAGATGGTAAGCTGTAACACCGATTGTGATAGCGACGAAGCGAGCGATCCAAAGAAGAATATGGCTAGGCCAGTAAGTAAAACAACCTTTCGCGACCAGATATCCGATAATCGGCCATAAACTAATTGTCCGACGGTTGATGTGCTGCACTCAGTCAGTTGCGGCCATTAGTGCAGCATTGCACACCTACATGAAATAGCCATTGGAGATCCAAGAAACTTGGTCGGTTGATCCTAGAGAATTGCCGATTATGTACAAGCTCGATGCAAGAGTAGTCTGGTCCATGAGTGCCAGCAAATCGACGCTGGCGCAAGCCAAGAAGATCTTGTCAACTGTTAGTACGTGTGAGTTGGATGCATGGTGCCCGTAGACTCACTGTCACAATCTTGCGAGGAGTCACATAATTTGTCTGCTCGTTAAAGGTTGGCTTTTCAGGAAGTTCAGCGCTCTCCGAGGCGCTGGAATTGCCGCTGTCCTTTGTCGACTGCATGATGGCGACTTTCGCTTGTTACAAGCACTTGAGGTAATAAGCAAAGAGGTGGTGCGAGGATCAAGATGTGAAAACGGAAATTCAGAGCTTGTTCATGGAGGTTAGGGCACTGAGCCTCAGGACCCTGTTGGCCATCAACAGGGGCAAAGGGGACATCCATTCGGCATTCAAAATTCAAGCTTATCCAAACCAGGCAGGAACATTAATGAGGTTAACCAATTGTCCGGGTCCATTTCAGCAAATCGGTCTGGAACGGCAGTGGAATCTGGGATGTGGCTATTGGCGCCAACGGCAGAGGTGGTTTTAGCGGGTTTGCGCAAGAATGAGCGGGTATTTCTTAACCAGCCTACTGAGATCGACAGGCACTAAAACACTGTGGGGGCCACTGGAAATCTATCAGGGTGCGGTTTGTTGAGATTACTTTTCAGTCGGGCGAGTGACGCCATCTTGCACCTTGATGGCGGTCATTTGCGCCGGATAAAGGCTCTTCTTAGAAGGAGAAAGATGATTCAAAGCTCTGTCACGCAGAAGCTCCGCATAAACAAATTGTGCCAGCTCATCAGGGTGAAGTTCAGCTAGCGGCTGCTGATCCTCGGCCTCTGCAACAGGTTCTGCGCAGAGGAATCTTGTAACATGCAATATATTTTTAGGCAAAGAAGTTCTATCTGTGTAGCCGATAGTATCCTCTTAGGTAACTGCCGTTTCAGGCTTGGGCTTAGCTCCTGCTTAAATAAAAACCTTGCTTCATCTCAACCTTGCGTGCCGCACCGTTGCACGTCCTTTGTAACTTTAACCGCCCAATATGAATCCGCTCAACATCTACACGGGCGCTGATTCTATTCAAAAGTATTTTGATCCTGAATCTTCTCCGCCGTTGCCGTTAGTGGAGGTCCCAGAATGCCTGAATCCGTATCGTCAAGATGGAGTTCGCATCTACGCCAAGATGATGTCGATGCATCCAACCAACAATGTCAAGTCCATGCCGGCGCTGAATCTTTTGCAACATAGTGTCGTGCCCGGCAAGACCAAGACTGTGGTTGAATATAGCTCTGGATCAACCGTTTTGTCCATGTCTCTAATTGGCAAGGGTGTGTACGGATTGTCGGATGTCAAGGCCTATTTGAGCAACAAAACCAGTGTTGCTAAGTTACGGCTGATGCAATTATTTGGAATCAACATGTGAGATCCCCCAAGCTCGATTTTCCTTGAAGGCTTTCCCCGTTTCATAATTCTAATCGGTTTACAGCACTCTATTCGGAGGTCCGTCTCAACCTGAGCCGACAGATCATCGGGGCGGCATCCACGCAGCGCATATTCTTGGTCAAGATTCTGACGATGTCGTCAACCCAAACCAATACGCAAACGACAATGTAATTCACCCCCTTGGCTTTTGTTTTATTGTTAAGTTCTTAAGGCTCTTGGGAAACATCCGTTACTGACCCAAAGCAGAACTGGAAATCGCACATTAGGTGGACTGGGCCACAGATCCTCAAGCAGCTTCCAGAAATCAACGTCATTTGTGCTGGCATGGGTACATCAGGAACAATGACGGGCCTTGGCACATTTTTTAAAGAGGCGAAGCCATCTGTTTTCAGGCTCGGGTATGTCCATGTCATCACGAGTAAACGAGCTCTACTAACAATTACAGGGTTTGCACTGCTGCTGGCGACCGTGTCCCAGGTCCTAGATCATACGCACTGCTTGCTCCGGTCGAGTTTCCCTGGAGAAAGGCTGTAGATCAGATTGAGGAAGTCGGTTCCGCAGACTCGTACTCTTTATCACTTGAGCTGATTCGCAACGGCTTGGTGTGCGGACCATCATCTGGATTTAACCTACAGGGCCTCTACCAGATGCTTGGAAAGCGCAAATCTGAGGGTACTCTGAACGATATCCAGGGACCCGATGGCCAAGTTCACTGCGTGTTCCTTTGCTGTGATCTCCCCTACCAATATGTCGACGAATACTTCGAAAAACTCGGCGCAGAGTACTTCCCCGCCATGAAAAATGAGGTATGGATCATCCTTCGCGCCTAGCACATGAACGAACAAATATGACTGACCATATTCAAAGGAATTGCTCGATGTCGACCTGTATAGATATGATGAGGCATGGGAACGCGACGCCATCGATGCCTTGGGCTCGTTCTATCAGGTTGACAAGGGTCTTCTCTATGGCGGCGTGGCTGGTGGTGTCATTCCAAGCCTTTCAGGGACTTTGCCCAAACCCGGCAGTGTTGTAGTTGATCTTCGGCAGCCAACGGATTTTCAGGAGGGATCGCTTCCCGGTGCAGTCAATGTGCCATTTGTACAACGAGAGGCTTGCAGTCCATTTGCTGATCCAGTTGTGCTGAAGTCTGTTTGGACGCGGCTGGAGAACGCACTGACAGTGCCCAACGAGCATCTGGAGCAAGTGGTGAGGGATCAGCATGTGCTGTTTGTTTGCTACGACGGTGACACCTCCCGTGTAGCAAACAGCGTCCTCAGAGCCAAGGGCTTCAGAACCGAGAGCATACGTGGTGGTTTTGATGCGCTTGGCAAGTTACAGAACCGTCCCATCAAGGTCGGGACTGATTTAACAGGCATGAAGCAATCACTGCCTGTCAATTCTCAAATCAGGACAGTGGTTGGGTGAACGCGCGCAAAAGTAGACCGACGTAGTAAACATAAAAGTAAAATATCTTGTTTTTGAGCTGGGAGGTCTCTCGTGGTTGAAAATGGAGCTTTCTATTGTGAGGTTGGCGTAGGGGGCATCGTCTCGTTTGCGTGCAGGCAGTGAGGTATCATTGTTGGCATTTTGCTTCTTTGCCATTGCCTCCATTGCAATGTATGCGAGAAAGGATCCAGCTCGGAATCGGCCGTCGTTGAAGTGGTTGTCTGGCGTGCGCGTCTGATGCAGCTGTTGTTGTTTCAATCGCTAATTCGGCGAGTGCTGTAGCAGGTACCACGCGTTTATAACAACGCGCCGGAGGTGGGGGGACTTGCTACCCTAGAAGCAAAATGTTGTCGGCCTAGTCTGGAGAGAAAGCATTGGGATGAGCCGAGAAATTAGTATTTTTAATCTATTTTAAATGAATAAACGTATAATACCTTTTTTTAAATTTTGATTTTGATTTTTTAACCTGTTTCTGCTTCTGTTGGTGTGTTCTGGATTCAAGTAGCTGCCTTGGTTGATTGCGGCGTGACAAGAAATGTTTAGCACTAGCTAAACTATACATCACATGTTCGCATCCACAGCCATAGATGCGACAATCGAATAGAGACATGAAAAGCCCAATTAATATTTTTATGCGCTATAAAAGCTCCTTTGTGGTTCTCTCTAGAACCATCGTATTATTGGGGATTCTGCTGAATTTCACATTTGCTCAATTCACCGACGCGTCACCAAAGGATTGCTACTGATGGCGTCTACACATCTTGACACACCACACCCAAGATCCCTGCATGGGGGCCAGTGGCTGCGCAGTAGGGCTGGGCTCACTGGCAAAACAAGACAAGCCACTCACGTGTGGCTTAATGAAGTTAAAGTAATTCATTAGCCTTCTGCGAGACATCCCTCGCGCGATTGTGGTGTAGTCTGAGGAGTGATGCCATCGTGGCGCGTTTCACTCTATCCATGTCTCACAAAATTACTGTACATATGCACAGCATCTAAGCTCTACCGCTATCGTCTCGCTCTGCTTTACCGAAGACCCGACATCCTTCTTTCCTGTTCATGGTGCAAAATTCCCACCCCGTGAGCCCATATGGCGGCGCTGATCGCCCTGGCCACAACAGCTCCCGAGTCCACCTCGACAGCACATGTGTTGCCCGCTGCCTGGAAATTCCCGCTCGCCCACGCGTCCACCCGATGCCAATAAATCGCTGTGCCAAGTACGGGACAGTGGAGATGACTTATGTGACTGTGGAGCGTGCCGTGACTTGCTACCCCGTCCTGGTGTAACTGAATTACTCTCAGTGCCTTAGCGATGACCGCTCATTGAATTTGGAACTCCTAGTATTATCTGCTGTTGCAGGCAAACACCTCCTTGACATACGTCAGGCGTTGGTCTCATCAGCAAGCGGGAGCTACGCAGCAAAATGCGAAATGACGAATGAACGACGCATCAGATTCAAAGACAAAACTGTATTCTTTTTAAAAGTCCAGCCATTAACTCCAGGTTGCAAATGCCCTTCACCAAATATGATAATGGAACCAAAAAGTAAAAATAACAACAAGAAAACAACCTCCCAGGTGCTGTGGAACAAGTCGCTTTTATCATAGGATACCTGCCTTCTCGAAACGGCCCTTCAAGAACTCGTAGACGGTGAATGTAACCGCTTGACCGGGAGCCACGCGCATGATTCGAGGTGTAATGCCCTTCCAAAAAGATCGCACTCCCTCGTTTCGCACAATATCTCTAGCGATTGAAGACATGCGGGACAGACTGCTTTGGCCAGGCACCGAAGCCTTCCCTTGCAGACGGGTCTTAATGGTATCAATCGGCGCGTTGAACAAGGGTCCGACGGCACCAGAGATCAAACCGATAATGGTGGTTTGGTATGAAGGTAGTTCACTGGCATACTGTGGCTGCCAGCGCTGGAGCCAAGACTTCATTTCCGTATATGCAGTAAAGTTGGCCGCTTGGTTGGTACCCTGGCGCAGGGCTGTAAGAGTGACACCACGGTAAAGAGAACCGAAGCCTTCCTGGCGTACTAATGAAACAATGGCATGTGCGGCGTTCTTGTATTGGGGGATGAATGTTCCCGTCGCTGTTTTTGTGCCCGCTTGAAGTCTAATTTTGATGACCTCAGTAGGGTTCACAACGGTAACGGCTTCCGTCACACCAGCAGCTAAACCAGCTGTTGGGGAAAATGGTTAGCCCAAGAAATTAGAGTATATGGTGCGTCAATACCTACCAACAAACGTTCCCTTCCTTGAAATCTTCTTTGACGCCTCGTCCGTGAGCAAGTGCTTGTAATATTCATATGATGTAAATCGAATGCCCATCTTGGGGATAATGCCTCCAATCACGGCGCCGAGCCCGCGATACAGGCCTGGTAAAGACTCATGTTTGATAATGGAACCTGCCGTGGCAACCACACCTTGAGGTGACAACTGTGATCGTCAGCTATGGAATCTAGAATATATAGAAGCTGTACTTACACCAGCGCCAGCACCAGCCTTCCGTGTGAGTTGCATCCTGACTTTGATGGTATCTAGAGGATGGCATGTTAGAGCCTCGCTCATACCAGCAACACCTCCGGCTAAAGTCTGTCAGCTAAAATCTCCTACTACACGAAAGAATCAAAGTAATTACCAATAAGGGTAGTCGTAGACGACATGCGCTTGTCCAACACAGCGCCTCGAGACATCTTGAGAGACAAGGGACGAATGTATATATGTGAATGTAGCAATGAATATGGCTGGTTCGACCAGTAAGCGCAGCAAGGTACACCAAATCACTTATACTGAAGAAGATCAAGAAATTTAAGAGTTTACAAACTGCGCCAGCGGCCGCAAGCAGCGGAAGGGGCAATAAATGTACCTGGAGACTTCCACATCTGTTTACAAATCTCATGGCACTGGCGACTCTACACGGCCCACGCCCCCCTGGTGGCTTCTATCGGCCAGTAGTACTTTGACTTGAAAGGGTTTCTGAAGCACATTGCCTAATGTCGTCTCTGAATGACAAGCAAGTCCGCTGTGGTAAGAATTTAGATTATGCATAATTACGAGATCTGTGACGCACTATAACCGTGTGGCAGGGATCAGCGATGGTGGGCCGCAGTTTCGTACCACTTCAGGCACAGATAAAATAGGCCCCCACAGATTTATTAAGCTTCCTATAGTGTTTTGGCTTACTGCAGGATGAGACGCTCGGCTTGGCTATCTAACTTAAAAAGGGTCCAACGCTTGGAACTTATTAACATGACTTGGCAAGAAGTGCCGCTCAGCAATACCTTATCTCTGCCAAGACGCAAAACCATGGTTGCAACAAGGAACGAGAATCCTTGGCATGCCTTGGCTCAGTCCAGTAAAATTATTTCAGAAGAGTAAAGCCGCCAATGAATTCAGGGTAATCTGGAATTCGAGAATGCAGCACCACTACATCTTGGAAAGCTTAAGCTTAATCTACAAGCGATAGTTTGATACATTTAGGCTCTGGATGACCCTGGCGGAAGTTTAGGAAACCCGTTAGAAGTGACGCCTTGAGCCTCCGAGTGTGGGAGAAACGAGCAGGAGTTTGCTATTCAGATGTCAGGTCGCACTAGAAAGAAAGGGATGCTCTCAGTTTCACAAACCATGGGCACAGTAAGTGCCGTATAGTTCCACTATTACCCATTCACTGCAGATCAATGGACAGTATGCATGTACAAAAGGCAACGCAGTTGATGGCGAGCTCTGGGCGTAGAGGAGTGTCCGAGTTAACTCGGAGTTTACGGCTCCGAGAAGTTAAGCCGACATGGAGGAAGACTGGTTATGCTTAATCTTGATATGCTGCCAGTACGATGTACATAGTATGCAGGTGTCTTATTAGTCTACCAAATAGAGCCCATTTTGCCAGCCGGTGCCGGCAGCGGGCTGTCTTTGCCAATGTGGGCATGCTCATTCATGAATATCGTTTCCGAGGCTTGATTTACTACCAGAATCCTTCGCAAGCTGGTTGAGGGCCAGGATCTCCTCGACTGTGAATGGAATTCCCGTGCAACGTCTTCTCTGCTCCACCTCGTGGGCATTTTCCCCGGGTGTAAAGATGCGAGATACCCCTTCAGCTTTCTCACTGCAGCGCACTCTCTCTAAAAGTACATCCATTCTGTCACCAACTGAATCCTCTGAATCCAGAAACATGCCTGGCTTGAATACCATAAACCAATGCCCGACACCTTGGGGTTTTGTGGTAACTTTGTACTGATCGTTGACATCACCTGCAAATGATGATCCTGTTAATAGTCCACCGAAAATGTCCATCATCATGGCCAAACCAGAGCCCTTGGGGCCACCTATAGGCAACATAACGCCCCGGAGTGCTGCCGCAGGATCGGTAGTAGGTGCGCCGTGCTCGTCTAAGGCGTAGCCTTCCGGGATTGATTCTCCGCGCCGAGCAGCCTTGCGAATTTTGCCTCTAGCGGCCACCGTTGGTGTCATGTCCAGAATAAAGTCGCCTGCTTTAGGCCCACCAGGGACACCTATGGCCAATGGGCTCGTTCCCAAAAGAGCCTCTTTGCCACCCCAGGCCGGCATTGCCCTTGAGGCGTTTGTGAAGGCAATTGCAGCATAGCCTTTCTTGACTGCACGCAAAACGTAGTTTGCCCCCATTCCGTAGTGGTTGCTATTTTTCACAGCCACGACGGCAAGACCAAAGACACTTGCAGTTTCTATTCCTTTATCTATGGCCATGCAGCCTGAAACAAATCCAAAGGTGTCTTTGGCATCGAGGTGATACATGACAGGTGACTTTTTGTCGAATGATAACTCGGGATTGGGATTCAGAACACCGCAATTAATCCGATTGATGTAACCTGAAAGTCTGTTGATGCCGTGGGTATCTACACCTCGTAAGTCGGCGAGTACCAGAGATTCTGCCACCATAACAGCCCGTTCATGAGGAACATGGTACTGGTTCAGAATTGACAGAACAAAGTTGTACGCTTCCGATGAAGTAACATGGATGGTTTGGGCCATGATGCCGTATATTCTGGTAAATGAAGACAATGATATTAGAAATGTTTACTGAACTACAGCGAATAGAACAGAATAGCTTCGAAATACTAATGAGAATAAAGAAAGAGTATATAATGATGCCAAGATGGACAATCTTGGCGGGCAGGACTTTGAAGTTGTCCTTCGTCGGTTATTCAATCCACTTGTACAGGTAGCAGCAAATCAAAACATGGTGTCTTTTATCACTTGCATCGGCGTCTTCTTCTTATCAGTGGAAATTTAGTAATAGTGTTACATGCCGTTTTAGTTTGTAACGATCTGCCTCACTAATCAAGAAAATCATAGTATCTCTAACTGGCCATCATGTTGCTATCACGACACTTGCCGGCATTCGCCACCTCTGTATGAGGCGCCATTGGGCGCTAGTGAGATGGAGACAATGAAAACTTTGATATCCCTGTATATGCAAGCACAGCCCGGTCCTACTCAACAATATCACCTACAAAGGGTGACAGTGACGCATGGACACTTACGGTGCGGGCCTTTTTTGAGAAACTGATGCGGTATCGTTCACAGCAGTAGACATTGTACGCCGCCTGTGGTCTACTTAGGCTTTAATGGAGACTTATTCGTCTGCCCGAACGCTAAACCAAAAAGATGCCAGACTGTTACCCGCCGGAACGACTGACTGTGTAAGTTTGACGCAACAAGAAGGGAGTGCCAGAGCCACTTGAAAGTCGATGCATTGTAACTAGAGAAGTTGATATCATTGGATATTGTTCATCTTGAGTCGTCCTGGAAGTATTTAAACTGCCTACTGTCGCCAACAGCTCCTGTCCCTTTGGTCGTTCTATCAAGCATCTTCTTAGAAAAAGCAGCTATCAAATTTCTTCCTTACTACGTTCTCTCACGCCATGGGCTCCTTACCTGATCTTAACATTTATGTCCTGGACCCATTCCATCCTGACGCTATCAAACTTGTTCAAAGTCAACCGCATGTGAAGGTAATTTTGCCAGACGACCCGCGAAAACATGATTGGCATTGCTACGCTGATGGCATCATGATTCGATCTGATTCATGCCTCACAGAGCATGATTTTGCCCAGGCAAAGCGACTGCAGGCGGTAGTCAAACAAGGAGTTGGCGTTGACAATATTGATCTGACAGCCGCCAAGAAGTTCAACATCGCAATTCATAATACGCCGGCACTCAACAGTGAGAGTGTTGCGGAGCTGTCTATGGCGCTTACTCTGATGTTGAGCCGACGAGTCGGTGAAATTGACCGGTTGATTCGTGGGGGAGAACATGTTGTTCGCTCAAAGATGCTAAGCACCAGCATGTTTCGGAAAACTGTCGGTATTATTGGCATGGGAAATATCGGAAAGATCATCGCCCAAAAGTGGATTGGAGCTTTTGAATGTCAAGTCATCGCTTTTGATCCTTATGCTCCAGCCAGCGCGTGGAAAGATGTCAAACACTCTAGAGCAGCAGTGCTCGAAGATCTTTTACGGACCGCTGACGTGATCACATTGCATGTTCCATTGCTGGAATCAACCAGGGGACTCATCAGTGATCGCGAGTTAGACATGATGAAACGATCGGCTTTTCTTATCAACTGTGCCCGTGGCGGCGTGGTCGACGAACCGGCATTGCTCCGAGCCATTCGAGATAAGCAAATTGCAGGGGTTGCTCTCGATGTCATGGAAATTGAACCCCCTACCACTGACGTGTATGGTGAATTTTTGCAATACGACAATGTCATCATGACACCACATATTGGAGGAAGCACCAAAGAAAACCAGAGTCGCAGCGGTATGGCTGTGGTGGAGACATTGATGGATGTGCTTGCGGGACGGGATGCAGGTGGAAAACTTGTCTAGAGATTAGCATAGGGCCACGGGAAGTCCGGGTCACAATGCTAAACTAAATGATCCACCAGCGAGAGCCTCATATGTTTGCATGAGATTTTGATTTGTGCTATGTCCCGACGGCATGCAAGGACCTTGGCATTGTCTAGCTGTTAACCATAAAATCAACCTAAATTGTGTCACAATGTCGATCCAAGCTAAGATAGCTTCCGATATATGACAGGCAACTGATTGGCAGCTTGCCAAGTTGAGAATTCCCTCGACCCGCCCATCGTACCATAGCAGAGTGACTTGGTGGATGCTTGCTTACTGTGGAAGCGTGCCAAGACGGCTTGTGGGCTTTGGCCGAGATAGAAGTTATTTCGGGAGGATTAACCCCCCTTTCGACATCTGTGCGATTCTTGGGCTTCAAGACTGCATTCTCACGCAGTTTTGTGGGAACTCTGAAAGGCGGAGATGAGTAATCGTTGGCGAATTTGCTCTTAAATTGATGCCTGCATAACTGCGATGCCCGTTTTGTTTCCAACAACATCCTCAGTCTGTCTCGCTACCGCTCATCGCTTTTCCACAACGACATAGCAATGGGTACCACAGTTTTACTTGGTAGTGCAACTGCACCACCTTCTGAGAGCCATGCCGAGACGAAGCAGCCAATCACTCTGGCTACCTTCAAAGACCAGCAATCCAACATACTGCCGCACAACAAGCTAATGGTGGTCTTTCCTGTAATTGCATTGGCCCAAATGATTGCATACCTGGATCAAACGTCAGTGTCGACTGCGGTCCCGGCGATCGGTGCATCTCTCGACATGGGCCCGTCCGTGTCATGGGTTCCAACGAGTTTCCTCTTGGCAAGTACAAGCGTTCAGCTCATCAATGGGCGGCTGAGTGACATTGTTGGCCGCAAGCCACTGCTTTTGATATGCATGGGCATTTTAGCGGTGGCAGATCTCTGCTCTGGATTCGCCACCACACCGGCAATGTTGTTCGCCTTTCGCACCCTTGCAGGTCTTGGCGGTGGTGCCATGTAAGTTGTCATTATGTATAGCGACGTGTTGCATGCACTGTTGCCTTGAATTCCGCTGACCATTTGGAAGCACCGCGCTGGTTATGATTGTAGCCAGTGACATTACAACTTTGGAGCAAAGAGGAAAATACAATGGGTTTATCGGTGCCATGGTTGGGCTTGGGAATGGCATAGGCCCTTTGATTGGGGGCGCTTTGACCCAGAAGGCATCATGGAGGTGGTGTTTCTGGTTCCTCCCACCCATCATAGTGTCAGTAATGGTACTGATCGCTATTTTCATCCCTTCACCCAACATCCAAGGCAAGGCGGCTGCGAAGCTGCGCATGATTGATTGGCTTGGACTATTTATCAACATTGCTGCAGTAATTTTTATCTTGGTATTTTTCGACATTCATTTACCTGCTGATGATGGCTGCTGATTGTCAACTAGATACCCATTTCGCAAGGTGGTTCCCTCTACGCCTGGAACAGCGCTCTCGTTATTGCCATGCTGACGATCGGCGTTTGTTTAATTCCGACCTTTATCTTCGTTGAATGGAAGATAGCAAGCCTGCCACTCATGCCAAGTAAGTAAAATTTCCGACCAGGTGATTTAAACACCGACTTATGTCTTGACTCAGTCCGTCTTTTCCAAAGCGACATGTCTGCCAATTTGGTCTTTATCCAGGGTACTCTCCACGGCGTGGTATATTGGGCGAATCTGTTTTATATGCCAATTTATTTGCAGAATGTTAGAGGCTACAATCCTATCATGTCTGGCTTGATCATTCTCCCCATGGTTGCTTCACATGGTGTCGGTTCGCTAGTCTCTGGACAGATCATCTCCAGGACAGGGCACTACAACCCGACCATCATCACATCAAACTTGGTATGGACTGTTGGAGCTGCTCTGCAAACAATATACACACGAAGCACACCCATATGGGCGATATGCCTCATCGGCTTCCTCCAAGGCATTGGCATTGGTGGCGCTTTTCAGCGTAAGCATCTCGGCATTCCTCCCGAGATGATTTACAACATAACTGACTTGTAATTAGCTGGGCTTGTTGCGCTTTTGGCCCATTCGCGAAAAGCTGATCGCGCCGTTGCAAATTCGATGCGCAACTTTCTGCGCATCATGGGAGGATCTGTTGGCCTCACAAGTAAGACCATACCTTGCACAAGAACAAGCCAAAAGCTAATCCATAAACTCGAAAGTTTCGGGAGCAATTCTGAACAACATTCTCAAGAGTAGATTGGCAGGTTTCCTTGCTGACGACGTAATTAACCAGATTGCGTCTTCAGTCCATGTCTTGGAATCGCTTCACTTGTCACTGGAACAGACTGAAGCTGTAATTGATGCATATATGAGAGCCATGCATACCATCTTCATCATGTATGCTCCGATTATAGGGATCTGCTTCCTCTGTGCAGTGTGTATCAAAGACGACGGGGTGGCAGAAAAGGATGCAAAACCAGAGACGTCCGCAATAAAACGGAGCTAGAGAAGGCAGTTAGGCAATGACAAATTACTTTGCCGCAATCAAAACATCTGACGTTAAGCATATCTACTTATCGATTATTTCGCACGATATAGCGACAAATCTAAAGCAATTATTTCTACTTCCCAAGCTCTGGACAATGAATTGTATCTCATTATGGTGCCGCTCTAGTTGAGACCGTCGTTTTTTTGCCTACCGCAAGAGGGCCCAGATGCTCTAAAATATTATTGAGATCATATGAGGAATGGTAAAGCACTTTCCCGCACCAGATGCCAGCTTAAGATACAGCTCAAAATCCGTTCGATAGACGCCAAACAAATGATATGAATTTGAAGAAAAAAAAAAAAACCGGCAGCATTAATATATTATGGGTCTTGAGAAGGTCAACCCTTCCAAACATATGGGACATTCTTTCTAATGATGTATACTTCGCCCAGAAGTGTGAGACAGCCAACTACCATGGCAATCGCAATGATAGGCAAATTAACTCTCGCAAAGTCGAGGCTGCGAACACGGATATGCTTTCGTATCAGAATGTCCCTCCATAAAAGCCCCGCCAGGGATGCACTGAAAGCTGTGCTGAATGCGCCATAATTAACACCCAAGGCCATGCTGTAGACGGTAGCCCAGAAAGTCCTGTCGGTAATCGGAACGCCGCTTCTGAGATGTATTTCTCTCCAAGATTGAATAACTCGAGACAGAAGAATTGTAGTGCCAATATTTGTACCAGCAAACTGTTATTGTTAGCTCATCCTATACGCTGTAAGGTATTGGCAATACTGACGTTGCAAAGAACCACAGACAGAAACCCCATGCCACCAATGGCACCAACAGTGCCAGTTTTCTTGACCCAATGATCCCAACCGTGCGCAAAGACTGGAACCCATCCCTTCGTCACCAATGCCTGGACAAGGACAAACATGGAGAATGCAAATGGGACGAGGGCAAATGGAAGATGGACTACCACTGCCGTGGCCGTTGGGAACGTTTCTTGGCACCATATGAATGCGGATTTGGTGAGAGACGCTAGTGTTGTAGGGCCTGGCTGAGATGGCACTTTAGCATCTGACACGTCGTGGGAGTCTTTGAATTTCTCCTGTATTGGAGAGCAAGGAGCGCTTTCATCACCTTTGTTCTTTGCGTCCTGCTGTATATCGGAGCTCGACTGATGGCGGCTAATTGTTGTTTCGTCTCCTGGTGACGGCGCAACTATTTCAGTACCATTGGCAAGTGCTTCATTTGCTACGCTGCTCTCTGAAATGAGGATGACTGGGTTTGGTGGCTGGTGAGGTGATTGCGAATCTGATTGAGAGCGACTGTTTGGTGACGTTGAATATCTTGTGTCTTGCTCTGTATGTCTATCCTGATTGTCTCTAGGCTCTTCGACACCTGAACTGGGTAAAGAAGAGAGAGCAAACAGACCTGGGGCTTTGGATGCATTTCCCTTTAAAGACGATGGACTACTCTCTTCCCTGCGAGCAGCTCGTTGGGCCTTGGCAAGCTCGACATCTCGCCTGCCCTTCCGGGCGATGTGTCGCGTCTCCTTACGATGATACCAGCCGAATCCCAAATCCCAGCAGAACATGACGAAGGCGGCAGGTAGTGTGACATAGAATACCGGGTGTGGGCCGATTTTTTCGCTCGCAGCGTTCAAAGCAAGAACAGTGATGAGAGTGACTGCCATTATGACGGCGCCAAAGGCTGCACCGCCCTTGTCTAAGAAAGGGTTCATGATTTCTTCCAAGGACAATAAGTTTCCTCTTTCGTCGTCTGTAAAATCAGTGTCGTCTTCGTCTAACTGGCCGCGAGCATGCGGAATATTGGGGTTGATTGGCTTTCTCCCCTTTGCCTCCTCTGGCAACTCGTGCATGTTGATGGAGTATGGGATCAGCGATGGGTTTGCGAAAACGACGTAGAGTAAAAAGGGAAAGAGAACAATTGCCGTAACCAGAACGGGGACGATCATGTTTGCAGTATAAACGATGAATTTGATGTCGAAGGCTCCTGCAAGAACAAGATTGGTGGGGTTGGAGGAGACGAGAATCGCCGACGCAATGTTGGCGACAGCAAACTGCGTGTGAATCCATGCCCTAGGATGGACGATGTTGCTCGACACGCGCGTCATGTAGGCGAGAAAAGCGGTTCCAGAGAGGATGATGGGATCGTTGCCAACAAAGCTGCCAAGACCAAAGAAGAATACGTAGAGAAAGAAGAACAGTCTGTGGCCGACTTTACCACCCCATTGCAAGACCTTGAACGCAAGATACCGGACAAGACCAGAGGCATCGATGGAAATCGCAATGTATGCTAATGTGATGAAGAATATCATAATGTCAAGTGGGTTGATGTTGTTTGCCCCGATTGTGCCGCCCCGAACTTCTGCGCGACCAATGGCAGAAATAGCAAGCAAGAATAGATCTGCTATTAAGGGAGCGGTGATGAAGTTCAGAGGGAATTTGAGCCTTACAAAGGCTTTGATTTTGCCATTGTTATCGTCATCTTCGCCAGTCGCATTGCCATCGTCAGCGTGACACTGCGTGTGCTGACTGGAGAACTTCTGTCGCGGAGCAATAATGCGTGCAGCACTCAAACAGTCCAGAAAAGTCTCAACCAGCTTTCTTGGCACAAAAATGGGAATGTGAAATGGGCGCAGAACAATCACATCTATGAAAGCCGGTTAGCTCTACTGAATGCAGGACTGCGTTGGCAACGGTCCTTACTAGTAATGACGAACAATATGAGAGTAACGATGGACCGCCATTCATGAATCTCATGAGTGTTGATGAGAATGTCCCCATCGGACATGGCTGCTTCTTTTGTTTTGTCACCGTTGCAGATACAGCATCTAGGGCGTCTGGGCTTGCTGTTGTAGCTAAATTTATTTGTGTGCAGGGTGCTGATGCTGATTTGCGAATGGCCCAATGTGCAAGCACCAACGACTTGCTGTTGCTTCGTGCACTTGAGCGACGATGTGAGGAGCCTCGTCTGAGGGGATATTATGCGAATGGTAGTATTTTGTGCAATTGAAGGGTTGAGTTGTCTTCCCCACCATTTGCTGGAGTTGGGACGAGGTGGCGTCGTGTGAGTGGAAGGGAGTGCAAAGCTACTATAAAGAGGTTGGGCAGGCTGACGAGGGACACCAGGTATTAACCGGGCGAACTGGGGCAACACAGCAGGCTGCAATTTAACGCTAGAATTGATCAGCGCCATTGCTTTCCGTGTCAGCCTCTCCATTGCCCTTGACAAGATCTCATTCTCATTTCTTTTGTTGCCATCATATATTAAGCAATCTGTAGAGACCTTGGTAAGAAGAAACTTGGCAACGCAGCATCATCCGATAGCCCACGTGAACTCCCTGTTGTTGTTCGGGAACAAGACTTTCGTACAATGAAGTATTCGCCGCGGTGCCTGCTTATCGTAGGTGGCGCGCCATCAGCCTCATTCTAGCCATGCAAGTGACTAGCAAAGCCAGTGTAAAAGAATGGGCCACAGCATGAAAATCGCCTGCCGTATTGAGCGATATTTGGAGCCTGTCAGCAGTACGCAGCACTCCTAGCCCACCCAGTGTACCAGGTTGCGCATTATTGGAGTCGGGGGACGGCTCGAAGCTGGCGCAATGTCACCTTCAGAGTGAAATCTACTCAGAGCCTGAGCTGGCTGGTCTTCCGTTCTGGTCCGCAAAGAGCCGCCCTCCCAAAAACGCCTTGCAGCATCACATCGCTCAAATCGCGCCGAGGACATCAGACGGCCTTCCTTTCTCTTACAAACCATAATCGACCAATCCGAACACTTTTTTTTTCCGGCTGAGACAGCAATTTGTTTCTCGTCGCCAAGTGCCTCTATTCGAACTCGTCTGCAATCTCCTCTCCCTCCCTGCTTCCTTTTCCGTCTTGCTTTTGATGAGGGCCAACTGAGCCTCCCCCTTCCAAGGATAGCTAAGGAGCACGCGAGCGGCTTAGCAAGGTGTGCATGCCTCGCCGGTGCGCTTCCACAAGGGAGACATGCCAGCATTGGCTTCTGATCAATTAGTGTCGTCGCTCTTGGAGCGCAATATTGCAAACGTCACCAACAGCGTGTCCAATGCCACAGTGCATGGCATCCAGGTCATATGCGCCTGGCCAGTCTCTGGCCAATATGGCTTCGGTTCTAGAATATTGTGAGTAACGCACCCACTGCTGGTGTTTTGCACAAGGCGTGTTGCCCGGTTTGCGGACATATCTGACCATGCATATCCAATTAGATATTACATATTTATTGCGGCTTGCGTTGTCGCAAGAAAAATAGAATTGATCAAGAACGCATGCTTGGCAGCCGCGCTTCTCTTGCCTGCTGTAGCCGCACTACATGGCATCATCCTAGCTGCCCTCCATGTCCCTGGTGCGACCTCCCCCAAGTTGCATGCTATCATTGTGCAAATGCATGCAATATACGAACCATCAACTAATTTATCCAGGAGCTGTTGATATGGACATTTACGGAGCGTTTCAATTCTGCTCAATTGGCATTTTAGCTGCTCCCGTTACAGTGCGGCTCTCCAAGACGTACTTTTACGATCCTGGTAGAAATACCATTTTTCTTTGGGCAGCACTCATACTTGCTGGTAAGCTGATACAATCTTCTCCGCACGGCATCTCTGTCTTTACACCAAAGCTTACCTTTGATTCCCTTGCGTGGGCTTTAGGCTTGCTCTCCCTAACCATCGAATTTTACCGTAGCAGCACTACGACCTGTACACACGACGACAATCACAATATGTTGCCGTCCTCTGTCTCTGAGTTTCCATTAGGCCAGGCAAGCTGCAACCTGACCTGTTCTGTTGAACAAGGCCCATGGTCGCCGATGCGTACCGGCTCTGCCAAAGATATATATGTTATTCCCGCACCAGACAAGCTCACATTTGGCAGCGCCACACTGCTTGCAGCAGCCTGTTGCGTGCATGCCATTTTATGGCTGGCATCCATGTTTGAAAAGATTTTGGAAATTAATTGGAAGTCTCAGCTAAGAGAAAAGATCATGTTTACTAATCCCGAGACTGAACTCTCTGGAACGAACGGCGCGACGGTAGGTAAGATGAACAGTGTCAATAATATGGTCAAGTTCATGCTTAGCGTTGCAGTCGTCCCCATATTCATGGGTGCAGGACTCGCAATTCTGATTGTTGGCGAGCGCAACTTCTGGAGCCGTCAAATACGATATGAAAATGAGCCATTAGGCAGCATAGGTAACCTTTCCTCCTGCGCAAGCGCCGCAAGACAGTCCAGAGAGTAGCACAGGCTAACCGCCCTACAGGTCAATGGTCGCCTATAGTCGCTACAATACTTGCCGCTATTGGGTCATTATATCTTATTTTTGCCAAGGATGTCGAAGCTCTTCAAGAAGGAACGAGCTCTACAGGCCATTCTGGCTGCTCATGTAATTGCTGTGATCATACAACCTCGCATAACTTGTCAATGCACACGACCAGCTCTCAAAGTGACATGGCGCTGTCTGATCGTCCTTCGCATGACAGCTGGAGAAGCTCCGCTGACCATGAGTATGGGAATCTTTCCATGCAACGAACGGTGTCCTCGAGAACACCAGGCCAGCCGCTAGCGCCAACGTCGACAGGTGCAAGCGTTGGAACGCTTGCCAAGGTTGACACAGGGGGTAGACAGAAAGTAGCGAGGGCTTTCTCAAACATCGCAAAGGGTCTTGGGAGTGCTGCCTACCAACTGTTCGACGACTCCGAATTTCGGCGTGGCAAAGCTGTTGACTGGCCAGAAATCCCGGGCGAAGCACAGCGCAGTCCCAATCTACACCGAATCCGAGAAATATACAACCCTCCAAGGGATGCGGCTGGCAATGCAACTCCTATCCCTGGAAGTCGTTCTCGCGCAGCAAGTTTTATCGAGAGCTCCTCCTCTAGACTGGATGTAACAAGCGTTGCCGTTGGCGCAGAAGAGCCAACGCTACGAGCCCGCTCACCGTCTCCCGCCCCTTCTGCACTGAGTAATCGAAGACCAAGAGCTCGTACAATGCCCACTAATGTTTCGACGAGTGGAACTGGTGGACTGAATCACATATCGATAGAGAATAGTAGTCTGAATGCACAACCAAAGCGGCGAGACACTTTGGAAGTACCAAGCGCAGCTCACCTTGGCCCAGGACATAGGCTCTAGCTGCTGAGGAATTTGGGAACATGGCGAAAACTTCTGTCTTGGAAACGGACCCAACCCATGTGTTTGCTGTCTCACCTTTCCAAGGCAACGTGCGGCATGCGCCAGAGTGGTTCATTGTTGGTGAATACACTTGGCCACATACGAGCTGGGGAAATTTCCAAGTGGGCGTGTAGTGTTTACAGGGAGTCATGGAAGTAACTCTATGGCATGGGGGTGTCATGGGGGGGTGACATGTCGATGACTGTGTCTCAGTTGTCGGAGGAAAAGCGTCCAAGACAGTACCGGTGACCTGGTCTTGTACCCTCGGCAAACAGGCCATGCCCCAGCTTGTTCCAAGACAGCTGAATTGTACCATGTTGACCCTTTAGTTTGAGACATCATTGTATACAAGTACCCTGTTAAATCGCTGTGTGCGGAATTGACTCGGGAGATGAAGGATGGAAGTATTTTACTGGGTCTCGTTCTAGATCAATATAGCAATCCAATTCTAGTCTACCGGTGCCCAGCAACAAAGCGGCTCACACTGTTCTTTTTGTCTTCACTGTCAAACGTGGTGTAGTAAAGCTGTCTCTCAAATTCGCCATCCTGGCACAACTGATCGGCTAGCGGTCGTATGTTAGTAATTGCAAGCAGGAATACCAGAGGGGTCAGAAAGGCTTTTGTGGAATTTACCTTTATTGATTGCTCTTTTCGCAAATTGAATTGCGACAGGGCTTCTTTGGACAATGACCTTGGCCATTTCGATGCTAGCCGATAAAAGGTCCTGCTGTGGGACAACTTCAGTGACCAGACCGCAAGCCATCGCCTCAACTGCGGTGAGCGGTTTGCCCAACAGAATAGTCTTCATCGCCTGAGACACGTAGTAGTGTGTGAGAATGAGTAATGCCAACCATGAATGGCCTTGAATTGACCGGGGCTCTTACAATGTATTTTCCAGCGCTAGCTGTCAAGCGCTGCGTCCCACCTGCACCAGGGATCAGCCCCTTGCCCGTCTCAGGGAGCGAAAAGTAGCTGTTGTCAGAAGCCACGATGATATCGCACTATGGGTGTTAGAGAGATTGAACGAGCTCGGAACTCGGAAGATGTTCAAAACTTACCATGAGAGCTAATTCGAACCCCCCGCCGAGCTGTTTTGGGTCAATGTATGTCCCAAACTGCAGGCCTGTCATGTTAACATACCGCTGGTCCGTTCACCGCAACGATGATTGGTTTTTGAAATCTCTCCAGTGCCAAGCACAGATTTTCCAAGTATCGACAAGAGCGGGCCGCTGATGCGTCCAGGGCTGCTATATCCGAGAGATCTGCCCCGGCTATTTGGAAACATGGTCAGTGTTGGCCATCAAGAGGCGCTGCACATCAGGCTGTGTAACCCACCGCAGAAGAAGGACCCGCGGCCAGTGAGAACGACAGCGTAAACATTAGGGTCAGAGGATGCGGTCTGAAGCTCCTTGGAGAGGTCTTCGATCATGCTCTGTGACAATGCATTGCGCTTGTCTGGACGGTCAAGAGTGATGAGTCTGACATGATCGGTGATGAGGGAGCTTTCAACAAGCTGTGAGGCGATTTGAGTAGGCATCTTCAGCACGGCAGACAAGACTTTGCTGGAAAGGAAGTGTAAAGTTTTGTCAGATGAATGATGTTGTTGTTTCAACTTTGAGACGGACTTTTAAACCCAGATGCTGCCTCACGACGTGTCACGCAGTATGCATCAATGCATGGCAACAAGACTATCGATGAGCATACCGGCCTGGACATGAAGACGATCTGTTACCCTGAACATGGAATTTGAAACTGAGAGAAAAGAGACAACAGACAGGGATGCAGGTGAATGTTTTCTCTCGAAGCCATGTCATTTTAGATGTTTGTTTGTTATCTGCCCTCGACAAACAATTTATCGATGTCACTTGGAAGCTGAGCGGAATACTCAAGGGTGCTCATTGGACCCATCAACACATTGCGAAGGTTCGGCTGGAGCCTGGCCCCCATGTATTGTTTTGGTCGACACAATGGTCTGTGCACAATGACCCGTTCCATTGGGATTCGATCAGCTCCCTTTGAGAACCCAGCCAGGGCCCCGTGGCAGTCTCCATTGTTTCACCACCTTAAAGCTATGGGCCACAATCAGCAACGGAGCAGTCTTGTAACAGGCCCTGATGCCAATTTATTGCATGCCCTTTAAAGCAGAGATCCCGTAAATCGAATTCAATATCGCTCAAGATTTTTTGGGGATAAATTACAGCTTTCTTTCGTTGTACATGTACAGAGCCTTGTGGCTAAGGGGAGTACACGTGGTGGGGGCGACAGAATTCCGCCGAGGAATGCGACAACAGTACACACCCGCTGCACAAGCAGGACCTAACGAGACAGAAAGGTACAATCCTTGCAGGTAGAGTACTTCCGATATACTATTGCATTCACCAACGGTGAAGCCAATCAATAGCAACGCACTATTCACCGACATTGTAGAGTGTACGGTGAGGTGTTTCAGTAGGCTGGCAAACATCCTCACAGATTTACACTCTTGGCTAGCGGGCGCTCTGGCCATTTGGTCACAGCCTTTTGGTATGTGATGATGGTTACCAAGGGAATATGTTGAGGCTTTAGGCTGTACGTGGAGTGTTTGCCATGTGGAAAAACTAGGCAAGCCGACAATCACAATTCATATATAAAGAAGGCTGAAGAGCTGCTCTCGTTTGAATGAAAATGACCGTCGAGGTTGAACTAAGAGCCAGCACAGCACCATGTCTTCCATAACATCCTACAACTCTGCTGCCTTGCCACAGTCTGAAGTTTCTTCTGGTGGCTCTGTTTCTTTACCCTTTTCCACGACTACTTCAGCATTTTATCATCATGCCGCTCAGTCACCTTCAGCCACTGCGGTCCGGGATCTCTCCGGCCCCGTGCCTCGTCACTTCACTTACAATGAGATAGCAAACTTGGCCAGCGTCCTAGCTCAGAATCTCCATGACCGTGGAGTCAGACCTGGCCACAGAGTGCCGCTTATTGTAAAGAGAGGAGCAGAGATGATTGTCGGCATCTGGGCGATATTGTCTTGTGGAGCTCAGTATGTACCACTGGATGGTGGTGTTGTGCCAGATTCTACCATTCAATTGGTGGTTGAGCAATGCAAGGGTACTGCAATCGTGGCGCTCACAAGCACTGAGCACAGAATCCGGAAGTTATTCCCGGGCAGTCACCCCATCCTGGTCGATGAGTTCATGCAGAGTGACTCAGCTGTACATCCGCGCGTGGATTTGGCTACGCCTGAGCGTGGCTGCTATGTTATTTACACATCTGGTATAAACCAATCATTTGAAACCCATGTTATGGAAATTTGCTAATCAATATTTTTTAGGAACAACTGGCAAACCAAAAGGAGTGGATGTCACTCACCAAAATGTGGCAAACCTCGTATGTCTTTCGCCAGGCGGCCTTGGCATCCGGCCTGGCATGTCGGTTGGCCAAGTTCTCAACATCAGCTTTGATATGGGTAAGTAATCAAGGTCAGGAGAGTGAAGTGATTTGGTCCAGGTTAACTGAACATTCTGCAGCGGCATGGGAAATATTTGGCTGCATGTGCAACGGTGGCACGCTAGTTATTCGCGGCTCCAAATGGGAACCAACAATTCGAGACGTTCGTTCACTATTCCCAGCAGTGCTGTCTTGATTCAGGCTAACAATTTACCAGATTAACGTGCTAATATGCACTCCGACGATCCTTGCGAAGTATCATCCTGCAGATTATCCCAATATCAGGACAGTAGCCACGGCGGGAGAGCCAATCTCGCAAGAGTTGGCTGATCTATGGGCAACGCATGCTACATACTGGAACTGCTGTGGTCCAACCGAAACAACAATCGTCAACACCATGTCGAAACATGTCGCCGGAGAGCGAATTTCCATCGGAAAGCCCACCCCAAACAATACTGTCTACATATTGGATGATGCCCGCCGCCAAGTGCCGCTCGGTGCCGCAGGCACAATGTGGGCAGGCGGCATGGGGGTCACTAGAGGCTATGTTGGACTTGAAGCGAAGACCAAGGAGTCTTACGTTCCTGATGTGTTTGCCAATGATGGGTATGTCTTATGCAATGCTTTTATAATTCGCTAACCTAACTTATGTTTAACCAGTTCATCCATGTATTGCACAGGCGATTTGGGTCGCTGGCGACCCGACGGTAGCATTGACATCCTTGGGAGATCAGATGATCAGGTTAAAATCAAAGTAGGTTGAAAATGAAGCTTTTTGCTAATTGTGGCTAACCAAACGATCTAGGGATTCCGGGTTGAGCTTGATAGCGTGGCCGCTTCTCTTGCAGCGGCGCCAGGCATCAGCAATGCCGTTGCGCTACTGCACAATGGCGAGATCCATGGATTTACAACTCCGATTCAGGACTCAAACACTACCATTGAATACGTTCGCACGTGTCAGCCATATTATGCTGTTCCCTCGCAAATATATGCGCTGGCAGCATTTCCCATGACCTCCAACGGAAAGATTGATAAGAAAGCGCTGCGAGCACTGCTCTCGCCAATACTTTCCGACAAGCCCAAAGACGTCAAGACCTATGCGCAGTCTGTCTCGAGTTGCGATACTCTTGTCAAAAGTCGATCAGTCTCCTCTTCATCCTCATCAACAGAAAACACTGAGGTGGAGGAAGAGAAATTGGAATTACCTGAGAAGAACTGGTCACAGCCGTGGCGTGGCATTCGGCACAGGGCTTTCATTGCGTACCGAACACTCTTCACTATTATCACACTGGCCAATCTTGGACCATTTCTTGCAATTGCTGTAACCCAGAGGCATGAGAGCTGGCTTCAGTACCTGGTCCCAGCAAACCTACTTGCAGCGATCCTCATCAGGCAAGATATGGTTGTCAACGTACTGTACGGGACTCTATGCTCCCTTCCAAAATGGTTTCCCTTTTGGATTCGTCGCCGATGTGCCAAGGTTTACCATCTTGGCGGAGTTCACGCAAGCGCAGGCGTCTTTGCAACGCTGTGGTTGGTCATTGACACAGTTTGGTCAACGATTTCGTACCTTGAGTCTCCAACCTCAGTCTTTCAATTACCCATTTTGGTAATCTCTTGGCTCCTGGCATTCTTATGCTTGACCATTGTTATTTTTGCGATCCCAACTTTCCGCAAAAAATACCACAACTCGTTTGAGCGCATCCATCGTTTCCTTGGCTGGACAGTCCTGTCACTGTTCTGGACGAAAACAATTCTGGGAGCGTACGGTGAAGCACGAACTGCAGAGGGAACATGGATTACACTCTCTCGAAACCCTGTTTTCTGGATGCTCTGCCTTGCAACCTGTGCAATCGCTTCATCCTGGCTCTTCCTCAGAAAAGTGCCTGTGGATGTTGTTCCACTCTCTGATCATGCGGCAATGCTCACCTTTTCTTATACTACGCCAGTCAATGGAAGCTTTGTGCGTCTATCCAACCGCCCATTGCTCGAATGGCATTCGTTCGCTACAATCCCGAATTCGGATAAGCTGACGGACAGCAAGGGGTTCTCGTTGATTGTTTCTAATGCTGGAGACTGGACGCGGCAAGTCATTCAGCGGCCACAAACCAAGATTTGGGTCCGTGGTCTTCCCACTTGCGGCGTAATGCGCATTGCTACACTTTTCAACCGCGTCTTGATTATTGCTACCGGGTCTGGCATTGGTCCGGTGCTGGGTCACATCAACCATCCAAGCTGCCCTACACAACTGCTCTGGTCTACCCCAAATCCAGAAAAGACCTTTGGAAGCGGAGTGGTGAAGAAGATCAAGCAATCCATCCCAGATGCAGTTATCCATGACACCAAGATCAAAGGCCGCCCCGATCTGGTCAGGATGGGATACAGTATGGCAACCAGCTTTGGTGCAGAGGCTGTCATTATCATTGCAAATGAAAAAATCACCAAAAAGGTCGTATATGGCCTTGAAACTCGAGGCCTCGCTGCTTACGGTGCAATTTGGGACAGCTAGGCGTTATTGTCGCTCCCAAACTTTCACTTTCACTGTCACTTTTACTTTCATTTACATCACCATTTATTTTCCTTGTGTACGATCATGGCATACTTTGCAGGCACCAAATTGAACAGAACACTCCTTAGTATTTAGTACCCCAAAATTACACGAAAATATAGCTCCTTTCCATCAACATGACCATACTTGCCAAATGCTGGATTGAAATTGGGCAGGTGAAGTGCCAGCAAAATTTGTGTAGCGCAGTAGGTTGCTCGTGCACGTGATGGTGGAAAACTTGATGCTTCGACCAAATACTTAGCATAGAAACAACGACACTGCTCTGCACAGCGCAAAATGGAAAGCAGTATTGACAAGCCATCTGGCATATGTATGCAATATGACTTCATATCTGAAGAAGCTGAAAGAGAAGCCATTAAAATCTTTTCAGAGGAGCTACCGTGGCCCGACCGCTCAGGACGCCGCTCATTACATTACGGCTACACATTCTGTTATAAGACGTTTAAAATAGACCACGACATTCCATACCAGCCTTTCCCTGAATTCCTGGTCGGGATGTTGCCCACTACAGAATCCAGCCCTCCCGATCAGGTCTGCATACAGTATTACCCTCCAGGTGCTGGCATACCACCTCATGTCGACACCCACAGCGCCTTTGATCAACTGTATTCATTATCCCTTGGCGCGCCGCTGCTGATGCGGTTTCATAACAAAGAAACAGACGAAAGCGTCGAAGTCGATCTGGCGCCACGAAGTATGATGCAGATGAAGGGGGATGCCCGGCTGCATTGGACGCATGGCATTCGGGCGAGGAAAACGGATCTGATGCCTGACGGGACGATACGGAACCGTCAAGATCGCTGGAGCATTACTTACAGATGGTTGCGAAAATCGGGTGTTTGCGACTGTGGTAACACGAAACTGTGTGACACTGCTATGAATAATATCGGAATCGAGAGAGACTATCGATGGAAAGCTGAAGCCTCAAAGACGGAATCGGTAAAGTGAGCTGTGCTGTGGACGGGCAGAGGGTTGAAGCGCATATAACTACTGTATTAGCGTTATTGCAATTACACAATTGCATCATTTGACGGGAAGCCTTGCGCAGTGTCTTTGAATTAGGTATAAATTGGGTAATTAAAACCATGCGATGGTTACGGAATCTATGTAGTCTATCTTGTATAACACCTTTACACTTTCACTTTGATGGTTACTCCGACCTTGGCTATTCTCGCTGCCATAGCCAGCAGTGCGCCAGCTAGAATGCAGGATGCTGCAAACATCTGAGCACCCAAATAGCTGCCTCCCTGACTTTCTATTATGGTACCACATATCGCTGGCCCAGTAAGATTTGCGAGACTGACAAATCCCAGTATCATGCCCACCCGCATGCCAGTTTTGCTTGCACTGGGGGTCATAGTTGTCGCAACGGCTGGTAAGAGAGCCTGTAGCGCGGCTGCAAAAAGCCCATAAATGACTGCAAAGGCGTACAACCCGGCGGGAGACGAAACTGCAGCCCAGCAGTAAACTAAAATGCTGGCACAGAAGCTGATTGGAATGACCATGTTCAACATTCCGACCCATTTGTCTGCGAATATGGTGGGCAGGATTCGGCCAATTATTCCAGTGCCGTTGAGAATCATGACCAAGTTCACAGGCTCGGCCACCCCAATCTTGTCGCGTGCAAAAGTGCCAAGGAAGAAGAAAGCAAAGTATAGTCCCCAAAAGTTGAAGAACATGCTTAATGAGAAAAGAAGAAAAGGTACGTCTTTGAATGCGGATCGGTCTAACCAGGAGGTCAATGGGAATGGTGGCACGCGCGGCCTTAGCCAGATAAGGCATGGTATGTATGTTGCCAGCATAATAAAAGCCATAATGCGTAGGGTCCAAGGAAAGCCGACATTGTTGTAGAAAATGAGGCGGTTGATAAGAACTGGATATACCAAGCCTCCGACTGCAGCCCCTGCGGCAGCAATGCCTACGGCCACTGCACGATACCGCTGAAAGTACTGGGAGAGTACGGCGAGAGCAGGGCAGAACGTGAGTCCGTTGCCAATACCAAGGCAGATGGCTTGGGCAAGGAATATCTGCCAATACGTGGTACAGAGCGAAACCATGAATAGTCCAAACACTTGAAGAAAGACGCCGCAGAAAAACATGATGCGGAAGTAGCCAACATCAGTCAGACGTCCGGATACTGTGCCAATGGCGAACAGGAAGAATACCTGGACACTTCCAATCCAAGCGATTGATGATGGCGGCTGCCCTAGGCTCTTTGTATAGTATTCTTGGAAAACTCCATAGCCGTTTGCGACACCCCAAGTATTGAAGAAGACAATGTGCATGAGAGCCGACTGTAGCCAGGCATGGAAGCCGCCGTCGGGGGGAGGAGGGTTGCCATATGTGTCTAACTTTTGCATAGGAGCTGCATGCTCGTTATCGCTTGAAAGACGAGACTCGAGGTCAGTATCGACCGGGGTGGTCATTGGTGGTTGCTCCATGGTGAGCTATCTTATTTGGTCGGTTGGCGGTTTGTTCATCAGCTCCTGGGGCAAGATTATTGTAACAACTAAACGACATGGAAACAATGAATACAGTTGGATACTATTTCACGAAGGATACTACGCTTTATACTTATACCAAACGTTGCCAACGGGAAGAAAATTATTACTGTGTATACAGTTCCGCAGTTGGCGCTTTTCCCGTTATTGCCGGCGATGCCGCATGACTATTTTAGTGGGCGGCGGGTCGCCGATAGCCAAACGGCGCCATGACGGCTGCTTCGCTTCCTTGACGCGTTTACATTTGCAGTAACGGCTATCCACATCTCAATCGCCGCGTGAAAAAATTGCTGGGCGACTGCTGCGCCGCACTGCTGTGATATCTTCGCGATGGCTGGATCGCCTGCGGCCAAGCCAATTGAAAAGCGCAAGCGTTCCAAGTTGGCTTGCATGACATGTCGGGATCTCAAGCGACGGTGCGATGGCTCACATCCTTGTGGCACATGCGTGCGCTTCGAATATGAATGCACCTACCACACAAACAAGACTCGGAAAGCACCCAAGTGGAGCTCCGACGGTCCCGATCAACCCAGCGGCTCACGTCACATCGTCAAAGAAGCCGATTCGCCTGTAGCCCAGTCCGCACCAACCCCGACTACCTCGAGTACACAAGCTCGAATGCTAGAGGCAAACTCTGGGTCGGCCTTTTTCAGAAACCTCGCAAGGAAGCTTGATCCAAAGAGAAATCCTAGAAAGCATACGTTCGCTTGGAATGCTTTTCTTGGGTCGAGACAAGATAACTTCATCCCGACTGCGCGGCCCATCCCGCACACGCTCAGCCAGGCACAGATGAGAGAGCTGGCCGTTGTGTATTTTGACAAAATTGACCCTACCTACGGCTTTATCGACAAGAATGCAATATTACAGCAGATAAATCGCCGGTGGACAGCAGCCTACGATCAATCGCTTGACGACGCTGTGCTTTGTGGTATTGCTGCCCTTGGCTGCTTATACTCACAAGTTGAGCCAAGCCAGGTTGAAATTGATCTCGTGGAATCGGCAAAAGTACTGTTGGAACAATCTGTTTATTTGTCGCCATCGGCTGTGGGTGTCACTGCATGGCTACTTCGAGTGGTATATCTTAGAGTTGCTGGAACGCACTATGCAGCTTGGATGGCAAGCTGTACAGCCATGCACATGATTGAAGGGGCTGGTCTGAACATTGACCGAGCTGATGATTCTACCTTTGTCAATGATCACCTTGACGTTGACAACGACCGACGGCGGCGCCTCATGTCTGTAGCGCTGCATCTGAATATCTGGATGTCCTTCGACATGGGACTCACCCGCGTCACGCTACCCAACTCACTAATGGCGATGCCCTCTGTGCGCGATGGCGACTTTACAAGAGAACTAATGGAGCTTCTACCTCTGTCAGTCGAACTGGATCCGGAACGCAAGCCAAGCATTTCCGATTTGCAATTTGCGCTCGACACTGTCCTGTCCCGCACACACTCTTGCCCGTCGTCCACTCTTGCCCAATGCAATCTGACTCTCTGCTTGTGTCGCAGATTACGTTCGATGGATGCTCCTCTGACGGACATTATTCTGGAGCAAGTATTAAAAATCACTTCAAAGGGCGTGCAGGCTGCGCAGACTATGCTGGATGCAAGGACGCCGTGGCATCATATGGCCTATGTACCATTTCAGATTGTATGCGTCCTCCTCGCCATCGACACCGTATCATCGATATCACAACTACGAGACGCCATGCAGTGCCTGAAAAACATATCCGCGGTATACAACACACGTGCAGTTCAGGAAGCGCTCAAGACGGCTCGGTCGCTAGTGATGTTACACCAACGCGGCAAAGAGATGTTTGCTTCCGCACTGAACGACATTCTTAATGAGTGCCCAGATATTCCCGGAACGGACCTCACGACGACGATGCCGCAGCGAAAACCAGGAGACGAGCAAGAGTCACCGGAGCAGAAAATTGACGAGCTGTGGAACTTTGACATTGACCAGTTCTTGAGCCCAGAGTTTTTCTGGAATGCAGGGATAAATACTATGTAAATGTGATGTATTATGTATTAGGTTGCAATTTACCATTTATTAGTGTGTGGCGGTGCCCCAGAATTGTCAGCAGAGCATCTGGGTGCTCTGAATGCTGACGCGAAACTTGTCCAAAACCTCATCACTACAACAAAGTCCCGTCAAATTTCAAAATGGCGACTGCTGTTACAAAGCGAGTATTCCCGGCAACTGCCGCTGTACCACTGGTATACCGCGTAATCCTGACGACGATTGAGCCGCTCTTTGCTCTACGAGGTGCCTGGCTTGTCTTCCAAGCGCCGTCTGAGTACCTTTCCACCATGACGCGAGATACTGTCGTCCATGCAGCCCCAACTACGTTCTTGTACACATCAATTGGAGGCGGATGGCTTTACTTTGCCTTTGTTAGCGCGATAGTCTTAAGGGTCTTTGATGACGTTCGCCTGTGGCGGTATCTATGCATTGGCATGGTCCTCAGTGACCTTGCTTTTTGTCACGCTACGGCGCAGGCTGTTGGGGGCTGGGTAGCATGGAGCAAGGTATCAGAATGGACAGTGGATGACCATGCTATTTTCTGGGCCAATGCTCCAGTGTTGCTTGTGCGGATTCTTCTTATCCTGGGAGTTGGAGTCAAGAAAAATCCAGGGTCCTTGAAAACGCAGTAGGTGCAAACGCAGCCACTGGACACTCTGTCTGCTAGCAAAGCCACTCTCAATCGGTGCAGCATTGGTCTGAGAGTCTGAGACTCTCGACGGAGCTATCACCCGAGTCGAACAAACAACGACAATTCTCCTGACAGCTCAGACCCTGCATCAACGGGCGTAGCTTCCGAGCCATCACCCAGCACCACCAGCGGTGGCATCCGGCCAACTGGCGATGGTAGCGAGAGCTTCGTCACTCTCATCGAGCCATGGACTGGAATTGTCGGCACAATCTCCAAGCCCACCACGATTACCAAGATCCCCGACTTTGGCACAGCTCCCGGCACCATTGTCTTTGCCACTCCTGCCGTCTTCGTCACCACCATCAGCCAGGGTGCCGCAGGCACTACCACAGTTCCTCCATCTGGAACGTCGCCGGGAACTGTTGATGTTGGAGCTTAATCTGATTTACGTTGTAGCGCTGCTTGAGGCGGATCATTTCATTATGTCATCGAGTTTCATTTCTTATATGAATATTTATCACCTTGCTCGCAATTACATAGGGACACTTTGTTAAATGCAAGACAGACGGTCTGAAAGGCTGAATTAAGAAGTAAACAGAAAGCAACAATGGCATATGTCGCTTCTAAACCTTATTCTGTGTTGAGTATGTTCTGTTTTCCTCGCTTGTCTCCAAGCCCTCCAAGTGGCCGTCTCGCTTAACCATGACGGCCTTACGAAGAGCCGCCCGTGGTGGAAATTTGGCATCGAAGACCTCCTCCATCTCTTCAAGCGTTCTGCCACGGGTTTCAACACCAAAAATGAACCAGAGGACTCCGTAAATGGCATTGAGTCCGACAAAGATGAGGTAGTATCTCCAATCAATCTTCTCGAGAGCAACGGCCGTGACATAGGTGTTGTAAAGATTGGCGCAATTTGATAAAATAACGTGCTGATGGTTGTTAACAAAATAGTTGCTATGGAATCCAATGATGAGCTGCAACTTACAATTCCCATGCCCTTGGCTCGGGTGTGAGTGGCAAGGACTTCGGCGCAGTAGGTGGCAGTGAGTGGTGTATAGATGAAAGAGTATGCGCAGCCAAAAAGGAAGATCTGAAATTGTTAGTAGAGATTCAAGAATACCGTACGTGGTAAATAAATAGATGGTCACAGCTTACAAATGCAATACCGCCGTTTGTGATACTAGTCGGCACACCCAAATCTTCAATCTTGGCTTTGTTAGAGTTGGCGCCTTCAAATCGGCTGGAGAATCCGGTAACACCAGCAAATAGACCAGCCAACACAAAGCTGCCGACCCAAAGCTTGGTTCGTCTCCCAATTCGATCGTTGGTCGCAGAACCGGCAACAGCACCAGCACCAGAGACGATGGTGTTCATGAAAGTCAGAAGCAATCGTCGCCTGTCGCTCTTGATACCGAGGAGCTTGTACATGCTAGGGAGGTAGTAGGTCAGGACTGAGTTTCCACTGAGTTGGGCAAAGATGGACATGAAAGCCATCATTGTGAAACGCCATCTGGCGTTGTGATCCTTGATGAGTGACCAATAGTCCCATGCGTTGCTGCTCTTTTGGATCTGAATGTTTTCCTCGAATTCGCGAAGCTCGAGCTTCACCATTGGATGGTTGGCGTCACCGCCTCCGTGATACTTGGCAAGGATGCGAGCAGCCTCTTCCTTCTTGCCCTTCATGGTGAGCCAACGGGGAGACTCGGGGATGAGCAAAGCGCCTGACATGATGAACAGAGGAGGGATGAGCTGGAGACCGAGCGGGAGACGGAAAGATAGCTGGGTTGAGTTTTGTGACGAGGCGTAACAGACACCAGTTGCGAGAATGGCACCGGTGTAGAAGACTGACGACCAATTGTTAGCATGCCATTTTAAAAATGGTGGTTCGGTGGATTGAAGTCTTACATGTGTTGTAGTAACCAACGACACGGGCTCTCCATTGGGGAGGGGCCATTTCGAGAGCATAAGTGGGAGCAGATGACGTGCCGATAGACACACCAAAACCAAGGACGAAACGTCCTCCAATCATCCAAGCATCGGTCTGAGCGGCGGTTTGGAAGGCTGCACCAATCATGATGATGACGGAGCCAGTAATCATGCCTGCCCGGCGACCAAAGTGATCACAGATGGGCCCGGTAAAGAGCGAGCCGACCATGTTGCCGACCGTGTAAATCATAAAGATGCTATATGGAGTTGTGTTAGCATGGCTAGTTTTTGGCATGGGACGGCATTCTACCCGTGGCTGCTTACACTCCAGTGCTGCTTCCCAGCTCGCCTTCATGGCCATAGTACTTTTGATATTGCTTCATGGCGTTGATGGTACTATAGATGGACTAGGAACACAAGGCTGTCAGTTAAGGCATCTTGGCAAGGCATAAAGCGTCGAATAACATACACCGTCGAATCCTGAACTGGTAGCGTTGAGGGCAGCCACGAGCAGGATAAAATACAGCTGAATGCTAGTCTTGGACCAAGGATTCAAGGGAGCAGCGGTGACAGTCTCGAAGTAGTTGGCATCACCTTGGATCTCACGAATTTCGGCGCCTTGCTTGTCGGGGATGTCGCCAGCGTTGGAGGTATGGTCCATGCCAGGCTCGATGCCATTTTTGTCCGCCATGGCAGCGGATTCGGGGGGCGATTTAATTGACTGACAGGCAGATGCGAATTGAAGTCGACGGCTGGGCTATTTGACGCGGCAAGACAATTAGGATAAAGGGCAAAAGCGAAAAGGAAAGAGACGGAAGAATGACTTGGGTCTCCAAGGACTAATAAGGGAAACAAATAAAGCCAAAGCTAAAAATAAGGATCCGGGCTGGGGTTGGCTGGGGCAGTTTGGGGGTTGAGGGTGGCCCCCATGCAGCGCTGAGGAGGACGGAGTGACCCCCATGGCTGCCCTTGCTAGCGGCTGCAGGTGCGAGTTGTTGGTGGTGTCGGGCAGTAATTAACGTAATTTAGTGCACCAATTATAGAGAGCTTTAGTGAATGTGCACTGTGCTGCAGCTGCACCTGTAGGTCTAGGTGCAATCCTGCTGCGGGGTAATGCGCATGTGCATAATTAGTGCAACCAAGCTGGGCGCAGTGGTGTTTATCTGTTGCTCTTCTGTTCACTCCTGTACTGGTTTCTGCTTTCAATTTCTGGTTCAAACAATTCCTCCAATCTCTTATCAGCTTTCGTGTTAACGGCTCTCTCTCTGGCTGGGGATGATGACTCCTGTGACCCCCACTTGTTTATTTTGGCTGGCGGGTCCTTTTGTTGGTCTGGTTCGGGGTGGTGCTGGTGGAGGGCAGAGGAAGCAGCTAAGTTGCGCCACCAGAATGCAATTACGGCGGCAGACAGCGCTCACAGGTCACTCACCCACCTATAGTTCTAGTACTACGTGCCAGGGGCAACGCTGTATCTCCGGCCTGGTTTCTTTCCATTCAATGTACAAAATTGACAATTGGCTTTCAACGATGCGGCATTTATTTTCAGAGAAAACCAAAATGCCTCTTCATTCTCAGCAGAACTTGGTTGAAGCCATACGAAGCATGTCGGCCAACTCTTTGCTCGCTACAAGCGCCAGGACAGCGCTGTAATCAACCCCCACTCAACTACCCCAGACCCCGCACAGGGCATGAGACCAGCGTACCACAATTCCCCCTGCCGTACACCACACCTCCACACAGCGGACTGTAGACATTTCCATTGTTATTGTGTTACAGCGCAGCAAGGTGATCAAGACGCTGGACTAAACACAGCTCGCTCTCGCCTGTAACGTTCCCCCCACAGTCTACCACGAGGCTCCCTCCACCTTTGTGAATTGACCCGTTCATTCATCACTCTACTCTGGCCCTCAACCGCAACCGCACCCCTACACCACCGTACTGTATGCTAGCGATGTCTCTCCCCTTGGTCAACTAGACGATACTCCAGCGATCCGGCATCAAGCGGATGCAACGGTCACATAATGATTTATTACTGACCCCCTCCCCCATTCACTCACCTTTATCACTTATCAATCACTCAGCCATCCCACGCTGGCTTTGCGCCTCCGTGGTGGTTGCCCTTGTATGCAGTGACAGCTCTACCTGAAGCATACCGATAACCATGGCAGCTCAGGCTGTAGTCTTGGCAAGTTACATTGTGCCATTCATATCATCCTCTATGGATGTAGGGGCATGTTATCTACTGAGACTTGAGCTTTGTTTGTGAACCTTGCTTGATCCGTAGTGAAGGCACCATCACAAAGGTTCTCTTTAAGCCTTCTCCTCTTTTAATGCATTATTGTATGTGCTGCTTTCCACTACAATTTATCTACATTTTGCATATTCAGACTTTAGTTTGGTCTCATTTCGTCTCTTACTGAAAATCTACTGGTTGGTGCCATGTTCGCCTGCACTGCAAATTACCCCAATTGTAGTACAGCCATGGCCTGCAACCCATTAACGCGCCTTGGCCCTCCGCGACGCGTCTCCCCCAAAACTTTCCCCGTCCACTAACAAGACGCCAATTACTCACCATCACTCTCTTACTCTATTGTAATAATGCAAACATCACTCATTTCACTCCATTAATACGACCACCCCAAAAAAAATGCGCGGTACGAAACGTCTCGCCGTCCCTCGCTCCCGGGCTCGCACCGCCCATTCTCCATCGGCCTCCGACTCCGAATACGCCTCCGATAAAGATCCCGTTCCTAAACGCCGCAAAACCACCAAGTCGAACGGCCCGAACCATGCAGAGATATACCGTCGTCTCCTCTCTCAGGATGTCCTCACGCCCGAAAGGAAGCCTTGTCTCCCCCCTGCGAGAAAGCACGCGCTATCCTACCACACACCCCTCCTCCTCGACCATGACATCGGCTTGACCAACCGCAAAAAGTTCCTCGCTTGGTTCGATTCCGTCAGCACCTCTAGATCTATGCCATGGCGTCAGGCATGGATCAACCCTCGAGACTATATATCTGATGCGCCGGGGCTTCGAAAGCTACTTGAGCGCCGTGCCTACCAAGTGTGGATCAGCGAGATCATGCTACAGCAGACAAGAGTGGCGGCAGTCATTGAGTATTGGAATCGATGGATGGAGCAGTGGCCTACCATTCAAGATCTAGCCAAGGCCAGTCGTGACGATGTTCTCGCTGCATGGAGGGGATTGGGCTATTACAGTCGTGCCACGAGAATACACGAAGCGGCCAAGGCTGTTGTGGAGGACTCCCAAATGGATGGCTTGCTGCCTGCTACTGCTGCTGAACTAGCTGCAAAAGTGCCAGGTGTAGGTCGATATACTGCTGGTGCTATTTCCTCCATCGTCTTCGGCCGACCAGAGCCTATGGTGGATGGCAACGTCCTCCGAGTGCTGAGTCGACAACTTGGCATACATGGAGACATCAAAGCAGACAAAGCGGTGATTGATATCATTTGGGCAGCAGCAGATGCATTAGTCAAAGCTGTTGGTCGTGACGGCGTAGAGGAAAAAGGCGGAGTGAGCGATAGACCAGGCCGTTGGGGTCAAGGCCTCATGGAGCTGGGTAGTACAGTCTGCACCCCGAAACCGAACTGTGCAGCATGTCCTATCACGGCTACCTGCAGAGCGTACAACGAAGGTTCCGCCCTAGCCGACAAGACACTGGCAAATACGACAGATATTGAAGATTTGTGCAACGTATGTGCCGCATTCGAAGACTCGGTCGAAGATACAGAACCTACGCCAACACCAGCAAGGAAGCCAGCAGCCAAACAAATGACTTTGGCTGCATTTGGAATGGGCCAAAAGGCTACCAAGACCGAAAAGCTTAGCGCCAATATCGAAAATATTGTCAAGCATGCACAGCGATTCCCAATCAAATCCATCAAGAAAGCTGTTCGTCAGGAGGAGACGCTTGTGTGCGCCATTCGCCGTGGTGACGGACGATATTTGATTCATCGCCGACCTGAAAAGGGTCTGTTGGCCGGGTTATGGGAATTTCCTAGTCATATCCTCGAAGATCCTGCTGAAACATCGCCAGCGAAGCGAAAGCAACTTGCTCAAGAACGTGTTGCTCATGCCCTGGGACACGATGGGGCAAAGTATGCGGGAGATCTGGGCAGTGTGCCTTGGTTGTTTTCACACATCAAGCTCACAATGCATGTACATTTCTTTACAGTAGCAGGCGATAGCGATGGTAAGATTGGCAAAGACGACAGATGGTCTGATGATGTGGATGGTGAATCTATGGGAACGGGCATGCGCAAGTGCTGGGAACTTGTCCAAGATACAAATTAAGCTACTTACTATATCATGAAATGTACAATAATTCCAGTTTGAGTTATATTTGCAACACTTTTTGGCCCGGATTCTGCTTGTTCGGCGGTTGATCTGGATCGTATCCCACCAAGCAATTGACCGTCTCAGCTCCCTCTCCTGCGTCGTTGATTTCTTTGCCCTTGGGGTTCTTCCACATTCCTGTCAGCTTGATATAAGAGTCTAGGCTGTCCGTCATGGTCTTTCCCAGTTCGAGAGCCTTCTCAGCGCGGGTATGGGCATAATACGTCAGCAGCTTCGTGGCTTCATCTCTTTTGCCAACATGTATAAGCGCAGCCGCACCGTCTTCCACCCAACCGAAATCCTTGGCCGACTCTGCTTCGAATGCAGTGAGCATCTTAGTAACGAGCGGCAAGAAGGTGTTGGGAGCGGAACACATGTAGTACAAAACTCGCTTGAACAGTCGCCCAGCGAAGAGGGAGGCTTCTTGTAATTCGTAGTCTGGGTTGAGAAAGCTGCTCGAAGCTCCAGTTGTCAAATAGCGATGCTCTCCAAATTCAGGTAGTACGGAATTGACACCTAGCCACCAGGGAATAAAAGGCGCTGCGACGGATCCAGTAGGCGCAATCCACATACGCAACAGGTCGGGGTCAATGCCATCGTGAAGGCTGACGACTTGTCCGTAGCCAGCCTCATCATCAGCGATGCGGAGGTCTCGCACACGTTCCATGAGATCAACTTCAGATACTGGGACCATGGCGCGGGTAGCACTTTCGAGCTGTGCTTGTGACATGTACTTGAACCCACCATCACGGGCTTTGTATTCGTCTCCCTGAACACCGTAGACGTTGAAGATGTTGAACGGCTTCCCGGACTTGGGATTCCACCACCCCTGCTCGACAGCAAAACTGACTAGATTCTCGGAACCCATGTAGTCGCTGCTGTTGGCGAAATCCAAAGGGAAATCCTCGATGTACCCAGGATACAAGACCCGGATTTCGTCTTCCTTGAGACGCTCAGCAGCCCAAAGTTTTCTGCCGCCTGCGAACTCCCAAACTACCCACCCTTCGTCCTTGTCGGCGATGAGATGGGTGTTGCCGCCGTACGTAGCATATCCGTGCTTCTGGATTAAATCTCCAATAATCTCAACGCCCTGTCGCGCCGTGCTGGCTCTCTCCATGACGATTCTCGCCAAGTCACTATACTGAACACCATGCTGCGGTGTGGGTGTCATGTTGACCAGCTCATCCCGATTACTGGCCCAGACATCTCTGACAGCGACACCTTTTTCGTTGAGGCCACCGTTGGTAATTGGTGCAGGGAAGCCTTCGTAGTCGGAGTACTCCATGCTGAGATATCGGAAAGTGTGGTTTGCCTGAGGTATTTGGATTAGCTCTCCAGGGATCACGGCCGTCTTGGTAACGCCAACGGTGATGGTAGCATTGGCAGAGTGGTTTCGCGCCGGGAATAGCTGGAGCGAATGCGAAGAGACTTCCTCTCCTGTGCCGCCGACGAGGACAGCATTGTTGGCTGTGAGGTTCTTGCCTACGTAGAAGGCATAACTGGCCGAGGCCGCCTTTGCAAATAGCAGCGATGAGAGCAGCGATAGCTTCATATTGATGCGTTGTTGAGCAGGTATCATTAAAAATTGCAATCAATATAGGTTTGCGGGGATAATAAGATTTAAAGTGTGGTTACACAGCCTTCCAATTGCCGGTGATCGGAGAGCGGCGGTTGAACCATGATATCACCGACTAGGGTGCTTGTCTAGGGCGCATGTCTGTCTGTATAAGGAAGTTGGGGTTTAAGTGGTTCGCGATGGATGCAACGACGGAACCAGAGCGAACATGTTTCTTGTGAGAAAAATTAGGCTGAATCCTGCAGATCTCCAGATGGGGTTGATCTGATTCCAGTGATAAAACAGAGCAAAAATCGAATGCCTACGCACGGTGACGGCTATGGTACTGTAGTATTGCTGGATAATGCAATAAAGGAAAAGAAACATTCGCTAAAAAGCGGTAAGAAATGACAGGCTGCGCTTCTACAAGCCATAGCGGCAAACACCAAACCCTCGTTGAATATACTGCGACGACGAAGTCGCCTGCGAGACAGCGAGACAGCGAGATAGCTCGGTATAGAATCACAAAATGTCTGGATTGGAAGCAGAAGACATCGCCGCGGCCTACAACGCGGTCAGGGATGACAAGGATTCCACCAACTGGCTGCTCATCTCGTACGCCGGCACCACAGGCAACAAGCTGGAGTTGACGGGGACAGGAACGGGAGGGCTATCGGAGCTGGCGGACAAGTTGGACGACGGTCAGGTTCAGTATGGTTACGTGCGGATAGAGTATGCCAACGACGCGGAGAGCACGCGAGTCAAATTTGTGCTGGTAGTGTGGATTGGCGAGAAGACAAAGGTCATGAGAAAGGCTAGGGTCAGCGTGGAGAGCGGGGAGGTCAAGCGGGTGCTGTCGCATCACAGCATTGCGGTGACAGCCGGAGACAAGGCAGACTTGGATGAGAAGGAAATCGTGAGCCGGTTGAGGAAAGCTGGAGGAGCTGATTATAATGGAGGACGGGGATGAGCATGATGCTATGAGGAGTGCTGCAGATGGGCTCTACATTGGACAGTCTACGGCGTACGGCTAAATTGGACATGGAGGATCAATTGACTTGATAAAATAGACACTGTCACACGACGGGACATGGGCTGTAAGACGAAGAGCTGGTGACATGACAGGAAATGAAACGACACATGCGATAACAGTTTGAAACTGTCTGTATGGATCCTATACGTGTATCGACGACAGATAGGAAGGGTGTTCCGTCACAAACCGAAGTCCCATGCGCGCACTGCAGGAAGGGACTCCATTTTCATTTCGATTTTGGAAAAGATTTTTTTTTTCTTCCGGCGCATGGCCTTAGGTTGTCAGTAATAAATTGGCTCGTTCGGGCTATGGCTCGAAAAGTCAAATAGAAAACTGAGGCGCAAGACTAATGGCTCCAAGTCCCCCATCTTGGCCAATGACGGCAGCGTGTAGAGGCAGAAAGGGGGGCTGCAGACCATGGTGAAATTAGCGGGCATTCCGTATTAGACGCCAAAGTCCACCTGCACAGACGCAGCCCACTCTGGGATAATGGCCAAGGCTTGGAGGATGGATGAAAAACAAAAACAACAATTCATGAAAGAGCATGAAGAAGAGAGTGCGAATGGAGTCAACGGTCTGTTACATGCATGTATGTATTTTTGCTACAAGGCGATATGACAGCCACAACTTTGTAGCCATGCCTCACGCTGAATGCGTCCACTGGAATTACAGCGCCGTACAGGGCACAGAAGGCGAAAAAGGTAAAAACGGTTTTGGCTAGTCATGAACTGGTGGCCAGGATGCAACGTTGTGCCCCTCTATTCCGCACCTTTTGCGGCCTGTCCGTTCCAAATCTACAGGCCCTCTACCCGCTAAAGGAACCCACTAGCGTGCCACTCTCTTCAGCAAGTGCAGTGGGAGATGCAGCAGCAAGGCCCTGTAAATGGGGCATTGGTGGCCTCTGACGTAGTTTCTATGGGTACTCTAAGCATCCACAGGCTACATGTAATAGTATTGTACATGTATTCAGGCGAGACAAGCCCTCCAAGCACCACTGAGTTCACTGCACTCAGTGCCCTTACGGGCCAGTGCGGGACCCTCGTCAGCACCACCGCAGCCTCAATCGCCCATCCTCCAATGACATTCTATTGCGCTTCTGCAGCTCCAAACTAAGCTTCCTCTCTTCAAGCCGTTCTGTTTGCGCTCCAGTCTGCATGTGCTCGCAGCTGATCATTGCCTTTTCCTCTCCTCGTCCTTTTCCATCTGCAAGGACCATATTAATTTCTCGATAGCTTTTTTCCTCGTCCTCTCAGTCGTCAGCCTCCATCTCTTGGCATCCTTGTCAACCCTTTTTTTCCTCTCTTCCTTTCTTCTATCCATCTTTCTATTCCTCTTGTCTTTTCCATTTGCTCCTTTCCACCTTGCCTTTTTTTACATCCTTCTGGACACGACCTCCTTCTCTCCATTCAGTCGTCATTAGATTGATCGATTGATTATTGGTCTTGTTCCTCCACTCCGACAACCCGAACCACCAACCGCCGCCACCTGATTGCTCCTCCTCCACAATCAATCTCGGCCTCTTCCTCCGCTCACGTGCCTGTCTACCTCTCTATCTCGCTTGCGCATCCCCATGCAATTCTAACAACCCGTCGCACTGCCGTCCTACACTTCAATCCGTTTCTAACGGTTCCGGTCGACCTCTCATAACCTCAACATCCACCCGTCCTTGCCCATCATGAGCGAGGCAAAGCAGAAACACGAGAACGTCGTCTTTGACAACGAGGCTGCTCCTCGCCTGTCGCGAGACGAGAATGCTGACAACCTGCTCGAGTCCTTGGGCTACAAGCCTGAATTGTGCCGTAACCGCTCGACTGCCCAGGTAGCTTTCATGTCCTTTGTCCTCGCCTCCATTCCATACGGTCTCGCTACAACCCTCTACTACCCTCTTGCTGGCGGCGGTCCCGTAGACATCATCTGGGGCTGGGTCTTGGTTTCTTGCATCATCGTCTGCGTCGCCGCCTCTCTTGGTGAAATTACTAGTGTTTATCCAACTGCTGGAGGTAAGTTTGCAATCTTCAATTGCTCTCCGACGACAATTTGCCTAATCGCATTCCCACAGGTGTTTACTACCAGGCCTTTATGCTTTCGCCTGCCAAATACCGTCGCATTGCTAGTTGGATTTGCGGATGGCTCTACGTCGTAGGCAACATCACCATTACCCTCGCTGTCAACTTCGGTACCACGCTTTTCTTTGTTGGATGCATCAATGTCTTCAAGGACAAGGATGGAAACGGTGTTTTTGCTGGAGAGACTTACCAAATCTTCCTCATTTTCCTCGGCATCACCATTCTTTGCAACCTGGTTTCGTCGCTTGGTAACAAGTGGCTGCCATGGCTCGATGTAAGCTTCCAAATACTTTCTCTGCGCGCATTTTTTTTCGTCGCTAACTTGTCATTTAACAGACGGCTGCCATTTTCTGGACCTTTGCGGGTGTCCTTGCCCTCATCATCACCATTCTCACTCTCGCCAAGAACGGTCGTCACGATGCCAAATGGGTGTTTACTCACTTTGAGACTAAGTCTGGTTGGCCGCATGGTTGGTCTTTCATGGTTGGCTTGCTTCACGCTGGCTACGCCACCTCTTCCACCGGCATGATCATCTCGTACGTCTTCTCTACCCCTTTGCCCAAAGAGCCATTGCAAACTTTACAAAACAAAGACTAACTTGTGTGATGTTTCTAGTATGTGTGAAGAAGTACAGGATCCCGCTGTCCAAGTTCCCAAGGCCATGGTCGCTACCATCTTCATCAACACCTTTGCCGGTCTGCTGTTCCTCATCCCCATTGTTTTCGTCCTCCCCGACATCCAGGATCTTATCAACAACGATGTGTATGCCCAGCCCGTTCCCGTCATCATCCACAGCGCGGTTGGTAGCCCCGGTGCCGCCATTGGCCTACTCATCCCCCTCATGGTCCTCGCACTCTTCTGTGGTATTGGATGCACCACCGCTGCCTCTCGCTGCACTTGGGCTTTTGCTCGTGACGGTGCCATTCCCTGGTCCAAGTGGCTCATCAAGGTCAACAAGAATCTCGATGTTCCTCTCAACGCCATGATGCTGAGCATGGTCGTCCAAATCGTCCTGGGTGTCTTGTATTTTGGTTCACCAGCTGCCTTTAACGCTTTCTCTGGTGTCGGTGTCATTTGCTTGACTGCCTCTTATGCCACTCCCATCGCCATTAGCTTGCTCACCGGCCGCAAGCAGGTTCGCACTGGACGCTTCTACCTCGGCCCTCTCGGAACCTTTTGCAACGTTGTGTCTGTTGGTATGTTATAGCCTCCTTCGCCTAGCGCTGAAACCACGCACCATAGAGCCCTGTATTCGCTAACACTTTCATCATAGCTTGGACTCTTCTTGCCATTCCTTTGTTCTGCATGCCTTCTATCGTTCCCACGCCGCCTGAGAGCGTCAACTATGCCTCTGCCGTGTTTGCGCTTGCATGTATCGCGTCCGGAGCTTGGTACTGGATCTGGGGTCACCGCAACTATGCCGGTCCTCCAGTCCACGACCACGACGAATAATGACGAGAAGTTGTTTGTTGGAATGCGAAGTGAAACATGTGAAAGCGATATTAAATATGCTGTTTGTGGGATAGCAAGACTTGTATATGTGATTTACTTTTTATATCTATGTGTAAATTGAACGTCAATTCTCGCACCAAACCTTGACAAGACCTTTGTATCTCGTATCCTAGCCACCGGCAGCAAGCAAGGACTGTTGTTATTGACGGTTTCAAGCGTCAATGACCTCCTTGGACCTGCCTCACCGTCGAACAAATCAGCTTACCCTACACAAATACGACATGGATGGCCGGCCAATGGATAACAATCCGCTTTAGAGTACCATCGCGCACTCAGTCTGTCCATTCATTATACTCTGTCGATATATCTATTGTGTGGTTACTATAGGAACTCGTGCTATCCATCAACAGATCTGTTGACGGTACCACATGCGTGACCATCATCGTAACCCAACGTGAGAAACCATCTATGTTGCACAAATTAGGAGCAGCCGAGCGAATGCCGCTGGCAAAGTCACTCTTCGACCCAGAAAGCCTGTCCCGACACTGCACAAACCTGTTTTGTTCACCGGGAATCACGACACGGCTGTCCTCGTTGAATTACACGACCTCTACACCGGACATGCAGCGCAGGAACCCTGTGTCACTAGAATACGTGTAAACACTTTATGCGAGAGGTGTGCAGCTGGATGTGTGGCAATTCCACAGTAGTATGTAACGTAATTGAGGGCGTTTATGGCATATATTGGCAGCTTCATATCGTGCTGTGATACAGAGAGCTGGTCTACACCACTTCGCTGAGGAGGCTTCTTATCAATTGATTGTAATGCACCTCTTGGGCTTGGCAAGGTTACAGGGATGGAACCGGTGAGTGGGAAGCTTGGGATGGATGGTAATCTCAGCGGCTTTGTATAGGAGGCGGCATATAGACGTGGATATTGCTTTTGGAGAGCTTCAAGATACATCGTGCGGGTTACTGCTGGAGCTACAGATAGCTCTTGGGATGGGATGAATGCATGGGGGCGTCTGAATGCTTGATTCGTAATTGTGCTATCATTGTAACTACTCCTGTGCATATTGGATGCCATCTCCGCAGTGGAACGCGAACCTGGCTGGAGCAGTACAAGAAGGCTCCAGCTTAAGCTAAGAGACAGAATGAGGAGCCCCCTCAAAGAATCGTATATTACCCGATGCCCAACGGCATCCCGTAGTTTGAACGAGACTGTTCAATTGCGGGGGTGGCCAGCCGTGGCGTTTATGTAGGTCCTCCAAAGGACGTTGCCAAACCGTATACTTATTGTTTGTCGAGGTCGCCATCAACTTCTCAAAAGCAATGTGCATATGGCTTGCAGGACGGCTTACAAGACTTGCAGTGGCAGTTTATGAGCTGCGCACTCCAGTTATGCAAGACTCATGCTTCCATGCGCCGTGGCTTGAGGAGCAGCAGCCGCAAATAACAGCAAGAGCAGCAGTACGACTCGCCCACCTACATACAGATATGCTGGTGTGAGCCTTCGTCTCCGCACTTGGGATCAATATCAGGGGGGCAGAGAATCCCCAACCCATCAATAATAGGTTCTCAGTAAACCATAATGGCCAAAGTTGGTTAGAGGCCGCGGTGGCGTCCAAGAAGTCATATTACGACAGAATCACACAGCCAACGTGACAAAGCTGCCGATGCAAGGGCGGAACACTAGGCTATCTAATTTTATGAACGCCAGGCTAAGTGACCGCTTTACGGGCAAAGGCTTGTCCTCGATCACGAATCTGAGGCAGAGATATGATTGATCGACAGACAAGAGCATCAAAGCTGACTCTGCCACGGAGCGAAAGTCCCAAACCGTTGAAGAAGGAGGTGCAGCAATGCGGCTTGAGTGGACTACATGTGCACCAGGCCCACTGGCTGGCGCCACACCTACCATGGGCAAAGTTTCTTGCCATAGCATTGGCTCGAGAGATAGGAGTCGGTGTAGGAGAATTTGATTTGCTATATGCGTGTTCATGTAGGGTGACGCTTTTGCCACTGCGCGAGAGAAGACGTGTCTATCTGTATGGAATTCTACGCTTGTACATGTATGAACATGGCGTTGCAGAACGCTCTTCTTGGGAGGAGCACATTGAACTGGCGCGTAGCCTTCAGCGAGCGATTACGAAACTGGTTGGTGGAAACCATGCCAACCGGCACATTTTGCTCTTTTGCGTGATGGTTAGTGCAGCAAACGGTAAATAGCGCAATGCCCATGCTGGAGGTAATTTTGGTCCTACTGTATGTGCAAGATCGTCGATCTGGTCCAATGGCCAGGGCGAGAAACAGACCCCATCCTCAGACATGGGTTTCTTGCAGCAATGCAGCATCAGCAGTAAGATTGCTTTCAAAAATAGCAGGGAGCCACAGAGCCGTCCGCAAGCGTGACCTGGCTTTGGAGCCTTGCGACAACAACATCATGAGGTGGGCCGGTAAGCACGGTGGACCATCGAGATCTTGCGTTATGGAGACGCAAGAGGATTCATTGCTACTGTTTTGTCTTGTATATGATGAAGAAAAGAATTGCCTCTATTGACCGTGAAACGCTGCGTGTCAACCCCAACAAATAACATCAAGGTGGCAAACTTGGTTATGTGTGGCACAGGCCATTCTCGGAGCCATCTCAAATGCTAGGGTTCCGTTGTCGGACACACCTATCATACTCCTCTGCTACGGCGGCTAAGTAGGACTGAATGAGGACATGTCAGCGCAAAGCTAGCGAGCGGCTGGTGTCTTTCTAGTAGATGCCGCCAGTTTGAGTTTCGAGCCTGAAAGCGCTGATCAAGTTGACCCAATTACCCTCAAGAGCCGATATGGGCCTTCGCCTCGAGGCAGACTTGTGATTTGGGATTTTGAGATTGAAGCACCGCCAAGCTCATTACAGAGTGCCTGCATGTAAATGGAGCAGCCCACCACTCACACCTTGTGAGGGGTATTTGCAGCACTTTTTGCAGTCGCTTTTGGGACAACAGCTGCAGTGTTATTTTGGAGCTTTAGGATGTGTACCCCTGCGGCTAGCTGTCGTAATGAGCTGGGTGTGACCCCCCCAACCTTGCCGTCGCGCTGAGAGCATGCAGCAATCCATGGACGTGCAGTTGTCCATAAAACTCACCCCTGCTAGCGCAAGACAGGTGTGGCTCAACGATCGAAATCGAGAACTGCGCAGCGGACCAATCATATGCAAGCTCGCTGCCACCCTGTCCATTGCAGACAGAGACAGGAGACCAATCGCTGCTGTGTTCTGCTCCCCAGCGCCATGTTGCTGTGGTATGCAAGTTTGTACGACGGATAGGGCATGCTGGTTAACTGGAAGCATTGAGTTTATATGAGTCGTGAGTAAGTTTACTTGTGGTTGGAAACTCTGAAAGCATGATTGGGGAAGTTGTTCACAGCGTAGTGGGTGAACGAGTCGTGCGGAGCAGAGGGCAACGCATTGACACAGCTCGTTTGGAAGCGACGGTTGAAGGCTTGGTTCGCGGTGAGCCTCTCCAGAGAAATATGTGCTGTACAGTATTACTTTCTCATACAACAGTGGTTGTAGGAAACGTTATGGCGGAGCAATTAACCAGAGATGCCTGAGAACCAATCCCATACTACCAGGGAAGGCGCATAAGGAGAGTCTTGTTTGGGGTAATTGGCGTCTGCTTTCTCCATCTCAACCACAAAAGGCGGGGTTTTGTACGGTGTGAGCCTGGAGAATCAGGAAGCATTGCATGTATGTATGGATGAACCCAAGGTGGAATTGGCTGATGGAGGTTGGCGAGTGGTGGCGTGACAATGGTGCAATGCGACAGACGAACGAATCAAGCTAAAAGTCAAACTGGTACTCTGGTTACCACAGAAAATGATTCAACGCTGAACCTTGCACAATGAATCAGCCAGCCTTTTTCCCATGGTCAAGAAGGAGCTGCAAGCATGCACGCTATATTTAACCCCCTCGGCGTGGCTCTTGACTGTGTTGCATTGGTGTCCGTTTTCCAGTGGTGGTGTTGACAGAGGTGGAGGAGGAGGAGCCAGGGAGGGGGCCTGGGAAAGGGAAGCGCCACAGCCTTCAGCCCCTCAGTCCAGACCGTTGCGCCACTCATTATGGTTTACGGCAGGATCTGCACGGAAGTTTTGCACCGCCAGCAAACATGGCAGCTAAGATCTGCTTAATCCTTGAGAAAATCAAGGAAGCTCTGATGCAAGGAGAGAATTGGTAGACAAACCTCGTAGATCGAAAAATATGGCAAACCAGCTTGGTAAGTTCTTTTTTTTTTTTTCCGCAGCAGCCTTTATCAGGGTATTGGGGCTTTGTTTTCAAGGGTCTTGGTGCAGACGCCACTGTCAATAAAGTTGAAGTCTGATAACAAGCGTGGAAGTAGATGCAGTGTGTTCCAGCGGAGCTTTACAGCGCACGTCGCGCCTGTGAAGCAAATTTCAGTGGACTACTCCGTACAGATGCCAAGTGCCGTGTCCGACAAGTGACCCAGTAACATCCAGTATATTCTTATTTTGACTGCTGTATCCAAGAGTCACATGGATGGCTCAGTATGATTTATATATGAGCGCTATTATTAATATGTGTGAATTTACAATTGAGCCTAGCGTGTGGTTGCATCCATGGCCAAAGTTGCGTGAAACGGTTACAGTGCATCGGGTCTACTTTACAGCGCCGCAGCGATCACCTCAAGTGTGCCAGTCCACTGGAGCGCTGACTTATCAGTTGAGCCCCGCCAGGTCGTCTCGTTTCGGCTGGCAGACACACGGCCCACTCAGCCTGGCCCGTGCAGACAGAAGACCCATCCTTATCTTCTAGGCGGTGTTTTGATTTTTCAACCCCTGCGGCAAACCTCATCCACTGCTTCAGTGGACAACAGTGGAGGACTATCATCGAGGTTGTCCATTTTTTCTCTCTCATTCTCGTACACGTAGGCAATGTATTTTATTTTTATTTTTTAGACTTTTTATCTTTTCCCCGGCTGGGGAATTGCAACAAGCGTTCATGTATGATTGCAAGTAAAAGAGGACCCTGGGGAGTCTTTCTCCAGAGCCCTCCTCGACATGAGAAAATGGAGGAGAAGCAGAACTTGGAGAGCATACAGAAGCAGGAGCTGAATTTTCTTATACGGACGAAATTTGACAACCGTCAACATGACATCAACGCTGACGCGATTCTCCCTCGATGCCCATGCATGAAAGCAAATTACTACAACCATCCATGTAAGCCAGAACTATGGCTACGACCAGGGGTGGATATTTTGCAGCAATTCAACAAAGCGCAGTAAAAATAAACTACACAAATAATACGCCTAACTTACACGAGTTAACATGGATTCTGCCTAGTGGCTGTTACTATATTAGTGAAGTCATACAATTACTGTCCCCTACAGCGCCGGCCGGTAATTAATTACTACGCAAGAGGTACTACACACCATGCTCAATATACATGTAGGACATCTCCACGGTCTGATTCAATCCGTTGGGCTGTATGTAGTTAGCGCTGGCGTGGTTATTACTGCTAAAAGCCCGCCCCTTGGCTTGATTGGATCGTACAACACGCGGCAGTAGATAGACGGATTCGACGTTTTTCCTATTCACTCATCAATGCTTTAGACGCTGCTGCCATTTTGCTGTTTCTTTCCGTCTCGGCCGCAGGAGCCTCCGCCCGGGCCGTGATTGTTGAGAAGTGCAGGGTCCATTCCATCAAGCCATCTAGACATATCATATTCATGCATGGCTCTTTACCGGCTGTGATGTGGCGCCGTCAACGATATTGGACCTTTTTGTTTGCTTGATCGGTTCACCGGATACACACAGTGTTTCCTAGTAAGTAGACGTGCATACATATGGATGTTCATCCCTAGTTTTTATCGCGCATCTACAAGTAGCTAGTGAAGCATGTTGATTCGAGCTATCTGGGTACGCCACACCGGCCGTGACCCCTCCACTAAGTTGAGATGGTGTGGAATAGTGTCGGACCAACCAGTTTTACTTGGTTGTTTGTTGCCTAGCTTCAGGGAAGAGACCCTGATTCTTTCTTTTGTCAATTCGATACCCTTGATGGCTTGATTGAGTAGCCGTCGTGCGAGGACCGCCATATTATGTGTAGTATCCATCTGTGCACACGCACCAGGATGTGTCGTGGCGAACATCTTGTTTTGCGTGCTCGAGTCCAACGCCAGAGGCGAACTTGATAATGCAAGGAGATGTGCCTATCTTTGTATGGAGTCCCTTCAACACAAATCATAGCACATCACCAAAGCCATCCTGGAGAAGATGATGCAAAGATCTACAGATCTGTTTGATGCCATGTTTTTTTTTGGCCGTTCAGTGCGTGCCGTCCGAGCTTCGGAGACCCTGCATCCAACAAGCCAAAGAAAAAAAATTCTTCATGATAGACACAGTACACCAAGAATCGAGCGAGGAGCGTGGTTGGACGAGTGGCAGTCTCTAACACGACGCCACCATCCCACCATGGTGCCTTGTTCAGCATAGTGCGTGCCATGACATGCCATATTATCCATTCCCTTCAAGATAAGCAAGGACGCCTAACTGAAAGCGACTTTTTCACTCTCGGTTTTTTTTTTTGAGAGATATTATTTTATAGTGGTCCAATCAAGCCACCCTAACCCAGATCGCCACTTCAACTTGCATGTAGCCTAACACGAAGGAAGAGTGCTAAAATTTGCATCTCCGTGATCCCGTGTTTGCCTAGTCTCGCACTGTCTTGTTTGGCGTCACATTGCATGCTGCATTTTAGAAATTGGAAAATATTAAAAACGGCTCTAGCGGTCTTGGATGTACATGTCTTGGACGTGTCTTGCTTCGCCTCATGGGACTGGACGAGACTGGTGCTTTCAACAGTATTTGTTGAGAAAGCGAGGAATTTAGCGATAACAGGCTGAGACAAGGTGTGTGTCTTTCTTCACGAGATTTACATGAATATTGAAAAGCAAATACAAGTAAAACACAAATCAAATGCAAATACAAGCATGAGGGTTGGTTAAACCAAGGAAGTACAGGACAGTGTAATTATGCAATTTCATGATTTGCCTCTTTCTTGGTCTTCCTTGCTTCAAGATCTGTCAGAGGAGCTCGGCCACATCCAAGCAAGCGACGGGGCTCATTTTCAGCCAGGCTCCATCGGCCTGCATTGACCCCCAGCTCACTCATTCTTCTGTATTATTGGTAGAGCTGCATTGTTCAGCAGTTGCAGTCGGAGCAATGTGTATTTCTATATCCATTGTACTTTGATAAGGTGTCGTTGCACCATAGTTTACTTTGGCGTATCTTAAAACACTTTTCCTCCCCCCATCACTTGTGCGGTTGCGATGAAGACACAGTCTCTAGAGCATTTTACTTCGGAGGAAACCTTACCGCGCTCTCATCCCACAGCCTGCCGTAATCTGTGGTGTTGCACTGTCTATGGCTGCCGCAGCAGCATTTTTCAGCAATTTTTCTCTGGATCGACCGGCCAGCTCCACCCTGGCGACACGCTAACTGCCCCAACAGACATGGCTCCAGTGCTGCGAGGCATCGCCCATGTCCGCCTGTGGGATCTGGACTGTTAGTGGTCACTCCACTAAACCTTTAATGGTGTGCAGGAGCTGCAGCCAGAGGTGCGCCGTGCTGCAAAGTACGGATACAGTAGCAGTGGGCAAAATTCAAATTGCAGATGCAAACAGGCGAATGGGGTAAAAAAGATGTAATAGAATAACATTAACACACAAAACATATTCATCCACCCTCGACACACACCATGTCATCTAGGTACAAGTGCTTAGCTACTTGGAGCGTGCCTACACTACATTACATTACTTATTGTACCAGTGTTATTGCATCCGTCACACCTTGTCGCTGGCGCTGAACTACACCAAGCTGCTAGTACAATTGCAGCCTGTATGCGTCCACTCCAGCGGTCCACTCCCCTCACACACTCAACTCGCACTCCCACCCACTCCCCGCTTCGCTCGCTCTCTCGCCCCCCCCAGCGTTGCCATCCCATCCATACCCCTGCAGCTTTCAATCAAAGGAAAAAACTTCAAAAACAGATACAGGCGTCCTGGCTTGACCTTGTCTGGGTCCACTCAGCCTCTTTCTGGGCCAGTTCTTTTGCTTCACATCCTGGAGAAAAAGCTTTAACCTGCTCCTCCCCTCCTCCACTTCTCTTTTCCCTCCTCATCCCCCATTGCCCGTCGCGGCTCTTTGATTGTTTGATATTTGTTGGTTTTTTCGGTTGTTGGTTTTTTATTTCATTGCCATACCTCCTCTTCCTCAACGCCTACAGACACTTTCACTTGTGTCTGCTCGCTGTTCTCCGTCTCGCTTTGGAGTCGTCCGAGTCGTCCGAGCGCTCCGGTCCTCGACACCACGATCGACCGATTTGACTTCAGCTGTTGCATTTCTTCGACCAGTCGCTCGCCACCGGAAATTTATCTCAAGGGTCAATCGGATCTCAGTTGCTGGAATATTGCCTGAGTCTGCATCCTGCTCTTATTTATCCATTCTCTCGACATCTTTTTGGTAGGTCGCCCGTTACTTTGTTGTTGTTTTGCTGTCCAAGGCGTCATCGAATCATCGCCTGGTATCATAAATTTTCTCGCGCACTACCTGTGCTACTACCTTTCCATCTACCAAACCCTGAAACTTGAATCCAATTATTTCACACTGAGGAGGCGTTTGCTTTCTCTGGAGGACAAAAAAAACAGGGAACGATTTCCCTCGCTTTTTCGCTCGGTCGTCGTGCTGCCTCTTTCTTGCCCTCGCTACTGCCTTGATTTCTGAAAACATCGCGTTTTGCTTGGTCCACCGCATCCTCCAACATCCGACTAACAGGTTCTCTCAGGTCATTATTCCTAAAGATACCCTACATTTTTGCTTCCAATACCTCTTTTCCGAACGACACATGTATTAACCCTCTTTCCTGCTTTCGCATATTCCCGCGAGATTGGTCTTGGTACTGTCGCTTCCCAACCAACCCTTTTAGTCTTTGTCGCTTGATATTTCAGGCGCCTTATATTTGGGAATGCCTTACACACCACCTTCACATCGCTCGCCCGCGTCCTCAGTCTCAACATCTCCCGATGTAAGCCGCCGGTCCTCGTTTCAAAATGGCACCAGTCGCCCATCGCTCCCTCACTCCTCATCATACCTCAATAAGCACCGTCGAAGCCCGTCTGTTACTTCACTAGGAAGCGATCCCTCTCTAGCCGACACGGCGGTGCAGGAGCGCAATGGATTGACAGTAGCCATCGGCTCTAGCGTTCGACAATCACCTCCCCCAGTCACAGATAGCAGAGCCATGCCCACAGGTGCTGTCATCTCCCCACCCGAGTCGAATGCATCCGGCAGTGATGATGACGAGCCATCAAAAGCTCGTCAGGACAAGGAGAACAAACTACAGGACTTGAGGCTTGCCGTCAGCAAGATCTCGCAGGGCACACCGACCAACCCACCCGCTCCCTCACAGGTACAACCTGTAGAAATCCTGCAGATGCCCAACTCTGCCATGAAGATCAGCTTTAGTACTAGCGCCCTCCCAGAACTACCTACCCAAGGTGGTCGTAGAGTCGGCCACGTACGATCTGCTACAGTTCCTGATGCTGTCATCAGCCTCTCTGCAGACAACTCGTTCACGACTGTCTCAGAAGGCTCAGACGAGGACTTGACCTACAAGCCTCAAATGGTGCGTAAGAAGTCGGGGGAGCTAGTCCGCCCAGCTCTGCGCTCTGCCAACCGCAGACGTCCTCTTAGTATGCCAGGAACCCCTGTATTCTCTAAGGCTGTTCACTTTGACTCCCACCTCGAGCATATTCGACACTTTTTACAAGTCGATCGCCCTCTTGCCGTTAGCGCAGGCTCGTCGCCGGTTGAAACGTATGATAGCGAATCAGAGTACCCGTTCCCAGGTTCCGACAAAGCAGGCAGCCGCCCACCACCCTTCGAGTGGGAGCTCGTCACAACCAACTTTCCTAGTCAACATAATATCATCCGCAGAAGCTTGCCTGTTCGCGTTGAAAAGGTATGGATGTCAAAGGACCAGAAGTCTCTGATGGGTTCAGTTGCTGTTGCGAACCTTGCCTTCGAAAAGCTTGTTACCTGTCGCTTTACCTTGGATAACTGGACCACCACCTCCGAGGTAGCAGCTGAGTACTCTCAAGCTATCCTCCCTCAGGAAACTGGTGCTGGTCATGACCGCTTTACCTTCTCCATTCAGCTGTCTGACATGGCCAACCTCGAATGCAAGACACTCTACTTTTGCGTGCGATACACCGTGAATGGCCAGGAATACTGGGATAACAACGGCTCTGCCAACTTCCAAGCCGATTTTACCAAGAAACATCTTCCCCAGAAGGGCAAGAAAAACTTCCAAGGTGCATCTGCCAAACAGATGAATGGCCTGCCCCGAAGCAACCGCAGACAGAACCCATCAATCGTACCTCGACCCTTATCAATGCCCGTCTCGTTTAATGACTTCGGTGAGCAGTCTGCGTTCAAACTGGACCAACCCATTCACGAGTACCTTGGCGAAACGGCTTCTACAACCCTTCGACTTCGCTCTAAATCGAGTAGCAACCTGCTCGCTAGTGATAATATTGCTAAATCGCTAGCCTCCCCTAGCGGCGTTGCATTCTCGAACCGCTACGACTTTGGCGCCTCCTTGACTGCTGCCGTCCAGGCTGCTAAGGTGGAAACGCCCAAGGACAGGGACGCACTTTATATGAAGGGCAATGTTCGCGGCGAGAGCCCAGTATTCGGCTCCAGCGCCAACCTTGGCCAGCAGACCATGGTGCTGCCAGGACCTAATACCACCATGGCCAACTCCTCATACGAAGAGATTGTGAACAAATATTGCTTTGTACGTACTCCTGGATCATCGTCAAACACGTCAACCTCGGTCCTCCACTACTCTCTCACGACTACCGAGCGCTTAACAGCCACTCAGTTGGCGACGTCGTTTTAACAGAAAAGAAGGGTTTCACTAACATGACATGATACAGTTTGGGTCGAAGCAAGGTAGCGCTGTGGTCAGCGATGGCATATTGAAGAGCAATGCTACGGAGACTAACTCCAAACCTGCCTCTGCAGCCCAAGCCGGCAACACGCCAGCACATGTGGCCAGAAGCGCTTCACCAGCTCGCGGGTCGCAAAACTCAACACCTCGAGCTAGCACGCGATCTCAATCACCCTCGTTCACCGCGGTGACAGGGCAGGCGCCAATTGACTTCGCTTCGCAACATCAGGCCCTGCCTGATAGCTTCATGTGGCGAAGTGAGACACCTACTCCTACTGCTATTCAAGGCTAGAGGGCCAGCGATAGCAGTTTGCGCAGTGGTGTTACGATTACATCAAGAAGCTGACAATGAATCACATTTTCCGAGTGAGGAGTTGCCAGCTATCTTGAACAGCAAAGCGCGCGATAACTGCGTTTGTTTGAGTTTGAACGATTATATCTCAACTCATTTGCGAATTGTTCAAGTGTTACCTTTTGATGGTATTCTTTTTATATTTTTCTTTTTTTTTTGGCTGGCGTTTCGGAGCGTATTGCATTGTTCAATTTTTTTTTCCCCTCAATTTTTTCAGCGCCTTTTTTGGGGCAAATTTTGTTACGACTATGACTTTATTTGACGACGTTGGACCCAGGCCAACTGAATACAGTTCATTGGCAAGGGCAGAAGGAGGGGTGATGCAAACTGGATATACGAATGGGATATGACACGGCTGTGTCGGGTGTGCTCCGTCTTAATCATTTACAACGCTTTGGAGGCACGTTTTGTTGTTGATTTTGATGCTTGTTTTTCTTTTGGCTCTGTGATATCGGGTCTGCACGGAGTTTGAGGGCATTTGCTTTTTTGGCGGTTGGATTTTTTTTTTTCTGAACCAGTTATTCATCCAAAAAAGCAGTTGTGGTTTCTGGAAGATGTCCAAGCTGGCACGCTTGCATCGATGAACACATGGGACACTGCCAGTACAGTACGCATGTAGTATGGAATTAAAGGTTATGATTACGATATTAAAAATCAGCCCCAATTTGGTGACTAGCCGCTGTGTGACTTGTAATGTGTGTCATCGTTGTATCCAGAGACCTCCATTGCCGTACATATGATCTCGCAACAAAGCAGCTTCACTCCTCATCCCAGCCCAATGCAAGGGCATCCGATCCGTCTGCTCCATGACCTTTCCTGCCATACGATCAGACAAGGTTGTCTCACTGCTCAACATCCTAATTCTCTCCAAATTCTCCTCGGGGCCCCAATGCAGCCTCTTCAGATTCGACAGAGTCGTCACCACATCCTCTGCATATCTCTCTATGACCTCTTCGTCTCCCAGTGACTTGCTGCGTATCCTTGCCATTAACAAGACTTTTACCTTGCCTGCGACCTCTTCCTCTTCATCCAACACGTCCACCGTCACGGCATTCTCCATGGCGATAGTTGGCATGCCGTCTCGTCTTGGTGCCATTGTGACGATGCCTTCTCGCCAGTCTGTCTCGCCACGTACCCACGCAGCGTACACGCCGCTCATGTGGCGCACCCATTCTGGCGCATCCATCACAACACCATCCTTGGCCTTGCCAGAGAACTTGATAGGGAACGGCGCCGACGGACCCTCCTCCGGCCCCAGCATATCCACGTGGTTGGTCATTGCTGCCCGTTGCAAAGCTGCGTCGTACCGCGCTGCTCGACTTCTTTCCCAGCTCTCACCTGCAGACTGATACGCCTTGCCACCTACCTTGTTCAAAGTCGCGTGAGTAACTCTCTTGCCGGCTCGGCTTTTGATCACCGCGCCAGCCACGCCGGCATATCGCTTCGCCACTTGCGTGCCTATCGTCGTGGCTACTTTGACTCCGACTTCAATAGGAGCCGTGCCAAGACTGGCTCCACGTATGATGCTCACGTCGGAAGACGTGCTTGCTACGCGAAACACGGGACTCCCACAGAGGATCTTCTTCTTGCCTTCGTCGCCGCAGCAGACGACGACGCGAAAATATCCATCTGCACATGTAGCTGGGATGCGGAGCAGACATGTCTCCCTGGGAATATGTGATACAAGTCTCCCTGACGCCTTTTTTGCAAATCTCTTCAAGTCTCGCTGAATACCACGTTCGTCTCCCGCATCGATCTGGTGGCTATTCACTTGCGTCTGGGGCGTGATGTCAATCCAAGATTTTGTCGTCCCCGCCACGAACGCCTTGATATCCATGCCCATATTACCCGAATGGCCACGTTGCTGAAGATACACGCTTCTGTTATCCGGCAGTGGCGTATCTGATAGTATGCTGATGGAGACAGATGTAGATGGGCCGCGATACCATATCAAGGCCGATGAGTGCCGGATGATGGAGTAGTGCCTACTGCTTTCACAGGGGGAGGAGACGAGTCCTGCGGTGAAGTACTGCGCTTCATTGAGGGCTTTTTGAAATGCCGAGATATTTGGCAAAGGCGGCACATCTGTTGGCGTGGAAGTGAGGTTTGATGAGGACTTGGTGCGGCGGATGGGGTTGGATGAAGGTAAGGGGATGTCTTCGTCGACAAAGCCGGTTGGGAGGGGCTTGCGGAGGAGGGTGGTTGAGCGGGCTGAGCGGAGGGGTGGATGTGACATTTTGAGATGGTTGTTTATGAAAGTTTTAAAGAAACAGATGGATGCATTGCGAACCATTCGTTTTGTTGAAGATGGAGGCTGCCAAGAAAGGGGTTGGAGATTAAATTTACCCTGGATCCTCAACGTTTTCACGGCGCAACGGTGTTTTATTAAATGGGAGAGCATTGTTGTGTTTAATTGAGATTTGAATTTAATTTTAGATACTTTTTACTGTTTTCATGTCTCATTTAGACCATGAGAGCCTCAACCTCGGAAGCCTCCTTGATGGCGTCAGTGAGGTTCTCGTATCCGTTCTCGGTGATGAGGATGTTGTCCTCGATGCTTTGACGCGTTAGCAAATAATCCCGTCTTTTAAATTAAAAAATTTCGTTGACTTACCGCACACCACCGACTTGCCAGTACTTGTCGAGAACGGCCTCATCGATGAACTTGCTGTGGGCAGGGTCGCTCAGGAACGGCTTGATGATGAATTCGCAGAAGTAAATCTGCCTGGTTAGCTGTTTGGACTGCACACCAGCCGAACGATTACTTACTCCGGGCTCATTAGTAACAACACTGCCAGCGGGGATGACGCCTCGCAGTCTCAGGTTGGGGAACAGCTTATCCTTGTCGGCGTGGTTGGGGTTGCCGCCGACGTCGTGGGTATCGAGACCGAGGTAGTGGCCCAGGCCGTGAGGGAAGAAGGCAGTGCTGGTACGGGCAGCGAAGATCTCGTCCTTGTCACCCTTGAGGATACCAAGACCCAGCAGGCCGTCAATGGCAATCTTGTGGGCGAGGATGTGAGCGTCGTCCCAGTTGATACCGGCCTTGAGGGTAGCGGTAGTGTCCTTTTGCATCTTCAGGACAATGTCGTAGATATCGCGGGATTCCTTGGTGAACTTTCCGGAAAGAGGGAATGTGCGAGTCTAAAGACGTTAGCTTTGCATACAAGCAATGTATAGAAGAAGTCAAGTCAAACACACGATATCGGAAGCGTAGTTGTTCCATTCAGCACCAGCGTCAACAAGAACGTTGAGCTTGCCATCGAGAGGCTGAGCGTTGTCTACGTAGTGAAGAGTAGCAGCGCCAGTACCGCTGGCCATGATGGGGTGATAGGCCATCTCTTTGGCACCGTGGGAGACACAGCGCTCAAGGAATGCAGCCTCGAGCTCCTGCTCGTTCTTAGCATGCTTGCCTCGCTGGACAACAGCCTTGTGAGCCTCTCCAGAGATCTTGTTGGCCTTGCGAATCAGGGCAACCTCGTACTCGTCCTTGACAACGCGAGCAGTCTCAATGGCGCGCTTCAGGGACTTGAGGTCCTTCTTCTCGAAGGCATCGAGCTTGATGTGGTCGGAGACTTGGCCCTCGAGGGCGAAGATGGTAGATTTGGGGTTGGCGGCAGCGAGCTCAGCAAGAGTGGCGTTGACCTCGCTCGTCAGTCTGACCTCGTCAACGTCGTAGAGCTTGAGAGCATCGTCGATGGTGACGGGCAGACCGGACCAGATGACATCTTCGGGATCGATGGGAGGAATGAAGAGGATGGACTTGGAGGCTTGAATGTCGTAGGCGTAGTAGCAATCGGCCAAGTTGGAACCGGTCAGATAATAAAAGAAGCGGCGCTGACTGCGGATGGTTAGTTGTTTGGGCTGCAAAGAAATAGTTTGCGGGATCAATAAGCAGGGCCAACGGACCGGAAGTGCTCAGGAGAATCGTTGTCTTCCAGAAGCTTGGTCAGGCGAGCCTCAAGGTACAAGACACCGTTGGCGTCGACACCGCTATCGCGAAGATGCTGGACAGAGCGCTTGGCATGCTGCTTAGCAGGGTATTTGCCCTTGAGGACGGCTTCGAAGTCTTCAGCAACCATTGTGTATTTTCGGGTTTGAGTAAGCCGGTCGCAGAATCGGGGTTTGGAGCAGACTGGGCGTGAGGGGCGACGAGGGTGTCGTGAAGCTTCAACGGCTGAGCGAGGGGGCTGAAAGTAAGATGGAGGTGTAGCGCAAGCTGCAGTGAAAGGCTTGCAACGAAGTGAAGATGTGTGCAAAGGCTTGCAAGATATAGCTGAAGCTGGGAGGAGGGAAGAGAGGGATGCAAAAGAAGATGGAGGGGCAAGTCGGGACATTGAAGCGGCTCGCAGGACAAGGTGGGGTTGGGCTGAGCTTGACAGCCAGCAGCGGGTTGCTGTTAGTGTTTGGTGTTAGTTTTGGTAGGGTAATGAGATGGACCTGCGCGTGGCGCCTTCTGAAAAGGCTCGTTGTCGGTGGGCTTGGTGGGGTGGTTGACAGAGGCTTGTCCACTGAGCGCTCGTCTTTAACAGCGCATCCACCACCCACAGTCCGCGCTTGTGCGTGCCGACGGGTACGTGACCAGAGGCTGAGCCAGAGCCGGTGCAGGGAATAACAGTGGTTATGGTGCCTGTAACGTAACGTAGCTGGGCCGGCTTGTAGCGGCTTGTCTTGTCTGCAAACATTTGTACAATTGCCCTCGTCACAGACAGCACATTGCACAATAGAGACATAACGAGCTCTATCCAGTGCGGTGTGGAGAGTATATTTGGGAATGCCCGCATGGGTATTTTATTCTACGAACCGTCTAACGAGGGACTTGGCGAGGCAGCAACTTCCAGCTAGTCCAGGGTGACTGGCATCTCTGTTGCCAACTTATTATTGTTTACAGTGCTAGCACCTATTGCCAATGGTGCAGAGAGGTGCGCTGGCATCGCACCAGCATGCACATGCACCATTCACAACAGAGGCGACCCAATGCATCTTCGGCCGATCTGGCTCTCTTCACCACTCCCAAGTCCACTCAGATGCCAGCACATCCTGTGTGGTATGCGAATCCAACTTTATCTCAGACCCAGCCCACCAAGCCTAGCACCAGGCACCTTAGGCCAAAGACTAGCGGGTTCTGGCCAATTATCTGCGAGCTAGCAAAAGTCCATCCTGTACCGATTCACCGGCCGCGACATCCGGGCCGTGCGTCGCATCGTCGACCTCGCCTGATCGCGATGCGCCACTCGACCCGAGTCCTTGGGACCTTCTCGAATCCTGTCAAACCCTGCTGGGCCATTGAGAGGCAATGGTTCGATTTTCCTTTTTCGTGTCATCTACTGCTACCACGGGGGGTTGTTTTTTTTGTGTGTCTTTTTTGCGAAATAATGGACCGTGTCTACACTCTTGCCTCGTCACTGCCTCTTTCTTACATCGAATGAGTCGTGTTCTCGTTCGTCGTCTGTATCTTTACTTATTATTGCTCTCTCTCCTCTTCCCTCCTTGCTTCGCTCAGACCCGAACCGACTCCTTCTCAAAAATTACAGTGTTTGTCTAAGAGAGAACAAAATCGAGACACCATAGCCATCGAGTGAGAGAACTTGTGGATCACCAGGATACCAGGGGTTTATTCGGTGTCCTAGTTGTCGGGATTTTGTCTCACTCTTAGCTGTCCTTTTCGACTCGCATTTCAGTTTGCCTCATGTTCTTCGCAGTCAAGCCTCGGTTTGTGATTACCCCTCTCCCAGTAAACAAAACAGTTCAATTTCGCCGACCCAGCGATATGGCCCTCACAACACTGTGCCCAACCGCCTCTTATTACCCCATACCACCAAACCCCTGCAACTCGACAGACCAATTCCCAGCTGCCCCGACCTTTGTCGGTGGTTACGCATGCTAATCTTGAAGTGTCTTTTGCTGGGCTTCTCAACCTCAGACCCAAGACATGGGACCACTGAATTGTCCATTGAAGCTGAGCATAGACATTTGCAACCCCCCCCCCCCCCCCCCCCGTTTTCTCATTACTACAATAGTATTTGCCTGTAAGCGGAGATTACTCATCGCTAACCTGTCCCTGTTCCTGTCCCTGTCCCTGGGTCATTACCACAGACATGCTTGCAGCGGATCGCAGTGTTTCAGATACCACCCACTGCACTGGGACCAAGTAGCTACATTCAGTACTTTACCCGACGCGACGAGTAACTTGTTTCCTCGCCCATGAATAGCTAGCCTCGACAACATGTTTCGTTGCTCAATCACATCTCTGAATCCTAAATATGGCAAAGGGAGAAGAGGGCAGAGGAACGTAAACACGACAGCAGCCATGTCTTGCCTCAGCATCTTCATCACCGTATGGTCAAAGAATCCTGGTATAATAAGTGTGCTACATCCCGTCCTGTGAGAACCGCAAAGCCACCGTACCGGCCTGAATACAATCACATTCGTTTCAATCACGCCCTAATTAGGCATTACTTTCCTCTTCTCTACCAACTGTGGATCACCCAACACGACACTACCGGCTGAAGTACAGACGACATTCTCATCCCCCCCCCAATCATACCCTGAATCGCCAGTGACACAGACAAAAGACAGCGATATACAAATAAGGACCGATTGAAGCTCCCCGGCAATGTCGACCACAACCACCACACAGCTTTCCCACGACCAGCTTCACCGAGTTTCGCATTTTGGCGCCCCCCTCTGCTTCTTCCAGACTTACACCAACATGACGGCGTCTCTGACCGTACAGCCGCCAACAAAGGCCCAGACGGGATGCAGCTTGTACCCTCCCATCATTGCAGAATTACACGGCCAACAAGGAGAAGACGTTCACATGTTTGCCACTGCCGTGCTTGTGGATAGCCATGGTGCCGTGCAGGACGGCGTCATGCAAGGCACCACCGCGGCTACCGGGGTAGCGTCGCCTTCCACCGACTCGACGCTTTTCGGCTTCACCGACCTGTCCATTGCTTCACATGGGACGTACACGGTGCGCCTAGATATCTATAGGGTGTCATCAACGGATACGAATGGGGCCACCCTCGTTGCGCAAGTTGACAGCACTAGCGTCACGGTCCAGGCCGCTCAAGTGCCGACCCAACAACCATGTAAGACGCAAATCTACGCATCCTTGCCTTGACATGCTCTTGCCCTTCCGTGGATTCTTCCAAATCATCAATTGCCCATGTCTATCTACACTCTACTGACATATATTTTCTCATTGTAGCATCCAGTGAGCGCCAAGTTCTTCAGAAAGCAAGGGAAGCCGGAGTTGCAGTTCCCTCATCTCCATAGAAAGGCACCTTGATTGAATTGCGATGCTACGACCTTTTACTATAATTACATTTGCGAGGGAGAGTTGCGAAACCACCGACTACGTTGCGCATATCTTCTACGCACCACATAAGCACAAAAAATACCAGACGTCATGAATGAAACGCAGGAGGCAGCAAATCTAATTTTTCCGCTTGTTTTTAGAGTCAGACGGCAGTCCTGTTGACACCTTGTTCTCAGGCCGAGGGATCTGGAATGTCTCAGGTAACGACGTCGTGATGAGACAGCCAAATGAGGAAGGTTCTCTCTTTCTGTCCCCTTCTGTCTTGGCTTGTTGTCTCTGGACTCTGTGTAAGATTAACTAAAAGAAGGCGAAGGAAGGGAAGGGAAGGGAAGGAAAGAAAAGAAAAAAAGCACCAAGAAAAAAAAAACAGCACAAAAACACCCATGTACACTAGCTTAGACGATAGACATCTTGAACGACGATTTTGATGAAATAAGCCACGGTGCGCCCTAATGCCTAACTCCCCTCACTGATCCCTTGCGCTTACTACTCTGTCTTGTCTTGCAAATAGATGACTCTTTCTGGGTCGAGCTTCCTGTCTTCTCACATTCTCACATTCTCACACTCTGCCTCTCCCTAGCCAATGCGAAAGGAAATGTCTAAGGCGCAGGGCACCCCGAAGAACCTCGGCAACACCCCATTGGCTCGTTTGTCATTTGCAGTACTTGAGTTATTTTATTTTTACTTCTTTTTAATCCCTGTCGTTTTTTTTTGGCTCTTCTCTAGTTCCTTCCGTTTGGTTCGCCTATCGACGATTCTCGACCTGTTTTAGCCTGGCTTCCTATTGTCTTTGGAGGCGGACGAGACTTCTTTTCGGGCATCACATGTGCGCGCTAGCTATAAAACGGCAGTTGATTTCTTCTGCAGTCATTGGCAGATCTGTAGTCGTCAATGGGTGACGGTAGTCGATTAAATGTAGTTGAAGTGTCCAAGTCACGTGCTAAAGTCCACAACACCAAAGAGTCTGGAGCATCAGCATCGCCAACGTGCTGCTTTCTGGTTCGCTGCAGGTAATTGAAGTATATTGTCGTAGACTGTTCGGAATCCGGCAAGATGGTTTATTACTTTTCGTCAAATGTTGTCGATCCCCCGGGCTTCATCTACGTGGGCAAGGATAAGTTTGAAAGTGAGGGAGTGGCCATCAAACCTTTCGCTGTGAGAGGCTGACAGTTTTGTAGATGAGGATCTGATCAAGTTTGGCTGGGAAGAAGATATCTGGTAAGTAGGCTGTTTGCAATTTGACCTGACAGACTCCCTCTAACATAGCAAACAGGGTATGTGAAGATTCATCCTGCACAACTTGCCGAGCTAACAAAACCAGTTTCACGTTGATAAACTTTCCAGCGCTCATATCTACCTCCGCATGCAACCCGACCAATCATGGGAATCCCTCCCCGAAGAACTCGTCATGGACCTTGCTCAACTCACCAAAGCCAACTCCATCGAAGGTACTTCCCCCCATCTGTAACCCATCATCTCAGCTTCTAACATAGCCCAGGCAACAAGAAAGACAACGTCACCGTCATCTACACGCCCTGGTCCAACCTCAAGAAGGACGGCTCCATGGATGTCGGCCAAGTCTCCTTCAAGAACGCCAAGAAAGTCAAGCGCATTCTCGTCCCCCAGCGGGAAAACCCTATAGTCAACCGTCTCAACAAGACCAAAGTCGAGAGGAAGCCCGACTTGAAGCAAGAAAAGGATGATAGAGATAGAGAAGTTCGCAAAAAGGAACAAGCTGCGCTGCTGCAAAAGGTACGACGCACCATGCAACCCCCTCCCATCATATGCGTATGAAGCTCGATTCTGACTTTCACAGCGCAAGGAAGAAGCCCGTCAAGCTCAGGAGTGGAAGGAGAAGAAGTGGCAAAAGGATCATGCCTATGATGAACTTTTCACGGAAGAAAACATGGAGGCACAGAGCAATCAAAATCGTACGGCGGACTGGGAAGACGATTTTATGTAAATTTGTCCCTAACAAAAACAAATCATTCACGTCCAATATGAAGCATCTAGAACAAGGGAATGGAGTAACAAAGCCGTGCCATTAATTTCATGTGTCAAACTATAGTCCAATTTCCAATGAACATCCGGGTATACCATTAAACCAAGCCACAAAAAAAAAAAAAACCCCCCCATGATCAAGCACAAAACAAATCCATTATACGCTAACCAGCCCCTCGTCCATCTTCAACCTGTCCATTCGCAAACTAGCCAGCAAGGAGCTCCTTGTAGCAGGAGCACCCACCAGACCACTCAAATCCATACCTTCCAGCTTTTTCGTCATCTCATACTCTTCGCCTGTGATGACAGCCTCACCACCAGGCAGCCTGACTTCATTCGCCTCGAGAGTCTCTGCAATATCCATCAGCAGCACATCCATGGGGCAGATATATGCCACTCGCTTGCGTTGACTCCACGCGAGGATGTGTCCGCACAGCTGACCATGCTTTCGCTCAACCACCCATGCACCGCTGTCACCAGGAATGCCCATGGGGATAGCGCTCTTCTTGGCGTTCGTGTCTTCTTCAGTAGCGACAGCGCCAGACGTTACTTGGTACGTTTGACTGGGCGACATGCGACCGTAGATCTTGACGCTGCACAGTGCTGGGAGAATGTGGCCAGTCTGGACACCGCTGGTTCTCGCAACGCACTGAACTTGCATGCCAGGCAATGAAGACGATGGTGCCACTGTGGTTGGGCGCATGGATTCCTGCGACGACATGCGGTGGCGGCTGCGTCGAGTCGAGACTCCATCTTCCGCCTTGAATACCGAGTTGTCCTCTGGTGCGCGACCTGTTGCGAATTGGAACAACGCCCAATCAACTTCGTGAATAAGACCATTGGCTTCCTTGCGGCGAATACCGCTTGAAGCATACACCTCACCCAAGCTAAAAGTGTCAAGATGATCATCGTCTTCTGTCTCGGCACAAGGGTAGAACCCCTCTTCAACATCGTCAAGGGCAGGCTGTGTGACAATGTATCCTTCACCACAGCCAGGTTCAATTCCAGGAATATCGCCAGGCTCCTCGTAGTCCTCATCATCATATTCGTCATCCGAGTCTTCATAGTCGCTAGTAATATCCGTCTCAGAGTATTCATCATCTTCGCTGTCATCGAGCTCAAAGCCGTCATCACCGTCATCATTGCTGTCTTCATCAACTTCATCGTAAAAGTCCATGGAGGGCAAGGTTGCGGGGAAAGCCGAGCTACGCTTTGCATCTTGACGACCGAAATCACGGTCTGGGTCGTCTAGCATGTGGTGCACAGTCATGCCGTACGTCTTGTTGTCAACGACGACAAGTCCACCGAAACTAACGGGAGGGAGATGGCGATCACCGATCCAAGCGCCAATGCTGGCTCCATTGCAGGGGCGTTCCTGAAACTCTGGGTTGACTGCTTCAATTTCGTCATCGTCTTGAAGAGCACCTTTGCCGTTGCTATCGTTCTTGGCCATGGATCGATGAGTTGGCTGCGAATTCTTTCGTGATCGGAGTACCTGACCACGGCAGACTTTCAGTCCAAAGTCTGTTGATCCATCGAAAATATCGCCGAGCCGCTTCTTCAAAATAGCACGGACCTTGCCAACAGATGTGCATACGACCAAAACTGTGGGCTGTGTCGTTTGCGCATCTGGTCCAATAGATTCCAGTGAGATCTCAACAGATTCTGGGTGCTTGCGATAGAATGTTCGCAGCGCTTGATTGATTTGTGGCATCAGGATGCTGTTCCATTTCTCAACTGCTTCGGGGGCCAGTGGGACGTTGGGATATAGCTTGAGCTTGTTCGCCTCAGGCCGGGAGACTGTTCTGGTCAAAGTTTCAAGCTCTGTGTCAGGCTCGGCCTCTCTTTGGCGTGCTGTGCTGGTTGGGTTGTACTTGTCCTCCAACTTTGCCCTGGCACCATGAGCCTCCGAGCCTGCGCGCTCATGACCCTGAGGTTGCAGTTCTTCGTGAAGTCTGTGTTCAAGGCCACTAACGCCGTCAAGAATGCAGCACGCCTCCAAGAAACGGCTGACTTTGACCTGCACCTCAGACAATAAAGCTTCACCAGTAAGGCGACCAAACGCCTCGTCATCAACAGCATCCCAACACGCTTGAACAGCCTTCATATACAAGCTGCCACATGACACAGCTAGCTTATGAAGAGCAGCCTGCTGTGAAACGTGTGTAGCTGAGCCTTCAAGGAGCCCCTCCGGGCTGATCCAAAGACCAACTGACAGCAGCAGCATGGCCAAGGGGTAAAGCTCTAAGACGCGAGCATCGGTATGTTTAGCAATTGCGGAGTTGGCTGACTTGGGGTCCAGAGGATGTCTCCAGATGTTGGATCCCGTCGCTTCATCTCCAGGGAACAGATCGAATGAAGACACAAGAGGTCTGCGCACATCAACAATGTTTTCTTTGGCGACGTTGCAGAAGGAAATATTCTGATCAAACAAATGACCGTGAGTGACACCCCGTGCATGCATATCAAAGACGGTATTTGTCAAATTGTATGCCAATCTGAACTTGGCCTCCAGCTGAGGTTCAGAATCGCTCCTGGAGAGCAAGTCTCGCAAAGTTGGCAGATTGTACATGGCATTCTGCGTCAACCTCTCAATGGAAACCGCATTGAATGATGAGGGAAAGCGGTAGACCAGTCCGATTCTGGAGTTCTCAATATCCTCAAAATATCCGAGCAAGCGAGGAAGTCCAGTCCACGCTCCAGGAGCTCTCTGAGAATCCTGTTGAAGACCGGCGCAAAGTTTTTCGAATCGCGCCATGGGAGGCATAATGCCCGTCGTAGAATATATAGAGTCAAAAGTGGCATACTCCAAAAGGAGCGGTCCCCAAGGCTCTCGGGTTCTACCGTGTGCAAGTTCTGAGTAAGCCGTCTTGCTCATGAAGACAACTTCGCGCAGAGGCGAGGTATTTCCATCGGCGGCTTTGAGATGCGTCAATGTAGTGGGATCAATCTGTTGAGGCGTCTGCATTCTTGTTGATTCGAAAGGTCGAAAGTCTTCCGAGCCGGTGCCTTTGTATGCGGTCTTGCTGGCACGGCGAGGCATGAGACCAGAGGCGCGAGTCCTCGATAAGTCATACAGAGTATCGATGCTAGCAGTCAAGTCGTTGACCAGGTCTTCGAATCGGTTCTTATCCCACTGAATCAGTGGCGGCTTGGAGTCGGCCGATGCCTTTGTGCCTTGGACGACTCTCTTGGAGCTCAACCACAGCGGCTCAGCTTCGGCGAGGATGTCTTTAATCGTGGACATGATGCTGCCCACAACCTCGCTTAAACCAGCCTGGGAGAGCGATTCGTCAATTTCAGCGGCCTGGTTGTTGGGGTCGGACCATTCGAGACCCCAGCTGACGAGGCGGTCCTTCTGAATGCGCAGCTTGCGATGGAGGGCTTTGGCTTCGGGGTCATCCTGCTCATTCTGGAAAGGTTCTTTGACGAAGTCGCTGGATTTCTTGGTATCGTTGTAGAGTCGGCTCAAGCGACGCTGAAAGGGCAGCTGGAAGCCACCGGGGAGTAAGGAAGCCATGGCGATGTCGTTTTAGAGGCAACGGAGGTCGGTAGCGGGAGTGCAACGTCGTAGGAATCGGGGGAGTAGGAAATGCGCCAGCGCGTATCGCTTGAAGTGTGCAATTCAGCGATGCATGAGAAATTAAGAAACGAAGAGGAGACGCATGGAACGATATAGTTAGTATAGAGGACAAGAAAATAAATGGAAGAAAGGGAAGGGGCGTAAAATAGAAGCCTGGAAGAAGGAGAATGTAAAGAATTAATTCCTATTTTAATTCGGAAGCCTAAAAGAAGTCGCCCACTCGCTGCAGATGCTACAGCTGGCTGCCTGTAACATTAGAGACGGACGCTGTAGCGGGGAAGGGCAACCGCCTGGACACCGAACTGGGGGAGCCTGCAGGAGGGGCTAGAGGAGGGGAGGGCATTCCGTCCATTCAGTGAGAGAAGCCTGCTGCATTGGGCGGGGATCGACTGTGTGCTGGACCGCCGCCAGCGACTGACAGCTCGAGAAATTCTGCTGCCTGATTTGACTGAGACCCTGATTTGATTGGAGCGCCCGCGCCCGCGACTGATCTCCTCTGCGTCACGTGTAGACATTTCCTAAATGGGACTCTACAGCACCTCGGCGACAAAACAGCAACACCATAGCACAGTAGGTATCATCACATTAGAAAACATTGGGAAATTGTTTTTTTTTTTGTATATGTATGTGTACATGTATGTGTGTGTTTTCAAGTCTTTCATTTAGCTAAATATTGACATTCAATTTTTTAATTACATACAATTGCTTCCCAAACCGTAAATACATTTATCATGCCCTTCTCCCCTCACTTGTAGATAATCTTAAATGCAGGAGACACGCTAACATCGTACTCCTTGGCGTCCTTCTCGTCTCCGAACAAGTGCAGAGCGCGGAAGACAACCTTGTACTTGCCGGGAGGGGCATAGTTGCCGTCAGCCAACTGTCCGGTGAAGGGGTACTTGGCCAGACCACGGGGCGAGTACAGGGCAGGGAAGCCTGCAGGCTGACCAATGGACTTGAATCCCTTGTACTCAAAGGTGTTCTTGGGAGGGCAGGTGGTAAGAGGGACAAGGTGAGCGGTGATGAGGCGAGAGCCGAGGGCCAAGTTGACAACCAGACCGGGGAGGTGGTCGTCGCCAGTGGCAGTGCCAGGAGCGGGGATGGTGAAGGTGGTGTTGGCAGCGACGGGTACGTTGTCATCGTCCTTGCTGTCGGCGATCCAGGTGTCGTCGTCGACGAGTACAGTGGAATCATGTAGAGAGCCAGTTAAGCCCTGGTAGGGGAGTGACAGAGAGGTACCGTCAGTGCCATTGATGGCAACGTAACCAGACCAGAGGCCGAGACGCTTGGGGTCAAGACCCTTGGGAGGAGTGGGGGAGACGGTGACGCTCTTGCTCTCGCCGGGGTTGAGGGTGATCTTGTTGCTGCTGAAGGCTAGAGTGGCAGAGGACTCGACACCCTCATTGGGGAAAGGGGGGATGTAAGGGGAACCAGCACCGAGAGTGTAGATGGTGAGGGCGGGGACATGAGAGACATCGTATGTGACAGACTTCTTGCCAGTGTTGCTGAGCTTGAAGTCGACAGACTTGACAAAGTGGGCCGTGTCGTTGAAGGACATGCGAGTGGGAGACAAAAGAGTGGTTGCGAAAGCGGCATCGTCAGCCTGGGCAAGACCTGCACCTTGCTGGGGAACAGGAGCCAGCTGGGAATAGAACTTGCCGCCAGCGTTGAACACCTGGGGGTTGGCGTTGGCAGAGAGAAGATCCTCAATTGTCTGAGGGTCGAAGCTGCCACGGACCTCAGCAATCAGGGCAGTGATACCGGCGGCAAGAGGGCAGGCCATGGAGGTACCAGAGAGAACGGCATAAGAGCCCTTGGCGACAGGGTAGGTGGACAGAATGTTACCGCCGGGAGTACCGTACTGAGGCTTCTGGTCCATCTCCCAGGTAGGGCCCCAAGTGGTGTAGCCGCTAAGGGCACCGCCAGAATCAGTGTTGTTGACATACACAACCTCAATCTTGGCCTGAGACTTGCCCACCATGTGCAGGTTGACCGCCTTGCCAGACTTGATGCTGTTAACCCAGTTGGCTCCAGTGCTAGCCTCCACCATGCCAGCGGCCTTGATCCCGGGAACGGTGTCGATGACGGTAGCACCGGCAGAAATAGGAACATTGTTGTAGAACATGACGTATTTGGCACCCTTGGCAGCAGCGTTGGTGGCCTTGGCAACAAACGTACAAGTGCCACGCTTGATGAGCACAATCTTGCCGCTCAGGTCAGGAGTGTTGTCAGGAAGAGCATGGCAGCCATCATCAGCGATGGTGGTATCGGTAGAAAGAGCATAGAGAGGAAGGTCGACGTTGGCCCAGTCATCGGGCTCACCCAAGACGTAGCGGAAGTCCTTCTTGTCACCACCATCGACATCATAGGAGGCGTGAGTGTAGATGGCAGGGGTCTCGACATTGTCGAAAGAAGCGATGGCAGCAACGCGCTTACCGTTGGCAGCAGTACTAGTGTAGAAGGCGCCAAGGGCACCATCGTTACCGGCGGAAACAGTGCAGGGGACGCCCTTCTCGACAATGCGAGATGTGGCGACAGACCAGGGGTCCTCAGACCAACCGGAGGCACCACCGATAGAAGAAGTGATGATCTGGGCGCCATCTTCGTACGCTTTGTTGAAAGCAGCAATCAAGACATCGTTGGAAACTTGACCGGCGCAGCCAAAGACTTTGTAGGCACCAAGGGTGACGTCGGGAGCGGCACCAGTGAAGCCGTATGGGTTCTTCTGAGCGGCAATGATACCAGCAACATGAGAGCCGTGACCGCCACAGTCAATGGGGTCATCGTCAGGCATTGGAGTGTTGTTGCCGTTGTAAGCGTCACCGACGAAATCGGTACCGAAGGAAACCAAGCAGCCCTTGCCGAAGCAGTTGTTACCCAGAGCAGGGTGAGTGTAGTCAATACCGGTATCGACAACGGCGATCCTGATGCCCTTTCCGGTGTAACCCTTGGCGCGGAGCTTGTCGACCTGGGTCATGGTGTGAGGAGGCCACTTGTCGGCATCCTTGCCATCATCTCGGGAAACGACCTTGGGGACATTGGTGGCATCATGGCCAGCAACCCATTCGATCTTGGGGTTGGGACGGTCAATGAGGGTGACGGGCCAGATTTTCTTGACGGCAGGGAGCTTGGCAAGCTTGGCAGCCTTCTCCTCAGCATTCTTGATGTCGTTGAGCTGGACGGACACACCATTGAAAAGTTGGTAGTCGAGTTTGACACGGGTCTCACCATCACCACCAAGGGCAGCAGCGAACGACTTAGCGTGGCCCTGTTTCACCAGAAAAAGCAACCAATTAGCCTCAATGCGAACTCATGGCGTCTAATTAAAGCTTGAAACGCGCGGTGAGAAACAAACTTACCTGTCCTTCGTTAAACTCAATAATGTAGGCACCAGGAACAACGTTCTTGGAAACCGTGGGGTTGGACTGACGAGCTGCCACAGTAGTGACACTCGCCAGCAAAGAGACGACAAGAGAAGAGTAAAGCATTGCGCTTGTAGTTCCAACGAGACTTGAACTGCAGTCAATTAACGAAGGAAAGGGAGAACGACTCGACTCGCAAAGATTACCAGTCGGTTCGACGGACTAGAAACCAAAAGAAGTCTGTCAATTCGTCCGGGTAGGACCGAGCAGACTATATACATAGTAGGATGAGGCCACAGGCCGCGGCCTCAATGGAGAGCTTTGCTTCCCTCTGGGGCAGGCACTTTTGGCACAGCGGCGCTGAGGACCTGATAGAGAGTGAGCTAGAGTTAATTAGACCCTGCAGCCCCGGACGAGCTAGCCATTGTAATCCCTGTAAATGCGGCCAAAGGCAGACTAGGAGGGTTCCTCATCTCCACAGGGCGATCCCATCTGGGCAGGTCTTTGTGCCGTCACGGCGTGGCTTGCCAAGAGGGCAGTCATGACAGAACAATTCGAGGGGATAATGTCCCAAGGGAGAATTCGGCCTGCTCATTGCCATTTTACAATTTGAAGCTGTGGTTTTTGTACGAAATGCTCTCTTTACACCAATTTGAGACTTCATTTCGTGCATTCCATTTGTCCACCATTGAAGAAATCGGAGCAGTACTGCGCAAGATGAACGCACGGCGAAGCCAGAACAAAAAAAAAAAAACGTGCTAGACCTAGTTATTGAGATAGGCTTACAGATATCGCCAATGCTACGTCGAGCTACATACATGGTACGTTGGGCCAGCTGGAGCCACCAAGCCAAGCCTTCTTTGCCCCCAAGGTCACGACTCGCTAGCTTCATTTTGAGCATTAACGTCGCGGCCTCGAAAGTTGCGCACTGTCATCCTGCCCCGAGTTAGGTGGTGTCTTTCGAGATGAGTGGACTCGTTGCACGAACTTTGCCAATCGACATGAAATGTTGCGCCTACACACAACAACGGAAGACTCCAAATGGTTGACATGCGTGATACGCTCAATTGATCGCGACCAGCGTCTCAATTTCTGCGCTGTGTTGCCGTTCTGTGCTACATTTGGCCTGTAATTTCCCGCGAAACCAAATCACAAGCGCAGGTCGGGCCTGGGGGCTAGACCTTTTGACAAAGCTGAAGACACCACTCAGATAGCCAAGCCGCACATGGCACATATGCTGCAAGAAGCCCAAAGTGGCGTTGCTTGCATTTCCATTAGACAAGTTATTTGCAGGGCACCCCTCGTCTCTAAGCAACCAAAAGGTCCAGCCTTCCACATACTTGTAGCTTAATGGATGAGGGGTAACGATAAGCTTTCCCCAAAGTGCTTGATCCGCGGGAAAACTGCAAGGTGGTTGTTTTTTATAACCTTTTCCCTTGTTTGGCCGCTCTGCCACGTTCTTAGCTTCATACTGGTGTCCCCCATGTGTGCGCTTTTATGCGTGGTAGGTGATACAACAACACGGTGAACGGCTTGTCACAGAATATCCTCTGCTTGTCCCGGCTTTGGTAACCTAGATTTCATACATGACGCCAGGATTGCTCACCTCATCACTCCCCGGACCACAGTATCGGTCAATGCCATCCTCCATCACACGACATGGAGCCCCATCATAGAGGGTGGAGGAAGCAGAGGCGAATATTGATTACCACAGGGCAGTGGAGCAGCCTCTTTTGCATTTTACCCCAATGCAAATCAAAAAGTTCCCCTGTTCCTGGCGGTCCCGCTTGGAGAAGGACATCTCTCAAAGCCAAAAGTTTGTACTGTAATCAATTGTCGCCGGACAAGGGGCGTCGAGCCTTTGTTGCTTGCCCTTCTAGGAAAGGTTAGCTGGGTACTGGCGCCTTGGCCGGTAACGCCATCAGCCGCCACGCAAGGTTTTCGGTGTCTCCTCCACAGGCTTAGGTCAGTCAAGGGGGGTATTTCTTCAACGGAGCGTTCTAGGGCACCGTGTTTGGTCGGCTGGGGTCATTTGCAAGCCCCCAATCAAGGCATGTGCCCGACTCAGTCTGGAGCGCTGCCGTTGTGCCAAGGGAAAAGGTGCGCATTTGTACATCTCTACACCCTTCACAAAGTTCCCCAAAGCGAGTCTCATCTGGAACCGGGTAAATAGTGTCTCCGGCTTGTGACGGAAATGCCTGGTTACGTTATAGTTGAAGGAGTCTAAGTGGATGTTGGTCTGGAGTGAGACACCTTTACTGCTCAAAGGTAAGTCTGCAGCGGGACGCTTCTCCAACTGCGTCTCCACGGGAAGCTTGAAAGCTTGCGGATCATCATTGTTGCTTATTTTGAAAACGGCGCTGTAGGCGAAATGGCCCGGATCGTCACTCCACCTGACAGCAGCGAGCGATGTGACTGTACTGTAATTGAGGGCCGGTTGAACGTTTTGGCTTCCTATTTTGTAATGCTGGCCATTATCAGATATTACCAGACTATAGCTATAGGCTTGTATTAGGGTCACTTATTGCACTAGTTCCTTAATAAAGGTTTTGCCCATACTTTACTTGTAAGCATCGCTTCGAGGCGACTCCAAGCGTTTCGAACAAGATGCTTACTTTGTTCAAGTCCCTCAACCTCGGAGTATGAGGGAAGTCGAGACGTGGCGCATTGTGATCTGCTTGATAGAGATCTCGCTTATAATTAAATTGTCCTGTCTGCCGCCTCGCCCAGACTGAGCAGTGCGCTTGGCTCCAATAGCTGCCGATATGCACGCCGCACATGCTAAACTTAGTGACATGATGAATAAAGCTAAGACGTATTCTTGATTATCTTGACAATGCCTTTACCTAAGAGCAGATTGCCAGACGGCAGTACTTGACTCTATGATTTGGCTTAGCCTACCCTACCCGCCACTACATGAGCGCACTTGGAAAGGCGCAACCCTTTCTTATCTTTAGTTACAATTTGGATGAAAGGACAAATTTTTGGCAATGTATAGCTTCAATCGAATTAACTTTTCTCAGGACGGCAGCTGGCATCAACATCTTTTGCAGATCATAGTTGTATCTTTGTACAAACTTGTCAAAAGGAGACATCACTGTAGCTCTTACAACCAGCTGGAACAGCGTTAATTCCAAACATTGCACATGCAACTGCAATTATCGGGGGGGTTTTTTTCCCCCGCAAGTTGACACTGTACAAACCAACAAGACAAAAAAAAGCCTCCTCATCTATCAATCGACCTCGCGAAGCTCTTCATAGCTAATCATGACAGTGTCCTTGAACGCTGGACGGCTCACCAGGTCGTTGTAGTAGCGCCGCAGGTTGGGCCGTTCCTTTCGCGTTATGTCAATGTCAAAGTATCTATATAGCACGTGGCCAAACTGAACATCAGCTAGCGTAAACTTGTCGCCCGTTAAGAAGGGTTTCCCAGCCAATTGTGCCTCAGCAACATCCAGGAACTTGTCGAGGTTAGCAATTGCAGCTTTGATGGCGCTTGGGTTCTGCTTGGATGGGGCAGTTCGCACGACACGCCAGAAGACGGGAGCCGTAAAACCCAGAGCGACATTAATCTTGGACCATTCAGCCCACTTGTCTACTTGAGCGCGAGCAGCGAGGTCCTTGGGCCAGAAATCGTTATTGCCGTACTTCTCGGCCAGGTAGCGGAGGATGGCTCCAGCTTCCCACAGGGGCTCGTTGTCGCCATCACGGATGACTGGCACCAGGCCATTTGGGTTCAGGGCGAGAAATTCGGGAGTGTTATTGCCGCCATATCGATGGCCAACGTCGTATTGCTTATGGTGGACGTTGAGTTCGTGCAGGCACCACAGTACGGCTTGGACGTTGGAGGACGTGCGGCGGCCCCAGACTTGAAGCATGATGGAGGTGGAGAGTGATTTGTGTGGCCTTGTGCAGATTCAAGGGTATATATCGACTGTACGGTTTGTGAACAGCCGAACGTGAAACGAAACGACATGAGATGAAATAAGGTGAAATAAGACGAGCGTAGTGAGGTCATTCATTCAGCTTGCGGGGTCGTGGGGGGGGGGGACGCAGAAGCGGCCTTGAGTCCGTTGTTCAAGCGCTGCGTTGGCGACAAGCTGGACGCTCATGACGGCGGTGTATCGGAATAATCGTTATGATGCTGGCCATGTAGAGTTGACGAGTATGTGACGGACTGCTACTACTTGGACGACGTGCCACATCTCATAGGGTATGCCAGGCAGGCTATTGCCCCGCGGCAGATGGAAGACGGCTGCTGGCTGCAGTGACGTGAACCACTGGCCAACAGGCTGGGGGCGGACTGGGGGCTGCTGGCAGGGCAGCTGGGGTTGTCGTGCTGGGAACAGCGGATGGCCGGCGCTGTATATCTGACGACGCTAAGACATTGCATTGCAGTGCGCTACAGGGACAGTGGTTGCATTGCAGAGGGGTCCGTAGCTGAGGCACAGGGAGCTTCAGCGAATGTTACTGGTGGCTCACCCTCTATCCCAGTGCACCCGCCGCTCCATTTACGGGGCAGTCACACTCGTTTTTCCTTGCTTAGACCACCAATTACACTGGCTTCGAACAAACCCATCCCTCTACTCTACCACAAGCCACGCTTAAATAATTCAAAGTCCCCGTCATTCGCTCTTCTTCATGCGCCTGTTGTAGCACCAAACCTGTGACAACCTACCAACCTATCTAACTGCTGCCATTCCCATGGAGTAAGACGCCTCAGCTTTCCATCTCTACTGGGGATTCTCTCGCAGCCATGGCGACTCAGATCGCTGCTGCCACGACCATCGTCAGTGGCAATCCGTTGTCGTTGGACTTTGTTGTCAACCTCTCCCTTGACAGCACCATCAACACAATACTCCCTAATTTGTTATTGATATCGGCTTGCCCCCTCTATATCTTTGAGAAAACCTATATATTCAATGGTAATCATAACGTCTCGTTTTGGAATAAAATGGTATGCTATTCACCCATCCAATAATGCTTTGGCGCTAACCTACCTCCTTGAGACCATTGCACTTTTTGTTGTCGCCATGGAACTCATAGAGCTACTCTTCTTCTCACCCTCTTATCCATTTTCTAGCTTGGGCATCGCTGCTCGAGCCTTTTCAAGCTACTCTATAGCAGTCATAGTATTGGCTCTAAGCATATCTCGCCGACTATCTTTGCAACCTGATGACCTAGCCCTGGCCCATTTTGGCGCTACCGTCTTTTTCAATGGCCTAAGGCTGAGGTCCGACTTCCTTGAGAATGGTATAGGTGTTTCTGGAGTGCTGCAGGTCGTGGCTATTGCTTTCAAGCTCTTTCTTCTTCACAGTGACCTGAATGATGACGACGAACCAACATTTTCTGGTCTTTGGACACATGGCTTCTTCCTATGGATGAGGGATATGATGTGTTTTCAAAATGCCTTAGATCCTACATACATCAAGAGCATCAAACGGCAATTCCGCACCAAAACGTTGGCTCAAACCTTTAGACGAAAATGGAATCAAGGTGAATTTTCACTTAGTTCAGCACAAAATCCATTCTCGGTGCTGACATGAAAGCAGTCGACAGACCTGGACGCTACTCTTTGCTCTTTACGGTGCTTAGCCTGTACTGGAAGCAGTTATTCCTTTTCCTCCCGGCTCGTGTGCTTTTCTCTGCCTGTCTGCTTTCCCAGCCCTATATTGTATTCTACGTTCTTGAGGCAATGCAGAAAGAGAATACAACAAACTCCCAAAAAGAAGCACTGATCGCCGCGACAGTGTTGGTGTACGCCGGCATTTTGGTACGTGATTCCATAAACATCCTGTTCTCAAAAGGTGCCATTATGCCAACAATACTCCCAGCTTTTCCGTTCTATTTACGGAACAATGATCGCTCGCGGTAGCATGATAGTGCACGGTACCCTCTCTAGCGCAATTTTTGGTAAAACTTTGAACCTCCCTGCCGAAGACGCCTCCAAAGCGATTGCCATAACCCGTATTGCGACAGATCTCGAACAACTTGCAAACAAGCTCATCACATTTCATTGGATCTTTGTCTGCCTTTTTGAGGTGGCTTTTGCTACCTACACCCTGTATACTTTGGTTGGATATTCTGGCATTTTCTTAATTGTACCCAATATCGGTCAGTACAATAATACACTCATCCCTACCAACTAATATAGCCACTGACCCCGTTAGTGGCCACCTTTTTCGCTTCAAAATTCCCATCTGATACTGCATACAGAGATTGGAATATCAGGATTGAAGAGCGGGTTAGCCAAACCACTCATATTCTATCACAGGTGAAAGAGATTAAGCTTCTTGGTTTCCAAGATGTTTTGGCAGAGTATATTCAGAAGCTCCGGCTCGACGAGCTAGTATTTGCAAGAAAATATCGACTTGCACACATGCTTAACTTCACAGCTCGTAAGTTCTACTGTGTGAGGAAGTTCAAGTTAGTGCTAATGCGGTACAGTTATGTTTTGTGAATTTATTGCGCCAGTTGTTGTACTCGCAGTCGCACTAGGGAGCAATGAGTTGTCCTTTCCACTACAGCCCAGCCAAATTTTTGCTGCATTGATGACAATACAAGTGGCTGGAGAACCGGCCACTGCTTTCCTTGAACTATCCCATATGATTACTTCTGCACTTGAGCATTCTGAAAAAATTCAAGATTATCTGCTGTCTCGCGATCAAGTAGATCTCCGGCAAAGAGCTGTCTATACCATACGCAATCAGCAAATGGACCGCCAAGAAGACGGTGAGCCTGTACAAACCACCACCTTGGAAGCCGCTCTCTCAATCGAGCTGTTTGCGGCTGATATTCGACCAAATGCAGATATGGACATTGTGCTACGTGCAGTAGATGTTTCCATTCCTGCTTCGCAATTGACTATTGCCATTGGACTCACCGGGAGTGGAAAATCTACGTTTCTCAAGGCTCTCATTGGCGAAGCACACATTCAGCCACGCCAGATATTTATGGAAAAGGGCCCAGTTGCTTACTGTGACCAAAAAGCTTGGCTATATCATGGTACTATCCGTGATAATATCATTGGCCAATCCAACATGGATGAGTCATGGTATCAATCCATTCTAAGATATTGTTGCTTGATTGAAGATCTGGAACAATTACCAGATGGTGATCAAACTATGGTTGGCAACAAAGGTACAGCCTTGAGCGGTGGGCAATGCCAAAGAATAGTACGTTTCTCGGTCTAATAAGCATCGCCATCTTGTAGCTTTCACTATCTCTTTATGCTAATATCAATGATCCAGGCCATGGCTCGTGCGCTATTTTCTAAAGCATCTATTATGATTTGGGACGACGTTTTCAGTGCAGTTGACAACAGAGTTGGAGCTCAAATTTTTAGTACACTTTTTGGCGATGATGGAGTGCTTCGAAATCTTGGAACCACAGTGGTGCTCGCTACTCATTCAAGTAAGTTGTCACACTTGTTTCCCCATTGTCTTTCTTCATATTTTTGAACGTCAAGTGTAACAAAACGTCCACGATAGCTCAATATTTCAGTGCTGCCGATACGATTCTGTACTTTGACGAGCGCGGCAACGTTACATGTCGGCAGGGCGCCGGTATTCGAACCGCAAGCATTGGTGGTTTGCCCGACGATAAGACTTTGGTGGATGAGTCTGAGAATGTTGCTGACATTCAAACTGTCTCTGAAGCCAGGCTCGAAGAAGTTGTGGACGAAGTCAGCGATGAAGAATATGGCGACAGTATTGGCCACTACATGTTCTTCCTCAATTCGGCACCATGGTGGATGTTTACTTTGCACGTTGTCATTACTATTATACTTGCGGCCATGGAGCGCTCTTCGAGTACGTGTCATAAATCTAGAAGGATGTGGTTTGGTCTTATAGCTGCTAATCGCAAGTTAGCTGCGTTTATGGCTGTCTGGGTAGAGTGGTATCCTGAATCGCCAGCCATGCTCGCAATATATGCAGTCTTGGGTTTTTTGCCAAGTATTGGGTATATAGCGATGGCTATGTAAGCGAATTCAAACCTTGGATTTAGTTTCTATACTAATTTACTTGAATACAGTTTATACTACCAACTCATAGTTCCTCGATTTGCCGACGAAATGCACAAAAAACTTGTCAATACTATGATGGGGTAAGTTAACCTGGAAGCTCGCAAGTCCCTATCTCTGCTCACAAATCTAGTGCAACTCTATCGTACCTCACCGCAGCAAACCATGGAATCCTAATTAATCGGTTTGAACCATAGTTTATCAATTCTAACATATCAATTGGGCTAACAGCCTTATAGTATAAGTCAAGACATGACGCTTATAACACAAGAATTTGGAACCACGATCTTCAAATTACCATATTGTAAGCATAGATCAAGCTGTTTGCTTTGCCTAACTTCTCTCAATCCGCCATTATCTACCCCTGGGTGGACGTAGCTGATTTCCTGTAGGCTGTACTTGTGCACTCGCTGATTTGGCAATGGTTGCATTCTCTTCACCCTATCTACTTCCCACTGTCCCCGCTCTTGTTGTGCTGTTGTATTTCCTGATACAATCGCACCAACGAGTGATTAGCCAGATCAATGATCTAAGTGTCAAAAACAACAATACATTGTTTAACTTACTGGCCGAAATCTGCTCTGGTGTGGAGCACATTCGGTCCTTTGAATGGAGGAAGAATTATAGAGAGCGCTCATTCAAAGACATTGATCAAACTCAAGCGATGCGGTACCTACAGCATCTAGCCCGGAAATGGGCTGCTTCTCTGGCTGACGGCACCAATATGCTGATAGTTGTGTTGGTTGTGGTTGCTGCACTCTTCCGGGGCAGCAGCACATCACCAAACCAAATTGGCCTTGCCTTTATAGGCATAAAAAATTTAGGAGAAACCCTCGACGGCGTAGTACGTTTTTACAATCTTGCTCAATCATCTATTGGTGCCTTGGCTCGGCTGCGATCATTTGTCAACGATACTCCTCAAGAAATTGACGATGAAAATCCAGTCCAGGTCCCGGACACATGGCCTCGTGTTGGAGTTGTCGAATTCAACAATGTTACAGCGAAATATAAGTCAGTAGCTCTTTGAAAGTTTCCATCTTTAGTTGCCACGTACTTACAGCTTGCAGAGTCGGTCGTGTGTCTTATACGGCTTTGCGTAATGTTTCTTTCGAGGTTTCGGCAAAGATGAAGGCCGGGTTCGTTGGTCGAACAGGAGGGTATGTACTGCAGCGTGACAATGCGGGCAAATCGTGCCTGTGAATCTTACCTTGAGCTAACTTGCCGTCTTACCAGCGGCAAATCATCCATTATCCTCACCTTGATGAATTTACTAGACTATGAAGGATCTATCAAAGTCGACGGTATCGAGATTTCTCGAGTACCACGCAATATCCTTCGCCAGCGCATAACGTCTACGCCCCAACAGACCCTGGTTTTACCTGGCACTATTCGGCAAAACCTCATGCCCTGGTTGTTAACCAAACCCAGAGCAAGACAAGCAGATGAACGAACCCTTCTGAAAGTGATGGTGCGCACTCATCTAAGACAAAAGATCGAAGATGCTGGTGGGCTCGATGCAGACATGAAACACTTGGGATTATCAATTGGTGAGAGACAGTTATTTTCTGTCGCTCGCGCTATTCTCACTGGATTAAATCGGCAGAGTAAGGTCGTTGTCATGGACGAGGCTACAAGTAACATGGACTTGGGGGCGGACGACAGCATGCACGACGTGATTAAGCAAGCATTTGAGGGGAAAACAATCTTAATGGTTGCGCACCGGCTTGAAACGCTTGATGATGCCACAATTACTTACAGAGTGAGCAATGGAAGACTGCGGGTAAATGGTGTGAAGGAAGACCTTGACGAGAGAGAATTGGGTGACTTGGATATAACTCGAGAGCTTCCTAGATAGTCTTTCCCATTAGGATCATCTATCTATACTAATTGATTCTTAACCGGAGTAGTCGCATTATTGCACTTTTTTTTTTTGTATTTATCTCTATTACGATTTATACTCTGCTGATTCATAAAGACATTGAGATGGAAAGAGGGTTTGAATTTTCAAAATAAATAAATAAACAAATAAATAAGTAAATAAAAGGAGTATTCACTAAGCTTCTTAAGCTAGTCCACCTAGCTTGTAAAGAATTGTAGGAGTTGGCTTGCTGCTCTATTTTCAGGGCAACCACATTGCTTTAGGCCGTAGTTTGATCTACATTAGTGGCTTCTTGGCACTTCTTGTATCTCCATCACAAAAGCGCGACTGTTGTATAGTTGTCCTGCCTCTGCCTTTGGGGCATCAGAGCCAGCCCTCCCGTGCATGGCTTGACCGTTATAAATCAGAATATTTCGTTTGTTATTTCAATTGACGGAATCCAAAGCTGCCAAAAACAACATGGCATTTGAGACTGTTGCCGCTAGTGTTGACAATGACAAGGACCAGCTACTAATATTGCCCTGTGATGTATAGTGGTGAATCCGCGATTTTCTTAGTACTACTTGGCTTCCTACCTTACTGAAGCATCCGCTGAAGCCACCCACCAACACCCAAATGCCCACTGAATCGACACCAGCCAGCCACTAACTGCCCACCCAGCACTTCCCACCAACTCCCCAAAATCCCTACCATGAACCACTACCGAATTGCCGCAGATCCAAACCACCCACAAAGCTGAGTAATTCCTACAACCCTCAAACCATCACCAACTCTTGACCATCACCACCATGATCCGCCACACCCACCGCCTGCTGCGCATGCGCGCACCCATCCCGTTCCTCCGCCCCTTCACAACACCCCTGCGCACCTTGAGCAGCACCCCATCCTTGCGCACCTCGTCCATGAACGACGCCGAATCCAACATCGCAAAGATCCTCACCGACAAGCTCGCCCCGACCGAACTCCTCGTCCAAGACATCTCCGGCGGCTGCGGCAGCATGTACGCCATCGAGATTGCCTCGCATGCCTTCAAGGGCGCAAACATGCTCAAGCAGCAGAGGATGGTCAATGCTGCCCTCGGGGATCTGGTCAAGGAGTGGCATGGCGTCCAGCTGAGGACCAAGGTTCCTGATGCTTAAAAGTCGCACCCACAAAACGAATTGCAACTCGGTCCAGCGAGTTGCTACTGCGCTGTATAATACAAAAAAAAACCGGACGGAAAGACCTACAAGAGTAATTGAATTGGAGTTGTTGCAATTGGGTCACGCACACGTCACTAGAATCCGGATATAGTAGTTCATTGCCATCACCACTGCGCTGTACAACATCAAATATGATTGGGAAAGGGGTGCAATTGAATTATCAGAATGGCTGCAAAATTGGAATGGATGGTCGCAATGGCATCATATGACATCACAGAGTCGTGGATTGCTCATGTATAATAATGAAATATCTTGTAAACTATGAAATATAAACATCATCAGCGGCAAACATCAGACGCCTCTAAAACATCAACTGAAAATAAATCTAAATGCAATATGCTCCTCGTTCAATCTATTACAGTCGTCCATGTCCCTCCATTTTTATAAATAGACAATAATCTACTCCTTCAAGAAATTCAAGATGGCATCACGCTCTTCCAGAGGCATCACTCTAAGCACATCGCGAACTCCCTTGAATCCTGCCTTCTTGTTTCGGCGAACCACCTCAGCAAGTTCCGTGGCAAGTGTTTCCGCCTTGAGGGTTTCCACCTTCTCGCCAATAGTCTTGCGCTCCTTGTCGAACCACTCGGCGACTTCGCGGTCGCTGGTGTCGTACTTGGCAATGCCAGACCAGCTCTGTAACAAGCGCAAGTTGCGCACACGCTGTTCGTTGGACTTGGCAGCCGACGGGTTAGATCCGGCTGTCATGTCGCTATCAGACATGTGGCGGAGCATGTACTCCTCGTTCAGACGGCGGCGCAGACGCCAGTAGAAGAAGCGGCGAGCGTTGGTCCACTCCAGGGCATCACGGATGGTACCCTTGGCCTTCATGCGACCAGAGCGGTCGTGGAGGTCAGCAAACTGGTGCGCAATCTGGGCGTAAACTGGCAACAGCTGCTTCTCTCTCTCGATAAGCTTGGCCTTGACGGCGACGGCCTCCTCCTTGGGAAGCTCAGGATTGTCCAAGGCCTTCTTGAGCTCGGCATACGTAGGGTCGTTGCGAACCATAGTCTCGAGCTGCTTCTCCTTGCGGTACTTGATACCAATGATACCGTCGGGCTCGAGGACACCACCACGGGCTTCGGTATCAGCGTACATCTCCATGGCTTCGGGGTTGATGGTAGGATCAACGACGACCCAAGATCCACCGCGGAGCTCACCATAGGGAGGAATGTAAACGAAGATGGGTTGTTCGTACTTGACGAGGGCATCGACAATGTACGAGCCGTACTTGAGGACTTCGTTGAACATATCGCGCTGACCGCCAGAGAAACCACGCCAGTTGGCGAGGATCATCAGAGGCAACTGCTCACCGTAATTAAAGTCGTTAATGGCCTGAGCAGTCTTGAAGGCAGAGTTGGGGTACCAAACACCACCAGCCTCGTTGCTAACCTGCTCAATAGAGTCGGGGTTGGCAGGATCAGCAGGGGTGATGTTCTCGACAGAGCGAGTCTCGACAGCGATGACACCCATAGGGATACCGCCGAGACGAGCGCGACCAACAACAACGGTGCGGGCCCATCCGCCGAGGGTCTCGACGAACGAGTCCTTATCGAACAGACCGCTCTGGAAGCCTTCGTCGTCTTCCTTGCCGCCAATCATCCAGCGAACATCGTAAGACTGCTTCTGGGGAGGGCAGTAAACGACATCACGATCCCAGCTGTCAGTGCTAGGGCTAACAGGAATTGGGCCGTTGCGCTTCTCAGGCACGAAAGACATCCATTCGACGATGCGAGAGACACCCTCAAAGTCGTCGTTGGCAGTCATGTGAGAAACACCGTTGCGGTACATAATCTGGGTACCACCCAGCTGCAGGTTGGAAGTGTAGACTTCACGACCCAACAGATTGTTGAGGGCGGGGGCACCAGTCAAGATAATGGGCTGACCCTCAATCTGGACAGCACGCTGACCAAGACGGACGAGATAAGCACCAATACCAACGGAACGACAAGTGACAAGGGTGACGGTGAAGATATCATTGTAGGCTCGGCTGGTGGCACCAGCGATGAGACCAGAGCCACGTAGACACTCAACTCCAAGACCATCCTCCTTACCAATGATGGTGACAATCTTGTGTCTCTTCTCACCACCCTCGCTCACTTCCTCGGTAATAACGTCATCCTTGAAACGGTTCTTGGCCGCGTCATCCAGGTACAGGTAGCGGAAGCCGCTCTCCTGCTGCTTGGGATCGTTCCAGGCAACCTTGAAGTGAGGCATCAGCTCATCGGCCAAACCCAGGCGGGCTCCAGAGTTAGCAGAGAGGTAGATGCGGGGGATACCAAGCTTGCGGGCCAGCTCCGTGCACTTGTGGAAGAAGTTATCTTCCTTGGGGCCGAAGGATCCGATCTTATAGGTGATATCGTTGGCAACAACGACGAAACGACGTCCAGCGGGGTACTCAGGGGTGCGGGCGCGGAAGACCCATCCGACCATACCACAGGTGTTGGTACCAGGTTCACGGTTGACCTCTTCGAGGCTGTCCTTGTCGTCCAGAACCAGCTCAGTGTAACTCAGACAGTCGCCAACCTTGGGCTGGTGGGTAGCCAGTCCAGGCTGGTTCTTAACAGCCTTGAGCCAGCTGTTCTGAATTGCCTGTCGGAAGAGCTCAGGGAAGTCATAGACGTACTGAGTTCCCATGAGATGGGCGCGATAACGCTTAGGCTGGAGCCAGTTCTTGGTGGGATAGGGGGTAGAGACGGGCAACAAGTGCATGGGGCCCTTCTCCTTGGTACCGCCGATGCTCTGGAAAACCCATTCGCCCTTCTCAGACTTGCGCTCAGCGTACAAGTCGACGTCAACAACGTATCCAGAAGTGTTGGTGATGATAACGCGAAGAGGGTAAGGAGTGCTGGTCTTGGGGTCGGTGCAAATAATGCGGATTTCCACCTGAGCAACACGAAGTCTCCAACCACGGGCACCGAAACGGTCGAGGAAGCCCTGGAGGCTGTGTTCAACGGCTTCAGGATCAAGCTGGAAGACAGGACTGAAGTTCATGAAGATATGGTTCAGATCAGAACTATTGCCACCAATGATCTCAAGAGCATCGAAAATGTCGTTGATGACACGGTCAGCCTCGGAAATCAAGTACTCAGCCGTGGGGATCTCGTCACGGAGACGACCGGGACGAATGACAGCACGTGTGAAATAACGCTTGTCAGTATCCACAGCCTTGCCAATACCTTCGTAAACGTGTATGTTCTTGTTCTCGGTAAAGACAGGCTTAATGTGGAACTTGGACAGACGGGCCAACTCAAGCTGGAAAGCCAAAGCAGGCTCGCTGTGACGAATACTGTCATCCTCAATGTACTCAGGGCCACGGAAAGTGTAGTAACCTGGATAAGAGCCGTCGCTGTGTCCACAGATGAAAGTCAAGCGGCGGACTCCACGGGACAGGAGCTCCTCCTTGAACTGCGCGACAATGGGGCGGATGCGAGCAAGAGTTTCCTGATCGTCGTTGGTCTCGGCGTCGCGGATGGCGACGTTGATAACGGCCGACAATTCCTCTGGGTTCTTGCCGAGCTGCTTCTTGGAAGTATCAAGCGGCTTGCGCTTGGCGTTGAGATCACCAAGGAGACCAGAAGCAGTGCTGGACTTGTTCTGTTTGTTGTGGAAGTTGATGGTCTCCAGGGCCTTCTGGAGAAGGTCTTCAGCTTCGTCAATGTACTTGCAGGGGATGATGACACCCTTGCGGCTGGGCTCATCCTCCATCTTGCTGGTCAAGTAAGACATGTCGCTGATAGAGTACACGCGCTTGGCACCGAGCTCAGCAGTGGGCGTACCCGGAGTGGAAGGAGCAGCAGACTGGAGGGGAAGGGTGAACTCAGCACCACCAATCTTGCGCAGGGTGAAATCCCAAGAAACGTACTGGGGAGTGTCGGTCTCGTCATTGTGGTACGAGATCTGATTGAGGATGTAGGCACGGTAAGCGCGGCGAATGTAAACTTCGAGAGAAGCCAGAGACACCCAGGGGTCCTCGTGAGCAAAGAAAAGGGTAAGCACATCAAAGACGGTGTACTTGGAGTCGACAACTTCCTTGATGACATCGAGGCTAGGCTCTCTGTGGTCCCAACCACTCTCACCATAGCGAGACTCGATGACGGAAGAGCGCAAAATGTGCTCCATCTGAGAGGTACGCTCCTCCAAAGATGGCAGAGAGCATTGTATCATGATCTCACGGGCCTTGAGCGCAACCTTGGAGGTGGATCGAGAGGAGAGCTCAGTAAGCTCACGGAGAGGCTCGCGGAGGTACTTGCCAACATTGCCGGTCTTGGGCTTGTTGGGGCGGTACTCGTCGAGGATGGCCAGAATCAAAGAGCTCTTCTGACTGACGCGGCTGTGAGAGAGAACAGTTTGCACGACGTTGGCAATGTTGTCCTTGTTCTGGTCACGCAGTTTGAGGACGACGCTGTCCTCTTGAGTGCGGGTGAGGAACAAGCTCTCCACCTCGAAGTAAGATTGGAGGAGGGATCGGATGACATTAAGCTCGCGAACCTTTTGTCCATCGGCATAGACGTCGAAGAGCTCGGTAATAGGAGCTAGAGTGCCCCTGAGAAGGTCGGTATCACCCTCAGCGACGTGATCCTCCAAGAACTTCTCAAAGGCCTTGGAGAGAGCCTTGGCAGGGAACTCGGTGTTACGGGCCTTGGCACGTTCTACGATCTGGGTGAACAGAGCGTCAAGCTTCTGGGGCATGCGGGCGTGGAGAGCAGAAAACTGAGCGTTGAACTCGCTGTAGGGCAGTTCGGGGTTACGCAAGACATCGATAAATTCCTTCAGAGTTTGGACCATGATGACGGAGTTGTCGTAGCCCTGGAGGACGTTAGTGAGAATCTGGAAGAGGACAGCAAAGCGCTGAGCAGGCTTATTGCCAATAACAACGGGGTCGCCGTATGGAGGTAGCTGATCCACGAAAGCCTGTGCCTGCTTCACTCGGCTAGGGTCGTCGAGAGCCAGGATACCAAGGATATCACCAGCCTCAAGAGTAGCACCAGGCTGCTTGATGAGCTGAACAATACCGTCCTCTTGAGCAACGAGAGGCATGTACATCTTCATGACTTCGACTTCGGCGTAGGTTTGGCCAGCCTTGACGTGAGTGCCGTTGCCAACAGAGTACTTGACAAGCTTACCGGGGCTAGGAGAGCGGAGCTGGGTAGGGTCATTCTCCTGCTCGAGCAAGCAGGTCTTGCTGTCGACGGACATGCGAGTAGCGCCAACTTCCTCCTTCCAGTACACATTGTGGCTGTGTCCATCGAGAAGGATCAAAAGACCACCGTCACTGAGAGCACGGACCCCGACAGAGCACTTGGAGCCGTTGATGAAGAGATGATAGCTATCGGCGCTGGCACGAGTGACAGTGAACTTGTAGCGGAATCCCTCATAGATGAAATCAATGTTGAAAACAGTCTTGAGAATCTCCTTGGAGGGCACCTGACCCTTCTCAAGACCAGCACGGTACTCAGCTAAGCAAGCCTCGCTGGCAATGTGGGCCTTGGTGGTGGCACCACAAACAACCGCGAGCATGGTGTCTGGGCGCTCGGCAGTCAATCTCTTGGAGATAAGTTCGTCAAGCCATCCAGTGGAGATGGTGTTCTCTTCGAAATCTTCCGTCTCGAGCAGCTTGATAAGGTACTCTACAGTGGTTCTAAAGTCACCACGAATGCTCAATTCCTTGAGCGCAATGACCATGTGCTTTCGCGAGGCAGAACGGTTTTCACCGTAGGCGAAAATATGACCGAACTGACTATCAGAGAAACTGTGAATACCACCCTGGTTACCGACGGAGAAGTAACCCCAGACGTTGGAGCTACTTCTGAAATTCAACTCGTGCATGACACCGTTGGAGGGTTTGAAACCCTCACCAGGGTCCTCAGAGGTGATACGACAAGCAGTGGTGTGGCCCTTGGGCTTAGGACGACGCTGAGACTCGGTGGCGCCCTCATTCTTGAACTCGAAATCGATTTCGCTCGTGGTCTTGGGGTCGTATCCGTACAACAAACGAATGTCGCGAATTCTGTGAAGAGGCACACCCATTGCAATCTGAAGCTGGGCGGCGGGCAAGTTGACACCAGAAACCATTTCGGTGGTGGGATGCTCAACCTGCAGACGAGGGTTCAACTCGAGGAAATAGAACTTGTCATCGGCATAGGAGTAGAGATACTCGACGGTACCAGCGGAGACATAACCGACTAGTTTTCCGAGACGGACAGCGGCATCTTCCATGGCCTTAAAAGTGTCGGCCTTGGCAATGGTCACGGGGGCCTCTTCGATAATCTTCTGGTGACGACGCTGAACGGAACAATCACGACCGAAGAGGGAGATGTTGTTTCCGTACTGGTCAGCCAACAGCTGAACTTCTAAATGTCTGGCGTTACCGGCGAGCTTCATGATGAAAATTGGAGAGCCGGGAATTTCGCTAGCAGCGGCCTTGTAAAGAGCTTCGAAGTCTTCCTCGTTGGTGACCTTGCGAATACCCTTACCACCACCACCTTCGGAAGCCTTGACCATGACCGGGAAGCCAATCTCCTTGGCGGCTTTGAGACCTTCCTGCCACGAGGTAACGCAGCCCTTGGAGTAGATGTCATCGGCGACGGTGACAATGCCCTTGCTGTCAACGTCGACCTTATCAACTCCGGTACCAGACCAAGGGATACAGGGGACGTTGGCGTGCTGCGCGACAATTGTGGAAGAAATCTTGTCACCAAGCGATCGCATAGCAGATCCGGGAGGACCAATAAAGACAATCTTCTTGGGAGAAGCGGCTAGCGACTCGGGCAGCTTTGGGTTCTCGGAAGCGTGACCCCTAAAAAGTTGCAACGTTAGATTTAAAGTTCTGCGCAAAAAAGTGAAGCTTAGATTAAACTTACCAACCGGCCCAAACGGCATGGACGTTCATGCGCTCAGCAATATCAACAATGAGCTCAACGTTGGCGTAGTTGTGGTTATTTGTGCCACCTGGGACTTCTACATAATGATCAGCCATGCGGATGTAATCGGCATTGGCCTGCAAATCTTCGGGAGTGGCCATGACGGTGAAGTGAATGGCCCTCTCGTCGCCAAAAGTCTCGTAAGCCCATTTTCGCACCGATCGAATCTCCTTGACAGCAGCAATGCCGTTATTGGCAATGAGCACCTAAAACGCAAAAACACGTTTTCGTTAGCACTTGAATGTTTGTCACTGTCTGCCATTGGGAACTTTTTTTTTTTGTTGGGGCTTGCGCTAGCTCCTGGGGTAGCTCCAATTTGCGACTCCTCCAAAATTTGGAGGGGAGGGGGGTGATTTGCCCTTGGGCGCGCCATAGTGACGTTGAAGTTAAAGGGGAAGCGTCTGCGATGTAGAATCGGCTCTTGGGAGAGGAAGAAAACTCACGTTTGTAATGACAGTATGGCCGTCGTTTTGAGCTACAAAGTCCTTGACCTTGCTAGCAGGAGCATTCTCGAGCTTGTTGCCACCAATGAAGTGGTCAGCAATGCTAAACTTCTCGGCGTAGTTAGCACCACCGTTGGTGTGTGTGCGGCCATTGAGGCCCTTTGCTAAGTCGGCCATGATTATTGTGTGTATGAATTGGCGAGAGGATAGAGGAAACAGAGTATGTCGAGATACGGATGGTACGAGGGGAAGTCGGTGATCGAGTATCTTTGCAAAAAGCGACTCGAAGTAGCTTGTAGTGTAGAGGGAGCTGGAGCTCTCGTCGGAATTAAGTCGTCATCCACAGGGAAAAGCGCAAGCTGATCCAAAGAGAAGGTCTTTCTGCTCCGGGAGTAGAAAGGGTAGTTTGTTGGAAGAAATGGAATGTTGTAGAAGTTGAATCAACTGAAGTCCTGCGTTGTTGCCCAAACAAACACAAGAGTCGATGATGCAAAAGCTTCTAGCAAGCAAAGGAAGAAAGGAATTGGATTAATGGAGGGGAGACAGAAACGAGGATGGAGGAGGAGAAAGAAGAATGGTAGTCTGGGAGAAGATGCGACGGATGGATGGGATAGGCAGAAAGTAAAAAGCGTTGACGGGAGATTTGGGGGAAGGCCGGCCAGGATAGCGCTAAGTAATTGGAGGGTCGCTTTTACTGGATTCGGCGAGCTAGACTTCAAAGAAAAGGAAAGGTGGGGCAGATGCACCCCAAGGAAAAAAAAAAAGACAATAAGATAATAATAATAAAATAATATGATGTTTTTTTTTGGGGGGGGGAGGGGTGGGTGGTACCTGGTAGTAGTGGTTGGTGGTGCCGCTACAGGTACAGTAATAAGGCCCGGAGGGTACTGCCGTGGAGGTAATTATGGACGTACCCAGCAGAGCAGCTCGCAAAAAATTGATTACAGGCGCTGCAATGGTGGGCTGGTGGGCAGGCTACAGTGGCATAGTGGTGGGCTGAAACAACCTACCATGTAGTGGCTCGCTGGCTGCTGGGCTCTCTAATAATGGACTGCAACTGTACGAGGGGCGTTGGACGTCGGGAGCCACCAGCCGGAGCTACGATTAGTGGTCGAATGAGCGTAATGTGATGGTGATTATCTTTGTTGGGGGGGTCTGTACGGCAGTTGGGGGTGTCGGGGTAGGTGGGTACTTGTACGCCGGGCCAAAAGGATGGGAAGTTTTTAACCACTCGGCAAGGTCAAGGTCAAGCAGGACCAGTCAAGTGCCCAGCAAAATAAAAATAAAAATTTGAAAGAACAATAAAATTAAAACTCAATAGGTCACAACGCTCTCTAGGTGTGTTTCCCTAGAGTACCCCCGAGCTTCCCCAATGGTGCCCGCGCTGAACGGCAGCCGTACTGTGGCGCGGTACCCGGAAGTCCTCGGTGGTCGGGTTTCGTCAACGGAGACACTGAACAGGACACTGTATCTCGCCTCTACAGGGTTGTTAAAATTATTTTGAGCTCATCTTTAACTCTACCCAGCTCATGCCAGTAGCAAAACAAAACCGTAAGACGTACAATCTGTTGTAGCCGGATCAATGCATGTATCGTTGGTAGGACGGATTCCGAGATGGTTCCTCTTAGTGCAGCAAAGGCTTCGGGAAAGGGCTGAAGGCAAACATTACCGAACCTACTAGCTTCATCAGGCACTGGCTATGCCCTGTGACGACCTGTTCCAGCTACGGCCTGCTGAGAACCGGTGCATATTACGGCCCGCTATACGCCGGAGGGAGAGAGCACTGTACATCGCAGTAATCAGCCATAAGAATCATCGACTAAGGCTAGTAAGCAAAGCCCGACTCCAACGCCAAACGAGCTGTCCATCACACATTAGTGTACACCAATGCATCACTGTGCATCAGCGTGCAGGCATAGAGACTACGAGAGAAGGGCATGGAAAGGACAGAGAATCGTGGCTTTCTCTCTGCCACATCTTGTCCGAAAGAGAAAAACACCAATGCCGTGATTTGCTTGTGGTTCTCGTCTGCTATCGAAGAGAGAGAAACAATGTCGGCTGCTACTGTAACGGCAGGATTCTCCATTCCCGGCGCAACTCTTCAGCAGTCCCCGAATTTAAACTCGCAAATCCGGCCACGTTTCTCCAAAAGGGCGATAAGAATAGCACAGCACGAGCTATTAAAAATAAAATATAATATAATTTAAAAAAGAAGAAGAAGAAGAAGAAGAAGAAGCGATTCATTCACGATGATCGCCTGGTGTGGGAATAAATTCGATTTTGAGCCTCTGTACGACAACGCTTCTTTCAGTTTGCCTTTGCCTGCAATGTTTGTAGGGGCGTCCCTGTCCCCTTTTACCCCATCGTCAGTGACGTCTTTTACGGCGCTAACAAAGTTAATGCTCATACATGTACATACGGATACAGTACAAGCCGATAAATGTAAAAGAAATATTAAAATAAAAATAAAAATAAAAATATGAAATGCTAGGAAACAGAACCCCAACCCACACACCTTTTGCTGGTCTAGTCAGTCAACATATGCACCCCAAGCAACCTACTGCATGTAATGCATCTTCGTCTTTGCACGTTGATTATGCATCTGGTTGTTGGACGGCTGGTCATTCCATGCCCAAGAGCCGCTCCCGTGTTTTAGTGCACCGTCGCAGAGGACAAACTAGGCACAGTCAATTACTGTACGGATCTAACAATTATTTACCCCCCCCCCGAGATGTGTTGCTTGGTAGTAGAAATGCCGAATCCTCAAACAGCCATGATGAATTGCCGAATAGCCCCTAATGAACCGTGGTTGCAACTAGCAGCGAGCTAAAATAAAATATTATGAACAAATACAATGCCTCCCCTATCGAGACGGGACTGAAATCACAGTTTGCTACTCCAACAGAGTCGCAGAGTCGCAGAGCCCCTATACCAGTACATGGTGCCTCTGGGCAATGCTGGCCAGGGCGTTCCCGGGTGTGACCCCTGGTCCTGTTCCGTTACCACGCAATGGTGAGTGCCACTGTAATTCTGTCAGTCCAGTGAACAGAATACTCGGTAGCAAGAAACGAAAAGAAAATGCACCCACACCAATCAACGACCCACCCTGACCAAACAAGACTCTGCTCTCTGTCTCTCCCTCTCCTCTACTGCGTACCTCTACCTCGTACTGCGCTATCGAACAGTGTAGGAGATGCTCCCAATTGTTGAGCCGCCAATTTTCCCAACGTTCATAATCTGTCAAATTTTTCCAACGCCTCCCTCCCAACTCACTACATCCCATCCTATCCTTTCCTTTTCTTTCCGTATCTAGGCGACATTTCCAATTCCTTCCGCTTTTTCCTTTTCCTTTTCCTCTTCCTCTGGTCCGCTTGAATTCGCCGTAAACCAAGTACAGTAATAAAAATTAACCATGAATAGGCTCAAACATGGCCCCTGCTACGTCTGAGTACATACGTCCTCACGCTAACAAGATGGGCAGACATACATTGTACCCAATCAATCAACTCCCTATCATATCTATATTGATAGTCGCAGCACAAAACACTAACTGCCCAACGCTGCTTATTCCCATCCCACTGTACTCATCCCGCACTTGTTTCGTCTTGCTTATACTATTCCCGTCCTTTCTTTTCCTCTAAATTCCCCATTTATTTAACTGTATCTCCTTCGGCAACCTCTCTCTACTCACCCCCCGAGCTCCGACTCAGCTTACCATTCACTCCGTTCAGCCCTCATCTCGGACCCCGAACCACCATGACGTGCATACCATACCGTACACCCATGATTACATCAGTAGCTAACCAAAGAATATTACTATAATCGGAAATCTCATCCTTTGGACAATCATCACCATTATTATTATTATATCACATGCAATGCTCTTAACGTTTCGTCCTCGATCAACAGATGACGTCGACATCGACAGCACACTACATCTCATTTTACAACCATGCTCCTCTTACAATTCTCACACTTCTCACGTCGAAAAGAAGAAGAAAACTACAGTGAAACACCACAATGTATTGACAATACAATAATCGTATTAAATAGCTATATCCATATCTCATAACATCCATAATCCCGTAAAGAGAAGAGAAAAGAGAAAAGAAATGCCAATCTCACAACAGATGGCATTTTTTACCACTACTAAAAATAAGTTGAAGGCTAAACCCACATCAACATATGTCCTCCGCCCGTCGCCATGCTTTCTCTCCAATCATCAAACTGCCACCTCTATGGTACAGCAAAACGCAGAGATGCAGAGCACAGTAAAACAAACACCTCCTTCGCCTGTAATACCAAGATGCCATCCTTTTTGTCCCTTGAAACCCCACGAATAACAACAAAATGCCGCTGTCCATCAATCAATCCCTACAGAAGAAACTGCAAAAAAGCAGAAGTAAAGGGCATGTAAAAGAAAAAGAAAAAGTGTAAAAAGCTCATCATAATCATCATCATGTACAAGTAAAGCCCTTTTTGCTCCCCATTTTTTCTTGTTTTTCTCTCGTTACTTAGAAAGCTGTTCACTTTCCCGAGAGTTAATAATCAAGTACCAGGTAGCTAAATTTCAGGCTTAATACGTCTCTCCCAAATCCCCGAGCTTCTTGCCTCCAGACGTGTTGGGCCGTGCGGAATACGTAGACTCTCGCAACGTCGTGGTGCTGGATCGCCGGCTGGCGCTTTGCCTCCTCGAGCTCGGTGTAGGGATGGCGCTGGGGAGTGGGATGCCAGTAACACCTCCCTCCAAATCAAGCTTGGAAAAGGCGCTGCCCCTTCTGCTAGGCGTGCGGAATTCGCCCTCGAACTCCTCTTCAATGTCCCCATAGCTCACCGACGAGTGGTGTCCATGCAAGGACATGGATGACCGAGGTCGCCCCAGTGGGGTCCTAGCTCCGGCCATGGATGTGCGAGAGATTGGGCGCGGCGGAGGCACCATGTCCGTTCGTGATGGCGGTCGAGCATACGACGACATGCTAGCTCGCGAGCTTGGTCGACTGCTATCTGCGTCAGGAGCGCGGTTGGGTAGTGGTCCAAAGGATAACCGGTTGATTCCAGATGTGCTGAGCCTGGGCACATGGCCGGACGGTTTGTTGGTTGAGGTTGACATGGTATGCGTGGGAGTGGCGTCATCGCTGAAGATGGAAGATGCCGCTGAGCCAGCTCCTCGTCTACGCGATCTAATCGTGACGGAGGATGGCAGCACGGTGGTGTTCTTGGCGGAGCGGGGCGATGCCCTGGGAGGAGTGCTAGTCGGCCCAGGAAGCTTAGAGCGAACATTCTGTACGCGCTGCTCCAGGCGCTGCATTTGCGCCGTAAGGTTTCGAATATGGGAGAGTGAATTGGATGTAGGCAGCTTGTGTGAGGCCGCGCGGACCTTGGCGGTGCGAGGGTTGGCCGGCGTCTTAACTTGCGATCCAGGCCCTGACAGTCGGGATCCGGGAAGTCTGGTGGTGGAGGCAGATGCTGTCTTGGGCCGCGGCTTCGGCGTGGAGCTGCTATCTAGCGAAGGCAAGCGACTCTTGCGCTTGAGTGTCGGTACGCCAGCGAGCTTGGCGGGTGTTTGTCTTGGGAGAGACGAAGCATCGGACATGGGCGGTGATGGGGGGTCTGTGAGTTCGGAGGCGGCGTCCGTGGAAGCGACAGATTTGGCCTCCGGCGGAGTGGTGATGAGTGGTGAGCTGGCGGTTGAGCCAGGGGAGGCGTCGATGTGCTTGTCGAAGGTGGGTGAGCCGAGGGCAGAGAGGTCGGTGGAGATGGTGGAGAGGTGGTGATTGCGCTGTTCGTGTTTCTTGATCTTGTCTTGCATCAGCTCTGCCTCAATCTTGAGGTCAGATAGTTCCTCGCGTAGTCGTTGCGATTCGATTCGTAGCGTTTCTCGTTCTTGTTCGCCGACCTTGATTTCTCCCTCCATGATGACACTGCGCTCGATGGCCTGGTTGTACTTGGACTCCATATCCTCGAGGGACGATGTTGTGTTGCGCGCTTGACGCTCAAAGTCATCGTTGGCCACTTCGGAATCTCGCAGCTTCAGTTGAAGGGTTCGGTTGGCGTCGCGCAGCTTGGTGATCTCCTTCTCCAGTAGGGTTTGAGCAGAGCTGGCTTCCGTCTTGGACTCCTTGTATTTCCTCTTCCACTCTTCCACTTCAAAGCCCAGCGACTCTGCTTTTTCTTGAAAGACACGCTCTTGCTTCTCGGCACGCTCGATATCCTTCTCGAGCTCCTTTTCCAGCTCTCGACTGGAGTCACGAAACTCGGCAAGCTCAGACTCTAGTTGTTCATATTGCGACTTGTACCACGAGAGGGCATCCTCTGGCGTGGTGGCCTCGCTGGGAGGTGATGATGGCGGTTCCATCATGTGTGGCTATTAGATGTTCGTCGCGCCAACTGCTCCGGGCGAAAAAGTCGACTAATACATGGGTTGGATGTCGGCTTGTCGTCTGCTGGTGTATTTGCGAGATTGGAGATTTTGTTCGATTTTTCTTCTGGCAAAAGTGGCCCCAAAAAGAAGAAGAAGAAGAAGAAGAAGAAGAAAAAATCAATGACTGGGGTTGACTGCACGGAAAGTCGAGGGTTTGCTGTTCGCGAAGAGTTCCAAAAATACAGAAAAATAAAATAAAATATATCCTTCACGGGAACCTGGAAATCCCGGATCGTCGTGTATGATTTTGCGACTAAAACGGCTGCTGGTTAGTTCGTGGACTGGTGATTGAGCAGGTATGGTTTGGGTGTCGTGCATGCTCACCGATATATTGGGACGAAGCGGTGTCGATTTGGATGGGGTCTGGGTCGTGGTTTCGTGTCGGACTGTCGCAAACGAAACAAAAAGGGCGCGTGGTGTCGTGTTGTGTCGAGCTGTCGAAAGTTGTCGAAATTCACCTACCTGGTGATGGCTGCTGGGTTAGTTGGTCGCTGGTTGTCGACAAGAAGCCCCCGGACGGCGTCGAGAAAGTTGGTTGTTGATAGCCAAGTCTATCCCCTTGTTTTGGCCTGTGAAGGGATGTTGATGCGTCTCTGGCCCAAGTGCACCAAGCGGGTGGCAGGGGTCCCCACTCCCTTTCCCTTTTAGGCACTAGTGCTGTTTTTGCAACCATGGGCAACAACTCGCACTCAGCTCCTCAGTCCAATAATACATGTCAATACTGTACATGTAATACTGTACTGTACTTCCCGGCACCATATACAGGGTACAGTACTGTACACAAGTCCAGCGTTGTCTCTCCAAAGTATTATTGCCTTGCCATGTTTTCTTTTTCCCTGTCAAAATAATTATTGAAACAGCATGACTATGCATACTACAGACTGCTAATGACACCTAAAACAACATCGGTCTCTCATTGCCATCACGTGATGCTAATATTAACAAGTACTGTACTACAGTACTCCGTAGTCCAGTGACAAGACGCCGTCTGCCTGACCAAATTGACGTAATAGTAAATTAACACTTCAAGTTAATCAACGAATCAATAATTAAAAATCATGCCTAGTATCAACGTGCCATCCACGTCATTTTAATTGCGTCACACTCTCGCCGTAATTAACCCCAGAACCCTCCCTAGCACACCAACAAGGTTCCCCTAGTAAATCCACCCTGTTGCTTCTCCTAATGCGATCCTGCCACTGCTGTTCCCTACAGGTTAACAGTTCAACATACAAAGCTGTCAAATGCAGAGATCATCTTGAGTCACGATTGACATCTGTTATTAACTACTGCGGACAAATACATCATAAACCATAAACCATCAAAAATTCCAATATCATCATTAAACCCAATTGTGGTGCGTCGTCAACCAAGCCTCTCGGGTAGCCACCACCACCAATGTCATCACATTTGGCTGCGTCCATGACATACGCAAACCTTTGGAGCGCGCTAATACAATGTATACATCTTAATTATACCTCCCATGGAGGTCTCGCGCGCTCTATGCGTGCGCTTCTATGTATCACTATTCATAATTCGTACATGTACCTTACACTCTATCTTCGTCTCGTCTTCATTCCAACAAAACCAACATGGCTCCTCTGCAAATCACAATCTTGTTCCTCCAGCTCTCCAGGATTGCGCCGTCTTTCTCGCCCCGGCCGTGGCTGCTCCAAAGTTGTGAAGCCTCTCACCTATCAAGTATGCTTCATCCCGGATTCCCGCTGTCCACCCGTTGAAGATGTTGACCAGCACCAACGCGTACCTCACCACCGCTGTGCAAGATGCGGCCACTGGGTATGAGTATCGGTAGATGATGGCCATTCTTGCTGCAGTTTCCCCTTCCGTTGCCTCTGCAAAAGCCTGTCCAATCAAGTTGTGCTTAATCAAGACGTTTGTCGCCAAAGGTGGACCGGCAATTGCAAACAGCGAGATAACCAGGCCCGGGAGCACAAACCCGCGGGTAAAGATGCTTACATCTGGATCTGCCCAGCCCCGGCGTAACACTAGCTGGACGGCCATTGCAGCTCGCGATTCGGGCCATGTAGTTGTGAGCATTTTAGTACCCAGCTTCAAGTATAACAGTCCAAGTACCCATGCTTGAATTACGCGCACAGAATGTCTTCCAGTATGTCCATCCGCGCCGTCAACTCCTTGCATTGATGCTGCCGTCGGTGGGTTCATGTAGGTATGAAGTGGGATCGCAACATAAAGCTCCATGAAGGCAGCTACCAGGAGCGGGAACACCACAGCAAGGAAAAGATAGGTGTATATGAGCTTCAGCCCTTGAAGGCCAAGAGATGCGGCTCGCCTGATGGAGTCTGTTGACATGGCCACTGCTCCTGCTTGACGAAGCCAGTCTTTGGCCTGGCCCCACAGCTTCTGCATGTGGACGATTGCATACACGGCAGATCCCAACAGGTACACGCCGATGCTAAAGGCGTAAATATCGTTGGTTCGGACATACTCTGGGATCATCATCTTGAAGATCATGCGGCCAAAAACAAGCGGTATAATGGTGAAACCAACCCCAGTAATGGCTGCAAATAACCAGATGAAAAGGATGAAGGAGAGGATGCGCAGCCTGAAATTCGGTGGGATATAGACAAACTGGTATTGCTCCGAGCCATAGATGTCACCATCGTCAAGGTCGTCTCTGCGCTTGTTGCCCTCGCTCACCGTGAGGAAGATTTTTTGCCCCTTGGGAATCTTGATTCGGTCGGACGCTGGTGCGCGTACAAACATGCCATCCTTAATGAGCTGTCCCGAGCTTACTAGGTATGATTTCCTCAGTTTCAGGGTTCGGCGCTCCATCTTCGATGGAGGCGCGGTTGGTTTAGGACCACCATCGTCAAAAGTATCCTTCCAGGTCTTTGGAACGACCCGGTTTCTTTCGTCCAACTCTAGGAAGTGTCGATTGTAAAAGGTTGGCGCATGAGTAGAATCAGTAGGAAGCTGCAGCACCCCCTCCTCATCAATCTTACGTTGACCAAAGAGGAAGAAGGTAAGTCTCAGACCACGTGCGCACTTGCGGAACCACCAGGTATACATGGCGTGTATGCCGTCACTGGGCTTAAAAAACTTTACCGCAAGGGGCATGAGGAAGTTGTAGAAAAGTAAATCAACCGGGAACTCCAACACAGGCTCGTTAGAGGAGTAGTGAATGGGTAGCACGGTTGGAAGCGAGTAGCTCAACCCCCATACTACACCCCCTAGGCACACTATCACCAGTGCGCCATACACAAAGGCGGAGAACAGGATTTTGCGCAGCTGGGTAGTGAGATTTCTCTCCAGCACATCACGGATTGGGTGGAATTCAGGATCATCGGGATCTCGTATAAAGTCTAAGTGCCGTTGTTAGCTTGAAGGACGTCTGCATGTTGCGACGTGAGTTACTTACAGAGGACGCCCGATCGCATGATTTTGCGGCACATGGAGACAAAAAGGGCGAAGTGAAACATGTACCCGGTTCCTACGAACCAATGTACGAAGGCGGACGTTAACGGGTATTGATAGGTGAACATGACCCGAGACGTCACAGTGGCGTTCCCAAACAGCGGGAGCAGAGCGATGTCAAGAAGTAGACCGCAATACAGAGGAAACACCAACATTTCGATGCTGATGATAAGTATGACCTTCATTATGCCACTTGCCTGATGCAGGGAATCAATAATGCCGGCCTCCCAGGCTCGCATCACATCCCCCGTTGAGAATGGCATGTCACGCTTTAGATAGAGGGCTCCTGCTGTGAAAAGAGTACCATAGCCAGCAACAATGGCCCAAAATCTGTCCATACCCGACCAATTAATAAGATCAGGATCAACTGGAGCCATGCGTTCCGTCTCTCCTAGGTCGATGACCCACGAGTTCGGATTCAAGAGCACGTGAGAGTAGGACGAAAAGAAATTGGCGATACTTCGAGCTGTAGCTGACAAAGACTTAATGCTTGCAAGGCTGAAGACGCTCGTTTTGCTGTTATAGATTGATGCCAAGACACGCCCAATGGCAGCGAAGATCGCGCGGACATTGGCTTTTACAATAACAAGAGCAGCGTGGCTAATGGCAGAGAAGCTCTGCATCTCTGTTGCTGTCATGGGTGGTTCAAAAATTCGATACTCAAAGACTCTGGCCCCGGCGTGTGTCCAAATAGACCAGACCGTTTTCCTGACAGTGACAAGGTTGCCTGATAGAGAACCGCTAATGGGTGCAATCACCATTTCCAAAATGTTGACAACAAACCACGATGCGACGCCACCGAAAAGGATGACGATATCTTGAATCAGTTTGGCAAACTCCACAATCATGCGCATCATGCGTCCAGGATTGGCCATGCCCCAAACTGTGACTCGTCCAATGTTGTAAGGTATGAATATACAAGCGAGGATAGTGACTGACACCAAAACAGCGCAGAATATCGCATTCTGGAAGAGACCCGCTATAGGTCCACGCATGCCAATGAGTTCCATGACGCCTTCGAAATCTTCCATGTCTTCGATGGCCTCTTGATCGAACCCAGCAGCTGCGGCATCGCCTTCACCATCGCCCTCTGCAATTGCTTCGGGATCTGGTTCTTCATCAACAGCGCCACCTGCAAATGGTAGATCAACCCACTGCTCATCTGCATCATCGATCACCGGGTCCTCTACCAAAGCATCTTGGTTGACATCGCCCCACATGAAGTCCGCGAGTCTTGCAAGGACGCCGCCTTCAACATGGCCATCTGGAGCCACCGCTTCAACAGCGATTGGGTTAGCAGTAGTTCCCGTAGGATCCGCAGCTTGGCGATTCTCTTGGTCAGTTGGCGCAGCGTCTGTTTCGATTTGATGGCCTGGCACAGAGCTTTGCCCATTCTCCTCTGTGAAGCGAGTATTAGAATCTGACCATGAGCCATGGCTAATTGAGGATGCCATCTGTGTGTTTTGCATATGGAAGCTATGGCTTTGTGGATCATCATTGACGCGCTCCTCGTTTTCAGATGGCTGGGTAGGAGGTAGGTCGGCAAAAGTCCAAGTGTTGTTCGCTAGAGGATGAGAGCCGTGGCGGCTGGCAGAGCCTGCGGACGCTGCACGCGGTCGTAATGTAGAGCCATCGAATAGGCCGGGATCGCCGGGAACTGATGGTGCATCAAATGGGGCACTCACATCAGGAATGCCTACATCGTCAGCCTCGTGTGATGATCCAGCCGCTGAGGACTCTCCGTTTGCGTTGCCATACAAGTCACGGCGGCGTTTCCTGTCGTACGCTTGCCTCACTGCTTCGACTTCGACAGTACGCACTACATCTTCAGGCTCATAGCCCCCCTCAGAATCGTCCGAGATTTCCTGCTCGCGCTTTATTGTTTCTCTTGTCATGTCCGCCCAGTACTGCAGTCGATCCTCCGAACCCTCGTCGGCCATAATTTGCAAAATTGTCTCCGCATCACCATGAGCCTCCCTGTAAATGCGCAAGTATTCTACAATGCCATTTTGGACGTCGGCGACTGTCTCTTGCCTTTGGGACGGATGGTCCAATGCGGCGTCGTTATTGTCACCAAGCGGTGCCCTGAATGCATCAAGCGACGGTTCCCTACGAAGCCTTGGTCCGGTATCTTCCCTGTCAATGGGTTGGGTTTGAGCTCGAAGATCGTCAAAATGAGGATCGGGACGCTGGGGAGGCTGCAATGGGGGTGGTTGTGGAATATCGTGTTCGTCGTGTAAAGGTAGCGGCGGTTCTTCATCGTCAGGGCGTTCGTCCTCCTGCTGCTGCTGCTGCTGTTGTTGCGCTTGCTCTTCAGGATCCGCAAAGGCTGCTCGCATATTGATCTCTGGCTGCTGCTGAATGACGTAGTCCCGAACTAGAATAACCAAGATGAAGGCTATGATGACAAGAACGGTGATGATTTGGCCTTCAATTACGGAGACGACGATACGATTTACGGTTGGGCTGCGTGTTAGGTTGCGGAATACGGCCACATCGCTGAGCAACGTGGAAATATTGTTTGCGCTAGTACCACCAGCGGCGCTGGTTATGTTGCTCGCAGATAGCCAACCGTTGGGAAGGTCGGTGCTGTTGACTTCGAGCGGCATTCCCAGCGAGCCCAAGATCAATTTGACAAGGTAGTCAGGGAACTTCTCGTGAGAGAGAATCTTCATCATGCTGTTGACTTCCTTGATGGTTGTCATTGTCTTTGGCTGTAGCGGAGTGACAGGACATTGACCGCTGGCCATGGATATAGAGAGCAGGAGAGGTTCGTTTTGGATCGTCGATTGGCGTGGCATAATCTGACTGCCTCCAAGACCCTCGTCACTGACCCAGAATACGAAGGACCAGATGGAACGCATGAAGTATGGCAGCCAACAAACCCATATGCTAATGGTGAGGATGGCGCGAAGCCATACCAAGACATTGCGAAAGAGCCATTTTGTCATGTGTTCGAGGAAGACATGGAACGGAAGAGATTGTGGCATATCGGGGGCATAAAGCTTGGTAAATCGGAACGAAGTTTTGCACAGCTCGCAGTGTTTCTTTTGAGAATGCGATAGCCACTCCATCAGACATTCTTGATGGACGTATTTGATGCTGCCGCTGCATTTGCAAGGATAGAACAATGGCTCCGATACCGTAGCCTCCCCGCGACATATCCGGCAAATTGAGGGAGCGCCATCTTGAGAAGCTAATGCAGGCAACGGTCGAGTATCGGATCGAGTAGAAGGTCGGGTAGTGTCTCGCTGCGATGGAGTGAAAAACGCGTTATCCATGGTGAGGTAGGTTGGGGCGTTTGGGACGCCTGACAACGTCGGGTGCAGACGACTGCCGTGTTGGCAAGAGAACGACTATCGAGGGATGGAAGCTGGAGAAATCATGGGTTATTGCAAACCTGGTGCAGGCCGGGCAACGTGATTTGATGTAATGCAGAATGCAGCAAGAAGAAATGGTATCGGATTCGCAAATCGGGACGATTGCCGACTAGCTCTTTTGTAGGAGCAAACGAACGGAGAGGAAGTAGAAAGAAATAAAATGAAATGGCACAGATGCAATTTATGAACCGTGCAGTACAATGAGTGCGGCAAACTCTAATCCAAAGACGGAAGAAGAAGAATAAGAAAGGAAGGATGGATAGAAGGGGGGATAGATTGGTATAATTAGGCGCCCAGTGGTTTAGGTGTGGTTGGGTGGGAAGGACGGGGAAATTTCCAAGAGTGAAGTCGAGCCACAGGCGGAGCAAACGCACGAGCAGCTTTGGTGCAGCGTGGAGCAGCGCTGTGGGTTGAGGTTGTGGTTGTGTGTGGCCAGGGTGGGTGGTGTGCTGTACGGTGCGGTGCGGTGCGGTGCTGGTGAATTGCGTGGCGTCACTGGCTTGGGACTTGGGTTCCTGTGTACAGGTACAGGGCCAGTGGTGGATATTCCTGTGCGTTCCAAAGTATAGGGTACATTTGCCTGACGTAAGGTGCCTGACCACTGGGGGAATTGCTGCACCAGGTTCTCACGTGCCAGTGAAAGGCAAATAGTGACGCCGTTTAATGCCACGAAACACCGTTTGAATAAAAAAGAATAAATATGAATGCAGCTTGAATTTTCAGTGCATATCATAATATACTAAATGTTGGATTTTGTTTCTGCATTCGCAAAGCACAAGAACCAGCAGTAAAGGAACAGACCTGAAGACTGAGTGTAGTACCTCGGATTAGTGCAGTTGGCTGCCCTACCCCGACCTGCACAGGCCCAAGGTGGCAGCTGAGTGTGGAACAGCAATGACAACATTCAATGGCTATCTGTGTTCCAATTGTACAATCTTCTGACCCTAACAAGAGAGGAAAAAATTGCACAGTAAATAGAACACAATCCTCAACACAATTCTAAATTTTATGACTTCTAGGCAATGTGCTCATGATAAAACAAGAGACCAGATGATAAGGCTGCACCGGGATCTGATTCTGCAACAGAACCACAGTGGCCATGGACGGAACTGTATTTTGCTGGTGCTTGGTGGAGGAGCCGCTGCTACTCCTCCCTCTGCAAGTTCATGGTGCCGCGAACAGGCCCGAGGGTAGCGGTTGTTTGGCCCCTGGAGGCTTGACCTGTGACAGAACACCTGCGACAGGACACCTGCGGACGCTGGCTCCAACGCCCCACCCTCAAGCTCTGGCAAGTCTGTCCGAGGATCATCTCTGCTCCTCGACGTTTCATGACGGCATACACACACCTCTCTTCCTTCGTCTATACGTGTCTTTCTTGTCACCACTTCTTCTTTCTTTCTTCTTCTTTGTCGTTGTATTGCCTTCGTCTCTTGCCGCCCTGCTTTCACGCTCGCTACCCCGTTCTCTCCTTGGATACAGTGAGAGCAGCTAGCAGCGACACCGATAAACAAGCTCCGAAAAAGAAAACCCCCCCCCCCCAGTGAAGTGGTCGCTACTCTGAAGCTTGCACAGGATTTGTCACAATGGCCGAGGCCACCAACGGCTCTGCCCAGCCCAATGGCAAGCTTCGTGGCCGGACCACAGCTTCCAGGAATTCCGCCAAAGCCAAAAGAGGCTTCTTCGCGCGCCTGTTTAGCATCATTGCCAGGTAGCTCACTTTCGCCGACCCTCTCTTGTCGTGCTCGCTAACTTGCCTCCAGACTCATAACTTGGGGCGCCATCTTGACTGTGCTCTTCCGCTGCCCACCCACTCTTGAAGAATGCGACGAGGCATCGCCCTTTGTATGCAAGCATTATTTCCGAGTTAAAAATGCTGTTTCGCCGCACCTTCAGCCATACTACAACGAGTACGCCGCCCCATACGTCGAGATCGCACAGCCATATTACCATACCGTCAAGACCAACGTTGTTGTCCCGACCGTCAATTATGCTGTGCACTACGGCTCGCCATGGGTCAAGAAGGGCCAAGACTACGCATGGTCCCAATGGGAAACTACTGGACAGCCTCACCTCGCCCACCTACAAACCGTTGCGCGAAACCGGTATGATGAGTCTCTTGCTCCCCATGTCGCACAAGCCGAACAGGTCCTGAGCCCTTACTATGGCGCAGCCAAGGTCCAGGCGCTCTACGTCTTCGACGACTTCGTGGCTCCTGGGTACGAGTTTGTTAAACCCTATGCCCTCCAAGGATACGAGGCTTCATACCATGCCGCCGTCACCACTGTTGTTCCTGCAGCTAGCTGGGCATGGTCACAGACCAATGCGTTTTTGGATACCGCCGTCTGGCCACAGCTTCGAGTCGTATATGTTGAGAATGTAGAGCCACAGCTTGTTCGAATTGGCGATCGACTCGGTAGATATAAGTCCAAGGCCAAGTTCAAGGTTTTGCGTGACAAAAAGACTACCAGGTAAGATTTTTAAAAAAAAAAGGCTCAAAGATGTCTATCGCTGTTACTAATTTTGGAATCAGCATGGAGCCGTCCTTTACGGAAGCTTCACAGGAGCCGTCTTTCATTGGCGAGACAGAGCAGCCGACTACAGCGTCAAGCACCGCTGATGCCTCTTCGGCCAATGTCTCCAGTGAGACACCAAGCCAACAGCCGAGCCAAAAGCCTGTCGAAAATGCGCAGAACAGCGAAGAGCCTGAAGACCAGGACCGTTATCCGGTTTCGGCTCCTCCTGCAGTAGATGGCGAATCCGAAGAGCGAAGAAGTGCTAGGGAAATGGTTGCCGCAGACCTTAAGCAATGGCAAAGCAAGTTTGCTGGCCAGGCCGAGGAGGGCGCTGCTGATATCGAGGACCGAGTCGACCATATTGCCCACAACATGATGAACGAAAATGCCAAGAAAATTGGAGAAAGCCTAGTTCAGAAACTCGAAACAACAATCGATGGTCAAATCAAGACACTCAAGAAGAAGCTCAGTGCTATTGCTGGCGAAGCTGATCCCTCTACCGTCGAAGAGAGCCAAGCCTCCGCTATCCAAGTCGTGCGAGCGGCAGGTGTCGAGATTAAGACTCAGGCACAGGCTATTCGTGGTTGGCGAGCAGAATACGACGTGGAGCTCCAGGAGACCGTACTCGCCATGGCTGATGTTCACTTCAAGATTCTCGACGAAACTAGGGGTCTCGCTTTACAACAACTTGGAATGAAGTGGGCTTGGACTGAAGGTGTCACGTACAAGGATTGGGCCAAATACCACGAGCTTAAGAGCACGCTGAATGAGTGGACCGAAGAACTCAAGCAGCTCATAGTCACACATCCAACCTTACTGGAGGCTCAAGATGCGTCAGCCAAGGTCGAGGACGAAGCCATGGCCATCGCTTCATCCGCTGCTCAAGAGCTTGCTAGCCTTAGGGATGCAGCTAAGTGGAAAATTCTTTTGTCAGATGGCTCTGATGACTTTGACTTGGAGTCGATCAAGGCAGCCATTGCGGAAAAAGAGAATGCTGAAAAGGCAAGACTTGAGCAGGAGAAAGCAGACAAAGAGAAGACAGAGCAAGAAGAGGCTAAGCAGGATACCACAGAGAAGGAAGCCATCAAGGAGAGCGATGTGGATGAAAATGAGTCGGTGGCTGAGGACGAGTCAGCAACTGACAAAGACTCTACCATGGTATCAGAAGACCCCGACTCAGACTCTGCATTCGTCATTGTTGATGAAGCCGAAAATGAGCAAAAGCCTCTAGTGTCAGAAAACTCTGTAGAGGGCACCACAGATACTGTGGCTGATGATACCGAGCCTGTCGTGCCACCTGTCCCAGAGCACGAAGCAGAAAGTGCAACAGAGGACGATGGTACCCCGAATCGTGTGGTTGATTCGAGTGAGGCGGATATTTCGACTGAAGCAGCCACAGACGAATCCGAGATACCCGCTCCAGAAGAAGCACCTGAAGCACAAGCTTCTGGTGCTACAACAGAGGAAACCGATGGCAGTGAGTCGACACACAACAATGCGCCAGAAGCTAGCCAACCAGATGAGGCAGTTATTGATGCAGAACATGTTCAGGATCCCTTTGATGTAACAGATGAAGAACAGGATGACGTTGAGCCACACGCACCGAATTTCTCCAAAGACCAGGAGCTTCCTGTGAAGCCTGTCTTTATGGGAGCCGCCGCTCAAGAAGTTCCCGAACGAAAACCTGTGCTTGACAACGAAGGAAGCGAGGAGGATATCCTTGCCCGTGCCACCAACGCTGCGCATAGCGCTTACTCTGATGCCTCTTCGGCTGCCGCTGAGCGCTATTCCATGGCTTCATCCATTGTTTCCAAGCAAATGTTCGGCACTCCCAAGCCAGTGCACGACAATATGCTATCCTCATTGACGTCTGCCTACGATGATGCTGTTGCTGCTGCGAGTTCCAGATTCAATGATGTTGTAGAGTCTGCTTCCTCTGGCTTATACGGTGCGACAACTACCACATCCGCTGCTCGCCCAAGCGGAGCATCATGGGAAAAGGTAGAGTCTCTGGCGGCTCAACGGCTGCGAGAAGGCCGTATGTGGGCTGAGTTACAATATGAAAGCGCTCTGGTCGCAATGGGCTTAGCCACAGCCACACCAACCTCTACATCGGACAAGTACTACCAACAGGCTAGACATAACTACTATGCCGCATTAGGTGTTGCACAGGAACGCTATTCCAAGTTTCTGGCTGCGGCATCATCGGCATGGCCTGCGGCAGCCGCCACTCCATCCCCGACCGACGTGGCTGGCTTTGCATCATCCATTGCTTCTGTCGCTAGTGAGTCGGTTGCCTCTGCAAGAAGCGTAGCAGGTGAAGCTGCTGGCTCTGCGTACTCGGCCGCATCTGAAGGGATTTCCTCCGTTGTAGAGTCTGCTGATGAGGCAGTTGGAGCGGCTGTCGGAGCTGCTGAAGAGCAGTTCTATGCTGTCGGTAAGCTGGCCATAGAAGGTTGGGAGAAGGCTGTCGAAGAGATCAGCGCGCAGATTTATGGCGAACCGACTCCAATTGGATGGTACGACAATGTCGCCGAAAGCGCAGGATCCTACGTCAACGTAGCAACTGAAGCTGCAGAGAATGCGGCAGCAGCAGCCTCGGCCGAAGCCTCAAGGCAGCGAGACGCAGTTAGCAAGCTCGTCTCCGAGTTGGTTCATGGAAAGGAGGCGCCATTTGCAGAAAGTGTTTTGTCACGATTGAGCGATGCTTATGTGACCGCAACATCCTCAGCAGGAAGCATAGCGAGCGAGGCGACGGAAGCGATCAAGGACAAGGTCCAACATGCACGAGACGAGCTATGAGTGGATCACGATACCCCCGAACGGTAGAATGCAAAAGTAACGACTGTAATCCGAGATAATCAAATTGCATGACAAGAGCCTCAAAATCGACAAAAAGAAAAACCACAGAAAAAGAGCATAGGAGAAAGTAAAAATAGGATGGTTGGCGTAGTCTGATGGACTGTTCATCGTCACCTGTTGACCTGCTGTATATATACTAGGGTTGAGAAACCAAAGCGAAAGCAGGAAACTCCGAGCGAGAGTGGGAAAGATTGAAACGAGCAATGTGTTTCTGTAACAAGACATAGCATGAAAATAATTTTTGTACACAATATTCTGAGTGGCTGGACTTGCAAGACGCGGCTTCAAGGTCGGTGACCGAGGTGATACGTAAGCCCGATGAGATTTAAGGCTCCGAGATGTGCGGCAGCTTCGAAATATGAATAGATCCTCCTGCCTGCCTTTTGTATTGGCTTGATTTGCGTCTGATATCCACGGCATACAATCTCACTTTCTTTTACAACAGACTACAGCGAATCATATTCCGCCATGGCGTCAATTCCTTTCACCCAGAGCGCCACGAGACAATACTTGAACAATGCCTGGAGCTCAGCACGCCTACGCTACTTCAAGATGGATCACCAAGACGCCACCCATCGCGCTGCCATGAATCGCAATTGGAACAATCCCGGATCCCAAGCGACGGTCAACTTGTCGCTTGTAGAGCCGCTTAATGGAGCTGGGGTAGAGAATCGCATCAAGGCGTTTGGGGACAATGCCATGCTGGCAGTGGTGATATGTTTGCCTGGAGAGGACGACAACTCACCCGGTCAGATCATTGGAAACATTCTACTGAGGCCAAATATGTCCAAGGACCTGCTGGTGAACCGGCGTGGAGAGATTGGCATTGTCATTGGCGATGAGTTTCAGAATAAGGGATATGGCCGAGAGGCGATCAATTGGATCATGGATTGGGGGTTTGGACAGGTGGGGTTGCATTCGATAGCGGTGGAAGCTGCTACATATAACGAGGGAGCGTTGCATTTGTATAAGAGCATTGGATTTCAGGAAGATGGGAGGGCGAGACAGGCGAGGTTCTTTGGGGGGGAGTGGTACGATGTGGTGATGATGTCTATGTTGGAGGAGGAGTGGAAGGCGTTACGGGCAAAGGCATAGAGTGGTATCAAGAGGTATTTTCACATCAAGTATTGAATTTCCACAATCAGCAAAATTACAATTTATTTTGATTTTGCGTTTCGTGCGGGCGTTTGTCATGACAGAGTTGCCCGCTCGGGGACTACAATGGGCTGACATAGCCAAACAAGGCCGCGGTTATGTGATTTAATCTACGATTCATTCAACACATCAATCAACTCATTCCCTTTTTTCACCTCCCCTCCACCACGAATGTCTGCACCGCTGACGCAGTTTCACAAATTCCGCGAATTGCCATCGGAGCTACGCCAGGAAATATGGGAACGCGTGCCCCGACCAGAGCGCATCATCGCCCTCCTGCCCTGCGCCATATGCTGGAGATACTCCCTCAATCGCGGACGCCAGCTCATGCCAGCCTCGGCGGCTAAGTGCAGATCCGCGACGCATCCCGATTGGAAACTTCGATGGCTTTGTAACTCGCCCCGGGAAGCGGTGTTTCCGCCGCTGCAGGCGTGTCGAGAGTCGAGAGCTGTGTGGAAGGGCCATTACTTCCAGCCTGAACGCCACTATGAGGAGGGGGAGAGTGGACTGCGTTTTGATGTGCCCTTTCTTAGTTACGAGATGGATATATTTGCCGTGATGGATGAGACTCGTCAGTCTTTCGAGTCTGGCGTGAAGCCGTTTCTTGGCTTGGACCGTGAGCGCATTCAGCGTATTGCTGTGGCCGAACATGCTTGGGCTGTCGAGGAGAAGATGGCTGAGATACAGCTACAGAAGCTCCCAAGGTTAAAGAGCATTACTGTTCTCACTCTAGGACCAGATCCTCAGCCAGGTAAATTCTGGTGGCCGTCCCCTCAGCCAAGCATATCTGGCTCCAGCTCCGGCCACGAAGATTGGCAAGAAGTCATGGGACTAGACGTTCAACTGCTTGACAGCACCTTTATCAACATACCAGAAAACACTATGCGAGAGCATCCCCTCTTCATTGATGAGCGACTACGACACCCCATGTTTCAGCCAGATCCGAGCCTGCGCAAGCTGAGCAACTACGTCAAGTTCTTCAAGGCGTGGGTGTGGCACGGGTGTCATTGGGATACAACGCTCCCAAGGAACGAAGTGGCAGACTTTTGGTGGGACTTTTACGAGTATTTGTTTGAGGCGTCTGATGATGCAGCGTGTCCGTTGGCTGATAGACCTGAGTGGTGCCCGGGGAATCACTCGAGGAATGAATTGTTCAATTGGGGAGCACCGTTTGAGGTAGATGTTGTGTTTTTGGCCGATAGACGATTTATGAAGGAGTTTAACGAGTTTGGAGTTTTAGAATTGGATCCAGAAGGACAATATGAGCGGTTTCATGAGTATAGAAAGGGCAGCATGGAGAGAGCTTTGCAGACGGAGGCGGAAGTAGCGGCTTCCTATTCGGTGGAAGATTGCATGCTGGATACAATTAGGAACAAGCAAGAGTAGCTGGTGTGAGTACAAGTATATTATTTCATCACTATACCTGCACTATGATGCTTGTGCATCTGTGGCTATCAACCGTGCTTGACGTCTGTATTCTCCGTCGCAAGCCTGTATCAAGTCTGCGTCGATGCACTGCTCAACCGTGAGTGATTTTTCTGGATAGGCTTCGTTAAGTTTTATCGTCAATGTGTTGGAAACGCGCATGTTGTCCGCCAAGCTAGTAAGGTTGCCCACCTCGCCATTCTGGTTCAAGTACTCCTCCATTGACAGAAACCCAAATTGATCCCTCCCAGGCGCGATTGCAGTTGTATTCTTCTCCGCATTGTAGTTTTCAATTAGTGAGTCCGTGACAAGCATTACAGCTCTGACTGTCTTGACGTTGGGTATCGCCTTGACGGCAGCGGGGAGCAAGTCGCCGTCGAAAGAAGGAGTTCGCTGTTCCCGCCAGCTCTGGGAGCGATTTCTAGAAAGGAAATAGGGTACAGACAGAGCGAGGTGTTGTATATTGTGCGGCCATTGCTGCTTGTAGAATCCCATGAATGGTAAATATGATTCTGGGCTACATATGTAGAATAAGTCATCTTCCCAGCTCACGTCAACGGCTTGGTCATTGTGGAGAGACCGGACAGGCAAGTCGCCACGAATCCTGTTTCCACCGTACAGGCTCACAAGAGAAACGGGGTCAGTGAGGGCGTATATCCGCTTGCGAATGCCGATTTTAGTTGCGACGCTATGTGCCTCGTGGTTGATGTCGGACCGCATGTGGCCCGGTACTTGCTGGTTGGTGGCGGCATCGACGGTGGTGCAGTTGAGCAGGATCTTGGATGGAGATCTGAGGGATGAGGCTACCTGGTGCAATACATGTATTCGGCTGGCGGAAAAGTGGTATTCCCATATCAAAAGGCGGATTTCTGTGTGAAGGTGAGGGAATAGCTCAAAGGTGGCATGTGGTGAAGTCGACATGGGGAGAGCTGAGCAACGTCATCTGCGTGCTGGTGCAGGAATTTGTGTCCAGTTTGAAGAATACAATAGACGATCAATAGACGAGTGAATGAAGCAATCGTTTAAAATAGTCGAATTATCTATGCCGCTGCTTCGTGTTGTTGGCAGCAAACAGAGTGAAAGCATCAAAAGCAATGCCCCGCATCTGGCAGGCGGGCGATGCAGGAGGTATGTCAGAATACGAGGAAAGGCTGAAGCTGTGACAATCAAAAATCCTTCATGACGCAGCAGATGATGCAAAGCACTTACATATGAAAAGTATTGGAGAGGAATATTTGGGCATGCTTGAGAGTTGCGGGGATGTAGTTTGGCAAGAGGGAAGGGATTTTGATCTGCTCTTGTGCATTGTACTGGTGTGGCCATGCTCTCGGAGATGATATGCAGTTAAGAAATCATAGAAATCCTCTAAAAGGATCCCTTATTCTATTTGTTCAATGCGGGATTTGATGACGGAAATATGGCAACCCATAGAATTGGACAACAGGTGATGCCTAGACTGCGAGGGATTGTCATGTAGTGGCATGTTGCTCCTCGTTTCTCACTCAGCGAGGCCAAGAAATGTCTAGAAATCACAGCAAACAGATATGAGGCTGAGTGAAGCATTTACTTGGATTCGAATATGAAAAAAACATGCATCATGTTAAAGCATATTGTTTTCTTCCTCGTGCCCATGCCAGTGCCGCTCTTTACCCCACTGAAAAACGTTGTGCTCACTGTGGCAGCCCACTGCTCTACTGGTGCTGCCCCTACTGCAGGGCCTTGCGTAGGGCGTCCAGACATCCACAGCTTCCTGTAGGCCATTTCCCGTCATGCCAGTACAGGCGAGGCCCCAAACTCCACCACAAAAAGTCCCCCAAAATGTTTCTCCATCATGCCCTGACTCGAATCCTCAGCAAGCCGCGGACCCATCATCACATGCGTCGCCCCTCGTCATCTATTTGCACTCAATTCATCAACTCATTGTAGGTACCATTCCATCTTCTTGACAGCCTTGTGCCTAAGCTAGATGGGGATGAGATTGAGGAGGTGTCTCGTGCCACCAAACACCAAACCACGACGCCACCATCCAACAAGCTGGCAGCCAAACCTCGCCCTCGTCGTACATGTACACTGGTCCTTGGCCGCCCCGATGTCAGTGGCGTTGTGCGCTTATCCACCAAACCGCCACTCCTTCAGCCAGTCTGCAGCCTGCTAATCACAGCACACCACAGCCATCTCCAACTTCGCAAGCCCACTCCGACAGAGCGACCACGCTAGTGCGCAATCAAGACCAAACGACTCCAAACGACCAAGGCACGACCAATGGAAAAGGTCCCTGCCAGCCCCGTCCACCACACTAAAACCCCCCACGGGTGTGCCCTTGATCCTGTCCGCTGAGCCTCTGTGGCCCGCAAGTCAGCAACTAATGCCCTTTGGAACGACTTTCGCCGCCCATCCTGTCCTCAATTCAGGATTGCCAGGCTCCTTAGCGCACTTCTCGACTGGGAAAACCCCCAAACTGTCCACTAAACAAGCACCGAGCCCTGCTCCCATTGTCGACCTGTCCACGTCCACCAGCAGACACTCACACGCGACTGGGTCTCCCACTCGACTGGCGCAAACCCATTGCCCCGCCCAAAAACAGGCTCGGCCGTTCTTGTTCAATTTCCTCTAGACTCTCTTTCTCTTGGCCCGAGGCGCGATTTTTATCTTCTTTTCTCCATTCTCTGTCGCCGTGCTCAACCTCTTTCCTTCTTGCCCATTGACTTGTTGCCTTTTGACAAGTCCCTGTTGGCAATTGAGTTGAAACCTTCTGCGACAGGCTATCAGACCTCACTTGCCTCACCTGCCGTGTGGTTTGCCTTTCCGTCGGCCGCTGTAACCTTGCCTGTCGCCCGCCCCGCCACGCTGCACCGTTTTGACTGCTCCATCGGACGACAACGACAACGACTACTCGCACACATATTGCACGAATACTGGGCTGCTCGCTACAATTCTGCAAACATGGCGCCTAGCATAACAGGCCAAGAGCTGCCCGCCTACTCCTCGGATCAGGAAAAGGGCAATGACACCAAGGCTGTTGGTATCGAGGCCGAGAGACGGCCCTCTTTTGTCAGTGAGACCAAGGTCGACAATACCCACCGCCAGCTCAAGTCTCGCCATATTCAGCTGATTGGTATTGGCGGCACCATTGGTACTGTTCTTTATGTGCGTATAATGCGTGAAAGTGCATCCCTTGTCCCTCTGCTCTTTCCAGCCTCTCCCCTCTCCCAATCCTAGTATGACCTCTTGTGCTCATGTCAGTCTTCTTCTTCTCGTGCAGGTTCAAATTGGCGATGTCCTCCTCAAAGGTGGGCCTGGTAGCTTGTTCATCGCTTTTACCTATTGGTGCACCGTTGTTCTTGCTGTGACGCTGTGCATGGCTGAAATGGTTACGTATCTCCCGGTCTCCTCGCCCTTCATCCGCTTCGCCGGTCGCTATGTCGACGAAGCGTTTGGCTTCGCCTCGGGTTGGAATTTTTTCATTTTCGAAGCCGCCCTCGTGCCCTTTGAAGTCACCGCCTGTAGTATTATTATACGTTTCTGGACCGACGCGATACCGCTTGCCGCCATGATTGTCATCATCATCGTACTCTACGCACTGATAAATCTCGTCGCCGTCAAATGGTATGGTGAGACCGAGTTCTGGGCCGCCCTGGGCAAAGTCATTCTCATCATCGGCCTCATCTTCTTCACCTTCGTCGTCATGCTCGGCGGCAACCCTCAAGGCGATCGATTTGGTTTCCGATTTTGGAACAACCCCGGCGCATTCGCTGAGCTGCATTACACTGGCAGTCTTGGCCGATGGATCGGTTTCCTCCACTGCCTCATCAAGGCTGCCTTCACAATTGCCGGACCCGATTATGTTTCCATGGCTGCAGGTGAGGCTGAGAACCCTCGCAAGGTCATGCCCCGTGCCTACAACGCCGTATTCTACCGTCTCACTGCATTCTTCGTCCTCGGTTCGCTCTGTGTCGGTATTCTCGTGCCGTACAACTCTGGCGAGCTCAAGGATGCATACGACAAGGGCGCACCTGGTGCCGCCGCTTCGCCTTATGTTGTTGCCATGGACCGCCTACACATCCCTGTTCTCCCTCATCTTGTCAACGCTGCAGTCCTCACGGCAGCCTTCTCCGCCGGAAACTCTTACGTCTATTGTGCTTCACGATCGCTCTACGGTCTTGCCCTTGAAGGCAAGGCTCCTCGAATCCTGGCAACATGCACCAAAACTGGTGTTCCCATATACTGTGTCGCCGCCGTCTTGGTATTTGCCCTGCTGTCATTCCTGCAGCTCGGCTCCAGCTCTGCCGTTGTATTGAACTGGTTCATCTCCCTTGTTACCGCATCACAATTGCTCAACTTTGCCTCCATCTGCGTTTCCTACATTTGCTTCCACCGTGCCCTCAAAGCCCAAGGCGTCGACCGCAGCACTCTGCCTTACCGCGCCTGGTTCATGCCCTATGGAGCTTACTATGCTCTTGTATGGACAGTGGTAATGGCATTTGTCGGAGGCTACGAGGTATTCCTGCCGGGTCAATGGAAGGTTGCTGATTTCCTCTTCTCGTAAGTTCACTCACAGATTCCCCTCATTGACACATTTTGGCTAATCTGAAACAGGTACATGATGATTGCCGTCGTCCCCATTTTGTACTTTGGATACAAATATGTTCGCAAGACCAAAGTATGGAAGCCCGCCGAGGTTGATCTGTACTCCAACCTTGACGAGATTGAAGAACACGAGCGAAACTATGTTGCACAGCCCGCAGCGTAAGTCAAACAGACCTAATCTCAACTGAATTCCACTGACACTCATCCTCTAGCTCTGGATTTGAGAGAGTCCTAGACAAACTGTTTGGATAACGCTTCACCATGACGTAGCATCTAGCATAAGTGATTTATGACAAATACCCCAGTAGAAATACAAATTATTTTCAAGATCATTTATTTATTTATGTTTGTGTCTATGTATATGTATATGTATATGCAAGTAACTTTTTTTGTTTTGTTCAATTTTACATATTGTATACAAACAACTCCCAAACACGTTTACTCCGAAGGCTGGCTAGCCAAGTCCCTTGCAGGACCACACTCAAACACCTTGCCTCTCTCCAGTCTCAAACACCAATTCGCATCCTCCACAGCCTCCAATCTATGCGCAATCGTAATCACCGTGCTGCTCGCTAACTCCTCTCTCAAAATGCGCTGCACCACAGCCGCAGTGCCACGATCAATACTCGCAGTGGCCTCGTCTAGAATGACCAATCCACTGCGACGTAGCACAGCTCTTCCAATACCGACTAGCTGTCGCTGACCCTGGCTCAGGTTCTTGCCTCCTGCGTCAATAATGGAGTCGAGACCCCATTCAGGTCCGAGAACGCGGTGGATGGCGTTTGCGCACTCTCCGTCGGAGAATTTACCCTCTGGATCCAAGTTGTCGCGCAGTGTGCCTGGGAACAGGGTAGGATCTTGCTGGATGAACGTGATGCGGTTACGGAGAGAGGTGCGGTCGATCTTTGCCAGGTCCATACTGCCGATCTTGACTGTTCCTTCAAATGGGACTTGTGTAGCAAGGAGGGCGTTGGCGATGGTAGACTTTCCAGAACCGGTGCGACCTAGGACAGCGCAGGTTGAGCCACCAGGAATCTCGAAGGACACCCCGTTCAGCACGGATGGTAGCTCGTCATCGTAGCGGAAAGACATGTTCTCGAAGCGCACGTCGTCGCTGGGCTTGGGCCAATCGGCAGGTGGTTCCTCCTCACCCTTTGGTTCCGCAGGGATCTTGTTCAGCATGTTGACACGCTCGAGCGACACGGCGTCAAGCTGTAGTTGGGCGAATTTCTCGCACAGTTGCTGAACGGCAGCCATAGCAATAGTAGTCTGCGTCAAGACGAAGCCGACGGCGCTGGCTGCGGTGTTGAGCCATACCATGAGAACGATGAGGGCGGCGCGCATAATGGCCGAGGACATGCTGAGGCGGAAATCAAGCCAGAAGGCCATGCTCCAGAAGAAGTGGTCCTGTTTCTGGAAGTCGTCGACGGCTTCGAGATGGCGCTCTTGGAAGTGTTGCTCGACGCGCATGGCGCGGATGGTCACCAGACCGTCTTGCATGACACCGATGTTGGCAATGATGGGGGTCAAGTAGCGCATTTCCATGCGGCGAAGGCAGCGAGATACAGGGACGTAGATGCGGAAGAAGTACACGAAGAGGACGGACACTCCGCCGATAATCGCGAGTAGAATAGGTTGATGGCTAGCGATGGCAGTCACGCTCATGATGAGAGAGATGAGGTTGAAGACGAATGCCTCGAGAGGAGCGAGAATGCCGCCATCGACCATGCCCATGTCGGCAATGAGACGGTTCTTAAGCTGTCCCGTTGGGGTGATGTCGTGGTAGCGGAAGGTTGCCTGACTGACTCTGTCGACGGCGATTTTGAACAGACCCTGAGCAGCATTGACACTGATATTTGCCAGCAAGATTTGTGCAACGCCGTATGAGATGATCTGGCCAGCTGAAAGACCTGCGAGAACGTACAGCCATGGCCTTGGATACAGGGCACCGTTGGGGAGACCCCAGTATCCTGTGCCGATACTGTCTTCGGCGGAGTCTTTGCCCCATGCTTCGAGTAAACGGGCACGACCGACGTCACATCCACGAGAGATGCCATAGGCAAGTGCGAGGAATGCCCAGAGGTGCCAGCCTCCTGCTGCCATGTAGCGGAGGTACACGGTCCAAGAAACTCCACCAGTCTCAGATGGTTCCTCGGGGGCGTCTTTGAGACCCTCGAGGCCATCGTGCTGCTGCTCGGCGCTGTGGTCGGTGTCGTCGTGGGTGGCATCGTCTGATGCGTGATAAGGATGCTCGAGCTCCTCCTTCACTTCCTCTGGAGACAAAACTCTAGCGAAGCCGTTGTCTAGGTCAATGACCTTGTCTGCAATGCGGAGAACGAGATCGTCACGATGGGTAACCATGATGATCATGCGGCCTTTGGCAAGTTCACCCTGTAACAAGCGACGCACAATGGTTGTGGCGGTATCGTGGTCAAGGGGGGCGAGGGGATCGTCGAGAAGAAGAATTCTAGCCGGGCTGTAGACTGCACGAGCAAGGGCTACACGCGCTTTTTGGCCACCAGAGAGACCAACACCGCCTTCTTCAAGTTTAGTCTGATCACCATCAGGGAACACAGAGAGATCTGGACCGAGGGCACAGGCGTGAAGAACTTGACGGTATCGTGCAGGGTCAAAGCCATTGTGGAAAGTGATGTTCTCACGAATAGTCTTGTTTTGGAGCCAGGGAAGCTGCTGGGCGTAACCGATGGGCTCATCAGGACGATGGAAGTTTCCGCCATGGAGTTCCATTTCGTTGATGGCTGCGAGGAGCAAGCTGGACTTTCCGGAGCCGACCTTTCCGCGGATGATTGTGATGCCCTCAGTGAGCTCGAGGGAGAGGTTCTTGAGGACGACGGCGTCGGTAGATGGCCATGAGAAGGTTGCGTTGTCGAAAACAATATTTTGGGCGCTGCGCAAGATGGTGGTTTCAACGTCACGGTCAGGTTCGTCCATGTATTTATGGACACGCTCGATGGGGATAGTAGTCTTCCAGAAGGCGGAGATGAGATCGAAGGCTTCCTTGACACTGGCTTCGAGTTGACTAAACAGTTGCAGTGAAGGCCAGATGACATCGTTGGGGAGACCCTTGCCCAGGATGAGAGTGAACAGACAGATACTGGCGAGGGGGTATGTTGTTCCGCCGGTGACGTTGAGTGTGGAAATGGAGGCAGTCACATACGCCATCTGCAGACGCTTGAGCATTTCCATGGCACGGAACTTCATGATTCTCGCACTCCAGGAGCTAGTCCAGCCGTTCAGCTTGAGAGGTCGGCTAGCTTCGACAAAATGAGCGACGGCTTGGGCTCGCTTGTCTGAGTGGGCTGTTCGCTGGCGTTCGAGCTGGATCAGCTTCTTGACGAGGAAGGTGTTGCAAGTGAAGAAGACACCCATGAGAGCAAATCCGATGCAGGATGGCCAGCCCATGATGTCAATGAGGTAGTACATGGTGAACACGACCTTGACTGGCTGAGAGACAAGCCTGGAGAAATCCCAGAAACGCTGGGAGATTTCGTAAGTGTCGCCTCGGACGAGGTTGACGACCTTGGCGTTGGAAGCGGGTTGGTTGGAAACAGCGGGCTTGACCTTGACCTTGCGCTTACCACAGAGTCTGGAGAAGAAGCTCTTGAATTTACCTTGGGTTGGTTGCTCTTCTTCATGAGATTCGTGGGAGCCGTCGGCAGGACCCTTTTCAGTAACGTCGGATCCTGGTACGGCTCGAGTGAGGAGCTTGCCAAATAGACCGATGAATGTCTCGCCGCGAGATCGCTCATAAGACTTGCGGCAGTACCATGAGGAAGTGGTCTTGGAAATTTGACGGACGGTGTCGACGCAGAACATGACCAAGCACCAGTAGATGGCTTCAGTGGGGTTGCCACGATCGAGAGCCTGGTACAGCTTGCTGGTGAGGCGAATGTTGGTGACTTCAAGGACCTTTTCGGTGATGGCAAGGGATGTGGAGATTGACAAATCGAGGCCATTGGCTTCGATGAGGCAAGGGAGCAGGCGGCCTTTGAGTTCGCGGAAAGTTTCGTAGAGGCGCATGTGCTGGAAGTCGAAGGGGAGCTGCCAGACGTCCTCGACATTAATTTCTCTGGTGCGGCAGACCTTGGCCAAGGGATAAACCCAGTTCATGGTCCAAAAACGGAAGAGATTCAAGTTGTCTTCGGGACTACGAACGTGAAACGAAGGAGGGAGCTTTGCGCTACCAATGTCCTTAATGTCCCAGGCTGGATCGCGTAGAGGCATGAACATGATGATGAGGACGCCGATGAGAGACATTGCGTTTCGGACAAGTTCGAGGGGGTCGATAAATTCCAGAGTTCGTTCGAGAAAATGAAGCGAGTAGATTCCAATGGCAGTGAAGAAGATCAAGATGTACTGAAGTAACAGCAGCTTGGGGGCTTTCGTGGGGCGCTCACTAATGGTGATGAGCATGACGGCTAGCCAGGGCGGCATGTCCCAAAGCTGCATGAGATCCTTAGGGTGAAGAATGAGAGGTACCACGGTTAAAGCAAAGCCGGTAAGGCCGACGAGGAGGAGGAGCAGGGTCCAATGAGTCCAAGACTTGCGCTGGACCTTTGGAGGGGGTTCCTCTTGAGCAAAAGGCAGAAGCCATAGCGGCAGATGGCGAACAATGAGATTCTGCAGCATCCAAGCCAAAACAGTCGCTACAGATAGACCAGTAAGAATGTATAGAGTGGTGGCTTCAGACTTGGTTGGGCAATCCTCGCCGTGGTGGGTTTGGTTGCTGTTCCAAATAATGCGGGGATGCGGGTAGGCAGCGGCGGGCATTTCGTAGCCACTGCCTGGGTGCTGGAAGTACAGCTGAGGAATTGATTGGAAGGACATGGTGCAGAATCAACGGAGGTCCTTGTAATTTATCCAAACTAGAGAATATTGTTAGTCAATGGGCGAGGATAGTGCGAAGGGGGTAGCCTCGTACAAAAGGTGTTGCGGTGAGCATTGAATGGCGGTAGTTGCTTATCTGAAGGTAAGAGATCCAAAAAGAAGGAGGAGTCAACGTGAATGGGAGACGGAGATTGGATTGATGTCTTGAATCAATATCCAGTGGACTTTGATTGAGTGTTGCCGGCTACCCGTGAAGGTGTCACAGCATTTTCTGCCACCCAGTCTCCAAGAAGATTGGGGAAACTCGGTGCGGGGGAGAAAGCAAAGCAAAGCAAGATGAGAGACGGAGAAGGACGACGGTCATATGTAGCTGGTGAGAGCAAAATCAGATTCCAACAAGTCAAAATACGCCTCTGGATTGACTTGAAAGGCAAAGTCAAAGTGTCGTCAAGAGAGTTTAGGCTGGAAAAGCCAGGTTGAGGATAGAAATTTGGCTTCGGCCTTGTTGGCGCCGAAGGTCGAGGGAATGAGTGAATGGGTGGGGTAGGGTGGGGGACACTCATACGGAAGGTGCTACCGCACACCACCCACAGGGAAGGAGCAACTGGCCCCGACTTCCCCGCGCTGACGGACCCTTTATCACGAGACGAGGCACAGCGGTGAGCCAGGATGGTGAATGAGGTGAAATCAAGTAAAATGTCTGAATTAGATTGCAAGAAACTGAATGCTAAAATCCAAATTTGTCTAAATGTTCAAAACATGAAATAATGGATACAAAGTTCCTTCACAGTCTGCCAACTACACCCAAGTGTGAGGCTTGAGTGGAGTACGCCATGATAACCACGCCAACCAAATAGGTATAGCAACAAGCGGACAGAGCAAAGTAAAAATTGAAATGAAGATCACTCGAATATACAATACAACCAAAGAGGTTCATTTTAATTTCTTATTGTAGCCAATATGAAATGCTGGATTTTTACTTTCTGTCATGATAGCTTTGACCTACCCGAGACTGGCCAACAAGTTGCTCGACATATCAGCAGTAATTCAGAAAACCAAAGAAATTAACACTAGAAATGATGTCCTCTTCATTGAGGACTTTCACTATTTCCTAGATCATCATATAAAATATCTTTGCGCAAGATTGGTTTAATTGACGTAGCATGTCGGGAACTGCCAACAATAATAAAACTATAATGCAATGACAAATCCAGAATAGCATCACAGGAAGTAACCATTTGTACGGACACAAAAGTGTAATGTAACCTAGCGGTGAATATGTCCTATTTTACTACTTTCATCAGCAATCTTGTCTACGCCATAGGCATCTATCCAACAATAGTCATGTCTCAGACATTCAACCGTCAAGGTCTCTGAGCAAGTCACAGTCACAATACCTTTACCTCCACATGTGATGCCTATGCAACAATTAATAGACATTTCAACAGAAGCTTAAAACATGTATTGCTTGAAAGTTACATATAAAAGTTTTACTCCATAAGCTTCCTAAACCGAATGCATGTACCGCCAGCAACACATCGCACAGCTTCCAACGCGGACCCAGCGTACAAAAGGACACAATGATTGGCAGGAATATATTTTGTTTGCAGATGGATTTTTCATTTTACCGTCACATGTACATATAAGCGCAACAGAAGTGAATCCCATATGTGAAAATGGCAATTGACAGCGGGTTCCCTGCGGATCAACGTAGTATTGATTCTCCGCAGCGAGACACTCGACTTGAATGAGACGAGGTAGCCATTGCGAGATACCCACCAGCACACCACAGCGCAGTAACCATGTCGACCAAAATTGAGTTACAATGTGCAAAAATGTACTTTCCCATCAGTGAATAATTTTATTATCAATGTTTCTTTCATGCTATGCAGAATGCCACTAGCTGAGAGTCTAATGGCTTGCAGCTCACGTGGCTGGCGTCGCCAAGTCAAGCCATCACGACTCCTCACTTGACGAACACAGCCCAAAGAACCAACCCGCGCGCGGTTGCCCCTGCGTGGCATTTCTGTCTCGTCGAGCACTATTCTTGTGGAATCAACTCTATTGCGACGGTTGCATATATCATGTGAATGCGATGGAGAGACCGTCATCGCTACCCGCCGTGTTGCGAAGTATTGCTTGGATCACATCGGTTGCCGCCATGGTCGTGTGCGGGTATATTCTTCATAAATGGCCAAAATATGGAAACGCGGTCGCTACAGGCGTTGTTGGTGTAAGGTTCCATCCAATCTTGGGGGAAGGTGGTGCATTTAGCTAATGTGAGGAAAAACCACAGATTGCGATAGCCATGTTGAACGATTCATGGCAGATGGTCGCATCGGCGGAACGATTAACTGACTTTCCCATGTTGGCGCCAGCAAGGCTCTTGTTACATGATGTATTTGCGCTTGTAGTGACGATAGGTGGTATTTTGTTGCTGGTGTTTATGGGGACGGATGAGAGTGATCGCGGCAACCTGGGAGACGAACTCAAGATGGCCGCGAGTGACAGTGACGATGAGTTCTCACAGGATGTGATGATACGGAAGGCTGTGTGGTTCATGGTTGCAGTATGGTAAGTGAAATTGATGCAGCAGTTCACAATGGGAAGGGAGTTGCTTACGTCTTTGCGCAGCATATGGAGAGTCGCCTTCATGATGACAGAGTCGTGGAGATGCCTCAAAACAATCCAGCGCAGACGACGCCTACTTGCGCGAAGGAGAGCTCTCGGACTTGCATGATACTACAGGAAACGGAGCAACAAGGACGAATTACGATGCAATGTTTACTTCTCGGGTCATTAAGAATATCATGGGATTTGCTTTGGCGTTTGGGTCGGATGCTTGATACCATTTGCGAACAGCGCAATGTAATTTGTTGGCTTGCAGGGTTTGGACACGACTAAGCCTTGCTTTCGTTTCTAATTTGATCATCATTTTGTTTTGTCACCATTGCTCACATCCAATGAAGTCCTCGGCCGATGATTTCTGATCTCGCCACTGCAGCTGCAGATAGGCACCTCCACAAGATCAGGGAGACGATGAGACCGACAGCCTTTGTTCTCGTAACCACCAGGGTTTTCGTGGCCTAAATTGCGGCCGCATCAAAGAAAAAAAAAAAAAAAAAAAAAAAAAAGCGTGATCTGGCCCGAGGGGCGAAAGCTGGAAAAAGTCAAATGGAAGCGAGATAAATTTTTTTAAATATAAACTAGAAACGGGACGAAGGAGAGCAGGCGAGCGGAGTTCGGTGGCCACGGACGTTGAGGTGAACCTGAGGATCAACGAGGGCCTATGAGGACGTTTCAAGTGGGTATGTTTGGGTCGAGAAATCTGGCCGGGAGTGGTGGAGTTGGAAACGTGCTGTGCTATTTTGGAGTTGATATTATTTGAGATTTACTTTAACTTGGTGTATTGAATCCAAGGCCCCGATCGGAAACTGGGTGGCATTATTGGCGACTGCATGTAATTGAGGGAGGGCGAATGGATTAAGCGCTGGCCAATACTGGCGACCCAAGCGTGCCAGCCCATTGGTAACAAACCAGAGGGAGCCGACGTCGCCCAGGCAAAGCATTCTGTCACGGCGCCTGCAGACAGAGGACCGTCACAGCCAATGGTAGGGGCAAGGGGCTTGGAGAGGGTGGTGGTGTGTTGGGGAGTGGTGGAGGTGGCAGTGCTGTGCAATTGAGACATTGTGGTTCGTCAATGGAGGGTCACCACATGGCATGGCTATCGGCTGCAACTGGGCTGTGATGCACTAGTCCAGGACGGTTGGAATGGGCAATCAGACGGGGGTTGCATCGTCATTGCGACGTCGGCCTCTGTTGGGAAGAACTGGATAAATTGACGATTGATTTGAAAATGCGACAGAGTGAGGCTATCGTTTCAATAGTTTGTTGAGTATTGAAGATGGACGGACACGCCGAGGGAACGCGTCATGATGGTGGGCAACCGTGGTCTTGACAAGGCGTACTTGACGTCGACATGGACATGGACATACGACACTGGCATGGCAATCGACGTTGAAACCCTGCTTTGATATGGAAGACGGTAGAATAGAGACACCCTCTGGCAGCGAACAAGACAGATGGACAGGTTGCGCAGATTAAGGGACAGCAAGATGGTGGCTTCACTATTGGCACCTCCGACGTCAGTGACCACTTGCCGACACGAGTAGACACCCAGAGAATGGAAACAAACAGAATGGCATCGGCACAAACACAATGCAGCGTGACCAGCAGAACAACTAGTTTGAAGCAGATCTCGGCGACCCTATCGGGGTAGACAGGGCAGACCCGGCCAAACAGGAGAGGCCTCATGACCCCGAGAACACACTACGGAGGAGAGTAAGACGGTACCAGACGAGACGCGACAGCCAGAGGGAGTGTGTGGGAATTGAACGGCGCTCTGCAAACGGTTGACCAGACTGAGCATGAGACTGAGACTCTAAGCCATAAACAATAGTCCACACGACACAGAATAGCCACAGCCAGAGTAACAAGGGAGGGAGCTTGAGAGGGAATTGAGCCACAATCCAGAGGAATCCAGGAGGCAGCCATGGTGGGAAATTGGCTGGGAGGCAACTAGGGCTGAGGCTGATGGGGTGAGGCTGATAGCGACAGGAAGAGTCTGTGTTGTGGCGTGTACTCCGTTGTGTTGATAATATTGGATTACGGAGATTTTTAATCTGACCAAACTGTGGCTAGTTTTACAGAAAGAGGGCTTTGGGCAAGGTGAGAGTGTAATAATAAGCAGGAGCACAGCCTCGACGTTTGACCATTTTCCGTGCCCCATGTCAGAGAGCAAGGATTACGGTTATGGGCTAGTGTAGACGAGAATCGGAAAATGGATGTACGTTGCAGACTGTCGGCATTTTGGATTGGTGAATAGGCGAAAAGAAACAGCCAAGTCGACTGCTTGAATTGAGCGACAGAGTCAATCGGAGTGACACGTCGGCAGGAATGGCTGCCTTGGATATTCGGATCAGTGACTCAACAGGCAGCAGACGCTGCTTGCAGGAGAAGTACTGTAAGGAACGCCAGGCAGTGAGACGATCATATGGGGGTGCCTTATACTTGACAATGTATGGGCTCATGTAAGACGGGAGAGGTACACACAGAGAGGATCCAAAGCGATCTGGCCCCTCTTGTTTGCAGGACCTGCATTTTGGGGGAGACCATGTACAGTACATGAGGCTGCTCTGGTGCATTGTATGGTGCTGGGCTGGTGCACTGTCTTGAAGGGGGACGGCCACTAGAACGGGCCGCTGTGGGCAGTGTTCAACCACTAGACAGAAAGCAGAAACACAGGCCACTTGCACACACACAAGGGGACAGAGACCCCGCTGCAACCACTGGCTGTCAGTCAACATCCAGTGTCACTGTGACCGGTTGAGCAGACCAGTTTCAACATGCGCGCGCCATCATTCACCTTGATCTATTTTTGGTTTCCCTTCATTTTTGGGCACAATTAACAGGCATTGGATGATGCATTCATTCAATCATTCATTCATTCAATTCAATCCCACAGAATTGTCAAATTAAAACAAACGTCATGTACTGTACTTACACAGTCAGCAGGTCATTCATGCCTCAGCCCCCATCATGTACAATTATCCACTTTGGCTTTTGTCGCAGGCAGGGGAGTCATTTCGGGGCCCCTCCAGCACAGGTACCACCACAGCGCATTTCCTAGGGCAGAGTACCGCACCGCCGTGTGTTTCCACTGTCGACGCCGTGGGTGGGTTAGTGGGTGGTGGCTCTCTTATTATTAGTGGCACAGGGAGGGACGAAAACAGCCCTGGCAGGCAGAAACTAGGCCTCTGGTTCCACTGGCCACCCCCCTGCTGAGGCCTCAAAGGCACTGCACTCTGCACTAAGACTGCGCCAGTTGAAGCGGCCACAGATGGTGTCTTGCGGCTCCACCCGGCCAGTCCCTTGTGTCTAATCCACCCAAACGGCGCATCACTTTTTATTTTTTTTATACTCACCCACACACGCGCGCCAATTCACTTACACACACTCCTCCCACGCCCACTACACCCTCTTGCGCGAACATTGCATTATATATCCTCCCACCTTCCCTCCCATTCGTTCACGACTCTTCTCATTCCTTCATACAAACACTCCATCCATCCATCACTCCATCAATACATTCATACAACAGCGTCAACTTACATCTCTCTCCGGTGTACCACCACAGCTTATCGACTCGCTTGATATACATCCGTCGACAGCTTCAACTTCCCACAAGAGTCCCTAACAAAGGGCCAAGTCGCAACAATGTGCAACACAACCATCTTCACCACCGTCTACCCCGACGGCCGCGAAGTCAAGAACAACCAACTCACCCTCTGCGAATCCTCTCGCTACGATCGTCCATGCCCAGCTCACACCTTTGGCCGCGCTCCGATCCAATACCACAACTTCCCTCCCACTCCCACATACTCTCCTCAGCCATCACCTTCTATGCCATACCACCCTCGTTCTGGTGATGAGTCTGATCGTTCTCACCGCAGTGGTGGCTCTTCTCGTCGCTCCCACCGCTCGTCAGGCATCTACATCAACGGTCAGCGTCTCTCGTCTTCACCACGCCAGGGTGGTGAGCGTGTATTCGTCACCGAGAGCCCCCCCACTGCTCGCACTCCTCCTCAAGGCTTTCAAATGTCCTACACTGCTCCCTCTTCTCCCCAAAGCAACTACAACAACCTCTACTCTACGTCGCCGCGCCAGTCCAACTCCACCCGTCGCCCATACATTGTGCAGGACATTCCTCGCATCAACGTCCAGCAAGTAGATACTCCCCCCAGCTCTGCGCGCCATGGTCGTACCGCCTCCAACTCCTCCAACAACAGCCGCTACTCTCAACCACGACCCGTGCCCACAGCTGACATCGACGCTGCGGAAAAAGAGCGTCAGCGTCAGGAACATCGTGAGGCCCGCCAGCGCAAGGAGGAGCAGATCCGTGCTCAGAAGATCAGTGACCGCATCAAGGACGCCAATTCCGAGATTGCTCATCGTCCACCCAAGCCTCGCCCTGAGCCCGTCTTGAAGCGATCGGCCACTCTTACACCCAAGACCCCTCAAGCTTCTTCTTCAAGGACCCCCCGGTCTGGAGACGATATCCTCTCCGACTCCATGTCGGGTCTTGGCCTGAGTGATTTGGAGCGCGAAGAGAAGAAGGCGCGATTACGTGCTCTTCGACTCGAGCGTGAGGAGGAAGAGGCCCAAGATGCCAGACTCAAGGACCGCATGTCCTTGCCCATTCGCCGGGCTAGCATTGCAGCAGGAAGCCGCCGAAGCAGAGTTGCTTACGGCAATGGAATGTACCGATATGAATAAGGGATTTCAATCAAGCAATTATTTGTACAGCATTTTGATTTTGGAGGAATAATACCAACAGCATAGCGCAGAGATAGATACAGCCATGGAACACAGCACAAAATGATACCACTCATAATTTTCTCACTCAACTTTTACTCGCCATTTGCCATTTTCATCTTTACTGTGAGCTGTCCCATGAGCCTTCACCCTGCACTCATCAAATACTGTATCGTCGTTGATGCCTGCATCAGGACGGGAGTCAACACGATCGACGCAGCATGCATGTCCCCATCGGCACGCCAAAGGGACGCACAAGTACATCGCCAAAAGTGACTCACGTCGGCTCCGATTGTCTCAATGCCAACCGAACTAATGCAGTCGTGCATAAGTAACCCCTCCAACCCGCGCCAGCGGTGGTGTGGTGGTTGCCTAACTTGGCTGAGGGGTATTGGCTTTTGGTTCGCCTCACAGCTGTGTAAATGGAAATAGTGCGGGGCATTTCTGCTTTTCAGTGGGAGACTGCAGCTAGTTTTGCCTGCCTGCCTGTCCATGCGGGCTTGGGATCATGTCTTGCTTTGTCTGCAGCCAGCGTGACCCTGTGCAGAGAGAGCCTATTTGTCCCGATGGGATGCCTGGAACACGAATTTGTCAAGTGATGATGAAAGCAACCAGGGCACGGATAATGTGAAATGGAAAAAGTGAGGGGTTTTGAATTCTGTTTCGTGCCATTGCGTACTGTACACTCCAGTGTAAGTTGCGCAACTCACTGTAATTAAGTCCGAGCAAAAACAAATCGGATGCACTTGGCGATGTAGTCCCGCTCCCGCGACGGACCAAAACAATTACTTCCGTGTCCATTATTAGGGCCAATGCCATGGTGTTTTTGCCAATACAAGCTATCTGCAAGGCATTCGAGGCTGTGCAGCAAGCTGCTGCTGGCTTGTGGCTGTGCAGGTTCGCCCTGTCTGAGGCTGCAGATAGTTTGTATGCCACTACCGAAACCCCTAGCAACTTCATCGGACCATGGCGAGGAGTGAATGAGTGAAATGCGCCATAAGTGTGATCGGTGGAGGGTGTCCAATTGAACGAAACCAGCTATCGTCGTCTCAATCTTTCTCACGCGATTCCTCCTTTTCAGCTGTCATGGTCGACGCAAGTAAGCTGGTGTTTATGCCAGTAATCAAAATTGAGCTACTTCTTCTATTTGCGGCCGGCGCCTGTAGTCTCAACCTCTCCACTGATGCGTGGGCGTGGGTATCATTTCAATCTACAGAACATGCTAGATATGCGCCCATCCATTCGTCACCAACACCTGCATCTCATTGATCAGGCATTCCACGCCCTTCTCTTCATTTTTGGCATCTTCCTTCATCCATTTCTTGACGCGCGACCAGGCAACCCGGTTGTCAAAGTTGAACACGAACCACCTTCGCAATCTGTTCTTCCATAGCCCGCTCCATATTTGCCCAACTGTCATCCATGGCCTGCCATGGGTAGCTGTGTACGCCGCACCACTATATCCTACGCGCACCTTTGGATTTAGGTACACTCCTTCAGTTCGTGACAGTGGGTTGTCTGCATGGATGAGACAGCATTCCGAGCCCTCTACGTGATGTTTGGCAAGAGAGTCGGGGACGCCACGGAAACGCAAATTTGACGACGTGAATGGCTTCGTTGGCATCGCCACTGATTTTGTTAGCTGGTTGCATGTCGAGCCCTGCAGTTCTCTTACCTATGCCATTCCAACAGCTTGCCACAGGTACGGGCTCATGTCGCAGCATCGCATTTCGCGATGCACGCGATCTGAAATATGGCCATGATTGCGTAACGGACTTCTCGCCGTTTGTATCTCGAAGCGCGAATGTGTCATAGTACATTGGCGGTTTGGAGAAGTCGAGCGAGCATGCAGCTGCGTATCTACCTCTGTTGGTCTCCAACAATGCAATCACATCTTCAGTCTACCAAACAGTTAGCATTTGGCCCCATACTCCCCGCATTGTAACAACATACTGTGAATACAACATCGTTAAGGAATAACACCTTGTCAAATGTGATGCCCTTGGCGTGCAAATCAATCAAATCCTTGATTGTCTTGTTGCGCAGATTCGCCAAGTACGGAATGCGCCGCACATTCCACTTGCCTACCGGCTTCTCAATCCATCCCTCTCCAGGAGTCTTTTCCATTTCATCCTTATGCGTCACGTCGGATACCTCGACCCTCCGATTCGTGACGCCTTTCTCTTCCAACTGGCGGTCCAAATCTTTCAGGACAGCTTTACTGTCGTCCCAGCTGCCACTTTCAAAGACACTGACAAAGATATTATCCGCTCCGAATACATCTACCAGGTCCAACACAGCGTTGTTCCAATGGCTCTTTAGAATGGCTCCATTGTTCCAATGCGTGCTGGCTATGTATATACGCTCCTTGGGCGGTGCTCTCGGTCGCTCGCGATCAGCATATTCGGTTGCTATTCGACTGTGGATATGGAGAATGCGGATGAAGTCAAAGAAGCTAAATATACAGAAAACAAGTAGGAGAAAACGCGGCCGTAACAGACGGCGGAACACGCGAGGCATGTTGTGTCGAGTATATGATGGCCGCAAGGAGTTGATGCTGTTCGTCGACTTTAGGGCTTCTGACAAAGCATCGCGGAAGTATCGGGTTGTGCGACTTGAAAACCGCAAAGTTTACCGACGAGAACGGAGTGGTAAGAGAGGGAGAAAGGAGCGGGGTGTTAAATTGGAGCTGGAGCTGCTAGCTGGCTGGTTGTGGTGATGGTGATGATGCTGGAGTCGCGATCGACGTCACCAATTAATTTGACAGCTAATGTACGGAGTAGTCTGGTCTGGTGCAGCCCGACTGGTTAGCTTCGATGGAGCAGAGGATTGCGGGGGTCGCTGTTCCAGGAACGCAGTGTCACAGCCTGAGCGGGCAGTGGATACAGGGGACACAGTGACGTTTGGCCAATGACATTTAGCGTTGCAGTCTACTGTAGTCCACTGTAGCCCACTGTAGCCCACTGTAGTCCACTGTTCGACGTCCTGGCCCAAGGAGGTTGCTTACGTTGGGCCACGACTTCTTACAGCCCCGTCAGCATACTCCTCACGGGTTATCCAACGTGAATTGTGATCTCCAAATTCTTACTCAGGAGTTCTTTAGTAAGAAAGACTTACACTTGCTCTACGAGCAATTAGTTTCATCCCGAGACATGCTAATTGTTTGTTTGCAATGCTATAGATCTACTTGCAGATCCCATCGTGATCTGCCGCCGCCCTATTCGGAGAATAGTTACAGTTTGGCGTGCACGGTGTAATTGTACTTGGAAATTTTAGTCGGTACTATTTTATCGTAACAAGCTCCCACAAGGCCTTATATAATTGACGGATAGAGAGACTGTGTCCGTAGACAAGATACGACAAATACGATACGTCGAGGCTCAGGTTTAGCTCGCTCATCTGCGGAAATGTGCTCGATTCTTTGCATGGTGCTGTTGCCATGCCAATCGGTCTCGGAAACATGGTCTGGAAAATGTACATGATCAATGGCTCATGGGATATCATCACATTTATTGTCATCGTAGACTTCACAGTGAACAGCACAGCTAACATTGCAGGCTGTATTTGGGTTGAGACAAAGGGCAAAACTTTGGAAGAAATTCATGTCATCTTCGGAGAGCAACATGATGCCGTCGAGAACGTTGAAGAAGCCCGCATGCAAATGTCTCACACCGAGCAGCAATTGTCAAGGACCAAAGTGGAATAGAAGAGTGAGAGACATAGTCATTAACTGTCTAAAGGCTATAGGTGAAGATATGAAACTTGGGCTATGATTCAACGCATTATAGCTCCGAATGTGTTTCCTTACAAGAAAGCTTGAAGCCAGAACCACGAAGCTTCTGGAAAACACTGTCGGGATCGTATTTGGCAGCAGCAGCACACAGCTTCGCAATGGATGTCTCGCCATAAGAAGCAATTGCATCTTGGCTGCCGCGAGCGTAATTAAGATACTTCCAGGGCCAATAGAGCCCCAACGACTTGGCATAGCTCTCCACTTCGTCCACGAACGCCGAAACTCTGGGCAAGACAATCTGTTCCGATTTGGCATCTTTGACTGCTGTGGTGACCAAAAACAGAATGCCATTATGCTTGTCCGTGAATCGATTCAGGCCGACGCTGTTACCGCCATTCTTGACGCCTTTGTCGGCCATAGACTTGCTGAGTGGCTGAAGGAACATGTTGGTGTTGAGTTGCGACTTCGCTGATGGGGCGAGTCGCTCTAGGTCCTTGTTCAATTGAGCAAACCGATCGGATGCGAACTTGATAACACGAGCGTCGTTTTGGAAGGCACTGTCAAACCAGATGTAACTACGAGAAGTTAATACAGAAGTCGATAACAGAAGTTCAATGCAGCCACTCACTGGTATCCTGCAACCTGACCAAATCCGAGCTCGGCTGTCAGCTCTGTCATGTCGGTTACTCGAGCTGTGTCGTTGTACATGCCCTTGACAGAGTAAAACGGTTCGAATGCAGGAGCCTTTGCGCGAGCTTCCGTATTATAGACAGCAGCATTGATGACTGTCTCGCTCGCGGTCTGGGGACTATACGTCCAAGCTAAAATAACGGAGCTGTTTTCATCTTTGTGCACGTTGTCGGTGAACTTAACCATGGCATTGGCCATTGCAGGAGCAGACCTCACATCAAAGGCTAGATTACCCCCCCACATGACCGGCTTCGAAGGATCTTTGTACTCAATGCCATACATGTCAAAACGAGTGACAAGGCCAAAGTTGCCGCTGCCGCCCTTCAAGGCGTGCCAGAGATCGGGGTTGGATTCCGCGTTGGCATTGGTGACAGTACCATTTGCGAGGACAACTTCGAAATTTGCAACGTTATCACAAGCCAGGCCATGAGATGCCTGCTGGAACGAGAGACCACCTCCAGTGAGATAGCCTGCAATTCCAACTGTGCTTACACGCCCACCTGGGACGACAACACCGTTTGTCGCAAGCGTTTCATACACACGCTGCCAGTCTGTCCCTGGCTGTATAGAGGCGATTTTGCTCTTGGAATCCCAAGTAGTAGAGTTCATGAGACCTGCATTGCGCATCAGTTAGCTATTGTACCGATGACTAGCGATGCTTCTCTACTAGTTGAAGTGGACTTACCGAAATCGATGGTGACGCCGCGTTTGACACTATTTGACAGTGGGAACGAGCCATGGCCGCCGGCGCGGATGCCGAATGGGCATTTGTTGGCAGTGAGTGTTTTAATAGTCTCTGCTACATCCTCTGTTGAGGCTGGCTGCACCATGCACCAAGGAGGGAGAGCTGCACTCAACGACCAATAAGAGTCGAGACGTGAATGATATGCAGTCGAGTCTGGGAGATATACTTTTCCTTTTAGACCGTCGGCCTCAGCAAGAGCTGTACACTGTACCGAAACGCAGACATTATGTTAGTAACGCTGTAGACTTTGATTTGTTTTTACTGATCGTCCGTCTCTTAGACATGCAAGCTGCAACCACAGACATCCGTTATCCCAAGCGAGCATAACCCATGCCACTACAATTGGTTGTATCTGGCGCAGGTCTCAGTCTAGGAGCGCTAGTCTTCGGATGCCGACGACAGTCCGCGGCCGGAACACTGCAAAGCAACACCCGGATGTGCTGTCTCACGTGTCAAGAGACAGAAGGAAATGGCACTTACACAGTGGCAGACATTGGGAGCGCTATTAACTGCCGTTGCATCCAAGGCAAGGGCTGCTAATACTAACCAGGAAAACGGTGCCATCATGCATGCGTTGTGCAGGGACGAGTCACGCCAGTCGACTGACTGAAGGGTCGCAACGGGAGAAAGTAGGACGACGGGATGGCAGGACCCGTGTTGCTTTAACGGTGCAGATCGTCCTTACTGAAGTGCTGGGCTATTGCAGGTTGGCTCCCTGTGATAATCCCCCGTCGGTGGGAAAGCGACTTCGCAATATAACTCAACTCAATGCTCGTCGTGCACGGAGCGAGAGCGCGAGAACAAGAGGCAGGGAACAGGAATTGTAGGAGCGGGGGATGGGGCGAGACAACCACTCAGGTTTTAACACAAGCCAAGCAGAGACATACAGGCATCAACTGACAAGGTTGTGTCGAGCGTTGACCAGGGTCCCCCTAGTTGCTTTCTTGCGGTGCTTATTATTGATTCGTTGCCCACCCCCCTTATTCTGTAGACACGGACGATTAATCTATGCCAGGATAAGAAAGGATACACACAGGGATTATGGCTCTCATATGTTTTCCGTATCTGCCGAGCTTTCAATGGAGGTGTTTTCACCCAGCCCAGCCTTCCACGAGGCGGAGCCCAAGTCAGCGACATCCGGTCGCCCTAATCTGCCTTTTATTATGGTCTTCCGCTTCAGCTACGATCATCCCGCCGAAGCTAACTTGTAACAGCCTCTTACGAATTGCTTCATACAACTTGCGGATTTAACGACTGCCGAGTCACAACTCGGCGCGAGCTATTAGGCTTTGCTATCCCATACAATATGTTGTCTCCAATAGCTACGGAGATATGGGCAGAGTTTGCTGTTGCCATGCTTGTGATGCTGGCTCGCTTCGCCACGAGGTTGAAACTGGTTGGGTTGAAGGGCATGGACGGCACTGATCTATTCTGCGCCATCGCTACCGTACGTTTAATGGCTTGCATGTGTGTTCTTCCTCGCTAACTTGTACGCAGTGCATGTATACAATTCTTTCAGTCATCGATTATTTGTTAAGTACAGGTACGCACGACGCCATCTCCAAGTCCACTACACTTCTAACTATCCATCCAGGTCGTTATCCGACAATAAACGAGCTCGACGACAAAACGGCTCTGCTAGTTCCCGACGATGAAGAGCATAAATACATTACCGGATCCAAGATGGTGCACTTCTCTTGGGTTATATATATTTGCATGATCTTTTCGTTCAAAGCCACGCTACTTTTCTTCTTCAAGAAAGTCGGGTAAGCTTACCAGTCAGATGATGTCCCCTAACGCAAATAACGCTGATCATACTCTAGCACTGGCATTTGGCGACAGGATCTGCTTGTAAAATACACATCGATATTCGTGGGCCTATCGTGGACCGCCTCTATCCTCGCCCATCTGTGTAGCTGCGTACCAGCCCATCTCGCTTGGCAGGTCAAGCCACACCCTGGCCCATTATGCACCACGCGACCACAGAATTATTACGTTGCGGGTGTTCTTAATGTTATTACCGACGCCATACTTCTTGTTATACCAGTGCCGATGTTGTGGAAGTTGAAGGTCAGCTTGCGTCGAAAGCTTGCGCTTAGCTGCTTGCTCTGCTCTGGTGTTTTCATCATGTGCTGCACGATTTTACGAACATATTATGTATTTAGCGACTCATTACTGCAGTCCACCGGCGTGGCCTGGGCAGGACGAGAGGGCGTTGTTTCTATGGTGGTGATTGCCACGCCGGGGCTGTGGTCGCTGTTCCGTCAGTTGGAGCACAAGATGCCGTCTAACAAATCTGCCAAACAAGTATGGCAGGGTACGCTAGACATTGTTACATTTGGCCAAAGAAGGCAGAGATCCGGTGGAGTCAATGAGGATGGCTTTAGTTTAGCTTCACACGTCCCCGAAGACGAACGAAAGCTGGGCAGCTCCTGCAGCACTGGTCAGCGTACTTATAATGGAGAGAGACACTCGCAGTCAAATACCGATGGGGACATTGAGAGAGGTGCTTTGCAGAGTGTTTCGACCCATGATGTGACGGCTGTAAATGCTCGCGTATTAGATAGGTCGAATCAATAGACTGCACAGGACGCTGTACCATGCTCTATGATATATGGTTATGCTCTCGTGCTTATGATATAATGAAGCTTTCATTGTCATGTGTATGAGAGATAAGACCAATTAATGTGTGTCCGATGTCAATGTAGCGATGTGTATTGAGGTCGTGACACTACAGTTCGCATCGCTATCGAAAAGCTGAGCCCAGAGCTCTTAAGTAAAGAACCAGGGCAGAAATTCTATCACCTCCAGTTGCTTGTAGTCTGTTGGTGCACCGGGTCGAATAAACCACCACCCCTCTACGATGATGGCGTTCCGTTTCAGACTCCCCATAGCCCGAAAGATCTCGCCGCCCATGCCCTCTCTCTCTTCATATGGTGAACTGAGAGCTGCTTCCATCTCTTGATGCAAGGTCTTCCACACCACAGGCGTGGTGCGAGCATCGTAGCTCGCCGGCCACGACGCACTCTTCCACGGTACTTTTCTGTTGTGTGGGAGCGGTACAAGATCGCATGTGTAACGCTCTGCCCTCCATGGCTCTCGTCCCTAGGGTATAACATCGAGATGACGGACTCGTGGCAATATGAAGCCGATGCTCTCTGCCCGTAGATAGTGGAGTAAGAATGTCTCCATGGCAGCCTTCCACTGAAGAGACATATCCTCATCCGGTCGTAAGCGATCGAGGCCAGCAATATTTATAGGAAGCTTGGCATTGATGCAGTGTCGCGTATCGCCGTCAAAGTAAAGCATGTCACATCGAAGGTTGAGCCGTAAACCTGGCTGCGGTAGGGCAGTGGAAGTCTCATTGGAAGAGAGAAAAAGAAACCCACCAGAACAACACAGCGCGAGAGTCTTGACAGACCTGGGTTACTATGGGCGGTCGATGGTGGATGTGGAAGTCAAATATCTGGTTGTTAAGTTCTGGACGATCGGTCGTAGATTGATTGTTGGGAATCTTCGAATGCGCGGTGCGACTGCAGCCGCTGATGTGAAATACACGAGGCCCAGAGAGAGTTGCTTCCCAGATTATTTGTCGGACGTCAGCAGGGAGATGTACTAACTGGATTCCCATAGCTGAGGGATAGTTTGAGTGTGCTTCACTGGCGCAGGTTCACAGTACAGCAGTCGGCGAAGAAGTCATGGCCGCAAGTGTGCTGCAGCCTCGGGTTGAATCAGGCAACGACTTAGCCCAATCCTTGAGCACTAGGCAGTGACAAAAGGGTGAGTACTAGATGTTGGCACGTTATGGGTCGGAGAGTTACTACCTTGCCTATTAACCTACGCGCGAGTGCGACACACGCTGTATTGAGGAAAGCCGTTCATGCAGTTTAATTTTAACCTGGCGCTAATGGCATCTTTCACTACTGTGTAAACGCCAGCCACTTACTGCATCTTAGCCTCCAAGACTGTCATTTAGGAAATATACTATGGGTGACAGTCGAGGTTGCATCATCCGAGTGCACATCGGGCATCTCTTACACTCCGTAACCCCGTCCGCGCAAAGCAAAGGTTGTGTTCTAGTAGAACTTCAGCTTGGGATAACTTGAAAGAATGCTTTTATTCGCATTTAAGAGTGCGATACTCCACCTGTGCTGTCTGGAATGGCGGAACTCCGTCTGCCTAGGATATTAGCTCGGTGCCTAGAGGAACTCCTTACGTTGCAATTTATCAGCCCCCCTCGTTAATTATTTGCGTTTCCACTGTCGGAAAACAATTGTTAGAGTAAACTGTAAACCCGGGCCAAACATAGCTGCGAATGGTTGGTCAAGTACTGCCTGCCTGGAAGATGACGCTCTCACGGCCGCGTCATGCTGCTCTCTCGCCAACAGTAATCGCTTATGACATGGTATTTTTCTATCATAATCTTATTTAGGAAACCAAAGAGAAACTTTATTCTTCTTTCTCTGAGGGTATTGCCCACAGTTGCTTCTTCGTATTTGTCGGTCGCCTTTACCACTTCGAATTCTCTTCGCAAGTCTCAACTTTCTTTGGCTTTCGCCTTCTTAAATATCATCTGCTGCTTTTGAACAGATATTGACTTCGTTTCCGAAATTGATTCATCTTGTCGTCATTTCAATCACCAGTCATCATGGAAGGTACGACTGAAACCCTCTCGATGGGCTCGTTTTCGCAAATCGCAGCTCTTCTCGATACGCCTTTTCCTAGCCGCTCAACCTTTTGCTAACTACTCTCGGCATGATAGAAGACGTTGCTGCTCTCGTCATTGATAATGGGTAAGCTTTTCCCATCACAACTCAATCGATCGTTCCACCACCATGTTTTGTCGGACGACCTTTACCTTGCCCTCCCCTTCTACATGGAACAGTCGTTGTACCATCGCTCTTCAGGCCATCTTTAGCTAACTCCAACGTAGCTCAGGAATGTGCAAGGCTGGCTTTGCTGGCGACGATGCACCCCGCGCTGTCTTTCGTGAGTTTCCCTACAATTAATGCTGTTTCGTCTGAGCCGTGCGGATATCACCATACCCGTTACTTTGAGCGAAAAGAATCACATTCGAAACACAAAAGGATTGTTCTGCCGGATCAATATGCTTACGAGTTCAATAGCATCTGTTGTTGGTCGCCCCCGTCACCATAAGTACACTCTCCCTTCTTACAAGCATAGCTTCATCCAGCATCTAACTTGTTTCCTAGCATCATGGTCGGCATGGGCCAGAAGGATTCGTATGTCGGCGACGAAGCTCAGTCTAAGCGCGGTGTCCTTTCGCTCCGTTATCCGATCGAACACGGTGTCGTAACTAACTGGGACGATATGGAGAAAATCTGGCACCACACGTTCTACAATGAGCTACGAGTCGCCCCTGAGGAGCATCCAATCCTGCTGACCGAAGCCCCAATCAATCCAAAGTCGAACCGTGAAAAAATGACTCAGATCGTCTTTGAAACTTTCAACGCTCCGGCTTTCTATGTCCAGATTCAGGCCGTCTTGTCCCTATACGCCTCTGGCCGCACTACCGGAATCGTGCTTGATTCTGGCGACGGTGTTACTCACGTTGTCCCGATTTATGAGGGATTTGCCCTCCCACACGCCATTGCGCGTATGGATATGGCTGGACGTGATCTTACTGAGTACCTCATGAAGATTCTAGCCGAACGCGGTTATCCGTTCTCCACCACGGCCGAGCGCGAGATTGTTCGAGACATCAAAGAGAAGCTTTGCTATGTGGCTCTTGACTTTGAACAGGAAGTCCAGACTGCTGCTCACAGCTCTAGCCTCGAAAAGTCTTACGAGCTTCCAGATGGCCAGGTCATCACCATTGGTAACGAGCGGTTTCGAGCTCCTGAGGCGCTGTTCCATCCTTCTGTTCTTGGTCTTGAAGATGCCGGTGTGCACCACACTGTCTTCAACTCCATCATCAAGTGTGACGTCGATGTACGAAAGGATTTGTACAACAATATTGTCCTGGTATGTATCTCGTGTATGGTAAAGCCTACTCAAGCTAATACTTTGCGCAGTCTGGTGGTACCACCATGTACCCCGGTATGTCTGACCGCATGCAAAAGGAAATCACGGCTCTCGCGCCGTCATCCATGAAGGTCAAGATTGTCGCTCCGCCTGAAAGAAAGTACTCCGTGTGGATTGGAGGATCAATTTTGGCCTCGCTTTCTACTTTCCAGCAGATGTGGATATCGAAGGAAGAGTATGATGAAGCCGGTCCTTCCATTGTCCATCGCAAATGCTTTTAAGTGCGGAAGGACTGGGTTCTCCGACCGCGAAGCTTGAAGATGCCTACAAACACTGACGGCACCCGAACGTAACCGTGATTAGTATTTAGCAATCAATATACTCGTTCAAGCGCTAACTGCCGATAAATGCCTGAGTCTTTCCAATCCCAGTCCTCTCTCTACACCACGTAGCAAACCTTACGGCGTCAGTTAGCAGTGCTGATAATCCTTCATGACAACCCAATTACAGATAGCCAATTGAGCACTAGCCTTGCCGAAACACCAAATTTAATAAGCAAGCTCGAAGACGCGTAAATCATAGTTGCATATCGTTTATTGTGTCTCGACGACCTATTTCTTTCAAGCATCATCGGACCCTGACGCTGCCAGGGCTTTGCTTGCAGAAAGAGCCACTACAGTCCACCACTTTGACGAGACGCATCACGGAACTTTGTCAATGGACTTAATTTGGCAGTGGACAGATGTGAGTTTGTAATTTGGCGACTTGGCCACACGGCGACAAACAATGCCAACTCGGTAGACATCTGCCACTAAATAGGGAGACAATACCTAGCTAAATTCAAAGCTGCAAGGTGGGACGAGCTACTAAACCAGGTGATATGGTATGCCGATATCGACGTCCTAGGATTTTTGATCAACTATAGTCTGGGCAACCGGCTCTGGCGCGAGTGCTTATGTTGCTGTCGGGATCATACCGTAAACCACCCTTCTGGCATTCAGGGAGGAGGGAAACATACACAATGCAGTCGCTAATGTACTAGAGCAATGCCATTGACACTTGGGCAATGAAATGCGGGAAGAATTAGCCTGGAAAGCCAAGTCTTGAAACGGCAAAGCACGGTTGCATACTTCACAGTGCAGCAATTATTCACATCCAAATATATCCTTCACAACTCCTTCAATAACCGAAACAGTTGCTCCGTTTCGATAGAGTTCTCGTTGGAATCGTAGAATAACATGTAATCATGATCCAAAGAGGAAATTTCCCTACTTGGAACGAACTGAGTAAGCCAGAGTCTCGCTGCTGCCGGTTGTCGCGGGTTATCGCTGACAGGTGACGTCAAAATCTCACCACCAACATCAATGCCAACACTGATTGTATTGTTTGAAATCGCCAATGATGGCGTCGGAATATACCATCTTGGGACGTTGGAGAGTAAGATTTGTAAACGGCGAAGCTCAATCTCAAGGGGGATCTGCATCGGCGGTAGTTTGAAGCTGCACGATCCCATGCTGGGAGCGCTGACGTTAGTGTTTTCTGGTCAGCGCCTCCATTAATTAGAGCCCTAATTAGGATTTCAATGATGTAAAAGCTTATTCTTCCATTATGCATGCGATATCCACGAGGGCTGTTTAGAGTTATGCGTAGAGTTGGGGAATCGTGTAAGCAGTCGGTGGCTGTGGAGGTTAAACACTCTAAAGCTTAAAGATGTGTGAAAATGAGAAAAACACGACCATTTCAAGTGCATTAGCAACTAGGTTCATAATTCGCTGGTGCTTTTCTAATTCGTCACATATATTCATTCACACTGCAAGTCGGGGCTACGAGACGGGGCTGTGGAAGCTCCCTCGAACGTCAACGCCACCAAATACATCTATGAAAACCCCAATGATTGGCCCAAAAACGATCCAAACAGGAACGAAAACGAGGCTTCTTGTTAGCTCATTGCTGATCACCTTCCCCCAGGCTTCTCAGCAACAGTCGTACTGAGTATACGAAATCCGGCAACCGCCACGTCGATCACAGCCCTGCGGTATCATGGATCATCAAGCCACCGACGAGAGTAAATAGTTCGATCAATCCTACTTTTGGGAACTCCAGTATACCCGATTGATACATGAAACGGGAAATCGTCAGGGATACTACAGGCAGCGAAGATATTGCTGGCTTACACCGATGATCCGTTGGCAGCCTTTGTGACGGAATGACTGTACCAACCGTGTTAGGAAGTAGCCAGTACATGAAGCTCAGTAGCTGTCATCGATCGGCGAAGAATAGGCTATGTAGATCTGGTATTAGTTTACAATGAATGTGGTGGGTATACTGTGATGTATATGGAAACCTCCGCATGGTACGGCGCGGTGTCGGCGCAGCCACTGCCAACTTGATAGACCAGTGAAAGCGAAGGATATTATTATTCAATGTGAGAATCAAGGGTTCTGTAATAGCGATTGCTACTCTTAGCTGCCTGGCAATTCATATCTTGGGCTGCATTGAGCAAGCTTAGGTTCACAATTCGACAACAGAGAACCAATCGTTCTTCCTCATGTTCCTGATCAACATCACTTCACCCCAAAACAGGATATCATCGTCGTAAAGACCATCGTCTCAGTTTCACTGGATATCCACAATCAGCAATATCTCCAAGCCACAATTCTCATCCCCTCAAAATGCTTTACCAACATCATCACCGTCATCTAGCCATGCTTTCATGCTCGCAGGCCAACTATCTTACTCAGACCTTTCAACTTTCTCCTGAACCACCTCTTACACGCATCAAGATATCATTAAACTCTAACCAACAGTGTCAATCTCCAGCTTCAACATTAACTATATAAACCCCTCGACATTCCTCTCAAATCCAAACTTTTTCATCATCAACAACAACTCCATCACAACAGCAAACACTTCTACAAACCAAACAAACACTTTCAAGCTTCCAGCTTCAACCAAACCAAACAACCAAAATGCAATTCTTCACCGTCCTCGCTGCTCTTATCGGCACCTCTGCCGCCTGCAAGTGCTTCAACGGCGCTGACAAGGACGACACCCGCACCGACACCTGCTGCGGTCAGCTCGGCGGCGTCTTCGCCACTGACGACTGCCGTGCCAACTCCATCTCCGAGCACCTCTCTGACTTCCGCAAGTGCTGCGGTGGCCAGTCCGACTGTGACTACCCCGGCGGTATCTTCGCCGAGACCGAGCAGGAGGGCGTCAAGACCATCCTCATGGTCTAAGTGTACCACGCGCCTTTCCTGGCTTTGTCTTTGTCTCAACTTGAAATCAGTGCTCGGTTGATCTGAGCTTGATTTTCTCCACTACCTGCGGACGCTTCTTCCTTCCTGCTGCGGAGGATGAGCTGAATGATTTAAGTTATAGACCGCTTCCTCTTCTGAGACGAACTCGTACATAGAATTTAGATTTCCTACGTCAATATACAAATAGCCTCGATTTTCTCTCTCTCTCTCTCTCTCTCCTCTCTGTGAATTACAACATTCATATCTTCAGGAATTATTTCTTACAGCCAATTAACCATGCATAAATCGTCCATAATAACCTTAACTCAACGGCCTGGGAAGCTGGGGTTGCTGACGCCGGCGATCATGCCGATCAGATCGCAGTCAGATTGAACCCTTCCCACGTCAGCGCAGAAGACGCATACATGGCTGCTTGACTTTTTTCTCAAACGTCTCTCGTTTCAATTCAAACTATATACAGAATTATTAATCGTTAGAATTATCCTTCCTCGCTTTAAGCTAAAGTGCGCAACCTCCCAGTCCTACCACGCTATCTTGTAAATCGCTGCTTCTCCAACACATCAAGTCTCCCCAAAATAATAATAATAGCAAGAATCCAGACCAAGTCAACGTTTCTCATCCATGATTCCCAGTCATCCTTCGGCGGCCGGTTGGTTCTTAGGTTTCCGCTCCAGCCTTAGCTGAGGTAGCTCCATCCCGTTCAATATTTTCTGTGCCTTGTCACCGCGCAACGTCTCCCAGTGACTGCGCAGGATCTCTTCGCCCACCACCAGTTCAAATCCAGTCAAGAAACAAAATGATATCTCTAGTCTAGCAAGTTCCGTCTCACTAACACCCCCAACCTTGGCAAACTTGGTGTGGGGATAAGACAAGTCCTCCAGCGCCTTCATCGCCACTCGCAGACCAGCTAGAACAAGTCGATGGGCATTGCGTCTTGTGACAGGAATGGCGCGTTCTTCTACCGCCAGTCTGTGGATATATAATGATGTAGCGAGGTAGACAGCGGCGCTCATGGGGCAAAATTGGTGCAGGCGCTGTAGATACTGGTTGATGGTGATTGGCGGCTCGTTCTTACTATAGAATTTCCGCGTAATCGCTCCATGCTGTAGATTGACTGGTTGTGAGTCTTCTCCAACTACAACGTACGGCGATGGGGGAGGTGATCTCCTGGCGGCTGGCTCATGTCGTAGACGCACACCGTCGATAGGCTCTGGTGACATGATAGCAGGTCCTTCTTGTTGTTGCGCTAGCTGAGCAGTCATAGCCGCACTATATGCTTGTAGCTTTGATTTACCGCCTAGACTGGGGTCGTTGGACGGCCGTTTGCCGGTCACGCTTCCGCTCCTTCGTTCGGCTTCCTCGCGCGACGCTTGTTGGCGTAGTCGCGCCAGGTTTTGTTGAGAATGGGTTCGTACAATGTTTGCCTTTTCAGCTTGCATGTCCGACATTTGTGGATACGAGGTCGTTCTGGGCGGCGGCGTAGGAGGAATATCGCCAGTCATTTGAACCAACAGCTCTACGCTGGAACTCAGCAGCCTTAGCGCCTCAAGTGCCGGCAACTTGAAAAGATCATGCTCCTCTGGCGGCGGCGGCGTTGATTTATTACCCTGGTCAATCGATAGTCGAGGATCGGATGCAGGTACGGGAGGAGGTGGGGGTTCGGTAATGCTTGCGCTGCTCGCGTTGGATGAGGTTTGTTGGAAAGAAGGAATGGCTGGTGCAGTCAATGTCGTGGCTGAGCCAGAGTTTCCCATGGCAGTATCCATGGCTGATATTGTATATTATATGTAGTATGGCTTTTGAAGATGGATATTAGGCAGAAGCGTAAAGAGTTTTGGGGTATCGTTGGCGAAGATTCAAGAAATGAAGTCGAGAAAGAACCGTGTGTCCAGTTCTATGCGGCGCGTCCTAAGTCGGGCGTTCTGAAGCAGTCGCATCATATCATCGCACGATTCAAAAATCCGAGTAAAGATTTTGGCGCTAGTAGTAACAACAAGTAGCAAATAGAGACAAGTGGCGGAGCAAAGCAGCGCAGGATGAAGAACCTGCCTGAGAATGATGCGCAAGAAGGCGAGGACGAGGGAGGGCGGCGGGGTGAAGGGTTTTGGAGTTGGAGTCGAGTCGCGGGGCACAGAAATTTAGCGGGTCGGTGGGAGGGAAGGCGCTTAAGGCACATGCTGCAGGAAGCAATTGCTGCTAATAATACTCTGCGTCGCAGGCCACCCTGGGTGCTGGGGTCGCTGCACTGGCTAATGATTGCTGTGGTGCACTGCGCCATGGTAGAGACGGAAATAACGCTAGCGATGGCCACTAACAGGTACGCTAACTTGCCAACAGGGGGGAAGACACGGCAATGCTCGGCTGTAATGCCGCTATCTAGCTCTAAAATGATAAACTAACATGAACAATGCATTTACTAAATAACAATAATCAACATCACACAGAGAGCCGGGTTTGTTTTCCTGCTACTCCGTCTGCATGATGTGCCCCGGCTTGGCTGCAGGTTGGTGGCGCAAAAAAGCTTCTGGGCTTCGCTGTTCACTGGGGCACAGCAGTTGGGGCAGCCCCTTTGGGGCAGTTTCACCTGTCCCCTACGGGCCCTAGGCGGGGAAGTTTTCAACGATCGCACATGATGCCCTGAAAACAGAAATGTGGGGATGGAAGTCGCTGCAGGTAACACTAATCTCCAACAGCCACTCAACGGTTATAATTAAGCTACATAACTGCATTGTAATTAACAATGCAAAATTCATCGGACAACGTCCACAGCGACCTCGGCACAGCATCACAAGCAATAAGCGCCAAAGAGAAACATCATTCAATGCCATATATTACATTTGTATCGTTGGCAACATATTAAGGCTACTATATACGTGTAAAGTCGTTGAACTCATGAGGTTTCAGCCAATCCAATCTTTTCTTTTTTATTCCAATCAAAATCGCTCAGCTTTCAAACACAAAATGATGCATCTTCAAAGCAAGTCCCTTACTCGGCAGGGTCCAGACTCTGGGGGTTGCGGAAAACGTTGGTGGCATCCCACTTCTTCTTGATCTGGCGAAGCTGGGGCACCTTGTCACCCCAGTAGAAGTCGTTGGCAGCAGTGCGGTTGAGGAACTTGTCAATGTAACCGGCATAGGTCGTCTTGGCGTTGGGGGCGCCGGCAACAATGTGCTCGTGAACACCATCGACAAATTGGTGGGTGGTCTCGGAAATGTTGGACAGGCTGACAAGGTAAGACTGGTACATCATGAGAGCGTCACGGTGAGGGTAGGCGGTAGCGTCATACGGAGTGTCGTGCATGGCACCACCCTCAGAGTTGAAAATGATAAACCACAGCAGGGTACCAGCATCGGCGCTGCCCATGTAGTTGAACAGGTTGTCGATGCTCTTGTCGTCCAAAAGATCCTCCTTGTTGAAAGCAAGAGACTTGCTGGCAAAGTGGGTGGGCAGGTTGGAGAGGTACAGACCAGTAGTCTCAGCAATGTGAGCCAAGCTGCCTAGCCAGTCCATGACAGTAATGTTGAACTTGCCACCAGCAGGGAGCTTCTCAGGGATACCAGAGGCGTGGTATTCCTCCTCAGTTCCGTAAAAGGTACCAGTGATGAGAGCGCCGAGGGGCTCAGCAATGAAGAGAGTAGAGAAGCGACGGTCCATCTCGGGGTCGCCAATCAGCTTCTGCCAGCCGCGGTAGACGGGAGCCATCTCGCTCTGCTTGCCAAAGCTGAGGCTGTAAGTGAATTCGACAACGTTGCCAGGCTCGGGGTGAGTCTTGACCACAAACTCGGTAATGACACCGTAACTGGCACCGGCACCACGGAGGGCATAGAAAAGATCCGAGTTTTCCTTCTCGTTGGCGCGCTGGATTTTGCCATCAGCAGTAACAACTTCCACCTCGACAACGTGGTCAAGGGCACTCCCCCACATGCGGGAGCTGGGACCGAGTCCACCCTGTAGCATTAGTTAGCCAAAAGGTTCAATTCGAGGAATGATGCAATGCAAGGCAACGTACAATGGTGGCATGTCCTCCGATACCAACTCCGGGGCAAGTACCGTGAGCCATGGCACGCTTGCCGTTGGCGTGAAGCTGCTTATCCAGGTCGCCAAGGAGGAAACCGGATCCGAAAGAGGCTTGCCAAGTGGTGGTATCCATCTTGAAGTCGTTGAGGTTCTTGAGGTCAATCATCAGACCGTTCCCATCACCACCGAGGCCAAAGTTGCTGTGGGCATTAGTTAGCATTGTTGGTCATGGGTTGGCAGCCGCAAGAGGCTAAACACAGGATCAACTACTTACGCATAGGAGTGACCTCCAGACTTAGCCTGGACGTGGACATTGTTTGCCGACGCGCACTGGATGGCCTTGGAGACCTCATCGGCGTTATTTGGGCGAATGACAGCACTGGGAGTGACGGGGACGTCGAGGTTGTAAGGCTTGACCCAAGCAGCTTGGTAGAGAGGAGTGTCGGGGTATGCGACGCAGCCAGAGCGGCCATCACAAACGGCGTTTAAGCACGTAGCCAGGGGAGTGCTGGGAGTGTTGCCCATGATTGCGGTTGATTGGCGGACGTATCGTGCGACAGGCGAAAAGGGTCAATTATATGTTGTCTGTATACTTGTTCGACGAGATGGGCAAAAGGGAGGGAAAACAGCCTTTGTGCACCGAGACGCGAGGAGTTGGAGATTCAGAACAGAACAACGGAACCAGGACGTCGATCATAGAGGGTCGTCGGGGGCAATTATAAGATTTGGGACCATGTGGAACTGCTGGGACACTAACCTGAGGGATGGAATGACTGGTGACATGGACAGCAAGGAAAAAACTAGATCAAAGACAATGGCTGGTGCCAGTGGCCTCACCACGGCCAAGATTTCCTTTCGTAGACGTGCACCCCTGCCCTGGAGACCCTGTGCGCTGTGGCTGTGGTTGGCTGGAAACCCAGGAACAGGCCGCTAAAATTGCTGGCGCTGCGGAGGTGCTGTGGAGGTGCTGTGGAGGCGGCGCAGGTGTGCCGTAGCGAGCTGGCCCAAGGGCTGATTGTGACAACTACAGTGGATCACTGCCCCGGAATGAACCTGACCCGTCCCACCCGCCGCTGCATAGTGCCCTGTATTTAGATTTTTTTTGGGTTCGTCGTGCCTGGTGCTGCGCTACACGGCACTGAACAACGCACCATCGCTGGCCAACTGACGGAGGCATGTGACAGCTGTCAATCAACCGCTAACTCGAACTCTGTTTTTGTTGCCTGTCCCCTGTGTCCCCTTTCACTAGCCAGGCACACAATGGCATCAAACAGAGCCATGCCCTTGCTCCAAATGCATGTCTGCATGTCTGCATGGTCTGCATGATCGGGCTCTGGGGTGGCTTCCCCGTATTCGGGTTCGTCTCCTGTTCTTGGGGCAGCTTCAACACACCATCTCCTGACTGCCCCTCCACAGGAAAGGGGATGGCTCCGATCAAGACAGGATCATGTTTGCTCCTCCTCTTGTACAACGTAGTACGACACTAACCTACGTCGATTGGTGCCCTGCCCATGCACGGCTGACGGGAAAATTTCATCTCGGCCAATAAGCTCTACAACTCGGCCTCTTGCTCAAGTTTGGGCTAGTTTGCTAGGTTCTCTCGGCGGTTTTATTGGCCCCGGCCGAGCCCGCCCAGTCCCTGGTCTTCAATGCAACCTACATGCTGATCGACGTCGAGTTGCCCTCTTGGTTCTTCTATGGACTCCTCTGTGGCTGCCACAAGGTCACCCTACCCAGCCAGTAGGAACATTCATTTGCGGCCCAGTGACCAGAAGAGGCAACACAACCAACTTTACGAACACGACTCTGCAGAATCTACCGATTCAGCAATATCTCACCTCCTCCGCATTAGCAGGCGACGTAGATCAGGCACGACAACCGACATGACCAAAGAACTCTAAGTTAGCTGTTGGCGACCTCTGCGATGCTCAAATCATGCCACATGCTGTGCCAGACGCTAGAGTGCTGCATGAACCAGGTCACGCTGCACTTGGTTCGCTTGAAAATTCATTCATCCTGGACCCTAGACGATCGCTTCTACGCGTGCACATCAATAGCTTACTAGCTTATTATGGTTTGTCCGCGCGCGCAGATAGTTGCTCCCTGGCAAAGTCACTCTCTTGCTTCACATGACTACCAGGAAAAAGGTGTCAATCTTGGACAATAGGATGAAATGTTAAAATTTCCCGCAACATTTTCTCGTTTATTTCTTTCTGGTTTGACTTTCATTTTGTGGTAAGCACTAATATGGCGGAAATATTGTAAGAATAAGCGGCCATCTCGGCCCCTCCGTGTCTCGATTTAATATGGTACCTGAGTGTTGACACCGTCCAACTCTCGCTGCCAGCATCGATGCTCACTCAGCGACAGGATGAACTTTTCTAAAAATCCCTTAGCATTCTTGACGAGATCGATGGCCTCGCCAAAGCTGTTGGCACTGGTGTTTCGCAGCGTAACCACGCCGTAGTGCTCCTGCGCATCGCCACTATCCGATAATGACAGTACATTGCTCGGCAGACGAAGTGCCTTGTTTACGAAATCGATGCCTTCCTCTGTTGCAGCAATCGTCTTCAGGTGACCAAAGGCCTCGCAAATCCACTGTTGAGCTCTCATTGTCTTGGACAGAGTTTCGATGGACTGCTTGCCACCAGGGACGAAAATAGCATCAAACATGGTACTTCTTTGACCCTCCAAGTGATGATCAGGAACAGTGCCTTCATGATCGGATGCATTCTCACCGTCCGCGTAAATCGCACTTCTTCGTGTTCCGATCACAATGGGAATGGCCTGACTTGACTGGAGAGCGCCCATCATGGCATTGAATGCGATGGAGTCGAAACCATCAGCGATCAAAATCGCAACTCGGCGAGACGCGATCGTGGGCGTCTTAGGGACGTATTCCAGCTGGCTAAGACCAGAAGTCTTCTTTCCAGCATTAGGCTTCCCACTTTGCGCATATTTCGTGGCTCCGACATTCTGCGCAACGGTCTTTGCCAGGTCAATGTCGATTTCTGTGAGTCGGTTGACTAGTCTTTCATATACAACAGGGTCATCGCAATGATCGAGCTCGAATGAGAAGGCTGCTGTGATATGCGCCTTTTCGACTTCAGACATAGAGTTGTAAAACAGCTGTGCCTGGGAAGTGTGGTCCTTGAACTTGCGACTCTTGGCCCTCTCTTTAATGCCAGCGACCTTGGCAGGATAGTCTTGATAACCTCCCTCATCTTTGGATGCCGGTGGCTGAGCTTCGAATCGGTTCGGCCAGTAATTGACGGTGCCCTTGGAGATGGTGTGTCTCATGGCGCCGTCACGATTGAAACTCATGACGGGGCACACAGGTTTGTTGATGGGCAATTCCTGCCAGTTGATACCTAATCTAGACAGCTGGGTGTCGAAGTATGAAAAGTTGCGACCTTGCAGCAATGGATCATCCGAGAAGCCAATACCAGGCACGACATGACCAGTGGCAAATGCAACCTGCTCGGTTTGTGTAAAGTACTCATCGACGTTTCGGTTGAGCTCGAGCTCGCCAATGTATCGGATGGGGACGAGGTCTTCAGGCCACACCTTGGTGGCGTCAAGAATATCAAATTCAAAGTCATGCTCCTTGGATTGAGGGATAACCTGAATGCCAAATTTCCATTTGGGGAAGACACCGTTGGCAATGGCTTCCATGAGATCTTTGCGATGAAAGTCTGGATCCTGTCCACAAATCTTCAGCGCCTCATCCCAAACCAGTGAGTGGACTCCTAGCTCCGGTGTGAAATGGAATTTTACAAAGTGCAACTCGCCCTTATCGTTGGTCAGCGTGTATGTGTTGACACCAAAGCCTTGCATCATTCGGTATGACCTGGGAATTGCTCTGTCGGACATGGCCCACATGAACATGTGAGTCGCTTCCGAATGTCCGAACATGAAATCCCAGAAATTATTGTGTGCACTCTGAGCCTGGGGTACTTCGTTGTGAGGCTCGGGTTTGCCAGCATGGATGAGATCAGGGAACTTCATGGCGTCTTGGATGAAAAATACCGGGATGTTGTTGCCAACGATATCCCAGTTACCTTCCTGGGTGTAGAACTTGACAGCAAAACCTCGGACATCGCGTACTGTGTCTGCGGATCCGCGACTTCCTAGCACTGTAGAGAAACGAAGGAATACTGGCGTCTCGCGTGCTGTGTCAGTCAAAACACCAGCGTTGGTGACATCTGCTGCAGACTCGAAAAGTCTGAAGGTTCCGAATGCACCAGCGCCTCGAGCATGGACAACCCGCTCAGGAATGCGCTCGTGATCGAAGCGATGGATCTTTTCGCGGCCAAAACCATCCTCGAGGAGACTAGGTCCAATGTGATCCTCACGGTTCACTCGCAGCCAGTCGTCAGTATTCGAGATTTTGGTGCCAAAGTCGGAGGTGAGGCGGGAGTCTTTGGTAGGCTCTACCGTGTCGGCGGCAAGTTGCTGTTCCTTGGCAGCAGCTTGGCCCTTGAAGACCTTTTTTACTGTCTCTGGAACCATATTCGACATTTTGAATAATTCTTGGAGCTCTGTTTACATTACAAAGTCACAGCCGCGAGACAATCGCAGCTTGGGAAAGGACGTGTTTTATACTTTTGCGGCGCACCGTCACTGAGCCATCATCCAGGTGGGTAGTCGTCATCGACATGAATGGACTTTCACGTTTTTGGCATAGACATTTGACATCAATAATTACGTGGGTAATGAGCTGTAATATGCAAGCTCTAATTGATTGCAGAGAAGACATGGCGTTGTGTGATGTAATGTCTACGTTTACGTTGTGGAGAGAGGACCAGTTGTTCCGGCTTGCCACTCCTCAGGCTAAACGGCAGTGGTTCGATAACCGGTAATCGGTTGTGCTCTCTATTTTGAGGGCAGGGCCCATTAATTCTGACGAGATTCGTATTGTGTCTCTACACTCTGGCTGTATGATGACCAGTTGACGCGACGTGGTCGCCATCAGGATCGTACCCTACACCGAGTGGCGGGGTTTGAAAATGCACTGGTGAGTTCAACACACAAACAGAATGAGCAGCGGTATCAATTAAAACAGATATCCCTATTGATGCTGAGAGAATTTGAGATTTAAAAAAACAGATGGGTGGTGCATATACCCGTTGGCCTCATGAGATAGACGATTGATCAGCCTCCCCAAGGTGGTCTCAACTACACCACATTTCAACGCCAACCCCACGCAATTGGTTTAGTACAGAAAAGTCCAGGCCATGCTGTCGAAAGGACACCACAACCAAATCCACATGGGTTTCAAGATACTCACGCGTCCAGCTGTCAGGACCGAAGCACGGTATCTGTGGCACTGCCTCTTGCTTCACCAAGGGGTCTATCCAACTCACATCCACTTTATCGATCAGTACCAACTTCCTTGCGAGCTCCAACCCAGGTGAATTCACTAAATGCGATTGTCCAGGCTTAAATCCCATGCCTACAATCAATATCCGCGGTCTCGACCTTTCATTCTTACTGGCCAACAATCTCTCCGCAATCCGGCGCGCGATAATGGCTGGTCGCTCTCGCATCTTTTCTGTTGCCGCGTGGAGAAGTGGGAATTCGTTGTTCGCCAATAGGTAATATGGGTTGACTGGGATGCAGTGTCCCCCAACTCCAAGGCTAGGTGAAAAAGGAAGGTATCCGAACGGCTTGGTGGCTGCGGCACTGCTGACCTCAAACGGATCGATACCATGCGCAGCACACGCGTCCGCCATTTCATTCGCGTAGGCAATACCAATCATCCTCTGGCAGTTTTCGTAGAGTTTCATCATTTCAGCCACCTCAGGCCGTGACACTGTAACCAAGCTATCGAAGGCTTCGGAGTATAATCGGCATATGGAGTCCAGTGAACCCGGCGCAATGTCGTCAAGACCTGACACAACCTTGGGAATGGCGTGTGAGGGAGGCTCCGTCCTGCCGGGGTCAACTCGTTCCGGAGACATACCAGCCAAGAAATTTCGCTCATTCGCAATGGGACCCAGTAGCTCACGGGTCATCCCGACAGCCACAGAACTCTCAATCACGACTGTTGATCCTCTTCGACCATATTTGGCAACAGCTGATAGTGCACTTCTCAGGAAAGACGAGTCGATGGACTTATCTGGTAAGAGGAGCGTTGGTACCGATATGAGGAAGTGAGTGGCTTTTGCAATTTGCTCAGGCTGACATGTGAATTCAACGCTGTTGTTATCGAATTGCAATTTGCGCAGTTGATCGACTCGAGAGGTTGAGACGTCATATCCAACGACACGATATTTTCGTGAGAAGACTTGAACAAGATGCTCACCAACGTATCCGACTCCAATGACGGCAACTAGAGGCTCATCACTGGCTGAAACTATCTCTTGCGACTCTGTGCTTTCCTCAGTTGGAAGAACGGTCTCGCCTGGTGGAGTATGATCGTAGTAGGACTTTGTAGAAAAGCTCCATGATCTCGTGAGATCAGCGACAGCCTTGGTCGGCAGCGCCTGGGTGAGAATGTCTTGGATTGCGAGGTCTGCCATATTCTCGATGTAGAAGGATATGGACTGGCTACATCCAATCAAACAGATTGATGCCACACGACGGCCTTACTGTCTTCTTCTACTTACTGGACGCTCGCACTACTAGATACTACATTTATCTTTCGTCTACTTCGACTTGCTGTGATGCACAATCCGACTCAAGCACTGCTCTAGTTCATCCCATGAATATGCAAGGGAAATTACCAAATCCATTCAGCTCTCTGCAACACCCAGCCTAGTTGCTACAAGGTGCGGAAATGTAAATTATTGGGTACCACAGCATCACTCAAAGAGAAGATCGTGTGACATTGTAGCCTGCAGTGGATACTAGCACGACCATGTCAGTATTTCCAATCATTTGAGCACTCATAAACTGCATACTGGATTGAAATAATACGGCCATTCGCCTAACATTGGCGGCTACTTGCATACTCTGGTCGGGCTACCAACGCTCAAAATAGACAGGTTGCACAACCACAGCGCTGCATGCGATCGACGTATGGTTGGCTACCAACTCGAAAGTTGCTATTTTATCCAGCATATACCTATAATGCAACCACTTGGCAAGCCAAAATGCAAGCCTCTATAGGATTCCTGTCAATAGCCCGACGGTGTGGCTCCGAAACGGTAATGACGACTCAGCCCACCATAATAACAGACGAATTGAGATGTTGTAAGGTATACCAAAATTGAATACAAGCACGATAAAGATACGAATTGTGTGCTATAAGATGCGCGGCCCTCGTACTTTATGAAACTGCCTCACAACACCGAACCCTGACTTGTTTGCCCCATTTGTGACTTCACTACTCCGAAACGAGCCTCTCAGCATTTCTTTGCGCGTAAAGTACGACTCACAATCTAAGTCGTCATCATGCAGATTCACTTGCTCTTCATTGCTGGTGTTGTTTCCGCGTCTGGTTTACCTAACTTATTGGCGCCGCTGGCCATGCGCGCCAGCAAAGACTCTCAACTGCGCAAGAGGGCTGAATGCGGCCCAGGAATCGGCTCGTGCGACCCAGGATACTGCTGTTCAGAAAGTGGCTATTGTGGCAAAACAACCGAATACTGTGAGGGATCTCAATGCCAGCTCGACTACTGCGACTCTTGCGATACCTTGTAGGATACCACTACCAGATGCATTATTCATCCACTAACATGAATTCAGCTTCCCTCCCCCAGGTCCAAGTACCGAGACCATATCTCGCCCTAAGGTTGGCAACGTGCCATATGGTGAGACACTCACGTTACACAAGTACTTGGGTGAGAATGCTAATTTCAGCCCAGGCACAATGATTACGAGCTGCAGTGTTCCAGGCACTATCGCACTGACATTCGATGATGGCCCGTATCTCTACACCAATGATATGCTGGACCTCCTTGACGACCTCAACGTCAAAGCCACCTTCTTCGTGGCTGGCAACAATCGAGGCAAGGGCTCCATCGACGATCCATCCCACGGCTGGGTTGACGTGTTGAAGCGGATGTACAACGCAGGTCATCACATTGCGAGCCACACTTGGACACATCGGGACCTCAACAAGGTCAATTCGACGGTTCAGTGGTCCGAAATAATCTACAACGAAATGGCCTTCCGAAACATTTTCGGCTGGATCCCGACGTACATGCGACCACCGTACTTGGAGTGCTCTATGGAATCAGGATGTGCTGACCTCCTTGAGTCGTTGGGCTACCATATCATCACTGACAATATTGACACGAAAGACTACATGTACGATGACCCGCAGCTTATTCAAAACTCCAAGGATAGATTCAGCTCCGGAGTGTCTACTGACTCCAACAACAATGACTACATGGTTCTCGCTCACGATGTGCACCACCAAACAGTGGTCAATTTGACTTCTTTCATGGTTGACACAGCAAGGAAGCGAGGGTATAAACTCGTCACGGTAGGTGAGTGCCTCGGAGACCCAAAAGAGAATTGGTACCGCAATGCACCTATGTCCGAATCAACCGCAACCACCACACGGCGATCTTCCACGTCCACCACAACAACACCCAGCGTCCCAACAAAGACCGAATTAACCATTTCGCCGAACCAGCGCTGTGGTGGTGACACAGGCTACACCTGCCAGGGATCACCGTTCGGAAATTGCTGCTCGCACTACGGCTACTGGTAAGCTAAAGCACCCACAGTATAGAGCCAAGCATGTTCAAACGCAAGAAATTGACTGGCTGTGGAATCTCTAGTGGCTCGGATGCGTTGTACTGCGGAACGGGCTGTGACGTGGACTTTGGCACATGCAGCCCCGTGCCTGGGGGGATATCCGATACGACCAACGGGCTCTGCGGGCCTTTATTCGCGGCTACCTGCAAAAACTTCGGCGGGAAGAAGTGCTGCTCCGTCTATGGATACTGGTAAGTCACCGAGTTCGTGTGAGACGCATGCCCAGCTGACGTATTGAGTGGTAACTCGAAGGGACACTGTGGTGAAGGTTGCCAGGGAGACTATGGAGTATGCAAGTAGATTGAGGTGGATGAGGCGCATGTAGTGAGATTAGATAGTAATGACGCTATTAATATCTATGCATTCAGCTCTTGTCCTGCACTTCGTGAATGCCGTTGGGTGGATTGTGATGGTGTAACGCCAGACGCACGATATGCTTTTCATGCCATCTACCGTATGCCGCGTTTCAAAGAACACTTTTTTGTTACTTTGATACAGAATAGAACATTACGGAGTCCCGTGTGACGGAAAACAAACTTGTTGTAGATGTTTGCAAACTGTCAGTGTCAGGCAGGTAGGCAGCTCGGGGGAAACTGTCAGAGTGATGGTGTAATTGCGGCCCGGAAGTCTTCGTAAATTAAATATTCAGAAACAGCTGAAGTAGGAATGAGAAAAACAACTTTCTAAGCATGTCAATAGCCTATCATCTGACCCGGTCAGAGATCTTTATTAGTAGCCAGCGCAATGCATGCGGCTACTTCCGCCCTGACGCCTCTTCCGATTTCCTTTCGTATCCCATCATGTATTGGATCTCATTTGGCCGTATTGGTGTCGTGTAGATTGTCTTGGCCAGTTTCCCTTTCCAATATGGTGGCGTTCTAACAATAGCCTGGGCTTGACCGTGCTGTATATGAATTGATCTGGCTCCATACGTCTGTCTTTTGAACAATCTCGCCAAGTCTAATCTCTAGAGACGAAATCATGTACTCTCTCCGAGGAAATCCACAATCTGCCGAGACGTCTGATGCTGACGTGTCGGTGGAGAACTTACGGCCACCCAGGCGAGCTGTTGCGTCGAGTAGCGCTTCTCGAAACTCTGTAAGTGTCTCACTCTTGATGATGGAGATGGTGCTGACCTTTTAGTCGATTTTGAGAGATTTGAATGGATTACCGTCGGGAATACAAACTCCACAGTCTCATGCGTGCTCATGGCAGTCTGGTGTTGATTCCAATGCGTCGTTCAGCTCTTCCGTTCAGCAGGAGGAAGCGAAGCTAAGATGGAACTCGGATGAAGAATTGAAGCGTGTATCTAAATCACTTCTTCGTTTGCAGAAATGGAGTCTCATTACCGGGTTGGCCATCTTGAATGGCGGTCTGATATATGTTGCCTGGACATACTGGCAGGTATACTACCTGTTTATCGTCCTGCTCAGCTCCAACACAGTCTTGCAAGCGGCCATGATACTATGCATTGTGGCTCATTTTCTGATCATGCGAGTGTTTTGTTTCTGCATGAAGCGAAAGGAGGTAGTTCCCGAAGAGCCAGAGAAAATGACTCTTCTGCTGCCTTGCTACAATGAGACCCATGAGGAACTCAGCCGTTCATTGGATTCTCTGATTGAGCAGCAAGGAATTGAACAGCATCCACGGCTCATTTTCATTGTGGTGGACGGAAACGTCCGGGGTCCCGATATGGACAAGACCACGCAAGACTACCTCATTGAAGACATTCTGGGTCCGGGCCTCACAAAGCGATTCGAAAATGGTTATCGAGCTCGCGACGGACTCTTCATGCCCGTCAAAATCCAGACTGGCTACTACAAAGGACTCCCCTACGTGTTTGTCGGTAAACGCTATAATCAAGGCAAACGCGATAGTTTATGCTTCGCTCGTTCGTTCTTGTACCATTTCAAGAACCGCTCAGAAAACGTCGTCACCATGTTTAGCAACGATTTGTTCGAGTACATTGGCAACATCTTCGTGCAGCACGGCCTTGAAGACGTGGACTATCTCGTTGGCATGGACGCTGACACTGTTTTTGAAGAGAATTGCGTCCACGAGATGGTGAAAGAAATCCGCAAGAATCCCAAACTTGTCGGTGTCTGCGGCCATGTGTGCGTCGACTTTGACGGCAAGAACTTTGGTCCCTGGTCATTATACCAGTCAGTGGAATATTCGCAAACTCAAGGTCTCCGACGGATGTTCCAATCTCGGATTACGGGCAAGGTGAATTGTCTACCTGGATGCTGCCAACTGATTCGTGTCGATGAATCAACCTTTGGCGATGCAGTGCTCAGAGACAAGTTTGGCTACTGTCCCAAACCAAACGATGTCATGACACAGCACATCATGGGAAACTACTCTGAAGACAGCATCCATGCGAGTATCATTTTCAGCTTGTTCCCCAACAAGCAAACCGCGCAAGCTCTTCATGCCAAGGCGTTCACGATTGTGCCCCAGAACTGGAAAGTATTCCTGTCTCAACGAAAACGCTGGGCATTGGGAAGTATATCTAATGAGTTTGTGATGATCTTCAGACCGGGCATTATCTTGGTGGAGCGTGTACAGAGTATCATAGCGGTGCTTACATGGGCGATTACGCCATTCATCATTGCCGCCTTTGTGGAATTGATCATGCTGTTCGTCAAGAGGGGAAAGGAGGTGATGCATGATCCCGTGTTTCTAGGTCTTATTGCAATTCTTTGGATGCGATATGTAAGTTCTTACTGGCTGAGGTATTAGAGCAGAAGCTAACAAGTGACAGCTGTATTCGTTTTGCATTGGATTATGGTTGCCAAGGAACAACCTCGAGCGCTTACAATACTTCATCGGCTTCTTCCTCCATTTCTTCACTTCTCCATTCATGAATATCATTATTTTGGTTTACTCACTATTCCACTCAGATGACTTCAAATGGGGCAAGACGAGAGAGGTCGTCACCGATGGGGAGAAGGATGCGAGAGATATGCATTAGACTTTTGTTCTTGGGAAGAACACCCCATAGCTATATCAGACTGATAGAAAGTATGTAAAATTCGTTCAATTTAATAGATGTTGTCTTCACCACTGCAGCTGTGAGATTTCTCGACGACGTACGCGGTCTCGGCCCACGATGCGAAGATGGCACGTCGGCTTCGAGGGTTGGGAGTGGTCTTTTGACGGGGAGGAACGCCGTCCAAGCTGAGGGCGAATTGAGCGGCAGCGCGACCGGCAGCTTTGGCGTTGGTGATGAATGCATCCCAGTGGATGTTTTGGAGGTCATCTTTGGCAGTGTGGTAGTTGGGGTCGGCAGGCTTGCCATCTGCGGCGAGACCACCGGCACCAGTGAAGAGACCTGAGGACTGTATGCCGAGGTTTAGGAAAGCAACATAGTCAGAGGACGTTCCGAATTTACTGAAATGTAGTTAGTAAATATTGTCCGCAGTGACATGGGAACAAACGTACGCATAAGTGGCAGGCTTGCCCTTGGATTGAAGGTAGTCGAAAAGGATCTTGGCGCCAACTTTGTGGCCCTCGTTGTCGGCATATACAGCGTAGTAGGGGTTAGGGGAGGCAATCATGTCGTAGTTGAAGTAGAACTTGATCTTGTCGGCGTCTTCTTCAGACAGTTGCTTTCCGTAGTACAGAGAGCCGACCAAGCCACTCCTAGAACCACGTTAGCATAGCATTTCAACAAGATGGTCGAATGGCTTACTCTTCAGCACCCCACCAAGCAAACCGGACCTTGTTCTTGTAGCCCTTGTACTTTTTCAAAGATTCCATGAGAGTGAGAAGGAATGCACTTCCAGATCCGTCATCATTCACACCCGGTCCAGCAGGGACGGAGTCAAGATGAGCACCAACCATGACAACTGAGTTGGGGTCGCCCTCCTTGGTCTCGCTGATGATGTTCCAACTATCACGGTCCTCGGTGATGGAGTCAACCAGAATGGTAACCTTGAGTTTCTCTCCAGCAGCCAGTCTCTTGACATAATCAGCCCCAACATCATCCTTGACAGGAGTGACGGGGACAATCTGTCCAATGTTCTCAGCACCGAGAGTGGCAATAGTGATTTCGCCGGGGGTTTGGTTGTACAAGACCACTCCAACTGCGCCATGCGTTTTGGCGAGCTTCAGTTTATCAGCAATGGCGCAGGTGCCACGCTTAACGAGGGCAATCTTGCCAGAGGCATCGATACCCTCCCACTGATCAGCAAAGCAGCCAGATCCCCGCGCGTCATCGACTGGAGTGTCAATGAGCTCCGCAGTAATGCCATCGGGCACGGGGGTAGCAGCATTGTACTTGAAGGGAACTGTGTAGACATCTTCTCCATTGGGCCCAGTGAGTGAGATTTTGCGCGTGCTCTCAAAGAGGTGAGTGAAGCGCTGTACGTATGTGTCGTAGTGCTTTCCAAAGCGCTTGACTGCTCGCTCCAGAACGAAGTCCAGAGAGGCGTTGAAGCCAGGGTAGCCGAAGGCTCTGTTGCCCCCATTGTCACGGGCGATCTTTTGGAAGTTCCAAAGAATGTTTTGAAGCCTTCAATAATTAGTCACTAGTTGTACTTGTAGACAGTCAGGGGATCAAAACATACTCTGCCTGGGTAATGTCGGCTTCCACCTTGTCTGGTGTCAAAACCTCGTTACTAAGGGCACCAGCAACGAAGCCAGCGGTTACGAGATTGGAGAACTTCATGGCGATAGCAATGAAGGAAAACGAAAGCGATGCAGGAAGGGAGATGGGGAACGACTCAGCGGGCAGAGACAGAGGGAAAGCGTTGCGCAACGGCGTCGTATTTATGCGTCGGCCAAGGCTTGGACTGCCGGGGCATTTCTATTTCACCGTGGAACAATTGGAGTAAAATGCAGGCGGGATATTGAGCTTCTGGGCATAGTTTCCTACAAGGGCAACTGAATCGAAGGGTCGGAGCACGACAAGCGTCGAAAAGGGCAGGTCGCTTGGGGTTGGCGTCTGGGCGAGCGCCACTTGGTATTCAAGCTTAAGTTAAGCTAGACCAGGGTGCGCGGAGCCTAGAACACACCAGCATCGTTAAACGAACAAGAGCCAGGCTGTGCGTGCGGGGAAAAGAGTCAAGTGTTTGTTGTCGAAATTATAAACTTGGCGGGGCAGGGTTAGCTGTCGAGAGGATACATTGCTGCAGTGACACCCATTGTCGTTGCAATCCGGAGTGTCAATTAGGTGATTTGACGCATGTCGTGCGACAGGGTACCAGGGAGACCCTCGAACAGTGACATTGCTGGTAGTGGATTTGAGAGAAATGGGGAGATAAAGAGGGTGTCTCTTTGGTAATATGACGTGCTAATGCGATCCAGCGGATGATGCAGTTCGTGGTCGGGTTGTTTAGTGATGGTAATGTGACGATGGTGGTGGTTGATTGAACAAACGGACTGGTTTACATGGGGGATTAAGTTCATAATTAATTTCACAATTAGTTTCATAATTCATGATTTAATTCTTGCAATAAATCCAGATTTAAATCCGTCAATCCTTTCCTGACTAAGCCAAGCGGCGGCCCCTCGCGGATACCTTCGGTGCAGCCGCGGGGTAATTTTCTACTTTTTTTTTTTTCTGGCCGCAGCCAGTTGTTCATATTGGCCGTTACTGAGTGGCTGTACCTATTTTTCTCTACAGCTGCGACACGCTGTAAGCCATTAAACGCTTTCGGCGACCTGCGAAACAACCACCTCCATCCTTTTTTCTCTCACACTCTGATCTCTACAACGTCTTGTCCGCTTCTTCCATTTCCTTGGCTCAAACACAACACTCTACAGCGTCATTCATTCACATCCGCAATCATGTCGGTTCCTCACGTCGGTCGTCGTCCGGCGACTGTCCTCTCCGCCACCGAGCTTATTGGAAACACCCCTCTTGTTCGTCTCAACAAGATCCCCCAGTCTCTCGGCATTGAATGCGAGGTCTACGCAAAGACTGAGCTCTTCAACGCCGGCGGCAGTGTCAAGGACAGAATTGCTCTTCGCATGATTGAGGAAGCTGAGAAGAGTGGTCGCATCAAGCCTGGAGACACCCTCATTGAGCCCACCAGCGGCAACACGTAGGTTTTACTTTTACTTTTTTAGGCCTCAGCACGAACGTCAATGTGTCTTGTTTCGCTAACATATCATATACAGTGGTATCGGTCTCGCCCTCGTCGGTGCCATCAAAGGCTACAAGACCATCATCACCATGCCCGAGAAGATGTCCGCCGAAAAAGTCTCGGTCCTCCGTGCCCTCGGCGCCACCATTATTCGTACCCCGACCCAGGCTGCCTGGGATGCTCCCGAATCTCACATTGGTGTTGCCCGCCGTCTGGAAAAGGAAATTCCCAACGCCCATATCCTCGATCAATACGGCAACCTCGATAACCCTCTGGCCCACGAGCTCGGCACTGCTGAGGAGATCTGGGAGCAGACCGGCGGCAAGATTAATGCTATTGTAGCTGGCGCCGGTACTGGTGGTACCATCACTGGCCTTGCTCGCGGCTTGAAGAAGCACAACAAGGACATCAAGGTCATTGCTGCCGACCCCCACGGCAGTATCCTGGCTTTGCCTGAGGCTCTTAACGAGGAGCGCCTCAACCAGCCATACAAGGTTGAGGGTATTGGCTATGACTTCATTCCCGACGTCCTGGACCGCGAGTCCGTAGACAAGTGGTACAAGACCGATGACCAGCAGTCTTTCTACCTTGCCCGCCGCTTGATTGCCGAAGAGGGTCTCCTCGTTGGTGGTAGCTCTGGCTCTGCCATGGCTGCCATGGTGCTCGCCGTCAAAGATCTTGGCTTGAAGAAGGGTGATGTCGTCGTTGTCATTCTCCCCGACAGCATTCGCAGCTACTTATCCAAGTTTGCTGACGATGACTGGCTGGCTGCCAACAACTTGCTCCCTGTCAATGGAATCGAGACTGTCGTCACTAGCAGCGGCGAGACCAAACCTGCGGACCCTTACGAGGGTGCCACCATTGCTGCCCTACGTCTCAAGCCTGTCACTTCCGTCTCTGCCGAGTCCACCTGCTCCGAGGCTATTGAAACCATGCGTGATAAGGGCTTCGACCAGCTGCCTGTTCTCTCCTCTGGCAGCAAGTTGGTCGGTGTCGTTACCCTCGGTAACCTTTTGAGTTTCATCTCTCGCGGCCGCGCCACTTCCCAGAGCCAGGTCAAGGATGTCATGTTTGACTTTGGCCGCCTCGATGAGATTGTCACCGACCCTCGTCAGTCTGCTGCCGCTGGTGAGGCTACTGGTAGCAAGCGCAAGTTTGTCGAGATTACCATGGACACCTCTCTCTCATACCTCAGCAAGTTCTTTGAGTGGAACAGTGCTGCCGTAGTCACTGAGAAGTCTCCCGACTCCAAGACTTTGTCCAAGCCTGTGGCGGTTGTCACCAAGGTCGACCTTCTCACCTGGATGGTCAACAAGAAGATCTAAAGCATTTTGTTTGGGGTTGTAATGTGGAATGGATATGAATGATTTGATACGTTTCAATTTTGTTTGGTTTGGCGTTCAAGGTAAAGACAAAAAAAAAGGAACCATTTCTTTTAACATGGGACGAATAAAGATAGACTCAACATCTATATCTGGTTTAGATCATTATCATTAGAGCAGAGCGTTACATAGTAATACCAAAGTCATACTTTGTGTTTGCTGCATGTGAGGTGAATGAAGACACGAAATGTGAAGAAGAAGAAGAAGAAGAAGAAGAAGAAGAAGAAGAAGAAGAAGAAGAAGAAGAAGAAGAAGAAGAAGAAGAAGAAGAAGAAGAACAGGTATTCCAATTATATCTATACATATACTAAATGCAAAGGGGGTGAGGGGAGCATTATACCCTCTGTGCGATCCACCACCACCACTTGTCTACATCGGGCTCCTCTGCCATGACGCTGCCTCCAATGACCTCGACATCAATATCAAACTCTTGCAACTGCTGGAAAGAAAACTTTTCAGAGCCATACTCTCCCAACCAGCCGTCTTGTTCCTCAGAGCCAATATCGTCGATTCCTACGCCAGAGTCCAACAAGCCTTTGCTGCGCGAAGAGCGGATTCTGCTAATCTCCGTCTCGAGATACGACTTGATTTTGCTAGCGGGAAGTGCTGTGAAGAGATCCATCTTGTTGGCAGCGACAAGAACAGGAACAGAGGCCTTATCTTTGCCCTTGGAGCTAGCCTTCTTTTGCAAGAACAGCAACAAGTCGTAGAGGTAGGCGGCCGTTGGCGCAAGCGTATCCTGCTCGCCCAGGGCAGCGGCATCGACCATGAACACAACAGCCGTCAATCGCTCGGTTCGTGTAATCTTGCCCATGGCTACATTACGTAGCTTACCGTGGCCGGGTGTATCGACGAAGAGAAATTTGGTATACGTTCCCGTGGAGTCGTCGTGGTTTCTGAAGGACTTGCGCAAATCGGAATCGGTCGAGGCATTGAGCTCTACGGATTGGGTTGCTTGCGAGGTGTGCGTGTTGGCGGGGGCGGTGCCGCGCTCGAATAGTGTGAGGAGGGCTGTCTTGCCTGCATTGTCGGGTCCCATGAGGAGGATGGATGGGGGAACGATGTAGCTGGTCGACGAGGAGAGGATGATGTGAAGGAGGATAGGAGCGCCGAGGATGATGAGGAGTCCGATGGCGATGACGGCCGGTGAAGGCGTCATAAGGAAGGTGAGGGCCTCTTGGACGGTGGCCATTTTTCGAGGATGGATGCAGCTTGAGCTGTTGTTGGTGAAGCTCGCGTGCAGTGGTGACAAGAGTGCAGTAGAAAGTACAGCGCAGCACAGCAAAGTACAGCACAGCAAAGCACAGCACAGCAAGGAGCTTACCTTAGGCTGGTGGGGTGATTTCGCCCAAGTGTCCAGTCCAGTCCAGGCTGGGCTTTTGCCAGGCAAATTTCAAGCCACCCCTGGCAAGCCACTCGCCCGTCGTCCATATTAATCGTGGCTCAGCTGGAGGTCGGCCTTTAGCCTAAGCCCCTTATGGCACACCATCGCTGAGCCTCGCTCGGCATCCATCATCGCTATTTTAATTTCCAGCTCTCTTGTCCTTTCTTCATTGATAACGATTCACGATACTTTAACGTCTTTGCCGTGTGTTGGCTTTGTTTCATCATTTTTATTCTGTGCCCTGCCAGGAGTAAAGCTCTCTTGATAAACCCCCCTGCCAGCCGCCCCAAGAACTCAACGACCATACCCGAAGCCGTCAAGTTTTCCCTGTCGTCGCATGCGATAAAGACCCTTTTTTTTCAGCTCTCAAGGGTTCCTCGGAGTCTGGAAAAAGCAGCACCCCTGACGGCTCTGCCAAAGTTGTATGGTTAATTCTTCAAACACCAGCGGCTCAGCTGCTGCTCCTTTTCAGATTGCTTCCAAATCCACTGCTGCCGCCCCGAAACTCAACGACAACATGGAGATGGGCAACGTCCAAGCGGATGGCCCGGCGCCGCCTCAACAGGCGCAAGATGATGATATCATGCAGCTAGCTAGAGTAGGCGATACCTCTGGCATGGAAAAGCTGTTTGAGACAGGCGACTACGACGCAACTTTTACTGACGACGAAGGCATTACGCCTCTTCACGTGCGTGTCCCAATCCTGCGAGGCTCGGCACAGTCAAGATGCTAACAGTAACCAGTGGGCAGCCATTAACAACCAGTATGCCATGTGCAAATTCCTCATCGAACACGGCGCCGAGATCAACAAGAAAGGAGGCGAATCAATAGCCACGCCGTTGCAATGGGCCGCCCAACGCTCCCATTACTACACCGTTAACCTTTTGCTCCAGCATGGCGCCGACCCCCTTGCGACCGATGCGCAAGGATACAATACCCTTCATATCTCCACCTTTAACGGAAACGTTCTGTTAATTATTCTTTTGCTGCATCAAGGCATCCCCGTAGATGTGCTCGATAGCTACGGCCACACTTCGCTGATGTGGGCGGCGTACAAGGGCTTCCCTCACTGTGTTGATGCCTTCCTACGATGGGGCGCGAGCGTACATGCGGCCGACGAGCAGGGATTCACAGCTTTACATTGGTCTCTGGTCAAGGGAAACCCGGCCTGTATCTTGAAAATGGTCGAATACGGTGCCGACCGCTTCGCAAAGACCGAGACTGGCAAGACGCCTGCTGTTACTGCCAATGAGCTCAATACTGAGCCAGCATGGCGCCGAGCACTCAAAGAATGCGGTTTCGATGAAGAGGGACATGCCGCGACGCCACCGTGGCCTGGCGCCAGCTATTTTCTCAAAGACAAGAGAGCTTTTACTACCCGTTTCCTCTTTTTGTGGCCCTTCTTGCTGGTCTGGGCCATCTTGGTCGTCCTTTCTCACGCGCCAGTGTTCCTTGGTGTTCCATTGGGAATAGCCACTGCCTATGGTATTGTTTGGTGTGCTAAACAGGTCCTCGAATATGCTCCATCAGATATGCGACATTTTCACAAGACGGTAGGCTTCGCTCTCTCATTTGTAGTTATTATCTAACGAATTTGGTAGCCCTGGCTTCCCGGTATCTTCTCTGCCTCGTTGTTCCTCGTCGGCGTCAACTGGATCACCACCGTTGCGCCATACACAATACTCACCCAAGAAAGCAGCCATTTATTCATCAACTTAATATTTGCCGCTTTATACACCTTTACGACGTTCTTCTACATAGCTGCTATGCGTTACGACCCCGGATTCGTGCCTAAGCTAAACGGTATAGCCGAGCAGCGCGCAGTTATTGATGATTTGCTCAAGGACTGGAAGTACGACGAGGCGAACTTTTGCACCACTTGCATGATTCGAACACCGCTTCGCAGCAAGCACTGCCGCAGATGCCAACGATGTGTGGCCAAGCACGACCACCACTGCCCTTGGGTCTACAACTGCGTCGGTGTCAATAACCACCGCCACTTTGTGCTGTATCTTGTCAACCTCATCTTTGGTATCCTCTTCTACGATTGGCTGCTGTACCAATACCTCTCTTCCGCCTCCAAGGATGCTTCCGATAGCTGCAACGTGCTGAGCCCTGGTATCTGCAAATTAATCAATGCCGATGGATATACCTTCCTCCTCGCTATTTGGATTACTCTGCAACTCATCTGGGTTGTGATGCTTATTGCCACTCAGCTCATCCAGGTTTCGCGGGCCATGACGACTTACGAGAACATGATGGGAATCAATACTGGCACCGGGAATGCATCAACGGCGTTTTCTTCCACTGGCACACCACTTGACCCCAACCACGCAACTGTTGCGCCACCCACCGGAGCTGCACCAGCCAGTGCTGCCGTCACGAAACAAAAAGGCGGCATGCTGCGGCAGTGGAGCAGATTACTCGGAGTCGACCCATTCATCGAGACAATTGCTGGACGCGGCGCTGCTACTGGAAAGAACAAGAGGACAAAGAAGAACCCGTACAGTCGAGGATGTATTCTCAACTGCAAGGATTTCTGGTGTGATCCTGCACCCATTTTCTCTCAACGTGACAACGGTAGCGCCATTCTGGGCGGCGCCAATGTCGACTACACGTCCATGTACGAGAGCCCGACGTTGATGCGCATCAACGGTATGAGGAGCCGGGGCGGATACGAAGCTGTGGCGACAGAAGATGTTTGAGTGGGAGGTGAAATGTTGCGATTTAGATGAAGATATGGCAACGTTTGCGGACCAAGTGGACTGGGGTGCATGGGGACGATTCATGAATTGTACAAGCATAGATATACTACATACTTGTAATATCAAATTTTTCTAATTTCTACCGATTCCTGATCCAAGCAATCAAGGGCATGATGTATTCCAATTGAAGCATAACTTTTATTCATAAGTCATTTGACGAGTCTAGTCCCTGTGAGGTCGGTCACCGTTGAGAAGCCTGTCCTCCTGCTCCACAATAGCCCTGGGAATGTTGATGCCGACTCCGAAGAAGACGAAGATGGCCCACTTCCAACGGAAGGGGTTGATGGCCACGCAAAAGACAAACCACCATACTAGCTCAAGGTAAGTGAAGAAGTCGAATGCACCAGTGGGACTACCCATCTTGAGGAACTTGGTCATGTCGATCCAGCGCTCCATCCAGTAGGTACGGGGACGGGTGAGAGGATCGACGAGGAACATGAGGAGAATGCGCGTGTAGATTCCGATATGCCAGTTGCCTACGGTGCCGATGGCAGCGATATAAGTGCAGTTAATGGCGGAGACGGTGTGATATGACGGCGGGAATGTCTGGAGGTACCAGTTTGGTGGGCTGTAGGGTTCCTTGAAGCATTCGGTGGGCAGGAACGAGAGAGACGGTCGCTTGAAGCCTGTGGCGAGAACGACAATGTCTGCCTCGACGACTTCTTCGTGACCGGGGCCGCCTTTGGGAACGCCGCGGGCGCGGCGGTTGACTACGACGCCGTTTGGTTCGAAATGGAGAATGTCGCCGCGGACCCAGTCTGCTTTACCTGAGCGCAGCTTGTCCATGATGTCTGAGTTGACCATTGGGGTGTCCATGAAGATACCCTTGTCGGATGGAGAGAGGTATGCGAGATCGCGGTAGAAGAAGGTGCGTAGGAACCATTCGGGGATGAAGGAGAGGAAAGTTTCGTGACCGAAGATGTTCATGCTGAGGAGGGAGTCGACGAAGAGGTTGCGGGGGATGATCCATTTGTCAGAGCGAGAGAGGACGGAGGTCTTGGCTGCACCAGAAGCGGCTGCGAATTCCAATGCTTCTACAGCAGAGGCCCCGCCGCCAATGATGGCGATTTTCTTATCTTTGGCATCCTTGCCGGTCAGGTCGCTCGAGTGGTAGATTTCTCCTTTGAAGTTCTCGGTGCCGTGGAACTTGGGCATGATGGGATCGCCACAGGTTCCGACAGCGGCGATGAGACCATCGAAGCGACCGTTGGAAGGGTCATTGATGATCCAGCGCTGCTGCTCGTCGAGATAGGTCTTGTGGACTTTGAAGTTGAAGCGGGTGCGCTTTTGGAGGCCGTAGCGATTCCATAGCTGGCGAATCTGGGTGACGATCTGGTTGCGGTCGGGATAGCCGCGTTGCCATTTGACAGAGGGGTGGAAACGATACATCAACGAGTGGATTTGAAGCCCCGAAGTATCGTTGACGCGCTGTCCATGTTAGTAGAGCCATTGGATGAGGGACGGATGACTTACACTCCAGATGCCACCGACCTGCTCTTCAGAACCATTCTCAAAAATGACTACGTCGAATCCATGGCCTGCACAGTGGGCAGCTGCAGTGATACCGGTCAATCCGGCACCAATGACAGCAACGCGCGGCCGCGAGAGCTTTTCATCAGACTTTGGCGGGCTGGGCGCAAACGTCGAGGAGATGATCCATTGCAGGATCTGATACAGGAACAGAATGGGATGAAGCAGCGGATTTTCCACTCTGCTTTGAGACGACATTTTTGCCCGACTGTCAATTGAAGAATGATTTTGCTTTGAGTGTTACCTGGCAAGATGCGAAAGCTGATGGATGCAATTGACTTTTATGGCTGACATGATTCGATGGTGACGTCAATTTCACATGTCACAACGCTGAGCTCCACCATGGCATGGACGAGATTTCAACATTGATTGGCCTGATAGATAACCGTCCGGCCCGGTCCTGACTATTTCTCAATCATCCATCATTGTTCAATTACTGTGTCACAATGGAAAATCCAGGTATGTTGTGAGGGAAGCGGTTTGGAGAGCGACGGCTAATGGGCAGACCGCGAGATTGAGGGCGTCATCAAGAGCCTTACCACTGGCGGACCTTCAGAGCTGCAATCTACTCTGGACGAGTATTTTGTTGAAGATGCGTCGTTTATCCATCCGTACTGCTATGTTCCTCCATTCACGAGGGGTTTCTTACCTCTAGCGAGGAATCTTAGCTCGTCGTGGTTGCTGCTTGGCATTTACAGATGGTACAAGATTCTCAGTCCTACGATTGACATTTCCATCGATTCGACAGGTACCGCTTCACCGAAATGCCTTTATAAAGGTGTGCGCTAACTGGGGCAGCGTTTGATGAAAAGAGTGGCCTACTGTACGTGTCGATCCGCCAAGTCTTTGCCGTCTGGTTCGTCCCCTTCTACAGAGCGCCAGTCAAGCTGGTCACGGTGCTGAAGCTGCGATCGCGTTCGTCGGCGGTGGGCAAGAAGTACATCATTGAGAGCCAGGAGGACCTGTATCAGATGAATGATTGCATTCAATTCTTATGTCCTGGTTTGGGGCCTGCGATTTGGACGGTGTGGCAGGTGACTAGCACCATCATTTGCGTGCTGTTGAGTTTGGTGTTTTTGCCTGTGTATTATTTGCTTAACAAGGATAAGAAGAACTAATGGATCGGTACGAATTCTTTTAATGAGCTCGATGGAATTGATGGTTCCAATTGATTGTTACTTGCGTAATCGGCTGCATTGCTACGGTGTGGCTCATCTACATCGTTGATGCCAGTGTACCTAGCTTTGCCATTGCTTAACCTCTAGGTATTCAGACATCACTTGAGACAAATCTAATTTAATTATCTGTCGGCTGCTACGCGCTGAGCCAATGTGATTTGAGTCACCGTCGACCCAATCGCACTAGCAAGGCCGATTGCGACTCAGCTGAACGAATCCAGCCCCCCCGCATCGTGACTCAAGACCAACATTGTCTATAAAGCAGCAACCGCGACGCAATTCGCTGGCCTCTATTTCAATTGACTCGCCTATCTACAATGACAGTACCCGAATCTAGAATCATCACTGCCGCAGTGCCCATATCCTCCGCCCTGGGCACTGTGCTCATCGAAACAGATCGCCTCCTCATTCGTCGCTACAAATTCTCCGACGCCCAAGCTCTCGCTACAGCAGCGAACCATGAATCTGTAGCGATCAATCTAAGTGACGGCTTCCCTTATCCGTATACTGTCGCCGACGCAGAAGGCTTCTTGGCTGGTGACGGCACTGTCGACAGGAACGGCTATCCAGTGCACGCAGCCATCTTCACAAAGGATCCTCGTGACTCGGGAACTGAACTCGAGCTAATTGGAGCCATTGGTGTCTTCCCGGGAGATGATGTAGAGTACAGGACGTGGGAGATGTCGTATTGGTTGACGCCGACGGCTTGGGGTAAGGGATACATGACGGAGGCCCTCCGGGCTTACTCACGATGGATCTTGGCCACGTGGGAAGGGGTCAATAGATTGGAGTCGTTGGTTTTTGCGAATAATGAGCAAAGTTGTAAAGTGTTGGAAAAGTGCGGTTTCGTAAAGGAGGGACGCAAGAGAGAGGCGGTAGAGAAGGGTGGTGGGTTGCTTGATCTGTTAGTATATGGTATTGTGAGGAGTGATTTGCGTGCGGTGGATATAATTGAATAAATAATACAATTTCATTCATTTTTTGTCATTCTAATTTACATGTGCTTGATGTTCATCAATAGCAGGTTTTGTAGATCTGCAAATCTAAGAGCTCTGGGATGGGTAGATTTAGTTGAAATGCTATAGAATTGGTAGCTGCCAGTTTAAACTCTTCCATAGATCTAGGTAACTTTGTGTGTACAGAAAGGGTTTCCAATTTGTCCTATCTAGGCTACTCCTGCAAGTACTGTACTCTGTTCAATTGAAACTATAACCTATAACTGTCTATTTGACGTTATCGTTAGTGACTGCGGATGCAACTCGAACCTTTTTTGTCGGCCACAGCTTATGGTGCGGTGCGAATTTCTCCCTTGTACCATACGTTTAGCTGCTGACCTGCCCGAATAAGTCCCTCTTATCACAAAGGGGCTCATTTGCGTTGATGGGTGCCTTGCTTTCTAAATAATGGTCGACTTGATGTGCGCCTTGCTTTCTAAATAATGGTCGACTTGATGTGCGCCTTGCTTTCTAAATAATGGTCGACTTGATGTGCGCCTTGCTTTCTAAATAATGGTCGACTTGATGTGTGCACTTGCTATGGCGTGCAGCAATTAAATGAACAAATCACTATTCCTACTAAATCGATATCGCACCAAAGTTTGAAAACGTCTTATTCGGTGTGCAAGATTGAAAAACATTTTGTTCAGTTTTGGACATAATACGTCCTTGTGGTATTGGTATTATTACTGTAATTTGTTGCAGTTCTTCGTACACACAAAACAGTTCATTAAGAAGTACAAAACGTCCTTTTCCCAGCTTAGATGCAGGCCGCGCACGCTTACAGAAGAAGGGCAGCAAGACCAGCAGCAGCAGCAGCAACGTTGACGCCGACAGCAGCGGCGCCGTTGGTGGCCTGAGCGGGAGCGGAGGTAGTGCCAGAAGGCATGTTGGTGCCAGTAGGCATGCTGCCGCCGTTAGTGCCGGTGGGCATCATGGTGCCGGTGGGCATCATGGTACCAGACATGGTGCCGGAAGCCATGGAGCACATGCCGGGAGCCTCAGCCTTGTCGTACTTGTCACAGACGGCCTTGTCGGACTGCTTGCAACCCTCGCCAATGCAGATGGCCTGGAGGTTACCGTCCTTGTCGGCAGGGGAGCACTTGGCACCGAAAGCATCGTTGAGGGCCTTGCCAACGGCCGTGATGTCGGACTCCTCGACGCCGAAAGAGGCGGCGGTGTCAGCGACCTGGGTGACAAAGTACTACAGGGGGGGGGGGGAAGTCAGTTTGATTGAAACCATGAATGGAAAAAGTTGGAACTCTTGAGACGTACGTTGAACTCGGGAGCACCGAGGTTCATGAACTTGTGGACCTCGTACATGCTGGCGTCACCATCATAAGCGCCGAAGGCAGGGTCGCTCTGGTGAGGGCACTGAAGGAGCATGCCGAAGAACTTGTACAAGTGAGTGAGGAGGAAGCTGTCGCGTAAGTAAAATTGCCCGATGCGGAAAGTGGGGCGAGTCACATACTATTGGTTGGAAGTCTTGTCGTTGGCAGGCATGTTCTTCTTCACTGCGCAACAGTTAGTACATGGTTATCAGTACCATTGGAATATACAGGAGGTGACTCACAGGGCTCAGCAGCACCGCCGTCCAAAAAGTTCTTGCATCCGGCCTTGCCATTGACGTTGGAAGACTTGAGAGCACCAGAGAAGAAGGGGGCGAGGTTGACCTCCTTGCCGTCCTGCATGCCCTTGGCCAGAATACCGGCGACGGGCTTGCCAGTCTTGGAGGGACCAGAGTCTTAAAGATGTCAGCGAATGTACATGGCTCAAAAGGGGTCAATTGCGCATACAGTTGCCAATGACGACAGTGTTGACAATGAGGGTCAACAGCTTGGCCTCGTTGGCGGCAGTGTCCTCCTTGAGGAGAGCAGTGGTGTACTTGGAGCAGAAGGAAGGCATGTCCTCAGCAGCAACAAGGGTGGCCGCAGCAGCGGTAGCGAGAGTAGAGAAACGCATATTGAATTTGATGTGAAGGTGAATTGAGGATTACAGAATTCAACGTGTGGTATGGGAGTAAAAGAGAAAAAGGGTCGAAGGGGGGCGGATCGTGGGCAAACAGCCTCTTATACGGAAGCTAGCAGTTCCAAGTAGCCCAAAAAGAAAACTGAAAAAGAGGAGAAGAGAGCTACCTGGTGTCCAGTTCCCCCCTTGTCTGAGACTAGCAACAGCGACGGTAGTCTAGGCAAGATGCAGCAACAAGGGGGGGGGACAGAGCCCTGTCAACGAGGCGTGTGTGGACACAGAGAGTGATGCCGTTTCCCGATTGAGGTCGGACCTTTCGTCATGACACGCCCAGTCTTCCAAAAATGGGAGGAAGCTTTGTTGTTGGGGGGGAGGGGGAGATGGGTTGGGTGGTAAATTGGATTGCTTTTTACTGGGGCATACCTCTTGGAGGCGCAGGGCAATTTGGGGAAAAGGCTGCACGATCGCGGTGCATTGGAGCATCGGGGGAAATTTGATGATGGATAAAAAGCTCCGGAGGTGTATGATTCTATGGAGGGCACGGCTTTGGACTGGGCGTAGTAGCTGTGAGTGCACGACAGGCGGTTGATAGAAGAGAGGGTAGAATACAGTGAATTGGGCGAGAAAACATGCTGTCTATTGACATCTCATAATGACGTTGTTTGGCCTGACTAACATGCAGCGAATACAGCAGAGGCGCGACTGGGTGCTCTGGGGGGATTTACAAAGGTACACACCACTAGCTGAGGACGCAGCCAACCAGGGTCGATTGATTCCAAAGCGCCCAGGATGTTGAGCTGGGTCGTACATGGGCTAGTGGGAACGGGAGGTCGTGAATCCGGTCAGTGGAGGAGACAGGGACTGTCTTGAGGGCGACGATGAGAGGGCGAGTGTCCGATACCCAAATGGCCAGTGTTTTAGGAAAATCTGGGGGTGGAGCCTTGGCGTTTCTGGTTGCTCCCTTGGGAACCCAAGTGCCTGAAATTGTCTGGACAGCGCCGCAAGGGGGGGTGTGAGGAATGGTAAGCTTGGCTGGATGTTGTGCTGAGTGTTTTGACTGCGTTTATGACGAGTGTAATATATAAGAGCGTGTCAGTGTCACTGTTTGAAATCTGGTGATTTGCAAGACGCCGAGAGTTAAAAAGGTCATGACGGCGACACTTGAAAAGCGTCGTACCATGGGATTTAGCCAAAGAGAAGAAGAGATTTTAAAAAAATAATAAAATAATAAAAAATTCAATAGATTTAAATTCTAAATTTGCTTTGGCTCTGTTTGTTACAGTACTGTACTCAGGCTAAGCTAAGCTGCATGTCTCCGACGCCAACTCGCCAGAGTCAAAAGACCCCACAGGTCTATCCAAGCTTTGGCCAATCACAGCATCCAAATTACAAACAGCTCCACCAGCAGGCCTGGACGATCCAGATCTTTTTCCTTTCGGCTCGTCGAGCTTCCGGCGGAAGTCTCACTCCCGGCCTGTCGTTCCTCTGCGTCTTTGACGCTTGTCCTTGACGCTTGTCCCTTGGCCTGAAGCCAGAGAGGCTCCGTCGCAAAATCCCACGATAGCTTTTTGGTAATTTCTTCCTTTTTGCTAGCTTGCCATTGGTCGGAACCTACCGCTTCCTTTACTCTACACACGCCTGCTCAGGTGCGGATACGACAAACCATCCCATTGCTCGACCTGTCGATTAGCAACGTGCTGCTTGGACTCTTTTGCCTTTTTCCGCTGCTAGTTGCCACGCCGGATGGTCGCTGCCCGAACCACTACTGCACTGCAAATAAATAAATAAAAAGGCTAAAGCTGCAGTGAACTGGACCTGGTCACTAGGCTAGTCACGCTAGACTCACTACATGTTAGTCACTACATGTTAGTCACTACATGTTAGTCACTACATGTATTTATGCGCGTACCTGCATAATTCAAAGTAGTGCACAACTTTGCCCGCCAAATTGTTTGAAATGTTTGATATTATCTAATTTACTGCTTCATCTTCACTTGAAACACTACTCCATACAATCACCACACTAGCTTAGGCCCACGATATTGCAACTCTCGCTGTCCAAGACTCTCGACGTCTTCTCGTGCCGGGAACCCCTTGAGAGAGCGTGCATAGGTGGCCACCGAGTGCGCTACAAGCTTGGTGTTGACCTCCCACGCCGTCACATTCAGGTTTCCCAGGTCGTCCTCCAGCTGATGGTACGCAGGGTCATACCAGTCTCCTGCTTTGCCTCCAAACAGAGCCTCTTCCTCTTGAGTCTTGATGCCCTCTGCTCCAGTAGCAACACCAGACGATGGAATGCCGTGAAGAATGAATCCAACATAGTCACTACGGCCGTCAAATGGCACAAAGGTGTAGTTTAGTCCGTGAGCTTCGTACCAGTCAACGTACAAGTCACGAAGCTCCTCGCTTCCCTTGGGGTTCTCTGCGTTGGAGCTGTTGTAAATCTGGTAGGCAAAGTTGGGGCTGGCCAACATGTCATAGTCCAAAAACAGACGAATCTTCTTGTTCTCCTTGGACGACAAGTGGTCTGCGTAATACACTGACCCCAAAAGGCCCTCCTCTTCGGCCGACCACCACGCGAATCGAACACTGTTGGCCACCTTGAACTGGCTAAGGTGCACGGCGATTTCCAACAACGACAAGCTTCCAGATCCGTCGTCGTTGATGCCAGGACCGGCTCCGACGCTATCACTATGTCCGCCGAGCATCACTACATTGTCTTGGTCGCCTCCACGCGTTTGAGCAATAACGTTGGTTGTGTGGACTGTGTCGATGGCAGCGTCAATGTAGGCAATGCCATCCAGCTTCTCGCCATTTTCGAGTTGCTTGAGGTACTTTTTGCCGTCCTCTCCAGACAAAGCAAAAGTGGGAACGTGCTTTTCAATGGGTTGCTGTAAAGAGCCGTTATATTCACCATCCTTGTCGTTGTAAATAATAGCTGCTGCTGCTCCAGCGTTGAGGGCCTGTTCCGACTTGGTTCCAAAAGCGCAGCCGCCGCGTTTGATAAAAGCAATGTTACCCTTGATCTCAGAGGGGTAATCTGAAGGGTCACAGCCGTAATTCTTAATGTTGATGACTTGTCCAAAGATGGGCTGCTTGTTGGGGGTGGCTGGCGACAGTCCTATGGGATTTGCAGACTCGGGTACGTCATGTCCCAACACGAGACGAGACTCGTAAACGTTCCAAGAAGTGACGGGGAAATCCTGCGTAGATACATGGTAGTAGTCGCCCAAGCTGTGGAGAGTATCCTTGATGTATTTGATTGTTCCAGCATGTCCTGGGTCGTTAGTTAAATTCAAACAGAGATGGTGGTGTCACGACAGCATACCCTTGGAGCCAATCACTCGCGTAGGATGGTTGTACTCGTCCTCTGAAGACTTGGCAATGTCGTAGAGCTTCTCGGCGCGCTTGTAGAGGTTCTTGGCCTTGATGAGATGCTGCAGCTCCTGGGTCTCAATCAAAGGGCGGTTGGTGTAGTCGACGGAGGGAGCTGCGACCGGATGAGAGTCTAGTGGTTTTTGGAGGGGTAGCTGGAGGGCGTGAGAGCAGGCAGCGAGGGTGGCCAAAGTGGCCCAAGCTGCAGAATGCATTTTGGACAGTGTCCAAGTAATTATCCAAGAGTTGCGGGTTTTGCGTGGTTTGCGAGAGAATAAAACAAAAACGAGGTTCTGTTGGAGGCGAGGACGATGTTTTGCCGGTTTCGGTCAGGCACGCCATCTGCTGACTCATGCACGTGTCTGATGCAAAGACTATCGGCAGTGGACTTGATGGCCAGAGACAGCAGCACTAAAAATAAGAAACTGGATGGAGCCCTTTCCCGTCATGCAGAGACCCATTACACCCGCCGAACATCAAAGCGCACCCCTTTTCTACCTTTTATATTTGCGTTGAAAATATTCATGCTTTGTGAGAACAAACATTATTCGACAGATCTAGTCCACAAGTATTTTTATCTCCACAGATTTGCTCATCTTGAATTTGTTTCCAAAGTTGTCTTTGCCGTTGAACTCAGATCTGAGCCAAATCGCGGAGCTCCAGTGGATCCCGTCCAGTCGATGTCACTTGAAAGGCTGCCCTCAAATAGAGTTCTAGCTAGACGGGTCAATTATAAATGATAAACCTGCTAGTATAGCATCAGATATGCGTCAATATCGAGTGATTCCCCTTCTTCAAATGTTTATGATTTTTTGACGATCTTTAATCCAAAGTAGTCTGCAGACCCCTGCCTTTCATCAAGACATTGCAGCATCTCCAACAGCTACCAAGTACAGTACAATACAGTACTTCACCATCCAAAAAAAAAAGAAAAAATTAGACAGACAACTCTAAATAAACTCAGTTCCTATAAATAAAATCTCATTGGCCATATTTTCTTTGTCCCGTCCCCCTTCACCCCCTTTCCCGGCCACATTAACCAAGCCACAATGCAACAAATCACCTGTACCCAAAAGGTCAAAACTCAGCCGCAGTTTGAATACAATGACAATACACCACCAACTTCTTCCCTTCCACCACTCCTCTCCATCGACAATACGCTCTCGACATCAAGTTCATATCAGCTTCCATCGACGGCGATAAACCCCGATGCATCAATGAACCAGAACCGAATCAGCTCCCGCACCCTCGCATCTCTCGAGGCAGCATGGCCCCGCGAACACACCAGCCAACGGGCTGCGCAGGAACAAGCAACCATCGACCATGTCCTCAATGACATCCTCGCTGAAGGGCAAGCCGACCGACATAGGTTAAACCGCCGCGCCATCATCACCGGTGAGATGGTCATGGACGCAGCCCTACCCAGGGGCAAGTTACAACCCTACTGGATGGCGCAGTGTTCGGCTCGACTCATTTCGCTTGGTGTAGGCTTGGTGGGCTTGGTTTGCGGCATCTATCTAGCTGTTACGTGGTCCAGCAAAAAGGGCGAAGGAGGCATCACAGTAGCTGCTGTACGTTTTCTTTCTTTCTTTCTTTCTTTCTTTCTTCCTCGACAAGTTATCAAATTTTAAATACAAGAAGCTAACCTTCTAGAATGGAATGGCCATGATCATCGATGGCTTCGCAACCGCAAACCTCTTCATGCCGAAAATCCCCCGCGTTTCCCCATTCGCCCTCATCTGCCTCGACTTCGTCATGTTCGTCGCCGCACTCACAGCAGGCTGTTTAGTTGGGTTCTCCGATAGGGAATATATTGGCGACAGGCCATGGGCAGGAATCTTAATCATTGCTGCATCCATCACCTGGACCGTTTCGTAAGAATCCTCACACATCCAGCTCAGCGAAGCAAAGGCTAACTAACAAATGCCAACATTTCAGTGTCCTGCGACTTATGTTCCTCGCATGGTCTTGTGTAGACGGCAGAAAAATTAAAAAGACACGACGAAGCATGAGGCGTACCCTGCGAACGATATGATACCACCTTTTGCACATTTTTCCTTTCTTCTCAAACTGTATTTCTGGGTTTTCATCTTCTCTTCATTTGCATATTTGGCATTGATGTATTTATGATTTATGTGCTGGATTGGTTTATTTACGCGTATATACCCCTCAATTTGACTCTCATGACCTTAATTCCTATAGTACTCTGGAGGTTCCAAATCCGCCTCGGTGCAATTCTTACCACCATTCACAGGGTTACACCTCGCTGTCCTTCCACCACTCAGACGAACGGCATAATCACACTCCCATCGCGCAGACATGCCATACGCAGGGAAATCAGTCGACACCACCTGCGCGCCAGACTTGAAGGCTGCGTCTCGCATGGCCGTCGAGCACTTGTTTTTGATGACGGTGTCGAGGGGAACGTCGGCGCGCGTACGCACAAAGTATCCCGCAGATACTTGCTTTTGGATGTTGGCAACGGCGTCGTCGGTGGTAGGATCGTTCAGTTTCTGGAAAGCGCAGTCGGGCTTGCCGGGGTTGGAGTTTGTAAAGATGACGCGACCTTCGAGGTTGGTGCGGCCGGCGCGGTAGACCTCGCGGACGTTGTTGTCGTTGTCCATGATGAAGAAGACGCGGCCCTTTGCGCTGGAGAGGTCGGGCCAGCCGAATTTCAAGACTGACTCTTCTAGTGAAGCGGGCGGGCGACGTAGATCGTCTGGTGTGATGAGTTGGCTGGCACCAAAGACGGAGCGAATCTCCTTGTCGACGCTGTCGAGTAAATCGGCCTTGTCCCAGTCAATCTTTTTAGCTCCACCGATAATTTGTCCAATATTCTCTGCAGTTTTGAATTCGAGCAAGATAGGAATAGGCACTGCCTTGGGGTGGTCGTCCACCCAGGACTTGACGTCGTGCAGACATTCGACCAGGGTGGCACAGACGGTGTGTACATCCAGATCGGGGACATGCATAACCTTTGCGCCAGGCTTCTTATAGGCCGGATCAGTCGGGTACGGCAGCCCAGAGACCTTGCGAATGATGGGTTTGGCGTAGTTACCACCGTTGGGGTCAGCGTGGATATCGATTCTAGCTGTGTAAGCACCCATGGCCAATCAGCGGATGAGACGGAAGCGACTTACTCGATGCTGCGAACGCCATTGTATTCAAGCTGGACAGGCAATTTAGCATGTGAGTAGCGGAAATTGATGGCGTCTTGGCTGAAGGTAGTCATGAAGCGCTGCTCTTTTGGATCTGCCTCGACATGGTAGCTGTTGTGGGAGCCGACGACCTGGATCTCGTTCATGCGGTGCGCGCCCTCGGTCCAGGCAAGGCCATTTTTGACGTATGTGCAGGCCGAGACGAAGGGGAGGAGGGTAGCTGCGAGGAGATGCTACATAATCAGTCTCTGCCAATGCGACGGTTACATAACGATTCGACTTACCATGGTGAATGAAGCTGGCTCAGCTTGGAAGAGCTGCTGTCAGGGACGGCAGTGCTTTTAATAATAATAAGGCTGTCCTGCTTTTGCACCTGCTTGCACATGCTTGCACCTGCAGCTGCTGTCGCCGGGGGGGGGGGGGGGGGGCCAAGGCCGCTAAGACCACTAGCGCATCTTTCAATTTAGTGGGCAAGGGCTGATCCGTCGCTGTAACTGGATCGGCATGTGAGCTGATCAGCTGTCGTGGTTCGGCACTAAATACTCCCACGCCCAGATGTGTCGCCTGTGCCTTTTCATTGGACCATTGCCTGTCGAAATATTTGATGAGCTGCGACACAGGGCATGGGATACGAACTGGTTTTAATTCTCCTGCCGAGACCTACATGGGGGAACTGTTTCATGTTATTCGTGAGGTCACCTCTCTTTCCCCAAGCTCCATGGCTCGATCGCATTACCTTCTCTATGGAAATGAAAATGAAAATGAAAATGAAAATGAAAATGAATGCAAGGAAAATATATAGTCCAATACAAGAGTGCGTTGCAATTGATACATGATTTTCTATTTAATTATACTGTTGGATTGGCTGGTTGCCATGTCCAGTGCATTTCAACACCATCACCAATGCAACATCAGTCATGCGCGCACCACACATGCCATCAGGCCTACTCAATTCTCGCACGCGACTGCACATCGTACGACTCTGAACTAACATCATCCTCGGCAAACTCAACTAAACATAATTTAAAATTAAAATCACCATCGTGCCATGGCAGTCTCACCGTTGCATCATCACGGCAACGACGCCAACTGAAAAGTCAACCTACAGGGTAGTAATCTATTCGCTAATCTACACTACAAAATGGTATCTACAACTACTCATCCACAAGCTTACTGCTAACCCGACGCTCCCGTCCACTCCGCCGTAGTCCACTGGTATCTTCTACAGGTCTCTTCACTTGCTTAACCGACTTTGTAACAGCTGCACCACGCTTCAGCTTTCGACCGCGAGGCTCTTCCTCTTCCTCCTCTTCAGACTCCTCGTCCCTCTCAATCCCCTTTCTGCCCCTTGCCTTTCTCTCGTCGTAGTGGTCTAAAAATCGATGAATGGTTCGGTGGTCTAGTACCCGCTCCTCTTTATCAGAGCGGCCTTCTTTATCCGTCTTGGGCCATATGTACCCGTATAATTTAGAATGTCGCTCGCATCGCGGGCACGAGGATCGCGTGAAATATGCGTTTTGCTGAACAAAGTACGTGGTGCATGTTCCGCACTGTACCCATGCCATCTCTGGCTCCACGAGAAGTAGCGGCGTTAAAAGGTAGTCTCCTGGCGTGCGTGCTCGTGGCTCTGGTGTTTCTTCCTTGTATACCCTTCGCCGCCACTTTCGGCGCTTTGCTTGCGTGGAAGATCCTGAGTCTACTTCAATGCTGGCTTCAATAGACGCCACTGCGTCTAAGCCATTCTCGGCGTCAATCGCTGGTGGGCAAATTGTGGGCTCATCCAGGGGTGCACAGTGAATGGTTGTCAATTTGTTGCTTGCCGGAGAGGACACATCCGTGCTTGGCGACAAGGGTGCGCAGGCAATGGAGTTGTCATGCCTGCTTTCTCGTTTGATGTCAGGAACAGTGGAGGGCTCTTTTTCTGGTGACGAAATGGCAGTAGATGCTGATTCTGCGCTCAATTCACTTCCGCTAACTGAACTTCCGCGAGATGTCGTCCCATCAGAGTGCTTCACCTTCTTCGCTGGCGTCACAGGCGGAGTGGCCATGGCGTCAAAGGTGCGCTTCGCGTGTGGCGTGGCATCAGGAGCAGGTGAGGGTGCTGCAGAGGAGTCGCGAGCATCAGAAAGCCCGCTCTTGAGTCTGGTTTTTCGAATTTTCGGTCTCATGACGGGAGTCACCGAGGACGTCCTCGATGAGCTTCCAACGCTGTCATCTCGGCGGCGCTTTCGCAGCACATATACCGTTGTCGGCTTTTCTTCCTCTCCCTGTTCTTGTTCCTTTGTGACGAAAACTGGACCGTCTTCCGATAGCCAGCCATTCCTTGCCTCATCCTCGCAAGTCTTGCAAAGGCACTCGCAATTATCTTCACCAAAGTAACTTTCACTATAAGTGACAGTGATTTCCTCGCCAACCTCAATGGGGCGAATGGCAACGATTTCGATGCCGGCCTGACTCGTAGTTCTCAGCATAGCATTCGCATTGCAGTCGTGGTTGGCAAAGCGGGCGGGTCCCATGAAGAGACTGGCGCATTTGCTCCTCGAGCTAACCACGATGCTGAAATCCTTCTTGCGTGAAGATATCTCCTCCTCCTCCTCGGCCGTCATGGTGACCTGGATGCCAGCGAGGTATTTAATAGTCTCATTGCGCTTGATGTACTTGCGAGCGACGACGCTAGCCTCATGTGTGACAATGGTGTAGCGATTCGTGGAACCGACTTCAAAGGGACAGTCGGGCATGTAGATGTTGACATAGCGGCGGAGGTGGTTTCGGAAGTCAGTCTTCTCCTTCTCGGTCTTGAGGCCGTTGCTGAATCTGCGCAAGCCATCTACCTGAAGCAACTTCTTGACGGCGGCGTCAATGTCTTTGTTGAGGACAATTTCGTCCTGCAGGATCTTGGAGATGATCGGTTCTGAGACGCCGCGCGAGGGGTGGTACGATGGTCGATTCTTGGGGATAGTCGTCCAATAATATACCTATTTCAGTAATGTCAGAGCTGCCACCTCTACTTCGTCTCTCCTCAACGTACATGATCAACCAGGGCATCCGTCAGAATGTCGTCGTAGGCGGCCAATTGTGACAGCGTCAACGGCGTTCTCTTGCCCTGCGCGGGCTTGGACGGAGCCATTATGGCTAGGAACTAATAAAACAAATATATCCGACAAAAGATTCACACACGGCAGAGCAGGCTCGCAAATGTGGACTAGACAATTTCGAAGTCGAGTCTCTGCGACGTCATATCCTTGAGGTGGTTGCTGGGGCGATGCGGGACAAGAGCCTGGCAGTAAGGACTGAGGGAAAGCGAGAGAACAAAAGAAAAGAAAAGAAAAGGAAAGAAAAGAGACTAAAAAAAAAAATCGCTGATTGAGGCTTGCACAAAAGAGAGGAAAACCAGGCTCAAGGCACGACGGAGTAAGAGAAGAGTTCAGGAGAAAGACGAGACGTGTAGCGTTGGCATGGAACAGCCACCTGGTTAAAGAGCCATTCCGGATGTTGGGAAGTGCAGAAGTGAAAGTCGGCAGGCGTCAAGCACGAGTTACAGGGGTCTGTTGCTAAAGTGCCTCCTCTGCTGACCCCACTGTCGCCAATAATTCAGTGGCTGGGGAACGGAACTTACCAAGTACAGCCGTAAATGGACGACACGACACCACCCTGGAATTAAAGGTTCATGAAAGAATAGGCTGAAAAAAATAGGCTGCCAAAAAAAAAACCCAAAAAAAAAAAAACAGTGAGAGCAAAGCGATACTTACGCGAGTGCAGAACTTCAGAAAATTAGCAAATACCTCGTCGTCTCTTCTAACATCCTCGCCAACTAAGCCCACTCATACAGTGCTTCACTCATCAGTCAAGTCTATGCGTAAAAACCATCATTAAATGGATCTAGGAATCTCACGACTTAACCAATGCAAGCTTGCTAACCCATAACTCCATCTACGCGTTGAATGCGTGGCGTGTCGTATCCCGCTAAACCAAACCTATATACCGGCCCTATGATGGCAATGACAATTATATTCTCAGATGATCAAGTTGATTGATATGCCCGTACGAGCAGATGCAGCCATTTACAGTTCTTTCTTCTTCATTGCTGCTCCGTCCTTTTCTCAGCAGGTCGCTCCTCGTCAGGCCTCTGGTTCTTCCGCTCCTCCTTCTTAAGTGACTGCAACCCCGTCTTGTGCTCCGTATGCTCCGTATTCAACTTGGTCTGCTTCACAAAGAAGCTAATCACAAATCCAATAAAACTGACGCAAGTATAGACAATAAACATTGTACGCAGCGCATGCCAATACGCCTGTCGCACAGTATGCTTCTGGTTCGGATCGAGACTCTGAATCCGGCGGATGCTTGCCGAAGCTGTATCACCACTGAATTGCTCCGCCAACTTCTTGCCCAGCACTGCAATCAAGTGCCCCTGCTGAGAGTTCATGACATTGTTGAAGACAACGCCGCCAATAGTGACAGATACTGTCGTGCCAATCTGGCGGGCAAAAGAGTAGCTAGACGTGGCGGCGCCGATATCGCGAGGCTCAATGTTGGTCTGGAGCGCAATGAGAGGCGACTGGAAATTCGTCCCGGAACCAAGTCCAGCAACAATTTGGAAGATAATGATTCGGTCCCAGTGAGCCTCGTCGCCAAGGTAGGTCAGTAAACCTAGACCGAGGGTCATGATCAGAAGGCCAGCCTGGATAGGCCAGCGGAAGTTTCCAGTCTTCTTGATAAAGATACCAGCGCCAATAGACACCAACGACGATGATATGACGTATGGGAGTAGGTAAACGCCGGAGAGTAGAGAGCTAGCTCCCAGGACGGACTGAAAGTACAGTGGCAACCAGTACGTTCCGCCCAAGAACGCCATGGCATGCGTAATGGCCAACGCGTAAGCAGCAACGCTGTTTCTATACCGGAAGATTCGTGTAGGGATGACGGGGTACTTTGCAAATTTCGACTCGTAGAAGCAAAAGATGCCAACAGTAATGACTCCAAATACAAGCAGGCAAATGACCGTTGCGGACTTCCAAGGATATTGAACACCGCCAAATTGAAGACCCAGCAGAATCATGAGAGTTCCACCAATAACGAGCAGGTTACCAATCCAATCAATGGCAGCCAGACCTTGCTTAAGCGGTGTGCGAGGATTATGTAGCTTGAGGAAGAACGTCAAAACTACCAGTGCCAAACCACCAAAGGGCAGGTTGATGTAGAAACACCAGCGCCAAGAAACTCTCGAGGTGAATATACCGCCAATGACAGGTCCTAGAGCCGAAGCCAACGCCCATACCATGCCAAGCAGACCAAAGTACATGCCACGCTTCTGCAACGAGAAGAGGTCTGACACACAGATGTTTGGTAGCAGAATAGCACCACCGCCACCCACACCCTGAATGGCTCTCGCAGCGATAAGCATGCCCATGCTCTGACTGACGGCGCATAGCAGCGATCCAACCAAGAACACACTGCATGTAACGAGTAGCGTCTGCTTTCGACCAAAAATGTCGGAAATCTTGCCCCAGACAGGTACTACTGCTGCGTTTCCCAGCAGATAGGCACTTCCAATCCAGATGTAGCCGATGCTCGAATCAAAGTGGTTGACGATAGTTGGGACGGCAGTAGTGACGATAGTAGTATCCAGCGCGGCAAGAAACAAAGAGAGACCAAGAGCACCCATGATGACGGTTGTCTCAAACTTTGTCCTACTTTGCTCGGGAGCTTTGGGGGCGTCGACGGGCTCCTTGGCGTTGGTCTCACTGTCATCGGCGGTTTCTTGACCAGAATTCAGAGGCTGAGCCTCGTTGGTCTGGACATTTCCTGCCGAGTCCTGGTTTGGAACGTTGAGCTGTTGGCTGTTTGAATTTCCGACCTGAGCCGTTGACTCAGTTGGAGCGGCCATGGCCACGGTGTAATTGGGTTGAGACGGGGTCTGAGAGGTGAATGTTGGCACTGGCCGAGACTGTAGGATACTTTTCTGGAAGTTTGTGAGACAGTATCGTAGTCCTCTGGTAATCTGCAGACCAGCACCTTAAATTTTGCAGCTGAATTGCCAAAGGAAAAAAAAAAAAATTGATGCACAGGGTCTTTTACGTGGACATGACAGTAGCCATTGCCAGGTGCCGGAAATACGGCGGGCTATAGTGGGCCACTGCTGGAATTAGGAAGTTGGAGCGCCCTCCAATAATTACAGTGGACTAACCTAACCGCCTGGTAATTAGTGCTAATTGGACCATTCGCCTGGCTATAGCTGCTCCGGTGTCAAAATTCCTGAGACAGTTCATGGACACAACAGATAATCGGCTGCACCATTCACGCAAATAGTGGAAAGTCAAACCATGGAATACTACTCAAATGCTCTGTATTAATTTAAAAAGCTCCACCTTCAACAAGATATTAATTTCACTCCAACGTCCAAGTTTTCTCTTGCAAAGTGAGGGTTGATATGTCCCTACCCCTTGTCCTTTAATTTGTCACCCTGCAGGCGGTGTCACGGCAGAATCCGATGACTAAGGCAAGGAGCAGCAAAAGTCTCAACTCCAACACCAACATCACGAACCTCAATAACCACCGACCGCACAGCCGCCACCATGATTCAATTAAAGGTACCCTTCCTCAATTCCCCTTCCTATACCATCTCTAACCATCGCAGACTATGCTCAATTGCATCGACAACTCCGGCGCTGCCCTCGTCGAATGCGCCCTCGTCATTGGCCAAAAACGACACGCCAGAATAGGTGCGCCTCCCCCCTCCACCCATCCACCAACCCAATCCAGCTAACCATCCCAGGTGACCGAATCGTCGTCGTCGTACAAGAGCAGCGCGGTGCCTCATCGGGAGGCATGGCTGGCATCTCTGCCTCTGCCAAGGTCAAGCGCGGTGATATGCGCCACGCCGTCGTCGTTCGCACGAGATACCCCGTCCAGCGCCGCGATGGCTCCGTCGTCAAGTTTGACGATAACGCTTGCGTGCTGCTCAACAAGTCTGGTGACCCTGTTGGATCGCGCATCAATGGTGTCGTGGGTGCTGAGTTGAAGAGGAAGAAGTGGAGCAAGATTCTGTCCATGGCTCCCATGCAGGCGTAGATGGACGGGATGTGTACCAAGTACTGTAAATTAGGTCTTTGCATTTACGTGGCGTTAAGATATCAGCTGTAACAATAACATACATCACTTCAAGACGGAAACCAGCACGGTTTCACTTTCGATATTCATGCATACATGTCACTGGTCAAATCATAATCACGGTCACTCAATATCAATAGATGGATTTAAATTGGTGTAACAGTTGTAATAGTATATTGTATTCCGTAAACGTAAACTTTAACGTCCAGACTCCTTTAATGCCGTTCCAAAACCAAACTCCGTCCCAATCGATCCAGGGTATCTTCACAAACAGTCTAACTAAAAATGTGACCACATTCGCAGCAAACATAAAACAGTTTCTTGCCAAGTCAACAATTTGAAAGACAGATGGGGGAATCCCAGAAAAGCTTACCATACCAGTCTCTGCAGATCGCTCTTGAGACTGGAAAAAGACGGCTTCTTCGTGACTGCAGCGAGGGCAAGTCTTGTTCGACCGGGGGAGCTGTAATAATAAATAGTCGTGTTAGCCACTTGTTACTTTATACAATCAATAAAAAATTGCAGCGTGTAAAACATCAAGTGACTCCTTCCAAAAACTCCAAACTCCAGAAAAGTAAAAGTCAAATATCCCATGGACATCATGTTCGCAAGTTGTATGTACGCCAGGTCACAGTATCATTCGCGTTCGTCATCACTCGAGTTAGACGGTGTTGAGAAGAAATCGTAGTTGGTTAACTCTGTTTCTGTCGCACTGGCTTCGGATTCCATGTCGTATTCGTCGTAGTTGGCAAAAGGAAACATGGTGAACTGGGAGCCCAATTGCGCAAAAAAGTCGCTTGTGACCTCGACGTCGGCGGCGCTGACATTCTTTTTATCGTCCACAATGTCCAATTCCGAACTGGTAATACCGCATGAATTGCAGCGAATCACATCTCCACATGCAAGGCAAATTCCAAGACAAGCGTGGTGCTGGTGGTGGTCACTAACCGTAGGATCAGATCCGACGTCTTGAGTCACTCCAGCAGTCTCTCCAGATGAGTTGTTGAGGATGTTGCGGAAGACGCAACTGGATGTCGCATCTTCTGTGTATTGGCACGTGCGGCACGTGTACTGCAGCTTGTGCGCGTCTTCGTCCTCCTTGGGGTACAACATGTTGGAGCATTCGGAGCAGAAGCGGAAGGTGATCTGCTCGAGGTCCTGCTTGGGCGCGGCGGCGTCGTAGGACGTCGTTGACTGGGGGGTAGCCATTTTGGTGCGGTGTCGGGCGAAATGAAGGAACGCTAGATTCGAAACTTCGACGCGGTTGGCGATGCGCAGTGTTGATGCGAGGTGGCGATGATTTTTGAATGGTGTTGAGGGAGAGAGGCTTTATTAGGCAAAAATTCCGGGCGGGTCGCCACTGAATGAGTCAGCACTTGCGTGGCTCACAGCCGCACTACCATCTGGGATACAGCGATTCATAGCACCTTGGGCACATTCAAAACATAAATAAAATAGACTTTATCAGTGATTCAAAGACGAGTTTCTTATCTGGAGCCCAATTACTCACGTGTTAAACCGAACTACTTTCAGGCTTGCTGCGGCATCAGCTCAAGCGACAAACAAGGGCTGTGCCAGTGTGTCAGTCAGTCCCATGAGAAGGTACAGGCTGAACTATTGATTATTCGTTGTAAATGCTCAATGTAATTCCATCTAGGAGTAAATTTGAACCATTTGCTTTTGATTTCTATAACTTCTCTTCAACTGTTTCTTTGGTAATTATAATGTGAACGCCCACTGCCATTAGACGGCGTGCATTCAACTCAGAGCCTGATGGAAACCCAACAAGGAGCAGGCTACCAACTAAGACTCTCGTTGGCAGCCACTTCTGATTACATACGTAATTTATTTGCAATTTGTAATACCTATATTGCCTGGCCATCTGCCCAAGGCCTCAAGTCGTTTCGCCAAAGCGTTAGTGGCTGGTTTGCCCCACCAACCAAAACGTGGGGTTGTGAGCTGTGCTTGCTTTCGCTTTGCTTTGCTGCGGTGCGCTTCTTCAGCTTTCGGGCTCAAGGACAGTGGACGTCATTTCTTCCACCCAACACCACCTCTTTGCGCAACCAAAACACACCCTCTCCAAACCCCAATTCTACCTTTCATCATGGTATAACTCCTCTTTTCGACCCTTCCATCACTGTAAAACTAACCCCATTACAGGCTGACACAGGTCTCCCCCCCAACTGGGAAGTTCGCCATTCCAACTCCAAAAACCTCCCCTACTACTTTAACTCGGTCGACAAGGTCTCGCGCTGGGAACCTCCCGCCGGCACCGACCCAGACAAGCTCAAGCACTACATGGCCGCCCACCACAGCGCGGGAACGCGACCCGGCGCCGTCCCTGGCGTCCCCGAGGGCAAGATCCGCGCCGCCCACCTGCTCGTCAAGCACCGGGACAGCCGTCGTCCCAGCAGCTGGCGTGAGGCCGAGATCACGCGGTCCAAGGAGGAGGCCATGGATATCATCAAGGCGCACGAGGCAAAGATCAAGAGCGGCGCTACTTCCCTTGGAGACTTGGCCCCCACCGAGTCGGATTGCTCGTCCGCTAGGAAGCGGGGTGACTTGGGCTACTTTGGTCGCGGTGACATGCAAAAGGAGTTTGAAGAGGCTTCGTTTGGCCTCAAGCCCGGTGAGATGAGTGGAATTGTTGAGACCGCTAGCGGCTTGCACTTGATTGAGAGGTATGGTAGCTCATGCGACAAGCAAACCACGCAACACAAGCTAACAGAGAATCGCAGACTGGAGTAAACAAATTCAAAATGATGCAACAAAACAACAAGATTAGCGCTCGTCATGATTTATACTCCAAAAATAATAAACACTTCAAAATCAAACATTGTTCTATTCTCATTCATATGCCTGGTATCCTTTACTCTATTCGCTACATGGCTGTGCAGTTCTTTCTATCACTACATATCGTTTACCCCGCGGCGCCATGCAATTTCCCCTCCACTCCTCCCATGTCGCACCGTCTATTCGTGTCCTTCGTCGATCTAATCAAATGCGCCGTTTCTTTTGTCTATTGCCAAAACCTCTTTTTTCCCCATCCCCGACTTTGCAAGAAAGAAAAACAAAATTATATCTCATTATGTCGTTGCAGTGCTGTACATCTCCAACATGATTAACGCGCCAAAGCAATCACCGCCGCTTTGAACGGCTCAACCGTTGTTAGCACCACTGTCATGATCCCATATACAGTCATTGCCAAAGCGGCATATGGCGCCGCCCGGCTCTTCGTCTCGTAAAGGTAGGATACACCCATAGCTAGCCCGTTGGTGCCGATCGCAATGCCGACGGCGATGGTGATTGGACCATCTCGATGTTCATCCGCGTTTTGCTTCTCATGCTGTGATAGGACATCCCCCGTCTGAATGTTGAGTTTGGGAAGAACGTATGGATACAACAACTGCCCTAAAATACCATTGCTGACAACAACTGCTGCGTTCACCACCATATTTCCGCCCAGAGATGCCATGGCTGGTTTGGCTAGTGCCAACGTTGTGTTTCGAGCCGCAAAAGCCAGTGTTTCAGCAGAACCGAGACCGATAGCGTGACTAGCGATTACGGCCAAGAAGACATTTCCTACCGCCATAGCTATGCAGATGATGGTTGTAAAAAAGCCAGCAGCACTGAACAACTGACGCCGACATTCGTATAGTTTGAAGCCCCAAATCACTATACCGCATTCGAGGATGGAGAGAGCTGCGTCACCAGCACCGAACCAAAGATTGGGATTGGAAGGTAGAGTGATGTGCCTCACGGCAGCGGTCCACAAAGAATACAGTGGCGTTCCACGGCTGAACATGTTGTGCACGTAGGCGAGGCCGTCAGGATTGTTCATGGTGGCCGCTTTGAGTCGCGTATAAGCTGTCATCGCCATTGTCGTAAGAAGTACAGGGTTGGCGACCGTTGCAAAGGCAGCTATGAATTGAAATCGTTGTGAGTGGGCAACTGTCTTCTTCAAATGACGTTGAATGTTCACAGCACCCATCCAAAGGAACCATAGGGTCGAACCGTCAAGGATGCGGTGATCGTGGGCAACAGCAGCAACGGGGATGCCAATGGCAAAGATGATCAGAAATGGTGCCCAAACTGGCCAGAATTCACATATTATGGTCCAAATTGACTGGCGAATACACCATCTCGAGGTCGATTGATCTGCAACGTGAAGCTCTTCAGCCAATGTGTTTTCCGTCGTGCATGATGAATTGGATGGCTTGAGAGAATCAATATTTCCAGCCTGAAGGGGCGCAGTTGGCCGTGACGATCTGGCGCTGTCCCATGTAAAGAGGATGGAGTAGGCAAAACCAAATACGAAAAACCAGGCGACAATGTTTGTGACAACTAGAAACCGTCAATGATTTAATCTTCAATAGAGTAAGACCCAAGAAAGACTTACCAAAGGTTCCAATCACACGGGCGATCTGCTTGCCGTTCAGGGCATCACTGGCGTCCAACATGACAATTGGAATGGAAAATGCAACGCCAATATGACTGTTGATGAGATCAACCTAAAGGGTCAGTTTCTGGTCAACATTGGCACTTGAGAGGGTACAAACCTTTGGTTTAAGCCATGTATGATGCAGGGTATCAGCCTGCTTCCACAGAGAAGCTGCAATGATAGCGAGACAGAAGACAAGGAGCATGCCCAGGATGGACGAGAAGAATTGTAGCTTGACAGGCAATAAAACCAGACTCAGACTCCAAACCAGAAGCTCGCTAATGAGGTAGATGATGCCGATGGCCACAAGTCCTAACACGGCGTTGACCAGCTGAAGCCCGCGATGCCGCCACACTTCCATTTTGTGAAAGTTTCGTTCGAAGCCCAATTTCCCGTACAATTGACTGCATTCTTGAAATTTGTCCAAGGAGCAAGCTGAGATGGGAGATGAAACGGAAGTCATGACTTCAGAGCGAGCTTATCGACGGCCAGGCGAGGCAGAGGCTATTTCAACGGCTTCCTGGAGTCGGACACGCCAAAGGCTGTGAGTGCTACCGGGCACGGAGTCGGTCTGCAGCTAATATGACTGGCCAATGGTAGTTTCTCTAAAGATTGACAGGCTATGAGGTCGTTCGTATGGCAAATGAACGGGTTTGGTATCAAGAACGGAGTAACACCAAGCGGTGCAACCCTTGGACAGGCGGACGGACGGGGACCAGATGAGCACAAAACGAGGGAGCCGAGCGAAAGCAACGATGGAAGGAAAAGAAAGACGGGGGAGGAAACAAACGAGGGACTGGGCGAGCAGGAGATTTTATTTGAAGAGGAAGAGATGCGAAAAAGAAGACAACCACTGACAAGACGCTGACTTTTGTAGTCTCTGTCGCGTGAATGTGTCGCAGTTGGCTGCCAGCTGTAAGTCGCCAAGCCGGCTGCAAGCAAACCGGATTATGGATCATTCAAAACGACTGATGGACAACTAGAGCGTCTTTCTTTTCAAGAGTAAATAATCAATTAGTGACATTTCATTTATTGCACGTACTTTGGCGGACGAGTTGCATTTGCGAGGGGTTTTGTGTATGGACCTCTTGGAGGGGCGGCTGTGCTGTTGGGCTTCCAGTCGACAACAGTACATAGGTCGCTCGCGGTCATTAGCACATATCTACAAATGAACCATTTTACATTACAATTTTCGATGGAAGTGTGATTCTACAACATACAATAGCTCCTTGTTGAATGACATTTGAATACAACTTGTGTTGCCCTGATAGTCCGCGCTACTCGGCCGATATCTCTGGCTGCGACCATGTCGCCGGTGTCTACCGACGAGACACCCAATCAAATCATAAAAGCAGTGCCCACGAGAAATGCTCGTTCATATCAACGACTGCTATGAGACTTAGTTGTACTACGTGCCAAGTCGATTGAGTTGACTGGTAAGAAATCATTGTCAGTGCCGACTTACACAATCGGAGAGATACAAGTCAGGGATTTGATACCCGCGGACAAACTACCCTCATCGCCTGAAAGAACCACTGGAGAGCTCACATTTTAAAGACATGGGTCCTCGCTTATAATCCGAGCTTGGCTAATAAGTTCCACGGACGAGACCATGTTGAGATTCGGCACATCCGCAAGCTTAGCTGCAATTCTGCTCGGCGTTGCACCAACATAGCCTTACCACGGATTTGTTTCTTCCCTCAACATTATTGTGTGAGGCGTAGCATAATATTATCGAATGCATTTGTATATTTGTTTAGCTGCTCAGTTTTCAGTTTCATGGTTCCTCTCTAAATTGTGATAGACATCGGTAGTTTGAAGCGAAGTGGCAGCCCTGCTGTAATTTGTTTGCTGCCACTGAATGCTGCTACAATGTGTGCTTTACTGCAGTGGTCAGCCCCCTAACAGTGCCCCTAAGGTTCACCCGTTAATGCGCTGTCTGGCAGTCTCTGTAGCTGCTGGCGGTTGTTGTGACAGTGGACAACGCACTGTCTGTAACTGCACCTGGTGGGCCATCTCCACCGCCAGCAGCTTCACGTCCTGCCCACGGCACACAACACGCCTCATTCCCACTCGTCCTCGTCCCAGCTATCATTGCTCCTGACCGATGCATCACCACACTTGTGCATATCAATACGCGTCACTCTACCACCTCATCCCCCAGCTGGTTCACGTCGCTAGCCATTTTGGGTCCCACTCGCAACGCCATTCCGCCAACGACTACCCAATTGGTCTTCACCCGCTCTCCGCAAAGCACCCTCCTTCTCTGGTGCAACCTGATTCTACGCTGTACTTCTGGAACGTCGTCACTGCCAACCCGTAGCCTCTCCAAAATGGCACTGACAGCGAGAGACCATGCTGAAACACTCCTCATCAACGCTGTTCGCTCTCACGACGTCCACGTGCGACCCGAGCAGCTCAGAGAGGCTCTTCAAGGCGAGCAAGGACATGCCCTGATTGAATGGGCAATCAAACACCTTGGTGCTGACAATCTCTTGACTACTGAAGAGCTGACCCTGTAAGTTAATCTCAAGTCGAAAAATTCAGCTAAAAATTCCACAAATGAATTTGCGTATTGACCGGCTGTAGGTACAATGAGCTGGACAATGCTGGTCACGTCGATAACCTTGCCGAGCTGCGTGATCTGGCTGAGGTGCAGGCCATTCACCAAGACGACATCAGAGCAGCCATTCAGGAACTCAACCGATCCACTGTAACCATTAACAAACAAACCGAGACTTTGCGTCACCAACAAGACGCCTTGTCACGATTAGCCACTAAGAGCGCTGACAGCCAAACACGTCGCCAGCAGCTCGAGGCCGCCAGCAGTCGCAAGTCCCATACTGACAAATTGCGAGTCACCACAGAGGTAAAGTCCGATTGGCTACCCATTGCGTCCCCTAAATCCTCGATCGAGGACCCCTGACAGCTACTAACTCGCCTTTTTTACCCAAGGTTGCCGAGCTCTCTCGCCGTATCAAATTTCACATTTCAGAGCTCTCTCGTGGTGCACAGCCTACATCCCATCAGGAACTACGTGATTCACTCGACACAGTTTTCGAGTCAGACGACAGGCTCCTCACTAGCCTTCAGAAGCTTGGCTGGGAGCTAGATCAACCGGATCCTGACGCCGCCCAGCCGGCTGAGAAACTCAGGGAGACGTGCCTAAGGTACAACGCCACGATGAATATGACTCTGGTACTACAGGCGCCCTGATGGCTAACATTGTGATCCAGATTAATCAAAGTCACAGTAGAGACCATCCGCACTAGGCTTGACACCACATACCTCAATGCGCTGCTGGAGGCACAGCGTAGACGCCCTGAAGCAGTAGACGAGAATGACGTGGTCGCGTTGCAGGAGGAGGTCGAATCGCTGTATGCAGAGATTCTTCCGGTTGCGCAGATGTCTGTTGAGCAACAGCATCTGGAACCCGCCTTGAAGTCCAGTTCTTCTCAGAGTGGCAAGAGTCTTGTCAAGACCACCACTTCCATGGCCTACGTAAGGTTACACCCATATGTCTTCAATTCCTGCTAATGATTCGCAGATGAATGAATGCCTAGACTACTTACTCGAGCGAGTCAATTGTCTCCAAGATCGAATAAAAGCCCACCAATCGCATCAAGCAGCACTGAAATCAGTCATCGTTACAGCGGAAGCGGAAATATCCGAAATTCCCGACACAACCAAACCAACCAAAAAGGACACCCCGTCTCCCATTAGGATGCGCACCAACAGTTCTCGCGATGCCCGTAGACGATCTTCTGGCTTTCAAGAGATGGCACCGCTTGACGCGCTTCTCCAATCACTATCGTTACCAGCACAATCATTGGAAGAAACCGACGGTGCGTCGCGAGTAACCACCCTCAACAAGATTCTGCAGGATCGACTCAGGCGGGATAGAGACCTATCCCGCAGCGCGCAGGGTAGTCTGGAATCGGCGACCGCGTCCCAGCTCCATGATGCCAGACAGGCTATTCAACGCTTGCGCGACAGCCTCGTTGCAGAATGTTCCTTTGGCAATGTAACTCTTGCAGACCCTGAGATCGAGCAATCCATCCAGGTGTTAGGTCAAGAGGTAGAAAAGGCGAGGAGTAAGCTGAATGAGATGGATCTACAAATTCAAGTTGGCAGAAGTGAAAAGAAGGAGGAATTACTGGAGAGATGGACAAGATAGTCGCGTAAAAATGTTTTTTGAAGCAATTTCAATTCCATGCATTAATGCCCTTTCCCTCGATTCATTCAATTGTTTTCCTAGTCATTGCGATCTTCCCAAAGTTAGACGTTGCCGAGATTTTCGGCACCTTGTTAACCGGTTTTTCATCCTCCTCAATTTTAATTCCATTTCCATCAAACCGAGGCTCAGCGTCTTCCAACTCTTCTGCCTTCCTTTTCTTGGGTGATCCGGGGTGGTCATCTCCATGTCCATCATCATCCGACGGATTTGGTGGCGCGGGCTCGAATTCCGACATCCTCAACCTCTGACCCCCCAACAACTTGCCCATATGCGTCTTGCTGATGCCGCCACCGTGCTTGCGGATACCGTCCATTACAACCTTCATAAATGGCACCGGTGAGCTTTTGAAATTTGGCACATCTAGTCTCGACGCATTGCGAGATGGACCTCGGAATCCATCTGCATCGCAGGTCTGTCCATGGTTAAACGCAAGATTTAGATAATCGCACGTTTCTATGTAGTCGGCGAAATCTCTGAAATAGAGTTGACCTGCAAAGAGGTTCAGCTCTACCCTTGCTTGCCAAGGGATTTCGTGGTCGCTGCGGAACCTGGGAAGAGGGTTGAGAGTGAGGCGGTCCAATGGCAGTGCTGCCCTTGTTTGGCGAGGGGCATACATGTGCAGCACGACCTTGCTTGAGCGACGAATTTGGTCCAGCAATTCGTTGGCTTCAAAAGGACTGATGATGACGGCTTTTAGGCGGCGAGTATGCTTGCCTGTGAGCACCCATCTGACGTTGCGCTGGAACAAGTCGAGCATGGATTGATCGTCTTCGACAGTCGTGGCGAAATCACGACTAACAAGGATATTACTAGGAAATTGGCTGACTGAAAAGTCTGTCCTATTCGCAGTAGTTCGCGTAAAGCATTCGAAAGCAGGGAAGAAATTCTTGTTAGATGATGATATGACACCGTGTTGGATAAAGAGTGTGAGGCCATCGGTGACTCCATGCTTGGCTGGCTTCAGCGCTTGCTCCGTCTCGACGTAATGCTCCTCTTCAATCTCGGGCGCCAGTTCTCGCTCTTGCTCTTCGCGGTACTGCTGTTGCATCCCCATGCAGCCAAACTCTTTCAAGCGAGCCTTGATCTGCGGAACCTTGAATCGATCTGGCGCCCCAGACTTGCCTGTGACCTCAGCTGGGCAGTAACGCTGTTCTATGGTTCGAGCTTCAGCTTCAAGAAGCCTCTTTAACACGCTTTTTGACATGTGGTTTCCCTCCTTTGATAACTTATCTTGGTGGTCTGCGTATCGCTCGCCTTGAGTAGCCCAGAGCGGGATACCACGCTGAATATGATTCCATGTCTCGGAAATGGTCCACAAGATAATGTCGGCAATCTCGATGTCATCATCGTCGCTTAGATCTGTCAACTCTCGGATTTTCGTCTCAATCTCATCTGGCATGTAGAATACTACTGTCTGCCCCTGACCGAGTTTGCGCATTCGCATACAAGCTAATATTCAGCGTTAGGAGGGTGTACGCTATCCAGGTTGATAAACAAAGCTCACCTTGTGCTAGCCTGTCCTTTGTTACGCCCGCACCAAGCGTAACTACCGCCTGATAGCTTTTGGGCAGCGCTAAATCTGTACCTAAAGTATTACAGTTAGTTCTGCCAGCTGGGAAATATAACGAATAGTCATTTACCGCGAGAATGTGCTTCGTCAAGGTAGACAAGGCAAGAATCAAGACGTCTTGCATAATACGAGTTACGCAGTAGCTCGATTGTATACTGCCTATTCATGACGCAAATCTCTCCGTAGATATTAAAAAAAACCACAGCGTCTATTTCAGCCACGTCTGCTTTCAATTCTAAAAGCACTTTGGCTGCCTCCTCGTTTGTGAGGTTGAGAATTAGGGCGCCAAGTTCAACAATCACTCGAGCATCGCCACTGAGCGACACGATTTTCTGCAGGAGCTCCCTACCCTGATGTACTTGATGGAAGTTGTGTTTTCGGAGTGACACAACACTGTTGTTTTCGTGCAGCATGTTCGTTAATACTAGTGCGTCAGTATGAGCGTGGGCTGAGAGCTCCAGTTGATTCATTGACAACGGAAGAAGAACCTGTGAGTCCTTTGTGCCACTAAAGCCTACGATAGGCTTATATTTCTTTGCGCCAATGTCCCATCCAGAGGCGGAAAGCTTTTGGGGAAAATTGCGCATTTGTTTGGGATATACAATCTGAGATAGGAAGTAGTCAATGGACATTTTGAAGAAACGTAGTTTGGGAAACAGCTCCTTGATGCACTTGTCGCGATCCCTGAGATTAACTGCTTTGAGCGATCTGTGATGTCTGCCAAGTCGGCATCGTGGAGGAAGTCTACTCAAATATGTCCGCCATCTGTCGTACTCCTCATTTCCATCTTCCGAGTGTTGTAAGTGTTCTATGCAATCGAACAGGTTCTGATCTGAGAGACCCCCGTAATAATATGATAAGTTCGTCATCACTATGATGCTGTCTTCATGGCTAAACTCTGCGCGAGCCTTAGGCATGTCCTTCGACATATAAGGAACTGCCAAATCACTACGGGGATCTCTTGACGGGTCTATGCCGTAGTTGACTCGCCATCTCTGGCATCGAAAGACGAAGTCTAGAATACCGTGCGCACATAAGCCGCGAAGTAACAGCACTATCATTTTAGTAGTGTTGTGCCACTGATTGTCCTCCATGAGCTTAATTGAATCGGCTTCCGGTTTCTCTAAAAGGATATAGTCTCGCAAACACTCTGCGAGCTCGTCATCGGCATTAGGGAACGCCACCCCGCCTATGCCATCAACGCAAATTTGAGTAGCCACAAGTTTGATCACATCTCCGGAAGCCTGCTCGTTGAGGAATCGGATCCGCGGGAATGCTTCATCGGATGCGCTCACTATCTCGATAGACTTGGGGTCAAGCTGTTGCACCTGCTCGCTGGCTTGGTACACGGTGTCGAGAACCTCTTGTATCACATTCCAACGTGTTGGCGCAAGCTGGACGACTTGCTGGTTGCCAATTGTATAGATGAGTTCAAACTTGGGAGAGAATGTTTCATCGCTCTCGTCAACCAAATCAGAAGTCACCAGCCGCAGTTTGTCTAATATCTTCTGAAGGCATTTTCCGATCTGTCGCTTAATGGGCAGGTCAGACAATTGATACGATTTCGCTGATAGTTCCATAGACAGCTGATGCTCTGGTATAAGAACAACTATATCTCGTTGCTCAATGCAGAGATTAAAGACAGCTTCAAGTGATTGGCAGTCTGCTAGAGATAGATCAGTCTGGCGTGAAAAGGGAATGAAATAAACCCGACGCTGTAGAAGTCCACCGAGACTTGTAACTAGCTTTTGAAGCGTCTGTGCGGATTGCTCCTTCACTGTGATGATACGTGACAGGTTTGTACCATTTGCAAGCGCCATACTGACGATTGGTAAGATGACTGACGTCTTTCCCTCACCCATGTTGAGTTGTAGGACACTGTTCTCAGCGCAACTCAACAGTCTGTTAGCCACCTCGATTTGACTGTCGCGAATACGGATATTATTTTGTATTTCAAAAATAAGCCAGTCAGGATTCGTCAGGGGATCCCAAGAACGAGAGCTAAGGGTTTGAAGCTCTTGCAGAATAGCATCGTCATTCTCAGCACGATGAAGACGCCGCGCATGCTGAACTGCCTCAAAAGCTTGCGCTAGTTGAACTAGGACCTTCACCCATTTATCAGAAAGCTTGCTACGTCTCGCATGAAATAGTTGCTCGAGGCAATTTCGAAGAGACAGCCCAGGCTGGTAATGGGTCTCCATGGCTATTGCCCAAGCCAGCGGTCGGCTCGTCGTGACGGACAATGACGACACCACACATTGAAGCGCACCAGCAAAATTACCCGCAGTTGTCTCAAGATATTTCAGGCAACTATCACGGAAACCTTGATCAACTTGAAGCGTCTTGGGTGGTGGTTGCCATCGATTCAAAGCGCTGATACTGTCCTGTAGCTTATCCATGTATCTACGTTGCGGCGTTGACTTCACCATCTCAGAGATCCTCTCTAACAACTGCGGTAGTTGTGGGTTTTGAGGATATTGCTGTATTGTAGTCAATGTTTTTGGAGTTATAACTAGCTGACTTGACAGCTGCTCTGGTGGGATGTGGAACTGGAAGAAATCTGTGCTGGAGATATATCTTCGCTGGTCTGGCTGTGTTTCGATTCCTCCATCATAAGTGACACAGTCCACTGCGACACAGTCCCGGGTCGTTTTTTGCCCAATTTGCCCATAAAGTTTGTCTATATACTCGCGAAATTCCAAGTTGCTCCTCCATTTGGACAATAGATTACGCACCTCTTCGGCTGTGGCGACGACGTCCATGAACCGACTGTACTGAGTGTCAATTGATACAGAGGCTTGTTTTTTCCAGCAATTCTGGAACAACGTTTCTGCAAGGGCTGTAATTGCCGCCCCCTTTTGCGCATTGTATGTGCTCTCACTTATTGCATGGTTGTGTCCAAGGGACCTAGACACTGCGTATTTGTAACTGCATCTTTTTAAAAGCCTTTCGATTGGGTTTGCTTTCGGCGAGCCAGTGTTGTGCAAGTAGAAGGTTTTCCGCCGCGGAATTGTTATGGCTCTAGCACTTGGCAATGCTACCACGGCAATCGCAGCACTGAGAAGAGGCTGATCTGTTTCTCTTTGTAATAGAAACCCGAGGCATGAGAGCCAGATAAGCTTATCAAACTTGTTAATATAATCTCCAATGGTTCTTAGTGTTTCGTGGATCGGGCACCACTGGTTTGCAAAGAGAAGGTCGACATCTCGTAGCCATTGCACGTCATATTTGAAATGAGATGCGGTCAGGTGTGTCATAGGACCGCAAGTCCCATCTTTACTTGTGACTAGAGCCTTCATACCATTGTGAAATTTGGCTTTCCCCAGCGGCCTAGTTATAAAAATCGTCTTGTTAGCCACGGACGAACAAACTCGGTACACTCGATCCAGCGCATCGAAACTTTGTCCCGGCCTAAAAGCAGCGGCTATGCTCGGGGTCCCCTTGTAATTCCGTCGCTTCTTTCCAGAATACACCCCTTCCCCCTCTGCCTCTGCCTCATAAAGTGCATCTGAGGCTGTAGTATGAAGTTCGCCTCCAACGCCATGACGGCGGAATGTCGACAGGCGAATATCATCACGCGCGAGTAGCATTGGATGAACCCGCTCTTCCAATTCCCTGAATCGGTCGCCAAATATCGTTAAATCATAATGCTGTTTGGGCAAGCAAAATTTCATATTCTGGAAATGGCGAAAAATGTTCATGACTTCCCTGTGCAAGCCGCCATCTTGAGACAGTGGGCTCAGCTGCTGCGACCATTCTTGCATGATCATCGGATCGTCCTTCTGTTTGAAATATCGAGATGGTGAAAGACGGGCAATTTTGACCATCAAGGCAACATTCTCGGCCGTCAGATATTGGCATGATCGGACCTCGCTTGAAGTTAAAATGGACAGCGCTTGATCTGTACCAGTTCGCTGAATGAAAGGATCGACAGCACAGTGAGAAGACCCGGCATGTAAATAAGCAAGATACAGGTTACTCTGCAGGCTGCCGTTGCTCTTCAAAATTCTCATACTATCATCAATGTCATAAGAATGCCATCGGATAGACTTTTCAACGTCAATATCGAGATGAACATGGATAGCGTCCAAATGGACGAGCTTAGTAAATGACACATTCCCTTCTGGGATCAAGATCAATCGCTGGTCCTGGTCTGAGTCTTTGCATAAAATCAGCTTGTTGTTCAGCCCGAGAAGTGTCGCTATGTATTGGTTATTTGCGACATTCATTCCTTTGAACTGTGAGCAAGAAATTGTCTCGGAACCAATTTGGTATTCGAAATCGAGACCAAGATTGCATAATTTGATATCCACTGCCCCCGGGTTACCACAGCGATACCACATTTGCATACAGTCATTCGTCGCCAACGCCGTAAACCGCTGCGATAGTTTCATTGTCGATGGATGCGCCGGATTGAGGAAAATTCGGTGATCAGAATGGGCCAGCTGCTAATTGGTCCCTACCTGGAAGAATGTCCATGAGGCAGATTCACAGTTCCAGGGTTCTTTTTGGCTTCTAAACTCAATTCTACGGCTCGCAAGGTTGTACCAACAGATATGCGATGCCTTAACAGACTTTGGGACCATACCATTGAAAAAGTGAGATGGTATGAGAGCATAACGAACCTCATTCTTTTCTGCTAGTACTAGCAGGTGCTTCAATTGGCCTCGGCTAAGCCCGAGATGAACTGTGTGATCATTTGGTCGGCCTTGAAGCAAATACGGCAACCTCCCTGTCTGGTCCGCTGCAGCTGGTAGAACAGACAGGTCAACATTCTGAAATAGATCGTTGAAATGCGGCTTCGACAGGTATTCCGAAGGCACAGAGCTTGCTGGAGAGCCATCAAAATAGATCTCAGCAGTGAGCACATCGAATTTCACGCTTCGCAGCCCGTCATTTTCTCCAACAGTCGCCTGGGTTGTTAGCCAACGAGATCCTTCGAAAGTCCATGGTACCAAATTTCTAAATTCTGGCCATGAAGAACGAATAGCTGCCGTTAGACCGCTTTGCTGTCGGGATAATTCGTGGCCGGCTAGAATGAAGGCGGCGGTTGGAATGAGTTGTCGCCATCTCCATAATAGAAGCTTCTGAAATCCGTCAAGTTGCTCTATGGCAGATTCGGAATCGCGGACAGCCATCTCACATTCGAGAAATATCTGGATCTTTGCTGGATCCTGCAGTGCTTCTCTAAGAGCGTTATCATCCAAGCTGAAGGTGTTGAGACAAGCTAGCGAGATCTCAAGCCTTTTGATATTCATTTCCATGCTACTCTTAAATTTGAGACATCTAGGCGCCATGCTGGCATGAGAGTTTTCTGTCTCAATACTCGCCATAGGGATACCAGCACTAGGATCCTGACTGTCACCACTTGGTTGACTGCCACTGCTTTCGTCTCTGGCATTTGCGTTTCCAATTCGCTCGCAGTCCGAGAACGCTTTCGCCAATTGCCTGTGCAGCAAGTCTCGACAGAGGTCAAGTAAATAGTCTACACAAGGTATGGGATTGTTGCTGACACTTTTTATACGTGTTGTCAGAACGGTGGCGACTCCGATGGTTCGGCAAGCTTCCCAGTTCTCGGCCACTTGTTCTGTTCTGAATCCCACTTTGTCGACGAAGTTTTGGACAAATTCAGCCGACTCGAGGTCTTGATGCGCAGGACGAACTGCCATGGTTGAAACAGCACGAGGCTGAGTCGTTTCTGCAGTGTTCAATTGCAAGTCTGAGCCGTCTGAGCCGTCAGAGTCGTCAGAGTCGTCGAAATTACTTGAGTCTTCAGACTTCTCTGAGTTGTTTGCATCACCCAGTATTTTTGAATCAATCTGGTTTGAAACCCGTTCATACTTATTTTTGCGCGACGATTCATCGTTCATTGTACTGTGCTGTTGTGTAGTCACCGCGGCCGGACCTGCCTGAAGAGCAATTTGTGACAACACCAGTGCGGTTTCGGTCTTTTGCAGATCAACCTTATCACTTGCAAGCTCCAGAAGAATATTTCTCCATTGTAATTTATGGCCCTGCAGTGAGGTAAAAAGCGCCTGATACTCACATGGAGTGAAATGTTTCGGACAAGTGGACTGTCTTGCGACGACAGAGTTTGGGCCTACGCCATCTGGAGCGGCTGGAGGTCGTAGTAACAGGTCCTGGTGATCCTGTGATCGTTCTGGGAGCTTAAAAGTGCAAATCTTTGCGACCCTGTCAGTTAAAGACAAAGGAGATGTAAATGATTGCTTCTTCTTGTCAAACAGGCTCCATTTGATTCCCTGCTCTGGACAAACGTCCTCCGTTGAAGTACGCTCTGTGACAGTTATTGTCTCCGTAGCTGAAGGAGCCTGCACCGAGTTGAATGCCAAAGTGATCCGCTGAGTATATTGCGGGTTATGAAAGTAAGCTTTTAAGCCATCGAAGCTTTCTAGAAGATGCGGGCGTTTAGCAGGCTCAGGATCCTTGGCTCTTAGATGGAGTACATCGTCGACCACGAAAGCCATTAGGTCTCGCCATTCACCAAATCCTTCTGGTACATTTAATTCAAATACTAGTGCCCGAATTTTCTCTGAATCTTTTGGCAGCGGCCATCGGCAAGTGTTGATGGAGAATAACGTGTTAGCTTGTCTCTTCAGGCAGCAGTGTTTGCATTTTGCTTCATCATGGACTACTTGCTCAGAGCCTCCAAGTCGCTGTTCCTCGTGCGACAGTCCGCGATATTCTTGGATGAGCTTTTCACGCTGTTCGCTGATGTTTTCAAATTCCTTTAGCTTTTCGTTCCTGACCTTTTGCGCATCGCTTTCAATTGCGTGACAACGCCTTCGCAACCGGGAACTTTGTTTGTAGAAACGAACTGCGAATGATTCTTGTCCACCAAAATCATGAAGGATATCGCGTTGATCCATTTTCTTCTTCAAGGACCTTGCCTCTAGATACAACTCGATTCTGTTCAACCGCTCGAGGCTTCTGGCAGAGCCAACTAACAGGTTCGAACAAATCTCAACAGGAATTGGGATTGAGTATTCCAGAAGCAGCCGGTGTTTTTGACAGACTATCTTGTCACAAGCTATGGCAAGCTCGATTATCGTGAGGTACATCATGGAAAGACCTTCGGGGTAGCTCTCATACATGGGCTGTGCTATCTTGAAGTACTTCTCTGCCAATTCGCATAGAGTTCTAGGCGCGGACGCAGCTCCCGAGTTGTTTGCAACCCATCGGTCTAAATTACTGGCAATCCATCGTTCAAAAACGGCCAAGTTGGGGATCAAGAGGTCTTTACTCAGGTCAACAGATGCGAGATCCGGCAGAATATGGTTGGATAACTCCCAAAGGCCAAAATCAGGAAACGCTGGAGCGACATCAGGCAGACGACTTGGAGAATAATAGACCTGTAAGAACTCCTCAATGATGGAGAGGTCAAACCTTGCGGCGCCAGACCATGTCAGTTTAGAAAGAGGGGGAACGGTATGTTGCGAATTACAGTGCAACTGTATTTTCTCGAACCTTTGTTGAATCTTCTGTTGGGCGTTTTGCATAGCCCTGCGCACACGATGAAGCCACGGCGTACTAAATGTCTTATCCATTTTAGCCAATCTTTTCGCGATTTTGGCCTTGATGATTTCCAAAATGTCACTTTCCAAGTCCCCATCATGCGCTTTTTCCAGAATAATAGTCAGGAAAAACACCATAAAGCGCTTGTACGACTGCAGTCCGCTCTCTGATTCACGGCATAAGATGGTTTGAAGGCATATTTTCATCAAATCCCAGACAGGAGACCGGCGCCATGGAGGAGATCGACTTTTCCCGGAACTGATAACCTCATTGCGGGTATGCTTGACGATCTCATCGACACAAGCAGAACTTCCTTGAGAGAGCAGAAAGGCACCTAAAAGGTCGGTAACCAAAGTGCAGGAGGTAGTATCCTGCGAACCGTATTCATTTGACGGAGAACCCCCTCGCTGAGGGAAGATATTGTTTTCTTTGTTGGCCATTTTCGTGAGTGTGTTGGATACGGCCGAGACAAACTCGTGCTCTTGGAATGTCTGCAAAGGAATTGCCACAGCGACATCTGGAAAGCTCCTGACCAGTCTGCCTTTAGTTAGATTTGCTGCCTCGTTGGAAGGTGACACTTCAGAAATCTCAAAAATGACATTGTCGGGAACTTTGTAGGTAAGCACATAGGCATTTTGAGACTCGATGTACAAGAGGAGGTAGGAAGAGTCTACAAGTATTAGCTAGAGCACGCTTTTAATTAGCAGAATCAATTGGGTTGAGCCTACTGTCAAGGCGACGCAGTTTGAGCTCGGCACACAAGTCAGCTTCTTTTTGCGGTCGGGTTTGTACATGGCGTTTCTGGAACTCCTCGACTGTGCGAATGGCTTCGTCCATGGCTCCTTTGTCCTCAGAGTCAGGCAGTGAGTGAAACTCCTGGAGACAATGTAGGAAAGTTTCGAGAAGCAGTTTCTCATGTGATTTTTCGTATTCCGTACTGGGCAGCTGCGGCCCAAGTATAAGATGATTGATCAAATCTCGAAGGACCTTGCCGGACGATCTAGGCACAGGAGCTGTGAATGACATCTTGGCAGACATCTTGGCAGACATCTTGGCAGCCAATCCTTAGTCCATTTGAGGTCCAGAGAACGGTGTTTCCTAATAGGCTTGTGTATGAGAGCGATGCCGATAACAACACGGCGAGAGATACTGAAATGTTTTTGAGAATGGAAGCATGGGCTGAGATTGATGGGGGAAAGGATGTCTTTAAATAGTAGCCGAACAAGCGAGTGAACATCCCGCAAGAAACAAAAAAGCGGATTTTTAAGATAAATTCTTGCAGTGCTCCATGCTATATAATCGCCTGCTGCATGAATGTGAATGTTATGAGCAACACAAAAAATCGCTTGGTGGTGTCCTGCGTGACGACATGGCGCAGAACATGACTCGGCATGGCCTTAAACCATGATTTCATAGTTCCTAATTTATGAAAGAATGAAAATCGCAACTGGATTCACGCAATTCTTCAAGCAGGCGCCGTCTGGGCTCGAAGCCTCTGAGTGACTGTTGGCATGTCCACTTCGCGATAGCTTCATCGGCCACGACGTCAAACACAGCACCTCTAAACGGATTTAGGTTCTCAATGTGACGGTCCAGATTCGCATACGTACCGGAAGTATGGGTAGCATTAACATTCTTAATGGCGCTGACAATATTGGCACCATCCGGAACCTTGGCATCACATGCGATACCACGTTACTTCAAGCATCGCATTACAGTTGCCAAACTTAATCTTCCTCGGGCAGCTCATCCCCGGCCAAACGCCTCTCCGCACCGCTGGTAACAAGTCGGGCCTCATACATAACATTGACGCGCGATAATTCGCGGCGATCAAGTCTGAGGCTGCGTGCTCAAGCGGGTGGGCATACCGTAGGACACTGTTGTGCACCTTTGCTCGTCTCGGAAAGGACAGCCGTGCTGACGACGGGATCACATCAACAGCCCCAGGGCTCCAATGAGGGGTGAGAAGTGTAATTTCGGGGTTTTTCCCCCCCAAACAAGTCTTGGGCGGCATCAAAGGAAAGTCTGGCCCGGACCGCGGTGAGTGAGCGGGATGGGCATGTGGCGTGTATCATGAATCATTCTCGGCAGGGTGAAACTGAAACACCGAGTGCCTGATACGGAGCTGAAACCAGGGCAGGGTCAAAAGAGAACGAGAAGTTCGCGGCCATGACGGGCGATGGGAATTAAACTGAGATGGCGCTAAAGAGTATAGATGGAAAAGAAAGAAAGAAATGGAGTTGACAAGGGATGAAGCTGGAAAACGAGACAGCGACTTTGACAGACAGTGCCAGCTACAGCACAAGTCCAGCTGCCAGTGCCAGTGAGTGACTGTGGGATGCCTTAGGTCTCTTAGCGTCTATTTGCGGGACACCTGCAGTGCTTACAGTGCCTGGGCGCGCCAGATCGACGCTACTGTGGACTATCTGCAGGTGTTCCTTCGCCATGCAATGCACCTTGTAAATTAAGCGTCGGCCCCCAAACTCCAGTTCCACCGCTAATCAAACATCGACCTGTAACCGCCTTCACCAGAGCCTGTAACAGTAACCTTCTCAACCGCGACCAAAGGCCAACGTCAGCCTTCTACTCACTAGCAACAGGTCTAGCACAGTTCTGTGCCTCGTCTGATAAACATAAACGACGTGTGATGAGCACCCAACTTGTCCTGCGCATGAAGTGTCCCCTTAGCGATCAAACGTCGCGGAACCACGACAGAAACATGGCCACGCGAGGCTCAGACCACGACGCTGCTCTTTCCACCACATAATGGGCCGTTCTACACCTTGGATGCCTCTTTTAAACTTTATTGTTCATCATGGATCGCTTAGGTATATAATGCCATGAACGTTCCCTCCCGAATCCTAACTTCTTCAACCTACCCACCAACACGAACCATTTCCTCTCAACGGCCCGGCGCCTTTTAATTCTCTTTTCTATTTCCATTCACTCAAACGGCCTGGTGTCGCTTGTCACTTATTTCAAACACGCCTTTAATCAACACCTTTTTCAACCCTTCAACTCTTCAAAATGGTTCGCATCGCCGTCGTCTCTCTCCTCACCTTCGCCCTCTCTGTCTACGCTGTCGGTGACCCTTCTGGTGCCAAGAACGTCGGTAACGGCAACGGCGCTCAATTCATCACCGGCGAATGCCTCTCTGATGCCGACTGCGCCTCTGGCTGCTGCGCCGTCATTTCTGGTGGTGGTGTCTGCTCTGCTCGCCTGGCTGCCAACCAACAGGGCAAGCAAGGTTGTGGTTTCAATGCTGGTGGTGACGCTGGTGGTAATGCTGGCAATGCTGGCAATGCTGGCAACTCGGGCAATGCTGGTAATGCCGGCAACGGTGGCAACTTTGACAACTCTGGCAATGTGGGCAATGGCTTCAACGGTGGCAATGGTGCTGATGCTGGCAACAGCACTGGCAATGCCCAGAATCAGAACCAGAATCAGAACCAGAACCAGAACCAGAATCAGAACCAGAACAACGGCTTTGGCCTTGGCCGTTTCCGCCGCGCCTTTAGAGCATAAACACTTCGGGGTGGGAATCGCAAAAGCGAGACGTCGGTTGCTGCAATTGGCGGATCTCGATTAGGATGACCCCTTTTGTCTTTGCCTCAATCTTGACTCGGTAAAAGGGTCTTTAGAAGTGTTTGGATCGGAGGAAAACGGCATCCGGTTTGTTTGATCTGGTATCATTCTTCACATTATAGACATTTTAGAACAGAGACAATAGAGTTGTTCTCGACCATCTACTGTTCACTCTTGGCCTGGTGCGCAGCTCAATAGCGAACCGACATGCTTACACAGTTAAATACAAAACATACGTTAAATGTCCTATTCGGAATATCAGTATTATAAAAGAGCCATTTATTCACCCGCTATCAAGTAGTTGACCCAAAACCGTTTTGGTAGTCAATCATCGTCACTTTCAGTCTAGTCTCACCGCCAACTGGAGACGCCCATGGCCGCCATTCTGCGCTCCACCACAGCCAAGCACTCGATCTGCAAAATCTCCGATGCCAAGCATTGGCACATTTTGAGGCTCAAATAACAATTAATAACAATCAATTAAAGGATACACTTCCTTATGCTCTCTTAGACTGTCATAGAGTGCTGTAGGTACACGCAAGTATTGGCTGGCTCCATATCAGACTAAAAAATCAAGGCAAATAAAATACACTATTGTGAGAAACGCCAATCCGGTCCAAGTTATCCAATCCGGTAAATGCTATGCTCCGCGCTTAAAAAATATCATCAAATCCGTTTCTCTAGGTGTCATCAAAGTACGAGTTAAATCAGTCCCGTCTTGTAGTCAACTTCTTCCAAATAGTCATTTCCACAGCCTCCTGCGCTTCTTTATCTGTGGCTTGGGCGGTGCGACCTTGACGGTGGGTGGTACAACCACAGTCGTGCGAGGTGCCTCCTGGGCGGGCTCGACCACGCTCGATTTGCCCAAAATGAAGCCGAGTGTTCGGCTTGTGCCTTGACCAGGCTCGTTCTGCATAAGCTCGCCCAAGTCGCGGCTTACTCGACGCGCATAGTCAAAGGTGTAAAATTCCCCACCATCCGTTACCTCTGCTATCGTCACGGGCAGAGGGATGATGGACATGACCGTAATGTCGGCCAAAGTGTAGCCCGACAAAGCCGACCACACCCTACCACGCTGGGCAAATTCACCAGACGGCCGAGCCCTCTCAATCAATCTGGTCGAGACCAGTGGTGCCGAAGCATAGCTGGGAAGCGCATCGCAGGCGCTGCCTCTTGTGCGGAAAACATCGTCAAGGTTGCGCATCCGTGTGGCGAGTTCGGCATTGGATGATAGTAATCGCATCATTCGTCGTTCGAGCACAGAGCGGCTATTTTGTGCGTCTGCTACTCCAGGGCTGTGTCACAGGGTTAGCATGGGCTGACGATACCAGCAGAGAGCGATTAAAAAAACAGTAGTGTGTGTTGGCGGCCAGAGATGGATGCCGAAATCAGCAAAAGAATGACAAGGAGGCCTTACCATTTCAATATAGTCATCATCATAGTCATGGATAAATTATGCCAACGGATCCTAGCGCAGAGGTTGGACAGCCGCTGTTCGTATTTCTTGGCGACAGCGTCGTAGTCAGTCGAGGTCGCAAGCAAGTCGGCGGCAGCGTCGCAAACGCCTTGGAGGTCTGAAAACGCCAAGACGGTATCGGTAAGGGTCGCAACCAGATCATCTACCTCGATCCAGCTGCCCCGCTCAGGGAATGGCAAGGTTGCGGATTCGAGCAGCGATAGGGATTTGAAGAGGATGTGGACGGAGGAGCGGCATTGTTTGACCTCTGCAAGGGCCTGGTTGAGGGCGGGCGTTGAACTGCGCAGGATGGTGTTGAGTTCCCAGAGCGCCTCCATAGTTTTGCCGCCCACAGCGAGAAGGCCAATAATGGCAGTGGTCACCGACAGCTTTTCCATATTGGGCGAGCGTCAGATGGACCCAAAATATGACGAGCGTTGATCGGTTTAAACCAAGGTTGCAAAACTTGGGCTTGTCGATTTGGCGTGGATTGTTGTTATTATTTAATCGATTGCGTGGCAAAGGGCAGGTGTTTAAGCAGGCCCCTCACGTTAATGCATGCTCAGTCCTTGGGCATGACTTGGTTCTGTTTTTGGAAACAAGTCTCAGAGTGATGGGAAGGGCGGGAACGGCGTTGCTTGGAGAGGAACCAAAAAGAAAGAAAAGAAAAAGAAAAAGAAAAGAAAAAAACAATAGCAAATTCGGTAGTTTAGTGAAGAGCAAGTCGTAGAAGTGCAAAGTTAAGAGAGCAAAATAAAATCAGAGTTAGTTATGGGAATGAGAAAGAAACTTGAATGTAAGAGGGTCGAGCAGACAGAGGCAGCTATGTCTATGACAGAAGGGAACAGAACCCCGCCAAGCCAGGCCGTGGGAGGCAATGGAAGAAAAAGGCCGGCAGGACCAGATCTTGTTCTGTGCTTGGGAACGGATAACGGCACGCATCACAAATGAAAGTGGGTCACCAACTGTCCGCCACTGCCGGATTGCCGTGTCTGAGCGGAGAGGTCTTGGGCAAAATGGTACTTCGAGCCGCTGTACCTGTCTTCGAGCCTACAGCAGGCGAGTCAGTGACAGATTAAAAGGTACACCCGTCTGAGGATACTTGACACCATGGTCACTCGCTTCACGGTAGCATCGTGTCAACAAAGTCCGCCATTGTATACTGTGTTCATACTAATATATAGTAATATAACAATTGATGCAGCGATGATCATATCCATTTTGCTACGAGGATTGAAAGAAACTAAATTCATTCCGTGTCGTTAATGTCTTTCTTCAAATCGGTGAATTAGTGGTGTAGAAATTCCAGCATGGTGAAGCGTGGGGGGGTTTCTTTTTTTTTTCGACACCCCAAACCCTCCCCTTGGTTCTGAGCTGTGTTAGGGCAGTTCAGCAGGGGGGTCCCCCATTGAAGGAATAGCGTCTTTTCCACTCAAACTCGTGAGGCTTTTTTGGGTTACGAATACCATTCGTCACGCAGGGAGCATATATGGATGGTTGAAAATTACGAGTACCTAGCAAAAGAATTATCAGCTCAGTTATATTACATTATTTTGTCTGTATTTTGAAGCTGTTGATTCTTCCTTTTACAGTGTACAGTAGCATTGGTGACGGACGCACTAAAAATGCACAGCTGACAGGAGGTGCAACAAATATGACGAGACAGGCAAAAAAGTGAGGGCGGACTTGAGGCTGGACTTTACTGGGCTGGCTGGAGCTGGCTGGAGCTGGCCACTCAAGGCCTGCCAGTGGACAAGAAGGCGTCAAAATCGTTAGCGGCCGGCTCATACGTGCCGCTGCACCATGCGCGAGCGTGCCGGAGATGGGCATTTCGGGGGGAATGGGCCACTGGATGGATGACTCCATAGTGTGTGTCTCGTACTCCATCCCTATGTCCATCGTCGTCCTGTCCTGGTCCCTGTTCAATCCTACAAAACGTGCAATGTAGCTTTCGGCTACTGTACGGCATTCGGGTGGCCGACAACATGCCGATCCACAGTGGAAGTTGCGCTCCCTGTTTTTCCCTCTCCTCACTCGCAGGGTATCTGCCTGTTTGTTTTATTTTTTTACATCAGATAATTCTTAATCCCGTGGTTGCAGAAAGAGGCAACAGTGCGCGTGTCCTGGGCACGTACCCTTCCTGTCAGGCCTCGGGCTCGTTTGAAAATGTTTGAAGGGCTCATCCTTGATAAATTACTCACATATCAATAGGAACAAACAACAATAATATAAATAGTAATAAAAAGTCGTACTATGTAAGTGCCCAACACGTCACCCAGCCATCCATGCAGTGACTGCAGTAGTGACTGCAGGGACAGCAGCACGGACATAGGAACAGGCACATGGACATTGGGTTGGACATGGGGCAGCCAGAAACAGAGACACATGGGAGACATGGGAGACATGGGTGTGGGCTATCTGCTCATCATCTTGCGTGCCAAGGACGAATCTCTCCTTGGTACGGGAATAAATCTCTTGGCAGCACCTCCATTGCAGCAGAATGCCCAAAATAATCACTCCATCCCCTCAATTTAATCAATCCCGTCGATTCATTGGAATCTACTGATCAAAACCCATCGCCACGATTGGCCCATTTGCGGTTCTACTGGCGGGTGTATTTTCTACCTTCGATCTGGTGCCTCACTGTAGTAATTAAATGCAATGGAATGCTAAATGCTGCGGTGACTGTGGGACTGTCCAATGCTGACTGGGGTGGCCTAAAATCAATCACCCACATGTAGAATTGTCTAATTGCTAGTATTTTATTAACGTATGTTTACCAATTTACAAATTCATCCTCTTATTTATCAAATATGCGCGCGTATTATACATTCTCACCGTTGAACTCTCCCACCAGTAATCACGGCTGCTCACCTACACCAAGCCACTAACCACCAGCGTGGCAGCGCTGGGCTCTCACCTGGAACGAGGCCACTCCACCCGCAAATGAGATCCGCAGCCCCGGCTCATCGAAGGTCCCAGATACGTACGAGTTATAATGTAGATACTAGTAACTTAAGCGTATACTATGGTTGGCTACTGGTAACTTGGGGTTCTTAATGTATGGCAACTCAGTAAGCTAAAGTTGCTGTTACTGGTATTTTGCTTGATTTGCTAGCAAAGTAACCAGTAGCGGTAGCGTCTCTATGGCGCTCCTGGGCTACCCTAGGACAGCGGTACTTACGTGGATGCCAATAGTTTGTTCTCTCTCTAATCAAATATATACAGGGATGGAGACAAATACCTCATCCCAGCGAAACAAAAGCCTTCTAATTTAGCCACTCCCATGTAGTCTCCTTCCAGGGTATTAGCCAGCGCTTGGTCAACCCAGCCCTCGGTGTAGCCCCCACCAAAATCTGTAATCCATGTATTGTTATTCTGATCGATGAGAATATTATCCGCCTTCGCATCTCCCTATATAATTCCTTTTTCGTAAAGCCGCGTGAGAGTGCTATTGAGTTGTTCCATCTATCTTCTTCGCGTAGCTGCTGGGGGGTTGGTGGGATCCTTAGGGTGGACTCTTGCGGATAATGGACGATCAGTGTAGTTAATATAGGATGGTAGAAGACCGAGAATAAAGTTGTGTCCATCCATGACTATACCATAAAAACGGCAGAGGTGCAGTTTATTTGCTGGGACGCAGGTAGTAATGGCCTTGCAGACCATAAGCTCGCGTTTCGTCTTAGTACTGGAATGGCATAGCTGGAAGAAGCATTTGACTTTATTGTTCTTAAATAAACATCGGTATCGTACAACTGACCAACCACCTCTTCGCCTCTTCGCCTGATCGGAGAATATTAATGGATTTCAAATATTTCTGCGTTATGAGGGGCGACTTGGAGAAGTGAGCCGGTGAGATATAAATGTAGAAGACTTTGCTATTCCGACGAACTGCGAAACTCGCATCATAGTCATCTTCATGGATGCTGATGGTATGATGTTCAACAAGGGGTGACAAATAGAGTTTTGCTGTTTAAATAAGATATAAGCCAGCGCAGAATAGCATAGGCACATATTTAAAAAAAAAATTAATCTTCTCTTTTGTATTTTCTTTTTATCTTTTCTTACAAGTAAAACTACCTGTCTGCTGCGTGGTGGTTGAATCGCGGCTGTCGTGGCGGCCGCGAAACTCCGTCCAAACTCATAGCTAGAGGTACCATTTTCTCCCGCAATAGTTATCTGCTACAATAATTATTGGATAGACCATTTGATCAAATGGCTTGCATTGCATTCAAACCCCTCTATTGCTACTACTAGCGTTGTGGCCTGTTTACTGGGTTCGTCTCCTTTCCCTTATCCTATTAGTTATAGGTAACCCACTACTCCTGCAGTTATGCATGTTGACTATAAGCATGATCATATATCCTTAGTAACAACGTCGTGTCCTTTTGGAGACCTGAACGGCTGAGGTAACGCGTCATCTTGATTGCGCCATCTACCCTGTTCCGTGGAGAGGGTGTCTTGGGTTGCTCTTGCCAAATGGAATAGCCGGTACACGACACTCTTGTACGCCAATGGCACAAGCACATGGGCAAGATAAGCTGAGGGCATAATGTACTCTCATTCTCGATCAATCTTGACTACCAGCCCCGGCAAAATCTCAATAAATGATGGGCTGGCCTGTGTTCCCGCCAATGCCAGCTTCACTTCCACCGCCTCGCCTGTCTCCAGTTTGATGGTTTGCCGTGTATGGGCTCCGGATGGCACATCGAAATGCCACTCCGGGCCGCCTCCCAAGAAAGCATTGTAGACTTTGGCCAAATTCTGAACATGTTCCTCCGGGACTGTGATCACCAGCCTCGAAACGCCTTTTACGCCAGACTGATGCGTTGTTGCCTCTGGCGATTCTTCATACGGTACTCGAAGACGCCGCGGAGTCTCGTCTAGGCACCAGAACGGCAGCACTCCCGGATGCGTGCCTTGGCCATCCTTGTCTAACGGCGCACCAATAGCCCATTTTAACACGGTTCCATCGGGTTTGGTCCTTCCTCCTGGTGCGGGTTGTGTGTAAGAGAACCCGGCGTGTGCATCTATCACTCGTTGGCGTATGACGGAGAAGTCGGACGACTTGCGCAGTGAACAGGCCCAGTCGATGATGGCCCCCTCTGTTAGTTTCCCCCATCGATGGTTGTGTCGGCGCTCAAGGGGTATGTCGTCGTAGAAGGCAATGAGCTCAATGTAGACGCCGTCTTCAAAGAGGATGAGACGGTTCCATGTTAAACCGTCTGCGTGGCGACCGCCTTGCGTGACGGTGAGGGAATGGAGTCGCTCGGGAAGGGTTATGAGGTCTTGGTGAGAGACCAAGATTACAATGTGGTCTAACATGATGAATTTCTATAACTTGGGTGCAGCGTTGGTGTTGCTTCGTGATATGCGGTGAGAAGGTTTGATAATCCAAGTGGACGCTGCGCTAGACCCCGCGCTGACGTGATTGGTGGTTTGTTGAGGCCATGAAATGGCGGCCACGGAGCATGGAGAATAGACAAGAAATTCTCATTGTGACAGCCTGCAGTTCCTTTTAGCATGTGTTTGTTGTCTTGGTTGAATAAGTCTGAAACGAGATTTGCCCTTCGTGGCAGGGCTGGCGTGGTTGTCTACAGGGTAGTAGGCTGTCTCTAATGATTTGTTGGTCCAACAGATATCTATATTTAAATTTGAATATATAAGATAAAATCTAAAGCATGTGTAGGTTAATGAAAAATGCCTTGAAGTTGACGCGATTTGATATAATCATACAAGTGCGTGCTCTGCCACGGTGCGGCACGCTGTCATACTTTGGTGTAACCGGAGCAGTCCTGGTAGGTGCAAACGAATCTACAACTTTCTTGCTCCTCACGCTCCATCGGCACACTCCATCAAAAATGCATCCAGGGTCATTCTAATCCCAGAAACAAACCCTAGGCTCTCCATCCTTACGGAAATTTCTGTTGCGCCCCATATCCAGCTCGTCCGTCTCCTACTTGTCGCCAGGCTCCGGGTGGAAACCTACTGCTTAACCTGGCAAGACTACTTACTTTACCCGTCACACGAACCAGGCAAGGCAATACGCTAACTGCTTTTCATTGAACTGAAATCCATTTCGGGCTCACAGTTCACCCAAAGTGTTGGCCAGCTAGCCTCACCGGGCAGTCCGGTGGCGCCAGTAGCACATCCCAGCCGCCAGGCGGCCAAGCAATATCGTGTGGTGATCTTCTCGTATCCAGCAATTCAGCACTGGGTTATAGCTCTTCTTTCACGTGTCGGTGGCAATGCGCCGCTGAGTACCAGACCATGTGGCTGCCTCATTTCCCCAGGTTTTGGCCATCCCAATGTCCACATACACAACACCTTTGGCCTGAACTAACCATACAGTTGATTTTTGGCGAAAGTGGGATTCTCGCCAAGGCTATTTCAAGAATCCTTTCAGCTGTTCCAATACCAAAACCCGTATCGCGCGTTGATCAATGCGGAGATGCCAAAACATTTGTGTTTGGTTTACCGTGTTGTTCGCTGCGAAGGCGATCGCCTGGCAACCGATCTCGCTAGAAGTAAAATGATCAGCGCAGAATAACAATATCAACAGCTTGGAAGGAAACAATAACTGGAGCCTTCTGGGCCGTGTTCTCCTCTATAGCAGGGTTCATGGTCGTGCCTCACTAAAGGCTTCTTTAATTAGCGACAACAACCACTGGATAAAATGGATGGCTGCCTCGATGAACACTCCAACATGTCGATTGCAATGGCGGAAATCCTGGATTTCTGCTGATGGCAAAAGTCCTCCATGGTAGAGTTTCGTCCACACCACTTCGCGATGCAGAGTACGAGGTTCTAAGCCATTTCTACCAATAGAAAGCCTCGCTGTGCGCCCTCCAAAAGTCCTGTAATGTTACTCCTATGCAAGCCACGTCACTGTCGCAGCCAGGGACGGAGGACCTTTCCCCAGGCTCTCAGGCGCTGTCGCTCCCCCACACTGGGGTACAGAAGGAGATCAGGCCGATATAGTGGTGCTATTACCAGGCTAATCAACACCTCGTCCGGTCCTCTTGTAGCTATGGAGGCCAATATTTCGGACTGACGAATATACAGGGATAATCTCAATTGGTTTTGACACTGCGAACAAAGACAATATGTTGATTTAAGACTATGATTTGGTCGTAAACATGTACCATGCAGGTTCTGCGCTGGGTTCTCCTTGTTTCTCTTCCACATGGATTCTCAGCAGCTGCATGGAGCTTCTGCATCTAGTGCGTTCTGAAAGGCTGCGCGATGCCTAGTTTGGCCCTTCGCCGTATGGTCTAGCCAATCCAAAACCATGCTGACCCCTCCAGTGCAATGGCCTCGTCGACTGTGGCTTGCCTAAATTTACACATACAACTACGCTAGGCCTGGACAAAAATCTCCCTCCCACCCCAAAGACTAGGAGCTGGGTACGCTAAGCTGTCTGTGGCAATACAGTTCTCGTTTTTCGCCCTAGAACATTTAATGTTACCCCGAGTTGAGACTATTTCCTGGCCGTTTCCACGAGTGGATCATGCCAATGCCTGTCCCCTGCTCTGGGGTTCCATGAAGATGGGTGTAGTCGTGAGGGCCCCCGGGTCGTCGCTGTTGGATATATGATGGGTGTGATTCCCTCTGCAAGAGGCTGTTTTGAAGACCACTTCTTGTTGCTTTCTGCTTACACCTAATCCGTCGTTACCAAATACTCTTTAACACTCGTTTGTTAGTCGATCGCTTTCACCATGAAGCAATCCGTTCAAGCACTGGGCGTTTTGGCCCTTGCCAACCTTGCTGTCGCCGCTGACCCTTGCGAGAGTCTCAGAGGCGGAGTTCCTGCCTGTGCTGTATGTATAGTTTACGCTACTATGGTTGGCTATCTAACACTATCATAGACTAGCTGCATCAACAGTGCTGCTGCTGCTAATGGTTGTCCCAACACCGCAGACCTTGCATGTAAGTCAGAAGATTGCCATATATGTCTTCCCAAACAAGCTAGATGCTAATTATCTCTGTAGGCCCTTGCATTCCCGCATCGTCTATGGCCATCCAGAATGCTGCCTTCAACTGCGTGCTTGGTGCCTGCCCGGGCGAGTCCCTCGGCGCCGTCCTCGCTGGTGCCAGCGCTATCTGTGCATGCGAAGCCACTGCTACCCAGCAGCCAACTTCCAGCACCGAAGCACCCCCTGACACGACCACTACAACTGAAGCACCACCAGACACTACCACTACTACCAGCGGACCTCCTCCTGACACCTCTAGCACCGAGTCTCCTCCCGACACCACCACTACCTCTGAAGCTCCTCCAGATACCACTACCACTTCAGGCGGCCCTACCGACACTAGCACTTGTACCACTGAGGCTCCTCCTGACACCACGACAACCGAAGGCCCCTCCACTACATGTGCTCCCGGTACCAAGCAAGATTGCGGCCCAGTAGCCTCCTCTGCTGTTCCTCACTGTGCTAAGCCATGCTTCGACGACGCTGCCCCCAAGGTTGGGTGTGATGCTACCGATTACACTTGCCAATGCCAGCCCGACAAACAATCTAGCCTTTCTGCTATTGTTCCCGCTTGCGTTGCGACTGCTTGCCCTCCCGCATCCATCCCCGCTGTTCTCGCTGGCGCCAGCTCTGTCTGCGCTTGCGCCAACGCTGCTCCTACTCCCGGACCCGGCTGCACTGAACCTACTGACACCACCAGCGAGGAGCCCCCATGCACCACTGAGACTACTGAAGAGCCCCCTTGCACTACTGAGACTGAGACTCCCACCGAGACCTGCCAGCCCGGCACCAAGAAGGACTGCGGTCCCGTCGCTACATCTGCCGTCCCCCACTGCGCCAAGCCCTGCTTCGACGAAGCTGCTCCAAAGGTTGGATGCGGTGCCACTGACTACGCTTGCCAGTGCCAGCCCGACAAGCAGTCCAGTCTCTCTGCCATTGTCCCTGCCTGTGTCGCCACCGCCTGCCCTGCAGCTTCCATTCCTGCTGTTCTTGCTGGAGCCAGCTCCGTCTGTGCCTGTGCCAACGCTCCCGGCGACGGTGGCGACTGCGGTCCTACCCAGACTGGTGGCAATCCTCCCGGTGGTAACCCTACTGGCACTGGAGGAAACCCTCCAGGCGGCAACCCAACTGGCGGCAACCCAACTGGCGGTAACCCCCCCGGTGGCGAGCCTACTGGTGGAAGCAACCCTCCCGGTGGTGAGCCTACCCAGCCCCCTACCGTCACTGCTGCGGGTTCGCGACATGAGGTCGGCATTGTCGCTGGCGTCTTTGCGGCTGTCTGGCTCGTTGCTGTTGCTCTGTAGATGATGGATTGTTTGGATACCTCGTTCTGAAAGTAACGAAACTGTTATGCAATGTTTGTGTGGTTAACGGAGTATTGTATTCGATTCTTGTTTCTTCTTTTCTCTTCTTTTCTGTTCTTTAGGGGGATTCTGGAGGTTCCTTGTGCAACTTGGAACAGTCTAGTATTTATGAATGGTGGCTTGGAGCCAGAGGTTGGTTACGATTTTTGGATGAAACCGAAGGACCAAAAAAAAAAAAACCCCCCCCACAGAATGGAAATACCACAAGGAATGTAATAGCGAATCAATTATTTGTCCAGAGTTGCTCACAGCGTTTGCATCTAAGTGACTTGACCTGTTGTTTGTTGAGGTCCACAGTGGAGTCGTTGTTTGGTCCTTGTTCCTGACGACGTTCGATTCATTGTTCCAATTTTGTTCTCAACACTCTTCACCTCCCATCACACCGTCTCAACGGACTTCACTCTTCTCCTCCCTCAGTAGCCAACCCTCACCATGGCCGACGTAACAGACCTCAAAGCCCACATCCAAACGGGTCTAGACACCCTCCGCCAACGCTCCCCCATCTACGGCACCATCCTTCCCACGCTGCAAATCCACGCAGTCACCCCCGGCGCTGTCACGTCTCAACTGGTCATCGATGACATCCACATCAACAGCAAGGGAAGCCTACATGGCGCCGCCAGCGCGACTATTGTAGACCTCACGACGGGCCTAGCCATCTCATCTCATGACTTGCGCGAGATCACCACCACAGGAGCCAGCGTGGACATGCATTTGAGTTACTTGGGCACGGCGAAGAAGGGCGAGACGCTGCAGATTGTGAGCACGGCGGAAAAGGTCGGTGGAAGTATTGCATTTGTCACGGTTAGGATTATGGTTGGCGAGAGAATGGTGACGTTGGCGCAGCATACAAAATATGTTAGACAGCGAGCATAGAAGCATTGGGCGCATTCAGGGAGTTTAATGTATAATTTAGATTAGAGATTGATTGTTAACATTTAGATGTGATTCCACCATCTACCACAATCTTCTGGCCAGTAATGTAGCTAGACTCGTCTGAGGCTAGGAAGACTGTTGCATTGGCGACATCCCATGCGTTCCCCATTTGGTTCATGGGCACTTGTGAGTTCCTCGACTCGCAGAATATATCATAGTTGACTCCGAAGCGATCCGCCAGACTGCGCGTGTAAGGCGTATCCATCAGACCGGGAACAACAGCGTTTATCCTCACGCCTTTGGGTGCGTATATAACTCCAGTCGCTTTGACGAACTGCAGAAGAGCTGCCTTGGCAGTGTTGTAGGCAATTTGATCCTTTCCGAGATGACGCATTCCTGCGATACTGGAGATGCAAATGATGCTGCCCGATCCTTGCTTCTCCATGATTGGAAGAACGAAGTGCGTGGCAAGGTAGGCTGATTTGAGGTTGACGTTGAGCTGGGAGTCCCATGTCGATTCGGACATTGACGCAGGACATCCGGGCTGCGAGAGCCCGACATTTGTAACGAGGATGTCGATGCGAGCGTGTTGTTCCATGCACGACGCCACTAAGTGGCTCACAGAGGCGGAATCCGTTGCATCTGTCTCAATGATGGTGCATTTCCCGCATCCTGAAAGAATTGTTTCTCTCGCAAGAGCAGTTGATGCCAGCGACCTGTTACCGCCATAAATGATGGCGCCCTGTCTTGCGAGCTGCACAGCAATAGCGGTGCCAATCCCCCAACCTTGGTCAGAAGTCTGACCCATTCCAATAACCAAAGCAACCTTGTCCTTCAATTCAAACATTTCCAAGAGCAAATATCTTTTTGATTACTGGCGACTGTTGAATCTCCGAAACTTCCTTCGACTTATACTCGACCCGGCGGACAAGCTCCGTCGGCCACTCTCCGCCTCCCGCCCATAAATACACCCAAAGCCACCTCCACCAATCACCACCACCGCAATGCAATCACACCATCCTCAACCATGGACGACTACCATCTCTCCAAGCCAATTCACGGCACAGGCATGCGCCAGGGTCTCGCATCCTATGGCGACGCTCATTTCTCCCTCTTTCTGCGAAAAGTCTTCATCAAAGCTCTGGGATATACAGATGACGCCTTATCGAGACCCATCATCGGCATCATTAATACCTACTCCAGCTTCAATCCCTGCCATGCCAACATCCCGCAGCTCATCGATGCCACCAAGCGAGGTGTGCAGCTTGCAGGCGGACTGGCCGTGGACTTTCCGACGATTAGTGTCCATGAGTCGTTTTCGTCGCCTACAAGCATGTTTTTGAGGAATTTGATGAGTATGGATACGGAGGAGATGATCAAAGCCCAACCTTGTGATGCTGTAATTCTCATTGGAGGATGCGATAAAACTACACCGGCGCAATTGATGGGAGGCATTTCTGCCAATAAGCCGATCCTGCATCTCGTCACAGGGCCAATGATGCCGGGTAGTCATCGCGGTGAACGGATCGGTGCATGTACGGACTGTCGAGGCAACTGGGCGAAATACAGAGCTGGAACACTTGATATTGAAGACATTGTGGCCATCAATGATGAATTGGCTCCTACCGTACGTTTTCCCATTCCACCTTGCGGCGAGCCCTCGCTAACTTAGTAGGCTGGCACATGTGGCGTCATGGGAACAGCTAGTACCATGGCATGTATCCTCGTCGCGCTAGGTTTGATGCCGTTCCCAGGCGCATCCGCACCTGCAGTGTCGTCTGCGAGACTACGCATCGCTGAAGAAACTGGCAAGAGAGCAGTTGTGGCCTGTTCGCCAGAGGCTAACCTGCGACCTCAGCAATTGCTATCACGAGAGTCGTTCCTGAATGCTATAACGGTCCTACAGGCCATTGGAGGATCTACTAATGCGATTGTTCATTTGATGGCTATTGTTGGTCGCCATCCCGATATTAGAGACATCAACCTCGACACTGTCGATGACATTGGTAGAAAGACGCCCCTGTTGGTGGATTTGAAACCAAGCGGAGACAATTACATGACAGACTTTCATAATTCAGGTATGCCTTCTTCATTCCTGCTGTTATAAAACAAATGCTAATTATACAGGCGGTATGCTCGCTCTGTTGCACCAACTGAGGCCTTTGCTACATCTCAATGCCATGACTTATACAGGACAGACCCTCGGCCAAGAAATGGCTAAAGTCACGCCACTATCAGTTCCCCAGCATCTAAGCTGCATACGGCCATTCTCTAGTCCTCTATACGAAAAATCATCATTGATAGTATTGCGCGGGAATCTAGCACCCGGCGGAGCAGTCATGAAAGCCAGTGCGTCCAAATACCGCCATCTCCTCCAACATACCGGCCCCGCAGTCGTCTTTACCAACTCTTCAGACCTAGCCGAACGATTAGATGATGCTGATTTGGAGGTTTCACCTGAGAGCGTTCTGGTTCTGCAAAACATCGGCCCCATGGGTAATCCTGGCATGCCTGAGGCGGGGATGATTCCCATTCCGAGGAAACTGGCCGAGAAGGGCGTGCTGGATATGCTCCGATTATCGGACGGGAGAATGAGCGGCACGGCTGGTGGCACCATCGGCTTGCATATTTCTCCAGAGGCTGCTGATCCCAGGTCAGTTCTGGGCGTGGTGAGAAATGGAGATATCATCACGTTGGACGCTTCAAAGCGTCTTCTTCAGGTTGAGATATCGGACGGAGAAATCGCTAGAAGAATCGAGGAGCGGAGAGCTACAGCTGAGGAGTCGCTCAAGGACAGGCAAAGTGTGCGAGGGTACCGCGGATTGTATATTAGATCCGTGAACCAGGCAGAAGACGGTGCAGATTTTGACTTCCTAACATCTCAGTTCAAGGGTACGTAGGAATGAAATCCTGAAACAGGCTTTGCATGATGTTGTCCATATTCACAGAATCCGTACTGTTTGCGAACTCGAAAGCATCCAAGTAGTCAGTTGGGTCGAATAGAGTATCATCGCCTAAATGGCCGGCAGTGAACGGGTTAGTCGCCGGCATTGCAGCAGTAATTTGTGTCTCCCGTCTCCGCCCTCTCGTTTGTGTTTGCTCAACCCCCTCTGTCCTCTGGAGCCATTGCATGGTGGAGCGGCTCAGATCATCTAGTATATCGCGGCATCGCTTCACACTTGCCCAGTGCTCACCCATGGCACTTAATATACTAAGTGATATTCCTGTGTCTCGCAATAACATCTCGCTTGTAGTATCTTGGGCAATGCTCGGCTCGACTTTGATGCAGTACAGCATGGTGAGGGTAGCGAGTACCAGTCCGTGAAACGCAAACCAGCTGTGAACTAGCCAATTATTCCTATACATCTTCTCGAAAAGGGTGATCGTTTCGCGAGCACTCGTGTGGCATTTTATGAGTGCTGTTACAGATGGCTTCGGAATTCCCGGGCTTGGCCGAAGGAGGAGCATGCGTAGGTTATGGTAGCGTATCTGGCAAATAACCTGTAGGCGGGGTATGGATATCGGAATATTGTCTGACCAAGTTTCAATCCGCTCTAGTACGCTGGTCTGCCAGTCAACGATGTTTGTGAAGAGCGGGTAGGCATATTGTGGTGTATCGTTGCGTGTAACGCTATTAGCGACATATTTGATCTCCGAGTTGAGATTGACGGCTTGGAACAGATGCACAGAGTATCTCATGGCGTCTGACTTCGGTTCCGCATTCCCAGACAGAATGAAATCGTCAACACCTTGCGGTAACTAGATAATCATTAGCAAATGTAGTGTTGTAAAAACACGGCTAAGCTTACCCTCAGCTCACAGGCTTCATCACGGATGCCAATCGGTCGGCCCATCATGGTACAAATCGTGCGGTCGAGCATCATGACAACCCAAAATATCCTTGTTCTCATCTCTTGCTCCAATAAGGAAATGCCACTCGCTGTGGTGATATCTCGCTGCAGCCCAAGGTCTAGAACCGCTGCGATGCATTGATAGTTGAGATACCATGCATTCAGCCGCACAGATGGACTGTGTATTGCAAACAAGAGCAACAACAGTAAACATTGCAGACCTTGAACAGAATTTTCAATGTTGATCTGTTCGAAATGCTTCATCGCAGAGAGGCAGTATGACTCGCCGGGGATGCGTAAGCCCTGTGGTCCCAGTGCAACGGCACCAAGAGCGAATACCATGTAGACCTGAAACTCAGATACGGGCGCAACGTGGCTGGCGTATATCTGATCAACAAGAGTTGCTATAGTAGGCTCGTGAAGTATTGGATACTGTGGGTGCAAGATGTCAAAGTATGCATCGCACAGTTTCTTGGCCAAGGCTCGAGGCGGCAGCGGCAACTCGCCCTGTACTGCTTCGACCAATTCGAAGGGGACAGCTACATCTCTTGGTGCACAAAGCGTAGGTCGTTTTGTTAGCATGACTCGTGCTAGAAAATAGCCACTGGAAGGACCAATATAGCGTGCTTCTTGGTTGAGGCCGAGCGACAGGAGACCAATCTCGTGTGACGGGTTGGTGCTGACTACTTGCCCTGAGAGGGCAGCAGTAGAGGGCTCTGGAGCGGCAGATACACTGTCGCGCAAAGTCTCATCGACAGTAATATCCATTAAGCTGTCATCTCTGTCGTCTGGATCCTGCGCGAGGTCAATATCCGGACATCTCTCACGAACTATTGCCTCAAGCCAAGCGATTCGCTTCCTGAGCGCTCCGATTTGCCTACAAGCTTCAGTAACTTATCCAACTGGTGCCGGCAAGAAACTCACGCTCTTGGTAAGTCTTTCACTCTTGCACTCACGCCATCGACGCACTGGGCTCCAGCATTCCTACAATTCTTACAAGCCGGGAGCTCTCCATCACACTGCCACCATTAGCCACCGCACCAGCCGCACAAGCAGCCATTAGACGCACCTTGATTTTCCTCTTCTGGCACCTCTTACAGGCCAATCTCAGCTTCACCGGTCGGGCTATTTCCTCGTCTCTCGGCATCTTGCCAAAGGTCCGAATATTATTCGTTTGTTGAGGAAGAAGAAACGAACGGGCTTTCTCCGTCTGGAGTCGGAGTCTTGCCGTCCGTCCCCACTTTTCCACTTACAGCCAAACTCTCAATGGAAGTCAGTCTTTACTTATAAAACAGCCTAGACTCTTTCCATTACTTCGATTACATCAAGTAATAAAACCAATTCAAAAATGTCAGAAACAACAAAACATCACGTCTCCCCTTCAGAAGCAATCCGCTTCGTCACAGAGGTCCTCACAGCCAATTCAGTCCTGCCCGAGAACGCAGCCATCATCGCAAAATGTCTCAATGCCGCTGACCTCCGCGGCGTCGACACCCACGGCATGAACCGCATCCCATCTTACGTGGAACGTATTCGCCAAGGAGTTCTTGATCCAGCGGCTCAGCCGTCTCTGTCGCAAGTCACGCCCGTCGTCGCTCAAGTAGATGGCCATAATGGCTTCGGTTTTGTTGCCGCTCACAAAGCCATGGCGGCTGCCATTGAGTCGGCAAAGGTCTACGGCATCGGCATGGCTAGCATCAAACACTCAAATCATTTTGGCATGTCTGCGTGGCTTGTACAGCAGGCACTAGATGCCGACATGATGAGTCTTGTATTTACGAATTCGAGCCCTGCACTGCCTGTGTTTGGCGGCAAGAACAAGCTCATGGGCGTTTCACCGATTGCGTGTGGTGCACCGGGAAAATCTACATCGTCAAGTTTCATCCTTGACATGGCGCCGTCTGTGGCAGCCCGAGGTAAAATCTACAAGGCAAAGCGTCGCGGCGAGAAGATCCCACTTGACTGGGCGCTAGACAGCGAAGGACGTCCCACGGATGACCCTGAAGCTGCACTTGGCGGCGTCATGCTACCCATGGGTGGACCGAAGGGCTCGGCACTGTCTATTATGATGGATGTATTCTCAGGTGTCTTGTCAGGGAGTGCTTTCGCAGGACACGTTACTGGACCTTATGATCCGTCCAACCCCGCGGACGTGGGTCATTTTCTGATCGTGATTAAGCCGGATCTGTTCATGAGCTTGGATGATTTCCGTGAGAGAATGCAGTATCTGTATGATAGGGTGGTTGGCTCAGAAAAGGCTGCTGGTGTAGAAAGGATCTACTTTCCCGGAGAGTTGGAGCAGTTGGCACAGCAGGAGAGAGAGACGAGTGGCATTCCGCTGGTGCAAGCCGAGATTGATGCCCTAAATGAGGAGGCAAGGAAGGTTGGCGTGAAGCCTTTATCTACGAATTAAGGAATCAAAATCATCGTTGTGAAAATAAAATTGAAATCGTCATTATTCCACTTGTGTTAGCCCCAAGATTCTTCAGCGGCTCCAGTCCGAGTCTCGTTTTCCCGCTGACGGACATTCTCCGTCGTGACTCGCCACATTTATACTTTAGAACTCCAATCGCCAAGCTCGGTATTCAATCAACAAACAACTCAACCAAGCCAAAATGACTCTCATTCATATTGGTAAGTTGCGTTCTGCTATCTAAGTAACTGATCCTAAGCTCAATAGTTCTCTTCAAGTTCAAGCCAGAGGTTTCACAGGACCACAAGGATGAATTCGTCCGACAGCTAGAAACCCTTCGAGACTTGCCCTGTGTCTACCGTCGACGGCTCACTGTTGGGGGCCCATCTCTCACAGTCCCAATTGAGCGAAGCAAGGGATTTGAACTTGCACTTGTGAGCCAGCATAAAGACCTCGAGGCACTGGAAGAATACCAGGCTAGTGACGAACATCACAGGTATGCGCTGAAGCACTTGTATCGGAAGACGGCTTGCTAACTCCTCCTGTAGAGTCACGTCTACATATCTTTGGCCGTTTCGAGAAGACGTCACGAGGTTCGATTTCGAAGTACCAGATGTGGCCGGCGCAGATTGGTTAGAGTAAAAACAATTAATGTCGTAATTCATCGACCCTCCTTGTCTATGGCACTCCCTTTGAGACTGGATTTACCCCCAGGCTTCGGATGAGCGCCATCGGCGAGGGTCTTCGTCCCAAATAGCTCTCCAACATCTGATTTTCGTCGCGACTGCCGCCATATTGCAGGATTCCGTGCCGGAAACGGGTCCACGCAGCTGTGTTCTCTGGATCGTTCAAAAACGTTTGCTCAAATAAATCTTCCGCAATAACATTGGCACTGGCTACGTTAGTGATGCTGCCGACGGCATTCCAGGAAAGTCGTACCAAACGTAAGCGTAGTATCCCGTATTATACCCCGACATGAGATGTACTAAGCTTGTATGCAAGTAACATGGCTCTGGGGACCGAAAGAATTGATATGCATGCTTGATGTCCTTGTAAAGACGAATTTCGTCAAGACGTTGCAGATCGTCATGCTTGTGAGGGGAATGGATGGCAATATCGAATAAAGCATCGCAACTGAATTGTCAGTAAGTCCGAGTATCTCAGGCGAGTGACAATCCTCACATTTGTGACAAACATGATTCCACTCTCTTCTCGTTGCGAGACTCTACCAAGCCAGCGGCTAAGTCATCCGGTATTCTTTTCTCAGGTGCACGACTGCCAGCACCTCTACGAAGCCAAGCCTGGCTGTAATCTATGTCGAGATATGTGTAATGGCAGCTGATTGCTTGAAGCTCGTTCTTCATCCAGGCCCAATTCTCCATCATTGTGCCTATCGCTTCGCCGAGCTCAACACAGACTTTACCTCCATGGAACCTACTGTATTTGGTCGTCGCAAGTAAATCGTGTAATACGTGGCCCATTTCTACAAAACATTAGCCACCTCGAGCATTTTCAATTCCCCAACAAACGAACCATGATATAACGTTACAATATGATCGTGTGTAAGTAATTGGCACCCATCTACAACCAGTGGAACAAGAGAGCCCGACAGCAATGTAACCGGCCGCACCTGGTAGCCGTCTCGACTTGAATATCCCTGTATCGTGTGTTAGATGTTGTAGCAAATCGCTAAGGCGCAACTTACAGGCTGAAGTGACAGTGTCCGTGCTTGTCTGCTTTTACCTGGTCTTTCCAATACATCAACGTACAAATACCCCATGTGAGCACCAGTTGATTCAGGTCGGTCGTCCCATACACTCCAAACGCTGACATCGTGGGCCCAAATGCGACTGTGAAGTGCTTCAGCCGGTACCTGCTCCAGTCGTAATGATAGAAATCCGGTAAGCCGCTTCAGTATTGCCTCAACAGTATACTTCAGGGGAAAATATTCCAAGGCAGCAGATGTGCCACCGGTATCCTCGTCTAATAATCGTCGTAAATAATCGAGATCCCAGCTCTCCACTGGCTCCTCCGGCAAATTATCGCTCATTTTGATGGTGCCTATCTGTTTTCTCTTATATTGCAGACGTTGAAGCGTACTTTGTCCCATTGGTGTGATACTTCCTCCCACAAACTCCAACAACCCTATGATTTCATCTGTAGAATTGAGGAGCCTATCAGGAAGTAGGAACGTCGCGTGGTTCGCATAGCCAAGCCATCGTGAAGTCCTGTCTCGCAAAATGATGACTTCCTTAAATCTCGAAATATTCTCTGGAAATCTCTGGTGCCATGCCGCTAGCATGCGTTTTCGAGTCTCTGCGCAGTGACTGTATGTCATTACCGTCCTATATGCTCGAGGCGTAAGAGGCACCGCTATGGCAGAATCAGGCTGAAGCTTCCACTGTACAACTTCCTGCCGAGGAATACCGTGCAGCTCTTTTTCTGTACAACGAATGAAACCACTTTCTCCAAGCGACGCTGTCTGGTTAAACTTGGCGCAAATCGTATTAATCCTACGTTTGGCGTTTAGAAAGGCGACTTTCGTTTCTTCGGTAGGCGCCTCGAACCCGTTTCTTGAATATGCACGCAGCTTTTTGCGCAACAGTCGTTTTGATTCCTTGTCCAAAGGTTCGTCTCGTTGTGCGATTTCTCTAATTAAGAGAAAGAGGTCCTGTCTCTGCTCTTCCTCGGCCCAATACAAGCTCAATATGTTGTGCGCTTCTTCGACGGCTACTCTTATTTCTTCATGGGGGGAAACGTGTCGCAACGCAGCAATCAGGCTCTGGGCACCTGCATGCTCGTTTTCCAGCTCAACTAGCGGTAACAAAACGTTGTTAAACCGCGCTTGAGATGGGCGGACAGTTCGAACAATGTAATTAACTAGTGCGAGTCGCTCCTCTTTGTGTTTCCTGGCGACACCAATGATCTCGCTTGCATTAGGCAACAGCGGCAGATTGTTAAGATAGACACTCATTGCAAGAAGCCTACCTGTTGTGTAATGTGGAGGAGAAACCGAAAATCATCGTCGAGCACCATGTTAGAGCGGATATGCATGCATATGGAAAGGCTCGGTCAGAAATACTGCTTGCAGAAGACATCCATACACTCGGCCAAGATATGAAGTGTCCTTCTTGGGCATAGTCCCGTTGTGCCAAAGCTAAAGTATATCGTTCTGAAGGTCTTTCCTGAATTGGTTACCACCCTGCTCGTCTGGTCACATACTCATACCGCCACAGAAACTCGGCGACTTCCCAGTTTAGCCTAAACCAGTGTAGGACTGGTTGGCATGCCACGGCCCACCACGTCGAAACACATGGTGTAGCCTTGTCATAATTGGGCCAAGAGCGAAAAGGACGGGTTGTTTTTTTCTTGTTGTGGGATTTGGGGCTTGAGACAAACGAGATCTGAACGAGGGAGCCTCGTTCGTTTCTGTAGCTCCATTGACAGACGAAGAACTGCTCGTCTAGCATGCATGACGCCAGCCGTGTTTGGTTTAAGAATAAGCTCTGATCAGTTCAACCTCTCTGCTCAACACGATTAACATGATAAACTCGATTGCTAGTATGCCTCATGTCGTTGGCTGCAACAAGACACCATCACCGCAAGTTCGGATTGCAGCGGGTCCAGTATGCGAGCAGCGATCTCCATGCTGACATGACCCTTATTTTTCTTTTAATAAGGGGAAGCATGCTCATGGCGCAAATGTCATTCGCACGAACAAGTGACGGAACTGGATGGATGCGCCGCCACTTTTGCGCTGCTTTGCACCAGCATATGTCGTTCATCGGCAACAGGTGTGGAGGCTAACTAATAATCGGGAGTTTCTTTTTCAATTCGGGCCAATCACGCACGAGGTCCAAGATGCACCTGCTACTAAGCAATTTCTTCAAGCTAGCTTTTCAGCTGCTAATGTGCAGTTAGTTGTAAGGGCTCTGCACTACGTACGCCGCACACTCTTTTGCCTCAGCGCTTTTCAACCTGAAACAAACCAATCGCCAATGTAAGATCTCAAAATTTCCAAGACGGGACACTTTTCGATGTACAAGTTCGGACCTGTCGCAAAACAGTATTCTGCCAGCGTCATTCTACTTTGGATCACCCGCTGTGCTGGCTTCTCAGCCAGTACCCGAATAGTTGCTGCCGCCATGTGACCCAATCTATTCCTTTGACAGCTTGCGCAGTACACTATACAGTATTAAATGTGTCTAATAAAGCGAACACTATACAGTATTATATGTGTCTAATAAAGCGAAAAGTGCATAATAATGCCAGCCGGATTGAGCATGATCCAACGCTGGCGCACTCTGGTTCTCCTTAGGAATGGCGCCGCAGCCTCCCGGCATGACACACAAGATGACGGCGTATTTCCACTTGCTGAGCGCCATTACCAAAAGGCAAAATGCCATGCAACCCGCATCGCAGCTACAAATGGCCAGGTAACAATAGGGAGCTGCAGAACACTTTCATTCAATTCGATGCACCCTGGCGACGTCAAGGGGACCTCACATGCGACCTTCATTGCAGCCACCCAATGAGAAGCGAGTGTAATCGAGCGCATGTGGGTATTGCTAATCCCTTTATTGCCTAGAAGTCTCAGCGAGTAAGGCAATGTGGTAACTTAAGCAGATTGGTTAATCAAGACATTCATGAGCAGACACTCTGATTTCTGCGAGGTTTGTGAATTTTGGAAGACGGCATCAGTATTTTCAATGTACTCGTTCTTACTTGCTCTTTCAACTCGCCAAGCAATGTGAAATTCTAGAGATAACAGAGGATTAAAGCAAATATCCCCCAAGGCATGTGGGTGTAGCCAATGTGGGCGACTTTGCCAATGGGAACGACCATGACAGATGACCGGAGCTCGTGCGGGCCAAGTCCATCCTGAGGGCCGCCTATTTCGTCGGTGCTCACATCCACTTAACAATGGCCGCCCAACATTGGCAATTTCTGAAATTGGCAATTCAGCGGCCGTCTTGCCGGAAAGCGACTGGTGGCCATATCCAGGCTTGCTCCCTTGGGCAGACAAATCCCGCTTGGCGACTTCAACTACACCGAAAGATGGCTACACATGATCAAATGATGGTGAAAATTTTCACATCATATTGCAACATTCCCGTCATGGAGGGGCCTTTCCAATACGAACTTCAAAAGAGCAATTCGCACGCAAAAGGTATGACTCCTACTCTTGGCGTATCAGTGTAAGTGAAGCTTTTCCTGTGTTGAAGCCGGAGGGGGCCGAAAGGCAGCGAAAAGATGCAACGAAGCGGTGCGATAACAGTCAAACCTCGTCCCAACATGCGCCCTTCTGCGTAGATAGATAATTGCAAGCTGCAGTGGAGATCGGCTCGGAGCGCTCCTATCTACTACTACCTCTAACTTTGGCTGTGCATTATCTGCTTCCGGAATCGGGTATCAGGTAATGCTGCACCAAATCCCCCGCTTTAAAAAGCTTAGGCTCAGCCCGTACATCTTATACTTGAATCTGAGCCATTGGATCAGGATACCAGGCTCGACTCTCCTTCAAACACATAGGCGTCATATAGCACAGAGTTTCACCAGGCATTGCACTCAGTCCTTCGAGTCAGACAACGAGAGCCGTCCCAGCCATGGTGTCCAAGTCCAACATGATGCGCCGGCTCCCCGCTAAGCCTGCCTTCCTCAGTGGCATCCCCAACAACAGCATCTTCATGATCGCTTTGCTCATCACTGTCAATGCCATCGTGTGGGCAGCTATTGCCGTGGTGATACATTTTCACCCTAAACTTGTCGCGCCCGCCGCCTTGTCCTACTCGCTTGGATTGAGACATGCCCTTGATGCAGACCACATCTCCGCCATCGATCTCATGACGCGACGGTTGATTGCATCTGGCCAACGCCCTGCCACCGTGGGAACCTTCTTTTCGCTCGGGCACAGTACCATTGTTATCATCACTTGCATAGTTGTCGCTGCCACCAGTGGTGCTCTGCGTGATCGCTTCGACGGCTTCACCCGGGTGGGCAACATTGTCGGCACATCAGTCAGCGCGGCCTTTCTCATTATCCTCTGCATCGGAAACGGATGGGTGCTCTACAAGCTGGTGAACCGGTTGCGCACTGTGTTGGAACAAAGGCGCCATCACGACGGCAGTGAGGAGTTTGCAGACCAACTGGATAATGAAGACGGCAAAAACGGACAGTTCAATCTCGAAGGAGCCGGCTTCCTCGCCAGAACATTCCGTTTCCTGTTCAAGGCCATTGACCGCCCATGGAAAATGTATCCGCTCGGTGTTGTCTTTGGCCTCGGCTTCGACACCAGTTCTGAAATTGCCATTCTCGGCATCGCCAGCATCCAAGCCGTACAAGGAACCAGCATCTGGCTCATTCTCATTTTCCCCATTCTATTCACCTGTAAGTCCCTCATTCTCACGGACTAGTCAACATTGCGCTGCTAACATTTAGGTAGCCGGCATGTGTCTACTCGACACCACCGACGGAGCACTCATGATGGCCCTTTACACATCCAAGGCCTTTTCAAGAGATGTAGTCGCCATTCTTTACTACTCCATCGTACTCACTGCCATCACAGTCTTTGTTTCCGCATTTATAGGCATTATCCAGGTTCTTTCACTCGTGCAAAACGTAGCTGATCCTCAGGGAAGCTTCTGGGACGGAGTTTCAGCTATTGGTGATCATTTCGACATTATTGGCGGTAGTATCTGTGGTGTCTTTGTCGTTGTCGGTCTAGGCTCTGTTATTTTGTATCGCCCTTGGAGAAGACGCATGGAGCGGCGGCAAGCTCAGCGTCTCAACCCTGACACTCCCGAGAGGTTCTCTGACACTGGCGATGTCGAAACACCGTTGTCCCAATCTCAAGTTCCTGAGCCACGACAGATTCTTGATTGATTCATCGCGGCTGTCATTGCCATCAAAAGCACACGAATTGGTCGGGGCAATGCACATTTATAAAGGACCTACAGGGATTTCATGACAATAACAACTGATACGTAAATCATACTTGAGACTTTCATTCCCTGCTTCCCCCCAGAACCAACGCCAAACAAGGCGAACAAGTAGTTAGACCCCTAGTGGAAGTGCCAGTAAAAATGACGATACGAAGTAACTAGAGTATTTCCCTTCATCATACTGTATTTTCTAATTAGGATACCTCATAGTAATAATACAATGATTTATCTACTTCGCCTTTCTGATGAGCCTCGGCTACACTTGTAAGAAGCCCAGACACAGCTCCCTTTCCCCGGGCTCTCTCTCCAGCCGCTTCTTTGAGAGCATCTTGCGATAAGATCTCTGAGTTCAAAATCAATCCATGACACCATGTCTGCCATTCTAGTTGTGCAGACAGCCACTTGAATATTTCTTGGATAAATGTCATAATGGCAGACAGCACCATATGGCCGACCTATAGCACGTAGACGCTGCATGATATCACAGCAAGCCAGCCATACCGAGTGCTGCACAGTACATACATACAAACATCTTACGTTGTGGTTTGTGATCCCATGTGACACAGGCAACTGTCCCTAGCGCTGAAAATTCAACCCACAGCAGCAAACCTTTGGTTTCATCTCTCTCTTTATTCAACACGATGGACGGAAACTCTTCCCATCCAGACGCCTTCCCCAGTCCCTACGTTATTGAACCAGCATTAACGCCCACTTGCACCATTGTCATGTTACACGGACGCGGAAGCCACGGCAAAGAATTCGCCTTGGAGTTTCTCACTGAGTCGCACCTATCCGACAAAACCTCCTTGACAGATGCATTTCCCCGTGCTCGATGGGTGTTTCCTTCGTCCAAAGAACTTTGGAGCACCGCATTTCAGGAGCATATGCCGGCCTGGTTTGAAGCCCATTCTTTGTCCGACATTACATCAAGGCAAGATCTTCAGACTGCAGGCATCAAAGACTCGGTCGCATACATTCAGAGTGTTCTGGACCAAGAGCTTGCCAGACTGGGTGGGAATCGGGACAAGCTCGTCATGGGAGGGATCAGTCAAGGTGGTGCAATTGCCATGTTAACACTTCTGGGCCGTGGTGCTTTGAGTTGCGGCGCCATCTTTGTAACCAACACATGGCTTCCGCTTGCTGACAATATTGAACGAGCATTGCATCCATCAAAGGATCAAGCTCTCACCGAGCCTGTGCAAGATGACGAATTTCACGGCTTTGTGCAGATGCTTACGGGTGAATTCCCAAACCCGGACATGCACAGTGAAGTATTACCGCCAGTATGCTTTGGCCACGGTGTCGACGATGCGTTTGTAGATGTGTCTCTAGGCAGACAGGCACGCGATGTGCTCAGGAAGGTAGGATTCTCAGTTGACTGGAGAGAATATTCTGGGTCTGAGCTAGAAGGTCATTGGTTCAAGGTACCAGAGCAAATGGATGACATCAAAGGCTTCTTGGACAGGATGCTGGGTAGCCGGACTCGCGGTGACTGAGACGAGTAGCTTGGCACTCATTGGCTACATTTTAGCACGTGCTATTTCCTTGCCAAGTCTGGTCAAGCCATCGAACATTGACCAAATTAACACCGTGATTAATTTTGTTTCTATTTTCCTTTCTGCCGTGTTCCCAGCCAGCAATGCAATTGTCGTGTCCAGGGTACATCGTGACCTTTGCGGCTCCATGCCTTATCAGCAGTGACATTCGTTATCAGCTCCGTCCGCGGCGTCATCTGCACTTGCATCCAACAACCTTTCCAACATGTAGCCAGAATCATCATCATTTGTCGCAATTTATCAATACCGCTCCAAAACCACATTATCACATATCATACATTCCCAAAATGGCCTCCCCAGCCGCATCCGTACGGCGAAGCCAAGGCTCCTCATCCGCCTCGCTCAAACGCTCCTCCGAGTCGCAGCGGTCGTCTCCTCCCGATATCCCCGTCGAAACCCTCGTAACCCATCTCCTCGTTGCCAAGCGCTCCTTATCTTCCATGACCCTCGTATTACGCGCCAATGAAATAGCCACAGCTGCCCGATCTGCTCAGGAAGATGCCTCGATACTCGCAGCTCAAACAACATTCCTGCGAAACTCGACGCTAGACCAGGCCGGCATCCTCGTGAGAGTTCGACGCAGCTTGCAGACGACATATGACTGGGGAAGCAAAGACTTTAAGAGACTGATACGGGCGATGGATGAGGTCGATGGCGAGTTGGAGAGAACGATAGAAATGCTGCGCGGCACAATGGTGCAAAGCGTCTTGAGACCGAAAGGTGAAGAGACCAAGTACTTGCTCGACTTTGTAGATGAAGATAGCGTCGATGGTATGCGAGGCGCCATGAAGAAAAGTATTCAAGAATTGCAGGTTTGTTGCCCTGGCCCAACCCTTCGTAGCTGCCACTAACACGCCCAGGGTATCCAACAATCCTACGACGGCGATCTGCTTCGTTTCGATACCGATATCCGCGACCTCAAGAAAGCTATCAGCGACTCCTCACCCTCGGTCGACGATGATACTACAGCGATGTACATGGCAGAGATACTACTCACCGTCATCGACAACTCATCCGGCATGGCCCAGCTCCTCGCCTCTCTCACCAAGCACTTCGACATGTGTGTAACTGCCATCCGCACTACTGAGGGTGGAGCAGCTCTTGCTCGTCGTCGAGCCGCGGAAGTCACGCAGTCGCAAGGCAACCCTGACGGTGTGTCCATCTCCGGGGTCATTGCCGAGCAGGAATCGAACATGTCGGATCTCGAGCCCAAAACCGACAGCGACCGCGCCGAAATGCTGCGTGTAGTAGTGCAAGATGCCGAAGAGGTCAACGACGTCGTTCATGAGATACAAGAGCGCCTCTCCGCCATGGAAGCAGACTACCAGGTCATCGTCGAGCAAAAAGCCATGGCCGAATCCAACTACCTCGCCATCCTAGAGGCATACACCGTACTCTCCGGAATTTCCGATCGTCTTAGCGACTATCTCGCTGCAGAGACAGACTTCAAAACGCGCTGGGACCTCGAAAAAGATACCATTTTTGCTAAATTGGCCGAGATGAAGGATATGCGCTCCTTCTACGAGGGATACGCAAGTGCCTACGACGGATTACTTCTTGAGTTGGAACGAAGGAAGGCTGTTGAAGAAAGAGTTAAGAGCATTTGGCGCACGGCTCAGGATTCCGTGGATAAGTTGCTCGATGCGGATACACAGTCGCGAGAAGCGTTCAGGCAGGACGTCGGTGAATTTCTGCCTACCGATCTGTGGCCCGGTATGCACTTACCAGCGATGAGATGGAAGGTGAGCAGAGTCAAGGGAGAGAAAGAGGTGGATAATACGGAGTGATATCCTCTACACAAAAGGCGCACATATGTTGAATTGTTTCTGTCCAATTTTTTTTTCCTTTGGGATATATTTAATGGCATGGCGTTTGGCGACCATATTGTACAAATTGCAAATAGTCCCAGTTGTGTTACAATTTTAGAAGGATAGTCATGGGTTGCAAAGAATGAATAAAAAAAATCATATTAACTATCAGCCAGTACTGATCATAATGGGAGAATACACATTAAAACAAATACCAAACAACGGCAGACCTGGCAGTCTACTCTAAACATCGAAAGAAACACAATACACAAACGAACAGCAAAATCGCTGGGTATCTTGTATCATTTGACAAACACCCTTCTTCCGTATTTAATTCCACCACGCACTTTGCGACTTGGATAATCTGCGATTATCTGTCGCGAATAGCCTCCTGGACCTTGGGGTAGACCTGGACCATCTCGCGGTAGAGTTCGGGGTGGTCGCGGATCATGACCTGAGGGTCCCAGCCAGCAGCGACGAAGATGGTATCGATACCAGAGGAGATGGGCGTGGTGAAGATGAGGGCGATCTGGAAGCCAATGAGGAACGAGAAGGCGATGACGACGGGAGTAAAGCCACCGTCGGAGTTGTACTCGGGCTTGGTGATGAGGAGGTAGATGTAGCCAGTGAGGGCGCATGCGTAACCGATAAACATGGAACCGAAGGACAGAACGGGACCAATGAGACATTCCTAGAGATGGAAGGTTAGTTGAAGTTGATTAGATAGGGTGTAGGGAGATGTACGTTGACAAGGGCATCAATACCACGGTCCTTGATCATCTTCCATGTGTCCTTAGCAGCGGCAATGTAAGGCTTGCCGTAGAGAGCAATGTGGCAGAAAGCGTAGCGGTTAAGGAATTCAAGAGCCCATTCGAGAATGGACAAGAGGCAGCCGAGAATACAGAAGACGACGTAGCCGATCATGCCACCGACGCCACCGTCATCCATTGACTGCTGGCGAGCAACGGAGCACAGCTGGCGGAGGAATTGGACGATGGCGACGAGCAGACTTCCCAAGCTGATGGAACCGAAGCTGTAGGTGAGCGCGCGCTTGGCGGCACCGCGAGTGGCATCCTTGGGGAAATTGTTGACGCAGAAGTACCAGGTACCGTATACACCAGAGATGATGGTATGGATGGTGTTCTTTAGCCATTCGGAAATCCAGTACATGGCGAAGGTGATAAAGACCATTAGACCGATGACCTTGCCCTTGCTACAGCCGCTTCCATCAGCACCACAGTTAGGGTTGTCGGCCGATGGCTCCCATTTGACGTAAATGGCAACCATGGTGACGGAGAACCAAGCACTGAAGGCAGCGGCGAGGAGACCACCAATCAAGCTGACGAGGTAGACGTGGCCGTACTTCTTGCTAACAGTAATGCTGGTCTTGAGCATCAAGGCGGAAAACGGAATTCGCGGAATCCACGTGTAGAACGCGAAGGCGAGAAATGCGCCAAAGATGAGGAAAACAATACCAGCAGAGTAGTACTTCTTGTACAGGTAGAAGATGGCAGTGCCGATGGCGAAAACGACGTTGAGAATGCCCGTCACCCAGATGAAGGGCTTCGGGAACAAGCGCGCGAGCCAGACATAACCGTATGAAAGCACAACGGCGATACCGAGGACAATGGCGAAGAGAATGATGGTGTTGCTGTTGAGAGAGAACTTATTAAGACCGCGAGAGATGCCGCTGCCAGGGTCTCCGTTGGTATAACCCTTGATGGCAATTCCTGAGACGACGGCGAAACCAGCAAAGGTAGCTAGGAACTGTACAGTAAAACTGTTTGTTAGCATGCGCCAAGAATTAATTGTTGGCGAGGATTGCGCAAAGAGCGACCGGGCGGACGCACCAAAAGACCAGCCCACCAGTCATTGTACTTGGGCTTCTCGATCTTGAAGGCCTGGTCGAAACCGTACTGCTGGTCATTAGGCTTGGGTGGGTTATAGCTGTAGGGGGGAGGTGCGCTGTATCCAGATTGATCCCATTGACCTTGCTGCTGTTGGGGTTGTTGTTGATACTGCTGCTGTTGACCCCATCCTTGCTCGTTCTGGCCCTGGTTGTAACCTTGGGTTTGGTTATAGCCCTGGTTCCAGTTTTGCTGCTGGCCGTATTGTTGCTGCTGTTGTTGCTGACCGTAACCGCCGTACTGCTGTTGAGGAGGGCCGTTGCGGTCGCCGTTGTTGAAATATTGGTCGGCTTCGCCCATGATTGATGACAGCCGAGGAATGGCGCGTCGGCGTCGTTATCGAGATATCGGGCGAAGGAACTGAATTGAATAGATTCCGCTGACCAAAAAATAAAATAAAATAAAAGATAAAAAGATAGATGAATGATTGAAGGAGCGGTAATGGCCGAGGTCAACAAATTGACTAAAGCAATTCTGGCAACCGAGAGTTGACTGGAATGCCAAGTTTATGTTTTGGTAGACGGATTTTTTTCTTGGTCGGGAGTGGATGATGAAAGGAGATTTGAAAGCGGAGATGGGACAGGGAGATGGAGGCGAGGGGGGAGCTCAATAGCTAGCTCCAGGCGAGCTTCAGTGGCCGAGTGGACGACTGAGAGGGGCTGGCAGAGGCTAAGAGGCTAGCGGATGATTCTGGTTGGCGCAAACGAAATGAAGCTCCAGCGGGAAGTGAAGCTTGGCTCTTGGTGCTCCAATTAAATTTCAGCGCAAGAGACGCTCTGGCATGTGCTGGACAGCGAAAGCCTGGCAGTCACCAGCGAAAAGAAATAAACAGTCACCAAAAATATCTTGGCAATTTGGCTGAGTGCATGCAGCGTGCAGTACCAACAAATAAAATGCTTAATCTCTGATACTCTGCCAGTTTCATCACTGAATCAGATGAAAGTCATGACAAAGTGTCGCGGGCATTTTTTGATCGTCGACTTGCGCATCATGTTAAATCTCGTGTCAAGTTGTAGTGGATGGATGAGGTCATGGTCTGTTTGCATGCACGATTCGATTCGACGATTGCCGGAGCGCCACTGTCAGATCATCCACTCTGGTTCAGCTGGGTGGTGCACAGCGCTGAAGCGCACTGCACTCTGCGCTGTACTGTGAGCGCAGTGGTGCTAGACTACGCCCGTGGTGCGCTGCAATGACTCGCTGTTGCCCCTGTAGCCCAGCTTCTGTGCTCCACTGGCCAACTCCTCGGGCAATTGCTGTTCTGCACTGGTGGGTCGCTACGAGGATGAGAGCTTCGGTGGAGCAGCGACTCTGCTCGTCCATCAGTTTGCTGGATTATGTGTGACGTGGGACATCGTCGGGCTTCATCTCGAATGATGCACCCGAATGGCCAATTTTCCTGCCATAGAGAGTTCAGGTAGAGAAATTCTACCATTCTGGGGGTTTGAACACCAATTGACAATTTTGATGACTCAAATCAACGAAGTTGGTTAGCCACACGTATAATTTCACAACTTACGCCTTGCCACCTCACCAAAACCATTACCACTTTTAATGTCGAACATTTATACTTCACCAAGGCAGATGAAGAAACAACGCCATGCTGGAAAAGAGTTATCCTCGTCACCTTAAATTTCCTCAATCATTGCGAACGCTGGCGTACCTGAATTCTCGTCGGCCAGCTCCGCCCCAGTCAGGGCCCGATGTCGGTTGGAAGACTTGAACAATGCACCCGCATCCCCAGCCTCTGGAGCGAGCAACATCCATAATAAATGAAGAAGAACGCCATATGAACATTATCCAACCTCCACGTGCGGGGAGAGCTGGTCAAAGTGTAACATATTTCTCGTCGCAATGCCCAATCTTGGTAATCGTAGATGCCAGATGGCTTTCCCCCGCAGGCCGGGAATCTCTCCGCATCTCCAGGCTTGCCGTTGCTTGCCGGCCATTCCCCAAGCACTCTGCACGAATTGATGCTGTATTTGCGCCTAAAATACATTTGGAGACAGCTGGACCATTAATTACGGAGAAGTCCATTGCGAATAGTCGCAACTCGTGGTCAACGGCCGCTTCGCGTCGGGGCCCCTGGCGAATGGTGTTCCACAGGTACCTGGGAAGTACTTCTCGCGCTAGCTTCTCTTTTCGGTCTAATCAAGGAGCTATTCCTTGATCGCAGTTCTAGCTCAACACGAGCTCAGTAGCATACACTGTGATAATAACAAATTACGAAGTGCATCCATACGGGAATGGCAGACTGGGCTGGGGTAATGAGGGGTTGGGCCGACTTATTTTCAAGTTTATATTCCCATATCCACTGCGGCTGTAATCTGCTTCCCCCATTTCTCCAAACTTGGAAAGGAAGCCGCCGTACGGAGTGCTGTAGCTAATTACTGTCAGTTAACTCTGTCTTGCCTTGCCGCTATAGGGAACATGGGAACGAGCCGCATGGCGCAGCATGTTGAATCAGCTTGATGTTGGGAGAACCACACAGCTGGCCTTCGATGGCTCGCACGCCCGAATGTGTTTGAATTCTGAAACTTAGCCCTCTCATACATTAAACTATGCCCAGAAATAATTGCCACGGGTTCAGATTAAGCCATCTAGAGTTTTTTGTTTGTTTGACAATTTGCTCATAAATTTACGTATTATAATGCTCTGCTAGTCCGATATGCCGAGCGCCTTTCGGGCGGAAATAATGTGTACGGTGGCCAATTTTCTTGCAGGCAAATGACGCACCCGTATTTGGATTAGTGTCTGGCTGCTTTTATCGTGAAAGATGAGTACTTGGCACTATCTGCCGCGTGCTGTACCTGCCTAGGCAGCAGAGGGGACACAAAAGTGGCAAGCAGCCAAGAGCAGAAATTTCACACATACGAACGACAATTAATAAAATACAAACCTCAGCACTGCGCCCTTGAATGACAAGGAGGCGTACACTTTCATCCAGGCAAAAGTGAGAATGGACACAAAATAAACAAGCCAGGCTGCGACGCCACCACTCAAGTTGGTTTGGCAAATGCACCCCAATGCTCGGGTTCCATGGGTGCGTTAGCCAAGTTGGGTGCCCGACTCGTCCCCCATTGGTACCATTCGCGCGCGTGGAGCGTTCCCACCCCCTGTAGGCTGCAAGCTGCAAGCCCTGGAGCCAGGGTGTGTAGTGGTGTGCGTGCGTCGACCTGTCTATGGAGAGCGTACCCAGGCCGGAAACACGCTGGACATTAGCTGGCATTAGCTGGCGCTGGCTGATTATGGCTGGCTGGCTAGCGTTCCGGTGCCGGCAAGCCCGACGCCTCAATCCATGACGACGTCCGATGAACTTGCAGATTTTTCCTATCGGCAGTCGAGGAAAGCAGAGCGAAAAGCTTGGTAGCATATGGCTGTTACTTGGTAAGGCTGGCTATTTTGCAACCACAAGGGAAAGCAAAGATAATGCAACTGTAAACCTCTCCTTACCGTTATGCTTTGATTGCAAGGTAAAAGTTATAGTTAATCCATGTTGTAGTCTAGTAGGGGACTTGATGGGACTGCTGTGGGCGCATGTTGCAGTGGAATTGCGCTAGAATGCATAGAATGAGGGTTGCCCCAGTGCTCCGTGACTTGTTCTGCAGTAATAATTAGTGGGATTCTTAGGTGCTGCGTGCGTATTGTGGATGTCTTAGGTTCTGTTGTCTTTCTTTCCATTGCCCCAGCTCCTGCAAACAGCCCAAGAACGAACCTGACTGGACTGCAGCACGGAACAAAGTGTCTCACTCTACTGAATTCATTCTTCATCCATTCGCATGCAACACTGTAGAAACAACACAAAAATAACAAAGCTCCGACCGGTGCATGTCTCGCCTTGGGTTCTTTTGCTCATCGCGATCTTCCCCACACCCCGACACACCACGACGGCGACATTGCTGCGCATCTGTGCATGTGGTGGTTGCTTGCAGCAGAGACACACCAAAGTTCCCCAAATCATTTCCCCAAAAAGTCCAATCCCAGGCTCTTGAACAAGGGTCATGTTGCATTCGTTAGCCTAGCGTGCGGAGGAATTACTGGACTGCCTAGAACGTTAGCTGGTTAAGTTGGTCCTTGTATCTTCAAGGTCACTCTGACTGGCTCCCCTTGGTTCCTATTCCACTTCCCCAGGCCCCATGTCCATGTTCACGTCCATGTCCATTACACCCCAAATCCAATCACATCATCTCTTCTTTGGTCCTCTTTCTATTGTTCCCCTTGGCTCTTATCTCTTTTCCTTCAGTAGCCGAACCTTGTCTTGCGCCCCAAACTCCAACCTACCTTACATACAAAAGGCAAACAAGAGAAGCACACCCATCTTCCAACCACAAACCTCAAAGTCTCCCTAGTAACTTCGGTGGCTTTTTCTACGCACCTATTTCATCTCTCGCCCATCCTCCGAGGAGACAACCGAAAAAGAAAAAAAAAAATTTAACCAACCAAGCCGCCTACCGACAGCAATTACTCGTGCACCACACCCACCTTTCACCCACAAGTCCCTGGTCTGTTCTTCTGTCAGATAAAACGGTCCTTCCGAAAAAGATAGTCATCCCGCACCATTTTTTCCAAATCGCTCCTTCCTTCCTTGTCTTCCTTGTCTTCCTTATCTTGCTACTCCGACCAGGTCCAGCAGCCTGATTATTTTTCCTTTTAATAAGTGGCCCACCTCCCACTCCGTCGCTCGTCCGGCTCGTCGCCTTTCGCAACTCCTCCTCTTCTTTCTGTTCAAAGAGTAAGGCAATTGTCCACTTGCCCTCTTCATTTTTATTCCTCTCCCTGTTTCCCTCTTCAATCGAGCCTATCGCGTTTTCTTTTCACACCGCGGGTCTTCCTCCCCCCTCCTCAACTTTACGCCCTTACACCTTCGACAACAGCATCGTTACTCTAGGCGCATTCCGACCCCATTAGTCACACTATGACGGCCGACAACTCGTCCTCGGACGGTGCTCGGATTAGCAACGAGAAGCACCGTCCCTCCTCCAACAATGAAAAGAAGGCCGACTCAGCCTCCGGCCGCTCTGCCGACATCGAGACTGGCGAAGCCGAAGAAGGCTTGAACCGTGACCTCAAAGGCCGCCACTTGCAATTCATTGCCATCGGTGCTGCCCTGGGAACTGGTCTTTTCCTGGGTATCGGTGGTGCCTTGGCATTCTCTGGTCCCGGGTCGCTGCTCATTGCCTTTGTCTTTGTCGGCTCCATCGTGTACTCGCTCATGACTGCCCTCGGTGAAATGGCCGCCTACATTCCCGTTGCTGGCTCCTTCACTGTCTACGCTTCCCGATTTGTTGACCCAACTCTTGGTTTCTCTATGGGTTGGATCTATTGGTTCTCATGGGTTATTACCTATGGACTGGAACTTACAGCTGCCGGTCGCATTATTCAGTTCTGGAACCACAGCCTAAGTATAGGAATCTGGATCGGAGTCTTCTGGCTCATGTTCACTGCCGCCAACTTCCTGCCCGTTCGCTGGTTTGGTGAGATCGAAATGTATCTATCCAGCATCAAGGTTGTCACAATCCTGGGCTTCATCATCTTGGGTATCTGTGTCAATGCTGGCGTGGGCGACGAAGGCTACATTGGCTTCAAATACTGGCACAAGCCTGGCGCCTTTGCCGAGTACCAGACCGAAGATCTTCATGTCAAGGGCAAAATTGGCCAGTTTGTAGGCTTCTGGGCCGTCATGGTTACTGCTGGTTTCAGTTACCAGGGTACCGAATTGGTAGGTGTTGGCGCTGGCGAATGCGCCAACCCCCGCAAGACCATCCCCAAGACCATTCGCTCGACCTTCTGGGGTATTTTCCTCCTCTTCATCGCTACCGTTTTCTTCGTCAGCATCAACGTGCCATACGACGACCCTGCCCTTAGTAGCGGTAACCAGGACGCCAGTGCCTCGCCCCTGGTTCTCGTTGCCACACGCGCCGGAATTAAAGTGCTTCCTCACATTATCAATGCTGTGTTGCTGACGGCTGTACTGTCTGCAGCCAACTCGGATTTGTACTCGGCTAGTCGTATCCTGATTGGTCTCGCTGAAGAGGGTCACGCACCCCAACTTTTCAAGAGGACGAACGCCTGGGGCACACCGTACTTGTCGGTTGCTGTATGCTCCGTGTTTGGTTGGCTCGGATTCCTTAACCTCAACAACAACAGTGCAGAAGTTTTTAGCTGGCTGCTTAACATTACGGCTGTGGCAGGATTCATCACATGGGCACTCATCAACGCCTGTCACATCCGATTCATGAAGGTGCTCAAGGTTCAAGGCATCGATCGATCTACACTGCCCTACGTGGCACCCTTCCAGCCTTACTTGTCATGGTTTGGCATCTTCTTCAACGTGCTGATTCTGATCACTTCAGGATTCACGGTGTTTATCAAGTGGGATACGAGCTCTTTCTTCGCCGCTTATGTCAGTGTGATTCTGTTTATCGTGCTGTATGTTGGACACAAGTTGGTGTACCGAACCAAGGTTGTTCCCCTGAGTGAGGTGGACATTGTGCGTGGCCGAAGCAATGAGTAACATGGCCTGAGGGTGTGCGGACATTTTGGCATGACGAGATGGACGAGGAACGAAGGAGAAAGCATTTTGTTTATTCCCTGTTGATGATTGTTTTGTTTATATCCATCAAGCATTATGTATATTGAATAGCATAGCAAGAATTGTTATTTATCTCGATCGGTGTCGCACGAAATGGTATGGGTGAATGCGCGTGAATTGCGAGTGTTTGTTTGCAGCGTGGCAGAGGCAAGTACAGATGTACCTGTCCATGATCTTAAGTAAATTTAGTGATGCTCTTTGTCCTCGGCACAATAATTAGTGATCATGGATGGAGAAAGATAAGGATGGGTAGATAGATAGATGGCGGAAACTGGACCCCATTCAAGGTCAGTGATTGATTGATGTGAAGTGGTTCGGAAATTTCTGTTGGGAAACAATTTTGGCCACGCTAGTCCGCAAAGGGCAGATTGTCACATGTGCCTGAGAAGCACGCCAGTGTTGCCAATTGACAGAAAATGCAATTAAAATGCGCTGTCAAGTAAGAAAAAAGACTAAAAGAATAGAATAATTATCCAGATGGATAGCAATAAGAGACATGATGTTTTTGGATGTTGGATATGTCGTTATCTGTGCAGAAAATGATGGGAGCGGGACCAAGTTTTGATTTTACTTTAATTTTTACTTTGCATTTTAATTATTTAATTGGCGGTTTCTTATTCGGCTGGAGGCGCTGTAGTTGCCCCTCCACCCCCCATGGCAGCCCCAAAATGCCCCCCCAAAGGCCCCCCCCCCCCCCCTTCAGCTGGGGATAGGCGGTGGCCAGAAACGACTTGGATGGCTCTGCTAAAGTATTGAACTAAATAAAACAAAACAAAAATCAACAAAAAAAAAAGTGCATGTGACAGTCGAATTGACGAGAAGTCAACCTGCTCGTTCCCTTGTCTTCCCGCGGGTTTCCCCAGGAATTTTCTAAAGCCTCTAATTTCCGCCATTTTCAATTCCCTTTTACCATTTCTCCATCTTCCCCATCCTCTTTCTCCTTCCTTCTTCTACACTCTTCTCAATTTTTGGTGTTTTTACAGGCACTCTGGTTTGGCTGTGGACAAGGCTACATTGTAAGTTTTCGGATGCATCACGGTGACGCACAGCTTCCGTTGATCCTTCCTTGCTTCCATTGTCTTTTTTTACCCTCTCTAGCTCTGCATATTGTGGATTCGACTAACAAGTTTTGTTTGACCAGAGATCCAATCAATTCCAATCAATCCATCCAACTCACCAATCATACCCACGTGTGGCTTGAACCTTTCGCCTTGGATGTCAAGCCTGGCCTGCATTGCATCTGCTTCCACACCTTTCTAGACATTCCCAGTTTTTTTTTGTTCGGGTCGTCGCTACTGTTCATTCTTGGGGATTTGTATTCTTGAAGATTACACTTTACACACACCACCCTACCAGCAGACAAAATGACCGTCATTGATACTTCAAAGGATCTGGCGGCATTGTTTGAGCAACAGGCTCAGGCAACCCCCGATGCCATCGCTTTGGAGGATGAGAAGCGCACTCTCACATATGCTCAATTAGACAGCGAGACCTGGGCCCTTGCGGACCGCCTGCGTCAGTATGGTGTCGGAAGAGACAGCTTGGTCGGCATCCTCATGGGACGCAGCGCAGACAATGTCGTTGCATCGCTCGCTGCTTTGAGAGCTGGTGGTGCGTTTCTTGTTTTAGAATTGGCCTATCCTCCTACTTTGCTGCGAGACGTTATCAATGATTCGCAACCCTCCGTCATTATTACACAGGCGGCCCACGCTGCTCAAATCAAGGCCGATGTTCCGGTCATCATCATCGACCAACCGAAGGATGCCCTCAATGGCACTCATGAACCACCACCCTTTGAGACGAAACCCCCGTTGCCATCCGAGGACGACCTGGATCGATTGGCTTTTGTTTCTTATTCCTCCGGTACCACTGGGCAGCCCAAGGGAATTGCCAACCCACACAGAGCTCCTGTCACCTCTTATGATGCTCGACTTGCTCTCAGAGACCTCCAACCAGGAGATCGAGTAGCATGTAACGTCTTTTTCGTCTGGGAAATGCTACGGCCCTTGATTAGAGGAGCCACCACTGTAGCTATCCCCGACCATGCAAGTTACGACCCCGTGGCCTTGGTCGACCTTTTGGCCTCTGGCAAGATTACCGACACCTTGATGACTCCTACTCTCCTCGCTACCGTTCTCTCACGCCACCCTAACCTTGGACAAAAGCTCCCTCATCTCAAGTCTCTCTGGCTCAACGGCGAAGTTGTCACAACCGATCTCTGCCGTAGAGCCTGCACCGCTCTCCCCAACACACGCATTCTTAACCTCTACAGCGCTAGCGAGACACATGAAGCTGCCATGGGTGACATTCGCGAGTTTGCCGACCAAGAAGCCCGTGTATGCCCAATCGGTCCTCCTACAGATCCTGAGCACACCTACATCCTAGACGAAGCTGGCAACAGAGTGGATATTGGTGTCAGTGGTGAGCTGTATGTTGGTGGTGACATGTTGGCCAGGGGATACCTCAACCTCCCCGAGACGACAGCCAAGGCCTTCCAGTCCGATCCTTTTGAGAAGAGAGAAGGCGCTAGAATGTATCGCACCGGAGATCTTGCCCGCCTACTGCCTTCTGGCCACTTGGAGATCACTGGCCGTGTTGGCGGTATGATCAAGACTAGAGGCTACACCGTTCAGCCTGGTGCTGTTGAGACCACCATTGTGAAGCATCTGGCCGTGCGTGACTGTGCTGTCATTGCTCATGGAGAAGGACTGCAACGCCAGCTCGTTGCATACATTGTACCTGACAGGAGCGAAACTCGAGACCGAACAATTGTGGTTATTGACGAATCTGGATACAGCCCCGTTGCTCGTCGTGCGCTGTCCGACCACCTCGCTCACTACATGATTCCTCCTCTGTGGGTAGAGCTTGACCAGCTTCCTACACATGATGTTTCGGGCAAAGTCGACCTCAAATCACTGCCTCCTCCTCCTTCACCAAAAACGCCCCCTAGACAAACCAAGACCGATACTAATGTGAAGGTCAAGATGGAGACCATTGTCCAGATGTGGTCTGCATCGCTCAATATCCCCGTTACCGCTATTGATACCAATAACGATTTTTTCTCTCTCGGTGGCCACTCTCTGAGCCTTGCTGATCTCTCTAGCCGTCTTACCAAGGCTTTTGGTTTCCCTGTGCCATTGGCCCCTCTCGCTGGTACTCCCACTCTCGAGGGTCACCTCGATGCTGTCAAGGCTGCTAGAGATGGTCACACAGCGGCCGTTCAGGCTGATCTGCCCTCTGTTCTCAAGGCTGACTGCCACCTTCCCGACGAAATCCAGTCCACCAGCGCCAAGATGTGCCGCTTGAACGATGCCGAGGCGGTGTTGCTCACCGGTTCAACTGGTTACCTCGGAGCGTTCCTGCTCAAGTCTCTTCTCGAGAGCACATCCGCACAGATTATCTGCCTTGTTCGATTCACGGAGCCCACCGATGAGTGCCGACCTGCTGGTATGGCGCGTATTCGAAAGAACTTGATTGATTTGGGTATCTGGGACGACTCTTACCTCGACAGAATCGAAATCTTCCCCGGTAACTTGGCCCGTAAGCGTCTCGGTGTCTCCCCCGAAGTTTTCGACGAACTCGCTGGCCGTATCCAGGTAGTTATTCACGCAGCCGCCACTGTCAACTTGGTGTACCCTTACGCTGCCCTGAGAAACGCCAACGTTGGCGGCACGAAGGAAATCCTGCGACTTGCCTCACGAAAGGGTGCAACTGTTCACCACATTTCCACCAACGGGGTTCTTCCTCCTTCTGTTGAGGGCTGGCCTGAGGAGAAGATGATCGACAGTGATGCTGTACCTACGCAATTGCTCGACGGTTACGGACAAACCAAGTGGGTGGCTGAGAAGCTTGTATACGAAGCTGGACGACGTGGTCTGCCAGTCAAGGTCTACCGTCCCGGTACTATCAGTGGCCACTCTGTCACTGGTGCCACCAACACCTACGATTTGCTCAACGCCTTGATCGTCGAATCTCTCCATCTCGGATATGCCCCTGACATTAAGGACTGGTACGCTGAGATGACACCTGTTGACTTCGTAAGCAAGGCTATTATCACTCTTGCAAACCACACCGGCTCCAACCAGTCAGTGTACCATCTCGGTGACCCTAAGCCCGTCACAGCTTCTGCAGTATTCGATTCCTTGGATGAGCTCGGCTACGCCACCAAAAGAATCCCTTGGGATCAGTGGGTTGCGATGTGGAACGATAAGCGCGGTAACGGTAAGGGCGGCGATGATCCATTCACCGTCGACATTCTTCGCGGAGGTATGCCTACTGCCGAGACTATCAAGTGTGTCATGGTTCTTAAGGACAATGCTACTCAGCCTGCCTTGAGCCTGTATGGCCTGCATCGCCCCAAGATTGACAGCAAGCTGTGGGAGACGTATGCCAAGCACTTTTATGCCAGAGGATGGCTACCACACCCACCTCGTCGTCTGCAAGTCAACGGCGTCTGTCCTGTAAGAAAGGGCCGCCTTGCTGGCCGTGTTGCCGTCGTCACTGGTGCCTCGTCTGGAATTGGAGCCGCCGTTGCTGCCGGTCTTGCCAAAGAGGGTGCCCATGTCGCTCTTGGAGCTCGTCGCACTGATGCCTTGGAATTGGTCAAGAAGAAGATCTCCGGTTTTGGCGGAAAGGTCCTCGTCCACAAGACTGATGTTACCAAGAAGGCTGACGTTGAAGGCCTCATGGAAGAGGCTGCTGAGAAACTCGGACCCGTTGACATCCTCGTCAGCTGTGCCGGTGTCATGTACTTCACCATGATGGCCAACAACCAAACCGAGGAATGGGAGCGCACCGTCGATGTCAACTGCAAGGGCCTGCTTCACTGCCTGTCTTCAACGGTACCAGGCATGCTTGCCCGTGGAGGCGGCCACATTGTCGCCATTTCCTCCGACGCTGGACGCAAGGTGTTCCCCGGTCTGGGAGTCTACTCTGCCAGTAAATTCTTCGTAGAGGCTACACTGCAGAGCTTGCGTCTGGAGACTGCAGGCACCGGACTGCGCGTAACAGGCATTCAGCCGGGTAACACAGAGACGGAGCTGCTGGGCATGTCCACCGACACGGAGGCTATTAAGAAGTATGGTGAGCCTACGGGAGCAAAAGTGTTGGATCCTGAGGATGTGGCTGGGGCAATTGTGTATGCTGTCTGCCAACCGCCTCATGTTGCTGTGAATGAGATTCTGATAGAGCCTCGCGATGAGCCTATTTAATGGTTTTGTTATGTATTTGAGTTTGGGTTTGGGTTTGGGTTTGGAAAAGTAAACAGATTGGGCATTTTTATTTAGCATTTAATAATGATTTGTAGTGTATGAACGCAGCGGTATGTGGCTGTCAGTGAGTCGACAGCGATACAAGCTGCATCGTGCTTTGACACCAACAACAGTGTAAATGCCCTGATGTTGGGCAAGCAACGCGCATTCGACATTGCGCCATTCACTAAAATACGATCTCGGTAATTTGCTCGAGTGTTTCCGGATAACCGATCCATAATTGTACAGTAATCTTAGACCAAATTGGCTTAATTGCTAGTGCTTCAGGTGAGCGAGCCCAGACAACTTAAGATCCCACCAGATTAACGCAGAAAGGGAATGCAATCCAAAGTAACTTCCTGAGATTCTTATTCCCAGATTGTACCCAGTTGCCAAGACTCATGTTTGCATCAAGTCGTATCAAAACCTGCTTGTCTGCCAGGGCTGGGAAATCGTATAGGGCAGACGGAGGAGCGGATTGGCGTAGATTGGGCCACGCAGCAAAGATCCCTGTCTCCATCCCCGCCACGGCCTAATAATAAGGCAAATCAAATAATTTAATCAAAGCTTCATCAGAAATTACCCCAATATCCTTGCCGCGCCGTACCGTAATGGAAATGTATCGCTCGGGCGGGCACCAGCACCGCAAAAGGGGGGAAAGAGACCCTTGATTGTCGATTCTACAGTTGCTTTTGGTTTGCCTAACCCAGTTCTTGCTTCTTTCTTTTCTTCTCTCTCCAAGTCTTGCATGAACATTATTTGTTTGTTTTTTTGTGTCTTTGGCATTTGCACCGTCATGCGCCCAGTCCTTTAAGTCACTCTTTTGAAATAATACAACAGCTTGCTTGGATAACTTTCTAATTCCATAATCAACCCCCCCCTCGGCCTACGATTCCGTCTCTGTCCTCGTCCTTCTTTTTGTATACGACATTTCCCGAAATATACAATGGCTTCAAGGTTGATTAAAGCGGCTGGTGCTGCGTTATGGTGGACTAGTCTGGTATCAGCAGACGTGCCTCTAATTTATAACACGACGGAATTCTCAGAGCTTGCAAAGGCTAGCGATGGCGTACCAACACAACGCTTCCGATCTTCGGACATTGTAGCTCCGGTGCTACAAGTGAACAAGTGGGAGAAAAACCACGTCGACAAGTCTGCGTCGCATATCCTACTTGGAACGAGATATGGTGACAAGAAAGCTGGCCCCATGATTCTGAGTGGCAATGATCTGAGCTTAGTGTATGCCGATCAGAGATATAACAACTCGTATTTTGCCGACGTGCAGCAGCTGAATGGTACGAATTATCTGACCTTTTGGGAAGGAGATCACACTCGACAGCATGCTAAGGGCAATTGCTTGATATTCGACAACACCTATCACCTCAAGTACAATGTCACTGCAAAGGGAAACTCAAGCGTTCGCGCGGATATGCACGAGATGAAGCTCACGCTAGATGGTACTGTGCTATTCTCAACGTACCTTGAAATTCCCTACAACTGTGAGGCCATTGGTGGCCCCAAGGATGGAACGCTCATGGACAGTGGCTTCCAAGAGCTGAACCTGGAGACGGACGAAGTGGTTTTTGAGTGGTCTGCGTCCAAACACTTCGAATTGGCGGACACGTTTGCCAGGTACGACGAACATTATGGAGTGATTAACGGGTCTGGTTTCGACTTTTTCCATATCAACTCTGTTGAAAAGGTACGAACGCAGCCACCACTGCGATGGTAACAATTGCTAACTTGGCATCAAAGACCCATGAGGGAAACTACTTAATATCCAGCAGACATCTCTCACTACTAGCTCTCATTGACGGTACAGATGGAAGCCCCATTTGGATCCTTGGTGGAAAGAAGAATCAGTTCAAAGACTTGAGCGGTGGCAACGCTACCAACTTTAGCTGGCAGCATGACGCACGCTTCCTCCAAAGCCCCAACCACATCACCATGTTCGACAACCACGGAGAAGACACTGATTCCTGTGGCGACAAACCATGCAAGTCTCGCGGTTTGCATCTCCAGATTGACGTCAGCGCGATGACCGTTCAAGTAGTCCAAGAATACCTCCACCCAGAACACGTCAACTCCGGCGCCATGGGTAGTTTCCAGTCGCTGGCCGGCGGCAATGCCATGACTGGATGGGGCTACAACCCATCTTTTGTTGAGTACAACAAGAACGGTAAACCTGTCATGGATATTCAACGTGGCCCTATTGGCGTAGGCTTCAAGGACGACATGTTTACTTACCGTGTCAACAAGCGCCAGTGGAAGGGCTTTCCTACATGGCCCCCTAGCATCGCTGTAGATGCACCGAACAGAACGACGTTGAATGCTTCTGTTTACGTCTCTTGGAATGGAGCAACTGAAGTTGCCAAATGGGCGGTAGTAAGTTCGGCAGTATTCTCCATTTGTATGATGTCTAACAATACTGCAGCTTGCCTCCGATAACGATACTACCGTCAGCTACTACAAGAACGTCATTGCGCAATCCAACCGCACAGGATTCGAGACTGAAATTCAGCTCGGACAAAACTACACTCGCCGCTTCATTGGAGCCGCCGCCATTGCCGCCGACGGCAGCGTCCTTGGCTCTACATATGTCATTGACATGGAGACTGGACAGCCTGTCATCCTCCCAAGTGGCATTACCAGCATCAAGCCGCCTACCAAGGTTGCCTCTGCGGCCGCTGGAGCCATGGGTGGTTCCATATTTGGTGTCTCGATGATCTTTTACGCCTTCAACTATTTCTGGAAGAAGAAGCCTGCCACTTTCGAAGACCAGGATCACGGCGAGTACTCCAAGGTGGGAGTTTGATATTTTATATTTGTATACTGAAGACGCGTCATTGCATAACTAAGCGACTGGAGTTTTACTTTTTCTTTTTCTGTTTTCATTACCACGCGGACGTTTTTACTTTTTCCGATTCACCACTACCGCGACAGCTGTTTTCTTGCCCTCATTTTTGGAAACGTTGTTCGTTGGGGAGACCTATATCACGATGTTCAGACCACCCTCTTTATATATCTACCTTGCCTAACCTACTCTATACACACTCTAGTAATCTAATCTTTCTCACGTTCAATAATCAAATCATGCTCGCATTGCTATGCTTCGCTAGTTTATATGCTTTCAAAATCATAAGGGATAACCAGTGCAGAAAGATCTCTCATACACCCCGTCTCTATCATCATCTCCATCGTTAAAATTCATCATTCGTATAACATCATTACCATTATTCGTCTTCGGAGTCATGGCTGTCATATAACGTCGCAATACGTTTCTTGTCCGGTTTGAGGAAGGGGTATATCTCTGGTGAGACGGTGACGAAGATGCCATTCTGCTGTTGCCTTTTCAAAGCAGCAAGCTGCCGTGCAGCAATAGTCCATACAAAATTGACCCTTTTGTCGTATCTATAGTGCAATGCCGATGCTTTGAGTAGCGTCCATTCAGTCATGGATTGGTCTTTCGCCCAAGGCTGCAGTAAAACCTGGACTTCAGGGAGTGTTCTGTATTTCTCCAGTGGCTTGATATCTAGCCAAGATTGGTATATGATGCGCTTCATGTCGTCGCTACGGGTGTTACTGGTATGGTTCATGTGACGTGTCCACATTGCTGAGATCACTTCATTTTGCCTGCGTACATGCAGGAGGATTTCCCTCCACATGGGATTAGAGTCCGAGTCGAAGGACTTATACATGGCAGTCAAGTCGGGGTCGCGGGTTTGTTCTGGTGGGAGAGCGTGGGCGATGGCTTGCCGAGCGGCGCCGACGACTTTGGTGCACGCGGCGCGCAGATCGTCGAGGATATGCATCTCGTTTTCTTTCCATATGATGCGGTTGCTGGACGTGCAAGTGTCAAGTTGGTAATTTGGCTGGAGCAGTACGTCAGCCTCGTCGAGAACATCTTTGCGGAAGCGCTGCCAGTCTGCTTCGGTGAAGATAGTGCCTTGCTTGGCTTGGTCGACGAGGTCGCTAAGTAGGTAACTCAGGCTGATAGCTTTGTCGTTGGCAATGGTGTTGTATTTGTAGCAGAGTCTCTCTTTGTAGTTGGTGCAGATGCCGAGCATACTGGACTGGAGATTAAAGGCGAGACCGCGGTAGAGGAATTCGTCGTTGTCAAATCCAGAAAGTTCTGCTACCGTGGTTTTGTCTTTGCGAAGGGTCATCCGGTGCATGATTTCAGGTCGCGGCGGGAGTGGTGACGGCTGGAAGTTTTTGACAATGTCTTGGTCCCAGCATACCCATGCTTTGTCGCCGTCGTAATCGCCGCCGGAAAGAAGTGATGCGAGAGGCGTATTGCCCTTGGTCGAAAATACAATAACATCCTTCAGACCGCGGAGCTGCTGGATTGACACTGCACGAACTTTCTGTATGTCGCTGGGTAAATGGGCGGGGTTTCTGGCAACAAGTACGTCGAGCTCTTCGAGAAGCGTGTCGCAAAATTGCTGTCCAGCATCAAATTCCGTGGAAAATGAAAGGTGTACCTCGCCTTCTTTCAGCAGTCCTGTGAAATCAGCAACCATGAGGGCAACTATTGAGCAAGGAATGCTAATCCTCATTCGTTCTTCGAGATGGTCCCATCTTTGCTTAGCAAGATCCGAGACTAATTGTCTTAGTCTTGCATTATTGGAGGGGTTAAATCCAGAGTCGAGAAGGAATAGTGCTTGGTCTGACATTGCTGTGGGAAGGCTACCCGCGAACGGCACCATGCTATCCTTGGATCGTTCGGTTGTCTTCAACTTGGTGCTGTTGATCCAAGATCTAAGAGGTAGTGGTTCATTTACGACAGATTGGTTCAAGTTGAAATCTTCTGTGAGTGTATCTTTTAGCAGCTTCTTTAATGTAGAACGAAGCAAACCACTATCCACGGCACCATTTTCTAGAATTGGGACTAGCTGGAGAGACAGTTCACCTGCTGTCAGAGGTTTCGACCAGCTGACAACTTCGAATATCCGCTGGTGATTGTCCGGACTGTTGCAAATCCATTTTGTTTGTGACGGGAGAACTTCTAGCCAGTCTTCATCGCTATCATCGCTCATGTCGACAATCCAGATTCCTTTTGCGCCACCTATACGAGCCTGAAAGGCTGAGGGCGAAGGGTGAAGGTTCAAACAGCGAGACACTTTCGAACACAAGCTTCTCGACATCCGGCCTATGCCATCAGTCATGACTTCATTCGTTGCAGAAACTACATCTCTTCGTGGCAGTATTTGACAGTGCAGAAGCTCAACAGTTGCGGTTGCCCTTGTCAAGTCTTTGTAAGTTAGTAAGGCACTTGCTATTGACAATGAAACTCACTGAGCGAGATGCGTGAAAACAGTTTGCAAACTGTCTGTTCTAAATTGTCTCCAATATCTAAAGCCCATCGCAAGAACTCGCTCATGGCGATGTTTGGCCGCGTCTTGAATATGTCGGATCTCTCGCACGCTGCGCCAATGTCTCCACGAAACTCATCACCGAACGCAGCGAAAAAGTATATTCTCAGTTTCTGGTCAACTTTTGCCCTTTGTCCATTGACTAAAGGACTGAGAGCTGTACGTCTTTCCGTGGCATCCTTTACGAAAAAGGGCATCCAGCGTCGGCCTAAAAAATAGTGTATACCTCCAATTATCCACTTGGCAAACTGTTCGGGATCTTGAACATCCCTTCGACTGATTGTGATTTCCATGAATCGGTCGGCGCCGAAGTGGCGTTGCAGTCGGTAGGTCCGCTCCATCTTCAAGGGATACATCGTAAAGCTATAGACATTGCCAGTTGTATCGTTTCGAGACAAATGGCCAGAGAACACAACACTGCAGTCATCTTTTGAGCAACCTGCCAATGATGCCTTCCATGCATCGTTGTCGCTAGGAGGAGGCAAATCAACTGCTGTTGAGAATAATGCCCGAAATTTGGACTGTGAATGACATTGCAGCCATTGAGGGTTGTCCTCGCCATAGTTGCCAATGTCGCTGATTAAGTTACCATGATTAACGCCATCAATCAAGCCTGCCTTCAATCGAGCGAATTCCCATAAGTGGCCGTATGAAGCTCCATCAAGGCAGTCAAAGTTCCAACTAGCTGAGAAGGGTCAGGTCATAACAAAGATGGTTAGATGCACGGCAGTTTGACTCACGCCACTCGATTTGATAACTCTCAGTCAACGGCGCATCAAAATTCGCAAAGCATCCATGGAGGGCTTCCTTTTCCTGCGTGCAAGGAGCGTACCTGTCTTGATAACTTGACTCAACAAAAGACTCGGCTACCGAGGTGAAAGAAGTCTGTGCTTCAGATGCAGCAGAGAAGATTGTCGACGCAGTGAATGAGCTATGGATTGAGGATAGATCAGTGCGTCCTAGTGCACGTCCACTGACGCTGGGGTGTGTAGATTCGCTTGATTTGGCTGAGTACGATGATTCTGTAGGAAAACTAACAGAGCGCACAGGAATATTATCCAGTGCGGCCGTTTGCTGCATTGATCCACCGAGTGGCTGGTGTCGTTTCAGCTGTGATGGAATAACATCCTCGTCCGAGACTCGTTTCTTGACTTTGAAGGGCAATTGTTGGTCTGCCCGGACAGCTCGCATGTTCAACGCCGAGATAGCTCCTGGCAACGGATGTACGCTGATGGCCTGGATCGATCTCGACGGGTTGAAGCTCCGAAAGCTTTGGTGGAGAAAGTCGAGCAGCGCTAACGACAGCGCTAGTGAAAGGTGGTGGGTGGGGGGGCATGTACAGTGTAGATCATAAGTGCGCACAGGGCATTACTACGGAACTGTTGATGGCTGCACAGTGTCAATAGGCGACCCTCTTCTCCGAGAAAGAGGGTCGACGCATCTCCTCAGTTCTGGAGTATCTCGGGGTTCGGCGTTTGCTTCACTACTTCCAACGGCCAAGCTTCATTATCATTACCGCGATCTCGGAATTGGTGATGTGCCGTCTTGGTGTTGCAGTAGCAGCACTTGTCTCAAACCTCCATTTCCACAACGAACCATAATGGCCGAACATGCCGAGTCTGGCGATATGCCAGTCAATGATCTGACGCCGGAAGAAGTCAGTCGCATCATTCACTCCCATCGCAAGGTTCGCTATGGTAAGTCCAACTATCGACGCCCTGCAGCCATCGTGCAACAAACTCGACAGGTCAGCAGGGTGCTACTGATGAAATTGCAATGCTGACGATGGATTCCATGGCACAGGCACCGCGTGCTGGCCGTGCCGCCAGCGCAAAGTAAAGTGTGACAACAAAGAACCCTGTGAAAACTGCGTTAAGCGAGAGCACCCGCAGCTGTGTTCCTACAAGCCAAACCGTGGCTCAGCCAATAGAAATTCCACATCCAATACAACGACTACTCTCAAAAGGACTCGCTCTCCCTCCGACAGCCAAGAAGATCGGCGCGTGGCGGAAAGGCAGCAAAGTTGGCCTCGAACCATAGGTATGTTAGGGTAGTCTCCTGTATTCCTTTCGTTGAATATGTATGCTTATACCAATAGGTGCCCAAATTGAAGACTCAGATGCTGCTTCCGATCGATATTTGGGTCAAAACAGCATCCCTGCCCTTCTGCGCGAACAATCAGGCTCGAACAATAAGAATGATGCTGTTGATATTCGCCAAGATATGAGGTCCATATTAGGACTCGACAACTCCGCCCCCTTCCCTCTCATGTCTGCCAAACATCTGCAGCGCCTTGCTCAAGATATTTCAACCGAACTTCCTTCCGACCGTGAGGTAATGAAGTAAGGACCCATGTAACGCTTTGCTCATATTCAGTGGTTGTGCTTACAAGTCTTAGATTGTTCCGCACCTACAAGGAGATTCCACAGCCGTTCTGGGGTTTCGTTACCGATATCAACGAGTTCGAGGCCAATCTCATGGTATACTTGGAAGATCGATCTCGCAACGCCTCAAGCACTACGAAATCTACTCGCCCAGTCGCAGCTTCATGGCTCGCCATCCTTTTCGCCGTGCTGGCTGTTGGCTCCCAATACCATGAGTCGCCATATCATGTTCGAACACAAAATTCGCAAAAGTATATTCAAATTTCATTTCACTTCCTACGTCTCGGTAATTTCCTTTTGAGGTTAGTAATTTCTGGTTATGCCCAACAGACCTCTTGCTCACTGCTGCAGGCCGTCATTTGACTCCATCCAAGCTATGCTACTCACTAGCTTTGTTTTACTGAACGACATGAAAGCGGAAGCTTCTTGGGCGCTCACGGGCCTGACCTGTCGACTCGCACAATCGCTTGGTCTTCATCGTCCCAGTCCATATGACGAAATAGAGGATGCGCCAGCAGATATCAAAGCTAAAGAAATGGTTCGCCGTAAGCTTTGGTGGACCTGCGTGTGGCACGACACTCTTACGTCGCTCTCTTTTGATCGGTAAGTCTTATGGTTTAACATTTTGACGGCCTTTGCTAATCGATTTACACAGTTGTCCAATGACCGATTTCCCTAGTTGCGCTATTCCTGTCATGTCGAAGTCTCCATCGGGAGAATATACCTACTTAGAAATGATGTATCACCTGATTGAGATGATTTCTCGACGGCTAAACCCAGACGCCATTGCCTCTGCTACATACAATCAGATTGTCGATAACTGCGAGGCAGTTGAAAGTCTTCGAACCCGAGCCTGTCCGCATATGCAAGACAAGGATCAGTGCAAGACAGCTCTAGACCGACTTCAATACTTTGCCATTCGCCTACACACATCCTTTGTCATTTCTGTGGCATGTCGACCTGCCTTGCGACGCGATTGCCCCTTTGATCCGAAGCAGAAGAAGGCGCTGGCAGCTCGTTGCATGACTAATTTAACCGAAACTGTCAAGATGTTCCTTGCCATGCACCAGCTGTCAGTTATTCCGACAAGAAGCTGGGCCTTTACCTACCATGGACTATCGTCTGCATTACTGCTTGGTCTTCTCTCGGAAACAAAGGCAGATCCTGAGATACGCCACCTACAAGGTGACCTGATTGCCGCGTTATCCGCAACTGCGGCCAAGGATGTTAGCTCTCCGGAGCCGCATGTGATGCGTACAGAGAAGGACATCGAATTATCAGGACCACTCTGGAGAGCCCTTGCTGCATTGAGGAACATTTACGACCATGGATGTATAACTGGCGCCGACCCGAAACGTGACGGTGCCTCATCAGGTGGCGGAAGTGGTGCTCGTACGCCTTTGCACCCATTAGGCCCAGGTGGTCAGATCTCGCTGGCAGCAAATCCGCAGCTCCGTAATGCCTTGGCAGGCGCAAATTCAAGAGAAGATGCTGCTTTGGCGATGGCTGAGATGCAAAATGGCGCATCTCTTCCCGATTTGTCAGCGCAAGTACAGCCCATCGCAACAACAAGCAGTGCAGAGCTAACCGAACATCAGGGTCTCATTCGCACAGCAGATGCCTCCGAACATGTCAATGGACGGCAGCGCATTAAACATGGATCAGACACAGTACATGGCACCAATGGATCTATACGCTTCTATTTGGGGTACGTCATGTCAATATTCTGAAATGTAGCAGTCGCTAACTATGACAGATTCACCATCATCTTGGAATGCCGGAAACGTTGACGCACTGAACTTTGACTTTTTGGCGCAACCGCCTCCCGGACAACCAAATCAGCAATATTACTTTTAAACAACACAGTCATGATCTTTATATATAGCCGGATGAGGTTGGGAATATGATGTAAATTACATCGGAGTTATTGAATTTGGGCGAGGCGGATGTCAGGGATTTGTGTCTATGGTTGGCAACAGTGTGTTCACAGTACATGGAAAATGGCAATGTTGTTAGCAAAAATGAATCGTCAGCGCTCTCTTTGATCTTCCATATAAACAGCCATAGCCGCATGGTTCAGATCGCACCATGACCCGATAGAGGTTATGTAGCCGAAGCCTCAAACCGTCCACAAGTCTAGTAGTGATGCGACAGTCGGTGCTCATCATCCGATTCATTTTCCATTCATGTACCATGGCGCTAGGATATCAGGTGGAATGAAAAGTTCCAGTCTATTGCTTTTTCTATTTTACGTTTTTCGTCATTGCTTTTTCGTTTCTTTTTTTTTTTTTCGGGTGTCGCATTGCGACTATTTCTTACGCCGCGAGGTGGTAGAAACGATTTTCTTCTTAAGATGCTTGGGCATCTTTTCTTTTCTCTTTTCGCGCTTTGCTTCCTTGACTGCTTGCTTGTGTTGCTGTGATGCGTTAATGGTCATGTCTTTAGTTGGGGAAATGTGTGCACTGACCTTCTTCTCGTCCTTGTCCTCGAAGCGACGACCGCGAGGTCTACCCTTCTCGAAACGACCCTCATCGTCTCCTGAAGCGTCGCTATCCAAAGCAGCACCCTCTTCAGAGTCATCAGAGTCATTGGACGTGTCTTCATCGTCTTCAGCCTCGTCATCTTTTTGAACAACCTTATCAGCCAAGAGGTTTCCATAAACTAATCCTTTGCCCTCTCCCATGCTAATCTTTTGGGCATCCTTTTCGATATCGTAGACTTGCTCGAGTGTTTGGGGAATGTATTGGTTTCTGAAAACTTCTGTGTCGACCTCAGCAGCAGCGGCATCTTGTTCGCCAGCATTCTCTTGAATCTCGTACAGCTTCTCAATGGTCTCTGACATGGCGGGCTCCTCGCTAGCGCCCTCCGTGACAGTAATAAAGTTGAACACTGCGCGGTCGGACAGCGTCTCAACACCCTTTCTGCGGAAGAAGTCTCCCACGTTCTTAATATCCATGCGCAAAAACTCGAGTGAGCGAGGGTGATCGGGCTCAACACTCTGAGAAACGTCGATAATGTATAATTGCTTCTTGTGGTAGAGGATGTTGTACTCGGACAAATCAGCGTGGACCAGTCTGCACACTTGGTACATGCGGCGCATGATGCCTAATAATTGGATATACAGGTTACGCCACTGCTGGTCGATATCGTCGCCTTCAAGTCTGGCGTCACGGAGACGGGGGTAAGCCCATCCCTTCTTGTCTCCCAAGAAGCCCATGACAAGCACGTGCAGCTTCAAAGCCAGTGCCTCTGGGCAGGGAATGCCGGCATTGTAGATTCTTCGCAGGTTACGGAATTCCTTCTCGGCCCACTGCTCAACCATCTTACGGTTGTTTCCCTTGTTGGCACCACCCTTGAATCGGTGCTCGCCTGTAACATACTTCTCACGATCCTTGAAGACCAAAATAGCCGTCTTGTACACCTTGATGGCCCTCTGAATAGTCTCGCCAGTTTCGTCTTTATAAGACACAGCGCCATAGACGTTGGCTTCTTTGCCGGTACTGATAGCACCGTGGACTTCACTGACGAAGCCACGGTTAATCATCTGCAGCAGAATCATGCGCGTGCGCTGATCCAAGACTTGTTCGCTGGTGGCACGATCAGCCTTGTCCTTGTCCTTGTCTTCGGACTGCTTGACATCGTCGAGACGAATCTTGGCAGCATGTTTTGACAGCGCAGAGACCTGGTCGTCTACACTGGCAAAAGTATTCATGGTAGGTTTCTGTTGGTTCGATCGCGGGGCAGCATTGCCGCCACCAGCGCCGTTGAGCTGCCGTTGGCGGTTGAATGTCTTTGTAAGGTCTCCGGCTGAGGCATCCCAGTCGTCTGCAGCGAAATCCTCATTCTCGTCGTCTTGGAAGATGTCATCAAGGTCGTTGTCGTCGTCGAATTCTTCTTGGTGCGGGGCACCTTGTTGCACGCGGACTTCTTCCGGGACTTCTTGGTTGAGCTGGCCATTGTAGCCCTGGTTGGCGGTATATGTGTATGGTGGTTGGTGAGGTTCCGCGGGGGAGACCGCAGCTGCTGAATCAGCCATGGCTGTGAGTTGTGAAGAGGATTTGTAGTTGGACTATCGTGGCGAGGCACAAGGTGGAAAAGATGCAGAATTATCAAGGTGCTTTTTATAGCGGCAAAAAAAAAATTTATCTTATCGCCGCTGGTGGTGCAAAGTGGGATGGAGGGACTTTTCTTAGTGGGGTAATGTTGTGCGTGAGTCACCCATGTGCTGTGCTAGAATTGTGTAATTGCCTGGAGCAGCGCCTAACGCAGTTCTACACCAGTGAGGTGGTGCAATGCAGGGGCAGTGACAGCAGTGGCAATGGCATCTTTAGCGGCTAAGGGTAGCGAAGTGGGCTCTGAACAGTCACTAAGATGTAAATTGCGGCTCACTAAAAATAAGTCCCACCCGCTAACGTCAGTCGGGCAGTGACTCCCCTTCTTCGTGAACACGCATTGGGCATCACTCTAAGTATTTCACCACCAATTCGTATTTTACCCTTCATCATCTTCTTCTTCTTCTTATTTTTTATTTGACTTGTCATTATGCGTCATACAACAGCCGCATATTCATTACTCACATGACTCTCGTCCAATGTTTCCCTCTACGCAAGCAAGCGCCTTGGCGACTCACGACATTTGGATCTTCAGTCGCGTTGCTTACGACTGCTATCAATATTCAATGCATCTGCTGCTGTGCCGCATTCTTCCTCCATGAGACATTCCCTTTCCATAGCACACGATGACGACGATCAAGGGGCGAAATCTATCAAGCACAACAAGGGCGGCCCGACTATTCCATACATGGTGTCTCACACCAGCCTCCCTCCGACATCCCATCCTGCTCGGCGCTGCTTGGCCGCGCACTCACGCGTTTCTCGCTGTGCTCCCAGTAAAACCACCCGTGGAATATTCTTGTCTCATAAGGATGTATTTGTGCCTTGGCATTCCTACCCTCGCTCTCCCCATTGGACACGTTCCACCTTCGACAGCATTTTAAAGTTGAATCAATTCAATCCCTTCAAGCTGAACCTGTCCATTGTGGACCAAAGGGCCAGGACGCGGATCTTATAAGTAAACCGTTGTGCCGTCTCTGCGACTCATGTCTCTGTCTCTGTGTCTCTGTCTCTTGTGAACTCGTACGATTGGTCTGTTTGTCTGCTTCCAGTTGTAAAAAGGGAAATTCTCAGTCTCGCTCTCATCCAGGAATCCATCGCCCATTGCCCGTACACGCACCTCCTTCAGTAAAACTCGTTTCTCCTACACGCCACGGTTGAGCTGCTGGACACCTCATCTTTCCTCTCATCATGAAGATTTCGACTCTACTCTTCACGTCTTCCCTGGCTGCTGCGGGTGCAATCGACACCCGCGCCGCCGCCAACAAGCAGTTTAGCATCAGCCAGCAACGCAACAGCAATTTCAAGGGAGTTGACGCGCCGGCCGCCTATATCAACCTTCACCTCAAGTATGGTGCTGTTCTGCCTCCTGCGCTTCAGAAGATTATCCTGAACAACCCAATTCTCAATTCCAAGTTTAGTGGTCTTGGACTCAATGGTAAAGCAGCTGCGCTAGATACGCCGCATAGAATCCCAGCTAATGCATGCAGGCACGGAGGGCGCAACAGGAACTGCAGTCTCCAAGCCCACCGAGGGCTACGACTCTGAATATGTCCTCCCAGTACAAATTGGTACGCCTCCACAGACGCTTCCTTTGAACTTGGACACTGGTTCTGCAGATCTGTAAGTGGATTTTCTACCTATCTATGTACAACAACCAGGGACTTACACCTCGCAGCTGGGTCTTCTCTACCGACACCTATCCTCCAGACGTAATGGGCCAGAAATTATATGACCCTAGCGCTTCTACCTCTACGAAGCGGCTGGAAGGCGAAAGCTGGAAGGTCAAGTATGGTGACGGCAGTGACGCCGACGGCATCGTATACTCGGACATCGTGTCAATTGGAGATGTATCCGCAGATGAGCAAGCTGTGCAGGTCGCCGTTGCCGTCTCCAAGACAATCTCCGAAGACAACTTCTCAGCCGGCATTATCGGTCTAGCCAGCAGCATTGCCAACACAGTTCGGCCTACACAGCAAAAGACATTCATTGACAATGTCATGGCCAGCCTCAAAGAACCTGTATTCACAGCCAACTTGCAAAAAGGCGAGCCTGGCAACTACAACTTTGGCTACATCAACGAATCCGAGTACATTGGCGACATTAAGTATACTCCAATCAACAAGAAGTCACCGTTCTGGCAAGTCACGTTTGACGGATACCAGTACAACCAGACTGGTGATTTCCAGAAGAAGCCATGGACAGCCATTGTCGACACCGGCACCAGTCTGCTCCTGCTGCCCGAGTCCATGGTCTCAGAATACTACGGCGACATCGAGGGAGCTTACTTTGAGCCCCAGGTAGGTATGATGTTGTTCCCTTGCAAGACCAAGCTGCCCGACTTTATCTTTGCGCTAGGCGACTTCCGCGGTGTTGTTCCTGGCCACTACATCAACTACGCTGATGCCAGTCCTGATTTGTGCTACGGTGGTATTCAATCTGGCAACGGCGTGCCTTTTGCCGTGGTGGGAGATATCTTGATCAAGTCACAATTTGTCGTCTTCAACCGTGGCAACTTGACTGTTGGATTTGCAAACAAGAAGACAATTCCTGACAATTCCACCTCATCCTCGTCAGCCATGTAATGACGGAAAGCATACCTGTGGCTCCATGCTCAATGGGCTCCTGCAAGGATCAGTGTTTTTTCTCAGATGTATTTGTACGCAGGATAAACATTTTATAGACCAAATGATGAATCTCGTTTAAATGCACGTCCTTTTTTTTTTTTTTTTTCTTTTAGGAACATATTGTTATCGCCGAGGAACCACACGTGCGACAGCCAGGCTGGGAAACATTATTAATCGCGGGGAAATGCAAACTGCAGGCGTGTGGTGGAGCAGCGACTAATCCTGCGCAGTCCACATGCACTAATTTGTTGATTTATAAGAGAAAAATAGGGTACTTATTTGGTTGATTGGCTCGATCAGATGGAACTTTCCACTGCGAACCTGAACACACTGAATCGGCTCAACGACTCTCGACCTGAAAGCATGGCCCCCAGCGTACTTGTTATTGGCGCCGGAGAGCTCGGCCTCTCGCTGCTGGCTGCCCTGTCCAAGCACCCCAAACGATCACAGGCCAAGATTGCAGTGCTGCTCCGTCAAGCTACACTGGATACGGCGGCTCCAGACAAGAAGAAAAAACTCAACTTGTTGGAGTCTTGGGGCGTGCACTTTGAAGCAGCAGATGTGGAACAGGCATCCAGCGAGCAGCTCGCCAGGGTGCTGGGCAAATATCACACGGTAGTGAGCTGTACGGGGATGGAACTACCCAGTGGGACGCAGACGAAGCTCGTCCATGCTGCGCTCAAGGGTGGAGTGAAGCGGTACTTTCCGTGGCAGTTTGGCATGGACTACGACCTGATTGGCGAGGGGAGTTCACAGGATCTCTTCGACGAACAGCTAGGAGTGCGCAAAGTGTTACGGGGACAGGACAAAATGGACTGGGTGATTGTGTCAACAGGGCTATTCATGAGCTTCTTGTTCATCGCGGCGTTTGGCGTGGTAGATCTGGACGAGAAAGTTATCAGAGGCCTCGGAAGCTGGGAGAACAAGATCACAGTCACGACACCAGAGGACATAGGCCGCGTCACAGCCGACCTAATCCTGGATGCCGGTGATGTGGAGAAGCAAGTAGTATTCACGGCAGGAGACACGGCAAGCTACAGTGAAATTGCAGATCTGGTCGAAGACAGATTCGGCAAGGGCATGTTTAGGAGAGAGCTGTGGGATGGCGCGGCGCTTAAGAAGCAGATGGAGGAGGACCCGACTGTCATGGTGAAGTACAGGGATACATTTGCACAGGGGGTGGGAGTCGCGTGGGAGCAGGATGTGACGGTAAATGAGAAGAGAGGCATACAGTTGACGGGGTTGAAGGAGTATTTGAGCAAATTGCCAGATTTATCTTAACGTTGTGCGAGTAACATAGCGACAAGAGTTACGGCTGTGGTTGCGGAGTGTTACATAATTACAGATGAGTTTCGAGATTAATGACGGCGGTAACTGAGTGAATACTACGCGGTAGACTGTAACTGGAGTTTTAGTCTATGGTGACATATGCCGTGGATAAAGGTATTGTTTTAAGCCTTGAAGTGGTAGAATGTCTCTTGTAAGTTGCAGACATATCACCATCAAGATGCTTGCTATATGTGTATAATTCGAAACGGAACATGATGAGCCAAGTTATACTGATAAGCTATGTGTGTAATAGATTGAGAAATCCAATGTCAAAAATATATATATATATATATATAGTAATTAAGTTATAGTAGCCTAGTTAGCTACAAGACTCTTCTATCTCTATAGCTAAAGATACTATTTTCTTCTATAATAGTTATTTATATATAATAATTATTGGATTAACTATTTAATTAAATGGTTCTTGTCGTATTTAAACTCTTTAATTGCTACTATAGGCGTTGTGGCTTATTTTCTGGATTTGCTTTCTTTCTCTTGTCTTAATAGTAAGGTTATAAAGATGTATTAATAAACTATACTAATTATATATTAATTAGGGGTTTAATCCTGGTTGGATATGACTTTTGACCGCTGCCTCTATATATAGTAGATAGTTACCCTTCTAGTTACGGCTACCGGGGTATAATAGAACTGAATGAATACTAGTGTTCGTTTAATGTATAGAACTATATGGCAGATACCCTTTCTGCCGAAAAGTAGTACAATAGTAGCTTTGGGCAGGCACTACTAACCAAAACGGTGAACCCACATGATTCCGACACTCTACTCCACAATAAGGCCAACGTAGTATACTGTTGGTTTCATGTCGGAATCATATGGGGTTGAAGGATGCATGTTACCAAACCCCGCAGCTGCCGGGGTACTTTGCCAAGAATCCACCTAAGCTCCGTAGTTTACACTATACTCAGGTTCTATATCCCTTTTAGCTCGAGAAAGGGCTTCTATAACCTTTTGCTAACCATCAATCATTCCTAAGCAAGCTACGGCCAGTCTGGTCTTACCGTCAGCAATTGTAACGTCAGCAGAGCTTCGACAGGGATTAATATTAGGATAGATATTAAAGTTGGGATGCTTCTTTTATGGGGCATCAATGAATGAGCTTTTATTCCTGGCTTTGAGGTGTAACGAATAAAAGGAACACCATGTATAGCTTGGGCCAAGACACCGGATAATACGAAGCCCTGGGGTTAGCGCTTCTTCCTCTTCAAATCATCAACTTACTATCGCTCTCGGCCGCAGCAAACATATATAAGCCTGACTCTTTCTCGTCGATTGTGCTTCATGCCCTCGCTCAAAGCCTCAACAACATACACTCTAAGCATTCACGCCACTTCAATCGCTTCAACAAAATGAAGAATCTTTTTCTCTTTGCACTTCCTCTGATGGCTTCTGCTGCCGCTGTCCCAGGCGCGAGCTCAGACGCCATACATGCCTTGGGTATTAACAAGTTCTTGCATATCGTTAAACGTTATCCTCTAACTCTAATGGCAGATCTCGAGAGCCGAGCCAACTGCAAGCTCACTGCTCACTACCGCCAGGATTGGATTGAGAACGCTTTAAAGCGATTCCAAGTAAAGTTCTCTGTACAGGGTAAAGGTATCAAACCTGAGAGCTTTTGCGACGCTATGCATGGTAAGTGCCTTACTCTACCTCCGATTTTGTTGATACTAATAGTAGAATAGCGGGACATTGTTGGGGTTCTTCGGCAAACGTTCAGTGTGGTTTTGATCCTAACCTCGATGGTGGTGCCTGGCGCGCTGATGTTAGCTTTGCAAACACTGGTTTTGGCTATGATCAGTATAAGACCTGCTTCCAGGAGAGTGCCAATGAGTGGCGTCGCGTGCATAATACGTGCGATGTTGACTCTCGTTGGTAATGGGACTTGGAGGAGCTGCTTATCCGACCTTCTATACTGAATAACTCGATTTTCAATCGGCATTGTTGGTAAATGTGGTTATCTGGCTTCCTTGATTGAACCAAGGAGCCTCAACTGGCAGACTTCCCGTTATATTTCTCTCTTTCCCTTGAGTTTAGATATTGTAGAATAATAGTATCTAGAATGTTTAGGGTTTTTTTTTTCAGAATGTCGGTAGGCTTTCCTTCAACTAGGCAAACTTTTCTGGTTGTGGATAGTCTACGATAACCGATTTCCTACTTATCTGCTCTTTTCTATTATACTGTTGCCGCTTATCAGAGCTTGTTTGTTTCAGCTTGTCTGCTTCTTTGCTATTCAGTAGTATAGTATGTAATGTGAAGGAATTATGTGATAGTAAGTTTGATGAATATCTCACCTTGAGCCAGTGTAAAACAGCTCCAGTGAGAATTTTCCTTGCGGAACCCTCTTTTCATGGGTGGACAATCACTCCATTCAAGTCGCACTCGACCTTGTTCCTGCCTTGCACCGTCACAGGATCGTTGATCCTAATACCACCACCAATCTTCGTGGCCGGTCTAAGCAACACCGCAGAATTGGTACCAGAGAGATTATGCTACTTGACCGTTAGCGGTCAGTCTAGTACCCAGCCGTCTACGAAACGGGTACAGCGGGCCTCCAAGAACCGACGAAGTGGAAGACAAGGCGACCAAAACATTTCGATACGGTTGGACCTGGACCTTGATGGGAGCAAATGCCAGCAACAGCAGTTGAAAAAACAGTCGTGGTAGCATGTCAACCCAGCGCCTGACATATAGCCAGTCAGCTATTATCGGAGCTAGTAAACCACTAGGGTATGCGTCAGTGCGCGGCAAACTCGATCTAGCATTTTCAGGCGTAACAGCCAGTGGGTGATGCTCGAAAGCGTCGAAGAGGTGGTTTCTTCCATTGTAGTCAGACACTGATGCTTAGCTAGTGTTAAGAATAGCAGCTTCACTGCCTTTGAGGGGATGTACCTGTGGGTCGACTGAAAGAAACTGACAATCAGATGTTATTGGATTCATGCCTGTTTAGCAGTTGTACATGCCTGTTTAGCAATTACCAATAATGGATAAAGGAGTCTGAGGGTCCTAAACAAAGCCTTGTTTCCTTGTTTGTATTAAGCAAAAACCATTTCGAAAAGCCTCGGAATTACCATGTGGGGCTACGCACACTGTTGTGAATCACAGTAGACAACATGAGGATCTTGTAGTGTTGAAGTTGGAGTTTGCGTACCGAGGTTCTTATCAGAGGCCCAAGGCCAACCACCAAGTCCAGGTCGCCCAACTTCCCTAAGACTTTTAGCTGCTTTGGAATCCCCGTCTTCAGCGGAAGCATCTACACTAGCACAGCGTTGGTAATAATGGTATATTTACAGTACTAGGTGCTAATTCCAATACCCACCAAAAGCTGCCACGCGGCTTTGGCTAGGGAATGTGCTACTACTTTATTGGCCGTAGTAACACTTTGAATCCTGGCCTCAGTTTCACGGTGATAAATCCGATTGTCTCAGGCATGCCGAGCTCGGCAGTTTCGATGATGAAACTGCTCACAAGAGCTAAAATTACCCTTTTGATTTCTGCGAACGCCAATGATTTCCCAAGACAGCCTCGCGGGCCTTGAAGAAAGGTTTGGATACAGTACGAGAAGGTGTCCCACCCAGTTCATCAAAGACTTTTCCTTCTGGAGACTGGCGTATCCATCTGTGAGGATTGAAGCTTGCTGCATCAGAACCCCAGAAAGCTCTCAAATTATTAATTGCTTCTGCAGCTATAACAACATACGTCCCTGCCAGAACTGCTTGGTCGTGGACCTGTGTGTTTCGAATACATTTTCTGAGGGTTATAGGGATAGCAGGGTGAAGTCGGATAGCTTCGTTATAAATAGCTGTTAATAATGGAAGGCCGTCAATAGCCTCCTCTAATTCCTCTCCACTTTTGCAGAGAACCGTGCGAATCTCGTTATGCAGTTCTGCTTGTATATCGGAAGCAAAAGCTAATTCGTCTACAATCCACGAAATAGTAGAAGCAGTCGATTCGTGCCTTGTAGCCGTACCAGTAAGCTTCTACCTCTTCTGCTCGGGTGGATTATGCTTACCCAGCTGCTAAGATAATTAGCACCTGCTCCACGCATTGCTGCGTTGTGAATTCTCCACTGTTGATCAGCTGAGTCAAGAAATCAAGCTTAATATCTGCATTGAGTACGGAAGCGTACTCCTCGCATCTCTGAAGTACAACTTCTTTAACGATTGTTTGTATTAATGCATATGCCGTATCCATTGCTTCGTTAATTTGTGAAGGAAGCAACGAAACTAGCCACCTCGGGGCCAAGTTGTGCCACATAAATTGGGCTTTCTTGCCTTTCGAGTGGCAAATATTGTGTGATAGGCCTTGAACATTGAACTCTCTTCGTCAGATATGATTCGAAAGTCAACGCCAAGCCCTACAATGCAGGCCACATCCAATGCCAATCTGCTCGCCCAGTCGGAAATATCAACTTCTATATTTTGGTTTCCGTTTAGAAGCTTGTTTATAAGCTGGGTTGCTTTGGTAGACAAAAGAGGTTTGAGTTCATCAACTCTCTTGCGTTGGAAAACAGGGCTGACTAGCTGCTGGTGATGTTTGTGAATGTGCCCCTCCTCTATAATTATACCTTGACCAATGAATCTCCTGGTATAGCGTTTGAAAGCGCTTGTTTTCTCGAAGTCATGCGCATGCCGAAGCAAGATGTCAACCAAGCCTTTCACACTAGTAACCGCGATGTAGTGTCCACCAAACAGACCATGAAAGAAAATTAAACCCCTGTTTAGTATGCATTGCGACCATTCAAGAATGCGAGAGCCGATGGGCTGATCAAATATAGCGTTTGAATGTCCAAATATAATACTGGTCTCCTGCTATGTTTTAGTCTATACCCACTACGAAAACGAAGGGTCTTGAAAACCTTTGGCGCAGAGAGTGCTTTTAAGGGGCTAAACATACACCTTAGCCATAGCCTCCAAGTCGTCACTAGAACAAGACTTGCTAGAAAGCAAAGAATCATGCTCAGCCATAGCCTAACTTTTCTGCAAAACCGTCCTGGGATATACTTCAATATGGCCGTTAAACACAACAATCTAAAACTTAGAATAAGTATTACGTTAGAAGCTCAGAGGTATGTCGCTGGTTTGATGCTCCGTTACTGGGATTAAGATGCTCTATTTGTGTGGCATATGTCACTAGCTACCAGACTGAATATGACTAACAGTGAGCAGCTTCACAAGTGAAACTCGTATACAATAAGCTATCGAATTCTCTGAAAGACGCTTATCCAGCTTTACCAAACATCAAAGTCAAAAGACAATAGTCAACTTACTAGTATTGTTGAATAAAAAGGAAGCAGGCTTATAAATTCAAAAGTTTCTCATCTAAGTTTAGAAAATTTGAAATTTATTATTAAAATAAACAAATAAACAAACAATGACTTTAAAAGTTACCTTAACTCTGCAACGGGCTGAGCCCGGAAGCAGCTCGGTCGGCACTCTCGCCGTGATCCCGGTCATCCTAGCCTAGGTCTGTAAGCGAGATTATATTGGACGAGCTAAGGAGTAGTGCTCCTTGAGCTCTACGTTCTCCTTTCTCCTTTCTCTTCTTCTTCTTTAGCTTTACGATACTGTAATCTTAGTAGTCGCCTAGTTATATTGTCAATATACTTAGCTCGAACCGTTACATATATAGAAACAATAAATCTCCTTTAATATTTATAGTTTTGGGATAATAGTATTCTGATTGTCCCTTCAAAGATAAAGAGCTTGGTCTATTATTATAACGGCTAACTAACACAGGGTATAGTACAGTTAGACTATCGCGGCAGTTATAAGCAACATCACGCGCATTTACAGCCCAAAAGCGACGAGGAGGCATAGCTGGCTGTGAGGTTTGGACGATTTATTCGGTCTACCTAAACGATCTTGGTACAAAGAGAAAGAATTAACGAACTAAGAGGAGAGAACCTCCGGATCTCTTCTGCAATATCTTCTGTGAGCATTGACCACGATGTTAGTTGAGTAGGCAACCGCTGGGCATGAGTGTCGCGACCGGGGTCGCGATCCATGCTAATCGTGACGGCGCAACGAGGTCTTCCGACCGAGTCTCTCTCGGGGTCTAGCCCATGACACTGGAAACCAGCTGCTTACTGGAAGCGATAGTAAACTGATGCGGGATAAAGATACATAGACGGCCTGTAGAAAGCTCAGGAGATGCTTACTGTTCGTGCATTAAACAAATAGTGTGGACCGTGGTCTAGTATTTGGTTTAGTTAGGCGATGGTAGGTCGACTTTCGCCCATCACTATGGCGTCTTGTGTGGCTACTTCCTGGGGTTGTTCACTCCCGCCTGAAATACGTGTACGCCGATTTGTTCTTGTTGATCATAACTACACTTCCTACTGCGGTTGTTTTCTATCAATCACATCAGGTGTAACCTTAAACCAACAACTCGCTCTGTCGCGTATGAACAATCTCTAGCATTACACCCGTTCTTGGCATGGTAGATCATCTGTGTGTACCGTCCCTTTGTCGGATGCTAACCTCCTCGCACTTATTCACCCATCCATTCCAGACTTACAATATTCTTGTATGCTGCGTCTGTTCCCTACGACGTATAGCAATTGCTTCCCTTACCTGGCAACTTTTGTCTTATGTCGGTAGTCCACCGATGATGGGTTAGGTCCGGCCTAGAGGCTTCAGCTCTTTCCGAAGGGCCATCGACCGAGGGTATGCCATATCCCCCTTCTCAGGGGTAGGGTTCACTTCGAGGCCGTGTAACACTTTCACTGTCCGCTCGCGTTCCCTCAGCTGTGCAATGCTATTACCTTCGCCTCACGACCACGGACGCATTGCTATGCAGAATGTCTCCGGAAATTCTCCCCTCGACGTTCATCGCCAGCGCCTCTTCCATTTTATTTCGTCACAGACACTGCGGCCGACATATGCAGGCATACAGTTGTTCTTTAGATCGAGATAAAAATGGCGGCTGTCACCTCGTTGGCAGGTCAGCAGAAGCGGAGGCTGGCTTTTCCGTCATCCTTGGTGCCTCTGCTCTGTACGCAACTAGGCTACTGCAACTTGCGCAAGCCAGCGCCGGCCACGTTGCGCGCTAAAAGTTAGCTCAGACAACAGATAAACGAGCTTCACCACTACCCTCGCTATCGGAGTCGTGCTCAGACTCGGAGCCGGGACCGCTGAGCAAGCCGTCGATCATGTCATCGTGCTCTCCCACCACAGCGCCTTATACGGTCGGTCTATAAACCTACCACGCAGCCATTGGCGTATGGCCGTGTCGGTGTGGGCCACTGTATCCGCACATCGATCAAATAACCTGTCGAGCACGTGCATGATAGTTGGAGCCTGGCCTCATCTTGTGTCGGACTTTCCAGTTGGACAGAGCCGTACGTTCCAAGATAGCACGGTCCGCCTGCCATTGGCGTTTGACACAGTGCCACGAGGAGGCGCCGGCCCGCCTACGCGAGGAGCGTTTCCCACTGCGTTCGGCGCATCCAGTTGCTCACGAGGAGAAGAGAAAGCTTTTCCCGCGCCATTCGAGGATTAGATCGCGCAGACGACAGTAAAGGCGAGGATAGCGATGTGCTGGTGAGGCGATGCAGCTCCTCGGTACAGTTCGCCTCAGCCCGCCTATTCAACTCGGCATCCCTAACAGCCAGAGCCGCCAGGTCGACGGTGCTAGCAGTCAGGTTGGTAAGCATACGCCAAGCAGCAAGGATATTACCAGGAAGCCAGCTCTGGAAGTAGATGCCCTCCTGGATGTGCTCTCGCAGCCATGATTTGGATAACCGCCTTGCTATGACCTCGCGGGGATACTGCTTCTTTTGATATCGTGAGAGGAGGTTTAGACTGCTAGAGCGGAAGCGGCAATGAGAGCAGGCAGCGGCTTTCTGCAAAGCCAAGTAGTAGGTACTGTAGGCAGCCATCGTATGGTGTTGTCTGATTGGCTGCCCACAGCTTTGGAACGGGCTCCGTTTCGAGTGATTTGGGACGCGTCGTCTCGCGCACCGGGGTGGCCATTTGGGGGAAACGGGGCCCGTTGCCGAAATGATCTGGGCAGGGGTCGATACATGGTCTTGATTGGGTGAGAAACCGGAACGGGCCCCGTTCAGGTAGACAAGGCGCTTGAGTACAGTAGTAGCAGTCTCACGATAGTACGTACGTACGTATTCAGTTTCGGTCCTGTACCCCACAACACACCGCACTGCAGAGCAGTGTAGGGCATACCCATGTGCGGAGTTAGCGGACGAAAAATAGCCCGTAACCTTTACCTCACTACTCCTGACTTTTCTCAATATCAACTGTGACGGTTCAACGACAAGGGAGAAAAAAAAATGAACGTTCGGCGTGTAGCTTGTGAACCTTGCAGGCATGCAAGACTTGCTTGTGGACACGAGCGTCCCACCTGCTCGCGGTGCCTGTCGCGCGGTCGAGAGAACAGATGCGTGTATCGAGCTCGTCCTTTTAGAAGACAGAATCTTCGTTCCGACCAAGACGCAGAAGTCATGTACGTATAGCAAACTATTCAACTTTCGCTCAATTTTGTATATTAACTAGCATCTTCTCACGTTCCTCATTAGGCGGTCAAGTTCAGCGAACCACGCCTCGGTCGAGGATGCTTCGCCCACTCCCAGAGCCGAAAATACCACGGCCAATAGTCGGGAAGCTCAAACGGATGATGCCACTGTACCATGCCGTTATCCCAACCCAGGATTCCTTGGCGTATCTAGTCACTCTACCATCTTCAACCAGATGGCCTCAGCCACAGCGTCAGGAAATGTCTTGGTGCAGACTTCTTCCCATCCCTCAGCTCAGACCTTTCATACTCAAGGTCTGGTCAGTGTCTTCGCCGATTGGAGCGTTTCCGACAAATCAGCCCAAACTTTACACCGGCTGGAGCAATTAGATTTCCCTGGGCTCGTGTCCGTGGTACGTGCCTGGCTCCGCACAGGTGTCAATTTGCCACTAGCAGAGCCATTTGTTGTGCACTGCGTAGATGCCGTAGCTGAATGGAGCAATATGTACTTTATACCATCCATGAGCATAAGTGACTCTGACAGGCACGCATGCCTCAGATCACTTTGCGAAAACACAAACAAGCCGCTTAGTGCTGAATTTGGTACTACTATACAACAGTTTATCTCACAGATGACGGGGACAAATATCAGGTGGGAGAGCATCGGGATATTCCTCGCAGCTTCAGCAAGAGCTGTATATGATACAACTTGCTTCCCACCGCTTTTCAGTTACGATGACCAACGCCGCCAACTTGTCAAAACGTTAGCCGCAGTAGGAGACTGCTGCTTAGAGACTTGTCTTACCCTTGACTGCCTCAACGATCTACAACTTATTCTACAATATGAAAACCTCATAGTGCACTCTCAAATAGATGGTGACCAAAGTAAGCTTGTATCTTTTATAATGCCAAAGTAGAAAGCTAACGTAGTAACTTGACAGGCTACCGTTGTTGGAGAAGGCTAGGTGACGTCGCGAGCTCACTATTTGCCTTGGGGTATCACGAAAAGGCCCAAGAAGACTGTTCCATTCCAGAATTTATGGCGGAATTACGAAAGGCTTGCTTTGCTCGCATATATGCAGCGGATAAGAGTCTAGCTATTTTTCTTGGCCGCCCTCCGCGGATTGTAAAGGACTATTGTACCTTTCAGGTTCCATCAAGCCATCATGGCCTCCAAGGCAACAACGCCGCAAGAACAACCAGTGCTACCGAGTCCGGAACTGCGCAGCCGCAAGGTGCCTATCTTACGGGCCGGCAACCCGAAGAAATCAACTACATGGCAGATACACGCTGCTCGGCGTTGTTCGCTTCTTTTAAAGAAGAAATTCTGCCACTTTTAAGACGGCAGCGCCATTTTGAGTTGGATCACCTGCGGTACGCCCAATGACTTCTAAACTAGCACCATGAGCCTTGGATGCTAATTGATCAGTGCTCTGCAAAGGAGAGTCGAGCAGCAGTGGGAGGCTCTACCGCTACACTTCCGGCTTTCCACTCGCTTGAAGGATTGCAGGGAAGCTCCCTTTGTACGGGATTTTCTTGCAGGAACAAGACTAGACTACCTACACATCCATTTCCTTCTAAATCTAGTCACACAGTCAGGGGCATTCGGGCCGGACAGTTCCCTCCTACGTATAGCTAGGGAGATGCTGTCTATTGTAGTAGAGGTCATTATCCTACGCGACCGTCTTGTCAATTCAGGGACATGTCTGATCTGGAAGGTATGGAATAACCAACCACAGCCAGCAGCACTCTGGGTTGCCGCAGCTGTTTTATCTGACTATTGTTTTAGGTTGCGCAATACGGGCTCCCGGCTGCTGGAGTCGTTTCGCTGGCTTTACTAAACCCCACAGCTTGCGAGGATGCTGTCATTTCTCGCGCAGCGATGATGCAGGATCTTAGTGCCCTTGTTACAGAAATCAACATTGGCGCCTGGATCCAGGCTGGTGACCCTAATTATGCGCTGTTCATGCGAGCGACTGGGACAATCAAAAGTTTATTAGAGTCCCTGATGGCATGGAAATCTTCGGCTATGTCGCTCACACGTCAAAATCTCAATAATAATCAGGTAGAAGATTGGGGCTTGTACCTAAACCCGCAGTATTGGGAGTTCGAAATGGGCTTCTGGGCCAGCCTCGCAGAACATCCGATACTACTAAACTGATATTAATACAAGTGATTACAGGTTATGAAAGTCGAGAGCTTCGATGCAGATTAGGGAATAGAGCATAAAGGGTATAGTGATGGCGGCAGCTTGAGCCGTTGGGGAAGGTACGCGATATCTTTAGAGTTAACGGAAATGACTATCATTAGAGCGAGTTGAAGAAGGGTGTTGGCGGGTCTCTTAGGCTCCATCATAATATACACTGGCACTTATGGTTCCGCTTACTAGACGCCGCCCCTAGGATCTTAAGTTACCAAACTCCGGTACTTCCGAACTATACTTCAAGCCAAAGTTCCTATACTGTTTTGTCTCCGGCATTTAACCCACCATCCGCCAGCTCTGGCACTGCTCCACATCACTCCGAAATCGAGCCCTTCTGGCCTGCCATGCCGGAGGCTATTGTCTTGTGTTTATTCTGTAAAGAAAAGAAATTACAGAAGTGGCAGTATTTACGACCAAGATATATAGATGTATGCACTATACCCCGTCAAAGAGCATCACATGTATATTAACTACGTGCAGGTATATTTGATGACTGATACCCTCTTTATCTCATTAATGGCCTTCCTTTTACAATTTTGTAGTAATAATAGAATGTGCTACGGCGTGGAACAGGGTACTGTATCCTCTGAAGTACCCTCCGCAACGCAGCCGAAGTACACTAAGAAAGTGGTAATGTGGCTGAGCATCCAGGTACAATATACCTAACTCGTCCGACTGAAAGCCATAAATTTGTTAACAGGTAAGGAACTGGCAGAATATTTTCCAACTTTAATTCTCCTTGGTTGGCATATAGTCTTGACAATACTGTACGAACCTACATATCGCCTTCATACTACCTACTTCTACTTTAACACAGCTCGCCATTGACTCTCTCATATTTCAGCCTAATATTCAATTATTGCCATCAACTACCACAATGTCTCGGATTGCACAGCTGGCGCATATCATTAGCAACATAGTCGCGGAATTGGATAAGGAGCTTCCTGCCAAGGGTGTTCCTATTCCATCCTTTGACGAGTCATCCCCAGTGGAACGAGTGCCACTCGAACTGGCACATCTTCAATTCGCCTTGCTGGAGGCGACTTCTGAGCTACATGACTTATTTGTTGAGCCTCTAGACCATCTCAGAAACTCCATCGCCGTACGCCTTAAATTTAACCCTGTGTTTTACGTCGATCATCGATTTTCTTGTTTACAGCTCGCTTACTGTCATAGTTTAGCAACGCTGTCCCATTCCAAGCCATTGCCCGATATGACCTCGCCCGCAAGGTCCCTTTTGAAGGTCGCATTTCCTATGACGAGCTCGGCAAGCAAACAGCTTTGGGTGAGCAGATGACCCGACGGCTATTGCGACACGCCATTACCATGCGCGTCTTCTGTGAGCCTGAGCCTGGCTACGTTGCTCATACCCAAGTATCCAAGCTGCTCGCGAACCCCGAAGTCTGCGCCTGGACCAACGTGGCACTCGAAGATCTATGGCCTTCTTGTACAAGGGCAAGTTTACAAAACTCATATATTTTCCATCTGCTTACTGCCAAATGGGGGAAGATATATTGCTTCTTAGCTACTTAGTCTAACAGGAACATATTCTCTAGTTTATTGATGCTTATGAGCAATGGCCTGATTCACACGAGCCTAACCAGACTGTAAGCTCGCAGATAACAGTAGCTATCGCATGTCTGACCTCTCCAGGGCCACAACCTTGCCACAAACTCTAGCAAGCCGTTTTACGAGCACCTCAGCTCGAAGCCCAATAGAGCTGAAAGTTTTGCTCTGGCCATGAAAGTATACGCCAACAGCCCAGCGTTTTCACCTTCGCATGTTGTAGCTGCATTTGATTGGCAAGCCTTGATTGACGAGGCACAGACCAGCGGCGGAAAAGACCACGTTCAAGTTGTTGACATCGGAGGCTCTCACGGTCCCATGGCTATTGCGCTAGTACAGAAATTTGCTAACCTTGATGTCACCGTGCAAGATATGGAAGATGTCGTGAAGGGTGCTGAAGAACTGTTACCAACAGATATTTCAGAAGCAGGGCGCGTCAAGTTCATGGTTCACGATCTCTTCCAAGCCCAGACAGTCGCTGCTGACGTATATCTGTTTCGTTGGATTATGCATAACTGGTCTGACAAGTATTGCATTGCAATGCTGCGCGCTCAAATTCCCATGCTTCGTGACGGCTCCCGTATTCTCGTCATGGAGACGCATTTGCCAGAAGCGGGACAAGGCAATTCTGTACCTCTTGTGACTGAACAGTCGATGCGGTAAGTTACGTACTTGTTTAAAGAAGTCTACCTGGTATCCGGCGATATGAGCAGACAAAACCCTAAACGCACTGTACCTTATTAACCAGCTGCTAGGTCGTTTGATATAGTCATGGGGGCCAACTTTAACAGCAGAGAGCGGACGGTTACTGAATGGAGAACTCTATTTACAGAGGCAGACTCACGTTTCAAGCTAGTAAATGTTACACAGCCTAAAGGGTCTGCAATGGCGATGCTGGAAGTAGTCTGGGAGGCGGACCAACAACAAATTTGAAGCCCTGTAACAGAGCTTTGAGGGAAGTAAAATGGTACAACATCTTCAGGATATCTAATAGTAAATAATTAGGTATATGGTACTCTTTAACCTAGAGACCTCTTACTCAACCTATCTAGCTAGTGTTTAGGAGGATAGCCCGGTTAGTAATTGCTTGCAAGGAGAGTTGCTGGTTACTAGGAAATTGCTATAACGTGGGTACACAGCGATCTAGACACTTCACCTGAACTTATTGCAAAGGCATTGCAAGAAAACAACCACAACCAAAGAAATCAATTAATATCAGCTACTGGTCTCTTCATTAGACGTGTCCACATCAATCTGACAATATCGCACATTATGACCAGACTTTCCATACACGCCATATGGTCGCCCCTTGGTTTTATCCCTTAGCTTTCGTTTCCCTTAACGGTATAAGGCACAAACAAGGTCGAACGTGACTTGAATGAACTGATTGTTCACGAGGAGAAAAGGAGAGACATTTGTAAAGAAAATCTCACTGAAGCTGTTTTACACTGGTTCAAAGTGAGACATTCCTCAAACTTGCCATCACATGATTCCTTCACGGTTCTCCGTTTGTAAGAGGGCCATCTTGTGCATAGTCCCGCAAGTGCCTTTCGAAAATTGATCCATAGCAGCCAAAATTGACGTTGGAGAGCTCCCCTTGTGAAGGCTTATTCGCTTTTTGATTAATCAGTCTGTGAAGTAACCTTAATTGGGTTATTTGGTGTCTTTGGAATGTATAGATGTGGGAGCTCAGCCCCCCCTTCCACAGGTGATGGCGTACGCGGCCTTATATCTAGCCATGATAAGGCAATCTCTGTGCTGAATGGGATAAAGCCAGAGCCTTTAAAAGACCACTGGATTTTTTCTTCCGTCATTGTGGCTTTATAAGCGGTGAAAAGCGCAGGTAGGAAGTCTGCCTTCGTAATGTGCGTAATCCCTGCCCGCATCAACCTCTCGATTTCTTTCCCATAGGCCTTTTTCAGTGGCCCAAAACTGCCAACATCTAACGGCTGAAGAATATAAGATGAATGCAGGGTATACAAAGCGTGATTATCTGATGATCCTTACAAAACAGCTCAAATTCCGTTGAGTGGTAACTTTCATGTCCATCCATAATTAGAAGGCGATATGCACATTGCGTTCGTGGTTTACTATACTTTTCGAAGTGCTGGATCTATTCTATACCTTATTCATTTGTCTTCTAGCCGTTGTGAAGGGTAGAGATGACCTACTCCTTCGGTAGCGCGCTGTCTTCATACTAGTTGGATAAATGATATTGCCCCGCTACGATGATATATGGCGGGATAGCCTCACCGTGGGAATCAAGAGATTGGATTACTGAAACCAATTCTCTATCACCTGGTTGAGCCAAGGCTGGTTTCCCATATCTATCCGAGCTTGTGACGATCATGGTGGTTGAGATCATGCCCATCATAAAGCCAGTCTCATCCAAGTTGTGGAAGTCCTCCTCCAGTGTGCCGTATTTCGCGACTGTATTACGCACAAAGTCGAACCAAGGCTGCATTGGTTTTGGATCTTCACATAATGCTCTTTTATAGACATTTCTACTCGTAAACGCGTAGTAGCTCTTTATATCGTTTACCAAAGTCGGAAGCCCATCGTGGTCCCACATGAGCGCTTAGCCGTGGAGGAAACGAGCGTGAGTCTAGATCAAGAACGTAGTTAAGAATCGTCATTCCCTCTACATCTGTGAGCTTGCGAGCATTGGGCTTCGTATCGCGTCTGGCAGGTGTTCCCTTAACGCGAGCACTAAGCTTGCTATGAGGGACCATATAGACCATTGCGGCTGCTCGGATACTGAGCTTTGGGTTTTTCTGAATAGCCTAGCAAGCCAGGATAATTTTTCTTTCTTTATCTGACGGTTCCATAATTTCTCGGTAGAGATATGTATAATTGAAAACAGATAGTTCCATTTACAGGGGTGTCCACCTCGCTATGCTATCCGCCTCGCTATGCACCTACGTTATAGTAAAGAATTTGAGAGGCTAATGAGGGTGGGCATTACAAAGCAATTAAGCAACTGATCAAATCAGATGGCCATGCACAGCGCCGTCCTCCTCGTAGACAAAAACTCTCAATTGCGGTCCGAAAATCAGTGGCAAAAACGGAAGAAGGAGCTACGGTGAGAATACGTAGGCGAGGAAGGGACTCTTTCAGTAGCTGAGGGTTTAGCTAGGATCAAGCGGCGGCGACAAGACGCAGATAAGCTACAGTGGGTTCAAGAAAGTCCCGCGACTTTTTGGGAGGTGGAGCCGTGATATTTAGAAATCGCGACACAACGCGTAGAACCTAGATAGTTAATTTAACAATTGAGGCTTTAAAATGCCTCCGACAACGCTGAAAAAAGAGCATTCGCCTTATAAGAGGACAAAGATTATAACTGCATTTAATTGTAGTATACCTACTGCGATAATCGCTGAGAATAAGGGTATTATACTAAAGGTAGTTTATAGTATTGTCTACCAGTATAAATACTAAAAGAGTACCAAATCTTCTCTAAGAATTGGAAGACTATATAAACTTGGAGAGTATAAAATAAGGTAAATTTTCTATATAATTACTAATAATCCATTTATTAGTAATAAGTAATTAATTAGAGAGGCTAAATTAGATGTTACTTTGACTACTTTATCCAAGTATCTTTATAAAAAAGGTATTATATATTACTATATACTTTAATAGTTAAAACTTATACTAGAAAATATATAATAATGAGACAAGGGAAAGAGGGCAAACCCAGAAAATAGGCCACAACGCCTATAGCAGCAATTGAAGGGTTCAAATGCAATGAGGACCATTTGATCAAATAGTTAATCCAGTAATTATCGTGTGCGGATAACTGTTGCGGGAGAAAATAGCACCTCTAGCCATGGGGATGGGAGAGTCTCGCGGCCAACTGGGTGGCCGCGACTCAATCACCATGCGGCACACAGTTAGGTTCACACGTAAAGAAATATAAAAATGAATGAAGAAAAGAGATTGATTGAGGGAAGTTCCCTATGCTAGCTTACATTGCCGCGTACTTTAAATAGCAAGGTTTTCGTTTTAATTTCCATCCCCTTATAGTCCTAGAACGCCGCAATGTATGTGGCCCTGATTCTCCTACCCTTCTTGGGGGTCTCAATAAAGGCTAGAATTTACTAGAAGATATATAAGTAAACTAATAATATATTAATAAAATTATATCTTCTTAGATAAAATAATAGTTAAACGTGGATATAGCAAATAATCTAAGTAGATTAGATACCCTTATATAAGTTGTAATATCTTTACTTTAAATATAAATATTAATACTATTTAGGAAGAATAATTAAAGAAAAATTACGTACAACCTTAAAATAAGAAAACACAATATTTATAAATATTCTAGGGTGTATTTAATAGTTTTCGCTGAACCAATCTTATTCCTTTGTTTAGAGATAGTAATATACCTTGTAAAGGTATAACTTCTATATAAATACTTGATTATTTATAAAAAAATCTATCTATAATTATAGATCTAGATAGTATATTTATATAAGATAATACTTTAATATATAAAGCTAAAAGAGTATAAGTTTAGTTAAATAATTAGATAAGAGAGAATAGTATTAAATTATTAAAATAGCTACTATATTTACTAGATTTAAATCCAATTAAAAATACATAGAAAATACTAAAATATTGGATTTGCAAGCATTATCCTAAACTTACAGATCTTCCAAAGAATAATCAATCAAAAGAAAAGCTAATTCAAGCAGCAATTTTTAAATAGGATACAATTACAGATAGTATATTTAATATCCTATCAATTTCAATGGCGCATAGATTACAAGCAGTCATCTTAGCCAACGGATAGTATATAAAATATTAAAACTTATATATATATTAATTCACATATATTCTATAGTAGTATATAATTTATTTAATTTAGAACATTTATTTGCGGCTGCCAATCGCGAATTTGGAGCGTGTTAATTGCTTTAAAAAAACACCATTGGATTGGAGTCGCGGGACTTTCTTGAACCCACTGTAGCTAGGCGCCGCAAGGAAGCTGCGGAGGAGCGGGTGCAACGGCGGCGGGAAAAGGAAGAGCGGCGGCTTGCGAAACTTCGAGAAGAAGAAAAGCGAGAGGAGATACGACGACAAGAGAACGAAGAATGGCTGAGGGCAAGGCGAGAAAGAGACGAGGAGCAAGCAAAGCGAGAGACACAGAGAGAAGCAGATCAAAACAGGGGGCAGCAAGAGCAGGAGCTACATGTTCCACAGAAGCGTGCACCACCAAGGTGTAGTAAGTGTAGGTCGTTTGAGCATACTGCCCGTATGTGTAGCATATAACTATCGCATATATTGGCCAGATTTTTACATAGGAACTATTAATAAACCACTGTCATTCTTGAGAAAATATCCAGTTGCGTCGGTGGGGAAGCTTATTTTTTTTCCTGTCCAGCTAGGGGGTGCGGCCAGCTAGGGGGGTAGGTTACGTTACATAGCTCCCACAGTGATTGTGTTACGCAGGCTGACTGCCAGCGACAGCGCTAAGGGCATCTACCCACAACTAGTGGTTTTTATTATGTATTGCTCAGTAAGTCGCGGTAGCCACTCCCTGAAGGTGTCTCCAGGCGTCCCGTTGCCCACACTTCCAGCTCCACTCAATCAACTACTTCCCCCTCTGACCTATAACTGCCCTGCGTGACAGATTCCACGTTTCCATATACTAATCTGGGCTAATCAGCATAGATAATTTAAGCTCATTTACCACTAACTAATTTACCGAGTATTCCCATCACTTAGAGATGCTGGACCGCGGTCAGGTAATATGCTACTTGTTCAGTTGATTCGCCGCGCCGTCGCTAATTGAGGAAACCGTGTGCCCAAGGAGCAGACACCGCCATTCCATATCCCGCAGCATGATGCAGAATCAACGCCAGAGAAAGACAATGGCAGAGAACTCCTGGAAGTACTGCATCGCGGCCTTCCGGCCGCATACAAGACAAGGAACTACGACTTGGTTTCGCCGCGCCGTGATCTGAACGCGTACATCGAACAAGAGTTCAGCCTGGGCGCGTTGGAAAGGATTACAGGGCACCTTGGCTTCGCAGGGTACATTTATCCTAGCAGGCCGCTACACACGCAAGAAGGTCTCGGCTGGAGCCGCGTCCTCACGGAACGCATTGATCTGCACCTGGTGTTGGAAACTTCTGGCAAGCGCATCTACCTGAAGCCGATCCCGGCTATGCTGCTGATTCCGCAATTTTGGACGGAATACCTGTCGTGCGCCCACAACTGCGCTTGTCGAACAACGAACAGTCCGTTTAGAGTGGGCGAGCTGCCGCGCGGTTGCTGCGCGCAGAGAAGGATGCGCATGACGGCGCTGGGGTTTCTCTACTCGTATGTCGCGCTCATCTCCTACGAGAGCGACTTCCACATTGCGAAAGCAGCTCACCTTCTGCCGTTGACCGTCGACTGGCCGCAATGGCAGTCGCTCGTGTACCAGCTCGACACAGAGACGATATACCCCAGGATCCATCCGCGCTTCATCCATGGCGAGCTGCGCTTGATGCATCTCGATCTGCTGCTGATGGCGACGGGCCAGCGGCTGATTCCAGGCTTTGCGGGGCGCTGGAACCAGTACATCAGCTTTGTCCAGGGTAACATTGCGTACATTGCGACGGCCGCTGTGTTTACCGGGTTGATCTTGACGGCGATGCAAGTTGGCCTGGCGACAAACCGCTTGTCTCACAGCGAACCATTCCACGCGGCGTCCTACGGCTTTGCCGTTTTTTCAATGGTTTTTCCGCTGCTATTCTTTGGACTTCTTCTTGCCGGGGCAGGGTACGGCCTGACGGTGCGGCGTATTGCCCTGCATGATGCCGATAGGAAACGAATGGCGCATCTCAGAGCTTGCCAGAGCGCATAGGGACACGGAGCAGAAACCTCAACCAACTGATATGTACAATTGCAGTCACTAAGTAGCATTGCGTCGGTCTGGCGGAGGCGACGTCGCGGGCCGGATCGCTCCTTAAGCTCCATCTGCTCTTTAGCAGCTCCTGTTGGTGGTAGTGTTATCCCGCTGGCCGGCCGCCCAGGGTGGTATACGCCCTGGTTCAGTTCATTTCCTTTCTATTTCTGGACTTTAAAGTGAATTGTGGATCATCTCTAGGGGTAAGCTGCTCAGTGTTAATTTGTCCGAGCCTTACGTTCTAGTGGTGGTGCAGTCGTACAAGGACGACTGAGCCGCTTAATGCACCAATTACCGTGGGCACAACGACATGGGTAAGGATGAAGCTATTATGTGGAGCGGTCGCTAGTTTCAAGTATATTCCTACCAAGGGTATCAAAGTCTTTCTAGGGCGCAACTATATACTATACAGCACGAAAACCAAACGTTTTCCCTGGCTGTTTTGACCCATTTGCTTGAGCTCTATCTAGTCTGCCGAGCACTAGGTTTGTAAAGCCTGTACATGCCTCTACATGCTACTTTCCCAGCCCCATAGCAAGAAGTACAGGTCATACCATCAATGAACGCGAGATTCACTTTTGGCAGCCTTGCACAGCTTCAGCATCAATCATATGCCACTTCGAGAGGTACCAAGTCGAGCAAACCGTGCACAAAGGCAGCTAGCTGTCCAATCTGTGCCATGTATCTGGCTTTCTCCACGCGGACCTACTTTACCGTTTTGCGCCTCTCGTGTGTCAGCGTACTACAACTGTGTTGGTTCCTGACTGAAGAACAAACGAGCGCCAGTTGTACATCCAGCGTTTATGCCAGTCACGATGATAGGCATTCCGTTCCTAGGACACGGCACTGGGGATCTTGGAACATTGCAGTTGTGTGGCCGTCTCCCGCAGGTTGGATCCTTGCAGAAAATGAATGCTGCTTGGTGGATTGTCCCGCTATTGGAGGCGCAAAAGCAGCTATGCATGAGCCTTGCTCCCTCTGGTTTGTCTGACAAGAGCAACGTCTAAGACATTTAGAGTCCGCCTTGCCTTGAATTTGGGTAACGGGCTGCAAGTCTTACGGTGCGCCACGCATTCTTGGCCGAACACACGTGGGTGCGATGCGTAGTCAGGCTGGGCATCAACTCAACCTCCACCTCAACATTTCGTGGAAATTGAAGTCACGTGTATCAATCAAGTCCAGTCAACTTGCTATTGAAGCTAATAGACTCAATTCCATCGCTATACCTTCCACGTTAACCACCAGTAGTGGTAGTGGTAGTAGTAGTAGTAGTGGTGGTAGTAGTAGTGTATTCTTCGTCTAGCGTCTATAGGCTGCTTATGTCCCCTAAAGAGAGGCACAGGATGTGCTAAGCTAAACTATTCAGAATTTCGACCACTTCGGGATGCCCAGCGCTTCTTATACCACAATGCAAGTGTCTATGGTCCCCTCCCTTCCGTGACAGGCATTCTTTCAAATTCATCCAGCATAGCATCAGCTCAAAGGCCCTCACGTTCAGGCCTTTCACCCGTCAGCGGGCTCCCGGGTAATGGCCAACGCTTGGGTTTCTAGTCAGAATTCTCTCACTGCTATGCCAACACTGCCGCCGCAGTCTACGCTCCAGTAACCAAGCGATAGAAATGGCATAGGAGTGGCGGCAGGGAAAACCCCTCAGAAGGATCAGAGATTACCAAGCAGCTTGCCTTCAGAGTAAGAAAACCTCCGCAGCTAGCCACATTATTTAGAAGGGCAGGCCTTCCAATACCCATGGCTCCTTGGTTCAAAAGAAAGCCATAAGATCCAAGTTGACAATCAGTCAGGGCTAGCTTTACAAAGAATAATAAAATACTTCTAAGACTATTGTTAAGACAAGGGAAAGAGGGCAAACCCAGAAAATAGACCACAACATCTATAGTAGCAATTGAAGAGTTCAAATACAATAAGAACCATTTAATCAAATGGTTAATCTAATAATTGTTGTATATAGATAACTGTTATGGGAGAAAATAGCACCTCTAGCCATGGAGATGGTAGAGTCTTGTGGCTGACTGGGCAGCCGTGACTTGTTTACTATGTAGTATATAGTTAGGTTAATATGTAAAGAGATATAAAAAGAATGAAGAAAAGATATTGATTGAGGGAAGTTCCCTATGCTAGCTTATATTGCCGTGTACTTTAAATAGCAAGGTTTTTCGTTTTAATTTCCAATCCCCCCTTATAATCCTAGAATGCTGCGATGTATGTAGCCCTGATTCTTCTGCCCTTCTTGGGGGTCTTAATGTAAAGAAATATAAAAATAAATAAAGAAAAGAGGTTGATTTTTAGAAAGTTCCCTATACTAGCTTACATTGCTATGTACTTTAAATAGCAAGGTTTTTTCGTTTTAATTTCCACCCCCTTATAGTCCTAGAACGCTGTAATGTATGTGGCCCTGATTCTTCTACTCTTCTTGGGGGTCTTAATGAAAGAATGTATACATTGTAAAGAATTATTTAATGAATATGATTTTGGATATATTTGGTCTAGATACAAGGTACTCTTGCCCCCTGTAAGCACCATCTAGTAAGGCAACGTTCTGAATGAGGCACTGCCAGGGTAGGCACCTCCTGACATTCACTTTTCATTACATAGTAATCACTAGGCTTAATTTAGAAGCACGTGTGGAATTATCCGTATGTGTTAGTTTTGTGAAAAAGTAAGTGTATCGCAGTTTGAATTTGATCTTTGTGGTGGAACGCTTGCTGTTGAGGCTCCAATCCTAACCGTTAGAGCCTTATAAGCTATACTAGTACAATTATCCGAAGAATATAGAGAGCACGTCTCTTTGCTTATTCTAGAGCTTTACTATAGACGTTACATAAAATCAATCAGTTAATCAAGCAGTTTTATGAACACGACGGGACTATAGATCAGACAGCTGTTACAGTAATATTTAAAGGAGATAAGATGACAGTAGGATTTGCATCATTTGCATTTTGTATCTGTGTTATCTTTGTTTGATTGGCGCGCCTCGGAAGTGATGTGATGTCGGGGCTGAAAGATAAGCAGTATACAGTGCATGCAGTGCGAAGGTGGCCAGCGACAAGGATGTGTCATTGATAGAGGCAGCCATGTGCGTGGCATAATTTTTCAAAAGCGAGTCTAGAATACTACGATAATGTCGTTCGTCACGGAATTTAGTAAAAATTGTATGAGCCATGGGACATGATATGGGACATGGGCACTGCAGCCTAGTCCAGCTGGACATGCCTAACAGCAGCGAAGGACTTAGCCGAGACGTGTCTGAGGAACAGCACATCTGGACTGTGACCAGAGCCACAGACACTGGAGAGGTTAGCGCAGATTCATCTGGTGATTTGGTTCATCGACAGTAAGAATAAGGATTAACGAGTCCATGTGACGGATGGGGAGCCAACGGGGAGTCGAAGAAATGATGACGTCGTGACCAGTGTCTGGGGTTCTGAGACCTCGGCAAGGCTGGACTACAGGCGACATGCAGGCGAGTCGATAGTGCATGTCTACAGCGTATATACGGCTTGTCTACGGCATGTCCACAGCTTGTCAGGCAGCCTGAGCAGAAAAGTGGAGACCAAGGTTTAGGGGGGCGAATGCCTAGAAACGCCTAGGCGGGCTTAGCAGTTGGGCTTACAGCTTACAGCACAGCACCACACGGCGCTGAAGTGTACCCTCTGTACATTACCTGGTGCCCCCCTGTGTACCAGGCAAACACGGCGCAGGGGGCTGCGCCACCAACTTCTCTCGTGACTCACCCTGTTGTTTGCGAAGCAGATGACTCCCTCACCAGCCAATCATCATCGTCCGCGCCTCGCCGTTTGCGCCGTGCCTGTCGCAACTATGCCACTCGGAAGCATAGCCCAAACCTTTGCATCATAATCAGTGATTGTCTCGTCTTGTCCTGTATTAGTCGATTCGCCGCAGTGACTCCCAAATCCTCTCGCCGTTCCAATATAAGCCCCATACCCGACTCTTCCACTCGCCTCCTTCTCCTTCCACGCTTTGCGACTCTCTTCTGCTCCCTCGCTTCTTTGCTCCCGTCCTTCATATTGCAGGTGCGAATTTCTACGTCTACGCCCTGTACTTGATGATTTGTTTCTAGAACATCATCACCACTACCACCAAACATCTCCACTTCCTCCACCTAGATCGACTCTCTTACGCTACACACTTACACACCCACGCCCTATTGTCCAACAAGGCAAAGAACCTTCTACAACCACTTCTCAAGTTAACCAAAAAAGAAAAAAACACCTGTCCTTTCCACCGTCAATCGAGTCGAATACCATCACCATAGTATTTAACATCATGACCGACGTTGCTGATTTCCCTCCCCTTGCCGTTCCCCAGAACCAGCGCAGGCGGTTCTCTACCCGCAATCACGCTATCCGTGCCACAGCAAAAAACATCGCCCACTCCGGCGACTCTCATATTTGTTATCATGCAGGATTAAGTTGTCTTTCGCGAACCCGGGATCGGACTGGTGAACCCCTGCAATGCCATCTCAAAGGCAACAAGGCTACACACAGACCCCAGATCGAAAAGTATCTTCGCAGCTCGGAAGCCTTTCACAGACAGAGACGCGTCGACAGCCTCCCCGGCACTGAAGCATCCATATCAAGACACCACTCCAAGGCCTCGTGGGGCCCATCGGATGAACAGGAGGGTCGTGACATCGCCCACAGTGATATCGCTATCCCCAGCGATCGCCACCGTCGCCCCAGCCTGGAGCGACAGGATGCCTTTTACGACTTCTCAACTGCTAGGCGCAGAATCCACGTGGTCAAGCCCACTCCTATGAGCGAAGATGCTCAGATTGCCGAGCTTTACCGCGCTGGAATCCTCTACGATGACAACAACACCAATGGTACAAATGACGACAGTGGCACCAAGACACCAGGTTCGGTGTTTGACCTGAACAGCATTCGTCACGATGGCTTCCTCTACAAGATTCGCGGCTCCAAGCGAGCTCGCAAGAACCAGTATAGAAACTATCAGCAACTCTCTCTGGAACTCTCCATGACGGACCTGGCTAATGACGAGAACATTCGTCATCTCCTCGGCGACGACTTTGGACAGGACTTGATTCAACATCACTCTCCCACCTCCAGCCAGTCGTCCACTCCTCTGCGCATAGTTTACGAGGGCCCGGGCTCTCCCGTCCTCGACTTTGACGCTTCGCAACCCCCTGATCTGGACTCTGACTTTGATTGCATTTCCGACCAAGAGTTGGATGACGCTCCCACGCAGGAGGTGCACGAGACAGACGCTGATGGAACGTGGATCGTGGTGGGTGACGGCTTGTAGCAGGTCCCCAAGGATCCCCCCGTGTACCGCCGGGATTTGGTAATCAAAACAGTACTCGACGTCGATTTTGTCCTTTTATTGTATTATAAAGTAGAAGGCGTCAGAGGCATAAAATATTGGACTGGTCCTCACTATACCCAGCATGAAAACGCGGCGGCGTATCCTCAGCATCTCTGCCAGCGAGCGTCTAATTAGTTTTGCTCGTTGTTCTCTATTCTTTACATTTGTTTTTGTTTTTTTGCATACACAATGGAAGCTTTCATTCTTACTCTGGCCCCTCCTTGCAATTGTGATTGCCAGTCTTTGTTGAGTGTCTTGGTGAAGTGCTATTTTTAGTCTGTCAACGATCGACTCCACCAAATCTCCAGTCGCCGATCCGGGTTGCCCCATTGAACAGCCCTATAAACTAAGGAACTGGTGGCGACAAATTTCGAGGTGTTTTCTTTCTTGTCCGCGAGAAAGATATATATCGACATGAAGTTCAACAAGTAACAATTCGGTGAATGGTGTGTAGCGTGCGGTTGAGTCGGCACTGCGCAACACGAGACGATTCCAAACCTGTGGATCTTGGCATGCTATATCCGAACATGTACGGAACTAAGCCTGCTCCCCTTGTTGTCGTGATTCCAAACGATGGAGACGGACCAATATAAGTAGAACCACCAGACTTGCGTTTCAACTGTCAAACGTATTTCAACATTAATATGAATGTCTTTGTTCTTACAACTGAACGGTGATTCCTACTAATCTACACCACGCCGCCTTGTGCCGTAAGCCCAGCCTGTTACAGGATGACTTTTCAAACCCGAACATTCGAATTACAGCAAGATGTAACCATCAATGCAATGATCAGCAGCCCTGCATCGACCACCAAGCCCACCCTGGTATTTTTACATTACTGGGGCGGCTCCTCCCGCATGTGGCTACCAGTCATGAAGCGCCTCTCCAGCTACGAAAGCATTGCACTGGACTTTCGCGGCTGGGGAGATTCTACCGGACCCCATGCCAAAGACGCTTACTCCATCTCCATGCTTGCGGCCGATGTTGAAGCTGTCATTAATGAGCTTAATCTCGACAGTTTCACCCTCGTAGGACTCTCCATGGGCGCCAAAGTGGCTCAAGTCGTGGCTGCACATAATCCTGCTGGGCTCAGATCGGCCATTCTGCTGAGTCCGGCACCTCTATCTCCGTTCCAATTACTACCTGAGATGAGGGAACAGCAGATCCATGCGTACGATGCAGAGGAAGCAGCGGCGTTCGTCACGTCTAATGTATTGACGGTATCGTCTCCGTCAAAGGAAATAATCGGTGCGTTGGTGACGGATCAATTGCGCGGAAATCGGTGGGCTAAGGCTGCTTGGCCGACGTATGGGATGAGTGAGGATTATGCTGAGTTGGCGTCGTTGATTTGTGTTCCCGTTTTGGTTGTTGCTGCTGAGAAAGATGTGATTGAGCCGCCAGACAGGGTCAGAAGGGAGGTTCAGGAGAGAATTGAGGGTTCTCAATGGAGAGTGATTTTGGGGAGTGGGCATTTAAGTCCCGTGGACTGTGCTGAGGCTGTGGCGAGCGAAATTGACTGCTTTATGGTAGCGAACAGTTGAGGCTTGTTGATGTTGAAGTTGGTGTTTTCTTGTGTAAGCTTAAAGATTTTGGAGGATGCTATGTTGTAGATGGGTAGCTTAGACGAATATTCACGGTGCTTTGGTGCTTCAACAGACAAGACGACAGTTTAACTGCTACTTTCCAATTTGTGAATAATATGACTGCATTGGTGCACTAGATGACGCTTTCTCTGACCCCGAAACGCTGAAGCTGAGCAACAAGTACACGAGTCTGAGATTGCCATTGACAAGATTGAACTCTACGACGGGCCGGGGCAATTGCATCGACGCCTCCCCACAAAGTAGATTTGCGACACGGCAGGGCCATGCGCAAGACATGACATTGATTAAGTTGCAAGGATTACAAGCAATACAGCGCACATCATCTCGGTACGTCGCCGACGAGCCGACACGTCACGGCCCAATCAAGCGCAAGTCGTTCCAGAGCCTCGTCAGCCTGACTCGCCCACGCACCAATCAACGAATGCGTTGGCTGACGTGACGACGCTACATGAGTCACACGGCCATTACAGAGAACAAGTAAAAAGAACGATTTCAAAGCAAGCTACGACATCTAATGCAGTTGAGCAAGTTATTTCTGGAACTACTTTTAACTCTGCCTAATGCAGCTGGTACCTGGATGGACGGGTATAAAAAGTCTCCGAGATCGATCCGCAGAATTAAGCTTCTCTCCGACATAGTCGCCGAGACGGATATATAACAGCGCTGTTGTCGGACAAAGAGGCCGAATAGCATATCTCACCAGTAAATACAATTCAACACAGGTCAACTATAACCTTTATGAACAAAATGCTTTACGACGCCTTAGTTGTCGGCGGTGGTCCCGCTGGCCTGTCCATGGCCGTCACTCTGGCTCGCCAAGCATACTCAGCCCTCGTCATCGACTCTGGCGAATACCGCAACGAACGGGCTACACATATGCACAACGTGCCCGGTTTCGACCATATTCCGCCTTCAGTCTTGCGGGCCAAGATCCGCTCTGATCTGAATGCCCGCTATCCCACCATCTCCTTCCTAGACGCCAAAGTCACCGCCGTCAAGAAAGTCAACGACTCTCTGTTCGAAGCTACCTGTAGCAACGGCGAGACGTACCAAGGCAAAAAGCTCGGTCTTGGAATTGGAGTCAGAGATAAGCTCGAGGATGAGGTTGCTGGATATGACGAGTGTTTTGGCTATGGTGTGTTTCACTGCATGTTCTGCCATGGGTATGAAGAGCGTGGCGGCACAGCTGGGGTCTTGATGACGGGCTTGATTCAGGGCGACATGGTAAATCATGCAATTCTCATGGCCAAGAAGCTCAGCCAGAAGGCCACAGTGTATACGGACGGTGCAGAGTGGGAATACAAGGGCAAGAGTTCCAAGATTGGAGTGGACAAGAGGAAGATTCAGAGCTTGAAGCTTGTGCAAGGGGGGCCCAAGGTGTTGATTACGTTTGAGGACGGAACCACGGCCCAAGAGGACTTCATCGCAAGCCACCCCCTCGTCGAAGCGAGATCTGACCTTGCAGCACAACTGGGCGTGGAGTTGAACCCTTCTGGAGAGGCTAAACTAGGCATGTTTGGCGAAACGAGTGTCAAGGGCTGTTTTGCAGGAGGAGATATCGCAACCATGATGAAGGGCGTGGTACAAGCAGAAATGACTGGTGGATTGGCTGGATTTGGCATCATAAACTCGCTCATGCACGAACTAGAAGCATCAGATGAACTGTAGAATGGCGCGGGACAGAGACAAAAACAAGGGGAATCTACTACGCTAAAGCTAGTCTAATACAAGGGAGTTACCAACGTCAATATCTACAAACTCGTGATCGTGAATGTCATCCATTTTAGCCAACGCCTGGTCAACAGTCCACTTCTTGCGCTTCAGGAACGGCGCAATCAGCCCACGTGCCTCTTTGACTTCGTCGTGTGTCGTGATCCAGTATTTTGCCTTGCATGCCCGCACGGCCTTGATGGCATTCAGGCCGCCTAGGTTGAGCTGCATGACGGGAAAGAGGCGAACGTCGTGCATGCCGTGCAGGAGTGCGAGGGTCTTGAGGCCGGCGGTGTCGAGCATCTCGAGATCGGAGGGGTTGATGCCATGGGGGCTGTATACGACTGCTTCGCCTTGCCAAGCAAATACAAGTGCGGAGTGGTAGTATAGAGAGTTGTCGGCGTTGGTAACTCGGCCGATTCGAATATGCGGTGGGAGGGAGTCGCCAGCGAGTTTCTCCCAGGGCGTATCTTTGGTCAGGGCGGGGATGGTGATGACATTATCAAAGTGCTTCCATGAACGGATCAGGTCCGCAGCGACTTCTGGGGCAAAGATGGGTGTGCTTGCTTTCAGTTCCGTGAGGGTAGCCTTGTGGCAGTGGTCGGTGAATTCATGAGAGATGGCAACAGCGTCGATGACGGCATGGGGGTCGTCAAGCTGCGCAACGATGCCCGATCGCAAGTAGTCGCAGCAGGGAATAGCCGACTTGACTGCATGTTTCTGAGTGCTGAACCACTTTGCGACATCAGACTGGGACCCTTCAAACCATGGGTCGATGAGGATGTTGAAGGGCTTGGCGTCTTGGGTGGCGGGGATCTGGAGGTTCCAGGTGGTGTCGGCGTTGAGGTGAGTGAGGATGGGCCGGCCGGTGGGAGGGGGGATAATCATGTTGGCGACAGCAAGGCACTCAATGGACTCGAGTTGGATGGTGTTGGCTGGAGATGGGGACAGACGAAGCGGGGCGTCAAAGGTTGGGGAAACCAACGGCTACGGTGAATGTGGCCAGTGCGCTGAGCAGCCTGGACGGGAACGACGCCAGGGGCCCGAGTGTGGCTTACATGGCGACACAGGGCTGTATAGGCTTGGAGGCTGTACTGTAGCTGCGTAGTAATATGCACCATTGCGCAGAGGACGGCCTGACGGATGCAGCGAGTAGAGGAGTTGGATGCAGGCGCCCGTACAATCTGGACTGATGAAGAATTGACGTGTAATATTTCAGAGGCTGTGGTCATGCATGATATGATGCCTGCAAAGAGGCCAAGAATTGATCAATTGAACAAGGTATTATTACTTCGGCAAGTTTGAAGTTGGGGGTTAATTGCGTACGAGCTGAATGCATTGAGTCGGGGGGTAACTGGATTATGATGCTTGGATACTACAGGCGCAGTTCTCGGTGAAAACCTATTGACCAGAGTCGCCCTCGGAGGGAAAAAAACTCTCTCATGGCTTTAGAAAACGAAACCTTGGATCAGCAGTGACTGTTGCTTCGTTTCGTCAATCTCGATCTCATGGCACTGATACGACAACCAACACGGGCAAGTTTGCCGCAACTCAAAAGTAGAAGCAGACAAGCAAAAGCCCTCATAATAGTGATGGCAGACATCGATGCCACGCCGAGGTCACCGTCCAGGTTTAAACCAATTGCAGCTAGCGCCCATCGTTTTTCGGACAAGACAGACATCACGACTTCCGCGGAGTTAGCAGAATTGCTATCCTGTCTAGCAGGACCACGCCCCGTCATGTATACTGTTTTCCACAGCGGATTCTAATGTCATGTAGGCTATATGCTTCGTTGTCCAGCACTGTGAACATGGCACACCCGGGATTTGGAATCGCATCCCTGTCCATTGTGGACTTGACAATGCACCCGCAGTTTGGTTTGCTGATCATCATCCCAGTTCGCACAGCTGGCCATCTGAGCACAGCTACTCTAAAGGGATATTTGCTTTTGTGGCCATTGTGCGTTTCTTCTTTTCGTTTAGTGTGTTCGGCGTCATTTCCTGGTATGCACCACTGCGAAAATGGTGAGACATGGAGGGTGTATTGCCGAAATTATCGCTGGCGTCGATGATGTTTGCCCTTGGAATTTTGTCTCCTTTGTTTTCAACTTGGATTGGCTTTCTGGCCATCTAGAAGTCATTTTGAATCGAGTTCACCAGTTGACGCATCTGTGATACGTCATGCACTGGTGTATTTGTCACATGCGGTACTTGTATCTGTGTGCAGCACACGGGTAAATGCATGTACCCTGGCAGCCGATCTGATCTACTCCACAGTCGCTGTCGCCCATCATCACCAGAACACAAAACCCCAGGCGCAAAGCTCACCTCTTGCAAGCACAACTCCAAGCTCGAATCTCCAGTCAAATCGAGCCCGAGAACCCACTCCTCCTTCATCTCCCTCCTCCCGTGCATGCACTGCTCTGTAGCCCCCGCCACAACCCATGCAATCTTACAGTAGCGCACCCTCTGCTGTTTCCAACCATTCCAAATCCATCACAACAAGGTTTCTCCCCAAAGCAAATTCTCTGCTCTATCAACTCTCCGAACCCTCCGTTTTGTTGTCGTCATGAATCTCAACTTGCTCCCGAAAGGTCTAGCCCAAGACATAAATGGCCTAGTGTTCGAGCCCTGTCTAACAACCCACCCACACAACCCATCACCACATCGCGCCAAGCGCTGCCTCTTGTATACTGTGGCCGTCTAGCCCGTCCATGTCATTTCCTAATTCAGTCCCAATTGTGTCATGGACTGTATGTTCCTCTCCTCTCCCCCCCGGTGTTGATCATATTAATAGACGCCTCTCCCGCACGTCGTCGACGATTCCTTGCATCTCTTTTCCCCATCTGTCAACCTTCACCTGAGCTGTCACATATCCTTGTATCTTTTACCCGACTCTCACATAGGTTACGCACCATGCAGCAATTCATTGTATTAGCATTGGCCGCGGCCGCTGCGGCCAAGAAGTGCCAGAACGTGACTGTCCCAGTAGACCTCACGTCTCGCAACGCCGACTTCAAGCTCGCAGCCACCAATAACGAGATTGAGTTGCAAAACACCGTTCTCAAGTTCACTCGTCCTGCTCCCAACAACTTGACACAAGAACTAACCCAAGGCGTAAGCATTTTGCTCCTGCTAACTGCCACAAGTCCAATTGACCAACACCACCTCTAGTACAAGACTGTCAAGGGTCAATACAAGCTCGCCGCTACATATTGCGAGCCTGACAATGGCCCCGGCGATGTCGTCCAAGTTCTGACTCACGGTGTCGGTTTCGATCGCAGCTACTGGGACTACCCCTACGCCAACTACAACTACAGCTACGTCGACGAGGCCGTCAAGCACGGCTACTCAACTCTGTCCTGGGACCGTCTTGGCATCGGCATGTCCTCTCACGGCGACCCCGTCAACGAGATCCAAATCAACCTTGAAATCGCTGCCCTGGTCGAGCTCACCAAGCGCCTACACGACGGCAACATCTGCGGTGTCAAGCACAAGTTCAAGAAGCACATCCACGCCGGCCACTCCTTCGGCTCTGCCATGACCTACGGTTTCGCCAGTGAGCACCCCGACCAGACCGACGGTATCATCCTCACCGGATTCAGCCAAGCCCCCGGCTTCATTGGCTTGTTCGCCCTTGGCGGCAACTTCGTCCCCGTCAGCATGATCCAAGGCCTCAAGGACAAGTATTCCACCGGCTACATTGGCCCAGCCAGCACCATCGGCGTGCACATCCAATTCTACGGCCCCGGCGACTTCTCCCAGGACATTCTCGAGTATAGCACCAAGAACGGCCAGCCCGCTGCCATTGGCGAGCTCCTGACCACAGGTGGTCCCATTGCCGCCCCCAGCAAGTTCACCGGCGACGTTCTCATCATCACTGGCGACCGCGACGTCCCCTTCTGCGGAGGAGACTGCCACGCCACCGGCGCCATCAACGGCAGCGCCCCCGACTTGCTGCAGTTCAGCAAGCCCATGTTCAAAAAGGCCAAGAGCTTCCAGACTTCCATTGTTCCCGAGGCTGGCCATGGACTCAACTTTGGATACTCGCACGTCGAGACGTACAAGCGCATCAACGACTGGTTGAAGCAGACTCTGTAAACGAATGAGCAAAAAATGTATATACGGCGAAATATAACGATACGCGAGGATCTAGTCGGATTAGACTAATTTTTAATCTTACAACATACATATCAATGTAACTTCATGTAATGTGATTTCCTGTAACTTCGTGTAATGTGATTTCCTGTAACTCCATGTAATGTGATTCCTGTAATTCGATGTAATGTGATTCTTGTGATATCAACGCTTTGCAATGTGACTTTTTAGTATATGCAATCATGCATCGTGTATTGTACGTTTACTCTGTAAATTACGCATCAGAAGCCGCTTCATCAACCCCCCTCCTCTTACACTTACGAGAACAATCCTCCTCCTGGCAAGTATCACTCTTGCCTGCACCACCATCCAGACACCCAGCATAACAGAGCTGCTCAAAATGTATGTCGCCGTTCTTGCCACCCTTGCAGCTGAAGAGGCCCGACTGAGCAGAGTACTCCGAGTCACTCTGGCCAGCAGCGCGCAACGCGGCCGAGATTTGGTCCCGGTAGCGACCTATTCAAGTCAGTGATTCAGTTTGCTTGTGTCTCATCCGATACGGCAACCCAAAACATCAGACATCCAAACACCAGACACACAAACATCAGACAGAGACAGTTGGAGCAGAGACACTTACCCTTGTTGAGGAGTGTTTGACCACAGTAATTCAATCCCTCTGTACATCTACCCGCCGAATCATTGCAGGAATCAGACTTTCCCGCTCCGCCATCATGGCACCCATCCACACAGTAGTTGTTAAAGGTTATTTCGCCGCCCTTGGCGCAGTCGTAAAGACCGGCCTGGACATGCTGGGAGTCCGTCGTCTCCTTCGCATCGCGGAGAGCCTTGTTGATCCTATCGTTGTAGTTGCCTATTTTCATCAGTCAGGTGTTTTTTTTTTTTGGGGGGGGGGGGGGGGGGGGGGGTTTTCAACATATATATAATGTATTCCCAGTATGTGTTACTTACCAATGCTCAGCAGTGTCTGCCCACAGTACGACAATCCCTCAGTGCAGTTCCGTCCCTGGGCGCAGGAGTCGTCGTGGCCCGCGCCGCCATCATTGCACGCTACATCGCAGTAGCTGATGAATTTAATGTCGCCGTTGTCGCCGCCGATGCAGTTGAAGAGAGATGCCTTGGCGTGGGCGTCGTCGGTGGACTGGCCTGCGTCCTTGAGGGCTTGGGTGACTTGTTGCTGGTAATTGCCTATGTGAGATGATTAATACTTGACTCAAAATGACACCAAAATAACACCAAAATAAACAAATAATGAATAATGAATAATAATAAATAAATTGAAAGCATAAAATGCAACGAGTCCGTACCGATATCGAGTAAAGTCTTGCCGCAGTATTTAATCCCAGGGGTGCAGTTGCGAGCCCAGGCGAGAGGGATCAACGCCGCGATAACAATGGAAGAATGCATGCTTAACACTGGTAACAACTTGTAACAGCCTCTAACAAACCAATGAGAAGGGGAGACAAGTAAGGATGCAGACAACACGACTTATAGCCTCTAACAAACAAATGAGAAAAGGAAACAAGTGAAGATGCAGACAACACGACGTACTAACACTAGCGTCAGATGAGAACGTGCCTCGCCTCACTCGCCGTCCTCCATCACTATATATGTCCAGCGGCAAGGCACTTTATCAGTCCCCTCATCAACTCCCCATTTATTCCCATATTGCAGCTTTGCGGGGATTGCAGAATGGGGCAAGGATAGGCCATGTGTCCCATCCATTCGTTTAGAATGGTTCCAAGGCTGCGACTCCACCGCACCCAAGCAAATCAAAACAAATACAATTAAAAAATATGCCGATATCTACTGGCCAATCTTGTAATTGAATGTTTGCTTTTCATTTGATTTGCACTGGTTGAGTTGCACTCAACCGAGGCAGTCCCTTCTGTGTAGCCGCGCTGTCATCTTTGTGGCTGTAGCCGCCGTCCTTCCTGTTTGGGTCCATGCATGCAACGTGCTATTCCCATTCTGCTCATAATTTGTTACCACGGGCATGTACTGAATAGGACATAAGTCTTGACTTGCAACCACGAGCTCCTCGTTCAGCCTGTCATCCTCCTGTCATCATCACCCCAGCCAGTTCCAACCCTGCCTGCCTTTGGGACTCCCGTAGCCCCTAAAATAAATCACTGCGTCTCCTCACAATCCTTGCAAGTCGGGAAGATGAAAAAAAAAGTTATCAATAATTCCTAATAATATTCATCAAAACTCGGCCGTTAGACCTGGGTATATACCCGCCCAACCAATCAAAACGCCAGCGCTAACTAACTAATGCCTCCAAAAACAATCCCATATGCCATGTCGCTAACGAATCCATGCTCTCCCCAGAGACTTCCATCGCCTCATGCTTGTATCTTTCCCCTAAACGCCGTACTTCTTTCCAAAGCGAATAATCAAAAATCCTCGTCTTTCAGCAATCCGCCTATGTCTGCACCGAGCTGATGCTATTGTCGCACTTCTGATGCGCAACTTCAGTTTCCCGTCGCTGCTTATCCGTGTCCACGTCTTCGCCCGTCTTGGCAAGATCATCTGTATAAAGCTGTTCGGCCGTTTTGGTCTTCACCGAGCGGAATTTACGAAGCGGCACTCCACTGGCAAACAACTGATCGACCTCTTCCAGCGTGCGGCCCTTCAACTCGGGAATAAAGAAATACGTCGCAATCACCATCGCAAACGTCGTCGCGCCATAAATGTATCCGACCTTGGCTCCAAGATCTGCGTACTGTCGTCGGAACAGGTACGGGCAGGTAAAAGACGTCACAAAGGTTGTCAACACTGAAATGACACACGCCAACAGGTTCGTCTTTTCGCGTACGTGCTGTGCTGCTGATTCCGATGCAACGACAAAAGACCTACAGCGACGGTTAGCTTATGCTATCTGGTCAAGGACTGTGTCGATACTTACACTGGCGCCCATGACAGGTTGAAGAAACATTGAAAGAGCATGAGTGAGGCCACCATTAGGCTCTTCACTTGGTCTGTAACGTGCGCCGCTGGAACAGTACCAGCAGCACCTAAAACAAAGAGGAAAATGGCCATCAATGAGCCGCCAAACAGAAGGACTGGGCGTCTACCAACCCCATCGACAAACAGCCACGTAATCATAACTGCAACCAAAGAAATGAGTGAGTTGATGACGTTGAACATGAAAGCCAGTGAACGGTATCCCTGAGACTGGTAAAAGATGACGCCGTACTGGCTCGGGAAAGCTTGGCCGGTGATCTGCTGGCCAAACATGGCGAGAACTGCAACACCAGTTCGCTTTCTGTTGTCGGCATCGAAGACATCTTTCCAAGTTCCGCTACTCTCTGTCGCGTGAGCGTACGCAATGGCTTCCAGTTCCAAATTGATGTTTTCCAATGACTCGCCCTTGCGCAGGCGCTGCAGACTCTTGGAAGCTTCATCGTGTCGCCCCTGAGAAAGCAGCCATCGAGGAGACTCAGGAATGAGTGGCAAAAAGGCCAACAGCAGGACAGGGGTGATGAACTGCAACCCAATAGGAATGCGCCAGCCCCTCGAGTCGGGCATGTTGCGAGTGCCGTAAGTAATAAGAGTGGAAATGACTTGACCAAAGATGACCATGGCCTGTATCGTGGATCCGAACATGCCTCGAAGGGCACGGGGGGATGCTTCGGCTTGAAAGATGGGAATGGCAACAATCGTCATGCCCGTCATGGCATAGGTAAAGACGCGACCAACAGTGAACATGGTCGGCGACACGGCGGCAGTTTGTAATATCACACCACTGCGACGATATTAGCACAACTGAGAAGGATACTCATTTTTGGCGACGGTTCGACTTACATGATGGATAAGGCACACATGGCCAAGATAGCTGCACGACGACCCCATTTCTCGGCTAGCCATCCGCAAAAGATGCAGCCCTGTGTGGGAGTTAGTTAGCTCAACTTGAACCGTTGCTGTAAAGGCGAGTTTGTGTCTGTGTTCAACTACGTACCAAGGCTTTCCCGAGAAAAGGTATGGCTGTCATTAAGGAAGACAGCTTTGCACTCAGAACGAAAAGCTGGGCATCTTCGACCCATTCGCCAAACTCGCCGGCGAAGCTGCGCATGCCTTGGACGCCACCAAAAGTACCGACGTCGTATCCATAGTTGAAAGCGCAAAGTGCCATGTACACCATGAAAAATGCCAGCATGGGATTGAAATACTTAAATCTTTGCCTGAGGGTCAGGCTAACCTCGCTCACCTGGCTCCCCCGGCGGCTCAAGGGCCTTTCTGGACTCATCGGAGAGACGACAGTCCTGGCGGACGGTCAGAGCCGGGTGGGCTAGGGAGAAGGTTGAGGACCAAACTCTGATCCTAATCGTGAGATGATGGGATACAGCCGTGGGTTATTGTGACATTGAAGCTGACGCAGAGGCTGTTTAAACGGTTGTCACCGCATGTAATTGGAATTGGCTTGGTGTTGAGTTGCTCAGACAGCCACTAGCAGGTGAAACGAGGCAAAACGACTCAAATTGAGGGCGATATGAGACGACCGGATGGTTGGCCAATTGAGACACTGATTGCGTCTGAAAATGAAGCAGAAAAATTTGGGGGAAGTGTTCCGAGCGATCGGCACGACCTTGGCGTATCCACGGCAGTTGAGCGAACGCTAAGGAGGTTTGGGAGGGTGTTGGGTGCACGACGCCGGCGAAGGTAGTAGTGCAGATGGTGGTGATGATTGCTGACAGGCGGTGGGATGGGAGGGCAGATGGAATTGGCGATGGAGGAGATGAACGGAGAATTAATGGATGACAAGTTGAGATGACACTAAAAGAGATGGGCGAAGGGGGAGGATGAGAAAGAATTGGAGCCAAATAAAGTTTTGATTGAGTCGAGTCGCGGACGATGTGGTGAAGGCTGAGAACCAGGACTGGGCAGAGTGGGTGTAGTTTAGCGTCTGTCCACTATAATGCCTGTCGAGAGCCCACTGTAGCGAGCTGTACAGTGCCTACAGGTATTGGGGAGCGTAGCAGAGTAGCAATGCTAACACTAGTGCCTCCCGAAGAAGAAAGGGAAAGGGGAGAAGAGGAATGGGGACGATAAAAAGAGAGCGTTGGAAAAAAGAGTTTGAAACGGGTAAAGAGGAGACTTTTGTATGATTTGGGGAAACAAGGCTTGGGATGGACGAGGCTTTATGAGGAACCAGCCAAAGCCCCAGCAGAGCATTGGAGAGGGAATGAAGTGACAAGAGGGAAGGAGTAGTTACAGAGGACGAGAGGAGTGTCTGGAGCAATCGACTTGTATATCGACCCTTTGTAAAGTGGAGGAAGCCAGCGTCGAGGCCTGTCAGACGCTTCCACCTTTTTAAGTACTCCTCACCAACACCCCGTCTTCCGATGCAGGACTATCCAAATGAATTGCGGTTATTTCATGAGTTCAATTAAAGATATAGTTCTATTGAGATGCATGGATAGGTTTTTTTTTTTTTTCTTTTTTTACACCTTTCCTTGTCCAGGATGTAGTCATACCGGGCGTTTCTGTCGAAATGCAGTATCACTCCAAGGACAACTACGAAAGCAAATGCACACCCATGAACGTTTGACAAAAGTACTAGCACATGAAGGTGGATGTACCGTTTCCAACGATAAAAAATAGCCAGCCGGAGTAAAAAAAAAAAAAAAATCCAAAAACAAACAAAAATGCGGATGGGCTGGATTGGCTGCTTCAGGTGAAGGAACTAGCTGAAGACCCCAGTATTCGACGATGGACTCTCTCCAGACACTGGCTGAGTACTACAGGGGCGCTATTTGGCTTGCAAGGTACTCCAAATATCCACCCACACCTTTCCTTGCACACCACATCCTCAGCGCAGTTCACTCTAGTGCAGTGATTGGGGGCCTTTTGGGGGTTTGGTGTCGAGGCCCAAGACAAGCCCAGATGCGCCACTAAACGAGGGAAGGGAAAAAAGAAAAAAAAAAAAAACGCGGCCCAGCCCCATTTACTGGTCCAGTGTGCAGCTGGCTCTGGTTGGTCTCCCTCCAGCAGTGGACTACCTGGACTTCACTGAGTGGGCTCGCCTGCAGCTAGATAGGACCATCATGGTTGTCCCTCAACCATGGGGCACTTCATTATTTGCTTGAGCGCTCTCGCCAAGATGACTTCCGTTCCGCTATTCCGCCATCTATTTTCAAAACATCACGCATAAGCAGGCCAGTTCGTCGTTATCGGCCTTGCGGCGCCACAACGGCATTCCCAGTTACACAAACCATTCACCCGACGTTACACAGCAGTCCCAAGTCACTGGCACTGAGCCAAGAAAGTGGAACAGAGAGGCAATTGAACCCTGCAGTCCCCTGAGCCGCATGAACCCACCCTTGCTTGTCTTGTCTCTTGTCCTTTGTCTTTTGCTGCACGTGCACATGTACAATGCACAGTGCACGCACTGCTCCAGTGTTTGTATGTCCTGCTGAAAGTAGTTCCCCGTTTCATTTCAACGGCTACCTCAAACCCGCCCTCGAAATAATAAGCGGTACAAAAGGCAATTCCTGTACAATTCAGTCCGATTTATTCACCCAATCGTAGTCACGCAGGCCCACGTCACTCACTTCCGCCGAGCCTCATCAGCCCAGCATTGCCTTCACTACCACTGCTGACCCTCGAGCTGATACCTTGGCTGGGAGCTGACTCCCACTCTTGGCACTTGCCGAACCCGCCGAGGCTCTACAAAAGTGAGTACTGCACTGTACCCCTTGTGGTAAACCAGTATACTTGTACCGCTATGCATGTAAGCATGTACACTCTTGATATGGCCAACGGCTATCTTAAAGCAACACCCGCCCTGTATCCTCGTGGCCCTCTCGTGGGCTGGCCCATTTCCACTGCACCTCTCCTCCCCCCTATTCACCTCTGCATCCATGTCAATGGTTGCACCAATTCCGGGTCCCCGATCTCGCCTCCAGCTATTCGATATTGTCTATATATTTAACGCTAAACAGCATGGCGTGCTGTTACGAGTCAGTCTTCAACAAGGCCAGTCTCATGCAATTTGTTTAATACCTAACAGCCTCGTTGACAAAACATATTAACAATAACAACAACAACAACAATAATAATAATAATAATGACCAAATCAATTGATTCGCAACTTCATAAATCCCTCAATTCAATCTCGGCCGTATTCCTCCCGAGCTCCTAGAATTAATGAAATGCAATTACGCAACGCAAAAGTCAATAGCTTCGACACCAAAGTACTTCAACAGCACCTCTCTCCACCAAACCCACCAATAATTCCCCTCAAACCGCCACCCCCAAGACCCAACGCCCAAGCCCAAGACCCCAAGCAATCAATCTCTCTCAACTACCGGACGCCATGTATCCTCAGTTCCCCTCAATGTCCCCTCAGTTGCCTGTAAACTGCGTTCTGCCTGTCATGTCCTAGTAACCACACAAAAAAAAAGCCCCTCCAAAAAAAGAAAAGCACAACAGCTGTCAAAGCAACCACACAACAATGCCAGTGACACATATTCACCCAATATCTCGGACTCTTTTCGTAATGCATCACCCACCCACTCCTCTCATGAACCCTGTCCCCCGTATGCAGTGTTTCTGCCCCTAGCGCCGTTGGCTGCAACCCTCGATCGGGGGTACTCTCCCGCCCGCCATCCACAAGCCTGCATTGCATTTTTACCAACCCATACGGATACAAAAACCGTCCATTTTCTCTCCTCAGTCCCGCACTTCCCACTAACGAGCTGCAACTCGTGTCTAGACCCTGCACTCTCTCTCCATTGAATTCAGTATTCCCCCTATAGCCTGCAATTTTCTCGTCTTCTTGCCTCTTTTTGTCTGATTGCTCTCTCTGTGCTCCGTCACACTCCGGGGAGGCACTTCCGCATAACGCAAAAATAAACAAATCCGCTACCGAGTACTAACGAATTACTACTGCCTCTTCCCCCCTGGTTGCATTCGCTGCAGTAGTATCTTCAGCCTTCGTTTACTTCGAAGCCCTTGTCAGTCACTCCGTCAATCCTTGTCCTGTTCAGCGCAAAGTTGCGCAGCGCACCTCCAACGCCACTCAGCAACAATCTCTTGCTTTCCCCGCTTGCAATCTTTCTCAACCGTCGCCGGGGCCCAATTCATCAAAGTATGAAGTACTGTACAGTACCTCTTCATCAACACATATTGATAAGCCGCCCATCTTTTAATCATCCCGTCTTGCGTGGCCCCAGGGATCAGCGTCGCATTCGTCACCATCCTCTGTAAAGCTCAGCCTACATTTATAGGCTCTACTACCATCACACCTACGCCCAATACGCGGCCATACTTCCCAATTGAATTATTAGCGTCCTCGCCACGCTCCATATGGGATGACCCTCCACCATCACGCATCTCTGTAACGCTAATGCATGCTACAGCCCAAACACGTTACCGCCTTGTCTTATCTGCTCAGGCCACTGCACTCGCCTCCATAGCCTTGGACACCAGGCTGCGCACAGCCAACTGTACATTGGTCGAAAATAAGGCTGTGTCCCGAGAGACAAGAGAAGACGCCTAGAACCAAACACCTCAACTAGGCTCTAGTCTCACGGTAACCATCCTGCATCCATCTCTGCTCTGTACATGCCACTGACTATGCATGCAATGCAACCCTAACTGACAAACTTGTTCTGGTCATGAGCTGTCATTGAAACATCCCTCGACATTCGTCTGAACAAGCGACTTCACATACATAGCCATACAGTCTCGTTGCTCGTTTACTACGAACAGTCCGTGTGCTTCCAGTAGTAGCTTGATTTCATTAGCTTCTATGTATCCTTCATTACCCGGGGAAAAAAAACAAGGCTTAATCGCAAATTGACAATTCCTTATGAATATACAATAGACACACATGTACATGGCTGCATCCAAAAACCTGCATAACCAACTTGAGAAAATACCGGAAAATACAACACACACACACTCAATGGTAGCCTAACAGTCCATCACATCCATCCATCACATCCATCCATCACCCGACTGAATCCCCGCATTGAATCCGAGCCCCCTGGAGGTCTGGAGGCTTCCTCGGTCCACATTCATTAGTCGGGCCATGCAGACCTTTTGATTTCATTGCGTATTTGTTCCTTGTTTGTAGAGCTTGGCCCCAGTCAATCAGCCTGCTTTCGCGTCGGCGTGAATGACCAATCGTCAGACCGAACAATTCTTGCAGCAGTAGTCGGATTTTAAACAGCGGGGTTTTTGTGGCTCGCTCAGCCGTCGCGGATGCTGCCGGTGCCAGAACATTGGTATTTCTTGTACAACACAGAAATTCTCGATTGGCGCTTATTCTTGCAGAAATGGGCTAGCACCACCACTGCAGTGCTTGCGGCATCACCTGAAACATAAAACTTTCCACAAAATGTCCGGGTTTAACAGAAAGGTGGTGGTGCTTTCTGCTGGCCTCGGCCCGCTGGCCAAATCGACATAGCGTGCATGCAATGCCAAGAGCTTCTAAAGCACACCTTGGGATGCGCAGTGTAACCTCGACTCCGGTTCGTTATCTTGTTTTTGGTCATCAGCGCTTCCTGTTTAACCCATTCCCCTAGTCCCTCACTTCAACCGGGGAGCATAACATCCCCGTAACTCATCCATGGTGGCAAGTCAGGCATGTTCCACGTCAACAGGTTTGACATTTCGTCGGCGGTTTTGATGTAATCGTCAATAGAAGGCTGCAAAATCGCACCATTTTGCACCATGACACCTGCGGACGGCATCAGTTGCAATGGATGCCTTTGGGTAGGAGTTGTGGGTGCACCGTCTTGCTGTGAGTGAGCCATGGCACCAAAAGTTCCTGAGATCATGGGCATGCCATTGATCGAATACTCTGCAACAGCATTGCTCGTTGCGCTTCGTGGAGGAACCTTACCACCAGCCTGAATCAATGGCGAAGCGTGCGAGCCCCCACCAGAAGAAGCTGTCCTCGGGCTGCTCGTCGAATGCGCGCCCTGCTGCAGCTCGGATCGGCCACGTCGAAATGCTGCTAGTCTGGAAAGGTGATGCATGTCGGCAGAGCCAGTAACCTCCGCAGCAGTATCTCCTTGGTCGCTGTTGCAAGAAGCGGTAGGTGTTAGCGCAATCCAGGTCTCTTTTTCCTCTTTTCCCTTCCTTTTTTTTTTTTTTTTTTTTTTGGTTGCTATCGCCACAATACGACTCCACTGGGGGTACTGTACTTACTCGGAAGGCTCGTGGTACTTTTCCGCGATGTCTCTAAAGCCGAAGAGAGTGCAAATAGGCAGAAGCGCTCTTATCTGCACACCGTCTCGTGGTTAGCAAAGCACGACATGTTGTCATTGGCGGCAGGGAATAAGCCAACATACCACTTGATTCTTAGTCTCAGTGCTTCGGTTAAGGGACTTGAGGAATTCAATGTTGGTGCACAGGTTTGACCTTGTGGCGGACACGATCTGCGGGACGCGATTAACAGTCGCCGCATAAACGATTTGGATCTTTGCAGATTCCATCGCGGCGTCGGCACAGAAGACATCATCAAACGCTGAGCGCCCATGGCCCATGGCTTTGCGGATAAGCTGCGATACTTGATCCGCATGGAAACGACATCTGTCCTGACACTGCGTGCGAAAGTCGTCGGGCGCATGCTTGAAATCAGCAGACAACGGAAAGTTGAATCCTGCCAATGACGTTCTCGTCAAGTCAAAAACCACGGCGTGAATGAGCAAATGCAGGACAAACACCCCGCCGAGAATACCTTTATCCTTCAGGACATACATGTTGAGATCCGAAAGATGGTATTTTTCAGGAAGATGCTGATAGATGATATCAAGACGGTTTATGATCTCGATAAAGTCTGATTCATTCTCCCAAATGTGCTTGTTTGACTGAGGCTTGCGAATGAGTCTGTGTTTCAACAATTAGTAATGTTTCCAGCATGTGACTCGATCAATCTCCGTGTCGGCATACCTCATCACCTTGGATCGCAAACGAACGACCAAAATGGACAACGCCTCTAGGTCCAATTGAGGGATAGTCTCTGCAAGTCCGGCTCGCTCAATGTTCTCGACAAAGTACATTGCAGATGGCGTTTGCGACAAGAAGTTTGGCTCAGGGCAGGGGAGAGGGATGTTAGGGACATCGTCTCTCCAACAGAGATTCTTCTCTACGCCCGTTCCTACCAACACATCGACATAATAACATGCCCATACAAGCCGTATCTCGCACTCGCGTTGCAGAAATTCTGCAGGATTCGTAGGATTCTCCAGCTTTCTGTGGTCGTCCAGGCTCAAAAGTCGAATCATGCGATAGAGGAAAGCAATGAGCACAAAGACCATAGCATTGCGATCTTCGCGAAGTCCATAATCGCACAACAATACCATAGTCTGTTAGTTAAGGTCAGTGTACCGTTTCAAGATGTCTAAATATCAGCGAGACACAAGACTGACCATGATGTGATGGATAGTCGGTGCGTGGATTTCACGCAAAACTTCCTGCCTGGCGCGCTCTGCCCAAGCTTCGCCAGGTACTCTCTTGGAGTCAACGGTCGGCGACGCACCTTGATTGCTAGCAACATAATCGAAGAATAGGTGCCTAGCACCAAGTGCGCACATTGTATACAGCAAAGGCTCCCCATAATCCTGTGCTACGCTAGCTCGATCGAACGATTGCATAAAAGAGGGCTTATGGATGAAGGACATGACACATAAGGGGGCTGATCGTTCAAAGTATACTTCAAGAAGGCGACGTTGAAGAGCTGCATCGTTTGGAAGAGTGTCTGAGTAGAGGCTGGAGCAAGGATGAAGTTAGGCACTGTGTAAAGTCATAAGGGGCTGGATGAGAGGGAGATATACCGTTCAAAATCAGTTCCTAGTGCTGGTGGAGGACCAGGTACGGTCCGGGGTATCAATGGCTGGGCTGCGTGTCCATTTGACTGAGCATAGGTGTTGAGTTGGCGATTAGGAGGATTAGGAGGTTGGTCCCTCGGCTGCTGCTGCTGCTGCTGCTGGGCATGGTGTTGAGATGGAAACGATGTGAACTGTGGAGCGGACTGATGGACAGGAGATTGGTGATGTGTATGGCTCGGATTGTGGTTCGGATAAGGAGTGGATGATGGATAGTGGTTGGTCGGATAGTTCTCGGGGCGAGACGTTGTGCGGTGGTGCTGCGGGAAGCGTTGGGCAGCAGGCGGTTGGTGAGGCTTGTAAGGATGAGGGAGCGATTGCTGATACTGCGGATAGTGCTGGGGCGGATAAGTAGGAGAGGTCTGAGAGTCATTGGTGTACGGAGAGTGTTCAGACGGCTGCAATTGCTTAGAACCCGAAGGAGTGGAAGGAGCTTGATCGCGATCGGAGCGGGAGGGGTATACGCATGGGAGGTTGCGAAGGATACATCGGCGACATGACGGGCGGGTTTTGGTGCAGCGATGCTTTGAAGAGCGACATTCTTCACATGACCCAACCCTCCGCTTCTCGACACCAGCGGCCTTGAAGATGTCTTCGGCAGACTTTTGCAGCTCCTTGCGGGAGATAAATTCGTGATCGCGAGAGTAGCGAGGACAGGGGACGCCGAGACGGATGCAATTGCGACATTCAGGAAGGGTTTTGTCGCATCGAACCTGTAGGGGAAGAAGAGATAGACGAGTTAGTTTTCCATATTACGAGAAAGCAAAGGCTTGATGAATTGCAGAGGGTCGCGCGCGGTTGTTTCAATTATTTTCTTTTTCTCGCGTGTCGACCGTTTTCTGCAGGTATTTGCGGCCAACCATTATTTTGGTCTTGACTTTTGGGGGGACAGAAGAGGCCGGGTGGTCGCTGCGGCTCTCGCAATGTCGCATGATGGTTGTAGCGTACCTTTCTCGAACGACATATCAGGCAGGCTAAAAGGACGAAGCGAAAAGCAACCCGTTAGCCCAGAAAAACAATTTGACAATATCGCAGGTCCCGGCGAGATGCAGACGACGACGTCGGGACCCGAGTGCTCATACTCACCAATGTCAGCCCTGGTTTCGTTGTGCGACGTAGCAGAAGAGACTGGAGTGAGTGGCGTGTTCTTCTCCGCAACGGTCGCAGACATGACGGGCAAAGTGTCTGTCGTGTGAATAGAAAACAAGCGCGGGGAAAGAGAAGGAAGAAAAGACAGAAAGAAAAGAGAGAAATTATGAGAAATAAGATGATCGAGGCATGTCCATGGGATGGGAGATGAAAATGAATGGAGAGAGAAAGAAGAGCGGGGAGTAGGAGGCAAAGGATAGGCAGCGGGTACAGCTCAGAGACTGATGGGAGAATGTGGAAGTGAAGGATGAGCAGCCCAGCGGGATGGGGTACAGTAAGTCCAGTCTGGGTTTAGGTCGTGTACTAGTAGTGTAGTACCGCGATGGAGAGGAGACCAAGTTCAAGGTCAGCCAGGTAAGGCAAGCTGGCAAGGTAATGGTAGCGTGGAAAAAGACGCTGGCGATGAATGCGGGTCATGCAGGTTGACTAGCTCCAGTCCAATTGCTCCGTAAACAGAGAGAGGAGTGGATGTGGTGAGGGTCGGTTGGCCTTGGCTTTTTGGGTTTTGGGGAGGGGGCACAGGCCGTGCTACCGGGAGCTAAAGAGTCAGTCGAACTGGAGGAGAGGAGTCGATGGATTGGGCCTGAAAGAACCAACGGAGTTTATGGTTGGGGGGGGAGAAATGGAGGGAGTGAGAGGGAGCACAACAAGGATGGGCACAAGGATTGAGTTTTCTTGATGATTTCCGAATTAATCCTGTTCTGGACAGAGGTGAAGGCATTGATTGACGACGACAGGTGCCGCATTACCGTGGGAAAATCATTTTAGAAGGTCAACAGAAGAACCCCAGAGAGCCCCAGCGAGCCCACTAACTGCGTCTCTGGGGGCAGCTAACTGGCTGCAATGCTTAAAGGTGGTGCTGAGAATGCGCTAGGCGGAAGCAAGAAAAGTTCCGACTGCCGGCATAAAGGGAGCGCACTAGAGTCAGGAAATCCCAAATACCTGGGAGGATCTTCGCCATTAGTGCCTGTTTCTGGCGCTTGCAGGACTTGGGCGACAGCTTTTAGTGGCTGGCTGCAGTGGACCAGTGGTGAGGTGAAGAGACATGCACGGTAAAATTATTGCAGCCAGGCTAATGCAGGCGCTAAGGAATAACAGGACAAGCGTCGTTAATGTATTGATTGGCTGCGGGTTGGTTGTCACTGAGATGCTGAGGTGTAGATTTGTTTTAATGACAAGCATTAATTTACTATATGGTATATTACTGTCATCAATTTTAATAATTTTTTTTGTGTCTTCTTCTTCTTCTTCTTCTTCTTTTTTTTTTTTCCCCCTTTTTTGCTATAGCCATGCTGTAATATTTCAATGAGCCAGTCGAAAACTGAGCGCCAAAGGGATTGTGCTTCTTGTACCGTGTTATCGCGCTGTGTGTTGTGCCATCTCAGACGCCACGCTGCGTATGAGACATTTTGACAAGGTCACCCTATTTTTGGAATCGCAATTCTCTTCAAGGGAAATACATGTACAACTAACGCACATGCCGGGGCTGCAAACAACGAGATGGTAATATTACGCGACACTTGTGCGCTTCGTTACATTTTACCCAGCAAACTAGCTCACTCACGTCGCATCCAACCCCAGAAAATGGCACAACGGGGACCCTTGGACGCCCCTTGGAGCACTCTCACGTAGTATAAATCCATCACATCATGCCATCGGCCATGGAATTGGTCACAGAAAAGGGGGACTCTCCTCTTTCCAATGCAACATGCCTCGTCTCGTCTTGCTTGGCCAAAAACGGTGCTCCTCGGTGCTCTGCCCCCTTCCCAAAGGATGACAAGAATCATAATTGCTCCGCTGTTTCAATCGCCAATTCACGACTCGTCGGCATTGGTGAGCTTTGTCCTCACCCCCATCAAATAAACTCTACAAGTACAAGTAACTTTCCCATTTCCCCTCTTCCCTCCCCCCATCTATCCTCGTGACTCTCAACCCTCTTATCCCTGTGCAAGACTAAGAAATTACCCTCAGGTAACGCCATCGCATGCATTATCAGCGCCCAACCCATGAAGCGCATCCAGGCAAGCCACAACGACAAAGTCCAAGACATATTACCCACTCCCGTTCAGCTTGAGCCGCCAATTTCCCAGCGCGACAAACGATACAAGACAATGGTCTCTGCTTTGCCCAATGCCGAACCGATAGACGTACGAATCCACTTTCGAGTCATGGCCGCCCAGCTTTGACGTCAGCTTTCTTCGCCGTTTTCTGCTGTACATCACACAAACAGTCTGTTGCTGGAGTCGCGTTTGTGCATCTCCGCTTGCTTCACTCGGCACCGCCGTCAATCGGAGTCCAAACGACTCCCAATCGCTGTCCACTAGTCAGTCAATGCTCTCCAGCCCTCCGTTTATGGATTTCGCACATCGCCTCCTGTTTTTGACATGCCTGACAAGCCTCCTGGCAGTCGCTCAACATCGATCTTCAATCGCACGGCTCGGTCGGAGATCTAAATAGATGCATTGTGAGGGTCACTGCGATGTCCACACCATTCTACATGCCCACTGCTGCTACACCCCAGACACACTCCATTTCAAACGTTGTCGGGCCGGCCAATTTTAAGCATCAATCGTAAATCATGTCCGAACGAAAATGTGTGCCAATGTGCGTGGTGCGGACTTGCTGAGCACGCACCCTAGTAAGGTATCAAATTAAAATTCATTCAAAGGATCCTCGTTATCGACGGCCATCTGGCGGACTGCGGCTGTAATCACTACAAATTATGCTCTTAATTTCCGTCACAACACAACCACGCCTCCCAAAAGTCGCCATCTTTTTCAACTACTGTCATCAGTATCGCCGTGAATTCCAATCCTCTCGAAATTGTGACAATCGTCCTGGAGGCTGCTACCCGCCTTACGCACCATATGTATGCCTCTCACGCAACTGACAATTGAGAGGCGAACGTTCCGGAACCTCAGGGTCCATGAGAATGACCTACCAATGCTTACCGATGTGGCAAACAGTGCTTGGCGGCAGTTCTTTCTTTATTAGATCAGATACCAGGTGCAATTGACACCTGTTAGCAGGAAGAGATTGAAGAAACTACAGAGTAAGCGAGAGATGCAAGAGAACGGCAAGGCTTTCACGGCCAGTATGCTCGCTCTCTTTCAGAAACTGAGCGTATGGGAGCGCCACGGTGATATCGGGTTCACATTGACCATCGTGATCCAGTCTCCTTGGGATTCTCACAATCTCAATGCGGATGATCATCACGGGTACGGCAGCACATCTGGGATGTACGAAACGAATGTGTGTATTGGAGTTTGAGTCGCTAGATGTTTATCAGTAGAATTCAGAAACTCGTGGTAGTCATGGCTAAGATGATATTCCTGCCAGCACTTGCCATCATTCCATCTCTTAAGCCCGCTTAGTGAATAGCTAATTCTACCCAAGCATTACAACAGCATCACATGGTACAAGGACGGATTCTTCCTCCGTCTCGGTGGAAGAAATTGGTCAGTCGTTGCATCTTTGTCAGCTGCTTATTAGCCCAGTCTATTGGTAATGAAGTCCGCACATAACCCCACGGCCGTCAGCCTCTTGCTCACCTATGCCGATGCAGTCACTCAACCACGCAATAATTTGTCCAAAATATGGCGTCAACCACATACGCTCACTTCATCATACCGCATGTATAAAAGGTTTCAATCAATCCATTCCTGATTCCAATATCCTCGTAATCCTCATCTCCCAACAAATTATCTCACTTACGCACACTCGAGTAACATCATTCACTTCACCACTTACACACAATGGCCATCAAAAACGTCATTCACGTAGGTGCCGCCGGCAGCCTTGGTGAAGTCGTACTCCAAAAGCTGCTTGCCTCTGACTTCAACATCAAAGTCCTCCGCCGCGAGGGTTCCAAATCCACTTTCCCCGAAGGTGTCGCTGTCATCGAAGCAGACTTCTTATCCAAGGAGTCCCTCGTCGCCGCTCTGAAAGGTATAGACGCTGTTGTTTCTACGGTCGCTGTTTCAGCTATTGCTTCGCAGCAAATCATCATCGATGCTGCTATTGAAGCCGGCGTGCAGCGTTTCATCCCCTCCGACTTTGGTTCCGACTTGGAGCACCCTGTTGGCCACTCCCTTCCCGTCTTCGCCGCCAAGGTCAAGGTCCTAGATTATCTCATTGCAAAGACCAAGACTACTTCTCTGACCTGGACGTCTGTTGCCAACAACGTTTTCCTCGACTGGGGGCTGGAGTTTGGTTTTCTACTCGGTATTAGAGACGGCAAGCTCCGCATCGCTGGTACTGGCGACGACAAATTCAGCGCCACGACTCTCCCCTCCGTTGGCGATTCTGTCGTCGGTATCCTTCGAAATCCTGAGGAGACCAAGAACCGTACAGTCTACATTGATGACATCAAGATCTCTCAGAATCAGATTGTTGCACTTGCTAAACAGGTCGCCCCTGAAAGGGAGTGGAATCCAGTCCATGTCGACGTCGATAAAGCCGTCGCCGAGTCAGAGGAGCAATGGGCAAAGGGTAATATCAATCCCAGCACGACTATTCCTTTTCTGTTAAAGGCTGCTCTAGTCAAGGGCAACGGCGGGTACTTTGAAAAGACGGACAATGAGCTTCTCGGTCTAAAGCCCAAGGACGAAAAGTATATTGTCGACTTTTTGACTAAATTGTTAAAATAGATTATAGAACAGATATTTTAATTTAGGATCTATATATACGCTTGTATATACAACAATGTATAGAAACTAAACTAATATTTCTCCGAATCATTATTCGAAAGTTGAAAATGCCGTATGTGCTGCGTACCCAAAATTGCGCACTCTATCTCTATCCAACCGTTGACTTCTGATCATGAGAAGCGTCCATTTCCACTGGCGGTAGAGATGTGTCTTTGGGTACAAGTTCACTTGGCTCCGTCTTACCACATCCCGTTGGTGTGGTAGATTGCTCGTATCCAGGAGACACCGCAGACCAACCCGAGTATACCTGTGGACAAATGCCACTTTGCGGTTCTGACTGATGGATTGACGTGCCTTGGTCGTGGTAAAGCTGTTCCTGCAGATGTAATGGTTGCGTGGCGCCAATATCTCTAACGCCAGATAGGGGGCAACCACGAAGGGTGCCATGTTGTGTACTTTGAAGTTACGTGAGTGTTATATACCTATAGTTCTTCAAAGGCTAATGCTAATTGAAGATTGATACGAAACAGGAAGACAAAGTGAAGATGAGAGGAAGAGAGCTGCAAGAGATCAAGAAATGTCAGGAGGATGCAGGTAACTCTTCGAAGTTCAGGCCTAGATTAAATCTATGATTTAAACTACAAGCCAATACATAATATATTACACAAAACCTCAATACAAACAGCCTGGTCGTGGCAAATGAGGACGGCATGAGCGCAGTTCATACCCCAATTGGGCATGTCTCTGTAGACAAGATGCTGTCATGTGCTGCGATGTATCAGATGCGTGTCAAGGATATGTGGCGGCATGGGGCGAGGCTAAAACTGATTTAATTGGAAATCCTGTCTGAAACATTTCCGTTGTTAGAATTAGTATTTAGTGGTGAAGAACGTGGTACATGCAACACCAGTGTAATATTGCATGCCAGTGGTTTCAGAAGATAGAGGTGGAGGGTTGTCGAATCAAGGGGCGTTTGCAGTCCAGCGTGCCTGGGATCAAGGGCCATCCACAGCGCTTATTCTTCGCTATGGCGGGCGATTACGCGTTAAGCAAGGGCGCTGAAGAAACCTCCAAAGCTGGCACTTTACAGCGCCATCCGTTCCCTGGTTCTGCCCCACCATCCGCTGTCACGGCTCCCCAATTCCAGAGCCTCCCTCCACTAAATACGGTGTCTCGACGGTTTGTGCCTGGGAGCCGCGTTTCATCCATAAGCTCGTCTTTTCCCTTTTCTGCCGTGTCTGCCCTTCTTCCTTTCTGTCAACTCCAACACATCGTGTTGATGTTGCCGTCATAATGGCTTTCCGGCGCCAGTCTCGCCAGCGAACCAACATCCTCGTTGTCTGCGCGTTTACCTTGTTCCTATGGGTTACATTTAGAAGCTCCATATTCTCATTGTCGCCGCAACCTCGAGATCCTCCAGTCAAATTACCAGAGAAAGAGCCGCCGCCTCCAGCAGATGCGAGACCAGAGGTCAAGCACCATGTCGAACCCAGCGTTGAGCCCAAGGTCGATACCGAAGTGAAGACTGAGCCTAAAGGAAAGCCGAAAGCGCAAGCTGTGCTGGCGCCAAATACGCAGGGTCTGAAGAAGCCAGGAGACGACGACGTCGAAATGGTCATTGCAAGCATGCAGCGCGAGAACGTCACCTGGCTACACGACTACCTTACGGATTGGAAGAAGAATATTTACGTCGTCGATGACCCAAAGGCTAGATTGACGGTGCCTACAAACAAGGGTCGAGAGGCCATGGTGTTCCTGACGTATGTGGTTGAACTAGGGGCGTTGCGATCGGAGCTAACCCAACCACAGTTACATTATCGACCGTTACGACTCTTTGCCTGGCAATATCCTCTTCCACCACGCCGAGCGCTTCCAATGGCACAATGACAACCCGGATTACGATGCCTTGACTTTGCTGCAGCGGTTCCGATTCGATAACCTCAAAGATCAGGGCTATGTCAACCTGCGCTGCGTGTGGGTGCTGGGCTGCCCTGCTGAAATTCACCCAATCAAGGACGAGTCACCTCCCGTCCCCAACGAACCTATTCACGCAAGACATGTTTATAAGCCTGCATTTCAGGAGTTATTCCCCAATACACCTGTCCCTGACACCATTGGCGTAACCTGCTGCTCCCAGTTCGCCGTTCGCAGGGAAGTCATCAAGAAGCGCCCACGCGCCGACTACGTACGCTACCGCAAGTGGCTCATGACATCAGATCTTCCAGATGACCTCAGCGGGCGCGTTCTGGAGTACTCATGGCATGGTGAGTACTTGCCACTATTCAAGCTTTTTGTCTTTTCGAGCACGCACGCCACTAACACATCCCTAGTCATGTTTGGCAAGAATCCAGTTCATTGCCCCAGCGCCGGAGACTGCTATTGCAGAACGTACGGACTTTGCGATTTGAAGTGTGATGAGCGAGGCTGTGGCGAACAGTATACATTACCTCGCTTCTCGACTTTACCGAAGGGATGGCCAAAATTAGGCTGGAACGGAGAGGATAGACATTGGTCTGGACTAGAGTAATTTGCGACTGAAGATTTGTAGCATCATTAGCATTGGCACGGGAGTTATTTGGTGTTTTAGATTGGGTAATATGAACTGAAATGGACGCAATGGGACATTGCGAAGTAATAATTAAAACAATTGTTAAACCCTTGTTGTCGATTTCCTCTTGTGTTCATGTTGAAGCTTTGCGTGAAGCTCAAGCTGTTGTACCCCACCAAACAGCGCCCCACTGACTGAATCTCATCACAGCACAACACCCTCAACTCACTTCATCAACAACCATCACACCAAGCGCAACCATGGACCGCTCATCGGCGTCCAATCTCATGGGTACATACTTCTCCATAATATTCTAACATGCACGGCTAACAGCTTTACAGACACCCACAACCGTCTCATAGCAGACATCCTCACGCGGTACCGCACCCTCATGATGCTAGCTACCGTTCAAGCAGAAGGGGAGCGCAACAACGCCAACCCCGAAACGATAGCTGTAACAGGCATATCACTCAAAATGGAATTCGACGGCCTGGTAAGTTTCCCCTTCTTCACGTTATGATCGTCGCTAACTCCCTCAGTACTCGTCGGTCAAGGAACTGCTGACGCTATCGAGGAAGATTAAGGAATTATGGGTATTCGGACCGCTAGGTACGCAGGATCCAGAGCGCAAGGCGAAAGAGGACCAAATTGAGAAGGATGTAGAGACGGTGACGGGGCTGCTGAATGGACTGGAGGAGAAGCGGATGAGATTGCTGGCTGGGGAGAATGGTGGAACATGGCAAGCGTTAGAGACTAAGCAATAATTTGGGAAAATGGCGTCACGGAAAAGAGGTCTTGGGAAATTTGAAGGATGCCTGTTTTACTTTTATATCATCTACAGCGTTATGAATTCGGAAAACATTAAGAAGAAGAAGAAGAAGAATGTGTACATGTTTAGCCCTCGCCACCCTCGGGGTCTTCGTCTTCGTCCTCGAAGTTGTTGGTTTCCGACTTTCCAGGCAGTTCGGAAATCTTGAGTCCTGCGGCGGAGAGCCATAGGAAATGATTCGACTTGAATTGGTCTACTTGGTTGAAGAAAGCGTGGAAACTGATTTGTTAGCTTGTTTGTCATGCAGTGATGGATGTGTAACTTACGCATTCTCCTTTTCCTCTACATCAAAGATGCGCTGGTAGATTTGCGCCTCCTTGAACGCAAGCATCTTGTCATTATACTTGTCAAAGTCAATCTCCTCCTTGCCCAGGCTCTCCTTGGCACGACGGTTGTAGTTTTCAAACACAGGTCTCTCCAGCAGCAGACCAAGACCAGGAGCCTTAGGAATAGCCATCTTGACGTTTCCGTAACTCTCCTCGATCCTGTCCAGGGTTGTGCCGCAGCGTACCATCAAGCTGGCTACACCGACCATCTTGCGGATTTGGTGCATCATGAAGCTCTGGCCGTGAACCTTGAGAGACAGCCATTCGGTGTTACCGATGAGGATGGGCTTGGGGTTCACGACAAATGACTTGATGTGGCGCTTTGCAGAGGGGTCTGAGAAGGGCTTCTGGATCGTGTAGTTATGGAAGTTGCGCGTGCCTTCGTACTTGTTGAGTGTTTCTTGAAGTTGTTGCAGGCGGGTATGTGTGATGCGGTACCGACGCTTTGCGGCGACGTAGGCAGCCTTGACTTCGCGCACGGCGAGGTCGGTGACAGTGAGTTGGTGCTTGGGCTTGACAGGGGCGGCAGCTGGTTCTTCTGCAGCAGTCTTCTCAGATGATTCCTCGGCCTTTTCCGCTGTCTTATCTTCGGCCTTGTCGTCGGACTCCTTGCCATTTGAGTCGTCCTTCTTGCCAGGTTCTTCCTCCTCAGACATGTGCACTCGTTCCAGCACCGTGGCACGCACTTCTGGGTCCAGTTTGTCCAAAATGGGCTTGATATCGTTTTCTTCCACTCCGGCCCAGAAGTCTCTTACATCCGCCCATCTTGCGTTAAGGTCTTCCTCGGCGCCGTATTCTTTGCTAATCTCCACGAGCTTTCTGCCGAGGTAGGTCTGCGGGTGAGGCGGTAGCAGACAGTAGCTAGGCAACAAGTACTCGTACCATCTAGAATCGCAGTATTGGTAACAGTTGTAGCTGTTGTTTGTACGCTGAATGCCCCAGATGCGGATCTGCTCCGGCAAAGCAGCGTTGATCTTTTCGACAATGTCCTCGTCCTCAATGATGAGCTTCAAGCTAATAACATTACCGGCGGCGTGCACTCCCTTGTCGGTTCTGGCGCAGCGAGCCAAGCTAGACTTGCGCGGGTCGTCCGCATTAGCCTTGGAAATGGCACCCGCCTCGATGAAGGCGCGGAACAAGTCTCGCTCGATCGTCTTGTCGTCGCCGTTGACCTGCATGCCCTTGTATCCGGTACCAGAGTATCCAACCATAACAGCCACCTTGCGCTTAGGTCGTCGCTCCTCAGAGGCAATCTCGTCCTTGGAGAAAGGGTTTGGCTTCTCGACTTCGATCGACTCGCCGTTGGCATTGACCTTGCGTCGCTTGAACTCGCGGTAGTCGTTGGCCGCAGCCTGTTGCTTTCGCTCTATCTTCTGGCGGCTACCATCTGATTAGCCCCATTGTTAAAAATACGATGCGCTAAGAAGCAAACAGGAGCATTGTACTCGGGGGACGGTGTATGTTGACTTACTTGCCGTGTTCCATTGTGCGCTTCTTGCCGCCACGGAACTTGGTCGAGGCGCCTTTGTGGCCGCCACGGCCGCGGTTGGACTGGTTGTTACCATTGCGGCCGCCCGCGCCACCATTAAACGAATTAGACGACTCGCCATCAGGAGCCATGTTTAGTTGCAGACGAGGATGTTTGTCGCAAAGCGGCGCTGGTCCATGCCAAAAGTTTTCCGCTGTCAAATTTCGTCTCCAAGTTTTTTTTTTTGGTGGGGACTCTGGAATGCCCCACTCAGATCTGGGTGCAGATTTCAGGGCCTCCGGGCGCTGCTCCAGTGGTTGACGTGGGCTGTAGGCGCTGTAACTCAGTTCTTTAGGCTCTCTGGTCAGTATCCGCAGTCTCGCTGACGCTAGAGGACAGAGCAGCAAGCACACTGTTGTTGCGTTTGGTGTCAAATAAATCGACATATAATTGCAGAAACTGGAGCAGTAGAAAAGAAATATGACTCCTTTTCTTCGCTTAAAATACAAACTGTTTCTTGACATGATTCACTGCTCTACATCGAGCATCTCGCGGCATATTATTGGGAAGGCTCACGAGGCAGGCTGCTCAACCAAATGTGACAAGAGGGAGAAGGTCAGCTCAACTAACTCAACAGCTTCCAGGACGAGACGAATTAAATATGATGAAGAGAAACTGGTTTGTACGCGAGGTACCGTTTCATACCTGGCCAAGGCCCTGGTTACTCTAAAGTCACTCGAGATAGAGACAGCCTACGCTGCTTGCCCCAAGCCTACAGAGAGTTGGATGTGTGCTTTTCAATTACACGAGCGCCTTCGCCAATACCTCAGTTGAATAGCTTTGTTGATGTAAGAGAGTAGATGACGGTATTACGCTACCGAAGATCAACCAAGGCTGGCTCGTTTGCTGAAACTCGGCTTTACTCGCCGCAAGGAGAGATGACGACGACGTCTTTCTCGAAACGGGGGATACCAGAGCTGCCCGAGATAATGCCAATCTTTTCTGCGTTTGCTTATAGTATGGCATTCATGGGGTTTCATATTGCACTGGGGGAGCAACATGCGCTTGAGCTGGAGAAGCAAGCGACCGCGATAGCCATAAGTCTTGTGGAAATTAGCATTCCGCCAGACGACACATTGCTTCCTTCGACTTCATGTTTGCAGGAACTGCGGCCCGCTCACCTCTCACTACAAACAGAAGAACGGCAGCTCTATATGAAAAGTGCAGAATGGAGTGGGAGGATGGTTTGTACAGATACTTGTGTTCGATTCCTGAATGTGTGGGTGTCTCCAGGTCGAGAAGAAGGAGGCAAATATCAGCCTAATACGGTATTTGTATAGTATGCTACCCTCGTATTAGCATCTACCCTAGTACCTTGCTTTTGCTTGTGGCAGTGGTTCTACCGGCTCGCGCATGCTCGACAACCAACCAACAATCCGGGACCATGTAATCGATTGCGAGCCATGGGGTGGCGATTGCGACATGGGCGCAACAATGGCGGGGGAGTACGCAACTACCACAGTGTCCTATCATGGGCAACGAAACAATCCCCCACCCTCATGACGAAATACTCATCGTTTGTAATCGAGTTATCCGATTGCGGAGAAGAAACTAAAGGGAATAAAGGCAGCATGGAGGTTCTTAGCCTTGGTGTTGCAGCGCTCGGAACCTTCAACATTAATAAGACACAAAGCCTCCCGCGAAACTAAATTGAGTCCCTGCACATCATCATTATCCTGTAGTCTGAAAGATCTGTCTGAATCATGGCTGCCGCCGCCGTTCATCCCCCTGTTCTAGCTGGTCCCGCTGGCCAGCCAGACATCTCCTACGCTCCAATTCTTGATGTTTATGAAAAGCGAACCAAGAAGCGACTTGAGGATGAGAAGCTTCAGAAGGCTCTTCCTGAAGGCTTCCCAACCAAGCTGAAGTCTGATCTAGTTTGGGATGGAAGGACCCTCGCAGAGACTTACGATTGGAACTACGTATTAACAGAGAGCGATATTGCTGAGATTAACGAAGCTCTGAAGCACTTCAAGTGTAAGTCCGCACCTATTTATCCCAATGCTACCGTGATTTCAAGGTAGACCTCAGACTAACTTGCCGATTGTAACAGCACTGAACTTGGGTCTTGGATACATCACACAGGAAACATTTCCTCTGCCCAAGCTTCACAACACCCTCCGTGAAATTTCCAAGGAAGTGCATCTTGGCCACGGGTTCAAAGTTGTGCGTGGTGTGCCAGTCGACAACTATACCCGTGAGGAAAATGTCATCATTTACGCTGGAATCGCTTCGCATGTAGCCCCAATCAGAGGCAGACAGGATCACCAGCTTGATGGCAAGCCCGCGGACGTAGTTCTTGCGCATATCAAGGACCTGAGCAACGAGGTTGACCCTCACAAGATCGGTGCTCCATCTTACACTGCCGATAAGCAAGTCTTTCACACGGATGCGGGCGACGTAATTGCCTTGTTTGCGCTAGGAGAGCCTGAAGAAGGCGGACAGAGCTTCTTGTCTAGTAGCTGGCACGTGTACAACGAGCTTGCCGCTACTCGCCCGGATCTGATTCATACTTTGGCCGAGCCCTGGGCATTTGACGAGTAAATGAGCACAAATTCTGAATACGCTTCTACGAGATACTGCTGCTGACCAGAGACACAGATTCGGACGACATGGCAAGACGCACACGATCCGCCCATTGCTTCACATTCAACCCGCCACGGCAGACGCGCCGCAACGCCTAATCATCCAATATGCCAGGCGAAGCTTCACAGGATATTGGGGTCTGCCGAGATCTAGCGATATCCCACCAATCACAGAGGCTCAAGCAGAGGCATTGGATGCGCTACACTTCACGGCGGAGAAGACCAGAGCTTCACTTGACTTCCACAAGGGAGATATTCAGTTTGCCAACAACCTGAGCATCTTTCACGCGCGTGACGGCTTCCGCGACTCCCCAGAGAAGAGGTTAGTAGCACGCCACTAGCTTTTATTGGCTTAGACTAATAATCCTAACAAAAGACGCCATCTGGTCCGCCTGTGGCTTCGTGATCCCGAGCTGGCATGGCAGACGCCAGAACACTTGACAGAACTTTGGGACCGTGTCTACAAGGACGTCAAGCCGGAAAACTCCGTCTTCCCATTGGAGCCAAAGATTCGAAGTGCCAGTGCTGGCAAGCCTGACGAAAAGCAGCAGCCTTACACATAGTGCAAGGCAGCGCAGGGATTCTAAGTTTTAGAAGTAGTCCAATATGAAGTTCAATAACAATAAGATACAATTGATTGTCTGAATAATGCCATTGTCAACAAGACATAGACTAAATCGTTCACTGCAACAGCCTCAGAGGTTAAACAAGTAAAACTTAACGGAGAACTGGTTCAATCAAGACAGAAATATCCAGCATTTCCAACTCGAATCCCTTACGACAAAACTGTTATATTGATAGGCGTCTATCTTTGTCTATCCTTGTCCGCGGAGTGGAGTGCACATGCATGTCACATCTGTAGCAGACGAGCAAGGCCACTGTGACCCCATATCGGCGTCGCATCACCTCACCGTTGCGAATATTGCGCCATGAAATCACCATGCGCGAGACGGTGTTTCTCTACCAAAACCTGCAGTATTCTTCCTATCTTTTCCCACTCTTTGCTACTCTCCAATTGAGGGACTCCCCGCTTTGCTCTCCACTGATTCTCTGAGCGGCAGAATTGCAATGCCATCTGCAATATGGATATGCGCGCTGGCTGAGCCGGGCAGCAGATTGTGCTATATATAATAAAGAAAGCAGCGTAGCATTGGTTCCCATACCTTACCAGTTAATCATTGCGTGACGCTTGCAGTCTCCTTTGTCAAGGTTAATCACCACAACATTCCAACTTGCGTCTCTACATTATAGATACTTGCCTGGCTGGTTCAGGACGTCGAGAACCAAGCAGCAGTCCTTCTTGTTTTAACATCATGTCGTCGTTCTGGCGTCGACGCCCCTTTACGGCAAAGGAGGATAACGATGTTGCCGTAGTTGAAGCTCGTGGCTCAACTTCTGATAGTGATCCTTCTGAGTTGGCTGCTGGTGATACCTACTACATTGCAGGCAAAGCTGCAAACAATTCAGAAACATTTTACCAAGATGCTTCTGGAGCTCCTATTGAGGAATCATCGCCTCTGGGGTATCATGTCGGTCCATTGACTATTATCTTCCTCAACGTCAGCAAGATGATTGGCACCGGAATCTTTTCTACTCGTGAGTAGCGACTTGACAGGGTACTTTGTAGCACCGGGTCTAACATCACATAACAGCATCAACGATTCTCAAGGGAACTGGCAGCATAGGCTTGAGTTTGATATGGTGGGCCCTCGGTTTCCTAACTTCTCTCACGGCCTTTTGTGTATATCTTGAGTTCACTGCATATTTCCCCAGTCGCTCTGGGGCCGAAGTCGTGTACCTCGAGCAAGCTTATCCTCGACCACGCTGGTTGTTTTCCACTACCTTTGCGTTCCAGACTGTAATTTTATCTTTTAGCAGCGCCAATTCCTATGGTAAGCTCGTCTGAGTCCATGTGCACAGCCCAATACGGAGTGGAACAGCTAACGATACTAGTCCTGGCGCAGTACATCTTCAAGATGACAGATTACACCCCTACGGACTGGCAAGTGAAAGGAGTAGCCGTAGCTGGATATACCCTAGCCATTGTTCGTATGTCTCCTAACACCATGAATGGGTAGCTTATAGACCAAACTAACATTCATAGTCGTCGCATCTCATAACCGCCTCGCATACCTAGTCGCCAATGGCGTTGGATGGGTCAAGCTTGGCACGCTTCTTTTCATCTCCATCACGGGATTTGTTGTCTTGGGAGGAAAGACAAGAGTCGAAAACCCAACAGCAAACTTCCATAATGCATTTGAGGGGTCCCCAACGGCGTATGGTGCCACGAATGCCCTTTACAAGATCATATTCTCATACGCTGGTTTTGAGAACGCTTTCAATGTTGCCAACGAGGTCAAGGTTGGTGCAAACAGCCCTTTCAACCCACGGTAAACACCGCAGCTAACATTACACGTATGCAGAACCCTGTTAAGCAGATTCGCCGTAATGGAGTAATTGCCCTGGTGGTGGTGGCCGTGCTGTACATTTTGACAATTATCGCCTATTACTCCGCTGGTAAGTAGCGACATCCGCCATATATGTCGTCATCATGGTGACAAGTCTAACTACTCTACAACAGTCCCCAAGGAAGCGATTAAAGAAGGAAAGCTGACGGTGGCAACGCTCTTCTTCACTGCCGTGTTTGGAAACAGTAGTGCGATTAGGGGGCTAAACATACTGATTGCACTCAGCGCCTTTGGTAACCTGGTGGCTGTCTCATTGGGCCTATCACGTATCATGCGAGAGTGCGGACGACAGGGCGTCTTGCCAGTTACCAAATTCTGGGTATCGACCTGGCCATTCGGTACGACGCTGGGTCCGTTCTTGTTCATGTACGTGATTACGCTGATCATGATTCTTGCTCCGCCGGCTGGCGATGCTTTCAGCTTTGGTACGTAAAACCCCCCGGGTCTCTGTCTATTATATACTCTGTCAACTTTCTAACTTGTCCACAGTCAGCGATCTGCGCATCTATCCAGCTTCCTTCTTCGACTTCCTGATGACTATTGGTCTTCTGATTTTGAGACATAAGCGAAAAGGGTTGAACCTGCCAAGGCCACCTTTCAAGGCATGGGATGTGGTCATCTATTTTAGCATTCTGAAGAATATTTACCTGCTTGTCATGCCTTGGTATCCCCCCGCTGGAGGGGCGACAGGAGGCGACGTCAGCTTCTGGTATGGCACCTACATTGTTGTGTCAATCGGCGCGTAAGTTCATATGTCCGCTCTCTGTCAGTATGCATCCTTGTTTTCAAAACTAACAAATCCAGTCTTCTTGCCTGCGGTGCATACTACTGGATCTGGATTCATCTGCTGCCGTATCTCCGAGGCTACAAGATTCGTGAGGAAGTCGTTACTCTGGACGATGGATCGAGAAGTCACCAACTGATTAAGGTGCCAAAATCAGAACTTGCCCAATGGGATGCGCATCACGATCATGCTGGCCGTGTTATTTCGGAAGGCCATCGTCCTAATGATAGAGGGCTAGATAGCGGCTCATTCGACAACGAGACCAAGGGACTCCCTGTCAAGAATTAGAGAATAGAAAGAATTCTCAATGTTTATATTAATAGTTCTAAACTCTTACATAGTCATCTCGATCGCGATGCTCTCAATTCAGTCAAAGTGCTGCTTCTTTATGTAATCGAAAGGTCTATATTTAGTTTTGACGATTTTCTGGCTAGCACAGATATCCATGAAGCGTATCAGGAAGAAATTGCATGAAAAAATGTGTCAATGGAAAGTATTTAGGTGCTTGACTCTGATTCCTGGCTGCGCTGCATCTTTGCAAGTTTCTCAAACAGAGGGTGTGGTCCAGACTCGGATAAGCCTTCGATACCTACTTTCAAGAAATGCCCAGGCCCCGAGAGTTGAGATCCGAGAGCACCTTTTACCTCGTCAATATCCCAACCAGCCCACACAAACCGACCATGTAAGTGCTGAGCCTGATCGCTGGCAGCCCAGACCGCAAAATGACCTGGTAGATCCTCTAAAAGAAGGAATTAAAGTCAGAAAGTGAATAAAAGAATCGGAAAATCTTTGAAGCTTACCGTGATCAAATGGAACTCCGCTGTTTTCGTCGTATCCTGCCTTTCTGGCCATGTCTGTAAGTACACCTCCTGGGTGGAAGCTCACAATCTGCATATCTTCGACTTTGGTGTCCTTTGCAATCTGCTGCAGCAGCAGCGTACTGGCGTTCTTGGTTAAGCCATATGTCGGTCGCTCTGGAGCCATGGTGGACCACATGTACGCTGTCGTGGATGACAGGTTGACCAGAAACTGTGTAAGTGCCGCACTGGTCAATCGCCAAGTACTTCTCAATATCTTGTGTGTTGAACCTTACCTTTTTATGGGCTGTATCCGTGTTTTCCTGCTTGTAGAACCTCTCAGTGAGGTCCAATGCAGATCGAATATTCGTCTCAAAGTCTGCCCACACAGCATCACGTCCAGATTCGAGGATGGGGGCTACGGCGCCGCCAGCAGCCGCATTGAGCACTAGGACATCAATGATGATGCTCTCCTTCTCAAAATACTGCCACATTTCTGCCACTGATTTTAGATTCGAAATGTCGCATGCTCTTCCGGTGACCTCAGTAGGAGATTTTAGAGTGACAGCCTCGCGAGAGAGCTTCTTCGCAGCAGCATTGGTTATGTCGGCTCGGCGACCAATAATGATGACTTGCTTTGCAGAGGCTTTGATAAAACTTCTAGCTATGGCAAACCCAATTCCACTGTTGCCTCCGGTGACCAGAATAGTTCTTCCCTTCTGACTCAGCTCCGGGCGCAATGGGCAGATGGCCGCATAAGGCTCCGAGTGGTTGATTTTCAGAGTTGGGTGGCTCATGTTGGGCAATATTCGTGCTTGATCGGCTTACTGATGGAAAAATTATCAGGTGTTTAATAGAGTGAAAAGATTGGAGAGGCTAGGTTTCTGATATGTCTCTTGGTGAACACTATGCGAGGTAGGTTGCTTGCCTCCTTTTAAACCATTGCCACGCCTGAGTATCCCACCCATGGAACTCATGAGTACGAGCATGCCAGCCCTGTCTGTCTTTTCAATCCGCTCAAATACTGATGTTCCAATGTACACGTTATTCTTGATCATAAATCCCTAGCGTAAGTTCTTCTGCTGGCTGAAGTCTGCGGCGGGTAAATTTCCGCTACTCAGGCCAACTCCGGCGCCATGTAAGTCGAACCATCGCTGCGGAATTCGACTTGCGGCCCCACTGGCGGGAAAGGGGCCGTGATCAGCATCTCAATCATGTCTGGCGCACTTTTCGCCTCAGTCAAACATGTTACCCGAGCTGCATTTGTAATCTCTTTTGCTGTACTGTGGCCAACGGGCTTATGATACCCTGAACATCAAACCATGGCCACGTCGGTAGCTAGACTGCCCAAGAGGCTGGCCTGCACTGGCTGCACCAAGGCGAAGCGCAAATGCAATAAGCAGACGCCAGCTTGCCGCCGCTGCGTAGAAAAAGACTTGGTCTGTCGGTATCCGGCGCCGCGCGTCCCTCCACCTTATAATCTTGTCTACTCTGAGGACGGTGAATGCACAACCATCCCGAATAGTGATGATTCGGCTCTTTCCAACGATGCTTCTGGAACGTCAAAAAGCGCAACAGAGAGTCTTTCGTTCACAGACGGCCTCGTCCAAGTTCAGCAGCTACATGATCCGTGGTTCCTGTCTCCACTGTCGTGGAAAATAGACCACAAAGATGTCCTAAATGCCCGTATCTACTTTGGCGATGGTGCTTTGATGTACTTTATTGACAAGGTGCGCGGCTGGCTGGGACAATGGACTAGCGACGGCTACACCCCATTCATGCACAGCAATTTGTACAAGGCTGCTCTGCCTGAGTCTATCCAGGACGCATTCACAACTCTTACCGCGTACCAGTCCCAGAACCAGGCTACAAAGAGACTAGTTCTGTACATCATTGAGCAGCGTGTCGACCGGCTTCTCGAACAACAGCAGTTATACTCTGGCGATGTCGCCGTCATCATGCTCGACATTGTAGCGCATCTGGCCCGAACCCAAGCTCTTTTGGTATACAGCATTATATGTCTCTTTGATGGCGACATTCGTGCTCGCTCTCAAGCTGAGGGCTATATCGAAACTCTCACCACATGGTCTAAGCAGCTATGGCAGAGCGCGGGGCTATGCGTCGCCTCCAATGACGGTGCTAAAGGGCTGGTGCCGAATAGCGGAAATGAGGGCTTGCCTGTTCCTAGCCTGAAATCAGATGGCACCATGGCGTCTGTATGGCAGGCTTGGTCGTTGTCGGAGTCTATCAGGCGGACGTACATTACAGTAACTCTTGTCACTGCCGCATACCTTACACTTAAACAGGGATGGGCACCTTGTCCTGGTGGTGTAACGTTTAGCCCTGGAGCCGGACTGTGGGCAGCAAACTCGCCGTACTCATGGTGGAGGCAAATGAAAAAGAGTCCGATTGGCCCTTTACAATGTGTCCGGGCGCATGAAATTTTTACAAGTAATTTCCCATCAGATATAGACGAGTTTACTCATGCTGTCTTGGTCGTAAGTTATGGGCTAGAGCAGGTCAATCAGTGGCAGGATAGGGTTGCGTTAGAGAGAGCTTAGATATGCCCGGAAGCAGCAATCCATCATACATGCACTCTTACTACTGCGATGTAAGAATTGAGCTTTATTGAAGACTATAAAATACAGCGTCTGAACAGAGCTGAAATCAGTGTAGGGGTGAAAGCTTACATGCTGCCACAGACAGACAAAAGTCTTCCTCGGTCTGCCAACTCATGGTCAGTCTTTCCGGAATACTGAGGTATAGGAAAACTGTCAAGTGATTAGGTGACGAAATCTGACAAGCAGACATTTGAAATTGGAAGACGCTGCCGAAAGAAGTGGCCAAAGTAAATTGTCGTAATAGTGAATAAGAGCCTGGTGGCTCACACACAAGGTTTGGAGGACAAATGCAATTGCTCTGCTTTTTGAAGTCAAATAAATCGAAATATAATTACAGTAACTCGCTGAAGCTTTTTTGCATTGCTCGCTTTTTCAAATAAAACACCAGGTTTTTCTTGTTCCGTTCGTTCATCATTAACCATACACCTTGCGCTCCTTATGCACAGTCGAATACGCCATCCGTGGTAGCATCTTTCGCATCTCGGCTAGAGTTATCTTCGCAAGAAACAGCGCAGTGAAAAATCACAGCGTTGTTTTGCTTATATTGGCCTCGAGCAACTAAACAACCATCGAGTTTGTGCATTGAAATCGCAACAAGTCCCTTCTGGCTTAACGTCCTCTGGCTTGGAGCTGGCTTCAACTGGCACTGTTGAGAAGAATCTCTAGCGGCCAGCTTCTCACCCTTTTTGCTTTTATCAACAAACGGACAGTCAAAAGTCGCAATGTCTTTGCCAGTCGGAAGTGTTACACTGGCGGCAGCCGCTGCAGTCGTCGTGATGGACGTGCGACCTGTAGCTGTGGACAAGGCCGTTCGCTGGGTCGACACAGGTGCTTCCATAATTGTTATTCTCGTTGCATTCGCCCTTATTTCATCCGTTAGCATCTTCCATTTGATATCGCTGGCGGTACTGGTAGTAACTTACACCTTGTTGGCGGTGTTGGTGATGCTAGCAGTGGCAGCCGGCTTACTCTGTGTAAATTGGCTCTCATGAATACGTCCAACCACCGCGGCGACAATCAAGCAGACTATTACAGTAATAAGGATGGAAGTCATAAGCCGGATTATGAGCTTCTTTTTTAGTCGCGATTTTGCTTTGCTTTTCGCCACGGATGCAGTCTCTTCTTGGTACTGAGGCGGTTCTGCGCTTTCCCCTCCATCCCCGAAGGCGTATGGCGGAGGCTGGTTTCTGGGGCTTGATGGCACGCTTTCCGCGAGGGTCGTGTCGCTCGACGCATATCCTGTATTTGTTGAAGTGCAGCTGTCTGGGTATTGGCGCTGGGCTCTGGGATCGGGCACAATGGTAACTGTCGCCATTGTCGACTACGTGACTGATATCACAACATGCGGTACAGTTGGAGAAGTTGAGAAGCAGTGTTGGTGTTTGGCCAAGTTTTTTACAGCAAGGAAACATTCAGGGGACTTTGAGGTAAAAACTGAGCGAGCTGGGAGCTCTCATACCAAGGTCTTTGGTGTCGAACATGGTGCATCATGAGTGGCCTCACGCTGGAATGACAGGCGCCAGATTGTCGCAGAACAGCGGGACTGCACCAATCACGGTCGGCTGTAGGGACTGAGAAGATGGGCTTTTCTCTTTTTATTCGCAAGATCATCTGCATCGTCATCCCTTGACTGATATGATACTTTTTTTTTTTTTTGACGTCAGAATTCGATGAAGCTTTTGATTCCGGCTGCTGGGTACTATCAGTGGTTTCATTGGAGATACCATGGTACATAGTGTGGTGGCCTGACCGATAGGGACTACATATGTCAGGCTAGCATTATCAGACGCAAATATTAAAAATGTGTATTGGTATCAATTGGTGTCGACTGAGATAGCTGATAACGGCAGCGAATGGAGCAACTCCCTCCTTTGGCTACGCTCCTTTTGACTTTGTTGCGTGATTGTGGTTGCACAGTGGCGGACGCTTGTGACAGCACATTGGCTTATTTCATCAGGACACACTTGATGGGTGTCGCGCCACCCTGATAGATAAATGCGTTGAATTTTATTTTTATTTTTTACTGGCTACAATGTCCGGCTTTGTAATGGAGTCTGTGCGAGACAGGATAATGTTACGAATGAATTGGCAGCGATTGGATGGTGCTGCCGGGTAGGCGCGTAAAGTTTTGGGGTGCGCTTGGGAGAGGCCATGGCATCATTTGAGGCCAACTTAGAGACGGGTGAGTCAGAACTGGTAAGCATGCAATTCTGCGTGGAAGAAAGAAGAAGATTTTTTCTATATAGCACATCTGTCAAATCACATCAGAGCAAATAGAAGAGAACGGAAGAGGAAAAAACCTGATTGCTCGGCGCGTACGGCAAGACTGACAGGGACCATGGACCTGGATGGCGGATGTCGGTGATGAAGAGGCTGCAGAGGCCAGGCGACTGGGGCCGTAGATTCCAGCAAATCGGATGGTGCGAGAGAGATTGAGCAATAATGCATGGTGATAGTGTAGTAACAGCGAACCTCGCCATTTGCGAGGCCCAAAGTTAGTTGTCTATTGGAGCACCCAGCAGTCTTTCTCCACTAGTGCCCTGCACCCTTGACCCAGTATTCTGGGCCTCTCCCTGCTGGCCCCTACCTATCGCCCCTAACGAACCGCCTGGGATGGTGCTGCTAGCGTTCGGCTCGTCGGAGTGGAGACTTTATTGTCACCCGATAACGCCATTCTCGCCCCAGAGCACCCAACCAAAGCCCATCCTCGCGCTCTCAAGGCCATCCAACCCACCGCCGTTGTCGAGCTAGTCCGCAAATTGGACTATTGCGACATCTTCTCCCCAGACGCTTCCACCGATCTTGCCTCCCAACTGCTTTCTGCTGCCGCTCTAACCCCCGTCTTCCATCGCCTGGGCTCTGCTTAAAATTATCTGCGGTGCCACCACATTGCATTCACTTGCATAGCGACATCTGCACTGGAACCAGCCAGTGTCTTGCATCTCAATTTTATTTTTTTCTTCAAGACCATACGACACCGCACACGACACTGCACACGACACCGCACACTTTTTTCCATCTCGCCTTCTCCCGCTTCTTCTTCCTTCTTTCATCATCCTGTTTCGGATTACCTGCATTCGCCCTGCATTCCTCGTCAGCATTTAAGCTTTGCCCTGGTCGTTGCGTGCTTATCTCGTCGATGCTCCCCTACCAGTTCTGATCTAAGCCCAGAGCACGCCATCTGCATCCTCGGCCACCTCAGCGCTTGCGACACTTCCGTTGCCCATTGCATCCGCCCGCCTTATATAGACACTGCCGTCCGCTCCCTGCGCGCGGCTCACCGCATCCCGGCTCGAATGGCACCATCAGTTTCCCTCGACGGCGACAAACTGCCGTCCTCGATTCAGCACAACGATGTGACGGAAGAATTTCGTCGAGACAACGCCATTCCTACGGCCACCAAACAATTTTCTTCCTCTTCCTCCTCCTCCTCCTCCTCCTCTTCTCCCAATACCAACAACGAATCCAATAAGAACCAACCGTCTCGAGACAACTGCCTCCCCAGGCGACACCAAGAACAGGAAAAGCCGCGTCCTTTCAAGATGTCCACGGAACTCGTCGGTAAGACCGTCAGTCCCTTCTTGAAGGAGCACATTCCTGGCTTGTATGCCCCCGTTGGCAAAGAGTTCCAAGATTTAACCGATGAATCGGCTATCCGGGCACGCAACAAGGATGCAAACACTCGTTACTGTTACCGACACAGACCAGACTCCAAGTGTCGTCGAGCTGCCGACGAAAGCAAGATGGGTATCATCCAAAGAGTAAGCCCTTTATTTATGTATTATCTGTTCTAGTGTGTATTGATACTAAATGCCATCAAGGATCTGAATAGTCTTCCTGCTGCCGACCAAGAAGCCATCACCCACGTTTGGTCTCTATTCTCTGCCGCGCCATCTAAGCAAAGAGACCTCATGCTGCAGGGCATTATTACTCAATGTTGCTTCCCTCAACTATCTACAGTGTCCCGCGAAGTACACGAGCAACTGAAAATCGACTTCCTCGCCACCCTTCCCACCGAACTCTCCTACAAAATCCTCTGCTACCTCGACACCGTCTCCCTCTGCAAGGCCGCCCAAGTCAGCCGACGATGGCGCAACTTGGCCGATGATGACGTCGTATGGCACCGCATGTGCGAACAGCATATCGATAGAAAGTGCACAAAGTGTGGCTGGGGTCTACCTTTGCTTGAAAAGAAGAAGCTCAAGGCATGGACCCGTCATCAGCACACTGCCCACCCCAAGGCGGAAGATGATGTGTCTGCCAACGACACCAACGAAGGGTCAAAGAAGAGATCCATGGTTGTCCAAGATGGCCCAGCCAAGCGTCCCTGTATGACTGGCCCTAGCCATTCTCAAAACCAACTCGATGAAGAACGCAAGTTTCGGCCCTGGAAGGATGTGTACCGTGACCGCTTTAAAGTTGGCTTCAACTGGAAGGCTGGTCGATGCAATATCCGAACTTTCAAGGGCCACGAGAATGGTGTTACTTGTTTGCAATTCGATCAAAACGTTCTTGCCACTGGATCATACGATACCACCATTAAAATTTGGAACATTGAAACAGGTGAAGTCCTTAGAACACTTCGTGGACATACCTCGACTGTTCGTACCTTGCAGTTTGATGACGGCAAACTCATTAGCGGAAGCTTCGACAAAACCATCAAAATTTGGAACTGGCAAACAGGCGAGTGTATCAGCACTCTGCAGTGTCACACCGAAGGTGTCCTGTCGGTACATTTTGATGGACTCACTCTTGCATCCGGCTCTATCGACAAGACCGTAAAGATCTTTAGCTTCGACACCAAGCAAACCTTCTCCCTGCGTGGCCACACTGACTGGGTCAACCATGTTCGCATTGACTCACCGTCTCGCACAGTCTTTTCTGCCTCTGACGACTTGTCGATTAAGCTCTGGGATCTGGACTCGAAGCAATGTATCAAGACTTTCCTTGGCCATGTCGGACAGGTTCAGCAAGTCCTGCTGATGCCCCCTGACTTTGAGCCTGATGAGGTCCCTAGCGAGGATAAACACGAGACTGCTTCTGTTCATAGTGGACGCGGACGCAGCCTTACGCCAATCCCTGCGGAGGCACCTCAAACCGAGGATGCCCGTGCCACTTTTGGCTCCGGCTTTGTGTCTGATCCTTCTCGCCCTCTTCCTCCACGATATATGCTCACTGGTGGACTGGACAACACAGTCCGCCTTTGGGACATCACCTCTGGCAAATGCCTTCGCAGCATGTTTGGTCATGTTGAAGGCATTTGGGGACTTGTTGGTGACACACTCCGAGTTGTCACTGGCGCCAACGACTCCATGACCAAGATTTGGGAGCCTCGCTCCGGTAAATGCGACCGTAGCTTCACCGGCCACGCTGGCCCTGTTACCTGTGTCGGACTGAGTGACAGTCGCATGGCTAGTGGCAGTGAAGATGGTGAAGTGCGACTGTACAGTTTCGAAGGCGAGACATTAGAAGAAAGGGGCACACCCTCATGATCAACTACCGGTTCCTTGTTTGGATTTGATTTGATTTGATTTTTTACTTATTTAGAAGATACCTTATGACACCTGCTTCAGCAAATGCAAAAAAATGTATATCTGGGATACTTGGCATAGATAAACTCTCGGGAGGCATTGGCGCACCTGGCGTTTTGACTTTTTTTCTTTTCAATTTACTTATGAGATATATACACGTCTTCAACTTTTGTGACACTTTTGCAATGAGTGAGATGAACCAAGCCACGACAACGACAACACCACGTATGAAATAAAGGTGCGTCAAAGCACAAAGCGAAACACAAATTTATAATTTACCATAAAAGAAATTTGCGAATATTACAAATGATTGAGAGAAGATGTCACTGCACAGTCGCCGCCTAAGCCTTGTCAGAGTTCAACACCACCTTACAAACACCACTCATAGGCTCAATCAAGACCAAGTTCGTCATCTCCATACTTTCAGGCGTCGTCTCAGGAGCCAACTGCGCCTTGGGAAACTTTCTGAGGAACAAGGCTGCTCCATATCGCAATTCCATCATGGCCAGGTGCTTTCCAATACAAGCTCGCGTCCCCGCACCAAAAGGCACAAACGACGCCGCCGCAGCTTCAGTCACAAGATCAGGTAGCCATCTGGTATAGTCAAAGCGGTCAGAGTCAGGGAAGACGGCAGGATCACGATGGATAGACCATGATTGTGACATGACAGTTGTTCCACCGGGGATGAAATGGCCACCTAGCTCAGCGCCAGACGGGGGTACGACTCGAGGGAAAGGCGTGGGAGCAGCATTGTACAAACGGAGTGTTTCCTTGATGACGGCGGAGAGAATCGTGCACGCTTCCAGAGCAGTATCAGTGAGCTCAGGCAAGGCGCTGAGTTCCTCCATCAGTGCCCCATGGGCGTCAGAGTTGTTGAGGATAGCGTAGATCAGGTACGTGAGAGTGTTGGAGGTGGTGTCACTGCCGGCAATCATGAACGATGCGGCCTCGACGCGCACCTCTTCATCAGTGAGGGTTTGTGCCTCGCCGGCTTTGAGGACGTGGGCAAAGGCATTATGAGAGCCGTTTGAGTTGCGGACGTTTTCGAGGGCATCGTTGCCGCGGGCTTGGAGGATCTTCCAGGAGTGAAACATGCGGCTGTTGCGCAGGACGGGGAGGCGGGAGGCGATGGCATAGAGCCAGGGCATGGAGAAGGCGAAGAACGCGGCGGAGCTGGAGGGCTTGACTTCTTCGAACCAGGAATCTTGCTGTAGGTAGTTAGCATTTGACATGTACGCGTGTAGGTGACGTACCTTGCGAGCTTTGAGTTGGTCAAAGGACGTTCCAAACATGACGTTTGAAACAACATCGGACGCCATCCACACCCACCACTTCCGGATATCAACTATATTGCCATCGTCACTCATACCTTCAACTGCAGCGGAGACCTTCTGCCTTATCATGCACTCCCATTCACTACGGAGCGCACTCACAGAGAAGCCTCTGCCGAGCAACTTCCTCCTCTGTGAGTGATCAGGGACACTCGTCATCTGGAACAGACCATATGGCGGACTACCGGCATCCGTGGGGCCAAAATAATGATAAAAGTCCGACTTGACGAAGCCGCTGCCAATCTTGTGGATTTGCTTGTAGGCTGTGATGTCGGAGATGAGGACCTCGTTGGGACCTGTGCGCACAAAGGGACCATATTCTTCATGTAAAGAATGATAGTGCTGGACTTGTCGATGAGCCAGGGAGGCAAAGGTGCCTGGGAGAGAGGTGAACTTGGAGTACCATGGCCCTGGGATGTGGCGGAGGGGGTTGAAGATGGTTTGGTAGAGGCGCAGGGCCAGGACGAGGACGCCACTGCTGAGCAGGAGGGTGGCCCAATTGACGGGGATGGTTTCTACTGTAGACAACATGTTAAGAGGGAATCCAGTGTCTCTATGAATTGGAAATAGGTAAATAGAACAGCGTGTACCATGTCTTTATACATACATCGTCAGTGCTGCGAAGGTTCCCCCTCTACCCGTTAACATGATGCGTGACCTTGAAATTGTTCATAATGTATGGACAAGTCATCCGGCGAGATTCTGACTCATTAACGCACATTTTGTTCTTGAAAGCTCTGTTATACGACTCTCCTTACCGCATGAAGGCATCGTATGCGCAGTGACTAAGCGGACTTTGACCGGGGTTGAGCAGAAAGCGAAGTCGCGAGGGGTCTAGTGCCGCAGATTATATCGATCCGAGTGCCGTGCTTGCATGAAATTAACGGTCCGTTTTGATTGCGATTTCCTGATTGTGAGATAAGGTGCGGCATGTCGTCGGGGAGGTCGGGGGGGATGCGGCTCCGATTTACACGAAAAAGGCGGATGGTCCCGCCTCTCATCGTGAGCTAAGAGTGAGCACTCGTTACTCCCAGAAAGGTCGTAAGAGAAGTTTAGCGGGTTTGAGTTCGGCCGAATGAACTAGTTCCGATACAGGGGGCTTTGTGTATTGCTTAGGTTGATTTGGTCCTTAGATAGGATGCTGTATTATCTGCATATGCTTGAAATGCTACATACGTCTTCCATTGCACCAATTCCTTCCTATTTCGCCGCTTCTCGTTCACGATAAATGCCCTGCCGGAAGACTTGCTTGAGCTCAGTGGCCGCTGCAGTATCGGTAGGCGGCTTCGCCTGCACAGCACAAACTCCGCACAAGTCATTCTTGCGGTCAATAAACCATGCCAAAGTCATACCACCTCCCCAAGTTAAGGTCTTCTCGCCATACCAACCATCAAGGTCTTCTAGAGTAAGGAGGCCTCCTAAGCCGAAGCCCGCTTTTGCATTTTCATCTAGACCAACACGGAGAAGCGGCCCAAGTGGGCTGTGAAGAGCTTCACGATGAGATGACGTTGCTTCTGGTCCAAGCTGATGCTTGAACATCTCCTCCGCAGTAGCCGACTTGAGCAGCCTTTCATCATTGGAAAGCAAAGAGTGCAACACCTTGATGTAATCCAGACCCGTCATGAAAAGACCATGCCCACCAAAATCGCCCTTGCTGCGCTGGTTCATCTCTCCAGACGCTGCCAAGACTGCCCGCCCAACACCCTCAGGATCTTCTGGATTCAGATCCACCATTCGACGACGTAAATCCTCCTGCGTCACAGGGTAGAATGCAGCGTCAGTAATGCCAAGCGGGGTAAAGATATGCTTCTTCATGTGCTGGCTGAGCGTCATTCCCGTAGCGCGCTCCACGATCCTACCAGCCCAGTCCATACCTGGGCCATACATCCAGCCCTTTCCAGGTTGGAAGTCTAGTGGATGATCAAACGCTTTTTCAACGGGGCGTCGTTGGCCGGGAATAGCGGGATTGTTCTTTGCCTGCCATTTCATGATGTCGGGTCTGAAGAAATAGTATGCTTGGCCATGGCTGTGACTGAGAAGCATTCTGAGTGTGATTGGGCCTGAGAGAGGTTCTAATATCGCAGTTTCACCATCTTCAGCAAAGCCCTTCATGACCTTGTGGGATGTAAGCTCTGGCACAAACTCGGAGACGTCGCCATCTAATGTGAGAATACCTTGGTCGACGCATTGGAGGGCTGAAATGGTAGCGATAACCTTGGTGCCCGAGGCTAGATATAGTACATCGTCTAATTGTTGCGGTACTGTTTCACCGGATTGTAGAGTTCGGTTGCCGAGCGCTTTGTTATACACAAAGTTGCCCTTGGTGTCGGTCGCACAAATCACTACGCCGTTAATTCGACCCGCCGCAATCGCGGCTTCGAACTTGTTCTCCAAGCTGTCATTTTTGGTGGTGTCAGCCATGATGTTCAGGCAGTTTGCCGATAATTCTCGAAAAGTATAGAATAGAGATCGCACGACAACGTTGCATTTAAGACAATCTGAAGGGTCATATGCTGGCGGAGCACGTAATCATCAGCTTACTAGCACCACTTTCAGACCAGATCAAATGAGCCGCTGAAGCCGATAGAGCTGAGCTTGTCATTTTACCTATTACAAAGTAACGATCGACCGGTTCCGACAAAAATGCGTCTTTCGCTCACAGGCTCGACCAACCACGCGAATTTAAGGTGAGCGGTCACGATCAAGAGGTACAATTAAAAGGACTTAAAGTCTCGCCTTATGAAACGCAGATTAGCTTCGCTAGTGGACGTTGTGCAACACCAACGTCAGATCGATCCGTCGCCTGTCATCAGAAGCGCTAATACGATCGGGAAGCTAGCGTCTCCAATAGTGTATAAGGTCTAGTAATTGTACATTCCGTATAAATGAGGTATATCTAACGGCCAACGATTCAATTGGACGTCTAAGGGTTTGTGCGCAGTACTTTCATGAATCAAGCATGCGCTTGTCTATCTGTTGACCAGTTTAGTCGTCTAAAACATTCGAACCTCTGGGTTCGGTCTATTCTTTACTTTGCGATCTCAACACCAGCAGATGCACCTGTGAATAAAATCAGAATATGCGGAAAGTAGAATTCAACGAGTCGGGCTTACCCAGGGCCTTCTTGATATCGCCGTAGATTGCGAATTGGCCAGCAGTCAAGCCGCCAACCATGAAAAGACGGGTTGGAAGACCAGCAAAAGATCCACGGACGCCAAGCTCGCCGGCGATCTTGACCAGTCGAGACACGGTGCTCTCACCAGGCAGGGCCTTTGTCTTGTTAATTTTAGATAGCATAGTGTCGGCTGGCTGAGAAACGATGGCAGCAGCGAAACCAGCAAGAAGACCAGATCCCAAGTTGACTGCGGTCTGGGCTCCGCTCGACATGGTGGACTTGTCGAACATGTCAAGGATGGTCTCGGCGATCTTCTCAAAGGCAACAAACTTGGTGATTGTGTAGGGAACTCTGCATAAAAATATCAGCCTCGGTTCTTCTGTTTCGGTCACGTTCCAATTCACGAGAGCAAAACGGAATCATGGTGCATACTGTTTGAAGAGAATTGGGCCAAATCCGGAGTAGAAGGCACCGACACCTTCTGTTTTGAGAATCTTTCCAAATCCACCAATAAGGCCGTTCGCATAGCTAGGCGTTGAGACTAGGCGGATGCGAGTAGCCTCGAGAGGACAGAGGGCAACAGAGGCGAAGAACTCGGCGCAACCAGCGGATACAGAGTAGACGAGTGCGCGATTCTCACGGGCTTTATCAATGCCGAGAAAGTCGATAGACTTTTGCTTGAAGAACTCATAACCGCCAAACTTGAACGCGCCTTGCATGAAATAGCCAGCGCAAGTAGGGCCAAAGCCAGTTGCAAGAGCACCAACTCCTTCATTCTGGATCACCTGGCGAAAGCCGCCAATCATACCACGATTGTACGTGGCAGGGTCGAGCTGGATCCTCGTCTTGACGCTATGAAGTGAGCGTTAGCAGAGGGTAGCCATGTTAAGAGATGGTACAACTGTACACGTCAACTGGAGTAAATGCACCATGGGTTATGGAACAACCCAGTGCACCAGCGAGGGCAAAACGCGAGTAAAGATCAAAGCCCTCGGGTTTTTTCTGTACGGCCTGAGGGCCGAGGGAAGCAGAGATAGCAGCCATTGCGAATGTGGTATTGGAGGTACGCGAAACAACACACCAAGAAGATGGGGAGTGACAGAGACGAGCCTTGGTTGGATGAGTCGGAAACAAATCTGGTGCAGGTTTATGCCTCGCACGTTAGGCAGTCATCGTGAGAATTCAGGTGTCCACATGCGTGTCCAGTGCTGGAAATAAGTAAACCCACTGCAGGGATAAAGATTACTTGTTTTCACTTTTTCATGGAGCCAGACTGACATTTCGGCGACATTTTCCAACAGAGGCTACTCAGCGTGCGTTATTTCTACAGCAATCCATCAACGTTTTACGTGGGCTCGCTCCTCTGTTGCGACAATACCAGCGACGCGAGGTCATTTTTATGATAATGTCCTTTGTTATTGGAAAGAGACAATAGTCTTTCTCGCCCCAGGACGATTAAATAAAAACACAGGGGAAACCAAGAGAGCGCCGAGCAGGACAAGAACCCCTAATAAGCAGAGACCTCGTTTGGCAGGTGGAGGTTTATTAGCGGGTCTTGTCTACCAGCATAGATATTTACTAGGACGGCCTTGTTTTTATACAAGTCATGGCGCAATGTACAATTGTTACTGTGTTTGAGCCGTCTCTTGATAAGCATGTGTCCGATATCTAGCGGGTGGCTGATGTCCAGACTGGCCGTTGACGAAGCCTTTAAGGCTGAGGATTGTTCTTCAAGGGTCTCCCTCCGTACGACTGACTATTCAACTGAAAATAAAAATGCCAAGATCCAATATTTCTGCTGGCCAATTGCATAAAGGGACCCAAAGTCACGCCCTTCTGTTTCGGTTGTAACTAGGATGTCAATTCTTGTGTCCCCCTTTCCCTTTATCCAAAGCAGGTCTGCCTATACTGCAACGAGAACAAGACAATTTAGTTTCCCAATATCTTTTGAACAATGGCTGAAACCTCATCCGGCCGACTAGCAATGGGAGCATGGTCGCTGTTCAACTTGTACACCGTAGGCTCGCGGCCACTGGCCGATTGAATCAGCCCAATCATACCAGCCTGTACATCCGGAGGAATGATCATGTCCTTTTCACAAAGAATGTAATGAACATTGACGTCGGAATATCCGGCATAAGTAAGAGGCTCTTTGAAGCTGAGGACAGAGTGGTCAGCCATGTTTTGGGCCCATTTGAGGCCCTCGTCCTGCGGAAGGTCGGCAAACGTGGACATGGCAACCATGTTTGGCTCAAGCGACATATAATTGTCCTTGGAGTAAATCTGTTAGCCTCTGCGTAATCAAGCGGTACATTTCCAGCTGAAGATGCTTCTTACATCCATGTTGACGAGCTGCTCCAATTGCTCTTTGTTCAAGTCGTAATTCGAGACGCCGACTTGCAAGATGATAGAAGTCAAGTACACAATTGTCTCGACACCACCAGTCTTGCCTTGGGCAGCTCGCGCCTTTTGGGAGAGCTTCTGCAGACTCTGGGTGCCTGGAATGCCGCCGTATGAGTGAGTGAGAATGACGACTTCCTTGCCCTGGTCGAGTAGAGGCTCAACCACTTTAGCAATTGCTTCGGCATCGTCGGTCATTGTTGCTGCACCCTGGGGCCGGCGACCAATTGAGGGCAGATCGATCGCGAGTGCTTGGACGCCATGCTTGGCCAGGCTCTCGATCTGGACTTTGTAGTTCTCCGCAGGGCAGAACGAGCCGGGAACTATTACTAATGTAGCCATTGGAAGACTGTATCAAAAAAAAAATATAACCTTACGAGCTTGTCTGAGTATTGTACTTGGACAGAGCCCAAAGAGACGTCTACTCAGTCTTATACAAATCGCCAAGCGGTACACGTGATAAATGTCGCCGACACAGCCTGCCCGTCGTTCACACCCATATATCACAGTAGATCGGATGAGGCAATAGCAGAATAAGCTGTGAGATAGATAGTGCTCCGTCTGGGCTTGTGGTGGCGCTTATTAGCCAAACAATGATTGATCAGCGCTGCTGTAACCTGAGCGTATGGCAGCACGCAGTGGGGGTGGGCGTTGCTGGCCGCACACACACCTCACCATGTACAATGGCTGTAGTGTCAGATGCGTATTATAACACGCATCTGAATACGACGAAAATATGTGTCCCAAGATCAGGATCTTCCTCCCCTTATACAGACATCAATAAACACGGTAATGAGTGCAAGACCCAAGCGACGGACCCGGCATTTATTAAACGACGGCGTCACGTGTGACCCGGAGAGCAAACGGCCACGACTCGACTAAGCCCAGTTCAACTCTGATATACTCTCGCTCTCAAACAGCATAAATTTGTGCTCAAACAGTCAATTATACAACAGTAGAAGCAATTGGTCCTGTCATTTCTCTCGAATCTGCCACAAAATTTCACCACACTCTCCGACAAGATGGACGGACCACCAGAGTCTCTCGACAACATGTCGCCGTTTGTGACCATGCGGCCAGGCGGACTGACAGCTCTCATCCAATCTATGGAACACACTGGGTTTCACACTTGGGGCTTCGTCATTTACCGTGGAACTTACGGTGACGACGCCGTCTGGGAGCGATACATGGTCTACTTCAAAAACGCCATAACGCTGATGCTGAAGCAGCTAGACGAAGACAGGCTGCTGCCGCAGTACAGCAAATGGACGGTCATCGAGGATCCTGCTCTACAAGATCAGCCCAAGGCGGTCGTCCGTGAGCGCTTCCAGCAGTGGGTTTCGGAGGCCTCGGAGTCAAGAGACGGGCCAGGCTATGATAAGTTGGCTGGACGGAAAGTAGCCCGCTTCTCTCACTGCGTCTATGTTGACGAGCGATGCCTCAGGACTTTTCGAACCTGGGAAGAATTCAAACAGACGCATGAAGACTACGACCCGGCAAATCCTTTCTACCCAAATGTGCCGCAGGTCGTATGTGTCCTGATCAGCAAGGACTGGGAGCCACCAGGCTCAGGGGCTTCTGGCCAGCCGGACGTCGAAGGCTGCGACCGATTCTACGTGGGCTGGACATTTACGACGCCTTCTGCACTTCCAGAGGCTTACAATGCCCTATGTTCGCAGATGACAAACTTGAAGTCATGGTACTGCCGACCGCCTCTTCTGTATCCATCTGCTGCCTATGAAAAGATTGTGCCACCTTGAGCTGCGGAGAATTGGCGAACAGGAGCGCGATTTTTTGTAACACAATATACATTACCTTAATCAAGCATGGATAGGAAAAAAAAATTGATACAATTTTAGTAACAATCACGCACTTCAGCGACAGTTTCCGCGATGGTGCTTTTACGGCTTGAACACAATACAACACACCACCATCAGATTCAGAATCAGATTCAATTAGGTTAAAAACGACCATTCTAAATATCTGGAGGTGGTCTGACTATGACAAGAGCGAGGTACAGCTCATCTATTATGGCAAGTGCGCTGATTGCCCGCGGTGTATTGGCCACCGAAGGCTGCTGCAAAGCACTCCTAATCTGGTTCAAGTGCGAGTGAAGCCAGCTATAGGCTCGCGTAGTCAAAGCCAGGTACCAATTGCTGTCAAACTCGGCTTGATATGTTGCGAATCCTCTCAAGCTGGGGACGGCCTGCTCAATATTGGTGGCGGCGGTACGCAGGGCTCTGCGGTTGGCTTGAATAACGGGGAGAGCGTCGTCATGATGGATATATTCGAAGACTTCAATAGCGGCGCGAATGCGCTGGAAGAGAACATCCTCGGTTACGAGACCGCTAATAAAGCCTTGAAGGTTATTATTGAATACGTTTTGGTCTTGAATGTTTGCGTTGAAGTTGAAGATGTTTCCTTTCATCTGGTTCATGTCTCGGTCTGCGCCCATCAGACCTTGTCGGTTGGTGGTTGAACCGAACTGGTCGAAGAAGTAGGCATTGGGCGTGCGAGTGTCTCTCGCTCCTCTGTCTCCGCGGGGGAATGTGTTGGGTGGTAATTGACGATTCCAATCCGCCACGATGTTGTCGCCGTTGACTTGGTGGATTACCGGAGTTCCATCCGGTAGTCTGCCTCTTGAGGCAAAATGGAGAAGGTCCGAAACATATTGACGCTGCAAAATAGGTTAGATATGTTGATATGATATAGACACCAAGATAAGAGGAATGAGGAGGGATAGCAGTGATGTAAATAAGAAGGACAATAACTTACATCTGGGTTGTGCTCTGTGTCGTAACCAGTGCCTGTACCACCATATGATTGTCCTAGACGCTCAGATCGAGTAACACTGCTAAGGGTTGCCGATTCCACAGATGGATTGGCGCAGTTGTTTCCTCGCGGGCGGAATACGAGGTTGTGTGGAGGACGTCCATTCGTTGAGTCGTCCAGATGGGTAATACCTGGGTAGCTTCGAGCCAGAATTCGGAGAATAACGTACGTGCCCGAGATAAGAGACAGAATTTCACTGTTATAAGGTTCTGGCTTGCCAGCTCGAGTATCAAGCGAGTGAGTGTCGCCAGCTACTGCAAGCTCAGATCTAGCAGTGACGCCATCATCATCTTCCTCATCACTGTCAGCGTATGGATCCATGCCAGTTCGGAAACCCGAGCCAAGCTTTGGATCACTCGATCGTACACCACAAGTTGCCTTTTCAAACACAGAGGTGTTGGGCGTACAGCAGAGCGTAGGCGAGCGACCCCAGTTGCAAACCCATCCTCCTTGGTTACCGCGATGGTCTACCAACAGTGTAGTCTCTGTAGCACTGCAGCTGTTGTCGGCGCAGTCGCCTTTACCAATCCAGTGGCAGTTCTCAAGAGGAGCCTTTTTGCCCTTGCAGCAATATCTCATCTGAGGGTCGTCAAAGGTACCACACTGTCCATCGACGTTGACAGCCTGGGCGACTTCCATCTCGTCACTGGCGCATTTGGCGCCGCATTTTGACCAAGCACAAGCACCAGTCAGCGCGGAGAAGCGTTCATCTTCGCAGCAGAAGACCTTATCACCGCGGTTGCACTTCCTGGTGCCCGACTCCGAGTCTGGTCCACCACCGTAACGCGAGCGGAAGAGAGTTACTTCTTCGTTGTGGCACTGGCCATTGCAGTCTGCACCACCACCGCGCCACTTGCAAGTCTTGGGTGCAATTTCCTTCTTGCAGCAGATTGGCTTGACGTAGCCCTTGCCACAGCCAGCATAGTCATTACCAACAGAGACAGTTCCAGGGAAATGCGAGCTGCAACGCACGATATCAGGGTCGACACATTCATCAAAGATATGGCATGATTCGTGATAGTTTGTGGCAGCGAGGGTAGCACCGTCAACCCTCTGGTGAAGGACAACATTGCCTGGGAGGCCACCTCCGGGAGAATAGTTGTTGTTTGACTTGATTTCTCTTCCGAGTAGACCTGAATGAGCAGAAAATGTGTAATCATCGAGATCAGAAGCCCAGATTAGGATTCCAGCCATGCCAACTTCGTTGGCCCATTTGACCTTTTGAGCAAAAGTCTCCTTGTCGTCAAAGGAAATCCACTGATCTTTGTCCCATGCGAAGTACTTGACAGCCGCTTCCTCGTCGTGCTCCAGCTTGATGTCCTTGTTTTTCTCGAGGATGTCCATGATTTCGTAGTACGCCAAGAAACCACCAGTCTTGGTGCATGGTCCAGGCCTGGAGGCGTCGCTGAAGCGGCACCCAGGCTTAGTACAGGAAGGATCACTCAGAGTGAAACTACGGCCATAGAAACCGAGACCAAGGTTAACCTTGCCTGGAGGCACCTTGGCACGCCAAAGGAGTTCCGAAGCAAGCTGAATCTCGGTCAAGTTGGTATGTGGCTGCACCTTGTTACCAATGGCATTGTCTCTGTCCCAAAGTCCGTGAATATCATAACTCATCAGATTGGTCCAATCGGCGTATTTGAGAAGTGCGGGCACATTGAACCAGCGCAAGTACCAGTAGGATGCAGGAATGGTGAAACTAAGCTGGTAGTCTTTGCCAGACTTGTCAAAGGCAGAGCGAATTTCGGCAAAGAGCTTGACCATGTTCCCAGTATCCTCAGGCTTGCCACCACGATCCGAAGCCCCAGGATATTCCCAGTCTAGGTCGATGCCGTCAAAGTTGTTCTTGTAGAGGAAATCAACGATTTTGGACGCGAAGAGACTCCGGTCAGCCTGAGAAGCCGCGATGTGCCCAAGAAGAGGCTGTGTCTCTGTGCCGTTGTCTGAGAATGTCCAGCCTCCAACACTAATAAAAATCTTGAGGTCAGGGTTGGCAGACTTGAGGCCAGTTGTCTCGGTGAAGACAGTATCATATGTCTTGCCATCAGTCATGGGGATCAGCTCAAAGCTTTTGGGATCGACGAAAGCGAAAGCAAAGTTGATGTGAGTAAGTGCATCCAGAGGAAGATCTTCAGGTTTGCTCTCGTGACATTTAGAGCGCGCATTCCAACCTTCGTAATAGCCAATGACACGCTTAAGCACGTCGCCCTGCTTATGCTCAGGAGGGGCTGGGTGCTCAACACAGTTGCTCTGGCACTTGTCGTTGCAGAAGTCATGCAAGGTACCACAGAATCCGAATTCGGAGCAGCAAACATTCAGAGGGCATGTCTTGCCCGGTTCAGCAGCGAACTGGCCACACTCGGCGACCGCATTGCAGTTGGACACACATCCAGCACCACAATACTTGGGGCCATAACCGCAGAAGCCTCCTTCACCGCAGCATGCGCCGTTTGAGCAGGGTTTGGCTGCACTGCAGGAGTAGTCCTCGTCTTCGGCGGCAGCCGCAGCTTGGCCAGCCAACATGGAGACGTTCCTTGCCAAAACATTGGACATGGAATAAATGTCAGTTCTAGCGTTCAAGAAGTGATTAACATCCCGCTTGAAATGACTTTGGGACAGGTGGCTGCTGTCGTCAAACAACCAACACACTGCTGCCAGAAGCAAGGCTAGGCTTGTAAGCCAAGCTTTGCTAATACGAACAGTCATGGTGCAAATGAGGATGGGAATGCCCCCAGAGAAAAAGGAAAGACAGTAAGGAAAGTACACTTTGAGTAAAAAAGAGTGAATGAGTGATATAATGAAAGACGTAAGGAGTGTAAGTGATGTATTTCCTCAGATTTACTCTGGGAGTCCAAAAGAATGACAAAAAGATGAGACAGAAAAGCTCATTGAGCAGATGTCCTAATCCGTTTCGCACCAAGCCCGACAGGATCCCAGCCAGTTGATATACAAACACGTTCCTACTCGAAGCGAGAAGCCTACCGAACCATGCAGTATTTTCTGTATCTTTGCAATCTTGTTGAGACCCATGATAGCATCCACTCCGACGTACATGTGCATATCCCTTTCGGAGCCGGCCATTGCTGTAAGTCAGGTGTTGAACGAGACATGTCGTTCCCAAACTGTTATAGGGCCAATTAGACAAAGCGGATACGGCTTCGTTTAAATCATTAGCGTAAAAAACCAAGGTTTCGGACAGCATCCGGAAACTAAACATGGACAAAGAAACTGAATCTCCATATCGAAGTGGCAATCTGGAGGGGTCTCATTTCGGGTTCTTCCCTTTTCGCTCATGGGGCGGCCCGCGTGGTTCGCTGATGTTACATTGCCAGGGCCTGGGCTTTTATTCGTCTGACATTTTTGGACCCTGATCTCATTGAGCCTTTTCTTTTATTCACAGGGCAGAAGCATCAGTCCGAAACAGTCAGACGGATGGTTGTGCTTTTTGGCTTGTCGAAATGGTTCGCGATATCACTGTTTCAGCTGCATAATACATGACAATAACACGTTATGCCATTGATTCCGATCAATGTTTTGCAGCATACCCTTGGGGGCCAAGTCACTGCCGGAACCCTTGGTCGACGAGCCGAGAACGATCTATGTAGAAACCCACTTGTACCTGACAAGGTTGTTTGAACCCTGTTGAGGGCTGAGAAGCGGGCAAGGCTGGAATTACGCCGTCGTGCATCGTTTCAATATCGGCCGGCTACCAGGTTTGCAGCGTGGCTGCGCATCAAAGCTGGTTATTGTTTCTCGCGTCTCATTCAATCAGGGACTAAACGGGTGAAAATTTTGCAATCAGGCTCTCACGATGGATCCTTTGTGATCATGAAGGTGTGCCGAAGCTGATATTTGAGGCCCGGTGATCCATCGTCGTCCGCATGCATGAACTCCGGTGGAAAGCAAAGAACTATAGTATCATCCGTCCTCCCAAAGTTGACTAAACGTCGGTAGACTTGCTTCTCTGGCACTGCCTCCGTTACTCTCTGGGCATCCATCCATTCATTCTTTCTCTTGCTCTTTCTTTTCTCGTCCTTCAGTCTCTCATTAAACCACATTCTTTTGAACTTGATTTGAGGGTCACCAAACACCCTTCATCATGAAGTTCTCAATACTTCAAGTCAGCCAGGTTTTCTTGGCTGCTGCGCCAATTGCTGCGCAGCAATTTCCGACCTATAAAACCGACTATGCGTCTATGAAGTTGAGTAGTCAGTGTACTGAAGTGCTCAACACTTTGGTGGACTGCCCTGATGTGCTGTACAACTATGCGCCACAATTGTTAGTATTTATTCGTCGGCATCAACACGGTCCCCTGTAGGAACAGTGCAAACGGTGCTGTGTTTCCCGTACAGAATACTAATAAGAATCGTGTAGTGTCGGCGGCAGCCTTTCTGCCCAGGTAATGAGCCCTGATGCCGTAAAGGCTGTGTGCATTGATAAATGCCGAGCCAGTTTGGCTGCGCTTCAAGACAAGATCAAACAAGCCTGCTCGGCTTCAGATCGCATGGTTCACGATGGATATTCTTATCCCGCCACTTACATGGCCGACATCTACCTCTTTGGCTACACTCTTTCTTGCCACAAAGACAAGGGTACAGGTAAGCCCTGTGATCTACTGTTCAATGACTGGCGTGCCAAGCCCGAGGAGTCGCATGACTGCGATTACTGCGCTATTTCGTCTCTGCAGCTGCAGCTCAAGAACCCTGTCTCCTACGAGGAGGATTCCGAAGAGGACTTCAAGTCTCTCACTCAAAGCTGTTCGGCTACGGGATACGACTACGTTGTGCCCACGGGTTATTCGTCTAAAGTTGGCGGCGCCAAGCCCACAACCACGAGCGGCCCCCCAACTGGAACTACTTCGTTGGCGTGCCCAACTCCGTACACTGTCAAGGATGGTGATTCTTGCGATTCCCTCTCCCAGGCCAAAAATGTGTCCACATTCGGCCTTATTGAGACAAATGGTTTCATGATGCCGTGCCAACCCCTCACTGCTGGCAAGAACATATGTCTTCCCCTGACCTGTCGGACGCATCTCCTGTCTTATGGAGAATCATGCTATACTCTTGGACAGTTATATGGCGTGACTCTGGCTCAGCTCATCAACTGGAACGACAACTTTGATCTCGACTGCCAAAACATCGGCCGATGGGTAGGCACATACATCTGTGTCGGGTAAGATACACCTTCTATTTCTCCTGTATGATACAAGCCACTGTGGTACTAACTTACATCATGTCCAGTGGCGTAGGCAGCCCTACTACCACAACCCTCCCAACTGCGGCACCAGCTCCCACAAACGCTGCCCCTCACTCCAATCAGAACTGTGCCTCTTGGCACACTGTCGAGAAGGATGAGTACTGCGCCAAGATTGCCAGCAACTTCAACCTGCCCTTGGATGACTTTTATTTCCTCAATCCAGACCTTGACACTGCCTGCACCAAGCTCATCCTCGGCGAGGCATACTGTGTCAAGGCTGTTGGTGATATCACCAAATACCCTGGCTATCCCACGGACGAGTCATCAACCCTCTTCCCCAAGCCCACTGTCAATGCGACGCTGCCATCTCCCACAGTCTTACCGCATGGTCCAGGAACAGACTCTGATTGTTCCACTTATCAAAACTGGGTGGATGACTCCGATGTTCAAGATGATTTTGGCAAAGAGATTTTGAACAAGTGCACAACTTTCACTGCACAGTACCAGATCCTGTTTGACAACCTCACCGACTGGAACCTTAGTCTCGACAAGGACTCCAAGCTCTGCAAACTGCAGAAGGGATACAGCTACTGCGTTCAGAAATCTTCTATTTCAAGTAAGTAACATGAATCCAAAAGGCGATGTAAGCCGACAGCACTGACAATGATACTCTTTAGACACAACTACTGGACCTACATCGCTGCCAACATCCACTACAACGACTACAACCAGCACTTCTAGCACGCCCACGTCTTCAGCGCCGCCGTCCCCTACTCAAGACGGCATTGCTGCGAACTGTAAGAAGTTCTACAAGGCTCAAAGCCGCGATACTTGTGACTCGATTGTGAAATCCAACCGCCCAGCTACTTTGAACTTGTTGTAAGTGGCAGTAACTACTGTGTGCCAGACACAGACTAACAATGACGGCTTAGCTACAAATGGAACCCGGCAGTAAAGAATGGTAAGTTATTATATGTTTCTTCCACATTTATTTGCACCTTCTTCAACTAATGGCTGTATTAGATTGCTCTGGACTCTGGGCTGGATACTACTACTGTGTTGGTGTGCAGTAACTTGGCGCGCCGCCGGTTCGTTATAGCACTGTCGAGCAATAGTGTATCGTGATAGGCTATTCGAAATTTTAAAACTTCACATTACTGCACAATGTACGTTGCACAAGCGACAATCCAACAGAAGCAAGTGTTTGTAGCTGGGAGTGATGTGAGGCGCATCATCTAGCTTAATGGCCGACGTCAAATTCGTAGAGATACTGAACTGGGAATGAGGTGATGAAGCGGGAACAACAGTATCACACAATTTTAATCTCAAAGTCCAATTATCACATGGCCGCTGTATGGCAGACTAGGGGCCGATTTCCTGAATAAGCACAACAACGGGCGAAAGTAGGCTGTGACGATGGTGCTAGAAAGTTGAGCCAACAAAAAACGCAGTGTTGATGGTTGACTTTCAGCCATCTTTTCATTCCACGTTTGTCTTCTTTGACGCCCGCGGGCTCTCTCGGGTGCACAAAAGTGATGGCTGGCTTTGTGCTCGCTGGAGGGCTTTCTTCTCTGGTGAGAATAAGGAATTTGAGTAACTCGCCACAAAGCATATGGCTAAACTGTTCCAAATTCCCATCATTTGCTCATTCGTTGAGGTTGACAGTTTGCTTCTCACAAACAACCAAGAACCGCATCATTGTTCATGAGAGGGACTGCTTATTGCAACAATGAAAGCTTCAATACAGAGCCTGTGGATTGAAGTTCACCACCAACCCCAACAAATCCTCACAAGAGGAGACCTTGTATCTGTTGTGACTCAGCTTCTGCCAATTGACGCCTCAGAAACCACTTCAGAAAGCGCGGCTGATGACGGACGTCCCATGGCAGTTCCGCTTGTGGAACTAATGGAGTAGCGTCATCTACACCTGCACCTTGAATAATGTACATCTTCTAGGTCGGTGTGAGCCTGTCCCAGAGTCACAAATCAGCCTGACTCAAACGCGTTTGCCGTGGGCTTCTAATGTAGTCAGGGAATACATATACACAGAAAGCATATACCTGATAGCCCTAACACTGCGCAAGACATGAAGCTCGGCCAGCCTATTCCTGACTTGTTGTACGGATACTCCCGCTGTGCATGTGAAGTGAGCATTGTTTTGGTAGCATCATTTCATCCCATCTAGCAAACCCGTTCTGAAACAAAGCAGCGACATTGGGGCTCACTGGCAGAGGCGGCAGTATGAGTTGGCATCAATTCCGATGCATTGAAATAGACAATACAGAATAATCCGTGCTCGATGCCGTGGTTGAGGAGAGCGAGTGAGAGGCTGGCGATGCTACAGTGATATTGTCCAGTTGAGCGCAATTGCTTCATGTCATTGCACGAATGCGACGGAGCCGAAGCGATGGGCCTCGTAACGCCGGACGTCCGTAATATTTTGGTCTCCAGCGTATGGATGGCGTTTGGGCCGGGGGGCGGTAAGGCAAGGCAAGGGAACCTCGGTAAAAGCCGGTTCGGGAGGCGACGGCGGTGCATCACATTCACTAGCTGTTTAATTTTCCCAAGAAACCCAAGGGCAGTGAGCGCAGCACCCGACTCGCTCCGACGGTGTTTATGCCACTACTCAAACAGGTAATTACGGTTGGAAATTTACCATTGCGTAAGGATTGGAAACTGCAGAGGCTCTACAGCCGCCCCGCAGAGTGCCGAGGATCTAGATTGAAGGTGGGAGCAAGATGGATGTCGACAGTGCACTGTAGACAGGAGGAGGGAAAAAAGAAACAGAGTGCGAAATTGAAGAAGAAAAAACTGAAAGAAAATAAAAAATTTAAAGGACCACACCATAGAAAGCTTGTACTCAAGCAACAAACAACCAATCATGACCTCGCGGCTGTTGCGTAGCTTCAAATGCCCGGCAATAAGGAAAAGCCCTCTAAAAAAGATCCCCTGTAGACGTGTGTAATAGAGGACTTGACGTCCAATCACAGCGCACTGAATCCTTCGGCACCACACTACCCTCTTTGTCCCTGCACACACCCCTTCCGCCCACCCGGACAGCGCACTGCATAGCACAAATACCTCAAGGAGCGCCCTTAAACAGACCAGAGAAAAAATTGCAGCAGTGTAAAATTCATGGAATTGGAATGCTGGGACCTCTGGTACTTTGCACTCGTAGTTTTTAAGCATCTTAAAAATTGCCGGAGCCTGTTTGCACCTCGAGTAGCAAATCTCGCTTCTGGGCGTTGTTGAGGCTCTGTCTCGTGATGGGCGTGTGCCGGCTGCGCGCTGGGGGCGTGAACCAACTAAAAGCCGGGGGACGGGGCAAGGAACAGAGCAGAGAGGCCCTCTGGAACGCTCCTACTCCAACTGAGCTCGCGGCTTTTGCTGTGGGGCACCCGCAATCATATGTCAAAAGACGAAATGCCCCAAACACCCCCAAGGTGACTCTTTTTTCCAATTCGATTCCGGTGTCGCATCTCATCTTGTTCCGTTTCTTCTCCTTCAACTTGCTTCCTCCCATCCTTTTGACTCTTGTCGTCCGCAGTCATCTCCAAATCTCCCCTCAATCCTTCTCTTCTAAACCAGCTTCGTCCCGCCGTTGCATTGGTTTCGTCATTCCAGAGCTTCACACCCCGCCGCGCCGCCTACAACTCACCCAACCCTCAAACTCACCAACTCGGCTATTCCCTCAAAAGCCCGCCGCCTCTCTTCCTTCAATCTGTCTCTCTTTCTCTTTACTCTTGCTCGACCACTCTGTAATCAACCGCTACAATGCCCAAGACTAGCGACGGTAACAAGAAGCCTCCCACCGTGGCGACCAACCTCATCGGTAAGCTTCCCTCCTGCCCGGTAGCATCTTTCCGAGCTTCAAACTAACTCAATTCGCAGCTGGTGGTGGTGCTGGTATGATGGAAGCCCTTGTCTGCCATCCTCTCGGTAAATATTCACCCCTCTCCTCAAGCTTCTGCTCTCACTAACAGTGCCCGAGACACAATCAAGGTCCGCATGCAATTGTCCCGTCGCGCTCGCACACCCGGCGCCCCTCGCCGCGGCTTCATCAAGACCGGTGTCGAGATTGTGAAAAAGGAGACCCCTCTGGCTCTGTACAAAGGTCTCGGTGCCGTCTTGACCGGAATTGTCCCCAAGATGGCCATCCGCTTCACATCCTTTGAGGCTTACAAGCAAATGCTCGCGGAACCCAACGGGCACGTTTCCGGCAAGGCTACCTTCTTGGCCGGTCTGGCTGCTGGTGTCACCGAGGCCGTCGCCGTCGTCACTCCCATGGAAGTCATCAAGATTCGTCTGCAGGCTCAGCACCACTCTATGGCCGACCCCATGGACGTCCCCAAGTACCGCAACGCCGCTCACGCTCTCTACACCGTGGTCAAGGAGGAAGGCTTCGGCGCCCTCTACCGTGGTGTCAGTCTCACCGCCCTCCGTCAAGGTACCAACCAGGCCGTCAACTTCACTGCCTACACCTACTTCAAGGATTGGCTCAAGGACTTCCAGCCCCAGTACGAGGGCACAAACTTGCCCAGCTGGCAGACCACCGTCATTGGTCTCGTTTCCGGTGCCATGGGCCCTCTCAGTAACGCTCCCATCGATACCATCAAGACTCGTCTGCAAAAAACTCCCGCTCAGCCCGGTGACAGCGCTTGGAACAGAATAGCTCGCATTGCCAAGGACATGTTCAAGTACGTCACACAGCATCATACCCCAAACCCTGAGCAAAAACAACCCCAAAACTTGAATTGGTTGAAAAACTAACCCTTTTTTTTTTTTTTTTAACAGGCAAGAAGGTTTCCACGCTTTCTACAAGGGCATCACCCCCCGAATCATGCGAGTCGCGCCTGGCCAGGCCGTCACCTTTACCGTTTACGAATACCTGAAGGAGCACCTCGAGCGCAGCAACATCAAGTTCACTGGCGGTAACTACGAGGAATAATGTACGCCCATCTTTTTACCATCCCTGTCTCTTGTCATTTCTGGTGTCACGCATAGGACCATTTCTTTTTTCATCTTATTTCTTTATATCGTCAAGTCTTTTCTTTTTTTTGTATATTTTTCGCAAAGAAAAAGGCAAATACTCTCGTCATGCGTCATGCTGGAAAAAAGTTGCCATGCCATAGACAATTACAACCGTGGAGTCACTCTCTACAAATGATAAAGAACTAAATATACAAAAAAAAACAATTCAAATATGCACATCTCTCGCTTTGCTCTAAACTATGCCTATAACTGTTCTTTTGCCCTATGGTGGTTGTCTCTTTTATGCTCATGACATCATCTCATTTACCTTCCAGGTCGCTTAGGGCGGCTGAATCCCTGTCTTGCTACAGCTTTTGGGTGCAAGTCATCCATCACCAGCTGTTCTGTAATCTCGCTCGGCTCCTCCACCTCAAACTTCTTGTCAAGCTTCAGCCCTGCTTCTCTGTCGGCAACTTCTAGAACCGCTCTCTTCATCAGAGGATACATCATCCTGTACTTAATGGCCTGTCTACCCTGTGCGGTTGGGCAAGTATAGAAGAACAGTAGAGGACTTTGTTCCTGGCCGTTATGCGTATGGGTGAATCGGTAAAATGTGAATCGAGGTTCGGTGGACGAAATCGCCTGGGAAAGCTCGCCAATCGACGTAGGCTTAGGCGACTCGGGAACAAGCTCGACCACTTCCGTCTCGGCATTGATTTTCTGCCACCATCTAGTCAGTACCACATCCAAATAACACTCGCTGTCTCAACTCACCAGCATTGTAACAACTCTGTTTCCGCCTTCGCTCTGGTCCTTCAGCGCCGCAATCACCTCCTCAGTCACCGGCATCGCCAAACTCTTGCTCAAATGGATCTCTCTAGTTCCAGTCCCCGTTCCAGCCACTTGCTCCGCCATCTTCACCTCCCCAAGAGTTCGCTCTTCTTCCGTTAGTGGCGCCTCAAGCTTGGCGTGAGCATCGTGTTTCTTGAAGCCACTCTCGCTAAATTCTTCCGGAGTGGTAAAGAAAATTGTCTCACGGAAGTGTTCCAGTCCCAGTTCGCGCGTCAAGGTAAGTCTGGTTGCGGCGAATAACATCTTCTGTCGCACCGGCGCCGCATCGGGGACGTAAGTGACCGCGATGAGCCTCGGCGACTCTTCGTATCGGCGCAGAATGGCATACAGGGCGACGTTTGGCTTTATGTGCGATTGCAGGCTGCTCAAGTTGTCGGTGAAGGAGCCATTCGAAGACAGGGTCGTAATAGGAACCAGAGATTCCTTCTCAATGGTAACGAGCAGCGCGAACGTTGACGTCGACGAAAGTAGAGAGCCGAACTGAGCTTGAAGCTCTTGCGAGGCTATCACAGGTCAATTGTGCCCTGACATGTAGCAACGCTTCTAGTTTTGTTACTTACCAGAAATTCCAGATTGCATATTGACGACGGGTCTGCGATTGAAACTTGACTCTTCCAAATTGCCCTGGCAATCTCGGATGTGCAGGAGCTGGATGTTAGGGTCAGCAATGTTGATGGCGTGGCGGGGGACCGTTGCCCCGCCGCCGCATCACCTAGTGACGACATGTGGACAGCTTCGACAGCTACCCTGAATCCCGCTGCCGAGTAACGAAACTTAGGCATGTCCCAAATTTGGATGAAAATATTTAGTTTCTTGTGATATTCAACTTTAAACCGAGTACTTAAATTCACGTGGCCAAACAATACACTTAACAGAGATAGCTGATCTGACACAAAGACCAAGATGTGTTTGCGAATTAGCTAAGAATCGTCTTATACCACTAGTTCATTATTCCCTCCGCGTAAGTAGCTGCCTTCAACATTCGCCTAAGCTATTAACGGTGTCAAAATATGGGACCTAAAGAGAAAAGAAAGAGATGTGTTCTAATATAAAGGGCCCCAACATGGATATCATGCATTAACCGTGATGATTAAATTATCATAGCTGCAATAATAGCAATTCCACCGACGGCGGAAAAGGATAAAACAAAGCTTGGATTTGCACCAGAGCCAGGGACTTGAGATGGAACGGGAGGAGTGCCATAGGCGCTGCCACTGGATACCGACCAAAGGGTCGTTTGGTATGCTGGTGTCTGCGTAGGATCCGAAGCAGGTCCTCCGGAGGAAGTGGTGGTGCAGCTCGAAGTGCTTGCAGCCGGTGCGGTAGAGGTGTCGTAAGCTTGAGGCTCTGGAGCATCTCCATCTGGTGTCTGGTATTGAGATGGAGTGGGAGGAGCCTGAGAATACTGAGACAGAGGTGGAGGGGCCGAAGCAGGCTGCACTGAAGACTGAGTGTAGACAGCCGGCGCAGAAGGCGGAGCTACAGAGCTCACGGCCGTAGACTCCTCAGGACAAGGAGTTGAAGGGGGAGGTGGTGGTGGTGGTGGTGGTGGTTGTACTTGAGAGTATTGCTCAGGATCCGGGTCCTTGCCATACACGTTTGCAGTGTTGGGGTACTCCTCGGGACAGGAGCTGCCGCACATTCCAAGAACATCGTTGTTCATGCAACAATGATCGCAACAGTCCTCATCAGTAGACTTGATACCTTTTACATCGTTTCCGCAGTGACACGCTCTGATGGTGGTGGTTAGTGTATCAACGAAGCAAACGGAAGGGTATGACACATACTCGTTGACAAGAGCTGCAAGCCGAAAGTCCTTGCATGCATTCTGACAAGCTTCTGGAGTGACCTGACCATCAGGGAGAGGAATGGGATCGCTGAAGCAGGATGGATCAATGATAGAACAGCCCTTATAGTTCCAACCCGGAGCTGTGTGGGTAGCTTGACCGAAAACACTGATGATGCCCATGAGGGCAATCAAGAAGAAGGCAGTCATACTGTCGAGAAGTTTTAGATGGTAAGCTCTTTTAAAGAACCAAAACAGAAAACTAATCCGATGAACAATTAACGACTCCTGGAACGAATGAGGTGAAGGGCGGAGGTAGATGGAAGACGGCAGTAGGAAGAGTAGAAAGAAGAAGTTGAAGACCGGGACGAATAGAAGATTAGAAAATTGATGGGACAACTGCATATTCTGCTACTCTTCGGTAAAAGAGCCCCTGGAAGGAGTGCCCGTCAGCTGGCAGCCGTCGTTCCTTCCTTGCCAGATATCTACCATGTCCAGTACTGCAACAACCAAGACAGTGATAGGGACGATGTGATGTACTGCGAACTTATGATGTAACTTGGTATTTTGACATTCAAGAACTTAAACCACGCATTATAAGAGGTCTCGATACTCTGTGTCCAATTTTAGACCGTTATTTGCACTTGGTACTTCAGACGATGGTGATGCCAACCGGACGGACAAGGCTGTCACTACCAAGGCACTCTACACACCACCATGGTACACGAAGTTAAATTACATAAGGATATAAAAAAGCCAACAGCGAGCCGTCTGAGATTTTTAAAATATATTCAAATAGTTATTTGGGCTCTCGCACTTTCACAGTTCACGGCCAGCCGCTCTCTTGTAGTGTTCAAGGCGGTCACGAGAAATTGCACGTGATCTCCACATAACCACCACAAATGTCCAGGGCACCGAAGCCCTTACTTTAGCGAACTAGCGCGGCCCGCTTTGCGAGTGTGTGTAGTGCATTGTAAATTTTACTGGCGCTCCTCTGCATCTCGAAATCTCGTTTCCCATCATCGCCAACTCGACCAGTCAAGATGTCCGCCCAGGCCCTGAACAAGATCGCCCCTAACAGCCCTTCGAGGCAAAACCCCTCCGACCTCGAGAAGAACATTGCTCAGGCTTTGTACGATCTCGAGACCGGCACCGCCGACCTGAAGGCTGCCCTTCGTCCTCTGCAGATTGTCTCTGCCCGTGAGGTGAGAACTTGAAATACCACAACCCATTACAGGCCATAGAAAAGATTTCTTTCGAGATCCTGTTCCAACAAGAGCGATACGATACGATGGCTGCGACCGCTGCGTTTTTATTTTCTTCCTGCGACGAATTATGAGAGAGGATGGTTGGATTATCAACTGCGACGAGCACACACACATTTCGTGGAATATCGAAATTGACCGTTGCCTTGCGAAACAACACAGCATACTCTTCTACAGTTCGTCGGATGGAAAGAATTTATTTCACAAGAACGCTCGCCAAGGCCAAAGTAACAATTGACTTCTGAGGAACAGGACGGGAAGCGGTCCAAGGCTTTAATTTGTCTGGAGCTCGCATGCTGACTTGAGGTCTTGAAATAGATCGAAGTCGGCCACGGCAAGAAGGCTGTTGTCATCTTTGTCCCCGTCCCTTCCCTGCAGGGCTTCCACCGCGTCCAGCAACGGTAAGAATCTGAGCTTGACTCTACAGCATATATTGCAACGACTAACGCATCATCAGCTTGACCCGTGAGCTCGAGAAGAAGTTCTCTGACCGTCAGGTCTTGCTCCTCGCTTCTCGCCGCATCCTGCCCCGCCCCAAGCGCTCTGCCCGTTCTCGCAACAACCAGAAGCAGAAGCGCCCCCGTTCCCGTACCCTCACTGCCGTCCACGACGCTATCCTCGCTGATCTCACCTACCCCGTTGAGATTGTCGGCAAGCGCATCCGCACCAAGGAGGACGGCTCCAAGATCCTCAAGGTCATCCTTGATGAGAAGGAGAAGGACGGTGTTGACTACCGTGTCGACACCTACGCTGAGGTCTACCGCCGCCTGACTGGCCGCAACGTCACCTTCGAGTTCCCCCAGTCTACCGCTGAGCTGTAAGCAGCTGGTTTTGTACTGAAAAGGGTGAATTTCTTTAGCATTATTTTGGTTGGTCAAGGGCTAGGCGTCTTGAGAAAAGTAGCTGTCGTAATGATAACATGCTGCATGATTTGATCAATCATTTGTGTTCCTCGTCACTGAAGATAAAAAATGTGAATTGCAACTGTTGAATGCAATGTGTAAATTGTATGGGGTATCTTATTTCATTTTCCATATGCTCGCGCTGGCTCTACTGCTGTGAAATACGACCAACTCCCAACACGCTCCAGTACGCCAGCTCTCTTTTTTCTTTTCCGTCCTTGTCTCGTCCTGGGGCCGTACCCATTTCATTTTGGGCATCCGCCTCCCACTCCATGCGTATAAACATAGGAATCTCGAGGACATCCTCGTCCTCCTTCAATGGGCTGTCGTCCACCTCGGCGTCTGGCCCAGCTGCAAGACGCAGGTGCTCTGCTTGCAGTGATGAGGGAATGACTTCCAATACAATGCTAACCCAATTCCTTCCCCTCTCCCAAATTTTACCGGCTTCAGCTTGACCGGAGCCGTCTTCTTTTCGAGTTCGATCACGGCCGTCATCCTTCAGAGCATCATCCCACATATCGGTATTTGCATCAATCTCAAATTGAGGACATAGCACGGTGACTTTGCTTGCGAAGCGTCCTGGCGTGACGTTAGGGGTAGCCAATGTGACTTTGATTTTGTCAAACAAGGGGTTCTTGAATGTGACGATGTACTGATAAGGCTTGAGAGGCTGAAGTGGCGCTTCTTCTGCAGCTGCAGGTCGCGATGTCACGGGTACAGGAAGAGCAGTTGGGTTGAGAGGTCGGACTGTGATGGTGGGAATGTAGGATTTCGCAACAAGGCGAATTTTGAATCTTGTCGAGGATACCTTTGCTTCAGGTTTTGATAAAATGTGTCTGCAAGCAGGGCATCGCTTTGAGCGCTTTGTCCGCAAAAGATAGGGAATCGGACGGAGTCCATCTTGAAACTGAGGCACCTCCACTTGGTGGTCCTTTTGTTCCTGAGATGTTGTGACATCCCATCCACCTGTTGTCAGCTTCTTGATGGCAGCAGACTCATCGAGCTGGGCCAGCTTGAGACCTTCATCGGTGTTGAGGGCTTCTCTCATGGCGTACGCGTTGCCATTTTGCATCTTGTTCTGCTGGCCGCGACCGGTATAGAGCGACATTATCCTCGTCAGGGCAGCCGGTGACGAAAACCCAATCCCATCATGCAGCGACAAACCACCCGCGGTAGCGCTGAAGTCATCTAACTGTGCCTGGTAGAATGATTTGAGGTTGGAGAATTGTAGATCTGTATCGACCATGTCGTCGGGCAAAGGAGTTTCGTCCTGTGTCTCCTTGCGTCGTTCCTTTACGTCTTTGGCTGTGATTTTTTGTTGTCCTCCATTATTCACTTTTGCCAACTGAGAGTGTATACCGCTTGGTCGGTCGAATTCAACACCAACCTCGCTAGAGCACCAATTGCAGTATTGGCAGACGAGTTCGAATGAGCCTCCACTGCTGCCCTGGTTTTCCGTGGAGAGAAGGTTACCGTCGTTGGCATTTTGTGACTGTACAACTTGGAGAGGTCCAATACACACAGGACATTGATAACAACTGCGTGTGCAGCTTTACCATGGCAGTCAGCTCAACAATTCTCCATAGATCAACACCGAAATTTCTTACCGGTTTCCTTCGCTACGAAGATTGCTGCTGGGCACCTCAAACAGACAGTTTGGGCAGAAATATGTGACCATTTCCTCTGTTACACATTTTGGGCATCGTATCTGCTGACAATCTTCACAATATAGCAGATATTCCAGCGGGTACAAGCTGTAGTTGGATCGAGGGGCTCGTGGGTCGAATGTTCGTTCGTCGTCGTAGTCTGAGCCTTCGGCACCAGAGTTGCTGTCTGCTTCAACCGATGGTTGGTCTGAACACGAACATTGTATGTACGTGTACGGTATTTGCGGAGCCATGGTGGCCAAGCATCTCGACTTTAGGTGGTTTGGGGTAAGAGCGTTTTGAAGCTCCACGCGACTCCTAGGCGGTGGTTCGAGGTGAGAGCTCCGGTGAGCTCGGTGAAGCTCGTCACCGATGATTACTCAGCGGGAGAACGGCGCTGTACTGGTAGAGCAATCGCAATTCACTGACTAAGAACAAGGACTAATCATGAACTTTACAAACTAATTTTACCGCAATGCTTTGAGACGACATAGGAACCCTTCGTCGGACCAGCACTTCCTAATTGAAGCTGCTCAGAAACACCAATTGATGTTGTGCATGGCCAGAACTGGACTTGCCGATTTGTCGAGAAACAGCTTGAGACAGTGAAGCTGGGATGCCATGCAAGTAATGCTCTACAGCAGCAACGGGAAGTACGTTCCGGAACATTCATGTAAAAAGTGGCAACTTTGGAGCAACAGATCCTTGCCAAGAGGGACTCATTACCACCTATTCTACGGTGAACCGTAAGAAAAGCTGAGACTTTCTGGCAGCAAATATCATCTGGGGGGCTAGGCGAGCGGTGCATGTTGCCTGCGCTGTAACTGATTGGCCACAGCGCCTACAGGCCCCCCATTCTGTAATCTCCCACCATCAAACCGCCCCGCGACAGCTCGACCAGCTCATCTGACTTGATGATTCCAAACGAATGGCCATCACGTAGAAACGATGGCGGGAAACGAAGAAGAAGAAGAATTAGCAAATGATGATTCGATCAGTCACCTCACCATTCATCGGGTCAAACACTATCCGCTATTAGCGGTCAACCGGCATGCGGGAGGGTTCTAGACATTACTACCAAACCATCCCGCCCGAACTGGCATCTCGATAATCTCCAAAAAATGGGATTATGAAAAGTGGGCGGTGAATCTGCATATCCCTACCTCATTTCTGCTGGCCCTTTCGTTCCATTAGTTGACCCCTCAACACTCTCCTACATGTAATTGCACTCGCAAGCGTATCCAGCTGAGGAGGCGGGGATACTTCATGGGTTAGGCTATCACTGATTGCATGGGTACAGTACACAGAGAGAATAAGCCTAAAGGATGAACGAGGCGCACGGCAGTGTACGTATACATGGTGTTGTCTGAAGGTTGTGGCTGGGCATTGTCGGACACGTCGGCAGGATCTTCTAGATGGAGACGACGGCTTGTCAAGCACTGCAGTAGCATGGACATGCACTGAAGCAAGAAGTGACGACGTTCTGCAAGCCATTCTGGGCTTTCTCCCTGCTGCTGCCAGCTCATCTGACAGTGCAGTGAGACTCGCATAAACCTTTCGTCATTGGAGCTGTTGCAGGGGTGACCCGTACCATTGGCGACGCTAAGACAAAAAGATAGGACCTTAGGAGCCTTTGGGGAGATAGCTCTCCAACCCAACCCACTATAGCTCATTTGGCGCCAGGAGCTAATCCCAATCCATGCCCATGGAGCTAATTGAGCTCCCATTAAGATCCCCATGTGGATGGTGCAATAGATTTGGAAGGGCATGTTCTGAAATTGCATGGGCATGTCACATTTGGAAGGGAAAAAACGCCTAAAGCTGGGGTCCCTTCGTCCAACCGCTGTAGAATCGCTTCATTCTCTTTCTGCTCTTCAAACCATCGGAGGGGAAGGCAAACTGGGAGCGTTGTTTTAATTTTGCGGCAATGTGTCCGTTGTTTTAATTCTCCCATCTGGCACAGGAGGCCGTTGATCGATCATCGTTTGTTTGGTATTCGTCTTCCATTCTTGTGCAGGATAGCCTGGGAGTTGTTTTTACTTGGAACCGCTGTGCGGCAACACTGCAGGACAATATTATCCATTCTATTTTATCGGAACGAGGTGAGCTGGGTTGATCATTATTTGGTCTCTGGTTGTACAGAAGCCATCGATCAGCCACGCCCGTATCTCATCACGACGATATTGGGGAGGTGAACTGTTGTGCAACTCTATCTCGTCGATTTGCTTTGCGGCAGCCCCGGTCGTCCGCTGAAGAGACCGAGCATCGAACCTGTCCGGTACAAGCTTGTTTTCAACGCAATTGGCTGACGGTATTGTAATTGCTTCTTCATCAATCAAAAATGGAGATAAATATGGCGAAATGCAAATCGAAGGACGGGCAATTTCCTCCGTTGAAGTGGAATGGCATGCGCAGGACATCTGAACCATGGAGCTTCACGCAACAGGTAACTTTCTTTATGGCAAGCGTTTTAACTGAAGATTTAGCCTAACAATTGATCAGGATCCGGAACTTTGGTCACAAGATGGCAATTGCTTGGTCTACCTACACTCAAAATCCGATAGCCCGCGACCGCCGTCCTTCAAGCTGTCTTTCTCTGACATATTGGCAGCCAAATGTCAGCCATTGATCAACGAATACATTGACTTTGCAGGCAGACGACAGGGCCAAGTCGCAGGGGCGTCTGAAAAACGATCAATTGAGCTCTACATACCGCCCATGGGACACCGCGAAGCAGACCAACACTTGTTCTCAATGAGAAACCTATTCGCTTGGATATTGCGGCGATCATTGGTGGGAGACCACCTTGGGCCAGCTCTAGTGCAACTTTTGGATTCAATGCAACGGTACCGATCAAAGGGGGAAGACAATGTCGGCGACTTAATGAACTATCTGGACGAGGAAGGATATCTAGACTTTGTTGGTCAGCCAAGCTTCGCCTTGGGCATCTTGTACTTTGCTGAACACATACAACTGAATGATCTCTACATTCGAGCTTTTTCCCACTGTGTGGGCATGACGGACAGCATCTCAGCCAACGCAGAATACATGGTAAGTGGCCAAGGTATTTAGACGCCTGCTGCGCAACAGAACTAACACCCTCACAGAAAGTTTCTCTACGCACGAGGAATCTCATCCGTCGCGCTAGAGATGAAATGTACAACCGCATCACCAGGGCGTCAAGAACACTGCAAAATTTTCTCGAAATCGAGCTCTCAGAGGCACATCTAGGCTTACAACTTGGACCAAGGGCCCATCTGGCCAAATTCCGTCAATTCCTCCTCTCACACTACAACCAAGAAATCAGCATTGTTCCAGGTGGGATGCTGGAAAGCTCAACACTCGAGGCAATGCGTGAAGACTTTGAAGCGCTCTACGACCTTCTTGTAGATGACCACTGCGACTTTACCGCGACATCTTCTGCCTCAGCGGGAGGAATCTGCACATTACAAGCAGTTCAATCGTTTGAAGTCCGCAACCAGCTAGGACCACTCGCACACGCACTACCTCTCCTCCCCGAGCTCGACAGGCCAGTCACCGCACGCCGCTTACCATGGGTATCGCGAGCAGAGAAGTACAAAGCTCCACGCGACCTGGTCTCTCACACGGCACTCATCGCCGCATCCAATTGGCGACCAGACATTGCAAAAAACCCTCTAGTTCAAGCTTATCGCTTATTTGAACAAGACAGCATCCTTCAGCAAACAACCAGATCAGAACGAATCAGCCTCGTCGACGCACGTAAGGTCCGCTGGATCCTCGTATACACGACATATCAAGTCCTCCGCAGCGTCACCAAGCGCCCATCACAGCTTGACACAGACGGAACCCCGTACCACCTGTCCGTCTATGTGGACAACCTCCCGCCGTGGGACAAGACAAGCAGCATACTGCCCGATACGACTGGATTTTGGGTCACACCGACATGGGAGTCGGAGTGGTCAATTCCTCCCAAATCGAGCAGCAGTCGCATCGATATCAAGCCAGACATTGACTACTACGCCATCACCCACAAAGAACACCCTCCCGTCGCTATGCACCGACGCTCGTCAATAGCTTCTGCTACGGCGAGAACTACACAAGTTCTCGCACGATCAACTTCTGTGACCCGTGCACTGACACGAAGTTACACCTTTCGGAAGTCCATACGAAGATCCAAGACCGCTGCGCATGCAGAGACTCCATTGGAGGCAGCAACCCCTGCTGTGCCACGATGCAGCAGCCAAAAACAGGCGTATCACGAAATTGTCGTACGCGGATACGGCAATGGCACAAATGACGTAAACGTGGAAAGCTCCAAGACAGAGCCATTCGCGAAACGCACTGATTCTACCGCCTCGCAATCCAACTCCAGCTCTGCTTCTGCACGCAATAGCAACGCCAGCACAGAAGACATGTGGGATCTTGCTTTCAAGCACTCTCCACCCGCTTCACCCATGACAGAAGCGTCCGAAGATGACGCCTGGTGTGAAGAGGCTATCGAAGAAGCTATCGAAGAAGCTCCAAAGGACGTTCCCCTGCAGTCCATCACGCGCAACTCCTCCCGCCGCAGCCTCACAAGTCTCCATCCCATCAAAACCGCACTTAGCGGCCTCAATCACGCCGCCAGCGTAAAGCGAGCCAGCACATTCGAGCGCCGCAACAGTTTCAAGGAATCATTCTCCTTTAGCGGCGGCATTGCGCGTTCCCACAGCCTGCGACGCCTCAGTCTGCGTCACGACACGATCAACTCGCCTACAAACATGCTCCAAGCACGCGAGTGCGACATTGACGAACAGGACGAGGAGCAGCCATGGGGATCATCCCCAACAGAGGCTGACGAGTGGGATGCCATGGAGGCGTTCCTGGATGGCAGTATGTCCCCAGAGACAGCGGCTGAAGGGGCTTTGGGGCAATATAAGGACCTCGGTGGTCTGACGGCAATTGCGTGAATTTCACTCACAAGCGATTGCAACACTCTCTTTTTTTTTTCCCTTTCTTTTCCGTTTTGTTATTGTCTGATACCCAAGCTCGTTTAAATCGATGCATACACGAAAACGCAACATTCTTTTTCCTCTTTAAGCATTTCATTCATTGCGTCTGATACCCACGTCGATACCAGTCGACGCATACGATAGCAACCTGTCATAATAGAAGTTATTACCTTGCAACTGTTGAGTTTGAAACTGAGTGAAGAAATGAGACGCTGCGATTATATGGAAGAATTGGGAGGGCTGTAGATGCTAATTGGTTAATGTGTCGGGCAGTGTTCTGTTTACATGCACTTGGGAAAGTGTTTGTCTTCATGCCTTTATCGTACATCACATTATTTCGTAAATTCAGAGCTCATTTCAACGTAGCATGTATTCCTGTCCTGCCGTATTCACTGTCCACCTAATAAAAACATTCGTGACATGGGGTATATGTGCAATCCCGTTCTCCCACACTCCGTCCCAAGTCTATCCCAAACTAGAAATAAAAAGAATTAAACATGTTTAGTGGACGAGTTTACAATAAAGATGTAACTTGTAGTGTGTATGGCGTTGTGCTTTGTCTGTGTGCGTTTAATCCTTACTCCTGCTTGGCGTGGGAGTCACCGAGACCATCGATGATTTCGTTGCCGAGAGAGATGATCATGTAGGTTGAGCCGACGAGCCAAGCGCCGCTGATTATGTTAGAATCTGCTTTCAGGTCACATTGTGATTCGGGGGAACTTACTTGGGAATGATCCAGAGGAAGATCAAGCTGTACAAGTCGTTGTGGCCGATGTTGTCAAAGGCAGAGTAGTACTCGTTGAGCCCTGTGAGGAAATGTTTAGTGACTAGCTTCCAATTCAAGCTGTGGTATTCTAAATTGCACTTACAGTAGAGAAGAGTCTTGCTAAGAGTCATGACGGCGGCGCTAAAGCCAACAACGACAGCCAAGGCGGCAGGGCGCCCAGCAACAACCTTTTGTCCAGAGACAGCGGGGGCGGCAAAGAAGGCAACGTAGGCATAGTAGATGTACATGGCCGTCTCAATGGCGTTGAGAGCTCCCTGGGCGGAAGTGAAGCCATTTCCGGCGTTGAAGGCCTTCCAGCCATAGACGTGGTCAACCTCGCCGTAGAGCTTGTAGGGTGTCCAGAAGGGGTAGTGCAGCCATCCGTTCTCCATGGTATGGGGACGGCCTAGCACGTAGATGGTGTCCCAGATGACGAGAGGGACAGAAATTCCCAGCCACAGCAGAGTAAACGCGGTAGGGGAGTGGGTGAAGGCATTTGCGCCACCAGCGCGGGAGCTCTTGGACTTGGACACGGAACGCTTGGAGGCGCGGGTGGGCGTGACGGGGGAGGTCGGGGTTTCGGGGGCGGCGCTGCCTGCGCGGGAGGAGGAAGAGCGAGTAGAGACCATTTTGGAGCAGGGCGGGGAGGCGAATTGAGTCAGAGACGAAGACTAAGACGACAAGAATGAAGCTTTAAGCTTGGGGGGTGGTGAAGAAGGGAAAGATTTGGCAGCTAGAATGGCGGGGGTGGAGTAAATAATCGATGCGCAACCATTGGGCAAAAGGAAATGGTGTCAGCGCCAGCGGATGGTTCTGGGGCCGCCCGTCAAGTACCTACAGTTACAGTGGGCTTGCGGCGCCTGCGATCAGTACCCAGAGCTGCTGCGGGCCACGTCCCAAAAAGTAAACAACGCCCCTACGGACTGGTCAGGGCGGTGGGGCTTCCATCTCACCCAATCCCCTAAAACGCCGCACCGTCCACTGTAAACCCCTCTATTGGAGCGCTGGCCGGGATGCGGACTAGCCGGACCCGGCGTCGCATTTGGTCCGCCCTGGGCAAACTGTTGCTGCTCATTTCCACTCCCCGTTAAAAACACGCTAACACCAATTCGACCCTGACCCCGAACCACCCAAAAGTGACGTCAAGACGCTCTCTCTCTCTTTTGTTTACATTTGTGAAAGACTGTACACCCAACCAACAACACGCAATTCCTGTGATTAATTGCTGTACAATCAATTACCATGCTTCATATTATGCCCCCCCCCCCCCCCCCCCCCCCCAAAAAAAAAATATGTTTAAATTCATTGTCTAATTATCCTTCACTTTCCCCCCAAAAGCATCTCCTCCTCCGTCCAAATGCTCCCTCTCCTCCTTGGTAAACTCCCTCCCCAGCGCCTCATTCCTGTGCGGATACCTCCCAAATCTCTCAATCAGCACCGTGTGCCTCTTCTGGAAATCAATCTGCACTCTCGCAAATCCCTTGGCCGCATCTATATCCTTGTGCACCACCTCCCACGCCTTCTTCTTGTACTCATCCCACTCCTCATCCTTCTCCTTCTTCGTAGCCAGCGACTGGATGTCCATTGACGCCAGCTGAAACTCTTGCATCGCCAGCTCGTGCACCTTGGCATCTTCCGAGTGCTGCAGAGGCAAATAAAACCATGTGCGGTACGCGAATTGCCATCGTAGCTCAGGCTCTGCGTCCGGAACACCCTCCGCAATGGCGGCTTGGGCAATGTCCAGCGCCAATGGATCGAAAAACGTAAACACAGTCGACGCAGACGCGCCCCTGTAGCAGTTTCGTGGCATTTGGTCCAGCAGCAGGATTAGGCTGAGCCAGTCGCACGGTTGACGGGGTTGCACTGTGTCGAGTATTTGTTTACCTGATGTCACGCCTGATGATCTGATTGCTTCCAACGTAGAAGCATATCGTGCTCTGTAACGACACAAAGATACACATGTTAATGGGGTTCCCGTGAAAACGTTCTACTTTCTAAGAATTACCAAAGGGAAGTCTCTTACGCGCACAATTGGTCCATCTCTGGCCCTCCAAAGAACCATCTCTTCGCGGCCTGGTCTCCGGCAATCACAAGCTCATCCTGGTGCGATAAGTGCTCAAACCAGAACTTATGCACGTCTGACAGGACCGCTGGCGTGATAATGGATTCGATTGGCATTTTTTCTGTTGAATATGGTCGCGAGTGACGTCGGGGTTGAGGTTCAGAATGAGAAGCGATTCTTCGGGTCGCCGCTGACACCAAGGGGCGTCTCACGTTCAGGCTTGTGTTTGGGAGTGAGCGGACTGCGACCAAGGAGATGCGCCGGCAGCTAGCAATTGTGCGAATAGATTTCATGAGGCTGTCGACAATTGATGAGAACTAGGAGAATTGGATTTGCCTCGTTTTTGTCGACTCCAGACTTGGCGGGGCGATGACAAAGCCAAAGCCAAACTCCGACTTGACTGTCTCTCACATCGCCAAGTTCAAACACACTACGCCAACCATTTGTCTTTGATATCTTTAATATGTGCACCTACCAAATTACCATATCCTCTATGGTTTCCTCTATGCTGATGGTACCTATCCTGCCTTGGTCCGGATACACATGTAGACGCAGCCAGAGCCATGCTTCATTTCGGATGGTGTCTTTAGAGGATCCGTATGATGAATTTAACCACGGCACGGATGAAAATACCTGGATATGACAAGGCCGTGAAAATCATAGGTGTGGTATTCTGAACAGAGCGTGAGAATGGTGTTGTATAAACGTGCAACAGCACTCGTGAATTAACTCTCGGTGTGAATCCTTTGACCAACTCTGCGCTTGCATCCTATCAAAGCATAAAAGTCCAACGGCAAGTTAAGGAAACTCACAGGTTTCTCTTCAAATAATTACGAACATCCTCTTAGGTTACACCATGGCCGAGTCCACCATCACGCTAGGGCAGATCGGTAAGACTGCTCACACAAGCTTAGTTCCCAACCCAAACGGACCTGCTGGGTGCGTCTGCGGCCGATATCTATTTTATAGCGCTGTCTGTACGCATCTCTTTCGACAACACCAGGTGATGTACTGTAAGAAGCGCAGTACCTCAGCCAGAAGTGTGTTTTGCACGACTCCGACACAACAGAATAATGTGCCGACACGAGTTAATGAGCCCTGCCATCAGTGCCATCAAGACTATTGCCCAAATTCTGTCTGTCTGGGTACATTCTTGGGGATTATTCAGATAGAAATTGCAATGATAACTCGATTTGAGGAGCTCAATACTTCAAGATAGCCAGGTCTATCGCCAATACAGTCTATTCGTCCCCTCCTTTGCATCTACATAACAACTTGTATTCACTTCGCAGCAGCTAGAGCGCGGCATGCCCCTTTATGCACCTTGAAATGAGCAACCTGGCACTCCCGTCCGCAATATTTAACAGCCTTACATCTTCCGCACGACATCAGCTGCGCCGTTGCCTTGCCACAGTTCGCGCACTGCTTCTCAGCTACCAAAGGGTCAATACTTCCTTTCCCTACGTTGGCCAGTAGATCTTCCGCTTTCTTCTTCGCCAATCGCAAAATTCGTTGCTCGCCCACGCTGACCTGTGCGGCAGCCCATGCATTGCTTCCAGTGACATAGATACCGTCTGCAATCTGCGCTTCCAGCTTTTCCAATGGAAATCCGAAACTGTTCAGGATAGCTCCAATAGATTCGACCAAAAACTGCAAGATTTGCGTTTCATTCTCATCACTAATCTGTCCATCTGTGCCGTTGGCCAACTGGAGCGTCATGGGCGCAAGATCAGACATGTCAAGTCGCTGAATACGAAGATATCGTAGGACGTTTTTTGGGAGCGGATCTGCGACAGTGAGAGGGATGGTGGACGTTGAGCCCAGCCCAGCTAGTGCCCATAGCTTTTCCTTGTGCTCGTACAGTGGTGCCATGGGACTCGTTTGGAGGACGAGGTCGTAGCTGTCGTTGGGGTTCTCTGGTAAGACGAAGCCGTACAACCGCAAGAGGCGGTTGTTTGGAACAGGGCCATAGTAAATGAAAACCTGGAGATGGATTAGTACGTAGTGTCGTTGATGGAGAATAAGACGACATACCTGGTCGCCCTTGTCGTAGTCTTTGCCCGCAAGCACACAGAGATCTCCAGATTTCGGGTCATAGGCATGGCATTGCTTCACATCGGAAGCGTGGTTCAGCATGTCTGCGAACGGAGCAATAAGTCGCACCGAGTTTTCTGCAGAGACTGCAAAGTCCATAGCACGGCTCCATATTGTGCACAGTGCCCATTTGTACTATAAACAGGAGAAGCGTTACATGTCAATTGCTGATGTACAACGGCTTATGCCTCGGCGAGCACTTACATCGTCTAAAGTGAACTTCTCTAGAGGGAACAGATCTGGGTGTTGAGTGAGCACTCGAATAAGCAGCTGCCTGTAATCATCTGCCACTCTTTCTTTCAATTGCGCAGTCAAGGTGTAAAGTGAGGTTCCTGCGCAAACCTCCATTTCCTCCTCTGTGAAAAACATGCTTGACGAGTAACTGGACGGCATGGCGGCAACATGACTTCGCTGCCCCTCGTAACCCGAGTCGCGCGACCGAACAAAGAGAATATATAGAGCTAGCGTATCTTCGACCGATAGATCCGGTTGCGCAGCTGTAAGAACAGGCCCAAGTAGTGGATCTGCCTGTGCATGCTTCACCGTCCACAAGGAAGCAGATGGGATGGTGAGGATTCGCTCGCCTTCCCTGAAGCTGCGTTTTGCTCGGACACCACGCCCGGTAACGGGGAAGTTGGCAACCTCTAGGTCATCTAAGCCAGAGGCTCCGGATTGTCTCAGCCAGGCTTCCATGGTATCGAAGTGGAGAAATCAGACATAAATAATTGGAAAAGGGAAGTGAGCGTGAAGTGTTTGGCGATGAGGTCTAGTTGGTGTTGTGTAGCTTTTAAGAATTTTTCATGTGGGGTAAGATGCGCAGTAAAAGCAGCCCAACAGCATTTGATAATGAGTTAATCATGTCAATTGCTGGTAGAGCTACAAGAACGCTGCAATTTAAGTTGTCAATCTACAAAATGCTGCTGGCACAGAACCTTAAAGCCGTTTATTCCCTGTACCACGATGCGCTCTATTAATAACTTTGTAGCAAAGCGCTAGAGAGCTTTCAGTGGTACCGGAGGGTGTAGGTTGGCCGACCTCTGCCTTTCATCAATGTCGCGGTCTCAAGACCTCCTTGCTTAAAATCCTCTTTCGGCCGCACTTTCACAAGATAGTCAAAGATTCGTTTGCTAAGTTACATGGTGGTTTGAATTGAGATAGTTCACGGTAATTCATGCAGCTGGCTGCGATTTGTCGTTGGTACAGAACCACCGTCAAGCTCTTGGCTAGGGATGCCACCCTCAATCTCAACAGGCGGTTCATTTGCCTCGAGCTCTGGCTTTGAATGATTTCCCCCCTTTTCTATACTTCCAGTTGCTGCCAATAGCTTTGTTCGACGTCTTCTGTATTGAAAGGCGCCGATAGCAGCTAGCACAAGCGAGAAACCAACGGTACCCCCAACTGCGCCACCGATGATCGATTTATCCGCTGGAGGAGCACCCGGGGTCGGCGGCGGGGTGGCGGGATTGATGATTCGAAATTGGTGAGATCGAGCAACTTCCTCTGTATCCTTCCTTTCGAAAGTCAGATGAGCAGTGGCAACCCCGGTCTTATTGACGCTGTCTTCAGCTCCCGGTAGATGTCGCAAGTCTACGAACCAAACCAACAGCTGGGTATGGTCCGCGTCCGCTGTTATTGCAGTCAGTCGAGATTCAAAACTAGCTTCAGGTGCCTGAAAACGAAGGAAGGAATTCATAGCCATACGATTGTAAACATGCGGGTAAACATACGGCGACCCATCGAGAAGAAGCGAGTCGTGATAATCAGGTGTATTGTCGGTCTTTAGAAACAGTTGCAAGCCCTTCTCGTAGGCAATGTACTCTAATGTTGCATTTTGTCCGACTGTAAATGTTTCAACTTCGGTCGAATCAGACAGCGCGTAGGCAGCATCTGGAGGATGTAAGAAGGTTGCGCCGCTGTCCTGAGCAAGAGCCACGACAGCCCAAATTGCAATTGGAAGGAATACTTGCATCTTTAAAGTGACCATCTTGTCAAGTAATTGGCACAATTACCATCTGGAAGGAATGTACAGAAACGCAAAGAGTGGACTTCTTAGTGTTGACCAGACCCTGATGGGTGGTGCCGTCGACAATCGCCAGTCGACAATGTACACCGGCAAGGTCCCGATGGAAAAGGGGCTCCCCTTGGCCCATTACTGTTATTCTTTGGCAACATTTATGCATCATACACGTGATGGTTGTTTTTATGTATTGGACAAGGAGAGGGCCAGTGCTGTATGCAGCTCGATGCAACTAAAATTCGTGGCTGCAGGAAGGTCCACCAAGGAGATGGTCAACACTGTCAGCCTTGAGAGTCCAATCCCCAGTAGGTTCCTGTATTCTAACTGTTTATTTATGGCTATTCATATATTTGGGCGCTGCGGTAAAACGGAGACCGGCCGCCCCTCCAGGTGAACAAAATGACAGGGTTTGTTAAACCTCAACGCTCTGAACTTTTGGCGCCGTCGAAATCTCAATTTGAGTGTGCTTGTTAAACACTATAACCTGTTAGTCGTGCTCTGTCTTCAAGTCAAGTCGCAGACGCAAACGTACATAATTCCATTTCCTCCAGTGTCTTGCCCTTGGTTTCCTTGATAAAAAACCAAGTATATACAACGAGTGCCCAATTGAAGATGCAAAACATCAGAAATGTCTTCCATCCAAGGTTATTGACTGCGTGTGGCGTAATCTGCGAAAAGGTGAAATTGAACAGCCATTGCGTCGCCGTTCCGGTAGCAATGCCTCCTTCGCGAATTCGGGTTGGGAAGATTTCGCTCATATACAACTGTTCATCTTGTTAATTACGCTGCTTATGCTGCGTCCTGTGCAATGCTTACCCATGGCACTGGCCCCCAAGAAATATTAAAAGTCACTGGGACAGTTAGCTATGGCCGCTGCATTGGTGACTGCGAAACTTACTGGCTTCAAGGTAAATCATGGTAATGGACGCTATGGCTGGTGATGTCAGTCCACCCTTGGGATGCGGTGGATGAGTCGCAGTAATGAGGCCAATGACTAGCATGTACAAGCCCATCAAGAATGAGCCGCTCAATAGTGCACCCTTGCGACCGATACGCTCAACAAGAAAAATAATGAAGAACAGACAGGCGACGACTTTACAGAGTCCAAAGAAGCCGGACAAGAGCAAGGCATTGGATCCTCCCCCAACAGCTGCAAATACTTGAGGAGAGACTGGCCATGGTCAGTATATGACATTCAAAAATACTTTGATGTGTAACTTACAATACGCGAGCGATGTATTACCGGTTAATTGGGCACCTAATTGGTTAGCGTAGCTGTCACTCCTCATGCGAAGGAACATACCAGCTTGGATGGAGATTGCGATAAATACCCTGTATCGATTGGCCGGTAACAGGTACTCTTTCCACGTAACCCCCTCAGTTATCCTCTCCTCCTCAGCAATACCAGCCAGAATGTCACTGTACTCAACCTGCACGTTCTCCTCGTTGACTCCACGCACCCACGCCAAGGACTTGATTGCCTCGTCATGTCGACCGCGCTTCGCTAGCCATCTGGCACTCTCCTTGGTGAGCAACATACCTAGCCCCAGTATACCACCGGGCACAAGCTGCAATCCGACAGGAATACGCCACTGCATACTCGACGGGGCCATATGGCTACCAACGCCATAGTCAACCCAGTAGCTGACCATGACGCCGAGCGTAAAGAAGAACTGGAAGCAACTGCCGAGTCGTCCACGAATATGGGCTGGGGCCATTTCTGCAGAAAACATAGGGATGATGACGGTGGCGATACCTAATTCCGTTAATTGCCTAGCCTTTCAGCGATATCAACGATATCAACGATTACTCACCAACTCCAATCCCAGAGATGGTCCTGCCGGCATACCAAGTCCCTATGCCATGGCCCTTGATCAACTGCAAGATGGCGCCGATGTTGAAAATGACAGATGCTAGCACAATGGCCCAGCGCCTACCGAAACGCGCAGTGAATGGCCAAACAAAGAAACAGGCAAAGAAGGCTAATCCCACCATTTAGCTGGCTGCAAGTACCGGTATCAATTTTAGGAGCAAATGCAAAACCTACCTCCTGCTTGTAACAAGCTCGCAGAGAGGGAGCTCACATTGGTGTTCTTCTCCTTTGTGATGCCCAAATCATGCTGGAAGGATTGAAGCGTCAGGACTCCTCCTACAATTCCAGTATCATAGGCGAAAAGGAATGAACCCGTGCAGCACAGCGCGACGAGGTAGCTGGCTCGAAATGTGCCGAGGGAAATCATGTTGACGGCGACATGTGGGATGAGGGAAGAGATGAGAATGAGACAAACGTTGTGATGGCCATGATATATCTACATATGCTGGCGATTGATAGTTGCTTGTTTGGGCGATAGGATGATGTTGAAGCTCGGATGTCGGCCGATACGTCCAGACGGGCGGCTGATTTACAGTGGCTGACAGTGGCTGATAGCGCCTGGTCACTATTTTACAGCGTTTTACAGTGGGCTACGGTGGCTGACAGTGGCTGGTCGCCATTTTTACAGCGCTTTACTGTAGGCTACAGTGGCGATGGCGGCAAATACAGGGTCCTCCCCGCACTCGGATATCGCCATGCATCATTCTGGGGAAAGATGGTGACATTGCGGCTAAGTCGCCGAGAGGGAATAACGATGGAGAATGGAAATGGAGCTGATAACGGTTTTCACTTCAACTCTTTATCCCTTCGGACGAAGCGCTGGTTTGTTGTAGATTGCTTGCGGATGCTGTCGTGATTGGAGGCGGCGACAAAGGAGACTGGCGTCATTGCGCAACATCATCACGAATGCAATGATGGGAAGAAGAAATCTCAAAAAAAAAAAAAAAAAAAAAAGGTTCGAAAGAAATCAAGCGCCTTGTAAGAGTAGTGGAAACATTATAGGGCCATTTGAAACAACATCTCGCTTAAGCATAGAGAAGGAGACAGCTGCTTGAAAGACCAATTCTCCCACGGCGGCATGGCCAGATCCGCCGTCTCAGTTGACATGCTGTCCAATAAAAGAATTTATTCCAGGGTCACCAATCTATATAATCATGTGCTGCAGCTGCAATGCCTGCAGTTCCCACCAAGCCCTTTCCGCGGGCAATACGGTTCCAGATCCGACGCTGAGACGCCAACCGTCTGACATGCGACCCTCAAACGGCCCCCATCCCTCACATCTGCGACATGTTGAGCCTCACTTTCTCACCACCAGTCAACCGCCCACTACCCAATGCAGCCCTTTTTCGTCAATTACATCCTGCTGCAGGGCAAAGCCTGGGCCAGGTTTCCCTGTCTGAAGCCTGCCGCATCAATTCGTCACCCCCGTCTCAAGTCTCGGGTCTACCATCGTCCGGTCTGTTCCTGGTTCGTCCTTTTGCAATACTAAGATGTAGTCTCGTCCACTCTTTTTGCACTCTTTCCTTTTCTCTTGTGCTTTCATCTATTCATTCTCTTTCCATCTTGGCAGCGGTGGGGTTTTTCTTTTCTTTTTACATCGTTGCTTGGCGTTCCTTTTCTTCCTTGATATCCTTTGCATCTTCACTTCTATACTCTCGCTGGCGAGGATTCTGCAGGACAACTTGACAGCAATTCAAAGACTATACAACCGTCTTAACCGTTTCTTCTACTACCTCAACCTCCTTTGTCACCTCCGTGTCGATCGAAGAATTCGCAACCATGGGCAACAACCTCTCCTCCACCTTTGTCCCAGACACCTCCAAGGTCGTCCTCAGTCCTCAAGATCGCTTTGCCGATTTCCTCGTCGTCGCTCTCTGGGGTGGTGCCATCTACGCCATGGCCATGATCTGGACTACCTGTGCCCTCGTCGACCGCTGGAAGGGCCCCAGAGACAGTGTCCGAGTCAGGGGGCCGTCGGTAATGGGGGCGGCGATAATGTCAGTAGCATGGCCCGTCGTCATGTTGTACTTATTAATGTCGGCTTAACGTGCCTACGAGCGCCCTCTTTTTTTATCGTCGGGGAAAACTCACGCAGAGCAAAGAATAGATGTCATGTAACGCTTTTCCTTTGTCATTTCCTGCCCCTTTGACTTTTTCTTCATAATACAAATTATACGACTTCATCATCCCACAAGCGTGTTCCTCCTACTACGGGTGCCAATGTCCTTTCTTCCAATGATGGTTTCTAGTGTTTGGCCCAAGGCAGTGGCGTCGTATCTAGCTTTGGGTCCGTATAATCTCATCGTGTCTATTCCAAGCTGTGCGAATAACGCCTTGTCCACTACAGGAGAGCCAGCTCCTTCTAAATGAATTACATGAGTGACATATGTTGAGAATTCATCCTCTGTCGGTCGAGCTAGCCCTCGTGAACTTGCACATGCGTTGGCAATTGCTCGCACAAAGTCCAGAGCAGTGAAGGGTCTCGTAGACGGGCCAGTCTCGCGATCAATGGTGCCGTTAAGGATGAGGATTTTATTGCGAACCATCGGGCTGGCAATCGCGTCGCCAACGCCCTTCAACACGAGATTAGGAATGAGCGACGTAAACAATGAACCAATGCTGTAAATGATGCTGTTTGCACTTGAAAGTGCCTCCAGCGTTCGCGGATTGGCTGGTATGCGGATTTCTTGGCCATATGGGTTAATGTACCATATTCGGTCAATGCGAGACGGCAAGTCTTCCTCTTGTTCCTTTGAAAAGTCTATCGCTGGTCGACGCAGTGCAGGTAAGCTGCCCGGTAAATTTGCGTCTTCAATCTTATCATGCTCCTCCGTGTCGGGCATCGGCGTATGAATTCCAGTGCTGGTACCCGGGACAGCAGCTGTAGGTGTGCTGGGATGAGAAATGTCGTTCTGTCCCTGAATAATGTCGCCGTTTTCCAATCCTGCAGCAATATGATGTGCAAAATTTGTATTCAGCGCAGGAAGCACCGCAATTCTATCGGGGACATTGCATATTGAGCTGAAGAGGTAGATGGCAGCCTCGAAGCTCCCCGTGAAGAGCCTGGCACCCGTGAGGAATAAGTTTCCAATGCTTGCGCCAGAAAAGTCAAATCGACTGCTAGGCCGCATGCGCTTGACTACCTCCAAATTGAAACTGATGAGATACGAGCGGATGAGTTCCCGTTTCGGTGAAGAGATATCGTTCCATAGAGGATGGCTAGCTTCCAACAAGTCATTCCACTCGTCTTTGGGGCTTTTTTTGGGCAGACGATGATTGAAGAACCGTTTAATTGCCACAGTTTCAGCATTGGAATCGTCGGGAATAAGACGCACCAATCTAGACCTTACATCTCCAATGCCTGTTCAGGATAAGCTGCTGTGTCACCTTGCTCTGGCAGGGCTAATGAAACATACCAGGACCACCGAATACACGGATAATCTCGCTCGTGCTGCCGCCATTATCCGAAATGGGAATGACATAGCTCAGCGAAGTGCCATTGGCATCTCTAACACGTTCAAACACATCGACAAGGTTATTTGCAGCGCTGCCTCCAGAGAAGACCACAATCTGGCTTCTCGGGCCGGGACTCCGCGAACGCTGTGGCTGGCCTTGGGACGGCGGGTGCAGTTCAATTGACGCCATGACAGCAGTGGAAGTATAATGCTACAGTCTAAACACGGAGAGCAGGCCAGATGCAGTCGTCAGGGCGATTTATAACGACCTGAACGGCGGTTGAACAAGTGTCCTGATGCCATTCTGGGCTGCGCCATTCGCCAAGATCGCTAATTGCATGATGCGGCTTAGATGCATACTATGTGCTGGCGCTGTGCAGCTGTCGTCAGATGTCTGTGTTTGTTTGTCCCTTCTTTTCCAGCTCCATGATCTATCCATGTCATACATTGTTCCATCTACAAAAGTGCAAAAATCCATCTTTTCATTGACTGGATATCTGTTTTCTTATTATCTAGCCCACTGTCGTATGCACATGCAACGTAATAGCCTCTGCAATCGTTCCTGAACGAGGTGGGGTCACTGCTGCTTCGGGTACATCCGTCGCACGTCCGTTGGCGATGCTTGGTAATACACCAAAACAGGCACAATATTCTTTCGGAGATAACAGATCAGTCAGGCTGTCCATAGTATCATGCAACGGAGGCTATCGGCGATAGATTTGTCAGAAAGCACTGCCATGCGTGTTATTTAGCATGTCGATGGACCGTTACAGCAATTCGAACCATTCAGGTTCGCAAATGCACTAAAAGAATGGACATGGACCCGTAATAATGGCATCATAGGCGACGAACGAGCAAAACGAGCGAACGCAAATGTTACGTCAATCGGGCAACATGGAGATATATAAATCTTGTCAGTTCCCTCTAAACTCTATCCGTTCGTAACAGAAAGATCAATCGGCATATCCAATTATACTCATCAAGCCTCTACACTGCAAGCTACACTTCGATTAGACAAAATGACCAACACTCTCAAGACTGCCAAGCAGTGGACCATCGCCGGAAAGGATGGCTTCAGCTCCCTCAAGTACGGCGAGAAGCCTGTTCCTGAGCTCGGTGATAGCGAAGTGCTCGTCCAAAGTGAGTGACGATACCAAGCACTGCAAATCTCTACAATTGCTAACCTGGGCGACTTGCAATAGTCAAGGGCGCATCATTGAATGTACGTACGAGCTCGTTTCATCTCATTCGGATCGCCACTAACATCCTTAGTATCGAGACCTTATCATGCCACTTGGCCAATACCCCTTCCCCATTGTCGACAACGTCGTAGCCGGATCAGACGGCGCCGGCACAGTAGTCGCAGTAGGCAAGCAAGTCACCCGCTTCAAGCCCGGCGACGATGTCGTCACGCTCTTCAACCAAGCCCATATTGGCGGTCCTTCCAACCCCACAACCACCGGCACTGGACTTGGCGGTGCCTGCGACGGCACTCTTCGCAATGTCGGCGCGTTCAATGAACAGGGTCTTGTGCACCTGCCCAAGGGCCTCAACTACATCGAAGGTGCGTCGCTCACCTGCGCCGGTCTCACTGCCTGGAACGCCCTGTACGGTCTCGCTGGCAAGCAACTCCTTCCCGGTCAATGGGTCCTCACCCAAGGAACAGGCGGTGTTAGCATTTTCGGCATCCAATTCGCAAAGGCTGCTGGTGCCAGAGTCATTGCCACTACATCATCCGCCGAAAAAGCCGAGGAGTTGAAAAAGCTCGGAGCAGACCACATCATCAACTACAAGGATACGCCAAACTGGGGCGAAGAAGCCAAGAAGTTGACTGGCGGACTGGGCGTAGACCACATTATCGAAGTTGCTGGCCCTACATCCATGCAGCAGAGCTTGAATGCTGTCCGAATCGAAGGCGTCATTACCATTATCGGCTTCGTCGGCGGTTCTACCAAGGATACCCCCGGATTCCTCGACTGCCTTATGCACCAGTGCGTTGTGCGCGGTATTCTGGTTGGTTCTCGAGTGCTCATGGAGGATATGTGCCGCGCCATTGAGGCCAATGTCGAGAAGCTCAAGCCTGTGGTTGACAAGAAAGTGTTCAAGTTGGATCAAGTCAAGGAAGCGTACGAGTACCAATGGAGCGGCAAGCACTTTGGCAAGGTTGGAATCTCAATTGAGTAAATTCATGCTTGTGCTTTCTTCGTAAGATAGCCAACAAAACAAAAAAGAATAGAAATTGTTTAAGCGGTGTCTGCATGAATATCTCTTGGCAAGGCTGAGCAGCTGAAGCTTGGACGTGGAATGGGGCGAGGAATTTACCCGGACCTGCAGTAGTGGCCGAAATAGGCAAACGAATACAGAGTATGTGCGACTTGGGAAAGCCTATTCTGGTTCGTCAATCTCCACTGTAATATCCTTATTTCTCCTCCAAAAGCACAGTCTCACTGACACGTTGTCCAGCTCATCTCATGCGCTGGCATCGCATCGTAGCCAAGGCCCTCATTTCCCGTAGACCTGGATGGAGGAGACTGTACATGGTACGCTGTCTCATCAATGAAACAAAGTTCCTCGTTCAATTCTAAACCTTGTCTTTAACCCTCCACCCACGGCATGTCCGACACTTTCATCCATGGTCGCATCCACCTCCACCTCCACCACCGGCACCCCAAGCTCGTACGTCCTCGTCGAGAGAGCTCTTCTCGACCAGACGGTCGGTTATCGTTAGCTTCAGACCGGATTAGGCAGGACTGACTGACATTTGCCTGTCTCGTCCTCGTCCATTTGCCCTCGACCCTGCGTCCCACCCCTGTGGACTGACCCGCTGCGGCTGAACATGTATTTGCTGCGTTGGGAAATTACGCGCTGCAAAGTCAATACGAAGTACGAAGTGCGGGAATCTCATTAGCAGCACATGGGGAAATAACAAATTTTTGGCGGTTTCAGGAGTGCAAAATTGAAGGCGAGGTAGGAGATAATGTTTGAAATTTTTGAAATTTTGGTTTTTTTTTGTTGGTTTGGTTTGGTATCTATACAGGAGAGTCTTCCAATCTCAATGGTGGGTTTGGAGGTATTATAAATGTTCCAATTAGAAAATGAAAGGAATAAAATAACAAAATATACAATGCTTGAATTAATGTGAAACCCTCCAAATATTATGCTTGATTAGAAAGCAGACCCGTTTACAGGGCAGCAATGGCAACGACACCACCAGCGAAAGCAGCAACGAGTCCCATGGTGACCTTGAGAGAGCTACCGGCACTGTCGCCGCCACCGCTACCACCAGAGGAGCCCTTGCAGTTGAAGGGGATGCCAGTCTCGCCGCTGCTGCAGGCGCTCTGGATCTTGCTGACGGCAGCAGAGTTCTCGGAGACGTAGGAGCTGATGGCCTTGCTGTAGCTGCTGAAGTCGGAGGCGAGAGACTTGGGGGGCTTGAAGGTGCAAGCGGCATCAGCGCCAATGGACTGGAGGATGGACTCAACAGCGGGAGGAGGAGTGGGAGGAGGAGGAAGGTTCTGAGCGGCAGAAGCGCACTCGTCGTTGCCGCCAATGCTGCTGCCGCCGGAGCCAGAAGAGCCGGAAGAGCCAGAAGAGCCGGAAGAGCCAGAGGAGCCGGAAGAGCCAGAGGATCCAGAGTCAGAAGTAGGAGTGGCATCAGAGCCACCACCGAGAGTGTAGCTAGGGCCGTCGCTGCTGCCACTGCCTCCGGTGAAGCTAGGCTCGGGGATGTCGATGCTGGTGTCGATGCCGCCAGAACCGCCAGAGCCTCCGCCGCCAATGGTGTTGGTGCCGCCGTCACCAGAGCAGACGCGGCCGAGTCTGCAGCAGCCGTACTCGCCGTTGTCGCCCAAGTCGCAGCGAGAAGTGGCAGGGCAGCCACCCTGTTCGTCGGGGCAGCAGGTATAGCCAATGGGGACACATCCAGTGCCACACTCCGTGTAGCCGATGTCGCAGGAGGATTGGCGTGCAAGAAGCATCTTGGGCTGCCAGTTGGCAGCAACAGTGGTGGCCGTGGCCAAGAGGACGGAAGCAGCGAACTTCATGTTTGCGTGTTTTGTGAAGGGGAGGGGGTGTTGCAAGTTGTTTGGGTCAAGATGGAAAGGAGAAGAGAAAAAAACTGTCGAAAGAGAGTGTAAGTGGAATGAAGAAACTGAACAAGGCCCTTTCTTCGCAGGCTCCTCAGCTAGCTTTATATCTGTCTTTGCTTTAGGTTCCCCACGACGGAGCGAAATAAAGAAAATAATAACAATAATAAAATAAAATAAAATAAAATTTCCTTAATACCACAAGGGAGAGTCAAGCTCTTCAGCTGTCAGCCACTAACCCAACGGCAAGGCTTATTCTGATTCCCCAATGGTGGAGTGTGGACTCGAGCTAGACCATCACCGAGTTCAGCCGCAGCGCTTTGGGCAACCAAGGCGACAGGGTCAGAGACATCCACCATGGGGCTGAATTGCCCGGGCAGGGCTGATGGGGTCGCTGCAACTTTAAAAGACTACTGCACTGAATTCAGTTGCTCACGGCATCGCACGACTTCTTCAGCTGCCTGGGCGTTAGGCGGCAACACGACTTCGATGGCCATCGCGAGTCAGCGGGCGGCGTCGGAGTCACTCGTCCACGGGCCACCATCTCGTCTATTCTGGGCAAAAATATCCTTTTCTTACAACACATTGATTTCATGGAGATGTTTGCTTTTATTAATGCCACGCACCAACTCATTAGACACGGTGCAGTACGCCGTCCGTGACTCAATGTGATACTGTCGCACTGCATACCGTAAAGGAACGTGCCGACGACCCTGCCCACACAACAGAACCCAATTCTCCTCCACCTGCAATATCCTTTTTTTTTTTTTTCTTTTTTTTGTCTCCCAAGGAAAATAAACTCGCCGATCACTATCCCAGCCTATTGGGGCGCCTCCCAACGCTATGGGTTCAGGACCCTGGCTCAACCTTGACAGATGGGGCTGCTCGCATCAGCTCTAATTTATTGCTGCAGAGCCTAAACGACAGGGCACCAAAGAGGCGTTCTCATCCTTCCCGCAAGCAGCGCCAACCTCTCAGCTTGAAGCCTGCTGCGCCCCAATATCGAATATTAAACGCCTCAGTGACTTGGCTCTCGCAGGCTTCCAATTGCCTTGCATGCCATGTGCTCGTGAGATCGAGAGTGGCGCAGCGAGATCTAGCGGTCAGTTGCAGGTCAGCCTCGCCTACAAACTAAGCGTGAAACTTGTTGCTTGACTGGCAGTATTGTATCGGGAGAGCGATGCTGCGCCTCGAGTGGCTTCTGCCGTGATGGGGGCGAGGAAAGCGATGAGATCAACGGTAGGTGATGGGCTGCCTGCTGGTTTGGTATGGAAGTTACCCAGGTGAGAATTCGTGCCCTGGACTTTGCCGGAGATGGCTTTTTTTTTTTTGGCCTCACTGGAATAAGAAGGTTGCACTTGCATTCACATATTTGGGTAAGTCGTGATATCGCATCGTGAAATCGTGAGCTGGGTGGTCAGCGGGTATCATCATTGACAAGTAAAAATGCAGAATACAATCGCTTGCTATGGTGCAATAAAAATGCCTCAATCAATTAAAGCCTCCCATAAATTCCCATCGTATTCTTCGTCTCTTAGATTTATTATCATCGCCATCCGTCTCAACAGCATGTTGGTTCTCTGCTCGCGACCGTTTATTTGACGGCGAGGCTGTCAAGGCATTTGCCCCGTGCGCAGCCACTTCCTTTATCTGGTCATATTCATCCGACTCGGTCCATTGGTTGGGCAGCTTGCTCTCAACGATTCCTCGGTGCTGTTCTGACTTGCTGATTGCAGGGTCCGACGCCTGGGTAGGTATCGGAGGCGCTGGCCCTTGATGCTTTGGTTGCGGAGGAGAATCTTGCCAATGGTCCAATTTTGCTTGTAGGTCTGCACTCTCATTCTCTACCGTCGTGCGGACCAAACAATCATTGCCATTCTAGAAATGATGCGCTCAGTTATTCGCCTAAACTTCCCTCCAGCGACCCCATCACGCTCTACTCCTCAGCCTCACCAATCCCTACACTCCATCTTCCAGGCCTTCCAACCCTTCTCCCTCAGCACACAACCCTTATCCGAAGCCACCGGCAGGCTCTTACACTCTTCATCCCCAAAAACATACACTAGACACCATTTAGCATCAGCATCATGCTCAATCTCGCAAACCAATCATACTCACTCGCACAACCCTCCTTGACATCCACGACCTTCAACGACCGCACCTCATTCCCATTAAACCCCATGCACTCTCCATGCTTCACATCGTCATCAATCACCGTCCAGATTCCCAGGTTCTCATCCGCGCAGTTCGTGGCCCCAAAGCCCCGAAAGTCAGCGACGTGGACGTTTCGCACTGCCAGGGCTGCGGCGGTGATGGTGAATATAAACAGCGACAAGTGCATCTTCAGTGTTTTATTTCTTCGGATATTAAGAAATATAATTATGACGAAGTGGTGCGAAGGTGTTGCTGGATTCTTGGAAAGATGCTGGCTGGTGTGAAGATGATGGAAATCCATACAGCCATCAAAACCAACTTTATACCCAACGTCAGTCGTCACAAGATCAATACGAGATAGTGCTTCACTCACAATACGGCCACCTTCCCATTGGTAAACAGCACTCCGTCGTTCCGCGCTTGCTGCCATGTTTGCCTTCCAAAACCGTCTGCCTGCATACAGTTTACCATCAGATGGCGCCCCTTTGTATCACCCGGCATCGCCGTTGCTTTGTGTCTGCCGATGCAAGAGAGAAAACAACGGCGGAGATTTCAAGGCAAACATAAACAGTCAACTTTTTCATCACTCTCAAAATAGAAACACCAAATATGACTTGTCCAAGCCCGAGGTCAAACTGGACAAGGCTCGGTGGCCCAATCACAGCGCAGTGTTTGCTAGTCCACATCCCCATTCAGGCAAGTCGTCATCCATCTTAAAAAAAAATACGGGTCACTTCGCTTCAACACACACAAAAAATGACTTCAAAAAGCGTATTAAATAAATACATGAACTGTAATAATACTATATATTTCATACCATTTCCAAGGTTTCATTTTGCACTTGCCCTTTTCTCTACTGCAACTTAGCCGTCAAGGGCAGGTTGCGAGAAGAGCTACCAACCCAAATCGTCTTGGGGGCATCCGTGATGACCCAGTTCTGAGCGTCGATGTCCCAGTTGCTGAGGTCACGGCGAGTGAGCTCAACACGGAACTGGACGCTTTGGCCGGGAGCAATGCGCTCAATACGGTCAAATCCACGAAGGACACGGACGGGCTCGCCCTCACCACCGTGGCTGAGGTACAGCTGGGGAATCTCATCCGTCATAGCCTTACCGGTGTTGGTAATAGTGGCGGTGACCTCATACATGACATCCCAAAGTTGACGGTTACCACCGGGCTCACCACCGGCAGGGTTCTTGTCCTGGGGCGTGGCATCGATGGCGTGAGGAGGCAAGAACTCTTCAGCAGTCTTACCATACTTGGGGTCACGGCTGGCAGCCTTGCCAGACGAGGTGTCGTTAGCCCAAGGGTAGATGAACTCGCGGATTTGGCGGAAGCCGGCAGGGAAGCCGTAGTCCTTGAGGTTCTTGCTGAAGGTGCCAAAAGTAGGGGCAGCAATAGTCTTGCCCTTAGTAGGCTGGTAGGGGCGGGGGTTGCGCTTGGTAACTTGGAGGTTGGAATACTCAAAGGTGGACCAAGAGAGACCGAAGCCGAACTCATAGATAGGAGCCTTATCGCTGGATCCAGGCTTGCCAGCATCTTCACGATCAAAGTGGCGGTAGTCGAAGAAGGCGCCCTCCTCAAAGTCATCCTGAGGGGCAGTAGGGCCTTGAGCCTTGTAGATGATCTTGTTTCCGTAGCTTTCCTCGGTGGCACCCCAGGTGAAGGGAGAACGTCCAGGGCTAGTCTTTCCGTAGAGAATATCAGCAATAGAGTTACCAGATTCCTGGCCAGGCTGACCAGCCCAGACAATAGCGGTAACGTTGGGGTGGTTGTGCCATTCTTTGACGAGGACAGCACCAGGGCCGTGAATGACGACAATGGTGTTCTTGCAAGCATCAGCAACGGTCTTGATAAGTTCGTTGCCGTTGCGCCAAAGAGTCAAGTTGTTGCGATCACCCTGGTTACCCTCAAAGTTGATGTAACCCTCACCACTCTGGGCATGGACAAAGACGACGGAAGTAACGTTGGGCTGGCGGACGAGGGCTTTCGTGGCAGCGGTCTGGTAGTTGCTGAGGATGCTTTCGTAACGGGTACCATCCTTGATAGCCTGGTTCTGAAGAGCGGTGTCGGGGGTGACGAGGTAAGGGAACTGGGAGGTACCAGATCCCCACTCCATGGCGACGGTACCGTAATCGCAGCCACGGTCATCGCAGCCGTTGGGTCCCTTGAAGTTGCCACCAGCATCGTCACCAATGACAGCAACGAACTTGGGCTTGTTCAGAGGCAGAGCACCATTGTTCTTGAGAATGACGGTTCCCTTGGCAGCAGATTCACGGATATGGCTAGCGTGGTTGCGGCGAACATCGACACCCAAGTTGATTTGCTCGTAGTTCTCGCTGACAGAGGCTTGTCGGAAACCGTACTCATCGCGGGTCCAAGAAGAGAAAGAAGTCTCGACCTGGTTCTCGAGGGTCTTGCCGACCTTGAAGTAAGCAGCCATGATGCGCATAGCCATGTCGTCCATGCGATAGGCGGGAACAGTGCCGTTGAGGACGGCGAGAGTCAAGTTGGTACCCCAGTAGCTGAGGCCGGTGTTGAACATGGTGTCGCCAGGCATGGTCATGTCGAGGCCGGCAACTGCAGTGGCGGCGCCGGCGTGCTGGGCTTGCCAATCGCTCATGACGAAGCCCTGGAAACCGTATTCGTCCTTGAGGAGACCGTTGAGGGTCTTGGAGTTCTGGCATCCGTACGAGTTGTTGACCTGATTGTAGGAGCACATGATAGAGCCGACACCAGCCTTGATAGCATCTTGGAAGGGCCAAGCGTAGTACTCGTGCATGAGCTTGTCGTTGATGTTGGAGGAAATGGCTTCGGCGCCGTCGGGACCAGCGTCACGGTAGTGCTCTATGATTCGTTAGTCATAGCCTCAACGGTATTCAACGTTGCGAGCAACGGATGTTTACATACCCTGCTCATTGCCAATGTAGTGCTTGGCGCAAGCAATAGTGCCAGCACCCTGGATACCAGTAACAGTGTTGGCTAGCGCAATACCTTGGAGGTAAGGGTCAGCACCGAAACCCTCGGCGTTACGGCCACCGGCAGCGAAACGGCCCAGAGGACCACTGGCAGGGCCGAGAATGACATCGACACCCTTATCGCGGGCTTCAGAACCCAGGCCGGTACCACGGTCTCTCCAAAGGTGACGGCTGAAAGTACCGCCGATGGTGAGAGCGGTAGGGAAAGCGCTGTTGTAATCGTTCAAGCGCAGACCCAGGGGACCGTCCTGCATACACAAGCTCTTCAATCCCATACGGGGAATAGCACCAACGTTACCAACGCACTTCTCGCTCATCCAACTGCGCAGCAACTGTTAGTACTAGAAACTAGACGAGGCTCAATGATTTGCTTCGGAAAGTGAAAAACATACCCAACACCAGTGGTCAAATTGACCTTCTCGGCAAGAGTAAGCTGAGAAACGAAAGCCTTAGCCTTGGCGTAGGCATCGGCCCATCCAGGAGCGGCAGGGTCCATCCATGGGGAGGGATAGACGGGAGGAGAGTAAGCGAGACCATCGTGAGGGCCAGAGACATTAGCCTGCGAAATGAAAGGATTGGTTAGCTAGAAGGTTCAATTGAGCTGTCTCGAGCTGATTGAGTCGATTCCAAGGTGGTTGGACATACAAAGCGCACGGCGTCGGCGCCGGTTGCCAAGAGGGCTGCGGCAACAGCAGGCGCAGTCTTCATGGTGGACTGTGACCTAACTGGTAGTTTATGAGAGGGATGGAAGTGGTGAAGACAACGATGAGATGTGAGTCTTCAGGGAAAGGAGGTAGAAAAAGAAAAGAAAAGCGTCAAGGAAGGAAAGAATCGTCAGCAGTGAAGCTACGGAGTAAAGTAAGGGAGAGGAGGGGACGAGGGAGCTCGGCTACCGAAAGAAACGGAAGAGAGAAAAAGGAGGGGAAGGGCAAGGCTATAAGTTATAGAGGAATGAAGGGAATGGATGGGATGGGGAAGTTGGAGTTGACCGCAGCTTGCAGGGTGCCGGACTGCGCTAGCAGGGCGACCTAAAATATCGGCCGGTCGGACAGACTTGTCGGTCACGTCACAAGCAGTGGATGGAATTATTTTAATTATTATTTTATTATTCCATTGTTTGCCCAGTTGTTCCTTTTTGGCTTGGATCCTTACGTTGGCTTCTCCAAAAAAGCAACAGGGGGGTGGACGGGGTAAATCACCAAGGAAAAGATGGGGGGTGTGTGTTCCCTCTGAGCAGGCACTTGGAGGCACATGGAGGCACATGGAGGCACTTGGTAGGCACTTGGTAGGCACTTGGACACTCTGGACAGGTCTGTTGCAGGGGTCCTTCTACTAAAGTAGCGCCGTCGAATACAAGAGAAGCGTGGGCATGGTAATGTAACCCTTGTTTTTCACGAACAGGATGCATGGGATCGGCTTTGACATTTGCGGAGAATGGAATGACCAAGTAATGGTTTCTCCCGTTGCCTGTTTAGCTGCACTATATTGTGACAGAAACTGGCTTTTAATCAAGTTTATTACAGATGATCACTGGATCCATGAATCGTTAGAATGACATTCTTGTTGGGCCTAGGGAGCAGGTCAGGCAATTGACGCACAAAGTGTTTGCTGCGAAATACGGAACAGTGGATTCCTTGCCCAATCCCTTTTTCTTTTTCTGCCCATGACGAATGCATGTATTTTTGGAGTGGTGTCTTGTCTTGGAACCAATGTCTCTAATGCTAAAGTGGTGACCGCCGATGGATGGATGGGACGGTGAATCCATGTCTGGGACATCGGGCCTGGCTGCCGGGTCGCTTCAATCTCCTGCACGTACGTTACATTTACTTAGATGGCGGTGGTGAAGCAGACCTCTTTTTGCTCTACCTTTTTTCCCCCTTTCTACTGTGCTGAATGAATGCATCCCCCGCACCAAGTTTTCACAAGGCTTGACGAGGCTTATGCATACCCCAAAAAAGTACCGGCCTGACCACGGACCTCTGTGAAAATGAAAATGAAAATGAGAGGCGCTGCAGGCCGTAAGCGAAGAAATTAGCTCAGTGGCCGTGCAAACACTGCCAGCGACAATATACCAGAAACTACTAGGCACCCTACTTCTTGTCCTCTCGTCTGTATATGCAGTGACATGCGGTGTGGCTGTCCCGCGTTCAAGCAAATATTCGGGTCTCTACATTTGAACAACAGCCTGTCAGTATCAATCGCAACGGTTGCTTTCATTTCACTTCGAAATTTCATCAAGCTGGTTATTTCCCGTACAGAACAGAGACAAAATTCCACGAATAGCATGCCGTTAAATTGATATTCTCCACGCCGTACCACGGAGCTCGTCCCGGCCTTTCAGAAGCTGGAGCCCCCCATTTCTCGGGGCCCCAACTAAAATCTCCTGTGGCTCACTCCAGCGCATCCACTACTTGTATTTCTCCGCAGCCACAGTTTTTGTACTGTAAAAGATGGCGCGTGAAGGCGTGCAAAATGAAATGATAAGATAAGATAAAATAAAATAAATAAAATATTGGCAGGCCAAGACGTCAGTATACGCGCCAGAAACTACAAGTGACTCAAGATAGACGTCCATTGTAGGCAGGTAGAAAATGGATCAAGCCCGAGGCGTTCGAAATAGGGCCGATCACTAACAACAGGGGACAAGCGCCACGCTCATCAATTCCCTGTCTGCATATTAGCAGGATCTAAAACATGTCAGACGGTTTAATTCTGAATGGATCATTTGTTGACGTTCAATCTTCTATTCTTATTTCCATTTCTGCTCCGTTATAACTTGTTCCCATCTATTGCCAGTTTCTACCCTTTTGCATACGAAATTCCTGTTCCTAGCTGAACTCTAATTGGCGTCGATTAGACTTTTGGTGCCTGAAGCCAAGCCCAAGCGAACAAACTCAATCAAGCCTCCTTCCGCAAGCCACATCATCATCTGCTCTCTGGTTAGGCGTTGTACTCTCTCAAGAGCACCAGAGTCCAGAACAACGTGCTGATGCCAAGGAGGAACCCCGGAGATTGCTTCAACAGCCCGCTAATGCACGCTAATCCTTTCGCTTCTCTTTTCGTTCGCACTCTACAGCACATTTTTGGCCGCTACACCAGCCAGCCATCCATGACATTACCCCAAATGCCCTTAGCCTTAAGCAAGCCACAGTGGGTGCCTCTAGCACTGTCATGTGCTGAGCTTTACAGCGCATTCGTTCACTAACTCTCACTATACCGCAATTGTCGACATCATCCTTTGTGACTGCTTTTCGGTCTCTCTTTGTTTTTTTTTTTTTTTTTTTTGCTTCTCCAATCTGACTAGCTGGTGACCTTTAAACGTGACCAATTTATGGTGTGTGCCTTCCTGCTCTGGAACAAAAAGCCTCGCCACAGGCTGCAAGAAGACAATGCATTCAACTCGACACTACCAGATGCTCACCGAAAGACTGCAACTCTGACCAAACTATCCGGTTCTCCCCTCCGGGTCATCAAGAAATATTTTTCGATTAGCAACACCTATCCTCTGCTCCAACATTCTGTATTCAGCCCCCCAAAAGATTAACCGACTCGTCTCCTTGTTCAGGTGGGAAATGTGTCTTTCGGCCCGTTTTAGCCACCGCCCAAGAACGGGGAATGTCGGTCTCTTTCACCATGCAACTAACTCCCACCCTTGAGTGCCCAGCCTAGCGTAGGCCAACGCATCTTTAACTGTTATTACACCACCGGTTTCCCTCTAAAGCCCCCAAAAAATGCCCCAAAGAGGCGCCCGGCGCGCCGCCTCAAAGCCTCCCCACCCCCAAAAAAGAGGGACGGGTCCTCTTTCTTTCTCCCCAGTTTGCCCCCCTTTCGCTCCAACCACGGCTAAACTCTCGTTCTCCCTCTCTATACAGCGCGCAGCTGAAGCTTGACCTGCACGCCAACCTTGGAAAATAACCAAGCTTTTCTGGTCGTGGCTGGCAGACAAGCGAACGCACCGCCTGCTTCTGGAAAATGAAGGGCATTCGACAACGTTGCATTCTGGCTGCATCCATGACCCTTCCTTTTTTTTTATCCTTGCCCTACTCTGTAAATGTACTTCGTACCAAGCCATGCACTGCCACATCTTGCTTTTCGGCCTGTCGTCCCGCATCTCCGTCACGCCTTCTCCTCCAACGCCTATCAGATTTACGTTGTTACCCTGCAGTTCAACCTTAAAATCCTCATCTCGGCCAATTGCCCGGTCACAAATCGTGTGTCCAGTTACCTTGCATCTTGTAAACTCCATTGATACATGACATCCTGTCCGGTTCCGGTTTCTCTTCGGTCTCGAATCTATTTACCCGCCATGGCACTGTTGGCGACGCGTCCGTAGTCGGAGTTGAAGCTTCATCCTCCATCACCAGCCAACAAGGCTGCTCAAGCGAATCAAGTCGCTACTCTGTCACGCCCATTTTGCTTGCGGAATAAAGTTTTCAATATTGTATTGTATAGTCCTACTAGGAAGTCACCACAACTTGCGCGATATAATTGGCGAGTACTCCCAGTTCCATTACCAGCTCAACGTAGCTTGAGCTATATTAAGTCATTGTATTATACCCTAATCACCTCACCCAAAATCAAAACAAAGTTCCATAACCACAGGCACAAATCCTTTTGCGCTGCTGAAGACTTTTAGTAGATACCAGGGATGATTCTGTAGTTGACAACCTTTTTATACTTGACCCAGTCGTCGCCGTACTTGCGGTGGCACTTCTCGTCGTCGCGGCGTTCACGGTGAATCAACAATACCGCAAAGTACACAACGTAGAAGTAAGTAATGGGGATGGCCCAACCCTTGGCGCTTCCCTGAATTACCTCACGCCCGTCCGCAAGCACATATGCGCCCTCCGCCAAGGTATTCGCCGCCAGGATCTGATATCCTGCAAAACCAGTAGGCAAGCAGTATGGCCAAGACTGGATCCAGTCACCAAGGTAGTTGATGTGTCGTGCAACTCCCCACCAGCCAGTCGTGAGCAGCTTGCTGCCAGTCTTGGTCTCGATGAACTTGAGATGAGCAACCTTGGGGTCCTTGGGGTTGGTGCGAAAGTTGTTCTTTTGCAGGTTGGCGGAGCGGAAGATGAAGAAGCCAAGACCAATTAGCGACAGGACTCCCACCACACCAACAGGCCCAAGAGATACAGGGTGGACGGAGAGGTAGCGAGTCTGCTGGGAGTACACAAAGGGAACCCAGACAAGATCACCAAACGATAGCATGAAGCCGAAACCATCAGTGGTAATGTCCATAGTGGTCAGGATGGCAGGCTCGAACCACCATGAGTCGATAATGTACAGAGCCTGAACAATCGTAATAATGACGATGCTGTCGGTGACTTGACCAAAGTTGCGGTACTGGCGGGCACACCAAGCGCAATTGAGGATGATCCAGCCCATCATGCCAGGACGCAGCTCACACCACTCCTTGATGTCGACCTCGCCAATCAGGGGAATCGTAACGCGGGGATTCAGTTCGCGGCCGATGTACCAGTCGTAGAGCAGGTTGCCACTGTGACCACCGGCAGCAAGCTCACGGTTGTCCTTGTTTCCTGCCTTGACGCTGAAGCTTCGAACGTAAACAAAGATGGCAAGGCCGTATGCAATCAAGATGTTGGCAGTGACGATCTGAACGTAGTTATCGGCGATGAAGGGCCAAACGGGGAATTCGGCGCCCTGAGCAATGGTTCCGGCCGCAAGAAGAGCCAAGGTGAACGAGTTCGAGTACATGGCTATTCAAAGTTAGCATCCAGGGCAGCTTATCATAGTTGCGCATAGGCTTACTGTTAAATCTGTACTTGAGACGTCCGCCACAAGCGAGGACAGTGCCGTCCATCTCCGTGGCGGGCAGAACACGATACAGGATCAAGTTCAGCAGATAGTAGCCGAACACAGCAGCAGTAGCCTGCAGGCTGACGAGGCCGTAGACTCCATCCTCAGGCCATCCGACCTCAAGCTTGAGTCGCTCGATCGAAAGGGTCTTGGGGCTCAACAAGGAGGGGGCAGGGCAACCCGAGACGTCGTTGCACACAAAGGTGAAGAGATAGACCAGGATGGGAAGACCAAACGAGATTACAAAGGCACCGAGACTAGACAAGAGAATCTCACGTTAGAAGCTTGAAAGTTAGTTCGATCTAGGTGCTCAACTTACGGTCCTCCGAATTCGTAGCCGTGGGCAGGGGGACCTGCCGACTTTGCCTTGGGGGCCATTTTTTCGTGAAGCTCTGAAGCTTGCCAATCGGTCGCAACAGAACAGGGAAGAAAAAGATAACAAATGAAAACAAAGGGAAAAGAATCAAGGCGCTCGTTTAATTCTCTTCAGACAGTGCTATTATGATGCGCGAAATGCGGCAGGACGGAGCAAGAGGTGAAACCGTCTCGTCACGCTGGGCGATGCAACCTTTAATATTTTTTGAAGAGCGCGCGCCTGGAGCTTCTACCTTCGGAGCTTCTCCCTGCCGTGTCGAATCATCGACCACTGATTGCCTGTGACCTGATTCGGGGCGCCCAAATTGGCTAATCGTCCCGCGCGAGCATAGCGGACAAACCTTTAGGCCGATCGTGGGGCAGTGTTGAGATCAGCGCAGCCAATCAAGGCCCCTAAATCTGGCCTGCTTGGCCATGATTGTGCCATGTGGAAGCCTCCAGCGCCGAGATTCAGGATACACACTCTTGACCATCGCAATCGAGCATTAGCGTGTCTATCGTCAGCGCAGTCCGATCCGAACAGTCGTTTGTGTAAAACAGCACTGCCAGTTCTCACAAGCCCGCGAATTGAAACCATCCGCCTCGCCCCGCTACGTACTGAGCCATCCGGTTCCGTGGACCCTATTGATGACGAAGCCTCACCAGCACTTCTAAATCTCCTTTGCCTCGCGCTGCCTCACATATCGTGTCCGATAACACTCAAGCCGCCACAATGCGCTTCTCTATACCGGCCGCTGTCCTCACTGCAGCCGCCTTCGCTGGCGTAGGCGCTGCAGAGGACAAGCCTTTGATCAAACCGACCACGACGTCACAAGCACCAGCCTGCACGGCCTCGTCGTCCTCAGGAAACGGTGCCTTTTTCGACCTTCGACCTGACACAGCCCATAAAGCTGACCCTGAAAAGACACGCTCTGGAGTTGTCACAAAAGACTACCATGCCAGAGGCTTCGATTACGGCAAGAACTTCACGCTCAACATCTGTGGCGCAGTTATAGATCCCGTTTCAGAAGTCGTTGGTGTGGATCAAAAGCAATGGGCGAATGTGAGCGCCTATTACACATCCAACGATGTTGTATACTCGATAGGGTACGTTTTATGCCTTTTCGTTGGATATGTTAATGTTAACCATCAACACAGCTCCGAATCTCTAAAGCTTAAGAGCCGCGGCAAGAAGCTAGTACTCCAATACATCAATGGCTCACCCTGCGCCAGGAACAAAAAGAAGTCAAAGCGATTCGGGTACGAAAAGGCAGATGATGCTGTAGAATTCCGTCCTGGTGCGAAGACCTCAGGGGATGACGATGACGATGACGATGACGACGAAGACAACGATAGCAAGGCGCCTGTCAGAAGAAAATCTACCACAATTTCGTTTCTCTGCGATCGAGACCCCGGCAGCTCGCAAGCTGCCGTTTCCTTTGTCGGTACAGACCCAGACGAATGCTCGTATTTTTTCGAAGCTCGATCTAGCCACGCTTGCGCTCACGTAGAGCCACACAAGCCCGGCAGCGTCGGCCCGGGCAGCGTCTTTGGCCTGATTGTAGTCATTGCGATATTAGTATATGCCATTGGCGGTGTTTGCTACAACCGCACCGTCACTCACGCCCGTGGGTGGCGCCAGCTCCCCAACTACAGCCTGTGGGCTAGCGTTTGGAGCCTTATTAGCGTGGGTCCTTCCAAGTCTGAGCTGCCTCAACACAATCGCGGGTATTGACAGATGATCCCGTAGGATTTCTTCATCATCGGCCTATCGTCGTGCGCTAGGCTCCTCCCTGGTAGCCGCGGGAGATATAGTCAACTCAATTCGAACTACAGAAACTCAGACGCTGAGAATCGCCTGATTGATCAGCTAGACGAGGAGTGGGATGATTAGAGGATGGTTTCTCGGAAACATTGTTGCGCTGCTGGCATTGGCGCATTGTATCTGTCTGTAGCAGTATCTGCCGTCTAGACGGAGAACATCTTTCTCCATTTCATTTTTGTATTATTGCATACCTGGGCGTTTAGATTTGATGTACTAAGAAAACAAATTCATTTTACCGTTGCCACTGAAACATCCATGTTTCGTTGAGTGAAGTTTACTGCGCCCAAGGTGCAAGCGGCAACCTGCATGCGGCCACCATTTTGGCAAGACAATGCACCAGGGGCCCCGAATTGCCACTTCTCAGGAGAGTTTGGATCCTGCATCTGAATTGAATTGATGTCTCATGTGTTTGCTGAACTAGACTAACGCCCTCAGACAACTTAACACCAACCAGGCCAAAAATGGTGGCCACTTGCAAACAAGTACCGACACCGGCGATACTGCTCTGTTGTGTCACATAATTGTTCATCGAATTCCTTTGTTCTAGAAGATTTTTCGTTATGCTGCAAAGTGCATGCATACAGTTGTACTACATGGGATACCGCATAGGTAGTGAAGGGCGATGAACCTGCATATCTTGGGTTGGCAGGCCAGTTCCGCTGAGCATCAAGTCTGGAAAAGCTTGGGCGCCACTCCCCATGCATCTTGCCGACTACCTACCATCGCCACCGCAAGTAACAGCGCTACATCTGTGAAAACCAGTCTTAGTTGGTTGGTGGAGGCTCTAGGACAGTAACTTTCGGACGGTGAGCACGCAGCCGACCGACAAAGAGCTATGTTTGTGGCTGGTTTTGCAACTGGATGCGGGCAAAGTCTGCCTTTGAGAGTGCCCGCCCCCTGTAAGAAACCCACAATTGCATTGTATTTACGTTTATTATGTCCATATAGCTCCCATGAGATATGAAGCGTGGTCTCGTTCTGGAGCCGTATACTGGTGGGACGTCGGGAAAGGGACATGGTTGAAGGCTACTGGGGAAATGAAATACTGCTGCATTGGGAGAAATTTATCAAAACATTGTATTGAATTATGCTTCTATTGTTGTTGTATTATTCATTGTCTAATGCGGTTCTTGCCAACGGTTGACCAGTCTGTCACTTGCTTTTCACATCATCGTCGACTCGATTACCCACCCCCGATATCACCGGTGTCACTCTATTCCCATCCTCTCTCTCTCGACACAGAATATATATTCTATTCATTACTTTATTGTGATTAAAATTACCAGTATCATTATCAAATTCCGATCCTCGCTCCTCGCTTCCTTCGCTTCCCCATCGTACCAAATCGTGTTGACAGACTGCCAGCTGCCCACCAACTGCCAACCTGTCTATCTATCAGAACACGACAACAACATTGTTGACGCGACTGAATAACATATCCTCCACTTCTCCAACTTCTAATTGACAACGTCCTCTGAAGTTGAAGCTGATACAAGAAGCTCTCCAAGGCTTCGCTGCACACAGGGCTTGACCTCCTCGCCGCCTAGTGCCGTTGGGTAGTCTAAACCCATCGCTGCTGCTCGGGAATCAACAGCTGCATACGCCTTACTGCACTCCACCATCCCACACGCACCAACAAAGAGCTTTCAAGTTGATCCGAAGAGCAGCTTCAGCAACTTAACCTTCTGGCAGCGGTGAAGCTATCCTTGCAACTCCAGTCCGCCTGTTGCAGCTGCGTCTTGCCGAATACACTCCTCATCCACCAATGTATATTTACCCTGGTGTTCACCATTCACAGCATGGTTGGAGACCACCAATAGACAGCCAACCCATCAGTCTTGTAAACCCGCTCGTTGCAAGACTTCAAAATCCATCGTTCCAGCCATACTGTCCTCTACGAACGAGACGTGCCAGATCTGGAAGCATAGTGCCGCGGCATTTGCGCCGCCAAGTCACAATGGAAGAAGATTGGCTTCAAAATTTCTCAGACATCGAAGTAAGTGGACAGCCCTGACTTTAGACTGGCGTACAATGTTAACAAGAGTCCAGGACATCAACTACTTCAACAGCCCAGTCCTTCAAGGCAAGACTGATGCCTTCAAGACATACGCTGCATCAGCGAAGTTTATACCAAACGAATCCAACCCGACAGTAGATGCCGTGAATGCATTGAGTATGTCTAGACTCGGCCAGGAAATCACGTTTGATTCCGACTTTGAGTTACCTAAGGTTGGGACCGGTTGTTCTTCATCTGACGACGCGGCTCTGGACTTAGACGGTCCACCGCAACCAGCGGGCTACTTGGGTCGCCAGAGCACGCCATCAACATCTGGGTTACCTATGATCGTCAATATGCGCGAGGTTCATAACCATGTTCCTCTCACATATCCGATCAAGATGGCCAGTGCCGCCCTGCTGTCAGAGCAGGTCTTCAAGGATATTGATGCACTGCCTCAAATATTTCCAAGTTCTGCTCCTACAAGATTGGATGTTTCCGACTCTGGCCTCCCAGCACAGCTCGAACATCACCCTGAAAAGCACTGTTTTGACCAATCGAACTGGGTTTCACAGTGGTGCAGAGATGCTGCCTCATCCCCCGACGCACATCAGACCTGGTATCATCTCCCCCTCACACCTACATCAATGGCTTCCAAAGCATCTGGAGACGATGCTTCCTCAATTGTCTCTGGTGGAAACTTTTCTTTGCCTCCAGCAAGCTATCAAGCCTCTACATCAAGAGCTTCAAGTCTCTCTATGTTTCCCTTGGAAGAAAGCGGAGCGCAGACGACGCATCCGCGGCATAAGTTGCCGACAGCACCGACATCTATCCCATCGTCGGTGGCCATCCCTGCTGCAACCAAGACAACGGCGAAGAGGTCCAGAAGTGAGCCCTCAGAATATGACTCTGAGTCTGAAGAGGAAGACTTTGAACCGAAACAGGAGTATGGAAGCCGTTTGCTGCGGAAGCGGCCGCGCATCGAGGTGCCTCTCCCGTCGTTCGCACGAACTTCTAGGGATGAGTTCCTCATCAAGGCACGCGAAGTGGGCATGTCATATAAGGAAATCAAAATCCAGGGTCGTTTCTCAGAGGCAGAGTCGACGCTACGAGGAAGATACCGAACCCTTACCAAGGACAAGGATGACAGGGTCCGCAAACCATATTGGACGGACTGCGATGTAAGCTTGAGTAGTCCATTGCATAAACTACTGCTAACAACATTATTAGATCAACCTGTTGAAAGACTGCGTTCGCAGAATCTGTCGCGGCCGCGACCCTTGTTCCGTCAAGATTCCTTGGAAAAAAGTCGCTGACTACATCGTGGAGCACGGCGGCTCGTACCACTTCGGCAACGCGACCTGCCGCAAGAAGTGGGACGAGATCGTGGAAGAAGAAGGGGTCTAATTATGGTTTGAGTTTTTGTCTTTGTTGATATTATTCTGTTTCGTTTCGTTAATGGCAGGCGCCAAGGTTTCGGAATTGCCTGAGGGGAGACATACTACGGCCAGTTGACGAGGCGTTTTATTCATTCCGATGGTTGGTTTCTTGGAGTAGTTTGCAAACGCACTTGGGTTCCCTATCTGCGCTCACTTTCACTACAAAATTTGTGTTGCATGGCGGCAACTGGGCCGGCGCATCGCTGTGTACATAACGTCACTTGGATCGGACGAGGCTGTATCGGAGCCTTGGGGGACCGCCTGAATCTTTGCTAAATCTGGGAAATTGGATGAAATATTTTGATAGGAGAAAATAAGCAGCAAATGTTTGCTAGCATGGGATCTCATCGGAGGTACAGTGCATTTGGGTTGCCATTTTGTACCGGAACAAGGAAGAAACGTATGGTGCATACAAGCACATGAATGATCGATCGCAGTATTGAGGGACAACAGGGATAACAGAGATAGCGTGGCATTCTATCAGACGGATCATGTAAAGTAGTAATTAATCCAGTATACTCGTATACTCTACAGCTTTGGCAGTCCAACTCCGTTCAGAATCTTTGCCAGTGTTTGTGGGTTCGCTTTCAGCGCATCCCATTCTGCTTGCGACTTGACCAACGCCGTGCCCGCCAACATGGTCCCGTTCAAACTCAATTTTCCCACTTCCTCCCCTTTATCGTCATAGATAGCACCGCCCTCTGCCACTCTCGGACAAACAACCAATACATCCTCCGTCATGGCCAGGTTATAACTAATCATGGCCACTCCATCCGCAGCAACCTGTCCTTCCACCCCAGCCGCCTCACACGACTTGCGATACAGCCTCAAATACGCCGCATACAGCTCTTCAGCACTCACATCCAAACTGATCTTCTCTGCAAACGTCGCAAATGGCGCATCGTCACCCCCAATCCTCGACGCCAACACCTCCCACGGACTAGCTGCACTCAGCCCATCCTTCATCCTCTGCACCGGCAGTAGCTGCAAATGCCTATGCGGCTGGCTAGCACCAGAGTGGTCACCGCTGTTGAAGAAGACAAACAGTCCCCCATCGTCTTTATACCGCCTTACACATTCCAGCGCTCCCTCAAGGTCAGACTGTTCCAGCACATGAGTCTGGGGCTTAAATTCCCTCGTGGCCAGAATGAAATGCTCCTCTGTGATGGCAAACTTATTCAGTACTAGGTAGTGCGTGGGGGATAAATCTGTAATGAAGAGTTTGGGGAGAGGGGAGTAGGCGAAGGGATCGAATGGTTGGGAGGCTGATTTGGGCGGGCCTTTGGGCTTGTTGGCGAGTGAGGGGGAGAAGCGTAGCTGGAAGGGGAGGGAGGCGATGGGGATGTCGATGACTTGGGTTGGGTAGTAGGTTAGGTCATTGGCGGCTTTGGCTTTTTGGAAGGCGGCTTTGACGAGGTCGGGGAGTCTTTTGGACATGGTGGTGGTAGTGGTGGTGAGACGTGATGATGTTGGAGGTGAGTTTGGGTGGGGCTGGTGTGGGTGGTTGATGATGATGATGATGATTGGCATCCATGGGTTGCGTTACGAACAGAAATGTAGAAATTAATTGGTATTTGTATTGCTATGTACTATAATATTGGAGAGCTTCTGGTTGGCACTGATTTATTATATACCGGGCATGCCGAGGTATTCGCGGACAGCGGGGACGAATCGAGGCACGTAGTAGACAAGATACAGGCCAAGATATGCCGTGAAGAGGCCAGTTGTCTGTATTGGTTAGCGTTTCAACTCGTTTGGAATTCTTGGAGTGTGGTAAACTTACCTTTTCAAACCACGTGTGAAAATACATTGCAGTCATGAGCAGCATCCACGCATTCAGCGCAACAATCACGGCGCCCAACTTGGCACCAAACCTCCACGCATCCTGATCCCGTCCCATGCCCGCAGGCACCTCAGCTTCAACGCTAGCACTCTGGACGCTTCCGTCTCTCAAATAGATATTGCGCAACTCATCCAGCTGCGCAGTCCACCTTGCCATGACCCATCCGGCTTCCATCATCAACATAAGCGACCCCTGCACCATCAAAAACACATGTCCCGAGATGTCATGGCCACCACTCCACTTGCCGCCGGTTCTCTTACAAGCGGCAGCAGTAAAGATCTCCCTTGGGCCAGCAATCCCCTGCTGCACCTCCAGCTCGGCGAGCTCGCACTTGCCGCCTGTCCAGCGAAAGCTGCGATCAATCAGAGGCGGGCCAAAGCACCACTGCGTAACAATGAACCACCATGCCGTCACGGCACCCCAGCGACGAAACGCTCGCTTCATCTGGCCCGCCGTCACGCCGGGGTATGTCGTCATGAACATGAAAAGCGCAAACGTGATCCAGGCCCAGCCCTTCTTGACAAAGTAGACGTTGAAGCTATTGTTCTTGCGCGCAAAGTAAAATGGCTGGAAGCCCGTCTTGGCGGTGATTTGGGCCTGTGTTGCCGCATCGTAGGAGAGGTATGCGGCCGAGGGGTCGGCCGAGGCCATCATGCTGCCCGTCATGAGCAGGATGGGAACCGTGTAGAGCGGCGTGCGCTCCATGTAGGTGGGCAAAAAGGGGGACCACCATGATGGAGGCGACGGAGGGGTCTTCTTCTTGGATGACTTGGGAGCCATGGTTGCAGAGGAGGGGAAAAATCAATTGGTTGGTCGGGTGTAGCCTGCGGCGCGAGGAGTCGCAGGAGGGAGAGGTGAGGAGGAAGTTGAAGCATGCAGTGGCTGTTGACAACCGGTTTATGACGTTGTCGGGTCCAAAGTGTGGCGATCGCCTGCGCCACATCTGGAAGCTTCCGCCACGGCAGCACCGACGGACAGTTTGCCATGTGAATGTCCTTGGAAAGTAGTGCTAGCATTGTAAATTTAAAAGTTTAAAAAATATTCTTCAAATAATAGGCTGGATATAATAAACTAAATACTAAAGCTTGCCAGGTCAAGCACTACTATCTTGTGTTGAGAGCAGCAGTATGCACCTCGTCTCTTCTCTTGTACAGCATGGTTGGACAGCTCAGTTGAAAAACAAACTGCAGCTCCAATGTGGTAGTGCTGCTCTGAAATGGACCGGATATAATGTAAAATGATCCACCCTTCCATCAGTGAAGTAGCTTAACTGAATTTAACTTACCTTGTCCTTTTGGCTGCCTTCCTGGCTACTGTTAACAATGACTAACCTCGTTGACCCATCTTCGCTTTCTTTTTTTGCTTCCCGCTCAAACACAGCGTTCGAATCCGTCTCTATTCCAATAGTCTCTAATTTTGATTCGCTCCTTTTTGAAGTCGTGCTGTGGTGGCATCTTCATTGGCCAGGCACGACAGGCAGCAGCTCAGCCTCGAGCTCGGTCCACTTACAACACTCAGCCCAACCGCGATCCCTTCCGCATCAAGTAAACGTCTCATCGTGCCCAAGGGAATATAATTCAAAATAAATCAGCCATTTTCCAGCGAAGTAGCTACAACGAACTAGTTTTAGGAAGGGGCGTCAAACCCCCTTCCTGGGGATTCGTCCCCCGCCTTGCTCGGGCTACAGAGTCTCTTCGCTTTTATTTTTGCCGCCTTCAGTTCGAACCGCACCGCATGATTTTATTTTTGTTACTCGTATCCTTGCCTTGATATATTTGTGTTTTTGTTATACACGGAACAAGGACGGGCTGTTAGAAATGTAGTACGTACTTCACTCCTGGCTTGTCGTTCTTCACATCATGCACAGATTTCATCCTCATCACCATCTCGCCGTCTTCCCGAAACCCTCCCTTTATCCACGCCGTGCGATGCCCATGACATATAAACTTGCCTGAAACACACTCACACCAATCATCATCCGAAGCAGCCCCTTCTTCATACATGACGAGCGTCTCGCACAAGGCCGCAATGGTAGTCGTGTCCCACACCCCATTCCGCCTCTTCCACTTCTTCATCAGCGAAATCGCTCTTCTCCGTACATCTCCATCCCTACAACTCGCCACTACAAAGTAAAGCACCTCGCCCGGAGACAAAGATAGCGTAAATGTTCCTTCCTGCTCATCGTACTTCTTTGCCGTCTTGGTCTGCAGTTGCCACATCTGCTCGCCAATGTCGACAATTTCTTCAAATTCCTGCGTGCAGCTGTCCCAGTGCATTTCAATCGCTTGAGCAGTTTCTCCGAATATCAAGTCAAATAGCTTGGAAAACATCTCGAGCTCCAGCACGACGCCCAACTCGTCATCATTTGGTGTCCATGACAGCTGGAAATCCCGAAACTTGTCTCTCCAAACCCGGAATTCTTGTTGGTAGCGATTCCAAACAGATGGATTATCATGCTTTGCTGTTGAAAACAACCTCTTTGAGTCCGCTGAGCGCCCCTGGTCGATGATCAGATTCAGCAGCGGTATGAAGTCCGCATATGCTTCTGACAGGGAGTTGAAAGGGACCGACGAGCTGTCAGGCAGTGGCCGTAGTTTCCAATACCATTTCTTCGCCATGGTATATTGACCTATTGGCGCTATGTGCGCACACTCTAGAGTCGCCATGAGAATAGTCAGCGATTCTAGGGATAAGATGCCATTCCGACCAGCTTCGACCTTTGGGTCGCACATTTCCCATTGATAATACAAGTTTGCACCGCTCTGTGCATGCAAAATGGCCTCCTTAGCATGATCCTGGAGCGAGCAGAGGCTTAGAAACAGCACACTGGCAATCAATACCGTCTCTCGATCCCGGTCGCTCAACTGCTTCTGACCGATAATCTCCATCAGATGCTTGATGGACGCATTGTAGTTCGTCAGCGAAAATGAATAGTAGTTATTCCTTGACTGCACAGCGTACTCCGAGTCTCCCTGAATTTTCTTCCTTTTATGCATAGCCGCCATGGCCAGTCCAGCGTGCCATACGGCTGGGTATGACTGCGTGGCCTGAAGCACGTCGTGGGACCAGAGCTGGGTGACGACGCTGCCTGTCAATCTTGATAGGGCCTCATCGCGCAATAGCCCAAACATTAAAACTTCCTCATGAGGAGGCTCTCGGCCCAAGGGGCAGACCTGGGTAGAAGGGTTAAGGGTGAGCGCCGCGGTTGAGTAGCCGCCGCATGTCCGGTTGCTACTGATGCAGCGCAAACATTCAGGGCGCGCCTCGTCACATTTGATTCTGCGACTTCTACATTGATTAATTAGCATCACAGAGAAATTTGCACGATACTGGTGCTGCTTACCGACAGGTAGTACACCCAGTCCTCGTTCGCTGAGCCCAGCGCTTGCGACGTTTGCTGATGGGCTTGGCAAGTTTTGCAACGGACCATACGGAAACGAGCATGGTTTTCGCGTGTGTTTGTAACGTATCGCGCAATGTGAGTACCGGTAGCCAGCTCAATGCTCTAACATGATGTGATTGTTGAGGAGCCTCGCGTTGAAGAGAGGCGGGGGGACTACTGGGTGTTGTTTGCATCCTCCATCTTTGCGCCAGAGACTGTCATTAGTAACGAGTGTCTGGAAGCTCAGCCTGACTTGGTTCGCAGAGGTGGACTACTCAGCCCTAATAGTACCTCATTTGACAGACAAGGCTCTGAGCTTGCATCATTGTGCGCGTCACTTGTCGTATTTCCGCGGCTCTGTTATAAGCATTACTTCTTGACTATGCGATTGGTCTTGAGAGTGACAATTGCACCCCAATTAGGCATTTGTAGCTGGAGACTAGGACGAAGACACAATTCTCTAGGTGCACAACTCTCTAGGTGCACAACTTGGATACAAAGCAAAGAATTGGTGGCATAGTAAAAAGAGAAGAACAGGAGGCCCCAAATGGCCAAAAAAGGAGGAATTGAAACTGTCAATTTCAGCTCTAGTGAGAAATTTAATTCTTTAGTTGCATGATGAACAGCATCATTGAGCTGAGCCGCGATAGGAACCGCGACATGCATCGGCTCAGTGACGAACAATTCAAGAGGAAGAATACATTTTCAGCAACTATTGATGCATTTCTCATAAATGCATTTCACCATAATCCGTCGAGTTCCATATTCAATCAGCTCTAATCGTCACCAGCTTCGGCTCTGAGCATTGCGATCCCTCGGACCAGGAGCCGTCAGCGCTAAGCGGCAATGTTTGAGATTGATCAAGGAACCGTACGGCTAGAACCCAGATTAGCTCGCATGACAAACCTCTGCCCATAACCGAGATTGCTCGGCTTCATGTTCATGGGTGTGCGTCTCAGCTTTCTCTGAATGCTGTATTGGAGGTCCTAATGGGGATAAAAATAACATCCACAGCTAGCTGTTGAAGTGACAGCTAACCTGCTGCCTGAAAGATAATCAAAGCTGTGATGTATTGATCCAGGGCTCAAGGCAGGGTATGAAAAAACATCGGTACCGAAATCGACGTAGCTTTTCAAGATATCATAAGCGGACATGGCACAACATCCTCAAGTTTTGTATACATTAGTCTTCGTACTAATGAACTGCGGTGTTGTCGGCCATTACTACCCCATGTTCTCTCATATGAAAAGGAGTATGATGCTTAAAAAATACCAATATAATTTAAGTTTGTGTAAAGAAAGCTTGGCAATTTTTTTTTGAATAAATAAAACCGAATGAATTGGCGACTGTATGATAGGGACTGCTGCATCACGGACAAATCCAACAATTGACGATGAAGCTGGACGGCAATCTGCAGCGCCGTGGCGGCTCCTCGTTCAATACAAAAGTCCCTCTGAAGCTCCATATCAGGCAATTATAGGGTCTTTTATACCCCATGGAGATCTTCTGTTTGGGGTCCGACTCTCCTCAGCCTTAGCACTAGCGTTCTCATTTGAGTGCGCCAAGAAACAGCTTCACTCTCTTTCTATTCCTGCGTCGTGTTCATGAGCAATTTTCCAATACCCAAAGCAATAATCAGCTCCATTTCCAAGAGGACTTACAATTATGACTGCTTCGACGCAAGATGCCACTATGCTCCCAGCTATGCTCACTTTCATGATGTGCCGAGCGCAAAGGAAAGTCGACACAAGACAGGATTCAATTGGTCCTGCAAAGAGTCATTTGAGTCCGCCATTACCGTCTTGGTCGATATCTCAGACCCTGGTGGTTCTTTTTGGAACGAAACTTAGAAACTGGTGAGCTGGTGGTCTACTCCATCGCCGAGGAGCCAGTGTCGTCCATCATGGTGGCTCCATTGTTGAACGTGAACGCAAAGAGGCGCCAGAAGTAATCACTAAGCCATACACAGCACTTGCCAAGAAATACAAGTCGTATGAGCTGAAAACCCCAATTTGTTCATGGGTACCACTTTTGCTCTTGTGACGCTCTATTGGGCGAGGTTGAAAACGCCCAACGAGGCTTGAACCAACATGTACAAGCTCCAAAGCCGATGCAGGTCTGTGCAGTCCAGACTTCACAGGTAAGCATTTCTCGGCGCTATTTCAATAGTTTGATACGGTTTAGACGAAAGAGGCATCTCCATGATCTCACTTGTAAGTATCAGGCATCTAGGTTGTTTGTGGTGGATGGCTACCTGCAGCCAAGCTTTAGTCCTCAATCAGCCCGGCCAAACAACACCCCGTTCAACACCGAACCGTGAAACAACGGCATATGAGCAGGATAAATTTGGCGTTTGTACGTACCTTTATGAATGGTTCTAAGTTACCGTGCGTTCGTTTTGGGTTAGCAAATGCGGTCAGTAGTTGCGAGGGACGGGTATATAAAGTGCGTCTGCCGACTTTGTCTGTCCCCCGACTTGACCTTCATCCTTTCTACAGATTTACAAAAACCTATCAAAATTACTCGTATGCTTGACCTATATCACCGAAACCTGAGACCCATCTAACAAATCCAATACAGGAAAACAAACGTCAAACATCACCGTCACTTAAACCAACACAATGCGCCCTACATCCATCCTCGCCATCGCCGGTCTCCTTGCCGGTATTGACGCATGCTACGTCCGCTGCTCAGACGGCAGAACCGTTGCCGTTGGTTACAGAGACACACCTTGCCCCGGACAGCAGTCATACATCTTTTCCGCACAGGGATACGCAGACGTCGTGTTCTTTGATGGCGGACGCGGAAACTCGTGCGTGGACAGTGAGGGCTTCAGTTTGCAGAATGTTGCTCAGAACGTTATTGGCTGTGCCAATGGCGTGCGTGGTCGCTGCTGTGGCAAGAACCGCTGCTAAGGACGGACGGCGCAGGCTAGGACTGGAGATTACTTCAACTATTCATTATGTACATGGATGTTTACATTTTGTTCCAGTAAAGATGAACAATTTAATACAACTACATTTACACAACTACATTAATACTACATTTACACAACTACATTAATACTACATTTACACAACTACATTAATACTACATTTACACAACTACATTAATACTACATTTACACAACTACATTAATACTACATTTACACAACTACATTTACACAACTACATTTACACAACTGCATTTACACGACTACATTTACACAACTTAATATGCTGTTATCATTCCTCGCTTGGGCCCATTGATTTCACTGCCTCATCATCACCAGTCCTGTGCGCTGTGGCTTACATGTACATGTACACGTAATTATCGGCACTCAATTCCCCAAACAGCCCTAAACGGTAGATTAAACGAAACCCCTCCAGCCTCAGCCCAACTTAAGCCGCCCCCAACGCCACTTTCAACACACTCGTCCTACTTCAACTCGTGAAATGGCTATCGGTTCACCAAGGAACGCAATGCGATGGTTTGTAAGGCTGTTGATCTCCCCAAGTCACCTCCACTCTGCGGTGGTTACTACATAAAAGCACTATTTATGCAACCACTCCTCCATCCCACTAACACTCTACGGCAAACTTCCGTAATAACTGATCAACAATCATCTCAACTCCGCAATCCCTCCACATTATGCTCCCCCCCCCGATTGCCTGGCTTAAATTCAATTCCCCAGCTTTCGCTTCAGAACGAATCTCCAATATATACGAAAAGAACTCACATTATCACCACAACATTCATAACAAACCTCATTCTCACCGCCACCACCACCCACAATCAACCATGTTCCCCTTCATTACTCTTCTCTTCACCACCGCTCTTGCAACTTGTCCCTCCTCCATCCCCTCCATCCGCAACTTCTTCTATCTCGGCGGTGGTTACGACACCAATCCCGACGGCACCCACGTATGGCGCAACCAGATGTACATCGAACACCTCCAACCAATAAACACCAATAAACACCCCATTCCCATCATCCTCATCCACGGCCAAGGCCAAACAGGCACTGCAAGCGACCCCAGTCCTTCATTCCAGTTGCTCTCACTTACTAATTCCGTTAACAACCAGAACTTCCTCAACACACCCGACAACCGCCCCGGATGGTCCTCATACTTCCTCTCCCAAGGTCACGAAGTCTACATCGTCGACCAAACCCTCCGCGCCCGCTCCCCCTGGTTTCCCGAGCCAGACTCTAAGCTCTATCCCACCTTCTACTCCGCCGAGCGCATCCAAGAACGCTTCACTGCCACCCAGAACTACAACCAGTGGCCCCTCGCTCACCTACACTCCCAATGGCCCGGGAACGGCACCATGGGCGACTCAATCTTTGACGCTTTCTACTCCGCTGGTGTCAGCTTCCTCGTCAACGCCACGCTGCAGGAATCTACTGTCCAAGAAGCCGGCGCAAAGCTTCTCGATAAAATTGGCAAACCTGCCGTCATTTTTGGTCATAGCCAAGGCGGTCCTCTGCCTCTCCTCATTGCCGATGCTCGGCCCAACCTCGCCGCCGGACTTGTCTTGTTGGAGCCTTCTGGTCCCCCATTCCAGGAAGCAATCTTTTCCACCACGCCAGCAAGACCATTCGGCGTCAGCACCGCTCCGTTGACATTCAGCCCTGCTGTCAACCAAGCCTCTGATTTTAAGACGGTTACTCATCCTGCTCCCAACGAGAACAGAACCGAATGTATCTTGCAAGCTGAGTCACCTGCACCCAGACAGCTGTCCAACTTTGGCACCAAGCCCATCCTCGTCGTCACCTCCGAATCAAGTTACCACGCCATGTACGACTATTGCTCCGTCAAATTTCTTCGCCAGGCCGGCTGCAAGAAGCTTGAGCATCTGGAGCTTGACCAGGCTGGTATCCATGGTAATGGCCACATGTTCTTCATGGAGAAGAACAATCTAGCCATCGCTGAGCGTGTTGAAGATTGGATTAAGAAGCTATAGACATAACAACGCTAATGTACTTGCATTAATTATAACGCAATGCTGTTACATCCCACTGTGCAGCATGTCCCATTTCACTTCCTGCGCCTTCATTCACTACATGGCAATCACATCAAGGGCCACATATTTGTTACAATCTTTGACTGTATTTATCATTCTCTAAGGCTCGCCTGGTCATTCGATCCAGAACGACTGCATGTTTCTTTTTACATCAACATAACCAAACTCGCTGGTTGGCCATTCTTCATTGCCGAATGACCCAAATGTCTACCGGGCGCAGCCCACCATATCAAAATCTCAAAGAAAAGCAAAAAAAGACATGTCGAATAAGAAAAAAGAGATAGAAGAAGTTAAAAAAAAAAAAAAGAACGACCAAAGGATCAAGTGATCCAGTGGAAGTATCCCAAACACACCAAAAGAAGAGGACCCAACCCCGACTTCAAAACTCGGTCGAGGATAGAAAATGAAATCCCAATGTATGTACATACTGACAGCCTGCGATATTCTATCACGGAGCGGCAGTGACGGTGAGATAAACAGTTGTCGTTACAACGACAGTCGTGTCTAGACTGACCACAACTGGACTTGCATCGGTAGTTGTGACAGCCAGACCCTGTCCCAGACCAGTGACCAAAGAAGATAATTGGGAAGCCGAGGTTTTAGTCGGCTGGCTGGTAGACTTTGGATCCGATTTGGGACCTGGCCCAACAGGCACATCTCCATCACCTTTCTAAGGTCGGAAAAGGGCCACAGCAGCGCAGAAGTTGTTGCGGTTCTCGCTGTCAAGAGCAACGGGGCTGTTGTTGACAGTGAACATGTTGATGCTAGCCTTGGTGCTGATGCCAAAGAGGTTGACATTTTGAGAGTTCTGAATGTCAATCATGTTGTCCTGGCAGTTGTTGTCGTTGACACACTTCTGGTCGTAGTTATCAAAGAAGCTGTACAGACCACCACCGTAGACAAGGATGTCGCTCGAATCAATGACGCGAAGACCCCAGGTTCGTGCACACTTAGCACCAGTGCACTTGGAGAAATCGGGGTCACCAAAGTTGGCGTTATAGTCGAAGGGGGTCTTGGCATCAGGGTTACCTTGGAAGTAAGCAGTCTCAGTCTGGATGAGACCCATGAAGACGCCCTTGGCCTTGGTGATCTGGTAGTTGGAGAGGACGTTGTGCTCAGAGGAAGTACCCCAGAGCCAAGTTCCCTTGGTGCTCTCAATAATGACACCACGGCCATTGAAGATGTTGATCTGGTTGTGGTCTCCGCGGTCAAGTTCGTGGTCGGCAACCCAGAACCAGTTGTTCTCAATGTAGGCGCTGGAAGAGGCGGTAAGGTGAAGAAGAGCAAAGGCACCAATGCACTCGGGGTTGGCGGGAGCCTGCTGGCTGGGGTTCTTGCTGCACTTGTCGGACTGAAGCTGGGTTCCAGCAGAGCCACCAATGCGGAAGTGGACGTCCCACATACCGGCAGAGCCCTTGCTCTGACCAGCAACGTTGAACTCCATGAGAATAGCACCAGGCTGAGGGCCAAGAGTCTCGAAGATGATGTCCTGAATCTCGACGTTGCCAACATCGCCGGGCTGACCGACACGGAAGACAGGCTTGGGGTTCTTCTGGTCCTTGAAGGCAGCGTTGCCACCAGCCATAATCAGTGGCCAAATCTCACCAACAATCTTGACATTCTTGGGGACGTTGATGGTGTCGGTAACAACGTAAGCACCGTGATCGAAGTAGACAATCTGGTCGCCAGAAACGCTATTGAAGATAGCCTGGAGAGCCTTGGTGTCATCGGTAGTACCGTCACCCTTGGCACCCTTAGACTTGACAGAGACAAAGTTGGAGGCGGCGACGGTGTTGTACTGGGGCTTGCTCTTGGTGACAATCTTGCCGGAGCCGTCGAGAAGAGAAGCAGGCTTGTTGACAGCGGTCTGTCCACCCTGGATAGCCTTACCGTTACCGCCCTGGTAAGAGCGACCCTGAACCCAGTTTTGGACAACAGTGTTGCCGTTGAGGATGGTGGCCTTGCTCTTGGGGTTCTGAATGGCAATAGGGGTACCCTTGCTGAAGTCAACGTTGTCAACGACGAGACTGCCGGTGGTACCGTTTTGTCCAGTGGAGTATTGAGTAGCGATACCGACGGCAGTGTTGGAGATGACACTGTCCTGAATGACAATGGAACCGACATTGCCACCGTCATTAGCCATGTTGATACCGACATCAGCACCGTCAATGGAGAGACCACCAAGGTTCCAAAGCCAGTTCCAGTTCATGAAGATGGCAGTCTTGCAGCCGTTGAACTTGAGGTTGCGGGTAGTGAACTGTTGGCTGCCCAAGAAGGCACCAACGGCACCACCGTTGAATGTGAGGTCGGACATGAAGCCACCAGAGCCGTTGTCCATGAAGATACCTTGTTGCTTGTTGTCGGCGCTCTTGTCCTTGATCATGTTGAACTCAATGTTCTGGAGAGAGGTAGCCTGGGCAACCTGCCAGTGAATACCAGTTCCGGTAGTCTTGGGCTGTCCAGTAAGATCAATCTTGAAGTTGCGAATCTGGCGGAAGAAGTTGTTTTGGTTGGTGAACCAGTTGTTGCCAGAGTTGTCGTAGGGGTCAGAGTCGATGACGGCAATACCGGCAAAGTTGGCGGCAGCCTTGATCGTAGGAACGTTGACGGCATCGCCAACAAGCTGAGTGTAGTAGTACTGGATGATAGGCTTAGAGACAACGTAGGTACCGGGGGGGAAGTAGACAAGACCAGGAGTGGTGGTGCTGGAATCGCAGCCCTGGCCACAGCGGCCACCGTCAGTGATGGCACGGTTGATGGCATCAGTATCATCAGAGCTACCGTCACCCTTGGCACCGTAGTCCTTTACGTTGCGGAAAACCTTGAAGTTGTTACTGCTGTAGGCGACGGTACCCTGGCGCTGGATGTTGGCGAACCACCAGCTGGAGTCGGCGCGGACCTCGTTGGAGCGGACCTCGAGGTTGTGCTGAGGAGCGGCGTAGGTAGGGTTGACGAGTTGAAGGGCCAAGAGAGCGGCCGTGAACACTTTAGAAAACATGTTGAGCTAACTGTGACAGCAACTGGGCCGTCTACAGAAAGAAGATCGAAGGGAATCTAGACTAAGCTAGTAGTCGGAGACGGAGAGCAGTCTAGATAAGTGAAACGGCTGGTAAGCAAAAATGTCCAGAACATGCAATGGTGTTTTTTTAAGAACAAAAAAAAATAGCAAATTGTTGTACAGGTGTGTGGAAGTGATATATGAACAAGGGGGTTGTGACGGGGTCTGGTGTAAGTGGACGAGCACAAGCGCTTATGGTTTGTGACCAGGCCAAAGCTTATTGCGGTATTGATGTGTGAAGGAAATAAGAGGGAGTGAACAAAAAGGTAAGCCGCTATTGTCATTTTGAAGACAAGACAGCTGCGATCAGCGACGGCCCGGTTCGCCCAGTGAATTTGTTGTTGATTTTCCTGCCAGGTGACAGCAAACGACTCTGCCAGTTGTCGATCGTGTCGAGATCACCCCAGATGCAGCAGCGTTGAATGGTGGGGCAACTCTATTGAGCACCGTCACGCGCATCGCAACGCTGAGCTCTCAGGCACGAGATCAGACGGATACTGGCACTCGATGCAACCAAAGAACAGAGTTTCTTTCTTTTCGACGTGTTGCATGAGTAAGGAAGAAAGTATTTGGTGGGCAAACACGGTGTCGTCGTTGTGTGTCACTTGTGATGACGGAAAAGCGGTGCTGGTGTCATGAGGTACAACAGGTCGAGGAAAGAGACCACAGGAGAAGGACAAGGAGAACAAGAGACGAAATAGCAGAATACTAATGGTGTACTTACCAACCAGCTGACTGATGAATGCAGTGTGCTAATAAATAAAAAATTGTCGGCAAACGCGGAGTGTGTGTTCCAGCAGTCGATGGTCAAGGGGGTGAGAGGGGTATATTTGTTTGGTCGTGACTGATGCCGCGTTCTCTTTCAAGGAAAGCAAACAGAAGAAGAGGTGATGAGAAAAGGAAGAATGAAAAAGGTAAAGTTGGTGAAAGGAAGGAAGTTGTGTTCAGGTTGCTCCTGCCCGGATTGACTTTCTTTGTATGAGAGCAAAAAAAGGCAAGCGCGATGGACAACAATCCAAGGGAATGGGAATGGGGGAAAGAGCGTGGCTTATAGCTTCATTTTGTATTTGGAGCAAGAGGCAAGACATGACTGGACAGGATCGAGTTTAGACCAGCGCGGAGCGAGAGACAAGACAGGACAGGGAAGCACAGACGCCGCATACCTCGGGGAGAAAGGCATGGATGGACCTTGGATGGATGGATGGGGATGGTTGGATTTGGATAGAGAGACTGGGGGGTGGACAATGGGATCTGGCTGGGGGCCAATAAGCTGGTCGGCGCGTACAGTACTCTCTCACGGTGCAGTATCTTGGTTATTGGCGTGTACTGTACTGCAACTCAACTTCTCACGTTAATTTACAGCCCAGCAATGGCATTTGACTCTGGAGCGCTACCTCCACAAAGCCGCTGTGGGATTCTCCTCTTTTTTTCGGGGACGACCAAGGATTGGGGCAAGAGCCCGCAGCGCAGGGTGCAGAGTGAGAGAAGAGGGAAGAGTGGGGTGCCCAAGAGACCTTCCACAGTACCCCTGTTCTTCAGTGAATCCACTGGCCCTGACAGGGGTAGAATTACTGTGTGTGTCCTGTCCCGCCAGGCACCACTTGCAGTTGAGCTACAGCTGGAGCAGTTGGCGCACATGTGCCGACCCCGACCTGGGTACGGCATGCAGTGATGTAATTGGCTACAAACCCTTTTTCATTTGGCCAAGTGCGTTTCAGAGGGCGTCCAAGAGGCCGTCTGTGGCAGAGGCCCAGCGGCTGTAGTTTTTTTCTTTTTTCTTTTTCTTCTCTTCTTTTTACTCTGTGACGATGCTCTCATTAAACTCTGTCCCGTTGTTTCCTGCCAGCTGTCTCACTCGAAACAAAATACTCTATTTTCTATTTTTAATCAATTTGTGACCTCGCCTCCATTGGTCAACATGGCAAGACGGGCCTCCAATGACGAAGAACACGTTCCTAGCCGACAAAGACTGTAAAATTTCACATTCATGCGCAAGGCAGCACACTCAGGCCCAAGACAGGCAATAGCATAGTAAAGGCAGCAACAGGCAATCGGCCAGACCATTTCGCTTACCATCAGCTTAACCCTGCGACTCCATCAAAGTGCTGTAGATGCTACTGTCGATCAATAGTGATTAGAATCGAGACATGCATCTTAGCCTTGTCACTTTCCAACAAAAAAAAAATAATGACAATAATTAAACTCATGACGCAAGAAGAGCAAATATTCAGCCTCATTCTTTTAGACGACATTCCCCGATGCAGTCACCAATGCGAGAGACAGTCACGGTCAATACTTTGGTCTTATTAGTGATTCTACCGCGGGATGCACATGTACAACATCGTCACCTGATGCTACCTATTTGACTGCTGCATGCAGTGCAGAGCAGTGCAGTGCAGCGTGGTTAGCAGTGTGGACGAACAAGGGGTCTATGCTTTCTTCTCTTCCTCCCTTGTTATCAAAGTAAAAGGACTGGAAGCAACGCCATCACGTTACAGCACCGGAGCAGCGCCGAAGCCACGGACCAAAGTCGCCCATTTTGGGGTAAATTAGCGGGTAATGCGATCAGTCTCTCGTGCGAGAAGATGGTAACAACGGACATGTCTTGACGGGGGGACTTATACTTTAATGATTCTATCCAAAGCAAGTGAAACTAATGCTCGATTTAGCCTTTAACCCTTCATCAACTGTTTTCAATGTCGGCCAATGGCCATGATCATGATACCTGGTCAATAAGTCGAGAAGCAAAACCAAGAGTCAGGTTCTGCTAGCGGCAAGATCGGATTTAGTTGAACGAGGATTGGTTGGCTCAAAGGCGCCGACACAACAGACCCAGGACCTTGGTTGGTTAGTGCCGTTTCATTGTCTCGCGCCCCTGACAGATGCATTTGCCCACACATATAGTGTATAGCATGACAGATACACAGCCTGTGTGCAGGAACTGCCTGCGTCAGCTTGTACCTTGCAGCCATCTGGAGTGCTTTTTCGCTTGGCGCCGAACTGTGCATGAACAACAGTGTCAAGAAGGAATTAAAGGGTCATGACGCTGAGGCCTGTGAGATGCGTTTCTTGCAGTGGTTGGGTTTTGACTTTTTTTGCTTCCTTTTCTTCTGTTTCCCCCAAACAATTCTCGGCGCTGACGACAATGAGATCATGCTACATTTTTTAGTCCTTTTCTATTTGTGGCAAGACTCATTAAACAATCGACAATGCCTTGATGCTGTCCCCAGCCGCGCACACATATGCCGCCCATCGTCACATTGTTTCTCCTCTCACAACGGAATAAGTGACAGCACGAAACACTAAAGATAATTGAATTATTATTTTTTATAAATTTTGTTGGAAAAATCATGGCAGTGGAGACTGTGTCTGTTGTTCTCACGCCCAGAGCCACAGTTAGTCAGATCCAACTGGCTTGGTTGGATCTCGTCGCACGCGCATTCCTGTCCGCCACACCCTGTAGCGAAGATCCAAATCAAACCAATGGCGCATGCTACCTGCCATTCCATCCAACCAACCATCCAACCATCCATCCATCTCATGTACACTTTCGGCTTTATGTCCAGAAAGCCTACAAATCGATGATGATCGTTTTACCCCCAAACTCTTCACACAAAGCTTCTCCTGAATCTCAACCTCTCCATGACATGAATTGTTTATGGTTGCATCGTCACGCAATAGCCGAACGCCACCATCACATCTGGGCTTTGCAAGAGCCGGCGCCTTTTGTCCAGGTGGGTGGTGAAAGGCAGTCACCAGACTCCCAATCAGGCTATTAGGCCATTGGGGGTAATGCCCCAAAACTGTGCTATACCAACTCTACCCGCACAGCACGAACGCAAGATACGCTAGCAACCAGGGCTAACTCCAAGCAAAAGCTTTCCTACTTGGGCAAGACTGTAAGCTGAACTAAAGAAGTACACCAACTCGCTCTCCACAGACGGCCCGTTGTTCGTTGAATGCCATGCCAAATAATGGGGAACTCTAGCCCAAAGGTCGAATGCTACTCTGCCTCCATCGTATCCTCCCGCTACTTGACGCTTCTCGAACAACATTACCCCGAATTTTCACCTCGGTTCAGCCATTGCCCATACTTCTATGCATATCTCCAAATTAAGACTCTTGCGTGACCTCTGCGTCCTCCAGTCCGCGACATTGTCACCCGGTAAGACAGCTCAACGGCGTGCCCGGATGCACCAACGGCTTACAACATTGTCGATCTACATTTCCATCCTCACAATAAGCACCGCACCGCACCGTACTGCACTAGACTTCTCACCTCGCGCCTCATCTGTGCAGGATATTCACTGTGCTAATCCCCCCCCCCATCAGGTAGCCCAGTGTATGCCAAGTCGCCCTGCAGCGATGATCCGCCGAAATAAGGCCAAGCAAGCTAACACTGGAGGTAACCTAATGCTCTGGTAAAGAACCGCCCCATTCACCACCGATCCAGCGCCTCCGCCTCCGGCGCCAGAGAGGAAGCTACCTACCTAATTCGAACATGTGCCCCGTTCTCCATCTTATGCCGCCTCCGAACCCAAACCTAAAGCTTCGGATGTGGGCTTTTGCTCCAAAGCTTACACGGGGACCTTGCAGTTTTTTCTTTGCGTCCTTCCTGTACCTGCGCTCTCCTTGCCCTAGACCAAAGATCAGGCAGCATCACCTTGCGAGATTGGCCCGGCGCCTTTTCCAACTTTGCCATTGCGACTAACCATCAACATTTCATTACCAAAGCCCCATATCCTCTATTACACCGCAATTGCTTGGCATTGCTCTCACGAACATGTGGCGTCTCAATACACGTACGATATTCTCACCCCAGCCTGCTCATATTCCCCAACTCTCGCATGCCTTTCACGTGGGAAACCAAGACCCCAAGACGTCAAATCCTCGTCATATGATCTCGCCCAAAATCACGATACAACCCTACCCTCACCAAATCTGCCCTTCAAGCCTTGCATCATGATGCATGTAGCTCTGACTCCAAATGGTCCTCTCATTGTCCTCTCATCTCATTGTGCCGCGACTCCCCGAGAAGCGCAACCATCGCGCTTCCATCCCCCATCTTACTTTTCGACTTTTCTCAACTGCCGTTCTTCCCCGCAAGAATGAGCCTCCTCCCGCTCCCCTTGATTTTGTCCTTTTCGGCCCTATATTCCCCAGCTATTGCATACATGTCCCATATCACCCAGAGACAAAGAAGCAAATAGATAGGAAGGCTTGATGCATGCTTGGTTTAATCAACCGAGGTGGCTTAAGCCCACGTATAACCCCAGCTTCAACTTCACCCACATTGACATGGCTCATGGGATACGTGAAGGGAATCCGCTATCGGCGTCTTCTCGGTCTACCTAGTTCGATAGTTTCAAGCTGAAGTGGAAGCAGATGATCCAAGGAACATTATCCAATGCAGAGTTGTCATGGTGCATCACACTGTGGCTTCTGTGCGCCCAAGAAGCGTATGATGATGTGTCCATATACGCCATCTCACGATATCAGCATAGACGAGACTTGGACGTTGAAGTGAGCCTTTGTGTATTTGTAATAATTGATCCTTTCTACCCAATGCTATGTACTTTCCCAATCGGGGGATGAACAGGTCTAAATGCTATTGACAACGTGTATGGACAAAAACCAAGCCAATACAATAATTCACTACAGTAATATACGCATACACACCAAGGTAATATTGAACACCAAGTCGGCCCATTTGAAATCCATCAAAACAAAAACGCCCGTCGCTTTGCTGATTCCGTTGTCGGAATAACCCATGTATTCCGAGGAAAACGCCGTTAAAATAAACACCAAGATATTAAATATGTAATGTGAGAGGCCATGGTAAGCCTCTGAAAGAGATATGTAACAAGGAGTCGTTAGAGTGCACCATTTGGTACATTTACATTGGGTGGCTTTCGAGGGACTCGATGCCATTGATGTCGGCGCCAAAGTCCATAATCAGAATCTTGGGATCTTGTCCCGTACTGACAATACGTCTATAGTCGCACTTGGCGCTGAGAACCCAACTGGCATGCCATCGAGGGAAATCAAGAAGCTGGTGGCCAGTCTCCATATCCCAAACCTTGATGTCAGTGTCATAACTGGCACTGATCAGTCGACCACTTATGCTGTCAATGTGCAGGCTGCGGACGAGATTCTCATGTGCGCGCATCTCGCGAACGCATTCGCCCGTGTTGGCGTCCCAGATGCGAATAACCTTGTCGTTGCCTGCGGAGGCGACGAAACGGCCGTCTTCAGAGAACTGAGAACAAGCCAAACCTTTTGTGTGCCCAGCAAACTCGCGAATGCATTTGCCTGTATCAATGTTCCATAACTTGACGAGAAAATCACCAGAGCAAGACACAATGGTGTTGCCACGCATTTGCACTGCGTTGACGGGTCCTGAGTGGCCGCGAAGCTGGCGCACCAGTGCACCCGTGGCACGATCCCAGACGCAGATGCTGATATCTTTGCTGCAAGTAACAATGTACTTCTTGTCGAAACAAAGGTCCAAGACGGCGGCGGTATGGTGACGTAGTCGCATGATGGGCTGGTAGCCATTTTTAATGTCGTAGACAATAGCAGTAGAGTCGGAAGAGCCAGTAACGAGAATTTCGTCATCGTACTGTAGGCACAAAATAGATGCCTTGTGATGTTCGTCAAAGCACACTGCCTTCGGTTGCGACATCATGACCTTCTGGTTATCAGCTCCAGTTGTCGCGTAGTGAAGCGGGCTGCCCTCCTCGTCATACCATACGTTGGATTCTTTAACGACTTCAGGTGGACCAATGATGAGATTGCATTCAAAGGTGTGCATGTCCCAGACACGAATGGTGCGGTCCCGAGAGCCAGAGATGATTTTGTGCTCGTCAAATTGGATGCAGTACACACTGTCGCCATGCCCGTTCAGGTAAACGGGCCGTGCCTTGCCTTCTCGCCATCTACGGACCAGTTCAGACTTGATTGAGTAGACTCGTTTCCAGTCGTTGTTGGGGCCAACGGGGGGGACGCCAAGACCGGTGTTGGGTAGGATAGGCCCAGATGTAGCATATGTCTGGGTCGTCTCTCGCAAACAAGATTCGCGCCAGATATGCTGGCTGCGAATAACTTGCTCCCAGCGCTTGCACACTGCTCTCGCATCCGCCAGAGTTGGACCATCAAGGCAAGCCAGCACGTGAATAGCAAGCTCTGCGGGCAACGTGGAGACAAAGTCTACCCTGCTGATATTGGCTGACTCGGCCAAAGCAAGGGCTTCATCCTGGTCGGCGTCCAAGTCAGCATTGGGGCCAGAAACGAAAATACCGATGCCACTCTCACGGTCGTTGCCATCCTCGCTCTTGGTTGGATGCAGCCAATTGTGCTGCAAACCTTGACGTGCCCAGTATTCATTCTGCATAGCCGCTGAGGCTTTGGCAGCAGCGCCACTCAGGGCGGGAATGAAAGGAGGCTCATCGCCGAGAGCGGGAATGGGAATGTGAGAATGGTGTAGAGACTGTTGCGCACCCATGCAGCCTGGCCCTTGTGCGAAATCGAAGCCGTAAAATGACCGCGATCGACGAAAGCTCGTAGCGTTTCGCAGTTTGCTCCATGGACCACTAGCGGTCAGCGGTCGTGAATCTGATGGAGACTGTTCTTGGATAGTGTCGCCTGCGAAAGAGGTTCGGCGATGAACGATGCCTTTGATGGAAAGCGATGCCCTTCTCAAGGCGCCCTTGATGGTATGGGTTGGGCCGTGGGAGCGAGGGCCGGAAGGATGGTCGTGATGCTCGCTATCGTCAATAGCAAGATCGTTGGTGTGGTTGGTGATGGTTTTGACGCTGTCATTGCCCAAAAGCGACGTCTTTGGGCGACGCCATGGCAGTGACATGCTGAGACTCCTGATGCGCTGGTCATGGGGGTCAGGTGTGGCATCCATCGCGTCCGCATGAACATGGGCAGTCGCGGGCGTCTGCAGAGCAGTCCTGTGAACCATTATAGAGTTGTGTGGTTATTTATCAACTCGATGAGTCGGATGAATGATTCGTAAAAAGAGGATAGTGAACTGTCGCCAGTTGTGGTGCGGGCAAAGCCACTGGGCGACAAGTGGGAAGGGTTGATCGTATGCAAGGGATGTCGGAGTAAAACAAATGGCAGATGACGGCGCTATTGTTAGCAGTGTCCGGCCAGAATTGGACCCAAATTACCGCATCAATAATCGACCAGCATTTATCGAAGAAAGGCGATAAAGCGGTCGATTGTAGCGGCAAAGATGTTGGAATGCGGAGGGAAAGGCGGCGTCGCCTGGTCCAGTCGGAGGAGGGGGAGGATATGGAACAATGGGTGGGAGAGATTGCTGAGGCAGTTTGAAGATTTGGCGGGCAGTCCAATGAATGGCGTTGAGAATAATTGAAAAATCAGCGATTGCTAAGTAGAGACGCTGAACATTAAAAAGAATTGGAAGAGAAGAATGAAAAAGAAGACGGGGTAAAGGAAAGTGATGAGCTAAGAAAGACAGGACGAGAAAAGTGACGCCAAGAGAAGGAGGAAGGGGAGAGAGGTGAAGGGCAGAAATGGACGAGATGCGGCTCAGTGACAACCAGAACCACCAGCACCAGAGTCAGTCAACTGATCGGGACACCACGGTACCACTGTCGTGCACCTGTGGGACGCCGCAGCACCATGTACCCGGTACAGCGCTCCCAGCACTGGAGGACCTGCAAATGACAGTTGGGTCCGAGGCGGTAGGGGCTCGAGGACTCCACCACAATCGAAGGTTAGTGGACAACAGTGGAGACTTTTGGTGCATTTTGCATGATGCCTCCACTAAAAAAAATCTTTACAGCGCTCTCTCGTACTTGCTGCGCGACGCCATTTGTCTAGCGGTTAGGGATTTCAACGCTTCTGAATTTTTATCTGGTGTAAATGCTTGCTTTTACTATGGAGAAGCACATCTCCCCAGACTAAAGACCCTTTTTATTTATTTTTTGCCAATTGTCAGAAACCCATGGGACAAGTCGTCATCTGTCGAGATCAACTGATGGCGCCCAGTGATGATCATGCAGTACTCGGGCACCTGCATATCGCCTCCGTGTCATTATCAAATTAAAAATGATTAAATCCTATAGTTTCACTGCTTCGCCATGACAACCGATCAATTCTACAAAGAGCGTAACAAAGAAAACTGTGTTGGCTGCAGGAATTGACTTTTCATCTCGCGCGTAGCCCTGCCGCTCACTTCCAGATGCCGATCTGACTTGCACTGAGTAATGACCTGGCGGACATGCCGACTAATGAATCTTGCCTTGCAGTAGCGCCGCCATTGTCCTACCATGTCAATGCAATTTGCACCTAAAATCTGTGCCTGGCAACTTGTGAACCTTGTCCATCTCGGCGACATATCTTGATGCGATATAACTATGGAGTAACCTCTTTATCAATTCTTGAAGCGCGCCATGAGCACATTCGACAATCGCTCAAAGATGGCCCGTCTAGCTCCCAGCAACTGCTCATATTCCTCTACCGTAGCTGCACCAGGCAACCCGACCAAGATCTGCTCCTCATTCTTAGCCAGTTGAGCATATGTTTGCTCCGTGAAATCCTCCACCGGCATGCCAAGAGAGCGGCCTAACTCAGCACCCATGTAATCGTGAAGCTCGGCTGAAACATTATAATTAGCACTTCCTCGACGTCTCTTTTCAACAACATTTGTTCAAGACAGGACTCACTTTGGACCGGGGGTGCAGAAATCTCAATAAACGTCACGTTGGACCCCTGGTTCTGTCGGCGAAGGCAATCAAAGTATGCCCTAGATGCCGCCTTGGAGCTGCTGTACGCGGGCATCGTCACACCAGGAAGCACTGAAAGATGGGTTCCTGTCAGGATCATGCTGGTCGGATAATCCTTCTTTAAGAGGTGAGGGAGAAACTTGATCGACAAATTGACAACGGACGTAAAGTTGGTGTCTATCTCTTGGTGAAATGCATTGAGATCGACCGTGTCAGGCTTGTTCAGACGGAACACGTTCTGTACACCTGCATTGAGGAATACGGAGTCCAAGTCCGGATACTTGTCGACGATACTATTCAGGTCAGCGGAATACTTCACCTCAGAAGAGCTCTGTTTGTGCCTACCTCTTAACGAACACATCGAGTCCATCTTTATCAGTGATGTCGTATTTTGCATAGCTTGCCCTATCAGCGCCATGCTTCTTCACAAAATCCTCAAGTCTATCCTGTCGGCGTCCGACTGCAATGACTTTGGCACCCTCGAGGACCAGCTTGTTAGCCATCGAAGCACCAATGCCAGAAGTTGCGCCGATGAGAAGGACTCTCTTGTATTGGAACACCATTGTGATGGTATCAAGTTGTAGTAGAGGGTTGTTTGGTTTAATTTGATTCAATATGCTCTGATTTATGAAGATGTAACGTGGTGAGGCACAATGCCAATTGAGGTGGGCAATGCAGCGGATTAAATAGACCAAGACTATAGTGCGCTTATCAATTCATTTTGTAACATATGCACAAGCTTTATATGACTTTGCAATGATAGTTTCTGCAAACGACAGCATGGCCATTAGAGTGCGGAGATATAAACGCTGAGGGCGACGGACATAACAGAGATGCTAGACGCGAGCTGGGCTGGGCACAACGAGCACCACCAACACAGAACTCGCGCTCACAGGCTTTGCAGCCTCGCTGCCAAGTTCGTAAGTCCGGATGCACCATTTGGAGCTAATTAGCCCAGCAACAAAAGATCAAACTTAACAGTATGTGGAAAAGCGAACCAATCAGCACTTTCCGATCAAGTATTAATTGTGCATAAACTCTTATTTGCTTAGAAATCAAATCGTTCAATGCAGGGTAATGAGGTCTGTTACCTCAAGACAAACGTCAACGCAGTATTCTCGTTGAGACATGTCATGAAAAACAAAAATAAAAATACAGAAAAAGAAGTTCAGAATTCCTTTTTTTGTTTTTGTAAATTTAAACTGCATTTTGACACGCGGTAGAATTATTTAATATTACTTGCTATGCAATTCATCCAACCTTGTCGGCGTTATGCCATCATATCATCATGTCTCATGTACGAGCACACACACAAAACACCATCATCTCACCTAGTCTAAATCTAAAAGATGTGCGCAGCAAAGACAATGTCGGAATTTGCCGCCCTCTGGAAAGCCCACCACGCGCTATAGGCACTGCAGGATTTGGTACTGAGCGAGTAGGCGATAGCGTGGTAAGGACGGGTGGAATCAACCCAAGCAACACAGTCGCTGAAGGTATTTTGAGTCGAGGTGCTCACTCGGTACTGCTCTCCGGAGACTCTGCCATCCTGGCCACATTCGATCTTGTAGCTAATATGTTCTTGCGGGGTGTTGATGTTCTGGCCGCACAGCACCGGGTTGACGTAGCCTACCGTGACATCCTCGTACGCAACCACAGTCGCCGTCTGAGTTACAGTTTGAGTGTGGAAATCCGTCACATCTGGACCAGTTACGGTTTCGACAACAGACGGCGCGGGCAACGTTGTGGTCGTGGGAACAATGCCCCAGCAGGCGCAGGCACTGCTGAAGCGAGCGATACCAGAACAGGCGCTGGCGTAGGTGGGCACGGCGGAGGGAATGATGAGGGTTCCGGTGTTGGGTGAACGCTTGTTTACTTGATTGACCAGAGAGTCGGAATAGCTTGTTTCGGTGAGAGTGATGGTGTTGGTGAGAGTGATTTGGGCAGTCTGGGTGACAGTGGCATCGACGTGAGGCGTGAACGTGATGGTGTTGGTGGTCGTGGGCGGGATGTAAGTGGCGAGAAAGAAGCTGGAGCAATCGTCTCGGTGGGCGCTTTGCACAGCGAGGCCCTTGGCAGTACCGGTTACAGCTCTAGCACAGTTGTCGCTGCAATCATCAGCATGGCTATTCTTGCACTTGGGACGAGCAGAAGGTGTTGAATGATTGAGTAGTGCTGAATGGAAGACTTACGCATTGCATTTTGCAGGGACTGCACGGCGCTCGAGACCCTGGACAACCTCGGGATGATTGAAGACGGACTCAATTTCAGGCTGGACTGGGCTGGCCAAAGAGAGACCAGCCGCAGCGGAAAGAAGGAGGAAGTTCTTCATCGTTATGAGTATTAGAAAGCGATAAGATTGCGTAGGGGAGTTTATCTGATATCAAAAGCGTTGATCTGGAGATTCCAAGACGATTACAGAAATGGGCAGAGAGCTTTATTTAAATACAACCGTCTAAATGCGCGTATTTCTTCCCAGAAGTTCTGGACTTCAAAAATATCCAGTAGCTAGTCATTACCATTGCTGAAGCTATTTTCCAACGCTTTGCGGGCGTTGCCAGCTCGCCATCGGCGTTGACTAGTGAAAGTGGCTGGACGAGGATGTCTCGTCACCGACCTATGGTAGCGTCTTGTACCTATTTTGCCATATGCCATGGTTAGCTCTCAGCTATCCGCACTTGACAGCTAACCTTATTTCATTCATTGTTTTGGCAGGTGGAATTTCCTTCTGCTGAGTTTACAATGCAGTTGAGGCGTCGAGCTAGTCATCTATATTGGCAGCCCACCCAATGTATTGGTAAACTGTGGCTGGCAAGCTCCTTAGCCCAAGCCCTGCTGAATTACCCCGGGGCGAGACGGGGCGGCTTGACCGACTCCTTTACGACGAATAGAATCTCTTCGTCTGATGATTCGGGCTGTTTGATTGGGCAGAGCCGCAGGTGTGGCACGTTGCCACCCTGAGGCTTAATTTTCTCCGACCTTAATTATTCGCCCTTTGTTCTGGGCCTTGGGTTGTTGTCTCCTCTCTTTTACATGCCCAACAAATAGTCAACAGTCCCTGATTCACACGCCTAATTCAGACTGTCTAGAATGTCCCCGTTGCATTACATCCCTGTCGTGGATTGGGATGGGAAGAGCTCATTGGTTATCAAGTAGATCGGGCGACCGAACAAAGTCCCGACAAGGCGCCAGCCTTATATTAAAGCTCACAAGCAAGTATTCAGCTCGCTTTGACCTGTCGAGATATTGAGTCTGGACAAAGCCACAGTACGGAAGCCTGCCACGATACGAACGCTTCGTTGCCCAACAAGATACACATCCAATGGCACAAAGCCCAAAATGGGCATGATTTGCTCAAGAACTAAGAGCGATTCTCAACATGGTAAAACTCATCATCGTCCTCAATCTAGCCTCCAGGTCCAAGCCCTCTCCCGCCGCAAACACAGTCGTGCCGCAGCCAGGATACTATCTTTCTTGACGTCAGTCGGCACGTATACAGGCGCGGGTTGACGGAGCCCCATCTGGTGATGCTACATCAGAACTCAGGGTGGCGAGCGCCCGCCGTATGCTCCTGCATTATAGCATGGTTAATGCTGTCACTGCTCTCCCATCTGCCTCCAGATATTCCAAGAATGAATGAAAATCAGCTACTAGCTACCCCACGTCCTAATTTGCAAGTTTTGTTAAGAAATAGAGAACCCCAAAATGTAGCTGTTTGGTGATGCACAGTACACCGGCTTGAGATCCAACCTCCAGCCCCACACCATCAAATCTTCACACCAACACCATCACCGCTCATCAACCCATCACCCTCACGCCTTTCTCTTCCTCAACTCCCTTATCTCACAATGCCTCGCGCCGGCCTCCTCCTCCCGCTACCTTACCGCTTCTTCTTCCTCCTGCTCGAGCCCATCTCCGCACTTCTCGGCGCCTACTTCTGCCAACTACGCCAAACCCACTACCTCGAGCTGCTCCAACATGCGCCTCACCCTGCATCCGAGGAGGCCATTGTACCACTAGGCGCCTCGGTCGCCTTATCTCAGCTTAGCAACATGTATTTCTTCTTCGCACTCAATGAGGCCATCGTCCTGCGGTCTACGTGGGACCTGCGCGTATGGCGGTCGGTATTGCTGGTGCTGCTGATTGCGGATTTCGGCCATTTGTATTCCATGAAGGAATTGGGATGGGATATCTTTTATGATGTGACGAGGTGGAACGTCGGCGATTTGGGAAATATTCCTTGGGTTTATGCTGGAGCTACTATGAGGATTTGCTTCCTTTCGGGAGTTGGTTTGGGAGAGCGCCAAGTCAAGAAGAGGGAATAATTTCAATTATATTCGTCAAGGAAGCAAGGCTTCTAATAATATTACTTTTCTTCATAGCTATCTGTTCCATTCATATTCACGTTATGGTTGTCGCAGCCATCTGCCTGATAAACTCGGCAATTTCTTTATCTGAAACACTGCTCGTGTCAATCTTCTTCTGCACCAGCGTGGTACCCAGCAGCACCGACGCATAGTCAGCTCTGTAGAACATTTCTCGTAGCTCATTCAATACTTGCACACAGTCCCAAAACGCCTTTGCCGCTCGATCCTTGACTTCCTGTTCTGGACAATTCAAGTTGTCGATGTGGCTGGCCGCTGCGGGCACAAGCAGAATCACGCTGACGGCCGGGAGCAACTTGTCCAACTGATATTGGTGGAGCGCATATGAGATGCGAGTAATGTTCATAGCTGCCGTACGCATCTCAATCGTCGACTCTTGTTTTATTTCTTGCAGTTTTACATCCGTTGGGTCTTGAAGCTCCGCCCACGGTCTGTGAAGCGCGAATAACGCGGCGTGATACATCATATGGAGCAATGTTCTGTGGACTGCCAGAGACTTCCTCTCCGGTTGTATGTCCTCATCAGTCAGAGGTCTATATTCGCATTCTTCGTGAACGGCAGCTTTCCACCGTTCGAGCTCGTTGCTGAGGGTTTTGCGACTGCTCAGGTCGTTAAGAGGCGCGTACGGAAGGAGTAAAATGTTCGAGAGAGTGGTTGAGCTGGCGCTTTGCCGTTTGTTTAATTCGTCTATACTCTGTGCGTATTGAGCCTTCAGAATGTGGCCGATACTCTGGCAGAGTTTTGCTTGGGCGATACACATAAGCGCGAGCTGCCTTTGCAACCCTGTGTCCCGAATTACTGCGCAGTCTTGCGATATTATAGTGTTGCTCTCGGGCAGAGCTTTAATCTCAAAGTCGCTCTCTTCAAGCATGGGAACATCTGAATCTTCTTCCCAGATTTTGGTCGGCTTACGAGTGGCCAACGCAATGAGGCGATCGCGAGTGAAGCATGACCACCATACTCGCTTGCGCAGCCTACACTCGGCAGGACTGAATCCTCTCCCTTCGGGGTCCCGTTGCAGGTCAATAGTGTGACCCATAGAAATAGCAACCCCGATCCAATGCCAGATGTCCTTTTGGCCGTCTGCGGTGTCGTGCCAGTATGTCATTAAGCATAGGCATTGGACAAGCATCAAACGGTTGGGTTCGTAGTCAAAGTCGTAAAGCAGCTGCGCCAAAGTCAGACAATTTGAAAGGGACTCGCATTTCAACCACATAGTATATCTTACCCTTGCTTTGTTGAAAAAGAATTTACGCGCTTCTTTACGAGTCATAAATCCTGCCTCTGCTAGATACTTCATATCGACAAATGCCGTCGCGGCAAACATGACCGTTTGATAGAGAAGCAGACTGGTCCGACCAGCCTCTGGATCTTGGTGATGTAACAGATTTAGGAAAGGATGCAGTTCGATGATGGGCATATACGGGTGAATGTATTCCACATACGCCTCTAGGAGAGCATTTTGAAGGGGGGTGTCGGGGAGTGTTAGGGCCCCTCTGTCGTATAAGTAGTTGATGTCGCTTTGTTCGAGTCTGTTGGGGAGAGGGTAGAAATAAGGTGGCAATTTCTCGTCGGGCTTGACTCCGTTTAAAAAACAAGATGGCGAGGGGAGAAGTATGGGCTCATCAGGTTCTCCTTCGATGAGTGCGGGTGAAAGAAGTTGCATTGCGACAACTTTGTCATTTATTGTGCCGCTATTAGAGCGAGGCTTTTGTTGAATAGTTCGGTCGGATTTCGAACTTATTCGTTAGTTTAAGCTCGGTTACCCAGCATGGGCGACAAACAATGTACTTACTGTCGAAGAGGAAATCGTCTTTCACGCTCAACACACTGCATGATGTCAGTCACAGCTTCGCTCTGAATGGTGATTGGATGGCGGCTTACTTGTATATTGTCCAGCCGACAATTGCTGCAGGGTGAACCGTTTACAAGATCACAGCGCACTTTACGTCCATGGCATGAAGTGCAAGCCTTGCTGGCCCTGCGTCTCTTTGGTGGTCGACTGGAGGTTGCGTCGTTGGGGTTTTCGGGAGCACCGGCTCGTTTTTGCTGCTGCTCGTAGACGCCGTCGAATTCAAGATAGGATGCTGCCATGATGCTACCGGGAAGCTTAGATGATGTCCAACATCCGAAAAATTGTTTGCGCTTCACAAGAAGTTGACCTGAAGGGATGAGTTGTGTAGAGGATTGGGATTGTGGATGCTGGAGAGAAGAAGCTACCTAGACACTGCAGCGGTCCACCAGTGACCTTCAGCAGGGGTTTCTGGTCTTTGGCGGGGTCCCCGCATCCTCGGTCGAACCACCAGTCGCCGTTCCAGACGTCACACGCTGTAAATTTTCACGTCAGTGGGACTAAGTGTCCAGCGCAGCGCTATTACAGTGGAGATGGCGCTACTAAATAAGTGGTCGCTTCCTTTAGCACTCAGGAAAGGGACTCGTCAGTCACATCTCTCAGTAGCGGTTTTTTTTTATTTTTTTTATCGTGAAAGTATTAAATTAAAATCGCAGTCAATATTCAAGCTAAATTTTGCTCTTGACCATCATCAATTCTTGTCTGACTGCCAAATCGTTCATAATCTCTTCACTGCCCCCGCCAACAACCTACACAATCCACGTTAGCCATTTCATCACTGTCGATAGCATCAACGTCAACTTCAACTTACCATGACTCGCACATCTCTGCTAATTTGTTCAATTGTAGCTCCAGCTCCAGCCTTCTGGTAACCCGCACCGCCAAACACCTGCTGCGACTCACGCGACGCCAACTCTAGCAGCTGCGTGCCCTGAACCTTCAGCAGCGCCATCTTGCTTCCAACATCTGGCGACCTCCAACCATCCGGCGACTTGGAAACATGATAGGCGATTTGCTCGATCCATGCCCAATGCGCCTCTACGCGCTGAGCTAGCTCCGCAAATTTCCTGCGAATGACCTGGTTGCTCATCAGGGGCTTACCGAAAGTGTGACGATCGAGAGCATATTGAAACGACAAGGCGAGACAAGTTCTCGCCTTACGGTTACACTGCACTGCCATGAGGAAGCGCTCTTTGTTGAAGTTGTTCACGATGATGGACGCGCCTTCGTTCTCGTCGGCGAGTAAATTCTCCACCGGAACTTTGACATTGTCCAGCTCCACGAACGAGGCACCGCCTGCGTTGTGGCCGCTGTTGTGAATCTTTTCGATGGTGACCCCGGGTGAGTTGAGCTCAATGACCAGCATGGAAATACCACCAAATCCAGGCTCTCCAGTTCGCACTGCCGTAGTCATGTGTGTAGCCCATTGCGAGCCAGTAATCCACTTCTTGACGCCATTGACCACGTAAAACCTGCCGTCGGCAGTCTTCTCTGCAGTCGTCTTGATATTGGCAACATCCGATCCCGTAGTGGGCTCAGTGATACCCAGACAGAACATAGTCTCCTTGGTCAAGATACCAGGCAGCCATTTGCGCTTCTGCTCTTCAGTCCCAAAGTCAATGACAGGTGGTAGACCGACACTATTGGCTCCTACAAGAGAGACAGCAACGCCACCCTCAACACGAGCCATTTCGTCCAACAGGATCAATTGGTGGAAAGGATCCATCTGATCGACTGAAATATCGGCAACGCGAGGCAAGCCAGGAGGATGGTACTCTGGGGGGATTTGGTCGTTGACGATGCCAGCCTTCATAAGCTTAAGGCCAGCTTCTCTGGGAGCCTCACCCTTGGCCTCCCATTCAAGCGAATAAGGCAGAATATTCTCATCGACATACTTGCGGATCGTGTCACGTAGCTTTCGGTGAGAGTCGTTGTAGTACGGTGACCCCATGCCAGTGTACCATGCTGGCTCACTCCATGGGATGTCGTCTCTGAGCTTGAGTTTGGGATCGGGAGCCATATTGTCGGATTCTGAACTGACTAAGAATTTTGTGCAAATAGTATAATAGAATCAATTGCACTCGAATCCAAAGAGATAGGTAACACGAACGAGACTAGCAAATGATTGGACAGTAAGCCGGGCCCCTCATTGTTACGGCGCATGCATATTCATAACTACAAATACAATTCGCAAGGCCTCAATCATACCATGCTCATCCTAAATCTCATCCCATCGCAGTCGGTACTGGCGAGGCTCTGCCTACCATGGCAAGAATGTACAGGCTCGCGTGCTAGTGACGCCTTGCCCAACCCTGGTAGCGACGGTGGGGTTAAGGCACCGAGTAGCCGCATCGTTAGCATATCGGCATCTCGGCTCGGCCTCATTCGGCGTCGACACGCATCAGGCTAGCAACGCCATGCGCAAGAGTCATTCTTAAATTTAGCGTTGTCTAATGCATTGAACCCCACGTTTATGTGTCAATGTTACGTTAATTTTTGTTTAGACCCGGAAATGATCTGTGTAGCTCCAAGCTGTACCATGCAGAGCTGTCTTACAACATAGCTGCAAAGTTGTGCAATGAATCTGTGCATGAAACAATTTTATTATTTCTCTTAAAATACTATTCACATCTTGCTCTTCGCATCTCCAAGCAGCTCAGCAGCAGCACCCACAATCGCGTTCTTGCCCGTTTCCTTGACCTTGCATTGGAAAATAATCTTGCTGCCCTCGCGCCACATCTCTGTCACAATCGTCTGACCGGGGTCGACAGTTCCAGCAAAGCGAACTTTAATATTCTTGACTGGTCCATATCTAGATGAATTAGCAAATGTATTCTGATAGCTGTACATGTTTGACGTACTTGTCGTAGATAGCCTTGGCAGCAACACCAAAGGTGCAGAGGCCGTGCAGAATTGGCTTCTTGAAGCCACCCACCTTGGCAAACTCGGGGTCGATGTGCAAAGGGCTGTTCTTTGTTAATGCTCTACTCCTCGTCACTAAAATAGGCAAGACTTACTTCCAGTCTCCGCTGAGACGGAAAACAGCGGCTTGGTCATTGTCTGTAGCACTCTCGACTACAGTATCAGCAGCTCTTCCGGGCGGCTTGTTTGCTGCTGTGGCGGCTCCTCGATCAGCTGGCTTTCTGGTTCCTCCGAAACCACCAGACCCACGAACGAAAGCAGTCATTTCATTGTAGAAAACGTCCTCGCCAGTTTCCGCGTGCGTAACAGTCAAGCCAGTCTTGACGACAGCGGCGTTGCCTTTATCAACGACCTCAACAAGCTCACCCTTGCTTAATAGCTTGGCAGATGTTGGGATGGGAAACTTTCTAATCTCGAGATATTGTTCGCCGTGGAGGAGCATCATGGGGTTGAAGTTGGGGATGAGCTTGTCGAAGCTAAAGGGCATGTCGACCGAATAGCCTGGGACGACGCCAAAGCCCGGAAGGACTTGGAAGTCCTCGGCGCCTTCACTGTTGACACATAAGTAAAAGATTTACAAATATTTTCACGGCATCAATCTTACAATACATATTTCAATTCAGATGACTTTGATCCGACGCCGATGTTGTATAGAATGGAGTCTCGGTCTTCATAGCTGAATTCCGTGGCAGAGCCTTTCTTGCCAACGGCTTCCTTAATGGCAGTGAGATATTCGTTAGACATGATGGCGGCGACTTGCTGCTAGGAGAGTAAAATAACGATAGTCACGGAAAGGCAGTGAGCAGCTCACGGCCTTATATGGAGACGAGCTTGGTGACTGACCTCTCTACCACCTGTCGCCCAAATTGAGCTACAGCTACCCGAAGCCATAGCTCAACGCCACATTATAGCTGCGGGGAGTGGGCCGATTACCGACTGGCTTGGAGACTCCCCGCCATATCGGTATAACCGTTGCGGCATTGTTCCTAGGTCCAGCAACGCCGCCGTTGGCCGCATTAATGTACCATCACCCCAGGGACCGGGGTTGGGCAACAAAGAAGTTGTAGAGCAATACGGCACCCGGTGCAGCTTATACAAACCAGCCACAAACATCTGAGTTGAGTGCGGCTCCGGGGGCTACTGCGAAAGTACCTGTCGCTGGAGAATGCAATGAACCTTGGCGACGGGCTGACCCCGATTCTATCCAGAATACGGACCTCTGACCGGCTGCAACTCCGTCGCCAGGCCCCTCTACAGCAGCGAAACAGCTGGTAGAGTTATCCATTGGCTGAGTTGAGAGCACAACAGACTGCGTTGGAGGAGCAGCTAGCTGGGCAAGAGGAACAGAATAGCAGTAGATGAGTAATACCCCGGGCTATAACTATTAACTGGCGCTTGAATACATAGGTTCATGGATATACATGGAATTAATTCATTAATAGATCTTGATGTTGCGCAACTGTTGCAATCCGGGGTAAAAGCGGGTTCTGGCATACAGACTTTGCACCGAGGCCGATTGCCGCCATCCCGCCACCGGTATAGCCTAAATGGCCCCGGCATAGCGCCTTCCAGTGAGTGTTACAGCGCCTACAGCTAAGCTACAGCTAGAGTTGTAGCGCGACTCACTGCACATCCAGCCACCCCGCTCGGGGCTCCAATGATGTTAATGAAACAAGCCAGGCTCTCCGTTGGCCGTGGTAGACTCGACGGACATTTTCCACTCCAACACGAATGCAGAAATATCATAAAATAACTCTCACTTGCCTGCCCACCTCAACCTCCCACTGTTGGCTGTGCGTCATCTGCCCTGTCTCACGTCAACCTTGAAGCACTCCCACCGACTCGACATCTGTTTTCCTTTTGCCAACTGAGCCTGCTTCAACAGCAATAGCAAAGTCTCACTATGCCTTGTACGTCCAATACACCTCTCACAGCTTCCCAACTAATTTTAACTCCCCAGTGCCGCTCGCACTTACCCTCCCCGCGGCAGCAGGGGGCCTCGCCTACCTCAGCGCCCGCGCCTCTCTGGGCTACGATGCCAAAATGCTTCGCACCATCTTCACAGGCACCATTCGCCTTCGATACCGTGAGAGAACCCAGCAGCTCAACATGTTTGAAGACCTCGAAGCCTGGGCTAAGAATCCCGCCAAGGCGAACCAGGATCTGCTCATCTTCCAGGGCAAGCACTATACCTACCGCAGCATGCACGATATTGTCCTGCGCTATGGCCACTGGATGCGCACCGAGCTGGGAATTCGACCTGGCCAAATCGTTGCCATGAACTTTGGCAATTCCGATAAGTTTATCATTGTGTGGCTTGCGCTCTGGAGTGTTGGGGCCAAGCCAGCGTTTCTCAATTTCAATTTGACAGGGAAGGCCTTGGCGCATTGCGTCAACGTGGCTACGGCTAGCATGTGCATCGTGGACCCGGAGCTGGCGGGTAACATGGACAACATCAGGGACGAGATCAATGGCTTGCCCATCATTGTGTTGACACCAGAGGTGCAGGCCAAAGCGGCCGCAAGTCCTGCCACGGACACGCCCAAAGCTGCGAGAGAGGGTCAGACTGGACCAGATATGGCTATGTTGATCTATACCTCTGGCACGACAGGTCTGCCCAAGCCGGCCATTGTGTCCTGGAAGAAGACTATTATCGGAGCAACGCTGTCTTCCATGCTGCCGGACAGGGGTCACGGCGGTGATATTATGTACTCAGTATGTTGCATCTCGTCAAAGTCAAAGTCGACTCTCGTGCTAACTTGTTCAAGGCAATGCCACTTTACCATTCATTGGGCTCCCTCTCTGGAGTCGCAGCCACGCTTATCTCTGGCAGCACCATAGCCATTGGGCCAAAATTTTCAACAAAAACTTTCTGGGACGAAGTGCGTGAGTGCAACGCAACGCATATTTTATACATTGGCGAAGTGCTACGATACCTGCAAGCTGCGCCGCCACAGATTGGACCCGCTGGCGAAAACATGGACAAACACCATAAAGTGACAACAATGTTTGGTTCAGGGCTACGGCCAGACGTCTGGACAAAGTTCAAGGAGCGTTTCGGTATCGACACCGTGGTAGAGTTGTATGGCGCCACAGAGGGCGTGGGTGCATTCTTGAATGTTAGCAAGAATACCTTTGGTGCTGGGGCTGTTGGTCGAGCAGGATGGCTGATTAGATTGATGCTGAACAGCACATCGAAACAGGTCGTGGTGGACTGGGAGACGGAGAAGCCTTGGCGAGATCCCGTAACGGGATTTTGCAAAGAGGTGGAACGAGGCGAACCAGGAGAGATGATTATGAAGGTCACGCAGGAGGACGTCAATGTCGATTTCCAGGGTTACTTTGGCAACAAGAAGGCGAGTAACGACAAGGTCCTGAGAAACGTCTTTGTCAAGGGCGATGCGTATTATCGCTCGGGAGATGTCTTGCGCTGGGGCGACAACGGACTCTTATACTTTAGCGACAGAATTGGAGACACATTCCGATGGAAGGCAGAGAACGTGTCTACAGCAGAAGTCAGCCATGCCATGGGATTACACCCTTCGGTGCACGAAGCCAACATCTACGGTGTAGAGTTACCGTTCCATGACGGACGAGCCGGCTGCGCAGCGACGGTGTTTGATCAGCCGACACCCAGCGACGAGCTGCTCAAGAGCCTAGCAGACCATCTCCAGAAGTCGCTGCCCCGGTATGCGGTGCCATTGTTTCTGCGCGTGTTCCGCGAGGTAGGAGCCACGACGACAGGAACAAACAAGCTACAGAAGCAAGGATTGCGAGTCGCCGGCGTCAACCCCGACGGGTTCGATGGCGCCCCGTCCAAGATGTACTGGTTGAAGGGCAATACGTATGTTCCGTTTGACGAAGCGGCGTATAAACAGCTGCAGGGCGGACGGGTGAAGCTATAGTGTATTTGGAGCAAATTTAGTCGTGGATATGAATTGCATTTTCTTTTTTACAAGCTGAGTTGGAAACAGATGCAGGCCATCGTTTATATTTTACAGCCATGTCGAAGTGAGGCGCAGTGTCAATAGCCGCAGGCATTTACGCCGATGATAAGGGCTCTCCCGAAACCGTTTGGAAATTGGGGGTAGCTGTCTGGCTGGCGGTCTTGGGACGGCGCTCATTGGTGGAAGAACAGCGATGAGCCGCGGAAAAATTCGAGCGACTCCGCGAAACCCCAAATTCGAAGCCCGTTGCTGTGGAGGAAGCAGCTTTGGATGGTGGGGGAGCAGAGAAACAGTGCGAGTTCAGGCAGAGCTGGTGCTGTCTGGAGTGGGAGAGGGAGGGGTTCTATGGCGGGGCACAATCAACCAGACGCCGATTCTCGCGATCAGCAATAGGCTGAAAACAAAATAACCCCGAACCACTTTGCTGTTCTGTGCTAGAATAAAAATTGATATACACCTCGACCTGCTTTCCCTTTCTTTGAGCGGGGTTCCTCACAATCTTCCATCTTCATCACCTTGCCTTGTCTCAAAGCCTCTGAAGCTCGCGACGTCATCAACTCCTTGCCCAAACTTTGCTCGTTTTAACGAATCCAAGTCCAAAATGTCTGTCCCTGACAAGTTTCAAGGCTTCCAGGCCCCCAGCGCCGAAAAGTTCCTCGAGTTCGAGAAGAACACCTGGGAACCCCGTCCCTTTGGCGACTACGACGTCGACATCAAGATTGATGCCTGCGGTGTCTGTGCCAGTGATCTTCACAAGATTAACGGCGAATGGGGTGCCGATACCCCTTACCCTCTTGCAGTCGGACACGAGGTCGTAGGTAAGGTTCTCCGCGTCGGCCCCAAGGTCACGCTCGCCAAGGTTGGCCAGCGTGTCGGTGTTGGCGCCCAGGTCTACTCTTGCCTCGACTGCCGTCAGTGCAAGAACGAGAACGAGACCTACTGCAAGCACCAGATCGACGCCTATGGCGGCGAGTACCTCGACACTGGGTTCATCACCCAGGGAGGCTATGCTTCACATACCCGTATCCACGAGTACTGGTAAGTTCTGACCAAGAAAAAGTCCACTTTCCTGCTCCCAGCTAAACTTCTTCCTAGGGTCTATCCCATCCCCGAAGCTCTGAACTCTTCCAACGTTGCGCCTATGCTCTGTGCTGGTATCACAGTCTACAGTCCCCTCAAGCGCTTCGGAGCCGGCCCCGGCAAAAAGGTCGGCATTGTAGGAATTGGTGGTCTCGGCCACTACGGCGTCCTCTTCGCCAAGGCCCTCGGCGCTGAAGTCTGGGCCATCTCGCGCACGCGCAGCAAGGAGGAAGATGCCAAGAAGATGGGCGCTGACGGCTTCCTTGCCACCAACGAGAAGGGCTGGAACGAGCCTCACAAGATGACTTTCGACCTCATTGTCAACACTGCCAACTCCTTTGACGGCTTTGACCTCAGCGAATACCTTAGCCTGCTCGACGTCCACGGCAGGTGGAACTCTGTTGGTCTGCCAGGTGGCGATGGCATTTCCATCCGCAACCAGGACTTCATCAGCAACGGTTGTTTCATCGGCACTTCACACTTGGGAAGCCGCAAGGAGATGCTGGAGATGTTGCAGCTGGCTGCTGACAAGAACATCAAGTCGTGGGTTCAGGAGATTCCCATCTCCAAGGAGGGTCTGCAGAAGGCGATGCAGAACTTGGAGAAGAGCAGCGTGAGATATCGATCTTGCATGGTCAACTATGACGAGGCATTTGGAGCGTAAAATTGAAAATACCTGTAGGTGTTCCTGTTTTGTTTTAGAGTTGGTTTTGTTTGAATTCTACATTTTGTTTTTAGAGAATTTAGATGAATAAATTCTGTCTTGACAATGAACCACCTTGATGGGTTTCCACATGACTTTGGTCGATGATGTAGCACTAGCACGAGGCGACAACGCACCGTAAAGCTGAAGTGTTCTAAAAGTGTTCCACCATTATTCTGCCGCACTTCCTTGTGTTCCCTCTCCGTCAAGAAACCACCCAGTCATCCTGTCCGTTGTCGCGTCAATCCATTATCCTCATCGTCACTCGCCGTGTGGTTTCCTAATTCGTCTCGCCGTCTCGCCGTTCCCAAAAAGGCAATATGACTCATGAGCCGTTTGGCGTCACGCAGCGTCTAAGTCAATATATAAGCTTAAACAACCCTCCTCAACCGACATTTAATTCCTTCCTTTGACATATCCACAGTTACGGATATTTTCTGTCATGTTGTGTGAAATATCTCGCCCAACATGCCCAGTTTGTGCCCAATCCTCGATGACTTGATCACCGCCACCGCCGCCATAGCTAGCATCTTAATACAAATCCAAATGAACATAAACATACAATGAAGACATCATTACAATTGCAATTGACCAGCGCTCGTGTAAGCCATTTCACCTTCCTGCTTAACAATCCAAGCCAGCTGAGTAGAATCATGCCCGCTGAATAATGAGTCAAACGGCACCACAGCAAGCCACCAACTCAGCCGTCATACTTTACAGCAGCCCGGCGAGCCCAATTAGGACTGGCCGATTTCTGTAACCCATGGTTCTATTCTCGGATTATGAAATTCTCGAATTGCATTCGCATATCAACCACAATTCCGACGTCCGCTGACAAAGACGATTCTCGAGGCTGGACGTCATTTCTAATGTTATCTTTCAAAGCTCTCAAGCCTCCAATTGAGTGACTGCGCTAAGGAGTCACGATGACTGCCAAAGCCAGCGCCCTGGACGCCGTACATCGGCCTTGTCAAGATGTTAAAAACTTCAAGCGTCGCTGCTGTAATCGAGATGTCGCTGGCTCGTGTTACTACTCTTTGATCAATTGGCGCCAGCTCCCAAACTCACAATGTAAGCCATCATCATCTTCAAAGACTTTAACATAGCTAACATCTTCTAGGTCATTCAAGTTAAACTACACCAAGCCCTTCCCGGCGATTACGTCGCTATCTGTAACTTCGACCGCCATCACGGCCGTCTACGACACCCCAACGCAAACATGGCTCGACATGTTCTCTCGCTCTACAAAGCGCAACTTGACCAAGATTGGCGGACCCAATGGCTTTCTCTCCCCCTCTGGCAAGCGCATTGCCTCAATTCGCGAAATCATCCTCCACCCCAACACAAATGAACATCGCCACAGCACAGCACTCACGATCCTCGACGTCGCTACTGGCAAGCCGGTCGCCGACATCAGAGACTCTCAAAAGCAACCTGTCGCTTGGCGCGGAGATGGAGGTGCAATCGCAGCAGCAGAAGGGAAGAAGCACCGCATGGGTATTTGGGACATCAAGACAGGCCAGAGGCTCGGCAAAGTCGTCTCTCACTACGATGAAGTCACCCATGCTGCCTTTTTTGACAGGAACATCGTTACCATGTCTCGCGATGGTACGCTGCGCATCACAGATGTCGCTACGAGCAAGACAGTGAGCAAGTTAGAAGTCGAGGGTGTTCCTAGACTGTTGAGCGTCAGTGATCGCGGCCAGGTTGTTTCCGTATGGAGCAACACGGTGTACATCTGGTTTCCAGGAACGAATCAAGTGACGTCGTACAAGCTACACATGGTACGAGAGACAGAAGGTTGGCCTTTGGATGTATCTCGCGACGGGAGATACATGGTCAGCAGAACGGAGGCGGGCTTCGATGTCATGGATGTAAATTCGGGCGAGACTCTGTTTGAGGATACGAATGGAATGATTACGGCTGCGGCGTTTGGGGATATGACTCTGGTTATTGGAAAGGAAAATGGCGTTGAGGTTTGGGATTTCTGATAGCTTATGATTTGCTTTTTAGCAGTACCATGCATTTTCAAACGCATACACGACTTGTATATTCTCTGTTCGGCATATAATTATCTACTCTACTTCAATATCAACATAAACATAAACATAAACACCTATATCTTAATAATACTCTCTCTTAAAGAGAATTTCAGTACCCTCTAAAGACCCTCCCGCCTTCGGCTCCCGAATCACCCCCTTCTTGACCAAATCCTTTGCCAATCTGACCATCAACTCATCACATCCCCTTGCAGCTAACACCTCTACTGCAACAGGCAACTTCTCCTCTTGTCCCGTCACAGTACTCACACTACCCACCTCACCAATCGGAAACGTGGACTCCGGTGCCCCAGAATAAGAGCTAAGTCGCCCCAAGTTGAAGCCAGAGAGCAAGTGCTGGCCATCCGTGTATGTATCTCGGCGTGATGGCGTGCCGAAACCTCCTGGGTAGAGAAGTATGCTGTCTGAGCAAGTTGCATTGGATTGTTGCGCCACATTCGCATTAAACCAATCTCCGAATACTGTCATGTTTCTGCGTGCTAGTGCCATATGTCCTTCAGACAGTGTGTCACTATATGTCCATCGAAATAGTGGTGATGGGTTGATGTATGGCATTCTTCCTCCATGCTTCGCAGCGTAGTCCTTATAAAACGGGTCGCGCACCAACTTAGCCTGGTCTTTAGAAATCAAATCCGTATAAGTCGTGTTGAGGAACTCTTGTATGGACGAACCCTGTGCCTCTGCTGGTCTCGTCTTGTTCCACAGAGCATAGATATCCAATGGCACAATCTTCGCCCCCATTAGCTCCGCAGCCTTTTCAACGAAGTTCTTCGTCATCGCTGACGCCTCACTCTGGTCATCAGGAATACCCGTAGTATAAAGCACTCTTGGATACGACTTCATCATATTCCACTTCGAGCTTCCCACTTTCTTATACTCATCGTACAAAACACCTTGCGCCGCATCCCACAACTCTACGTTTCTAACAATCAACCCGGCTGTATCCATCGCAGGCGACAATGGCGTGACTTCTTCCAGCGATACACTCCCATGGGTTGGTCTATTCCCAAACAAGCCACCAACCAGAGACGGATACCTTATACTTCCCCCTGTGTCAGTTCCTAGCGCCATGTCCAGCCACTCGTATGATGCCATGCTGCTTCCGGCGCCGCTCGAACTACCCTGTGGGACGTTGTACCCATCTCCTCTTGGGTTGAATGGTAAATGCAAATCCACAGCATCTGCAGTGAAGGTATCACCATTCGCAAATTGCGACAAAGACTGCAATCCAACCACCACTGCGCCAGCGTCTACCATCTTCTGAACAGCAGGCGACGTCTTCTCCGCAGGAGGGTATAAATGATACCATGCCCTGTTTCCATTCGAGCCTTTGATTCCCTTCAAACGGTACAGATCCTTCACTCCGAAACGTACTCCCGCCAGCGGCTTTTCCTTAGTCTTTTTATAATACAGCCGCGAAGGCACTCCGATCGTCAATGTGCCCAGGGTGCCTATGCCTGCTGAGAGGGTCTGGAATGTTCCATCCTCCCTCTGCAGTAGGCTCTGTGTAAATGACTGCGCAAAGTCATCATACAGCCTATACACTCTGTGCGCTTTGCCTGTGACCGTGTTCACAAAGTACGGCCCCGACGCAATCTTGTCGTCCCTGATTCCCAGCTTATGAACAGTCATCTCATTCCCAAACACGCGTGCTTTCCCAGCAAAACGTCCAAGTATGCACTCAGTAAACGCCTTGCCAAACACATCATCCTTTTGCGTCCAGCTCGTAAACAGCGCATCTAGCGCAGTGGCCTCGATTTCATCCGCAAGGACAGCAGTAGGTACCAAGTCCATTAGCTCACTACCATTATTCTTGCCCGCGCATCGCCATCCAGAAACGCTTCCCGCTGGAGTCGGGTCCACAAAGTAATCGACACCATCGAGATGCAATGTTGTTCCTGTGAATCCAAATTGGGCTGAAGTTGAGAGCCCAAGCCAGAGCCCCGCAACAAGTATATGCATCCATCCCATGCTGGCGGTACTGACACGAAGTACTCTTGTTACAGGAGGTGAGTTTCACGAGCGAAGAATAAACATAAAATGTACCTTCTTTTTCTGGTACTTTATATCCACTTGAACCAAAACTATCTCCAACCTTTTGTCAGCAGACCTCGCCCACTTGCGTGTGGGCTTTTGGTGCGCTAATACTTGAAAGGTACTTCAGCTCAGCTCGGCGGGCAATCACGTCTATTACGCTCGATGTTGGTGTGCTTTGGGTGATTAATGCATCGCTGTATCCATGTGCCAGGAACAAGGAAGCCTTGGTATTAATAGCGTAATTGTGGCTGCGCTCGGCCAGAGTGGAACAGAGCTGAATGAGGGCGATTACTAGCGCACATTGTGGTCTCTTAGTTTAATTCGCAATACTGCATCAGAAACGAAGACAGGCAGGTGCTGAGCATGTTGATATTATCATATGTAGATTCGCATCAACTCGTTGGAGGGAATGACTGCCTTGGCGATTGACCGTCTTGATGGGCTGGGTGATCTGGAAGCGCAAGTCGCCTAGAGGAGGCTCGGCGTAGCGAATGTTTTTGAAGGAATAAATATCATCCTGTTACAAGTTTGCGAACTCATACTCTCGTCGCGGAAAGGAACGTGTTGGATATTACGTTGAGCTGTGCTTGATGCAGCGAGGTGCCAGATTGGCAATGGGAGCTTGGAAGTGGTACATTAAAAAACAAAGGCAGAAAGCCCCAAGTAGTAAGCGTACAAAAGACTCAGCATTTTCATGCCTCGATACCGTTGAATCAAGCCGATTGATGTCCTTCTAGGTGAAGTAGTATATGCAACAAAACGTCATGCGGGCAACAATGAGCTTAATGCATTTCCTTTGAGCTCAGGCTGGATGGGTAATGGTCAGGCAGCACAGCCTTAATTCCATCGCACAATTGACTACAGATCAACTTCCATTGGGTACGGCAGCCGGTGTGGTGTCTCCCATGCAAAACGTTCGCAACATGAATCTACATTCACGATCAATCTGCCTCGACATTCACATGGGACTTACAACCAAATTGGATGGGTGAATATGGTATTATAATGTTATATGCTCGTAGTGTCTTCTGCACAATGGACTTTTCCACGTGCATCCAACAGGGGTATGTATGTGTGTGTGTGCGTGATGGGGTATGTGAAATGCTGGAATGCTGCCAAAATATCAAACAAGAAAAACACAAATAGCCTTCCAATCTGTCCAAGTCTAATGTCGCCCGCATTCCAATGCCAATCGCTAACATATGTCTTTGCAAATTGTTTTGACAGAAAATAAAAAGAATCTCCAACGCCTTCAAAAGAAACCCCCTCCCCCAAAAACACCACGCTTGTGAATCCATCCACTTACAGCCGTCATAATTGCCTGTCGCCAATCGCTCCTATTATACCGCCCAACCAAGCGTCTCTAACGTGTTTCTCGCTTCAGATGGATTCATACTGGTAACGCCAAGTTGGCGAACTTGCGTGCCACGACGCAAGCGCTGCAGTCCGATACCAACCTTCCAGTATTCTGTTTCGTCGAGTACAAACAGGTATCGTTTGCCATCTTGGTCTCGAACGGTCGCGCGCAAGAGATGCAAGCCCTTAGACTTCCACTCTCCGGTCTGTCCATTGGTGGGAGGGATGTTAGTGTTTCGGAGCTTCGAGTCGCAAAGGCCAAGACGGCAACACTCTTTGCATGATCGCAACATTTCCGTCAGGTATGCATCCGCCTCATCGCCGACGAGGGGTTTGCTAGCATCCCTGTCCGCATTGCGAGCACGAGCCGCTGCCATCTTGTGAAGGAAATTGCCACTCTTGTTGGCGGAGGAAGAAGCAGACGCAGAATTCAAACAGTGCGGGGGGCACCATACCTCAGCCAGTTTCAACGTCCACGCCTTGACATCCCACTCACGTTGAGGGACGCCTCGTACATCATCGTCGATGAACAATCCTTCAGTCGTTATGCGCAAAATCAAACCGTCTGTGACGGTGCCAACCCCAGATATGAGCTGACTGGCTGGTGTTTTGGCATATTGATTCATGAAGAGATACACAGCTTGAATCACCACCTTATCGGGGTCCTTGGTGGTGTATGGACCACGCATTGAAGGTGGTGGCGAGGTTCTTGCGGTCGTATGTGAAGCAGCCCATGAAGATTCGGATGCAAGGGAGCCGTTTGATTTTTTCCGTTGCGGCTGCTTGGGCTTATCGTATGGTCGATATGAGAATGCCTCCTCGTCTGTGCTGACATAGGTTCTAGCTGTCGGCGCAGGCGGCCGCTTCTTCGGGCTCGGTGGGCTCTTTGGCGTCGTTGGTGAATGCTGTGGGGGAGCAGGCGGTTTACCATTCGGCCACATGCTCATCTTCTCACCAACACCTGAATATGCGTAGCTACTGCCAGCCGGTGCTGTATTGGATGTAGCTGCTGCCGCTTTCTCTTTTGCCTCTTTTTCCTTCTTTGCGGTATCTTCTTTATCCTTTGCCTCTTTTTCCTTTTGCTGCTTTTGCTTATCTCTTTCCATACGCTCTTTTGCTTCCTTCGCTCTCAACTCTGCCAGCCTTTTCGCCAAATCCTCTCTTCTCTTCTTATCGGCCTCTTTTGCTTTCCGCTCCTCTTCCTTTTTCCTCATCTCATCACGGGCTTTTTCCCATGATCCTTTCGTGTCCGGCTTCGCTGTCTTTGGCTGTGGCGATGGCCGTTGCTGCCATGATGAGCCTTGCGGCTTCTCTGATCCCGGTGGAGGAGCATCATGACGAGGAGGGGGTGGAGGAGGAGCGTGACCGTTTGGGGGATTTCCATTCGGAGGGGGCGCAGAATGTGAGCCCTGGAAATTGCTTGAGCCACCGCTACCGCCATGACTGGAGGCATCTGGCTTCGCTCCAAACCCAGGTCCAGCTTGCCCGTCCGTCTGAATGCGACCCAACGCCCACGCTCCAAATCCCACGCCTATTATTATCATCAAGACGCCCATGTTTCCGATTCCATTAAAGGTTTCCCACCAGGCGCGGAAGGCAGGTGCCATGCTTTGAAAGAGAGCAACCAAGATCAGTGCCGAGGCAAAACCAGCGACAAAGCTATTTACATTTGGTTTCAAGGAGGGAAGATAAAGAAATCCAGAGCCAGCTGAATGTTGGGGTATCACGAAAATGTCATATTTGCCTGGTGGCAAGCCGGACCCTTTCGGCACCTCGCCGTGAGGCGGAGGCGGGGGCGGCGTGCTCATGTTGAACGATGGCTATTCAAGATTCGCACCGATGTGTGTGTTTTCAGGTTTAGGAATGCCTTGAGAGAGCCATTGGACTGGCGAAGAAGAGGATGGACGTGATTTCGTGAGGGCGGGTGTGTCTGCAACAGGAGGAATTGACTGGTGAGCAAGCGGTCAGCAAATACAACAGGTTGTCTTCGGGGGCCGTTGGATGACGATGGAGCCACGTACGCAACACAAGAGAGAAGCAAGACCAACGCCGAATTCGAAAGCGAGTTAAATCGATGCGTCGAAGGGGAAACCAAATATCCCAAGTCGATTAACGAGCGGTACTGGGCGATAAACAGAACGAGTCGAGTCGTAGAAGAGCGTCGCTTCTAATACAAATCGAGAGTCGCAGGCGAACGAAAACAAACAAAAAGAAACGACCAATGTGTTTTCTGTTTCGCTATCCTTGACCAAACACACAATTATATGCAAAAAAAAATCAAGAATGAGAAAGAACAAGACGTTACTGATGCTGCATGTGCCTGCATATGGGCTTTTGGGTGGTGTACAGAAATAAAATAAAAACTGAGGGCAGGTCGCAGATACGGGGGCCACGGCTCATGATACAGAAGGGGAGAGAAGGACTGTTTACTTTCGACGAGACTTTTTTGGGTCACTTTTTTTGGGGGCACCGCTTTGGGGCATGGCTTTGGCGGACACAGGCGCTACAGGCTGGGCGGGGCGGGGCAAGAGACCACTGGACGTCCGTTGAGCACCCACTGGACAACACCCCTGTCTGCTGCCGGCAGAGGCCTCAGCCTATCAGACTCACAGGCTGTTTTTAGTGGGTGACGATGGCTACAGTCATGAGCACTGCAACCTCGCCGAAGAGGGATTCTCTTGATATGCAGGTGCGTCACTTCGTCACAGTCACAGTCGTGGCCGTGGCCTTGGAGCAGCAGCCGGGGTAACTGGACCCGCTTGGAGCTGGTTTGTTTGGGTTGGTTCGGTTTGGTGGTTTACCTCTGACACGGTGAATGCAGTATTGTATTCGGTATCGTGACGTGCTTTGTCTTTGTCTGTGATGCATGTTTTGGACTGCTGAAGAATAGATCCATCCCATGTTTAATTTGCTGTAATTATTAAACATTAGAGCCATTGAACTATCCACGACGGGACAGCCGTAGACTGGTAGGCTCCAGCCTCTCGTTCTCCTTTTGTTTGCCCGACTTCATGGTCCATTGAATGTGTCGCCAACGGTCACAACAATGCATTGTCTCCCAACAGCTCAAGAGAATTCCCGCATTCGAAAACGCAATTGCTGCCCAACCCACAAGAATCCATTTACCGCTTCTTTCAGCGGCGTTCTAGCCTCCTCCATCTTTCCAACCTTACTCGTCCCTTTTGGGTCCCTCATGCATGAACGGAACGGCACACAAGGCTAAGCTTCCGAACAAGCCTCCTTTTGCTCCTCTTCCCTCACGACCTTTGGCTGTCACTGCGTCGTTCTGTGTGTGTCTGCCCACGCGTCGGCCCGTCCTGCTCCACCAGGCAACCGGCAACCAACTGGCCAATCAACCTGCGACTCTCTCATCTTGGCCGAGTCGCCGTGTTTTGATTCTACGCGCTGCTCTCCAGTCACAGACCTCCTCGTCATATTATTTTCTCAGTTCTGTGCAACGGTAAATTTCATCATTAATTACTCCCATCACCAGATTCTCTCAGCTGACGACAAAAGAAGTGATTAGTTGCCCCAGTTCCACTTCGACCCAATTTCACTTCCCAACTTTGGTGTGAGCGCCAATTTACTGGTTGCTGGGCAACCGTCTCCCCGGAAGGCGCGTCCTCGGGCTTGACGCTCGGTTCCTTCCATTTGTGACGTAACCAAGGGTCCTTCCAAAAATGGAATTTACAATGAACCACCTTTCCACTCACATGCGCCTACACAGTATGCTCTGCAGCAGCAATTACTGGGATATTTCCGCAGTTTTGCAACTACAGACAATAAAGAAACCATCGTCATGTTGCAAATCACTGAACTTCATTCATCATTGATTTGAGAGTAGCCACACGGCACAACGCCCGATATACACCACCGCTCTCCCGAACAACCAAGTCACCAGCCAGCAGCATGATGCAGTGTGGAATCGAACTCATTATTTTATACGACCCCAACAGCTCTATAAAATTAACAATACCAATGCAAGGCTGACGAGATTACCACACAAATGGAAACGAAATAAAAGTATGCACGTAAATCATCGCTCTGAATGCCCTCAAACGCCAAGCCCACTACTCAAAAAGAGGGTTTCCATCGGACGGGACACTGCTCATCCTTCTTTGTCGCTCATCTATGTACCGGCGAAGCATCTAACTCGTGATGCTGTATCGAATCGCCATGGGTTTCATGCGCCATCTGCTGCGGAGGCGGAGACAACTCAGAAGGATGCGGCGAATTTGCGCTGGGAACAGCCGAGTACGCGCCATTTTGGTCCTTATAGTCCGTCGTAGGGGAACCACCAAGTCCAGCTTCTTCAGATGCACGGCTGTTGCCCGATTGGCGCCATTTGCGCCACAGCAAGAACGCACCGACCCCCAGGATAATAGCACCCAGCGCAACACCAATGCCAATGCCCGCGCTGGCGGCTGTGGACAAGCCACCGCTACCACTTGAGTGCGACGCATCAGCTGAATGCGTCGGCCCGTGACCGAGTTTCGTTACTGTCGATGTGCGTGTCGTTGGTCCGGCAATGTTAGTGAAGACTGTGGAAAAGTCGGCCTCGTTCACTGCCGAAGCACTCGTCATGATCCAATGCCGTGATGGACGATCCTCTGGATTGCCCTTGGGAGACATGTATATAGGATTTCCCTTGTGGATGTCGAGATAGAAATCCGTGCCATTGGCCTTGTTCGTGAAGCGATACTCGCCGGTGTTGTCCCACTCGTCAATCTGCCAAATCTGTCTATCCTCCCCATTTGAAGGCAGCATACACACCCCCGTTCTATGGTCGTCGGTTTCGTGTCTATTGTAGCAGACAGCCAGCTGCTTGGTGACCCCCAAGCCCACCTTGCTGCAACGAATAGCATATTGACCAGGCTCGCCGGCGGGTTGAAACTGCCAGTACTGAGGAGGTGTCTGGTTTGGCTATTCCACAAAGGTTAGCGCACCGAATAAATCCCAATGCAAAGTGAGGCTTTTGCATACATAAACCAGGAGAGGTCCATCTGCTCTGTTACCTGCGTCCTCAACATAGAGCATACTTCTGAACTTTTGCCCTGTTTTGTCCGTCCGTCCTTCTGTGACATGGAACCACGTATTCGAGTCGAGCTTGGCTGGAGTGAATTTGACCATTGTTGCGATTTATTTCAAAGCCCAATTCGAATTCGATAGCAATTGTTGATAGGCCAGGGTTCAAAGATATTTGAGCCCAAGAGAAACCCTTCGTGTTTCGCGGGTAATCCGATGTTCCTCACCGTCGAACCTCAAGTGTAGAGTTCACTCTTGGCAAAATGCCAGAAGAACTTATACCTTTAACAAAAGAACTTAATCCTCAACAATGATGTTCTTCCAAAGGTGCAAAACATGACAAGAACAAAGAAAGGCATCCCAGCAGCGAAATCATCACTAATACCGTCGGGTTTCACCCTCCAATACCTCATGAAAGTCTCCGAAGCCCTGTCAAACACACAGATCCAATTTCCGTTGGAATAACCTTTTTTTTTTTCGACCAGCAATCCAGTGGATAGAACCAGCCCGTTCCAGCCGATAATTTTTGTGGTCGCTCACTACATGGAATCTGCCTTGTCGCGCTAAATTCTCACAGCGTGTGTGCTTCAGAGCAGAACTGCTTTACGCCGCAGCCATACGTGGGTTGGCGCTATGGGTATTACAGTACACATGTGCTGGGTTGGTTGCTATTTTAAGCGATTGCTTGATAATGGGACCTCATTACTCGTTCTACAAAACATTTAATGGCTGTTTCATTTCGTATCTTCTGAACTTGTAGCAAAAGAAACGTAGGAGCCTCGAGGTAGCAACGTCTCAATTACCTGTGGTCTAACACATTTTAATCCACAAACAGCCTTCTTAACAGCCTTCTTCATTCTGTACGGCGTAAATCCATGCACTGTCTCTGTCTCAAAATACTTGTCTGCGCTGATTCTGCCACTAGCAAAGTACTAGGTGGGCTAAACATCGTCAGTCAGCCCCTGTCATTGGCCAGTTAAGTTCCTGTCAACGTAGTTCCAACATGGTTCTCGTCTGAGTTTCTTCCTTAAAATTCAAGCTAGACGGTGAGCAGTCAAAGGCATTCATCTCCATATACACTAATGAAACTTGAGCATGTGGGTGAGCATCTGCGTATGCAGTTTCGTGGCGAATGCCAAGCGAAGAAAGAAAGTCTATATTGTTTGTCTAATTAGGTTTACTAACGGTTGTTTAAGACGCTCCAAAACAGGTACTGTAGTCGTTTGCCATGCCAGTTTCATCCAAAATAATGCCCATGTCGTGTTCATTTTCGTCATTATCGTATACGCATCTCTTCCAACGTTCGCTTTACTATGCCAACTGCCTCTTCAGAGACATCCTGTCCACGGCGCCACGTGTATAGAGCCACGCCCTGTTGTTCAAGCTGCTCGTGAGCCCTGGCCACTCTGCGGCGCCACAAATCTAGCTTTCGGTTGACCCCTTGTGCTCCTAGGATTGGTGACCCGGTTGGTGTTGTACCTCCCGAGCGGGAACTTGAACGGTAGTACGTGAGGCCGGTTGCCGGTACAGCACTAGCTGCAGGCGGCAATGGATCGAATTCGATATCCGAGTCGCTCCGTCCATGGCCAAACAGGCGAGGACTGAGATTCTTGAAGCTGCTAGCCATCTTTCTGCGTGGGAGAGGGGGCGGTGCGAGATCTGGCGAGGCTGGAGCCGATCTAACTCGGCCTACGTCGCTAGGTCCTCTAGACAGAGGCTTTCCAGCCGTTACGGTTGATCCAGGTTGGACAGGTTTCCGTGGTGGCACAGAAGGTCGCACATCAGCATTTTGTGTGGCAACCTTAACGCCAAGGCCAGTTGGTGTCTCCTTTGCACCAGAAGATGGTGTGCTGCGCAATGCTGCAGGTTTGGCTGGTCGTGGAGGTGGTGGTCGTTTGCCAGCGAGCAAGTCTGCAGCGCTAACAACGCCAGCAGGCTTTCTCAGTTGTGCAAGAGCAGCAGCTTCATCCAGCTTAGCCTCTTCGGGCTCCTCGGAAAAATCAATCAGCGTACCCAGCATTGGCGGCGCAGGCTTGGCTGCAGCAGGCGTTAAAGGAGCCGAATTTTGTCTACGGGCGCCACTGGAAATAGGCTTTCCATCGTCCAAAGACAGACTGGAAATCTTTTGACGTGTCATTTCGTAGGCTGAGTCGAAATAAGCTGGGCGCTCAGGCGGCGTAGTAACGTCACGAATGAAGATGGCGAGTACTCGTCCAGGATTGGCCAGCGCAAGCTCAGTGTACACTTCCAAGTCAGCCTCTCCACTGTCGCCAACGAGAAGGAACTTGCGCTCCGGGAAGTCTCGCAGTAAGCGTGTCAGAGTGCCCTTCTTCCTCTCAGCTACAGGTTCGAAGATACCCTGAAGCATGCCAGAGTATTGTTTGAGATGTAGCGAACCAGGAGGTAGTCCTCCCATCTTAAAGAAGCTGGCCAGAACCGGGAATAACTGCCACGGGCTGTTTGAGCAATAATGGAAGCCCACGCCAAGCTGGTGTAGTTCCGTGTACCACTCTTGTACGCCGTCAATAGTCAAGTCGGCAAGGTCCCGAATGAAGGTGTTGCGGAAGATTTCCCGTGCACCGCTGGAGATATTTGACTTTTTAACAGTGTCATCAATGTCAGAAATCAAACTCACGCCTCGCGGCTCCCACAAAACAACCTCTTGCTTAGCAGATAACTTTTCATTGGCCAAAACCTTTACATGAGTCGGCATGAAATCCAACGACGCTCTGACTATAAAGTGGCCAGCGTCATTCGTAATGACTGTTCTTGATTGTGATTGGTTTTCATTGTAGAAGAACATTGTGATTGGAAGAGCAACAAGCGGGTTCGTCATGAATGGCGCTATGCGAGCCATCAGGTTGGCATTTGCAACAGCCAGCTCAGCATCCGTAAGCTCATTCAAGTTCGACGCCTGCTTTGCTCCCATGGTCGGACTGCCTGGTGCAGATTCTGGCGTTTGACTGCCTCGTCGGAATGGTAGCCTAGGATACAGGGTTTCTCGTCCGGCAGGGGCAGGACCATGAGCTGGTTCTTCACTATAGCCACCGGAATAAGCCACGCGCTTCTCTTCTTGGCCTTTTTGTTCAATCATAGCTGCTTCTTGAGCAATTCGTTCTTGCTCGCGAAGCTCTTCATGCCGTTGGTGATGAGTCTGGTTTGGCATAACGTCAGGAGCTCCATAACTGAGCTCTGTACGCGGAGCAGAAATTCCACTGAGTTGTCTTGCCAGGCCTATCAAGATACGATTCCTTCTCGTCATGGGACCAGTTTGTGGTGAGTAGATCCAGCCTCTTACGTCGACATCGACGACTGCCTTCTCATCTTCATTCTTCTCCCATTCTCGTCGCCAGTACTCCTCATCTTTAATCGAGCCAGGCTGGCCTTGCAGGTCGGTTACGGGTTCTTGGGACCAGTCTCTTTTTGTGTGTCGTTTCGCATAGGAAGGGAATAGGACCATTTGCTCGTTGCCTTGCGCAGTAATAGCCACGTCAGGGAAAGCGCCTGGGATATGCGTACTCTCATTTGCGTCTAGATCATTCCCTTGTCCTCTTGTTTGCACGTACGTGTCTTTGAGGTCGGTCACGGCTTGCTGTCCGGTACGGTACAGGTTGCCCGCCATAGCAGCCAACTTGCGCCGCCGATAACCTCTTTCGCCATATGTTGGTTCGGGTTCATTGCCACCGGCGGTAACTCCACCTAGGTATCCTCCTCCGCTAGTCATCTTGTAATGTTCTGGCGTACGAAGTTGTCCTCTAGCATCTTTGACCGGCGCTTGCCTAGGGGTTGGGTATAGCAGCCGGCGACCTTGTCTAGCAACAATGTCTACAATCCGGCGTTTATCGGTGCGTTTGCTCTGACGCTTGAGCAAATGTCGATATATACGTGACTGAAGTCGGTGTTTTATATACGGGATAGTGTCGAGGCGGAAGCGCAAGACTCGCTCGTGATATCGTTCTCGAACACTTCGAAGCAGTAAAGAGCGGAAGAGGCTTTGTCGCTGTCGTGAATGAGGGGGACGCAACCGTCCAAAGTCGAAGAATCTGAAAGGCGCCACCTTGTCCACTGGGTATGGTTGTAATTCTAGAGAAAAGAGAAGAAGCAAGGAGCAGAGCAAGTCCCTGCAAGCCACCCGGAGGGCTTATATGGATGTGTCGTGGATGATTCACAGTGGCGACAACAGGCCCTGGACAGGTTTCGCGCGTGTTTTTCAACCCTCAGCCGAGCCTGTCTTCTGATAGCAGGCCAGTAGGGAGAGTAGGCACATGTGGTGAGGGCACTGATAATGCCACCTGACTTTTGGGTAGGGCGTGTTTTGCCTCAGTAAAGCCCCCTCCTCTCGCGCGCTACAGGCTGGCGGGTGGTTTTGGCGGCTCGTGATTGCGGGCGCCAGCTTCTCACCTTATGTCATCACTCTTACACCATCAACAGTTGCTCAGTGCAAGTCATTGTGTACAGGCAAAACGTCAGTTCAATGCAACCAAGACAAATGGTTTAAAAATTTCAGGACATAACGTCGCTCTAAAACTGTTATTACATCTTTACCACGTGTTATGTTATTCTTTTCATTTTCGTTATTGCCCTTGAACTTGACTTGTTGAATTCAATGCTCTCATTATGCTACAGTTCCAAAACTCCTGTCTATATGCTTTGAATACAATAAACTTTTTGTTATCTTCGTCCTTTACCCTTGGGCTTCGCCTTACCCTTGATGACCTTCCTCTTATGCAGGCCGCTTTTTTCGGCTCTTACGGCGTCATCTTTACCCTTCTTCCATGTGCGGCCCTCAGTTCTGTCCGCCTTGGTGTCCAGCTTCTTCTTGTCCTTGTTGCTCAGCTTACCAGCCTTCTTCTTCAATGACTCACGAGCACCGTTGAGTTCATCTCGACCAGCCTGCTTAGATTGCTTCTTCTCATGCTCCGTCTCAAACCATGTACGCTTAGGTCGTGACTTGATTTCTGCCTCATGCTCAATGATGTTCTCGCCCTTCTTGACTTGCATCTCAGCCTGTGCCATCTGTCTCTCTTCCTTCTCCTCTTGGATAATTTCGTCTACTTCACGATCCATTCCGTCGATCTCTGCTTGCAACTGGTCAACCACGACAGGATCAATAACTCGGCTGACGATTTTGGCTCCATTGGCTTTTCCGGCCTTGACTGCAGCCTTCACAACCTTTCTATCCGGCTCGGCAGCAATCGTAATGGCGATACCCTTGCGTCCAGCACGAGCTGTACGACCGACTCTGTGCACGTAGATTTCTACTGACTGAGGAGCTTCGAAATTGATAACAGTGTCGATGCCCTTGATATCGAGACCACGAGAGGCAAGATCAGTAGCCAGCAAGAAGTTGGCCTTGCCGGCCCTGAAAGCTTCTACGTTTTCGATACGCTGCAAATTGTTAGTACGGTACTGTAGTTTCATCGTATAGTTCAACATACCATTGTCTGACTCATGCTACCGTGCAACTCTGTGCAAGAGAGACCAAGAAGGCCGAAGATGATGCGTGTTCGATGAGCATCCTTCTTTTGTCGGAAGAAGATGATGACTCGTTCAGTATATAGGGTTTTGCAGATGTGTGCAAGGTATCCGAGTCGCTTCTCCTCTCGGCCGGGACGCAAACGCACGAATTCCTGAATCAAGGTACCGACGGTCTTCCTTTGTGAATCCACCATTACTCGCACAGGTCTGTCCATTCCAACACGGATAAGACGGTCAACAGTAGACGTCATGGTGGCAGAGAAAAGCATTGTTTGGCGCGATTTGGGAATCGTGGTAAGAATTTCGTTCAATTCGTCGGCGAAACCGTCTTCGAGCATTCGATCGGCTTCATCAAGGACCAAGATTTCTACAGTATCGACGTTGAAGCTAGCAGAATTTCTCATGTGGTCAATAAAACGTCCGGGAGTAGCGATGATAACGTCGGGACGGAGGCGCAGCTCAGCTTCTTGAGCTTTTAGACTCAAACCACCAACAGCAAGACTGAATTTGATATCGGTATGGGCAGCGAGCTTAGTTGCAACGGAATGACACTGGATAGCCAATTCTCGCGTGGGTGTCAAAACGACGACACGGGTGGTGGGAATCTTCTTTGGGCGGTACAACAGACGCTCAAGGATAGGCACGACAAAGGCACCAGTTTTACCTGAACCCGTAACGGCACCACCAACAAGGTCCTTACCCATTAGAGCAATAGGTATCGTCTTGGCTTGAATGGGAGTCGGCTTGGTGAATCCGACCGAGGTCAATCCACGAAGAATGGGGCGAGATAGAGACATAGCTTGGAATGACTGAGGACCGCCTTTCTTCTCGTCTTTGGCCTTCTCCTCGGGAGCGAAGAATGCCTTTCTTTTCTCTTCCTCCTCAGCATCTTCTTTGTCGCTTTCACCGTCAGACATGTAGTCATCAGGGTGACCGGTGGGGGTAGCGACAGAGTCATTGTCTGAAGCCGGTTCATCCTCGTCGTCGAATACTTGTTCCTCGTCATTCTTGGGCCTTGCGGCATCTGAATCATCTTCGTCCAAATCCACATTCATACCAAAAGCATCGTCGGCCAGGACTTCGTCGTCGTCGTCGTCCATATCCAGGTCAGCGTCGTCGTCTGCCTCTTCATCATCAGCCTCCTCCTCCTCCTCCTCTTCTTCTTCTTCTTCCTCTTCCTCTACGTCGCCGGTCGCGCCGTTGCGCTTATCTCGCCTTCTTCGAATGATCGCATCAAGGTCTACACCCTTCTTATCTGTGTTCATGGAATCTTTGGCGCCGTCAAAGTCCCAACCCTTAAATTCTTCATAGCCCAATTGCGCAGCATCCTCGGCCAGAAATTCGAAGTTAGGGTTCATGGCTCCATCATCGTTGTCATTTTGGCCCCAAATTCCCTCATCATTTTGTTCTTCTTCCTCTTCGTCATCGCTGTCTTGTTGCTTCTGGGACTTTTTCTTGTTCTTGTTCTTCTTAACAGCGGTCTTTGCCTTCTTCTTGGGCGGCTGAGCGACCGGTTCTACCTCTTCCTCTTCAGCAAAAACGTCCTCATCGTTGTCCGAAATCGTAAGGACAAAATCTTCGTCGATTGGCTTTCTTTTCTGTGCAGGCGACATGGTGAAGTTGTTGGTCGGTCGTCTAAAAATTGTCTGTACACCGGATTGTCGCTGTACAGCAAAATTATTTTCCACCACCAGTTTTCTGCCGGATAGAATTTTGGCGGTGAAGCGACTGTCCCACCAGCAGCATGAACACAGCAGGTGGCTCCTGTTGTCTGTGGCGGGGCAGCGACTGCCAGTCACACGTGACGACCAGATCGATCAGGGGACGAGGTGCCAATCCGCGCTGTACGCCCTGTACCTACAGCAGCCTACAGGAGGTAATGGCAGCACTGTTGCATTCTTAGCCGCTGCACCAACACTCAGCCTCGTCTAGTGCATCGCAACGATTCGATTCAACTGCACGCAGTATTTCTCGTGAAATATTGGTGGTATTATTATGGGTTCTATCTATCGTAAATTCGTCATTGATATTATTTACGCTTTATTCTAGGTCTAAATCATGCTTGTCAATGCGCCCAGTACCATACTTGCTCTTGACCCTTGGATACACGGCTCGAGCAAAATTACTCCTCCTTTCTACGATATACCTTGGCGAAATACCGTTGTCCTTGACACCATTTCTCGACTTCATGGTGAGAAAGCGTGCAAGAGGAAAGTGCACATCCAATCATGCGCCTAAGGCATCATAGAGCCCGCGGGTTTCTCATGATCCTCTGGGTGTTCTAGTCTGGTTCCATCCTTCTCAAATCAGATTCCATTGCTCGCGTAGTTGGGCACAGGTACTGTATTGACGACGAGGCTAGGAATCTCGGAGAAGGGCTGCGCCCATTTTCCAGCATCGCCGCTCTGAGCACGGAGAATAGCAGTGCTATTGGCTTCGATGTTGGTGTGCAGATAAATGGTGTCTGGTCGCCAGCGATACCAGGCGGCGTAGGCAGAGAGATAATGGCTAAATTGTAAAGTGAACGTACCCTCGATTGGGTTCGAGGGAACATAGACGAGATTCACGACGTTGAGGGTCCCATCGTTATTACTGTTTGCTTTGCAAGAAAGGTCACCACTGGCTTGCTCTGCGGTACAGGCCGCTGACGAGACTTGACTGATTATAAGTGCATTGATGTCCTGTGGAAACAGTTGGTAAAGGAACACGGCGAAGAACATGAAAATGGCGATTCTGGTGATACACAGTCGACGCCTTGAGTCGCAGAGCAGTTGTAAAACGCCATGGCAGGAATCCATCCTGAATTTTTACTTTTGCGCCTCGCCAACGTCTTTGAAGGGGCGAACGATTCGCTTCTTGGATAAGTCGACTTGGATAAAGCGAAGATACAATTTCCCATCTAACGCTGGAGCTGCGAGGCGCAGTAACTCTCAGCCTCTGGAGTGACGATCACCAGTAAGGGTGTATATGATTGAGAGGCAGCTACCATTTCTGGCGAGTAGGTGAATGAACATGCTCGACAAGTGTTAGGTATTTTTTGATTAAATTGCAATACACAAATTCGTTCTTCACTGTACTTAGTAACTACCCTTCTAATTAGGAAATGTTGTTTCTTGTGACTTTTAGGGGCTGTATGTCCCAAGTGCTGAGCTCTGGTGCAACATTGGACTTGGTGGTTTTTGCACAGTAATAGGCGAGCCGACCGAGCCATTAGTGGAGCGACGGCTTGATCAGATCAATACTTTATTTTAGGAGCCGCTAATAATATTGTGGCGCCGTCTTTGTGCGATTCCGTCCAACTACGGCGGCAATATAAGCTGAAGAGTCGCACAATCTGATAAAAGTTTAGATGATCTTGCCATTGCTGGTGCTACTATTTTGCTCGTTCATATGAGCGATGCAGAATACAGCGGTAGTGGAAAATATTCCTGGCCATTCATTACCCTGCTTGGAAGTTTGCCTATTAGCCCCCGTGCTTAAACACGAGCTTCACACAACCCTTGTCACCCAACTCTGTGTCGAGACCAAAGTAAGGCTGCATTATTCGCAGCCTGATCCTTCGAGCAACAGACTATTACCACGAAATTTCCAGCTTGCTTCCAATGTCCTTGGATTCTCATCCGAGCACTCAGCAACGTTCTCATATGTGTTGTGTTACGTGGCCAAGAGTGCTACTCTGAAGAGAAATACACATTCTGGAATCTGCGTCTACTGATTGACAGCTTCTGTACAAATGTATAAACTTGGATTCAACGGGATATCTAACAGTGATCTGGGAAAAGTACATATAAGAGGTGAATACTCCTCATGGCTCGTAAGAAGCCACCTCTATCACACCAGCATTTACACGAGTACCAATTCTCGTCTTTCTCTTTTCATTTGCCCTCCCCAAACATGAAGCTCTTCTCCATCGTTACGCTTGCAGTCGTTGCTGGCAACGCTGCTGTCTTCGAGCTCTATGACGGTGACAACTGCTCCGGCGCCATGTATACGACAACACCTTTGCATACACTCACCGCTTCCGCTCAGCCAATATGATCAAGAAGGAGGAGTCTGGTCAAATGATCTCAATCTACAAGGATAAGGCTTGTGCTGCCATTAGACTTGGTTGCTATAATACCAATAATAACGCCAATGCTATCAGCTCCTACAGTCACCGTGGTTAAGCAGATAGCTTTGGCCCAGTACAGAGGTATATCGTATTATTTGACATCTCCTTGAATTGAAATGGTTGGTATGAGAGGAGCTTTATCATGATGGGATGCTAAACATCGTTTATAACAAAGCTCCGGGTTAAAGGTTCCACTCTCTTGATCCTCGTCCTCCTATCTTCAAATGGAGATTCATTTGCTATATAATCTGAAGATCCTGAAAGTAACTCAAAAAAAAATCATATTTTACTTGGTGCCTGACCAGTAGCTACTCCAGGATACTGGCTGACCTCTTTCATATTGCCTACCATCTCTCAGCTACATTCAGAAGGCATCAACATTCTTCACCAATGAATTTTATTTGCTAACATTATTCCCAGCTGCAGCTAGAATATAACCGATATGTCCAAATTTTATTTTCATATTTTGCTGGTTCTATCCAACCGCACTTGGAGAGGCGGTATGTCTCCTGCATAGATCACATGACTGTTACCTCAAACAGGACACCCAGTTACTCCCAGCTGCGCTGTATTTACAGCGACTGGCGCTGTTCTGCCACCCAAACAAACCCCACCGCCGGTTGATTGGCCGACCGCCCACGCCGCCTATTTGCTGCTCGGTACCTGAGCTTACCTGGGTATTCTGTGCACTTTTGTGTACTGTGTACTGCCCTGTGCTGTAACAATAACTGTCAGTCCCCTCGCCAGAGGCTTGATTAATTTCATCACCCCCCAATTTACCGTTGCTCTCGCGCCACTCAGACAACGCAACGTTTGTTCGTCTTCTCTCAGATCTTGCGATACCCCAAGCATCTTATTTCTGCACATCTCTTCGCGGCAGTCTCGAGCGTAATAGTCATCAGCTACTCGGCCGTTTTTTCTCCTTCGTTTTTTTCTTTCCTTTTTTCCATCACAATCTAGACAAGATGGGTGAATCCAGGTGGGTGCAAGCTACACCGATGCCCGCGCCGCCGCAGGCAAGGACAAGCAACAGGACGGAAAGGCTAACGTGTTATATTTTCTTTGCAATTATTACAGACAAGAGCTTGTGCAATGGCTCAACAACCTCCTCCAGCTCAACATCACCAAGGTTGAACAATGTGGAACAGGGTTTGTGTCCCTCGCTCGCTACCCCTCCCCCGCCTAAGCTACCCGACGGAGGGACGGACGCGACACATGGCCATGCTAACTACGACTACAGAGCTGCGCTTTGCCAAGTGTATGACAGCATTTACATGGATGTGCCCATGCACAAGGTCAAGTTCAATGTCAACGGCGAATATGCATATGTGCAAAATTTCAAAGTACTACAGAGTGAGTGGTCCTGCCGAGGCCGTTTGTTGATGCGGTGTATGTTGACAAGATTTCTCGACAGACACGTTTCTGAAGCATCAGATTGACAAACCCATTCCGATCGAATCGCTGGTAAAGTGCAAGATGCAAGACAACCTCGAATTCTTGCAGTGGACCAAGAGGTTTTGGGACCTGAACTTCCCTGACCACGAGTACGACGCCGTCACCCGCCGAAAGGGTAACGCCTTGGCTGCTGGACCTGGTGCTGGTGCCACCAGAACCACCGCCAACACTGCCGCTCCTCGCCGAGGAGGTATCACGCCGAGTGCTTCTCGCGGAGTTCCCAAGGCTGCCGGTCCCGGTACTGCTGCTTTGCAACAGGAGAACAACACCCTCAAGGAGACCGTCGTTGGATTGGAACGTGAACGAGACTTCTACTTCAGCAAGCTGCGAGACATTGAGCTTCTCATCCAACAGGCCATTGACGAGGATCCCGAGCTTGAGAAGCAAGAAGACGGCCTTCTCAAGCAAATCCAGACTATCCTGTATTCAACTGAGGAGGGCTTTGAAATCCCCGCTGAGGGTGAGGGCGAACTCGAGGGTGAAGCTCTGGACGACCAGGAGACTTTCTAAAGAATTGAATGAAACGACGTCAAGAACACACTTTTTTTTTCATGTTACAGAGACTTGTCACGAAGACAGATGTTTGGAACATCATGACCGTGAGCATGGATGGATAGAAGGCAGTATATGAAAGCTATGATCATGTGGCGCTGGATGGAAAACGTGATTCCGGTCTGTGGGAGTTTGGCTTAGAGAGCAAGCAATACATTGCTGTTGGACATATTTTCGTCAGCCCAAAGAAAAGAAACAAAGGAACAATAAGTAAAAAAATTCAAAGTACAGTACAATATATGGTAGCCTAGAGGAGCACGACCTGAGGTGCAGGCACCACTTTAGTGAAGGGTTGTTATATGTTGTTTCCCCTTGGTGGTTGAGCTGCAATACTGTAGAAAACAGCCTAGCGGATTTGAGTTTGCAGGCACAGGCACTGTTCCAGCGGCCACACCCGTAGTCAGCGCCTGTGGTGGCAGCCTGAACAGCGCTAAGCCAAAACCGTCTCCGCTACATCTCCTTCTCCACACCTTGCTAGGCTATGACAGTTACACCACTTGCATCATCACTCAAGCTTCACGAGGACAGTGACGACGTGCCGACCTCGACCACAAGACCAACCAGCACCTCCAACTTTTGCCTAATAAAAGACTACGCCAATTTTTGTTTTGTTTTCTCCTGCTACGTACGAATAAATTATACGCCACAAATAATCTCCAACAACCTCGACTTTGACACTACTGCCCGCCAAACCATGGCACCACCGCCCGAAATCGCCATTCCTTCAACCAGCGTCTCCGACGAGGGCGCCAGCAAACCATACACACTATACAACATTACCCTCCGATTGCCTCTCCGATCATTCGTCGTCCAGAAGCGATATTCCGACTTTGCAAATCTTCACACCACCTTGGTGGAGCAGGCTGGCTCACCACCACCAGAGCCTCTGCCAGCCAAGCACTGGCTAAAATCCACCGTCAACTCGCCCGAGCTCACCAAGGAGAGACAAGTCGGCCTGGAGCAATATCTTAAAAGCATAGCAGAGTCACCCGATAGACGATGGCGAGACACGTCTGCATGGCGAGCATTCCTCAACCTACCTAGTTCCAGCACGACCAACTCTGCCGTGTCAGCGGGCGGTCGAGCCAACAATGTCGCATCGGGGACGGCCGACCCCATAACGTGGCTAGACGTGCACAAGGAGCTGAAGCAATGTCTACACGATGCGAGAATGTCGCTCGCAAGACGAGATGGTGCTGCAACCAGCGGCAGTACGACTGGTGCGGCAGAGGCAGCCACCGCTGCAAGGAAGGCTCTCACGAGGAGCGGTACACACATCATCACCCTAACCGAAGGCTTGCGAAAGATGCAAGAATTCAATCGTCTTGGAGACGGTGAGATACATCGACGACGTGACATGATATCCACCGCCAAGATGGAGCGAGACGGCCTCGACAAGTTGGCCAACAGCATGCCCAGCGCAGTCACAGCCGCCCGAGACGCCATGGGCACCAAGTCCGCCCAGTCAGATAGAGCTGGCCTTCTCCGCGGCGGACGCCCGTCGGGCCGAACGCTTGGCGCACCATTGCCCGAGACTGCAAAGACCAGGGAGCTAGATAACGCCGGCGTTCTGCTGCTCCAGAAGAAAGAAATGGACCAACAGGACGAGCACATCAATGAACTGGCAGCGATTATTCGACGACAAAAGGAAATGGGCATGCAAATTAATGAGGAAGTCGAGCGGCAGACAGAGATGCTCGATGTCATTGATGCTGATACAGACCGTGTCGGTGGCAAGGTCAAAGTTGCCAATAATCGCATTCGAAAGATGTAATGCAAACCTTCCTTTTTTTTTTTTTTGCCTTCAGCATCAAGCGAGCGAGCATACGAATCCCGTCATTCTTAATTCGAAGCCACGGTTTCATTTGGATAGCCCGTACGGGACTTAATAGAATTGTACATCACAATACTAACCAGTCACCACAAGTTCAAGTGATATTGAGTTCAAGAAAATATTGTCCAACGTAGACTATGCAAACAATAAACAAGCTATAAAACACAAGCACTAATAATATGCGCTCGCCTAATCAAATATGATGATGCCCAACCTGAAAACTCCCATCTCTCCCATTCGTCGTGTACGTTGTTCTTTTATACCGATAGTCGTCTATCCACCTTTTTGTTCGTGAAACCATTCTAAGGTCTATCCCTTCTATCTTGAGCGTCCTTATCCATGTGGCCAGCCAGGTTCATGTGCATGATAGCATCAGCCGTCCAATCCGCTTCTTCGGTGCTGATTCGTGGGTTCTGACTGTCCCAGTTACCAAAGTTCTGCGCATCATCCGCCCCAGAGATGGAAAGGCTGGGTGCGGCCTGTTCATCGCCAGTCATGGTTACTGGCCGTGAATCTAGCTCAGAGATGAATTCTGTTTGGTGAACAGGTCCTCCATATCCGCCATTTCCTCTAGATGCGTCAATTGTTGATCCGTCGCTGGGATGGCCATATTCATCTCCGGGGGCGCCAAATGGACCTTGAGGTGGATAGCCCGTTGGTGTTTTCTGGTCCTCAGGCATGACAAAGTTATGGCCGTCAGGATCGATACTCGATAGTTGATCTTGAGCTGGTTTGTATTCTTCGTGCTCGGGGATCTGAGGGGCAGTTTCGACGTTACGAAGACTAGAAGCACCAGCTCCTATATACGTCGAACCACGCAGACTGCCTGAGTTGCGGTTTGCATCTGGTCCATCTCCATCGTTGAGTGCTGATGGGTCGAGGTCTCGGATAGCAAACTGTGCCATTGTGCGTAGCTTGCGCGTCACCCATCCGGCCAGGATCTTGCCGCGCTGCTTCTCACCCAAGCGTGACCTTGGGAAGTCGCCTTTGCTGACGAAAGCAACGATATCCGCAATAATTTGATGCTCGCTAAGGATCGCATTGACGATAACAGGAACAATTGACGCCAAGTATGCTTTACGGTTGACCTCGACCAAGACCACCGCTAATCCACCAGCCTGGAAGACGGCACTGGAATATGTGTTAGTACTGTATTGCTGCCGAATCCAAGCACATAGGGATACTTACCATCCGTTTGGTACAATGTTGCGGTGACACTTCTCCACCGAACTCTCAATGTCCATTGGGAAGTGACTCAGGCCATTGATTTCAAACGTCTCACCAACGCTTCCCAGAACAAAGAGAACTTGCATGTCCACTAACGCTCCGCCTGGTCCAATAGGCCGACTCACGTTGTGTAAGAATCCTAGATCTCCAGTTCTCACATACTGTATATTGGGGTCGCCGTCTATCGTGCGGCCATCGAAACGCTCCGCATCGAAAAAGTCCTTTGAGCCATAAAATGACTTCACGCAGGCTTCAGAGTAGACCCAGATCTCTCCGTATTCGCCTTCCAAGCAGTGCATTCGAGTTTCGGGGTTTACAATAGCGATCTGCGTGGAAACAGGTACCATTCCAGAGTCTTGTACCCAGAGGCCCTTGGGGTCTGAGTCTGGGTCAACAGCGACGACCAGACCCCTACGCAGCGCCTTTGTGTCCAGCCAGAGTTCCATCGGTTCAATGCACATGTATGATCTCGAAGCAATCATCGGATTCAGGACATGCGAGTAAACCGTATTGATCGCAGTTCTGTCAAGCCCTGCCGCTGCAAAGTGCAATCTTGTCTTTTGGAAAACATCCACTCTTGGGCGCCCTTCGGATGTGATCATCATATTCTTCAACTCGTGTAAAGTGATGCCTTTTGCTTGGGTGGTGGCCATCGCGTGATCTAACATCTGTGGTGTAGCATAGGTGTCCTTCACCTTATACCTCGCCAGTGTGACAAAAAGAGACATTGGATTTTGTGCGAAATCGACCGGCGACAGCAGGTAGGTAGGCGTGCCAACATAAATACCCATGAGACATGTGTGAATGAAGCCAAGTCCAGTGGTGCTGCGCACGCATCCAAGAACAGGCCGTGTGCTGCTCATTTGACAGGTTTCCTTTTGTACTTTGCACATGCCCATAATTGTATCATGACTTAGCTGCACAGCGATTCTACGCTGGTCAGGAGTCCAATATGTCCAAATAATGACAGGATATCCGGGTCGCACCCAAGCAGGATCAATAGTCAACCCCAAGTCACGTAGACCGCTGTTCTGCTTGGGTGGCTTTGAAGTGTTGTAGACGTTCGGGGGATTAATCTTGAGAATTTGGCCAGATTGCTTAATATGACTGGACACAGGCTTCAGTTTCAACAAATGGTCTACTTCACTGTTGACCAACACAGCCTTGACCTTGTAGTCAGAAACGAGGTGAAGAAACGCTGGGACATCTTCATTGAGACGGTTCTGATCCAACGGTGCCATTGGAATGATAACAGCTCCAAGGTTTATGCAGGCGTGGACTGCAAACACAAAGTCTTCGGAATGCGTGTACATGACAATCAAGTGGTCGCCGGGACGCACCTTGACCTTATTTTTCAGGTACATGGCAACAGCAGCCACGCGAGTGTCGAACTTCTTCCATGTAATGCCTTTGCCTTCACGGCATCTGGCGTCAATCGTGCAATAAGACAATTCTTCAGGCTGACGTGCCACTCGCCACTGAATGAGATCGGTGATGCAAGCAAAATTGTTCAGTGGCGTTGACGTTCGGTCATCAATGACAACCTCGCGGCGGTCAATGCCGGAGTACTGTTTATCGGAGTGTCGTAGGATATCAGCTCGAGAGTCAGAGGCAATGTTGGACCAGATGCCTCCAATTGGATCTACACCAATCGGCAAGTTCAGGACAGCATGTTCAACTCCAAATTTGATGTGCACACATGGTAAGTTGCCGAGGTCAAATTCTCGACGACACAGCATATTTCCAATTTCCCGGCGGCCGTTTTTCATGACTCTTGGCAACGAGTTTGGTGCGGTAATCATGACACAGTACAATCGCAGATGGTGCTCTTGAACTAATACCTCCATGCAACGTTCTGCGATGGAATCGAGCAGAGCCATATCTGGTTGGCGAGGAGGGCCCCCGGATGTCAATGGTGCGGTAGAAGCAGCAGGCGTCTCAACAACGACAACAGGCAAATGCTCGTCGTTGACAAAGACGTCAAAGGCCGAGCAATCATAGATTTTGGGAACATTCTTGACAATGCTGACGACCATGTGTTGCACGAAGAAGTAACGATACTCGGCAATTTCATGTCCGTGTTCCACCCACTCAACCTTTTGTCTGATGCGATCCTCATACAAGCCAAGTACGAATATCTTGCCTTCGATGACAGTGCCTAGAAGACCTGTGCGAAGAAATTCAGGTTCGACAGCCGTGGGTGTCGGCTCTCCAGGATCAAATTTGTATGGCCTAGCATGGAAGATGACTTCTGTATTCTTGGGTTGTGCCCAAAATCCGCCTGACAGCGAAGGAGAGTCAACCCAAATCTCACCAACAGAATGAGGAGAGGCAAGTAATCCAGTCTCAGGGTCAACAACAGCAAGGGTGGCGTCTGGAATTGGGTATCCAAATGCGCCGACACTGACATAGCCAGGCTCATTGTGACTCTTGCGTCTAACATCGGCGCCAGAGGCAATCACAACTACCTCATTTGTTTTGAGAGCTTCTCTGTCGAGGAGTACCTCGCTCATCTCGGTATTAGCGTTTTGTTCCGTCGTTGTCGTCGTTCCTCCAAGAAGACTACCAAATCCATTAGACGGCCCAGACTTCTCTTGCTGTTGATTCGTTCCATTATCTGATTCGTGGTCCGATTCTTCATTCGTAATGGGTATTCCCATTCTTTCTTCGCCGCCAAGCCAATCTCGCAGACTGATCACCATGCCTCCATGTTCAGGAAGACAGAGCATTGGCGAGACAACTTCGCGTGCTCGTGGGTTGCGCAATGGTCGCAGCCATCTATCAGCTAGGACTTCATGGAACTCAGAGTCTACTGTAAGGGTGTCGATCAAACAGAGTTTTACGGCTTGGAAGTTGGGTTCCATTCCCTTCTTGAAATTTCTCGTCGTCATCGGATCTTGCTGGTAATTGTATGCTGCTCTCTTCAAACCAGGGTATTCGGCAACCAATACTGTTGCACGATACTTTGTGATCAGATGTGCGTAAAGGCCGGGAACATCCACCGCCTTGTTGTCAAACCACACCGTGGTATGGCCTCCGTACACAGACATGAGGACGCCAAGAATCATGCCAATCCCATGGCGCGGGTCAAGGTATGAGAGGAGAATCTCACTACTTGATCCTCCACCAATTAGCCTGCCATTTTTGTCACGTAAAGTCGTGCTGAACGTGTCACCGCGCTTATTACCGGGTATTGTGGAAATGACAGCACTCAAGCAAGCCATCTGGTGCATGATGGTTCTATGGCTGAGCACCACGCCTCTCAAGTCTCCCGTTGGTGCTCTGGAGAATTCGATATATGCCAGGTCAGGCACGCTCAGAGGCGGTGCGTCGTCTTTCTTCTTCGGGTGGTAGCTTCCAAATTCGTTTGTCTTCCACCATTCTACACCTTTCGGCCAGGTGAGCTTGTTGGCAGTGATATCTCGTTGGAAGGCTTTAAGGTTGTTGTCGGTAGTGAGTGCTAAATGTGCTTGGGTCGATGTCAAGATGTAATTGAGGCGCTGATAATCCTGTAAATCGTTGATAGGAACAGCAACGACACCAGCAATGAAACAGCCCATCAACGCTATCGCAAAGTCAATAACTTCGGTGTCTCGATAGACGAGGGCGACACGATCGCCGCGGTAAAGAGAGCTCTTGTCTCTTATAACCTGAGCAACTTTCTCAGCCCTAGACGCAAACTTGTCCCATGTGATGGACGCAATCTCCTTTCCGCGACCATCCAGTACCCAGAACGCGGGGACCTTGGCGGTTGTGCGTCCTCTGTGGCGTAACACTGCAGCCAAGTTGTCGAATTTTGACATGGGCGTGTTGGTGTCGTGTGGGTCGAAAATCGCAAACGGCACTTCCCTCGGCTCCAGTGGTAATTGATACTCCAAAGCCTCTGCAGGAGGTAAATCGTTCGCGGTCAACATTGGAGGAGCCATTGCGACAGTTGGAGAGAAAGCTTCGCCACACGAGTAGCGGTTTTGAGGGCCATAGTCGCCTGCTTGTGACTGATCATAGTGCTGCTGCCCAGCAAAGTCGGAAAAGTATGCCTGAGAATCTAGCAGTGTATGTGTTCGGCTATCCGGTGGTGGCTGTCTGGGGTCCACGTATACGCCGTGTTGGTCTGGGTTGAAAGCATAGTCTCCGGACACCATGGTACCGCTTCTCGTAGTAGGGCCGCTGTTGCCCGTGGGAGCTCCGAAGAACAATGATTCTCTGTGCTGTACTCCATGTCTATCATTCATCGGTACGCCGGGTCGTAGTGCTGCGGCTGGATGCAGCTCGCTCGATGTGTAGGAGGAAGGAGGCCGCTGTTGCTGTTGGAAAGATCCTGATGAATCTGACCCGGCGCCGCCCATAGCGGCAATGGCAGCCACTCTATGTCCATCGCCGGAAGGATGTGATGTCGATTCGGCAGAGTGAATTCTAAGTCCTTGTGGTTGTCGGGGTGGGGGAGGAGGGGAGTACTCAGATAGTAACAATGCTTTTCGTTTCTGATATCTGCATGCAAGCATTAGCAAGGTATAAAGACGAGTCAATTGCGCTACATTGCAATGTCGTACCCTTTTTCTGTAATATCACCTTCCTGAAAATATTGTTAGCCGCCGCGTCGTCAATTGAAGTCGATGACCCCTCGCCATAGCAGTGAGCACGACAATGGTTGGATGGGATAAAACGTACCTCGAGCTCACGCTGGAGCTCATAGAGCCTGGCCTGGAGCTCTGGATTGTGGTCGGCCATAGTAAATATCGCAACGTTGCACCAAGAAAATAGCAAAACGTGCAGCGGCTATGCTTAAAAGATGGCGAGGGTCAAAGAAATGCAGGATCGCAGGCTTTGGAGCCCCAAGGTTAGAGGACCAAGCAAAGTCTCGTGACGTAAGGTGAGTGGTGGAAGGGTAGTTTTGGCGGAGTTTCGAGAGGGGTGGGGGGGATTGACCACGGTAAAGAAGCCCGACAGCACTTGGTGTCTGGTGTAATAGCGAGGGGAGGCCTAATTGGTTGCTGCTGTCGAATAGCGCTGTGCCTTGGTTTGCGTTGGGCAGTGTTAGCGGTAAAGATCAGCGCTAGCAATTGAGCGCGTAGAGTGCTGGGGTGCAGCAAGTATAGAGAGAGAACAGAGTTGAACGTCAATCAACAAATATTGCTTTCCAAAACTGAGATGGAGATCCGGGAGTGTTACTACCTTATGAATTTCGATTCGCCATTTGCCTATTTTAGAAAAATCGGACACCCTTTGGGTGGCAAAAGGTCAAGTTCGTATTATTTCCAGCCGCCGATGCTACTAGGAGGGGCCCTACAGATCCGCTGCCAGGAACCATATTGGCAATACGAGGTCGACATCATTGTATTTAATTTTATATGCGGCTCTTCGTAACAGAGAGACTATGTAGCGAATCATGCACAATGATAGTTGGTCAAAAAGGCTGTTAGCCTTCGGATGGAGGCACGATGATCCCAACTGGGTGGTTGGAGACTGCTGCGCTGATGAACGGAACCAGCACGACGTCCTGCGTACACTAATTCGTACGATGAACGAGTATACCACTTTACATATATATACATGTACATGTATATAGTCGATGAAACCAATGGAATCATGAGCCAATTTTTATCCCACCCGCCCAAATCTCTCAACTATTGAGTTCTGCTGTCATCCAAGGCTTGTAGGGTAGCAACTTCACTACGCTGTACCGGAAGATTTGTGGCCGGCCTCCGGCGACGCTTATAAAATTTTTTGGAAGGCGTCCACCTGCACAAGACTTTGTTTTAGTCACATCACAAGTTGGACAAACATTTGCCAAACTCTTCAGTGGGAATGAAAGAAATGGCAATGTGATAACATGCAATTAACTGTTCATGTCTGTGCATTGGGCAACAATGTTTGTCAATGCAATCAATACTGACCTCCAGAGCTGGTGGCAGAATCCATCCGACTTGCTGCCTCTGACAGCAAATAGTATGGTAAGTCACACACGCACTGTTTCTCATTCAACACATCCTCATCTCCTTATATGATGAAGAAAGCATTTACACAGACCTGTTCGGAAACAATTATGTCGAACATCATGTTAACTCTCCTGATCTTCTACCCATTCACAATTTTCACATGCTGCATCATGTTATTGGGCTCTCGCTAACGCGTCAAAAGTTTAGATTCTCTGAACCCAATGCGATGAATTATGCGAAATGACTATTATGCCAAAGCTCACTGGCTTCCCATTGTTCCCGAAATATCCTTCCCAGTGCAAAGAAGAAGCATTCTTTTCCTTTGTCCAGAGCCAGATGGCCGCAAAAACAATTCATTATCCGGGGAAACAATGGCCGTCCTAGTCAGCTTTCAGACTTATCCAGAATATACTCTTTGTTCCCTTTCAAGACTCTTGTGCTCGTCCAGCTCTTATTTAAATTGTGCCCGTGTCCTCCCCGCGCCACCCCTTCTCAATCATGTCCATGCTAATCCTCAACTCACACCATTGTTCAATCAACAACTCTCACCCTCGCGCACTGCCTTTCGATTATGGAAAATCACCTTGACAAATCTGACTGGATCAACTTCGCTGAATATCCAGAGCTTGCAGCCACTGCTTTCGAGGCAGAGAATGCCGAGCAGCAGGCAACCTACGACTGGAACACCAGCAAGTATGTAGATATCCAGCAGCCACGCAACTTTGAACTTCCTCAAGACTTGTTCGATGATCTTTTCAACACAGCTAACTTGACAGAAACCAATAACCAAGAGCCCTTCAAACAGGATGCAGCGGCCCTTGCCCTCGACGTTTTTGATTGGGACGCCTTCCTCAGCGACGAAGCACTTGCGCTGCCTTCGAGCGGCTTTTCGCCTTCAGCGTTTCCCTTCAGTCTGGAGCAGACAGAGACCGTTCCAAAAGGACCACAAAGTCTCACTGTAGACACATCTGGTGCACTGCACGAACATGTTATCGACACACGACCTGATGCCGATACAATACCCATTCCTTACGACCCTAATGATTTCATTGATTGGAATGATATCACCACATCTCGGACGGATGGGAATCCTCAAGATGTCTGGACAGAGGCTGCACAGATTCCACAAGAGACATACCAGCCATCTTATGAATATCCCGAACCTCCAGTACCCAACACCCCATTTCCCATTGAGTCACTTTACAGCCCTTCGAACCTGCGCCGCCATGTACCAATCCAGACACCTCCCCGACGTGAGATTCTCCAACAGCGAGAAGTTGAGAATAGGCTGCTGCAACAACCAAAACCACAGTCTCATATATCCCCATCTATAGAGCCACATGACCCAAATATCCAAAGTATCCCATATACCCCAAATCCATACAAGCATAATTCGGAGCGGCTGGCCGCTCCACAGTATCGTTCAAAACAATTTGAAGCATCTTTCGGCGTTGGATCTCAAATTAGTTACGATAGACGCTCTAAGAAGGTGATGGATCCTAATTGTGATCCTAGTCACTTTTACACGGCATCACTTCCACAACTTCAACCATGGGGTCCTATCTTACCTGATGGTTGCCCGCTGTTCACCTATCTCCCTCAGGGCCAACTCAACCCCTCAAGAGAGTATACCCGCTCTCAGATCCGTGACTACGTCAGGAACTGTCCACGACAGCTCGTAGCATGGGTCCAGCAGGCTCCAGCCCAATGCAACCACCGACTCACTCCCACGGAACGAAAGTGCCGCTACACACATTGTCCGGATCATAATCGTAGCATCCTGCCTGGCTGGCTCCGGGTGGCTTTCGACGAATCGCCGGAGCTGACATCCAATGGTGACAAAGATCCTTTCAAGATTGCCATGGTAATGCATTTGTGGTGTTTCGAACAATGCTTTGACGCCATGGAGCTCTACAAGGATGGCAAGCTGTTGCCAGAGAACCGTCAGTTCTTACGAGAGACAAAGAACCCCATGGCAATCACAAAGAACTCTGACGCCAAGATCATTTCCGAAGCCTTTGAACCATGGATCGAGCAACGCAGCCGTCATTGGTTGCTCAACGGCCCGTTGCGACAACCAAGGAAATACGAGGACTCTCTTTCTTTCGCATTGGTGTCGTATCATGTCGATAACCAGATACAGTCACGGCAAAACACGCGACTTAGCCGCAATGCTGCAAAGTCCAAAGATAATTGGAACACAATTGATGTACACAAAGGAGACCTGAGTCTCTACGCCGAAAGATCACGCCGCCGAGCTCAAGATGTCCAGGCTAAAAAAAAGGCATCTCGCAGGCACAAAAAGGTAACACAGAGACGCCACAGAGAAAGGAACAAAGCTCCAGCTTCCGACTTTGACGTTTACGAATACCACCCATCTCCAACGCCGATACTAAACCAGTGCACTGCCAAGGCGTCCTACTACGACCCCACTCTTCCACCAGAGCCAATGCCAGTGAGGGCGTCAGTTGAAGCTTTCAACTGCGGCGGTCTTGTGCTCCCTGGCGCACAAAAAAGCTTCACCACCAACGCCAGCAACATGTCCCATATTTTGCAAGAAAAGAATGACAGCCAAAGGACGCCTGAACACATGGAGAGCGATGCCGATTCGCTATTTGGCTGATCACGGCTCAATCGAGCGCCAGACTGGAGATGTGCTGGGGTGCCATTAGTGGGCAGCGGCGGGGCGATTGGGAGCCGTTAGATATTAATAACTGAACATCAATTTAGCCAGTAATTTAAGACGAACATAGGCAAACGCGTTAAACGCCAAAAAGGGACCGGACCTGGCTGAGAATTGATGAATGAATGATTTTTCCCCAACATCCTTGATGATTGTGACACAGCAGCTTTAGAAGATGAAACTCAGAGTCTATTACATGTCGCAAGGAGCTGGGAGGTGCACGTGACCTCGAGTTTACTCCCAGCTTTAAGGAAGGAGCGACAGCCAGGCGCGTAACAAAATTGGAAGGAAGCGTTGCAACGGCCATCTGGACTAGTAGACGCCATGGCAGACCACGCAAACCCGGCTCTACAGGTTATTGTACTGGTAAGGACAAAATTGTGTTTAATTCTGTTTGTTTTCTCCTCTTCTGTCTTTGGGCTTTCAATTGAGTATTTACCTGAGTTGTGGCCAGCCATGTGTCTCACAGCGGCCCTGGCTGGATAAGAGGCTGGTTAGAGGCGACGAGATATTGGGCTTGCTCAGTTGTCGGAGAAGGATTATGATAAATGATCCAGTTAGTCCTGGAGTTTTCCTATTCTTTCAACAACACGGCTGGTTCATTTTCAGATCGCAAACGTTGATTTCGGCGACCCCGAGCTGCTGATACCTGCTGTGGTCGAAGCTTGGGGATTTCACCAGATGGCGATATGATGCGCTACGGCCGCACTAGGACCAAAATGCTAACGTTTTGCATGATAGGGATCTGGAGGAGGACCACAAGAATCCAACATCACGGCATTCTTGGTGAGGTCTGTTGAGCAGAATTGGCGCAAGGGCTCAATCGTGGCAGTAGACGCAGGCGTCCACCTCTCAGCCATCACGAGGCTCATTGAAGAAGCTCTGCCCACGCCGCGCCCCTCAGCGCCCTACACACTCACATCTGGACCATTCAAGGGCTTGGAACTCCCCTTTTCGTCACCCTTAGCTAACGCCGGCCACGTCACCCGCTCTCTCGTTGACACCTATCTCATCACCCATCCTCACCTGGACCACATCTCAGCTTTTGTTATCAACACCGCTGGTCTGCCCGGCGCACGGCCCAAGAAGCTCGCTGCGCTACCCAGCACCATCCAGGCGTTCAAAACCCACATTTTTAATAATGTCATCTGGCCAAATTTAAGTGATGAGAACAATGGCGCAGGTCTGTTGACATATATGAGGCTGATGGAGGGTGGCAGCCCTGCCCTGGGCGAAGGAGATGGGAAAGGATATATTGAAGTCTGCGATGGCCTGTTGGTCAAGACGTGGAGCGTAAGCCATGGTCATTGCATTGAGAAGCATAGCCATCGCGGCTCATCGGTCTCGAGCGCCTCGCCTCGCTTCGGCAGCCACGACGCCTCAAGCTACCAAACTCCCAGAAGAGACATACACTCGATGCCGACGGCGCAACATACACCAAAGGGTCATACACTCATGAGCCAAAATAGCTTCAACAGTGCCTCACCACTTGGTGCTGAACAAGAGCGAGTCTGCGTGTACGATTCCAGCGCATATTTCATCCAGGACCAGACCACTCATCGAGAAGTACTGATATTCGGTGATGTCGAACCTGACAGCGTTTCATTGAGTCCTCGAAATCTGCATATATGGCAAGAAGCAGCACCCAAAATTGCGTCGGGATCACTAGCGGGTATCTTCATCGAATGCAGTTACGACGACTCACAAAGCAACGACCGCTTATTTGGACATTTGAAGCCTGTCTTCATCATCGAAGAGATGAAGTCACTGGCTGCTGAAGTCGAAATCGCCCGCAAAATGCGCAACGTTGAGTCCAAGAAACGAAAGCGCACGAGCGTGAGCGACGAAGGACCAGCCCCTCGACGACACACTTCTGCACAACCAGGAAGCATGGATGATCCGGTATCACCAAAGTCAATAAAACCATCCCTGAAACCCGGCGACTTGATACCCAGAAGCCAGGATTACCCTGGCACACCACACATTGCTACGCCCACGGCAGAGATGTCTCTTCATGATTTAGACGCAGATGTGTTGCCTTCGCCGGCTGCTAATCCCAGCAAGCCATTGGAGGGACTTAAGATTGTCATCATCCATGTCAAGGAGAAGCTCGTTGACGGCCCAGAGCCAGGCGATACAATCTTGGAGCAATTGCTCGACTACGAGGAGTCGGCGCAGCTGGGATGCGAGTTCATCGTTTCCAAGTCTGGACAGAGCTTTTACTTTTAGACCATCTTTTAACAGAAGCTGGCGTTTGGGAGGATATTCTGCTTGTACTGTCTTCGATTTTTGGTATAAGAGAGACTTGTACTGCCAGCGTGGTGCAGAGCGCTCAACTGGTGTGTATCTGGTTATGTACAGGTTTTGGCGTTTTCTTGATTTGAGCCAACGTGTAACGACAATTTGGATATCTTGTTTTGGATCTATATATGTCTATAAATATATAGCGAAAGATGATATACTGGTTATTAACAAGAAATGCGTGGCTGTGTCTTTGTGCCTAGTGCAAGTCTATTTCTTCTCAGTTTGAAGCTTCTTGAGAGCCTCTTGACCACCAAAGTCCTCCTCAAACTTGGGCCTGGGCAGCTCAATGCCCTCTGTGGTCCTCGCGTAAGTGATTCCTCCCAACCTCGACATTGGGCGCAGGATCTTACAGAAATGCATTAGTTGACGTATTCCCTAGCACAATAAATGCGTTACTTACAGCAGGATCAATCATGCTCCGGTCGTCATTGATGGCATCTTCACGAGCCCACATCCTTGTGCCTTCAAGAATGACCAAAGTACCCGTCTTCTTGCCAGGAGTAGCTCTACTCTCCCATTCCTTGAGCATGTCTAACTTCACCTCGATACTGAAAACAGCTTCCTTGACACGCGCACACTTGACTGTCTCGCAACTATAGTCCCTTGTCAAGCCACTGACATCCCACTCGGAAGCACCAAACGGCGCATTGATGGAGGTAGAGTTAGCGGCTTCTAGAAATGGCTCCGAAATGATATTGATGACAGCTTCCTTTGTATCCACGATGTTGCGCAGGGTGTCCTTTGCCTCGGCCAGTGCTGAGGCAATACCAATAACAAACAGCGGCGGGTCATGGTTGATGACATTGAAGTAGCTAAAGACAGCCAAGTTCTCCGTCTTGCCATCAGAGCTGCGCGTGCTCACCATCGCAATAGGACGGGGAGTGATGGCCGAAATGAGCAACTTGTAATTCAGAGCCCCAGCTCGTCCCTCCTCATAGGGATCAATGGAAACATGCTTCTTATCCTTGCCTGGGTCCGGCAGCGAGTTGCGACCCTGGCCAAACTTCCAATCCGGGTCAGCTGTCTTGACGTAGGTGAACTTGGATAAAGAATCCCACGCTTCTCTGGAAGCTTCGACTGTTTTAAAATCTTGGTGAGGATTGCGGTTGACGGAGTCGGACATTGTGAATGTGCGGATGAGCGAGAGGGAAAGGTGAGCGTTGCTGCGTAGAGTTCGTGGACGTATGAGTTGACGCATGAGGTGGTTTGATTATGTGATTATTCAGTGGTTTGTAAGAATGACGGCTATATGCAGTCGGAGACTAGAAGTGGACATGCACGTTGGGGAGGAATTGGGGATCGGGCAGATGGGATTTGGCGCGTAGATTTGAGTGGGGATGGCGAAACAATGCAGGTCCATGATGTAATGGGATGGATGGTGCTTGGCGGAGATAAAAATTATATTTATAATCGAAATCAAATGGATGGAATTGTGATATCACGGTGGGAATGTATTTCAAGCATACATTTGCAAGGTATCACGGCATTCGCTTTGTAGTGTTGATGCTCACGGGGCAGCTGAAGAAACAGGCGTACCCATCGAACACGGCAGACGGATTTTAGATGCCGGTGCATTCGCATCTCCCTCCGGATTACCGTGAATGACTTTTCTTTGTTAAACCGTTCTAAGCTTTGTGGCTGTAGCTCGTGCGTCAGAAGGGTTGTAAGCCGCGAGATGGCTTACCACCGACAAGACTGTTTCGGCACTGCACCATTACTCATTCTGGTCAGAGCCAAGCGCTGAGGGTGTGGTGAAGATGTGCCGATGCCAAGTGAATCTGGGGTAATTCGGAGTCTAAGTCGGGAGATTTACCGCAAATGGAGGAATATATAATTGATGATGGAAGTCTTTTTGGGTAATTTCAGAGAGAGCACTCAATCTCTTGTCCTGTTCTCCTCCTTGTTCACTTATACGCTTCTTCAAGCAACAAAGAATAAAAATACGACATAAATCCACCACAGTTAAACATGTTTCGAAAGGCAAATCCAGCTACGAAACCAGCCTTCATGCTCCTCGGAGGAGTCTCTTCTTTACCCGGCGCAGCTATTGTTAGAGGCGTCCAGCGACAGTCTTCGGCGATGCGGGCAAGCGATGTTAGTGCCGAATTAGACTACCAGCACTTTAGAGCATACGGAGTCACACCGCACAGGGAACAAAAGATTGCAACCAAAAGGGGCAACCAAAAAGGGGCAACCAAAAAGGGCAAAGCCAGTAATTAATATGTACAATATCAAAACAAGACTGAGTCACACTTTGACTGTTCATGTATCAATTCAGCCTTGCTGTACTGTGCTGCTGCAACAAGGATTACATAACCCACCTTTTCTTTAGCTGGAATAGGCAACGCCTAAAATACAGTGGAAAATAATTACTTTTATTTTCATTTTTATTTTTATTTTTTATTCAATTCTTTTCTTAAATCCTCGTCACACAACTTCACACCACAGCTTCATCCGGTATGACTGATTCAACCCTCCAACAACATTCATGATTATTTCCAGCGACGGCATGACACACTCCTTTATTCAACAATCCCACATGCCTCAACCTTCCACCACTTAATTCCCACCCTCATGGAATCATGTCTTTTCCGTCCCGCCAATAGACCCCTCCTGTATATTTTCTCTAGACACCCGCTCTCGACCCAGCGACCCTTCATTCTGCGCTGTACAAGCACCTTTACCAAGCTTAGACCAAATCCAAAGGCCAAGGCCAAGACCATTCGACGAGAAGACAATCCTAGAGCTTCAGATCCCACCACAATGACGACCACAATAGAGCTGGCCACCGTGCCCTCCGCCGACACTCCGGGCACATGCATCTACCTCCACCACGACAAACGCTCCTACATTTTCGGACGAGTTGGCGAGGGAACGCAAAGAGCCTTTGGCAGTCGCAAAATTCACATGGGGGGGACTGAGCAGGTGTTTCTTAGCGGTCCTGTCCACTGGGAACAGCTCGGAGGCCTGGTCGGATATCTGCTGTCTGTTGGCGGTGCTGCCGACGCTGCCAGAGAGCATCAGTTGGTCGAAAACTCCAAGAGACAACAGCTGGGACGCAAATTACTGCGCCAGACCGAGCATTCCGGAGTAGGCATCCACGGAGGAGACAACCTGTGCCATGCGCTGGCCACTAGTCGAGCTGTGGTGTTTCGACAATCCATCAGTGTACGACCTTACGAGCAACGCGATGATCCGAGATCACTCGATACGCAAAATACAGAAGCCGATTGGGTAGACGATGCTGTTCGCGTGTGGAAGATTCCCGTCCGCAGGTCAAGATCGAGCAGCCCTACGAAACGAAGACGAAGCAGCGCAGACAGAACCAATGGCGGCAAAGAAGACATGTCCAAGCCGGCCACCACACTGTCTGACCATAATGTTGCGCGCGAGATTGTTGAGAAAATCATTTTCAATGGAAGTCTCAACAATCAGTCTCTACTGCTCCCCAAGAAGATTGGACAGCTTACAGAACAGGACGTAGCTGTTACGAAGCAAGGTTCAACATTGTATATGTACTCTGGTCCTTACGCTACGAATGGCAACACCATACCCAACGCAGACGAGGACGCATGGGTGTTCCCCGACCCGAGGTCAACTGAACCAACCCCCAGCTATGACGATGAGGGCGTTCTTCCCATTAATCACTTCCCACTCCCTCGCACAAAGTACGGAGAGCTGTCGATGAGTTACATTGTCAAATGCCACGAAAGGCGCGGCAAGTTCAATCCTGCCGTGGCAAAGTCCCTAGGAGTAGATCCTAAAGATTTCAAGCTCCTCACGAATAACCAGAACGTTACGGTCGCAGACGGCAGCACAGTCACTCCAGACATGGTTCTCGGTGAACCCCAGCCCGGCAACGGCATTGCTGTTGCTGATATACCTACGGTTGACTTCCTTGGGCCTTTCCTACAACGCCCCGAATGGACAAATTCCTCCATTATGGAGCACGTGGCAGTCATATACTGGATCCTTGGCGCAGAACTCGCAACCAACGCCAGTCTCGTGAAGTTTATGCAGGATCGTCCCAACATCAAGCACGTTCTATGTGCACCGAACACATGTCCCAATATGATTACGCACCCTAGCTCTGCTGAGATTCATACCCGTCTGCGCAAGGTCGACGCTGAACGATTCCCAATCATGACATTTGATAATAAGATTACCTATCCTGCTCCGGAGGAAGATTCATGTATCGAACTGGGCCGCGCCGGAAAGCGAATGACGCTTATGCCACGCCTCGTTTTCGACGACCAACATATTGCGCCTTTCGCAGATCTCGCATCTGCATTCAACTCTGTAGATGACGAGGTCGTCGCCATGGCCGAAGCAGCCAAGATGGAGTCCACCAACCCCGAGTTTTTAGCTCGCATCGAAGCCCAGGAACAAAATATTCCCAATAGAGATGCTGAGATTGTACCCCTCGGTACTGGATCTTCGGTTCCTAGTAAGCACCGCAACGTATCCAGCACTCTGATTCGCGTCCCCGGTATTGGCAACTACCTCCTTGACTGCGGAGAAGGTACCCTCGGCCAAATCAGACGCCTGTACGGTGACAAGGAAACTGTCGACATTCTGCGCAATCTCCAATGCATAGTCATCAGCCATGTTCACGCAGATCACCACCTGGGCACTACATCCGTCATTAAAGCCTGGTACGAGCAGACCCTCCTCGACCAGAGCACCGCTAAACTTGCCATCTCATGTATTGGTCGCTACCGCGCTCTGCTGGAAGAGCTATCTCAAGTCGAGGATATAGGCTTCCATCGTCTGCGTTTCCCCAGCTGTCCGTATAACACCCGCGACAGGGACATTACCACCAAGGAGGACTTGGCCGAATACGAACAAGACTTTGGTCTCGCCGGTATCAAGCGCATTCCCGTCCCCCACTGTTGGCGCTCCTACGGCACCGAGTTGGAACTCACGTCCGGTCTGCGCATTGCCTACTCTGGTGACTGCCGACCGTCATCTAAGTTTGCCAAGGCGTGTCTGGGCGCTCATCTCCTCGTTCACGAATGCACATTCGGAGACGATAAGCAAGACCACGCTCGTGCAAAGAATCACTCCACTATGGCTGAGGCACTGCGCGTATCCAAGGAGATGGAGGCTCGCAGAACGCTGCTGACTCACTTCTCACAGCGATATGCAAAGTCTGATTCGCTGCGAAGAGAGCGTGATGACAGCAAGGAGCAGGATGTGCTGCTCGCCTTTGATCTGATGAGGGTCAAGCTGGGAGACTTCCAGAAGGCAGCGTGTTATATCCCTGCTATTGAGAAGCTGATGGAGAAGCTAGGCGAGTAGATGGAACTTCCAGATACAAATCACAACTCAATCACATGATGAACTCACATATAATGAAAAGAAACCTATAAAAAAATCATTGACAAATATATGTAGCGGCAGTATTGTGAGAGTAGCCTAATCGTACTCCCATCCGCCATGAACCTCTTCCCAAACGCCTCCAAATACAAAATAACTCGCGCAAACATGTAGGGAGCAGCCTCATCGTACTCCCATCGTTTTCATATCCAAAAGCCTCTATCCCAAATACAAACCCAAATGTTTTCCTGTCCAGTAATATCTAGGGAGCAGCCTATTCATACTCCCAATTTTGGTACCCAAAACGCCGAAAAGCAAAACTCCAAATCATATTCGAAAATAGCAAGGAACCTAGCGTCGACGAGGACCTCCCCATCCTATTTCGGGATAGCAGCTCGCCACGCTTTCCTCGCTTTTCTCTTTCCTTACTCCCTTCTGAGCACTCAAGTGTCCCATGTCTTCAGCGACATCCTCCACGATGCCTTGCTGTGATTGTACACCTGCTCCGCGGTTAGATTGGCTGTCCACCTTCCTAACCCTGCGGGCGTTGCTTCGCATAATCGGTTGGCCGCTCTGGCCTTCAAGCTGTGCGAGGGTGCTCTGGTTCACTTGGCGGGGTGCAGGACGCTGAGTGACGGGTGATGCTGTTGAAGAGTGACTGACTGCCCTGTACTTACCTTTTCGAAGCTGAGAAGCTGTGAACTCCTGGGTGTCGGCCTGATGATGGTACGGAGTGGGAGCTCTACGTTTACTTCTCTGGAGCTCAGCGGCCGACAAGGGCTCATGGTCTTCTGGCGTGCTCTCCAAGAATGATCGCTCGTGGAGAAGACGGCCACCAGGGCTAGGCACTGGGCCATGTCTGTTTGAAGAACCGCCGGAATATGGTGCGGGAGCAGAGCTGTTTGATGAATTTGCAGGATTTGACGTCGAAGCAGAGTTGTTCGATGAACTTCCAGTGCTCAGTGGTTCTGGAATGCACGATTCCCTAATGGGCGTGGTGGGAGTCTCAAGATTGAAGTAGGGCTGCTCAGGGATCCATGAGTGCCTGATGGGCGTGTAGGATTCATTCCCATGAGTGAACAGCGGTCCCTGCTTACCCGCACCTTGAGGCTCGCGATCGCGCTCATCATCGGCATCGTAGGTGTTGGACGGACCTGCAACGACACCTTGTTCGTAGTAGTCGTCACCACTACCACCCTTGACAACGAAATGGTAGTAGTCCTCCTCCCAAGATTCCATAGTCGGAGACGACGCAGGCGCAACGGCGTTTGGATCGGTGGATCTCATGTCCCGATTCTTCATGTAATCCCACAGAGGGGCTACACGAGGAAGTTCGTAGCTGAAGCGTTCATGATTCCCTGCGTGCTGAGACTCATCGTCCGCAAAAGCGGGATGCACAGTTGTGATCGGTGCCACAGGCGGTCTGACGTACACTGGAGGCTCTGAATACACACTGGATGCATTGTAGATACCTGCAGGCTTTTCGTCAGCAAATTTTAGGACTCCCAAGTTATTCACCTGAGTATTCCCAGGGACCTGTGGCTGCTCCAGAGCATACAGCTCATCCAGCGTGTCCGCGTTGTCAGGTTCACTATCATCCCTCTCCGAGTTGTTGACGTGCTGGGCGCGGTATACTCCCCTGCACATAACCTTGGCCTTGGCATTCTTTGTCTCTTCGTCAGTGTACTTGGGTCGGGGCAATGGGATGCCACTAGCTGTTACCTTAGGGACGTGCCTGCGATACCTGCGTTGGGACTTACCTTGAGCTTTCTCCTCCTCCAGCCTCACCTTGAGCTCTCTTCTCAAGTCAACCAAGAATGGCACCATGAAACTGCTCTTGAAGTGGATGTCTGCCCTGTCGTGCTTCTTGTAGCATGTGTCGAACCATGCTTCCGTCATGCGGAGGAGGAACGGTCCATCCCAGGTCGGGTTGTTGTGTCGCTCGCGGAAGTAGATTGTTCGTGCCACGAGGTTTGTTCGAATGTCCTTGAGGGCTGTGATGTCACCTCCAATGCAAGCGAGCTTGCAGGCGTCACAGTCGATACTGACAGCATAGTGAGGGTCAGTTCCTGGTGGTAAAGTGGTGTCGAATGCCTCTTCCCATGGCTCTTGGCCCATCCACAACATAGAGATGGTGTCAATTCGGTCGAGCCAGTGGGTCATCCAGTCTGGCATTTGGTCTTTGCGACGTAGATACCGATAACGGTCTACGTAGACGGTGATTTCCTTGGCGATTAGCAAGGTGAGACTGTGAATTAGTCCGGGGTGCAGCGCCTTGTGCGTCTTGCATAGCTGCGTCTTGTCTGAAAACCAGAGGAGTTCCTTCTCCTGAAGTTTGGCTGTAAGAAGGTTAATGAACCCCTTTGGTTTTTCGTAGAGGAGAGCCTTGTCCAGTGATGCAATCTGTGTGGATTGCAGGGCTAGCCATTGCTCATAGTCCTCCTTGGTTGTACATCTCTTGGCCATGTACAGGAGCCTTGTCACCTGTGCTAGCTGCACAGGATTAATATCGTTGACGTCAAATCCCTTTTGGGGACTGTCGTCTTTTTGTTGAGGCATTGTTAGCCGGGTGGGTTGTTGTCAGTGGTTGTCAGTGGTTGTCAGTGGTTGGTTGGTTGATTGGTTGATTGGTTGATTGGTTGGTTGGTTGGTTGGTTGGTTGGTTGGTTGGTTGATTGGTTGGGGTTGCTGGTTGTGATTAGCGGTTGGGGAACGAAGTTGTAACTGTATCCTGCGAATTGCTGTAGACAAAGTTGATGCTCCAAGAGAAAAGCCAGTGAATGGACTGCATGTGGCCGTGATTTTATACTTCTGTGGTTGACACATCGTCGATGGTGTTGAGCTGATGTTCATGAACGACTTCACTGTTTTTTGCGAACGTGCTAGTTCAACAAGTCATTGTACCAAGAACAATAAACGACAGAACACAATCTCCACTAGCAGCAGGCACTGCCAGAACAGTGTTCTGTAAACATCCTCACCCACCGTGCTGCCTTTGTTTCAGGCAAACAATGAACATTGACTGCGCTGACTCTCATTGTTCCTTGAACACTGTTAGTACGCCCAAGCCAACCCGCATCTTAGTAACGAGTGATCACTGGGAAACGAAAACCATGGCCGACATAGTATTGTATGTAGAGTGCAATGTGTTTATTAGACTGACAGAGCATGGCGTGCTCTCCAATGGCTACAGCCTCATCACATCTGACAGCTCATTCCAATATATAACTTCAATATGCCAATTAGTACCTCCAGTAAAATATCAACGCCAATGCACCAATGAGACAAGAGAAAAATAAAAGTCATAATGTTCCGACTGTCGTCAAGACAGGCCTCCTCCACAAATGAAATGTCGCTGTGCAAAGAAAATATAGAGCCTTTTTGAAACATCCGGTCGGTGCCCTCACCAATGTAAGTCCTCGTAAACTCCTTGATAATGACTCCCAAGTTGTTTGTCAAATAAATCGTCGTTCTAGAATTAACTGCTTAACCCACGTAATAGGCATTGCGTTTCCTCTCCTCTTCGTCGCGGAGCCTTTGTAGGCGAATCTTGGCAGCCTCCGTCCCATCATCAGGCGGTGCCATTTCCTTGAACCAAGGATGGTTAAGCGCCTGCTTAGCAGTTATGCGATACGCAGGATCGTATACGAAGATCTTCTTCAGCAAGTCGAGCAAGTTTTTGAAGAAGACGCTGTTGGAGGGGATAATTTCCTACAACCAGCGAGTCAGTAACAAGATAAAAAGGATAACAGGTGCCATACGAGGCTTACATGAAGATGCTTCATGGCCTTGACGAATCGTCGAGAGCCTCTTGTAGTCTCTGGAGTGGGATAATCAAGTTTGAGCCGTTTGAAATATCTGTAATTCATTGTTAGCTTCAGCACGAAGGGACGAGTCGGAGAATCTTACTTGGATGCTGGGTTACCACCGCTTCGTGAGGACATCTTGTTGACAGTCTGTACAAGATATGAATCAATACGCTGGCCAATAACAGCCTCCATCATGGCAAGATGTTCGAGGTTGTCATGTGTCTGGAACAAGGCATCACCAGTGAAGAATTCGACGAGGATGCAGCCTATACTCCAAATGTCGCAAGGATACGACCAGCCGAGACCAAGAATTATTTCTGGTGCTCGGTAGTGACGTGTTGATACGACAGATGAATGATATTCATCCTCAAAAGTTGCGGAACCGAAATCAATCAAGCGGATCTCAGTATTGAGGAGGACTCGGCGTTGGGTAGCGTGTCTGTTGATGGTCGTTGATGACGATGGAACTTTTCGATTATATGTGAATGTTTGATAACTTTGGCTCTTGAGCAAGATGTTTTCAGGCTTCAAGTCTGTGTGAATCAAGTGAAGATCATGCAAGACTGCAAATGCCAGTTAGTACTGCTATTTCGAAGTAGAGAATGGCAACAACTTACAAGCAACACTCGTGAACAGCTGACGAGCAAAACTTTGGATCTGGCTGTTGGGAAATGGGACAAAGCCGTTTCCCTTGAGAAAATCAAAGACGCTCTGGCCGAGCAGATCTGTAACGATGCAGATGTGGCCTCTGTAGTCGAAACAATCATTCAAGTGAATGCATCTATTTCTGTTCTTCTCATCGTTGGCTCGGAGGGTTGATAGGACTCGCAGTTCTATCCTTGAGGCATCTCGGTACTTCTGAACAGAGCGAATGATTTTGACGGCAACGGCCTTATTTCGTGTTCGGTCGCGGGCTTCGACAACCTTGCCGAAGGTGCCTTGACCGAGGAGACGAGTGATTTGATCTGGACATGAATCAGTAAACACGAACTTGTAACCAAGTAAAGGCAACGTAGTAAAAAAAAAGTATCGACATACATTTTTCAGTTAGATCGGCATCAGGGACAACGATGTAGTGGCCATCATCATCGTCAACTTTGGCGGCTTTGTTGTAGTGTCGCTGTGATAATTGCGTCAGTTTTGTGTGCCCCAACATGTACAAGGCTTTTTCTCGGTCGGCTTGACTTACATCGTGTACAACACGAACATGAACATCAGCAGCCTTCTTGGGGGGGTAAGGGGGGGGAATATAGGTGATGAAAGGATCGCCCAGGCCATCAATGTCTCGTCGTTTTGCCTCATCGGCGGCCTGTTGACGGGTACGCTTCCTCTTGAGAGGAGCGGGTGCGTCATCGTAATGGCCGTTGGATGATAACGAGGTCGGCGCCGTAGTCGTCAATGCCGAAGTGTGACGATCGCTTGATAACGTTGAAACTCCAGGAGTCGAAGTGTGATGGGGGGTGCCGGTCTGTGATGGCAGATATTGGACGTGGTAATTTGATGCATCGTCTCGCCTTCTCCGCTTGGTTGGCTGCTGCTGGCTGGCGGCAGACAAATCGTGAGAAGAGCCTACGATACGGCTTCCATTTGTAATTTTGCGGCCGGTATTGGCCTCGGGCTCGGGGGTGTCGTCAATGACGATGACCTCCTTGGGCAGGCCATTGCGGTAGAAATCCTTCCAATCCGGTTCCTTGGACCGGCGACGTTTTCTCGATTGAGACGAGTCGAGCCCACCGGCAACAGTGGTTGTGACAGTAGCACTAGACATGGCGGTTTCAAAACTCTCGTCGTGACGAGAAGACGAGGCTTGAGACTGCTTCGGGTTGTTGAGATAGGCGTGAGGAGGGGGTCGTGGAGGTACGGAGGATTGGGTTACTCCATCCGTAGGTGAAGAGGCCGCGTTGGCAGGCTGATAAAATGGCAACAGTCGAGAAGCGGAGGCGGCAGAAGAGGCCGGCGGGATAGGAGGAAGAGGATTTGAAGAGTTTGTAGCGACCGGGCGATAGTTGTTGTTGGCGGTCGCTGTCGGGGTCGCTGCGGCGGTAACAGGATGAGCGGCGTGGTGGTGGTTGTGGTGGTGCTGAGAATGGGCCTGGTGGTGCTGGTGCTGGTGGCCGGAGTGAGAGTGTGCGTAGGGCGAGTGATAATGGCGCGGTTGATAGTGAGGGAGCGTGGCCACGGCAGTCGAAGGCGTCGACATGCCGTTGGACTCCCTTTCGTCAGAAACGACGAGCGTGGATTAAAGCGAGGAAGTCGAAGACGGGGGAGAGGTCGTAGAAACGACTGGCGGTTCGAGGAAAGGCTTTTCGGACGTGTCGATGAAAAAGTTGGGATGGGAAGAGACGCAGGATGACGAGAATGAGGAGGCAAAGCAACCCCAAGGCCAGAACAAGCCAAAGCCGAAGTAAACGAACGAGCGAACACCACCCAAACAAGAGAACAAGAGCGCTGTGTGGGTGGGTGACAGTGGGCGGTATTCCAGGGCCCAGCACGCTGATGGTTGGTTTGCCGTACTAAGTTAGTGCTCTGTTGAGCACCTACAAAGCCTGCTGAAGACTCCGATGGGAGACTCCGATACAGGCGTGTGGAACAACGCTGAGGGCCTCTTGGGGGCTGTAACGTCCTTGGTCCGTGAAGATACAGTGGGTGCCGCCGCTGGGACAGCAGAATTCGCAGTGGAGAGTCCGTCCACAATAAAAGGCCACACAACTTTTGATCCTTCGGGACAATTCTAACGCATTAAAAAAAAGGAGAATGACGTAGATGGATTCAGAATCATTGCCTACAGATTATGATGCTCCTAGAAGGCATCGAAGCATCTACAGATGTGTTCCGAGAGCAGTCCCTGTCAGAGTAGAAATGGCCAGTCAAGTCATCTGCTGGAATGAGCGTGGGCCGGAAAGTACTCTACAGGGCGTTCAGGTGCCAAAAGTGACAAGTAACAGAATGGTTATAGCGAGTGGCAGTGAGTGTCATGCCCCCCATGTTGGGTCACCTCAGCGAAAGATGGCCTCCCTTACAGTGGCTACGACAGTAGAATTTCCGCCACTAGCATGCCTCAGTTGCATCACCTGGGCAGGCGTGCTTGGCAGAGACAAGAAGTCAAAGCCAATACAGGTGTCTGTCCAGGCCCTAAACATGGCCAATTAACGACAAAAATTGGCAATTGGTGCATTCGGAAATTAATGCTGAATGAATGAGATTCATTTATTTTAATATTGCCTCGATACTGTCTTTGTCTGCAATTTATTGCCCTTAGTGCAGGTTCGTGCTTGGTAATCTATTTTGATGTCACGTAGCCTGTCCAGCCGAGTGCACTATAACGTGGGTTGCCGAGCAATGGGCAATCATGGTGCGGATCAGGCAGTATTATTAGCGGTGATATAAAGGTGCCTCAGGTACGGGTGCGGTGCACCCGAATTCACTGTAAACCTTACTCGCGTTCATTCGTAGTCATGACACCTTGAAAATAAGAATTAGTCGGGCATTTGTGATTTCTACAAAATGAGTAAGCATCACAGTTCTAGACTATTGTTGCTGTCTCTACTCTGTCCTTTTTATCACTACACCTCTTCTCCTTTGTTTGCAAAGTTGAATAGGATGCAACCTCAGGCATCACACCTTTCTTTGTTTCGTGAGGGGAAATCCTACCCTGCCTTACCATGTACTGTACTTTCCACTCCAGCAGTGCCGTGATGGGGTGTGCTGAAATGTACTGTGCTCTACGTACGGCTCGGCATATCCTAAACTGTAGCGGCCTTTTAGTGGCTCGTCAGTGGTCCTCAGTGGCAGCTAGTGGCAGCCAGCGCCGGTCTGCACAGTCAACCGCCTGCAGATGGTGGCTCAACTGAAAGTGGGCCAATCCAGTCCAATCCGCGGCCCGCCAGAGCAGCCACTCGTTTTCGCCTCCGCCATCATTCGCTCGGAAACACATCTTCCCTTTCTGTGTGTCTCTGTCAACCAAACCCTCTCGTCTCGGTGGGCTACCCTATGTTTTCATTGTTTTCTTTTTTGGACACTCTCTCGTGTTTTTCTTCCCTCGTACGCTGTCGTGATCGCTGCATGTCGAATGGGGTGGCGTTAGTGGGTAACTCCGGCGGCCACGCGCACCCAAAAAATCTACAACATGAGACACGAGGCCGCTTTTCCAATATGTTGATCTCATTCTCCGTGTCCAGAGCCTGTATTGTTTTTGGACATCCTCTCAAACTCATCCTGCTGACCTGATCTTGTATCTATATCGTCCGTGATGTCCTCGAGGTTTACAGTACAGCCGCAGCAGATTACATGGAGGCTCATTCGGAAACTTGGCGGCTCCAAGTCGTCATCATCTTGATACCACGGTCATATCTTTCTGACGTTGCCCGTCGGATAGTATGCTCCAAGGGGATCACCATGGTTCTACCAGGGTGCTATTGCGGTGGCCACCTATCTGTAGTGTGCAGTAAGCAAGGCCAAGTCAGCCCCAATCCTAACACAGCTTTGGTGCATTCAGGGTTCACTGCCGTGTATTTTACCATGCCTTTCGTTTCCACGTAGCTTGGAGAGCCAAGTCGAGACCTTCTTTTACCGGGACTTTTTCTCAGCCGACGTTCAACATTGTGGACTTCAATAAATTCAACCACTTCTCCAAACCCCGTCACGCAGTGCATGCCATGGCCGTTGCACTGAACGGCTCTTCTTACCAGCATGTGCTCAATTGTCACAATGGAAGGATTGTCTCCGCGGGCACAGATCAGCTGCTGGATCTGACCTGTGCGGAATCACCAGAACCAAAAAAAAAAACGTGCTAGTCTCCCATGCTCTTTGCGGGGACGGAGGATTTTACTGTCTACAGCGCCGCCTTAGCACGCATAAATTGATTATGTCCGGCGTTGCATTGCCATCTCTGCACTCATCTCGCGATGTGTGAAAAAGAGAAAGCAGAAGATCTGCTTCTAAACATTTTGCCACGCAATAACCAGGCTACAACATTCCGACAAGCTTGGTAGCAAGGTTGCGACCAAAGCTAAACCGTCCGAGAACGAAACTGTAACTCATTTTACGGCACCAGCCCCTCGTAACTGCACATTGACCACTTCGGCTTCTCCAGATCCATCGCATGCAGGCACACTGAACTCACCAACCAAAAGCTGTAGTATACCCTGAATCCCTGCTCGGAAGCCTTTCCTTGCCCAGCGCTGGTGCACGTCCCCAGTACCATAGTCTTACATGGCCAGCATTAACAGCCTACAGCTGAGTCGTTCGTCGATTTTGTTTTGTTTGTAGGTTCCTTTTGTTATGTGATTTTTGCATTTCAATTCTTTACGTTAATGTAGCTGTTACGGCTCATTTACCTGGCTTCCTTTGTTGGGGCTTATTCCGCGCAGGGCATTCAACTTCCTAAATATGTACTTCCGCGGACTTGTTGCACTCGCTAAGAATTTATCTCGCTCCCCCCCCGAGGAGGAAGTAATAGGATTTTCCAAACAGGAGAGCTTATTGAAGAGCGTGTAGCCAGTCGTTAACGATATGAAGCTCTCGCCATAGTCTCTAATCACCAACAAGTAAACAATGGCCTGGAGCATCAAATTCGTTAGAATAATGCCATTATTCGGTACCATTCTCGTACATCCCTGGTATCATATATACGTTTGTTTGTCAATGTATTAAAAATAAAAATAAATATAGTCTATTCGACTCTCGACACCTTGAAGGAACCGGGGACCATGTGCTGGAACACGCCAGTGGGGTCGTATTTGTGCGAAACGTTCTTCATGAACTGCACATTCTTCCGTCCGTAGCTCTTGAGGGGATCTTGGCTGGGGTCGGCATAGTTGACGTAGATCCAGGGGTAAGTGGCGTGAATGGACTCAGCATACTTCCAGAGCTCGGCGGCGACAGCAGAGGTCTTGCGGTGGACGAGAGCCTCGTGTTCGGGAGTCTTGACTGAGACGGCGCTGAGCCAGAGAAGAGCATTGCCGCGGTTGCGGTCTTGGCCCATGACGTTGCCGCCCTTGGCGACACCAATGTCGGCGAAGAGCTTGGGGACGGGTTGCCAGAGGCTCTGAGTGACGAGGTCTTCGGGCTTGATGACCTCGTGGAGCTCCTTGACGAGGGCTTCGTGCAGCTCGGCGGACTTCTCGACCACGCGGGCATCGTTCTTAAAAGACAGAGTGAACCAGACGTTGCTGTTGGGATGTGGTCAGTCTGGAGTGTCACGGTGGGGGTGGAGAGGGCAAACATACCGGAGATTGGCAGGGAGGAGGTAGTCGTTGGCGATGCCGCTCATGGGGCGGTGCTTAATGTCGTTGAACAGCTCGGGGACCTTTTGTATATCCTTGAAGATGGGAGAGTTCTCGTTGTTGTCAGTGTCGACAAGAACCTGGGCGACGACAATGTCAGGAGACTGGTTGGAAGTGAAGTTGATGATAAAGGCAGTCTCTGGGCTCTTGTGGTTATTGTTGGTGAAATCAATGAGGGCCTTGATGATCTCCTTGGTGTGGGACTTGTCAGAGGCACGGATACCACCCCAGAGAGGACCGGATTTGAAGGCCTGGAGGTCGAGGCGAGTGACAATACCAAAGTTGCCGAGGCCTCCCTTAAGAGCCTTCCACAAGTCCTTGTTCTCATTGGCGTTGGCTTGGACAATGCGGCCATCGGCCAGGACGACTTCGGCATTGATCAAGCTATCGCAAACAAAACCGTGACGGCCAGTGTAGTAGGAGTTACCACCACCGGTCAGGAGACCAGCAACACCGACATCACCATCACGACCACCAGGGACAATGACACCTTGCTTCTCAAGGGTCTGGAAAACATCACCCCATCGGCCAGCTGGGCCAAGAGAGGCCAGGGTAGTCTTAGGATTGTAAGTGGTGGTGTTCAAGTGACCAAGGTCAATGACAACGCCATTGTCAATGTTGCTTCCACCAGCCCAGTGGCTGTGACCACCGGAGCGGACAGCGAAGTTGCCGGTCCCCAAGTTCTTAAGAGTCACGACGGCTCTGGAAACATCGTGGCTAGACCTGGGCATGATGATGCACCATGGCCGCTGGCGAGAGCTCATTGACCACCATGAGCCAATGCGTGTTTCGTACTCGGCATCGCCAGGGAGCAGAAGCTGCTCGCTCAGGCCAGCGGAGATGAGTGCATCGCACTGTTAAACAACCGTCAGCAACCCATTCTTTCTTGCTTCTAGAAAACGGACCCAATACTATGCTTTTCATCTGACGAGCGCCATGTGCCGGCATGCGAAACGATAGATCAGAAATTCCGCGCGTCAAAGCGAACAGACAGCCATTGCACCACCCATGCCACAACTCAATCTCAATTGATTTATCTTGCAGGGGGGATGGGAAGTGGCAGCGCGGGAAGGCAGGCGCCTCCAATGGCACCAAACCTTGACGCGATTCGTTTCTCACATTTTGCTCACAGCCAGCGCCAAAAGCGTAGGTAGCAATGAATCTGCATAGCGGATTGACGGGACGGGACTCCGCTTACCTGCGGGATACCTGTGAGAGTAGAAGAAGCCATTGCCGAGCTAGGCGCCAGGGTTTGAAACGCAGTTAAAAAGAGCAACCATAGCAGAGGTTGAGCAACGAAAGCAAGTGGCTGAGACATTGCGGAATGAGGTGCCTCACAGCGTAGAACTGCAGGGTCGCAATAGAGGGGAGGGCGGGAATACGGCGGGGAAACAAAGGGTGTGGGAAGAGAAAGAGACAAGAAGGACTCCTTCCTAGGAGAAGAAGGACAGCGGCTGAACTGCAATGTATATCCTCTCCTTGCTTGCTTCTCCGGAGAAGGCAGGGACCGGGGTGATGGGCGAATGGAGACCAAGGCAAAAGTTCGTCTTAATTATTCACTGGAGCTGTTTGATATTCCAGAACCCCTCGCCGTTGTTCTTCGGCCACGCTATCCTCAGTTGATTCTACGCATGGCTCGTGCTGTTCGGTTAGTCCTCCTTCCCAGCACCCTAATCTTACCAATTGACTGCATAAAAGATGCATACCAGCACCGTAGTGTAGCACTACTAGTTGAGGATGCACTGTGGTCCTCCGGGTGAGAACCCGGGCCGTCCCAACCGCTGAAATGACTGGGTTTCGGATGAGCACTAACCTCCTCAAGCAGGCTCAGTAGGTTCCATATTACCAAGTAGACTAAGGCCGTAGTGTCTCCGTTAGTGCAGCCTCAATTTTTGGGGCCTAGTTTATCCCTCGGCGAAGTTGTTCCGCTGTCCGGTCTTTGCATGTGCTGGACTTCCTGGGCAAAGTTCTTGCCACCTTTGCTTTTTTATCTTCTAGCTCCGTCAGGCGAGACGTGATGGTTTGGGCTGGGTTGAGTGAGTGCGCGAGTGTGCGTGTAAGTGCGCCTATGTCATGGCCCAACCTCAAAGTGGCTTGGGTTGCCGTAACACAAATAGTCATTTGAGTGTGGTGGCTTTTCGGTTATGGTTGCAATGGCTTAAGTCTCCTTCCAGCACACACCCTGGCCAGCGGAACGGTGGCGTTACTCCTGGCTGATGCTAACCCTGGTGCACGCAATTCTACATTACTACATGTATACTCCATCCCCCGACCCAAGTCCAAGAGAGCGGACCCAGAGAAGGGGCCCCATTTGCCAATCTTCTGGTCAAGCTGGTATGGTATTACGGTGTGCAAGGTTGAAGAGCCGCCCACTCGGGGCCGAAGGAAAAGGAAAGGAGCCATGCAAGCCTGAATTAAACCCCTCCACACAGCCCTCCAGGTGCGGTAGTCCGGTAGGTAACATGTAAACCCGTCTTGTCTGCAGTCAGCCCCTGCAGCTCGAGTGAGAAAACAAACTTTGGAAAGGACTTCGTCTCCGTCCACTTGGTGTATGTTTTTGTACAAGAGCCGCGGGTCTCGTCTGTCGCGCAATCCAAACCGGTTTCTGGTCTCTTCCGTCCAAGTCACTCTCTGTTTCTCTCCTCTTTTGTCTCTTTTGTAGTTGACTGATGCGGAGGATGCTTTACGGCATCGCCACAAAACACCGACAATATGCCTATAGTTAACGGCGTAGTGGTAGCAATTCCGCCGCCAGAAGGCTATACCGGTACCATCGACTTTGACCACCCCCAGCGACAATCAGTCACGGCCAGTTATGCTATCTCTGGTGTGGGCATGGTCATTTCCACGGCGTTTATGTTGCAACGATTATACGTCAAGCACTTCCTGCGAAACACGTTAGGCGTTGACGACTGTAAGCTCGATCTTGTTCCCCAATTGATTATCAATTTTCAGTCCTTTTCAAAGGAATTATAGAGTTACTGACCATTGCGTAGTGTTACTTGTTATAGCTTGGGTATGTGCCCAGTTTGGTCGCTCTAACCAGCTTGCGCCGTTACTGACATTTGCCACCACTCTAGATCGGAGCCTTGGCGATCCAAGGACTTATTATATGTAGGCAAACATGGTACTGCTTGATAATTGTTATCACAGCTAACAAATGTCGCATAGATTCCTTCCATGAAGTTATCATGGGAGTTCACGGCTGGGAAGTGCCGTTTGAAAGTTTCCGCAAATTCGCCATCGTATGTCGATTGAACAACAAAATGGCTGCAAAACATGCGACTACAAGAGACTAATCCATTCTAGATCGGCGGTTACACAAATTCCATCGTATACACAGTACCGACAACGCTGTCCAAGATGGTTATCCTACTCTTCTATCGCCAGATCGACAATCCCAGCAGGTGGTATCGAATCTCAGTCCATATAGTTATGTTCATCGTCGGAGGATCTGGCATCGCCATTCTACTCACATCGCTATTCCCTTGTCGTCCATTCGCCAAGGGATATGACCTGCTACTGGCTACGGCGCCTGGCTATTGTATCGATCGAAAGGCAATGTACTCCGCCACGGCTGGTATTGGTGTTGCCACGGACGTGCTTATTATTGCGATTCCCATTCCGATGGTTATATCTCTGCGCATGTCCATGGTCAAGAAGATTTTCTTGATGAGTGTGTTTGCTGTAGGATCTGCGTAAGTTGTCAGTTCAGCACGGACATACAGAATGCGAGACTAACAATTTGTCCAGAACTGTCGTAACTTCTGTTATCCGACTAGCATTGCTTCTGTCCATCCTCGACAAACTGGATCAAACCTGGGGTGGTGGCCCAGTATCCATGTGGATGTATGTGCCAACGGTGAATGACCGCTATCAAGAGCCTGTAACTAACATTGTCCTTCAGTTGTGTCGAAGCAAACCTCCTTATCATCTGCGCTTCCATGTCAACCGTCAAGCACTTCTTCAAAGCCGTTATCCCGAAGCTCAACTTCAGCAGCAACCCAATATCGAGCAAAAAGAGCAGCCGGACGCTCTCTGCGAACCACGAGCTTCGCACGTTCGGCGCTGGCAGCTCACGGAAGCGCTATTATAGCCGATTCGATGAGACAGACATAGGAACAGATACGATTGTACGGGTGCAGGGGCTACCACATGACGAAACCACCAACCAGGAGAAGGACCCCAATCACTCTACCGCAGACGATGAGGGCAGTGATAGGGGTATCATCCAGACGAAAACAACACATGTATATTATGAAGACACGTAGAAGCGTATACGCCCTGAGTATTATATTTAGAATTGACTACAGTATTTTGTACTGCACATATTGCATTTCTCTTTTAGATATATCAAAAGAATTACGAGTTTTGAATTACTTAATAAGTGTCATTCAACCTTGGGCAATGCAGAACTTGGGTAGTACATCAACGACAGGAAAGGCAACGAATTCAAAGAAACTACACAAGCCATAAAACATGATTATTTTGCCAATATGTATAATTTCTAATCGTATACCTGTTTGTGGGGGGGGGGGGGGGAATCAACACAGAGACTGGAGAGACGAACCCACAGTCTTGGAAATGAGGCATGGCTGCCTTAAAAACGCCGAAACGCAGTCTAAGCCTTAACTGGTTCTAACTTGTCCTTCTTCTTGGAATATTGCTTTCTTTCTTTATCTCAGCCCATCAATTACAGACCACGGTTGAACCACACCTTGCCACCATCACCTCCCTTTCCGCGGAACTCGGGCTCCAGGTCGTCTGCACTAATCTGCTGCTGCTGAGGGAAGACAGCAAGCGCAAGTGGCAGAGCGACGAAAGACACGGCCGTAATGAGGCCCAAGTTTAGCCCAATGGGAATAGCCTTGGCGATTCCAGGTCGAACCTTGACCCATTCCCTCTCCATGAGGTTCTTGTACCAAGCCTGCTTGAACTGGATATGGTAGAGAGCCATGGCGGGGATGATCATGATGGGGCTGTTGTTGAAGACTCGGCTGGCAGCAGTTTCGTACACGGCGAGCTTGGCAGCCTTTTTACTCTTGCCCAGAGAAGGAATATCACGTTCCGATCGGCCCTCGTCGAGCATCTTCTTCTTTTCAGCAGCGGACAGCACTGGTCGGACGTCAATTCCTGTCTGGATCTCTCCTCGGCGCATGAGGAAGACGTTCAAAGCACCAGCAGAAGCAACGGCTGCGAACGGTACCAATCTGGTCAAGATGTTTCGCACGCCTGGAGAGACCTTGAGTCGAGGCACGAGAGCGTTGAGACCAAGAGCAACGGAGCAGGATGCCGTGACTGCAACACCATATGATTTCGCCAGGTCGGCAGTTGTGAGCGGAGAGGATTTGTTGGCGTTTGAGCTGTTGATGGCGACATTGAGCGACTGATTGGCTACTTGCCATCCTACAACACCCAATGTGCTAAGTCCAGGTTGGAGCATACCGGCCGTTACGACGAGGTTGGACAAGACGAAGGAGGACATGCGGAAAGGGAGCATGACGGGCTCTCCTGTATCTGCGCTGGGAGTTAGCTGGTGGAACGACTGGCCTTGTTTCCTACATGTAGCTTACCTGGGTGTAAAGTCGAGTCGACAACTTTTTTGGCGTACCACAGCTCTGGCGACATGTTTTCCGTCTTGCCAGTCTTGTAGTTGGTAACGAGCTGCTTAGCTTTTTCCAAGCCTGATGTTCCAGCCAACAGCGTGCTGCAGCAAGGCCGCAATTGTCAGCCAAACAATTCCCCATATCCAGGTTATTTCCTTCTTTTCGAATGCTAATTGAACGTACCTGGGATCTGTGAGTGTGGCAGCATGGCGCACGCGGCCGCTGTAGGTGGTCAAGTCATATTGCGACGCAGGCAGCTCGCGATGTCCAGGGAGCGACGCAGACATGATTGCGTGGGGGCGGAGGGTTGGCCGACGATTGATTGAGAAATGCACAACTAGACGCCAGTTGCTAGTGCACGCAAATAACTGCTGGAACGTTTGTGGAGAGGGGAATTGTCGGCGGTGAGGGAATGTTGAGAGAGTGTAGACACAGTCGCACAGGTCACACAGGCCAAAATAATTTTGGGCCAGCAGCAGCCGAATTTCGACGACGATAACCGTTTTCCCGATGTCGGCTTAGTCGTTGGCTTATTCTTACTAGTGGCTCAAGCTGCCAGGGTCGGTTATTAGTGCGATCTCAATAATTACTCCAAGTTTCTGTGACGATGAGAATACTCAATATTACCCGGATTGTGATGGGACGTTGCGGTAAAATACGGAATTATTAGTTGTTAATATATCAACTCCTTCATTCGCCTTTCTTTGGTTCGTTTCGCATTTTTGAGGTTGAACGCCGCCATTGCTACTTAGCCTTGTTCAAATCGTGTAAGTCGTCGAGTAGAAGCCATGCAACCAATTACTGAAAACCACTACAAATGTATAGCCATTATCATTTTTCTATTGCATGCCTTTTTGACTCATTGTTGATAATTCAAGTTAATCAAAAATGCCATATCGCGTCATGGCCACGTCTGTCAAAAACGTGTCAGGCGTCTGCCAGCCGCCAACAGGTGCAAGCGTCCCATCATAACCTCACATGACGCATAAGTTACCCTTGTTTGATTTCACTGAACACTCGCCGCTCGTCTCTTGTTCTTTTATCTTCACCGTCACCATCATCGTCTTCTCCTTCTTTCAACTATTGCGTTTCTCTCATTTCGTCAGGTTCTTGATGCTCTTTTCATCTTCAGCTGCACTTCCTCCCACGACTTTCTCCTTCGTCCATTTGCTCTATCAACGGTTCTCAACGATACGCCGAAATGAGCGCTGACGCAGTACCTTCTCCACAGCAGAGCGCGGATGCGGCGGCTAGCCTTCAGAGCAAATTTAAAGGGTTGCGAGGCTGGCTGGAGGAGTTTGACGGCCATGATGGTGGCGGATCTCAGTCTTCGCCTCAAAATCGGCCCCGAAGCCCTGTCATCAAAGAAACATACATTTGGAGGTCAGATTCTCTCTCAAGCCTGGCATCCAATGATTGTGCTATGTCTTCTCGGTCGGTAAACAGTCTCAACTCTCAAGCAGACAAGGAGAATGCTCGACATGGCGTTCGGATCAAGAAGACCAATGTCAGAGCTAAAGCTTTCATCAACCACAAAGTGATGCCGGTACTGTCCTCTCAACCTAGCAAGCTTTCAAATGACAAGTCTCAAAGCAGAGGGCGGAGAAGACATCGCACCACCTGTCACGGCGTAGACAATCTGTCCAAGCCCATCACGTTTCCGCTTTCTTCAAAAGTCATCGAAAGCTCTGAATCAACCAAAACCCACGTTTCCACTCAAGAAATCACACTAAATATCGACTCAGAAGACCACAGTGAGAGTGTAAATACAAATGACTGTGTTAAACACCATGGGAAAACATGGTCTGCTCTTGACGGTGCTTCGGCAAGCAAATGTAGTTGGCAGGGGAATTCATCCCCGGTCGACAAAATTGAGCCAATTTCAATCCTCAACTGGCGAAAAGATATCCATGGTGATTGCGGAATGCCAAATCTGTCAATTGACAGGCTGGGTGGCGTTGCCCACTGCTGTGATATCGACACCAATACTGGTTCATTCATGAATCCGGTTCTTCATCCTGAAACACACCAGTGCCCAGAGCAATTGAATGATGCCCAGATGGCGTGGCGACGAGATAACATGACCTCGGAATTGGAGATAGTTCAAGAGATCCGCCGTCGTGAAAAGCTTGCATCACGACTTACCAGCATGTCAAACAGCGCTGTACCTTACCAAACTATCGAAGAAAATCCTTGGCCAAAGGCGGACTGCTTTCTTCGTCCTGTTCACGAGGGCGATCTCACTGAGATAGCCAGCATCTTAAATACCGAGCGCCACAATCTCTCTTGTCCACAAATTTTTGGAAGCCGCCCTATTTCGTTCTTGGAACTCAAGGCTGTCCTTGAAGCTTCCGCCGACAGGAAGCAACCGTTTATCCTGGCCGCCATATCCGATGATCCGCTACTTGATCAATCAAAGTGGCCAGCGGATTCTAAGGCTGCATATGAGCAATATGTTAGATACAAAAGCCAGGTCGATCCAAACCCAAGGAAGAAGATCGTTGGCGTTGCTTTGGTTGTAAGATTCGACCTTGGTTTTTTTGGGACTTGGAGCCCTGCTACTCGCCATTCTGGGATGCTCCGCGTTGTCGTCCATCCACAGTATCGACGACAGAATATTGGCTCGGCATTGTTAGATAGACTTCTCGTCTCTACGGCTCTATTTCATAGAAGCCAAGTAGACTACAACTGGCGCTGCTCTAACAGAAATGGGATATACGAACACCCTGTTACTCGGAACATCCGACAATATGCACGTCTGTATATCGAGGTATGGTGCGAAAGCTCTAATAGCGCCGAACTAGCTTGGCGCACGAAGATGCTCTCAAAATTCGGGTTCTCCCAAGCCGCGTACCTTACAGGTGCAGGAAAATCTGTGCATTCTCAGGGAGCCAAGTGGCAGGATCTGTCACTCTGGGAACTTCAGGTACAGCCGTGTCAAGATATGGTAGACAGCACGCGCTGAGGCAGTTTAGCGATCGTTCGGTTATTGTCTATTTTGTTTTACTCAGTTTCTCTTGTGGGCACTGGAGATGATGCTACTTTTTACTTATGGAAGAGGATGAGCTATGTTGTTTTTGAGGGGACTTTAAGACGATGATACAGGGCCTAATCCTTCAAAGAGGGGAAGAATTGCATGATATGCTAGGTCCTACTGCTTTGAGAAGAATTTCTCACCTGTCATAATTTTTAAGGAATCGCTTGGAGAATAATTGTTGAGTTTGAAGGCATCAAATCGGAGGAATCAAGACGGGGTACCGTTTTATAATGAGGCACGAACGTTTTGGCGGATATCGTGTTATCCCCACACATGGATAGGCAGGCATCAATCCATCTCTTGCACAAACAGCACATCCCACAACCGCCGTCACAAATCACCGCTCGTGCATTTAATTAATTTTATGATACCCCTTTGATTCTGTGTCTTGTGTTTGAAAATACAGGTCTGTGATAGCGGAAGCAGCACACACGATGCTATCGATCTTAAGAAAAGCTCGTCTCAAGGACAAGGAGATGCGCATTCTGATGTTGTAAGTAGTGCAGACGATAGCTGGAGACTGTATTTATTTCTAACTATACTGTGTAGAGGACTGGACAATGCTGGAAAGACGACAATCGTGAAGCAAATCCTGGGCGAGGATGTCAACACCGTGAGCCCTACGCTGGGATTCATCATCAAAACCATTGACTACGAAGGGTACGTCACACAATTATATGTCTGCTACATCACATAATACTTACAGGCTTGCAGATATAAGCTGAATATATGTAAATCTATCCATTTTCATTGATTCCGGGAGGATACTGACTGGCTTAGGGGATGTTGGTGGTCAAAAGACCCTTCGTTCGTATTGGCGCAACTATTTCGAGAAGACCGATGCGCTCATCTGGGTAGTCGACTCAACAGACCGCCTCCGTATAGATGATTGCAGACACGAACTACATGGGCTTCTACAGGAAGAGGTGAGCCAGCCCACCGTTTACGATGGTCACAAGCATAGTTAACAGCTGCAGCGCCTGGGCGGAGCAAGCTTGCTCATTTTTGCAAACAAAACAGATGTGGAGGGTTGCATGACGGAGCAAGAAATTCTCACGGTAAGAATGCTTTTCTCTTTCTGAGGAGGGCCCCTGAAACTTTGTGGGAGTACGAGGTGTTAACATTGTCTCAGTCGTTGAAGTTGAGGGACATCCGGACACATCAATGGCACATTTTACAGTGCAGTGCCATGACGGGAAAGAATCTGAAGGAGGGGTTGGCTTGGGTGGTGGACGAAGCAAAGAAGAGATTATTCTTGTATTAATGCACAGTTTCCTGCATGCTTTGTTGTCACTTGAAGTCATTGCAAGAATAAGATGTCGGGTAGCAGATGAACGCTTCATCACAATATACCATTCTGGGCCATATGTAGTGACGCAACAGCACGCAAGTCGATGCATGTCCGGCTGAACACGTATCATGGAACTAGAAAGGTCGCAATCGAAGAAAACGAAAACTGGTATTAGTGGGAGAGGAACCGGCCCCGTTACGAAAGAAGCCAATGAGGAGCGAGAGCTGGAGTGTTGCCAACTTGATGAGGCTTGCGGTGTCGAACCAAGTGGGCTGGAAGCTGCGCAGTTGACGCGACTTATTACGGACAGAGCGCGTTGCGAGGTAAACAAAGAAACCTGCTGATCCTCGTCAGTGGAGGAGACTAAATATTCCGTTTTCTTTGAGACCACCAGTTTTGAAACGACGTTTTGAAAAGCAATTTACAAGATGGACGAGGTCTCAAAAATGTCTAGAGTAAATTCGCAAGAGTTGTTGTAAAGGCAGCCAGTTATTCCAGGGCCCCCTTGCATTTGCAGCCCATGGCCGCATTGTTGCAGGCCATGTCCGGAGCTATTGACAGTGGTCATAGCGCTTGTCTATCGCTGTAGACCCAGTGGCTACACAAGCTACAGTGGTTGAGAGTGGCCTGGACAGTGGGCCGGGCTTGACTTTAGGCGGGTACATCGGATCCCAACGCCTTGAAAACGCGCTAAAAATAAAGCCGCGCTGTCGGGCAAGGGCGAGCCTAAGTGGTCCCATATTGGTAAAGCACAGCACAGGACAAATGCCCTCGTCCCGTGGTGACGCTGCTTCATGTACGATATTTCTTGTATCACCCCGCTTCCCCCGATTCTCGATTCCTTTCTTAGCCCACGCGGTTGTATTGTAGGCTTCTAAAACGAACACCAGGTTTTCTCTTTGCAACCGAGACCAGGGTTTTCGGTTTCGCCCCCCCAAAGCTTCACTCTTTTCCTTTGTTTTGATTTGGCTGTGTTACCCCCCGAGGTCATGCCCATTCGCCGACAGTAGAGACGCGGAATACGACGATCGGAGAGACAACGCCGAGGCATCGACGAGGAGGCTTTGGGCAGAAGAAAAGGTTACAAAATTCAGAGGTAGCCCATTCGTTTCCGCCAGCCAACCATGTCGGACGAAGTTTCGCAGTTCTTGGAGCAGGTCGAGAAGCTGCGCGGTCAGCAGATCGAAGACGACCAGGTTCGCGCTCGTGAAAGAGAAGAGTTCCTAGCGGCCAAGAGGGAACGTCAAGCTAGGAGAGAAGGTAAGAAATATTGCAAGAACATGTTTAAAGCCAGGTAATTGGCCGTGTCGGTGGCCAAGTTGTTACCGAGAAGCCACGGAAGGTGGTTGAGCGGTCTGGTCTGGCAGCTGTCAATAGCCAGTCAGCCCAGGCGTGGCAGCTGTCATCAACTGCGAATTCGGTCTCTCTCAAATAATGCGTATTCATCCTTGATGTTCAATTGCTAACTTTGCGTCTGCGATTTACAGAGCGGGCAAGATCTATCTCGCCTCAAAAGTCATCTCCAGCCAATACTCCATCACCACGCGCCAATGCACGAAGTATCAACCTCACCGATGCCGTGAAGCTCGACTCCTCGTCTACCACTCTGGGTGACTCACGGCAGTCATCAGTCGACCAAGATAGCAGCATGGGCCTCTCTGACTCCCCAACAAAAGAAAATGAGGCGCCTGCCGGGGCGGACACTGGCTCAAAGCAGGGAAATACTCCCCCAAGCAGGGACTCTTCGTCATGGCAGCGACGACCTGCTTCCAGAGGAGGCAGCAGACCACTGAGCATGGTTGCAGCTCAAAACGCATCACAGCGTTTTAGTGCCAAAGCCCAGGACCCAACCTCGCCAGTCCCGGACCAGCAACATTTGTCTAGAGAGGATATTGCTCGAACACTTGGCTTGAAGGATCCGTCTTGGTTCCGTCAAACGGCGGATAGAGGTCAGGGCTCAGCTGCGTACAGAAAGAACCAAGTAGAGGACGACGAAAAACTCGACATGAGTGAAATGAGAGCACAATTGCCCGGAATGACTCCTATCGCTACCAGTCAACGATCTCCAGAGCGATCCCCCGAACGCTCAAGCTTCATCAGCCCTTCTCAGGCAAAACTTGCATCGCCCATCCCGTTGAATCCGCCACGCCAGGAAGTTATCAGGTCACCAATTGATACACCAGCGGGGGGATCTCCTTCGGGAAGAGGCTCACCGACCCGTTCTCCATCGCCAACCAAGGGCATGGGCGGCTTTGTTCAAAGTGCTATGCTCAAAAGGAGCGACAGCATCAAGCGCTGGAGCGTTACTAGCCCTCCAAGCTTGAGCCGTGCCGACTCTGTTACAGCAAACATTAGCAACAGAACCTCAGCCTCCTCTAGCCCCCGTCCAAAAAGCTTCTTGCGCCAGGATTCTGCCCCGAATGTCGCCCAAGATCATGACAACGGTATTAAGGAGGAGAGAGAAGCCGAAGCTACTGCCGATGCCAAGTTGCCTGTTAGCCCGTCAAAGACAATGGACTCTAGGCGTTGGAGCCCTACCAAATCAAGTTGGTTAGACAGTGCGCTAAATCGTCCCGAGTCTCCGAATCCGCAATCTCGCCATGTCAAGTCACCATCGGCTCATATCAGCCGCCCTGAGTCTCCTCACAAGCAAGTGAGCGTAGGTGGACTTATGAGGTCAACGCCATTTGAAGGGGGCGGAAGAACGAACACGACTGGTCTTGGTGGAATCTACTCACCGCCTCCCGGTGGTAACCGTCCTCCAACGGGCCATGGACCAAAGCCTAGCTTTTCAAGATTAACAACTGAACCTGAACCTGAGCCAGCGGAAAAGGAAATGCCAGCTCAACAAACGCCTACAAGTGCTGAGACTGCGGCTAAGCGTCCATCTGTGGCTAGTCCTCCTACACTAAAGCCAAAGCCAGAAACACCACCAAAGAAGGATTTTCGCTCGAACCTTAAGTCACGCGCACCTGATGGAGGTCCCAAGAACGAAGAGGAACCTGAATTCAGGAATGCTCTTGGAAATCTGCGAAGAGCGAAGACTCAAAACTATGTGGCTCCAGACGAGTTGAAGCACAATATCATGAGAGGTAAAGCCGCGCTCAACACGACTGGCGGCCCTCAAAAGGCAGCTCGCACAGATGATTTCAAGGAGGCCATATTGAAGAAACGTGAGGATTTCAAGGCAGCCCAGAATGATGGCCGCGGTGTAACTAGAACGCCTACTGTGACTGAAGCCAAGATTCCCGAAGGATTGGCCAGACGTGCAGAGTTGGGCAAGGCATCTGCCGCAAGCAAACCTACAACTCTTACGAAATCTGGCAGCCAAGAGTTGGAAACTAAGGCAAGATCCCCCAAAGCTGTTCCTGGACCCAAACGGATTCCCAGCCAGACTGGTGGCTCCCCGGCTTCATCCGCGAGCAAGGGAAGCCCGCAAGCTCACAAGACACAGCCCCGCCGAGTGTCTACCGGGTTGGATTCGAACAAACCATCGACAAGCCCGCGTAGCTCACCTAGCCTGCACAAGGAGACGAGTGCGCCATCACGGCTCCAGCAAGGGGGCGCTGGCTCAGGAAAGCTTGCTGATCGTTTCAACCCCGGCTTGGCAGGCATACTTGCCAGAGGACCGCCACCTATGACAAAGAACGGTGGCCAAAAAGCAGACGAGCCTCAAATAGCAGGTTCAGGCGGCGCAGCTTCAACTACATCAACAGAGCCATCTGCCCAAGGACCTCAATTGACGCACATGACTAAGGGTCGAGCACGCGGACCCCGCAGAAAAGCTCCAACGTCGGCTGCACCTAAGGCTTTAGCAAAAGTTCAAAAGCCGACGAAACCTGCGGAGGAACCACAGTCCGTTGATGTATCTGCAAAGGATAATGAGCCCACCAAACTCTCTATTCAAGGGCAGGCTGCCTCACACGTTATTGGTCGTGGTGGTGCATCTCCTTCGACGTCGTGGGAGCCGAAACCAGAGGAGAGCAAGACATCCCAAAGTGACATCCACTCACCCAGTCTGGTGAAGACCCCAGTTCAGTCACCTCCCATTAAACAAGAATCTCCCGTCGAGAATGAAGTGTCCCAACCATCTTCACCTCGAAAGCTTGACATGAAACGCATGTCCCGATTCTTAGCTGAGGAAACGAATGGAGATGATAATGCAAGCGTCAACACCAAACCGAAACTCACCTCGCCACCTGTTCAGGCCCATACCGAGGAGCCTAAGCCAGCACAAACACGAACGCCAGAACAAAAGGCACCTGTCTCTTCCACTCCTGAGCCGAAGACTCAGCCATCTCCCAGCCCAGTCTCACCTCATATCAGCTCGCCGCTGTCAAGAGAGCAGCGTGAGAGAAGCCGTGAGGCAACTCCATCCATTGCCACGCCATCACGACGATTTGACTCAGTCAAGTCGCCCTCGCCTGAGCGTCGACCAACACTTCACGGGCCGCGTCCGCCCCGAGAGTCCCCGCGCCCAAGGTCTCGCGGCGCAGTTCGTCCCCTGTCCGGCCTGTCCAACCACGAGCTAGAGTCTCCTTCAGCTGGCTCGCCGGCGAGATCCCCCGTCAAGCAACCAAATGAGATTACCTCCATCTTCAACGACTTTTTCGGTCCACCGCGACCTCGAAAGGATTTCAAGATTGACCCTGCTGAAGTATTGATGAACCGCTCGGCGGAAAGTGTTAAGGTCAATTCCACTGATGTTCAAATGATTCGCCTGTCAGGAGATGGAAAGAAATCAGCAGTGCAGCAACAGAATGAGCGAGTCCTTTTCGAAGAAGAGATGTACATTGTTGCACACAACTTTGTTGGTCCCGAGGGCAAGAAGGTCCTTGAAGTGTATTTTTGGATTGGTGACGAAGTGTCCGAGGCCGAAGCGTCCGATGCTCATCTCTTTGCAGCTCGAGAGGCAAGATCCATTGGCGGAAAGCTTGTGAAACTATACCAGGGTAAGGAGACCACCGAGTTCCTCCAAGCCCTTGGTGGTGTCATCATTGTCAGGAGAGGTTCAAGCGATCGGTTTGACTCTCTCGCTCCTCATATGCTTTGTGGACGTCGATTCCAGAATCAGGTTGCGTTCGACGAAACCGACGTAGCGACAACCAGTCTTTGTACTGGATTTGTATACATTATTTCCCACAACGGCAAATGCTACCTGTGGAAAGGCAAGGGCGCTGGTGTCGATGAGCTCAGCGCCGCGAAACTGGTCGGTATGGAGCTAGCCATCTCTGGCGAGTACATTGAATTAGAAGAAGGCGGCGAGCCAGCAGCATTCTGGGGTATCTTTGACGGCGGCAACAAGCCTCACTCTGCAGACCACTGGCGGTTGAAGCCAAACTACAGCAAGTATGGCTGCAGATTGTTCTGCTCAGATGCAGATGCACGCAAGCAGGTGAGACCGCCATGGCACAACTTGGCCAAAGTACTTGAGAACTAACTAGAATGCTGCAGATCACCGAAATCAACCCCTTCGGACAGGCAGACTTGTCTCCCCTGAAGATTTACGTCCTAGACGCTTTCTTCGAGATGTACATTGTTGTTGGCTCTGGTGCGCAGTCCCAGTATTCTTCGTTCCGAAACGCTCTCGACTTTGCGCAAGAGTACGCGATCCTTTCTGCCGGCATGGAAGACCGTCCATTCGTTCCCGTGTCCACAATCGTCATGGAGGGTATTCCACGGGATCTGAAGAGAGTCTTCCGCAAGTGGACCGATGCACGCAGTCCAACGGTGACGAACACATACTCTGGCTTGAAGAGAGGCAAGAGTTTGAGGATCGTGCCGCTGACACAGGCTTTGCAAGCATTGAGCGAGTAGAGGGGATAGAGTGTATATGCTACGGTGATGTTAATGTTGCGTGTGTTTTATAGTTGACTTTTCATGTAGTTTTATGCATAGTGTATGATCCATGGCGAGAAAGGACGGATTGGGATTCCTCGGGACATGTTATATTTTAACAAGAAAGAAAAAGAAAAGCATTTACTTTACTTGGTGCACTGTTACCATTGACAATGAGTTGTAAATGTACTTTTGTCGTCTGTTTAACGATACCATATATATACGACCAAATCCTCCACAAAGATGCCGAATGAATATAAACCAAGAAATGTAAAATGGTCAAAACAACAAATTCAAACTTCTGCCTGTCTACTCCTGTTCATCTAATTGTGTTGGAAAAAAAAAGGGGGGGGGGGGGGGGGGGTATCAATCAAGTAATGGATTTGAGCAACCTCTCTCTTTTTCCCAGCCCATGTGTGTTGTGTCGTCGGACGACTTCCATCTCTTGTGTATAGGGATTTTTTCTATTAATGAAATAAAAGGAAAAGAAAAAAGAAAAAGGGCATAAGAAATCCATACTGTTGTGTCTCGCGTTCTTTCGTCACATTTCACCACTTCCCACATCATTCAGCTCTCGCAATTCATTTACTTCGTATCATTCTATCATTCTCTATAAAAGTTCGTTTAAGCCGTGGCGGAAAGGGCGTCTACGGCCGAGCTGGTAGATCTGGGAGCTACTTTGGTAGGAAGAGCGGCGGGAACGGCCATTGGCTGACCCTGAGGCTTTTCTGAAATGGCAAGAAGCTCCTTGAGCATTAGTTCTCGGGTGGTACGGACGAGCTCTTCGACGTCGGCGGAGGTGAGGCCCTTGGTGGGAATGGGGTCGAGAACTAGCAAATCATGTTAGTACGAATTGTTGCTTGGGAAATTTTGCGAGGCTGAGAGAGTAACTTACTCTTAATAGGAACGTTTCCGGGGCGAAAGACCCATTCCTTGACATAGAGAACGTTGCTGTAGTTGGCCACAACGCAAGGAACAATGGGAACGCCAGCTTGGATGGCGAGATGGAAGGCGCCCTTCTTGAAAGGCAGCAAAGTAGGGTCCTTGGTGTAGCTTCTCGTTCCTTCGGGGAACATGTAGACGCTCTGCTGCTTGTTCTGGATCTCGCGGGCTGCGCCTTGCATAGCTTCGCGAGCATCCTTAGAGTTCTGACGATCGATGAAGATGGAGCCGCTCAGGGTCATGAACCAGCCAAGAACAGGTATGCGCTTGAGAGTAGACTTTGCGGTGACACTGCAGTACTTGGGGAACATGGCACCAAGCATGAGGACGTCGAGTTCGGTCTGGTGGTTACCAATGAAGACAGCGGGGCGGGTGGTTCCGAGGACGTTGTTGGGATCTTCGACGACGAAGTTGACACCGGTGGTAAGGCGCATTACATAGTGGAAAGCGCGAGCGGTGGCCCATTGGGCGATTTGGCGCTTACCGATGCATGCGAGAACGATAGAAGCGAAGACTCCGTAGAGGGCAACGAAGACGAGGGACATGTAGGCGGAGAGGGAGCGAGCCACGAAGCCCGCCTTGGGGAAGACGAGTGACAGCATGAAGAAGCTGATGGTTAGGACAAAGTAGCCCGCGAGGAAGTTGACGAAGTATTGGGCGAGAAAGTGCATGATCTGGTCCTTTTGTTTTCGAGGATCGGGCGGGCCGCAGCGAGGGGCCGTTAGTGTCTTTTTGGGGGGGGGGGAAGGGAGGTTGGCCTGTGGTCGGTCTTGGGACTTGTTTGATCTTGGGGGAAGCTTGGATCAGGTGTCGATTTACGCTGTCGGCAGTGGGTGTTGTGGGGGGTTGTAGTGAGTGTGGATGACGATGGTCAATGCAGGGCGTGCGTCTGGTTTCGAGAAGATTTGTGGTATCTTGTAGTTTGGGGTTGCTGAGCGTGTTGGTGGTAATGGCGATGCTGGTTGGTGGGAGTAGGAGACGGAGTTGCCGATGTCGTCACAGGTTGTCCATGCCTTTGTATAGGATAACAGAGGAAGGCAACGGTTGAGGTATTTGGAGACGGCAGTTTTGGAGAATGGGTAGAGGAGAGACGTAATAAAAGGGAAGAACGGGCGTGGCAGAAGAGGAGGAGAAAGAGGTGGTAGAAAGAAATAGTTTGAGGTGGAAAAATGGTGTCCGTGTCGGTGTCGGTGTGAGCCCCACGATACAAAGACGGGCAAAGCTGCAAAGGACAGTGTTAGTAGAGGGCGGGCTGCGCTGTGGTTAGTCAAATTACCTCGGGTTTCCAGAGGTTTACAGCTGCTAAGGGACCACGCTGGGGGACATTTACAGCGGTGGGTGGGCTGAGGAGTTCCCAGAACAGAAGGTTGATCCGCCCCACTGGCTTTGGGGAGGGCGACCCCCACAACGATTTGGGCTTTAAAATTACAGCGCAGTAATGTCTCTGTCACTGGTGGCAGACCACTAAAAGAAAGCGGAATGGGGGAACAAAAAAAAAATTTAACCCCGTACTTGTTGGGGAAAAGCACATGCAAATTTGATTACGTCCCAGGCTCTCACAAGATGTGCATCATTCGACTCTTATCATGTGGCATCCATGAGAAAAGAAGCGCCAGATCCATGTACCTATTTCCATAGGAAGGAAATGTATAAAGAAAGAATTTGATCCTTGGTTCTTTTCCCGCTCTTCTAGTTATCTGGGGATATGTAGATCATATTAACTGCATTAGCCCATCTTCTATTAATAGGCTTAATTTTTCAGCCATATATGCTTGGACAATGCCATGAAACACCTTGCACGCGATATTGAGGAAAGCCATGCTTCTTTCACTTTCTAGATCCCCGTTTCAAGCGCTTTGTTTCTGCTGAAGGCGCATGTAAGTCGTTACCGAGGATTATCACCAGTCCCCTTTGTGCATATGCAGATGCAAGTGAGCGGCCATGCCCGATAGCCTCGCTTCCTCGCCTTCAATCCGAGCCCGAAAAATGCAAGACAAATCTCAAGACCCCTTCTTCAAGTGCATGAACCATTATCTATTTATTTTCCAATTTCCTGTGATCCCCAATGTCGCGCTAGAGAATGCGACTTTTATCGTCCAGTAAATGCAGTTAATCCATCACGTGAGATCGTGCTTGTAACCGCTGGCAATTAACGCGTCGTCGCCCTGTAATGCCCTGTAACGCCAAGGTGTACAGTTGCTGCACAGCTGTAAATTAGTGCTGTCATGCCTGCTGCGCCGATGCTGTAATGCCGGATCTTGCCGCTGCAGCCAAACCCGCCCCTCAAGGTTCATCGTCACCAGCCCAAACTAGCTCCAACCAAATCGTCGCCAATCCCCTCGCCAAATGTCTCTTGCGCTCGGCGCCCCCATCTGATCCGTCGCCGAATCATGGTTCCTGTGTTACAAATAATCTAACTCTCGTAACCACAAACTCAACTCAGCCTGCGTCCTGTCTCGCCTTCAAACAATACAATTGCCGTACGGCCCCAAGACACAGGCATGCCTCCCTCCCGACGTCCTCGAAACTCCTCCTTCTCCTCCAATGTCAACCCCAATGCGCCGCCTCCCATCTCCGCTCTGTTCCTCATCAACTTCGACGTCAAGGCTGGTTACACAATCATCTGGAATCGAACAGAGCCCGATGTCAAGCTAGATGACCTCGTCGAGTACAAGTCCCTCCCCTCGGGCCTTCATACGGTCACTGATGACTTGATCTACTTTGTCCACGACCAGGCCCATGCTGGCCTCAGCGCATTTGTCAACGAACCCTGCGACGAAGAGGATCTGCGCAATGCCCGCATGATTGCCGTCGGTGTCTTGGTGCCTTTGAGCTTTGGAAGACTTGGGCGCGCTTGGAGACATGCCGAAGCCCTGAAGGAGCTAGCCTCGTAAGCATTTTTTTCTATTCTAAACATGTCGTCAAATCGTATGCACCATTGCTAACTAAATCACCTTGTAGGAAACTCGCAAAGAACCCACACCAGACCGATATTCTGGAGAAATACTGGTTGGCTCACAATGCCGCCCATAGCGACAATCGCAACTACTCACCGATTCCGAGTCTTCCCTCTTCGCCCTTTCAAGAACGCAAGACGCACTTCAGAAACCGCTCCGCCTCAGATGGAGCCGCTCTTACAGCTTCAGAGCATAAACTGTCTTCATACCACCCTGCATGGAGCTTGGCTACCCTGTTAGACACCTTCGGTCCATTAATCTTTCCCATCCACAGAGCAGCCCTGCTTCGCAAGAGGATATTGATATCTTGCCATGCGCCAGTGCATCAGATGTGCGATTTTGGTATGTCTCTGCATTTCTAATGCCTCCTCTATCTATAAATTGACCTTGTACAGTATATAACATCTCTGTCCTGTCCAATATCCCTGTGGCTCTGCTGGACGCCTTACCACCATCCACCTCTTCTCAGCGCCTCCGCCCTCTTTTCACTATTGGCGTACACGACATCCCATTCCTCATTGAGGACCAAAAGGCAGCTCAGTCAGCCGACTCTCCCGACGACGAAGCCAACTCCGGCTGGATCGCCTGTACAACCGACAGCATCCTGGCCATGAAAGACACGTTGTGGGACATGCTCATTACAATACCTCCAGAGCATACAGCCAACGCCCAAGAACGAAGCTGGCCAGTGATAGAATGTCCACGCGGCAGCCCCATCAAAGCAACACAGCGTGATCTCCGTCGATTCAACGCCCTGCGAGCCGGCCTCGCCCAATTGGTTGCGGAGACATCCGAACCCAGCAACCCCCGCCCCGAGTCATCACAATCGCAAACCTCGGCCGTGCGACTGTCAACCTCCAGCTCCAACCGCATAGTCCCGCCCGGCGGCGAAGAAGCTGTCAATGAAATTGTCGAGCCCCAGAGCTGGGCGTCCCTCGCCTACAGCGGCTTCATGTGGTGGGCCAGCGCAGGAGAACAGCTCCGCTCCGAAGAACAAGAAGAATCGTCACGAGATGCCGCCCTCCTCGCGGATCTAGGTCAAAACGGCCGTCCACCTCACAGCCCCATGGCATTACGCTCGCCGTCGACTTCCCGTCTAGACGATCTCCTCAACGACTCCATCGCCTCCCTCGTTGGCAGCCGCGACGCATCCAACGACGGCGACGCCCACATCGAACTCGCCATCATCGCGTACTTCCATCGTCTCACCACACAAATCCTCTCGGTGCTCGCCGACCTGGTCGACAGCGACGAACAAGCTTACCCGCCCCCCGAAGAGCGCTACAGAGACGAAGAAGATGAGCGTGAGGAAGACGCAGAGCAAGCACCCGACCAAGAAGATGAGGAGGATGTCCTGGTTCCCAAACTAGACAGTGACGACGACCAAGATGTACATAACGGCGGCATCTCTCCCATAACGGTGGATAGCAGAGCCGTCGAGACAATGGGTCTAGACATCTGGAGCGGCAGTGACGCCCTGTTCATCCAGGCACTCATGGAGAGATATTTCGGTAGAGAAGCCAAGCTGGAAGGAAAAGGTGTGGATGTATGCGGTGTACGAATCTGTTAACCATAGGAAAGGCTTTTCTGTTTCTGCTTTTGTAGCTCCTATGTTTCTGTGGGCGGTTGTTTGAATCTCGTTATTTGGTATTTATTTTCATAGCGAACGTTTACTCGGTCAATGTAAATGCATCTTTTTTGGACTGTTTTAAGCTTTATACAATTGTTTCATATCCATTCTCGTCTACACCCTTTGAATGTTTATTGTGAACGATAAACCCCAAACAAAACAAAAAAGAACGCAAGCAGTAAAGGTCAAGTAGAAAAAGTAGATGTTCTTTTGATTCCTCCCATCAATCACAGAAACCCAACAAGATTAAGAAGAATCAGCTCTACAGTGCAACCAAATAAAAAAATAACCGTCAACCCTTATCTAGCAAAACAATAATAAAACAAAACAAACGCCGTTTAGTACACTGTCTATGATTCATCTTCAGTGTCGGTGTTTGTGTCGCTGGTGTCATTGGCGTCATCATCTGTGCCACTCTCCTCGTCTGAGTCCTCCTCTTCTTGCACTCTTCTTTTCGGTTGGGGAGCTTGTCCAGTCTTCATGGCGTGCATCTGGCCAGCAAGAGAATCTGTGATATATGTTAGTCTCAGTCGCGATTTACGCTGTGGTGAATGAATTGACTTACCCTCTTCAGGCTCACTGATTTCATCCTCAGCCTCCATCTGGGCAGCCTTGCCAGGCTCCTCTACTACTAAAGTAACCTCAACCTTGGTGTCGAATCCAACATATGAGTCGCAGACAACGTGCATAACGAATGTGTAGTGACCGGCTTGAGGAGGCGCGGCAAATTGAGCCTTGAGAGTCTGCATGTTGAACGTAGGCTTGCCCTGTTCATCAAAAATGGGCTGGTCAAACTTCTCAAAGGCGAAAGGAGGTACTGCAAGTTTGCCCTGCTTAGAATCGCTGAGGAAAGCATACCACTTGGGGGTCTGTTCACGGGCGTAGTGGGGGGCGAAAACAAGAGGAGGCAGGATAGATTCTTCTTCAATGGAAACAGGCTTGCCGTCAGGTCCCTTGATGGTCTTCTTCTTGCGACCCATGAGAGCCTCAAGATCATCTTCCGCAGGGTCGACGTCCTCGAGATCCAGCTCGTTGACAGCGGGGACATTATCAGTACCTGGAGGTACGAAACGACCCTTGATAACCAGAGTAACCAGAGCAGAAGGAATGATGCAGCGTTCACCAGTGACTTTGAAGAAAGCCTTGTCGACGCGAAGGAAAGGAAGTTGCTTGCCAACAGCGATGCTAGACTTGTACTCTTGCTCAGTGAGGAGACCCTTGCCAACGGCGAGGCTTCTTCTTTGAGAGTCGGGCAGGTCCATGAATTGCTGAACAGTCATGTGAGTCTTAGCACCACCTTCAACGGCTGAGGCGATCTTGGGTGTGAAGTGAGGAAGCTGGAGAAGAGGAGAGGACTTGGGGGAGATGGCTTGGATGAGGTGCTGGTTGGCATGGAAGGATCCCTCAATGGGGCCGATATTACCGTAGGCGAGAGCGATGGCGGCGAAGGACTGGTTCAACATGCGAGCGATGGGAACGATTTCGTATTTGGCCTTGGTCAAGTCGGCGTCGTCGAGTTCTACACGGCCAAGGTAAGCCCACAGCAAAGCGAGAGCCTTGCGACGAACGCCGCTATCGAGGTCTTGAAGCTTATCCTTGTCCTTGACTGTGAATCCAGCGGCGAAAGGCGAGGCGTCGCCCTCAGCAGTGATGCGGGACTCAATCTTGGAGAGGCCAGATTCAGCTTGATCGCCCTTGAGAACGTTATCGTACTCCTTGCCGGCGCTAAGGGCAGAGATGATGCCACCCTCGTCCATGTTCTCGTCGTACTGGCGGAAAAGATTGTTGGCGCTCTCCATGAGAACGCCCTCCTTGGAGCGCTTCATGGTTCCGTACCACCAGGATCCGACCAGGTAAGGCAGCAAGACACCGAGCAAGCCAGTGTAAAGTAAGATCAGGTATTTGCCGTTGCCGTCGGAGATGATGAACTTGGGAAGAGCGATACCGATGCTGAAGCTCTGCTTGCCATCAGGGTGGCCATACTGAATGTAGTTGTTGCGGATGTCCTCGTCGGTCAATGCTTGGTAAGCCTTGGTGAGTTCGACATAGTAGCTGTTGAGAGATTCGGCAGTTTCATTCTTGGCGGGATCGGGGCGGACCTTGTCGGGATGAAATTTGACAGAAAGTCTCTTGTAGTGAGACTTGATTTGCTTTTCGGTGAGGGACTATGATGGTGCACGGTTCAGTTAGCTTACAATTTCTCCTGGACATGCGCGGCTGCTGATTGGCAGGAGTGAAAATGAAGGAAGGCATACCTCTGATATTCCAAGGATGTCGTAGGGATTCCAGATCTTGGCCACCTCTGGTGTCGTCGTGGCAATCAAGTATCCCATGAAGCCCATCAAGGCCCAGCCGCCAATGGCGACCAAGGCGCGCTTAAACTTGCGCTGCCTCCTCTTCTGGGCAGCGCGCAGACTGTCGACTACATCTCCGTGCGGTTGTTTGTAGTCTGACTTGATGCGTAGGGCAAGAGCATCGTTGTCTGTGCTGGGACGCAGCAAGGAATATGTCAAGGGGAGCGTGACCAAGCCCGTGAGCGTCAAGATGAAGACGGGGAAGAATTGGGCCTGGAGGAAAGGGTTAATTGTTAGCAATTGGTCCAGGTCGTCGAGAAAGAATGTCCAAAAAGGGTCGGGCATACTTGTTCATCGTATGAGTAGTCGGAACTCATGATGGCGGCGGCCGAGCACGGCTGTGCCTGAGTCTTGAATCAAGGGAAAAGGGAAACGTGTTAAAGGAACCCGTGTAGCGATCGTCGGGGAGTTGGTTGGCGGATGGTAGTAGGAAATCCGTGGTGACAGTCGTTGCAGTAGGGAAAGTGAAAAGGATTCCCAAAATGCGACCTAAGCAAAAATGGACAACGAAGAAAGACAAGGTCGAGACAAGAAAAAGGGTTGGTGGTGAAAGGTACAGGTGGCTGCTTCGTCTCGGCTTCTGGAGATCGCTCAGGCGTCAGAATGGAATACCACAGGCCAATGTGGAAGTTGCTCCCCAAAAATCCCCGGACGATTGGATTATCCGCGCTCCCCACCAATGCCGCCACGGTGTTCTTTAATTGACCACCACACCACACCACACCACACCACACTACAGGGTCACTCACGCTACCACTACGCTACCACCAAGGCGCCACAGGGGGCATCTGACGCTACGCTACATTGGCCTTAGTGGCGGGAGTTCATCTCTGATTCATGGATATCCAAGCCAAATGAAACTGAACACGACAAGTACAAAGAAATACTTCAAGAGATAATATATATATATATATATATATATAAACATAAATTCTAGTCTTCATCGCTTCAAAATAAATACCTACGCCACAATTTGTATATGCTAATTATATTGACCCCATTTCAAAGACCCAATTTCCCCTCGCTGGCCCAATGCACTTTATCCAACACCAAAAGAAATGATTCATAAAAGATTGCGTAAAAAAGAAACCAGACCCCGTTCATACCACTGAAATCGCCTAGTCCTCAGCAGTCGTAGTCACCTCTTCCGGGTCAGTCGTCTCATCCTCCGTCGTCGCCCCGTTCACCTCCCCAACCAACAAGTTCCTCAAGTCGTCCTCACTAAGGACCGCTTGAAGGCTTCCGCGACGAACCCAAGGTCTTGTCTCTCTCCTTCCTTGCTCAATCAGCCTCTCCACCTTGAGTCTATTTCCGATAAACTTGAGCTTCGGAAACGCGCTCTGGCTACCTTCGTGTAACATCCTTGCCAGTCGAGGAGGCTCGGGGTCAGATAGGATGTGGTAAAAGTCTGACGGTACCGACTTTGGCCAGATTGTAATGGTGCCGCTAAACTCTTGGAGCCATAGTTGACTCCAGTCCTGGCCCAATGGCCTTGGCAGCAGCTCCGCATGTCTGATGAACTTTAGCCACTTATTCATGTCCAATTTGAGATAGTGTTCAATGGCAGACATCAGATATCCACCTCGCCAGCCGCGGCCCTTTCTGTGCGTAACCGGGTGGCCAACGGTTCCTCGAGAAGAGAAGAAGAAGAGGTTGATATGCGGGTTGACCTGGCTGACAATGGTAAAATTGACATTAAAATGTGTGTTGAGAGCTTTGATGGGAATATCGGTTCGTAGACTGCCGTCTTTCCACTTGTGGCCGAAAGAATACGGCGATAGTGATCCATCCGGGTTCTTCATCATGAGAACCACCGGGTTAAGGATGCCTGGAACAGCAGCAGATGCCAATACCGCAGACCAAATAACACAGTCTGGACTGGTTAGGTAGTTGCAAAGAATCGTCGGCGAGTGAGGATCAGCAGGGACGCAGCTGACATTAAGAATGCGACCGGTTCGTTCGTAGGCTTCTCGAAAGGTCATGGATCCTCTAGTCCACCAACTGCATCGCTTAGCCCAATCAACCGAGTCAAATCTGGCACCGGTTTTCCACCATCTGGGAAACCACTTGGACATGCCTTCGCTGCACGCGTCAATCCTCGTCGCCAAGGCTGGTATCAACAGCTTCTTCAGCTCATCATTCGTCCTCGTGGCAACCAATCCCGCAATCAGAGCTCCGCCACTTGTTCCAGTGATGACATCGGGAAGGAGATCAGCGTCAACCAACGCTCTCACAACTCCAAGATGGTAATAGGCGAAGCCGGCACCCCCGGAAAGGCACAGTGCAGTTCGTCCAAAATTTGCATAAACGTGTTTGAATAGCAGTCGCTTTTCCTCGACGTCAAGCTGCTTCGATCTGAGCAAAAACTTCATGGTTTTTTCAACTAAAAATATGAGTTAGGGCGTGTATCCTTTGAGCATTCTCTCGCGTCATAGTACTTACTTTCGTCGACATAATTTTGTACCAAATGCTTCGTTCCATAGTATGTCTGGCTGTAAAGTCTTGCGTTCTCTATCCCCACAAAGTTGTTCTTCACGCAAGCTTCTGTCAAAGCCTTCAACTCATCGATGGCTCTGCTGCGCTTACCATCAGGCTCAGCTAATTCAGCTCGGATTCTCGTTTTCTTCATCTGATCCCAGACTCTCTTTACAGTCTTGGAATCATAGTATGCAAAGTCGTTCTCCTCTCTCCAGGTCTGCCTCCCCAAGAAATTGTCCAGCTCTCTCGCAGCGGCAACCCAGTCTCTATAGTTGGACGCTTTTCGCAGTTTTCTTCGAAGCCCTTCGCGCTTTCCTCTCCAAGTAAAGAAGTGCTCGTAAACCCAAATATATAATCTCGTCGAAAGGTAGGCGATAACCAGTCCCAGCAACCAGCCGAATACAAAGATCAACAATGGCCACTTTGCCAGCTGGTATAGGTATCCTTCTCTGGTCTCGTCTTTGGTTCTCGTTCCCAAGATGCCCTCTACAGCTTGCTTGGCTCGCCTCCGCCTCTTTCTGCTGCCGCGCTTCTTGCCATAGTATTTCGGGTTAACGGGTGCCCAGTCGTTTTGGGCTGTGATGAAGGTGCCATGCTGGCTAGGGCTCGACGGCGCATGAAGCTCTCCACTTTGCGCAGCTAGGTCAGCTACAACAGAGGCTACATCATCTTCCATATTCATGCCGGTCTGTGAATCTCGTTTCGTCAGGTTGACAGAGCTCAAGCTCTTGGGCGACTTCGGGCTAGCGGCTTCATCAGCGAGAGCTTGTATTGGGTCGGGCGCCTGCAGCGCGTTCTCAAAAGCCGCGATGTCCTGGGAACTGATGAAGACATGGTCGACATCGAGTAGGTTTTCTGGATCAAAGGCAGATGACGGGTAGCCGTAGGCCTTGTCGCGCGGCGCAGCGTGTGGTGTCTCCGTTTTGCGCATGATGGCAATGTAACAATGATCATTCGCGGATGGAACGGTGACAGCTCATGGTTGACTTCGTGTCGACTAATTCAAGGTGATTTAAACGGCGGCAAAACGATGAAATCAAATAATTATGTCGTGTAATTATTGGTGGCACAATGATGTGCAGCAAGTGGCGTACTTTGAATATGAAAAAAAAAAGGACAACCTGAAAGCGTCATGTGTTTTTGGTTTGTTAAAGCTTATCAAATGTCGGTCCCCAACTATTTAGCACCAGCAATGACGTCGCCCGCCTTTGTTGGGGAAAGCTTACAGTTATTAGTTGCCTTGACGGTATGCGGGTCGATGCAATAGTGACTTCCTCGGCTCGTTTTTAGCGTACCCGACTTACACCACTCCGCAGAAACATACACCAAAGAACAGAAATAATTAAACCAAAACAGCACAATTTAGTTTTTGTGTAATCTTGTAAACAGATTCAAAAGAAAAAATCACACGTCAATGGCGGCGGGCATTGAACCAAAATCTCATCCTCCTGCCCCCCATTCAGATCGCTGACCGTCCGCAAACATACCACTTTCCATTGCTGTCGCGAGCATGCTCGGGAACAGTTATAGGCGACCGGCTCTCAGTTCCGTCTGTTCGATCAAGCTGTGTCCTGATGCGTCTTAGACGTCTTGGGACATCGTCCATTGTCATGTTTGCCGAAAGACGGAATCGCAACTGTGCAGCCGTCAGTCTCCCAATCATGTATGGTCTGTCAATGGCTGCTGTTCCTTCAGCCACAACCACTTGCTGTGCACTCTCATGCCTCTCTCCGGCTCCTTCTCCGGTCCCTCCTCCAGCGTTCTCATCTTCCTTGTTTCCCTCCTCTTGATCTGGCCCAATCCCACAGTGACTCTTCTCACGTCCAGCAATGCCATCAGCATCACTCTCTTCATCCCCACCCCCATCCTCTCCCTCTCCCTCCTGATTTCCTTCCTTCTCCGCAGAATCTTCCGATTTGTTCTTTTCAGTTGAATCTTCACTTCCATCCACATCCCTCTCATTCCCGCTTCCCTCCTCTCCCTCCTCCTCCTCTTCCTGCTCCTGCTCCTCTGTGACAGCCCGCTCCTCCAAAGCATCCAACCCCGCCTCGATTCGAATATCCCTTCCCTCCAACCTCACCAGTCCCAATTCATGAAAGTATCTCATCATCGAGACCGCAGCACGCCTCAATTCCCTCGAAACATCGTCACCGGAGTCAATCCCATTAATTCTAGTAGCGTTTTCCACGTTGGGCGGCTCCGCCAGCACTTGTTGCGAGTAGCTCCATGGGAACAGCTGCGGACGCGGTCCAATTAGAACCTCCGCTGGGTCATCTCCGCCAACCTCTCTCACGGGTTTTCGTAGCCCCGAGATAGTGGTTGCAAAGAGAATGGGATTAGCAAGTAAGCGGACTCGCATGGTTGTCGTTGTGGTGTTTGGGAAAGGCTGTGTTCGTGATTGTAAAAAGACGTAATTGTAAAAACAAGAGTATGGAGTAAATGAAGACCAAGTGTGATATCGTTCAGCACCCTGAGAAAGCCTGCCTTTTATGTTCAATTTTCCCAACCTCATTGATGTCCCCTCTCTCCGCAGTACGTCAGTCATGCACACCAGCGTCTTGCAGATGGCTTTCATGCTGGCGCTCATATCCGCCTGCTTCCATCCAGTTTCTTCAACAAACAGAACCTTGTTTGCTCGCTCAGACCGGGACCAAGCCATCCTCTCAAACAACCGCCTCCCGTTTGATACCTCAGCTTCGGACTATCCGTTTATCAGTGATCAATGCATGCACGTCAACAGAAAGGGAATCTTCACAAAGCACAGCCGGGCCCCGGTGAGTCAAGTAATGAGCAGATCAACTATTGGCTACGTCTGTCACCTCTTGCAAAAAAAAAAGAAAAATTGGTTTGCGGCCTTGAAAACACCGTATTGCAAACAACGCAGGAGAAGTGTCGAAACAATGTATTAAGGGAATAACAGGCTCCCATCAAGCATAGCTAGTAATTGCAAATATAATAAACGCCTTGTCCGCACATTCCAATTCGTCATACATCCTCCTCCAACGCTTTCTCCAGCCGTTGTTTTCTTTTTATGATCGCTGACTGGCCACCGGTCAAGGGGTTGGATATTTTACATGTACTGCGACAACCATCTAATACCTTCGCCGTAGCCCTGTCTCATGACAACGGAGCACATGAACAGCTCGATGGGGCGGATTCCTTCGAGCTTGACCTTGCCCTTTCCAGTGGTTTGGTAGAGGCCAAGGGCGTGGCGGAGGGTGTCTTCGGATTGTGCGTTGGGGTGGTCAATCTTGTTGCCGAGGATGACGAAGGGGATGTTGGAGAAGGAATCCCAGTTCAACAGGAAATCGAGTTCGTCCTTTGCTTGCGAGAATCGCTCGGCATCGACGGCGTCGACCAAGAAGACAATACCGTCGACTTCGGGGAAGTAGTCTCTCCAGATACGGCGAGCTGGTCCAACGTGTCAGCCTCGTTGCTTGCGCACAAACTTTAGGTTATTGTCCATCTCCTCATAAACGTACCTTGCTCGTGACCTCCCAAATCCCAGGTGGTGAACTTGACGTTGCCGATGTTAAGCTCTTCCGAGGCTACCAAGCCATTAGTATATCCTTGCACATGTCATCGGGTCGCACACGACTCACTAGGATGCAGCGTGGGAGCCAAGGCGGCTACTCGGTCGGTCTGAAAAGTGAGTTAGAAATAGGCCATGTTTTGATGGTGGTCGTGGTCGCAAGCATACCTTGAGCATGTGCAACAAAGTCGTCTTTCCGGCATTGTCGAGACCCAAGAACAGAATCTTGGCATGCTTGTTAAGCAGGCCCAAGTTGGACAAAACGTCGTAAACTAGAAGGCGCGTCAGCGATTTGATTCGAACAGCATCGTCGGCCAGAGCAGCAAAAACGTACACCAATCAATGATCCACATTGTGCCGGCAGTGTTGATGTATAGAACCTAGATTATTAAGGGGAGGGTGAGGAAGAAATGATGAGAGGTGTCTTCCAGCAAAGGGCCCCGCTTGGATTTTAATAAAAGGCTACGCGACTCGCTGCCTTCCTTCTGAGGCACCAACAATTTTCGCCCCATCCCATCGCAGTCGCTATCGCTATTTGAAGTGCTGCATGGCTGTAGCCACCAACGTCGACGGCCGTTAAAATATTGGCCGCCGCAGCACCAACAATGGGATGACGGGAGGTGCAAAGAGCCTGCTTTCTCGCAGCGCCTCTGCCTTGCTTTCTTGCCCTGATAACATTTTCTTTCTCCCAATTAAAACCGGCCACTGCAGCCCCCAGAACCCCCACCCTTCAAGTCTTGCCGTCGGGACGTTTTGCCCCACCATAGCTAACAGCATCATACCCCTCGCCCTCGACGGATGAATGACGAAACAACCGTAAAAAGCCAATTCAACTTATTCTTTAACTTTCTCTGATTGCTCTCCTGGCTCCAACCCCCTTTTCTGCATCCATTCCGTTGATAGCATCGCTGCGTCTGCTCGCCCCATCACCATGTCTAACATTCAAGAATGGGAAGTCGAGAAGCCCTGGCTAGAGTCCAATTGCGCCCTGGCTGAAGGTCCTTTCTATGAGAAGGAAACGGATTCATTCAGATTCATTGATATTAAAAAGAAGCAGCTACTTTATGCCCATGGAGTAAGCTCTCCTGATGCCAAGGAGTCGTTCCCCATGTCCAGCGTGGAAGTCGTCCAGCTCGACGTTGCACCATCCGTAACATCCGATATCCAAGGTGTCGATCCCCGGGAGAAGATCGTGCTTGGCGTAAAGTACGGATTAGCTATTTTTGATCGAAAGACTGCCCAATATAAAATGATCGCTCCATTCAATGAGCAGCCCGACGAGCGAGTGAGAGCCAATGATGGCGCAGCCGACCCCCATGGCAGATTCTTACTCGGATCCATGACAGATTTTGGCCAGGGACACTTCAGACCCGAAGGTATATCCATCTTGTAACACTTCAACTCGCCCAATGGAGTAACTCACACATCTAAACGCAGGTTCACTCTTCCGTTTCACCAAGGACACGTCCAAGGAAACCCTCCTTTCGCCTGTCACCATCCCCAATGGCATCGGCTGGTCCCCCGATTTTAAAATCATGTACTTCACCCATTCACCCACCCGCGAAGTCTTTAAATTCGACTACGACCTCGAAACTGGCAACCTTACAAATCAGCACCTCTTCTACAAGCACCCTACCACGGGTGAACCAGACGGCCTGCGTGTCGACGTGGAAGGCAATGTCTGGCAAGCCTTTTACGGAGACCACATGGTCCTCAAGATCAACCCAGCAGGAGAGGTTGTAGGCAAGGTCAATCTACCCGCTCGAAACATCACCTGCGTCCAGTTCGTGGAGGAGGATTTATTCATCACCTCAGCCGCTGAGGAAGACGGCCAGGTATCCGACCAGGTCACCAAGTACGGCGGCTCAATCTTCAGAGTCCACGTGGGTGTCAAGGGCGTCGATCTGTTCAAATTCAAGTTGTAGGAAATCTGGCAAGGATCCTCAGTCTCAGGTATCTTGACAATGACAAGACTAGGGGTATTTGTTAGATTCACCCCTCCCAATTGTACATATACATATCTTTGTACTTGTACTTGCATGTATTAGATACAAAGGAGGAATAACGGAACTTTTTCACTGCAAGTGGCGGACTAATGTGAAATGCACACACTGCAAGTAAACTACCCAGCTCGGCATGACCCGACAATCTGGACACCGAACATGGGGTTGCTACAACACTGGCTTGGCTGGCTGGAAGGTATCCTGGTCACTGTCACAGTTCTCTCACCGCTGTCTCACCACAGACAAGGTCTCACAGTCCGCAAAGTCCAGAAACTGCTGCCAAAGATAAGACATTTGTTTTGCTTTGCCATCCATCCCCTGCATTTGTTATGTGTTCTCGACGACGTCGGTGTAGTTAGATCGAGTCTCACAGCCGAAACAACAGACCTGTCCATCCAATGCGACACTGATGCACTGATACACTCAAATCATGAATATCCGAAAGATGAATTTCAATTGAAGCTTACAAAGTATTCAATTGGCTATTTGATGATAAACTCTATTGCCTAACAAAAAATAACATATCGGACTCCTGCCCTGCCCCAACGAGATAAACTCCCGCTCTAGTACTATTCTTGATTATAATATTGGTCGTTTCGCAAATCTGTATTAATCACCAAATCATCCTTGCCTCTCAGATGAATGATGATTGTAATTCCTTCAATGCCAGTATCAGAATTATTAAGGTTGCTTTGTCGAGGCTTAGCCTGTGTTGCGGCTGCTCTTGCTAAATCTGTGTCTGAGCTTATTCCTTCTGGTGAAGCCAATTCGGTTCTCAGTTGGTCAACTTCAGCACTGAGATCCATGAAACGATCTTTCCATCCACAAGAGTGCCTAGTAGGAGATCTGCTCACAGGCTCTGCAAGTGTTGGGTTGCTTTGCTTAATGTCCGGATTACTGGCGTCACCTTGGTCATTTCCCATACTGTATGGCTCATTCTGTCCGGCTCCCTGAGCCAACATCTTCTCAACTTGCTGAAGGCTGAGCTGGGGTGAAGCTCGTGAAATTTGATAAGAATCGATCTGTCTTGGAGAGACTCCGGAGCCGCGACTAGAGTACGACGGTTCTCGTGCGCTATGAGCCACGGACAGTCCCCCTCGTTTCGACGATTCGGATCGATTCCTATCGAAAAAAGTTCGGGTGACCCTCCTTCTACCTGGTTTCGTATTTGGAGTATGAGGTGGACTGCTAAATAGAGATTCTGGAAGATTATCTGCGCCTTCAAGCTGCTCATGTTGTTCAAGTGATGGTAGCGACTCTTTGATAGGTGTTGGTGGCTGGCTGATTGGCACTTTGCGCAGGGCACTCCTTCTCCAAGGAATTGGCTCCGATGGGACCTCAGGTCTTTTGCTAATCGGCCTGGTGACTTTGCGAAGCCTAGGCCATGGTTCGGTTTCTGGCTCTGGTGGATGGGGATGAGGCTGAAGCCTACGATATCCTTCGTACGGGTCATCATGTGAGTGAGTTAAAGGCATTGCATTGTCATTTGATGTTTTTCCAAAAAGTGAGACTGTTTTGGCTGAGGTAATACTTGGTGCCGTGCTGTCTTGCCGGTGTGGCTGCAGTGCTGGAGGATACAGGTCAACATCTCCTAAACTCTTCAACAGAGTAGACGTCGAACGATCCGACGGTGACGGCAACGAATAGTCAGGTATTCCGTCTAGTACCTTTTCAGTTGGTATTTCTATACTTCGCGATTCTGCAACGGCTGATTGCGTAGCGCGCTGTGAGCTTTGTGGTCGTCTCGCAGCGCAACAAAAACAATGCCTCGGTCCATGATGAGTGACTTGATCACTAGTTGAGCAGCTACCATTCAGACTCATGGCATGGTGAGGTGGCGATCTCACTGAGTTGGTAGATGGTTCCAATTCTTCTTCAAAGTCACCAGAAGAAGTGACGACGCTTTCAGTGAATTTTCTAGAAGTCAAAGTTGGTGTGGACTTCGCAGTTCGAATTGGCGGCCGTCGTCTCGCCATCACAGTGCTGCTCTGTTGTTCCGAAGAAGGGCCAGGTGATGACTCAAAGTCACTGGCAGGACTGTATTCGTTTCTTCTGTCAAGCTGTCCTGGAAAGTAGTCGCTTTGGGGTTTTGTATTCCCGATCGACAAGTGATCATCGGGAAGTATCACGACATCAGGAAAAGTATGCTTCGGAGACCATGCTCTAGACAGTCCCTGAGACTTTGGTACACTTTGCTTCGTAGATGGCACCTCTGAGCTTATCTCATCCTCTATGCACTGGGGACAAAACTCATGTCCACAGTTGCTACACGGGTCCTTGGATCGCATTGATTCCCTGCAAAAATGGCAATGGTGAAGGGGCTCATGGCCTTTAAAGTCTTCACGTACTCCATCGCCAGTGCCCAGATTTCGAAATGTTGGAAACGGGGAAGAGATGTAGTGTGTTGACAATTCTTGGCAGCTGTTACTAGGTTTCGATCTTGGTAAAGATGCGCATTGTGCGGTATTATGCAGAGCCCGACCTAGTGTTGATGCAAGCTTTGATGAGGTATAGCTTGACAGTTCAGGTAGCTTCTTGCCTTTCGCCGTAAACGTCAGGTCTCTTTTACCCAAAGGTAAGCCACTCGAACATGCAACATCACCCGCTTCGCCGTCTAGTCCGAAGCCAAGATCAGATGGGCGAGACGTCGTTGTCGACAGAGAACTTAAAGAACTGTACTTGGTGAGTCGAGTTCGGCATCGAAAGGGACTAGGTCTCCAGGCTGGTCCGGTAAAACTGCCGCTTCGTTGTCGCTGTGGGACAACAGGTGTTAGACTCAGCTTGCTGGAAGAAAACTGTTCATGTTGTGTGCGTGTGTTAATCTGGTTGACCCTGGATAGAACATGGCCTTTGCTCGGCGTATGATGCTGCTGGGCTGCACGCTCGCCGCTTGAGATCCGACATGTCTTAAGGCTGTTGTTAAAATCTGTCCCATCCATGGTGCGAAGGCAAGCCGCAATAGTTACTTGGAATGTAATGAAATATGAAAACGCGGCTTGAGGAGCACCTGGGAGTAAGGCATATGCGACCTGCACCTGTCGAGGGGAGGCAAGAGCAACGCAAAGAAATGTAAGGAAAGAGTCACCAGATCCAGATGCTCATCCTAAGCCCAGCCCGAGAAACGAAACAGATGATTTATATATCATAGGTCGACGCCGCTTGGCGTCCATGCACAGTTGCGTGACAGAAAATTGCATAGTAACAAAGGGAATAAAGTTGATATTCATTGCTTGAGCTGTTTTTCACCATAGCTGGTATCAATCGTCCTCCGAAATGGTGCTGATAATGCGTAGGAAATATGATGTACAAAGGGCGCTATCTAATGACACCTAGTATTGTTTATTTCACATGAGCAGAAAGAGTCTCAAGAACCTATATCAAAAGTTAGAAACCCAGAGGACAATATCACGGCGGGGAGAGATAACATACCTCTAACTCGATCTTGGCCTCGGCAATATCCTGCTCGCTTCCACCGCCGTTGGCAACCTTCTGAGCCTCAGCAATCTGGTTGCGGATGGCCTCAGCGCTGAAGTCCTCCAATGGGTAGCCCTCGGGGGCGTTAATGCTCATGGTAGAGTCGGGCTGAACGGTCGCAAATCCACCAGAAACTAAACTTCATGTTAGACAATCGCAGTTTTGCAAAGCAATCGCATCAGGGATGTTGAGATGTCGTGCGACGTACGGAAGAACTGCTTGGCACCACCGGCCTCCTCAACAACTTCGACGACTCCAGGCTTCAATTGCTCAATGGAGGGAACGTGGTTGGCCAAGACACCCATTTCACCGGACTCAGCGGGAATGTTGACCTGGACGACGTCCTGGGAGTTGTAGATGGTCTAATTGCGGTAATTAGTATGGGGTCGGTAAGAAATTCTCGCAAGACGTCAATTCGCGCTCGGGGGGCACTGGGAAGTCGCGGCATCGGTCGTTTTGCAATTGAATTCATCGTTAGTATCGTACCTGATGAGGAAGAGTCAAGCTCAGCTTGATCTATGGCGAATTCGTTAGCAATTGGCTTGATACGTCGGTTGGGTCTCCTCGGCTGGACAAACCTTGTCGGGGACAGCATCAGCGAAGCCTCTGCGCTGGACAGCCATGCGCATGACTGTAGGGCGAGCTCGGACAGCCGCGCGGGCAAGGCGGAAGGAGTTCATGATGTGTGGACGGGTTGATTGAGTTCTTGGAGATAGAAGACAGCTCGTCCAGGTCGTGACACCAATCTTCTCCGTACGGGAGTCCAGCAGTTCGGCTCACGAGAAATTCCGGTTGCGGTCACATGACTCTGCACGTGCACTTTAAATACCGTGTATTGCTAGCAACAGATGGGATATGAAGCCTTTTTCCCCAAAACATATGCTTTTCAATAATTTTGCAATTATATTCATTGCATTATGTCTAAATATGATAATGTCCTTTTCCTTTTGAGCGGATGAATTCTTCGGCATCGCGGCAACGGCGCGAACCAATGTCCGCCAAGTGCCATCATAACATTACAAACATGGACAGCCAAACCTGGCATTCCCATGTTTAAACAAGGGTTTTTTTTTTTTTGGCCAGATATGTGTTGCAGTTCTCGTTGTACTTTGCCGGGCCAATAAGATACATTTTTCAGTCTCCATGTGACAATCCGTCGATGAGTGGCTTGGCACTGCCTTACAAGTTCAAAGACAAAGCATTCAACATGACGTAACTTGATTACAATACTCATCACATCACGCACCTGCGGATGTGTTCAACGCGTGGACCCTGTTGGTGCCCAAGACCGGAATATCGAATCGGTAATATTGGGATTTGATTTCTTCTGCAACAACAGGTTTGGAATGGCGATCCCGTAGCTACCCAATGTGGCAAATTGGAGATCCTGTAGATCTGTACCAGTAGCTACCCTAGAGGCCGAAACTGACAATATTCACGCGGCGTGTGCGTCAGTGTAATGATAATTCGCAGTGGTATTCCTGTGTATTGGTTTGATGGTCATTTCGCCGATTGCCCAGTTAGTAGCAGACACGCGCTTCTGATCTTCATGGCATGTTGCGAAACTTTGCCCATTTGCCAAGACGTACTGTTAGTACAGCATAGCCAGGCTGAGGCAAATCTTACGACATGCTGTGCTGAGAGCATTGCCTCAAATTACGTGTGTACCAGTTAAACTTTGCTTGGCAAGGTGGACTAACCTGATTGTCGGTACCATCGTGGGAAAGGTTAAAAATTACAAAGACAAAGTATAATGGCCACCTAGTCTGGGGCCAAGTCATGCCTCCGGTCCTGAATCGTCAGGGCGACTCAGAGGCACTATACCAGTCGTAGCATGGCGTAGTGAGCGAACCACGACCTTTTCCGACAGTGCCAGGCGAAAAAACTTGCTAGTCCAAAACCTAGTTTGCGGTGCGACTAAATTTGGACACAGCGCGATGTGTATACCTTGACGTACCATGAAGCGCAATTAGAATTGATTTACAAAGCATTCTATTATAAAGGTTGCAGTATGAGATGGATGGGTTAGGGCTAAAATAAAACAAGAAAACAGAACAGCAAGGATCAGAATAACCATTGGTACAGTACATACATGCACGTCTTAGTGATAAGGCTAGGATTAGACAAAAACCCTGCATGGATGGTGTGTCAAATAAGAAACGAAAGTCCCAGGTATACAACACAGTGCGAATTTGTCATGAGGCAAAGGTCAATTATCAGAAATCATGCGCTGAGCGGCAATTCCAGCACAACAGGCAAAATTCCGATCAACCAACCGCAGCGTTGTTGTAAGGGTGCGGTGCTGCAGATCGCGCCGGACATATGCACCAGCATCCAGGCTTGGCATCGACCATCCGACTGGCCAAGTGATGCAATTTGATTTGATATTACGGGTGTCACCAATCAGCTAGCGCCAAATTGCAGGTCAGAGGCTGAAGGTGACAAAATTCCAAGGGGGTACAACGGTGTGTCGTGATTGTGTACGTGTACGACATGCGGCATCGCCAATGGGATGAACAGATGGCAAATGAATTAGCTGACAGGACACCAAAAAACCACTTTACGTCCATTCGTGTACGTGGAACGACACATCGCACAGCCATGGATGCATTTCCCCTCAGCCAGCCCTTTGTGGTTTGAAACGGCGACGCCAATATCAGCTTAGCGCTGGAAGGAAAGGGACGCCAGCGTCAGGTGGACCACCATCTCGTAGTTGTGATTAGGTGCGTTTGCTTGCTCACCGCTGAACTGACGTCTCGAACCCCTCGTTTGGATAGAGAGCCGAACATGCAATTTCCCTCCAAGTGGGGGACGCTACTGGCGGACACGACACAAAATATGGGATAGTTAGATGGCGGCTTTGCCAATTGACAAGACGCGAATTTAATCACAATAGTTCGTGGCATAGAGCATGCCAAGACAAGGATCTGGGATGTTGCATGTACAGCAGTCCTCAGCGGAGTTCAATTGTTACCCAGCCATATCATCAGCGACGCTAGCTGTGCCACTCGTTCTTACATGCGAATTATGTTTGATGGCTGTTACGCGGGGGGAGGGGAGTTGCTGGGTGCGGGGGATTTCAGGCTACACGCTTTATGAATGTGAATTCATCATCATCCAATGCAGGAATGAAACCACGAACGCGTTTACCTTTTTCAGAGCTTGTCTTGCGCACACTATGTAGTGCAGTCAGCACTCAACTCGTATTACACTCGTTTATACTTCAGATGTAGCACATATGAGCACAGAGCTATTACAGTAGGCGTTGCAGCACAAGTGCCTGTAGTAACGGCGCGCTGCAGCTTTGACTCGTGGCGAGAGGACTGCTGCACGTCCTGTGCATGCACCTTATGTCTGAGGCAAATCCAAGCAACCTTGGAGGGGGGAACAGGTAGCATTGATGCTCATCAATTGCCCTGTGCGTGCCAAACATGAGCCGGAAAGGGCGGGACAAGTGAGTTTATTTTGCTTTGCTGTATGGACGTTGAAAAGAAGCGAGACAAAGAGCAGGGTACAGAACATGCGTTTCTGTTACACTGTTAGGAGCATGAGCCGCCTTGTAGAGGTTATCAGGAGTCGGTCTCTGGGACATGGCGATGGTTGAGCGCAAAGCACGCGTATTGGAGAAGAAAACGACAGGTCGACGGCATCAACTTGCGGATGTGTATCCCGAGCGCCACATTGAGGAAGACCCTTGGCCATTTCATCATCAAAACCACATGTCAGCTGCAGAAGAACGGACAAGTTTGGAAGGTAGCTGGGCTTGGCTGATGGCGGAGGCGCCTCCAAAACTAAGTGTGCGGCACAATGGCCTACATGCAGATTCATCCAGCAGTCCATGAACCATCGCATTCCGTAGGTGGTTGTTCGTATAGTATTGGTCAGTTGTCTCAAAAGACGGGCGACCCTGTGTCGTCATCCTGGGGACTGGGGTGCATTAGCAGGCTGGGAAAGTGGGCTTGCCGCTGATGGCGAAAAGGGTGGCATTGCATGCATGAGCGACGTTGCAGAAGGCAGAGGATGAGGGAGATGCGCTGGCTTGCCAAGGGTGCAGAATTCCAGGAGGACAGGTGCAAAAGGCCGCCGCACCAATCGGAATATGGGCATTGCTGCGTCAAAGTCAGCAGGAAGAAGGACGAGCGGCCAGCTGATATTATCCAGACGGTTGGACGGACCAGTTGTGAGGAAGAGGGAAAAGAGCAAGCACTTGCAGGCAAGACATGGTGTGTGCACTTATTACTGCATCCCATGGATGCGCAGAGGTAGACAGGCCTAGATTGCTCTTTTGATACTCATATTTGGTATGCCTCTATGTGGGATGGTTACTTCGACGATGCCAGTGTGACACAAGATGATTGATGCCAAGAAGGAGCATTCGGGCGGACATTTTTTTTTCTTGGTGAAGAGCACTGACGGTAAGGAGCGAATAGCACTAGTTGAAGATGACACAAGAATCTTAGACATGCCAGTGCTGTATTGGACGAGCCTAGCTGGGTTACACAGAAGCAAGTGGTGTTGACGCGCCTCCACCAGATGTGAATTGTGGAGGAGGATGCAAGTGGCCGATGAACGGAAGCTGTCAGTGTCCGTTTGTAGATGGATCCTGCAGGCAGATGCAATATGCCTCATACTGTACAGTATGGAATTGGCGGCTGATGGTTAAATGAAGCGAGCCTTTGGAAAAAAAAAAAAAAAAAAAAAAAAAAAAAAGGTATTCGCTGCATTCAATCAAGCCCAGACACCACAAAAAAAGAGTGGACGCGGCGTGACAGCGATTGGGTGCAATGAGATGAATTGGCATCAGAAATAGTGGACAAGGCAGGTCTTAACCAATACAGGACAATACGGAGGAAGAAAAAGAAAAAAGGGTCTGCTAGAAGGGAAATGTTGTGCCGCATTCGCTGGAGGAAGAAAAGGCCGATCAGCAGCGGCGAGGAAGATCTGAGCGTCAAACATTGCCTAACCCGTTTGCATTGTTTAGGGGGTTTGGGGGCGTGGACGGGTGGATTAGGGGAAGGGTTACAGCACATGCAAGCCCTGTACTGGTCGGCGTTACTGGTAGCGAGACCTGTGGCGGCATGGTTTTGTAAGCATGACTGGTGACTCTCCTCTCCAAGATAATTTCTACAAGAATTAATGTAGTGAACAAAGCAAAACCAAGAGCAAATTCAAATTAAATTCAAACTAGACTTTGATTGAAAATTTTATTATGTAAAAAGTATACGGTGACTGTTCGGTGTGACTGGTTTCAATAATGTTTATTTGTTTTCAAATGCCCGCCAGCCTCGGTCACTGTCCATTGCATAACGGCACGTGTATGGGTGAGTGACTTTCTTACTGACAAAGAGAAAACCTGCAGGAGACAAACCGGGACGCAGAAGGGGAAAATTGCCCTTCAGGGCTTAGATTGAGTGCAAAGTGAAATTAAGCCCTTGGGGAACACGACCCGAGGTTGCAACGTTCCACACTGACAATGGGAGAAAGTCTGTTGACTAAGGTACTTGCTGTAGCCCGCCTACACTGTGCTGCAGGTACTGTACCAGGTGTAAAGAATGTTCGCCCCAAGGATAATTTTATTACTGTTTGCATTATGCAATTGACGGTAGGAGGCCTGCTCCACTGAGCCGACCGCCCTCTGACCCATCGGACCAAGTAGTCCTGTGCGGCGGTGGGAGGGGAAGGGAAGGGGGGATCAAGGGTCAGCAAATTTTATTAGTGGTCCAAGTACAGTATTGCTATTACAGCGAGACGAGCCAGTCGGTAGGGCAGGAGCAACGGGGGATGAACGTAACCACCTACAAAGTCCAGGTAGACAGTGCATACAGTACAGTACAGAAAATGACTGGTGGAGCAATACTCTTGACAAAGCGAGGAGCAGCAAGGCTTACTTGCCGAAGCAGCAGACTGCGCCATGGGGAGGGGCAGGTACCTGTAAATGCCCTGTAGCGTAGGGGGGAAGCAAGTACAGCAGGTGCTAGAACCCCCGAGGCACAAATCCCGTAAGCCCACAGAGTATAGTAAGGAAGGGGGCGACGTACTGTCCGCCACGGTAATTTGGTGCTCGTCCTGATCCAGCCAAGCCGCACAGTGCGCGCCAGGACTCTCTTGGTGTGTGTCTGTGGCCTGTGTCAAGTGCAGGTCCTCTTTTCTTGCGTAAGTGGACACCACATTTGCCAAGCCTGTTGCGCTGCCTTGCACTGTGCACTGTGCAAAGTACCGCTGGCAGCTACAGTGCCAGAAAGGAAAAAAAGAGGCTGCCGCACCATAAATAATCAGAATTAATAAGTACCATATTTTTGCGGGCAAAGGCTAAAAAGCACGACGTGACCCCCCAAAACTTCCCCTTCTGGTTCGCTGAAAAGCGATATTGACCCATTTCTTCCTCTGCCTCCCCCATCCGTCACCCCCCCAAGCCCTCTGAAAAAGGCCGCTCTCTGTCCATCCCGACACTTTCTCTCGCGCTCCTCTCTAGAGTTTAGCCACTTTTGTAGGGCCCTCTTATTCTCGCTCTTCCCTTTCGCCCTCCCACTTTACGTTAGAAAAGGTCTTCGACTCTTTTTTTATTATTTTTTTTATTACCTCGTCTTTTCTCTACACTACATCTTTTTTTTCGATCCCAAAATCATTGCAGATTTGGCAGAGTTTCAGTGCCTTGGTTCCTTTGCTGAAGGCCTTTGTGCGTTTCTCTGCCTTTCGTGCCTACTCACGGTAGCACCGGCGACTGCAGTGCACCACCATCGACAGAGCCCGTATTCCGAACGCAACCTTCAAGGGCTCGCGTATTGGTCATCGCAAAACAGCAACCCAGCCCGGATTTCTTGGACTCCGTGTTCCTCATTGCCCGGATAGCCTTGTCTCTCCTGAGCTCTGCGACCAAAATACATCATCTGGAATTCCGCCAAGACTCGGACCCTCCCACCCATCGAAACACCAACGACGCCCCAAGCCACTACCATCACCACCAAGTACCCTCGTGTCTTGGCGCTACTACAACACCGACGTATAACGACATCATAATTATTACTTGGCTGCCATATTTTCCGCATCGTCAAGTTTTAATATTTTGTCCGTTCGCTTTCCGTTGTTTATTCCTCACAAACCTCACTATTACAATACTTAACTTTTGAGGTCACGATGACTACCGTTGCGTTATAGCACTACCGTCCTCTGGGACAACTGATTTATTCGTGAGAGTTGATAACTTCGGAGTCTTGCTCTTACCATCTATCGAAATAACAAAACATCAACATATAAAAGACGGTGCACCGGTCTGCATTTCTTTTTCTTTGCCCGACGCAAGAACCTGTTCTACATACGAGGCTTCTACAGCTACATTTGCTTTTACAACCACCTCGCAGCGTTCCCATTCCCTGGAACTTCACGCGATTACCGAATCTGAATTCGTCGTTGATCGACTATTGCTTCTATAGCTTCAACACAATACCACTACCCTTCGATATAGCGATATAACCTTACATGGAACATTACACCCAGTTTCCTTCCTACACCATGAACTCCACGATAGGAATGGCTCAATCGCAGCCTGCACAACCCCCTGTATGGGGCTCACATACCCCCGAGGAGGATGACCTCGATGAACCTCCAGAGATGGCTATCCGTCAGGCAACATCCCAATCTCAGTTTCAGCGAACCGCCATCCGCAAACCTGCCGACCAGTCTTCTCTCTTGACCAAGGCTTTCATGAAGCAGTCCGACGATGACGCTCATGAACCGGCACCGAGCATCTTGCGCTCTACTCAACGCCGTCGCTCCATGACCAGCAATATCAGCTTCGCCTCTACCGCCGACCTTACCAGCGACACTGGACTGACCAGTCCCTCCCGCACAAACACGCCCAGCCCGCCAGTTCCTGAGATGGCTATGCTTCGCTTGCACTCCAACTCAGGAAACAAGGACGCCCCAGCTGCTGTACCAGCTGTGCCTGTGACTATTGCTGGCCAAGAAGCCCCCAAGGAAGCTCCTCGCAAACGCTGTATTCAGTTTGTGTGTGGCAAACCAAACCCTCCCCAGCAGCCAGCTCCCATCAACTCTGCCGCCATGGTCAAGGCCCCTTCCGCCCAGGAACAGACACGACGTCCCTGCATCCGCTTCGCCTGTCCTCCTCGTCCAGCCTCGACTCAGAACACTCCTCCTAACCACGTTCCTGAGCCGAACAACTTGCACCCAACATCCAACCGCTCCGAATCGCCGTCTACCCCTCGCAAGTCTTCCGCCATCGCCACTGCTATGTCCCCTTCTCGCCATTCGCCCTCTAGCCGCTCTCCTTCAGCTCGTCGCTTTTCCAACAAATCCCCTGCAACCAGACCCAAATATCTCAGAGCCAACTCGAAGGACTTGGTCAAGGATGGCTCTCAGTTCCACGAGTTTGCTAGCGGCTTGTCTCGTGAAGATGACTGGATCCGACAGGACCACTCCCGCTCTCATACTAAGCTCACCATCAATGATACTCTCACCAAAGAGATCAACTTCCGCCGCCTGGCCGATGAGGCCGAGGAGGAGGAAGAGGCTGAGCGTGAAGAGCGAGACGCTATTGCTGAAGCAGATGACGACGAAGACGAGGATGAAGATGAAGATATCGAGGATGACCTCGATGAATACGATGAGGAGGAAGACGAAGACGAAGAGTACGATTCTGATGGCTACTACACAGACGAAGAGACGGGCTTTGCCGAGTCTGACGAAGAAGACGAAGAAGAGGATGGTATGAGGCTCTGGACTCCTAGCGCTGGCACTGTCACTGCCCAAGTGTCCAGCATCGTGCGCCGCACTTCCGTGGACGCACATATGTCCGACTCCTCCATCGACAGCATTCATCGTGTCAAGGCCCGCCGTATCAAGCCCGAGGCCGAGACTCCTGATCTTCCCGACAGCACCGATTTTGTCTGTGGTACTTTGGATGAGGACCGCCCTCTTGAAGAGGCTTATATGTCTGAACTGGCTGCCCGCCGAAATGAGAAGCTCCGCGTCATCCCCCAAGATATCGATCCCAGCTTCCCTACATCCGAACCTGACGACGACGACGATGATGTGCGTGGCAACAGTGACGGCGAAGGATGGATGCACGGAGAGATGGAAGATCTGCAGCAGGGAGGTCGCAGAAGAAGCGAACAAGCATCTCCTCGTAAATACCACTCACCTCCTCCTCGCCGTTGCCGTTCACCACCTCCCCCTAAGGCGGCAACTAAGCAGGTGCCCAAAAGGCTGCACTCTCCTCCCCCTCCCAAGGCGGCAGTGAAGGCGATTTCCAAGCGACACCATTCTCCTGCACCTGATGCCCGTCGCTGCCGCTCCCCTACTCGCCTCTTCGACGCTCGCTCACCACCCAAGCGTGTGCGCTCACCAGCGCCACGATGTGCATTCACCACACCTATCCAATCCCCTCGCCAAGGAGCTAACGTCAAGTTTCACCTCGCCGGCCGTCCAGGCATGATCACCACCAAATCATTGCCTCGCCCAGCCGCCATGTTTGGGCCCATGAAGCATGCACGCTACCATCAAAAGCATCAGCGCGGCGAGGACGCCCACATGCGCGGAGCTATTGACATCGTCAAGGGCCTTGAGCAGAAGCGTCAAAGACGCTCTGAGAAATTCTACCAAAAATACTGCAACCGCGCTCGTCGCGGACAGATTCCCGAGCGCAAGGCGCAACCGGGCAAGGGAGCCGAGCGCATGAAGGAGCTGGGACTTCTCATGGCCGGCAAGAAGGACCAAGGCAACTATGTCTTGTCCATTTAAAGCGGGAAAATACACCTGCATGGAAATTACAATTACAACTACAATACGATAACGACGTTATGACAGCTTTTTAACTACATCTTTGTGTATATATTTGGGGCGTATAGTCTCGTACATTTTAACGCTAGCACATATTTTATAATCATGGACATAAAGTTTCAAGATGACATATGATAATACCATAACGTGCATCCTAGTGACGGAGATGTATGCTACTTGCAGATAGCCCGTATGTTTGATTTGTATGAATATGCACGTAATGCCCATCACCCGTCATGATGCGCATGCGGCCACTTTGAACGGCCACCTCATCTTGCAGTGCCGTTCACGTGGCTGCATGCCGATGCGGATAAACGCACAAACACGGCCTTCAAGGGAGCTTGAACTGAACCGGATGTGACGGTTGTCTGTTGCACAACATGGCGCCGAGAACTACGTGGTGCTACGTGGTATGCAAGTTATATCGTGAATCAACCTTAACTACGGCCTTGGAATATCTCACTCCAGTGCAGCGCAGTGGGCATCACGCGTATCTTCGAATCAATCACTAACATTGCATATCTCAATCGTCGGGGAGCCGGTAACGGAACTGTAGCATGATCAAGTGCTGCAGCGTGTTTTGAGCTGGCCACCAGTGCCTTATTCTGTCACACTGTTGGGCACCAAAGCAGACACACTCTGGAAACACCACCCTAAGAAACGACCTGGTGGCTCTGGCTGGGTCCCCTCACTCGACCTTTCAATGACCGCCACGTTGGGTGAAAGCACCCACATCATGCAAGCCCCCAAGAGCATGGCGGGGACTGCTGATGAGCAGCGTCTGTAGAAGAGAGAGAAAAAAAAAAATTACCAAAAAAAAAAAGGAAAATCTTCATCTCAAGGGCGCTTCCGCTGGGGTAAGGAGGCGATCTACATGTACTCATTGGATTGAAAGCACTGGTGGCATTTGCCGCCGAATTGAAGGAAATTAAGCTAAACCCTTCCGCCAGTTGCTGATGGCTTGCTGGATAGTCACCGCCACTAGAAGAAAACATGTACAGTACTGTAGAGTTGTTTGTAGGGGGGGGGGGGGGGGGTGTCTGCCTATGAAGTCGAACAGACAATGGAGGGGAAGAGAACGCACGGTGAGAACCATGTACCACTGTATAAGAGACAAAGTGCCGGGGACTTAGTCAAGTTTGCCGCCGTCAGCAGGGTTGACTGCATGAACTGGGTCGATAGAGATGGCGCCTGCAAGGTTCGCTTGGTCGGGGGACGTTGGTAGTTGCAGGGGCCGTCATGCACGCCATAGAGCATGTAGAGTCGCTGGAAATCTTACACACAGAGTTGAACGACGCGCTGCAACAGACCATATATAATGCATAGCTGGACAAGTTTTCGATCTCCTCCCGTTCCTGCAGTCCGTTGCTTCGTCCGAAGCGGCGTGGTAATGTGACGCCCTTTCGCTGCTCTGTCAGTCTAGCTACTTTTGAGTCGCAATTTATGACCCTGCTCATTGAACATTGTCAATTTGACGAGAGCCACTGGTCTCTCCAAAGCACGGCCTCCGGAAGGCTAACCGGGCACTGTTTAACTTCACTTCAACCACATGACCCGCACACCACTCTGTACGGTTCAGAAGAAAGCCGGCGCAAAAGCCAGCCCGCCAAAATCATCATCAAGATGAATAGCGGGGATGAAGCTGTAATTGCTTCACAAGATTGGCGCGTTTTCCAAGATGAGCTGAAATGAATGGCGCCCGAAAATAAAAGAGCTGGACCTGTGCTAAGGGACCTGCAGCCATTGCGGCCTCATCACATCGCTTATCATTAGTGGTGTGATTGGAATATGTCTTGGTGACAAGCCTGGTTCGTTGATACCCATTAATCCACTCCGACTCCATGTGTGTCGTACATGAGAGACTCACGCCATTTTAATCACAGTCGGCTTGCCGCTGTCGCTGCCATCCAATCCCGACACAGAATCTCATCTGTGTTGACAGCTAATTTCCGGGGCAGCCTGAATTTCATGGCGGCCTCCCAGGGTGAACGCATGGATGAGTCGACCTGGCTGAGACAAGAAACCGACACAGTAATGAAAAATTTCTACAAGAGATTGCGTCCTTTGTTCAATCTCGCCAGAGCCCTAGCATCTGGTACAAGTTGACGTAAATTTGCTAGCTGGGGCTATGGAGACGCTGGAGCTGCCCTTGACCAGTAGGCTAGGGTTGTAGACGGTGAGGCAAATTGGGGTGGCACTGGACATATGAACAAGAGCCATGACATATCATCAGTATTAGCAGAGTAGCAAATATAATAATAAGCACCCTAATTATCGGTGGGGAAAGTGATTAGTCGTTGGAGGAAGCTGTTAACAACAGTTGGCCGTAGAAACCATGCCAAATGAAGCAAGGATGCTTGAATCCCGAGAAAATAAATGAGCACAGGGACATGATGACGTGCAGAATGGTCACGGCAATCCCCAACGGCTGTGCCATATAAAGTAAGTACTCTATCTTGATGCAAGAAAGCGGCTAAGATCAATTCAAGAAAAGCCCTGTGATGACGTTTGCTCACCCAGTCGCAGGGTTGGTCTGTCTGCCATTCACGGGCTAAACTATGATGCTCTCCGCATATGTTGAAAGGATTGGCACAGTACGTCGCCTGTCGATTTGAGGGACAGCTCGTATCCGTGGCCTGTTAGTTGGACACGCCGGCGAATTAGACGGAGTGAATAAGAAGTTCAACATGTTGTCATGGGATGGAAACAGGAGCTAGCTTCTGGCGTGCCACGAGTTGCTGCCCAGATGGGAAACCTTGGTGTCCATTTTAGTGTCAGATTTTCCCAATGTAGAATGTCATAGCTCCTAGCTCGAACTGGATATTTGCAGTCGGCGTCGATCCTCCGGTTAGCTTCGCCTCCGTCAGGGTATCATATGACAGCTCCTCGCTGGCAATCAACTGTTTTCTGGGTGGCTTTGGAAGATAACCAGGGACGGCCAGCGGAATACTAATGCAGTGATGGTGTGCAGGACTGGTGTGGCTATGGCAACAGCTTATTTGCCAAGTTCCTACGCTGTTCCCGTTCCAGGCTGGCGAGTCTCATTTAGGGTTGATGAGGTAGACAAAGGATGGACGACACTTGCGCGCCGCAGTGTCAACCTTAAGGCAGTGCTGAAAAGCACGGTGGCCGATCGCCATAGTGGATGCGAAAGCCATCGAGAAACAAACAGGCTGCTACGGTTGCTTTGCACCCCATTCGCTGTGGTTCGGTCCTAAGCGATGGTCAGCACGCATTGACGGCGTACTACCTCGTCACTTATTGTTAATAATTGGCCTCGATACTCAAAAACGGGCAATCACTCTCATAGCCGCTTAGGTACAGGCAAGTTGATGGCTGATGTGCTCTGCAACATATCCATGCAAGCGGGGAAGCAAGCTCTAGTGGCTTCACCTGGTGCCGTATCTGCGACATGCCTGACAGAAAATGGAAACTTGAGCAGCTAGACAGTTATTGGTCACCCAGTTTGGCACAGGCCGAAGGCGTGGCGAGAAGCATTCAGACAACTATTGGGTTTCAATACCGTGGGGCAAGTCGATCACGGTAAGGGGACCAAATGCTTGCAGGATGCATTCAAGTCAATGGCACAGCTACCATATGCAGCACGTTTCTTATTCTTAGCTTTGCGTGTGTAGTGTACCATTGGTGTACCGAAATGGAGAGCAGTTTTCACACCAGAGCTCCGCAATTCCGGCATGGCGGCGCTGGATTGGCACAGGGCCAGTGACTGCTGGCTTCGGTTCCCTTCTTGTCTCGTTTCCCGTTTCTGCAATGCCCTTGTCAAACATCTGCACAGACTTTGCTTTTTTGGGCACATTGGACAACGATTTGGCAGAACGTACTCGCTCCACTTGGAAGGCCACGGCCCCCGCTGCCCGTCAATTTGTAGAGGAACAAGGACTGTTCCCGACCGAGTGGGAAGGATTGGGCTCCAGCGCCACAGTCTAAACCGCTTCCATGCTAGAGGGATGACCCAGCGGGAGGGCGAGCTCCAGCAGAGGTGCAGTAGCTTGCAGGATGGGTGTGGAGTAGCAATGCTAAACATCACACGGTGAGTGCTTTTTGGGGACTGCTTGCTCCGAGTGGTGTGTGTGTGTGTGTCTTGCCCAGTGCCGGTAACGGGGACGTGTTCGTTGTGCTGTATGTAAGGGTTGTCATGCTTTAGTGTATGCATGCAAAGCAATTAGTGTTTTGACGGAGGCAGCGATGGTTGTGATGGTGGTGGAGCGCCCAAAAAGGACAAGCAACAGACGTGTCTTCTTTTAGGCCTTCTTTTTGGTAGGTGGAGGCACTTGCAGGGCCTGCCTGTTCTGTCTTGCTCTGCTCTGGGTGCTCTGGGCCACTGACGCTAGTGGATGTGCTACCTCCCCTGCTCTACCACTCAACTGGGACTGCCAATCTCACCTTTTGCCGGGACCCAACCAAGCGCCAGGTTTCTGCCAGAGCAGGAATGCACCAGGTTGGGCTTGGTTTCTCCTGTTAGTTTCAGTTTATTTTTGGTGGAAGATACTTTGCGTCGACTGTGCGTCAAGCTCGACGAAACGTCATTCAAACACCCTTGGGAAAGCCCTTGCTCGATACCTGGTCAGTAACATGCGAGCCTCTCCATCACTGCCAAATCCAGTGCTTCTCTGAACAGGTTGATCCCTTTAGGCATCGCCCTCTTGTCTTGTGTGCTGTAATTACGCCTTTGATTCATCGGCAGATGCTGCCTTTAACTTTGGTTCAATGTGTGGTAACTGACTCTCGACACAACAGGACGGCTCCATCTACCAATCCACAGCAACTCGCATCAAGTCAAAGCTTGAAAGCCAGACCAACACAAGTACCTTTTTAGCTTTTTGGCCCCCGTCTTGAGCTGGACAATGTGATAGCCCCCCGCATCGCGACCCGCCCATTGTTTTGTTGACCGCTCGTGGTACTACCATAAGTACTATACCCTGGGCGTGCCTAGCAAGCTACCCTTGCCACAGTCCGTCTCTTGGGTTGGCAGAGCTTGTACGAGCAGCCATGCGGCATGTACGGCACCCACTGCAGCTGCATGCTGGATGTCAAGGTGGGCACTTTGGCACACTTATGGGTGCCGTAGTCATGAGCACGCACACGAGGCGCCCATCCATCGTGTCGGGTTCGCTTCCGCCAGCGTGAGAGCCCCTGCTAGCTGCTCCAAATCTTGACATCTCAGTGGTGTCTTGACCACCCAGCTGTACCATGAATGTACACTGCACATTATCCCGCATCAGTCCAGGCGTAGAGCGCAATAGCGGGTCAACTTGTGCACTGGAGCTTTGGAGTCCATCCATCTGGCTTCTGGGGCCAACATTGGCACCGCTAATTCAACACGCACCTCGGGTTGATTTCTTTCTAATGCAGCCGACTTTAGTCGGAGCTATTATACCCAGCGTCATTAGTAGAAAATCCTTTGCGCTCCATGACTTTTCCGAGTCTTGCAGTGATCCAACTTACGAAGCACACACTACTTGTCACCAATGCAATTCTTGTTGCAGTCATTCGTCGATAGGTGGGCCATGGCTACCAGCTCAGATTGTTGTACGGAGTAGATTGTCAACAAATGAACATCGATGTAGCTGACGAGCTAGGGCAATTCAGGGTTACTTGACGGGCGTTGAACCAACGCTTCTCCGCCAGTCATCCAGCATCTGCTCCAGCCTTGTTGATGAAATTAATGTGACCAGGTCTCCAGACTTGGCCACCTAAGCAAGCCAAGGTGAGTGGCCCCGGCCCTGGCCATCTAAAGCCTTGCTGGGGCGTGTGGTGACCTAGAAGCACGGGGAATGCGTCACTTAAGAATATTCACCACACCCCCCTGCAACAAAGTGTATGTACATGTACTGTACTGCTTTGAGATGTAGTACATGTTCTGGCCCCGTAGTTCCCTATCCTGGTCAGTTTACCCTCTCTCCCATGAAAAGAATACCAAAGCCCTTTGCTGCCTTCTTCTCCTCAGTCACTTCAAAGTCAACTTCTTTCATTTCTTGTTGAACTTGGCAATCGAAGGTGTTCGGGGATACATCGCTAGTTATATCATCAATAACTTGATAGAACCCCGCTGACTGTGGCAGTTGGAAGAAGAAGCACACCAAACTGACACTCAAGATCCCAGGCTGTCTTGAGCTAAGAGAAGAAACAACTACAGTTGTACTTTTCTGAGCCCAAGAACCACGCCCTTTCGAACAAGCTATCCGGGCAGCATTCTTTGATGAACAGCCTGCCTTGGAAAAAAAAAACGACGGCTGGTCACACTGCTCACGAGGTAAGTCTCCCCCAGTGTAGTGACAATGGTCTATATTCGCTTCCTGGTACTTGGAAGGTTACAGGTGTTGCTGCGTAGTAGTACCGTTCGACACTAGGCTTTGCTGCTCTGGCAATTCCAACCCGCAAGAGATTAGACATAGAAATACTAACTCAGACTTGCCAGTGTGTGCGTATCTCGTCTTCCCATTCGATTTGCTGGTCGCAGCCCAACACAATCACACTTGGCATCATCGTTGACATTCATTTCCACAACCATCGTCTCTACAGGATCCATCGGAAGTGACGCTGTCAATACTGATCGTCATTATTAAGTGTTAGCATTCTTGGACGAATTCGGCACTCGTTTTGTAACGGTTCGCCTTCCCTGACTTCCAGACCTAATAACAAAAAAGTGAACTTGGGACTGTCTGGGTATTATATCCCAATAAGCCCCAGTTCATCGACAGTCAACCTGGCGGGCCAGTCGGATCACTTGCCTCAACAGGCTCCAGCTATTCAGGACAATCCAGGCACTGCTGCCGACACTTCTGCATCCAATTCTCCGAAGTCCCCGAGAACACCATCAACCCCGATCTGGACAGGCAAACGATTAACCGTTGGACAATCTTCCTCTAGCAAATTGGATACCGGCATTCTCCAGGACGCGAGGGAAGCTTCATGCTTACATGGTCGTTTGGACGGAGGCGCAGGACGTCACAATCCGATGTCACAGAGGGATTCGGCAGCTCGCCCTGCATCGTACCCATCAGCAAACTCAAACTTGAAGTACGAGCAAGACTCAGCACTATATCATCCGCCCCAACATCCAGGTGGCGATGTTGGACGTCAACCATATGCAAAGCCAGACTCTCGGCCTCGTACCCAGGCCGGCGAGGCAAACCAAGCGAAATCAATCGGAATGTACAGTCTCCTGAATCCCGCTGAGCCTCGTCAAATGCCACCGATCAATAAAGGTGTATCACCAACATATGCTCGCCAGAGTCAAGATGCAGCGGGAACTTGCACACCAGTGCAGCCGACCAGACTGTATTTACCGGCTCAATCTGCGCCCTCTTCACACCCTGGTACGCCAGTTGGCAAGGCAGAGGCCACTCAAGGAAGACCGCCACCTTCTGAACACAATCCACCCATGACCACATATCCATTTCCACCCATGGATAACTCTAGGAAGATGATGAGCCCCAAGCCACCACGTCCGATGAGCTACCAGGACCCCTCACCTCGCGACATGGATCCCAGGTACCAGCATGTACCCAATACTGCAGGGGCTAAGCGTCCACATGAGGATGCTAACAGACACGGAGACAGTGGACCACCTCATCGAGCCCATCAGGCTGCTGGTAACAACTCTCATGGGCATTATGAAAATGGTGGCCAAGGCCCACCTGCATCGTACCCAGCTGGGCGCCGCCCGGAGCAAATGGAACGCTCAGAAGTGCTTCCCTCTGAAGCGGATGGGCGCCAACACGCATCATACCAATCCCACGGATTCCAGCACGGAAGCTATGGACCAGGGTCCGCAGCACCACTGCCTCCGAATCCAAGTGCAACCGACCAGAACCCTGGCTGGTCAGATGCAAACCACAGCTCAGGCATGTCTGTCCCGGCTCTGGCCACTGAGTCTCAACAAGCCTTCATCCGCTTGCCTGGAAATGCTGCCCCAATTCCAATTCAGGTAGACTATTCTCAAGCCTCAAGAAAGGCGGACGAAAAGAGGCAACGTAACGCCAAGGCGTCGACTCGTCACAGACGGAAGAAGAAGACGTTGCAGGAGGAGAATATCCGCCAGCTTCAAGAGCTCAAAGACGAAAGGCAGCAGATGGTTTATCACATTGATGATCTCATACGGCAACGTGACTTTTACAAGTCAGAACGTAACCGACTGAGACATATCGTGGCCCAGGCTCCAGGCCTTGCCCATCAAGCCGCTGGACCGCCAAGTCCTCGACAGCCCAGTAATATTGTGTTTTATCCGGAACACAGCCCTGATTTCATCCCAGGACATAACCACACGCCGTCGCAAGGATACGCAAGCGAAACATCGTCGGTGGAAAGACCTGCACAGCGTCGACGGACTGGTGACCAGGCTGACCTGCAGGCGGCGCACAACGGAATGGCCTCCGGTGGAGTCCCCACGGGACTGCCATACCCTAGGCCGCACTCAGCAGCATCGTCTGGTCACGGCGAGAAGCTACTGCCGCCTCTCAGAAGCATTGAGGGACATGTTCCTGCTACTGTGCTGAATACGGGTGGCCAACACGAGCAGGATCCTGCCACGGGTCAGTGGCGGCCTGTCCAAACCCGACAATATGAGATAGGATGGGCGACCAATGTGCGCAGCTAATGAGCCACCGCAGCTAGGTAGGAGGCATCGGATGCAACAGCCGAGCACCGTGATGTATAATGCTCAATGCTGGGGTCTTTCTGGCACTTATGACGCGCCGAATCTTGCAAGCAGGCCTCGATAAAGTACCAGCAAAGCACCATATGAACAAAGGCAAAAAAAAAAGGGAAAGAAAATTGAAAGAAAGGAACCCCCCAAAAAAGCCCGAGATTGAACTTTATAATTTAATCAGCGTTTTCACGAGCGCAACATAACGAACGACGACCTTTATCGAATATTTAATAACGACCTTGATTTAAGATGGACGGCATCACTTTTGATTCATGTTGATTGCCTACGTTGGCCGAGCAAGTTCTGGCATACAGCACTCGCGTCTCAGGCAACCGGCGCTTTGTATCAAAGATGAAAGGAAATAACAGGCGCCACCGCCTCATAACGAAGCTGGAATGTAGTTTATTTTTTGATGTTTTCTGGAGTTTGTAAAATTGGCTAAACGGATGGAACACTCCGAGGGGATGAAAAGTCATCAAGAGCAGACAGGCTGCTTGGCGACGATAGGAGTACATTTTTAGGCTTCTGCGTTTTTGTGTGGCTATCATGCCAGGATCTTGTGTCTATTTTTGTCGTTTACCTGCAATCTGTGTTTTGTTTATGTGCTTGTATTATTCACGTTTGTTTACGTTTGTTTGCCTCTGTTTGTTTTCAGGAAAGCTATACCCCCTTTGTTAATTATCTTTTGTCTCATTTTATTGTTCCCCATACCAGGCCTTGTTGCAATTGATGTTTAGGACAGATTGAATTATTATATGACCCAAGTCAGTTGAAAATGTATATATTGCTTATCACTCTCTACCGGATCATGCGGCATCTTTGGGATTGAGACTCCGAACCCGTATTTTGACGGCACCATTGTAACCTATGACAGGCACGATTATGAACTGCAATTGACATTCAAGTAAATACAAAATGTTATTTTCACGTGGTGTTGAGATACAGAGATCGAGCACCCAGAGCAGTAGTAGTGCCTGGGCTGTGGTGAGCGACGACACCCCCACTTCTTGAGCGCGTTCATTTGGGCAATGGGTAGACTTGGCGACTCCATGCTTTGTAGCGACTTGTGATTCTGCATTGAACAGCTCTGTGGCCGGCTTATTTTTATTTATTTCTATTTTACAAGAATGAAGCACATGTTGTTTTCGGTTTACTCTGCTTGATCAACTATACACTACGCCTCGGCCGCTGACGAGAGGCTCTTGGCGGTGCATCAAAGATGACAACCAAGACATCAAGAGCAGTTGCGAGAGCAGCCACAAGGGTGTACAGCCCCTGGAAAAGAAGTTTCGCTACGTCTGTTATTTTAGACAGGCCATTTAACACCTCGTCACTCGAAATCAAGCTGGACGCGCCAAATGGCAAATCGTGGAAGCAGCCCGTCGGACTGTTCATAGGGAATGAATTCCGCCCATCCAAAAGCGCCAAGCATATAACGACAATTAACCCTTAGTGAGTACGAAACCGCGAGTGACAGGCAAATTTCAATGGTGGTTATTGACGTCGCATCAGCACCGAAGACGAGATCTGTTCTGTCCACGCTGCCTCCGCCAGCGATGTTGACAGTGCTGTTGCTGCAGCTCGGCAGGCATTTCGCAGCCCAGACTGGAAGCTATTATCCGGCGCCCAGAGAGCGCAGTTAATGAACAGACTTGCAGAATTAGTTGATCAGCATGCGGAAATTTTAGCAACCATTGAAACTTTGGACAATGGCAAGCCATTCAGCGTATCCAGAAGCTATGACGTCCCTCATGTCTCAGAAGTCCTGAGATATTATGCCGGCTACGCAGATAAGCTGCATGGCAAAACTATTGATGTCGGGCACGATAAGATGGCATACACACTGAAGCAGCCCATTGGTGTATGTGGACAGATCATTCCGTGGAATTACCCTCTTGCCATGGCAGCTTGGAAATTGGGACCAGCCCTCTGCTGTGGTAACACCGTTGTGTTGAAACTCGCTGAGCAAACGCCGCTTTCGATGTTATACATGGCGAGCCTGATTAGAGAGGCAGGATTCCCTCCCGGAGTTATTAATATTATTAACGGCCGAGGTGCGGAGGCTGGAGCCGCTTTGGCAACCCACCAAGACGTGGACAAAATTGCCTTTACAGGGAGCACAAAGACTGGAAAAGAGATTATGAGAATGGCGGCTGGTACAATGAAAGCCATCACATTGGAAACAGGAGGCAAATCACCCCTTATTGTCTTTGATGATGCCGACTTGAACCAGACTGTAAGATGGGCACATGAAGGCATCATGTCCAATCAGGGACAAATTTGCACAGCAACATCAAGGCTGCTCGTACAAGATGGCATATACGATTCATTCGTGGAGAAGTTTTATCAATTCACAAAACAGGCATCTATACTAGGAGATCCATTTGAGGAGTCCACGTTTCAAGGGCCACAGGTGAGCCAGCAACAGGCTGCACAAATCGAGTCATTCATTGCATCAGCCCGATCATCCGGCGTGGAGGTGCAGCAGGCACATCACGGGAACTTTCCGAGAAAAGGTTTCTTTGTTGCACCCACGCTATTTATGAATACGGAAACATCATCGCCTGTGTTTACGGAAGAGATCTTTGGGCCATGCGCGGCCATCGCCCGGTTCCACACGGAAGACGAAGCTATAAGCATAGCGAATGACACCAAGTACGGGTTGGCCAGTGCAATATTTACAAGAGACGTGGCGAGAGCGCATCGAGTGGCAAGAGAATTGGAGGCTGGAATGGTATGGGTCAATAGCAGCCAGGACTCAGATGTCAAGGTGCCATTTGGTGGTATTAAAGAGAGCGGGATAGGAAGGGAGTTGGGAGAGGAGGGCTTGAGGGGGTATTATACGGTGAAGGCCGTTCATGTAAATCTCACGGATAAGTGAGATGTATGACTAAGTAGTTCATTTATTGAATGAATTTTGCGCAAAAATTAAGAGAGCTGAGCCCGTGGGGTGTTGATGGCGCAGTGTACTTCACAGTCTGCGCTTTAAAACAATGGCCTCTACGATGGTGTTTAGCCTCAACCACACGCCACTCGTAGTGGTTTAATGTTTTCAAGGCAAGCTCGGCGCATAATTGATTTATCTACAATAAGTTACTACGTTTAAACAAAACAAAAACAAATTCCATCTAATTCTATATCGGCCTGCCATCTGATCTTATCATCTTGGCTCGGGACCGTATCCTGTGTGGTTCCACTTTTCTTTTTATTCCGGACATCTGGCCTTGCGCCGTCATCGTCAACGCCTTTAATCACATCTTCGAATCCAACAGCATTACCACCACCACTGGCTTTTCGAGATTCTGCGCTTGATCCAAACCCCAACACATCTTGCAGAAAAGAATCTCAGATATCTCTGCCACTGCAGGCCGACGGCACATTGACAATGACGTCGCCTTTTCCTTGCGCCAGGGGCAAGGTCGAATACCCCCTTTACGCCGTTGACTATGATCCAGATGATTCTTCACGAATCGTTGTTGGTGGTGGCGGCGGCGCTGGGCACTCCGGTGTCCCGAATAAAATTGTAGGTTGGCAATGCGCACATGTCATGACCTGTCGCAGTGGCAGACTTGCTAACAGACTTACAACAGACGGTTATGAAGCTCGAGTCCGGCGACGAATTGCGTAATGCCGGCGAAATCGATCTCTCCCGTAAGGAAGACAGCGTCATGTCACTTACGGTCGGCGGAAAGAGCGGCAAGCAGACGCTTGTATATGCTGGAATCAACACGACTAAAGACGACATTGCCAAGGACAACAACCAACATCTGCGAATCGTCGCCATCGAACCTGCGAAGAAGGGCTCCAAAGCAGACACCGGGGCAGCAGACTTGAAACTCACAGAATCCTCCCGCACAGCTCTGTTTCAAAATCCAGGCAAAGACACTTACCAGCGACAAGTGCGCGTTTCTGGAAGCCTTGGTGTCGCGACCTCAGCCTTTGGCAAGGAGCACCAGTTGGCCATTTTCAGGACTGGTGGAAAGCCACAGCTTAAGGGCCTATTGGAGCTTCCCGCTGAAGCTGAAGCCGCTGATATTATCCAATCCGGGAAGGATGAATACCTGGTAGCGTACTGCTTCAAGCACGAACTGTATTTGGTCAGGCTAGGCAAGGAGACTGGCACCCCGCAGTTGATCTTTACGATCCCTGCGGACGAGCCCGTTCGACCTGTATTCAGAAACTTGCGCTTCCTCAGCCCCAAGTTCCTTTTGGGCGTGGCAAACATGCCCAACCACAGTAAAGCTCTGTTGCAAGGATTCAGATTACCCGCTACCGAAAATGAAAATGCTCGCCTCGCGGTGACAACAAAAATCTCCCGCAAGATTCTCACTACGAGTCTTGATGTCGCAAACCTGTCGCCTCCCTCGACCCCATATGGACCAATCGGCGAAGCTCAATTCATCGTCGCTGTTGGCGCACGAGACTCTTCCATCTCACTCTTCACCTTGTCGCACAAGTCCTCTTCTTCAATCGACCTCCTATACGACTTCCTGCCGCTCTATACGCTAAAGAATGTACACGAGATGGTCAACATTAGCGGTCTCGCCTTCTCACGCTTTGTCCCACCAAACAAGTCCACCTCGCCACAGTCTATCAACCTCGCAAGTATCTCATTAGAAAGCTCAATTGCCATTCATAGTATCCCGCTCAAGGAGGTCAAGGACGGCAAGCCGAGAAATAAAAACGCCCCGCCCCTACCGTCTCGTTACATCGTCGCAATGAAGCCCCAGTCGGCGGGCGCCGGGCGCAATGCCATCACGTTGGTTACCATCCTCGTTGTATTCCTAGCTGTTATCTACCAAGTAGTCTTGGAGGGTTACGGAAGAACCGACCCGTTGCTGGTCCCGTCTTTCCACGGAAAGCTTTCTTCTCAATATCACATCGATAAGCTGCTGCGAGAGGAGTTCCTTGCTAACATCGCTGGACCCAATCAACCCGCTGGCGAGACGTTGGTCATCAGAGAGACGGAGCATAAGCCTGCCGTGGCTGTGGAGGACGAAGCTCCCGCCGCTGATGATGTTGACGCAATCGTCGATCAGGTCGTGAAGAAGCTTGAAGTCGACGTTCATGACCACAAGGTTCATGGATCCGGCAAATCATGGGAGGACCTCGGCCACGAGCAGCAAGCTGCCTGGAAGGAGCGTCTGTACGATGCTGGCCATTGGACACAGCAAATGGGCGAGAACGTCTTCAAGGGGATAATGTTTGGCGAACTTGGTGGTGCGGTCGGCCATGCCGTGCAGGGTTAAAATGAAGTTCTCAGATCAAGAACAGGAGTTTGTAACTACAGGACTGTTTTATATACGAAATTACGTCAAGGAACTTTGAAGGGGGCAAAAGCAACATGTATTATATGAGCACAGCGCGACGCCAATATTAATTCCACTTGTAGAACTTTTTGATACATTTTCCCGCCTCACATAATGTCATTGACCATCTTACCACTCTGCGTTGCATTCTCCTAGCACATGTCTAGTCACATCCATTGGGAGCGTCATCTTAACTTCCGGACAGTACCTGTAGATGTGTTCTCGCTGTGACCTACTTCCCCAAACTCCCGAGTGTAAGAAGCCCCCACTGCCACCGATATGATAACCCATTGGCTCATACAGCCCATGCCTCCAGCCATCTAATTCCTTTACATACGTAGTCTCGGAGCTCACATTTACAACGCTTCCATATAGCGTCTCACCGGAAAAATGCTGGGCAACGGAGCCATTAGCCATATTACTTCCTGGGAGGTGAGCCATCCTCTCTGACAACCACAAATCTTCTGGTTGAGAATCATTCGGCCGCTCTTGATGCTTCAGTACTTCCAAGATACGGCTGATTCTGCGAATAGATAAGCCTCCATTGCCTCCCCATTGTTTCTCTATCTCCCATGGGGCACCGACCCAGTCGTATCCAAGGAAGTCATCCACAGTGCTAAAGCTGTTGGCGCATAAGATGGAGTCGGTTTGGAAAACAAGTAGCCACTCTGCAGGCGCAAGGAGTGATTCGTATACCCAAGCCGCTGTGAAGAATCTTGAAATCATCTCTTGGTTGGAGGTACTCATGTTGGACGGAATAGTGGCGAGGCGTACCTTTCCGCTTGCGATGTGGTTTCTCGCAGAGGCGGAGTGGCTCACTGCTAAGATTGAGGTGTCTGATCCCATGAAGAGGAATGGCCAGTCGGGTGGGAGGATGGATATGAAGTGTAGGAGTAGAGGGACGAGATGGGGGAAGGGGCGGTCTTCGACGAGGAAGGCAAGTTTAGAGCTGTTGAGCGATGGGGCTTGGGTCGTCGGCCGATATGGAAGAGAGGGTATGTTGAAATAGTTAGTGATGGAATTGGACGTTTCTTGTACAAACCTTACAATAATAGTAACATGAAAAAGCATGACGCTGTGAAGATGAGTAAGTGGTGGGCTTGCATAGTATACGTGCTGGAGTGGATGAACAGATAATAAACGAACAGTATAAAAGAAGGTGTTAGAAAGGATGCAGTAGATTAGTCGGCGTTTCAGAGCGATATTTCAAATAAATACTGTGAACAACACTGTGACCGTCTGCCAGCTGTCAACATCAACTTGCCATCAATTCACAATCATGACATTCCCGCGATATCTGTCGACTGTTCTAGTCCTGAACTGTTTGCTTGCTTGGTAAGATACAGCCCATTTAATACTTCATACTGCTAATATACCATGCTCTAGTTTCTGGCTTTTCGTCGATGGTCGATATCCAGCATCGCTTCGAGGCATCACTGCGTTTGGTAGAACCAGGCCTCGCCACCAAATATTCAATAAATCTAAGCTAGTAATTCTCATAGAGACGGATGCTCTGTCGCATATTCCCTCTCTTCTACTACACACAATTGCAGTGGTGCCTCCCGAATGGCCAATTTTGTTTCTCGGATCCAACGCCAGCACATTCAGCGTCGCCAGGACACCAGCTATCAGTCGTCATGCTTCTACGGGCAAACTTACGATATCCCAAATTCCATCACCATGGTCATTAAATAGTTCTGAGGCTGTATCCAGGATGATGGCAGATAGACGATTCTACGATGCGGTACTACCCGGCGTAGAGTGGTTACTTCGCCTCAGCCAGGACTCTATCCTTTGTGCCAACTCCAACACGAGTTTGAACGAATGGCTAGAATGGGACTGGTCTGGTGCAAAAAGGTATTGTTATTCGTTCATGTTACAGCAATGCCTTGAGCGCTAAAATGTGAGTAGGGCTACACATGACCTGTTCACCGGCTACGGTGGCCTCTCTCTGCGTCGCGTCTCTACGATTAAACGAATTCTTAAATTTCAACAGCGGCGTAACGATTCAGAGCCCGAAGACGAATGGTTCGCCAAGCGATTGACTTCCCTTCCAGTCTCTGTACAAAACTTCTCTCCAAAGCCATTGGCCGTCGAGAACATCTACGTGGAAGAGCCAGTCGGCTATTACATCGGCAACTCACTCGATGGAGAAATGTGGAAGGATCCCCAATTGCGCGGGCAAATCCTACATTACTGCCCCGAGGTCAGCCTTATTCTCGACATGAAGTTGGAGCGAGAACGGTGCCCAGAACCGCAAGGCGCTCTGCACCGAGATGACTAGACGAAGCTCGTATTGCGACAGGATTCAAGGCTGATTAAACCAATGACCAACGTTACCGCCTTCTCTGAGAATGTAGTTTATATGTTTTCTTCCTGTCATCTGTCACTGTCAGTCCAGCCTGATATGCACCTCTCCCCAATGATTCATACACAGCCCTACGTCGACAGGTCGCAACGCACACGTTGTCTCGTATTAACTACATTGGGATGCATTCTACGAACAAGCGAGCTCCCCCTTTTCATCGTTTCTATCTTGGGCAACTCGGAAATATTCCAACCAATTGTTCTGCTCAGCCCTACGGAAGTTTGCTTCCCTGCTACCTGTTCAGAGTTTTCCTCACATTTGCTTGAAGTTAATTGAAGTAATTTGACCACACGCCGACGCGGGCGCGACTACGAGCTGGCGGTCCACAGTTATGAAGCTCGAGCATTTTGCGTGCAGAGCTGCCCGTTTTTGCCACCGTATTTAATTACAGCTAATATTACTGATTTCATGGCATTTAAACTCTTTCCTATTTCGCCGTGATCAGTAGCCTCTGTTAGCAATTGTAACGAGCTGCGAAAACGGAAAGCCCTCAGTCTGGTAGACGTTTCAGCGTTTTGAAACCTGCGACAGACAAACATGAAGCATGAGCCCTTGGTGGTCCTGAATTCCTCCTGCAGTACTAGACTAACTTCTTTTTAAACACTGCATAGTATATTCTGCACTACCTGCAGGGATGCATTGATCCCAGAACATGATCAGGAGCTAAAAATACTTAGCATGATGATGTGTCAGCGACGAACAGGCTGTACACAACTGTGTGAATGATGCTGTTGCTGCCTGGTCTTGCCTTGCTTCGCCGCTTTGCCTTGTCTCTCCCACGGTTTATGATAGCAGCGATGGACCCTTTTGACCTGGGGTTGAGTGAAGCGAGAGTTGCACGGTGTTATCTCACGTCATCATTGGGTGTGGTGGTTTGGTGGAGAGACTTCTACCACAAAAAGATTGTGTGTTTGTGGCGTGAGGATCCAATGGATTTTACAGATCTACAATTGATTTGATGCTGGGAAATGAGCTGAACAAAAGATGCTCGTTGAAATAGACGTCTTGCCGCATCAAGTTCAACCTACCAAGTCACCTCAAGCTCATGCATCCCGCGATATGAATTATCATAAATTGCCCTGGTATCTGGTGATCAGTGCATGTCGGGCGGGCGGGTATAACCGTGAGAATAGATTGCGGCGAGCACACGTGCATTTTTAATGTCGAGTGCGATATGGATTGGGTGGTTTTATATGATGCAGCGTTGAAGTAGCCAAACTGGTCCAACTCATATACATCACTGGAGCAAAACAAACGAGCCAAAATTAAGCGACTAGACGTCGTGCTGGAAAATGGTATCAAGATATCCATAATTGACACAATAGGCCATTCCGATGCGGCCATCAAGGACCATCCGCCACTGACAGGTAGGTAGGGGCCACAGAAGTCGGGTCATACCGCCACAGATCAAGACAGCAACAACGCAGAGTGTGGGAACGGCAGTCAACCATGTGCCCAGTAGACAGTTGATTGCTAGAGAGTTTTCCATGTTTCACCAACTGAAGACAAAACAGGCCATGTGCGCATGCGAGGGGCTGTCAAGTCTCGTCCAAGACTTACCCTGTCCTGCTCGGCAGCCGGGTGCTGCCCAGTCCACGTTTACGGCGATCTGACATGTTGCCCAAGTTAGCGTATTGACCATGTAGTAAGCCAGCAGTCAATTCATCGCATTTGAACACAGTTGTGTGCCTCACAACGTTTCTGTTGCTTTCGAAATTCTGCCAAAATCTCAACCCGTGCGGTTGAAACCGCAGGCAGCCGGGCAATGTCAAGGTGCCTTGTCGCGTTCCCAACATCAGGACGGAAAGTACAAGCCAATGCAGGCATTCTGCAATAAAACGATTAATACCAATCCACCTCAGGACATGGACGAGGTAGCACAATCCCTGTAGCATTGCCATGTGCTGCGCCAAACCAACGCGATGCAGCACAACGAAAAATTCGGGCATGCCGACCTATTCGTGGTTCTCGAAAATGATACATCGATTTATCGTACCAAGAGAACCTGGCTCCTCATTTCCCTACCACAGAGCGACGAATGGGATCTGCTCACTGATTGACAGCCCTTAGAGTTTAATCCCATTGCGTGTGCCTCTGCTTGCTTTTCTCTCCCCGTTTGCTATTGGAGCCTTTCCTGGTTAGGCTTTGAATTGCAGTCCGCCGCGCATCCATGGTGTGTGCACACACACACACCCACACTGTAAGCTTGTGGTTGCAGATGGGCTTGGTGTTAGTGTGGAAGCGTCAAAGCGGGCAAGACATACCCCTGTCCTTCCAGGGGGATTGTAGATGGTATTGGCTAGCAAAGAATTGGGGCCCAATGTTACGATCCACAGAAAATCAAGAAGAACGTGGAAAGAAAGAAATAATCCATGCACTGCTGTAACAACCTAGGAGGTTGCTGTTTTCCAAGCAATTGAGACGCCGAAATAGCCACGGAGCCATTTCGAGTTTCTAGACTGTGGCTTAACAGAACATACTCTACATGCTGGACTGCATCTCACCTCGGTTTCTCTAAGCAGAGGTGGCTCCAATCCCGACCGTTTGGGATCATCCCGCCCTAGCCGTTTATTAGTCAAAGCCAACGCAGCAGTGGTACGATTCAGGCAACGCGAAGCGACTTAGCCTAGGTGTGTTTTGTTTAATTGCATCCTACACGTCAACAAGCGTTGGTGAATCATGTTGAAAATCGCAACTTCTATTCGGCAGCGGTAAGCGCACCACTCGAGGGCTGCAGGTCAAAAGACAGGGAGAGGCTGGAATTCGCGATAATGGGAAGCCCCTCCAAGCCAACTGCGCTAACAGGGACTACTGGGAGCCATGATGGGACATGGGGGCCACGAATATATGCACCAGGGTCTGACGAGCTGTAGCTGAGTCGTGGTGTCCAGGTGGCGGTGGGCGCCTTCATTTGGTATGTTGGTGAACGCCTGCAATGACACGATAGTCAACGCCACAAAATTGATCTCCAAAGAACCCCTAAGAATAACAATAGAGGCATGCACTTCCCTCACGATTTTGCAGACCTGGCATCTTTTGTTGGCCTTGAAATACTACGTTTTACAGCTCTTATTCAACTGCTGCGACGTTAGGTCAAAATGGTGCTTGATCATAAAACTAGCATGGCCACAACCAGGGCCTTATCAAACACTGGGTCTAGCGCGCAGGGGTCATGCCATGACCCCCGGGCATGGGTCGTCTCGATCTTGTAATTCTTTCCTTCGCTGATGTCCCTGCTGAAACAAGAAAGACTTCGTCGTTGGGATGGATGCTTGCGGCGATCAATCGTGGTTTCGAGTGCCCGCACAGAAGACCCAACGACCATCATGGTGTACTAAGGAAAATATACAGTACGCCTCTGCAAGTAATACTTTCGGGCAGTTATTGGCCTCATGTCGAGCCAACTTCCAAAATCGAGTCCTTGTGCTAGAGTTGTCGAAATTAGCCCAATTGAGAACAAAAGTCTGGCAGAGAGCCGTGACGGCCTTTGGCAATGGCCTATTCACTAGGAACGCCTTCATATAACAAAGACGAGAAAGGGTGAACAGCTACATAGATACCACAGTGGCTGATTTAGGTTGTTAGGCATGAGGACGAGCATGCATTGTCATGAATTAACAGCTTTATTAGTTACTGCACTCATCCTGCTGGCAGAGACTGGCAGTTAGGGCGAGGCACTTGGAAATAGCGACACCCGCTGTGCGCATACAGTATATTCAGTGAAGGCATTGTCTGTATTCTAGTTTCGCTAGAACAAGGCTGACCGAGGCCCACATTCCATCGGGAAGACAACATAGCACAGCAAAAGACGACAGCCAAACCCACCGCCAGGTTTGTTGCGACGGCCAATAAAGACAGTTTCTGGCACACATGCAGCGGTTATGTTAAATTATTTCGAACTTGGCACATTATCGCTTACTGTGTGTGCACAACGGTTGTATTCTCTTCACTGGCTAGTTGTGGTCTCGTCTAGGGTAGAGTTCGACTGAGCCGTATGGATGACTACTTGGTATGGCGAGGAAAAAAAAACACCAGACGGTGAGAATGTTCACCCACCATTGGTACCGGGGGGAAAACCTTGTCGAAAGGGAGGGGCGTTTATGCTTTGGCGATTGTGGCTGTCGAGGCCAGGGTTGATCTGCTTGGCTCTTCTACGACGCTTCCAGTGGTCAGCACCGCCTGCATCTTCCTCTCCCCTAATTGAAACCATCAAATTCAGCGACGAAAATAAAACACAATGGAAGCAATCTGTAGATGCGCAATGCAATGGACATAAAAATTTCAATGACGAAATCAAAATGCTTCTGAGCAGAGGTGGATGGTCAAATGGCTATGGCACCCTGTCATGTGTGTGTTGGCGTATGGGAGGTTGCAAGTCAGCTGGGGTCGAATGCAAAGGACTAAATTGGGCATTGTCGCAGTCACACGCCCCAGGCTCTTCTGTTCACTCCCACCCATCCTCGCCCTCGCACCCACTCAGCGTGGCTCTCAGGCTCCCACTCCCTGGTCCCAGTTTCCATCTCTGTGTACCTCAGAACCGTTTCATGTTCGCAGGCACTAGGAGATCCCTCATCAGAAACTTTATTCTTTGTTTCCAACCTCAACTAACAATTGATTTTTTTTTTTAAGCTTTGGCAGATGTATTTTATTTAGTTTTTATACTTTCGTGCTGGCAAGATCACGACATCATCTGACAATTATTTGCTATCCAGTCAATGATTGATTTGTCTGATTTATTCTGCACAAATTCAGCATCCCAAATAGTGGTGTGCCGTTCCAGCGAAGAGCGCTTGTCCCCAAGCCAGCTAGGTAAGGACATACCAAATTTAGCTGGCCGTTTTAGCCTTGCCCGGCACTCGACTCTGTAGCGTTTTGGAGTCCTGGAAGAGCATAGAGGTCAATAGGTACAAGCGAGCAAAGTCCCTGGCACAGGGGCCCATTTAGTGGCTGACCTCTAATCCTCAAGCCTCCATCGTGGCTCCAATGAAGCCGCCGGGGAGACGAAAAGGCTCCCTAGGTACTGTCTGCTGGCCAATTAGATCGGCGCTGTCACACCACCATGGCCATGTACCCTTGGAGCAGGTACCTGGTCCTGGTGTTATGCGCACCAGAGGTACCCACACTGAACTTTAATGATGGCTTCCCCTCTTCGTTACCAGGTATTGTGAAACTTAATGTAGGTAAATATTCAGAAGAAGAAAACAATGATAAAAACAATAAGCAGAAACAAGCAAACTGCTTATGGATTTATTATCGAGCTACCTAGTTGCCAGCGTAACCCTGTTGCTGTCTCCAGAAACTTGGGTCAGTGTTCGCTTAGTGCTATAACTTGCCTGTGACTTGTCATGGAGGTACCGCCCACCTCGTGGAATTGCGCTGCGCTGTGCTGTGACAATAATATTTTTTTTCTGGGGAGGACCCTCCCACCCCCAAGAACCAGGACACCAGTACTAGCCCGCACCCACCACCACCCACCCACCTCTCTGGCTTTGGGCTTCTTCTCTCCTTCCCTCCCTCTCTCTGCAAGCTAGTCTGGTAAAGCAGCGCTCTGTAGCTAAGGTACTTGTGTCCATTGTACTACGCTACGCCGCCAATGCTAGCAGCCCAGCCCGCCCAGCTGCCTCGCCTTGTCGTCCCTCTTCTTCGCCTTAGCTTTTGCTGGAACCACCCGCTCCCCCAAGCGCCTGTTCCTCGAAATCACCACCCATTCACTCTCGCTCTTGTTCTCTCCTCCTGCTCACTTCCCACCAAAACCACTTCCATCCATCCCTTCCCTCCTGCGTTTCTCTCTCTCCCGCAGGCTTCAGGATTTTTTGAGGCTTCCTTTTTCTGCTCTCCTCTTTTTTATTCTGTACTCGCCGTTTCCTTCGATTCTCATCAGAGTTTATTCCATTTGCCTTTTTTCCCTTGCGACGAGTGCCGTTCTATTGTCTTCCCGCCCTTTGTGAATGACCATAACGTCTGGCGCTGATCCAGCCTCGACTCTCCCGACTTCGAACCCTCACGACCGCATCTCTTTCTACGAGAAACACGACACATATTCTTGACGAACAACTCTTGTCCTGGCTGTGTAGACACGTCTTGTTCCAAGCTTTCTTGCAGCGACACGCCTTCTCACACTCCTCAGACCATTTCCGCCACGATTTACGCCGACTTTTTGAGTTGGATGCAGGCGCGATATTATCAGCGTCGCAACAACGTACATTGCTCGAAATTAGCTGTCATTTCGAAACCTTGTGCACGGATTTCGCTTGGAATGGGCTCCGTTGGACATCGCCACGTATAATACGATACGTTGCAAGCGCTTTTAGGATCGAAATCTTACGATACCTCCACGCTTGCTTTCCAACACCGCATCACGTTCCCTTTCTCTCAACACCGCCCTCTGGTTTGGACTTGAATCCGTCGATAAGCTAGCGGCCATGGCCGCCAATATGCAGCACATGGGTGCTGGTGGCCCCATGATGCAACAGCAGCAAATGCCCAAGGGTGGCAATCAACTTCAGCAATTCGTTTACCAACACTTGGCTAACACCCCAGCCCCAAACAACCTTACGTGGCAAGCCGGTATGGCTATTGGCGATCGCATGGGCAAGACCATGGAGTTAATCAGCAATATCTCCCTTGCCATGAACTTTGAGGCTGGTCGCGCAGCCGAGTTCGCCTGCACCTTCGAACGGGAAGTCTTCATGAAGGCTGTGAGTAAGGAAGACTACGATCAAAAGATGACAGCCAAAATCGTTGAATTTTTTAAGAAGCGACAGGCAAACGAATCCAACATTCAAAACACACTTAACGCCAATGCCCAAAGCCAGGCCATGATGAACATGCAAGCTCAGATGGGTCGCGGCATGGGCCAACCCAACTTTGGAGCCTTTCAGCAGCACATGCAGCCTAACCAGCTGACGCCGCAGCAGCTACAGCAGCAGCAACAATTTTTACAACAACAACAACAACAACAGCAGCAGCAGCAGCAGATGGCAATGAACATGGCAAACCAGGCTGGCCGTGGTGGGGGCCCAAACCCAAATGCCATGGGCGCCCCGAACCGACCGCAACCGATGCCCACCGAAATGTCGAGATTAGGCCCTGCCGAGAGACAGAAAGTTATCGAACTTGCCAACAAGCTTATGGCGCAGGCTACTGATCAACAAAAGGCGGGTGCTCGCATGCAGCTGCAGCAGCGCTTGTCGCCTCAACAACTTAGTGAAATGCAAGCCGCGGGTAGAGATCCTCTCACATGGTTCTTCCAGAATCAGGCTTTCCAGCTTCTTAAGAACAATAGCATGGGCCGCTTCCAGCAGACACCTCAGCAGCAACCTCAGCAACAGGGTGGCAATCAAAACCCTGCAGCCCATGCTGCTATGATGCAACAACAGCACAGCCAGCAGTCCATGCAACGCCAGAATATGATGGGCAATGCCCAACCCAACGATTTCTCGCAGTTCACAAATATGGAAAGCATTAAGGATCAACAGATGAACGGTCTTATGGCGCAGCAAGCCGGCCAGATGGTTGTACCAGCTAGCAACCGCAACGCCACACCACAACCAGGCAACCAAAATAACGCCAACCAGTCTCAGAACCAGACTCCGCGACCCGCCCAGCAGCAAAACCAACAGCAAATGAAGATGAACCCTGCTTCTCAGCAGATGCAACAAATGCAAAGTCAACAGTCCAACATGGGTCAGACGCAGAGTCCAGGGATGAACGCCGCCGGCCGTGGTCAGAACAACATGAATGGTATGGGTGGGCAAGCCGGCGCCACGTTTGGTGACCAACGCTTCAATCAAGGCGTTGCTCGACCACAGAACCCTGCTTTCCAGGCGATGCTCGCCAGCATGACTGCCGAGCAGCGCCAACAACTAAGCGCTGTTCCAAAGGACAAAATCCCTGATCTGATGCGCAGGTTGCAAGCCAACCAGATGCAAATGAATGGTGGCCAAATGAATCAAGCCGGCATGCAGAATCGTCAGCAAGGCGGTATTGGTCAATGGGATCCTAACGCTGTCGCAGCGATGGCCCAAGCAATGCAGGGAAACCGACCCCAGCAAGGGCAACCTCAACAGCCTCAGCAACAACCTCAACAACCCCAACAACAGCAAATGCAGCAGCAGCAGCAGCAGCAACAGACTCAACAGCCGGGCCAGCGTATGCCGTTCCAAAACCAACAGCAGATGCAAGCTATGATGGACTCCATGGACATCCCCCCCGCGATCCTGTCTCAGATGCAGCAGCAGATCCCGCCAGAGGTGAAGAAGTGGCGAGATCTGAAGATGTGGCTGTCCCAGAACAACAGTAGCGTGCCACCTAACATCAAGGCACAGCTCGCTGGCGTACAGCAGAGACAATTTCAGATGTTGATGGCTAGAAGAGCCACAATGCAGCAGCAGCAACAACAACAGCAGCAGCAGCAGCAGCAGCAACCTCAACCACAACAGGGTCAGAGCCAGAATCAGCTACCCCAGCAGCAGACTCCTGCAAGCATGAACCCTAACATGGCTGCCTCGCTCGCTTCCGCTGGTGGCCAAATGCCAAACCAAGGTCAACAGCAGCAGCAGCAGCAGCAAGCAATGATGAACATGAATGTGCCTCCTCATATCCTCCAAGTTACTCCGCAAGAGATAATGCAGATTCGCACGCAACGTCCCAATACTGCCAACATCCCCGATGAGCAAATGCGAGTAATGATTATGTCCATGAAGCGGACATCCTGGGTTAATCAACAACTCCAGCAACAGCAGCAATCCCAACGCATGCGAGCCCAGTCCACAGGGCAAGGACAGCCACTTGGCCCCCAGCCTGGTCAAGCTCAAATGTCGGCTGCCACTGGTCCATCGCCTGCGACACAGGCGCAAGCAACTCCTCAACAGCAACAGCAGCAACAGCAGCAACAAAACCGCGCCGTGCAACAGCAACAAGCTGCTGCTCAGAAACAGACAGGCACTGCCCAGGATCAAAACAAGGGAAAGCAGCAAGCTAAAAACCTGAAGCGACCCAGCCCAGAGGATACAGCGGAGACTAACGCTGCTAATAATGTGCCTACTGCGCGCTCCAACTCGAATTTGCCACAACAACTCCACAGGCAACCACCACAGTTCACACCAGAGCAAATTAAGAGCCTCACTCCTGAGCAACGCGCCAGATATGAGCAAGTTTTGAAGATGCACATGGCCAACAAGGATGGGCAGGCGCAAGGTGTCAATGCCAACCCCAACCCCAATGCTAGCGCGGCATCAAAGCAAGAAGCCATGGAGCGCCTTAAGGCTATAGGCCGCGAGGAGCAGAGGAATGTCTCAATGGAGAAGATGCCAGCCCTTTCCATGACCCCACAGGAGCTGAGTGAAACTGGCGCCAAGATCACAAAGATTGCTCAAGAAATCATGAGGATGGGTCGTCCACTGACGATATGGTATGCCTTCACTCGAGACGACGCTCGTGCGAGAATGTTCTTCAAAACTCGCTTCCGACTCATTAACCAATTTTCGGACGGCGAGGCCATGAAGACCTTGAAGGATTCATTTACCATTAGCTCGTCTGACATCGACCAAGCCCGCAACATGCTTCAAAGTATGGCTCGAGATGTTACAGCCAGCCAGCAGAACGCCGCTAGAGCGCAGAACCAAGGTGCAAATGGTGGTTCTGTTGCGCCGCTCAATGCTGCCAATCTGGAAAAGAATTCCCAAGCACATAACAAGATGAATCAACAACCCAAGGGTAGTAAGGCTGCTAATAACCAGGCTCCTCCCGCGCCGACTTCGACACAGCCTCCAGTGCAGATTGGAGTCCCGTCACCTCACGGTAATCCAAACTACATGAACAAGGCTAAGGATATGAACTTGACACTCCCACCTGCCCGCAAGAAGCAGAAGATGACTCAACAAGGAGGCGGGCAAGTGGCCACGACTCCCTCGCCGCAAATCAGCAAAGTAGCATCGCCCGAAGTGAAGCGACCCACTGAGCCGCCCAAGCCAGCGATTCTGTGCAAGGAGCCTGATTGCGATATGGCCACTGTTGGATTTGCTAGTGAACAGGCTCTTCAAAACCATGTCGAAGAGGAGCATACCAAGCCTAAGAAGGATCCCGTTGGATTTGTCCAGGAGAACCTTGCTCTCGCTCTTGGTCTTGGCCTCGATGGCAGTCCCAAGAAGGATGGCAAGAAGTCTAGTGAAGCTGCACCCATGATGAGCGCCACGACGTCGAAGCAAGGCCAGACGCCTGGCAACATACCTACACCGATGTCCCAAGACGCTGCAATGAAGCGCTCATCTAGTACTATGAGCCGTACCCAGGCAATCAAAGGTTCCGGCAAGGCTGATACGAAGACTGGAGCTGGCGATGCTACTTCTGGTGCTGCTGCAACTGATGCTTGGGTCAGTTCAACGATGGACTCACAGAAATTGCTCATCAACCTCGGCTTTGAGAATGGCTTGCCCAACATTGTGAACGATGCGCTCATGCTGTACCGCTCTGGCACACCCAACGATACACCTGAGTCTAGCAAGGACAGTGGCTCAAGCGAACCAACTAGCGACATTTCGGAGAACGCTGCGCTTGAGATTGATATGAACTGGCAGCACGTTGACACTGACCTGCTGCTGAACCTTGATAACGCTACCTTGGGAGGTGGATTCGGGGGCGTTGAGGGCACTCTGGACCCAACGTTGCTGCTTGATGCTGGTTCTGCTCAGGCTCCGGATTGGAATGACATCAATATTGACTTCTCAAAGCCATTTCAACTGGACACCAGCTTTTACTCGATGGAAACTTCATGATATCTGCTGGCATCTGTTTAAGCTATTGAATTTTGCACTGTTATTTGATTCGAAAGCGTTGGTTTGGTTTTGTTTTGTTTTGTTTGGGAGACTTTAAAATCTTGGAGGACTTGGGAGGTGGTTGATGACCGGACCGGCCGTCTGAAAGATACTCCTTTTGTGATTATAATATTTTGGGGGTTTGACATGGCTATGCTTTCGACTGCAAGACTTACTTTGCTGGACAAGAAAGAGGGCACATATGGCTTGAGAGCATGTTGAATTGGCTCATTTTACGACTTTTTTTGTCTTTCAGTTTTTGAGCGGTTTGTAATCCCTTTTAGGTCTGCGCTTTAAGGACTAAGGATATATACCCGGGGTTTCATTTTCTTGGTTGTTTTTCTTCACGACACGATGTTTTGTACAGAGAGCATGGTACTATTTCGCGATTTTTATTTTTATTTTTATTTTTTCACTTTTATTTTTTTCTTTTTGGGCTAAAAAAAATGGTTTGGGGGCGGTTTCAGGAAAGCAAAGGAAAGCAAAGGCAAAGGCAAAGGCAAAGGAATGAAGCTAGGAGCTGAATTATTTTGTGTTTTTTTTTATTGTTATTATTATTTGAAGGCAGAATTTCGGTACTATTGAAAGATAATTTTTGCAATTTATGAAGTGTACAATCGGGGTTAGGTGTTGTCAGTGTCTGCTTTACTAGTGATGCGTAATGTGACAGAGGGAACGCCTAGTGGTATGGTTTACGGACTTTGTTTACAGACGATATGTATTATTCCGCTAACAAGGGGCAAGATGTTTCATGAATTTGCGATTGTCTGTTACAAGTTAACGAATACGATTAGCCATTGTGAATTACTTTGTTAATTATTGGGAGATGAGGATGAAAGAAAACACGTCGTGGGTTATTACCTGGCGGACTGTGTAGGGTGTGTTGCTTGACGCGTTGGTGGGGAGCCACATGTCCCAAATAGGAAATTACCAAATACGGTTGCTAAAGAGGCAACAGCAACGGACGTCGACAACGCGCGCCGACCCGTGTTGTATCGTGTGTATATGTATATGTGGGGAGCGCCCTGTAATCTACGCCTCTTCCCGACGCTGCATCCTGACTCCAACCTCTTCTCGTTGTCCATTTTCCACTCGAGAAACCGAACCTTGTATAATTGGTAACCATATCCTGTGGTTCCTTGTGCCACTCGCCCAACCCTCCTTCTCCATACTCTCCAGCTCGCCATTGTGCCTACGTACCAACGCCTGCCCGCACAGTTGGTGCCCTGTCGACCGTCCTCCCATTTTCTCGCCTCCCGACTTCTTTCTTTGTGAACTGCAAAGAGTTCTGCCTAACTTCACTGCGCACTTCGAAGCTGGCAACTCTTTCCACTCACATACTCCTCCTGCCCACCTATTGCCCTCCCCAGCCTTATGGAGACTGCCTCACCACTTCGAAGACGCGCCGCCTTGGCTTCTTTGGACGCGAACGCGATGCCTCACTTTCAAACCGAGTCGAAGCCTATACCCAATGCCGCAGCCACTGCCGCCAAGATTGTTGCCGACAGTATTCTTGCTGCGGGCAAAAAACGCGGTTCATTAGCCGTGGATGGGAGCCCTGTCAACAAGAAGACGTGCCTGTCCTCCTCTCAAACAGGACAACCTGAAGAAGTGGACGAAGCCAGCAGTCCAGCTGCCAGCTCCGTGTTTGACAATTCAGAAGATGCGTCATGGTCTACTACAGCCACCGAGGTCGATGGCCCTACACGCACGCGAGGTGTGAGCCTTACACGGGAACAAGCTCGAGAGGTTTGTTGATTCCCCGCTTCGCCGCCACTTACACGATAATAGTTATGCTGACCCATGATTGAACAGAGAGCAGAAATTCTAAGATTGAGACTGGGTCTGGCTAGTTACAAGGTCCGAACTGGTCAAATATCTGTCCCTTTGGCAGACCTCCAAGCCAAGCCTATTCCACGAAACTTCTCCCCGGCCAGCCCTGTGGTGGAGGTATCGTCTTCCCCACAGCAGAATCAAGAACAACAATCTACACAAGAGACATTTGCCCAAGAAGACGATGGTGTCTCGGTTGTACCGGAGTCGAGCCAAGAATCGAACAGTGCTCCAGATGAGGAAGAGGCCGACGCTCGAACAAAGGGCACACCGCAAAACAAGCTTCCTGAACAAGAATCAATGAATTCAGAGTGTAATGGAGGAGCTGTGAGCGGCCTGTTAAGCCTTGCTAGAGGAGACGCTTAGACTGTTGGAACGCTCCTTTGACCAACACGCGGTGGTTTTCTTTTTTCTCCTAACGACCACTGCTTCTTGTTTAAATTATCTGAATTGCCTCTTTCTGTTCTTACTGGCATTGGTTTTTTTTTCTGTTTGTTTTTGGAGGGCTTTGATTTTGGCTGGTTAAATTGGCGTTGGGAGGGATTAACCTTTACAGGGAATTGATTACAATGTATTTTGAGGATTTGGAACCTCGGACGGAACGGGCGAATGGCCGTATGGCGGATTTTCTTTGTGAATCTGTACAGATTTCTAGGATAAGAGTCGACAGAGAGGGAGCAATCGGACTGAAAACGAATACGTCTTTGTTACACTAGACGAGTTTCTCCGTGGGACAAGAAAAGATGAGAGTCCTTATTCGTGCTCCTCATCTTCTTGACTGTACAAGATAATGCAAACGTTGACAATTTTCATCTCATTTCTACAACTCTTGAAACAAATGCTGCTGCTACTGTTATTTCGTACCATACCTCGTGGCTTCTTCGCAAATCATAAGATAGAAATCATCCCAAAACTCCGTTCATCCTCTATATAATTTCACACCCACGACTCCTCAGCTTACTCTGTCTACCTCCGTTCCACTCTGATCGATCGTCAGAACCTTTCCCCCTTTCAAGCCCATTTATTTAGTCGACAAGAATCTTGGGCTCCAAAGCACCATAGCCACGGAAGAACTGGTCAAAAAGCTTAATGGCATGGTCGACATCCGCAGTACCGCCAGTCTCGCGAATGCTGTGCATGCTCAGCTGGGGGTTACCCAAGTCCAAGGTGCGCATGCCGAGCTTGGAAGCCAAGAAGGGGCCAATGGTGCTTCCGCAGAGGGAGTCGTTGCGGACGACAAATAGCTGGAGAGGAACGCCAGCGGTACGGGCGCACTCCTGGACGAGGACGATACCAGGGGAGTTTGTGGCATAACGCTGGTTGGCGTTGATCTTGATGACGGTACCCTTGTTCATGGCGGGCTGGTGGGAGGACTCGTACTTGCCGACGTAGTTGGGGTGGACGGCGTGGGCCATGTCGGCGGAGAGGAGGAACGAGCGAGATAGGGTCTGCTCGTAGGCGGTGGCATCTTCACCTTCGTGGTGGACTTGCTCGTAGCTCTGGTCGCTGGCAGCGTCGGGGTTGCTGGGCAGGACGGACAGGCGGCGGATGACGGCGCCGATGAGGTTGGAAGTGGCACCTTGGGCGGAGACGGAGCCGACTTCCTCGTGGTCGAAGCAGACGGTCATGCGGATGGTGGAATCGGCGTCGAGGGCGGAGGCGTCGCTGACAGAGTCGATGAGACCCTGGACGGCGCAGTAAGTCATGCCGAGGTTGTCGAGGCGAGGTGAGAAGATGAATTCGTCGTTGACACCACCAATGACGGACTTTTGGGTGTCGTAGAGGACGAGCTCGAAATCGACAATGTTGGCGACTTTGGTGCCGGCTTCGGCAGCGACGAGGTCCAGAACGGCGGGGTGGTGGCGGACGTTCATCTCCTCGAGAGGGTTGAAGGGCGTGTCGTCGGATTCTTCCTTGGCGTCAGAGTCGTCTGTCTTGACACCCTTGTTGAGCTCAGCGGCAGCAAGACCGGTGATGGGGAACAGCTCGGTTTCCTTGTTGGGGTCGAAGCTGGACTGGCGGTGCAAGTGAATGGCGAGAGTGGGAATGCGCAAGATGGGCTTGTCAACCTTGACGAGCTTCTGAACAACCTGGTCGCCCTGGCGCACCATGACTCTTCCGGCAATGCTGAGATCGCGGTCGAACCAAGATGTCCAGATGCCGCCGCCGTAGGCTTCGACGCCGACCTGCTGGTAGCCGACGTTGCTCTTCTTGGACACGGGCTTGATGCGCAGGCATGGCGAGTCGGTGTGGGCGCCGACAATGGAAACGGGGTTTCCAGGCTTCCACTTCTTGCCAATGGTGAAGGCGACAATGGTGGATGTGTTTCGTGTCAGGTAGTACTTGCCACCGGGGCGGCAGGTCTGGGCCCAAGAGTCTCGTTCGCGGATAAGGGTGAAGCCGGCCTTTTCGAAGCGGTCGATGGAGGATTTGACGGCATGGTAGGCTGCGATTGGGTTAGTTTGCGTGTTAGTTTTAGAGGTGGAATTGATTTGAGGCGTGGTAACGTACGGGTGGGAGAGTCGTTGACGAAGTCGACAAAGTCGAGCGCAGCTTTGGAGGGAGCCATAGCGGAGGATGGAGCAGCGGTGGTTGAGAAGAGGCTACGAAGATGCTTTGGAAGAGTTACGAGCTGTCTAGCTGAATGATTCATGCAGCTGACCTTGAGGCAAAGAGAGTTGAAAGTGGTGGGAAGGGCGCAGGGCGGTGGTTTTGTATCGTGGTCAGATGACAAGACAGACGAGATGCTCTTTACTAAGAGAAAGGGACAAAACGCTTGTTTGGCGAGTAGTTGTTGTCGAAAAGGCGGCAGACTTTCCTCTGTAGAGACGGCCCAACCACTTGCAGAGGGGGCATTTGGGGGACTTTGGGGGCCGGTTGTGGGGAACTTTGGGGGCCTGTACGGGTCGCTATAGGCCGATGCTGGCTGGTGCGGGCACGGTACAAAGCTGTAAAAGGTCGCTGTGGGTGCAGGTGCGGAGGCCCTTTTGCCATCTCCGGCAGGTCGTCGCTGGCACTGAACGGCCAAATATAATAACGCATGCTTGCAACAGGGGGGTGATTAGTACATTCGCTGTCTACTAGTAAAATTCTCAACGCCTTTTTTAGGTTGCTTCGGGAATTGGCCTGTTTGTGATCCCGCTACAAGCCGAGCCAATTACTGTCCGCTGTTTCCACCGTTACGGGAACTGCACCCGACAGGATATAGACAGCTCTACTTACTGTACCTAGGTAGGACGATTGACTGTTAAAAGAGCATCTAAAATTGTTCTAAAAATAAATTGATATCAATAATGACATTTAAGTCATATGTCTAAGCTGTAAACTATGCGTGTGTCCTTCTAATAATTGTATCTTCCTTGTTTTCCCAACGCCTTGATACAAACAAATAGTAAAACCACGTTTGTAAATGCACAAATACAAAATCAAAATCAAAATCAAAATAAAAAGCAAGTGCTAGATAACAGGAAAAATTAACCAAGGAAATGACTTGAAAAACACCAGGGCTCTTTACAACTCATGTGGTTGAGGAGTGCTGTAGCCGCTCTCAGCAAGACTCTCCTTGCCTCGCGATTCACTCTTAGCCTTGCGATCAAACACAAGACCAGGGTGGCCAAAGCACAGAGCAGAGGCAGCAAGGACAATGACAACACCCTCGAGGATAATGAAGGGGATCTCCTCGCGAATCAGCTTTCCGTCGTAACCATCCTTCAACTCAGCAACACGGTAGGCGCAACGGGCAAGAACCAAAATGCTTGCGGCGGTAAGACCAGTGAAGAAAGTTTGGTCTCTCCAAGTGAAGCTTGAGGTGCCGTGGACGCGCAGGTATCGGATCATGTAGTCGGCAAAGGCACCGATGAAGGCAGTCAGGACAACGACTTGCAGAACCAGACCGGCCATGGACATGTTGACGCCAAGATCGGAAGAGTTGTCTCCCTCGCTAGAGGTGGTGGACAAGGCACCTCCGGCGGCTTGGAGGATGAGGCAGACGACATCGAAGGGGATGAAGATGTAGTAGAAGAGTTGAGGCTTGAATCGAGACAGGCCGGGGGCGAAGTGGATGATGGCCTTGGAGAGGGTGACGTAGATGGATGCCGTGAAGAAGACGGGGGCGATGGTGAGGCAGACTATAAAGTTGGTTAGCAAGGCTTATATTGTGTATATGAATGTCAAGTACTTACCAATCTGGATCATGAAGCCGATAAAGGAGAATGGGTTGTTGTAGAGCATGATACGGCCAATGTAGCCGATGATTTCACTCAGACAGCCCAGAAGCATACCGGTCATGAAACCCCAGCTCTTCCATCGAATGCCCAAAAAGATTTGTGTAATGCCGATCAAGGCAAAGAGAATGGGAAAGACAATGTTGGCAGCGAGAGAAGGTCGGAAGCCGTAGATGCTCCATTCTGCAGGACAGTTGGCAAGAGTGCAGTTCGCATCAGAACCAAAAGTGATGTAGCCCGGGGGAGGAAGATGAGCTGCCATTGTGAATAGATTCCCGATTGGAAATAAAAACAAAGATAAAATTATAAACAGAAATCTGACTTGTAGATGGTGGACCTGGTGTTTTGTTTGCGAGTGGTGGACGGGTGTCTAAGCCGGAAAGTGTAGATGTTGAGATTGCTGAGGAGAGGAGTTGGTAAGAGAGTAATTGGTGTGTGAGAGAGAAGCTGATGATACGAATAAAAGAAAAACTCAAAACCAAACGGAAGACATGGCACGATATATATCCTCGATAGAGTTCTCTGACTCTGAGAGCATTTCCAGGCGTGAGCTCGACGCAGCCTGTGGGCCTGCCAACTCCACCGTCCCGCCAAGTCCAACACGGAGGTCCAACGGACACGGTACAGTTCCCATCAGCCATCAACCATCAACCAAGCAAGCCCAAAATGCATCACAATGTCTGCAGACGCATAGCCGCGTAATCCAATCTCCAAAAGAGGCAGTGCCTTCGCGAAACGTCAAGGATGGCGCGAGTGGGAACGCCTCGCTTCTCAAAATTGCCATCCAACGCGAACGCCGAACCCTTGCCAGACTAGTCCAGGCATTGGGCATCTGCAGCCCTCTATTTCCACTCAGAGTCCGACAGGAGCGAATGCGATCAATGGGCCAAGCGTGTCCACAAACCGGGCTGAAGTAATAAGAGCCTAAAAGTCACCAGCACGCCAAATGATTACTGTACTGTACATGGGTCAGGTTTCCGTTGCGATAGCATCAGATGGGGCATGCAGGCATGGGCGCTAGTCTGGTCTATTGTAAGCTCACTACTCCCGTTGGATAAGGACATGGGCAGAAACGGGGCTGAGCTTCATCTGACGGTTCGCTGTTTCGTGCTTACTTGGTCGTCCTCCATTTCGCGACTCCGACCTGGACGCCCTCGCACTCGTTTTGCTAGCGTCCCACGCACGCTAACCCTCTTCTAGTCCGAATGCGAAGGCCCTGTTTTGCTGCGGAGTTTGCGCCAATCGGGCTGCGAGCCGTTATTCTTCTGACAGCGATAATCCTCCAATAACAGCCGTCAGACCAAGATAGAGATTCTCCACCTAGTTGACGAGTGCGACAAGATTCATGGGTGCAATCAACTCTATGTCATCCTATGGCTGTAATTGAGATAAAAATAGTTTCAGCTCCGTTGCTTAATTTTTCTCTATCGATTTGACAAAGGCACATGCTGGCAGCCGTCTGCATTAACTTGCGTCCCCGTCATACGCGGCAAACACCATCTTCAACACATCTTCTGAGCAGCATTACGTTATAGCATGGACGCCGACGTTTCTACTCTGATTCACCATGAACAATCCGTCCAATTTGATCTTTTACAAGAAATATCCAGATGCAATCTGCATGGCATTATTTCGCCATCTACGAATGCGACTGACCCCACCGCCATCTGTCCCCTTGCAGGAGACTTTACATCGAATTTCCCCTAGGTCTGTTGCATTGCGCTCTGTGAACAAGAAATTAATTTGGCAAAAGGCATGTTAATGCACTACTTCCAGCTGAGAACCCAGTCTTGAGTCCACGCCCCTCTGCTGGTCAACTTCTCCAAGCCCGTAACCTCGAGACTCTCCTTCTCTTCACGATACCGAAAGCCCTCAATGTTACAGTCGTTGAACTGGACAGCCTTTACAGACCCCTTTACACCCATGACTGTGACATTGGACAAAGGGATGTTTTCTTCGAACTGGCCGTTGTGTTTGACATGCATTGTGCCGGACTCTACAGTCATGGTGACCGTCAATGTCGCCCGCGGGTTCACGCTCTCACCATCATCAAGATACAAGCTGCCTTTCGCCGCATCGCATGCGTCCAAGGCAATGAGCAAACTCCAAGGCTGACCCCTCGCTTCCTTCGTCGTGAGTGCATCCCGTAGTGGCTGCATGGGCAGAACGCTTCCTCCGCGTACAAACACGGGTATATGTCCCAAGGGGGCAGGGATGCTCACATTTTCACCTCGCAACGCTGCTGGGTCCACGATGCGCGACTGATTATACCAATCATACCATATGGTGCCTTGCCGAGTCCCTGGAAAGACCGCTCGGACTGAGTCTGCTCCTTGTTCAAGGACTGGCGAGACCAACAGGGATGGCCCGAGGAGGAACTGTCGATCAGCAGCAGCTAGGCCTGGCTCGGATGGAAACTCCCAGACCATGGCGCGCATCACAGTGTTTCCTCTGGTATGTGCCTCGTGGAACAGAGTATACATGTACGGCAACAAAGAGTACCGTATCTGCATCGCCTTTTTGGTGGCAGCAATGACAGATCCCCAAAGATAAGGCTCTTGCAAAACTATGTTATTTGCGTTGTAATTGCGATCTGTTGGTAATTGGTCAGTAATGCCACGCTGGCCAAAAGATAGCAACACTTACTGCTCTAAGAGTTAGCACATTGGTCATGGTAATAGTTAGAGAGTGAGCTTACCAAAAAGGGAAAAAGGCACTCAATTGCATCCATCGATTACACAGCTCCTCGCTAGTATTGCCCAAGTATCCGCAGGTGTCGACACCAAACATGGGGATTCCGAAGAGCGCCATTGACAAGGCATGTGGGATCGACCAGTACATATGCCGCCATTGCGATGTGTTGTCACCACCCCAGTGACCGGCCACTGCTCCAGCACCTGGTGAAGTACCTCTTCCGATGATGAAGGGTCGCTTGCCTGGGGATACGTGGAGCAATGCGTGATATGTTGCGTTGAGAATCCCAAAGGCGAATACATTATGGACATCATATTCCTGAGTCTGCAAATCATCGCGGTGAGTGACGTTGGGGGATATGTCATGCTTGGCCAGGTCGTAGAAAAGGTTATTAATGGCATACGGAGCTGTATGTTGATTAGCTCATAACGTTTTGCTTCTGGATATCTTGACGCACGATAGTTGATGTTCCGCACTCCTGGTGTCACTGTTGACCGCATATGTGTCGTGGTAGTGACCGGTGGTGCTGCAGTAGCCTGCACAGACGCCATTGACTCAGAGACGGACGATATATACGCTGCCTCAGATGCATTAGTCTTCTCGAACCCCTCTGGATATCCAGCGGCAATCACGTCCCCGTTGATGAACGCTACCGGATTGTCGTGCAAGTTGCCGGTACCGCAGCTACCAACGCAGAATGATGACGCTTCGCTCATATCAATCCAAATGCCATCAAAGGAGATGTTGTTGTGACTCCGAGCCATCTCATCCGCCCACCACGATCCAGTCTGGTTGATCATCCAGTCTGGGAAGACGGTATAACCCGGCCAGACCAGCCCCAGATACTCGCTGCCATCCGGGTTTTGCAGAAACACCTTTGCTTCCTGACCACGATTATAGGGCAGGTATACATCCGAGGCTTTATCGGGATTTGGACGGTAGACACCGGCGTCGACGATGCGGACATAGTGCCGTCCTCTACTGTGCAATTTGTCCATAAATCGCTGGCCTCTCTCCGTATCGAAATGCACCGGGTCGTTGCTGAAGTCCCTGAAGCGATCCATTTCGATAATATCATTCCACTGCGTTTCAAGAGGGATTCCAAACTTCTCAAAGTTGGCCACATTGTCTTCCAAGTCCTTCCATCCTGTGTAGTTACCTCGGGCGTGGTGATATCCAAAGGTCCAATACTGTTGCATGGCTGGCAGACCGACTGTGGACTGATAGCTCTTAGCGGCTGCTTCGACCGTTGGTCCAGAGTAGAAGTGAAGATCAACGTTTCCTCCAATCGTGCGCCATGTTAGACCTTCTGGTCGAAGTAGGATCTCATGGCCGTGCGCATTGCGATAGTAGACGGCGTGGCTGAGGGACATGTAGCTGCCATTGGATGTCGTTTGACTCCAAGGAACATACTCGCCGGTGGCGTGGTAGTAGCGAGTGTCATAATACACTGGGTGGCTTCCGTAGAGATTACGGTCGATCGCATCCAGACTATCCCCGTTCCACATGGTCCTCGTCAGGTTATTTCCCAGCCGCAACGAATGGATTGTTTCTCCCAGGCCGTACAAATTATATTCCTCGGGAAGCTTCGTCCTAAACTCTACAAATTGATTCTCAAAAACAAGCACGCTCCCTGAAGTGTCGAATATGACTTCTCCGTTGGCTCTGCGAACCATTTTCATCCAGAATGACGGACTGTTGCCCCAGACAAACTTTAGATCGTTTAGTGTCGCTTGACATGGAGCGCGTTTGTTCGTTGTAGCCTTACGTAGTTGACTCTCAGGAGGCACGAACCACGATCGGTTCTGAGGACTTAGATATGTAGGCTCGATTTCGACATGCACGCGGTCTGTGGCCTGGTATTGAACGCGAAGCTGGAGCTGATGGATATCGTCGCCGTAGGCATTACAAGGCTCCCCGGCGAGATTGAGCGTGCCCTCGACGCCATCATGTTGGACTTTAACATTGGATGCTTTGTATCCTGGGCATACTTTCTGAGCATCAATGGCCTGGGGGTCGAAAAGGTTTGGAAGCACCGGCTCGCCATTATTTGCTGATGCGGGAACCGTAACTTGTGCTGTAGATGTGGTGCTGGTGGTGCTCTCGGCTGCTACCAAAGGGTGTAAGACAATGGCCACAGTCACGAAGGCTCGCCCAAGTGTAATCATCGTCTTTCGGTGTGGCTGTTACGAGATCTGCTTGAGAACTTGATGGAGCGTGCATGTAATTACATGACTCTATTGAATAGAATATACGCCTCAACAATATAATAGATATATTGGCCATGAGAAGCTCACTAGCTTCATTGATTCCTTGACCGCGGAATGGTGCGCGAAGTCCGCGTCAACGGCATGCCTGCTTCTACATAGCCTTGTCGTTAAGCGACCGCAGGCTGAAGTCTAGGAAACGAATAGACAGATCAAGTTCCCCGAAAATAGAACATTAATTCTCGATAGCCACGTGGTGACGTAGTAATGCGGCTTTGGTAAAGACGTTGCCTTCTGCGCAATCACCGTGGGACTGATCGAGAGCCTAGTCTGTACCCCATCTCGGTCGATATGCGAGTTGAAACAGTTTAGCCATTTTCACCCAAAAGCTCCGGTGTTCCTCCACAGTGGCGTTGTAGGCTGCACGGTATTCCAACGCTAACCCCAGACTGCGAGGATGATCCCCCGCCTCCGCGGTAAGGTGATTGCACTCCGCTGAACCTTCAGCGCCACTAACCGGTGCAAATAGCATGGCTATTGGTTGTTGCCACTAGCTTTTCTTTGGAAATTGCACCAATTGCAGCCGCTTGTTCGGCTCATGGCGCTACTCCGAATGAGTTAGCTATATATCAACGGGTGTCGACTCGCACACGATTCGCAGCCTTAACCTCAACCAACTAGCTTGTAGTTGTTGTTCCATCTTACCTACCATAACCTCCATCATTAACTTGAGCAAGAATGACGGACAAGACAATGAATATGCATGCATCGACTGAGGAGAAGCACGAGAGAGATGGTTCCAATCCCGATGTTCAGCTCGTGGACGATGCATTGGGGGAAACCTACATCTCCAACGCCGCACGTGGAACTGAAATCGAGCACGAGCTCACATTTACACAGGCAGCGAAGAAGTATCCTGCAGCCATCGGCTGGACCGTTGTTGTCTGCCTTGCCTGGTAAGGCGCATACCATACATCTGATTCGGGAATGATAGCTAATGAAATCGCAGTGTGATGGAGGGCTACGACACTGCCTTCATCGGTGCGCTATTCGCTGAGCCTGCCTTCCAAAGAGACTTTGGAGTCCCTTCCCCTGATGGTGGCTATCAGGTTGAGGCAAAGTGGCAAACTGCGCTGAATCTCTCAGGAGCCGTGGGCATCATCATTGGCTCTATCCTCAACGGATACCTATCGGAGTGGTTCGGCATGAAGCGAACCATGTTGGTAGCCTACGTTGCTGTCACTGGCCTGACATTCATTCTCGTGTTTGCCAAAACGTTGCCAATGATCCTTCTGGGACAGATTCTCTGCGGCGTTCCATGGGGTATCTTCGGCACCGTTGCGCCCACGTATGCCTCTGAGGTCTGTCCAGTTGTTCTGCGCGGCTACCTCGGCACCTTTATCAACATTACATGGATCATTGGTCAACTCATTTCGGCAGGCATTTTGCGTGGTGTTGAGCACATGGAGAGCCGATGGGCCTACGCCATCCTGTTTGCAGGCCAGTGGATCTGGCCGGTGCCTCTTTTCATAGCGCTTGTGTTCTGTCCGGAATCGCCGTGGTGGCTGATTAGGAAGAATCGTATTGATGATGCTGAACATGCCCTCACGAGACTCTTCAATGGCGACGGTATCAAGGAAAGACTCGCCATGATGGTACACACGCATGAGCGTGAAAAGGAAATGGAAGCCACTAGCTCATACCTTGACTGTTTCCGCGGCACGGATCTACGACGTACGGAAATTGCTTTCTTTGTTATGAGTATCCAACCGCGTATGTATTCTGTCTCCCAATTGTGTAATCAGTAACTAACACAACGCAGTCTCCGGTCTAATGCTCCAGGGCTCCAACACATATTTCTTTGAACAGGCTGGCTTATCTGTAGACAACGCCTTCAGTCTTACTATTGGCTATTATATCATTGGTTTTGCAGGCACCATCATATCTTGGTTCCTCATTACCTGGTTCGGCCGACGTCAAATCTGGTTGGTTGGCTTGCTTTCCATGTGCTCGATGCTCTTCATCATTGGCTTCGTGGCACTATCACCCCAGACCAACGAGCCCTCCAAATGGGCGCAGGCAGTTCTGCTTGTGGTTTGGGTTTTCATCTACGACTGGTCCGTCGGACCGTTGGCTTTTTTGTTAGTCGGCGAGAGCTCATCCACTCGCCTACGCAACAAGACGGTAGCTATCGGACGGTGCGGCTTCTATCTGTGGATCATCATTCTAAGTGTCATCAACCCTTATATGCTCTCGCCTACGGCTGGCGACTGGAAGGGCAAGACTGCCTTTGTGTATGCTGGAACGTGCTTTGCCGCTCTGATCTGGTCATACTTTAGACTACCCGAGTTCAAAGACCGTACATTTGAGGAGCTTGACATTCTTTTTGCTAACAAGGTCTCGGCTCGCAAGTTCAAAGAGACCCAGGTCGCTGCGTATTCCTCCGAGGAGTTGCCCGAGATGGAGGGCGAGCGCAAAGCATGAGGAGCTCGGTATTAATTGTTTTTATGTAGTTGAACGTAATAAGCTTGAAGAAATGTTTGAACGCTACAGATATCTCTTTATTGTGTATGTGCATGATGTTTATCGTTGACATAGCTAAGGAATTCATTGATAATGTAACTTGTGACTTGCGCTTCGAGGCCCAGCTGTAACTTTCTCATCCCAAGGAGGCATTCCGGGACATCGGAGCGCTCAGATCAACTGGAGAAGTCTTTTCCAGAGGCTTTCGATGGCTTGGGACTGCTTCCCCGCAAATATAACGGTGTTAGTCTGGGGCGCAGAGGATCCCGATTGTCGCTCATGCGACGCCGCGGAGAATGTAACAAACTCCGCGAGATGGTTTACACCGGCTCGAAACCGGAGGTGTTGAAGTTCATACTGAGAATATCGTGGATCAACAGGGTCCACCGTTGGGCTTTTGAGACGTATTCAGGCACCGTCAGTCTTAGAAATCAATCATAAGCTTTGCTTCAAAAGGCCGCAGCTGCCCATTGTATCCAGCTAATACAGCACTTATACCTCAACTCATCATGGCTGATTTTCTTGGAGGAGACTTACTCGCAGCCGCAGCGCAGCACAAGACAGCTCGCCCAGGACGTTTCTCGAGCTGGGACCACACCGGCAAGAATGACGATGCCTTCATAGTCATGCCCGGCGAAACCGCTGTGCTGGCCGACATGGAGGGACCAGGCAAGCTCACACACCTGTGGTTCGTCCAAGTCTGTCGCCAACCTCGCGCACCTGGCCCAGTGCCGTATGTGCCCACCTTTGAGGCTCCAGGCTCACTTGGTCCTCGAAGCGAGCTCAACGACGCTGACTTCTACCGCAAGGTCATGCTCAAGATCTACTGGGACGATTCGGATACGCCCAGTGTCCTGGCGCCACTGGGTGATTTCTTCTGTGTTGGACATTCCATGCCTGCCAACTTCCAGTCGTTACCGTTTACGGTGTCAGTCGTTCCCTGGGAAGATAAGAAATACGGCGGCGCTGCGGCATTGAACTGCTACATTCCCATGCCATTCAACAAGCGCGCTCGTGTGGAGGTTGAGAACCAAGGCGAGAATCCTTATATGCAGTATTTCTACATTGATTATGAATTAGCGGCTGAGCCCTTTGATCCGGCCAAGACTCTCTACTTCCACGCTCATTGGAAGCGTCAGAATCCCACTGACGGATGGGCTCCCTTGGCAGTTCAGGTCAACAGCGAATACGTCAATGTCCCCAATCTCGACGGGAAAGACAATTACGTGCTGCTTGAGACCACCGGCAAAGGCACTTACATCGGCTGTAACCACTCTGTGACACACTTCCAAGGAACTTGGGCAAGTTGAAATTCAAGTCCAAGCAGTGTTCTGGAATATTTCTAACATTAGGTAGTGGGGTGAAGGAGACGACATGATCTGGATCGATGACGATGAAGCCTGGCCCCCATCTATACACGGCACAGGGGGCGAGGACTACTTCAGCCAAGGCTGGGGCATGCAGAAAAACGCCTACCCATACTGTGGCTCGATTATCCACGAGAGCGACGTGCCTGGCTTCCAGGTCTCGTATCGCTGGCACCTCGCGGATCCGATTCGCTTCAACAAGCGCATCAAGGTGACTCTCGAACACGGCCACGCCAACCACCTCCGGGACGACTGGTCTACCACCGCATATTGGTACCAGACTCTGCCGGCTCCAAAGCTTGAAGTACCGCCTGTCGAGCTGCGCATTCCGAGAAAATCGGTCCTCGAACCACCCAGTAATCGTACCTCAGACGAGCGCCTGACGGACTTGCAACGACAAAAGATTGAAGAGCACAAGAGGGATTTTGAGGCGTTTGTGAAGGGTAAAAATCGCTATATGGAGGAGAGAGCTGTGCATAGCCGGGAAAGGGCCAAGGCGAATATTGAGTATGCCAAACGTCTGCGTGCGAGGTTTCTTGCTAGTCTTGAGTAGGCATGGTCTAGATTAAAATGTCGATGGTGGTTCTTTCATTGAGAAATCATATTTACAATGCAAGACTCGACCTATCTGCGTTCCAAGAATTATAGCTGGACATATCTAAATTCACCCCAGGTAAACGGCAGAAATAATGCATCGCACAGTGTTGAGATGTAGTCGACGTCTCGTGCTCTGGAATGCATCGACACAGCCCACTCCACGGGCAGCTCCCGATCTAAACGGCCAAGACAATCGTGCAGAAAGCATGGTCATTAATCCAAAACGACTTGGTACATCAGGAGTCGGGAGTTTGCGATTAGAGGCCTTGATCGGGACGGGGCCAAAATTTCGTGGGCCGAATTTCATGCATCGGATGAGGGTACGTTAATCAATTGAAGCCAATGAGCATTATCAGAGACATAAATCCAGGAAGAAAGAAAAAAAAAAGACAACCAGAAAGACTAGATGCGCATGTCGCAGACCGTAAGGGCTACTCCAGGAAGCCCATCCCGCTGCCGCCGAAACATGACAGAAAAAGCAAACAGAAAGCAAATAGTCTAGAAAAGGTGTTTCTTTTGCTGCCTTGTTTTTCTGTTTCTCATTGACGTCTGTCTTGAAACAAGCTTTTCTTCTTCTTCTTTTTTCTTTCTTTTTCGGAATCAATGTTGTTCGTAACAGATGGACAGACGGTATCAACTACGTCACCACAGCCCACCGGGCGTCCTTTTCGTTCTGGTAAAAACAGCAAACGCAAGTCCTCACCTTGAATTGCATGCAACGAAGCACAGGAAGGAATCAGCCAGTTGGTGAGAGGAAAGTACAAGCAAAGTTATGCGCATCATAGCAGCCTTCCCCCCACCTGAATTATGCATCAACCCCCCATGTCTCCACAGCTAAATGCAGATATTCAGGCACCGTCGTCTGATTGGTCTCCAACCCCGGACCACAGTCGTCCAATCAGGAGCCGTGGGTGGGGACATGTAATTTCCGCAACCTGCTAGGATTATACGCCCAAATGGCAAGAGCAAAAGCTCAAGCCTCACACACTCTCTCTCACATTAGCTGTGCTCTCTCTGATCTTTTCTGTTCAGTGTGCAAGCTTACTCAAATTGGTTCCCCAGTGTGTGTCCAATCTTACCAAAGGGCTTAAATTATATTACTATGTACACTGTCCAATCCAAAATCTGGCCCTTCTTCCGAAATGAACAGAGGGGCCACCACACTGACCGAGGATCGCCCTTCCGTTTCCTTCTTTCTTTCTTGTGCCCTGCCGCAGGGGGGGGGGTCTGTAGTGCTAAAAATCGAAAGAAAAAAAGTGTCTGACCAGTCGCCATAATTAGTGCACGGAATAGCATTCTAACTACTTTGCTTGTTGTTTGCTTTTTTCGGGGAGTTGTGGACAACCCACACACGCCCCCCATCCCACGCCCGTCTTCCGTCTTTCTTTGCTTTGTTCCCATTGTCCTCATGTCATTATCCTTCTACTGTCTTACCAAGTCGTCAAACTGTTTCGCCAACAAATCTCTTAGCAAAACATAGCAATCGAAAGCCAAGATTTGTTTTTAGAATCAGTGGTCAAAGCATGTGGGAATCATTTCTTTACGGCCAAATCATAAAATAAATCTTAAAAAAAAAATGGGGGGGAATGAGAATGTGAAAAAAGTGAACAGACCTTCCAGGTATCCAGCGCCTCCAAACTGAAGACACCTCACCCCGAAAACGCCGCCGTCAAGATTAGAATATTAAGATACATGAGTTGCTTCAAAATATCAAAACAAAACCCAAGCAAATATAAAAAGAGAACCAACACTGAACCGTTTTGCCGTAAATGCTTTAAATTATTGGGAGCCTAGTTAAACCTCTGTACATTGTCCAACTGTGAAGACTCCAAAAATATAAATATGCCTGTCGTACATTATTTGCCGAAAGCCTTCAGGCTTCAACTATGTAGTCGAATGAAAAAATTTATGCAAGGATGAAAGCGGCAATACCGGCGGCAGCGGCGAAGATGGCAGAGCCGGCGAAAGAAGCAGCGCCGGCAGTGACAGGGGGCTGGCCAGGGTTGCTATTGATCGTGTTAGTTTTATCTGGTTCAAGAGTCTGAAATGGATTTGTAGATTCTTGACTTACGTGCCGTTACCACCGGGGGGGCAGTTCTCACCACCGGGGCACTGTCCGGGGTTGGTAGGAACACCAGTGCCGGTAGGCTGGCTGGGAGTTCCGGGGTTGCCACCAGCGGGCTGGGTAGGGCAAGGGACCTCGACGGTGCTGTACTCAACCGAGGTGAGGACAGTGGTGTAGCTCTTGGTGATGGCAGTCACGGAGCTGGAGGGAACGCACTCAGTGGTGGCAGGGCCAGCGGGGACAGTGGTCTCAGGGCCAGAGGGGATGGTGGTCTCACCCTCGGGAGGGCAAGAGGTGGACTCAGGGCCAGAGGGGACGGTGCCGTTGGTCCAAGGCTGGGTAGAGACGGGGGTCTCAGTAGCAGTGACGGGGCAGATGGTGGTGCTGACAGCGACGGTCTCGGTGGAGACGACGGTGCTGTGGGCAGGGCAGTTGGTGACCTCAGGGCCGCAAGAGGTGACGGTGTGGACCTTGGTGGTGTAAACCGTGGAGGTGGTCAAGGGGACGACGCTGCTGGAGACAACGGTGCTGCTGGCAGGGCAGTCAGTGACCTCAGGGGCGCAAGAGGTGATGGTAACCAGCTGGGTGGTGTAGTCGGTGGAGATGGCATCCTGGGCCATGGCAGAGCCAGCGAGGATGGCAGCAGCAGTAGTGAAACGCATTTTGACGGTTGTTCGAAAAAATTGAACGTTAAAAAAGAGGGTGAATGAACGACGAAAGCGTTAGCTTATTGAATAGTAGTTGGTTAAAGAGTGGACGACCGAAGTCAAAGAGTCGAGATGACACTGGCGAGCTGAGAAGAAAGAGGCTTGTTTGGCTGGAGAGGAAAGGAAAGGAAAAAGAAGTTCAGAGGAGAGGACGAAGGAGGAAGCGGTATTAATAGCCAAGTCGTCGTCTCCTTGGGGCCGACCTGGTTGGCCTGCCTGGTTACCCATTGTTTCTTCATCGAACCGCAAGGGCACCATGGAAGAGTGGGAAAAACTGACTGCACGCCCCCCCGGGAAATTGCACCACGCCGCCTTCTGCCTGGGATGGCCGCTAATCCAGGGGTAATGGTGGAGGAGGGTGGGCTGGTGGGGAAAAGCCATTTTCCTTTTTGCCAATGGCCCAAATCAGGAGTCTGACTCCGCTGGTCCAGGAGCTCAAGTACACGGCGGGATAGGAGTACCTAGGCCGCGAAGGAAAGGAAAGGAGACTTTCCTGTGTTAAATCTTCTCTTTGGTACCCTTTGCATATTAAAGTACAAAAAGTATTAATAATTGTAAGCAAAAAAAAAATTATGAGGTCAATGTTAAATTTTATTTCATTTTTCAATTTGCTCGTCCTATTGTACAATTTTTTTTTTCTCTGTCGTCTCATCAAATCTCACAGATGAATAGGCAACATGGAGCACACTCTGCTAAGCACCGAACACCACTCAACCGCTGCATTGTCTGTCTACCCTTGTCTGAAAGGTACATCATCTCCACCATAGGAGGAGAGTCCTTTGTACCTCCACCCGCCAGAGGTACTTGCTCCTCGAGCCTCGTATACTTCACCACCAACAGTAAATTACCCTTTCTCATTGCGACTCCACCATCACCACCCTCCATCCAACCACATGCCCTGGCAACTTCCTCATCAATGCTTGTCTTGACTTCCCGATTTGCCCGCTGCTTCTTCTTTCGCTGCCACCACCCGCGCCAGTCCAATCTCGGAGTGGCGCGTTGGGACCAACGATGGCTCTCCATTCTGCTCATGGCTAAATTACCACAATCTCTTTACGCGCCTGCTCGCACCTCTCGACGTGACGGTCTGGGGTTGGCACACTTGTTCTAGATGCAGCACAGTCATCGTGTAGGCTTGGTATGTGCTTTTTTCTTCTTTTTTTTTTCTTCCGCCCCTGGGCACTGTAGCCCGTTACCATTAATTATCTTCATCTCGGCCGTCAAATTTGCCATTCGCCTGTGCTGGCTGTACCTTGCATCCCCCTAACGGGGCAAGTAGTGAGCTCCATGTGCCGCCAACCTAACGACGGATATGCCACTCCATCTGATCCGGGACCCAAGCAGGTGGCATGTCTAATAAGAATTCATTAACCAAGCTTACTCGTTTTGCAGCCAGCCCATCGGCTGTATCCATCGCCCAATCTCAATGCCAATTTTTCGTGCCTCTGCTCCCTGCCAACCATCTCGCTGTATGCATTGGGGTAACTACATCACAGCACAGGGCAGCGCCGCGTTCAATACAGGTACCGGCAATTACAGCGCACGTAACAGGCATGGAGCGCCCCAAGCTGCGGATCCAGTGGCCTGCAGCAGCATTTACACTGCAATTGTACCAGTAGAGCAGTTCATCAAAGTGCCTGTTTCACTACTGAACACATCCTCACACTTTGGTTGTATAAAATAATGACACTGACTGCAGTGCTTTAGCTCCCTACAACAGACACAAATTGCGACATTCAAACAGGATAATGTTGCCATGTCTTGATCCACTGTTGTATCCGTCCAATCCGAATTTTTGCTTGTGTCTTTTTTTTTTTCAATGGGTTCATGTCTGGCTTTGCCCTCGTAAGGCCAACAGGTTCCAATAAAAGAACAGGTTTATTCGTAAAGGGCGATGGATCCATGGGTCGATGCCCAGTATTGCTGTCAAGCGAGAGGATGCACAAAAAAACAGGCGTGGGAAGGTGGTCTCCATCTCAATCGGAAACAATAGCGGCTCTGCCCTGCCGGAACATATTCAAGGGCTCCCGTGGTGTTGTCCCTCGTGGCTGTATATTTGTTTCTTTTTAATGCCCTGAATCAGAGTGCTACATGTAGTGCTTGCCGTGTCTGTGCTAAAAGTTGCTAGCTAGCCTTAGGCGTCGTGGCTGAGTCTTGTAGACATTGTCTTGCTTCTCCTCCCAATGAGAGACAATCAACAACTGCGAGATGGCAATTTATTGCATGGTGACGGTAGGGCGTCATCCAACATTGACAGATGATTCATGTGGGAGACGGCGTTCGGGTACAGCAATTGGTACAGCAATTATTAAACTAGCTGCAGATTGTGTTACTCGATAAGTATATTGTAGCTCTTGATGATGTGGTAGCACGGGAGAGTGATGCCATGAAACCCTGTATTGCAGATACTGCGCGGTTGGTGGTTCAGGATACCATTTGTAGTTGACAATTACAGCGCTTGTACACCAAAAAGGGCCTGTAACTGACTACCTGCACCCGCTAAAAGGGGCGTGCACAACTGTTGTACCAACTGGGACTACATGGTGGGCGTTGTGAAGCGAATTTTATGCATGCACGGAGAAATTAAACACCAGTGAAGCACTGCCTCACTGCAACGTCCAAGTACCTCCCTGGCCAGAGGTACTTCCGGCAACAGGGCACAATAGAACAAAGGGTGGGAGGAGCAGAGCAGGGGGGCACACAACAGCCAACCATAGCGCCACCTCAGGCCGAGCTAATGCAGGAACAAGATCTTCGCCCGCTAATTCGAAACACAAGCGCTTGCCATCCAATGGTCACAATGGTCCCGGGCTTGGATTGGCTGAGCCCAGAGCGCCCGCCCCCCCCTTTCACCCACTCCTGCAAAGCTCCCACAGCTCCTCCGCAGTGCCTTGCTTGCTTTGCTCACGCGGACTCCTATTTCGGTGCTTTTTTACACGAATGGATTGGACCGCAAACAGCGGGCGTCGCTAGCTCTGTTTGCTTTCTCCTCAGGCCTGTGGGTAGCCCTGGCACCGACACCCCCAAACACAGAAGCCCTCGCCGAAAAGCAATACTACCGTACTGTCATAGTAAGCAGGCTAGCTTGGGCAAATCATTGGCCTACATTTATAAGCGGTGGTCCTCGATGGTGCCTGACCTTTACGGTGGTTGGCGCTCGACTGCCTGTCAAAGATGAGATGCCTGAGTCGCCCCAGAATATCCCGCAGCTGAGCGTTTTGTCCGCGATTCGCTGTGCTCCCCTTTCAGGCCGCAATACTACGACACGGTTGAATGTTCGGTTTTCCTTGCGAGCAGAGAAATTACTCAATTTGGTCAAGGCTGTGGCGACCTTGCTTTTCGCTCTCTTTTGCTTCAGTGGGCAATGAAACCAAGCTCGTTCTCTTTGGTGGCGGAACAGGCTTACGCAGATACCAAGCAAGCCCTGTTTTGCCTCGCCACCGCTAAATAAATCCCTGGTAATTACATGTACCTACTGAGTCGTACTTATAGTACTGTAGACTGTGTATATCTGTACCTTGACAGGCTACAAAACCACCGAGTCGAGACCACGATTGTGTACATGGTAGTTCCGGCTGCTACTTTGGGGTGCGCTGAACGTGCCAACCTGACAAGGATCTTGTCCACACTGCTGCAACCGAGCGAAAGCTCTGGTGACTGCTACGAATGGACGGTACCTGACATTTGCAGGTTGTCGATGTAACCAAGCTGCTGATTTCCCTTGCTGCCGCCTCTTGATAATAGCTGGTATTAATGCGCTACTTTGCTTGACCGCAACTGCATCTCGCTGTCCATGGTCAGCCGCAAGGGCAATTACAACTTACTAGACAATTAATCAAATAAATAACATGAATCAGAGTCACTTCTGCCTTATTGTACAATGACAAACAAAGTAGTGGCTGGGTAGCGTTGCAGTACATTTAGCTACTGTCCATGCTGGCCACGCGACAACGTTGTGGAAACATTTATGCAAACTATCATTTACCACAGCGTACATGTTACTAACTTGTACTTCATGCAACGCGCCTCAAGAACGCCATGTGAATCGTTTAATTTCCTCCAATCTGCACTGCCATCGACGGACTCACGAAGCCTAACCCCCCCCCCCCCCCCCCACGATGGCGATCACTGACGCTTTAGAGCCCCAATACCATTGAGTAGAGTTGAGGGGGGAAGCACACTACTCCCACAAATGATGACATGCTGCACACGGCCGCCCTGATGACATCTTGCACTGCAGACGATCAAGAGCAAATGGCATACATAGAGCAGAAGAAAATAAATTGGCCCTGTAGATGATTGATGGTAAATCGCAACTCAGCTGCCTTGATGGCGCTCAGACATGGTCTCGCCTTGCGACATGGCGCTGGACATCCCGGCCTGGGGCTCGGACTGGTAGAGAGAAGGGAAGACACCATGGTGTAGAGACCGTGTGGTTTGCTCATCAGTCTGTTGATCAAGTGCACCGCACTAGAATTGCTGTACAGTAATGGCCAATAGCAAAACTCACTAGCACTTCGGATGTGCAGTATGAGAATTGAACAAAATTGCGTATTTCGTTTGCATGACTCTGGGTGATTTCCCTTGGCTGCGTTTTGCCCTCCGCGACATTACATCCGAGATGGAGACGGTCCAATCACACCGCACCTTACTACTCTACAGTTACTTGGCAGGGGAGAGACTCGGTGTGTAGCTTTTTAGCGTGTCTACACTGCAATTCAAGATTGAGAGAAGCTCCGTTTTGGTCATCTCAATACACTCAAATGTACATCCGTACATACATGGTACGGAGGCGTATCTGTATGATTACAGCCTTCTCCACGCCGAGGCAGGCCCGATGATCCTGTCCAGCGTGTTGTCAATGTACCGGTATACGTGCTAGAAAATATTGGTGGTAAATTATTGCCGTAATTGCTCACCAGGCTGGGTACGCTGACCGTTTAACCCTTTGCGTATCTTAGGATTGTTTCATATCCTGGACTGGGTCCGCGATGGGGAACCGGTATGTCGGCAGCCATGGCCGTCTCCTTTTCCTCGGGACTGGTGGCAAAGAAAAGGAGCACGGCAACTCCTATGATCCATAAATAATATCGATCTGACCGCCGCCAGTTCAGGTCTGGGCCATTGGGAATGGGGAGGCTGGGGATATTTTTTGATGACCAGCTCCGCAATAGGAGAAGCTTTTCCAGGATTTCTAATTTTGGGCGGACATGGGATGCTTAATGTCGAGTCAATTCCTCCCGCGACTTGGCATCCGGAAACCGTTCCTCTTCCCTAGCCCAGGATTATAGACGGTATTCATGGCTTTTGCATGAATGGGTAGCAGCGACTATGAATCACGGATATGGACAGATACTGCATCTGTCCTGAGCAGGATGCTCTCGACGGCCGGTTGAATGAACAACTGTGCTCGAGCCATTGGTGTTCATGGTACGGGGAGACAGACGGGCAGAGGGTGTCCTTGGGTGTCTAATTCATGGGAACCAAGTGAGAAGTGAAGCTTTGATGCGATCTAAGCATGCATCGGGCTCTCAATCCATGTTTCCGAGGCAGGTCATCGCAGTAGCAGGATCGCATTCTGATGTTGACCGGCCTCATAGCGGTTTGTCAAGTCCTATGTCTGTTCTCGCGGCCGTTCAATCTCAGATGATGCATGATAGTGCGCTTTGAGCTTGTTCCACTCGCAGTCGTCCACCATAGTCCGATGTCGTTCGTGTTGGGTTCACTTTGCCGACTTGGGTATTGAACGGATTGAGGTCTGTCCAGGTGCTCGATCGGCTGACAGCGTTGGGCAACAACGGTAGATGGGCGGCCCTGATATGAATTCTCAACGATTTCGTTCCATAAAAACGGTCAGTGTTTGGTCACCAAACAGTATCGAACCGGCCGTATATTTTGTTTGTCGCTGCATGCAGTATGGTGTGAAATTTAAACCAAGCCCAATACTCAGCGACGCCACACACCTGCTGTGGCTGCAAGCTTGGGAGAGCTTCCTTAGCGTGCAGCACGAAGGCTGTGTGGCCTGTAGTTTTGTGTGGCAGTGGATGGCGGGCAGCAATTGCCCGAAAATCTTCCGTTGGTAAAAGTGGCCCTACACAGTGGTCGAAAGTGTGGCTAGAGAGCTGGTCAGTGGTGCAGCGAGGACTCTAGAAGCATTTCACCCCACATTGGCACGAGACTTGCACCGACTTTTGGAACTTAGCAGATAAAGACGCACAACGCCAACGACATTATCGTCAAAAATACCCCACGCCCTGATCTTTTGTCCATTAGCCGCTGCCTGTGCATTTACCGAGACGCCCTATTGTCTTCGTGCCTCCTCAGCTTCGCCTCTCTCCCCCGCCTTCTACCTCGTTGCCTCTGCCAGGTCTGGGCCCCTCTTCCAATTCGAAGCTCGTCCCCGACCAAGGCATGCATCCTCGGTAGCCTATCTGTTGTTACTGAATACTACCAAAGAGCAAAAAACTATGCTGCATGTTGTTTGCTCAGCGCTGCCAGAGTTATAGCAGCTTTAGAATTTGATCCATCTTCTTGACTGATTCTTCCTTACCCTCGCATTTCTCCAACATGGAGGCCCAGGTATGTCTGGTTTGATTTTTTTTTTTCGTATCGCTGGTGATGGTCGCTAGGCGCAACAGAACCCTGCGTCATGGCGATACCCCGCCAATCGCCATCGTTGAGCCCCTCATCGACTGGTCAGATTTGCCAGCAGCTGGGCAAGACGAAGATTCGAGTATATTATCCAGTTGCGTTGATATAATTTGCTGACAACCATCGATTTGCCAGGTCGAGAATGCCGTCGAGATTCTGTCGAATCCCACCTCCGACCAATCACTAAAGGGCCAGGCATTCGAATATCTCAACCAACTCCGATCTGATCCTCAAGGATGGCAGGCTTGCACAAACCTCTTTGCCCGAACAAACCCTCGAACGTCCGAAGTGGTGCGAATGGTTTGCCTTGAGGTCGTCAACTATGCCGTACACACACAGGGTCTCGATGGCGAAAGTCTCGCCTTTTTAAAATATACCTTTATGCAGTATGTCCGCCAAGGATATGGCCAAGAAGCCCAGCAAGAGCCGGATGCTGGCCACCTGCAGAATAAGCTGTCACAGACCTTGACATACCTCTTTGTATTTCTTTACAAAGACGGGTGGCAATCCTTCATTGACGACTTTTTGGAGCTAACTGGCCTGTCCACCAACACCAACAACGTGCCAGGCACTCTCTTCTACCTCAGGATTCTATCCTCGATCCATGATGAAATCGCCGACATGCTTCTCTCAAGAGAATCTAACGATGCTAAGCGCAACACCGAACTGAAGGACCAGCTGCGCGCCCAAGACATGCACAAGGTTGCTGAGTCGTGGAAACAGCTGCTGTCCAGATACAGCGACAATGACGCTGTTGTTGAGATGATTCTTAAGGTCATTGGCAAATGGGTTAGCTGGATGGACATCTCGCTAGTTATTAGCCAGGACATGTTGAGCCTCTTGCTTCCAGTTGTCGGTCGCACCAAGCCTGGAGGAGGCGAAGACAAGGTCCGAGATACCGCTATTGATACCCTGACAGAAATTTGCGGCAAAAAGATGCGTTCGGCCGATAAAATGGAAATGATTTCATTCCTAAATCTCCAAGACATCGTTACCCAGCTTGTCGCTATGCTCGATGAGCGCAAGGGCGCTCCTGAGTACGACACCGACCTTGCCGAAGTAGTATCCAAGCTCGTCAACACGGTTATCTCCGACATCATTAGGGCACTCGATGATAATCAAACCAACGGCGACGCTCGATCACGAGCCAACCAGCATCTTCATGGATTCCTGCCTCTGCTGCTGCGATTTTTCTCCGACGATTACGACGAAGTTTGTTCTACAGTCATTCCAGCTCTGACAGACTTGCTCACTTTCCTACGTAAACTCGGTCAGCTCCCACAGGAATATTCCGGCATGCTCTCTCCCATCCTGGATGCCATTATCCACAAGATTAGATACGACGAGACTTCCAACTGGGGCAACGAAGATGAACAAACTGACGAAGCTGAATTCCAGGAACTGCGTAGGAAGCTCCAGAATTTGCAGAAGACCATTGCTGCCATCGACCAACCCCTCTACATGGAAATCCTTAGCAACCTGGTCGCCAACACTTTCCAGACGTTAGACCAACGTGGTACTTCCATGGACTGGCGCGATCTTGACTTAGCACTTCACGAGATGTACTTGTTCGGAGAACTAGCTCTACCAAATCAGGGCCCTGGCACCAAGAACCAGCCGTCGACAGAGGCATCCGAGAGACTGGTGGTTATGATGAAAAAGATGGTTGAATCAGGCATCGCTAACTTTAGCCACCCTGCCATTCTCCTCCAGTACATGGAAATCTGCGTGCGTTACTGCACAGTTTTCGAGAGTAACTCCCAGTACATTCCACAAGTGCTGGAAAACTTCGTCAGACTCGTCCATCACGACCACGTGCGCATCAAGACTAGGTCGTGGTATTTGTTCCACCGATTCATCAAGCAACTTCGAAGCCGCGTTGGTAATGTTGCTGAGACGGTAATTCAATCCATCGGAGATCTTCTGCCCATTAAAGCCGAAGTCCCTGGAGAGGATGCCGACGACGACATGTCATCCGACGAATCCGACCACTCGGCCAATGCTCTCTTCAACAGCCAGCTGTATCTTTTTGAGGCTATTGGTTGTATTTCTTCTACAAATAGCACCCCGGCTGATAAGCAGGCACTCTACGCTCGATCCGTCATGGAACCTCTCTTCCAAGACATGGAAGTAAACCTGCCTCGCGCCAAGTCCGGTGATGCTCAGGCGGTCCTGCAAATCCATCACATTGTAACTGCCCTGGGAGCGCTCGCCCATGGCTTCTCTGACTGGACGCCCGGATCAATCTCCAGCTCCCAGCATGCTCCTCCAAGCAAGGCCGTCTCTGACGAGTTCTCTCGCGCCGCTGAAGCCATCCTCATTGCTCTTAGCCAGCTCAACTCTTCCGCCGATATTAGAACGGCCTCCCGCTCTGCATTCTCGAAGCTACTGGGTGTATTAGGTGCCGCAGTCTTGCCACAACTACCACAATGGATCGACGGACTTCTATCGCAAAGTTCTTCCAAGGATGAGATGGCCATGTTCCTTAGACTGCTGGACCAGGTCGTTTTTGGCTTCAAGTCGGAAATTTACGACGTTTTGAATGTGCTACTGACACCTCTTCTTCAACGCATCTTCACTGGACTCACAGAACCTATCAATGGCACCGATGACGAGATTCAGCTTGCAGAGTTACGGCGCGAGTACTTGTCTTTCATTCAAATCATTCTTAACAATTCACTCGAAGGCGTTTTGATCAGCGAACAGAACCAGGGATTTTTCGAACCCATGGTGTCATCGATCATTGAACTTGCAAAGACTTTGGAAGGCAACTTGGGACCGAGCAAAATGGCATTTACTATCATGTCTCGCATTTCGTCCATCTGGGGGGGACCAGATGTTGCCACGATTGCACAGAATCCCACAGCACCAACAGGGTCGGCAACTCCTGCTTTCCCCGGCTTTGACCAATTCATGATTGACCGATTCCACTCCACTTGCTGGGAAGTGTTGCGCAACCCAGTATTTAAGCCATGGCAAGATGCCCAGACGAAGCAGGTCCTCGTAGAAATTGCTGGACTGGAGCAACTCATTTATACCAAGACGGGAGATCTTTTTATTCAAAACTTACAAAACAATCTGTTCCCCAGTCTGGGAGTAGACGGTGGCGAGTTTTTGCAGTCTCTGACCACGTCTACCGATAAGAAGGGCTTCGTCACCTACTTGCAGAACCTTCTCAAAAGCCACCAATGATGGAAACAGGCTGGGTAGCAGGTAGCAAGAGTGCGGAGGCGAGGAGACAGAAAGTCAGACTCGGGAAAAGTTAGATGATTAGGGTATTGGATGATTCGGACATGGACAGTGAAGCTTTCAGAAGACATAATAGCAATAGGAGTTAAAACGCAGGAACCGAAATAGATAGACATAAAGAGAAAAGCAATACAGGTCCATGATGACGCATAGCGAACCTACGTAAATCTCAGGCTTGAATCCAATGTTGAGTTGCGGCCTAGGCTCGATCCAGCTGGCTGGTGATCAGAACCTTGGAGTTGATGTTGCGAGTTGCGAGCCACAAGTGAGGGAGAGGTACATTGATCCCAGCTATTGAGAATTCAGGGTACATGTTTGGAACAGGGTCCAGACAAAGCTTGTTGCCGAGTTGGGTGTCGGCAGGCTATGATCAGCCTTAAGGTTTGGTTCAGGGTCCTAATGGTCAGGCACAGATTCAGGGTCCAAAAGTTTATTTGACTACATGCCGCCAACAGTAGTACTGGAACCTACCATTGACGAAGGGTATCTTGAACTTACACAAAACAGCCTTGCCATATTCTTGCCGGCACAGGGTCTTGGAGTTTATCTTGACCACATACTTTGCATTTTGTGAGCCATCTGCAGAGCTTGTCGTCTGCTTTTGGTGTGGCTGTCGATGGTTTGCTCGTTCAAGGGCCCTGTCCGCGGGCATGGTACATGAACAGGGTTAAGTTCGCTCATCAGCATGCGCCGCTTGTTCTATTTTTAGGTAGCGTTTACAGAATCCGTAGGTTTCTTTCGGCCAGCTTCTCCGACTGCGGCCATTTCTCTGTTGTTATTGAATGACCCTTGGGGAGAGAACTTTATCCCCCAACATTGCCTTTCCGAATCCGCCAGTTCTGGAAACCTTGCCTTCGGAAATCGTGCGCATGACCGAATTCTTGGTGTTGAACGTGTTGAAGAATCATCTAGACTCGGACAAGGGGCAAAACAGGGCGTGGTTTTCGACCACAACTCACATTTTGTTATAGTTTACAAGAGATTACCTATCGTGACATTGTTCTTACTTTGATACATGAGCACATTTGCCTCACATCTCTCGAATTTTGCCTTGAACTTACTTCCACCATGGAAGATACCAGTCACAGGTTTGAAAAAGTTAAATCGTCTCGAATGAATATATAAATCCTCCGTCTTTCCCCTCAGATCTTCTATTTTGGCTTCTTCTCTTTACCACCCATCCATTTCATCCGTTCAGTCTGGTTTTACCTTGACGACTTTTGAGCTTCTTTGACAGACGCACCTTTGGTTTCCTGTCCTGATTTACTCCATCAATACACGCTTCCAATATTGACTGAAACAGTCAATTACGACTACCACAACTACCACAATCATTGCTACAACTGCTACAACTGCAACAACAACTATTACACAGTCATACTCCGTCACAATGGCTCCTCGTCCTCGCAATTACCTTGTAGGACCTCGACCACCCCATAATTCCAACCGCTGGAGGGTCATGTTTGGTCAACCTCCTATTATCTACAATGAAGACGAGAGCATCAACGAGGAAGCCACCGCCGCTGTTGCCAGAGCGCACCGCATAGCTCAGCGTCAGAGGAGACAACTTGCCGATTCTCAACTGGCAAACACTACCATAGCTGCCATGCAGCAGCCTGTGGCCATGAATGGCTCGCTTGGCTACCCCCAACAGGGTGCTAACAACATCAACATGAACATGAATGCTTCCCTCGGCTACCCCCAACAGGGTACCAACAACACCAACATACCTGGGGTGCAGCAGCCCATGACCATGAATGGCTCATTTGGCTACAATCAATCACAGGGTGCCATGCAACAGGGCATGGCCTTGAACGCTCCTGTTGCTAGTAACACCTACCAGTTCGGAGCCAATACCAACATGGCTTACATGCAACAACCCATGGCCATGGACGCTCCTGTTTTTGATAACACTTACCAATTTGGAGCCAACACCAACTTGGCCGCCATGCAACCGGGTATGGTCATGAACGCTCCTATCAACCAATTCGGAGCCAATGCCAACATGGCTCCCATGCAGATGGTCAATCAAAGACCTTCTTCTCTCCCCTATTCTCAATATCCTGACAATTTCTCCTATTCTTCTTATCATACCAATTCTTCCTATCCTCTCAACAATATTGCTCCTCCCCCTCCTACTACTACTACTGCTACCTTCCCTGCTACTACTACTTTCCCTGCTCCTACACCTACTGCAGGGCCAACTCTTCCTCCTGCTCCCAGTCATGTCTCTAGCCCTATGGAGCCCACAAGGAGAAAGAGAAACCACTCTGAGGCTGAACAAGCCGAAGAGGCCGGGCCAAGTATGAAACGGCCCCGTCACGGTCCTGCAGTACAAGAGGGACCAACACAACAACCACAACCACAACCACAACCGCAGCAGAAACAATGGAAAGAGCAGCGACGAGGTTACCGTGCGCTGCGGGGTGAGCTGTCCCAACAGCAGCAGCAGCCGGCCAACGTTGAGTCGGAGATAGAGGAGAGTGGTATGCGCCTCCTCGAAGAATTCATCAACTTCTCAGATGATGAAGAAGAGGGTCGTCAGGGAGATACGGGCACCTTCCCCGAAGGGCAACAACTTGCTGAGCAAGGTGCTGAACCAGCCCTTCACCAAGGGTATGTCTCCCTTGCTGACTTGGAGCTGCATCCTCGTAACAGCACCGACAACGTCGACAACAACGTCAACAACGTCAACAACGTCAACAACGTCAACAACGTCAACAACGTCATCAGCGACGCTGTTAGTGACAACAGCAGAAATGAGGCTGACAGCGTTGAGGGTGGCGATAAAAAGGAGAAGCCAGATACCCCTATCACCGAGTATTCGGATACACTCCTCGCCGACAACGAGATCAATTGGGCCCGCTGGGATCTTTTCTCTAATGTCGAGCTCATGGAGCGGTATGGCGGCAGCACATCTGGCCTGGACAACTTTAAGCAGGCTTACGAGTCCACCATGGCCTCTAAATAACTTCTTTGGGACGGTGTTTGGATTCTGGGCACTGGGAAGCCTTTGGCATACATGGTGATGGAGTTGGTGGTTCTGATTTGTGGTTTTTCGGCCTTCTTGGCCTAGTGTTTTATTATACACTTGAGAGATTGTGCATTTATTTTTGGATTTTGGGGTTTAGGGGGGGGGGTTTTTTTTCAAGCTTTTGGCACTGGCGATATTGGGTTTTCTGTTTTGGGATTCTCACTTGGTCGGAAGAAGTGAGCAAGGCGCTCAGGGACTTGGAGAAATGCACAGCAGGGGAAGGTATCATTTGGGATACAGTCCAGCAAGCTCGGTGCTGCGTGTACACAAACAGTGTTGTCCTTTTAGCACATCAAGCTGAGTTTTGGGTTTGCAAAGTCATTTGTTTATCTGTCAATGCAACAGTCTGATCATCAACTAAAATGACTTGTTTCGTGCCGCGTTCACCATGACGTTGTAAAAGAGAGTGCTCTGAAGGCACTTGTTTCATATGTTGATGCTTCGTATTATGAGTGTACAGTCAGTACCTGAAGTGATTAAGAATATGTTGCTGTATGTACAAGATTCCTCTGCAATCTCACACACAATTTTGCTTCTCCCAGTCTCCCGCTCAGCCTCCTTTGCTTTTACTTAAATGATGTATCCTCCGCTACCCAGGTTGCGCCAGTTACGGATTCCCGTGGACTCCTCCAGCTCTACGCACCACCACAGAACCTCTTTGGCCTTGTCGGGCTGGCCGCTTTCTTCGTGAGCGCGAGCCAATGCAAACCAGGCTTCAGAATCGTCCCAGGCGCTACCCAGGCGAGTAAGGCCGGAAAGTAGAGTGTACGCGCGGTCTCTGGCAGCCAATCTGTCAACAAGGGGTAAATTTGTAGCTTTGTATGGCGCTGGCAGAGTTTCATCCCGATCTGATGCCTTAAATTTGGTTGAAGGCACTGCCGTGTTGGAGGGGCCCAGGCCTAAGGGCACGGATGGCAAAGAATTCTCGGCGTTTCGCGAAGCATTCGTCTCTGTGATCAAATCGCGACCAGGCAAGTTGGAGTTGGCTGCTAGTGGAAGAAGTTTCTCGCCATAAATGTCCAAGAGAATGTTGGACAACCCTACAGTGGCAGCTGCATGGTCTGGGGAGTATGTTAGGGTCGATTCAAAGTCTGCGCGAGCTTCAAGGGGTAAGTCCTTCGCAAGAGCCAGCAGGCCAATCTATAATGTGTGAGTTAGCTCCAAGTCTCAATCACGCAGAGTGAGTTACAATCAAGACAAACCTCTGAGTAGACATCGCCCCATAATTCATCAATGCTCCTCCTCTCACCCCAGCCAACAAAACCAATTGATCCAGGACCAGATGCGTCTCTAGCAGCCTCAGTCTCCAACCCCTGGACAAGCTTCTGCCCTTCCGCAACAGCAGCTTTGCATTCGTCAAGCATGCCAGCTCTGCGATAAAAGCCAGCAATCATCATCCACACTTTCACCAGAACAGTCGTACGTCGTACTCTCTCTTTCTCTTTGGAAAACGTCACCAAAGGCAAAAGGTGTGGTGTGACATATCCGTGGTCAGGGGACAAGTCTGAGAATTCTGTGGTCTTCGAGTTTGCTGACAGGATAGACTTGAGCGAGGACACAGTCTTCTCTCTTGAGAGACCCGTGATGCGTGGATTCGTTACCTTGGTTGGTGATTGAGACATGTCTGGTTGGGAGACTTCGACTGTTGGCGTGAAGAATGGCTCTCCGTCTACCACAGTAGCCTGGTATGAAACGCTGTTGATGCTACCCGCACGCCCACGGCTTTCGCTACGGGTTCGCTTCTTAAGGCTGTTTCGCCGTCCGGACTCGCTGCGCTGGGCAGAGCTGCCACGGCGCGAACGAGGTGGCCGGCTGACATCGTCGTTGGCCGGAACTGAAGGTGCTGCGGTTTGAGAGGTCGCGGGCCGCACGGGAAGATTCGAGTTTCTCTTGTCGTTGACAGTTGCATTGCTCGGTTGGCGGGTAGGAGGCCCAGATCGATCTGATTTGCCTCCAAAGATGCTTCCACGGATGCCTCCCCGACCAGTGGCCGAAGTCTTCGGTGGCTCAGAAGCAGCATGTGTCGCAGGTTGGGCGGCTACATTGCCGAACAGCCGCGTGAACAAAGCCAACAATTCGTAGCTCGCATTAACGGCAGCGTTGGGACCATCTTGGAGCTCGACGAGGGCCAGCTGCGTCATCTTGACTTCCAAAATGCCTTCCTTCTCCAGGTCGTCCATTTCATCTACTAGGCCATACGGTGCTTCGGCTCCGCCTTCCGTAACATTATTCTCATTCAAGTGGTCGCTACGGAAGCTTCCATCTTGTTTGCCGAAAAGTAAGTTGGGGTCCTTGAACTGATCCAGTGCTCCTTCACAGGCCCGCGCAGCCATGACATAATCTTGCCTGGCGCTCAACAGAAGGGAAAGCAGATGCCAAAGTGGTATCAAAGACCTCTCCTGCCAATATGCGCCATGGTAGAGGCTATATTCGTCCACGTCCCCTTTGTCAGACATAAGTGCTGATCTTACTAGTTCAATAGCTGTAGCAAGTTCCTTGCGCTCAGCCAAAAGCAGTGAGACGGCAAACAAGCTTCTCATATCCTTTGACCTGCCGAATTCGCTTGATAGTGATCGCCTCAAACATCGAATAGCTCGCGACTGGATCTCTGATCTGGAAGATGCTTCGTAGGTAGCTCGGGACCAGTAGGCATGAGAGAACCCAATTGCCTGCCATGCTTGAGCAATGATATATCCAGCAACAGGCTGGTGGACACTGTTTCCTGTGTCTGCAGCAGGTGCGTCTGTTCCATTCTCTGCAGATTTCGCCTGTGGTAACTTGGAGAGCCAGTCTTCTAGTTCAGCACCAAGAACCCTAGCCTTCTCTGCAGAACGGTGGTGGCCATGCAAGCACAATGTCACGACTGCTTGCGACATCGTCTCCAGCACTATTCCATCACTGTCAAGGCTTGGCTCTGGGATACCAGTCTTCTCAACTCTTGCCTTGCCTTTCTTGACAATCTCGAGGTACGAATCGAGAGCTTTGAAGGCCAATTCAAACTCTGCTAGTGATACATGAACGCCAAAGAGACATCTAAGAATAACAGTGGAGTGATATGTTCTCGTTGAGGCATTATAAAGGGTTTCAAGCACGCCGCGACTCAATGCAGCACGACCGCCTTGCCCCAAATCTAGTTCAGACCAGCCACGGCCGCACAGTACAGCCCAGTTCTTGTTCACTTCGGTAACGAATTCTTCGACTTCTTCTCTGCTCTCCTCTGCTCTCGGGAAGACGGTTTCACTGAGGAGCAATCTTTCGTATGCGGCTTCCACACGCTTCAGCTCAGCTCGAAGCTGTGATCGGGGAGGTGTGTTGCGTTTCCCGAAGTTGCCTGGCGTAAAGGGTAGATCTTGCTGTAAAATCGTTGAAAGTGCTCGGTAGTAATCATTCCAGATCTTGCGTCGTGGTACGGCTGTCGCTGAGCCCTTGAAACCGGTTCCACCAGTGACTGGGGCAGCCATGGCTTCCCAGTAACGGGCCCAGGAGCGGTAGCATGCGATTGAATTGACATCGTCCAAGGAAGTTTCGCCTACAAGTGCAGATTCATTGGACAGTGTGCAGTACTCTGTGAGGAATAGCTCAGACCAATAGCGCAACTGCCTGCCAATGCCATGGCCGCTCCAGACACGATCCATGGAAGGCAAGGCTGAATGGAACGCGGCCAATGCCTCGGGTCTTTTGTTTTCACGCATCAAGCAGTTGGCTTTGAGGTAAGCGGACTTGAGAACGCAAACACTAGTCCACTCCGATAGCGACTTTGCGGTGTCGAGCTCACCAAGACCTTTGGGCAATCGTTCGAGGGTAAGGTTGTACTCAGCGACGACCCAGTGTAGCCAACCGACGCAGCTCCGTGCTTGGTACACATCTTGTGGGTTTTCGGTTTCGGCTTCAATCGCAGAGAGTAGCTGAGGGATGGTGTTTGTGACGTCGAGTTCTTCGGCGGTTGTAGCGATGGATGATGAAGCTCCTATTTTGGAGATTGCGCATTCGGTCTCGGCGGTAAGAGTGAGGCCTGTGAAGACAGCAAATGTTAGCTAGCCGTGTCGTGAATATGTTTCAAGACTCGATGTCCTTGATTGGCTGTACATTTTCTCGTGGGAGCATGCTTTCGAATTTTGCGAACCAGCTCGGGCACATTGACCCATTGGCCCTCGCAGCGAGCTGCATCGAGCTGCTCAATGTAATGCGCAGCTTTGGTCTGGTGATAGCGTTAGCCATGTTGCAACCTGTTGTGAGATATCACAGCGTACAGTCATTGTAGAGGTGTCTTGAATAGGTTATAGTATTGTGGGTGAATGTCTTGAATCGTCAACACCGCAACTGCAAAAGCATCGCGATCCTCCTGACGAAACTTGGGATTGGATGCTCCGGATTCGCCTGCAGCGACAGACAGCGCTTGCAAAGAAGGCAAAGGAAAAAAGGCGACAAATAAAAGACAGAGGGAGAAAGTAACAAAAGGACTGCAGGCTGCAAATGACAAGTCAAAGGCTGGGGTTGTATTTTGTGGTTTTGGTTTCTACCGAGGCCCCCCTTGTTCACTCTGAGGAGTCCATCATCCGGACTGAGCTGCAGCGCAGCCATCGACAGCAAGCCACAGTTGGCCAGCCCAGGAGGGAGGGTCGGCTATTGGTGCTGGGCCAATCACAAGGCGCGATTTGGAGGCGTTCGACCCCACCACAGGCTGTCCCAGGCGCTCGGTCAGGCGCTGAGTCGCCGTGAAGAGGCTCGACAGCAGCGCGTGCAACAGCGCATGTTAGCTGGTGAGGAGTACCTCGGACCGCTGAAGGGTCCCCCCAACAACCCCTCAGTGAACTCAGTGAAGCTGATGAGCACCTGCAAAGCGCCACGCGATTTGTCCCGAGCGCTGTCCAGCGCAGCACTTTGCGCGCACAACTGTCAACCAGACCAGCAAAACAGAGCAGCTGGCCGATAAGACTGCGATAACAGAAAAAAAAAAGTTGAAGCTTTCTACTTGCATCATGAAATTTACTCCATCGACTCTCGCCAACCTATTTCTGATTTGCATTTAATTCTAGTTGAAAAAAATTATAGTCTGGAAATGTTGAATTCTTTCTCTTGAAGAAAAAGTCGTTTCGGGAGATCTATCCCACACTCTTTCCCACCAACTCACAATCCTCCCAACCCTGTCCACCGACAAGCTTCGACAATCATCATCCGCACCCCAAACCGGCTTCAAGATGTCTCAATCGTCTTCGCCTGACCTCAAGGTTCTCTGTCGAAAACTCACATCCCTCCAGCCGAACCAATTGCTTCGCCAATTACCGACTCTCACAAACCATGTCCTGCGCTCCAAAGCTGTGCTCTCTGCGCCGCAAGACGTCAAAATCAAGGATGACTCTTCCCAAGGCGCAGTCCTTGTTCACAAGCTGAGGACCACAATTACGACATTTCTCAATGGCAGAACTCGTGAGGCCCGTCTCGTTGCCATATCTCTCATCAAAGCCATCGTCGATGTTGCTGGCTGGGAAGGCCTTCGCGGTGCTGAGCCATGGGTTAGAGGACTTCTTGCTATTATTCAGGTTTGTCGTGGTCGCACACATTTGCAAAAATAACAGTATGCTAACTCATTGTAGAAAGGAGACCCTACCTGTATGAAAGAGTTGGCTATTGTAGCTGTGACCAAGATCTATGTCCTGGTTCACCCATATCAAACTCTGATTCGAGAAATCGCTACTCCCACCATGCCCGGCTTCGTTACCGCATCTCTGCAGCTCATCAAGCAGAAACTCGCTACCACTCCTCTTACGGTAGTAGAAACAATCTGCGAAGCCTTTTCGACCCTCATTCCGCTGTATCCTACCATTTTCCGCCCTTTTAGCTCCCAGATCCGCAACGCCACCAAACTCTACATTGCTCCTACTCCCTCTGATGATGCATCTGTCCCCGATAGCCTCACACATGCCGCTAGAAAACTGGCTGCATCGATCCACTTCGTGGCAGCCAAGACTGGCGGCAGTGACGAATGGACGAAACTCGTGGATGCCGTCTTGCGCCAGCTCCACGCCACTGCTGACCAGATATTCCGCGCTGTTGATGAATCTTGGTTACCTACGAGTGGCTACGATCGTACTAAGGCTGCTCTAGATGGCGAGCCTCGCGGCGGGGGCGATGAACCAGATCAGTTCCCGTCATGGTCTGGCATTACGTCTGGTGCTGATCGTCTAAACGGCCTTTTAGCTTCGCTTGGAGTATTGGTGCAGTGTCCTACCAAAGCCGCAGTGCCTATTCCAATTGGAGCCATCATGGATGCCGTTGCTCGAGTGTGCGTTATTGCCAGGCTCTCACCCAAGACACAGACGTGGGATCAAGCGATTGACACCACTCCTGGAATTGGGCGTGACGAGAAAGACGAACTTTGGACCGTCATGCCTGAGATCCATGTTGCTGCATTACAGCTCATGCTGAATTTGCTCCAAACTCTTGGCCGAGACATGATTCCTCTTGTGGCCGATATTCTGGACCACCTCATCCGTACATTCAAGTCCGGAATGAGCATTGCGCCGATCCGCGCCATCGGCTACCAAGTTCTACAGGCTGTGTCGTCCATTGCTGGACCCACGATGCCCAAGATCATGACTGACATGATTGAACCGATCGCAGCCGCATGCTGTCGCGATCTCCAAGAAGATGCTGGCTACCTCAAGCCTGCTGAGAAGCCTAGTGCTACTGGCAGTAAAGACGGCAAAAAGAACAATATCGCCGCGAATGCCGATCTTTTCCTCCAAACCGCTAAATCTACTCCTGAAGCTATCCCCCGACTAGAGACTTACCACAGAGAAGCTGCTAGCCAGCTTCTCATCGCCCTCCTATCTTCGTTCCCTCAAGCCAACTTCAAACCCACCATCCGTGGCATCCTCGACAAAACGGCCATCTTGACGCGTAATCGCGATGCCATGTTCGCAAGCGTTCTCAACCCTTTCAAAGACCAACGCGGTCACATGTACCCAAGCATTCTCCCCTACCTGTCCCGACAATACCCACAAGACCAGGGCCTCGAGATTCTTCGCAGCAATCTTCGCACCAGCGCCCTATCCGGCACAGGTGACTTGTCAGCGACATTCAACGCCATTGCAGAGGAAGATGAGGAAGACCAAGATGAGGACATGACAGAAGAGGAACAGCAGGAGCCAGCCAAGGCTGAGAAGGAAGTCGAAGCAATTGGGGAAGTGAGCAATTCAGGGGTTGCTCCATCAGCGGATGTCGAGCTTCCAATTGTCAGCAACCCCTTTGAAGCAAATGCAGATACCATGGTTGCCACAAACTCCTTTGCTGTAGCTGCAGATGGCCCGGCCAAGAGAAAGAATGAGGAAGTTGAGCCTGCGCCAGCCAAGAGACAGGAACTGGAGAAGCCCAAAGCCATACCGGTAGCTCAGACGGAGACCATCATTCCAACTGTCGCTGCAGCAGATGACGATGACGACGACGATAGTGATGCCAGCATCCACTTGAACATGGAGCTTGACGATGACGAGGAAGATGATGAATAAAACATTAGTACATATTGTGTGATTTATTATAGCGTTGAATATGAATTGTTCAAAATTGATTCATTCAAGTGACATGTTCTATTTGTTGTATCCTGCTGCGGCATGCAATCGTAACCCGACGTAGCCAATCATCCAACTCCAAAACGCCAGTTTTATGTACATTTCTCGAAACCCAGATCAATCCCTTAGCCATGCTCTGCGCTTCTCCTCTTTCTTGGCTCTGCGCTTCTCCTTAAAAGCCTTGACCTCGGATTTTGACGGCTTCTTGTGTGCTCTTTCGGCCCTCAAACTCCTTCCATCGTGCGCATTCGCCGCGGATTCCACGTCGAAAAATGCGTTCATCTGCCGTTTCGACTTCGACTCGTCAGAGTGTCTGCCAGGTCCAGCCTCATCTGTTTGGAAACTGCCTGTGTAGCGATTGAACGCCACACGGGACGCATGGATGTCCGCTGCAGTGATGCTCGACTCCGTGGCGTATGTTGCGCCTTCATTGGCGCTACCGCTGCCCTTGGCGTACCATGCATTGGGGTCGTAATCACCATGAATGGCCGGGTTGTATCCACCAGCTGCTGGAGCTTCATCGGTGGGTAGTTGAGGAGCAGCGCTTCCCGGGGTAGCGGTAGCGTCTGATGGCACTCGCGGGTTCTCCCATTGCGACTTGCCTGTGAAGCGGTTAAGGAAGTACCACGCTTGCGACGCGGGATCCCATAGGCAGTCCCAGCCATCATCGACTTGCTGAGGCACGGGCTCATTTGGCAGCGGTGGTCCAGCGCCAGGTAAGGGCTCGCTCGGCAGGGGAGGTGCAGCTTCTGATTCGGCCTCGCCATTGTCGAAGACCTCTCCGTCTTCCGGCGCGTCGTTTGCCTCTTCTTGCGGCTTGTCGTCGCGCGGCAAAGGGCTGTTTACCTCAGGAGATGTGCGCGGGCTGGCGCGGGTCGCTTCCTCGTCTTTAGATGGAGGTGCCATCTTTGCGACAGACGTGAGGTGTTTTTTTTTCTTTTGCGATGCTGTGTTGTGCTTCGTTTTCTTCCGTTTCTTTTGGTCTTATTTGACGAAAGAGTCGCAGGTCCTGGACATCTGCAAATGTGAGTGACTGGATGGGGAAACCGTCATCGTGATACTTAGGCACCTGATATTATTGTATGGAGTTTAGCAAAGCAAATGCAAGGATTGCCTGCGCCTGAAGCAAGAGCCGATGTGTTGCTGAAGCTGAGAAGATGATGGTGACAGGCCCAAAAAGTCTGTTTGTCGGCGGCCAGATTCTCAGCGCCGACGCCTGAAAAGGGAAGGGGTGGAACTGCGCAGCCAACTAGTGCAAGCTCACAGCATTGATCTGCGGTTCGCCAACACAAAATCCCCAAGTCAGTGAATAATCTGATTGGTTTCACCTATGAGATATTGAAATTTACCAGCGGACGACACAGAAAGAAAAAAAAAGCAGAAGAAACGTGGTACTAGATTAATGCAGTCACCATTCAGCCAGCTCATACTTTATAGTACCTTCCCATGACTTGTAGCTTTCAGCGTCAACTTTTGGAACGAGTGTGCAAATTTTATATGTTTAACTTGGATTTTCAGTCTTGCTGAAAAATTTACGGCGTCTTGACAAGGATCCTCCCTGCCGTTAGGACTTTCCACACACAACAACGCAAATACTGGTCGTCCAGATTTTGTAAATAGCGCTCCAGATCAGCGATGGCAATATGCATCACACTGGTTTCTGGTGTTTCCGAATGATAATTTATAACGTTTCAACAAGTATTTATAGATTATCATTCGGAAACGTGAGCATTGCTGGCGCATGTACTGCGTGACCGTGTAAGTCGTCGCGGAGACATGACGGAAAGCTAGGTTGCCCAACCGGCGAGCGATATTTGCTGGCTTATGCGCATTCGCTCTATACTTCAAAGTGTGATGCCTTTGAACGCAGAATTATCATTCTCCTATATTTCTACCTCTTGGGCTCTGGCCCCTTTGTATGCCTCGTTCATGCACCACAGCCGTGGCTATTATCACGTGATTTGTCATCTATACGTGAAGCTGTAAATACACGTTACTCAAGTGTATAAAACCGCCATGCAACAACAAGAGCCCAGATTAAGGATCAATTATAGTAGTGGTAAATTGCAGCGTTTCAATTTTTCAATCGTCTCTTGGCTTAGAAGGATACCTATTCGGAAGCCGGTGGCTGAGCAGCTCATCCACAGGCTAACTACACGACCCATGAGCAGCCACCGCAACCCCGTGAATAGAATCACATTTAGAGGCCCAATCACGACTCGAGTGTATTCTTTAATTGTGCCTTGCGTGCGGCCGCCAATGCTAACGTTGCTGACTGGCCAAACTGGGCTCACTCTTATTCCATTCGGTGGAAAGCTTCGGCCAGGTGAGATGTGCCCGATGTCATTGTTACTGGTGAGCGCTAGCGAAACATTGACCTGTAGCCCAGTGGCTCAGCGACACTCAGCCCAATGACATGACACGCGATTCCGACTGCCGATTGCTGTCCCAGGATTCAGTCAGGAAGCTTTTCGCAAAGGATGATGCTCCATCGGGACCGAAACCAGAAGAATCGGTCTCTCCGTCCTCAAATAGTAAGAGCCGTAGCCAGAATAGTAGTCCAAATAGTAGTCCAAATAGTAGTCCAAATAGTTCACCCCTGGCTGAGTCCAGTGCTGTGTTGCTTTGGCCTCGAAATCTAGGCCCTGCATCGCAATTCCGCTGCGCCCCAACCCTACGCTTAAAACAGCCAAGCTCAATTTGGGCATTTCCATAGAAGGGCAGGGACGAGACTCGCGATGTGGCTGTTTAATACCACGGTCATCCCAGTGAACAATGGAGTTTTGAGTTCCAATACTTTGATCGCAACAGTCCCAGTCCTCTAAAACCAATCACGCGGAATTGTTGAGCTCTCAATTGGGGCAATTGCACCTGGTTGTTCAGCTGAAGAACTGTGAGACCGACAGGAGAAGAGAGGGATAGGGCTGTAACGGGTACAGAGCGCAATAGGCAACATGTTGTCGACTCAGTTACAATGGCTCGCTCTGGCTTCGGCGATGCGCCACGTTGCCGCTGGTGACAACCAGATGATTGACGATGATTCTAAGTGTGGCTGCTTCCTTACGAATGCTACGGTGCCTACGTTTTACGCGCATCATCAATTCTTCGACTTTCGCAATCTTTCCCAGTACGCTGGCGTGCCGCCAGTGAGAGCCAATGAGACGCAGGACACCGCCACCACTGTGTCCAGCGACTACTTCAACACTGACGAGTGGACCAAGAACTGGGATATCCAGACCTGGGACAACAGCAAGGGCGCCGGGCACCAGGGCTTTTCGGGTGACGCCACCGTCTACATGATCAACTCGGCCAACAACATCTACATTGAAGAGAATAAGCAACAGGATGCCGACTCAAAGACTTACCTCACAATGCGCACCAAGCGACTGGCGCATCTACAGACGGCTGCGGAGTTTGAGAACAAAAACTACAACTTCCAGTACTTATCCATGCGCATGTACGCAAGAACATTGGGTGACCCCGGTGCGGTGACGGCCATGTTCACTTACAGAAACTCAGACGACCCGGCCAAGGTCCAGGAGGCCGATATCGAGGTTCTCACTAGAGATCCCAAGGACAAAATCTCCTACACAAATCAGCCAGATGACCTGCCTGATACTGGCCCGATCCCCGATGCTACTCGGAATGCCACCATCCCTGGAGGGCTGGAGTGGAACGACTGGGCTGTCCACCGCGTGGACTGGACGCCTGAACGTAGCGTTTGGTTCGTCAATGGCGAGGAAGCTGCCAACATTGCGTTCCAAGTGCCCCGCGATGCGTCGGGTGTCAACTTCAACTCCTGGGGAGATGGTGGTAGCTGGAGTGGGAACATGACCGTGGGCGGCCAGGCTCTGCTCCAGATTCAATGGATTGAGCTGGTATACAACACCACTGATAAGAACGTGCAGAAATATGACTCTCGCGCCATATCTGACCGTTCCAGCTGGACAGGGCCACATGGGCGCTTAGTCCGCAGGAAAAGCCAAGACGATGAATGCGGAGTCGTCTGCTCTATTGACGAGAGAGTAGACGCTGGATCCGTTGCCATGTTGTGGAACAACACTGAGAGCGCGGCCACGTACAATTTCATGGTAACTGGCAAGACTTCCTTGGTGTTGTACGCATGGGCCTTTGCCGTTGGCTTGCCTTTGGGGTTTGGGTTGCTGTAATAGATAGCGTTGAAGTTTTTTTTTTTGTATTAACTGCCAAATAATACCACACAATGCATTTCTGCACTATGTCCCAAATCCTCCGTGAACCTAATAGATAGATTCCCACGTCTTACTCCCATTCTGCAAGAACGGAGTCAAATTGCTGCTGGCAAGGAGACGGTCTCCATTTCACCTTTTTGGGTGACTTCTTCTTGTCGTGCATGCAGCATGGGCTGCGAACAGTACACATGTTTGACAGTCATCTTGTCAAGGTGTAGACAACAGCGAATAACCAGATTTTGTGGTTTTATTAAGTACCTAGTACTCGCTGCCAAAACACCAACACCTCCAACATCTCAACGTTTTCGCCTATCTTTCAAGGCCGCCATGGTCGCTCCTTCGCAAGACTGTCAGTCCGTCGACTATTTTGCAGGTTGTGACATGACGATATATGCTCTGGAAAGCATGGCCATCGCGTCAGGATGAGCGACAACTGAATGGCAGGGGGGGTGGGGGAGGGAGGCGATGCCATGGACACCTCACACTCTTCGATAGTCTAATTGGACAAGAGTATACAATTGACCAATTAAACAGAAAGGGGATAGGAAGGGGCGATGCAAGGCTGAGCATAGCGGTATGAGGGGCGTCTTACGCCTCACAAGATACCGTGTTTGATCAGTCTGATCTTTGGCTGGGGAGAGTCCGCAACATAGTCGCAGAATAGTCTCCAACACCAGACAAGGGGAGGAGAAGTTGCGAGATAGAACCGAGCACTGGGGAACATGCCACCTTGTTTCAGGTCAGCAATGTTGTCATCCCGATGCTCAGTCATCCACCATCGAGTGATCCATGAGTATGAGCCAAGGCACACAGCAATGTATATTCAAAATAAGTCTCGCTAGAGGTCAGTGTCCGCCAACTTTTTGTCTTTTTCGCTGGCGGCTGTTCCAACACGACCCAGTTAATCCAAATTCCATGCAAACACCATAAAAAGCAAATCGATCTTTTGTTCAGTTATCGTTGAGTCGATAACTTTTGTTGTTTTTGTTCAAGTCGTTGGCACATGTGATGAGTGCTCGTTGCTGACAAGTCGTGACGTTTGCGACCGTTGTACAGCCATCGAGAGTCGAGGGTAGGGTCGAGCTCGCCGTAAAACGACGGTTGCATTGGTCTAGACCATGCAGGTGATACAGTCGGCCGTGTCAGGGTTGCGAAGCTGGTCGCGACGCGAGGGAATGCTCCTGTCCGTACGTTGTTCATACAGGCTTCGCTCGGAAGCGGAGCTTTTTGAGTTTGTGGGTAGGTATTGTTGAGGGGTGACACCATGATATCACTTCATCTCATGTGAGTGGAGTGCTCAAACTGGAACTGCGAAGTAGGGAAGGCCATGCTGGCGCTAAGGCCAAAGGGATCCCAGTCCAAGTTCTGGTCAAGCAGTTGTGTCATGGTAGGGAAGGGGTGTTCGCCATTCTGGTTATGGTGGGCGGAGGTCTGGGAGGTAGGGGACACGAGCATGGACTGAGAGTTCTCACCACCGTAGCCGCTTCCATAAGCAGCTCTGGGGTTGTCTAGCTCTGAGTCGTCAATCTCACCGCGCATCTCATAGTCTTCTTCTATGTGGCTAGTTAGAGAACGAGTTCGAGTAAGACAAGGAAGGTGATGCATACCAAGATGGTCAAGCTGACCCGAGCCAGGATAGAAGGAACCGGCGCCACCACGGGACTGCATCATACCGTGGGAGCCAGATGTAGTGCTGGACATGGGGGTGGTATGGTGACGGGTGAGACCGGAGATGGAGCTTCGCATGGAGAGGCTGTCAGATCCAGAGGGGGAGAAGCCCGAGCCGGTGTTGCTTGGGGAGCCGGAGGCGGCCGAAACTGAGAGGCGGCCCTTGGTACCAGGCTCAGCCTTGGGTGCGATGGCGGAGATGGACTTGCGGGGGTGGCGGCTCATGATGGCACGTTGGATAGGAGGAGGTTGGACCAGATTCTGTGGCATGTGGGTTGGTCCGAGAGTAGGGCTGCCAGTCTTGGCCTGGAGTTCAGCGTGTACGTCGATGCCCTTCTCGAGCAGGATTCTCTCAAGAAGAGAATTCTTGTAGCGGAGCATCAGGCACTCATCCGCGGCTGTGCGGTGGGCAGACTGGAGGTTGTGGAGGTTGGATTCATGGATGCGGATGGTCTCTTCCAGCTGCTTGATGTACTCGGTGCGCCTCTCACGGAAAGCAGCCTGGGCTTGTCTGTTTCTTTGCTTACGTTCCTCTGAAGTAGCATAGATCTGTTGGGATAGTATCAGTATGATATTTTGGACAAGATGGGTACAAGCTAAGCGGTTGAAGGGTCACTTACAGGCTTACGACCACCTTTACGCTTAGGTTGAGGGTTGTCTTGAGTGACAGGAGCCACGGGGTTCTGGTCACGCTCTGGCGACGAAGCACCGGAGTCCTCACTGTCGTGGCGACGAGGCGGCGGGGGCTTGCTGTCGATAGACATTTTTTCTGCTGCCATTCCTCTGTGAAAACCAGTTGGGCAGTATTAGTGACACCAGCAACGAGTATGTAACGGTGTCGGTGGAATTGCCTCGGAAGCTACAGCGAAAGAGGATGAAAGAACAGCACAGATGGGATGATGACGACAACGGTAAAGAGGTCGATGAATAGGCCAAGAGAAGCGGCGATGTTCAAGAGGAAACAGGGAAAAATTCTCGTTGCCTCAACAGCCGACAACCGTATGACTCTCTGGCGTGCTCGGTGCGGTATTGTGTTGAGCGAAGACTGCCGATAGCGGGGATGGGCGGTCAGGCTTTGCAGAAAACGGTCTCTTTGAAGTACTGAGTGTTGTTTCCTGTCTTCACGATGTGCAAGAATGCGAAATTCTAGGCTGCGGGATATGATTGATAAGGGGAGGAGAAGAAAGAAAATGGGAAAGGGAAGGTAAATAAGGTTGAGATCGCGAGAGAAACAACGTTGGCAGCAAGTGAGATTGGTGAGGAGTAAGAGCTGTCAGGCTAACAGGCAAAGTTTTTACCAAAATCCGGGGTCAAACGACAACTCCTCAGAACCGGAAGCCGCTGAGGAGCGAGGCGATGAGTCTTTTATGTAATGGGAACTTGGGTGTGAGGGGGTTTACGAAGACCTGGGCCACTTCCATCGTGGGCTTGAACCTTTGTGGAGCGGTCGTTGGGCGGCGGGAACCCATGTCGACCATGATGGGATGGCTTCCTCGGCCGCCAATTACTGACTGGTGCATGGAGAGAGGTGGGAGGGCACGACTGGGGTCGACCACAAAAAGTCCCAGGCTTGGTTGGTGGGCATGGGCACGCATGGGGTCGCGAGGTCGACGCTACCACCAGGACCCCAGTACCGCCGTCGAGTAGCGTCGACAAAGGTACCGTGGCACGCATGGCTACGTTAGCGCTGTATGGTTCGTTGACTCCCCCCGCTGGGTAGCACTGTTCTGGCTTGGTTCGTCCTCACTCTTGGCTTGGTGTGTGTGGTGTGGTGATGGTCTGCTCCACAAGCGACGAGCAACAACACAGAGTCAGCGGGGGAGCCACGCACCTTGCCTGACTGGTGCTGAGGCTTCAGCCATCGTTTCTCCTGAGCTAGGACGGCTGGAGACTTTTCTCCACCACAATCTTGTTGTAACGCTGCGAAAATCCTTCGTCTACGTTGTTCGCGACCCTTGAAGCTTGCTTCTTCAGGTGGATTCCCTAGTACGGGGATCCTCCTCGAATGAATTTTTTTTCTCTCTTCTACGGGTATACTAGTACTTTGTGGTTCGCGCTTCACTGACTCGAAATCCCACAAGGTACCAAGATCTCTCCGTGTTGATTGATTGCCACGACGCAAATCCACTTTGTCCAGGCCAGGTGCTCCGCCGGGAATCGCGGGCCTTATACCAGGCTCTCCAGAGGCCTATTACGCCATTGGAGCGTGGTGTAGCGCACAAAGTTCCAATACAATGGCTACTTACACGCACACTGGGAATCACTTGCTGCGCAAAGTGGCTGGTCAAATTTCATCATGTTGCTATTCTGATAATGACACGGTCTTTAGCTTGTTTCGAACAGAAATAAATGTGGCACGCAAATAGCATCAAACCTCCTGAACCTAATTAGCAGGCAGTTGCTGTATTAGGTAGGTTAATGCAGAGGCTTGAACCATCGCCAAACAGGAAGGCGATTAAGATGAAAATCAATGGGGGAATGAACCATCCATTGCGACCCTACCTATGCCGCCCTCATCAGGCATGTAGCAGTCAATGCAACCGCCAAGAAGAACGACAAATGGCGAGGCTCAAAAGTGCCCTTACAGGCGACTCTGGGGTATTTCTCCGACTATTGTGCTAGCAAAGCTTATTGTTGTGCACACTGAAATGAGATGGTTCACCGTCACCAAGACGCTCCCCAGCGATGGTCCGACCTTCGCCTTTCCAGCCCAGAAAGCCAATTCAGTCCACAAAAAGTTGTTAGCCCTGTGCCTGAGTCGCATGTGGATGCTGGACGCTGGCACTGCCTACGAATTTCTGTACGAGATCCTTCTCGAAGGACATTCTCCATAATGGCATTGACTATTGAGATCATTCGAGGACGTCTGATGAGCTGAAAATGCCGTCAATTAGCTTCTAGCCAGAGTGTGATTTCCCCCAAGGAATCTTTGTTTTAGCCCCAAAAGTCTCAGCAGCATTACAGTAGCATTGTCTACAGTGTATCACCCAGCAGTGTGCGACCGCCCGAGTGAGATCGTCGTGGGTCGCAGTCTTCGTTCGCTCTAAACTGTTTTGAGTATCGCTAAATGATGCAATCGCTTTGGTTTGCACCTGATTGTTGAATTTTTTCCCCTTGGACGATTTGTGTACTGAGAGTAATTAGCCAAAGTACCGTTGTAGAGAAATGCCGGCATCTAGGACAGCGAATCATTCAATCGTGGCGGTCCGTTCAGAAAATGGCTCTCAATCAAGCAAGTCTGCAAGTCGCCATTCCATTACCAGGATTTCTTTGGTAGAAACTTCCATGCGTTGACGGGAGGGGGAGGCGTCGCCCTGTGGCCGGTAGTTTCCTGCCGAGTTTCACCTGCAGCGATTGCTTGCCAGGAACAAAGTTCAACCAAAGGGAAGTTTTCAGGCTCATTTGTCTTGAAGGGCTACTTGGCAATAATCCTTCTGTCTATATGCACGAGCGAACTGTAAACTGTGCCCAACCAAATCATTAACTGCCCATTGCCCGATTTTCTCCTCGGCCTAGAAACCAACCTTTTGGGGGAAATTGGAACAGGAGGAAGCAAGACCACAGAAGGCCAAGGCTTGGTATGTTGACTGCCTCCACAGGCAATTTTGGCCCCCGAGAACAGGTAGCGGAACAAAGCTGTCCTTGAGCAAAGCCGCCCATTCCGCTTGTCTTAGTCCGGACTAAAGCGCTGTCACCCACAGGCTAGCCAGTCCTTTAATAACGTCCTTCCTAAATGGGAACGCTCAGCAGTAGCAAAGGGACCTCAAGGGCTACGATGATCGTTAATAATGTACATGCTGAGGGTCCCATGCGAAGAAAGGCGGGCCAGCAAACAATAACTTGGGAACCAATTCACTAAACGGAATGAACTTTTGAATGGCACCTCCGTAGCGTTCCCCCGCACTGAATGGTCGTCGCGACCTGTCACAGGATCTTCAATCATCGAGGAGGCGTCAATCCGGTGCATTAGTCTGCTGCCTAAGAAGGCTTAACCTGTGCAGTGACAGCGACGTTAGCTTGATTGTGTTTCAGCAGTGGTGGTCGTGTTTTTTTGGTTCCTTTTTAGTCTGGTGTTGTAGCTCTTCCTTTAGGTAAAGGGCAAATATGGATCGTCTGCTCAACTGCCGCTCAACTCAAAGTTTGGGCGAGGCCCGTCATTGTACCCCTGAGGGAAGTCTAATCACACCTTCGCCATGCACTCGGTCATGGTGTAGTGGCGCTATTGTCCCGTGCAAAGTTCCTCGGTACCACTCTTCGCTCTGCGTGAGTTGGTGGTGGCTGAGCCATATTGGTTTTTACACCACTTCTAGAAAGACATGGTAGGGCTTCTTACACGAGGCACAGACTCCCTAGGACGCGGAGATATTTTTGAGTTTGACATTTCACGGTAGTTTTGAACTTTGTGAGTGGTGTAGATAGAGTGAAGGCCAATTCATCCCAGGTGACGCATGAGACTAGGGCCATTGCAAAAGTACCAATAGAACGGGGACGGTGAGGCAAAGAATGCGACGGCGACTAAAACTACCAGCTTCAGCAAACAATGGGCGGGCTCCACAGAAGGATTTGCGTCTTATGTCGAGACGTACTGTCTGTGACATTTCGCTGAACACATTTGACCACTATTTCGCTAGTGAACTGGAAGGTGCATCGAGAGGTTGTGTCCTCATGCAAGCTGTGCTCGCGAGAACTTGGCCATAACGATCACAAACAACTTTACCCGCGATATCTTATGGAATGAGCTGGGATATACAAAGCCATATCGATTGGATTTAAACGTTTGCCTTACCCCGTCTTCTACCATTGGACGCAGGCTCTGGGGTAAAGCATTGTTGTACGTAAAATGAAGGCTGTCAGCACCGTTCCGGCCATTGCCAAGGCTTGAAACGTAAAAGGCGGCTGCAACTGTCATTTGACAGGACTTATGAATGCAGATGACGGGAGAGCCAGGTAAATGGCATGCAGTGCATGGTATTCGTATGCCTCAATTGCCAAATTCGGCTGTTGATATTCAAACATGCCACACTTGAGAAAGGCCCTGTTAGAGTCATTGGGCGACGTGGCAACAAAATGTCTCCCTCCATATAATGCAAAGTACATGAAAGTAACTGTACAATGTGCTCTTATTTGGAGGGGAATAATATAAAGTCTATTGTTTTTATCCTAGTAAACTTTGAAGGAGAGGCTGCGTGGCTCCTACATCGCTATATTGGGCTCGATGTTGTGAACAGGTCTGCACGACAGGTCAGAGTTGTCACAACTAATTGCGCAGGGTGCTTATTGGAAAGGAGGCTGTTGGTTTACTATTTCTCTTGAACCAGTAGGATGAGTATACGAAGCATGGTATTCTTGTTTTTTGACAAACCTCGATATCAGAGCCGAATACAACGTATATGTTGCTATACGGTATGAATAGTACCAATAATAACATTACACTGTATATGAACACGGTGCGCACATCAACGGCGGTTTCTCTGGAGAGCTCGGGCCATGTCAAAAGTAAACAAAGCGATTCCCTAAAGCGGTTTAGCGCTAGTTAATGTCAATAAACCATCCCCATCCACACCGTTTGACTGTCTTTGACATCATAGTTTTATTTTTGTCAACACATTCCTGAGGAATTTAGAATTCGTGACCCGCTTCACATCGACAAACGCGCTCTTGACGATAGCATCATTGTGGTTTAGGGTTCGAAATTCATTGCAACATGTCGCCTCCACGCCGCCGCTCTTCGCGACTGGCCAGCTCCACGCCAAAGGTAAAACGCATTCACCACATTTGCATTTTCGATCTGATCGCTAACTGAGCCGCAACATAGCCTGCTAGGACTGTGCCAGAACTCTCGTCGGTAGCTGAACACAATGAGCTTCCTTCTCAGGGAACACCATCTGTACGCAGCCGTCGCTCATCAATCGCGCCGCCAACCACACCTCCTTCTTCCAGTATCAAACCCGATCACAGCGAAATGCACCCCAGTAAAGTTCACCAGAGCACTGGAGAGCCATCTTCTGCCTTGCGCTTAGGCTTCACCGATATCCAATCCCCTGGAAAGCGTGGTAGTGGCATCGGTGGACAGCAGACACCAACCAGATTGTCCACCATACCTACCACTAACTTTTCATTCGACGTGACCAAGTCTGTTGACAAAGCCGCCCTTAGCAGTGAAGCTCAGCGTATTCTTGAAGAACTTCAGGAGAAGGCTGCTAGAATCAAAGCTGACCTTGTCGCTAAGCGCGAGGCCGAAGGAGAAGTCGATGTTGCCGAGCGTCGATTTGCAAAGCCAAAGAGCAAAAGTAGCCGTTATAGTGCTGCGCACATAGCTGAGTTCAAGAAGATGGATTCCATTGAAAACCACGCTTCTGCCTGGAGAGCAAAGGATTTCACTCCAGTCGTCACACCTTCTGGCCTGAAGCGGTCTCCCTCCAAAGCGAGCCTCGATGGTACTCCTTCCAAGTCTACTTTGGTTCGCTCTCCTTCTAAGGCCAACCTGGAGCAATCTTCTCAGGTCCCACGCCGCAACTTGAAGAGGTCCTCCTCTGTGGCCAACTTGGACCATAAACCACTTCCTCCCTCTCCTAAGAAGCTTGACCGCCTCACGTCACCAAGCAAACCTCGAGCACTACCCGCTGTGGAGCAATCTCCTGTGAAGAGATTGAAACAGCGCAAGGAAGATGATATTTCCAGCAACCGACCAGTGCGCAAGGAAGCACCATCCATAACCCCTCGCCCAGTGCAGACTCGGCCTCTCCCTAAGACGCAGTCGACGCTGTCTCGACTGATGAGCCCCACTAAGTCGTCCAGAGGACACACTGCGTCTCCGACAAAGCCTACGATCTCGTTGGTTTCTACCCCCACCAAGCCCGCAGCTGATTCTCCATCAAAAGCATCATATGGCAATTTGCCATCCATTCCCAAACCAGACAGCTTCAAGCGTCGCATCCTGAGCCCAGCTCGCATCCAAAAAGTGAAGTCTATTTTACGTGGCGGTGCTGGCAACACAATAGATGATCGATCGGCCATCCCGGCACCCATGCCGCAAGTCTCTCAGACTCCTGGCCCGGTTCGAACGACCAAAGAACTACCCCCTGCACCTCTCACGACCCCCCGTCGTAAGCTCACCAAGCGCGTAACCTTCACTCCTGACACCAAGAGGGCAGCGTTGGCTCAAAACTCTCCATCACCAGTTAAGAACGGTTTTCTCAAGTTTGTGTCTGCTCCCGGATCAGGCTTCAAGAAGTCTCCTGCTCCTGACAACATCCTCGCGGAATCAACTTCGGGCCATGTTTCGTATCCTGATTTATCTGCATACAGCCATTTGATTGGCTCAGACCAGAATGCTGGCGATGTCAGCCCCTCAGGCCCTGGTACCTTCAGCTTTAGGAGCGATCACACCATCAAGTTTGGAAATGCCGCTCAGACTGGATTTGGTGCTTGCCCTGGACAGTCCAGTGTCCGCCAAGTGCGTCAGTCTTTGAACCAATCCGGACCAATGCCAGGCAGCTTTCCCGCACCTCCAGCTCCCAGCTCTCATCCTGATAAGGAGAATAAGGAACCCTCATCGTCCAACAAAGTTATTACTGGCGTGCCTCACGGCCTGACCAACAAGAAGCGACATAGACCTAGTACAGATGAGGAAGATGCCGAGCGAGAGGCTGCTGAGCGTGCCAACAAGAGAAGGAGAAACGGTGACGGGCCATCGCGTCTGGCTAGTTCTACCCCATTGAGCACTGCCAAGACGGCCAGACTTGACAGAAGCACTACTACTACGCCTAGCAAGACACCCACCCGATCTATGGCACGAACTCCAGGTTCTGTGAGCTCTGTGAAGAAGACCCCCGGCTTAAGCATGAGTCGTCTGAACATGCTTTCCCGCCCTAAGAACCGTGTCTAGGCGGAATATAGTCGCTGTCTCTTTGACTGGATGAGGTTCATCAGTCTGTATATTATTGGCACACTTGGGGTCTGTTGGCGCTGAGGCAGGCTTCTACGGAGATTCGTGGCTGGTTCACGATTTGGCTTGCTTTTTGTGGTACTGAAAGTGCACATATTGTCAGGTGTTTTGTTTTGAGTCTGAAGTTTGTTTTTTGTTTGTTTTTTGAGCTTTTCGGTGTTATGGTCAAATTGGACGCGGCGCAAACAAGTCTTCATGGAAAATGATGTATTTATGTCAGAGTAACAGGTTTCGCTCTCATTGCTTTATGAAACTACCGATCAACACTATCATCACTCGTTGCACTTTTGGTGAATTCGTTCCGGATATATTAACGACTCTCAAACTCCTTACTATGCATCGTCTCAATGCTGGTCAAACTCCTACAAACAACCTGCATCTTTGTATATCCTCTTTTTAACTATAGTTATTCTTTCACTTTCATCTTTCATCGTGGGATCATTCAGCTCTTGCCGGAGTCCTCCTTTAGCGCAACAATGCGGTTGAGAACGACCTTGTCATCTGTGCTATCAGAGTCCATGGCCTATGACTAATTAGCAGCCGTTCTAGATTGGGGAATTATGGTCAGTGAAAACTTACAAAGTAGCCAACGCGCATGGCCTGGAATCTGACACTCTCGGGACCTGTAGCCCCGCTGGTCTCGCCAGCAGTGGCGGGCCATGGAGCACGGCGACGGACCTCGTCGAATCCAGACTCGATCAAGGCGCCATTGTAGATTACTTCACTCTTGGGGTTGATGTCGTTCATGAATCCACCCTCGGCAGACATGGGGTCATCAGACTTGAAAAGAGCGCTGTGTATGCGGGTCTCGACCTTTCTTGAGCCTTCGGCCACCCACTGGATATAGGTCTTGGGCTTGCTCTCCTTGTCGAAAACGGCGCGGATGCTCGTCACCTTGCCGTTGCTGTCCTTTTCAAAGGAAGTAGCCTTGATGGGGTGTGGGGTCTGGAGGAGTCCAACCGTCTTTCCGGGGGCGAGACGGAAGTAGCCCTTGCTATCTTCCTCGCGGAAATCAGACTGGTCAATGTAGACGGTCTTGGTGAGCTTCAGCTTGCGGCTGCCGAACTTGGGATCCTTGGGCGAGAAAGGAACGTCCAAGTCTACCTCCTCTTCAAGATCCTCAATTGTGACGGGAACGGGATCGAGGACCATCATGAGACGTGGTACGGTGTACTCAAGGTAACGGCGAACAGATTGCTCGAAGCGACCAATCTGGATGAAGGTGCGGGCAGTTGTGACACCAAGCTCATTGATGAATGCAAGGATCGCGCCAGGTGGAATACCACGGCGACGAATGGCAATCAAGGTGTATAGTCTAGGGTCATCCCAAGCACGGACAATCTTGTCATCGACGAGTTTCTTGAGAGCTCTCTTGCTCATAACGGTGCCACTAAGGTTGAGACGGCCTAAAAACAAAGTTGTTAGCAAGATTCTGATGATAAGAATGGCCATTTATCAGTTCTTCTTACCAAATTCACGCTGCATAGGCTCATACACTTCGAGCTTCTTGTTCAGCCAATCGTAGCTCTCACGAGATAGGATGAACTCCGTTGTACATAGACTGTGTGTGACGTTCTCGAAGCTGTCACAAAGACAGTGTGTGAAGTCGTACGTTGGGAAAATTTTCCATTCTGGCGCGCGAATGTGCTGTTTCTGGTGTTTGGGGATTCGGTATGCAGCGAGATCCCACATCTGAGGGTTGGGGTTCGTGATGTCCTGCTTCATGCGCAGGAACGCAGTCTGTGGTGCGTATTTGCCGTCACGCATGTCCTGGAACTTTTGAATATTTGTTGGGACATCCTGCTCGGCATGCTTGCAACGGAATCGAGGACCCTCTTTGCCTTCCTTTCCACCTCGCTGCAGCTTGATCTCATCTTCATTGCAGTGGCAGACATAGGCTCCGTCCTTCTTGATGAGTTCTACTGCAAGATCGTAAAGCTTTTGGAAGTTGTCACTGGAGTGTGTAATTTCATCGGGGGTAAACCCTGGGGCTTTGTTAGCTGTGTCGCGCACTGTGTGGTACGCATGGACGTACCAAGCCACTTGACAATCTTGACGATCCATTCAAAGTATATTTCTTCCTCGGCATCGGGGTTGGTATCATCGAATCTACAATCATTAGAACTGCCTTCGATTCATACTTCATCGCCAATGCGTACCGCAAAATCTTTAAACATGTTAGTGCTATGAAATACTTGCAAGCTTGCTCCGCCAGTACGTACAGTCTTGCCACCATGGTAACGAGCGAAACCAAAATCAATAGCAATAGCCTTTGCGTGTCCGAGATGCAGGTAGCCGTTGGGCTCCGGGGGGAATCGAGTAACAACTGGCTTGACAGGGCGCTCTTTGAAGACGTCTGCCAAAAACCCCTGCTTGAACATGGATTCGGGGTCAACCGGCGCCTCCTCGACCTTGGGCTTTGGCTTGGGAGGAGCTTTCTCTTTGGGGTTTGCTGCTTCTTTGGCACGAGCCTCGGCTGTAGCCGCCTTCTTTGCTCGCTTCTGGGTTCGCTTCTTCAACTCGTTTTTTGACACCATTTCTCCAGTCACATCGTCGAGGAAAAGCTTCGTGGTGGCCTCGGTGACCTCTGCTACAGGGTCCGCCATACTTGGAACTAAAATCTGAGTCGGTTCTGAAGCTGCTCTGGTGATGAAGAGTCAGCTCTGATTAGGAGGCGGCTTGCTATGAGTAAACAGGTGTCGGCTCGTGTCGTGAGGTGTGACTCTTCTTGGAGGGGCAACGTTGGAAGGTGTTCAACCCCACCTTGCATCACTTATCTTATCTGAAACAGCATCCTGCGGCATGGCAACGAAACAATATTGAGCAAAAAATAAATGTAACAAATATTATATTTATTGGCTGGGGGGGTCGGACGTGGAATATATCTGTGCTACGCTGATTACAATGAAAATACTTGGTCTGGCTCTGTATATGTACCCAGCTCTACCTATCCTTTTTCGGGTTTCGCAGAAGGGTTGCAAGAGGTGTGTAGTTGCAGCCATTTGGCAAACCTTTCATTTCCTTTAACAGTATATCTGTCTTTATGGCACCTTCGAAGTAGTTTTTGGTTGGGATACCGCGAATACGAGCTTGGGGGGGATCAATTTGCCAATGAGATTATGTCTGCTCGAAGCAGGGATGTCACTGGCCAGACGCGCTCCGTGACCGTTGCACAACGAAGAAACGGTTCTTGTCTACGAATAGTCACTCGCGTCGAGTTAATCATTTTTCGTAAATCGTTGGGTGTGCGAGAAGCCATCCTCTAGTTTTTGGAATTCATGCTGCTTGTCGTGATCAACTGGCGAGTTCAACGCTTTGCGTTAGAAGCAGCAAGGACGATGAGCGCGTCAGGAACGCCAGTCATATTTAATTTTATATTTTCAGTCGCAAAGGGCACGAGCTTTTCACGATATTTATTTCGCCGAGTTGTATCAGAATCAATCAATGGTTGCCGTGTCAATATAATTAAGCTGTACTGAGCTGTGAGCCTGTGATTCGACATGGATGTGAAAATATTGTGCGAAGCATGACTATCTGCTCAACGAAGTCACTGTGAAGTCCACTAAACCAAAGGGATTGCGAGCATAGCTCCGAGTCATAACGTTACAAAGTCAATGGAAATAAAATGAAGATTCAAAAAAGCATAGTTGGGCTTGTTGACGCTTAAAAGTTACGATCACCTTTGCTATAGGGTAGCAACACAAATTGCTAGCATGCAGCACTGACGCCGCGTTCTCGACTGGGGTCAAGTCACGCCAACAAAATGCCCATTAGTCTTCCAAGGCACAGCATGTTTGGCTTACTGCAGGCAGCGTACGATTCGGGTTCCTTTAATTACGATTGGCTCTCCTCCTCCTCGGCACCTGGGCTCTCCAAGTGGGAAGGCGTAGGCAGGGTCCAGAAGCCCAGACCAGACCACAGTAACGGTACGTACCTAAAGCTCCCCAGGTAAGGTTTACAGTGGTGCCCCCATACCAAGCACTAACACAACGCAGCTGAACTAGGAAGAGCCCTAACCACTCCGACCACAAAAACAATACGGGAATTTAAGCGAGAAAAGGCCGCATTCTGCGCACTTTGCAGCGAGCTTGGCCGCTAGCGCCACTTGCAGTGGGCAAAAAAGGATGGGGCCCTACTGAGCTCTGCGGGTTGTGACTGGCTGCAACGTGGTCCATTGCCCGGATCAGTGCATTTTCCTCTCTGCCTACTTGCATCACCACCACCAATTCTGTCCAAGGGCTGCCTTTTCTCACACACCCCCGGTGCTAATCCACCAATCTACAACAACCAGTCCCCCCACCACGCCCTTTTTCGTTGTTTTCCCCGAGGGTCATGCGATCCTAAGCAGTCTCGCTCTGCACAAGTAGCATCAAAAGCCGCCATTGAAAGTTCCTCACGACGGTAGGCGATAAGCCCAGCGACCAACATGTCGCTCGCCTCTCAGGTATGCACTCACGCACTCTCGCATCATCGCTTCCACGCCAACCCATCGCGCGACTGTCTGCAACCACTGCTTCGACACGCCTTGACCGCCATTGGACCTGTTTCGCATCTTCCTTATGCGTAGCTGGACTTGATTGGGTCGAAAATCGATGGCAAGAAGACAGGTCGAGGCAGTGTTGAAGGTGTCGCTTAGTCGGGATTAAGAGAATGCAAACGCTAACATATCATCGTTCTATGCAGAACCGATTCGCCTTTTTCGGTATTACTCCCTCATTCCCCATCACATCGCCATCGATATGAAGACATTCCAATTAAATAGCCCCCCTTTACAATCATTCATTCACCACGAGATTCCAAACGAGAAGAGAGAAACTGACCGAGTCTGTTCCCCTTACTAGGCAATGACGACGATGGCGAGGAGAAGCCATCTGTCCCCGTCAAGACTGTCGACAAAGCCACATCCCGTACTACTAAGCGCAATGCTGAGCCTCAGGCTCCCGTAAGAACCGGTGGCGCCGGCAGCAACCGCCGCGGAGGACCTGGCGGTAGCGAGGGTGGTGCGTTTACTCCCCCTTTATGAGCTTGCGATTGAGTTTGTCGGTGGCGCAAGGCTCAATGTCATGCCTCAATTAGAAACATAATACTGACGGATTCTCTTTAGCCTTCCGTGACCGCGCTGCTGGTAGCTCCCGCAACCAGGCTAAGCCCACCGACGAGGCCCCTCGCGAGGGTGCCCGCGGTGGTGCCGGTGCCCGCGTCCGTGGTGGTAAGCTTGCCAAGATGAAGTAGCTTCGGATTTCCTGGAAAGAAAAAACTAACTCTACCATAGGACGTGGCTCTCGCAACCCCCGTGAGCGTGACGACCGTCACTCTCGCGCTGGACGTCCGTATGTGTTCACTCAGTGCGCCAAAGGGCAATTGACGTTTGTTTGACTAACTCAGTTTTCAATAGTGCTACCGACAAGCAGACCGCCCAGGGCTGGGGTGCCACCGAGGGCAACGCCGAATTGAAGGACGAGCAGGCCGGTGAGGCCATTGCCCAGTCCGAGAAGAAGGACGCCCTTGCTGAGGACGGTGCTGGCGAAGAAGCCGAGCCCGAGGATAAGAGCGTCTCGTACGCTGACTACCTCGCCCAGCTGGCCGAGAAGAAGCTGGCCCTTGCCGCTGACCTCAAGGTCCGTGGCGCCAATGAGGGCAGCAAGCTCGACAAGAAGTGGGAGTCCGCTGTCGTCGTCGACAAGGAGGACGAGGACTTCATCTCCGGATCTGCTGGCAAGAAGCAGCGCGAGCGCGAGCGCAAGGTCAAGCAGACCATTGACTTCGACCCTCGCTTCGTTGAGCCCGAGCGCACCGGTGGCCGTGGTGGCCGTGGTGGCCCTCGCGGCGGACGTGGCGGCCGTGGTGGTGAGCGTGGCGGTGACCGTGGTCGTGGTGGCCGCGGTGGCCCCCGTGGTGGTGCTTCCGCCCCCCGTGGTGGTTCTGCCGCGAACATCAACACCAAGGACGAGTCTGCCTTCCCCAGCCTCGGCGCTTAGACAAGCTCGCCGCATCGGTCCCTCTTGTTTCATTTCCCGCTCCCGAGCTCTTTTCTTCCGGCCTTAGGACGTTGAACTAACTGGTCCTGCTGCAGCCTCTAATCTTCTCATGATTTGAATATATTTAATATCATTACGAAGTCGGGGGTTTTTCAAACGGATCGTTTGTCAATGGGAGGTATATAATAAATGGAAGGATGCTTTTATCATAAAAAAACACTTCAGAATGGTTTAGGGGAGAGACTGGGAAAGAAATTAAAGAGAAGAAGCAAAAATGGTTTTCACGGTTGCTGAAAGAACCATGAAAGGAAAAAAGAAACAAATGAAGGATGTAGTTCAGAAACAAAGTACAAGGACAGGTCTTTTTTTGACTGAAGAAAGTTTTTCTTTTATTTAAAAACCCCGTGGATGGTCTATAGTGTTTTGTTCGATATGTTTTTGTTGCTTTCTAGTTTCCTATGTCAACTTTCAACTCTATGAAGCACGCCCATCATCATTCAGCAGTGACACCAGCACCCAGCTGCAACTAATGTATTGCACATGAAACATGACATGCCCTCATGGATAAAACTTGTAATTTTTGTCGTTTATTTTTGATTCAAATTACTTCTTGATATATAGCCTGAAACTAACGCTTGCAGAATCGTTGCCTTTGCCCTTGTAGCAGCTAAGCCAACTGCTTGACAACCTCATCACTGACCCCCATAGTGCCTGCACCGCCATCAATAGCTACCTTGACAGCCTCCTCAACCGCCTTGGCTTCCTCAGGAAGCTCGTTCCGTGAGTAATGTAACATCATGGCTACGGACCGAATTATGCCGAGAGGGCGGACAAAACCCTTCCCAGAGATGTCAGGAGCAGAAGCTATTAGCTCATTAGCAACATTGTTTGGCTATAATTGCGATGTCCTGGAGTTCAACGTACCGTGAACAGGCTCATAGAATACATCAATAGCCCCTAATTGGCTACTAATATACCATCTATTTGCACTTTCAACAAAGTCTCAAAACTCTAGCTCATGAGACCAACCCTACTGGGCACTCGAGCCTCTCTACGTTGCATATTTTCGAAATCACTGTTCTAGCGTGGCATCTTTAGTTTTGAATCGTGTTTTTGTCATTTCCACAGTATTAAAATAAAAAGAAAATTACAAGGGTATTCCTCTCAGATGTACCCATAAGTCATAATTGCGGCAGAGAGCCTTGCTAGTCTTGTCTTGTTTCCATTCGCCCTTTTACTCCTTTCCATCATCGCAGACTGTACATTTCGTCCCTTCTTGCCTGCTGCAAATACATTACAATAATATCAAAATCCTATCGGAACGAGCGGAAGGATTTGTTAGCCAGCGGCGAGATTGCAGTAGCAATTCCCAGGGCGTTGTGCCGGTTGTCGTCTCGCATTTGATTCCCGCCAAAGTTGGCAGTGTTGGCACAGAAGCGGCAGATGTAAACGCTGGGCATGGTTCGCTTTGTGATATTTAAGCAGTGTCCATGAAGCCACATCTCACATGATTCACTACTAGCAGTTAGTATTTTGTCTTTCGAGCGAGTATAATAGTTTGGAGCTCACCATTGCACCATGAATCCGTCACCCTCACCCATGCCGCTTCTATTGCATACGCATCGAACTCCTTGGCCATCCGTTCCATAACCGGACTCTGTTAAACTTGATGGCGAAATAGTGCCGTCTTGAAAGTGACCCAGGTTTGTCAACAATCGGCGTGGATTGCCTTTGCCAGCGTTGCTTGCTCGTTTTTGTCGGCCCTGCATGACTTTGCGTAGCTCGTTGGCAGCGTCACCACCTCTATCATCGTTTAATACTGTCTCCGCATCACTCTCAGCATCATGATGGCGCCCGGCAGCATCTCCAGCTTCTGAATTGCTCGCACTGTTATCGCTTGTGCTGCGGCGAGATGAGTGGAAGATGGAGCCAACAGGTTTGCGGGGGTCTGGCAGAGCAAAGGATGCTGCGAAAGAGTTGTTGCGACTGGGGATAATGATGGGCTCTTCATCGGTAGATTCATCATCAGATTCACCCCATTTGCTATTAAATGAGAGATCTCTCGAACTCTGGCTTCTTGAAATGCCTTTGCCAGTATCTGAATCGTCCGCTAACAATGTCGTTTCTGCACGTGCCCTGCCTTGGGCGTCAATGGTAAAACGTACCGAAGCACGTCTCTGGGCTCGAGGAGGCGCCTCGGGGATTGAGGCCAGCCCAGAGAGGCGCCTTTGGCTCTTCAATGGAGAGACTCGCCCGCTGGAGCGGCTCATGGTCCGATTGGCATCGATGCCTGAGCCACTGGCGCTTGAAGCCTGCGCTGGCCTTGTAGCTGGCGCAAGTGTGGGGAGGCTACCTCTTCCAAGAGCTTTTCGTCCACGGTTTTCACTGAAGCTCCTACCCAGGTTCGGTCTCGTTGACTTCACGGGTGAGCTGGCGATGGCACGATCTGGCACTTTGTTGCCCTTGACATTGTTTCCTTTACGACCACTACCTCTGCCGGTTGGCTTAGATGGAACTGACTGGGGAACATCTGTTGGACAGACTGCGTCCATTGTGTCAAAACTCATGGCAGCTGATTGAGGCCGGCTTAAAAGAAGCCCCGGATCAACGCCATCACCAGGAATCATCATGCTGAAAGGATCTTCCATTGCGGTTGGGTAAGATGCAGGAATCGAGCAATTGTTCATTGAACTAGTGGCTTGGTTCACCATTTGCTGGTTTGCCATCATCGAGCCTTGTTGCATAGCAGGATGCACATTTTCTTGATTAGACGATGGAGGAGGTTGGTTTGGGTCTTGGAAGAGTTGGATATTGTTGTTCCAGTCGAATGAGCCGGTCTGGCGGTGGCCGGGGGTCGAAGAAGGGAACATGTTGGGGTTGGTGTTGGTAAAATCTAAATCCATGTTCATGGTAGAGGGATCCCAGAAGTTGGCGTGGCCTCCAGCTGGAGCCGAGAGCGGATAAGAGAACATGTCTCCAGGATTACCCATCATGGCAGCCATTTCATTCGTCTGAGACGGATCGTTAAAGTCTGGTTGGCCGAAGCTCTGATCATGTTGCATGTTGAGCTTTGGTGCTAGCCTCTGTTCCTTTTTCTTTGCGGTAGGAGGAGGCGAGAGAATTTGTGTCTGCTCTGGTTCCCTTTCAAGAGTCCCTCTGCGAATCTTTTTAGCAGACCTCGTACGGTTCAGAATCGGGCTACCCGGTGATTGGAAAGTGGCGGGCTTTTCCTTCTGTGGAGTAGCTAAGCTTGGAGACGAAGGGAGACGACGAGAGGGGTCGACTGGGGGTAACGGAGCGTTGGGATTCGGCGAGAAATGGGTTGCGTGTGACGCTATCTCGAGAGCAACGCTTTCAGCAGAAAGGAAACGTTTATGTCCTGAAGTACTATTTGGGGTTGCAGGAGCAAACTCGGCAAAAGGGCCGTGAGTGCCTCGCAAGTTCCCAGGCGTAGCGTTGAAGACGGAGTAGTCTTCCGCAAATCGAGGTGTCAAACCGCTTAATTCGGAGAAGGAACTCTGGTGATGTTTGGGAGTTTCGAATACGGGGCTCGCAAAGGCAGCAGAGTTGGGGGTTTGCTGCGGAGTCGGGGGTTGAGCGTTTGGATCTCCAAAGCTGCTGTACATGGCATGGTTAGCTTGGAAAACTGCCTGACAAAACAGAGTTTCAGGCCCTGGCACTCTTTTGCGTATGGAGACCAAGCACAGACAGCTTACCTGGAAGTTGATTGCTCCTCGCTCATAGCAGCTCAGATTGGGAATAGCTACAGCCCAGGTAATGGCATCCCAGGTATAGCCGTTTAACGAAAAGGACCAGAAAGCCTATTGGAGGGTAATTTGGGGAAGAGCTAGTCAAGGTCCAGGAATGTCCTCTTGCTAGACCCAAGACAAGCTCTCTGCGAGAAGACCTGACAGGAGGCGATATCCAAGGGACTGTCTGAGAATATACTTTTTTCCCACAGATTGTGGAGATATGGAAGAATCGAGTCGTGTCACCAGCAACGAGTTGTGGTGATGGGAAAGTGGGAGATCGAGAGAAAGCGGCTATGCCAAGCAATGCAGATGCAGGCGTATCAAACAAAGTATAAGAAGAATAAAAGAAAAGAAAAAAGGAACAGGAATGGCCGGAGTTCGTAAATTAGAGGATGGCCCAGAGCAGAATCATTAACGGTTCATTAGATGCAGTCGAGGCGAGAAGAAAAGAAGTCTGTTGTCAAGGGCACGAGGTCAGCGGTGGGTAGTCTTGCCTAGAAGGGCAGTGGGAAGGAAGGGAGGGGGACGAGGAGGTACCAAGACAGGCAAACGAGGGTGAAAAGTTACCAGGGAGATGGATGGGGTTAAGACCAACTCAAAGTGAGCCGATGATGAACCAGGGAAGGATTGGACCTGGAGGGGAAGCAGAGTATGATGATAGGAAGGAAAAGAAGAGAATACCGGACGGACAGGATTAGGAATAAAGAAGAAGAGAGAGTTGGGTCATGGAGGGACGGGAACTCGAAAGAGAATGAGGAGGTCAAGGTAGACAAGGAAAGGTAAGGCGAGGAGGTACCTAATAATTCAAGGTGTGGTGCAGCGAGTACCAATGGCTACAGGCGCCGAGCTGTAATGGGGAACAACGGCTTGTGTGTGAGTGTGTGCCACAGCGCTACTGTTCTAGCGAGCGGAGACGAGATATGGAATCGGGTGAGATGGACGAGAGGGGAGAGGTGCATTCAACAAGGAAAAAAAAAAAAGTAAAGTCGGTTATAGCAACAAGAAGCCAACAGGGTTTTACAATAAAAATAAAATTCGACGTGCAATCAAGAAATGAATGGTGCATGTACGGGGTTATCGCAGCACAGGCGGCCAAGCTAAGGTAGCACTGAACAAGGACCTGGAGCGACCACAGCACATGGCGTTTAATAAAAAAAAGAGGTTCAAGATTAGACTGGGGGGATTTACTGGTGGGAAACAACTGGAGACATGGGCAAAAAAAACCTGCCCCCCAAAAACCAAGTCAGCTCAGGCCAACCCAGTTCGCAACTTATCATGAGCGGGATATACTCCGTACACAGCAGGCAACTTGGTACAAGAACGCCTTCTCCTTCTTCATTTTCTCTCTTTGCAAAACGTCAATGCCAATGTAACAATAGACAATTAGTTTTTGCGGCACTGGATGCAGCAGGTAATCGCACCCTTTCTTCTGTTGCTGCACAATGGCGCTTTGATAGGCCGAGACGCTTCAGGCTACCTAGCTAGTACCTTGATTGGGCCTGCATTGCAGCTTGGGGCGGCCCAGTAGTGGCCTATCAATTCGTCATTCTCCCATTCTGCACCTCACAGTACCTGCAGCAAGTGCATACAGGGCATCGCAAGGCAACAAAAGGACAGCCCAGTAGAGCGCCGTAGGCAGCCGTGGCGCTGCATTGTTCCTCCACTGGGCACTTTTTCCGTCTGCTGCACTCGCTGACCGGCCACGGCAACTGGCAACCCTGTCCACCACGGACTTGCTTTTACTGCACAGCGTAGCTCCTGAACGTCTGGGTACTGTGCCGCCCGCCTCACTGCAGCTGGCCATTTGCTCCTCAATTCTCACCCACCACCCTCCATCCATTGCCAGTTAATTATCATCATTTCAGCTGGAGAAAACCCAAGCCAATGCAACCTTGCAACCAATGCGAATTCAACGGCATATGGTGCCAATATCTGTTCATATTACGCACATGCGCACATCGATCAATTCGCAAAAATAGGCTCCCCAATTCCAATACCAGCAGGGCAGCCAAGCCAGATACACTCAGCTCCCAAGTCAAAAGTCGATGCGAACAACCATGCGGTTTACAGCCTCAGAATCCGCAAGATCCTTCCCGAATGGTGTATTTCGGTGGAGATGCTTGCACATCTAAGGAATTTTGTCCCATCTGGGACCACTCCTAATTGCTTGTCCAGGACAAGCTTGCTGCACCTCCTCGCCCTTTTCCAGGTCTCACCACCCTAGGCTTGTCCAGTCAACCGCCACGCTCAGCGAGGGATGCTTTCACAGTGGAGTCGGGACGAGGGGTGAGCAGCCTACATGTGCGTGCTGGCTCGGAGAAGCACTACCAAATGCTACCAAATAGGCATAGGCAAGCCTAGAATGACGCTCCTGTTGGGCCATTCACCCCTGCTTCCAGCTGTGCTAGTGGTTGAGAGTGATTCCACCATGCTTCTGACGCCCCCGCATCCACAGCCCGGTTCCTTGGAGCTTGGACTCGGCTCACTTGCTAATTTAACGGATGGCCGACAAATCACTTTCCTCGGAGCAACGACCAAACGAGATCCTTCGCTTAGCTTGCACGTAAAACCTCTTTCTAGCCTGTAAAAGATGGCATGCACAAGATGTATGACTAAAAACCGATGGCACAAGTTCCGACCAGAATGCATTGCGAGCATGCCTTTTCACGAAACAAAACAAACGAGATGTTCAATCAAGTTAGTTCTCGCCGTGCACTTATGCTACCATGACCAAATATCTGAATGATCCACATTGAACACAGAGCAACATGGAAATGCGACTTTACCCCTCCGCCAAACAAAATTTACCTTGCAAAACGATCAACGACGCTTGGAGGGATTTAGCTGAGCCGAATGTTTGCCTGCCCACACGTACGAGATTTGGGCCTTCGTGCACACGGCTTTGACTCCCCAATTCTTATTAGTCTTCGTTTTCGACGGCGTCCTCGCAGCCTGCTTTTGCCTCATGCGGGATTGTCATGCGACTAGCTCGCTTGTCCATTACATGTATTTCCCCTGCCTAGTTGGGAGAGAAGATGAACCAGCGTTCTCTGGCCAACATGTGAGATAAAGTTTGCAGATACGGATAGCTGTAAACTTTACCTCCTCCTGATTCCCCGCTGGTGAAATTCTTAGTTCGCCTTGGACAAAAGTGTCCTTTTGCATTGGTTTCCGAGCCGTGCCGTCACTTAGCTTCTCCCATAGCTCGGCCTGTACCTGCATGCCTTTCGCCCCTACATGAGAAGAAGAGGCCATCCATCTCGTGGCGCTAACAGAAAGAAACGAAACATGCAACATATCAAAAAAAGCAACCTGTCAAATTTCACCAGACAATGAGCGAGACAACGCAATCTCACCACAACCCATGTCGTCGAAAAAAAAAAGAAGCCTCCCGCTCCCTTGTTTCGCACAAATGAGAGACACCGATGCCAACTTGGGCGGCTTTTGCTGTGAGATGGGAGACACTCCCCACTCGGGCTGTCTTGGTTCGCTAACCTACCAGTTTTCCTCCTTGTTTTGTGATATGATCAAACACCTTGCCATCGAATGTAACAATACTCCCCCAGACTCTTCCAATCAGGTGGCAATCGCCTTTCTGCATCCAACGTTTGTCCGTTTTGACAATGCGTGCGAGTGGACTTTGGTGCGATTTCGCCAAATAGAATGCAAAGCAACGAATCCTGATGTCTTCAGCATGGCACTTACGCAATTCGCCGGGCACATCTTCTAGACAATTCAGTGAACAAGTAGCAGTTTGATTATGGCCGCGGGCCGATATCGACATTATATTCTGGTTCACGTTCCAGCTAAGAGGTGGGCTAGAAGTGTGTCTCAAATGCGGACGTGGCGGTGTGATTAGTCTTGAGTCTGTTGTCCCTTCCAAAGGAATGCGAAGACCCTGGATTCCTCATGTTTTAGGTGTGTCAACAGCTCCGAGGTAAGGCCATATCTGGCTCCTGCATTGGAAGAAGAATATCCCAACCAAGAGCAATTTTGTTTGCTTTTGCTGTTGTGCAGCTTTGGATATGGGAAATTATGATATGTGGTCCGCGGTGATGGCGATGGAGAGATCTCGATCTCCACATGCTAGATGCCCGTGCCACTGCCTAATTGCGTTTTTATAATCCAAGAAGTGTCCCATAGCCCATTGACTATCCAATCCACCCTCCGCACCCAATGAGCCAGAGCTTGGATCGGCGCTCCATCGCGTGGAGTTTGGCGAAATTACTACGAGCGAAATCTCAATTTTAAGAAACGGAGAAGACGACAGAGGCATTGGACCTTATTGCAAATGCCACCATTGACATGTGCATGACCAGGGATGTGGTTGATCGAGACTTGCAGCTGGGAATCGCGAGGGTGGTGCTCATTCACAACCATATCCAGTTTCCCTTGGCCTACCACCTTGCCATTGGCAACTGTTGAATGTCTCTCGGTTGCTAAATGCCACGTCGCTGGGTTGGCGCTGGGGGTCTGGCTGATTATTAGTCGCTCCCTTGGCAAAGTGGCACTGTGAGTGCGCTGGAGTCATTTTCAGGAGGCACCTTTGCGCTCTACTTCACAATTCGTTCGGGAATTAGGGTGAGCGAACTTCACATTTGTCAATTGTTTCCCAGCCAAGAACATGCACAAAGACAGTCTCGACATAAGGGATATCTGGACTGCTTCTGACCCAGCCAGAACCAACTTAGGTGTCTTAGCCTAATGCCCTCACTAGTGTAAGGCTGTGTTGAATCACATATGATGGTTCAGGCATAGACTGTGACCAAAGAAACGACGTGTATCTTTTTCGTCGGGTGTTTGCTGGCCTGGAAGCGTCTCAAATTACCGATGGAAGAAACACAACCTAGATATCGGAATCTTCAGCTCCAAAAAAATATTGCGTGGTATTGCAACATCGTATCCGAGAGTACGGATTGGGTCGATGAACTTGATTGGAGGCTGGATCGATTTAATGGGTTTCTTGGATGAGCCACAACGCCCTATTGAACTTGGTTTGTTGTTCAATATTCTCCACGGTGTCAATCAGGGGAAAACATGAATACAAGTGGACTTTTGCCTCTTCACATTTGGGTCGCATGGGCGCCAGCAGTGGCCCAGATTCTTTCGAGGCGGCGTCGACCAATGGATGACAGAGCCTCGCGCCAGTTTTGCGACGAGACTTGCATGCATATCCTAGCCGCCGACGTCGATCAAGCCATCAAACCTGGACAAGACAGCAAAAGTGGCGTTTTTCACTTTCCTGGTTGTCTTGGCCACTCGCCGACACTACCAAAAAGCTTGTCAAGCGTGGTGCGTCCGACTCGAGCTGGACAATTTAATAAAGCGAAAAGGCGCCGAGTAAAGGACAGAAGCTCCGCAAGTGAGAAACGCCTCGTGCGAGCAAAACATGGGCAGTGAAATGTTAAAACCTGCTCGGTGAGGTCAAGGGGTGATTGGCTTTACTCAATTCCGTCGTTCATTGGCCCGAGTGAATGAGAAGCCACTTAATTGTCTGCCCATGGCCGAAAGTCAATTGCGCACACGACGCCATTGGCCACAAATTGTCAACGGTCTAGATCTCGACATGGCTGGCTGACATTGACGAGCATGGGGTTTGTATCGAAACGGGGCGCTCGTAAGAGGATCATACATAATATCGTCCTGGATCATAAATAAACGAATCCATCAGTCATTCGATACGGAGCAACATTACCACGCGACGGTGCACTTACTGTCCATCACTGACCCTCGTTCAATCAAAACCTGAAACTACGTTAAATCAACCACGCCATCCCCTTCTCCTTGATTCTCAAACCTCCAATTCATCTCAAAACCTTGACCGTCTGTAACCCAAAACCTTGTACAATGACTTTAAAAAATATCTACTCTTGTCTTTCCCAACCCCCCCTGCAGTAAATCTTCAACGTTGCAAAGTCTCACATCATCGTCAAAAGCTGCCAGACTTGCGCAACACCCGAGCCTATTATCTCGTCCACAATCAAACGTGGGGAAAACATTGTCCATCTACGCCCATTGTGGAAAATACTGCGAACTAGGTACATTCGTTCCCGCTATCGAGCGCCCGTCGATAAAATTGCTGCCCGCTATTTTACTCTTTTCAGAATCATGAAAGTTCTTTCTTAAACTTGGCTATTACGCAAGGCCGGCCAAGCCGCCCAAGCCCGTCAGATTTCCCCGTTGAAAATGCCCAGTTATCATTTCCTGTGTTGCCGATGACTATCATTTTGCCAGCTTTTTACGTAGTTGCTCAAAAGTATGCCACTGTGTACCAATCTGCGTTGCCAATGTAGAAAATTCGTCTTTCTGGCTAAATTCGGCCATTCCATTTTCGATTTTCATGTGCGTTTCAGAACCTCCAACACTTTCAGCCCTGGTCTCCAAGACACACTGATCCTACCTGTATTTGTCCTTGTTTTAAACTTGCAATTTCTCTCTCTCTCTCTCTCTCTCTCTCTCTCTGTCGTCCTTTTCTTTTCACCATATTCTAACATGAGCCAATTGGCAAGCTTCCTCCCTTCATTTTGCTTCCTTCTAAGCGGTGTGTCTGCACCAACGTCTCAGCTTTGCTTCGGCAGTCACCTTGCCCGTAGGAGGCATGAATCTCCCAAGACACTCTTACCCAAATCCTTCTTAGTTTCAGATGAACATATTTCCGAAAGAACATGATAGTGCATCGCGTCCGGCAATGTTTGTGACGTGTCGCATCAACCTGCTAGTGGTTTGTCGTGTAAGCTCGTACACCACCTAATGAGAATCGCATAAACTTGGCGAGTCGCTGCATCACACCAATCGTCACGCTGCAAAGCTCACGAATATCATGCAAGGCACGGCTAGCGTCGTGAAAACAAGCCTAATAAGCTTTGATTTATTGCCCTACAGAAAAAAATAGAACAGAAAAGAAGGATGCGCAGGAACCACTGTGTGGTGGTCTAGGACGAGTTTCCTGCTTCGGTGCTGTGATATCCCGAGTCCATACCCGAGGTGCTATTCACCTGGCTGATAGACGTGAAAGTTTTTGAAAGAAAAGAAGAAAAGTATATTGTAAAAGACATCGAGACCTCTTGGACCTGTCTGCTTCAACATATCTTCGCAACGAGCGCTTGCTAGATAGATAACAAAGGAAATGATGCTAGTGAGTTAAAAATAAAGAATAACAAGAAAACATGTCGACAAACATAGTAACAATAAATAAACGCTTCCTCCTCTTATGAATCACAACCTATATCGTCTCTTTCGGTTTCATTCTCTGGTGTCAATTCGTCAAATCATGTTCCCATAGGGCGGCATAGGGTTGTGCAGTGGCGGGCCCAGGTTTCCCGTGTACAGAAGCGACTGTGTTTGAGAAGGCGTCACGGGAGTAAGCTGTCGCTTCGACATTGGGTCGCCCATGTAGTGCGGCCCCGGTGCATTGTTGGGGGTGCTAACTGCAGACGAGTACGTCGTTCGTGGCGTTGCCAGACGCTCCGAATCCGACTTCGATCTCACAATTGCTGTGCTTCCCGGGGTACGTAGCTGCGTTTCTCGGCGTCGCTTAGGCACATCACGAACCTTAGCGTGAGTGTGACACTGGTTCATCATGTTAGCGCATTGTTTCCTAGCTTGCATTGTGGTAGAGCTTCAAGTGGCACTCACCTTGTAGGCATGTCTAAACCAAGTTGTTCCCTTCTTCTTGCTGCTGACAAGAGCAATCCATTCGTTGCAGCTACCGCAAAGTCCCTCCCACACATCTGGGTTTCCATCCATGCGTCTCTTGTCCAAGGGCTCTTGGAATGGCGCGCCTGTGGCAGCACTGATTCCGTGAGTGAATGACTTGTCGTACCAATATGCGGAATTCTTCAAAACAAGCCATCTACCAGGCTTGCAAAGACCACACCACCCTTCTCGCTTGTTGCCATGACCTCGGACCAGCTTTGGAGTGTACAAGTCTCCTTCAAACCTGAGTTCCTGCTCATAAGGTACCATATCGGGATCAGAGGGCTTCATGTCCTCTGGAGGGGGCTGAAGTGGCTCCTCGTGTAGAGAAGCATATAGGTCAGGCGGATCCGCAAAGTCGGCGTAGTGGTTGCGTAATGCATACGACTCAGCGTTGCTTTGCAGCATTCTAAGTAGCCCGTGAGATGCCAGAGTGGGAGCCTGAGGGAGCTTGTTCGCGTCAGGCATCATAGGTTGTGATGGCATATGCGAACCAAGATGCTGTGGCATCATCATGTTCTGCGTGTGTGGCATGAATGGGGCAGTGCCAAACATATGAGGCCGAGAAAGGGAGTGAATTTGCACGCTTGGCTGTAGGCTAGACTGCTGGGGCATGGTGTTGGTGTGTGCCTGAATAGAAGATCTCTGCATAGCACCGGTGGTATCGTGATGGGCTCCGTAAGAAAATGGCGACTGTCTTCGCGCTTGGGTGTTGTTGTAAGAACCAGTCGACCATCTCGCACCGCCGCGAGCGCCATCCAGCGAATATGGTGCAGAGCGTGCGCTTGGGCGAGGAGAAGAGGAGGCACGGCCACGACTCTGGGAGCGCATCTGCTCAGGGCGTGTGAGGCTCTGCACTGAAGCCCTCGGGGAACTGATAGGTGAAAGTTGCGTGGAAGACATCAAAGAAGTTCGGTTCGACAGCGCAGGATAGTCTGAGAACCCAGGGGGATCAGAATTGTTGTTGGAGAAATCATCATAAGAAGGAATATCGGACAATGGCCCAGTCGTAGAAACTGTCATCGACGACGCCGAACGTCTGTTGGGGTCATACTCGTTGTTAAGAGCCTCAAGCTCTTGACGGTGGTTGGAGAATCTCAGGTCAATGATTGGCACAGCCTCATCAGTCGTATAGGCTTGACCTATAGGAGCATCGGGATCGAAAGGGTAGAATTCAAACGGCTCTTCAAAGCCTTTCTGACCCCAGATGTCTACTGGGAGATTAGTATGATATGATACAAGACTCTTGGCGGCTGCCTCACTGTTCTTCCCCATAGCCATTGGAAGTTGGCTGCCTGGCATGGCTGTAGGACGAGGGATGCTGTCTCCAAACTTGTTCTGCAGAGCAGGTGCCCAAGTTTGCACAGAGTCGTGGCAAGTTTGGCTGTCGCAGCAGGGCACACTAGTCTCCGCGTTGGTTACGGGGTTTTGTAGAGACTGGGTAGTTGCCCATGAGTTGGTGCCTTGAGGTTGCTCTCCGCTAGAGTATTGAGAGGTTTCGTTCACGGAGATTCTATTACTAGAAGAGGCGGACCTGTCGCCTGCAAGCAGGGACAGGGCTTGTGAGGTGGCGGTAGAGGCCTGCATCAAATGCGGTTGACTAAAGACTACAGTGAGTCGACTGGTAAAGAAGCCAGCTGGGATAACAAAACTTACGAAGCAGAGGTATTCTGATCCATAACCAAGATGGGCTTTCAATGAAAGCTGACAAGAGCAGCCTCTTGTAATGTCTGTATACGATCGAAATGACACGAGTGAATGGCTCACACTTGAAGGCGTTCGATGAAAGGCAGGTCGATATCGTCGGCGAAAAGAAGATGGAGCGTTCGAACGTAGCTGTCTTTTGCAAACCAAATAGTATGAAATCGAGTATCGAATAGATTTGGTGTGTTGATGAATGATGTCGGTGAAATGTGTAGTGGTGGCTATCTTCTGCTAGGATTTGGCGGAATCCTCTGTATATAAGAAGAGGAATAAGAATAATGCTCCAAACGAAGAATACCAGCTTCTAAGAACGAATGGAGCAGAAAATAGATCAAAATATTAAAAAGAAGAGAAGTATAAGAGCAATAAGCGCTATTAATCTCGAAATAGATGGCCTAAGGAGCGACTGGAAGTGGGCAGACCCGTCTAGACGAATGGAACCATGAGTAAATGACGCTTGGGAACCGGCCCAGCTCAGAAGAAAGTCGAAGGAGGGTATAAGAGACGACAAATAGAGGGATGGGCGGGACAAGTCTCCATCTAATGAATCTCGGTGCCTTAGCTTTTGGCAAGGTCAGCCGGGAGGCTCCCGGTAATGAGTGCAACGGACAGCCAGCGCCATTCCATGCTAGGAAAGGCTAGGTTCCAGGTTGTTTGAAGGTTCCCCAATAGTCTGATTTGAGTACTGACATGGAACCAATACACCCCCGGTCTACTTCAAGTCTTGGTTTTGGAGAGAGTTACAAGGAGTTGGCGGACACACACCTCCCCTCGTCGCCTGTCCCATACGGTTGTAGTAGCAGCGGCACCACCACTTCTGGCACAGCCAGACAGTGGGTGGCGTGTGAGTAAGGGTAAACTAGTGAGCAAAGCTTGGTGTGTGGGTGCCCTGCCAAGGTACCTTTGCAGGCGCAATATGCCCCCCCGTCCAGCCAGTAACAACTGCAACGCCCAACTTCTGTATCCATCCAGTTGTGGACTCCGGCGGACGTGGTTGCAAGATTCAACGTTTCACTGGGGCCGTTGACCGGGGTGGCCTTAAGCGGCATCCCTCTGGGCTTCGCTGTTGCGTGGTTGTAAGCCAGGCTTTGGCCGCCTTTGCGGGGATCTCATCCTTCATTGGCTTAGTGCTGGGCCGCCGCCTTTCCACCCCTACAAGCCCCAAGAGGGTCCGTCGGCGTCCATTAGGCCAAGGTTGAAACCCTTCTGAAGTCTCCTGTCGTAATTTCTGCTACCAACTTCAAACTTCGTCTTGTGTCATGATAGTTTATTTTGTTGCGTCGAGAACATCGCTGAAACCCATCACAAACTGTTTTTCTTCTTCGCTTTCTCCTCTTTTCCCAGTAACAGAACAACACAAAAAAACAACTGGAGAGAAAGTTCATCGGACCAATGCTACTCTCCAAGCGATGGGGAAAAACAACTATAGCTCGTCTCACCAATGTGTTCAGTTTCGACCTATTCAGTAATGCAGTCTAGCTGTTTCTCGTTCTAGGAAACGTACCACTCTGTTGGTGCCATGACTGCATCAAGTGCTCATTTTCGCGCCCATAATATCTTCACAATTAATGCTCTTCTGATCAATCAGGATCATTTCGCATACAAAGAGGCTGAATAAGCGCGCGCAGGCAGACAGCGCACTATGCTGGCTTCTATCGACATCTCGGGACTGCCGGTAAAGAAAGGCATAAATCATTGACTCCACAACGTACTGCTTGTCATCAACTTAAACTTAGAAAGCGTAAAGCCGCTGCTGGTAGTAGATCCTCGTGACTTTAAAGCGGCAGGCTAGGAGCGATTAACTTTGTAATATCGAGGATGGCTGACGTACTAGGGTTCATGCCACCGTGACAGCGAGCAAGGCTTTCATGGCATAGCCGAGTCGCGCATCTCACATCCGCAATTCAGAACAAAGGGCGAAGGATGACAAGAGACGAGATGCGCGCCGCTGAATGGGACATGTTCTCATTGACAGCATATCATGCTGTTGTATGACGCCGGGGCATCGACGCGTGCCTGCAACCCCAAGTTTGCGTGGCACTGTGAGTTCACATTGGTGCATCCAAGAGCCTCATCTATGGCTTTGGCCAAAAACCGGCTACATTGATGATCGCAGCCATGATCAATTCGGGACGTACTGTACTTGCTGTTGCCAATAAGGCTAGCATCATTACAACTACCCACCATTTGTAGGCCCGAATCGGGACAGTCAGCTTATTATTCAACAATTTCTCGCCGATTCGAATCTTGGTTGGTTTCCACAGACGACTACTTATCAGTGACCTCGAACATCCAAATTGTACCTGAGAAGGGAGCAGTAATAGTAGCAGTGATTACCGCTCAACAACTTTAACCTCTGTTCCAGATTTGCTGCGAGTTCGCCGATAAGCTATCATGAGTGATAATCCCAAGGGTATCCTACAGCCCAGGATACCATCTGCCTGTCTTGCGGATAATGCCAATAGGATGTGTCGATCATCTAGAATCAGGACCGAGCTTCCATCTGATTAGTCGTACCTGGCCCCATGTAACGACAGCTACAAGGCGCGTGGGCTCGTGGACAAGGTGGCGCTCCTGGCTATCACTGGGCAAGGAAGCTGTTTCGGATACCAACTCTAGTGGGGTCTGCATATTGAACGACAGGCGCCTTCGTTTCAGACCTGTCGCAGTGACCAGCAGAGCCAATTTACCCGATGGAATGGCGTATGCAAAAGTAAATAGGTGATTTCGGTCAATTCCTGAAATACGCAGGTGCGAATCGAAAAGAAAGACTCTCATTGGCGATCCCTGTACTCGCAAATACATTGTACCAATTGCGAGACAGCACTAATTCGAAGGATCACTCTCTAGGAAGTTGCGTTCTAAAAACCTAGCGATAAAACATAACGAGGTGCCTGTATGGTAATATGAAAGCTATGCATAAATTATGCTCTACTTAGCCGACGACGATGAAATCAGACAGGGTAATCAATCATGAGGTTGGGGTGTAGCTATCGAGGTCTTGCAGACTCCAGCCTGCCTGCAGAGCAACTACCTCACTCCCGGAAATAAATGGGTTGAGAAACTGCAGAAAAGTAGCTCGCTGTATGTAGAACTTTGCCTAACTAGTTCAGTAATGCGAACAAGGTAGCAGAGCAGAGCAGAGCAGCACAACCCTGGTGGCCCACCATCAGGCGGCCACTCTCGTGTGTAAACAATGTTCTAGGCACTCTGTCTTATAACAGCCCATGCCTATACGTGTCGTGATTGGTGTAAAACCATGTTTCTTGGAAGTTGTTTGGGCGAATAGTCCTAGTCCTTGTTGATCTTCTTCCATACTTCACTTTCGGCAGCTGCAATACTTTCTCCAGCGGCGTTTGCCCACTTCTTTGCAGCGTCCCAGATTCCTTCCTCACTCCCACTTCCAGGTGCAGAGAACAGACTTGGCTGTTCCCCTACGGCTGCATTATGAGCAGCTCGCTGATTGCTAGTGAACTCTGAAGCGTGAATGTTTTGTTGATAGCCAGGTGGGTGAGCCAGATCTGCCGGAGGCCCAGCAAATGGCGAAGGCACTGCAAAAGATGACTGAGCCGGCGCAGGTATCGTAGATGTAGACGACCTCTGAGTAAGGGAAGCGGTTGGTGGTGCATACGACACCTGTGGGGGCATTGATGCCGCCTGCGTGGCTGGTTGGAGGTGCTCCAGGCGCAACGTCTCGCCAGCTTTGGGAGGTGGAGGGATGCTATGTGCTGTTCCTGCAGGAGGCACAGGCACGGCACCTGGCTGCGGAGGCGGAGGACTGCCCTGCATTGACTGAGTTGAAGTTGGGGTTGGTTGGATGTCGTGGCTCTGCTGAGCAGCGCCTGTGGCCGCTGGCATTGCTGGCCTTGCTCCTGGTGCTGCGGCCGGATACCCATGTGAAGTGGCCTGCGAGGTGGGTTCTGCAGCGGCGTTTAGACGCGGTTGAGGGGGAATATAGCCGTTGCCACGCTGGCTGTCCTCCGATGTGGCATCTCGCGACTTGGCCGCTGTGATGGGGCTCGAGGTGTGGACTGTGACGGGTGCCATTTTGAGACGTGAGGCTTCAGAGAAAAGTACGGTGCTAATGGCTTCTATAGGCTCAATACAGATCAACTACAGGGTGATGTGCTGAGAGAAAACGGAATATCTGTGGGCTTGCAGCGAGAGCTCTTGCAAGTGAAGTTGTCACAACGTGTTCTAGTCTGCAGTGGCAACCACAGTTACGTCAGGTGATTGCGAGGCAAGAGTTGCTGGGTGCCAATTGCCATTTACGGCGAGTGGCGCACGCTACCGGCATAGCACAGTGGGCTGCTCCACTGCTGGACCACAGCAAGATCGGGGGCGCTGAATACAGTCAACGTGTGCCGAACCAACCCGTAATTCAGCTGTTGCTAATTCTAGGTTCGGTAAAGGAGCAGAAAACACTAATTAAAATAAATCAATTGTAGTATCAATTGGGTCATAATATGAGCAGGGATTTTTTTAATTTAATAAATTTTATACCTCGCAGCACAAACCAGGTTGAACCAAATCTCATCTTAGTCCAGCCAAAAGGACTGCCAAACAAAGACGGAGTTATATCGCGACTTAGTTATTACTGCTTCGGCAAATTCCCTCTCAAAGGGCATCTATACCTTAAACGGGCATCCTCCCGATACTCGATTCTTCGCACGAGCTTCCAATTCGGCTTCCACATCAGCGCCCTTACCCATTTTGCCCCTCGGTCCAATGTCTCCGAACTTGAATCCTTCAGGTAGCATCTCCGCGCCGCCGTCGCCGGGGATCAAGCCCCCCATGAGCCAAGTGATGATGGCTTGTGAATTCCATCGACTCCATAATGTCACAGGGTTATACCAGGGTTCTTTCAAATAGCGCAGATGATGGAAACGGTCAGTTTTTGGGTTGCGGTCGCTGATAATCTCCAAGGGTATAAGGCGAGGGGGCATCAGATAGCGTACAAAGAATTGTCGGATTGACAAGACGCTGTAAACTAACGCAGTTGCGCCAATCGTGGGAGTTTCCAAACTATGATTGCTCGTTAGCCCTTATTTCATTGAACAGAGTAGAAATCGAACTCCCACCCTAGAACATGTCGTAGTCTGTCACCTAACAGAACCGAGAAGCCCAGATGAACGGCGGGCCGCGAGAATGCTGGGTATGTCGACATAATTAACTCCATCAACACGCTGCCAAGCCGCAACACGTCTTTGGATGATCTCATGTGCTCGTCCTCGTAGTTACTGATCCACTGCGTCACATCTTCCATGAACTCAAGGCCATCCTTCCACGAGGCTTTGCCTAGCTCAGCAGCGTAGTCAATCTCCATCATACGACCGATGTACATCCACAATGTACCCAACGCAGCAACCTCCATATCTGTAAGAGCACGCCAATCGTATAGCTTGATAAATTGAACAGGCTCTCTCATTGATGCGCCTAGCACATAAAGCAGGTCTTGATTTGTAATTTTCCCGGATTTGATGTATGAGCTGTGCAAAAAATTCATTCTCCCAACAGCTTGGTGCAAGTCAACCGACTCTGGTTTGAACTTGAGCATACTGCAACGGCTGGTCAGCAGCCCATGAACGAAAGATAGTACCTGCAGACAAGTAAAGTGCAGTGAATGGTAACTCACGCCGCAAAAATGATCTCAGTGTCATCATATCTAAGCCCGATGGGTTAGTAATTTGGCAGCCTCGACGATGTGCGGCAACTCTCACCTCTTAGCAGCTTGCTTGACATTCTTCAAATCGCTGACTTGCATCAACAACTCCGCAATGCTGTCGATACAATATGTATATTAAGAGTTAGCAGCATGTACTGCATCTATGGCAATTGATTAAGAGACGAACCTTTAGAAGGGCAACCTGCAACCCTAAGTCGTAGAACTTTGGGAATTCGTAGCTTCCTAGCGTCAGGCATATTTCCTGGGCTTGATCGTTTGTCATTCGCGACAAGGAGTCGCGGTCGCTGATATTTAGCCGGCGCTTCAAACTTTTGATTCTTTGGAAACGAAGCAGCGAACACAATCCGACATAGCTGATAAATCCAAGCGCAACGAGTGGTGCATACCCATGGCTGCTCCACCACCCGTCTTTCGCGAGAAGAGAATAGGCCATGGCATCGAGTCCGGGCACAATGTAGTCCGAAGCTTATGATTGTGATTCGGGTCTGGGAAAAAGAGCTACGAGAAAGATAATTGTTACGGAGAGGAGAAATGGGGGGTTGAGATGGTGTCACAACCTGAACATCCTTTTTGCGGGCGCTAGATTTGTTGCGCGGCCAAGCCCGCCCGCCCACCGCCTGCATTGACCCACCGCGGTTGGGGGGTATTGTTCGATTTAGCAAATTGAAGTAATTGTGAATGGAATCGTCTTTTGAAATGGGCAACATATCTAGGTACATTTGGGTGGTAGAACACAGCCCGGGATTGTTATGCAGTATTTTAGTTGGTGGTTGGAAACCTACAAAAGCCGTCTAGATACACCATAGTATAGAAGTTATAGAAATGGCAAAAATTCCAATACAAAATCAATGTCTGTACATGTATGGTGTGTGTGTGTGTGTGTTTGTATTTATGAATCAAAAACTATTATCGACTTCACTTAGTTCACTGTTGTATGTGTTTGTTGCGACAATCGTACAAAGTGCGATATGTTAAAGAAGCGCCTACAATAGGGCTACTTGACATATAAATATCTCAGTTGATGAAACATTGAAATACATTGGCCATGGGTTTTGCCGTTACTGTACCTTTGCTGAAGAAACTGCCGTTGACGCGGATGAGGTCGTCCCAAACATGATCATGCTCATGGCTGAGATTTTTGTAGTTGTCGTGTTCTTCGAAGTTCATTGTGACCAGACGGTTACTATGATCATTGATCTATCAGAAACCAACCCGTTTCGCGGTGCTCCACGCCCTGAGCAGGATGATGCTCGGCGTGAGCTCGTCAAATGTGAGTAGAATCATCGCGAACTCGAGCCAGTTCTGACTGTTGGACTAGTTTTACAACTTGAGAGACACTGGGCATGAACTCGCATGGGACATCGTCAGATATCATTCTCGTGTTGAGGCAACAGATTCGAGAATTAAAGCCAACCAATCACCTTCTTCCGTTTTATTTTCTCACTATATTAACCCTCAAAGCTGTCTAGCCTGCGTTGTGATGTAAATAGATATACATTGAATGGTGACATAAAAGTGTATGCACTTTTTAAATCTTGCACCTTAGACATTCTGGGCGCAGTGCGTCGACCAAAAAAAAAAAGGAACTAAATGATATATGGCAATGTCCAAAGAACGTTTTATATAAATTGCATTGTAATTGATGGTATTTTCCTCTGTCTGTTGTTTAAATACCGAATTGGCCAATTTTGGCATCAACTGCTCTCCATATTGACTGACGCCACTGGCCTTGCTGTTTTATTTTGTCAGCCGCCTGGTAAACGGATCATCATAGCGCCGACTCGACGGTTAAGCTCTGAAGCACCAGCGATCGCGCCCGGAGTGGACTCGTAGAATGCGCCTAGATCCAACTTTGCTCAGCCAAGACAGTGCATCATCTGCCTATCGGCTGTTTGCGACGAGAAATTCAACGACCAAGCCGTATACTACCCTAAATACCATTCACCATGGTCGGAAAGGTTTCTGAGCGGGTGCTCCTGCGTGAAGGTATGCTGTATCGAGGGAGACAACTCCCGCCGTTCGAAGCTTAAAAACATCAATTCGTTGGCTAACATGTCACAATTCAGGCTTGGAGAGGACCGACAATGGCATGAAGCTCACCACCTGGCCCGAAGTGACGCCGATTAACCAAAAGAACTATTATACGTACGCCATATCAAGCTGCAGCTTTCGGATCGCCGTACTGACCAGTCCCTAGTGATTACATGAAGCGCGATGACCAAATTCTTGCCCTTCGACTTGAGAACGATGCAACACGCGACAAACTAGTCCAGAACGCCAGAGATAGAGATCGTGCACTTTCCAAGCCTGCCAACGGAGAGCTGCCCTTGCCAGTTCCAGACGTGGCCGAAGAAGACGAGGTTGAAGAGCCCACGACTGGAACTGACCCCTCAAGAATCATTGTCATTCACCCGGGCAGCCAGAACCTTCGTATTGGCCTGGCTAGCGATGCGCTGCCAAAAACGATACCGACTACCCTGGCGACAAAGTATCCGCGAACGGAATCCGACATGTACGATGCACTGCCGCGACGACAGCCGCAATTCAAGGGAAATGACCAAATTTACGGCGAAGAATGGTCAAAGAAGTACCAGAAGTTGTGCGCAGATCTTAAGATCGAGATGCGCGCCAACAAGCGCAAAGTGTTGCCAAACTCAAAAGAACTCGTACAGACCTTCAATCGCCGAACTGAGCCAGAAATTATCCAGAGACATAACGATCCGCTCGAAATCGAATGGACCGATGTCAACGATCTGAAGAAGGATGGAATGACTATTCCGTGCTTCATTGGAAACCAAGCGCTGCGTGTGCCTGATGATTCGGATCCCAAAGTGAAATTGTGGTGGCCCATTAAACATGGCTACTGGAACGAAGACGATTATGATAGCCAAGAAAATCTGTATGATGACTTTGAGACGCTTTTGGAAAAGGCTTTGCGTGATGAGCTGGGGCTGGCCAGCAGCGAATGGCCGCAATACAGCTGCGTGTTCGTCATCCCCGATCTCTACGACAAGCGCTACGTCGAGCAAGTCCTGCGGTCATGTATGATCAACTTCGAGTTCAGCAAAATTTCTTTCGTACAGGAAAGCATGGCCGCAACGTTTGGAGCTGGTTATACTCAGGCTTGCGTTGTTGATGTGGGTGCTCAAAAAACGTCTGTGACTTGTGTTGAAGACGGACTAGTCATTGAAGACTCATGTATCAACCTCAAATACGGTGGCTTCGACATGACCGACACCTTCATCAAGATGATGCTTTACGATAACTTCCCCTATCAGGAAATTAATCTTCAAAGGAGGTACGATTTCCTTCTCGCCGAAGAGCTGAAGATAAAACACTGCACTATGTCGCAGGCCGACATCTCGGTTCAGCTTTATGACTTCCATGTTCGTGCACCGAATGAACCGACCAAGAAGTATACTTTCAAAACATATGACGAAGTGATTCTCGCGCCTATGGGAGTGTATGATCCATCCATCTTCGACAACAGTACTAAACTCAATGGTCGTCGCAAGCTGGTAGAGCGCTCTTACAACCCATACGAAACCGATGTTCCGGACGACCCTGCCTCAGCTGCCCAACTGGCAATCCTGGCACTAGTTCAACCTTCTCTCATCGAGCCTCCTGCTTCACAGCCCGCACCGGAGGTCTCTACTCCCAGCAAGGACAAATCTCAGACGTTGAACATCAAGGGAGAGAACGGCTTAGGCACTCCCATGGGCTCGCATGCTGGATCACCTGCACCAGAGGCCAATGGAACGCCGGCACCATTCGTATTTTCCGCTGGAAAAGACAGTGGCAATGCAGACAGTCCTGCACCCACTGGATCCCGCGCGACAGGCACACCTGTTCCGGGACAATCACAAAGTGGCCAAGCACCTCCGGGGGTGTTTGTTGAAGAGCGCAATGCGGCGGATGTTGCCGAGGAAAGAGATGCTGTCTTGGCAGTGGCACCACTGGATATTGCTGTTCTGACGAGTATTCAAAACGCTGCCAAGGGAGACGAAAAGAAACTACGAGACCTGTTGGGCAGCATCATGGTGATTGGCGGTGGTGCCAAGATCGCCCAATTCACAGTGGTGCTGGAGGAGAAGATCAAGGCACGCCGCCCTGATCTGTTTGAGAGAATTTTAGTCAGTAGAAGCGCCAAGGATATGGACGAACAGGTCGTTGCATGGAAGGGGGCCAGCGTCTTTGCTAAACTCGAGACCAACGACTCTTGGATCACGCCGTTTGAGTTTGAGCGCCTGGGAGCTAGAACCCTCCACCACAAGGTGCTTTGGGCCTGGTGAAAGAACGGTACTACCTGTAAAGAGCAAAATTAGGCGTTTGGGATTACTTTGGAGTTTGGAATTGGCATTGATGATGCATGCGATAGGTTTACCAGATGTGAAAAATAGAGTAGTGACATTCCAGTGTTTTGCTAGGAAGCCCAGCAGCATTTGATGTAATGAAGCTGTATTTTATATGATGATGGCATTTAAATGATGAATTTCACCGAGCCCGAGCTATTGCTGTATTCATTTTTTACAGTCATTTTCGTATTGTTGCCAATATAATTTCTTTGTTGTCTTGGTATTCCGATTAGGTAAGGCCGAGCATGGCTCGGAGACGCGAAGTACATCCGCGCGCCGTTGCATGACAATATATACAAACACACCGACCACCCGCCAATCTGCAAAGTCGCATTCCCCGCGATGTGAAGTTGACTTTCTTTTATTGTTATTATTGAGGGAACAACATCGACTACGCAAACCAAACGATGCAGTCAATATCGCGATTTTTACCGTTTTCGACCTCCACCACGGTGCTGCACGCTGTGACGTATTTGCTGGGCATCTCATTGTTTAGCATCTCGTTTCTCGTCTTCCTCAACAGCTCCGTTTCGTTTGTCATAACCGACTTGATTGGAAAGAAGCATGGCGTGGGCGATGTGGTTGGCACACTGGGATTCGCAGATGAGCTCGTAGCTCTGGTTGCATGCCCTGCTTGGGGTTTAATTTCTGACAGACTTGGTGTGAGATGGGTAGCAGCCATCGGGTACACAATCATTGCTCTGGCGCTGGCAATATTTGTGCAGGCGAAAAATGTATACCCCCAGCTGCTCCTGGCGAGGATACTCTTTGCTGTGGGAGCTTCAGCGACGTGAGTTGCCATATTGTACTTCGCTAACACGCAAACTGACTTATATCATCTTAGGGCGACCATGGTGACGGCAATTCTTCCATCCCTGACCGATGACCACACTGCTTCGACCAATGGATTGGGATCGTCGAATGCGACTCGAAATCCCCGCCTTAGCGCAGCATACTCTATTGCATCTGAGGTCACGATCACGCCAGAACGATACACGCGAAGCTTGTCAAACGAGCGCCCTGGTGCTGCCAACTCGGACGAAGCAAGAAAGGCCGGAAAGCCCTCTGCGCTGGCAGGATTGGTTGGAATGTTCACAGGATGCGGTGCTCTTGTAGCTCTGGTGCTGTTCTTACCATTGCCTACCAACTTTGGTAGAATCGACGGTGTCACGCAAGCCGAGGCTGTAACATACAGTTTCTACGTGGTAGCGACTATTTCACTCTTTGTCGCCCTCTTTGTGTTTATTGGGCTACGTAAGCTCAAGGGCGAAGAAGGGAAAGGCTGGAGACTGCTTCTTGGACGTAGAAGCTGGTACGAGGAGCAAGTTGCTGAGCTTGAAGACGCCGACACCTTGCGAAGACGGGTACGTTGAGGATGCAATGGCTGAATGAAACTTTGAACTAACCATAAAGAAGAAATCAATCCCGTATCTTCACCTTATGAAGGATTCGATATTGCTCGCCTTCACGGATTCGCGAATTGGACTCGGGTATTTGGGTGGATTCGTTGCGCGAGCTTCTACAGTCGCTATCTCGCTTTTCATTCCCCTATTTGTCAACACCTACTTCATCAGTAACGGTTTCTGCACAGGATCGCCGCACGACCCTTCACCTGAACTAAAAAAGGAATGCCGTGCTGCCTACGTACTGTCGTCGATTCTGACTGGCGTGGCGCAGTTGATAGGATTGATCTGCGCGCCTTTCTTTGGATATCTGTCGGCAAAGAAGCGCCGAGTCAATTACCCAATTGTGGTGGCTACCGTCTTCGGTATCGCTGGATACATCACGCTACCTCAACTCACAAGCCCAGAGATCAAGAACATTGACGATCGTGGGGGTAGTCCCGCAATCTTTGCCGTTGTAGCTCTCATTGGCGTCAGCCAAATCGGAGCTATTGTGTGCAGCCTGGGTTCCCTCGGACAAGGTGTTCTGGCAGCCGACTTACCAACCCGTAACGAGCAAGCCGAGCCATCTCTTGCACCGGACGAAGATGAATCAGCGGAGTCGGAACCATTGATCCGCATCTCAGCAGATGCAAACTCCGTCTCCCGAGTTCGCCTTAAGGGGTCCATCGCTGGAGTCTACTCACTCTGTGGTGGAGCAGCAATTTTGCTGTTGACCAAACTGGGAGGCTACCTCTTTGACAACTTGTCTAACGGAGCACCATTCTATATGATGGCCATCTTTAATGCTGTGTTGCTAATAACGAGTCTATGGATGGATGCCGCTCAGACGTTTGCCAAGGTATAAAGTACCTTTCGTAAGTCACATGTAAGAAGCATAAAGGAACAGTCGGAATGGGGGCAGAGTGTATGAAAGTTTACGAAGTATTACGACAGCCTTGGATTGCACAGAATGCATTTTCAGTTTAGAGATTAATTGAGCATAAATTGTTTCTCCGCTTCTGTACATGCGCTGTGATACCGACGACATGGAGATGTAGACCAACCACCCATGACTGCGTGCTTTTCTTTAGCGTAGCGGTCAATAGAGTTTGAGTGATAACTTATATTTGCCTTCTGTGGACTGCGGTTCACCACCACTCGTTAGAGCAACCAGCAACAGCCACCAGCAATCCAAACTCTAAACTTTGTTTTTCACCCAGCCACTCCTTGTCGAGGATCTTTGCATATGCCATTATAGTCAATTCTCGGTCACCACTCTTTATGGCTTTGGTTGATCATTTGGTAGCGTAGTACAAGTTAGTACGGCATGGGTTCCCTCTCCTATCGCTGTGAAACGCAAAGGCCAGCACATTGATGTGTCTTACGGGAACATATACTGACGTGACATATGTCTGCAAGGTAAAAGGTGAGTGTGGTATCACAGAGGAAGAAAACAAAAGCATGCTGTGTAGGATTACCCAACCTCTTGCATAGACTTTAACTCCGTACAAGATATAATTCTGCCTGTGGTGATGCTTGAGGTTGGGCAACAAATTGAACTTTACAAATTTGACGTCGTAAATTGAGTTTTCCAACCTCTTAAATACTTGTATAATGGTTGCGAGCTGAACTATTTAATGATCGGGTGTCCTCTCTATCATTCATGAACTTGAATGTGTCGAACACTGCAAAAATGTTGTCTTTTTTGAAGCTGTCTCTCCTGCTGGTGTCCGTGGCTTCGGCCGCTGAGGCAGATCGAAGATGGTCGACTGAGGCACCAAGCACAACACCAGCTCCTACTAAGACAACCTACACTACCGTGACTACCTGTCCTGTTACATCAACGTACACCCAATCGGGCACGTAAGTACTGCTATATGGGTTTCGTTTGCTTCTCAGACTGCTAATGGGCATAGGACTTATTGTGTGACGGATTTTACGACTTCTACAGTTACAATCACTGCTTGTCCTGGGTGTTCGGGACAAGTTACTACTGTTCCTGGGAGCACAGTCCATGCTGGTACCACTACTCATGTTGATGTCACTTACACCACAGTCTGTCCGGTGACAGAGACTGTCCGTGGGCCTGACACGACATACCTCACGACTCGCACAGCCACAAGCACTATTGTCACCCACGTTCCCACTACTGTGTTTGAGTCTATTCCCGGAACTACTGTCCATGCCGAAGAGACTAGCAATGTAGAGGTTACCTATACGACTCTGTGCCCGGTGACGGAAACAGTCCATGGTCCTAACAGCACCTATCTGACTACACGCACCGTCACCAGCACTGTTGTCACGCATGTTCCTACCACAGTCGTCGAGTCAATTCCCGGAACTACTGTCAGTGCTGAGACGACCACAAATGTTGAGGTCACTTACACGACACTTTCTCCTGTCACCGAGACAGTACACGGTCCTAACAGCACCTATATCACCACTCGCACTGGCACTAACACTGTTGTCACGCACGTACCCACCACCATTGTGCAGTCACTCCCAGGCACAACGGTACATACTGAGAGGACAACCAACGTGGATGTCACTTACACTACGCTTCGTGCTGTGACGGAGACAGTTTACGGCCCAACAAGCACATACCTCATCACTAGGACATTGACTAGCACTGCGGTCAAGCAGGTTCCTACCACGGTGCATGAGACGGTTTCTGGGCCAGAAATCACCCACACGGAAGTAAACGTGGAATTCTCTACACTTACGAGCCTCTATCCAACCACAGTGGTGACTACCATTGGCGGCAAAGAACACACCGTTAAGTATACAACAACCAAGGTCATCGTCACTGAAGCCCCTAAGACTGTTGAGCAGACCGAGAAAGGCCAAGACATTACCGCCACCGCCACCGACGTGGAGTACTCAACTGTGACCAAGGACGTGGTTCTCACCAAAGTCATCACCGTCGCCGGGGAAGAGAAGACCACCACGGACACTATTACAAAGGTAGTGGAGGTCCACCGTCCTTCGACTTGCTTCGCCACTGTCACTGGCCCGGGGCAAACTCACACCGAAACCGAAGTTGTCTATGTTACTACCGGAGGAGAGTACCCGGTTACCAATACCATTACTGTGCCTGGAAGCGAGAGCACAGAAACCGTTCGCAGCACGAGCGCCGTTAGCGGGCTACACAGCTATACACAATCGGCACCGGCAACGGTTCCCACTGCAGGAGCGGGCTCAAGCAAGGCTTCATTGGCTTCGGTTATCGCTCTTGCAGGGATTTTGGTTTTATTTTAACGGATTGAAGGGTGACGAAGAGTTGAACCTGATGAAAGCCGTGCTTGCAGCTGAAGCGCTCTAGAGTCAATAATAGGTATTAACCTGATGGAAATTCAAGTAGCTCAGAAATCAATTATTGACACTTGTTTAACCTTGAAACCCATTTCCGTAAGCGAAATACTTTAGGTCGGATACGAAATCTCGATTGGGGCTGCATCGGGACAAAACACTCTAAATCAAATAAATCCGATAGCTGTAAATCCGATGGGAGACTGACCCAGCTTCTAATTCCGATCGGGGATCCAAACTGCCACTGACACCCCTGCCCCGATCCACGAACTAGCAGCGCCGGCAGCCGTTGATTGCTGAGAACTTTAATGCCGGAACCCACTGATTTCCTCCGGGGTGGCCGGTGCAGCGCGTAGGAGCTCTGAGCTGAGCTCTCTTGGAGCCCTGTTGGAGCCATTCCCCGCTCGAGAACCTTCGCAATCGTATGAGCGGGGTTGACTTGATGTCTTTACGTGACAGAACAGGCATTGGTGGAGGGAGTGGCGTGAGGATTGGCAAGAATGGTAGGATGGCAAAGTTAATTGAATGGCAAGTACTTAAGGAGGATGGATCTCCTCTTCTTCCGCTGCCAATCTGCTAGAGAATCATCATCTCATCCTGAACCAATTTATCTTTTGAAGCAATACCCAACCAACAACACTGCACAATGTCTCTTGAAGGAAAAGTGGCTCTCATCACCGGCGGCGTCAAGAACCTCGGCGCAGCAATTGCACGCGAGATTGCTCCCCTCGGCGCCAGCTTGGCTCTTCACTACAACTCGGACAAGTCCAAGGAAGATGCCACCAAGCTTGCCTCCGAGTTCCAGCAAAAGTTCCCCAACACCAAGGTTCAATTCTACCAAGGTGATCTCACCACCGAAGCGGCTGTCGAGTCCCTCTTCACTGATGTGAAGAAGGACTTTGGTCGCATTGACATTGTCGTCAATACTATTGGCAAGGTGCTCAAGAAGCCCATTGTTGAAATTACCGAGAAGGAATATGACAGCATGTTTGAGTAAGTTCGGTCTCTTCCGTGCAATACAACAACTGGCTAATGGGATGCACAGCGTCAACTCCAAGTCTGCTTTCTTGATCCTCAAGGCTGGATCCAAGTACGTTGAAGACGGTGGCAAGCTCATCACAATTGTGACTGCTCTTTTGGCTGCATTCACTGGCTTCTATACGTCTTATGCCGGATCCAAGGCACCCGTTGAGCACTTCACTCGCGGGGTTGCCAAGGAGCTCCAGTCCCGACTTGTCAGTGTCAATGCCGTTGCTCCAGGGCCCATGGATACTCGTAAGTCCAATTCGATCGTTCTTCTATGCGTCTGGTGCGATACTAACCATGGTGCAGCTTTCTTCTACCCCCAGGAATCCCCCGAGGCTGTCGCTTTCCACAAGAGCCAGGGCCTCGGCGGACGCTTGACTGAGGTGCAGGATATTGCTCCGCTGGTGCGATTCCTCGTGACGGAGGGCAAATGGATTACTGGACAGACCATCTTTGCAAACGGAGGATACACCACTAGATAAATTGTTAAGGCTAGTACAACTAATGAGCTCTATGGGCTGGTTCATAGTCATGACAAGTGTGGTCTATTGTGGACCTGCATAGAGCACCGCTATAGATTTACTCCAAGTCTCTCTCGTAACACCTTTCCAAATAAATGATATTATTAGTTCAGAGGAACGATGATGGATGCATCAAAACTAGTGAGCTTCGCAAAAAGGCCAGCCAATGCTTACCATTAGCTCGTCCAAAGAATTGTCCCAATTTTGAATTGAAAACAGCTGCTTATGCTTATTTAATAAATAGTAAACAATAAATGATTTAATTATAATTAAAAAGAATTATTCGATGCCGCAGAGATAGCAGAGCTTGCATTGGTTGGTCACAATTACACACCATCGCCGAGCTCACTGGTGGGGGCGCAACCGTGCAACACCACATCTCAGACAGCCTCAAACCCAGACTCCTCCATCACCTCCGTCCTCAACCACAACCACCACCATGGCGCCCCTCGACCGCGTAAACCATGATGAAATCGAGCGTACGTCTCCATGGCCCAAGCTCCAATATGCGACCACTGACCCCTCGCAGAACAGCTCAAGGACGTCATCCAAGACCTTTACCAGGTAATGGTTCAAGTCTCGACCTACGACTCCATGGGCCGACCTTCACGCGACGTCCTCTCCAACGAAATGTACGTCCCTGCACTACCGCTTCCAGCTCACCACTAACACCTCGCAGCAAAACGCTGTCCAACTCCCTCCAATCCCTCCACACCGCCGCGTCACCGCCCAACATCCTGCCCTCTGTCCCGCCAGAACTCATAGACTACGTCGAAAACGGCCGCAACCCAGACATCTACACACGTGAATTCGTTGAGCTCGTTCGTCGCGGCAATCAGCTCATGCGCGGAAAGATGCAGAGCTTCGGTACTTTTCGAGACGTCCTCGCCAAGAACATGGCCAAGGCAAATCCGGAGCTGAGAGACGACGTGATTAAGGTCCTTGAGGCGACGGGTGGGAGCAAGGCTACATTGGAAGAGAAGAATGGTGCTGGGCCTGCGACGGAGGAGAACAAGACACAGGAAGGCGAGCCATCGCAGACGGCGTGAATAAGTTTTCAATTGCTACAAAAGAGTATTAATACGCTAAATTGGGTCACTGGAGTTTGGGGAGTCTTGGTACTGTGGTTCATCGATACCCTCTTTCTAAATTGAACAAAATTTCTATTAATGCATCAACGTTATCCATGTGTCTCCGAGATAATGTGTCAATCATGCTGTAAAATTCAATTCGTCCAGTCTAAACTTCCAAAGAACGCCGACTATGACGGGTGAAAGAACCTAATATCCTTTCTCTATTCCTCTTGGTCCATGGAAAACCAACGAAACAACAAAAGTACATAACAAAAAGCCCCGTTTCCATACATGAAAATAAATGCATAAAATATATCATTTTTCTATTCCTGTGATTTCCTTTCTTTTCCAGCCTTCCCCGCATCATGCTTCCTTTCTAGGCGTCGGTGACCAAACATATCTCGTGAGAATGTACACAAAACCAACCAACAAGATCAGCAATGCTACTAACTGAGGTGGCAGAAGGACCATGGCAGCGACGAGCGCTATACCATACGTCTGCAGCGCCTCCACCATGCGGTTTCTAGATTCGCGATGGTTTGCGTTGCGCGTGCCAAACTTGCCTTCCTGGGGGTTTTGGAAATGGCTTGGTCCATCATTCGGTGGCCATGCGCCGTTGTCGTAATCCTCATCCTCATCGTCACGCTCCATGTAGCTTCGCCAGTCTCCTTCTTCATCATCGCCATCCTCAGTTGTTGGTGGTCAAGAGAAGGGGAATCCGCCGGCGCCTCCAGGGAAACCACCAGCACGTTGTCGGCCACCACCAGCACCGCCTGTGCTGAAGTTGAAGCCTCCTCCCCCAGGGAACCCTCCAGCCGCCCCCCCTGGGAATCCGCCAGCGGAGCGGAAACCACCGCCACCGCCGAAGCCGCCCTGATTGCCCATCATGCTGAATAGAATCTCGGGATCAATACCGCCCATACCGCCCATACCGCCCATGCCGCCGCCAAACATATCTGATGGATCCATCAAGTCGTCACCATTGTCATAAGCGGCCTTCTTCTGGGGATCGCTCAGGCACTCGTACGCTTCTGACAGATCCTTGAACTTTGCCTCGGCTTGCTCGTCTCCCGGGTTCTTATCAGGATGCAACTTGACGGCCATCTTGCGGTACGCACGCTTGATATCGTTCTCGTTGGCATCCTTTTCAATACCCATGATCTTGTAGTAATCCTTTCGCTGGCTCTTCTTAAGCTCAAGTTCCGCTTTGCGGACTTCCTTAGGAATTGTACGGTCCTCGGGGTCGAGCTCTTGGATATTCTTCCACTCCTTCACCGAGTCCTCCCAGTTGCCGGACTGGCCCAGGGCATTAGCCTTGGTCTTTCTAGCCTTCAGGTATCCGGGATCAAGGCTGACGGCTCGGTCTGTGTCCTTGATAGCCTCGTCGTATTGCTTAAGCTTGATACGGCACTGAGCCCGGTTCTGTAGTAGCTTGGCGTTGATGCTTCTGTTTGTTGGGTCGACGTCGAGAGCCTCTGTGTATTTGGAAATGGCAGACTCGAGTCTACCAGCCTTGAATTCGGTATTACCCTCTTCCTTCATGCGATCCAACTTTTGTACAATGCGCAGCCACTTAATGGCGTCGCGGAAATCAGGGTCGCAACTGCAAGCCATGCGGAACGACTGAATAGCCTTTTCGTTGTCACCCTGGTTGTATAGGACACGTCCTCTGAGGACAAGGGCCTCGGGGTCTTGGTTGTTGCTACGGAGAAGAGCCATGGCAATATTCTGGGCTTCACCCAGAGAGTTCTCGTGTCCCATCTTGATGTAAGCCTCTCCGCGCATCAGCTGCCACTTGCGAGGCTTGCTGACTCCTGGGCCGAGAGCACGCTCTGCCTGATCGAGCGCATGCAGAACCATGGACATGGCAGTGCCGCGCTCGAGCGACTCGCGCGCTGAGTTGATGTGGTGCAGCATCTCCTTGGTAGGGGCCATATCCTTGGCGGAGGGTGCAGGGTCGATGCGACCAAAAGTTGTCATAGCCTCCTCAGGCTGGCCGAGACCAGTGTAGATTCGGGCCAGTCGCAAAAGAATCTTGGGGTTTTGCGGGTCTAAATCGGCGGCACGCGAGCAATCTTCGAGGGCGGAGACATATTTACCAGCAGACATGTAGGCAGCGGCACGATTACTGAGGAAAGTAGGTGAATCAGGCATCAACTCGACAGCTAAGTGAGCTCATTAGCATACTGATGGCATAACAGCCTGCAGGTGGTGCTTACCCTTTGAGTATTGCTCAATAGCCTGCGCATAACTCTTTTCCTTGAAGAACTTGTTGCCAGCCGCCTTAAAAGTCTCGGCATCTTCTGCGACGGAGGCATCGGGACTAGAAGGAGTCGACTTGTGAGGGGGTGGTGCCGGAGGCTCCTCTTGGCTTGTGCCGTTGGGAATGGGAACTGAGAAGTTGGCCTGAGCTGAGGCACGAGGCGACCCTGACGAGCCGTTCACCGGAGGGTCAATATCCATAGAGTTGCGGCCACTCATTGTTGTGGCTGAACGGGATAAGGCAGAAAAGCGTTTGCGCTCCTCAGGTGGTAGGTTAAGGGGATGTGTGTCGAGGTCGAATTTACTCTTGCGAGAGGAGGTGGAAGAGACGCTGGGTTCGGTAGAATGCCTCGACAAGCGGGAATGCCGTGACGAAGAGGATTTTACGTCTCGCGACGATTCAGAGCGAGATGATTTCTTGGGAGATTTGTGAGAGGAGGAGGATTTGGTGGGGGAGGGAGGGTCGGAATGCTGCTGGTGTTGAGGAGGAAAATCGCGTTCGTCGACGCTCGATGACGGAGTGTGTTTGTTGGACTTTGAAGAAGACTTCTTGCTGGCGCCAAAGAACTTCATTTGGGGCCGGTTCCTCTTTGTGGAGGGTCGGGTCGGCACAAAAAAAAAAGTAGGGACACTCTTCCACAGCTTACAATTTGTCCCGCTACAAGGTAATACCGCAAGCTGCAACTTTTTTTTTTCTCGCTCTCCCACGCCTTAAATTTTTTTAGTGGACGGTCGTGGCAGCAGTTTTCGTAGTGGTGGTGTGGGCTAGCCGTGGTTCGCGCGCTCCCCTTTACTGGGCTAGTGGCTCCTGGGTATCTGTTTTCGTCTGCTGAAATCGAGTCCAGGCGGTGATCTGTCTAAAAGCCGAATACTCGTGAGGGCAAGATAGAGATCGAATTGAGAATGATGGAGAGATGGTCTCTGGGTGCTTTCAGGTGAGCATGGAGGATTGTGAAGAGGAGAGAAATGAGAAACTCGAGCTCGCGGCACGCTCTGTGGAAATTGTGCAGGTAAGGCACACACCACTCAGCAACATGAACCCAGCCAATCCTCTTTTTTTCACCACTCTAATAAAAGAACCGTCCCCTGCTCTTCGCTTTGATGGGTGTCTTTGCTGGTCACTTTGGGTGCAGTAATTAGGTGCCACGTACCAGAAGGATGGGCGACTTTGGGTGCATTTCCCCCCGCTAGAGGTCCTCGGGAAACGGGCCGGCAGCCTTTACAAGGGGGTTGGGTAGGCGCCAGTGGCTCTTCTTCAGCGCTGTATCGGTTGTAATTAGGACGACTGGTCGTTTTGCTTTACTTGACTTGGATTTCAGACGACTTTAGTTGGTGCTACGCTACCGCATAGGACCGGTGAAGGGTGTGACCTTATTCACCAAGAAATTCACACTCGTTTTTGTGTCAACAACTGATGAGAACTTACAGCTGCTCCCTTTTCACCGAACCTGCCATCGCTGCCCTGCATTCACTAAGGAGCCTCTCCATGCATCCACTTGGCGACGACTTGCAATTAAGCCAGCCAGTTTCTAGAAGGTTCAGTGGGCCGGTGTCGGTACGGGTCAACACCGACGTCACAGGGTCCAGTTCGACAACGGAAGGCAGCCTTACTACATGCACTCTCAAGATGCCAATGGGACGATGGAAATGCTCTCTGCAATATATAGACGAATTCCTCTCGGCTCGTTAATTTAAACGGAAACCAAACGAGATCAAAACTATTCGTAAAGCACCTTTTCCCCCCTCCCTCTTAAGAGAGCCATTCTGCGTGGCAACAAAGAGATTATCTTCCCCAGTGTTTTTACATTATGACAGAAACTAATCCCTGCTGACGATGGTGCATGACGAAGTGCATTTCTCATCACCAACCACGCATTATTACGCTACCTCCGTCACATCACAGAATATTCACATATACCGTCAGTCCTGAGCGATGGCCAACATCTACATTAAAAAGACATTATAATCGTGCAATCGTTGCCACAGCTAATGTGGATTAAAATACAGTCTTCGAAAATATGTGCCTACAGCGCATGAAGACGCTGGGCTTGCTTGCCATGTCCTCAATCATGCTTCTGAAGTCTCCCGTGAGGCATTCTCTGAAGTGCCATTGGCACCCATTATGGAGTTGACAAAATCATTGTACTTGAAGACATCTCCACGCTTGGCACTCAGCTGAGCATTCATGTTGCGGTTGAAGGCTCTGCGGCCAGTGAATCCGTTCACAACCCGATCAACTTCAGCTGCGGTAAGCTGTCGCTCTCCTGGCTCAGGAGCAGTGTTCAGTAACGCATCCTTTAGCTCAGCCCAGTCAATTTGTCCACTATCATCGTCATCAAAAGCCGAGAACGCTGACAGCAATTCGTTACTTGGTGATAGCGCTGCCAGTATTTCTGCAAGTGAATTCAAGAAGGCTGCCAGTGGCATAGTCTGGGGTTTCGAAGGAGGGAAGAATTGTGCAACGTCGGTATGGCCTGATGGAAGGCCTACAGGCAGAGTCATAGTTAGTATCGTGTCTGGTGTTTTATGATGACCTTTAGTCTGTACACGCACCAAGTTGGCTGAGCATATCTGCCACATCCTCTCGATTGATTAATCCATCGCAATCACGATCGAGTATTTGAAAGCTATCTCGAAGTGTGCGTACTTGGCTTGCCTGGAGTTGTGACAAGGCGTTTCCGTGCGCCAGGCCTGCCACAGGCCGGTTTCTGGTGTCGGCCATGGCTCTGTTTGGGGATGCTAAAGTTTTGGTCCGAGGACTCCAGCTCTCTTGGGTGCTTGTTGGCGTGATTGGTCTGCCGAAACGAGGAGCTCCTCCAGTCCCAGAACCCTTGGTTGGAGATGCGGTCGGCGTGGAATGGCGAAGCGGCGAGGGGGACACTGGCGACTCGGGGCGACGAAATGGTGAACTACGGGTGGGAGAGGATCCGTATCCGAGGGGCGATGGCTTGAAAGAGGTTGAAGCAGACTATGAAGCAGGTGTTTGTTAATAGAAGAGCCAAAACCCGTTCATCGGCACGATTCCTACCATTGTTTCGGACTGCTGAAGCTCTAGAAAGGCTCTGGTTGGCCAAGGAACATCAGTTGTTTTGCGGGGCGAGCGATGGAGTGAGAGGCGGATCTCTCCAAAAAAGGGATGATCTGAATTTGGGCAGACAGTCAGCTGTGAATTAATTCACTAGCAAGATGTCTAACACAGTAAATGGACCGTGTGTGTGGAATTTCTGCGACAATAGCGAGTTGCTGTCGCTGTGGAATGTTGCAAATTGATCCTGCTTGGAAGTCAGAGCAGAGGGATGTGAAAGTAAACAATGCGTTTGGGCGCCACGACAACAGCACACTGGTGCAGAGCCGCGCTAATGGCGGGGCAGTTTTGAGTGGCTGCAATTGTGGCGCCAAAGGTTCAACATGTCAGCGTGGGGAACCGGGGTACTTTATCTGCATGCTAAAATGTATGGAATGATCAAGTATCTCAATTCCAACGAGCGACACTCCGCACAGTAGCCGAATCACGACATTGTCAATAGGTGAACTTGCATTAAGCATCGACATTGCATTGTCAGACAATGAAGAGCAAAAGTATGTCTATAAATAGTATGTAAGGGGGGGGCAGGATATTCATGAAATTAGCAATTTTTTTTATTTCTGAAAAAAAAAAATACGAGTACAAGCAGTCAAAACCCAGACTCTTGAAAATTGGCGCCGCATTCGAAATTGATGTCAATCAGCGTGGTTAGATGAAACGCGTTGATGCCATTCAAAAGATCCCCAGGCGTATAATTTGAAGGTAAACGCAAATTTCAAGCTCTCGGAAGATTGTTGACATGCAGTTGCTGATTGCTGCAGTCGACTGCAATATCGCCTGTTGTGTACTCTGAACACGGCCCTTGCCAGTACAATAACCTCATATACAAGGTTGATGTGGAAGGCCCTGCTCTAGAGCCAACATTTCCCTTTAGCCAGCTTTGTACATCCTCCCCATCACCAGAGGGCATTTCAAGCTTTGTCGTTCGGCTAAGCAACCCGTATGCTGAAGGGCCGCCGAACCACACTAACCGTGTTGAAGATGAAGTGGCTGCGTCTTATCTGATTCGTCATTCGCTTGAGCAGTCAGGCCTAGGTTTCTTGGTACCGAAACTATATGCATGGGCACTGACGCAGTTTTCCCAAATATTAGATGGAGCTGGCTTTGGGTGAACCATTTCTGAGTTTCATGCATAGACTTGGATTCCCAATTCGAAGCAACGAGCGAGGAGGATATTCTTGACGTTGTTCAACAGCTCTCTAAATCTTTTCGCTTTTGTAATCCACCGAGTTACCGAAATCTGTAGCAACGTTTGGAGCTGCCTCCATTAATGAAAGTAGTGATAACGTTGGCGTGCAATCGACTCTGGTTCACTGTGTACCATGAGCAACGTACGCAAGAGCAATGGGCGGGCAAACTGCAGCAAAGACTCAACGAAGCAGACGTAAGCGCGACTTTGAAGGGTTGTAAGAGTAGCGGAATAAGGTAAAATTGGGGCAGTTCATCGCATCTGAGAAAGTTCAGACGCTATTGAAAGAGGTTGATTGTGGCCAAAAGACGCTTGTTCATGGAGATTTTAGTGAGTTGCATCATGTTGTTGCCTACAAACCAAACGCTGACCACAAATCTGCAGCTATGAACAATGTTTCTTATAAGAAAAGACTACGAAACGCATCACAGCTCTTCTAGATTTCGACTGGGCATCTGTGACACACTCCTGCGAAGAGTTCCTCTCTGGGCTTTGGGACGTTGGGGGCGGCATTCACGAAAGACTTAACAAACTTACAATCATCGATACTATCTGGCAACTCTGGACAGGAACCGGAGGGCATATCGTAAGAAGAAGTCCGCAAATGGAAAGTAGCCAAAGCTAGGGATGAGGCGCGAACGGTACCATTTGACCGAGTGACATCACAGGGGGTCGAAGGCATTAGAGAATCGAAAGAGTTGCGGGACTTGATCTGCCCATTAGTATTAGGTTCCGAGTTCTTTGCCAATCATCCTAGGCGAGGAATCAAGACAAAACAAAATGATCGAGACTGAGGAGGCGATTTTGAAGTTGCTGCAGTGTATTGATGAATTGCGCTTGGAGTGTACGCATTGCACAACGCGTGGGCGGTGTCATGCACATAAAGTGGCGTAAATCTGAGCTAATTGAAACATTGAACATCGAGGGATCCCTGCGAACCAATTGACGAAGGGCCACAAAAGAACCATGGTGATGTGCGAACGAGGGTTTACCAAACAGCCGCGAGCAATTAATTTGGGCTTCCATAGCTTCCATTGCTCACATGCACAGCACACTTTGCCCACGTTCTCTGCCACCTGGCAGGGGTTCCCAGCGCGTGCAAGTACGGATGATGTACCTCTTATAGGGTCTAATTATGCAAGTGTGGCTCCTTCAGCGCCCTCGCAACCCCGTAGGTCGAAGTAGCCCACCATAGGCCTACCGCGAATTAACTGGATTTGGTGCCTCGTGCCCGCTCCTCGAGATCTAGAAACAGTGTGTGGGGTGCTCAAGAGGCGCCCCCACCAACCAACCCCTGGCCTGCAGTACAAGTGCACTTGGAATTGAGCCCATCTTTTGAGATTCGCTTTCGGACCTTCTTCGAGCGGTTGGGTTTTTCTATAAGTTGCAAGGGGTCGAATTTGCTGCATCAAGACCATGAAGTCGTCGTAATTTAAGCCATTCACGCAGCCTTGTCAATCTCCTTTCTTGCCTCCCGCCAACCACTTTGCGCAGACTCAACTTCATCAGTCCAGGGCTTTGTATCCCCAAGTACCGCTGCTCCTGTGGCTGAACCACCACCCAAAAAAAGCTCTATGCACACTCTTTGGCCCCTCAATCGAAACAACTCCTCGAACCCCCCCCCGACCCAACTCGAAACGTCCGGGCTACAAGGCTCACGTCTCGCTTGAGATAGAGCATCTTCGGGCCGGTCCACGGTTTCCATTTCTCGAAACAATTGATCGGATAACCCATTCTCCGGTTCAAAATACGTTTCTGCCCAAGTTCAAACCACCCCTGCCTCCTCACCGACTCGGCTGCTGGACGGGACGAACCATCACTTCCCACCCTTCGTATTCCAGTCGTCTCGCCACTAGCCATCTCGTTTAGCCATGGCTACCGCTCTACCATTCATGAACCGATCGCAAGGAGCTCCCAACTACGCTAATGGTTCGTCGTCATCCATTGCACACCGCCGACCCTCTCTCTCGTCCTTCCCATCCTCTCCATCACCATCGCAAATGTCACACCCGTCTCGACCGTCAAAATCCCCCCAACTTCCCGTCACCGACTCAGATCGAACGTCCGACCCAAGCTACAATTCCAAGGCACCGTCTGCAGAACCTTCATCTCAACACTCTTCATTATCTGGCCAAAGGAGGGTTCATGCCGATGCACACAACTATCGAAAGCTGCGATCACAGTATCCGAGGGGGTCTACAGAGAACCATGTCGAGTATATTCTTGTAGCGTCGTTCGATATTGATCGGGGTCCCGTAATGGAACACCAGTATCCCGTAGCAATCACCGGCGACGAGAACATGCTCGCAGAGCTCATGTTACCCGATCAAGCCCACGCTCGAAATCAGGATTGGACTATATTTTTCTTGCACAAGGATGTTAGCGAAGAAGAAGAAGACTACGAGCGAGAAGAAAAAGAGAAGCGCAGCAGGCGTAGACGGAGACGCAGAGAGAGGGCCGCTGGAATTGTCTCCGAGGCTGCTGAAAATGACGAGGAGGACGACGATGACGATGACGATTACTACGATGACGAATCAACAGAAAGCGAACCTGAGGGTGGTGAAGGACCACCTCTGATATATGTTCTGAACCTAGTCAATACGAAGCATGATAAATCTGTCAAGCGAGGTGCCGTTGTCAAAGCCATGGCCATTTGCACCAGGCATCCATTCCTTCACATATACAAGGTAAATATCCATACTGTATCATGGTTTTTTGAGAGGACTAATTGAAGATGTAGCCTTTACTTCTACTTGCCTTGGAGGAATACTTCAAGTCGCCAGTTCCCGAAACGTTATCGATGTTATACGATGCCGTGAATGCGATGGATCTCTCTCTCATGCCCAAATTGAGCATTCTTGAGCGGCATCTTCTTCTTGCAAGTGACAATAAGGATCTGTTCGTGGAGAAGTTCGAACGAATGATTCAAATGCGGATGGCGGAAGAACGTGGAGAATCTGCCACAGATGGTTTGATTGATCGCGATCACAGGTCAGCCAAGCAGTCAACGATTTCCAGAGCAGGAACCAAAGCACATGTCGAGGGTCGGAATCAAGCTGTGTACTCCGTACCTCGCGACACCCACGAATTCGAGAGCAAGGTCATGTATAAGGGAATCCCCATTCCTATCAAGGTCCCTACGGCCGTTATGCCAGAGGCCGTGGGAGACTACTCGCTAGTAAAACTCATCTCAAAGTTTTCTGAACCGCATGCAAAGTCGCCGCAGCCCTTTACCCTCCACCCGCATCTTACAACAAATGGAACGAATACGCACCCGATTATTGTTCTCGTCAACGCCCTCTTGACTCAAAAGAGAGTGATATTCCTGGGCCACAATATGCCATCTGGAGAAGTCGCAGAAGCGGTATTGGCAGCGTGCGCATTAGCCTCTGGTGGCATGTTGCGCGGCTTCACCCGCCATGCGTTCCCCTATACGGATTTGACCAAGATTGACGACCTTCTCAACGTCCCTGGGTTCATTGCTGGTGTGACGAATCCAACTTTCGAAATGCACCCAGAATGGTGGGATATTCTGTGTGATTTACCAACTGGTCGCATCAAGATCAGCAGCAAGATCGAATCACCAGCGATTACTGAAGGACTCGTATTCTTCCAACAACAGAACCCAACTTTAGCAACTGCTGCCAGTGGTCTTTCCAATAAGGATCAAGATCTCACTGGCGACAACGCCTTTATGGCAGATATATTGCGAAGCATCGCCATCCGACATGGTGAAGGTGTTATTAGAGCAAAATGGCGGGACTGGATCCTGAAGTTTACGAGAGTCTCGGCCCAGTTTGAGGAGAGTGTTTATGGAGCAAGTGCCTTGTACATAGGAAGCGAGGACCAAGAATTGACACTCCCTGGCGCCGCGGGTCATGGCTATGTATGGCCAGATGATACAGCCAAGTCTAAGGAGCTGGCTGGCAACGTGACCCGAATTGAAGGGTGGCGAAACACACGAAGCTACTACAGCTTCATACAGGTAAAGCTCTGGCTAGAGTTTAATGTGATGAAGAGCCTATACTAACACGCGTCTAGGATCTGGCACAAGTATACACCGTGCGTCCGCTCAAGGGTCTGGACCTGGGCCATATGCATGACCGCCTGCGATTACAACGGCTGAACCCAGCAGCCAGTCGCGACATATACCTGACGTTTGCAAAATACATACACTCGTATGACGAAATCTGCTTGCTACTCAACGTTGCACCAGAGTCTCATGCGGGGCTATTCTACCTGGCGCTTGGTCTCTTCCACAAGGATAAGGAGGTTCGTGTCAAGACGGTGGACCTTCTGGATCGTATCAGAGAACACGAAGCCGGTCAGCATTGGTGGAAGAGTCTGAGCAGATTTGAGAAGCTGGCATTCGATCGAGTCCGCCGTGAAGCGGAGGCAGAGATGAGAGCCAAGCTAGAGAAAGACGGCCTAAGTCCAGTTATAGAGAGGAACGCCGGGTTTCATTGAGATATGCTCGGAGCAATTGATGGGATACATCACAGACATTTGTTTTTGGAGTTTGTGGGATGGGAATGTTTAGGTGGAATTTGTCATGACTTTTGAAAGCAAGGGCGGGCCATGTTCTTTGTTTGGTGTGCACACATTTACACGTATGGGAAATGCATGGAACGGGGCGTTGGGTGGGATGCGAACATATACCGACTGAAAAACTATCATTGCTTTACTGAGGAAATTATCATAGCAGATATCATTGCTCATTATACGCCAGGATTGGTTATTTGTTCAGATGCGATGCTTCACAAGCCCAAAGCCTTGGCAGCGTGCTCAACGTGATCTTTGCCAAATGTAGAAATGAAGAAGTAGGAGTGATCATAGTCCTAGATGTGTCAGGTTTTGTATTTGCGTATACCATGGTGTGTATATGTCGTACCTTTTGATAGCGAAGTTTGACGCCCTCGATGCCAGCGTCCTTGACTGCCTTTTCGAAGTTCTCAGGGAGCAGCTGGCTTTGCTTGTAGAAGTTGTCGCCGGTGCCCTGCAGTCAAATTAGCACAACACATTGAAGCGATTCAGAAAGGAGAACTTACGACATCAATCAAACAGTTGAGGGGACCCTTCCAGGCCTTGACCAGTTCTGTAGCGTCATGCTTCTTCCACTCTTCCTTGTTGTCGCCAATGTAACCCGAAAACGCCTTCTCACCCCACGGGCACTGCGAGGGGTTGCAGATGGGTGCCCAGGCGCTAACACTCTTGTATTTGCCAGGGTTCTTCAAGAACAGCGTCAACGCACCATGACCACCCATGGAATGTCCAGCAATAGACACACGCGAGCCATCCAGCTCATTGAAGCCCTTGAAGAGCAGCTCGGGCAGCTCCTTTGTCAAATACGTCTCCATGCGATAATTTTTGCTCCATGGGTCCTTGGAGGCATCGATGTAGAAGGATGCTGCACTTCCAAAGTCATATGCATCGTGTTCGCCGGGTAAGTCGAGACCCCGAGGAGAAGTGTCGGGATAGAGAAGTGCAAGCCCGCGCTCGGCGGCATGCGCTTGTAGGAAACCCTTCTCAGTGACGTTGTCTGGTGTGCAAGTCAGACCGGACAGGTACATGAGGACGGGAGCGGGACTGGTTTCTGAAGCGGAGGAAGGCAGGAAGAGGGTGAAGTTCATGGCTGTGCCAGTGGTTTCTGACTGGTGGGAGAGCTTGAGGAAGCGGCCGCCAGAGGCGGCGATGGTTGAGTTCGTGGTGAATGCCATGGTGAATTAGAACGATGAAAGTAAATGCAGAAAAATAAAAGGAAACAGTATTACAATGTTTTATTGCAGATTGAAAGAACCAATTGACGGGGGAGAAAGAAGAAAGAGGAATTGGTTGGGATGCGGGTTGCTAGACGTCATGCCCCGCTCGAGCTGTTGTGGGGGAAGGACATCCGATCCGGAGAGGAAGCCGGAGATGATTCGGGCTTGGTTCGGCTGGTGTAAGTGAAAGAAATGGAGATATTAATATATAACAGAATGTAAGGGGATTGAATAGAGGGTATTTGTTTTTGGATGATAAGTTTGTATTGTTTATGTTCTATCTCTAAAGTGGTAATATGTACAAATCGTGCTACATCGCGGAGTGCATGGGCTGGATGATGCCAACGGCAGAATGTAGAGGTCCAACAGAAATTATGGTGGCAAGGTGAGGGGTGTGTGAATATGGGTTTGAAAATTGGGTCAATTTAGCTGGAGCCAGTCGTCTTGGCCTGGCAGTCAAAGTGGCCGATGTATTTGTTCCAGTTACCATTGGCAGTGAGGTTGAACTTGTGCTCGAAGTTGAAGTCGACGGGGCCAAAGGTGCATCCTGTAGGACTCGTGCAAATGTCGGAGCACTTGCCTGTACGAGGGTAGCAGGCAAAATCTTCGCCGTCAGGAGCAAAGGTGGCGGAGTTTTGGGCGAAGGGAGGCTTGAGGTCGTAACAGTGGTCAAGCTCGTACTTTTGGTAGATGCATTGACCGGTAGCGTTTGCACCGGTGCAGATGAGGAGCTGTATTGGGTCAGTATTGTCACTATGGAGCGGGAGTATATGCTGCGTATATGCTGTTGGGAGAAATTGACTTACACCTCCAACTTCACGCTTCTCAATGGGAGAGGCAGAGACAGCCGTGGCGAGGACAGCAGCGAGAACGACAAACTTCATTTTGACGAGATTGTATAAGTGACTGAGAGGCAGAGTAGGGAACTGAGCGAGTTGTAGAGTTGTGCAGTTTAACTGGTTGAGAGTAATGATGATGTGCATCTCCATTACAAAAGTGCGACACATGTCTATATATACCTTTCTGCCAGCATTGAAATACAAAACCCGGCAGACTCCCAAGGAACAAGTCGATCGTCATTACGGCCCACAACCTGTACCAGTGCAACCGCAATGTCAAGGTTGGCAGTTTTCCTTTTTCCAGACAAACGGAAATGAAGCGTCAGTGCAAGGGTCCCTCGTGTCCTGGAGCCATGACGTATCGAGGATACATCGTCTCCCTTGGACACTGTTTTATCGCGTTAATGATGCTCCCTCTTAGCGACAGCATAGCCTAAAACCCCCATTCACAGGGCAACGGTGGTATGTACGACCGACTGAACATGCATCTATCCGTTTCGACCAAAGACGAGCCCATTACTAGCCACTTCCTGGGAGGTTGGCTGAGGAGGCGGACAGCCATCTCTCGCGCCATCTAGCCAATTTCGGTAATGCAGTGCTGAAGTTGTTTTTAATAAATGCAGATCTTTTTTCAAAGCTGAGAGAAAGAGGCTCAGCACCAGATACGAGCCCAGCCAGCAAGAAAGGGTAATACGAGGCGGTGATGGGCTGACAGTGAGCTGAATTGGGCTGATGTCATGTTGCTAGCGGTTTGTAGCAGTGAGCATCACGATGAATGATATGCTCCCCAGTTGCCTGACAGACTTTTACAATTTGGTAATTTTTGCAAATAATTGTGAATGTTTCCATTTCCATTTCCATTTACAATTCGATTTATATTCTGCTGTGATTCTTTAATTCTTATTCAAGAGTTTTGTTGTTGCGGTGATTGCAGCACTGTTGAAGCTCGGCCTGTTCCGATCGAGCCTAGAGGCTCTAAATACAGGCGCAGCCCACTACAGTCATAGCGCTCACGTCCCCCAAAGGCGCTGTATTCCGTGTCAGTGGTCGCCAGCAAAGTACGTCACCCGAGTACATGTCAAACCTCATCCATATGCTTTTCGTCACATCAACTCCCAGTCCAACCAAATGCCATACTTCTAGTCTTTTCAGTTAAGCTCTGGTGACTACTGTCTGCATGTCATCACCACTCCGCAATCAGTGCACGAGCTTGTGCAAACATCCCAAATATCAACTTTTTATTCCTTTATTTTAGATTACAACCAAATGTCTCTTGTGCAAAAACAAGAAAGAAACAGATATAATAAACGCCACGCTCATGCATCATAAAAACAAGATTCCACTCAGGTTAGAGATTATCCACCGCAGCAGCAAACAGACAAACTGCAAGTTTGATTCCAGGTCCTTCGCACCATACGTCCCACTACGTTGCCTCGTATAGTCTTCGGCTGATCCATTGTGTGTGGCAGTCTGGTCTTGCAATCCGTTTGTCCTGTCGCCGCTTTATTGGAGGAGCTCTTCACACGTCCAGTCCTCGTAGCTGTTGGGCAGAAAGTCAGTATCACCATTCAGCACGTCACCTCTTCGACGCATGTGTCCAGAGCAAACTTACTATCCGTCGGGTAGGTACCGTCTGACAATGAGCGGAATCTTCTTCTCACGAAGCTCTTTAATGGCGATTTGCAAAGGATCTGTCTCGCCTTCCAAATCGACCAGTACGGGAGCGTTCATGCTGTTGACGCCATGTTAGCTTTTCCGCCATTGACAGCCCCGCGCATCCATCCCTTCCTCCCTAGAGTGTCTCCTACCTGATCTGCAAGGCGCGTGTGCCGAGAATACGTGCGCGCTCGTACTTGGTCATGTATGGCGTGGTGTTGCGCTCGTCGTCTGGGATTCTCTTGTCTCTGCTCGACTTGTCTTTTACAGCGTTGGCAACGGCAGAAGGGTCACCAGAGATGACAATGTTGTCCTCGTCGCCGTTCAGCATATCCTCTTCACCCTCCTCACCAACCTCAGGCTCGAAGTAGTCGGTGGGCTCATCCTCGTAGATGTCGCCATCACTGTGCGTTCCAAGTCAGCGCGCAAAGCTCCTCGCTTGCTCGTTTTCGAGCTTTAATGTTGTCGCTTCTTACCCGCCACCACCGACATCGTCATCGCCAAAGTCGGACATTTTATCTGCAATTTATCAAGCCGTGAAGGTGTGCGCGTCGAAATTGGGTGTCAGTCAATTGGCCCAATGGTAGGTATGTCGTTGTCGGAGCTTCAACTGCAGCCTTCTGGGAAAAAAGCTTCCAGCGCGATTCTTTAATTTTGCCGGGGCTTTTCCGCCCAGATCGAATGCTGTGGCCGTCGTCCTTGTGCACCACAGCAGGGAGAAGAAAAAAAATCAATCGATGTCTTTGCGCCAGCCAAACTCGACCCCGACCACTCTATGGGTCCGCTCCGTCCGTTTTGCCCCACCTCGAATTTTCAGCGTCACCGCCCAGTTAAACAATTCTGCCATCCATTGACAACTTCAACTTCTTTGCTTTTCAAAATTGACAATGTCTAGTCGATCATGATGGCGAAAAGGAGTGCTCTAGAGGAGGCTCCTGGTCTCTTATATGCAAAGAGACAGCACATAGATGCCTTGGATGTCCCATGTAAGAACAACACACCCTCACGCCAGCGACTTCAATTGCTAACTTGATTATAGATTTTGAGGATCCTGACGACGACTATACGACACCCCAGACTCCCAGCTCCGTTGCAGACATTGATTCTCCTGTCACCGTAGCCACCACACCCCGTCCTAAATTTCCATCCGATCTAAAAACCCTAGCATGCACATGGCCTGGGTGTTCGAAGACCTTCAACCGACCAGCCCGTCTGCGAGACCACCTCAACTCACATACCAACTCCCGACCCTTTAAATGCCCTTACGACGGGTGTGACAAGGATTATATTGAGGACAAACACTTGAAACAACACATCAAAGCCGCTCATACCAACGAACGAAACCATGTATGCCAGGTACCAGGATGCGGCAAGAGCTTCGTAACTGGAACAAGATTGAAGCGACATCAAGCCGTACATGAAGGAGCTGATCGCTTTCGCTGCGAGCACTGTGGCCAGAGCTTCCGCAAAAAGGAAACCCTCGGCAAACACGTACGGAAAGAACACCTGGGCCTCTCGCCATTCCAATGCAACGAAGCAGGATGCAATGAGGCTTTCGACTCCAAGGGTGCTCTGAAGCGGCACCAAGATAAAGTCCATGGCGAAATCAAGTTTTGGTGCAGCGAATGTGGCATTCAGACTTCTCCAGATGGCACAGAGCACCATGTAGGTTTCACTACTGAGCTGTTACTGCAAACACATATCCGCAAAGAGCATCAAAACTGCATGTTCTGTGAATACAAGTCCTCCTCCCAGTCAGAGATGCTGTCTCACATCGACCGCTATCACTCTGGAAAAACAGTAAAAGACCGAAAGACAGTCCTCTGCCCATACGATAACTGCACCAAGGCCTTCACGAAGAAATCCAACCTCAATGCACACATTCGCACCGCACACGAGGGCTTCCGCTTCGTCTGCGGTCAGGTTGTCCTCACCGGCCCAGGCTTCGAAGGCTGGTCAGACAGCCAAGGCTGCGGAGACAAATTCAGCACCAAAGTTCGTCTCGAAGATCACGTTCGTTATATTCATCTCGGCCAAGAGCGCCCTAGAGTTATGGTCGAGAAGCAAATTACTGAAGAAGTCGATGTCATTACTGAAATTGCCGGAATGAAAGGTATGGAGAGAAACATTGCCTGTCCAAACTGCAATGCCAGGTTCACCCGTTACTACGACCTCAACGCGCACTTGGACGAGTTTCATGCACTTGAACAACTGGATCCAACTGAGCCGTTCGCGCCACTCGATGACACTGTATTTGGCCAAGGCCTGCCTTCATCCTCCTGGATGGGCGGAGAAGCTGACGACGACGAGATCTTCGCAGCCGAAATGGACTATGGACCGCCTCAAGATGAATGGATCCAAGACGAAGCTGACATCATGCTTCTTGCCAGAGATTCTCCGTTGCAGCATAGCATTGATCCGTCTCTAGATCAGGCATAATATCATATGATTATGCCGAATTAACTAAAAGGCTCTTTACGGAAAGGGTTTGGCGTTTTGGGTGCTATGGATATAGCACATGTTTTATATTTATGCGACGGATATGATTCTTAATGACTCGATATGACACACTGTTTTTATATTTATCGGCATTTTTTGGGGTTGGAGTTATATAGTAAAATTTAAACAAAGGCGAGATGTTATCAATCAGTTACAGACTCATCAATTCGGTAAAAGTCATTGGACCTCGTGAGACTATGTGTTAAATCGTTCAATTAACCCTATTAAAGTAAAACTCCAAATCCAATGATTCTCTAATTCAAGTATGTAATTGCCGTCGCTGTGAATCCGCTTGACGCCTTGATCCAGTTTCCAGTTCCCCGATTTTCAATAGCGGTCGTAACATGTGGTGTATGTGAGTGTGTTCTATTAATCGTAACAAAATTTAGTGAGCCGCAAACAGTGCGTTGCTAAGTCCTAATAACGCCATGCCCAAGAATGCGAAAAATATGCACAGATTGCGATTGTGGTTGAAGCTCAGGCTTTCCACGAAAAGCTGCAAGGCAACACTGACCATGATGCCCGCCGTTACAGCAAATAGGCAGGCATATGCCACACCGTTGGGAGCAATGTTGGTGCGCTTAGCAAGGCGGAACCACAGCACCGCGATGAGAGCACCGAATGGTTGAGAGAGGCCACCAAGCAGGGCGGACCAAGCCATGGCACGCCAGCGAGATCCGAGAGCCATGTATAGCGGCAAGGCCATGGCGAAGCCTTCCGTAATGTTGTGCACGAAAAGGGCCATAAAGACGTTGAATCCCAAAGAAGGATTAACGTGGTTAGTGGCGTAGGTGATGAAGCCTTCAGGGAACTTGTGCAATGCAATAGCGATTGAAGTCTGTAGGCCAATTGACAGAAAGGCGTTGGTTGGAACATGATGGTGATGTTGGCCCTCGAGGTCTTCGTCATGGCTGGAGTGACACGATCCAAGATCATCACTGTCGCATTCGTCTTCGATGGGGGTCGTGGCGTCTCGGGAAGTGGCGCGGCTGGTACGAAAGTGAGGGCTCACAGGGGTCTCTGGGCCAGTGTACTCCCGCTCGTCCGGAATGGTAGGCGGCACAATGGTTCCAGTGGTGGTGCGCAAGATAGCAGGCTGGCGCTGAGCCGTTCTGTAGCTGATGTGCTTGAAACATTCTTGGCCGCAAGGGTCAGAGTAGCCGTAGCAGGAACCAAGTTCGTCACAGTTTCTCTTTGTGTCTTTCACGAATGAAATGACGGTTTTTTGAACTTCCAGCATTGATGGCCGTCTAGAACCGTCTAGGTCTAATCTGGAACTCTGTCGTCCTCGTGTAGGTATAACAGCGATGGTGGCTCGTCTGTTGTCATCGGCGGAATCTGCTCTGAGTAACGGCGTTGACTCGCTTGGTGCGGTGGCGTGGTGGTTCTCGTGGTGATGATTTTGCATCAAGGTTCTACCACCATGGTGGCTCGATGTTGAATGTGTCCGGGTCTGGCTGTGGCTGTGGCTGTGGTTGTGGTTGTGTCCATGGTGGTTGTGACCATGAGCAGGTTCGTCGTGGGTGTGATCGCAGTCGACAACGTGTGAGGGCATATGCTGATGGAGCAGTCTAGATACAGCTTGGATGCCGATGAATCCAGCGCTGAAGCAACCCATCATGAGGAAGCCAGCTTGCTGGTCGTTCCAATGCTCGCCTTTAAGGTAGGTCTTGGATTCGGGCAGCATGCTGTAGAGGGACGAGAAGAGCTAAAGAGCAAGAGGCGTGAGCGCAAGTTCAATGTGCGAAAAATTGAAAGAAAAAGGAGCCTCCTGGTACATACCATGACACCAAAACTGAGACTAAGAGAGCAGGCAAGGAAAGCATTGCTTTCCTGAATTTTAAAGTTTGGCTTTCCCGGCAGCCGGCGGATGATGAGGTCAACGCAGATGATGCTGGCGCCGAATACACAAGCTGAGGGCTCGAGGTTAGCGAAATTTCATGGCTAAGGAACGCAAATGTGGTTTTCAGCGTACCTATACCGCTGACGATACACATGATCCAGCCACGGGTATCATTGTCGAGGCGGCCAAAGATGGACGACGCCATGATGGGCTGGAATCTGCTGGTGCAGTTTCAGAGTGCTGGAGTTGCAGCTGCAGCTGGAGGAGAAGGGCGTTGGCGTCGCAGCGGAGAGAGGAGCTCTCCTTCAAATATGTACTGCAGCCAATGCAATGCGGAAGGACAGACACTCGAAATCGGAATATCGGTGTGGCAGTTTGAATAAGGGAAGAGACTAGAGTCTGGCTGGAACTGGCGCGATTCGCAGACGTGCGGATTTCGAACGGCGTAAAGCTCAGTGGCCAAAACCGGCAGGTGGATCGTCTGGCCTGAAGCAAGCACTGTCGTTGACAGGGGTACACGGTAAGGATCTATTTGGGGCTCTTGATGCTCTTGATGCTCTTAATTGGGAAGAGGTTGATGCAGGAACGCTAGTAGCAAAGATGAAGGTTTAAAATAAAAATTGATATTGAATGGTGATCGCAAACATTGTACTCCTTGACTGGTTTTCCTTTTTTTTTTTTTTTTGTCCATTGTTCAATTTTATTTTATTTTTCAAATCGTGCTTGCCCAAAGGGATGGGGTTGGTCAGCACAGCAGCATTATATGCGACACGTTGTGGGCTGCCATATGCATGCTGGGTACCTCCGAGTGACTTGCCTACTCACCACTATCTTGCGGCATGTAGCTTGTCACTGCCAGTACCCCGTCCCTCAAGGTTCTCATCAATACCACACGATAACTAACTCAACCTGGTCATTACATCATTACCCTGCACGGCCTGTATCACAAAGAAAGCAAAAAGGAAAAGTGGAAGGACATTATTTGAAGAGACTCAATAGAAGAGGGCAAATACGCAAAATCAACAAGCATTAATTCAGTATTTGTCAAAATTGATTCATAGCATGTGGTTAGGTTGCAGTCATTAATGAAACTCTAGCGTAGCCATCAAGGTTGTGTCATGTTCTTCGTGCAACGCATAAATATGACGGAAACCCAACGACCATCGCGGCTTAGTGCGATGTAGTAAATTCAAAATTAGACTATGGAGAGAAATTCCCTGCAGTCACAATGAAAAGTTCAATTTTCCAACATACAACATCATCAAAATAGTTCTGTGTAGTATACTTCATGGAGACTATCTCCCACACCAAATGATTTGCATCACTTCTCTGACCCTATGTCATCAACGATCCACCACAAGACTGTTTAGCAAGTTTTTAATTACAGTTCGTAGAACAATAAAATACCTTCTACTTTGTCCTCAAGCAGGCTCTGAGAAGAGAGCTGCTCAGCGAAAATTGCCAAGGCTTCTCAGAATAGCCCCAACCATTTAGCTGCTTGTCTGTTATCAGCCGGAAACCTGCAACGTGCTTTCATTCCATTTACGACGGCTTTATTCAATTTCTTTTTTGCATACTATAGACAGTCTCTCTCTTCATATGCGCAAACCATAGAAAACAGGAAGGGCGGCTACAACGAGCAAGATCAGCGGATACGGGAGTTCCAATACACTGTCTTCTTGTGTTGAGAGACGTCATTGCATGAAAAAAGACAAGTGCAGTGTGACAGGGCTATTGAACTTTTTGATCTTGATGTTCAGGCAGAACAACACGCTGGACAGGATGTTACTCCCAGTAGCGCGAACGTCGCCGCTGGCGGAAATGACAGACTCAAGTTGACGACAGGGTATCATCTGGTAGAATTGTTGTTGGTCTCCTGGAATCGTTCACATAGGCCACAAGCGGCTTGAACTAGCAAAATAGTAAGAATCAAAAATCTTCTTTTGCTTCGGATTACACAATTTATCCTGGATATCGGGTTCAAGCCACGCCAAGACAAAACCATCAGGGTACCGTAAAGTCTCGGCAGCATGCTCAATATCACTCTGAAGCGCAATAAAGTTCGTCCCCTTTCTAGCGGCAATGTACATGTATGATAAACGGTACCGGTTTCTAAATTTAAGCTTAATTCCAAGCAAATGTTCCCCGCCACCCAAATCTATTTCGCGATGTCCTCTGGTGCTGCAACTCTGGACGGGGTTCGGCATCCTGTGTCTCACCTTCTGTTATAGAATTTCCAATCATCGAAGCCTTATGATGAGTTAGCACTATTTCATAATAATGGCTGATTGCCAAGTACTTGGCATTAACAAGTTCTATGGAAACTCCCCTTTCTCTCTCAGCCACCACAACTGATCACCTCGACAAGACACCACAAGGGTTCTCGCGATGATCTTGGCATCCCAAGCATCGCCTACGTTTCCTACTTTCATGACCGTTTGTGGATATTGGTTCCTGTTTAGGAAGCCCGTTGAGTAGTTGAGTCGCGTGGAAATAAGTTCCTGCTGAGATAGGGTAACATGGCGCTCCATGCATGCAAATTAAGCTTAAAAAGCCAACCAGCCGCTCACTTTTCCCTTGTCCATTTACTCCTCCCCGTATGCTCTTCTGCCGTATATACTGTTCTCTCATTGCTTTATTTCAACATGCATATCAAATCACTCGCTTCTGCACTTCTCTTGGGCCAGTCCGCTCTCGTTGGAGCACAGCAGCCATCATCCACAACATCGTCACCTGCTGCAACCGCTACCTGCGAGCCCCATGGAGACCACTGGCACTGCCCTAAGGGAGTGCCGCAGCCAAAATTGAACCCAGATGGAACTCCAAACGCCAAAGCCGACAAAGAGAAGAATGATTGTGAACCACATGGAGATCACTGGCACTGTCCTGATGGTGTTCCTCAACCAGAGGAAAACCCAGATGGCTCACCCAACCCCAAGGCAGACCACGGCGAAGACGACCATGACCATGATGAAGACCATGATCATGACCATGGCGACGACAAGGAATGTACCCCCCACGGCGACCACTGGCACTGTCCTGAAGGAGTCGAGGAGCCAGACCATCCTCCCAACGCCACTTCGACCAGTGTGAGCCCTACAGCCAGCAGTTCTCAGACGGGCTCGCCAACTGGTGCTTCTCCAGCTCCAACTAGTGCTGGTGTTCCGCTGATGGCTCCCCTTGGACTCGCAGCAATTATTGCAACCGTCTTTGGTGTCATGATGGCTTAAATGTGCCATCTTGGGAGAGGTTCTTGCACGATCTGCGACTATATCGCCTGTACTCAATAGCCTTAAAAGAAAGTTACAAACTCGCCGACCACACAAATAAAAGCTTCTCCATTGAAATCGCAATCGTATTGGAAACATGTGAAGTTATGGTACAGCTGAACCGCTTAACGCAGCAGGTAGCAGGCAGCAGGCAACTCACTCGACTGAGCAGTCTCCAGTGTAAGTCGTCAACGCCACACTATTCTATAGACCATGCGGCTCAACAAACCACGTTTTTGACACCAATGACATAATTTCTAGCTAAAGAATTCCTGTGGACGGGTTTACGTTTTGACACCGGGCTGGGGGGGCGTGGACAGAAATACTTGCGACTGACGCCGTGAATGAGCCAGAGACTAGGTCACGGGTACATCCAACGTGCCCAACCGAGGCATGCCGCCGGATTTGAGACACTGGTGAAAGTTACATAATTCTTTTTTAAAAATCGTGTAGTATTTTACACTTGATGTGCTTATTTCTATTAAGAGACGAGCTCAAATAAAACTTTTTCTGTATTTTTGGGCAACTATTTTGACAGTGTCACTCCTGTGTAAATGGGCAAGGCAGCGCTATCCTCCCGCGCCCACAGCATTAACACTTTCGTACCTGACCAGTGTACCTGAGACCCACCATCATCCGCCCCAAACTGTTTTCTCATGTGCCAAAACTTCCGACCTCAGCATCCCCAACTCACAACACCACCACCCGGTGCAACCCCCTCGTGAGCCTTATACCTCACCGGCACTCGATTCCAAGGGCCACGCCTCCTCCCGCTCCTTTCATCTTCACTAGTCGGACTTTCTTTCATATAAATGCCACATCCAGCAGCGTCTGCTGCGTCCGCTTCCACCATGTCAAAATCGTCCGTTGCCATGATTGCCGCCCTCAGTGCTGGAGGCGGCGCTGCCTTAACAGCCGCCGTTTACGCTCTCCGATCCGAAAAGAAACCCGAAATGCAAGCCGCAAAGGCACCTACTACGATACCTATCCCTCCTACGGGGACTTCCTCCGCCATGCCTCCCGTCCCCGGCTTTAATCCCAACATGCCAAACGCTATCGCTAGCCCTGTCAACCCTGCCGGGCTGTTCGAATATGGCTTTCCTGGCCCAGTGTCTGATATCGCCAGCCGTTCAGCCTTGATCTCCAGCTACGACCGCCGTATGCGAAACCCGCATTGGGTCGTCGAACACATCACTCCTTCTTCGCTGGCCACTCGAAACGGCGACCGCAAACACAGCGTCTTCGTTGAAGACGAGTCAGTACCTCCCAAGTTCCGAGGCTTGTTGAAGGACTACTTCCGTAGCGGCTATGATCGTGGCCACCAAGTCCCCGCCGCCGATGCAAAGTGGTCTCAGCAGGCCATGAACGACACCTTCTACCTCACGAATATGTGCCCTCAAGTTGGAGAGGGCTTCAACCGCGATTACTGGGCTCACTTTGAGGACTTCTGCCGTCGCTTGACGCACAAGTACCCCTCTGTCCGCATCGTCACTGGACCTCTCTATCTCCCCCGCAAAGACCCCGTTGACAACAAGTGGTATGTCAAGTACGAGATGATTGGAAGCCCTCCATCCGTCGCCGTACCTACGCATTTCTACAAGGTCATCTTTGCCGAAGATGGAAAAGCTGGTGGAAACGTCGCTATCGGAGCCTTTGTCCTCCCCAACGCCCCAATTGCCAACGAGAAGCCCATCACCGACTTTGAGGTTCCAGTCGAGGCTGTCGAGCGTGCCTCTGGTCTCGAGTTTGCTACCAAGCTGCCTACGCAAAGAAGAAAGCGTCTGTGTGCTGACACGACCTGCGCCTTGGTAATCCGCGAATATGCCGATAGACAAAAAGCCTTTGGAAAGGGAGACAAGAAGGCCATCACTGCCTCATGATCTTAATGACAATCTTGTACACATACACATTACCACCACCAGCAGATACATATCATTTTGCTATATTAATAACTTTCACACCACTTGTTGCATATGGAGCTAGGCAAACTTCTGAAGATGTTTCAGAACATGGGAATCAACATGTACATTACTTCATGTCTTAGATAGAAATTACATATTCTCTTTCATTCAATCTTGGTCCATCCAAAGATTATTGCCCACGTATAAAATACTAATAGTACACGCCATGTTCTGCATCCACTAATACAACTTACACACCACATGGTTGGGGTATAGAGATCCTTTCATCTTATCCTAGTATATTTTCCCTGTCGCTGTTCATGCCGTAAGCTCTCTTCCTGGCTAGGCAAAGGGGCTCGTCGACGTGAGTCGCCTCTGTCTCCATCGCCCGGTGGCGGCGGAGGAGGAGGCACAGGGAAGCCACCAGTGCCTGGGGGAGGGATAAGACCAGGAGGGAGACCACCAGGTGGTAACGCGCCGGGAGGTGGGAGAGGGATGCCGGCTTTCTTCATGATTTCGAGAAGCTGAGCTGGATCTGGTGGGTTACTTGGATCCAGACCAGGCAGCGGCGGGGGATGAGCGCCGTTGAGGCCGGGAAAGGCGAATGGCGGAGGGGGAACGTTGCCGTTAGCGCCGACGCCAGGGATCATAGGAGGAGGTGGTGGTACGGCAGAGCCAATACCTGGAACAATGCCGCCACCAAGAGGGAGACCGGGGATGCCAGGCATACTGGGGGGCTGTGCCTGTCTCCCGGCGTCCTGGTCAACGAGAGCGTCCATCTCATCCTCCATTTCTTGTTGTTCCTCTTCTTGCTTCTGTCGGCGGTTGCCACGGCCCCAGGTGCCTTGTGCCTCGGCTGCTGCTTCGCCGATGTGATATCTATCTTGGAGAACGTCGGTGTCGCCAGGACGGGCTCTAGACCAGAAGCGGGTGATGCGGTCGTTGGAACCTGAGGCGAGGATATGGCCCATAGGATGCCAGTCCAAGGACCAGATGGCGTAGTCGTGTGCGTATTGGAGTTTGTGCATGGGCCAGATGGATTGAGCAGGGGTTGTTGTCGGATCTGGGCTGTCGTATGGCGCAACAGTGAGGGATTGCCCAGGAGGAGGATTAGGAGAGTCGAGAAGGTAATGGAATAGAGCACCATCCATGCCGCCGGTGGAGAGGAGGTTGGCGTGGATGGGGTGCCATGTGAGGGTCGAAATGTCCTTTTCGTGACCTTTCAGTAGACAGATGTCGCGCATCATTCGCAAATCAAAGACGCGCGCGGTTTGATCTCTGGCAGATGTAGCTAGACAGCTGCCGCGGACCTTTTCGAACAAGACTTTCGTAATAGTGCTCTTGTGGCCATGGAGAGTGGTAAGGCAGCGTCCAGATCTTGGATCCCAGAGCTTGACCAAATGATCCTTGGAACCTGAGACTAGGAGACCCTTGGTGGGGTGCCAGTCTACTGATTTAGCATCCCAGCCGTGACCCTCAAGCTTCGTCTCCATGGAGCCCAGCGCAAAGTCGAAGACCTTAAGGGTTGAGTCGTCCGAGGCTGTGGCGAACTTGGCGTCGTTCGGGCTGAAAGCAAGATCTCGAATGGGATCAGAGTGGGCATTGATACTCTGCACGTTGTTGAAGTTTGGCTGCCAATACTTGATCAAACCATCGTGGTCTGCAGAAATGAGCCAATCATCACTGTGAGAGTATTCCAGTGCACGAATGGCGGAGTCGTGCGCCTGCATAATCGTCTCAAAGTTGAAGCCTGTGCCGTTCCATAACGTAAATTCTCCGCTAGTAGAAGCGGTCAATAGGCGACGACCTTCTGGTGTCCATCTTACAACATTGACTGGATGTTTGATTTTGTTGAGCGACGAATGCAGGTGTTTTACTGGGATTGTATCTGCCGGATATGCAGGGCGAGCCACCGGTGGAAGCATCTGGAGTACATTAGCTTAGCATTCGTCAAGAGCGAGCAGCGCAACTCACGTCCACAATGTAACTGGCACTTGGACGTTCTGATTCGCCTAAATATGAGCCTTTATAGTTTGGCACACGGTTTCTTTGCCAATGCAGCAGTGTTGCGCTGTAGTCTGTGACGGGTCCTAAAAGAAGATTAGCATCTGCCGTTTGACAGGCATTTGCCGGATGCAAGCTTACTTCGACCTCGAACTTTGATCATTTGACCATCATGGCCTTGGCCACCACCCCTATCCCCGCCATAGTCACCTCGAGGCTCATAAGCCATGACTTTGATGTCCCCAGATGGGGATGTTTAGCCTAGTCAAACTGCGTAGCGAAGTATATCGAGATTCGTCAATTTGTTGAATAGTTGAAGCGCGTCAGAGATTATGAGTCGTGATAGCTGAAACCTTTTGTCTTATCGTGGCATTGTTGGAAGAAATGATATGGATTGATGAGCTCACGTTCGTAGACGCGTGAGTTCTCACTTTGAGATACAGCCTAGCTCCAGCACATCAAAGCTGGACCAAGCTTCAACGTTGGAGTCACGTGCATGGATATTGGCTCCTTAGTCATCTGGCCAGACATCTCGAAAACGGGGCAGCCTTGTGATGAAGGTAACCGTTAGGATAAAATGTCACTGTAGGTATAATGCAGATCAAGTATAGTTCCAATAACTATTTTATGCGAATGAGTCGACCCTGAAAAGCAAGTTCAAAATTATGATCCGCAATGGTGCATGGTTGATAATACTTTGCTTCACATACCTAGTCCCTGAGTTTATAAGCTAAGGCTCAATGAATGAACCAGAGGCAGCGAGGGGACAAGGCCTGACAACCACGAGCATTTTGGAAGAATCTTAAACATGACTCTACAGCCGAGCCTTGGTAAAATTTCAAGCTCGTGGAAATGCACCAGTTAGTAACTAAAACGATGCACGGATCCGAGATCTTGGCCAAGGGTCCTACTGCAAAACGATGGGCTTTTCACATGTCAACGTACACCTCGCTGAGCAGAGTCCACCTGCACTGTAATTTGCGGGTTCTAGCGAAGCGCAAGAGACCTGCCAGGCACTGTAAAAAAACTTTTTTTTAGTTGCCCAGATGCACGTTAGGGGAGCATCAGCGGGTCCCTATTGTCTCCGTGGGCCACCTTTTTCGATCGCCCGGAAAGCCACCAACTAACTCTGCCCCCGCTGTAGGCCGCTGTCGCCCGCTGCTGGCCAGGCTCTTACAGGCTTTGTGGCAGGCTCGCGGAGGGACCTGAAGGACCACAGAGCATAGCGCCGCTGCTTCGGACACGGCGAAGACGAGGCAGCGCCTCCGGTCCGGCCCCTGTACAATGTCATTTTCAAGCGCCGACTGAGCACGACGGCGGCCATTGGGTTGGTTGAAAAGCTAGTTTTGGTCTAGTTTGTTCGGAATAATTGCGAATTGTCTGTTGTTGCCTTTGTATTGCTAGAAAATAAACCGGATGAATCACAAGAAACACAGCGTCATTGTCTTTTTTCTTTCTTTTTCTTTTTTTGTTTTGAACGCCACGCCAACGGTGCACATCTTTTTCTCTCTTGATTTGATCCTTCATCCCTCCCTGCCACTGAGGACCACTGCGGACACGCTGCAAATGCATCGTTCGCTACTGGAGCTGCCCTGTAAGCCTTCTGCAGCTGCACTGTAGGAAAAAGTACTTGCACCCTGGCGCCATCCACCGCCGAAAAGCACGTACCCAGGCCAAGGAAAAAAGAGGCGTTCCCCCTTCCATCCCACCATACCAAACCACACCACCACCCACCTCTGCTCCCCAAATCGACATAAACCTATCGTCGCCCAGCCATTGGCGCTACCCATCCTTGCTTTTTCTTTTCTTTCTTTTCCTTTTATCTCATCTCATCCCATCTCATCAACCTTCATCCTTCTACCTGGACAATTCCCCTCCATTTCCATTTCTGTCACCCCGCCATTTGCTCGCGGCTGATCATCCTTTCATATTGGCCGACCCCCTCGCATCGTCAACGCCACTTCATCATGGGAGCTGCTACGACCACCAGCGTCGAGTCTCCCAACGGCTCTATCAAGAGACGCAAAACTGGAGATTTGACTGAACAAGAACCTCAAAATGGAGCAAATAACAATGACAAATCATCGCGCAAACGGCCAACGCCAAAGTATCGCCATGTCGCTGCTGTCCACGCTCAGTCGCGCCCTTCCTGCTTGAGCCATGATTCCAACGTCGCTCCCAGCTTTCTGGGTTTCCGAAATCTCATGGTTATCGTTCTTATCGTTGGAAACTTGAGATTGATGATTGAAAATATGCAAAAGGTAAGTACTTGGTGTGGCTCGTCTCAGGAGTTGATATCTGTTTAAACTGATCGCTAACTGAAACCCTCAGTATGGTGTTTTGCTCTGCTTACGCTGCCACGACGTCCCCCAGCAAGATCTTGCTCTAGGCGCTTTCCTCTATTTTCTCATCCCATGTCATCTTCTGACGGCATATCTCATCGAATCAGCTGCTGCTAAATCAGCGCGTGGCTCTAGGAAGCGAATCAAGGATGGATCTGCTGGTCCGTCTGAGGAGGACAGAAAGAAGTTCCATTCCACCTGGATTCTCATCGCGTGGGCTCATATGCTCAACATCACACTTGCTCTGGCCATTACTACTTACTTGGTCTATTATTATGTTCACCATCCCATGATTGGCACCCTGACCGAGACTCACGCCATCGTCGTGTGGCTTAAGACAGCCTCTTATGCATTCACCAACCGAGATCTGCGTCACGCTTACCTGCATCCTGTCAAGGGTGAGCACGTTCCGGAGTTGTACAAGAAATGCCCGTACCCCCAAAACATTACTATCGGCAACCTTGTCTATTTCTGGTGGGCTCCAACACTTGTGTACCAGCCTGTCTATCCCCGCACTCCCAAGATTCGTTGGGTTTTCGTCATCAAGCGCATTGGCGAGATGTTCTGCCTCAGTGTCTTCATCTGGTTTGCCAGCGCCCAATACGCCGCTCCGGTTTTGCGAAACTCTCTTGATAAGATTGCATCTCTGGACTTCCCCTCGATTCTCGAACGTCTGTTGAAGCTTTCAACCATTTCTCTTGTGATCTGGCTTGCCGGTTTCTTCGCTCTGTTTCAGTCATTCCTCAACGCATTGGCCGAGGTTCTTCGCTTTGGTGACCGCTTCTTTTATGACGACTGGTGGAACAGCGAGAGCTTGGGTGCGTATTGGAGAACATGGAATCGACCTGTGTATACCTATTTCAAGCGACACGTGTATATGCCCCTAATTGGCCGTGGTTGGAGCCCTAGAGTTGCCAGCTTCATCGTTTTCTTTGTTTCCGCTGTGCTTCATGAGATTCTCGTGGGAGTCCCAACCCACAACATCATTGGTAAGTCAAGACCAATTTATCTGTGGAACAACATCAATTGCTAACAAGACATCTAGGCGTTGCTTTCTTCGGCATGTTTTTGCAGTTGCCACTGATTGCGCTCACGGCACCGATGGAGAAGATGAAGATGGGCAAAAACGGAAAATTGATTGGAAACGCCATCTTTTGGGTTTCATTCACGATATTCGGTCAACCATTTGCAGCCCTGATGTACTTTTACGCATGGCAAGCCAAGTACGGCAGCGTCAGCAAGCAACCCATTCTTGCACAGGCGGCATGAAAATGGTGGTAATTTTCTAACGATTTCTTGGGTATTCAAAAACGAGCTTTGTGCTGTCTTTTCTTAATGTAATTAATTTCCATCTATCTTATGAAAGGAATTCCTGTCCCTACTCGCTTGCGGTATTCCTTGTAGTCGTCTTTGAAGAAATGGGTCAACATGGCCTCCTCGAAGCTAATTCTGCGGTTGAAGAACCACCACAGCACGCCAGTGTAGACGCAAAAGCTGACCAAGTTACCCATGACCAACTGTGTACCAATTCCCCAGTAGAAGAACCCAAAGTACGATGGATGCCTTACCAGACTGTACACACCTGTTGTGACTAGTACATGGGTATCCGCCTTCTTCCATTGAATTTCATGATTGAAGCTTGCTCCCGCCTGCAACATAGCCGCCGAGCGAATGCCCTGTCCACCAAACACAAACACTAGTCCCAGCGCAAGAAGAAGCGTCCCTGCATTGAAGGGAAGCCAAGTCTTGGAGGGAAAGAAATACGATACCAGCACACACTCCCAGAAAGCAACGGTGTGGGCTATAGCGTAATGGGGCCAATTGGCAGTCAAGAGAAAGCTTTCTTTGGTGACTATTCTCGTGTTAGCCTGAGCTGTAGTCCAGAACTCGAGAAAGTGGAAGGAAGAAAGCGCTGCTACGAAGAACGGCGCTCGCCAGATAGGGTGAGAAGTGAATATGACAAGGTACAATGTCAAGACGGCGGAGAGGGCTAGTACTGCGCCGATGCAGAAGGCTCTCATGGCAATACCGGCGAGAGATTTGATTTCGCCAGCTAAGTAGGGCTGGAGGGGATCCTCCCTCTGTGGAGAGGCGCGTGGCACAAATGAGCGTCCATCTGGATTGGTTGGCTGCTCGAAGGGCCATGCGGCGTTGGCTTCCTGCTGGTCGTGGAAGTTGTGGGAGTCGTCATCTGAATGGACGAGGTTGATGCCGCTCATTTTGGATGGTGTTTATGGGATTGTCGAGTTGGCATCCCCGGCCACGTTTGGTTCTGGGCAGAGAAGGACAAAAAGGTGCACAAGGGGCGTGAGAGCGCCCGCTGATGAAAGGTGCGTAGAACAAGGGATGGGGAGAAAAGTATTGTTGTTGGAGAACAATCGGAAGCCTGAATGTCCCTTGACCCACGCAGTCAGGGCGAGTGGGCCAGTGCTCTGCTGCTTTGGGCTATTATTAGTATGATGAGAAGTCATGTAGTAATAAAGTCAGAAAAGACAAAAACAAAACATTGTCTGAGCAGTCTTGAAAATTGGTATTGAATTAATTAGAGTAATCTTATAGTAGCTGTACTGTAACTCAAGAATAGAATACGTAAACAGAATACACTCAGAGGTGCATGGTCCAGCCGCCCAAAGTGCCTGAGGAATTAGGTAGCCCAACCAATCAAGGAAGAATTATTGTTTTAATTCTATAGCCATTGATTCTCTCTCTTTATGTTGAAAGCAATGTTCTTGTTGGTTGATTTAAGGGTCCTTGCAGAGGATGGCCTGGCCAGCGACGGGTAGAGTGCAGCACTTGGCCGAGCGGGCTACCTTGCTGCAGGAGCTCTTCAGGTCCATAGCAGACTTGGCAGAGTCGGCTATAGTCAATGGTCAATCAAAGTGAATTAATAGTCATGAGAAGTAGAATGAACGTACGAGTCGCGCAGTCGAGGTCGGCGACACCAAGGACGTCGACAGAGCAGCACTGGGCGTTGCCGTAGAGAAGATCACCACAGGCATCAGAACGGGTGTCAAGTGCAGCAGGGCTGGCGAAAGCGGTGCCGACTAGGGCGAAGAGAACAGCAGTGAAGGTCTTCATTTTGGATTTGGTGTAAGCTGAAAGCGTATAGCTTGAAGAGGTGAGAGTGAAAAGGCTGTGGTGGTTGTGGGTAGTGAGGAGTGGTGTTTGTTGCTGATGAGATTATCTGTAAGGACGGATTCGACATCCTATTTATGCAGTTCCTAGGCTCTCAGGGAGGCCATTGTCGAATCTGCCTCATTAAACAAGTGTTGGCAATAATTGATTGACTCTTCCCTTGATCGGTTCCCTATTCAAATGCAATAGTGCTGCAGGAAAATAGTCGCTGTCTCAGACGTTGTCGCCATCGACGGCTCCCTCTCCCTTCGTTGAGGGCGGCTTCGGTGAGGGCGCCAAAGATCGGAGGCGGGCCGCCGGCAGCAGAAATCCTAAAAATTCTAAATCCTTCGTGGCTACATTAGAAACCACCCTTAATTGTCTTGGCTGTGAGGAAACAAACCACGTACTTTGCGCCGTGCTGCCCTGGTCGGCGACCTTCGCCCGTGTTTCCACCTTGGTCAGTCCGCGTTTCAAGTACCAAGAGAGACACCAATATACTTTACTGGGCGAGAGGTGCTTGCAAATCGAATCATCAATGTCACATCCTAAACAGAGCCTTGTTCTAGTGGGGCGCTAGAATTTATTTACTTTAATGACACGGGCGGAAGCGCTCGCCCTGACAGATTCTCGTGGGTATCGTAAATTTGTTACAGGTAGTACTTCATACATCGCGTAGAGATAAAACGCCAAGCCAATCCAGTCGCACAGTTACAGGCCTCCCTGAATAGAGAAAGAAGAAATCAGCAGGACCAAGAAATTGATGAAGCCCCAAGTGCAGGGGATCCACGTATTCATCTCGTAGTATCCTGCGTGGTACACGGCGCCTAATCTGGTACATTGTTAGCTTCAAATGCCCCAGGTGATGCGTGCTTGCTGCGGTAGAAGAGTCTGAACGTACACTAGTCCTACTATGCTACCAGACAGGACAGCTTCAAAGGCAGCCATGCTGAGGTACACAACTGGAGTGACCCAGAGGTACTTCCACGATGACTTTTTCAAGCCATGCGTGCTGAATGCGACCAGCACTGCACCGAGATGAAACAGCGCGTAGACAATCAGCGTCCAGACGATGGTGAATCTGACAACGTCAGAAAGATAGAATAGAGTATATCGTTTGTCGCTGGTCGTGTCGGATAGAGTCCTGATGTTGAGGGAAGGGAATCGCGGTGCTCGATAATCAGGAGGCGGGTCATTGGGGAACGCCATGGCCCTCGGCCTCCTCCGTGAAGACAAGTTTCATCAATGATCGGATTGAAGACTATGCTGAGTCGTCTATACAGCTGGTCAACGGTAGTGCTGGCCAGATAGACGTCTCGATAATAGCGGTGATGTCTGAATGCCGTCCTGTATCTCCAGAATTGACGATGCCATGCACCCAACTGTCGTTTCTTGTGCTAGTGGCTGCTCTAGTGGGTCCATGTAGCTTCCCTGGCTGGAAGCGTCACTCGCCGCTGTGCTGTTGCGCTTACAACATTGGCAGTGACCTCGGCACGGGCTTGTGAAATGCCCACTAGTATTAAACTGCCCGGCCGGCGGCAGCGCTAGTTACAGCTTGTCCGACCGCGGCATTGAAATCCATCTTCCTATCAACATCTACTTCATCATACTCATCAAGCTCTGCAAGTTGGCTTCGCCTCGCGCCGACTGCGCAAAATACCGGCACCATGCCTGCAGACAGATTGCTCAACACTGTACTGCAGTATTACCAAGATGTCCACGATCATGCGAAAACCGAGCAAATCTATGGCACAACCACACATCTTCTCACCCAGCTTTCCAATCCGCTCAACCTCGGCGTTCTCACATCGCAGCTGCTCACCGCGCCGGCAGTATGGATGCACCCAGGAACAGGATTGACGACGTCTATGCGAATCATTAGTATATACAATACCGCTGCGCTGCGCCTTATCCAACAAAACGACGAAGCCGTCAAGCGAAAGGCCCCGGAATTCCCACCTCGGCCGCCGCAGATGGAGGGCGGAGGTCTCCGATGCGACGAATGGACTAGAGCTGTCGTAAAAGGTGCCGATGATCGATCAAACAGATGGCAACATTTGCTGGTCCTGGCGGGTATTCTGATAGGCATGGAAAGCAATGATCGTAGAGCCTTGTCTCGTGGCCTGCGCAATACTCTGGAGCAAGCTGTTGTTATGGCTGCCAACTTGGCGCTGCAATCCTATGCGGAGGATGGACCATTAGCCGAGGGATCAATTGTGTTGGCACTCAATTACGTCTTCCCCATGCTGTCCCCTCATCATCAGGCTCAGATTGACTGCAACCGACTATTGCCAGCAACTGTTTGGGCACTTGTTGGCGAAGAGGGGTTTTCCGACGGCCAATTTTTGCATCGAATTAGCCAAAACACCCTCGACACCTTGGGCCAGGGTTTGTCCTGGAATGTCCAGTCCCCTTCATTTCAGATGCTGCTTCAGATGGATAAGCAACCGTTGATGAGCAATATGGGACCTTTGGCAAAATTGACGGGATTCGCTGCTCAGCATGCTACAGAAACAGGCGTGGTATTACAGGCTCAAGAAGATCTATCCGTCTTCTCTCAGCGCGTTCTTGATGCGTGGTCCAAAAACCGTCTCAGTGGCGTCGATCCAGCCATGGAAGACACACGGCTGTCACTCGAGACCAAAGAGACGACCTGGCCGGCACTTTGGCAAGTTCTCCGCAAGCTCATGTTTGGAGTTGTAGCTGTTCTACAAGCCATAGTTTCTCGCAGCTTGCTGGATCCATATATGCTGCACGATAGCGCTGCTCCCGCTATTGCTTCCAAGACTTTGCAAATCCTACGAAGCCTCTACTTTATTTCTTCTCGAAACGGCAATAATTCATTTCAAGTCTACACATTCACTTATCTCACCTCTCTCGATGTTATTTCAAGAAGCCCTGTCGCGTCTGAGCGCTTCCTGGCCGATTTCAGACCCGTTGATGGCATCTCGATACCGTCAAACTATCTCCAGCGAACGCTGGATCTTTACTATCTCAATGTCGCCGAGCACTTACCACTGGCTTTGTCAACCGAGGCATGTGATGTGCTCATTATGAAACCCGCAACTGCATACCTCGCCCACGACGGTCCGATGACCCCTGCCATGGTCGAAATTTTCGAATCCGCCCACAGCGCCATCCTTTCTGTACTATCGTGTCCTCAGCACAGCAAGCTGACCATTGACATGGCGCCATTTTACATTGTCAAGCTCTTCGAGTCCTTCCCTCATCAAATCTCACCGCGACAATTCCGTCTGGCTTTCAAATCGGTCCTCCAGATAGTATCCCCACCGTTCCCTATTGCTGCAATGGAGCCTCACCTGTCCGAAACGCTGCTCGAAATGCTTCTTGCATACATGGCTAGCGCTGGCACAACTCCTTTGCCGCTCGACGCTTCCGCCGAAGCTGCCTCTGAAGAGTCTGAGCCGGAGAGGTTATCTGGGCAGAGTGCGCTGGTGCTAACCCTCATTGATGCTCTTCCCTTCCTACCACTTCCGGTGCTTGAAGAGTGGCTTGCTGTGGCAGCCAATGCCATGAACCAGATTGCTGATCCGAGTCTAAGAAAGCCCGTTAAGGAGAGGTTCTGGAATATCCTGGTGAATGGAGAGATGGACGTCGAACGATCTGCTATCGGAGTCGCTTGGTGGGGAACCAAAGGAGGTAGAGAGTTGGTGTTGTTCGGAGGAGCACCGCAAGTACCAATGATGAGCGGTGCTATTGTGAATGACGAGAAATCGAGCAGGTTGTAGCATGGCTGTTAGTGAAGCCACATGTACGATCATTATGTACTGCATCATATAGCGAATTATACCACTGCTTTGTATCAGATGACCGTCCTATGACTCTGTGCTTCGTAGATTTTCTTGTAACGCTTGCAAACGTTCAACCTCTGGACGGGGCTCCTGTCCATTATTGAGCTAGTCGAAGGCCGACAGTAATCGCGCAAACTCTGGGTCCCCAGAAGGTGCCCACTGGTAACAATTTGAACAACAGAAGTTACCTGATACTCGGTGTCAATCTGACAATGCGCCAATGTCCTGAATTGATGTTCAATGTGCGGCTTCCTTTGAAGACACAATGCCACCTTGCGCAATTGAGTTTGTCGACAGCAACTAGCTGGTTTCTTCCAAAGAGTCAGCGCGTCGGACCATTTGCGGTGCTTTGAGCAGAGGCGTCTTTGAATGTACCCGCAGGTATCCGCAACCTGCTGCCGCCCTAGCGTTCTTCAACCCCGAGCACTGCTGAGAATATGTGATATGTGCCCTTTACGTTAGGGTCTCGTACTATGTCGGTCAAAAGCTTGCGATGACGAGCATTCCGTCTGTTTTGCGTGTACGCCATATACTTCGACTCGTGGGCGATTTACTTGAGAAGATCGAACGGAAGCGACGCGGCGCTTAAGATGGACACTATGCTTTGTCCTGCGGGCGGCGTCTTACTCGCATTTTCGTAATAAGGATAGAAATCAACTCAATCAACTGGGAGGAAGAAGTTCTCCCACGATGAGACGTCATAATTCTTGACGTCGCCAGTCTATCATTAGCCCTCACTTCAAGAAACGCTCAGTGAACGCCAGCACTCTGATAGAGCGAAGATCCCTCCTCGCTATCGTCACGGTATTGGAAAAACTTGGCGTCAACTACACATGGCGATCGCACCGCACGATTAGTATTCAGAGCGATATGCTACACGTAATATTGAGACTCACCGCGCATGAAGCAGAGTTTTCGGGTATACCGATGTTTTATGATATCCATTTCTTAGACCACAGCATGCAGTACGTGGTTCTAGCCCCTCCATGATCTAATAGTTAGTGCCTATCTAGCACAGCAGAACCCATCGCGGGTCCCACTAGTAGTGAACCCCTGGCGCAGCTTGCATCATCAGGCGGGGTAATGAAGTCTGTAGAGTATCTTGCTTTGGATGGAGCGAAGGGGTCTTTTTCGTGCCGGTTGCATCCGTGGATAGCGAGCTATGTTGAGGAGAGCATGACGAGAGTTTGACTGAATGATTTGCGAAAGCTAAAAATACAAACGATAGAAATATTGATGATAATTGGTATGTGTTTGAAAATGAAAATAGAGCCAGCAGACCGGTTTATGAATTTTCTTGAATTAGCCGAAGGAGATATCGAAGTCGAGGCTACTGCAGCAACGATGATGGGCATGGCATTGATTGGGCTTGTCCGAAAATTCTAGGCCGCAACTAATTGAACGGTTGGCTAAAACCAGGAACAGCGCATGATGCAGAGCGGCATCCACGACCCCCCTCCATGTTGCAAGCGTGCGCTGAAATGATACAAGGATCAGAGGGCCTCGATCGGTCGTGGAATGTTGGCGCTGCAGCCATCGCCTAATCCTGGATTAGGCGGGGGTGATTTGCAGGAGAGGAGAACACGTTTGCCTTGCCTGTCGTGCTCTGAGTTGGCCAGTGTCGCTGCATTGTCCGTAGGCCAACCAGCCTGTCGGAGCCAACCATGTGGCGGCCTCCAGGGAGCAATTGCTAGTGCTGCAGAGTCAAGTCAAGTCAAGGCCCGGTCCAGCGCACCTATGAGATCACTCAGCCACAGATTAGCGCCAGAACAGCCAAGAAGAGGGGGGGGGGCCTTCTGGTGCTAGTGGGCTAGGGGCACAGCCTGCACGTCACAGCTGGACATGCCCACTGAACCCTGGCTTTCCCTCCACTGTGAGCTCCTGGTTCTGCGGGTTCTGGCGCAAAGGATACCCACACCTGTAGCTTGGTTCCCTGTACTTGCTCCACATGAGCTCTTGACCCCTCCTTCCTTTGCTGGGAGGCAGGTACTGCTACAACCAGTACGCGCTCTGTAGCAATACGCGCACCACCTCTTCCCACACTCTTCCAGCCAACGGAGCACATCACAAAGAGCCACCCTGATGCATCTACCCAATGCCCCGCCGTCAAAGGTACCCCTCCCTTAGCTTCTTCCTCAAGTTTGGGCCCGTCTCGAATCATTCGTTCATTATGGGTGGTCGGCTAAAGCGGAATATACTGGCCCCAGAGCACCACCCCTCCACGTACTATTACGCCATGGCTGTTTGGTTGGTGTGAGCTACCTCAGCTTGCTTGATCAAGTCCAAGCTTAGCAAACGTCATTCCAGACGATGAGGGGTTGCTTGCTCCGCTGTCTTGCACGCACCGCGAATTCTGGAGGGCTCATCACGGTCCCCAACTATATAACGGAGCTTTCCCTGTAGCTTGACACCGATTTTGCTCTGCTTTGACTACCCCCTCATTCATCTCACTCTCATAAACTCTTTCGAGCCCATTTACCTTCACAAAGCTTTAAGCTTCTTATCAACTATTACAATGTCTTACAACGACAACAACAACGACGTACGTATACACCATCGCCGGTCACTTACCCAGGAGCTCACTCACTAACACACCCTCCCCAGTCCTACGGCTCCGGCAACAATGACAGCTTTGGCTCGTCTAACCGCCGCGACAACGACAACAGCTTTGGTAGCTCTGGAAACAACGACTCCTCCAGCAACCGTCGTGACAATGACAACAGCTTTGGAGGAAGCTCCGGCAACGACTCCTACGGCTCTGGCAACAACAGCGGCCTCACTGGAGGCTCTGACTCTTACGGCTCATCTGGCCGCGACAACACTGAAAGCTACGGCTCCTCTGGCCGCACTGGAGGCTCTGACTCTTACGGCTCCTCTGACCGTGACAACACCGAAAGCTACGGCTCCTCTGGCCGCACTGGTGGTTCTGACTCTTATGGCTCTTCCAACCGTCGCGACAACGACGACAACAATACCAGCTCTTTTGGTTCTTCCAACCGCAACGATGACAGCTATGGTTCATCTGGCCGCACTGGTGGCTCTGACTCCTACGGCAGCTCCGGTCGTGACAATGACAACAACAAGTCCAGCTCTTATGGCTCTTCTGGCCGTGACAATGACAACAACTTTGGCTCTTCTGGAGGATCTGACTCTTACGGCTCATCTGGCCGCGACAACACTGAAAGCTACGGCTCCTCTGGCCGCACCGGCGGCTCTGACTCCTACGGCAGCTCTGGTAACAACGACAACAACAGTGGTGGTGACAGCACTTTTGGAAAGATTCTCGAGAAGGCTGGCAGCGCCCTCGGCAACAAGGACCTTGAGCAAAAGGGCACTGAGCGCCGTGAGGGCCGTGGCGCTTTCGATGACAACTAAGCGCATCGAATGCAATTAATAGCAGGAAATGAAAGGGATACGATTCTATCTATTTAATGTGTTTTACCTAGCCTGAGATATCACAACGAGAGGTATTACCTCTCAAAACAAGATACAATGAAAATAAGTTTTGAAAGTCAAACAAATTCTTTTATGAATTCCATTTGTGTGTCAATGCTTTATCAGTAGCTCAGAAGTACCAAACGAGAACGAATGAAAGGCATCATCACACCATCGTGGTGCTATGCTAGGTGATTGAGGGGCTTCTGTAGATATGCTATGCTAGAGTCTTTTCCACCTTGATCAGCACCACGCCATCGGTTTGTCTGCCCTTGCAATCCCACAAATGCACAAATCTATAACCAGATCCCAGACGATCCAATCTCACACACGCCCATGCTGCCAAATCATCCTTGCCAATTTCTTCGTCGCGAATTGTGAACCGTACAAAGCTCAGCTCGTCTACCAATCCATCCAGCGTTGGGAACGTCAGCTTTTGAGCTTTCAAGTCGACATTGGAGCCCTTGTGCGTAGCGCTGCGGATCTTATACTCGCCCTCGCGCTCGTGGCCGTTGTGCGGGATTGTGTGGTGATGGTTCGGGTTGCCGTCCACATGTAGCTCTGCTTTAATGTAGGGGTGGAAGCCTTTGTCGCTCTTGTCATCGCCTGGTAGGGGGATGTTCTGGGCAGCGAGGAATGTGATGCTGAGGTGAAGTGTCTTGCGGGCAATGTCAGGAGAGGATGCCTTGTTAGGCAGAGATGGGAGGTATCCGGATGGCTTGAGGACGTAGCCTTGTGTGCCGTCGAACATGCCCTCGTTGAGCATCATGCCTTCATCGGTCTGTTGCCAGTTGAGCGCTACTATTTGAGCGCCTGATGCCCAGAAGGGGGGTGGGTTCAGGTTGGAAGAGCCGATTCGTAGGCCAGATGGGTATGCACGGAGGAGATAGTGACGATTATGTTCGAAAAGGGCGCTAGATTGGTTTTGACGATGATCCAGGAATTTCTTCTCCGCAAGGGAGAAGATATGGCTGGCCATCTTGGCTTCAGGCTGAGTCCAGCTCTTGAAGGAGATGGCTCGCGTGTAGACGCCGAGACTACTTAGCTCCTGGATAATTTTGGACGGCTTCTTGGACTTTGCAGCTGGTTCGTCTCCTTCGCCGTCCGCAATACGGTCATCCTCTCCGCTGCCGCTGTTGTCTTCGAGCGTGGCATTTGGCGGTGTGTACTTGACCTTGACGAGGATTTTGCGGCGCAGGTCATGAGGACTAGGTAGTTCCGTGGCATCAGCGTCCAGCTCCGCCGCGAGATGATCCTTCCACGTTTCCGTCATGATCTTGACCATGATAGCTTGCTGTTCAGGGCCACAGTGGACTTCTAGACTGACAATCAGAGGTAAATCCGATGCTGCGAAAGCATTCTCGCCGATAGCCTTGCACACATCGCGGAAAGATACCTCCTTGGTCAGGGTATAGCCATGCAGCACACGAGGCTCCAAGATACTAGTACGGTGCAGTAGATGTGGCTTCTCCTCAGTGGAATTCGTCTTTCTGTGAGACGCGGTGCTTTTCTCCAGCTTTTGTTCAATCTTCTTTCCAATGTTGGTACTTTCCAGTTTGTTGGTGACGGAATCGGTCAGCCCAGTCTTGATCTTGGAGAATCGCCCTGGCTTCTTCGCCACGATATCATTTTCTTCATCTGATGAGCTTTCAGAGTCTGAGTCGCCGCCATCCCATACATCGATTTCCACGCAGCGGCATCCGCGCCGTAGCACATTGGAGTAGGCGTCTGTTGTACTCTCGCTTGACAACTGGTTTCCCGTGAGGTAGGTGTTGTGGCTAGAGCTGATGAAGTAGCTAGCCAGCGGCCAGGATAGGTCGTCTTGCTTCCAAGGGGTGGTGATGGCGCTCTCGGGAGATGTCATGTAGCGCAGAAATCCGTTCAGGTCTAGTCCATCCTGGGCCTCAAGCTGCTTTGCACCAGGAGACTCCGGATCCACCATCTGCACCTTGTGAATGAAGGCCTTGACTTGGTCATTTGTCCATTTCTGATCCGTTCCTGCATGGGATTCAAAGATCTGCTTGAGATAGCGAAGCACAGTTGAGTCCAAGGTCCCGATGGCTCTGTTCTCACGTGCCCCTCCACCCGCCTGCTTGATGGAATCAGCCTTGAGCTCCGTCATGGCTATATTGGCCCTCAAAATGTAGACAAGAGATACAATCAAGTTCGAGATGAATGTTATCCAAATTCAATACCAAAACGCCAAGTTTGATGACATGAAATAAGGTTGTTGAGATGAACAAACCACTACGAGGGAGATGCAGGTGGATAACAGCTCCAAGCCAGAGCGTAGCCCAGGCCAGCTGCTGTAGCTGGACTAGAGGTGGCTGTGCCTTGCTTTGCTGCGCTGTGGCCCTGCGCTAACGAAAGTGCCTGCAAGCCCAGAGACAGAACAAGCTCTAGATCCCAATCCTTTTTTCATTCTTTGTGTATTTCTAATGGGGCATGCAAATGCGCTGCTGCCAAGAATTGAAACCGTCAATCAAATTACGGCAAGGCGCGGAAATGGGTCTGAATAATTGCGACACGGCGATTATCTTTGACTACATAACCTCAACCATGACGTGCGCCACTACTATACAACTTTATTATCGCCCAGGCTTGCGGATCGTCAAGTATCGACGTCACCTCTTACTTTCACTGATCCCCATCAATCAATACTTTTATTGTACAGCAGCAACTTGACACCACCACCAACCAGACGCTTGGCCACGTCGCCCGCCGATCACTTCTTGTGGCCCTTGGATGCATCTGCCCTGCGCTTCTCAATGAACTCGTCCATATCCACATGAACCCTGAGACCCTTTGAGGTCATCGTCTCGTACACCGACCGCAGGTCCTCCGACTTCATATCCCGGATCAGGCTCCCAAAGGCCTCCATCATAATGTCCTTTGACCACGGGCAATGCCGCACCGCTCTATAAAACACATCTTGTGCTTTGGGGCGCAATTCTTTATTCGAAGCGCAGAAGCGAATATACGATATCCAGATGCTGCAGTTCCACTTACAGGCTTCGCTGCGTACTGCCTGCTCAAACGCGGCCTTTGCGCTATGGATATTTCCTCTAATTAACTCGTGCTCGATTGCGAATGTTCGGCTACTGATGCAGTCCAGATCTGGTGATAGGATTTGGTTTCTCAAAAGCACGCGCGTGTCATCGATAACCCTTAGTCCAGAATCTGCCCACTCGAATAATGACAAAAGAATCGTGTTGCGAGGAGCAAGAGCAAGAAAGCCTCCAATTTGTTCCTGTATGTATGCTTTGCGAAATGGACTGGTTGATATGTCAGCGAGGTGTTGCGACGATTCACAAACTAAAATTACTTACCCTTTTGAGGAGTGTACATAGAGTAAATGCCCTGCAAACTGCAAGATTGCCTCCAGTGAAGTTGTCTTCCCGTAACCTCGATCCTGATAGTCGCTGGTGATCTTCTGTACTACTTCCATTGCAGCAGAGATGTTGCCCTGCTGTGTCGATCTAGGTTCATCGCCACCTCCAGACGTGAGGTAATGTAGTAATATGAAACACTCGGCCGCGACCGCTGCTCCCTCATGGTTTCCTTCGTACAGTGCGGTGTTAGTATGGTTGGCGAATGAATGTGTGCTTTTCAGAACATGGGTAGAAGAGGCGTGTTGATCAGCACTTGCTTCTCGAAGGTAGTTATTATCTGCCGAGCAGAGCCGGACGGTAGACATGGTGATACTACCTAGCTCAAATTCAATCCATGCCGCTGATAGGAAAAGATGCAGACCCTGTGTCCCCGAGGACACTTTTGTGGATGCTATGGCTGATTGTAGTACGTTAATGCCAACCTTGACATTCTCACTGGCAAATTCAGCAAGTGCATAGCCAGAGTACAGCTGACTTTGATTTGGGTAGCGCTTTAAGAGGATTTTTGCTTTCTTCTTGATTGATGTAGGTTCTTGTATAAAGCATAAGCCCAGGTATGTCTCGGCTAGCCGAGAAATACCAGCTGAGTGCACCAGATGGCCAACCGTATCCAGTATCCAACTAGCGTCGACGAAAGATTGCTGTTTTGACGTTGCTAGTGATGTAAACCATCTTTCACCTGGGAAAATGTTGTCCCATGACACTATTCCATGCACATTCGCCCTATCCAGCCATGGTTGCTTCTTGCTGGAATATTCAGAGCCGTCGTCGGCATAGATGACTTGCGAATGAGACATTGCAACGGGTACCTGCACCACAAATTGATCAACGTAGGCGACCTCAGCTTTTCGGTCAGTCCGAAAGACGGGAGGAAGACCACAAAACAACATGAACGAATCGATGAGCAGATGAGAAATGTCCTCAACTAACGATGATGGGATGAAAAACAACAGGGGCTCAATATCTGCATAGGTAACAATTCGATATGGATCTTCTTCGATCCCATCGTCCATGGACCTGGCTGGTAACTTTGCTGTCTCCGATGATGCTTGCTCCATGTTGCCCCAAGCTTTGTAGGCGTCTCTGGAAGAAGCAGCCTCCATTCGGCCTTGGGTCACTGGCTCAGGTGGATCTTCAGATCCTGAGCTCTGAACAAAATGACTCCAGCCTTTGGCGTCCACCTCACCTATTCGTGGTACCTCGGATTCCCAAAAGTCGGCGAACGATTTTGGGATCGGCTGAGGTTCATCTGCGGCAGCTGGTCGGTAGAACGTGAGCTCCAACAACGCTTGCCATGCTGCCACAGCCAGTTCTCTATAGCCACAATCTTGCAAAAACCGTGTAGCATGTAAAAATACGTCGATGGCTTCCTCAAAAGCACATCTCGTTTGTTCTGCTGTCGGGTTTCGAAGGACCAGCTTTATGCGATCAACGAACATTTGCTTCGTTTCACTGTACTGGAAAGTAGCGATAGTAGTCATAGTAAATTCCAGTCGGGCCTTCCATAGCTCATAGGAGAGGTGGTTAGATTCAAGATCCGACCATCTCTTCGCAGCGGCTTTTGTAGTCCAAATCTTCGGTCCTTCGCGCATGAGACGTACCATAACTCGCTCCTCATCCGTCGGATCCTCCACATGGCTCAAAGCCGATTCCAGCATGGAAACTTTGATCTCCGCGAAACTATGAGCTTCACTGTCTGAGAATGAACCATCAGGGTGACTTTCTCGCATCAAATCGTTCTGGTGGTCTACCAGCTCCAACCATGCGCCAGTGTCACCAGGGTGTTCTTTTACTTGGCGGCTCAGTTGGATAGATTTCCACTTCAAAGGATTACTTAGTTCTGTATCTTCCAAGTCGGCGGGTGTATCAGTTGCGTCATCTTCGGATTCCTCGGCGTCGTTGAGGGCTTTCGCTTTGCCTTCAATTGACCGATAGCTCGGTTGCTCTTCGTCAGACGAGTCTTCGCCTTCCTGCCTCTTCTTCCGCTTTCTAGGCGACTCGACAGATATGAAGCCATCTGAGTCATCTTCTGGATTTGGAACACGCCTTGGTCGAAGTTGTACGGGATGTGGATGCGCCAGCGATCTTTTTGACCTGAGTCCTTCCCGATCACTCAACCGCGCTGGGTCGTCCCCTGGCATCCGCAGACCAAATAATTCTTTTGATCCTTCGAAGTGGATAAACAAGCGGCCCTCTGTTCCCAAAACTTTGCCTCGGCCATAGCGATAGTAGCTGGGTATTTGTGCTTTGTCAATGCTGCCGTACTTTCTGATCAGAGGATCGCCTTTGGTGTCAATGACGAAGACACTAGTTTGAATCTGTGCACTTGCACTGGACTGCTTGGAAATGGAGTCTTCTTTCCGTTTGTCGCGCCGATCTGTAGAGGGCCGACGGCTCCTGTGGCGGTGTCCCTCGCGAGGGCGATGCCTTGACAGGTGGTCATCGTCTTCTCTACGAGAACTTCTCTTCTCCTCTGATTTTTTGCTGCGCTTCGAATTTCTAGCCGATTGGTACTCAGACTTGTCCGCTTCCTTACGCTTAAAGGAGCCAAACTGAGGCACAATCAGCTTGTCTTCATTGTCGCTGGTCATGGCGGCTGTGTGTACCGGTAAGCCCTGTATCCCATGCGCATTGCATATGTTATGGCAACATGGCTCCGAACTGATTCCTGATAAATCGCCAACTCAACAATCCTGTATTGGAATGGATTAACGGGCTAGCACTGAGATATGTGTTCGCGTGTATCCAGGCGTTTGTTGGTGTTTACGTTGAACCAGCTTAGAGCTCTCCACATTTCTCGTCGCAGCATTTCGTTTTATTTATTATGGCGCATTCAGCGACAGGGTCCTGATTGCACTTCATAGCTCAGGTATTGCGTCGCCTCAACCTCACACCATCAACGCCACGGTTTTCCATGGAATTAAACACTACGACTGTGTTCTGGACAGCTTCTGGGCTAGTAATTTTACTCATTGCAACTGCCGTCATGGGTCTACTCAGCGGTAATCGGATGCCCGTTGAGGGCAAGGTATGACGAACAACCCTGCCCTGGAAACTCACCATCGTCGCTCCAGGATACTTCTTAACGAGATACAGACCATATTGATTACGGGAGGATCTGAAGGCATGGGTCTTTCAGCTGCAACTATGCTTTCCGCCAAGGGCGCCAACATTATTATTATATCGCGCAATGCGACAAAGCTCCAGGCAGCTCTGAAGCAGATCCAGGTATTGCGTTCGTGCTCTACTACACTGTTAAACAACCTCTAACAACAGCCACAGGCCGCTGCTAAGAATCCAAGCTCCCAAAGATTCCATTATATCGCCACCGATGTATCTGTCCCATCCTACGCGACACCCGTGATCGCCGAAGCTATTCGATGGAATAACCACCAAGCCCCTGACATTGTGTGGTGCATTGCGGGAACATCAGTCCCCGAGCTGTTTGTCGACATGGATATGCAGTCGTTGAGAAGGCAGATGGACATTAACTTCTACGGCACGGCCGAAATGTCCCAGGCTATCCTCAAGGAATGGGTCAAGCCAGATGCGCCAGTCGTCAAGCAACCAAAGCATCTCATCATGACTACGAGTGTTGTTGCGCTTTACACAATCCCGGGCTATGCGCCTTATGCGCCGTCGAAGTGGGCTATCCGCGGTCTAGCCGATACGATATCACAGGAGCTCATGATGTACCCCCAACAAGTCAAGGTCCATGTTGTCTATCCTGGCACCATTCTCTCGCCTGGATACGAGAACGAGAATCTCACCAAGCCCGAAATCACAAAGATTTTGGAATCCAGCGATCCCAAACAGACACCCGACGAAGTGGCAGCCAGCGCTATCAAAGGCTTGGAAAATGGCGACTACTTTGTTACTGTAAACTATCTCGGAAAACTCATGAAATGGGGTGTGCTAGGAGGGTCGTACCGCAACAACTGGATCATTGATATTCTTGGTGCATGGTTGGTGTCTTTGCTCTGGGTGTTTATTCAGCCAGACCTGCATTCCAAAATTCGCAGCTACGGCAAGAAGAATGGTCATCCGAGCACGTACAAGAAGAACAGCTGAAGAGTGACGTAAATCATCAGAAATGAAACGTTTCTACAGTATTGTATAATATGAGAGTATCGCTAGTAAAAGACATGTGTAATGCATTATAAGCTATCCCTTTTAAACTCCAGCCCATTTGCCAAACTTGACATATCGCTTAAACATTTCTCTTAAAATCGCTCTGCCACTTGCATCCATGGCATCGTTGAGAATCTTCCTGCCTTCCGGTGGTGTAATATCGAAAATGGTGTTCATGGAGTGCTCCAGAGCGTCGGCCATTGATCCAGGCACATTAACCTCAAGCTGAAGTTTGACATACTGCATCAAGATCAAATACATGTGTCTTCCTGCAGAGCGCTTTGCAGCATCAGTTGCAGAGTCTAAGCTACTGTGGCTTTGTGATCGAGAAACAGCACCAGCGGTAGGCTCACAGATGAGAGTAATGAGCCTAGCGTATGCATGTGCCTTGTGTTCGTCGGCTTTCTTATCCTCTCCGTGTGAGCGATCGGTAATCAGTCGTCTCAGTAACGACTGCAGTGTTACTAATACAAGATGATAGTGACTCTCAAGACGCAAGCGATGCTTCTTGATGATAATCTCCATTAGCTTGCACAGCCAAGTGTAAGATGCCGTTACATCTCTATCTGCCGCCAGTCCAGAGATAGCATTCAACGTTGTTTCCACATTCCACTGGCTAATAACCTGTGACTTCTTTTCCAGTAGAGTATAAATAGTGCGACAAATTTCGATGGTGTTAGATCCGGTTTCTTGATACAGCAATGCAGCCAGCTCACTACAAGCTGCTGAAAGATCGAAGCCCTCATGCTTGCCATTATAATCGGAGGAGTCGATGATTTCTGTAATAACGAGTTGGATCGCCAGGATTTGTCCGTTGGACTTCAGAGTCTGCCCGTACTCAACAATTAGATCTCTCAGATACTGAACTTCCTCGTCGGTGCTCAAGTGTTTCGTCACTGAGTAAACAAATTCACGTAATAGTGGCCGTTGCAATCCTGATGGGAGCGCTGCCAAGCTACTAAGTCGGACGGGTCGCGTGTTTTGAACGGCTTTGGGCAGATGAGTGTGTAGAAATGCCTGAAGCTTCCAAGCGACAACATCTCCGTTTTGCATCTTTTCGAAGCTCTTCTTTTCGACTCTGGCTGCAGCAGTCAACTTGCCGTTGTATTTTTGAGTCAAATTTCCGAGAACCTTAGCCCCGTCAACAGCTGCAAATAACTGCAGTTCCTGGTTGCCATCTCGCTCATCAATGCGCTTCTTCTCTTCCAAAAATGGCGATACGACCGAAAGAACCAGCACGCTCAAGGCTTCCGTTGTCTCGTCAACTAGTTCAGATAGCGCGGGTTGTATTTGACAGCTTGCTGAAGCGCCCAGCTCTGCTACGAGAGCCTTCAATAAGGTCATATTAAACGCCGCGATTTTGGATGATTTCGACTGTGCCGCCTTTTGGCAGGACTTAACAAAGGGTGAGCATTTCTCAAAATAATTCAGGCTTCTTTCGTCCACGTTATCAGCCATTTGGCGAATGGAGAGCTGTGCAACAGAGGAAAATCGTGCGATGAGTTCTAGGGCGTCTGTAGATTGCTGATGGCTTTGTGAGAGGGAAGAAGAAAGTGCGTTGGCAGTTTCAATTAACTGAGTGAAGCTCATGTTTTCGTAGAAAGTCGGACGACTCATAACTTTGGCAGACAATCCCAGCACTGCTTTCCAGTCATCGACAAACAATTTCGTCGGCTCTTTGATTATTTTCGCAGCGTGTGTATCAAGAATAGTCATGATACGCTCTCTCTGCCATCGATTGAAGCTATCCAGTGGAATACGGCCCAGAGTACGGATACACATAGGGCCAATAACTGACGACCAAGGTGTCCGTTCGGATGCGTCTGCAAATGTAACCAATATGCGGTCGATTATCGTACGAGCCAGCTTGCTGTCATTCAAGTTTACGTCATTTTGAAGCAGGAGTCTCCAAACTTGCGCTCCGATATCTCCTTTGGCTTCGTCAGATGAAATTGAGTTGGTAATTGGCAGGGGCAACTCTCCGCTGTTGGCCGCCAGTAGCTTGTTCAATCTACTGCATCCCACTAGATACCAAGACAGATATTGCTGCACAATTCTGGATGCATCGTAAAGCTCTTCCGTGTCCATATCGGCAGCTTTCATCGGTCCAAGCGATTCCATAGCCTTAGGTGTGAGCAGCTCAGTTGCCAGTCGAGTTGTAAAGTCTTCAACAAGTTTTGCAACGTCCACAATCGGCTTTCCATCTGGAGACAAGTAGTCCCACGCTTGACAACAGCATTTGAATGCCTCGAATGTGTCAGCTGCTTCAACGGGCCTCTTTTGAAGAGTTTTGCTCATCTGACTCTTGACCTCAGCCCAAACAGCCAATCGGTCTTCAGGCTTTGCCCAGCAAATAGTACGTCGTGCAACGCGCCACTTCAACGAGATTTCCTTGTCTTTCTTGGAAACAGGCCATAACACTTCGAACAGCCTCAGGCCGACGGCATCTATAAATCTCTCTTTTTGTGTTTCTTGTGCAATTGCATCAAAGATTACCGCAAGCGCATTTGGGCATGACTTATTTTCCGTCTGTACCCACTGAATTACGTCCGAGAGTTGTTGTGGTGACATTTCTCTTTCGATGATAGAGCTAGTCGAAGACTTCTCGCTTTCCTTCAAAGTTAACCTGAACCAAGGCGACTGCGGTGTAGATGCTTCTTCTGCTTTGCAAAGTTCAGAGAACCAAAGTTTTAAGAAGCTGGTTACGTCGCGACGACCAACATATCCACGCATAATGCCAGAAATGACATCGAGCATGGCTTTTTGATCTCCATCGTCTCCGGTTGTAGCTTCCGCTGCTATTCTTTCACACACCGCTGTCAAAAACTCGTTGCCTTCACCAGAGGGTTGAAATGTATCTGGATCGCAGGTAGCAATACCTGCAAGCACCGACCAATTCGTCTCGTTGGCACCGATTCCGTATCTCTTGCAAATTTGGCGGAGATCTTTCACGTCGACTGGCGATGACTGCCGGATAGCCTGTCGCAGTAGCTTTTGTATCTGCTCGTAACGATCATCATGTGAACGAATACACCCTTCAATAGCTTGGAACACTCGCTTTATCCATTCTGTCAGATGTCTCCTTCTCTCTTTGGCAAGTACAGCTTCTACAGCGGAAGAAGCCAATGCATATAAAACAGGGCCAGAGCATTCGATCCGAGATTTCGACACTTCTAGCGCTTGTGAAATAGAATCGAAGTCTTCTCTGTTAAGGAATGCCGTTCTCGCAGGCACAATAAAATTTTGCAGCAAAAATGCCTCCAGATCAGACTTCCATCGTGATTGAAGTTGAAGCTGTAATGAATCGGTATCTTTCAATTTTGCGAGAATTATAGAGGAAGGCGTGAAGAGATGTATGGCGACTTCAGTTTGATCGGCGCTCGCTTGCAGATGCATGTCCCAAATATCTGATATAGTCTTCACCCAGCATTCGCTTCCTTCAACGGCCGGGAGATCGTTCTCTAGCAGCAAGCGACAGCACCCAAGCGCTGGCGAAACTATATTGACAGCATCAACAGCAGCGTTGCAAAATAGCGATCTGATATGCTCTGCGCCGATTTGGTCTCGAGAAGAACTTGTTGTAGCCTCTTGTAGTCGTCGAACGAGGGAAGCCAGGGCCATGAATAATGATCCAGCTGTAGATAAACAGCCTTCACTAGATTGGAGAGAGTCGAGGGAGAATGTCAGTGTTTGTTCTCGCTTTCGTTTAGAGGATTTGGTTGGCTGCGCCGTCGATGGCTTCGAGATATCTTTCAATGACAGTTGGAGGACTGCCACGAATTTTCGATCGGCGAGAGACTTTGCTAGAGAAAATAGCGGAATTCGGCAAAATACACAATCCAGAAGGGTCCAGGTTAAAGGGTATCGTCGCATCGTTTCGGCCGCTCGTGTTGAACCGTTCATAGACTTGAGCAGCCATCGCAGCGTGCTCTCCTCCGCAGCATGGAATCGCGTGTCGGGATTTGCCACCAAGCTTTTCCATAAAGCTTCTAAATTTTCGCCGTTGTCGCCAGGACCGGAATGATCCAGTGCTCTGACGAGCTTGACGAGGTTGTCTTGGCTCTAGGTCAATGTCAGCTGTCGTCGCAAGGCGACCACTTTTGGTGTTGAAATGCCTACCATTTTATTGATTCCCAGGACTTAAACAAAGCAATTGCAAAGAGTCCGAGAATCGGCCAAGAAAAACAGCCCACGTTAAACAGATTTCTTGAAATGATTCCGAAGCACAGAAATTCTTGTTGCACCCCACCAGCCTTTGATTGTCGGTCGCCAAACTTTCCAAAATTCTGCCGCTGGCTGCAATTATGCTCCTTCACCGCTTTCGGCTCCAAACGCCACGGGCCAAGGTCAAGCAGCCCGTTCCCCGTAAACCGCTTCCAAAGCTGTCCCAAGCTTCAATTCTCAAACCGGTGACATCAATTGTTCCAACAAAGGTTCGCACATCCCTGTATCTGATCCAATTGAAGCTGGACCAGAATCTAATTCACAGAAACCATAGCATATCACCATGTCCGAGACCGCTGCTCCCACCAAAGCTCCCTCGAGCGCCATTTCCAGACCCGTGAGCGAAACGCTCCTCAACGAGAAGGTTAGACTTGCGCAATACGATAATCACAAAGTCTGGGCAAATACAACAGGAACTAACATAGTGCGCTAGTGGGATCGATGCCTCTCCAACCTCCTCGTTAAGTCCACCATTGGTCTCGGTTTCGGTGTCGTCTTCTCCGTCATTCTTTTCCGTCGCAGAGCTTGGCCAGCGTTTATCGGCGCTGGCTTCGGTGCTGGCCGTGCATACGAGGAGTGCAACTTCAACTTGAGACAGGCGGCGCGCGACTTGAAGAAGCAGAGCTCATAGGAAGCTTGGCACATAGCAAAGGAACATCAATACAAGACAATATTTCGTACATCAGCAAGACGAAGGATTATTTGGCCGTTGGACGGAAAACTGGCAACGGGAAAAGAATAGATGCTCAAGTTTAGGTGAGCCCGTGGTTATACGGAAGACTGTCAACATTTGGTAGCTCTTTTAATGTACAACATTATCAAATCGACGGTTCCATTCCTTGCGGGTCCTCCAACCACATACTACTTTCTGACAACATGCCCTCTGGCCATGTACAGTTGACTCGACACGCAAGCATCCTAAGACTCAGCGCCATCCGAACAGTCTAGCTCTAGTTACAACCTCGTTGGTTGGTGCTCGAGCAATGATCGATCTGGGCAGCTCCAGACTATCTCTGTGCTCGGGCTGCGAGTCTTGTTCAACAGTGTCGTGCGGCTCTGATGAGGCCTGTTCGTGCTCTTCCGTATCGAGTTTTGTAACAACCTTGCCTTGTTTGAGGTCGCCTCCTCTTGGCTCGCCAGATGACCACAGCATAATGCGCCGTCGCAGTGTCAACATCTCCTTAGTGCCATGGACTGGTGTTGGGGGACTGCGCCGACGCACATTGTCAATGAATGATTTGTGTTGCTGAACTTCAGTAGAATCGTTATTATCGCTGCTTTCTGGTGTACTCTTCCATGCAGGCACCTGGTAGCCTTCCACACGGGTGCAATGGGCTTTTCTGCGAGGGCCAAGATTGATGAAGACCAATACGCCAAGGAGCAAAACCAAAGCAAGGACTCCTGTTGCAAGCAAGACTATCTCTAGTCTACTCTGTTCGATTGTCTTGTGTGGAGGTCTCATACTTATCGAAACAGCAATCTTCGTCCAGTTTTGAGCTCTCTCTCCGAGCTTGCTATGCTACTTGCGAATTGGTGGAACAATAGGAATACAGAATAATAAGAATGGGTTTGAGGCTGGATGAGGCTTAGGGTTTTTAGGTTGCACAATGATGGCAAATAGAAAAGATCAAACATCAAATCAAATAGGAAATATAAAAACAACACGAGAGTGAGAGTCAATATTGCGCACGGCAAGAGCAACACAAAGCCCCTGCAGCAGTTGGGCTTGACCATTGAAACAATTCCCTCCCTCTGTTCTAAAATTTAAACTGAATGTACAGAGCTTATTCTCCAAGACATCTCCGCTGATGCCGGTACACAGTGTCAAGTCACTTCATGAAGCATTGTAGAAATGTAGGAAGCCCATCCAGGCCGAAGAGACGGTAAGTCCGCGCTCGCCGAAGACAAAAATAAAGAGGACAAAGAATCCGTTCGTCTAGCACGCAAATATGACCGACAGCAAGTTGATGAAATCACTATCGGTTGATTAATCGTGCGGTTTGAATAGTGTGAAGAAGAAAGAAGAAGAATCAAAAGGCTCCGCGCTGCCAAACAGCCTTGTAGGGGCTGCTGTTTGGGCCAACACGTGACGCCAGCCCAAGAATTTTCCTACTCAATCTTGCACTCAGGTTTTCGTTCCACTTCTATTCTTTCCTCATTCACAACATACAATTTTGACAATCTGCTCGAAATAGTTGAAATGTATCGTTCTCTGTGATGCTCCGGTGCAACCCTTTCAATTGCTTACAATTTGACCATTGAAAAGAGCGACGTTCGACCCGGAATGAAAGGTAGGTCTTCGCACAAGTGATGATGGGCCGGGCTTCATGCAAGCTCGTTCCTGTCGAACCCCACGAATTTGCCTACACCTCGCGTTTCCAATGCGCCAGCGTGTCAACTTACTATATTCGTTCGATGTGGGAGATTGAACCAAGGGTCTAGACAACCCGTCCGCTCCACCCTGCTGTCATAGATCATGAATGTGGCACCAGGACTAAAATCGGACAAATATTTCACTGTGACAAGTAACTAAATACGCTAATGTGTGACTATGAGACGCTTCGCTGTTTATATCTTGCTCCCAAAGATGGCATTCTCGTCCATGAATGACATGAGGAACTTGGCCACCAGCCGTCCACTGTACAAAAATGCCGTATCCAAACATGATGGTGATTCATTCCGATTCAGTAAAAGATCATCATCTACAAGGTACTGAATATCTTGCCCTATTCTTATGTCAGTAGCTATATCGTCGGATACGTTTCACCAGGCACACTCACAATCGTCTCCATAGAAGAGTTGGCGAATACTTTCTACCATTTCCGTCGCTGGCCCATCCAGCTCACCTGCTTCCTGAAAGCTGCTATCGAACAACGGGTTGAAAGGTGTCGTGCTGACATCCTTTGAGTGCGTTTGGTAAATGTTGTGAAACTGGTATGCAAATTGCTTGAACGGCATATTCTCAATCTCTGTACACATGTCAAGCGCAAATGATCGTTTAAATTGAGGAGCAGCGTTGTCTCGTCTGTTGATATTGTTTTGTGCAATAACAAAGTTGTCTGTCATGGTCTCCACGGCTTCCATGAATAGACACAGTACCAAAAAGGCGGCAAAGCTGGGAGCCCATTCCTTCCGGTACTTGGGTTTGAGTGCCTTTGTAAAGAGTTCGAACAAGTTTTGCATCTCGCGCATGCACAGTTCGTCGACCAGCGATTTCAGTTGGCGGGCTAAAACTCGTGGTGTAACCCATTGGTTATTTTGAGGCACCAATCCTGACGACCGAAGACTGGTGATCGTTTCTGCTGTAAGACACAAATGTCGGGTCATCACGTATTGCATGGCGTAGATCGACAGTGCCTTCTTAACGATTGGAGACTAAAAGGCCGTTGTCAGCTTTTGCGCGCTAATAGGGCTCTCATGACACTCACATCGGTCTGATTAGCGTATCTCTGAGCAATTCGCAAGATCTTCACGGGCAAGCGTGTTGATCTGAGGGAGTCCGTGACTTGCTCGGCGTACGTCGTCTCGGCGATGATATTCTGAATATAACCTTTCACCCTCTTCCTCATCTCGTCTCTTTTCTTTCCTGTTGGCATATCAATGCCAATGGGGGTCGAACCATTGGATTGCAAGTCCACACCGCTCTGGTCATTACGCAAGTGCCAATGCTGTAGCACCTCGCAAGTTTTGGCTGTGAAGAAGCTAGCTTCAATATCAAGCGTGGACCTGAAACTTGGTCCCGAAAAGAGCTTCACATGACAGGGCGTCTTGACTCCATTCACTTCGAACCCTTCAATATTATCCGTTAGGAACTTGGCGACTTCTTCTTTCCGCAGGTGATTTCTCATGAAATCTGGGAACAGACTGGTGAGAAAGTCCTGAAATTGCCAACACACTACTTGAGGGACATGTGTCATGAGCCTCTGGCAGTGTTGGCATGGCCGCTGAGTATCACATTTGACTTTACGGCTCCTACAGCAGAAGCACGCCCCCTGTCTTCGTACCTGTAGCGCATTTTCTTTGGTAGCGTTCGCCAATGGTCCTTTTCTTCCACGTTGGGACGTTCTCATGGCCTCGAAACACTCAAAAGCATTGGCTCGTCCTACTTGTGCGCTGATAGAGTTTGGCGTCATGATCAAGAACTTTCCCGTCTCCTCGGTCTTTTTCTTTTCGACTTTGCCGCTCTTCACTTTGCGGATGGGCAGGCTGGGCGACTTCTTGCTTGCATCAGACTTAACACTAGGGGATTTTGGACTTGATTCAGTAACGCTTTGGTCACTATGCCACGAAATGAAGTTCTCGGGGCTGATAGCCTCAGGTGTGACATTGCTCTGATTAAGTTGCCACTGCAAAACAGCCGATTGCTGTGCAATTGCCCCCTGTCCTGAATTCGTGGTATCACTTGTCTGTTCGTCGTTCAAAAACGACATGTCTGTATTTAACATGGCTGTCTCGTCGAGCCGAAATTCGTTCATCCCAGGAAGATACTCGGTGTTGTCAGCTTGCTCCCAGTCAAACGCAGCGAACTCGGCGGGCAGATTATGATTTGAGGTCTGCTGCAGGATTTCATCTTGTGTGAATAGATAGTCTTGCGGCGTGAGAAAAGGATCATTCTGAATATCGCCGGTACTCGAGATTGTCGGCAGGCCATTGGGGCCAATGGAGTTCATGCTTTGGTGCGACGTGGCCGGGGGGAGGAAAACTTGATGGTCCAGTTCAGCAGCGGGAAGAGGAGACAGAGACGTCTGCGAGGGGGTTGATACATGACCGACAATAGCGAAACCGTTCAAACTTCCACTCGCAGGGCTGGGGAGGAATCCAACTGATGGCGCACCGGACGCACCGCTCGAGTAGTCCATGAACTGCCATGATTCGTCTGTCTCGCCATTTGAGTCCAGGTCATAATGCGGCGATGCGCTCTGCGATGACGTATATGCCATATTTATTCGCTGACTGTTATAAATATATTTAACAATGTTGATAGTCTAAAGACACTCCGTCATGAGTAGCTTAAACGGTTGCAACGTTGTCTGGTCGCTCACGGCAGTCTACACCATCGAAAATGCAGGCGCTGCCATCCAAGGTCGATAAATGGACATGTTTTTAAGATGGAGGAGCAGAAATCAAACCCATGCGACATATTTCTGACTCCCCAGCTGTAGTTCGGTGTCTGCAACAGTCTGTAAAAGGCGATCGTGCAGTGAGGCGCTGCGGCGCTAACCAGAATAGATGACCGAGCAGGCACTCCGCCCACTAGCAAGCCGTTTCAGGGCCACATGTTTCGGGCGGAGCAGCCTGGAGACACCCCTACAAGCTGGCGGAACTTATGAGTTTAGGCGAGTAGCATAGGCTTCATGGCACTTGATTTACATATTTAGAAGTTTTCGCTATATTCGTTAACAAAGAGGAACAATCGCTATGCTATCCGCCTCAACTCTAGACTTGGATCCTGTCCAACCAAATGCCACAATTCTATGGTGCGTAAATATAAAAATGCCGTATTCAATATATATCCATGTTCGCGTGGGCAGAGCATGTTGTAACGCCTAAACGCCGTAAATTTCAGTCGTTCTCAGTTCATCATCGACAAATTGGTTCGCATGCCAAAAGATGAATTCGCTTGAGGGTTATGTGGCCCAATTGCGAGTCACCCAGCGCCAGATCTCTGGCAAGTCGTTGGTTATTCGCTTGTGTCGTCGTTTCAAATGTTGATTAGGATAACATGCGAGGCAGTTATCTCGCTGCCCTTGGAGAGCGCTGTGTCTGTCTTTTTTTGTTTTGAACTCTGGTATTCTGTCATAATAATAGTAATGGTGTTCAACGATAGCTGCCCCAGTCGCCGGTTGTGTGAACTGTCGAGACATTGGGGTTCGCTGTGAACCTTAAAAGCAAAGACGCGACGGTGTGTTAAGCGTCATGTAACTGACAGCTTATCGAAACCGCGATTTTGTTCGCTCGTGTATCTGTTGTTCCGTGGAAATGTACAGTCGATCCAGATAGTCCATGGCAGCAGCATCCTTCAAGATTTTGGCCACTTGAATCCCGGCGGAAATAAGCTGCAAGATGTTGCGGTCATCCTTGAGTGGTCGACTCTGATGTTTAGAGGCATGTCGCATTTCCAGCGAGTTCTCCAGCACAGTGACGAATTGTTTAATCTGGCCTTGATATAGCACTCTCGCAGGAATCCGACGCTTTGTGGCCAGTCTCTTGAGAAGATACACCCACTCTGTCCATTCGCGGTCTTGAGGTCGCTCCACGGGTCGCATGTTCTGTGACAGTGGTATCGGAAACTGATATTTGGCTACGAAGTCAAAGGCACACTGCGACAGTCTGTCATTTACCTGACTTAGCACAACATCTTGCTCTTGCACATGCAAGTTTGTTGGCAGATGGGGTAGCTCTCTTTCTTGCATAGCCAACACCTCTGGACGTGGTCTCTGCAGGTACTGATGAGGTCCATCAAACTCGTCCCTGTTTGACGGGCGTCTCTGAGAACGGTTGCGCTGCGACGGTTGGGGAGGAGGCCGCCTACCGGGATAAGAAGGATCAATTCCGTTTTCCAGGGAGTATTCTGACAAATCCGGAGACGCTACTATATCATCCACGGAATCCGTTGGTGAGTATCCTTCTTGGTAGTCCCAGGCTGTCTTGTACGATCCATATCCGCCGGTAGATCCGCCTGCCGACACAGGCATGGGGTGCGAAGCATAATTGGGAGCCATAGAGGAAGGTTCGATGCGAGAGCTAAAAGCATTGCTGCCATAGGAAATACTAGGTCGAAAAGGTGTTATTATTCGCTTCAGATAGCCATTGGTTGAGATTGAGGAGGAGGTTAATCTTACCTTGCAGAAGGGAACATGTCATTTCGGGGACGCTCATGGGGGTCTGACTCTGCAAGAAAGCTACAAAGGGTATGAGCAATGGCATGTTCTTGATCTGCTAGCAAGTTTCCAATTCGAACAACTTACTTTTGCCTGGGATGCCATGGATTGGGAGCCACAGCATTGGTGCTGTAGGACACGGTTGGCCGGGTCATGCTTCCGGAGTCCATTTCGGGCACAACTGAGAATAGGAAAAGCAAAAATAGAGTCGGGGAGTGGGAGAAGAGAAAATAATATTGTGTGGTAGGGGTGGCTGGCTCAATGGAGGGCGGGATAGAAAATGGTCGGCACCAACTGTATGGCGGGTTGCTATCAATGTTATTCCATGGAAAGGTTGGTTAGTTCATGGGGAGCAAATTCGAAAGCGTGCAGCAGCAAATGAAGTGGAAATAGTGCGGCCAAAATTTGTTGAGGTGAAGAGAGACAAAAGGTAAGAGAAAAAGAGAAACCAAAGAATCAAGCTGCTACTCCGAAACGGTAAAAAACAGCTTTGGCTGTCTGGCTATCGACCCAGCGACAATGGTGAGGTGAAGCAACGAAGCGGTGAACTCTGAGCAGCTGACCATTCCCAGCAATGTAATAATACTGGGCAAGGCAGCTCGCCCTCCGCTTATTTAGTATCCTTAAGCGTGCGCCGAGCCCACAGGCTAATATTGAGATTAAGCTAGTGCGTCTGGGGGCGAACCGTCGCAACGATGTCAAGTGAATGACTGGGCCTATAATGCTGTTTTTGGAACCGAAATCACGCAGGGAGATGAGACCCTGGTCTGGAGATGCGGCAAGATGATGATTGTATGTATGGCTTAGAGGGCTGTGGGAGTGGTGTGTGCTGTCAGAGCACCCTGTCGCAGCACTGCCAGGCCTCGTGATGGAATGGCTGCGCAAGACCAACGAAACAACACCAGATGGATTATTGAAATTGGCAACTGTTTAGCCAGCAGAAAAATTGACTGTTGAATCGTGGCTCTCCTGTCTTCGTCAAATCAGGTCAGGCAAGAAGAGGTCGAGGTGTGACGAGGATGGCATGGACATGGAAGCAGAACAACCCCTTGCCTAAGTACCTGTATTGGGTGGCAGCTTGGCGGAGAAGCCGCTCAGGCCTGTTGCTTGCCAGTCAGAGAAGCAACGAACAATAATAAGTAACAGGAATTGATTGCAGTGCAACTCGACCTAACCAGCAGCACAATGCGAGGTGTCAAAGCCTGGCCGGTATTACGGCGAATTAGCCCAACCTGACACCTATTCAGCGAATCACAGACAAAAGAGTACTCTGTCGACGTGGTCGTCCATGGTCATTCGGCATCATCCACTGAGCCAAAATGAGTAGTGGGGAGGGCCTGACGACATTGGGCAGCGACAGCTGGGGCCCGAGGACAAGGCTGCTTCACTCTGAGCACTGAGTTGCGGTGTAGCGATGGAGGGGTATTATCGTGGCTGTCAGGGTGAAGCGACGTCATGGTTCATGTAGGCAGATGCATTTTAGGGGTCGCGTCGGCCGTTCGGTATTCATTGTCCCAGGCGGTGGAAAAGCTCTCCTAAATACTACCCTGCTGTGCGGCATCATGTCGGGAGACGGGAGACAATGCCATAAAACGAGAGGTGCAACAGTCATTTGTGTCTGCCACGTGAATGACAGCTGTTGACAGTGTCAGCCTGTCAGGACGGATTGCAGGAACGATTCACACGATTTCACAGGGAAAGAACCACGCTTGCGTTTTCCCCATTTGTTCTACTCACCAAGCACTTACCCCTCCAAACCCCGCCATCCACAAACCCTTTGTGTCGTGAGAAAGTTGTCCACACATCTGTGATGAGTTGCTGTTAAGAGTGTCTTATTTTTGGTGCCAATTTTAATCCGCCCCCCCTGTAGCGGACCTGCTTTAATAAAGTAGATGACACGAAAATTTCCTCGAAAATACTCAGCCGTACACTGCTCTGCACGGCATCAACTCAATCCTAGGTTGTGGCCGCCCTCTAGGGTAGTCCTATTGATGGTGAGGGCAATTTCCCCACCCAAACAATAAAACTAAAAATAAAAATTCACCAACCTCACAGTTGCAAAAATGAAGTCGTTCATTCTATCTCGTCAACGACAAAACAGACCCAAAGCTAGCAAGTGATGGAATCCGGGAAGTGCAAAACATTACGAGGCAAGTGACGGTTCATAGATATAAAGGTGTGAGACAGAAATCGAAAATCAGTGGCGAATCGCCTGACCATTGATCCGCCTGGCATTAGATCATCTCGACAACCCAACGGGACATCAAGATCAAAGCATGGCTCGGCCAAACGGCGTATAAGCAGCTACATTTTAGCGTGCCACTTGTGTGGAAGTGTTGCGAGAGCCTGCTAGGGTATCGGCACTTGCAGCCTTCTAGAGGACTTCCAGTTTAGGAGACTGCCAAAAGTCGTTGAATTCAGCCACAATGGGGACGCACAGCAGAAATTGAGCGCTCTTCACCACTCATTATGCTGTTGCCCTCGCTCCCACCACATCTTGCGGCTGTCGCTAGAGGCTTGACAACACCATGCAGCCAGCCTTAGATAAGAAGCATTTGCGTACACGAGTATGGCATGTGAAGATTTTTCTTTATTCCTCAGCCCTTTCTTCCCCCAAGAATCAGCCAGCCCAGCAAGTTACACAAATGGCTGCCTTCATTACTACCATGAGTACTGCAGTCTACCTTTTGATTGCCTTGATGAAGACAAGAAGATGGCGTGTGTGTGGAATTCACTCAAACTACTGAAACTCCGCTGTTTACGACGTTCATCTCCAAGGAGAATTGTCTGGACCAGGAGGCTTGTCGCCGAGCACACCACTTCGTCGAGTTGAGCTGTTCATGTTCAAAATATTTACGGTCACGAAACAGTCAAGAGTGACGCGTCAGAAAGTGGCTGTCCAGTTGATACCCTCGGATGGCTTCCGCGAGACCATTTACCGCCAAATTGCGCTGGCCACGTCTCTCCTTGACCTACTTGCCAGCATCTTCCTGATGAGACCATGCACGATGCCTTGGGGGGAAAGAGATGAGAGAGAACATAACGCGGTACTGGGACGATCAATGCATCGCAGCCTTTTGCTATGTTGCCTCAATCACCTCTTGTGCCGGGCCGCATCTCCTGAGACCTGTGGTGTTGTCTCGTTTTTCTTTTTGCTTTGCACCTATGATTGCTAACTTCATTGGCCAGAAGAATTTCAGCTAACGACGGCCCGCAGGAGACGGTGTCGGGTCTTCCCGTCTCATAGCGCCGGGCCGCTCCACCAGGAGCTCCTTTCTGGCGCAAAACAATCTGCAGCTCTGAGTTGTCCTCATGCACTATCACTCTCGTTGTCACATTTGGCACCACTCGGGACCATTCAAGCCCTGCCATTTTGTCCCTGCTCCACTCACACATCACTTTTGTTTAGTTATGATTCAACCTACTGGCGCCCTACTGCATCTCCAGCCTATCAGTAGTCGTCAGACGGATGCCAACGCATACAAAGACCCTGGTCGCAGTGGGAATTGCTCATCCATGGCGTACTTTATTGGCGCAATCTCACCAATAGCAAACATGAGGGCAGGGGTGTGAGGGCCATTAAGGGGGCCGACAATGCTGACCGTACGGCATCATGGCCTGTCAACTTGCAGGACGCACAAGAATAAAACGCGCAACACTCCCCGACTCGCGACGCCCAACTCTTTAAACCTTTTCTTTCCCACATAGTTTTCTGCCCAATCGAACATTATCTTCTTCAACTTTCCGTACTTGTACTGGCTTGTACCAAAGGCGGCAGAGTGTCTATTCTTTTACATCTATCTTGTTTTCTCACAAACATCTTGTCAACTATAGACTAACGTCGCTCTGTTGAAAAGGTGAAAGGGCTTGCGCTAGTGAAACAAGAATCAACTTCCATACAATCACTTAGTAGCCCCGAGTGTTCCCGTAGTGCTTTCTGCGGATTCTCGTGGCCAATTTTCTGTAATTTTGTCTTGCTTGGATAACATGACTGCTGTCGTCGTTGTTCCTCGTCCGGCCAAAATGCCAGGTTTCAATCACGATCTCAGCCTCGACGAGGCTCAATCACTTGTCAGGTACTGTTTTTCATATTAATCCTTCTGGGTTTTTTTTTTCTTTTCCTTTTGTTCAAAGCTACGTGACGCAAACAGCCGCGATTCTTTCGGCTGCTGGGCGTGCGTACATTTCTGCTTTTGCTCATCTGCTTTTTTCTGCACCTCCGGATTTGCCAGGATACCACCATGGATTCTACCCTCGAGATGTTAGTACCTCTCTCGGGGACCGGCCGCCAATTACCACACTGGTACAGGACTTGTCCGAGCCGGACAAGGGACCAAAACAAAACAAAGATCAAATAAAATCATGATAGGTTCGTCCTGTCGGCCAATTTGGCCAGAATGTAAGTGCGAACGTGAAATACTTTCGACAAACAAGGACCCGCCCACCTTGAGCGTGGCCATGGATTGACCGGATTTTCTCTACCTGGATTGGACCAGTATTTTTCTTGTTTGGACCCCTGGATACCTTGGACCCCATGTTGGCGCCGTTTTGCTCCTATGCCCTCTTGGATTGTCTGACCTGGACATTGGCCAGTCTTTATCACCTCTTTTCTTACATGGGACACCTGCCTTGCCGGCTAGGTCAACTGTGCAGCTTGACTCAAACTTGAAATCTTGTTTCATCTGCAAAAAAGGTAAGCGACTTGTGCACTGCTGCGATAGTTCTCCCTTGCGGGTCTTCCAGCTTGACAGTCGAAGAGCCTTTTCTTTTCTTTCTTCTACATTGTGCGACACTTTCGAAACTGAGGCTCCATTGGAGTCAAGGCCATATATTCAAGAATACCTCAGAATGCTGCAATAAGCCACAAGGATGCCATATCATTGCCGAATTCTCGCCCAATTGGAAAGCCGCGTTAAAGGACATGTCGCCTCCGCTGTATACAACTCTGAACAAATAGCCACAGGACACTATTCAACCGCCAACCAAGCGCCTCGGACACTCACGACCAATCTTACTCCGGAGCAATCAGCCAGGGACCCTTCACGTTTTCTTGTTTCTGGTTTTGCTTTGTTATTTCTTGTCTCTCCTCGTCATACACAGTGGATATTTCCTTCCTTCATTGCTGTCATACCTGCTGGATACGCTCCGTTGCTCTTGTTTTCGTTTTTCTTCTTTTTCTCAATTTCATCTTTCTTTTATAAGGGTTTGTATATTCCTCTCAATTGTTCTCCTCCGTGCTAGAAGCCCAAACTAATACTCTCGTTAGGATCAAAGTTGACTCTCTGCCATTGTGACTTGCTTGCGACAGTCTGTGAAAGCACCAAACTAACCAAAACAGCGATAACAGCTACCCGCAAACATCTGCAGGCTCTGTTTCTGCACCCATTTTCTCATTCGGTACTTCAGATGCACCCACAGACTTAATCCATGGATCCTCATGGTGTGCTACTGGAGATGCACAACAATACTTGCAAGATTTTCCTGGCACTGGAGCAGCTCATACTGGAGAAGTCGAGGATTACTCATTTACTTCTGGACAAACTACACCCAAAGGATCAAGGATGGACCAAAATCAGCAGCCAGTGGACAACCAGTGGAACACCTCTCGGGCCATGGCCGCCGTTCCGCGAGGACAAGCCATGGTTCGCATAGGCTCCAACAGCTCTGCTTCATCTGCGATGTCGCAGGCGTCACAGCTGTCTTCTATGGGAGTGACTGCCGGCAGTGCCGCAGGATTTCCCACCGTGTCTAATCAGACTCTCGGATCCATGAATGGCATGCTGATGAATTCTGAGGCCCATAACCTGCCATCTCCGTTGAACTGGCCCGGCTATGGACTCGACAGCGGACTCAACGGTGAATATTCACTCACTGTTGGTGATTTGGAGTCTCTACATGTTGCTCCTGCACAGATGTCTCTGGAGCAAGATGGTCTTCCAGATAACTCATCTCCTGGTTCATGGGATGACTTTTCGAGTTCCATCTCGCGCACATCCTCTCCCGCAACCGTTGACGATGCATGGGTGACAGCAGCGTTGAACTCAAGCACAGATGCAGGTTTTATCTGCGATCCTCGCGAGTAAGTTGTCACAATAAAGGTCTGTAGACCCTGTTCGTAGCAAATCTGACATTGATCAATAGATCTGACAGAAAGCTGTCTGTTATGACTGACAGTTTTCGACCCCGGATGGGCGCCTTGAACGACAACATGGCTCTTGCAGCTGCACTAAAGCAGCGTCAAACAGAGGCTGAAACACCACGAGACGACGCTCGGTACAAGAATGCCGTCCGTCATGCAGATGGTCTCTTTCACTGCCCATGGGAAGGCAAACCTGGCTGCAATCACAAGCCAGAGAAGCTCAAATGCAACTACGAGTAAGACCATTCTTTCCAACAGCAATAGGACATATGAATAGCTAATTGAGATTTAGCAAATTTGTTGATTCACATTTGAAGCCCTACAGATGCAAGGTCAAGTCTTGCGAAGGTGCGCAGTTCTCTTCAACTGCATGCCGCCTGCGCCACGAGAGAGAAGCACACGGTCTACATGGCCACGGCAATAAGCCTTTCCTCTGCCCCTATGAAGACTGTGATAGAGCTCAGAGCGGCAACGGTTTCCCTCGTCAATGGAACCTGCGCGACCATATGAAGCGAGTTCACAATGATTCCGGACCTGTTGGCGGACCTACATCCGGCGGCGATGCTTCGCCGCCGATGCCCGCGGTTCAGCCAGCCAACAAGGGCCGCAAGCGTAAGCCAGAGCTTGCTGAAGCTGTTCCCGTTGAGCGCAAAGCCATTCCACGCACATCAGCGACGGTGAATCCCAAGCCTGATCCCCTCAAGCCTCTACTTGAGCAATGGCAGGAACATCACCGCAGCATCCAGAACTTAATCCAGGGCCTGAACTTGCCCGGAGATTCACGAAGTCTGGACCACTTGCGAGAGATGCAAAGACGTTCGGCGGAGATGGCCAAGATCAACGTTGAGATTACAAATGTTCAAAATGCCAAACCCCAGACGACACCAGGACGGAAGCCAAATGTTGCAGGTGGTTGATTCGTCGCTCTACTTGGTAGGTTCATGGTCGAAGGCTCGTTTTTGTCTGCTTTCTAACTCAATTGCCAGGATTATCATGTCTTCTTTCAGTATTCTAAGTATATCCTCCTGCTGGATGGATGCTACTTTTACCGCTCGCAGTGCAAGTGCGCAGTTGGGAGCCAGTTCTGCCTTGTTTGCCTCATCTCAACAAGCAAAGGGTGCTTGAGCTACAGAATCGGACCGTCCACAAGACAGGGACCATGCATGTTTGACGAATTCTTTTTTGCCTTTTCCGCGTGAAATCATTCTCTTTTTCTCATGGACGAACAGTTGGAGGCCATAAGGGGCCACTGGATTGGGCGTGGTGCCCATTGGTACCCATGGTGGCCGATGAGGCAGCCAACAAGTGTTTCAACGCGAAAACGGCAGGACTGTCGTCTCTTTGTAAGACGTTGTGTACACTGAAGGCTGTAAGCGCCAGGCGATGGAGGAGGACCGAAAGGATATGAGGTGAAATCCCATCACAGGATTCGGCGCTTCCGAGGATGCAACAGAAGGATGTAGGGTCACGAAGGTTATAGATAGACAAACCGCGCGATTGCATGTAACAAGGATAGGGAAACGGCCGGCCTTGTGTTATGTTATGTTATGTTTTGTTTTGTTTGAAGCGTTGTGTATTTGAATCAATTGAATGACAGTCTTTTGCCTGAAATGTCACTGGATGACTTCGACGCAGTGATAATGCCAGAGTGACGATGCCATGTCTGCGTACATTATATAATGCAGTCATATTATTCCGTACCCGTGAAAATGTGGTGACAGAGACCAAACTGGAAGCGAAAAGAGACAGGTTCGCGGAAGAGAATGAAGGGCTGGATCGGCATTTCACGGGATGCAGTCTTGACACTAAGTGGTTGAGACTGGGCTTTGGCGCGTGGGATATGAGTGAGTGAGTTGTCTCAGGGCAGATGGGAGTGTGGCTCAACCAGGTGCTCCAGTAGGGCACTTTGTGCAGCCATGATTGCTACAGCGCCACACTAGTGTTGCTCGGCTGGGTCCAACTGCTGTTGCCCCTCTATCTCCATCCACGAGCGACTTTTGTTATCTGCCCCTCCCACCTTTTATCCGGCCAGCTCTGAGCTTCCATACTTTTTTCCCTCTTCGTCCCCCAAACAGTTAACGATCCCTTGCAAGTAGAGATATACCAGATCTCTGCTTTTCTTTGTAATCCAATTTGAATCCTTTCGATATTCTCTTTCAAAGACCAATCGTCACTATGGCTCGCAAGTTCTTCGTCGGCGGCAACTTCAAGATGTAAGTTCCGACAGGTCTCTATGCAAATTGACCCGGAAATTGAAACAAACACTAAACGCTAATCCCTCCTGCAAATAGGAACGGATCCGTCTCCTCCATCAAGGAGATTGTTTCCAACTTGAACGGCGCCAAGCTCGACCCCAACGTTGGTGAGTACCGACTCCTTCCCCAGAGACACCCGCCCTGGATCTTGCGCAACTACTGACTATCATTCTTATCCAGAGGTTGTCATTTCTCCAAGCGCTCTCTACCTCATTCCTGTCCGCGAGCAGATCCGTCCCGAGATCGAAGTTGCCGCCCAGAACGTCTACGACAAGCCCAACGGTGCCTTCACCGGCGAGCTTTCCGTTACCCAGCTCTCCGACGCCAAGATCAACTGGACCATCCTCGGGCACTCTGAGCGCCGTACCATCCTCGGCGAGTCTGACGAGGTCGTTGCCTCTAAGACTAAGTACGCTACCGCCAATGGCCTCAGCGTCATCTGGTGCTGCGGTGAGAGCCTTGAGGAGCGCGAGGCCGGCAACACCATTGCCGTTGTCTCCAAGCAGCTCGCGGCCCTCATGGCCCAGATCTCTGACTGGTCCAAGATTGTCATTGCCTACGAGCCCATCTGGGCCATTGGTACTGGCAAGGTTGCCACCACAGAGCAGGCTCAGGAGGTTCACAAAGCCATCCGTGACTGGCTCAAGACCAACGTTAGCGACAAGGTCGCCGATGAGACCCGCATCCTGTACGGTGGCAGTGTTAACGAGAAGAACTGCGGCGAGCTCGGCAAGCAGGAGGACATTGACGGCTTCCTCGTCGGCGGTGCTTCTCTCAAGCCTGCTTGTAAGTTGAATATAGTGCACTCTACTGTGGGTCAGACCTGTGCTAACATGAAATCTAGTCGTCGACATCATCAACGCTCGCCAGTAGACGTTTTTACGTAGGAAGCAATAAAAATTGAATTTCTTAGTTAACAAGCAAGTCAAAGTAGTTCCATTTGCGATGGTCAATCGTCGTTCTGCACCGTAAATGTCGCAATTGGAGGAACAGTGCTTGGGGGTGGTCGTTACCCTGTTGGCTAGTTGAAGAAGAAAGAAAGAAATCAGATTGCTCTATGATGTGAATATTGTTGTCATACAGGTAAAATTTACACGGCGAAGGCACCAATCGCCAAATCTCTCATACTACCATTCCCTTTCCGTGATACGGCGACCAGATACCTCTTACGCTGGGCTTGGTGCTCGTCACGGCCTTGTTGGTGCGTCTCAGCTTCTCTCCGCTCGCGTCTCGTAACAGCTCGACTTTTTGTAGGACTTCATAGGGTGATAAATTACGGACGCAGATGGGTTTCGTTCGTCCATTGATGTAGTGGCCAATGATAACGGGGTGTTTACCTGGGCGAGGTGAGACGGCGAATTCGACTTGGGGGTTTGCGGCGGCGAATTTAGGGAGTAGAGACTTGAGGAAGCCGCTAAAGTTATCATGTTAGCATAAATATAGAACCATGGGAATTCGGTATAGAGAGCTTACTTCATGCCCTTTGAGCTTCCGGCCCAGTCGCAGTAGTGGAAGTCGAGTTTCTTGCATTGCAGGATGAATGCGCCAACTCCGTTCTGATAGACTGAATTAATTGCTGAATCGTCGTCACGAGATGTTAACCATGGCGTACCTTGGCCGTTGATACGGCTCTTAGCGATTTTATTGTCATGCTGGCTTGTCTGCGACACCTCTTCTCATGTTCCAGATGAGCTGGCAAGAAAACAAAAGTGAAGCGACGCTCGAACGAAGCTCATCACACACGAAATTTCCACTCCTGTCCAGGAGCCGCCAAAAGTGGAATAGCGCACTGGCGGCTCAGCATCGGCAAAACTACAAAACTTACAGTGGGCAGAAGCACCCCCAGGCTGGCACGAGTGGCTCCCTCTAATTGCTGCCAGCCCCTGCCTGGTAGGCTGAAGTTGCACTGCATAATAATTAAATTTCTAGCAACTACTGCGCGTTTGACGAAGCCTTCTGATTGCAGCATCAGCCTCCGCATCGCTTTGATCTGCTGGTCCTCAGCGATACGCGCATACTCACATCTTTTGACGAGTCGCGATTATTTGCAGTCGACAATATGACGGACAAACTCCCTCCCAATTTGCTGGCTCTTTTCGCGCCGCGTCCTCCATTGCGATGGGTGGAAGCTCCTGACTACGCCCCCGAGAAGCGCAAGACGGCCCAGATCGGGGGAGTTGCTGCGTTCTTGCCTGAGTTGCAGAAGTACAAGGAGACGGATACGTATCAGCCGTCTGAGAGTTGGTTGGAGGCGCAAGACCGCAAGAAGCTGGAGAAGAAGGCTGCCTTGGAAGAGCTTTCCAACAATGCTCAGGATCTCCGTACGTTGCGCTTTTGCGACGTGCCGTCGCAGCCTCAAAGCATTGGCCCACTGACAAACCCAACAGACAAGCCAAGTGACGACCCTAATGTTCGCGGCGATCCATACAAGACCTTGATTGTTGCTCGCCTCAGCTACGATGCTGATGAGCGCGACCTTGAACGAGAATTCGGCCGCTTTGGCCCTATCGAACGCGTCTGCCGCCCTGCGCTATATATTTATGAACGATGAATATGGAACTGACATTCTACAGATTCGAATTGTTGTTGACACAAAGACACCGGGGAGCTCGAACAAGAAAAAGAAGCCGCATCGAGGTTATGCATTTGTAGTCTTTGAACGAGAGAAAGACATGAGAGGTAAATTCCCTTTATTCCCAGTAGTTTGAAGCAAGGTATATCCATGCGATGCACTCTCAGAGATGTGGCCCTCAAGCTTGCCCATTTCTTACTCCCACCCTTTGCGCCAGACATCGACGGCCCTCAAGCATGCCTGTCTCTCGCTTTTCCTTTTATTTTTTTCTCCATCTCCTCAAGAAGCATATTCCTGGTAAATGGTAAGCGTTGCTAACAAATGGTGCCTCGATGGCACCACAAACAATAGCGGCTCTAGATTCTTGCGATGGCATTCGCATCAAGGACCGACGCATCAAGGTAGATGTCGAGCGTGGCAGAACAGTGAAAGGATGGAAGCCTCGTCGATTGGGAGGCGGCCTTGGTGGCCGCGGCTACACAAAAGCTATGCCTGCGCGACCAGGTGGCCCGGGCGGGTTTGGCGGCGGCGGCGGCGGCTATCGCGGTGGCTTCGGAGGCGGTTTCGAGGGAGGCCGTGGACGAGGAGGCTTCCGTGGAGGTCGCGGCGGTCGTGGAGGCGGCTTCAGAGGCGGTGATCGCGATTTTGCTCCCAGAGGGGATCGAAATGGTATCGCACCTCCTGGCGCCCCTTCTGGACCCGGCGGTGATAGGCGCAATGGGGATCGTGGATACGGCGGTGGTCATGATGGTGGCCGTGGTGGTTCTGATGGTGGCCGCGGTCGCCCATACGATGACAGGTCCGACAGACCTCGTGATGGCGGTCGGTACGGTGACCGTGACGGTGGCCGTCGCACTGGAGGCAACATGGAACCTATCGGCCGCCGCGAAGGTGGGTATCGCGATAGAGATCGAGACCGTGACAGCCACCGTGACCGAGACCGGGACCGTGACCGAGACTTTGATAGACCCAGAGATGACGACAACCGCAAGCGTGGATACGACGGCGGAGGCTACGAGGACCCAAGGAAGCTGCGCCGCTACTAGCGGTTGGGCTACCTGCGTATCAACTCACTGCCAACACCATTTCTTCAGTTTTCTTCATCCCATTTTGTCTTGTTCATGGCAACCAAAATTGCATCATTAGTCTACGGGTAAGGGGGCAAGGTATACGTTTTGCATTTTGTTGATTGCTTTTTCTGTCAGTTGTATTCTATAGTAGTAAGTCTTGAGCGACCAGTCAGTCAGTCACGGAGTACCAAGGGTAAAAAGAAAAGAGAAATTTGGAATAATTTAATCTGTTGTAACAACATTGTTGATAATAGGAGGTAAGGCCAGAGGTAAGGCCATTTGAGAGTGCATGCATTCTTCTGACCAGGGACAATCTCAGGCTCGAGCAGATACATAGTCAAATCTCACTTCTGCTTTGATATCACACTATGGAGATGCTTGAGAGTTGAGGGACTACATTGATGAGACTTGTGATGAAAACTTTTTGTGTATAATTTCTGGTGTATGTACAAAATATGGAATCCCGTAAACCTTCCAACGCCGCAATCAAATTGTTTTTGGTTGTCGTCACATACTAACTATCACATCAATGTCACGTTATAACAGCAAGTCCCCAGACCAGGCCAGACATGTATGAAATGAAAACATAAATGACATATACTCAAATCAGATCAATCCCCGAATATCGTAACGGTGTATGATGCAGGACAAACGCTTTTTTGGTAGTTTTCGTAGTTCAATCTTTTAGTCGGTTTTCTTTGCCTTTGAGGCACTTTACTCAACCTCCATACCGGAAGTGTTGACCTCTGTGATTTCTCCGGTAGAGGCGCTCCAGAAAGCTACAATCTGGACGCGGAACTCGCTCAGGCACACGCCAAACATCTTGAGCAATCTCGTTTGTCTAGAGTCTAGGACCTCGCCCTCCTTGCAGACGGTGTATTCTTCACCCTCGCCGCTCTCGTCGCCAAGGACAACTTTTCCCTTGACCATGCGGGTAGGGACACCGAGTCTTCGCAGCTCAGGCTCGAGGGTGTGCTCCAGAGGAATATCGTGCTCAGCAGGCACCTCACCAGCGGTAGCGTAGACGACACCAGTGGGGATGCTGAATGTTCGGGAGGCAGTGACGCCTGCGCGGGCAAAGTCGACGTGGGACAGAGAAGAGAAGTAGTCGAGGATATCTTGGGCGGGGCGGTTGGAGAGAACCAAGCCAACGTTACCGGACAGGTATTTGGAAAGGCCTTCGGTACCTTCAGCGACGGCTTCTTCGGGGGTTTGACCCAGGGCCTTTGCCATGAGCTTGGTCTTGCCAAAGAACAGTCTAAAATTCGGTGCGTTAGCAAAAAGAAGACAAAAAAAAAAAAGAACAGGAGAAGATGGAAGGAAGAAGACGAACCTGCTGTCGGAAAGCTCGCGGCGGACATCTTTCAGGTAGTTGTTACGCATGTTGTCGACGCTGAAGACGAAGCAGTTTTGATACTCGGGGACGGCATCGCGGATGTTCTGGAAGAGCTTGTCCTTTTGCTCGCGAGTCTTCTTGGATACCTGGGTGAGGTTGTACACCTTGGCGCGCCTTGACTTGGGCATGTTGGATGTGTGTTAGGAAGTATTAATTCGCTTATAGCGACAAAAAGGTTTGCAGGGGTGGAATGGATTAGAATTGAGGATTCTGAGATTGTAGAATCTTCAAGGATGGTCGTGGAGGAGGGTTGGATGCTGAGCGGTGTCTCTGCGCTGTGCCCGAAAACTAAAGATTTTTTGATAAGATAGTGGTGTCTGCAAAGGATAATTTTTTTTTGCTCCTGGCCGCTAGTTGGACCAAAGGTGGGGTGGCTGTTTGGGGGAGCAGAGTGCTGTGTAAGTGGGAGGGGAGAGAGATGGTGTGAATACTGCGGAACGTGTAATTCGAAGAAGTAGAAGAGAAGAAAAAAGAAAAGATTTTTTTTGGTCTATACACATACTCTAGTATAACATGGGTATAAGGTTTTCAATTATTTATTACAAAGTGAAATTGTGGTTAACTGGTCTATTTTCTTTTTGCCTAGCCAAGGCTATTGGAGGATGTCAGTGACGGCAACAAGCTGCATGATATTAAACTTGATAAATCCATAGATTGAATTCTTTAACTCTAATTGGATTAAACTATTATACATGGACAAATTTCCAGTTTATTTTAAAGTCAATACTAGCAACATACTACGATGATTTCTCCGCGCTTTAAGTTAAGTAACATTGCACTTGTTTCTCTGTATTTTGGTATCCAGTAACGAGAGTCCCCAAAAACTGTATACAGTTTAATATGGTATTCCCAATGCATTTATTTATGATTTTACAGCCGTTGGTATGTCCAACAGTGAACGGATCATGGTAGTGCCTTCCCTTGGAGTCCCTTGGCTTGGTGTCCCTTACTTGAGGGTTAGCCGACGCACGGACCATCGCCCCGTTCTGGTGATGACACCAAGTCGTGTGGGCAAACTCTCTCTCGCTCTCTTTGTGTCTGTTTTTTATCCCCCAAAACCACTTCTTCCATCATCATCGTAACGCTTCTACAAGCCAACACCCTCGCGCATCTCAACCTCCCCTCTTCCTAATCCTCTTTTCTTCCCAATCCTTTTCTATCTCTCCTTAGGCACCGCTTCTTGGGCTTAATTCTGCCTTATCTTTCCATCTCAAGCCCTGTCTCGCCTCCCTCCAACTCCTTTTCTCCCAAGAGGCCGTTTTGTTTGTCGCTTGGCACAACGACGACATCGATTTAATTTAATCCATAATCGTCCACGTCCGTAACGACTATACATTGATTGATTCTACCTGGTCAATTAGTATTTATTTGACCAGCAACCGTCGAAACCCGCTCTAAGCTCCTCATATCAACCCACCTCGTTTCATCAAACATATCGACGCCTTGCGATTTCGCACTGCCTCCCCGTGTCGCAAATCCTGTAATTTCCAACTCATAATCCAAGCTTCATGCAAGAGACGATCATGGCTACCAACGGAAGCTTTGCCCAGCAGGATCAGTTCAAGGCTGTTCCAGACAACTACACTGCTGGAGCTTCTGCCGATGCCGGAGCTGACAACAACAACTTGTCCAAGGATGAGGTCGGCTGGTACTTTGTTGAGCAATACTATACAACTCTGAGCAAGTCTCCTGAGAAGCTTCACGTAAGTTGCGTCACAATGGACAGTCGACAGATCCCCAAATTAACGCGATCAATTGTAGCTTTTCTATAGCAAGCGCTCCCAGTTCGTCTCAGGCAACGAAGCTCAAGTTGCCAATGTCTCTGTTGGACGTCAGGTAAGCTCGAAGTCCCGCGATAGTCTTTGAATAAACAGCAAATCTAACGGCAATCGCTACAGGCCATTCAAGAGCGCATCAAGGCTCTCAACTTCCAAGACTGCAAGGTCCGAGTTTCCAACGTCGACTCTCAGGCCTCTTTCGAGAGCATCGTCATTCAGGTCATCGGCGAGACCTCCAACAAAGGTGCTGAGCCCAAGAAGTTCGTCCAAACCTTCGTTTTGGCCCAGCAACCCTCTGGCTACTTCGTCCTAAACGACATCTGGAGATACATCGACGTCGAGGAGGAGAATGACGATGAAGAGGAAGATGCCACTACCTCTGCTCCTGCTGCGGAAGCGGCTGTTGCTGCTGAGGAGCCTGACCAGGAATCCGTCCAGGCTGAGGAACCGGCAAAGGAAGCTGAGCCTGTTGAGGCCGCAGCTCCCGCTAAGAAGGTTGCTCCTGTTCCGGCCATCGCCAAGATTTCTGCACCAGTCATGAACGGCGACGAGTTCCGAGTTGCTCAAGCAGCTGAGGCTAAGCCAAAGACAGAGGTTGCTCCTGCTGCCGCTGCTGTTCCCGAACCTGAGGTTGCTGCCGCTGAGGCTGCCGAGGAAGAGGCCCAGCCCGAGAAGCCGCAGGCACCGGCTCCCACTCCTGCCGCCAAACCTGAGGCTCCCGCTGAGCCCGCCGCTCCTCCCAAGCCAATGACCTGGGCTAGCCGCGCCGCCGCCGCCGCCGGTCCCCGTCCCGTTGTGCCTCTCCCCAAGACAGCTACTCCTCCTGCTACAAGCCAGAGCCGTGCTCCTGCTCCTGCCCCTGCAGCTACTCTGGCTGCTAGCGCCCCTACTGCTACTGCCGCCCCAGCTGTATCTACCGAAGCACCTAAGGAGTCTTCTGAATGGAAGACGGCAGGTGCAGACTCCAAGCGCCAGACCCGTCCTCAGTCCGTCTCAGGCAACGCTGCTGAGAAGGAAAGCACCACTGGATACGTCAAGTATGTCACTGACAAGGTACAGGAAGCCGACCTCCGCGCTGCGCTTGCTGCTCACGGGGAACTGAGCTACTTCGATATCAACCGCCAGAAGAACTGTGCATTCGTTGAGTATAAGACTCTTGAGGGATACCAGGCTGCTCTCTCCAGCAACCCTCACGTTGTCAATGGGGAGAACATCGTAGTTGAGCCTCGTCACCAGAAGGCCGGCGGAGCTTCTGGTGGCAAGTTTGCTGCCGGTCGTGGCAACGGCGGTGCTGCTCGTGGCCGTGGCGGACTTGAAGGTGGCCGAACTGGTGGCCAAGGTAACGGCCGAGGCAACTTCTCTGGTCAGAACCGTGGTCGTGGTGGTGCCCGCGCACGCGGTGGTGCCCAGGCTAACAATGCCTAAGCCGACGATGTTGCGCTGATATCGCCCAACGGCGGGCAAGACGAGCAATAGATGTCAAGCCCACCGAATATTTGAATAGTCACTGCTGCCGCTGCTGGTGTTCATAGAGCGATCCACTGAGCGAGCATGCACGCTACGAACAACAAAGGGGTTTTCGGGGAGACCATTGATAGAATTTTTTGAGTTTGGAGTCGGGCTCGAATTGGAGGATGTTTTTGAAACGCCAGCTTATGAGTTTTTGGCTTCTTGTTGATTATTGTCTTTTTAATTGCATTGCGGGTAGAGGCATACTGCATCTTACAACATGCGCAACGGCCTTTATTTAAAAAAAAGTTTCTACTTGAGCGTTGGGAGCCACAAGGGATCGGGAGGTGACAGGTGTGGAGGTGCTTGATGGGTTTCTGAAAATGTTGAAAAGGCAGGACGGAAAGGAAAAGCAAGCAGGACTGTTGTTTATTATGACACGCCATGTACAAAATTTTGGACCTCGGGTCAGATCGAAGGACTAATTTGTTGGGATGAATGTCGAGAGGATACAGAAAGGTTAGCACTGGAGGACCAAGGAATACCCCAAGCCAGGGGATGATGTACTATAGCAAGTTCACGACGATGGATATACCTCATTCATGATGGCTACGTTTTTGATGAGAAACCAATCGTGAAATGTCAAGTGCTTTTGTAGAAGTGTGAGAATACTTTACCGTTGCCAAAGTCATCTGCAAAATGGAGATGAAATTAATCTAATCCAGGGCCACGTTCACAACAAAAAGGTAAAATTATATATGATCAGTTGAAACTGACAAAAAAAAAAGTGAGGATGGGAATTGAACCCAGAGTGAATCGAACACTCAATCTTCGGGAAATTCCAAGCTGGAATCCGACGCGTTACCATTGCGCCATGGGTCCTCGAAAAAAGGCGACCCTAATGATACCTAAGAGCCTTCAATTGTGCTCCACAACCGAAAAATTACCTTTTCGCCCCCGTTGATAGCTTAATATGTGAAACTAGTCAGGCGGATAAGGTTGGGCTAAACATTACGCGGCCAAATAGACTGCAGTGTCTTTCCCCGCGGTCTCAAGTATATCACGCAATTGTCTTGTGGGCATTGTTGGAGGGCGCTTGGGTCTCCTATGCGGGTGTGTCGCCCGTACCGTTGGGGGCAAAACAGTCACTCAACATGAGTCGATAGCGGGAGTCGTACCCTGCATCAGCCAGCTACTCACCGCGGAAAGGACGGGAAAGTAATATGACAAAAATGAGGCTTGCATGCAGCGTTTCTGCCTCGGAGCCCGGTGAACGTCCGACCTTTTCGCTTTAGTCCATAAGGCAGCACCAGAACTAAGACATGTGGTGGCGTGGTGTCATGAATTTGACAGGCGGTTCTTGGCCATTGTATATGGTATGCCAGGTAGCCTCGTCAACTTCGGCCACATTGGGTCCTTCGTGAATTGTCCTGTATGTCTTGCCTGGAGGTTAATTATACTTGGCCTGGTCTCATCTAGTATTTGACAGGTGTTTTGTCAGCGAGCGATCTGCGGAAGCCACAATAGCGGGCAATTGCCGAATGGTGGGAGAGTGGCCTCGACAATGTCTATCACCATTACAGTTGAGGGGTCAGTCGGTCAGTGGTACCTACTTTGCTGCACCACACTGCACTGTAAAATTGGTCACCTTGCCTTCGAGAAAGGACATGCGTCCAAGCATTGACCTAGCGCATGGGGTGGACGTTTTTCCTCGTCAAGGAGCTAGCAGGATTTGCGCGAATGAGCCCATCTCTGTTATCAGTGATACTGGCGGCTAGGGCTCCTCCTCTTCAAAGGGGCGTTGCTTCTGAGGGGAAACTGGACGAAGCGCTGTTCATACAGTACACCACTCCTCCAAACTGGTAAAGTTCAGCGTCGATCCATGGTTCTCGACAACGCAAACAATGCGAGGTGACTGTTCTGGGCCAAAGACATGCGGCAGCATTCACAGCGGGGGCCAACATTCACAAGGACTCAGGTTAAGTGACGAGACTACATGTAGTTACTCCGCGGCCTTCCGATGGGGAACTTGGTTTGGTGTTCAACCAACAGGAGGAGTCGTGGCGATATCCGTTACTTCCGTTGTGATGGCCGCACACCCCGCCCTGTAGAATATCTGCTCATTGGTCGTCCTGACTGTGCATACCGTATGCAGCGCTGCCTTGCCGACACTATTCTTTAAGGAATTCCGTATACGGTGCAGGATTCGGCGGTTGTGCTTGTGTACGTCTCAGTTATAGCGACCTTCGCACAGGTCGGCAGGTTGGCGGCCATGATTTAATTCCTGAGATGATCCAGGATAGCTCGTCGACCTTGGTGGGGGCTTTTGTCGCAATACAAAAACCAAATAGACTAAACTCTCGGCGCTACTGCCAGTCAGATGGTGAAATAGTGTTTAACAATGAGGTTCTTCGTACCAATTGTAGGGTTGATGCCTCCAATATTAACTTTCACTCGCAATGCGACGCTGTGAGATTACGTAGTGAGCAATGAAAGGGTCAGGCGATGGGGAGGGACTGGTTTCGACTTCCCGCCCGTCTAGGGATGGTTGTCTGTCTTTTCTCTCAATTCTGAGCCTGTCGCCTTGTTTCAACTGAGGACGGGTTGCAGCAAGAGAGGGGCCGAATTGGTAACAGACCAACAGGAAGCGGGACAGGGTGGCATTGGTAAGCCGTCCTGGTCACTCACCCATAGGGAAAATGGGTAAATGTTAATACCAGTGCTAGTTGAGCCAATTGACACAAGCATCTCAACTTCGAGATACGGCATCTAACCTGACATCTTGGTATGATCTTCTCAGCGCCTGCTCCCCTGTATTGTCCGTAATAGCTGTACTCGGTGTTTGAACAGTGGACGGCCCATCGGGCTCAAGTTCCGGCCCGTATTCTGGCTTTGTCAAGAGGCGCAAAACAAGCACTGCAAAAGTTCCGAGAGTGGGGAGCTTGCATGAAGTATTAAGGTTCAGCAACTAGTGTGGTGCTAGTATTTGACTGCCGTACAGATTTTGGGTCTGTTTTTCTTTACGGTGCGCAAGAAGACATCATCACACCCCACTCAGGTCTGCAAGTAGATTTGTTAGCATTGTTTCAGGTCTCGATCCCCCGAGCCGTCGACAAGGACAAGAGGTTGTATACCTACAGCCATTGGTCACTGACCAGGCTGGGCTTCATGGAGCTTATAGCAACGAGGTCATCTTAGGCGAGCAGGCCGCATCTGGCACAGCTCGGGAACCTTTGTCGCGCAAGCCCATCAGCGTTTAATTCGCTGCTTTGGTCGCCGTAATTACTGTACTTTACAAACTTTCCTCACACGTAAACCGCCCCCAGTCCCCTTTTTCAACACAGCCACTATCAATCAAAAAGGACTTTATTTTGACGTGTAGCCTTTCGGTAGTGGCATTTATGTCAGAGCAGACCAGAGCTTGTCTTAGAAGCCCAAAACAGTATCAAAGCCTCACAGAGGCGGACACAGAAAATGGCTGACTGGCGGCATTGAAGACTTATCAGTATCATCAGGGCGATCCCTGGCCCATCAAAGAAGCCAAGTCACTGTCAGAAGTTGAAGGCGCTGCCATAACAAGACAAAGCGCCGTTTCAGCAACAGGGACCAGAGCCTTGGCTGGCAACCGCTGACTTGTGAGCAAACCTCTCGGATGCAAAGTAGCGAGCAAGCTTGCAGATCCGGGGAAGGCTAATTAGGCAAGCGTCTGGTCAATTAAGGGCGAAGAAGAAGATGTTTAGCGGCCAGGTAAAGGGACAGCTATATAGGGGCATCAGAGAGCGAACCGAATGCTGCAGTATCGCATAGTACTGCCGTGGCTGGATGTCACCATTGTTGCCCATGTGCTGTATTCCTCTATGGGTGTCGCAAGCTGTAGTAAGGTGCGGTGGTGCAATAAGCGATGATCAGCAGCGAGATGGATGGTCATCTGGGCAGGATGCCACGACACGATGCCGCAAAGGACCTGGTAAATCTGTGTCAAATAATATTACCAGCATTAGGCTAGAGGGCGGCCATGAATAATAGTTTTGCATTGTGTGGTCGCTCTTTCCCTAACTGGGGTGGCACCTACCTCTGGTGGCCTAGTGCCAAATATCCCCGCTGCAGCCCGTTTTAGGCACTCACCCCCGGGAGAGGTATAGTTAAGTTTGCGAGGGTAAGGGCGGCATGATGAGGCAGGCACCCGTCCATTCAGTACTTCTGTGCTTCGTTCCTCCAGTGGCTGGGCTGTGCTTTCTTCCCCAGTTGTTCCTGCCCCAGGTTGACGGATCACCTCTTTAACAACCCTGTTAGCGATTATCATTAAAATGAAACAAAACTTCGTGAAATTGGATGCCTGCCTTATACATCCATGATTTTATTGTTGAAAATTTGCTCATTTAGTTGATTTAAATCCAGAATGCATCGCATGCCTAGACATAAGCCATCCTCACCATCGTGCCCGTCCATACTCCATCTGTCGTACACATTCACAAACCAGTCACCGTTACAGTTGAAACATAAAAAAAGCATTTAAATAAAAAATGGTGCACAAACACGCGACAAAAGGACCTACACTATTAACGCACCCCCACTGTTCAGCAGGGTACCCAGCTTTTGCCAGGGAACCTTTGCAGCTTTTGGGTGGCCGAGTCAGGATGGTGCCGAGTCCGCCACCCCCTCTGGCTAGGCTCGGAAACAAGAAGAATTAAGAGAGAATGAAGTAAAATAAAATATTGTGGTTATTGATGCTCCATATCAAAAAGTTCTTCCAGAAGTAGAGCCGTTTAGCCAACCCAAGCGAGGCTTTGCTCTACTTGTTTTGTTTCTAGTCCTCCTCGTTTCTCCTGCTAAGGGCCATACGTAACGACATGTACGAAGAATGGCGGACACTAGGCCCTCGTCGACTTTTTGTAAGGCTACTAAAGCTGTACTAGTAAGAGACGAGGAAAGAAAAAGAACCTTGTTCTGTCGCATCGTGCAGTTCATGCTTGGCTTTTTTAGCCAGCCGGTAGTCTGTGGAGTCTATTGCTGCCAACTAGCCATCAGAACAGAAGGACACCCTAGCGATCACTTGTGCAAGATCCTTGTCGCAAAAGCCTCTTCCACGTTTAAACCCATCGTTTCTTGAAAATCAGCGCAAGCCAAGGACCAAGAGCTAGGTTGACACTCGCTTCTTCAAGCTTGGCCCTTCTTGGCCGACGACAAAACGCCTGGGGCCAACTTGGGCAAAGTTCTAGATCTGTCAATCTACTGCACATCGCCTTCCAACCACCAAAACGGCCCCCAAGAAGACAAGAACAGTTTAGGGGGGACACATTCACGTTCCTAGCTTGGCCCAACAGGATCACCGCACTTACGCAGACTTGGGTTTGTTTTAGGCCTACAGCGGGGTTGGTTTATGTGAGTAAAATCTGTTGGTTTGTGAAGAAGGATATCGTGAATGAATGTAGCCTGCAAACAACTTGCAATGAAGCCTGTCTCCTTACCAGTAACATCTCAAAGCAAAAGCGCGCAGTGCATACCTGTGCAGGAAGGTTTCGGCAATGCCTCACCAAAAAGTGTTTCGTAGCATTCGCGAGGGACTTTTGTTATTACTGGCCATTAGCTTCCGGCGCAACTATGGCTCTTTGGTGTGCTGCCCCTGCGTTGCGCCGTGTGAGTCGACGGCACAGAGCTGTACAGGGAGAGGATCTACCATTGCCAAAAAAGAGGACCTGGTAGCGTGGCGACAGTAAAAAGAGTGCAGCGCGTACTTAGCAGGAGTTTGGAGCGCATGGCTGGTATCTTGGACGCAAACTGACTAGTAAAAAACTTCCGAAGCAGACCGTTAAACCACAATGATGTTTCTTTGTTTGTTTTTGAATTTAGTCTGATTTTAACATTTTCCTTGGTCGTGTTTGTTCAAGCTTGCATCGCAACATTCAATGTGTTCCCAGTCGCTGTAATTGGCTCATTATTTTTGTCAACGCCACCTCTCGCTGTTTTACTGTCCAGAGCCTCAGCGCTCGGCTCCACCGAGCTCTACCAGGCGCTGGCTAAAACGACAGCCCTTCTGTCAAATCAGCTCTACAAACCAGCGTACACGCCCCTCTCGGGCCCTCTTGACTTGGGGGGTGTGGATGCTTCCCCCCTCCCCCCAGGTGTCTCCAGGTGCCCCCAGTCTTTTGGTCTTTTTGCAGATTTTAATGCCCTTTTGGCGACGTCCGCTACTGCCGACCTAGGCCCGTCGCCCACTTTGTTTGCACCAAGCCCAGTACCAGCACCACCTTCAGTGAGCGCCATTACCGCTACGAGAACCTGCAGCAGGACCAGGGCCCTTGCGCATTTTCTTTTGGCTTTCACTCACATACATTCTCTCTCCCTCTCCCACACCCCATGTGAGTTGACGTTGCAACGACTACCTGCCTTGGAACCGCATACGAAAATATCTCCTACGCGCACCCTCTCCTCTCTCGGCAGGGTTTAATTATTTCCTTCGAAAGTCTCTCCTATCGACTATCCCCTTTTACTCCCACGATCGTCCAAACTTTAGCGCTCATTTTGCGTTTGCGTTGCTATTCGTCGCTGGGTCCTGCACAAACCACCAAACCAAAAGGTCCCCACGCATCCCACTGGGTCGACGACTCTAATTATAATCCATCTTTCCTGGGCTCCATCGACACTAGCAAGACAAAAGAGCCGTTCTCACTGCAACCTCACCTTGGCCACTCGCTCTTCCCACTGCGCTTTTTGTTGTAATCCCACTCTCCCTCACGCCCCAGTCCCGCTTAGCTCGGCCGATCGACTGCTCTCTTCTGTGCCCGAGATCCCTCTCTCTCTCTCTCTCTCTCTCTCTCTCCTTCCTCTACCTCTTCTTTTCCTGCTCTCTGCCCGTCTCTCCGGACATTCCACACCCTCTTCCACTTCCTCCCTTTCACCCAAATCAAGCTTTCGTGCGGGTCGCTATGAATAAACTTCGCCCTGGCTAAAACTCTAGGGGGACCTTTGCGACGTTGAGTTTCATCTGCCTCCAGTCACCGGTTCGGCACTACCACTCGACGAAACAAACCTTCTTGTCGACCATCGTTGGAACCTCTGAACTGTAGATTCTATCCCCGTCCGTTGCTTCCGTCCGGTGGTCCATAAAGGGCCCGTCCATCCCCAATGGATTCACAACTTCCAGCCGGAGGCGATGGACAGCCAGAACAGGACCCGTCGTCACCGTCGCAACAACAACAACCTAGGCGACGATTGTCTATGGACGAAGACTACTTTTACCAACACATTATGCCAGTGACAGCACGACGACCATCGCAGCCGCCACCATATGATCTGCAACCTACGATATCAAACAGTGACTCGTTGCAAACTGTCACTACCAATATTGCCGCAGCTGCTGAAGACAGTTGTGCAGTCACAGACGAAAATGAAGTGCTTCCAGGCTACTCGAACTCGTTAACGCTAGAGGGTATCTTTGTAAAGAAGCACGAGATCGAGAACACGACAAAGCGGGCTGAAGACCGACGATGGCACAATGCCTTTGTCTGCCTCAACGGAACCGCCCTGGAAGTCTACCATGTCAAGAAAGATTGGGGCTGGGGAAAATCTAGAGATGGACCAAGCATCTGCCCCGACAACCCGCCATGGATGAAGAAGGGAAAGCTGGAGAAGACCTACAGTTTACTGCACGCTGATGCTGGTATTGCGGCAGATTATAGAAAGTAGGTCATACCCTTGTGCCGACCTTGGCATGCCTCGCTTTACCTAACTCAAGCAAACCGTTGACTAACTATATATTTGCCACAGACGTCGATATGTCATTCGTATCCGTGCTGAGACGGATCAATTCTTACTGTCCTGTATCGAGATTAGCACGTTCGTCAAATGGCTGCAGGCTCTCTTTGCTGCTATCGACATTGCAGCTCCCATTGATGAGCGAGATTTCCCTCGAGATATGTCGATCCCTAGAGTACAACGCGTACGCTGGTATCGTGGTCAATCGCCAACAAGGGCAGCCACCGCAGAATCTACACACGAAGAAACCACAGAAACCGGCGGTGATGATCAAGCGTTGTTGGAACTCACACGAAGAAACTCGGTATCAACCACGTCCGCCTCCGCCTCCGCCATGGTCCCGGAGCGTGAAGTTGAGCAACCTCTTCGAGTTGAGGACTCTTCTGACTCTGATTCAGATGACGAATCATTGGGACTTGGTCCACGTTTAGCACACCGCCTTAGCACAACGTCGTATCCAAACGTCGCCATTGACCCCTTTTCAGGCAAATGGCTGCCGGACCATTCCTGGTCCGAAGCCCACGACTTGATTTATGCCAAGTTGTGTTATAGCAACCTCTTGTTCCGCAGCCCACGCAAGTCTAATTATATTATCAACAAAGGCAAGCAATGGTTTGTCGACTGGACTACGGGCAAAATGGTCCGCGTGCTACCACCAACCTATGGCGAAAGCGACTTCTTCGGACCATGGCAGGTCATTCACACAGAGAATGTGAGACTGTAATAGCCTGGTGACGATAATGGACAGAACAAAATTGGGTGGTGTTATTTGACGACTTTATGGATAGACGACAGTGACCTGTCTGCGAATAGCAACAGCGCGCTGCAAACAACGATACCCGCCACATGCACACAGCCGACCGCAACAATTGTGCCGTTTGACAAAGCAGATGGCCTTTTGTGGTTAGCAAATAGAGACGACATGATGGCTTTCGCACGGAATGGGCTCAACAGCCTAGGAGGCGTTTTCACTTTTCTTTTTTACACATCATAAACCACTGGAGTTTTCCTTTCTTTGTATTTGACGTCCCCGGTGCGCAACGTATATATCTCGAATGGGGACATTGTAGGAAGGCAGCATATGAGGACACACTGAACCGTGGCTGTCCGATGAAGATTTATATACAATGAGTTTTCTACTGTACATAGCTCTTTGAAACAAAAATGAAGCTCAATGAATCAAATAGTTTGTCATTTTGTGAAAATATATGAAATCATTAGGGTATCTCCAACGCCATTCTCTATCCGTGTGCCCAATCCCGTGGTAGCCGATTTTTAAACTGTCCCTTGAAACTCATACACCAGTATTCCTTGACTCTGCCGCTAATTCACCCGTTATACCACTGAGGGCCTCATTGGCACCCTTGACATCTTCCACGGCATCTTCCAGCTTTGCAAGCAGGGACTCAATCTCCTGCCTCTGGCGCTTGACCTCGTCTATAAGAAGAGCATTCTGGGCTTGGGTAGATTGCAGCTGTGCGTCGAGGAGGGAAGTCCGTTCCTTCAACGTAGGCTGAAGATGAGCCTTCAAGATATCCTGGGGGGGGAGGGTATGTGGTCTGAAGAAAAGTTGGCGATTTTACAAATGTACAAGGCGTGGGCTACTTACGGGATGGGTTCCTCTGTGGATGATTTCGCATTCCTGGCATCGTCCACGAGGTGTTCTAGCTCGTTGAGCTTTTCGACGACCTGTCTCGCGCTCAAGATATTCTCAAACTCTCGCTGTGGCGAGTTAGTCGACTATTCGGAGTCAAGGCAAAGATTGGGGACGAACGCACCTCGCATTTTGCTTGCAACTTCTCCACCATTTGCTTCTGTACGGGCTGCAGGATCGCCTCGGCCTTTTTTGATATGGTTGGGTAGCATCCTGCTACTTTGTCGTAGGACAGCTGGGAGAGTGTCTTTTGGAGACTGCGTGTATATAGATCCTGGAGGCGTTGCGCTCTTGGTCCTGGCTGGGGTTGTGGTGTGACATCGGTCATTGCGGTTGTAGGTCTTTCCGTCTGCTATTTTTGATATACCCAAATGAAAGAGAGGGGAAAAAAAAAGAGTTTTTATATTATTTACTCGATTGATTGAGCAATGGATTGATATTGATACGAACTTGGTTGTACGCGACGCGAGGTGGGGGATTGGAGACACGTGATCGCTGCCTCACATCGTCACTGACGGCAGAGAAAATCAGATTGAAGAAGAAGAAGAAGAAAAGGTATTGTGGCAAGAATTAAAATATCTAGAGGTGTTAATTAGCTGCCAAGATTTCTGCTGCATCAGGTGCTGCGTCAGGTCCATCCACTGGCTCGCGCTTGGCTGGTCCCTTGCGCGCCTCTTCCTCTTCCTTCTTCTTCCTCGCTGCCTCCAGCTTCCTCTGCTGGCCAACATACGTCGCATATCGCAATGTCCCGAGCGTCAACATGGCCATGAAGATGATGCCCAGTACAGATCTGCGGATGAGCGTCCATCTGACACTTTCAATTTCGGATTTGGCATCGCTGGTTAGCACGATGCTAATCTTGTAATTCAACTTTTGAACCTGCGTCGCATTGTCAGCCAAGAGTCTTCACATGCCATGGTAAAAGGTTGACATACTGCGCTGTCTACCGTGTTCTGCTCTTCACGAGCAGCCATCTTTCGATCGTTAAACATGCCTCGCACGTTATCATTGAGAGTCAACAGTTCCTGGTTCAGCGTCTGTGTCAGGATGTCCACGTCGTGATGAACATGCGTGCGCTCCTGTCGAGTGTGCTCATCCGATAGGCGACGGTTGTTTCTGATTTCCGTCGCAAGCTCCGAGCAAGCTGCTGTGAATAGATATGTCTCCTGTAAATGGCATTAGCATATGGCTTCTGTATCACTCCATGCTGCTCGCTCACATTCTCCACGTCACTCTTGCTAACCAAGCTCTCTTGCGCCATGTCTAAATTAACAGCCAGTAGCTTTCGAATTGCTTTCATCGACGTAACGGCCTGCTCTCTCGTATATCCTCCTTCCTCTAGTTGCTTGACCAGAGAGTAGCTGTCAAAGTGATGCACATATCGCGACGGCGACAACGCAGGGTGCTGCTTCGCCACCTCCTCGGGCGGCTGCATCAACATGACAGCCTCCAAGGGTCTGCTAGTCTTTGCATCTTCTTTGCTCTGTCGTACTTTATCCTCTTCGGGGGTGGGCTCCTTCTTCGCGTCCTCGTCCGTAGCAGCTTCGATCTCTTGCTCCGCTGCTGGCGCCGTACTCGTCTCCTCGGTCGCCAACGTCGGTGAAGACTTTGCTTGCTCTTCCGGCTTCGCAGGCTGCTGCTCCGTCGCAGCCTTCACTTCTGTGACAATCGTTTCCGGCTCGGGTGTGGCAGCGCTCTCTGTCCCACTCTCCTTCGCTGCACCGTCATCCTGCGCTACTTGCTCCTCCAATTCAGCAGACTCTTGAGGTTGTATCTGCTGCTCTTGCTCCCAAGTCGTCGGCGCAACGGCCTTGCCAACTCGTGGCGGGAACGAGCTCTTATGTCTTCTCGGTGCCCATCCTACCGTGCTCTTAATCTGAGGTTGTGCCGTCCGCCTCACCGTCCTCAACAACTGGGGGTATAGAAACGTCAACCTAACCGTCGCCGACATTCCAAGCAGCCTGTTTTTTTGTTGTCCCCGTTTCAATATTACCAATGCGTGGCACAGAGTTGAGTTAAGGTATACGATCTAGGCAGATATCGGTGTAATGGCAAAACCAAAAGTACAGTCGCCGGTTTCGGTCTATCGGGGGCGTCGTCGCAGCCGCAGGTGCTATGAGGTTGATGAAGAATGAAATGAATAGAATAAGAGAGAGTCGTGGCAATGGAGAGAAAACAACACAACGGATAAACGCAGTAGAAGTTGTCGAAAGGAGCGTCGGTGAACAGAAAAGGTTGAGAGTGGCAGAAATGGAGATGGGTGGCTTCGAAGGGGTCGACGGGTGAAAAGGTTGAGGTAATAATAGTAACTAACAGTGCATTTGGCCCGCGAACGGGGGACCTTGCAGCAGGGAGGGGCTGCCTGCTTTACCGCTAAAATGCACAGTAGCCTGGTCCTGGTAATCCACTAGTGGCGGCATGCTCAAGGCTAGCATCGGCCCACCAACTCTAACCACAGCTACAGTAATTTACAGATCAATCACTCCAAGCTAACTAGCCTCCAACATGCACTCATGACTACTCACACTTATATGTGCAGTCGAGACCCAATGACCGAGCCATCTTTGCCAGAGTAAAGGCAACTAATCGAGATGGGTTGCATTACAATGCTTTCAATGGAATTCATGCACAAATCGGGGCTTCAAAGCTCAAATCTTATTCTGAAATGTTCCATTGACTTGTAATGTGACTAGTTCTTGTCTGTGTACCAGCAAAGATGAAAGTAAAATGTCCTGATCCTTTAATACCCTAAATAAACAAATATGACAACACAAACAAAGCATCGCCTCGACCTCAACCTCAACCTCAGAGCCCTCTTTCTGCTGTCCTGTCCCGCAGTGGGCCATTACTTCAAGAGAAAAGCAAAGTCATCCCTCCATCGTGAGCTTGTTGTGTTCTTGACCCTTTCATCAAAAATCTCATTTGCCTTGAAACAGTGAAAATAAATATATCAAACCATGCGCCCCATGGTATGAGCCAAAATCGCTTATGTCCTGCATCAAGAAAAGTAATGTAAAGGCGCAATTTCCGTCCCAAGGCAAACCAAAAAAAAAAAAAAAAAAAAAAGTAAAACCCAAAATGTGCAAGTCGTATGTTGACGAGAGAGGGCAAAATTTTCTATGTGCAGTTCACCCTTCTCCGTCCATTAAAGTAGCGTAACATGTATGCCGTATATATGTCCCTTTTGTAAAAAGTAGATGTAGTGTTTTTGATTCGAGTCAAATTGTGTAACAAAGGCGGTTTGGTCGCAATTCTCTGTCAAAAACGACCATCTCGCCATTATAATAGTACAAAATCGTGCGGGATCAAGCTTCAATTGCTCAGCCTGTCACGACCCTTTCAATCAAAGAGGGGATTCGGCATTGAGCTGAAGCGAGCTTATGCTTCCTCTTCGTGCACTTTGACGTTCTCAGCAGAGACCGTCGAAGCCTTGGCAGCATCATCAGCAACCAAGCCCACGGCACTGACATGGGTGCTTGGGGGGCTGCTGGTCTGAGGGCTGTTAGTTTCGTTGGTCAAAGAAGGAGTGGGTGCAATCGAGTTGCTGTCGGCGTTGTCACTGCGAGATCCAGTGCTGCCATTGCCGAGTCCAAGCAACTTCTCGAGGGCCTGCAGTTGTCGAGAAGCACCGTTGCGCTTCAAGGCAAAGAATTGAGGTTTGATTTCTTCGACGAGAAGTTCTTTATCGGTGCCGTCAAGTTGACCAAGGAGTTTTTCTACAATTTCATTATATTAGTTGCTGGCAGATGGTTAAGATCGTTGACAACATGGGACTTACGAATCACATAGTTGCCATATTGGTCGCGCATCATCTGCTGAAGAGGGCTTGTGCCGTCACTGCCCACAGTGGTCAGCTGAACGCGGATTGCCGTGCGCTGCTCCGGTGTTCCGTGCTCAATGCACTTCTCAACAACATTAGACGCAAACTTGTGCTTAGAAAGTGTGAGAAGCTGGGCCATGACTAGCTGGATAATCTTGTCCCGGTCTTCAGGCTTGCCGTTCTGAATGACGTGTTGCGCAACATAGTTGCCATACTGGTCAGTAATCAGAATCTGAGAGGAAGAGTGGAGCTCGTTCATGATCTCCAGCTTGTCGGTTTCGTTTCCATACTCGAGCATGCGCTGAATGACTCGGCATCCATAGGTGTGGGATGCGAGGCCGGTGACTTGGCCTCGAATGGCATCCATGATGAAATCAATGTACTGTCGGGGAACCAGCTCAATGATCTTCTGAACAACGTGATTACCGTTCTGGTCTCGGATGACACGCAAGATCTCAGGCTCGAGTTCTCGAGTGAGCTCGGCTTGCTGCTCGACCAAAACGTGCTCAAGAGCCTTCTGCACAACGCGACAGGCATAAACCTGAATGGAAAGGTCGACGACCTTACCCTTCATCTTTTCGGCCAGAACCTTCTTCTGCACCTGATTACCGTGCTCAAAGAACTTCTGGACGACGTAGTTACCAAAGACATCCTTCATCAACTGAATGGCGTTGGGTTCAATCTCGCGGAAGACTTGCTCCTTCTCGTCGCTGTTGGCAGTCTCCAGCTTTTGCTGGATAAAGCGAGAGCCATGCTGATCACCGCTGAATTCCACAACGTGGTTGTAAATATCCTTCAGCTCATAGCGCTTGCTAGACTTATTGCTCTGGCGGAACTCTTCCAACAGGAAGCTGCGGACAGATTTGGCAGGGTCTTGCTCTCTCGACGGACGAGAAACAGGGCCATTGGTGTTGATACCATAGTTGGATTGAACGGGAGGAAGGCCATAGTTCTGAAGGAGGGGGTGTCGGTAGGTTTGAGCGTAGGGGTCCATGAAGTTGGCGGCGTATTGTGGAGGGAGGCCACCGTAGCCGTACTGGTTGGCGTAGATGGAATGGGAGAAGGGATGGAATTGGCCTTGCATGCGGCGGTCAATCTCGGCAGTCCTGGGGTCGCGAGATGACGAACGGCCACCCCAGGCGTCCAAGCCAGGGGTGTAGGCTCTGGGGCTGTTGGATGAATCCAATCGGTAGGCAGAGGTAGGAGAAACTCTATCAATGGACCCGCGCTTCATGCCAGAGATAGTGCCGATGGGATCTGTAGAGTAATCCATGCCGGTAACAAGGCGAGAGGGGGCACCATCAGCCATCCAAGGCTGGGAGCCTGGGTTGAGCTGGAAAGGCTGAGACGCAGGATCGAAGGGTGAAGGGCTATTGGTTTGATCGAGGGTGGCACGGCGAGAGAACTGCATAGATAGGTCGTCATCAATCTGCTTGTTCAAGTTGAAGGCGCGCTGGTTAGCAGACATGCCGCGCTGGTGCAGGCCGGTTCCATTGGTGGTCGCATGGCCATAAATGTCTCCAAATGCTGGGGAGCCTTGAGATTGGCGAGAAGGAGGCAAGGCAGCCATGGAATCGATGTAAGACGACTCCTGTCCTCGCTTGGTGGCACCAAAAGATGCGGTGGCGTAGGCATCTGCATCAGCGAAACCGTTCTTCTTCATTCGCATCGCCGACTGGGCATCGAAGATTGAAGAGCCGCCAGGTACAGAGGCATCTCGAGTCTGGTTAGGGGAAGTGCTGGTAGAACGGGATGGGCGCTCAGCGTTCCAGGGGTTGGCGGTCCAAACATCGGCTTCAGAGTTGGCGGCAAGGGCGCTTGAACCTTGTTGGGGTTCATCGGCATCTGTGATTTGATTTGATTAGCTTTTTAAAATGGAACAAAGAGTATTACCAGTGGTCAAAAAATGCTAACTACATTCGCTACGCGAAATGCAAAAGAAAGAAAACCGCTGTGTAGGAAAAGCATTGCTGGTTGGTTGGGCGCACCTTTGCTGATGGAGTTGCGCTCTCTGGCGTTGGAAAAGGAAGCGTTCCAGATATTTTTGTTAGGATAGAGGTTGGAGCCCGGGAAACCAGACCCCATGGGTTGTTGGGATTTGTCGCCGGGTCCTGTAGGCATGTTGAAGTTGGGGAATGCCCTGGACCGCGCCTATAACGAGTGTGAAAAAAAGGACAATGGTCAGCGAAGGTCGAAAACGATGGACATTTGAAGAAGTGGGAATTTTCGGAAGGGGGTGGTGTGGTGGTCGATGAAAGAAAGGGAAAAGAGAGAGCAGGAGACCCAAGACAGAGAAGAGAGTGTGCGTGTGAGTGTGAAGAGAGAAAAAAAAAAACCGTTTCTGGTTGGCGCCAAAAGCAAGGGCCTGGCAGGAAACTGACTTTTTTGGGTGGTCTCAGTGTGTCTGCTCTGCTCTGGTGCCTCTTTTCAGAATTTTTGGCTCAGTGTAGCGTGGGGAGGCGACTAAGCTAAATGCACTAAAACCAGGCGCCCCAGTCAATCAGGCCCTGTTTGGGGAACTGACGCGCGAAGCACTATACAATACAGTGGACCATGTACAACGCATTGCAGTGTATTGCAGCGCCGTGGAAAAGCCACCAAGGCGAAAAGTGCTGTGGAGGCTGCTTTTTTAGTGGGCAGTGGGCATGCGCTTGCAGCCTCTGAGACACAAGACAAGAGCCCCAGGCACTGCGCAATTGGGCGAGAACCAGAGGGAGAGCTCGACCAAAAGGCACAGTGAGAAGGAGAGAGAAATGGAGCACACGAGCTCACGACGCTAGTGCCCCCTCCCCCCTCTCCCTCACACACCTCATGCTCCCCTTCTCCCTTCAGTCTGTGACGTCGCAGCGACCGAGCCAAATAAGCCATTGAAAAAAGGATTAAGGTCTCGGGCCGTGCACCAGATGATGCCACAGTATAGCCCAATGGTTTGAGTGGGAGTTTGGGAGGGGGTGAGGAAATGGTGATGGGCAATAAAAAATAACAGCGAAAATAGAACTTACTGCTGTGGTCATGGTGATTCGATGTGAAGATGACAATGAGCAGGATGGTGTTGCTGACTCTTTCCTTTTATTGCAAAGACAGGCGGCGGATCGAAAGGAACTGAATCAGGGCTGGCACCACGATAGATTCAAAAGCAAGAAATGAATTGATAATGAACACACCCCTTTGTAGTTCGTATGTGCACTGGTTGTGGTAGGACTGCCGGAAGAGTGGACAGGGATTCGTGATGAGCACTGAAGCTAGCCGTCGATCTGTCGGGCTAAGGCGGTTTGAAACTATCACTGTGCTGACTCTGGGCAAATCAGACACACTAAGCTCTGGACAGAAGGGGAATAATCAGCAGGTTGCATTGAGATGAGAAAATGAGAGACACGGCCACCACGACGAACCAGAGGCACACATCAGCACGGAAAAATTCTCCCGTTCTCGAATCACTGCTGATTGTTGTTTGATGGATGCCCTGAAATTTCGGTCGTCGCCACGCAGACCAAGGTGAGCAGGGTGAGCGATGGTAGGCAGTTGACCCCAAGATTAGCCTTTGGCCAGGCCGATGAGCCAATGCAAATGAGATCTGGTGCTTCCGGCGGCGGCGACGTATAAGGCTGACCTGACCGTCCGTCCTGACCTCCCTCACTCATTCAACTGGCCACTTGGCCTTGGCTCCCCCCAACTCCAGCTGAATGGCAACAGTGGACTTCACTGCGCTAGCAAGAGTCAAGTAAACCCCCGCTTCAGAAGGAGAAGGCCACTAGTACAGCGGATTTACAGGGATTCGTCCCAGAGACAGCCAGAGAACCAGCCAATGACACTGGGAGAGCTATTGTCCCCCCCCGACAGCGGCGGCGCTTGTTCGGTACTTTGAAGCGAGAGTTTTTGTGGTGCTGTGATAAAAAAGGGCACAAATAGCAAATTAATAACATACCAGTTGTAGGGTGATGATTGCAAAAGAAAAAATCGGATACAAAAAATTCAACGAGCGAATGCGTGTAATATTTTTGGTGGGATTCTTTCTAGAGTGAATCCTGCTGGACGCTTTGGTCGATGATCCCTCTTTTGGAGTGGACGGATGGTGGATATGTGTGTTTGTTTGTGCGGGCGGTGCGAGTGTGCGGGTGCTGTTGCTGTGCTGTTGAAACTTGTCGTACCAGATCGGCTCTATTCTGGGGAGGTGTGGCGGTGGCGGTCTCGAAACGACGAATGATTGACAGATGAGTGGGTGATTAGGTACAACCTATGAACGGCATGTACAGGATAAATACAGCGAATATGTGTAAAATGAAAATAAAATAACAAAAGGAATACAATGAGTGAATGAAATGATAAAAAAAAATGTAAAGACAAGGTAAAATAGAGACAAAAGATACAAGGGAGTGGAGTGGTGGTTATAGTTTGTTCAAAAAGTCGGTTTCCACATATGGCTCGGAGTCTGTTTGCTTTTTTTGGGAAGTTGTCTGTTTTGTTTCAAGGGTTTTTTTTTTCTTTTCGTTTTTGGGTTTTCGGAGATCTCTGTGGTTTGCTTTCGAGGGTCCTAGGGTTTTCTTCTTTCTTTGTTTCTTTTCAAGATCGATCAGAAACAATTGGAAGACGAGGCTTGATCTGTCCTTCGGCAACGGATGAATCGAAGTCGGGCTGCAAGAATCAAAGATGTAGTGTAGTGAACAGAATAGAAAAGAGAAAGAATCGAAAAATGCGGCACCGAGGATTGATAAATGTTTATTCTCCTGCCTCCTTGATGCGTGTGTACAATATGTGTCTCCCCGAAAAAGGGGACTCTTTATTAGGGAAGAGACGGGCTACGGAATGTAGACTCGGTTCACGTCTCTGTCAAGTATCTGTCCTGTGTTTGGCGGAGGAACCACCAGCTTAGCGCCAGGAACAGCCAAAAAAAGCAACGACTCGTCTCGTTTCGTGGAGCAGAGGACGTGTTTTCCTTGCCCTGTTGCCTTGCCTCGACCCTTCAACAGGCCACCAAATGTAGTCCACCTTGGGACCGGAGAGGCAGATCTACCGTCAGGCAAGGGAGAATATTGGCAGTGGAATGCTGTCGGCGAGACACAAGCCAGGATGATTTCGCCCCCAAGTCCAATAGACTGGTGCTTCCTTGTGGAGAATGTTCAGCTTTTTGGGGGAATGATGAGCTCAGGATAATACCAGACACGACAAGAATGGAAGAAAAGCAAAGGTGCTTGAAGATTTTAAAATTGGACCAAGTGCAAGAATTGATTCAGAGGGAGGCTTTTGTCGGGCAACGTCAAGGAGACGAGGATGGAAATGGATCACGACGAGATGATGGATTGGAATGGGCCCGGCATTGCACCTTTCCGCAGGGCCGTTTTGTTACTCTTTTTTTTTTTGCTCCTTCTATTACCTAAGGGACGGGCTATTTTATTATGCAACAAATGATGAACGACGGCAGTTGCACAGACAGACAGAAAGAAAGGGAAAGCAAAACGAAAGGAGGGCTTAGTTTAGAAATGTGAGTGACTGACATTGTGTGACGCGGGCCACAGCTGATGAAGCAGCTCCTACAGCACATGCACGCACTAAAAGCTGCGCCGTGGCACTTTCTCCATCACCACTGCATCATTACCCGCGCTGCATGCACATTGCACATTGCACATTGCACATTACTGTGCATCGCTCAAGAGAACAAATATTTGCTCAATGCAAATGGAACCGCACTCCAAATGAGGTTTGAGTCGTACAGAAAGGTCATAATACACGAATCAGTTACAACCCTTTTCATCGCGTAACCCTCTTCCTCTTGCCGTCAATGGAATTCTTCGTCATTAAACGTGCTTCCGATCCATCATATCATTCTCCTGGTTCGTCTTAAACCAATACACGTCCCTGTGGCTCTTTTCTCTGCGTTTTAACTCCTGTCCATCCATACTCATCCATACTGTACACATGGGCTATAGTTCGTCACATCTATACATGCAGAATTTTTATTATCCCTCAGCCTTTCAGTAATACAATACCCTCATCGCTTCGCCTCCATCGCCATACATGCCTAATAATAACTCTGGGCATTTAACGTAACATTGTAATTTATTTTTAAACCAACCAACCGCCCCCCCTTGTCCACTCTACTCTCACTCTACTCCAGTTAAGCCACCTCCTAATAAGTGGTCTTCATGACTGCATCTGATCGTATTCTCCTCTCCCTCCTGCTCTCTTCCCAGTTCAGCCATCACCTGAGGTCTACCCCAATGCTACATCAAGCAAAAAGGCCACTTGAGCCCACCATGTAACACTCACCGGATGCAACCCCAGCACCAAACCCATTACGGGGATTTTGTTGTCATTTACCAGTGTCATTCTCCCTCGGGAGATACCCCCCAATTCCCGCGAAACATGGCACGGTATTCAAGTACATCGATTGTCTCTTCATCAAGATAGCCTCCCTTTATCTGTCACTTTCCCATTTGGCGCCTCAACATCTCCCCCGCGGACTACCTCTCCGGTGAACAATCAATTAGCTGATGGGTTCTCTTCCCTTTGCAATTTGCTATGGAGCCCCTCTGCTCCTCTTCCAGTCCAAGTAATCATGGATGGCGCTGCACGTCAAATGCCATCGGAGAAGCGTACGACCCTCCCCATATAACCGTCCCTTTTCGTCCCCATTCGGTGCCTTCGTGTAATCATCGTCTTCATCGCTAGCGTCAATACCACCCTGCTTCAGACCAGTGGTTCTATTGTCGATTGCCTACTTTCCTTCCTGTGAGGCTTACAGTGGGTAATACATGCATGTTCCCTGAACCCTCCACCTTGCATTCGGCCTTCTCACAATAAATCAGCCTGGCAAACATGTTCACCTCCAACCGGTCAGTCATCCTGCCTGCCATCGTACTATCGCTTCATCACGGGTCGACTTAAGCCATGACGTTTATGTCAAGACTCACTTCCTGGCGCTTCGCACGTTTACCACTAGGCGAGTAAAGTAGTTGTTCCCTTTGCTCGTGTTTGATTGCTGCCAAATGTAATCCGTGTAACACCGTTATACCTGCATGAGCAAACCAAGCAGCCAGCTCCCTCTCGCTTAAGACTTCACCATTGGTGATTGTTACCGTGCAACCTCGCTCCAATCCGTCTTTCATCATGAGACAGAGGTCACTAATCTCATTGGCTGTCCTGGTTTCACGACCACACTGCTATAGAACCCATCCAAATTCGTTGTCCTGGACAGCCCAATCAATAAATTGTCACGCAAACTACTCCTCGTGAACATAAGCCCAGTTACTCCATGACCTTCAATTCTGTTCTGTTTCGTCTGTTTCCCTTGTCATTGTCTCACCACGACTGTATGTCTCCCCCACAGCGTCAAATTTTTAATTGAGGGAGCATCCCTGAATTTGGGCAAGGCTTTGTTCCATTGACCTAGAAAGAACTACGCGCTCAAAAAAAATTGCTCATGTCATCGGGTCGTTTTAGGTCGCCCATACCGCGATTGCTGCGAGCTGCATTGTGTTTTTGCTTCATGACCTGGCAGCAGGTTTGCTTACACCGTTTCATATGCATTGTAATGCGACGCTCCAAGCAAGGGAGTGATACTGCGGGTTGATGTAGGCGTGGGTTCTGTTTTATCTGATGATCAAGATATGGCATCATTACCTCGCATCATTGTAAACTTGCTAATCGGCTTCAGGACGTTCCGGCGTGACAAATTATCCGCTGCTGGCTGGAATGCTCACGTTTACGCTCCGATATTCGCTTAACTTTTTAAATGACGAACTGACGATACTACTTTGATAGACGATTTGACTGTTTTTTAACTTTAGAATTCACTGTGATTATGAAGGTAGTTTGCCTCTTCTGTCCAGCTTTATCAACCCTGGCTGCCGTAAATGACGTTGAATACAGCCACGGTTGACAAGAGCCACTGTTGAATTCGTCTGAAGAGATGGCCAGGTAGTTGGGGATATTTATTCAAACCAAGCATCTTATAGATCATACACTGGTGTTTTCCGATATTATCAAACGAAATTATCGCGGAACCGTCTCTGTTGTATCAAAATAATTGCCATGGCATGGAAGCTCAGAGCCAACATTTAGCACAGTTCAGCTCTAGGGTAAGGTATACACAGCCGACTCTCACTACGAACTTGAGACGCAGAGGTCGCTTCTTTGGAATTAATGTGCTGTGTATCGAAATTATATTCCTCTATGGTTGTGTATTTTTATTATTCTGTGGTGATAGTTTGGAAGACACGTCTGGTGGCATGTTCCGCTAGAGCATTGTCATAATGCATAAGTGTCACCAATAGAATCGAACGCCTCCAACACCAATTTTAATTGATACGGTTGGATTTAAACGATTATGCCATATATCGTGGCGTACGGAACATATACACATGATAGAACCAAACAATTACCATTCAGACGCTTCCAAATCGCTTGCTGGACAACACGAAACATTCAGGATCGAGGGACAACGGTGAACCTCACCGACAAGTTGTGACACACAGCCAGAATGCAAAACATGCACCAAAAGTTCATGTGTCAGGTGGTTGCCCAGCGCAACACTGCCATCAACGTAGGCGTCAGGCTCTTTTGGTTGTTAGACATGTGCCATAGAGTAAAGAACGTGGTGTGTTGGTTCATGGCTGACATGAAACGCGAGGCCCTTCCGTCTCAAACCCGTTGCAGATTAGTCGCATCAACCCATCCCACGTTTATTTATCGGTGACATTGTAGATCACCCGTTAATGCAAAACCCCAGCTACTAGACGGAGATCCAACGATCCGATGACTGTACCTGTGAGACGTATAGGGCCGAGAGCAAAGTGGCCATGCAGCGGCCAAGCCGATGATAGCACGGCCAGTCGCCGGTAAACCCCGAGCGTTTACTGGAAGGGTCTCAAGGGCCTAAAACTAATATTGGACATCCGATACAATCACATACTGGCAACATGTGTCTATCTTTATTGTTCCCTACATATGAATGTGCGTCATGGACACAGGGAGAAAATACAAAACAGTGATATCTGCCAAGGGATTTCGTCATAATACAAAGCAGGAGTGACATAAAACTGAATACATAAAGCGGATAATTGTCTAGCCCGATGGTTCCGTTGTCTGGAGCAATGATGCAAGATGTGTCTCGTTGTTGCTTTTTCCTGTTGACTTTTACCACAGCAGCCTGACGCAACTTCAAACGCGCGACCCTGCAGAAAAGGCACGTGGAAAGGCATCGTCTGAGCGTAGTGGTTGAAGGAACCGAAGGAGTGGCTTGTGATTTGGGGTTCACCATCTGCCGTGTTTGGCACACGGTAAAAAGGCAGTATTTGGGAGGATTTGTGGTGGTGGCAGTTTCATGATAAGCACCAGACGAGGGAGGTTCAACGTTTACATTATTGTGTGTGCGTGTATGGGCACTGGGTATTGAACAGTAAATGTATGTGCAAGTAGTAGCCTCAGTGGACTGGCGGTGAGGATTTTTCGCGTGGTAGTGCGAGGGCGATACGCCCTTTGGTTGAGGCGTACTGGTAGGTTCGCATTCTTTAGCTGAGGGTTGCGTCCGTTACAGGAGGTTGGAAGGCTGTTTTGAAGGGCGTACGATTCTGACTGTTGCTGTTACAGAATAGCAGTCACGCAAATGTTCGTTTATAGTAGTATGTTTATTTGACTGCCTTTTTCGTCTTTTGCCCAATCGATTCCATGCGCCTTCGATATTTATTATTATGGCCATTGGAACGCAAAAAATAGACCAGGCGCTGAATGCCAAAATAAACGCCGGCATAACGAGCAAGACAAGACATGCAAGAAAAAGAGGGGATGAAGGAAGGATCAGCCAACCCCCCCCTGCGCACTTTGGGCTCTAGTCAGGGGAAAGCCGAGCTGTGTCCAATGGCGTCGCGACTTGAGACTGGAGGCCCCATCTATATCTGTGCCCCTGCGTCAGCCAAGTTGTGATTGGCCGGGCTTGGACCTGTTGAGCTGCCACCAGCCAATCATGGCCCTCGTCGTTGACGTAGGACAACCGTGAGCTCATTTCCCGCCCACCACCACATTGTGTCTCCGAGCTTAGATTTTCTGGAGCCCCTGCTCTCCATGTTTTGTTTGTCTAGGGTTTTCCTGCGGGTGGTCCTCCTGTATTGTTGCTAGCGTCTTTTTTCCTTGTTGTTCTGGGCCTTTTCGAAGACTGGTTTAGCATAGGGCCAAGCCAGGCGCAAAGCTGGTGAACGACTGCGCCTGCCTCGACTGCGCTCACTCACAGAAACAGACCCACACCTCATCTCTTTGGGCTTCCCTTCCCTTTTCCCTCCTCTGTGCTCCTCTCCTTCTTCTTCGACGCCAACCGACCTGTTGACGGGCAATAAAAGATTGAAAGGAAAGATTCGTTTTGAGTCTTGCTTTTCGTCGTTTTTTGTTCTTTCTGTTCTCTTCTTTCCCTTTCGCATTTTTCCAACACTTTGGATAGTCAAGCTTCATTCCTTTAGCTGACATCCGTCCAGTCCTTCCTAGCCACACATAGGCTTTTCAGCAAACGCACGCTCTCTCGAAACATCCAGACAATACTCGGAATTCTTTTTCTTGTCTCTCATCTTTGTGAATGTGAGTTTCCATTTTTATTCGCTTTTTTTTTTGGGCAAGTCGTCCCATTTGCGCCGTGGTGTGGCATTCACGAGGCTGGAAATGCTGTTGGTGATATGCGTGGTGGACAATTGCCTGTCTTTGGCTTCCCAGACGCCGACCCCTCATGGGAATGTCGGAATGCAACACCCAATATAGCCGACAACCCAAGAATGGAATACTGTACTATGCAATTCTTTATACCCAGTACTAACTAATGACTATTGACAGACCATTGTCTTCTTTATTTAATATTGACTGCGCCGCCGATCTCAATACTTTCTCTCTTTCGACACAATGGCTCCTGTTATCCCTCTAAACCGGGAGATCCTCAACCTCCATAACCTCGCCGCCCGCGGTGAGGGCATCATTGCTCTTGCCCTCAAGCCTGTCATTCGACCTGACCTGAAGCGTGGCCTGGAGCCCCTTCATAGCCATGTCTCGAGAGACAACTCAGACGATGGTTCCGATAACATGATCAACCTCGCTCTCTCCATCCTCGGCCTCGTCTTCTTCGCCCTCCTCCTCGCCTCTGGCCTCTTCTTCCTCCGCCGCCATCGCCGTGCCCAACATGCCAATGGTGAAACTCTCCCTACCTATCAACAAGTTAGCCGCGATGCCAAGTCACATGGCCTGACGATCGAAACGAAGCACAACGGTCACTCAAGTATCGTCTTTATCGGCCGCGATGGACAGCCTATGCTTCAGAACCCGCAATCGCCTCCTGACTCTCCCGACAATGTGCCTCAGATCCAGATCACATTCCCAGATGAACAAGATGACCAAGGACAGCGCAGAAGCGGTCGCGTGCTTATCGTTCGTGTTGGTGACAATGCTACAGTAGGCCTGGAACCTATCCAAGACGACCAATTACCTGCCTACGAGAAGGAAGCAAAGGGACAGTTTCAGTCCATCGATATGGACCAGATTGGAGGACTGAAGGAGAAGAATCGCTTCCAATAATGAAATCGACATTGCAATTCCAACTCATAGCCCCGACGGCAATCACAAAACACGACACAAAAACGCAATCAAAATCTAAAACTCAACTAAACCGCTTATTTGACGACCATTTCTTCGCAAGTCACCGAGGTACACCGCAACAGTCATTTGGACGGGGCAATTAAAATACGCCATCTTGAGCAGCTTGTTCTTTCTTGATTTCAAAGTACCATTTCTTCTCTGGAAAACGGTCCCTTAAATGGCCGCTTCCTTCTTCTTTACTTCAGCCCGGCGCATGGGTTATTTCGGACAGTCATTTCAACAATTTTTCTTTCTTTTCTTATTCTTGTTCGCTTGTTAAGCAACATATCTCTTCATTCTTATTCACGACGCACACGGATCATCATGTCCCTCTTCCCTCACATCTCGCTTTGAAAGGCGTGCTTCTGTTAACAGCTCTGCTCTCAAAGGCTCTTGAGCGCAGGTTGTACGGACGAACGTTACACGGGATGGTGACTTCAATCAACAGGAGTGCATGCTTGACGCCGGAGGGAGGATTCATTAACGCATTTGTTTTCATGGAGCCGCACGCCACGGTTCTGTCAAGTCAGGTTTTCTACGTCATGGGACCGAAACCCTGCAGCTGAATGTCTCCCTCAATGCGAAAGGAGTTTTATTTCAGGCTATCAAGTGGCGATTTTACAGAGGCAACCAAACACCCATTTATGTGGTTATAGCTGTATATTCAATAGTGTATAATTGTACAAGCACGCTGGTTTTGACAAAACATCTATGTCTCCCTTGACCCTGTGACCCGTCCCTTGCTGTTCTACTCGACGTATGTAGTGACTTGTTTACTCTGAACTGCTATTTCGTCATAGGTACCATTTTGTTTATTTTCTTCTGATTTAGGCTTAAGCGCGGGGAAAAGGAAGGACGGGCAGAGAAGAATGTTGGAATCAGGATCTGAAACCCGATGTAGCCACAGCCGGCCCAGATTTTACATTCCAGCATGCCATCTTGGGGTTTTTTCCCGCTTCGACACTTGATTCTTGTTATTGTTGTTTCTTTTGCATTTCTCAATGGGGCTATTGGCCAAGTGTTGGTTTCAGAAGATGAATCATCCAGTTTGGCTGTATAGAAATTGCGACATGGGCTAACTCCTACTTTTGTAGTAGGGGAAAAGGACCCTCTGAAGTTCAAATTGATCGTTTGACTTCATTGACGGACTTGGGCACGCTGGGATATCGAACAAATGTCATCAATTGCCATAGCTTTATTGCCTTATTCATCAAATGTCCCAGAGCAACATATGTGCAAATATATATTGCTGAACCTGTAACCCAAAAATAAATAAAAATTCAAAAATAAAAAAATCAAGCCCAGTTGCACCCCGAAAATTGCGCCATATCCAACAGCTCAATGATTTGAAGAGCCTATGTGCACCAATGTTCTCGTATCATTTACAAGATGGGTATCATTCGATGCCAGCCCTGTCCTTATGAAGTCCGTTCCTTGGAGGCTTCGTTTCTTCGATATCTAGTAACAGCCCACTCATTTCCGACATGGACCATGTAGCTTCAGAACGCTGCACACTTTCCAAAAAGGTTGGCACTCCTGGTGGAACGTAGCTCGGCTCAGATAACGTTCCAGGCGGCGAGTAGGGACTGACGCTGCTGCCAGACGAACTAGGCTGTGCAGGGTTATAATGCCATTGTTCGGAGGGAGAACCTTCTTTAATAATCATATCGCCATCATTCATGCCGTCCGATCCCCCCATATAATCCTTCGCATCGGCTGCTGATTCAATTTTGCGGTCGATGAAGGTGCGAGTTCGGAAGAAGTCGTCAATCATTGCTTTGTTGCCATCATGCTGTGGAGGCCATTGTTAGCCATTCTACTTATCATTACTTTGGTCGACAAAGGTAGGCAGGGTACTTACGGCTATCTTTGTCACGCTATAGATGCGACTCCACGCCTCAGTGGCGTTTAGCATGCCGACTAGAAGCGATTCAATTTCCGCTTTATCAGCTGCACCATTAGACCAGGGCGGTGCCGTGGTGTATGCAGCAATATCATGATAGAGATCATGTTCCAAAGCAACAAGCAGTACGCGAATAGCCCGGGTTGTCATATGAGTGACTGAATAATCTCCTGCCAATCCATGGGCCTTGTAAGCTGGGGATTTGGAGAAATTCTCGTGCACTGCAACAACGAATCGTGCTACAGATAGCGAGTGGGCAATTGCCTGTCGCTGAGACTGAATGACAAATTCCTGGGGAAGTTTTCGAAGCAGTTCCGGTGACGACTCTCGGAGCTGGGGGAGGGCAAAGCTGTATAATTCAATATGCGCAACGCCAACGTGACTGTGAAGGAACACATAACCCATGCGTTCCGGAGCCGCCATGTGATATTCTATCGAGGTCTTGGAAAGTTTAATGCTGTCCGGGAAGGAGAGATGAAGCCGTGAGAGTTCGTTTTGCAAGCTGTTGATATCCATCATAACAGCTGAAGTGCCCAGCGAAGACAGGTTTCCAGGCTCAGCCAACTTTTTCGCAAGTCTGTAAGGGCAAAAAGATGAACAGTTAGTGATTCTTGGGACACAATTTTGCAATGATTGTTTTTAAGATTGCTTACACCAGGATGCGATGCCGTAAATCGACAATCCGCATCTGCCAACCATGAATACCAAGGTTTGGGCTACCTATTACTGGCTTGTCAAGCAGCCACTCGGTTTCGACTGATCGGTTTTCCAAGAAATATTCGCTTGTACATGGCAGGCGAATTCTCATGTGATCTGAGCGACACGAAATGTATTCGTCATAGCCATCAGCTAGTAGTCGATCGAGATAAAAAACATGCCAAGCGAGTCGTCGCAAAGTCTCCAGATGAGTAAATGGTCGATGGTCGTCATGCTTCAACCAGTTGGCTCGGAGACCGGTCATTTGCCTGTGTAAGAAACCCATGCAGACCCAAACTTTTGCGTAATTACCACTGAGAAGCTGGAATAAAGTATTCATGCATGTGACAAAAAAGCTGTCTTCGGTGAAGCTGTTGATGCTCCCAAAGACGTGTGCTTCTACAGCACCAAAGCATCGATCGCCAATGGCTTGTCCTTCCTGTCCTGGTCGCAAGACGAAGGCTGCAAGACCACAAACCGCAGCGCCTTTGATAGGATGAAACGTCATGTTCTAGGGGAGACATCGCGTCAGCAGGAATGGACGATAATGATGACCGTCTAGGCCCGAGAGTAGCTGGGATATTTACCTGAACTTCCTGATAGGCAAGCTTTGGGTGTAAGAATCCCATACACGGCATCCAAAAATATACGTCAAAGTAAATATCCAAGCTGCGCAGGAGGAAATCTCTCTTGTTCAGCGTTTCTCTGTTTAATTTTCCCACTGTTAGCTATTTGGTAAAATTGGGAACATTTGACTGGTGTCTCTCAACAGTGGCACATACTCTGCGGTTAGACTCGGTACAATTGCAAGCACCGCATCAACACCAGTCCTGGATGTAACATGAGGACTCATGGACTTTTCTTCGGAGTGTTGAGAGCCAGAGGCTGGCGTAGAGACATCGTCGGCGGGTGGTGATGTTTGGTTCTGGAAGCGTACGTTTGTGAACTTGCGTCGTGTTGGCGTGTATTCGCAAGGCAGATTTGCTGATTCACATCTCTTGCACCGTGGCATATCTCCTGAGCATTTGGTTTTGTGTTGGTGGCACTGATTGCAGGCACGCTGGGCTCGCTTCCGCAATGTTCCGGCTTCTGTGTGACTAGCACTTGGTGTTGTTCTGGAAACTTTGTCTAAATGACAGATTGGTTAATAGCAATTCGGGTCTGGTTTCGTAACGAGGATTCTCACTCGTTTGAGCGAGAGTCGTCGTGGTTGAGATATCTTTACCTGTAGCATCGATTGCTTGTTCCCCAATAAAGCTGCAGGTCAACTCCAGCCTAGCGCATATACTGCAAGGCCCGTCACCTGGATTACCAGTGCATTTTACCTAAAAGAGAGGGAATTGGTGTCAGCAATAGCTAAGGAACCGAGCAAAGACCGCGAAGAGTGGCCTGTCATAAGCGACGGTCCGAAGCCCCGGCCAGTCGGGGCCAGGTTCGTAAGGGCCACAATCGCCGACGAAGAAAAAGTGGACGTCCACAGAGCAAAGAGATAGACCAAGCTGAACCCACCTTGCGTAATCGACATGTGCGGCAGCATTCAGTTGCAGAGGCGGCCGTACGCCTGCGCTTTAACGAAGGCCCTGGCGACGAAGGTGTTACAGCGTCATCTGGAGAGGGAGCGGATTGGCCATAGCCATCAGCGTCGTAGGACAGCGTCGAATCCATGCGCGGTAGGCGAAGAAATGCATCGAGCGAAGAAACCTCTCAGTTAGAAGTAGGAAAATCAAAAATCAAAAATCAAAAACAAAAACCGCAGCTGGAAAAGTGACCGACAGTGCAACGGTAGTATAGTGTGTAAAGGGCGTGCGAGAATTAAAAAGAAGAAAGGCTTTTCTGTGCCAGAGTACAGCGCCAACTCGGAGCTCGTCTGCAGGTTGCAAGAGCGCAATGGCCAAGCGCTGGTTAGAAATTCCTGCAATCAACCAGATTCCGTCACTCGAGTGGCGTCGGAGCAATGGTGACCGATTCAAGGCGGTAAAGAAGTGCAAGGAGCGTAAAAGGGCTTATGGTGCGAAATAAATAGGAGTTGGCCAAGGTTGGGGGAAGGTTGATGTCTGGGACGTCGCAGGACAAGAAGAGAATAAAGAGGGACGTGAGCGCTGGCGGCGTCCAACAATTAGCGGGCGGAACCAACCAACTAACTGCTGCACTGTACTTCGATGAACTTGGCGGCCGGCAAGGGTACTTTTTGGGGCGGATCGCAAGTTGACGCGAGAACAGACCAGGATTGGATTGGTCACGAGAGGAAAAGCACCCGCAATGCCGCAGGGAAGACGGAAAAGAAGGCGCCGCAGAAGGTGAGATGGTCCCCAGAAAAAAAAGGGTTGAGGGGAGACGGAGAGACGTGTACGGGATGCACTAGAAGTCGGCGCTGAGAGTCATGTAAAGGTGGGAACAGAGTAGATATTAAGCAAAGGTTAAAAAGGGAAACGGCGAGAGGAAATGGGAGCGGGGGCGGCAGAGGAGAAGGTCTCGTTCAGAAGGGGGGGAACAAAGAATCGCCAGTCTTTGGTTGTGCGATTGTGTGCTGGGTACGGCAAGTTATGATGAAATCAGAAAAATAAAAAAAGCGGTTCAGCAGCCTCGTCTTGTGATGGGGAGGGAGCTTGATGACCCCCCTTTGTCACTGGCCAGCGACTTTGGCTGTATGATTTTGTTTTGTTTTCGTGGTTTGCAGCGAGCTTGGTCCGGCTATCGCGGGCGACGCCCGAGTCAAGGTCTGCTGAGCTGTGGTTGGTGGATTGGGGAACAGTGGGAGGCCAGTGGTGGTTGATTAGGGTGGGTGGCGCCAGACGTCAGAGGCATTCAGTTGACGAAAGAAGAAGGAGGCTTCAAGGTGGCATCAAGATGTGGTTAGTAGCTTTGATGTGGAAGGAAGGCGGGTGATAATGAAAGCAGGCAGGTTGCCAAGTATCTTACATGCATGAAGGCCGCTGCAGATGGGCAGGTTGATGTACAGCACAGGTGGTGCCGCGGGGAAAAGACAGATTGATTGGCGGCGCACGACGAACGACGACATGCACTAGGCAGGGCACCTATAAAATGAAGATGTAAGAAAATGGATAAGAAAAAAACTGCCTACGGTAGCTCATTGGAGGAATAACACAAAGCAAATAAATGAATGAATAAATGAATAATCAAGAACAGAAGGTAGCATGGAGCCCTGGAAAGCTACGCAAGGTTGGGGATACCTGCCTTGACTGCCTTGAGGAGTTTGGGAAACGATAACAACCAGGGTCTGGAACGAATTACCTGCTGCACCTGCTGTACCAGAGTCTGCCGTGATTGGAGAATCTTGTAATACTTACTGTACGTATAGCTATTGGTGCTATGGGACTGCAGAAGAAGAAGAAGTCGCCGTGGCCAGCACACCGTCTTAGCTCAAACAAACTATACTGTGACATGCAATTTGGAGGAAGACGAGACACAAATCAAAGAGAAGAGCAGGGGTGGAAAAACGGTTCCAGGGTTGCCGTGCATGTACATGGCAGATGAGAGGTGGTAAAGTTTAGTCGAGCTGGTGTGGAGAGAGAGACATAGGGGGAGTGGCGACACCATTGCAGACGAGGGAATTGTACAGGTACTGTACAAGCAGAGGGCCAGGGACAAATGAGGTAATCTACAGCGCTTATACTTCTTTCTCTATCTTCTCTCCATCCTTCACAGCCTAGAGCGACCTTGGAGATTGCGAAAACAGATGACTATAGTAGCAGTAGCCGGACTGTAGGCAACGCTAGCGCAATAAGTTTAGTTTTATTGGTGGATGCACATTTACTTGAGGGGTCAAACCCGCTATGAACTCCTCCCCAAACCGCTCGGAACGGTGACGATCCGCCCGGCTTACTCTGCGAACCTTTGGCTGCTGATTGACTGATCTTAGGCCTCCTCACCCTGCCTTGGCTCAAGCCCAGTTTTCCCACTGTGTTTCCTTTTTTGTTCTTGTTTTTGGGCTGTGACCTTGGATGGCTCGAGAGCAGAAGGCATGCAATGTCACATTTAGTAAATAAAATTATATGACAGGCCCAGCGGATGGGTCTTGAATGGTGGCCAGACATGAGCAAATGCCGTTAAGCAAAGTGTGCTGTTTGTTAGGTACAGTTGACGATTGACATCAGCTGCTTGGTACTCGGCCCCCAATTCCAGCAACCTTCTTTCATCATGGTCTGATTCATAGCTGACAGCCGGAGATGCCTTAATTTAAGCTTTTCCCAAAAGATAGATAAAGTAAAAATAACGAACCATTGATGTGATTTAACAGTAAAGTTTAACAAGTAATGGAGAGCTAATTAAGGTGAGGGCTACGTTACAGTGCACTAGGTACTGGTACATGGTGTACAAGGCGTATGCCCTTTAGACCAACCGTCGTACGATGGAATCAGCGCTTTCAAACCTAGATGCGTAACTGGAGCCAATTTGATGAGGCACAAAGCAAAGCCCGCTCAAAACAAAAAAAAAGCTAGTCTAAAAGTTGTGGAATGTCTTTCACTTGCATGCAGGCTCTATCCTTGTTCGAATCATTTTATGACATTTTATAACATTTTATAACATTTTATAACCTGTTATTATTATGTTCGTCTTTACTCAGTTCCCGTTCTCCAGGAAGCTGCATGACGCCTCCACTGACTTTGATCCGGGCCTTTTCTATTGTGGGAAGCTCCGCCTCGGCTGTCGCCAAAAGTAAAATCTCTTCTGCTACTTCTCCAGTACAACACTACAGGCTACTACAGCAGCACCTGCAGCAGAGGGTGTTTACAGAGCGCACGTATCCATCGCCTATAATTCCAGCAAAGTGCTCTTTGGTATGAAAATCCAGTTTCTTTCAACAGAGCACATAACTTTCGTTGTGGCGCCCCAACCATTAGGTACAGCCTAACCAACCATCATTGCACGCTTGTACAGGGAATGGCGGGCCGAATACGCCGCTACAACCTCTGTTGATTTTCTTACTGGGCCCTCCAAATGAACGTGTCTGCCTAGCCCACAAGCCATGTCGAGAGGCAAATAGGAAAAGAGCGAGAGCGAATTGGGCCTGCTAGCGCGCTGTACATGCTAAAGAACAACCCACTGGCGTTTGCCCATCATTAGCTCTATGAGGCTATTGGTGCTCAACTTCGTTTCTTATTGTAGCATCCCAGGCTGGAGACCAAAAAGCCACATCCCATAATCTGGCCCGACAATTGCGGCAAGTCTCGCAAATTACAAGTCGAGACCCAGAATAAACCACATATACATGCGCGCGCCATTTCCACCGTTGAGATGAGACAAGATGATTAACAGAGCTAGTTGTCGTCATAAAAAAAAAACCCCACCCAGTGCAGCAAGGTGCCGCTGGTACGCTAACAGGAATAAGGGCTAGAGCTGGAGCAGAGCCGCTGGAATAAAATCCTCCGCAAGAGACCTGGTCTGACAACGGAGACATATCACACCAGGCTGATGCCAATGCCAATGCCAGTAGTTGACAAGGGCAACATACTTCAACAGAAATGACAGTGCCCCCTCAGCTAACAGGCGGTACTTGTCGTTACACTGTCCTTACGACGGCACTAGCCCTATCATGAGCCCAAGACCTGCAATTACCCCTCCTTTTCCAGACTTGATCTACAGATCCAATTGCAGTATTCAGACTAACCTCTTGGGGGGCCACAGAGACAAAGTCGCCCTTTTCTGTACCAGCCAATTGTCATAGCGTGCCCAGTGCTATCGAGTTTGCTGGCCATCAAGTCTAGTCTTGTCTTGACTGCTCAGCGTAATCATCGCAAGCCCACAATGAGCGGCCCTATAACGCATGGGAGGTCACTTTATCGGCCAGTTACTTGTCTGGGTTGAACCCATGTCCATGCCTATAATTCATGTCCACCAAGCTCCATGGCGTGCTCCTGCCACGCTGACAAAAAAAAAAAAAAGAGAGAGAACAGGACAAATCTCGTAGTCATGCAGGCAAGGCGGGTTGTTTGAACTTGAGTGGCTCGCCCGATGCATTGCATACACGGGTGTCTCCTCCTGTCGCGTTTTTGGTGCACCCGATAGCCGTTTTGCTGGTTTCGTTCCCACCATATGGACAGTCCATTTACACTCTAAATCCCAATCTGCAGGAATCAACGCACGACGTTCTATCCATTCATTCCATCCATCCCATCCACACCGGACAAATCACAGTGATGACACTTCTATGGTAATTGACAACCCCTCAACCGGGACCACTTTCGGCTGTCGTGGAGTTGTTCCCTTGAGCCCACACCTTTACCGCTAAATCACCGACGGTACAAACCCAAAGCGGCACCACACGACCAAATTTAGGCTGCAGTTCCGCCGCCGCTGACCCAGGGAAGTCCCAAACTAAACCTCTTTTCGTATTGGCAAAGTGGTTCTCCTGTTTGAAGGGCGGCCAGGGTATCGCCCAGTCCATATCGTGCAGCGCTCGACCGATGACGGCGGGCGAATGCAAAACCCCCCCAAGGAGGGAATGATGGAGCTTAGCTGCATCTAACAGGCGAAGCTCAGCGACAACCGACCATCGCCGATGCAGCCTCTAGTCAAGTCCTGCATTTGCCACTGACCTGCATACCCAACTGCTTGCCAGCCACGGGTGCACTCAGCTCGGGGGTTTTTCAATCAGGGAGGACAATATGAAGTACACCAATTTTTTTTTATACAGAGCAGTGTATCGAATTTTTCGTTTTATTACCACCGTCACGCCTATTGCCAACACCGAAAACCACAGGACATATGTAAGTCGATATAATACAAAGTGTCGGTGTGACCAGGTCAGAGCAGATCTTGGCAAATCATTCAAGCCACCAACCTGCATATAATCCAATTTCTTGTCGAAACTAATAAATGACCTGATATGACATGACATGGGTTCAAACGAGTATGCCACATGCCATGCATTACACTGGAAAGACCTGACGTATCAATCCAAAGCGTTGATTTGCTCGTACCCCTGCTCGCTGGAGCGCGCACATCTTTCACTCAAGGTAGCATCATCGCCAAGGCTGCCAACCAAGTGCGCTCACTCTCGAAATGTGCATCTCGTTCCCTGTTCGCGGCAAAGCTCAGACCACATCAGGACATACAACTTCGGGGCAGTAGCAACCCTTCATCGGCGCTATGTTGATGCACACCTGTAATCCGGCATTGACGTGATCACTACCAGTGCCAGGACTAGGTACTGGCACGGGAGTAGTCGATGGCGACAGTCCGCAGCAGCAACAAGGTTGATTGAGCCATAGAACTCGTCCGACGCTTGGCTGCACTGACACTGCCACTATAAGCACGGCCGATGTAACAATACGCATCTAGACAGCCTTTTTGCAACTGTACTACCGGCCAATCCTGTCCCTTCAAGGTCAATGGCGTTTTGTTCTGTCTCTCCTCCCTGGCCAGTCGAGCCTCCTAAGCTAGTGAAGCGGCCTGCTGTAACAAGAAAGCCGTATGGTGAGATTTCGCGGCTGACAGACTTTACACTCGCCCGGCAACTTTTTCCTCGTCATTCAGCTTCGTATTAACCCTAGCTGATTGCTATGAGAAAAGTAACGAAACTTTTTGTTTTGTACCTGCTGAGATATGATGAAAGTGAAGAAATCCCTTTCACCTTGAGACAAGTGACAGAGCCGACATTGGATAAAGTTTCCAACTGGAATGCGACACAAAATAACTGCCTGCCAAGACGCCTCCAGTCTTTCCTTAGACCACCTCTAAGGGTCGTCGGCCGTGGCCACCAGGAATGCACGTAAGCCTATTCCGATAGGCGAATAACAAGTCATCTCAGTCGGGATGGTGCATAGCCAATGCCGCAGGTTATATAGTAGGCAAAGCCAGACACGGCAATGGATTCAGTAACCTAGACTTTGATATATGACAGTCAAATAATGTTTTGCCAATTTGATTGTAAAAGAAGAGAACAATTTTTTTATTAAACAATACGTACAGTCAGAAAAGTTAACTCCCCAAGGTGAAACGATTAACCCGCCCACTTCAGCTACAGCCATCTATCAGAGCCGTCAACAACCTTCATCTGGGGAACATTACCATCAGGACCACGAGTAGGCTGCACAGCCTTGCTCTGTGGAAGAGCGGCGCCCCCGTCAGCGGCACGCGTCGGTTGAATCTCCTTGGTCGGAGGAATCCTGGCGTCACCACCATCATAGACAATGGTAGGCTTGATGGGAGGACCTTCGGGACCACCAGGAGCAGGATCAACAATCTTGCTGGTCATGCGAGGGCCATCAAGGCCGGTAGGGACAGGGTCAATAACCAAACTGGTGAGTCTAGGACCGTGGTCCTCATCATACGGATCAACAATGTTTGTAGGTTGGGCAATAGTCGCATCATCGCTCTTGTAGACGATGGTGGGCTTGATTCTAGGGCCATCTTCCTCGTTGGCAGGCGTGGCTGCGGGCTTGCAGGGTGAAGCCACGACGGAGGTGACGGCGATGCTGGCGAGGACGAAAGATAGCTTCATTGTGATAAAGCGTGTGTACGGTAGTTCATATATAAGATGGGAAGAGAGATTTGTAAAAGAGCAATAGTCTAGAACCTGATGTGATATCAATTCATGGTTGGGAATGTAGTTGCCTTTTATGTTGTTCATCACATACCCCATTCCAACGTCTTGACAGGACAAACATGACATCAACCTCGCCATCGGCTCATATCCCGCCCGCAAGCCTAGATCTCACAAGCGGACTCACTGGTCCAAAAACCTACTAAAATGAGAATACATGACAACTCTAGTCAGCCCCAACCAGTGCTGGCCAAGACATTCTAATCCCATTCAGTGCCACATACAGACTGCAGGCAGATACAGAATAATCACCAAAAAAAAAGGAAACACAAATCGACCCGAGGTTGTTCAAAAGGCACCAGTTTACCCCGGATTATGCTGCCAAGTGCCCATTTAGCTTTGCATCGCCACTGCCTGATATTCTGCCCGGAAACTCTAAGTTGCGCGACAGCTGCTAGATGTGGGAAGCGATACTATTTTCCAAGACTTTTGGTGATTCTCGTCGATGGAGTCTTGGATTGGATCTAAGAGCTGTTGACTTTTACTGCGCCGAGTTGCTGTATCTTGGCGAGTTGGACATTCCACGATTGGCATGATAGCTACACATGTCCCAGAGATAATGCAATGTAATGGCATATACTTTGCACTGCGAAAGCACTTCACTGTACGAGCTTAGCAAGAGGAATCACGTACAAGACATCATATAAGTTAAGTAAATAGTAATCATTTGATTTCATACCCGCCATTCTGCGGCAAAGTACTCCGTACATCGCGTCGTATTTACTGCAACAATGACTCTCCCTTCAAGGGAGCAATACAGCAATGACAAAATAGCTAAAATGAGACAGGAAAAAGCAAGTACAGTACGATCGATCCGTCATAGTTCATTCATCCGTAGCCTAAAACACCAGTCCCAATCAAGAAAAAGAAAATCCCATTTTACCGTAGACGCCAAGCCCTTTTGAGGTGCCCATTAAGCTGTAACCCATCTTTCTGTCGAATTATTCATGATCCGGGAACGGGAAGAATAGGGTACAGAGAGTTGCCACCCTCCTTGGCACGGACAGGACCCAGAGGGCTCTTGGGACCCTTGGAGTCAATGTCCATCGCATCAGCCTCGGCTTCGCGTCTGGCTGCAGCCTCCATAGCTTCAGCGTACTCGCCACGGCGGAGGCGACCTTGGATGAGGGTGCGCAGAGCTTCGATGGTGCGCATGTTCTCCAACCAGCGGTCGTACTGCTCATCACGCTCACGAGTAGCATCGCTGATGTCAGAAGCATCAGAAGAAGGAGAGCTGACAGACATGGCATCGCTAGCCTTGGGGGTAGTAGCACCGCTAGGTTCCTCGACAGCAGAGCGAGGAGGAGCTCCGCGCTGCAGAAGACCACCAGAGTAACGGCGGCGCTCGCTGTTGTCAAAGCTAGGACCCAGAGTGGCAGTCGTGGACTGACCGTATCCGTGACTGACAGCGGGAAGGCTGGTGGGTAGCGTGGGGTACATGATGGAAGATGTAGTGGAGCTGTGGCGAGACTGAGGAGACAAGCCAGCAGAGGACATGTCAGATGCAGATGGGCTGGGAGAGTGGCCAGAAGTGTAGGACATGGAGCTGGATGGTGGCGTGACGGCGGGAGTGCCGGTGGAAGAAACGCCAGCAAGAGGCGAGTGCATGCTGCCAGCAGACATGGAGTGGTAGCCATCGGCACTTACGGGGACGCCAAGGCTGGGAGAGCCACGGTGCATGGGAGATGGGCTGTGACGGAAGCCACCATAGTCACCATGAACACCGGCAGTGGCGTGGCTGGAGTTCTCGTAAATGGTTTCTGTCATCTGACCAAGCAGGTTGTCCATCTGCACAAGGTCCTTTTGGGTGCGGACGTTTGGCATAGGCAGGTAGTACTGTTGAGCAAGAGGGTTCTGGGCAACGGCAGCTCCAGAGCCAGCCATGGCATGAGCTTGAGGCTGAGGCATGTACTGTTCGGTGCCAGCCATGGGGCCACCACTGGGCATGGAGAGAGCGCCGTGGAGGGGTAGCAGAGAGCGGCCGATATCAGCGTAAGAGCTGGGATCAATTTGGCGGCGCTTGGCGTTGCTGAACCAGTCGTCAACGAGATCGTAGGTGCGCTTGCGGTCATAACCACCACCACCGGCGGCAGCGGCGCTGTAACCCAGATGCTCAGTGCGAGGAGTGTTCATGGGAGGCTGGCTGAAGTAAAGGCCGTAGTTGGTAGAAGGCTGAGGAGCATAGTAGCCGCCATTGTGGGCACCGGGGCCGAAGCCAGAGTGACCAGAGCGCATATGGCCATTGTGATCGTAGTAGCTAGGAGCCTTGGTCTGGTGAGTGCGGTAGTTCATGCCACTCTGCGAGTCGTTTCCACGAGATAGAACGGAGTCGTCGGCATGGGTCTTGACATGCTTCTTCAAGTCCTGCGGGCGCTTGAAAGACTTGCCGCAAAGATCGCATTTGTGAGGCTTAAGAGGGACGTGAACACGGATGTGAGAAGTAATGTGGTCACGCTTGACGGTAGTTGTGCGGCAAGCGTTCCATTGGCAGGTCAAGCTCAAATTGTTGGTGCTCTTGCGGCCGACATGGCGTTCACAAATGTGGTCCTAATAAAACAATCCCAGGTCAGCAAAATGTGTTTTTTTTTTTTTTTGACTTTGTCGACAGACGACTGCGTTGCGCTGCTTGTGCCTTGTCGGCGGTCGAACTTACATAAAGGATCTCTGGGGTCATAAACTTTTGACCGCAAGCGTTCCAGCGGCAAGTCAAGTTGTCGTCGGCAGTGTTTAGAGAAGAGCTAGAGGCGCTGGAAGGAGCAGGAGTTACACTCTTGGAGTCGGTTGGAGACCCCGACGATTGGTCGGTAATTTGTGCAGACATGGTGGCCGAGAGATGGGGGTGCTGTCGGTAGAAACTCCGAGGAGCGTGAGTGCGTGCCGGTGTGTATAAGCGCGATCTCGGATGCAAGACGCAAGACGATGTATTAGAGATAGCGGAAGCGGTTTCCGAAAAGTTGGATTAAAAGGAAGGTCTGAGACTTCTGGAATCGGAAAGATGCAGGAACAGAAAGGAAGAAGTAAAAGATCTGGAAATCTGGGGATTAAGAAATAAAGCCTGTTGAAAAGCGTTTCGGGGAGGGCGGTTTTAGCATTCTATACTCTGAACGTGTGGATGTGGGATTTTGCGAAGGGGGCGAGCGGAATTTCTTGGCGGGCTTGGCAAACGCAAGAGAGTAATACTGATGAAAAGTACTTAGCAGAGGGTACGAATAGCCATAGGGCGCAAAGTACCTGCTAATGGAAGTCTGAAATGATTTTCGGCGGAGCTGGCAATGCCAAGAGACGCCAAGTCTTGGCACCTCTTGGCATTGGGTCCAGTGTCCCCGTCGATTGGCTTGGGACCCATACAAAGGCTCACAGAGTGCACCATTGCCGCCTCAGCCACTACGGTCCAGGCCTTGTGTGACAGAATCATGGAGACGATCAGAATACGATCCTGGGACTGTACATGTAACGGAAGCAAGGACTGGGAAAGGACTATGAAGTAATAAGTGCAACGCTGTGAGGTGTTTGCCTCCAGGTCGTCACGTCAAGTGGTTCGAGTGGGAGTCGTAAACAAAAGATTAAAGTGAAATGGAATGCATAACGTATAATAAATCATATAGTCATAAATGAAATAAATTAAATGGGGAAGCGAACGGTGCACCGCCTGCACCGCCTGCACCGCCTGCAACGCCTGCACCAGCTTTGTTGCTTTAACGTATGTGTGTGGGATAAATGTCCATGACATGACAGTCGAGTTTAAAAAGCTTAGTTCATCCAGCAGGCTAATGATTAAATAAACTACGGTAATTAATTAAACACTGCCCGACAGATCATCCGGCAATGTGACTTGCATCTGTTAATAAAAAGCAGAATTGATTGACACTGCCAAACCCTATTCCTTTGGGGCGAGTCATATTTACAACCTGAAAGCCTCTTCCTTAATCGTACCATGATCAGCGCCCAGTTTCGCGACCATTTTGGTTGCGTGCGATACTCTCAATGGCCTAATACAGTATCGATTCGCCGTGCCGCACCCCTGTGTCTCTCTACCTTAATGCACAAAACCAATATTGGACTATTTCCGGTGAAGCCAACGCACTGGTTGCTGGACCACTTGGGCCAATCAGACTCACTAGTCTCCTTTAAAGTGCGCGGTAAGGTTTACGAGTCTCCATCTACCGACTCTTCCGGCATCGCAGAAGCCATTATGAATCATGTTTGTTTTAAACGACGGTCTCCATCTCGAATGTGAAGCACAGCTACGGCCAATATGCCAACGTTAAAGGCTCAAGCGGTGCCTGAAACTGTAAAACATTAACAGCTCCCCTGTAGCTATTGTGTGATTAATGCGCCGTTATTCAGAAATCAAGCTTTTGTCTTGGCGCCCAGACATTCATGGGGTGCTAATCCTCTTGGTGCTAATCCTCTTGCTCCGCCCCAAAAGACTGTGGTCTCTGGTCCGCCAAGACCTAGACTGCCAAGCAATAAACAAGCAAGCCAAGACAAAATGCCAAGCTTTAACAAGAAGTCGCTAATCCCACCCAGACCTGGTCATTCTGCAGCACTCTCATGCTCTGTCTGATTCTTACTCTGACTGTCCTTCCTCTGTATCTGTGCATCGTCATGCGCACCACCTTACTCCCACAACACTATCACACCATAGGTATCGTCGAATCACAGCCACCGCCCATAAATCCATTCATAACATAAAAATCCAACATCGCCTAGCACCATACATTCCCCGCACCCCTTGCAAAGCCTAACAATTAAGCTACACAACCACATGCTCTCAAATTAGGCTAACCTTTCCAGCTGCCATGTCCGTTCTAGCGTTGGTACCTTTCCGGTGAAGCTGACCTGGCTGCATGCACGACCTCCTACTACCAAGCTTTTATTTCGTTTAGCCTCCGTTGAATTCTCCTCTAGCTCAGCCTGGTCTGACAACTTTTATCCATCATCTCCCAAAGGATCCCGAGCAAGTCTTGGGTCAACAGTTTGTAATATCGGACCTTTCGGTGTTTTTTCCTTCGTACTGGTACGCGTATATGCATGCTACGTATGGCTATCTTCCCGTAGCTTCCGCTGCCCAATTTTATCCCAGAATACACCAACTATTCGCCGAATAACACAAGTACATTGCCCCAGCATTCACTGATTCATTCACTTTCATTGCACTGTCCACCTTATCAGTCTTGGCCCACGTGTCGCCATGAAGTATTGTTGACGCGGCTGCCCAGCAATCTAATTACAGCTTTTAATATCGAAACAGCCTACTAATTCTCGCCAAGTCTGCACAAACAGCTGATCGTCTCAACTGCCATCTTCAGCCAAGCCTGCTGCGCCCTGGTCCATATCTCTTAGCATACTGCCCGCACCGTCCTCCACGCTACGCAAGCACCAACCCAAAAGCCTCTGACCCCAATACCCACCAGCCCTTGCTTGGCAAACCATACCGAAGAATGGGCCAAGACTTCTCCAAGTTGCCCGAAATCTCTTGTCTGTTAATCCTGTGTCGACATACCCCCCCGGCTCTTGGCTTCCCCCTTCACCTCACATGCAATTAAGCATTGCTGGGTATCGTCATGTCTCGCTAACTAGCCATCCTTGGCTTCCTAACGCCCTTTTGATCAGCATGCTCAGCATTATTATGCAAAGTGTTGCCAAGACGTTGTAAATGGTACCCTGAATGCAGTACGATGAGAGTATATGTCGTGTCCATCTACTAGTACTTCGTATAATGGTGTGAATGGCGATGCTAATGAATAATATCACATGTTGAGAGCCGTAGAGTTGAAAGGACAGTGAATACTTCCATTATGTATTGAATATGTAGCACTCTCGAGGTCGAAAGGCTGGGAAGCTACCTACTACCAAGCAGTCAAAAACTCTCTCTCCAAAGAACATCATCCTCTTGCATGTCCGAGTCGCAGCAGCTGCCGTACCGCCTTTCTGCGCGACTACCCTGAGCCCAGCCTCCAGGTCTTGCTTGTGAATGGCTACACAACATGATACTTCAGGCGTATCAGTCATCGACACATTTATCAAAAGCGTTTCGTCCACATCCATTCCAAATCACTACCCATCCATCTCTATAAAAGCTCCGTTACCCTCCGTAACAAGGGCTATAATGAAAGTATTAAAAGTTCGCAAAGCAAAAGAGGAGAGTTGCAAAGACTCTGAAGATCCCATGGCTGAAACTAGAACCTGTACCTAGTGCGCCAAAGCTGCGAAGCTGAAGACCCATCCGATTTCTTTCCTCTGAGAGCCGAGTACACAGATATGCCTGTTTTACAGCTAATATTGAAATGTTGAATGACTCGTGCAACATGTATGTTCACCTATAGCAGGGTCCTGGCAAAGCCAATGAGCAATCATTCTGTGTCTCTTGGTTGGTTGTTCTGCAGAGCAGAACCAAAAAGTGGCCAGCAAGATTTCTTCAAGAGAAAAGCTTTCCATATTGTTAAAGGTTGTTGTGCTCCCAAGGGGTATCAAAAGATGGTGAAGAAGCTGTTGCAGATATTCGGCAACCAAAAATAGCAAAAAAGAAAGAAAGAGAAAAAAAAAGGGAGATAAGAGAAAACGAATTTGATCCGAACCGTGTCATCGTAACCGTGATATTATTTTTGCTTTTGTGAGTCCAAAGGTCGCCGCCTGGAATCACCCCAAATGACACGCATTCCGTTTGGAGCCAGCCAATAGACAAGCTCATCTTGCATCCCATCCATTTTCCCTTGCTTTAAAAGGAAACCGAAAAAAAGTTTCCATTCCATCCGTAACGCCGTACATGCAATAGTGATATTATACAGAACCAAGTCGTAAAAGAGCCTCAACGGCCTCGCGCTCTTGGGCGTCAGACGCCTCTGCGAGCGCGGTCAAGTCGATGCCTGAAGCAGGAGGTGGGCGCGCCATGCCGGATCTACCAGAGAAGGATCGCAGCCCACCGGGGGTATAAGTGTTTGGAAGAGCATTCTGACCAGACAGGGCTGCTTCCATAGTAGGGTACGATTCCGCTCGAAGAGCAGCGGCACCCATTGCAGCCCAGTCTTCATCGTCAGTAACATCCTCGGGATCGTCATTCATGACGACATCGTCGTCAGGAGCCTCAGAGCAGGACGCCGATACTGAACCGTCCAGAGACATGTTGTCAGCCTCGTGCTCCATCATGTAGACGTTGTCATCGTCGTGAGAGAAGTGAAAGGACTCTCCACTGGACCCGAGCGTGTTTGCCTTGCCCCGGTTGTGGGCCCTCAAGGCGCCCTTGGAGATTGGAATACCGCCTTCGAGTGAATTTGGAGGCGTCGCAGGGCGATCACGCGCTACCTGGCCTCTTCGACGGGCATTCCATCTTCCCCAACCCACCTTTTCGAAGTCCACCTCTACTTCAACACCACCTCCGTCGCCTCCTCCTCGGCCCTCGAGGGCACCAACGACCAGTCTCCGTGCCTTTGTCGGTGGAATGCCAGAGAAGCCTGGTACCGACGTTGTCAAGTATCCCATTATATGTCTGATCGCCAAGGGACCGTGGTTGAGCAAGATCTCTGGCAAATGATGTTTCGCAAGCAAAGCACAGGTGATTGCGCCTGACGCTTCGTAAGCTGGGGATACAGAACGTTCCAGGCCGTCGGCGTCTTCATGGAGGTCCAAGTCCGAGTCGATAGCCTCGAGCTTAGCCTTTTGAAGTTGTGCCTTAAGGCCGTGGGCTGGCAAGGCGGGAGAGATGGAGTTGGGAGGAGTCGGGAGGATTTGAGATCGTGCCACAGTCACCGGGTCACTCATGGTCGCTACAACAGTGAAGTTGTCTCGACTCGGAGAGGACTGGGGAATATCACGAGCAGCTGCTGCCATAGAAGCCATGTTTACTGATAATAAAAGCGAAGGGCTTCAGAACAAAGTCTATAGTAAGGCAATAGAAGTCAGTAAAGACGTTGCTTGTGATGTAGCGTATAGGCGCGTGTAGGAGTGTAAATGTGTCGCGTAGATAGATGGTTGAACAGGAGAGAACAAAAGGAAGCGCAGCAACCAAATGCTTGGATATATACGAAGACAAAAAAGGGTAAAAGCCAACACAAAGTTTGCCAACTCAAGAGTATCAACTCGGTCGTGCGGTTGAGTCACGCTCGGCTGCAGGGAAATAGGTACGTACCGAATGTCCTGAAGCTTTATGCGGGCGGGCTTGAATGTTTGGCTTTGGTATCAAAGATGTATTAGGCAGGTTGGCGGAGCTGACGCGACTCTCTGGACTGTGACAGATGACTCGATGCGAATCGTTTGGGATTTGATGCGTTGTTGTTGATTTGCTTTGAAGAAGAAAGAAGGAAGAAGGAGGGTTGGCCTGTCGCGGAGCGCCGACTGGTATTAAGGATGCGCCAGGCCACCACCACGGGCAGAACAGGCTCGGCAGGAGCGCGCGACAGCAGCAACAGGAGAGTGACTGTGACTGACTGGAGAGACTCCAAGGCAGAACCACGCCTCCTGCTAATCACACACCCTAATCCGCGTCCGGCGGGTGCTTACCAAACCGATGATACACGTGGGTTACAGCGATTCTTGTGGTAAGAGCTATGTACCACTTTAAGCAGTGGTGTCGTCACAGTGGAGGGTAGGGTGGCCATAAGGATGGGCGGAGGGGGGTGAGTGTAGAGGGTGACGCACATCCCATGACCCCCAGCCGCTTTTGTCAGGAGTGACCCGAAGTGCCATCTTGCTAGAATGGATATTCAGTATGGGGCTTCCGTATGGTGACAAATTAACTAGAGCATATTTCTTCTTATTTACGCTGAGTCACGTCCTCAATTTTATAGTCGCCTACAGTGACATCCAGAAGAACTAGGAATAGCACATGCATTGAGCCCTGGTCGCTGATTGATTGAACGGCAGGTCTAGACACTCCATTGTTTTATTCGATTCGCGCAACAGTCATCGCACACTAATAACAGGACAATCGACTTCCTTCGTCTCTGCGCTTTCTGGCTAATCCTGTAAGCTGACCAGAGCGAAATGCAAGGTACCAGGAGCACAAACACACACCTATTACACACATTGACCAACGGCGGGTTTGCAACTGAATCAGTAGCAATTAAGAATGGCCCCCTTTCCCCCTTTCTTGTTATAATTAGCCTTCATTATACTGAATGGAGGAGGTCTTATTCGGTGCCCTCCTGTTTGTCCTCCCTCTGAAGGACGCACGTTTACGCTCCACGGAAATTCAAAATTTGATTAACACAACAATTCAGGTCTTGGCTCGTATGCTTTGTCATAATATATCCGCAAACGGTTTGCCATTTTCACTATATATATATATATATTTTTTTTTGGTGTAGCGCCGTGCGATGCCATCCCCAGATTGCATTTGCGATCGGGTGTCTCGTGGCCACTGAGACAGCCAACGTGGTCATAATATTGGGCGGGAGGTCTCTTTTGCAATAGGCGTTGGAGCCACTGAAAGCTCAGCGCTCCAGAATTATTGTTCAGTGGCTTTACGGGACTAGCAGTGCTGAACGGGCTATTTCCTGGTGTCCAACGTGAACTAAACACGCCCAAAACGAAGGCTTATCCCAGCGCACCCCCCTCTGGAGAGTTGCAACGTCTTTCTACTCGCCCACTTTTCCACCTGCAACCACTCTAGCTGGTCCAGCAGGGGTATGCATGAGGGGCTTAGGCTGGGAGAGCCTGTTCATGCCCAACCGAACAGCCCTGAACAGTTCTGTACACTCGCTGTAGACAGTAATTACTACAGCGCTAGACGCATCCTCCCTTCGAGCTTTACAGAAACTGCTTATTCAATTGCGGTCTGTAGGCGGTGATGCTTGCCAGTTATAAGTTTGTATAATCACCAGTTACTGAATCGCAACATTCGCCTTAACTATAAATGCACAGTCTTGACTAAAGCGTCGTTATCATGAGCATCTTTGGTCTCTTGCCAATTTAGCCTCAAGCATTGCTGCAACTAACACGCCCCTCCTCGTCCCCGCGTTGGCTGTACTCATCCCTCACTTTTGACTCCATAATCTCCACTGCCCAGGCCGAAGCCACCCATCTTTGCCTGTGCCTTTTTGACTCTTGAGTTGTCGTGGTCGTCGTCACGATGCGATGCTGTGCTGTGCGATGCTATGCCTCAATTGAGAAAGTCGCAGTGGATTACCTCGCACATGTTGCCCATCATTCGACCACAGCTCGTCCCACTCTATTACCATCACCATCCATTTGCTGCGCTATATTGGGGCCGTTTTGCAGTTCCAGTCCCAGGTCCAGTTCTAGTTCCAGTTCCAATTCGGTAGCCTGTCAACTCCGCTTCGGCGAGTTATTTTCGTCCACAGCCCGATGGTGACGCACGAACAGGACACGAGCGTCACCATCTTGATTGCCTCTCACTAACGCTCTCTCTTAGCGTCTCATCGAGAAAAAGTTAAACTAGTTTTCCTTGATTTTCGTGTCTTTTTCGTGTTCTTTGTGCGCCCACAATCTGACGTCGTGGCAGTCTTACAGAATGTCTTCTCAAGTACGTGCACACTAAGGTAAATGGTTAGCTTTGCTATGCTAGTCCATTGTCCGCCAGCCCAACACTACTTGATAGGAGCGATGCATGCATAACACTGGAGGCGGCGACAAATCACACGATACACACGATAGAAAACAACCCGGTCTGTTTCTGCCAACTAAATGTGTCAAACCCATCCCTTCAACCTCTCTAGGGCTCCAGGCTCGTCGGCGGAGACCCTGCCCTAGACATGCATGCTGTACCGTCACAGCTGCAGTTTGCGGATGCATTGAAGATATCGCTCACTGAGTCCGCTCGCCATCACTGTCTGGGGCGTGTGCTTACGCCCCTTCCATAATTATTACCTGCTGTAGCCGTTGTGCGTCCCGAAATGGGCCTCTATTTTTCGCTCCTCCGACCGACCACGACTATTGAAAGTTCAGTTCCGGTCCGTGTCCCGATGTTATCGTCACGTTGGCGTGATGGCGAAATCTTATACGGCCTTGAAGCGATGCGACAGTATGTGGCATTTGTCATAGATTGACATGGCTCATTGACCATTTTTTGCTACAGTTGCTGTGATGCTCTTACGCGACTACACGCAAGCCGTTATTATTTCTAGCCTAGCTGTCTTACTGATTGGCGTTACGTATTTGGTCTTTTAGTCCGTAGATTGTGACACCGGAATTGACAATCATTATCATGGGGGGGATGGCCGGCTCGGCATATCAAGACAAAGGCATTGGAATAATCAGTCTTGTTACTTGTTTTGCCGCAAACAATCCTCATCTAACGGTACTTGATCATGTAAATCGCGACCTTGTTCGCCCCAGCTCACACTGGTGGCCTACCGAACACAAACTCGCGACAAGCAGCCCTCAGCACATCCAGCCTTTCTTGGCTCTGCATAAAGACTTGGCGATACTGAGATATGCTTTCGCGGAGCACGAGCTCCTTGGTGATACGGCCATCGCAGATGGCCTTCATCTTCAGTTCCATCTCTTTCCGCAAGAACGGCTTCCCCAAGCTGGTTTCAAAATTCATTCGATCGAAGCCAAGTATCAATGCCACTCCGAGCTGAGTAGGCACAAACACTCTTATTCCCCCTCGTCCGCCTCCTCTAGCGCCTCCCCCACGCCCTCTTGTAGCGCCGCCTCGTCCGCGGCCTCTTCCGCGGCCTCTTGAGGCTAGTCGTTCTGGCGGTTCATCGTCGTCATCCTCGACGACTTGTCCAGACCTGTCAATAACCGCGACATATTCTCGATCTTGGATTTTCTGGATGTGCTCCGCCATAGTGGCATCGGTGCCGATCCCATTGGCGTCCATGAGAGCAATAAGGTCCGCTTCTGTCAAATAGTTCGGCGGTGATGTCTTTCCTTCAGTCATCATAGCCTCTGTTGGTTCAAACTGTTCACCAACAGTGAACTTGGGAAGTTCGGGGCTGTCGTTCCATTTTTCATATACAAACACTTCCAAGTAGTTTTTCTCCAGTACAATGACTCCATGTGCACTGAACATCTCATCTCCATATTGCAGGTCAATCTCCGTTGCCAGTCCCTTTGCGTCGTCGGAACAGCACGCCAGGAAACGACGCACGATATATTCATAAAGCCGTGATTCGTCCGCGTTCAGGACACTCGGTGATGCGTGCGAAATTGGATGAATAGGAGGGTGCGCTTTATCATCATGCTTGCCTTCTCGTGGCTGTTGAAATCTTCCATCAGTAAGTTCCTGGGCAAACGTACCCCATCGCTGATCAGGTGTTTGCTTTTGAACAAGAGCTCTCAAGTTCATGCCCCTGTCAAATTTATCCGTTTCAGTACGGGGATAGCTGATGAACCCTCGATTATAAAGATTCTCCGCGATCGTCATTGCTTGCTGTCCACTCATTCGTAGCATGCGCGTCGCTGCTTTCTGAAGTTCTACCGTGGTCAACGGCAGAGGCTTGAATTTCCGAGTCGGCTTTTCCTGTACTTTGGTAACTTTAGCCTTTTTGGCAGCAAGGCATCTTTCATATAGAATAACGGCCGCAATATGGTCAAACAAACGATTTCTCGCCCAACTAAACTGGACTTGCTTCCCTTGCCGGCTGTGCATGAGTTTGATACTCCAGAATGCTTCCGGCACAAAGGTTTTGACTCGAAAGTATCGGTCTACAACGAATCCCAACGTGGGAAATTGACAAGAGCCTCGTATGCTGTTAGCCAACGTCGCTAAAAGCGTCGCTAGTACCTACCGTAACTCAACGTCAATTCACTCATCGCACCGCCCAGTGGGCGTAAGCTATTTGTCATAAAGCGTGTGAATGCGTACCCGATCCTCAAGTCGAGCTCAATTCTTGTAGCAACTGCGTTGACCTGCTTTTCATCCAAGTTTGCCAAACGTCTGGCAGCAGAAAGAACATGACTGGAGGCAAAAATCAACATTCGTCATCAACTTGGCAAAGCGGCCTGACTTACGCTCTCTCAACATTGCTGAAACGTGCCCGTTTGACCTGTATACCTGGATTGCCCTTCTTGGCTGCATCCACGATCTCCTGACCGATGTGTTCTCCCTCGCGATCACAATCTGTCCATATCACGAGCAATCTTGCATATCTCGCTTGAGTTGCAATGTTATCTGCGATATTCTTTTTATCCTAGATTAAAGGTCAGATGAAAGCATCGATGGAAGTACTCGATTAGCGCCTCACATCGGAAATATTGGTAATTATCGGAGCCTTGAACAACGATTCTGGAGGGGGATAGTTCCAGTTCTTAAATTCGCTGGTGAACTCGACGTTGGTGAGATGGCCAGACACCGCGGTCATTGTAACCGAGCATGGACCCCATGACTGACCAAAATCGAAGTCAAAAGAGTAGTTTTTGATATATTGATTTGAAGTGTTACGCTGAGAGCAATCTTTGTTAGCAGACTTTGACATCGGGTATAGTGAGGGCAAGGATTACCGTTTGATATTGGCCTCCAGAAAGATGGCCTGACACAGCTTTCGATATGGATGGCTTCTCAGCCACACAAAGTACTTTCATTCTCGATTATTGTCAGATAAAAGGAATCTGCCTTGTCGTATTAGTGATCCTCTGGACTAGTTGCTCTGCGGCGTATTAAACGCGTAGCCCAAGCGGTCCAACATTCCTAGGCAGCCCGTGGAAGCATGACCAGAAATGATCTCAGCGTATCCTCTATTGCTGCTGCCGATTAGTGAATCCGGTACTTTATTGAGGAAGGTTCTTAATGGTGTATCGCTGGGACATGCAATGTTGTTGAGGGGCGTTTGAGAGAACCGCGTTAAGAGGTTCACAAGTCTTACCCACTTTGGGCGGCGCACTGGTAATTCACCCCCACAAGGGCTCGACTACAGGCAAGTTTGAGTTGCAAAGTATACAATGAAAATGTCACAGAAATCGATAGAAAACTTTTCATCTTTTATTTGTGGTTCAAATCAAATGGCAAGTAAGTAACAAGAGACTTTCGCTTACATATGATTACATAGCCCCTTTATATTACACTTGGCAGTCTTCACCTAGACTTATAGAACTCATCAGCATCAGTCGTGCTAACGTCGGAGACTTCCGACTGTGCTTGATCAATCAAGCCTAGTTTTGAGAACCGAATCTTGAACCAAAAATCTCGTCTGTCCCCTCCAAGAGCCCCAGAAAGCAAATTCTTCTTTAGGTCTCGTACAAACGTATTGTACATGCCCGGCTCCTCGAAGTTGATCAGCTCTTCTCGCATCGCCCCTATGCACTCAACCGCTTGTTCATATTTATTGCCTGCGAAGCTATCGGTTATGAGTGAGCGAATAATGGTTCCCATTTGCTTAGTAGCATCCTGTATTTCTTCCATTTGGTCTGATGCAGCCAGAGCTCGCTTGTAATCTGGAACTGCGTTCTCCGGCGATACTTTGCCCTTACTTTCTCCTCCAAGGAGAGCATCAACATCTAGGCCAGAAATTGGTTTAATAGCTTCTCGCTTGTATCTCCCCTTGGCCTTCGGAGGAACTTTCTTGACCTCTGCAGTCTCAATCAAAGTATCGATGTGCCTCTGAGCTTTCTGTACTAAATCTTCAGGAGGTGAAGCAAACCGCAACAAGATGGAAGGGGTATCTGGAACAGGCTGGTTTGGGTGAACAGCTCTATGCTTCACTGCGCTGGTTATTCGGTGGATAGATGGATTGAAGGTCTCATCTGCTGGTGCAAATTCTGCTGGATTACCCTCGTCATCGATGCCATACGCTGAAAGATCCATAGAATCCACATAGTCGCTCATCGCCTCGTTTAATTCATCCGTGGGCAATAATCGATGCTTCATAATAGTCTGCCCAGTGATGGTGATGACTTTGTCCAGTGGTGGAAACTGGTATTGCCGCACGTCCTCTGCGAAAGGCAATGGAATGTCATAAAGGCACTCAAAATCAGGCTCAATATGAGGAGCCAGTAGCACCAGGGTTGGGTCCTTGCCATCCTTTGTCACTATTCGAGCCACTGCATAAGATTCAAGCTCTGACAGAGCCCAGACCAGTGAGGACATGGCGAGCTCAGACTTTTCGTCAAACTTGCGAGCGTGTGTAATCCCGACCTCGCCCATGTTGAGGAATGGTTCATACTAGGGCATGTAAGTTAGCTATGAATTGCGAATACAAAATGGTGGAAATTACTTTGCTCCAAGGAATAAAGCCAAGGATTGAGAAACTCTTGAGCGTCTCAATCTTCGTGATGTTGTACTCTGATTCACTAATGTGAACGGCCGTTCTTCCATATTCGTATCCCTTCGCTAATGATTCGAACTCGACATCTTTCTTCCCCCCGGGGGCATCTGGATCATTGACCTTGTAAGTGCGTGCTTGCTTCACGGCCGAAAACTCGACGCCTTCCATAGGGTCATCATCTAATGTTTGGGTGGATTGGGTGCCTTGTTCTGCCTTCATAACTACCGTGCTTGCTGTCAGAGGTCTAGCCAAGTGCGTTTTGAAGTATCTTTCCACATTGATGTTCATGGCAGCAGGGAATTTAGAGGGATCGCCTAATGTTAATGTGCCGTCATACGACTTGTATGGCTTGACTGTCTTGACGCGCGGTGTTTCAATTTCGTCAATGGCTTCCACGATGGAAGCGAAAACGCCATCGCTGCAACTCTCGACCAAAGACCTCAATGATTTCTCATTTTCGGCCTAAATGTGTCAGTTATGTAGATGGTATATAAACACAAATAACTGACCTTTATTGATGATTTGTCTTCCTCTTTAAAGCCGTATTCAGGGTCGTCAAAATCAACGCCGCTTACATGGTCAGCATCAGCCGCGTGCCACAACAGAACTATGTACCTACAGTACTGTAAGTTGAATATTGGAATCGTTCATCTTCTTTGCAATGTCTCCAATGTCATCGGCGTCTATGGCACCTTGGGCATCAGTCACCAAGACAATCTTTCGAACCCACTTGAGTTTCTTCGTGAATGTGTCAATCATGTCGACGGCGAGGACAATGGCGGAGATTGCGTCGCCAGACCAGGTAGAGCTAGTCTTGATAGAGTTCTGCAAAGTCCTAAGAGACGGCATGGTCATTGGGCCAAGCTCTTGAAGAACAGACAAGTTTCCATAGCCGTCGTCGCTATCCAACTTATTGCTCGTCTCGTCAGTCCTCAAGCCAATTACACCAACACACAAAGTTTTGCGATTTGATGCAACAATATCTGTGATTTTGTCCCAAACATAACGCATGCTCCAGTCCAAATCGGATTCTTTGCGGCCAGAGTGAGCTTCGGCCATGGACGCACCGAGGTCCAGGACGAATACGGTTGCCTCCTTATCCGCCATGATGACAAAAAAAAAAAAGAAATGTGCGAAGGATTAGATTGATACCCAGCGATGAAATGGGCGAATTTTAGTGGCCCATGTGGAAGCGGTTGGCCTTTTAAAGAGTGATTGGTGTTCTTGGACTCCAGGCGCCAACCGTTTAGGCAGAACACTCTCGGTCCTAACACGAAAGAGTCGCGCTGCACGTGACCAGCAGATGAGGTCACTTCGTAGTTCAACTGAGCTAGTATGTTGTGCATCATCCGTCAGTCCTTCTGTATCATTCGATTTTTTCTTTTTTCTTTTTTGGATAAACTTGCTTGAAGCAATTCAAATCATCATGGCTGGATCACTTGTATTTTCTGGAGCCCCTTATCACATTTTGGCGTGAGTTGTCCTCAATTGAATCGTCGCATACCGAGTGTTAACACGATGAAGCTATGGAACGCTGCTCGGAACGTCCCTTTTCCATGTAAATCAATTCCCCATTTATTGTGACAGAGAAAACCAAGCGGCTGACAAGTTATAGTCATTTGTGAACAGCATTGTGTTGTTCAAGCATACTGAACGTCCCGTCTTCTCTGCAGTGCAGACGAAGCTGTTCCCAATCTACTTCGGCATCCAGGCTGCCGCTCCTGTTGTCCTTGGATTAACCCTCCCCGGCAATACCCTCCTTGGGGTCTCGTCCGGAATTAATGGGCTCCTCGATGAATCCAACCGATGGGGGTCATTAGTGCCCATTGCCTCTATCTTTTTGAGCGGTTTGCTCAACCTAGTTGTGCTGTTACCCGCTTCTCGGGAAGTCATGAAGCAGCGCCAAGGTCAAGGTAAGACAGAAAGCTTGAATTTAGCCACATTGCATACGTTTACTTATTTGTGCGCAGCCAAGCGAGATGGAAAACAGTGGTACGACGAGGGCCCCAAGTCTGATGAGATGCGTGCTCTATCCAAGAAGTTTGGAATTCTCCATGGGATTTCCTCGCTTTTGAACCTCGGAACCATTGTTGCAACCATTGCCTACGGTTTTACACTGGGTTCTCGCATCCAATCACTTGCCGACAAGATTTAAAACAAATGCATTGAACAAATGCAGTGATATATTCAGCGCACTATGAACCGTATTCTATCCATATTCTCCAAGCTTAATTATACATTAGATCTCCCATGACCCGCACACCATGACGGTGTCTGAATCTTCCCTTAATGTTCCGTCTGATGCTGTATTCGTCGATATCGTGAATGCTGATGATGTTTGTGCATGTATGAAACGCTGCCAACGATAGCAGTGCTTCTACTTGGTCTTGGCAGCGCCTTTTGCCTGGAAACCCCAGTGAGATTCAAGGAGTGCCCTCTTCACCTGCTCAAACTCGCGACGGCGATCTTCTGGATCTTGAGGAACAGACCTGATTGCTGCTTCTCGTTGGCGATTGGCTTCCATTTGGCCTTGGATAGACCAGCGCACTGGAGGACGCTCAAGACCTTCTTGAACAAGGATTTCTTGTGTTGGTTTGGGGTATGGCTGCAGCATGGGTGAGAGAGGATGAATGACTGTATCCGGAACTCGGGTGTCTGTAGCTGAACAGGGTGAAGACGAGCGCGTATTATCAGCTGATTGTTCAGCCGAGGATGTTTGGCTGTCCATGGTTATTGACTCTATGTTATTGGAGGATAATTAATTCAAAATAGTGAACGTTATAATGAATGTGTAGCATGTAGGCAGTCTTGTCGGTTGTTTGCGAAGGGGGTTGAGATCTGGGGATTCACAGGCCTTTAAATAGTGATTCAATATAAGATTCAGGGAAGTTATTCAACTCAAGGTTTAGCCACATCATTCAATATTCACGGAAGTGAGTTTGATATATCAGTAGTACAGCATTGTAAAAAAGATTTTGCACCACACGAGTCGCGTTCCTCGGGAAACGGGCCGCATAGCAGCAACGACCCGATCCATAATTTACGTCAGGCTCTGCACATGGTTTCTGGTGAAATCGATATACTAGTGGATTCGAGATTGTAAGAGGAGTATTGGTTTCTTCTGTCGGCCGAAAGGCCATATCATACTTGGCGTTGTAGTATGGTATTTTCGCCACAACACCAGATATGGTTCGAGGCGTGGTGGCTGTTTTCTATAAATACGCTTTAAAGCCGTCGGTTAAGTTTTAATATTACAATATATAATAAAATTTATTTCATGTTCAATCATGCTCATCCAAGGAGGATCTGGGAACCTCTTTTCAGGAAGCTTACACCTGCTACAGGCCGCTGTCATCCACGGACACAACCATTTGGCACACCATGCAACCGGCTCTCGACTCCTGCACATTAAAATATGAGATATTGCCATATCTCAAGCAGCACAAAATTTTCCGGGCCACATACATCGTCATATTTTAGAAACGACTCAGCCTTTTTGCCAACAATAGTGAAGTTTGGTGTGGGTTCATGAATCATGACTAATCTACGAGGTTTAGCTTCTCACCAAATGGCGAAGCCAGACTTCTTTCTCACTCATCTCACTAATTTTTTTTTTCGTTTCTTCTAATAATTTTTTAATCCGTGTGTCAGAGTGCCTTTGACCAGAGAAATGACTCAACCAAAGTATTTGACCGGCGATGGAGCCGCGATCAAAGAATTCATCGACAAGTTTGATGTGCGTTATTTTGACTTCGCTTGATGGCCGCGGCTAACTTATTTTAGACGTTCCTCTTTGACTGTGATGGTAGGTGGCCTGCATTTAAGACGTCAAGGCCGAAGCTAACATTACAGGTGTTCTTTGGTCTGGTGATCATGTCTACGATGGTGTCCCCGAGACCCTGGAGCTGCTGAAATCTAAGGGTATGTTCAGCCTATACAGCGATCTAAGATATGAACTAATCAGCCGAAGGCAAGAGAACAGTATTCGTGACAAACAACTCCACCAAGTCTAGACAGGATTATGTTAAGAAGCTCGCCGCGATGGGCATTCAGTGTACTCCAGATGATGTGTTTGGCTCCTCTTATTCTGCATCGATCTACATCTCCCGCATCCTTAAACTGCCTGCCGGCAAAAACAAGGTCTTCGCCATGGGTGAATCTGGAATGGAGCAGGAGCTTGCGGCAGAGAATATTCCATACATCGGAGGAACAGACGCGAGTCTCCGAAGAGACATCACCCCAGAAGATTTTGAGAATATGGCCAACGGATCCATGCTCGATCCTGAGGTAGGTGTTGTGCTCTGCGGCTTGGATTTCCACATCAACTATCTCAAGCTTGCGCTGGGTCTGCACTATCTTCGCCGCGGAGCGGTCTTCCTTGCCACAAACATCGATTCAACACTACCCATGCACAAAGACTTGTTCTTGGGAGCTGGGTCCTGCATGGTCCCACTATCCTATGCCATCGGAAGGCAGCCGCTCGCTCTGGGTAAGCCCAGCCAAGCCATGATGGATGCAGTCGAAGGAAAGTTCCAGCTCGATCGTTCAAGGACATGTATGGTTGGTGACCGTTTGAACACGGACATCAAATTTGGCATCGAAGGAAAGTTGGGAGGTACGCTACACGTTTTGACTGGTGTTAACAGCAAAGAGGACTGGCAGAAAGATGATGCCATTGCTGTGCCTTCATTTTACGCTGATAAGCTCAGTGATTTAAAAAACTGCGCATGAATTAGACAATAGATGACTATATAAAGATAGATGATAGACGAACGAAGCACATGCTACATTACGGGTATCTCAACATGGCGCCAATTGTAACACATCATACATTCCGAGACATTATTTCTTGCTCTTCTCTTTCTCTTGCTGTCTCTTGAGCAACTCACTAGTGCGGATGATCTTGGGCTGATGGACAGGAGCTGAGTATCCCTTGATAGAAGAGGGGATGAACCGACCAACTTGCTTCTGATACTCAGCGTACTCTTGGTACTTGCCAGCTGAGATGGCTTCAGTGAGCCAAGTAGAGCCCTGAAAGAGCATGACCAACGCAAGTGATCCAGCAGCGGCCCAGCTGTAGAGAGTGTTGCTCGCATAAGCGCTCCATTGGTAGAGCACGACCCAGACAGCTTGTTCGGCGAAGAAGTTGGGGTGTCTGCTGTATGCCCAGAGACCAGTGGTGATGAATCCACGATCCAAGTCAGCCTGCTGAAAGCCCTGAGGAAGCTTGGCAGTCTTGAGGTACGAATGCTTTGCATTTTGGTAGGCTGGATATGGATCAGCGTTATTCTCAGAGTTATATTTATACATCGACAGTACATACCCCACTGCTGACCGTCACTAACCCACTCGCTGAAAACCAGGAGAATCTCAATTGAGAACCAGTATAAGTCGGAGGTGGAGATCTGAGGCTCAAACTGGGTGGACAGCATGATGACGTAGGCGGGAGCGCAAGAGAAAGCGAATAGCAGGACGCTTTGATAGAAAGAGATGAAAGTGACGTTGAAGACAAAGAATACGGCACTAGGGACCTTTCCTTTGATGATTTCCCTATCGCAAAGTTAGTCATTAAACTCAACTTCGGGCATTGATGCGAGGCTTACCATCGATAGTCCTCGGACCCAACAGAGTAGCCACCCTTGCGGAAGTAGTTGAAGGTGAGACGGATCTATGAGCAACATTGTTAAACGGGGCTGTGTCAATAACAAGACGAATGACCGCACATACACTCCAAATGGTAGTAGCGACAGCAATGAGGTCAAGACGTGCATGAGCCAAGCCTGCAAGACGGGCCCAAAGCGCAACGTGAACAACGTAGAGATTGGGCAGAATGCTCCACATGCGATCAACCTGGGAGTAGTTGCGATTGGCCTCTGAAACAATCAGGAAGATGCCTCCAAGGAAGATGGAAATGGCAAAGCCAGACATGAGAGGGTTTGTATCGATGTAGATGCGCTTCAGGCCCTCAACATCGAAGCCATTCTCCAGTAGCTTGTTTGGCAGGTCATAGAGCTGAGGTAGGAAAGGCTCTACTGTCTTGTGATAATCGGCACAGTCCTGGATGGAGGTAAGTATAGGAATACCCATGTTGAAAGTTGGCACAAATTTTGTCGCTGTTAAAGATAACGACTGAAGCTCATACGTGTTGATGAAAGAACAGTGATTAAACAGGCACGCGTCATGGAGAGTGGGCGCATTGCTGCAGCGTCCAGTTTGTGCGAGGGGCAGCACTGTAGTTACTGGACGGGGAAAGCCTGTGGCCCTAGGACCGCGCTAAAAGTGGCTGTACGATCGGCTCAACGCCGTTCCGTCGCTGGACATCGAGCAGAGCGCCTGGATCTTGAGGTGCACAGATCGATCACAATCGGATTCGACAGTCCTGATTGGCATGGGAAAGGTTGAATGGGCGTTTAGAAAAAGCCACTATATTTTTGAAGTATGGTCATTTTGTGATTGGAATTACGCGGCTCCTCTGAATGCCTAGTTGGAATTTCAAGGTACCCCTCGCGCAAGCTGGCTACCAGTAGCCTGCTGCAGTGCTTTACCGCCTAAAGAGGCATGCTATTTTATGTCACTTCTAAAATGAAACTAATAGTTGGCACACTGTACGCTACTCGGGGATGCCAGACGTGACTGGCACATGCAGGCGACATGTAGTTATCTGCTGTTGCGGCCGCTGCACCTGGCCAACACTTGCAAACCCGTTGCCAACACACACAAACACATACTCCCCCATCTTAATGTTTTCTCTTTCTATCTCTTTATTGAGTTGCAATATAACTTCTTCCTTCCATTTATCCTCTCCGTGAGCCCGCTCTATTCATATGCATCTCGACTAAATGCGCATCTCCAAGTCGCCATGACCGGATCACAGAACTCGCTTGATTCTCGCCTGCGTATACTGGAACAAGTTCTTGGACAAGTCTGTCGACTCTCCGATGAGATACCAGAGGAAGAAAATCTTCCGAATAAGCTGCTTGCCCCCGACATCCGCCCTCCCACAGAAGCTGTCATGGTACCAGCAAGCACCACCGAGCTAGACACTTGTGCAAGGTTTACACACTGCGCTTCAGGGGATAAAGCACCCGACAACACCACGTTCTGCTCTTGGAACTCGGTGATCTCGTATCCGGATCTTTTCATTGGCAAAAGAAACAGACCAATTGTAATGCGGATGTATAGTCGAAGTAAAATTACGAGCTAATTCCTTCCACAGGCCCGGCCTTTTTTTGACGATGTTGCCCACTGTGGCGACTGGGACTAGTAAGTTCACCAATGATACTAAGAATAAAGCTAACCATAATTAGTTTCTACCTTCACAATCCTAAGCGGCCGTCAAAGAAGCCACTGATTTTCGTGACAACGGAGCAATTCGAATTTTATCTGCGATTTATCAACCGTCGTCTTGGATTAGCTCTGAAGCTACCAAATGGAACGGCCAAGTCGAGGTTTGTGTTACGTTTCGGCCAGAACTTGCCGCGGCCACGGTACTTGAGAAGCTCACAGGGAACATGGCAACTGAAAGAGTTTTCCAAAACCGAAAATGAGGATAAGAAACTTGAAAACTTTGCAGACTGGCCAAGTATCGACAGGGCGGATATCCAGGAGTTTAACAACGCGAGCATCACCGCTCAGCAAACTTGGATGGCCCAGTGGGCACGCATTTGCTCGGAGACGCAGAAACGAGACGAGCTACTCACTCCAGAGCAGCGATTTGAGAACAGAATGCAACAGCACTTGCGACAGCTAAAGCAAAGTCAGGACCTACTAGGCTTGGGTGGTTGTTCGAGTGACGCCGTATTCATTTCTATTGATGTCGAATGGCTCGAATCAGGAAACAGGCCTGTTTCAGAGATTGGGCTTGCAATTTTGGACACGAGGAAGCTCAAGGGCATGTATCATTTACAGAACAAGGGGTTTTGGGATCTAGTTGAGGCACATCACTGTCGCACATACGAGTATGCAGGCTTGCGAAATCATCGGTTCGTTCAGGGTTGCCCTGACAAATTCGAGTTTGGGTAAGCTTCAAGACGCCACAAAGAACGCCTCGTTGAACTGACATGAACAAGAGAGAGTACATTTCCTCGCTTCAAGGAATTAGCCCATGAGGTTAATAAAATCATCAAGCAATATGACACACGAGACAAGGTGCTTGTTGGCCATGGCATTGGAAATGACCTTCGATGCATGGACAGCATCGGCGTTACTCTCGCCGATGGGGCAATCGCTCAGCTAGACACTCAGATCATGCACCAAGCTTGGAAAAGGAGCGACTCGAGTCGTAGTCTTGAGGCTGTGTTGAACGATCTTGACTACCAGCCCAGGCATCTCCACAATGCAGGAAACGACGCCGTTTGGACCCTTCGCGCATTGATTGGAATTGTATCACAAACATGCGGCATGATCAGCAAATAACAGGGAACGAAAGAAACACAAAGGATAGGCCCTGAGGAGAGAAGTGAGCCTGATTGAGCTCATTGGTATTATTGCTATTTGTTCCGTATGGTAGCTAGCTACAGCATGCCGCGCGAGCTGTTGTCAAACCAAAATAAACGCCATCGCTATGAAACCGCATAGTATACAAAGTAAATCCCTTTCTATCGCGTGATGTACAATCGTAGTGTAGCGCTGCTTGCTTACTGGACCTGCTTTTCTAATATCTGCTTCGCTTCATTGACCTTTGTCGCGAGATATGGGCTACCGCCTCGATCAGGATGGTTGAGAAGCATGACAGTTCGGTGGGCCTTGCGCACTTTGTCTTTTGTCAAAGAGCGTTCGCTGCACAAGTTAGCACTCTCGTTCTCATGGTGAAGCGTCACTTCTGCAACGTCGGCCAACCTACTTTAGGGACAGAATCAAACTGGCTTCTTTCTTGGTCATCTTGGTCTCAAAGCCTCCCTTGTAGAAAGCCTTGCCCATGGCCCCAACGCCACCTCGAGAGCGTCGCCATGCGACAAGTCCGGCTCGGCCCTGTATGGCGCAAAGTTAGTGAATTCATACTCCCAAGAGTTAAGCATCGATCGCATTAGTCGCGCAGGAACAAATCATACAAGAAAAGCTGCGACGGCAGCGCCGGCGCCCCAAGCGAAAACAGATGCCATGGCTGACAGTAATTTGACGATTGTGCGAAACTGCGTGGTTGATGCGAAGACGGTCCACGGTAATAGGGATTCGTAGGGAATTTTTTTGATGTTCGTTGTAGCCGGCAGGGATGACCCGGGATGGTCGGCAAAGAGTTTCTCCGGGTGAAGGCTTGTGTACCCGGAGAGTTGCCTATTTGGGACAGACCTCACTGTCAGGATGGCGCTGTCCCAAAGCTGGTGGCCGACCCCCTCCATTCACTTTTCCTTTGCACCTGAACTAGTTGAATCTACTGTATCATCAATTTGGGGTCCTTTACGGAGGTGAATATACCTTGTATACCGATTTTGACAGTCTCACCTGTCCTCGCCATGTCGGAGAAAGCCGCCCTTCTTAGCGGGCAGCCGAGGAGGCTGGACAATGCCCCGCGGCGGTCTCTCAAAGCCCATTTTCTGAGGTCGATTCTGCGATTAGGAATTTTGTTATCTGTCCTATGGATATGTATCCCGATACTTTTGCCACTCGGCCCAGGACACCATGACAAGAAGGGTAAGAAAGACAAGAAGAAGCACGACAAACCCTGGAGCTGGGAAGATGTAAGAGCCGTCTGGTGAGATCGAGTTGAACTTTTCTAATATGAAACCAATTAGCTTCAGCCAGGCACGGAATTGAAATGGGAGTCTTGTTACAATGAGACATACCAATGCTCTAGATTGGAAGTCAGTGTACCCGCGCACCCCGTGTCAATGTTGCTGACGAATTCTGTAGGTGCCAATGGACTGGCAAGAACCTGGCAAAGACAAAGTTATTCTTGCCGTGATGAAGATGCCTGCCAAAAACCAGAATGGGACCATTTTTAGTCTGTTTACCAACCCAGGAGTGAGTGCACCAGAAGTAATGCGATGCAGGCAAGAAGCTAAAGGTGTACCAGGGACCCGGAGGATCCGGCATCGACTTTTTGAAAAGAAAGGGTGACCAAATTCAGAAAATCGTTGGAGAAGACAATGTATGATTCATGTTTTGCCAAACCGTCTCGAATCTATTCTACAGCCATGATGAACTGACCATTATCCAGGAGATCATCAGCTGGGACCCTCGAGGAGGTGAGTACCAAACAGCACCCTGAATCTAAGTTGATAATTACTCACGCTCTCTAGTTGGACTGTCAACTCCTAGAATTGAATGTTTTGGCAACCCCCAAAAGTCACAGATCTGGAAATTTCAAAGCGGGACCGAGACGTTTAGCGACCAGCCTGGCAGTATCTACAAGAATTTTGCCACTCTGAGTGCGTATTCGAGTGCCTGCGAGAGCTACTTAAACGACACTGGTATCATGAGACATATGAGCACCGCGTACACTGCCCGGGACATGATTGAGATTGTTGAAAAGGCTGGCTATCACAAGTTTAGATATTGGGGCTTCAGCTATGGAACCATTCTTGGCGGTGCCCTCGCAGGCATGTTTCCGGATCGAGTAGAGAGACTTGTGAGCGATGGTAAGAGCTGTTGATTATTTACAGACTAATCATGCATTTTATTGACCACTTGGCAGGCAATGCGGCTTACGATGATTGGTATTCGGGCGAGATGATGCATTTCTTCGATGACCAGGATCTCATTTGGGATGCTTTTGACTCCGGCTGTCACGAACTTGGAAAGGATGGATGTGCATTGTGGGCTGATACCGCCGCAGCAGTTAAAAAGCGCCGTCTTGCGATCTTGGAAAATGCGAGAAAGAATCCGGTCCTGATTCCAGCTGGAGCTACCGAGAAGGGCCCTGAACTACCTCTCATTGTGACATATTCTCTCTTGAAGATGAGCTCAGTAGAGTCCATGTATTCGCCTTTTGGCAAAGCCCGCAAAATCGCCGAAGCCTACAGAGGTCTCGAATCCGGAGACGGTATTCCATTCTTTGAACTCATCGGCTCCCCTGGATATGATGAGTTATGCTACCTATCAGACACCCCGGCGAGCCTCCCTGTCGAGACCGGTGTAGAGGAAGGCCAGACCGGAGTGGTAGTGGCTTCGGATAACGGTAACAGCATTGGCAATGTCGATGAACTTGTCCACTATGTTGAAAAAGCAAGCAAAGTTAGCGAGTTCATCGGAAGAGATGCTGCTTTTCTCAGAGCGTTGTCAACGGGACGCAAAATTCAACCAAAATGGCGATTTTCACATAGTACGTGAAAAGAGAAATAAAATTGGCCTCCAGGCATTGCTAATCTGCTCTATAGAGGATATCAAGAAAGACACTGCTTTCCCTATTCTGTACGTTGGAAATGTTGCTGATAACGTGACACCCTTGCGCAACGCGTTTCAGAACTCTGGTTTCTTCCCCAGCTCCCGTGTTCTCACGCAGAACTCTTATGGCGTAAGTTGATCAGTCTATTGTGAGGGCAAAATTATATGCTAATGGTGATGGCATAGCACTGCTCACTTTCGACCCCATCTGTTTGCACAGCTAAGCATATCCGTGCCTACTTCCGTGATGGTGTCCTGCCACCAAAAGGAACTAAGTGTGATGCCGACTATGGCCTCTTTGACGAGGTTGATGAGAAGAGTGTCAGTGCTCTAGAATCAGATGCCTCTGAAGATGACAAATTGAGAGCCGTTTTGCTTGAGGCATCAAAAGACCTTAACATCAAGTTCAGCATGTAGTGCAGTTGTGGAGCGTTCACAGCGATACAGGATATTTAGCCAGTCATTTCCGTAGAATAGCCCAGCATATGTCAATCCTTCTCTGAGCGAACTCTATTGTGTGCAGGCTCAGGCATCTTAAGTCCCTGCTCAACCTCTCTTCTCACTTGTTTCTCGATTTCATCTGCGCGTTGCTTCTCTACATCGTCTCCCGCTGCAGATGTGCTGTTTGATGAGAAATTGCCCGCGCCGCCGCGTCCAGAAGACCTTGAATGTTGCTCGACAGTCGATGTGCCCCTTGGCGCGACTGACTCTCTAGCTGTAGTGATAGTAGACGTCGAGAAGTTACCAGCGCCGCCGCGCCCTGTAGCTCTGGCTGTTGAGTTATTTGGAATGGCAACTTTGCTCGCTATGAGTTGTTCCTGAGTTGCGGCCGAGGAGGCAGCTCTTGGAGGCTGAGACGCGAAGTTGCCCGCTCCTCCTCTGCCGACCCTGACAGTATTGCTTGACATGCTTTCGGCTGCTAGTACTAATCTCTCTTGCAATCAGTGTTTACTAAGGTTGGAGATTGAAGGTGGGCTGTGGAAGCGGTAGGGTGAAGGACGGCGGATTGACTGACCGACGTTTATTGCGCGTCGGTTCAAACGTACCCAGCTATTATTGGAGACGAGCTGAGAGCTACGCCGAATATGGGTGCGCTAGGCTTTGTTGTAGCATATATTTTCTACTTGTTTTTCGACTAATTATTTGCAAATCTGCATTCATAAAACACAAAATAATTGCGTGTAATATATTCACTCTCTATTTAGAGTGCTCCTACTTGAAGCGTAGATGAGCCGAGCCCCAATCGCGCTGCCAAGCTCATTGGGCTATTATACGTTTGTGTTTGCTTTTGATGGCCAATCAAATGAGTTGTTGCACAAAATTGTAATCATAATTTTAGCACCTTTTTGATACATGAGGCAATAGGGAAGGCGTGATTGACAAATAAATCATATCACTGGTGTGAATGACAGCGGCGACGCTGCTGCATCACATCCCAATCGGAGCAACACAGAATATGAAAGGAATCGAGGACAAGATGAGTTGACTTAGACTACAAAGCTATTTACAAAAAAGAGAAAACCGCCACAAATACAAATACAGCACCAAGCCATAGCCCAAGTGCGGAACCAGAAGAATAGCCTAAACCACGGGGTGCATCACTCTTCGTTGTCCCATTCGCAAGCGTGCCATTCAGGAAAATCGTCTTCTGCTTCTGGTATAACGTGACCAAAATCATTTTGCGATCCAGCCTGTTGTAGTAACCATTTCCTACCAACTGGTACAAATTTGCCCTGCTTCCTGTCTCGTCGCAGCCACAGACTGCATATGGGTACAGACACAAATGACTGGCCACGTCTCAGTCGTTGCTGGCTTCACCGACTCGTTACGGAACGTATATGGCTGATGATACGGATAGAGGTAGACGCTGTATATTCCCCAATAGCTTGGCCAGATGATAGACATTGTCTTGGCCGGGACAGGCATCGCATTCAAGTTTGCAGACGGCGATTGCCCGCCCGCCGGATAGGGAACAATGACTCCTCCGCCATACACCTGCGGGTCGCCTTTCTTCGCGCTGCCGTATGTTGGCTGAGTTCCAGAGCCTTATGGGATGTACCTCCCGCATTGGATCCAGCACTTGTACTTCCTCCTACTTTACCCCCTGAACCGCCGCCGCCACCAAAACCTCCGTGACCTCCTCCATGACCTCCTCCACCTCGCTGTTTGTAAAGAGAGCTCTTGCCAGTAGTTCCCAAATCTGCTATCTGCAGTGAATGAGTGTCATTTAAGCTTGTCAGCGAAGCAGCTGAGACCAATGAAAATCCCAAGAGCTCGAGAGTGAATCTCATGATGCTTCAGCGTGATGCAAATGTTCGGTGATTGTGTGCTTGGGACTAATACAAAGATGTCTTTGCCAAGAAATGCACAGAAAGTAAAATTACGTGACTTGAAAGGAATTTGTATTCACTCTAGCTGCTAGACTGGAAATTCCATTTGAGCAACGAGTCGGCATGTTACACAGTGGCAGGCCATAGCCGCCTGAACAAAGCCTGAACAAAGGATGATGGCAAGAGTCACACACAAGGACTCACTGACAGCTTAGGTTGGTCAATTTTAAGTTATGGGCAACTATTGAAAGAAAAACCGGTTGTTGTTGCCCATGGCACGGCGCCGTATCTGCCAACCAATAAGGTCTGGTACCGGTACAGTATGGTATTTTATACAATGAATTGGTACAGTACCGGTAGCAGTGTGAGAATTATTTCTCTCTCAAAGCCAAAGTCGTTGACGCTACTGTCCAGAAGATAGAACACATCGCCTGTTGAGTGCTGTGATAGCACCATCCGGCTTCCACCTGCTGATGCCTAGCACGGGTTCAAGCAAAATAAAAAGAAACAAGCATATTCAAGCATGAATGAGTCGGGCATTTAGAACTATGATGGGGCTGTGATTGATACATCCACGATACAACATGCACATAGACTCTATTCAGATAACAGGAAAGAATCTAATTTGGGATGCACAGGAGCTCTACTGGACCAGGTAGAAATGAGCTGCAGGCACTTTCGCGTTATTCGCCAAACATGATTTGGCGTGCTGTACTGTTGCTACAACCATGTTTCTAGCATCTGCTCTCTCACGCCACTTTCAATAGATAAAAAGACAAGCCAAACCTAAGGTCGCTCAGTTGTGCCTCTCACGATTATAGACTCGACGATGAGCTCTCTGAGACTAGCACGGTACAAGCGCAGTTCTAATTACGCAGATCGAGATCATCAAACGGGTATGCGGGCAATAGACAGGCATGTCTTCAGCGTCCGACTTGGTCAACGCTTTTTGTGTTGTTGGAGATTTATGTCTTACAAAAAAACCCTCCATCGGTGTTGCAAACCAAAGCCACCAGACCACGAATGACCCTTTCAACTACGATTGGCGCCCGGCAATAACAAAAAAAAAATCCAGTGTCCTGCATGGCGTGCATGGCCTATTCCCATGCCATTGTCGAATTGCAATCCAATCAAGATGAAGTAGGGCAAGCGCATACCCTAGGGCTTTAAACCAAGGCTTCCTGCAGCCCAACCTGATGGCGTGAACGAACACCTTCACTCACTGCCCCGTATCACTTTTGCTTTTTCTATCTTTCTGCCAAAGAAACTCGACTCTTGGCACACACCCCCCTTGGCTCCGTTGCCTTGCAGGAACTAGTCAACATGGATGATTTGCTGTCTGGTGTGAATGGCCTCTGCGTTTTACAGTGGGTATTGGCTGGATGGGTAGCAGTCTCCAGCTACGACAAGCGACAGGGTACAGCTTCACCTGTGCTTGTGTTAGCATTTCACATTGGCTAGTGCCTCGCTCACTTGAACAAGGGACAGGAGTCAGTTTCGTTGCGCAGGTACCAGGCACTGGACACCCACGTGGGAAGAAGGGTTTTGTTCGAGCCGACCACACAAATTAAGACGAGACGACGCTACGCCGTGCCATGCTATGATTTAAATTGTGCCAATGTATGGTGCTGCAATAGCCACGACCATATCGCCACCGCGGTGGTATTGAATTGCACCAGTCCGCGGCTAGAGAGATGTATGGAGAGCTAGGGTGAAATTGAAGCCCTTGGACTATTGATCAGCGGGCAAATCCCCCTAAGGAGGATCTGCCACCCATCCGAGGCACAGTTCTGGCTTCTGAAAGGAGAACTGGAGACAGAGATGGGCACATCAACGACTGCTGACTACGATGTGACGCTGCACACTGCCTAGGTTTTACTGAGAACTGGCTGCAAAGTGACCGGGAAAGGTAATCAGAGGCCGCCTTGGCCGTCCAGTCGAGAACTTGCGGCGCCGTTGCCGATCTAGGAGTCTCGTCCGAGCGGGCCGTCCCAATGGATGCCATTGATGTTTGATTACTGTACATGTACGAGCACTATAAAGAAACGTTCTGGGGTTGTTTGATAGGAAGTGCCAGTCGGGGACGCTTCAGAACGCGTGCGCGTGTGTTCCTGATTGAAGAAGGGCAGTGATTGAGTTTATGACATTTACACACACAGGCGTAGTTTGACAAGGTACTTGTAGTTGCTATAGACGCTTATGATGGATCTCCTATTAACTGCCCACTCTATTAACCCCTCAGTGGACGATGTGCTCTGGGGTTTCTGGGGTTGTAGTGTAGTCTAAGTACTGGGACGTACGGAGTACTGGACGGAGTCTGTAATATGTACTTATCCTAATGCTGGCGTTGTAAATGTCCGATACTAGACTGCGATGGTTGGCTTCGAAGGTCACAGTAACAGAGAAAGCCAAAATATGTGCCTTACATGTTGTAGATGTGCCTGTCTTGTTATTTTTGTTGAGAGTAGACAGTGATGATCATATTAATTGCTTGCCTACAGTAGAGAATAGTATATCATGATGTACAGTAGATCCTAATGCTAAGCATTGCTGTTATACAAATCAAGTGCCTCATTGTTACTGACATGTATTAAAAGAAGACCATGTAATTATTTAGTCGGGGAGCTGTGTGGACACTAAAGGCTGGCCACTTCTGTTAGCTCTGCTGGAAACAGGCATGATTTGCGTTATTCCCTGCTGGCTCCTGCTGGAGGACAACCACTATTCCTGTCCCCCAGCACCTATGTTTAGTGGACAAGGGGCATGGGCTTACTGCCAGCGTTGATCGCTACTGGATCGACAGGTCTAGAAGTGACCGTTTTGAGACGCTGACGAAATAGAAGTCAAATCGTGGCAAAGTCTCGATCTAGGCTATTCTATATCGGTAAGGAGGAAAACAGAAAACAAACGGTCTTGACGCGATTATTGAGCAAAGGGGGATAAAATCGACGACGAGCAGGTACCTGCTGAGAGACATGGTATTTTGGCTCCCGCGCCTCGTCAAGGCAGAGCAGGCTCCGCGGTTCAGTACTGTATTCACAGTGAGACGTAGGGGAGTGTGCCCTGGCTTGCCCGCGACCATGGCGCTGTGGGCTTCAGGTTCAGCCTGTGGATGCATTGCCAGCCTAGAAATTGGTGGGTTACAGTGCGCGCAACGCCCCAAGTCAGGGCATTTACCCTCTGAGGTGCCGTGACGGCGCTACAACTGGAGCCCTTTCCGTGCGCTGCCTTTTCTGTCCGCCTCTTGACACTTAGCTATAGTCCAACGCGTTGAGACTCTAGGGCAAGCCACTCATACCCGCTGGGGCGACGGAAACTCTGTTAAATGCATAGGACTTGCCCTCATGCCAAAGAAAGGTCGACTATAACAGTGCCTCGTCGTATCCTCCTCTGGTTGGGAGAGTCATGCGCCATTGGATATGGAGACGTCAGGGTGTGGGGATAGCCTCTACTTCAAGCAGACGTGCCCTTGCACCTGTCCGATGCGATTGTGCTTTTACGATCCACGGCCAAAATGTTAAAAATTTTGGAGAAGCCTCGATCATAACAATATTTTAGTATTATTACTTTTATCCAGGAATGGACATGGGTTTCTATTTCTGATGTGCTTTTCTTTTCCTTTAAGCGCTGACTTTTTGTCGATCACTTTTTTTTTTTTTTTTGGCCTGGTTGCTCATGGACAATTTTACCCCAACAATGGTCTCGAATTTGGTAGCCCAATCAAGCCAAGCCCCTTGTCAGGGTTGTTGTGTCCGTAAGAGGGTGGGTTATGGCCACGGCTGAATTCTGAATTTGGTTGTCACTATTAGCGGGGTGCAGAATGATTGGTAGCATTGCAATGTACAACAATGGTGCATTTGTATGTGAACTGGCCACATGAGAATTTGTAAAAAGACAAGAAGAGGGATGGATACCCTGCCCTAAAGTATGCTTGGGTGGCAGTACCTGCTTCTTGGCCAGGCTCGAGAGAAGCCATTCCCGCTGCTAGTTTGATTTGGCAGCGGTTAAACGGTTTCACCAGCCATTTGCGCTCCATTGACAGAGTTTGTCTTTAGGATGCGAATCACCCACCATCATTCATCAATGTGCAAGCGGGATACATCATGAATTAGCGTTTCACAACTTCTCTACTACCAAGTCGCCAATCAAGGCAACTACCATCTACTCGAGCAATCCATAGAAACAAGACTCCGTAGTCGCACAGCAGATTCAGCTCCAAAACTTTTTGGTTCTTGGCCGGGGTCAGGTGTCCAAGTTGCCAGGTTCCCCGCTTCAACCAGGTCGGCCCAGTCCAGCGTCGGAGTCGAGGCATCGTGGGCCGACACGGCGTGGAGTACATACAACCAGTCAATTGGATCATTGACTTGAAAGGCATTGACATGAATAATGAATTGACATCAGCACTAGCTTAAAATGAATTTACAGTCAAAGCCAAAACGGTGTAGTTTGTTTCAAAGCCAGAAAGTTTAAAAGGGACAGCAACAAGTTTTGAACGTCGTAGACACAAAAAACACACTAAAGAGGCTTGTTCGGTGCGGGGGCGGGGGCAGGTCAGGTAATATTGTCGTTTATATTTACGGCCAAAGGATGAAAGAAGCAGGCGTTCACCCAAAGTCTCCGTTAAACTAGTGGAGAGTAAGAGGAGAAAGAGGAGGAAACCAAAGTATTGTATGGGGTGAGCGATGGAGAGTTGCTGGCCATTGGCATTGTACATGGCCTGTACCACGTTCTAATGATTACTGGGCCAGATGTATTGCATTGTATGGCATTGCATTGTATGGCATGTATTTAGTTGGCCGGTCCTTGCATCGCATCACTCCATCGCTGTCCCGTGTATGGAGATGGGTTGATATCGATTAGGGCTTTATGGGGTTATGGGGGTGTACTCTATAGCAAAGACCCATTGGCACCATTTGCTGGGCTAATTGCGCGCCGTTGGGGCTGTTACTAGTGTTCATCGAGATCTCCATTTCAATTGCATGATGCCATGGGTCACAATTGGCGTATTCTCGTCCAAGGAAAAGAGAGCAATAAACCAACTTCATCGTTGCATGGGAACAAGGACAGTTCTTCATAACCTTTTGGGGGTAGACAATTTTGTGCCTTGTGATGCAGGGGGGGTTAGGCCAAAGATATGCTGGCCAGGCTCCCAAAGGATAATGTGTGCTGGAGTTAGCCTGGTTTCTATTTAGGTCGCTGGTAATAAGAGCGTCTTGGGCTCCGCACTTTACTCGATCCTTCACTGCACCTACGCCCGCTGGAACGCATTAGCAAAACAAAAACACATTGCTGCTAGTGCAACCCCCCCCCCCCCCGCAGAGGCAAAATGTACAGTAAACAGCAGCGTAATCTGCTACGCATTCTCTCCCAATACAGAGACACTTAGGGTATCCACTACCAGTCTACTGACCTGGTCATGCTCCATACAATATTCACTTGAACAGAGCCCAGTTTCTGCCCCAATACAGCAGCCAGTGCGTCCTGCTGGAGAGCATCCAGGGTGTCCGAGTAATAAACGCCAAAGAGGGAGCCTGAAAGTCGTCTTTGGTGCTGGCTGCCCAGAGCCGTCGTAATGATGACAGCTCTGGTGATCAACACACCTACAAGGCTCCTTTCGGACATTTTTATTGATCGAAAATAAACAAAACAAAAATTATAAGCACGAACACTTATCGATATCGTCCTGATAACTTAAATTTTTAATTTATTTTTCTGCTCAGAGAGACAGACACTACCGCTGGTTAACGCCTTGCCCTGCATGGTGTAATTGGCTGCTCTCCCTTTAGTCTTTGATTCATCTCGTTTTAATTTCACCACTGCCCTGGGACTCCGTAGCAATCCAACATGGAGTTCAAGTCTATGGGAAATTCTTTTAATGAACAAAGACACTGTATCGTTCAAATATTCCCACAGGCCCTCTCCTTCGCATCTTCAGAGCGGCCTAGGTCTATTGGCTGCCTTGGAAATTAACCATGGCGTTGCGCCGCCGTTACAATGACAGCCCTTTCTTTGCCAAATACGCCACCGTTTTACTTTACCACATGACAAATATAATAACTGACAGTCCCTCTGCCATACACCGTTACTGAATAGGCCAATATTGTGCAGCAAGCCAAGCACAGTGGACCACCGAAAGTTGACTCCAGTCCAGGCACCGCACGCACACCTAGCACTCCCGTTCAGGCACTGTTACAGGGCCGCAAACTGGCTGCCAGGCACACTCCCCCCTCCGCTCCAGCGACTAGACTTCTTGGTGGATGGAGCACAAACGGGGCTGGTCTCTGTCCAATCACAGCACCCTCTAACCCTGAGCCAACCCACCCCTACCGTTTGCTGCGCCAGCCTGGAATTTGGGCGCTTGGAACCTGCTGGAAGCACACTGGCTTGTCGGAAACGGAGCTGTCGGAGCCTGCCTACAGGGCCATTGTCCACTGTGAAGGGCGAACCTTGGTTTTGGCATCCTTTGATGACACGCTTCATCTTGGAGGGAAACGAAAAAGTGTTTTTTTTTTTTTTCCCTTTCTTCCCCAACTCCTTGTCAATTAAATTTTGTGTGATTATGACATTTCGTAAGCTGTTACAACGAAAGAACAGCAACCATTGTGTTTTATCGTACCATCTCATCCGTCGATTGGAGAAATCCAGCTGCCGCACCAAGACCATCAATAATAAACTACACTGTAGCAAGGCAGCCCACTTGATGCAGCGCACATGGTCCTCTTGGAGCACTCCAACCCTTGCAAGACTCTCGGTAATCGCAACAGTCGAGTGCAAGCCATTCATGTAGCCCGAAATACCACCCTTGCGAGGTTTGATACGTACGCCCCTCCCCCACGGGACTGAGCCACTGTCACACACACGCCTCCCCACCGGGGGCCGCCTGCTCACTCTACTGTACCCAAAATATTATTTCCTTGTCTTGCGCGAGACCACGTCGCCCCCTCTCTCTTTCCCTCCCAACAATCCAAAGCCTCTCGTTTCCAACCCTATTTCTTTCCCTTTAAAAAAAAATATTTTGCTCCAACACTTTTTCTGCTTTACTACAACAACAGGTTTCAATTCGCAACTTCTGTCCTGGCACTTCAAGTGTCTAGTGTTCGTCACGCGAGGGAGTGCATCACTTGCCAATTTCACTTCCCCGCGCTGATCCCGGGCATTTCTGTCGTCTCGCGTCTCTTGAGCACTTTCACCAGAAACACACATCTCCAAGTCAAAAGGCAATGGCCTCCTCAAAAGTATGACCAATCTGAGAGAGAACCATTCTTCTGGCTTGTACCAGCTCCCGCGAGACTCAGTTATGCTGACACCTTCATCAATCTCCCAGGAGATGCAGTACGCCTCGCGCCCATTGACTCACCAGCGTCCCTCGCTGTCGAGCACTTCTTCTTCTGCCCTTCCCACCCGACAATCTCACGCTCGAACAAGCTCACACTCTCTGCTCACCGGTGCACTCAACCCTAACCACCGCGTCACTCGCCGCAAGTCCGTCACGAACCCGACTCCCAACGTCGCCGCCTTGACTGCCGCCATCGAAGACCCCGACCGATCCGCTGCCATTCCCATTGTCAACGGCGCTCGACGAAACACTATGTCCAAGTCGGCCACTATCAAGACTTCCGTGGCTGCCAGCCTGCCGTCTCCTCCAGCTAGTCTGCCGACTCACAAGATTGTGGTCGATCCGAAACACGGAAATCTCGCAGATAGCGCCATTGACGATGACTCCAACCCATCGGCAGACGAGGGCACTGACGGCTTCGACAAGGCGAGAATGAGACGTGCCAGCGATGGCCAGCCTCTAACCAAGGAAGGCAAGAAGGGCAACCGCGTGGAGGTTCGCTGTGACCAGTGTGGCAAGAGCTACAAGCACAGCAGTTGCCTGACGAAGCATTTGTAAGTCTACCTGCACCACTAACCATCAGACCCAAAATTGTCTTGTTGGGGATCGCTCGTTTCATAATATTAAACCGTTCGCTAACAATGAATAATATAGGTGGGAGCACACACCAGAGTGGTCTTATACTTCCAAACTGCTTATTTCTAAGCACCAACAGGTGCAGTTGCTCGAGGCTGCCTCGGTATTGGTTGCCATGAATGGCACCAATCCTGAGAGTGCAACGACGCCACCAGACTCCACGAAAGACTCCACGAGCGAAACTGACGCTACATCCCCCGCTGCGTCAGGGTATTCTGAACAGGCTGAACGTCAAAGCTCTGTGGACACTACACCTCCGCCACAGAGCGAAGGCCTGGCTTTCAATGGCTTGTCGTATCGTTCCAAGCCCTCGAACGGCACCGATGCATTTGCCCGTAGTTTCCAGACGGGTCAATTGAATAACAACTCCCTTCTCGCTGGTAGCATGCCTAACGGCACTCCAGGGCAATGGGGAGTCGACAGACGGGCCTCGTCACCCGGCAGGAATGCCACGGGTAAGGACGACCGAGATCTGGCAGCTGCTGTAGAGCTTCTTAGCTGCAGCTTCAACAGCAACAATGGTTCTCAGGGAACAGTAACGATGCCATCTGATGCACCACCAGTTCCACCACTGCCAACGCAGTATCTGGAACAGGCCAGGTCAATGTCCAACGCTGGTTTCATCAACAGCTTCCCCAGCCGCCAACCGGAGAGTTTCACTCGAGGTGAATTCCGCCGAGGTAGCCAAGACGTGAAGATGGAGGACAGCGCTGAGTCGGCTGCAGACGAAGATGAGTTGGATCATCACTCGCACCAGCGCAGCGACGAAGATGATGATGGCGTTTTCGGTCGTATGGAGGAGTAATTTGCTTTGGGTTAATTGAATAGCCGGTGAAATACTGGCATGGAGTCGGTTATGATCGGTTATGATGGGCATGGAATTGGATTATGACATTATTGGGAGGAAATTTTGGCGTGGGACTGTTCTCTTTTGTATAACGATATCTCGAACTCTGTATACTGGTGGTTCAGCTCCGCCGACAATCTTCAGCACCGAAGAGTGGAGGGCCCGCCTTGAAGCGATCTTTTAGGATCAGGATCATGGCGCGATTGCATCTCCACGAGGTTAAAGTGAGGGTTGAGGCGTGCGTCGAGCGAATGCCGCAAAAATCAATAACAATTGTATAAAGACGATGGTTTCATGATGTAGTGTGAAGTGAGTAATGAGATCAGAGCTAGATGCTAATTATGATGGCTCACGAGTTGACTCGGCAGGCTATAGCAGACAAATGCAGGGCTTCGGAGCATTTGACGGCGGGTAGCTACAAAAAATCTGACAGAGCCATCTTGTTGGCATGGTGGATGATGGTGCAGTTCACATGTGTCCACTGCTCCTGTTTTAAAATCGTGATTGTCTGCTTTTGGCAAGCCAATGGGTTGAACTATCGACATAGGTCGCTGGCTTGGACCAAATTCCACCGCAGTTGGCGGATGTCAATATAATGTGTAGCGTGCAGGAAGCGGCAGTCGAGTTTGGTTATGGTGGTGGGGCTCATTGGGCTACGACGTCACTGAAGGAGTGGTAAGCTGGGCTAAACCAAAGGCGACGCGCACTGGACAGAGACTAGCAAAGACAGCTAGCTCCCCGCTTAAATTACACTTTACCTTGAGCTGGCGTCGCGCAGTTGCAACAACAATAGCCAAGCTGTGTTTTTTTTTGTCTCGTGAATGATTTGCCCATTTTCCCAACTATTAATTTTCTGACGTTTAGACAGAAAGCTCTCCAGTTGAGGAGATCATTTACGTTGCGAACGGTGCTATAATTTCACACTTGGTCACTGTCTACTAGTGCACACGCGCAAACCACCTCGATAAACGCGACATCGACAACATCAGAACTAGCAGCCATGGCACGAAAGTCCACCAAGAGCGAGTCAGTTGAGCCAGTGGCCGCGACATCCTCGCCTGCGACTACGAAGATGTCCACCGCCAACACACCCGTTTCCAAGAGCAAGACCAGCACACCCGCCAAGGAAGCCAACAACGCGTCTGCCGTGACTCCCAAGTCTGCTTCGCGCAGACAGTCGAGTCGACCCAAGAAGAGCACCGTGGCTGCTGCTGCTGGAAAGGGCTCGAACACGCTGGTGCAGTTTGCGTTGGCAGAGGCGATTGCCATCTCCTTGTCGGTTTTGGGACATTTGCTCGTGGCGGAGCTCAGCGGGCGCGAGCTGGCTACCTTGAAGGCTGGTGGTGGTAAGAGCTTGGAGGAGTATGCTTTGCAGGCCGCTTGGAGAATGTGAGTTCAGACGAGGTTTCTATGGGGTGTTTTCTTCATGGGATCAAGAGCTAATTGTGGATGCAGCTTTGCTTTGGCTATTGCATGGTTCGCTGAGCTTGACTTCTTGGATGTTGCTGCCATGACGTTTTTGACCTATGCCCCGGCTGTAAGTTTGCGCCGTGACTTGTTTTTTTGGACATAATGAGCTTTACTAACGTTGTCAAAGGGTTACTTGCTGTCTACCTTCTACTGGATCCGCCCCGTCACCGTTATCAGCACCGTGCTCGTGGAAATCATCGCCGCCGCAGCTCCCATCTACCTCCTGCGCCCAGTTTCTGCCGTCCACAAACCCAACGCCAGGGTTCACAACCGCGAGCTCTTCGGCGGCATCACCCGCATATACGTCACCATCTTCGCCATTGCCGTCTACACCGTCACCATTGTGTTGTCCTCGCGCTTCGTCCTGCCGCGTGTGCTCGTCGTTTCCTTTGCTGGAGTCCGAACCGTCGACCCAGCCTACCAGGCCACGCACATCCATGCTCTGCCTCTGATGGTTGCCTTTGGAGCCTCTGCCGCCGCGTTCCTGTTCCCTTCTTTCGTCGCCACCGGCAAGTCCAAGGAAGATGACAAGATCAAGCAGTTTGATCCCGTCGACGCCTCGCTTAGCCAAACCTTCTGGTGGAACTTCTGGGGCTACACCGTCAAGACAAAGGTTCTCCTCCGCCGAACGGCAATCACTGTCGTTTCAACCGGTATGGGCACGTACTTGACTTGCACTATTCCAATTGATGGCGTTGACTCTGCTGGTGCGATTGCTTATGCTGGCATTTGGGTCCTTGCTGCCGTCTTGACCGCTTGCGGTATTGGATACATTGGTCAGGACTAGGAAGTCGGATGGACTTTGAATGATTGGGCTGGTTTGCTGTTGTATTCTTGGTATGTTTCTTATTTTTAATTTTTTTTTTTTTTTGGAGTAGAATGAATTCCCTGATATTGGATTACGGAACGAGGAAAAAGAGAGGGATCATTGGTGTTTTAGGTAGAGTGTGGGATTGATATAATACCCGTGCCTTAGGTAATCTAAGTATCTGTGCAAATACATTTTATCGCGCTACGCACTTTTACGTATTGTCAGACAAGTGTAATATGGGCCAGTTATCAGCGGCATAGTGGGATGTAATGGCCATTACTCATCATAAATCTACAGACTGTATATGACTTAAATTCGTGCGAGACCAGCCCGCTCATAACAAAATGAAACTCGTGATGTAAAAGAAACAAAGCATGCTCGTACAGTGTAGAATGAACAGGGCAAAGAGAGAAACCGAAAACAGATCTAAGAGGTCAGAAGGAGTGTCGACTTAGTAACAGGGCAGTTACCAGCCAGAGCCGCTTTCTCTGCTGAGGGTTCGTCCGAGAATGGTTTCGTCGACAGCAAAGTAGTACGAATTGTCGCCTACAAGGGTGAGGGAGTTGTAAATCTTGAGCTTACGGCATTGCCTGCGAATGTGTTAGCGGGTGGAATGATCAATTGACAGGGGGTTGAAGTACAATGAGCCTTGAATTGTAACTGTTCCGTAGACTTCGACTTCGTCAGCCTCGACGGAACCGTTGACTCTCAAGTTGCCATATGATTTGAGGATGCTGTAATTAATCAGCTGTCATTTGCTCTATCATTGATTGAAGCTTGACTTACTTGGATGACAGCGATCCATTGATGGTGACGTTTCCATATGCCTTGAGTGTCTCGCTAGTCTTGTCAGTCAAGTATCACTTTCAGAAAACTGAAATAAGCTTACTGGCACACGATATCTCCTGATATATCAACATCTCCATATGCTTCGACTCTCTTCTTAACTTGAATGTATCCCTGGAAAGTAATTCCACGGCCAGAGATAACTGACCCCTTCACCTCCACTGGCCCCGTGAGAGACAAATGACCACGGCTTGTAACATCATCTGAGCTTGACCCGCGAGGCATTGAGCTCGGCGAATATGAAGATGGCGGAGAATATGCCACCCAGAAACGAGTATCTTGAGAATAAGGTGACTGCGAATGTGTATGTGGCAAAGGCATAGACGCGTGGCGATCGTGAAGCTTTGAATGGGAAGAGTCGGCCTGAAAGCTGTTCCTTGCCGCGAACATGATGTGGTTATATAAACAATGTGAATAGCATATCCCTTTGTCTTACTTGACGGTTTGTGTAGGCGCCAGCAGGTTTCGAGTTTGGTTATCTTTGCGCTGCGTTGAAATGTGCCAAAAGTCTGGCGAGTCTGCCTTCCCTTGAGTCAAACTGTCACAAGGCAACAGGGTTGTCGTTCTGTGGCCTGAATAATATAAATGAAAGGAAATGCTAGGGGAAACAAGACCATAAAATCATCAGCCAAGGTTCATGGTAATGTGATGTGCCTAGCGGCGCCATGAAGGAGTCATCTCCAGCAGCTTCTCATTCATTTCACCTTCGAACTCCATTCCCATCTAAGGAGAAGCTGATTGGCAATCGGTGACTCCAGGTGCGGTGCAAAAGCCGCAAATTGTCCCATCCCTCGCATGATGTGTCAAATCGGCGTAAATGTAGGGCTCATTCATTAGCCTCAAGGTCCAGAAACAGCTCATGCCGCGCTGCAGTTTCCGCCAATGTCCAGGCAACCTTGTTTTCCAACATCTACTTCGTCAAAGCTTGGGGGAGCCGCCCGCTGCGGGGACGATAAGGGGAGTGTACAAGCTCGTTTTCCTCTTTCGGGGTGTCATTCTACTTTCTCTTGCGTAGGCATACGTTAAACGATTTTGGTTCAGCACATCCACTAGTCCCGAATGCTCGCCGAGCGCGGTCTGAACGCCTGATCTAAACCCAGCTAGGCAATGGGTCGTAGCAAACACCTGGATATCGGCTCATGATGGCTTCCGTTGAGGTGGAGCAGAGTGAGGCGGAATCAACTTCAGCCCTGTACACTATGACCACCACCCACTTACTTGTGCATAGACGCGACGAACTCATAACGAATCTTTCCATCAGAGACACCCACCTGGCGCTTTTGGCTGCTGCCTATGTTCATAGTTCTATATTTGGGAGATGCACAAATCCATGAGAAGTCAAGTCCCAGCGAACGCCCTGACGCGATGGTGTGTCGCTGTCAGTTTCTCATATCTTGCTCCACTGTCTAATCCTGCGGAGAACCAGTATTAGACGTGCGGAGAACCAGTTCAATCCGCCTCGTGTTTAGTTCAGCTCTGTGGACTTCATCAGTGATCATTGCGCAGCCAGTATTACCATTACCTGCTCGCCCACGTTTCCCTGTCGGATCCTTGTCGGACAAATCCGACCCAGGATTATACCATGTAGGCTTTCAGCTTTGGGGTCCTTTTGTTCGGCAATGAGCCTTGACACCGTCTGGTGGGCCTATAATTGGTTCATCCGGCAAATTGTGGCTAGCCGCTGCAAGGAGAATTCAGTGGTGTCGTCGGCTACGCTTGCCCTTCAGCTAGCAGGGCGAGCTGTTGGGGGGTCATCGCTTGAAGTCTATTGTTACTGGGATGGACTGTCATGGCATTGCATGGGGGAAGAGGATCCTACGGACGGCTTGCCTGAGCGAATGTAAGGGGCAAAGCACAAGTGTGCCTGGAACCAGTGACTAATAAAAATACTTAGCCGACAATATGTCAGTCGATTCTGTCATCGAGATAGATTTATTGCTGGCATATACGGCGATTTACGGTAAATAGGGCTCCGAAATGTGTGATATCGCCCGTTTAAAGCCGATGAGCGGTGGCCTTCGTTATTGGACGGGAAAGATCCGAGCAGAAGCTAATTAAGCGTTTCCATCAGGGTGGTACTTAAATTTAGACAAAGAGGAACCTCGTTATGAGATGAAGAAAGAAAAACGGCAGAAAGACAGTGCGTGGAGGAGAGCCCGTGGGAGACCCGCGAATGCTCAAACTTCACCCTTTTTTACACTTTCTCTTTACTCTCCTACCTCACCCCCCACTGATGATCACCACTCCCTCTTTTACGAGGTGCGTCAAAATGGTCCGCCTTCAGCCGTTGATGACCTGACATGCCCTTGATGCCGTGGGTTGACATGCATCACAACGTCAGCGAATCTCTCACAACCCCTCCTCTGGTGATCGAACCTATAGGCGGACTCGGTATTCTCACGTTCGCCAGATTCGGCAAATACTTGTAGTCGCAGGGATCAGACCGCATGGGGCTCACAGTAATCATCGTTACATGTTATACTTCAGTTATACCAATTGGGCCGCTCTAGCATCCAAGAAATCCACGCCGAAGCATGGTCCGCCGAATCAGCCTATCATTCGTAGCCAATCAACAACAGATGCACCTCAGAAGGTGTAATCGCGAGCCGGAGCTGCCCAATCGCAATGCAGCTGTGTGAATCAATTAGAAAAGCGTGTGAGATGCTCTGCTCTGCATTGTCTAACATCTGCCGCACGCCATGTATATCATACCATGTGCCATTTAAACGACTAAGCCGCAATGTGTCCCAAAGCACAGATGAACCAACCTCAAACCCGGAAAATTGCAGCGGAGGAATAGAGCTTCAAAACTGCTAACAAGTTAAGTAAGTAACAACCTGGCTGTCATGTTTCACAGTCACCTCTTGGAATTACAACCTTTTGCTGTAAGTCCAGGTTTCCTTTTCCGCGGCGTTTCATCCACTGATCAGCACCATGGTTGGCAAAAGGTTGAGATATCTTTGAATTTCTATTTACGTCCTGGTCGGTGAATTTCGCAACACTTACTTCCGACGTGTGTCTCCTTGACCAATCCATTTCCAGCGAATGCTTAGAATGCAAAATAAACCGATATGACTTGCGTCACTATTGATAAACAAATGCGACGACCTCCGACGATAGTTCCAGCGCAACAATAGCACAACGCCAAACTCCGGCAAACTAAGCAAATACTCATACTCTCTGGTCTGCAAAATCCAAAACTTCGCAGTCATCTTCAAAGAATCCGCTCTCTTCCACATCGCCCTGTCGAATACCACGTCGGCGCCTTGTAGTCACCACGATTTGCTCTTGATCGTCATACTGCATCAATCGTTCCATTGCTGATGGTGGCAGAGGACGGTTGTCGTCAAAGCCAGTGTCTTCGTCATCTTCAAAGGCTATAGGGGCACCCATATCGATAGCGATCGTTGGAATATCTTGTCCGAACGCCCAAACAGATGGATCGTGACCTTGCTTTGAAGCTTGGGCCGCGTTATGCTTGTTCTTTTTCTTTTTCTTAGATGACATGTTCTCTTCCATATGATCATCAGCAAGGACAACAGAAACTGCCTCCGATGCGATGGCGTTCTCCGCGTTGTACGAGCAAATGGCAACTCTCCTATCTGTGTGGAATGGTTGATATGGTGCGCTTGTTTCTATCTCGGCTTGGGGTATCGTTGCATCCAGCAGATAGGTCGCAGCTGCCACAACCGGTTTGCTCTGCAGAGTCATTGTGTTTCCAATGTCGTTGTCAGCGTCTGATAGATCCAGATATTCTTCCACAGGAACGCCCTCGAGAACCTTGCGTACGAGAGGGGATACGACATCATCAGGCAGAACAGTTACTTTCATGTCCTTGTAGCGGTTTGTGCGATATAACCTTGACGTTGAACGCGAAGGCTTTTGTCGTCCATTAGAGTACTTGCGGACGATACCATTTCCAAGAGCAAACAACATTGGCAGACGCTTCCCCAGGATCCACGACACGCACGCCGATGCAGGCAGGCTAGCGCCTTGAGGGAGAGAAACGCGGTTATCGCCATTATGTCGCAGCTGGTTAATGACAGTGCCAGTCTTTCCAAGAGAGCTACTAATGCTCGCAGCAATGACGCGGCCACCTTGAGCCGCCGATTCTTTGAATGTTCCGCCGCTGACAGCACTGTTGTTGTTTGAGCTGCCTCGTCGAGAGCGCGTGACAAAAGGCTTTGCAGCTTGATATGCAGCACCCAATGCGCCAGATGCAATGGTAACAGCTGAGCTGGGTGCTTCAGAGGTCTCGCTGGTACCCTGTTGGGCGATCTTACGGCGGCGTGGAGGTGGCCACATTGTTGCACTGAATGGTAACTCCAGAAGATGTACAGTACCTCGCTCCGTGACCATAGCGAGCTGGTCACCGAATGGCCCAGTCCAAGCGACATCAATGATGCGTGCTACTGTCATGCGAGAAAATTGGGCGACTTGCCGAACCTGGGGCCCGACATTCACGTTGGGTGAAACATTAGCTTGCAAAGGAGACGAATGGGTATACTGCACACGCAACAAATCCCACACGGTTTGTACATCTCCTTTGCTACTGGCGGTAAACAGCATCAACGAAGATGGAGAGAAAGAGAGAAAACTGCAGCCACCAGGCGCCGAAAACGTTGTGAGGGGGTGAATTGATGCTGCAGCAGGCAAGGTTGTAATATCGATAATAGAAACAATTCCAGGATCCTTCGCAGATGTAGAACCTGAAGCACCATGAGTCGGAGGGAAGTGCGTAGGATCCGCCGGTGGCGATCGGGAACCCATCCATTGTTGAGGTGGTGAACGGGCCTGTGGTGAGTGCTGCTGTTGAGCTTGAGGATTTCCAGAGTTCCAGTACGAATTCCAAGCCTGCATACCATGCTTGCCCACCCATTTTGCGCCCTGGATTAACTCTTGCGTGGTCTCACGCATGATTTTGTTAACCATGCTGTCTGATATTGGCAGATCTACTGATGAACTCGTAGTAGGAACATGAGGTGGTGTCATGGATGAGACGCCAACACCGCGCCCTAGAATTGGGACGGGGATGTGTGCTTGCATAGAAATCTGTGATGACGGAGCTGCGGGACAATATGCCAGCCAACGACCTCGAAGGGATATAATTGGAGATTGAGGCCTTGGTGACTTGGCAGAGGCATTAACTTTATCCTTTTCCTCCACAACTTCACCACGCAGTGGGCGTTGTAGGCAAGTCCATATCTTGGCCGTACACGCAAAAGAGTGGCCATTTTGCGGCTCCAAGAGTTGAGTGTAGACCCAGCATTCGCCAGTTGCTCCGGACGAGACTGTCAGAGTCGTTCCGTCGGCTAGGATTGACAATGATCCTGTCGGAGGTGGAGGCTGGAAGAGAGGACTTGTGAGTGCCACGCCGGTATTAATAGGTAATTTTGGTGACTGCAGCAAAATATCCACCAACTGGTTAGTCTGCAAGGAATAAACTTCGATGCTTGTCTGATAAGAGTCGATTAACGGGCTACCCCGAAGGCCGCCGTCTATTGTTGATCGTGGACTAGCTGCGCCGTCGGTATTTGGTTCGGATAAGTTGTTGCCCGATGCGGGAAGGACAGGCCCGTGAACTACAACAGCAACCAAAGGGAAGATGTTCTTCTCATCCGTTCCAGCGGTCCAAGGCAAGATTTTGGCATGATGAACGCCGCCTCGGATGTCCTTTATACTGCCAACCAGATCAAGACCCTTTCTGCTCACAGAGTACACTTTCAAGCCACCCTGATAGCCGGCCAGTACAACGTCATCTGCTCCAGTAGAAATGTCGTGGGACCGAGGAAGTGTGTCGAAGCCGAAATACAGCCCGTTATCACCAGCACGAAGACCAGCTTGCGATGCTGCAGTTATATCGGCATTAGGGGCGCCATAATAGTGTGCTTGTGGTTGATGAGGAAGTGGGGGGTTCGATCCCAGCCGGCTGTGAACGAAAGGCGAATGCACGGAGCTGCGGCGCTGGCCAGCCGTTGCACTCTGAGGCGGTGTTGCTGAGATGGGATAGTTTGCCTCCATCTGATAGCTGAGAGGACGCCGGCTCGAAGGAGGTGATGGTGACGCAGGCGATGGTGTCATAAATGCTCGGTGGGCAGCCCAGCCCTGATGAAGTCGACCAGAGTCCTCGTAAGAAGATGGCTGTGTAGGCGGCGACTCACCCATCAAGCTAATGAGGTTTCCGGGGGAGCCAGCCACGCCATTCCTAGTCCATTCGTTGGTCATACTTGGTATTGTGCTTCCTGATATAGATGTTGAGGAAAGCGCGTCCAGCATGGGCGAGACGGCAAGATGCCCATTTTCGCTAGTGGTCGGATTGATCTCGGGAGTTTGAGCAGGCGGCGAGGAAGCGTCCGAGGCAGATTGGCTTTTGTTGGAAGCATTACTTTCGGTTCCGCTAGTACTGTAGGAAACGGGTGAAAGTTAGCAAAGACGAAGCGTGAACTTTCGACAGTAGATGACTAGGACCACGGGACTCGAGGGGTTGGGATCAAGACTCACGAGAACTGGCTGGCAGTGTGCTTGGTCACCGCGGCGGCAATACCACCACTATTCTTTCCATGTTTCTTGTCTTTCTTTGAACCTGATACCATGGTTAATAAACAGCTCAGATCCAGACTTCTCTAAAGAAGAAGGTGAGGGCAAGGGCAAGGAGGAAGCAAGCGTTTGACTGCCCAAGACCCCGCGTCACAAGGGATGGCGGGGGGCAACCCTGCTGAGTAGTGGTGGTGGAAGCGGTTATCAACGTACTGGGCATTCAGCCGACTGTCTGGGTTGAAGCACCAGAATGAAGCTGTTCTCTCTGTTGTAAAAGAGAAAAATGAGCTGCTTCAGACTGAATCCCTCAACTATGAATTCGTTTCGTTTCTTTTCTTTTCTTTTTCTTTTCTTGGTTGGTTGGCTTCAGAGAAGCTTCTTTATCTTCGGGTGAGAACTGCTGGGAGTTGGAGTAGTAGCTTGAGACGTTGCGCAGCGGGGCGGGTACAGCAGTAGAGTAGAAGCGTTGGTGAAAGCGGCTGGTCACGCTTGATGCGGTAGTTAAAAGAACTCCAAATAAATCGATAAAAAGTTTTAAGGTCTTCAAATAAAATAATGACGTTTAATATCGGTTTTGCCGTAGGTTTATGGGTAGAAACGCGTGTTGTTTTGGAATAGAATCGGAAGAAGAGGGAAATGCGCGGGAGCAATGATGCAACAGGGCACGAAGGCTACAACACAGCGGACAGCGGGACCTGGAACAGCCAGCGCCGGGGCATCCTGGAGCAGCGTAAGGGAGACGAGCGATCAGGCGGGTGCGGGGCACGAAAACAGTCACATCTTAGCACCGCGTCACTGCAAGGGCCTTCTGGACAGTTGCTAAGACAAGCATCCACACCTCTCCAGCCTCAAATCACACTGCGAACAGGTGCTAATTCGGGGCATCTTACGGTTTACCTTTAGCGCCGGGGGGGTGGGGTAACGAACCACTGAAAGAGCTTACGCCGTTGACAGCACACCCCCCATTGTGCTGGTTTGGTGCTCTGAAGACCCCGCCAATGCCCGGTGCCTCTGTTGCCACATGGTACTGTTCACCAGGCTCTGCGGTTCCTGGGCAGGTTCTAAGAACTGTACGGTATTGCCAGGGGGGGGGACTGCCTGAATGTCATGTACTTAACGCAAGCCACAGCGCTCAAAACCACCAAGTCATACCCCGCGGCCATCCAGAACTATCACACCGAGTGACTCTACCAGATGACAGGACAGGTGTATTTACATCTCAACCTGAACTACCTGGACAGCTAGCCAATGACGAGTAATGAATTAATCATTTTGCAGTAGCCAGACATTGCTTCTAAAATTTCTTACCTAAGCCACTCTCCAACTCCAAACTCTAATAATAAAGGTACTTTGTTTGGCCAGCCTGCGAAGAACGCCACCGCATGGAGACACGATGCTCCGTGACTCGGGTGGTCAGGTGAGCTTGCCTCCCACGCCACGAGGAATGATACTTTCATGTAAAGCGCTTCATAGCAGTCTCCTACCAGTTACGCAGTACAGTAGTATATATAGTTAATGGCCATTTACTAAAGCGTTCCGAATTGGGTTTCGCTAGTCGCAAAAGGGAAATACTTCTGCGCTTTAGGCGCTGGTGCATTTTCACTGTATGACCTCACTCTTGAGTGGTGTATGTAACCAACGGGTACACTCACATCACAGTCATTGCCCAGCCCTTAAGTATCAGTGTCGGATTTTTGGATTTTTGGATTATTGGGGTTTTTTAACTCGCTCTATCTCTGTAGCCAAACCTGATAATGCTTAAACTTCCATTCCTCTTTTGCGCCTTCACTGTCCTTCTTTAGCACTCCGTGTCCCGCCCACGGAATGACCAATTCTTGGCCCTCCTTGGTTTTCACGTGGACATCTCCAAACAACATCAACTCGCACTCCAACGGGTCTGTGGAGTTCACGTCTTGGAAGCGATGAGGAAATACCTTTGTAACAGTGTGTTTCCTCTCAGCTACCACATGCCACATCCTCCCTCGTAGTTCTCGAATCTCTTTTGCGCGCGTCAGTACATGTTGACAGCAGACTTTGACCAACATAGCCCAACACTCACCTTGTTCGCCTTTGCCGCTATCATTTCCAATCTTCACAAAAGCATCTTTGTCAAAATAGCTGACCCATAGCTCGTTGGAATCAAATTTGTCAGAGGTTCTGTAAAAGTTGGTGATGAAAGCTCGGATCTCTGGGTCGGGCAAGTTATCGTGCTGGGGATACACGGGAAAGTATCCTCCACTGACAGCGTCAGACATGTTTCTTGTTGTTCAATTTGCGAGCTGTTTCGACAATGACCCTTCCTGCGATAATTATCTCGCGCCTGTTTGAAAGATGTTGGTTGTGAAGAAATGAAATGAACGATTGCGTCACAGCCTCCAACATGGCTTCGGATGGTGCACAGTTCCTTAGCTTCCGATACCCCACACAGCCATCTTTCGCCTACCGAACATCCGACTCGACTATCTCATCTTCGATTAGGACCATTCACATATCAACCTGCATCGTTGAAATCAATAATAAGATGTCCGTTAGCTTTGCAAATACGCTAAGACTATCATACAACATCAAACAGTCGCACAGGTATCGTCCAGTCCCTGCCGTGGTAAAACCAACAGGGCATCCAGTAAAACAGCAGTGGTAAATCAAGTCAACTCCAGATCCATATATCTCCATTTCCACAAAGGTAAATCTTAATCAGTCTGTGGCTCAAGTCTTCACCCCTCGTGAAGATACCTCACCCTTCTCCCCAATTTTCATAATCACACGGCAATCGGGACAGTACCACTTCGTCCTGCGTGCTGGGATCTCAGTGAGCCCAACACACTCCAGGTGAAACCATTCTCCTTTACAGCTCTGCAAATCATCGTTAGCATCAATCGTTTCCGTGCCAAGTTCGCAAAGAAAGCTTACCTCGCCTCGTTCGCATTCAATCATAGTACCAAAGCTTACTCCGTTGCAAATACAATATCGAGCCTCGTTCGGATCAATTGGGTTGCCTTCATCGTCGACCTCAATTTCGTCAACTTCCATCTCAGTTGATTGATCTTTGTCTTTTTTCGTAGTCCGTGTCTTCTTCTTCGGGGCCGCTTTGCGTTTACCAACGGCGCTGTTACCACCGCTGCTTGTTCTGCTTACGACACCTGGAGCTGGTCTCTTTGGGCGCTTGGCAGGCGGTCTTGCCTCTGGCGCAGGGGTATTTCTGGCTGTGCTAGTTCGACGTGGGCGGTCCGAAGCAAGAGAAGGCGGTTCTTGACTCGCCGCTTTACCTCGAGAGCTTGGGCGCCTTGCACTATCTGGTCCAGGGGTGAGGCCGCGCGAGACCGACCGTCGGGGTCGTCCCTCATGTCCACCTTGAGGTGCAGGAGCCGAGAGTTCACTTGGCTTGCCAGGGTCTTCCTTGACTTCACGCTTCGCTTCCCTAGATCGAGTTTCCCTCACCGGAGGGTAAACTGGAGTTATTTTCCTCTTCTCTATGTTAGGCAGAGGCACCGGAGTCTCTGCTGGGGGCTTCACTGGCACAGATGTGGTCACAGCCTTGGTATGACTAGGTGTTGGCGACATCGCGCCTTTGCCAATGGGAACAGGTATGGGCACAGGCGTCTCTGTTTGGGCCGCATTTGATGCGAGGCTGCTGGATATGCTGGAGTTGCGACGGTTAAAGCCGGGAGGCTGAGGCGGAGGCACTGGGGTTTCGACCTTGGGGCGCTTGATATGAAGTCGGGGAGGAGTGGTTTCAGTCCCTTCATATGATGTTCCAGCTTCTGGGTCCCGCTTGCGCTTCTGCTGTGCAGTTGCCTTGGGTGAGTCGTCGGCATCCAGGACGGCGCTCAGTGGCAAGCCTTGCTCTCGCGCCAATTCTTCTGCAGCCTGCTTCGCCATAATTTCTTTCTTCAATTTTTTAGCAGCGTTGAGCTTCATTCCTCTATTGCTAGTGGGCATGTTGTCAGTAGCCAATCGATCTGCGCTAACGGCTCCCGCTGGTAATTGCTGCGTGCCTGAATCATTGTCCACCGTAGTGGTTGGTACTTCGGCTTCGAACACTTGGCCGTCAGCTTCTGCCTTTTTCTTTGCCGCCTTGTATTGTTCCGGTCCACGACCGAGCTTCTCCAATTCGCGTACGACCATGGTTTCGCTTGGGGTCCAAGCCGCATTCTTCTTCATTCGCTTTCTAAGCTTCGCCAGCTCATAGTCGGTAAGCCGAAGCCATGGTGCATGAATGCTGCCGATGACGGCATTCTCTGGCGGTGGATTCAGCAAAGCGGCAGCACTCGCGGCTTGGGCTGCGGTAAGCTCGGCAGAGGGGTATGACATTATGCGACTGGAGCGGTTAGCGGACTTGGGGGTTCTATTGGTGACCAGCTTGATTTTCGGCGCAGGAGTCCTGCGGATATCCGAATCGTCAGAGCTAACATCGCTTTCGTCACTACCCGTGTCATATTCGATATCGTACGGCGCCAGCACTTCACCGGGCACCGTAACTCGTGGAATACGGCGATGACGAGCCTTAGGGGCGCCGGTTTCAGCTGTTGGTTTTGCGGCAAGTTTCGCGCGAGACATCTGAGGTGACTTGGAATCCGCTCGTGGCCTTTGGTCTTCGGTTGGATATGTTTCCATCATTTTCTGTAGCTTTTCGAGGAGCACCTTAGCTTTGTAGTAATGGTGGTTTACATTGTCAGACATTCTGACAGCTTCGGCATGGGCGAAGATCCGCGAATTTACGGCCAGCTTCAATTGTTCTGAAATATCAGCTCTTAACTTGACTGGTGAAGGTCGCTCTTTAGCTGGCATAGAGGGTAGACTGCTCCATGTAGTTGTCAGGTCATTGACTTTGATGGATGCCTCGCTATATCTTTCGTCGAGAGATCCAATCAACGTCAATGAGCGGATCATGTCGGCCGGGAGGTACTCGGTGAAGTCAATGAAATCCGTGACGGTGTTTTGCGCATCGGGGTCGTTCGGTGGCTCAAAGGAGATGCTGACGGCCTCCAGGGCTTCGTTTGTTGTCGCCATCGCGGATGTGTCTTTTGGTGATACAACCTCTACCCTGTTTGTGGTTTCGCCTTGCGACGAGACGGCTGCAGCCATGATGTGCTGGGGAAATGACGCAAAACGCGTCCTCTGTTGTTTTTCGTATGGTGGGTTATGATACAAAGCTGCATCGGACTCCTGCTGAGCCATCAGCGCTTTGCAAAAGGTCGTGTCGCAAAACTGCTGGTCTGTGATGAGCGTGTTGAAGCAGCGCGATCTGGGGATTCTGGAGCTCGTTCTCCACCAGAGCTTGTCAGTGGATGACTAAGAATCAGCAGCGTACCCTAGACCGCTGTAGACAAAACAAAAATGAATCTGGCGATAATTGAAGTAAAAAGATGTAGTCTGAGGAAGTTTCCGAAAAGGCAAAAATATTTAATCATGGTCCGTGACAGATCCGAACTCAACTCTCATTAAAAAAAAACTTTTTGGTTCTGGCGACATTTAGCAGCCACTAAGCTTCTCGGCTGGTCCTGTGGTTTACACCACTTAGACTCAAAAGTGCCAACCCTTTTCTAGATTTTGTTTCGTTTCAGGCGCAGAACCTTAGAAAGTACAAAAGCGAAATATAGACTGCTGAGAGCAAGCGTTTCGAAGTGTAAGACTGATTCGCCGGGCTGGATTGAGGCGCAAGTAAAGTTTCAACCACGAGCGGCAAATATCACTAAAATTACACCGACAATTTATGTGCACTGCAATATGTAGTTGAAGATCATCGTTTGTGTCCGACGAGACATCAAAATACCTTAGTATTTCGTTTGCTATTCTTTGTGTAACGCGCAAACAACCACACGTGCAGCAGATGGAGTATAAAGTCTGAGCTGCACCACGAGCTGCATGCCAACGCCCCCCTGAACCATGTAAGAATACCTTGAAACAAGAAAGTAGTTTGTCTAAAAACCCATATCAAAATGGATGAAACCGATTACACATCGTTTGGCGGAAAAGCGAAGGTGCTGGTGGCTGCCAGAGCAATTGTTCAAGATTGCGACATAATGGTATGATGTCCCAAACCTCCCATGAAACGCATTATTCACCAAACAGGATTTCACTTTGAAACCGATTGGAAAAACCTTTGAGACTCACTCTGTTGAAGACAACTTTACGTTTCGGGTCGATGTCAGGAACCGGATCAAGCTGCAGAATGCCATGCCCGGTACTTCACCGGCGTCTCTAGATGGCGAAAAACACCTTGTCTTGAGGATTGCAAACCCCCAAACTCTGAAGCTGAGCCACAAAAACCGCATTGAAAGTACAGTTGCATCAATGTCCCTGGCTCACAATGACATGGGCCACATGTTCTCACCAGAAGAGAAACACCTCGCTTTAGTCGTGCCCAAGGTATATAAGTGGAGGGCATCAGTCCAAGGCGATACGTCAGATCCAAAAACATGGGGTTGGATTTTGTGCGAATTCAAAGAAGGAGAAAATTTAGCTTCCATTTTCCCAACACTATCGTTCAAGGATAAGATCAATGTCATGCAGCAAATTGCAGTAATACTGTATGGGTTGCAACAAGTAAGACTCCCCAAGAATTTGGACCGTTTTGGCGGTTTCGACTTTAATGACAATGGAGATATTATAAATGCAGGCATGTTTCATCTGAAGGGAAGGGCTTGGGATTTGTATTCGAATGTCTGGACTGCAAAGGTGCGCTGCGTAATAGAAGACGACTTCAAGGCGCGAGGATTGGTCAAAGACTGGAAAGAAGATGGGCTTGTGAAGTTTATGAAAGACTTCCTGTTGTTAAGCGGGCTGACGCGAGCTTTGAATGGTGTTGACTCAAGTAAGATGGGCTTGGTCCATGGCGATTTGAGTAAGTCAACAAGTCCATTGGCATACAATATTGACTAAGAGAAAGCGATGGATAATATGCTATACGATACAAAGAGCAAATCGATCACAGCACTCCTCGATTTTGATTGGGCAACTATCACCAATCCTGCCGATGAATTCCTTACAGGCCTGGGTGAAGTGGGCGGTGGCTTCGTTGACAAGCCGCCTGGACTGTTGGCTTGTCTCTTCAGGGGCGAATTCTCAATCATACTGGAAAATCCTACTCATGACGATTTAGAGAAATGGGAACTTGCTAGGACCTGGCACGAGATTGCAACTCAGCGCGGAGTTATGACACCGAGTTGCATCAAAGGAGTTGATAAAATCGAGCGACTGCATAAAATGCTCAAGGAGCTGTACATACCAAAGCTTACGGATGAGGACAAGATGAAGCTCTCCCCAATCAGCCCAGCCGTCGTCGAAGCAAAGGAAGAGGTCAACAAGAGGATGCAGGCGTTGATCGGCTGCTATGGCTATGGACGTAGCCAGGCTTAGTTCAACTTGGGCGGTGCATACGTGGGCGCAAACTGACTCACCATTGTCTGTTTCGTTGCCATTCCATTGTGCTAGCACTAAGGAATGGCGCCCCCACAGGATATGAGGATCAAATGTGAGAAACGAGGGAAATGGCGGAGAGAGAGTAGTAGCGTCTAGCCTGATGAATCCTTTGTTGGATCCCCTTATTGTATGTGTTGCATTGGCTCTGCCACAGCGCGTGCCAGCGTGGAATACCTGAGGTGCATGAGAAGCTCCGTGTACAAATGCACACAGCATGCAAACTTGTGGCGTAACAAAGCTCTGATTCTCAGTTTTCTACACAATGTTAGACGGAATTAAGCACGTCTTGAGAACAGTTAGATCGGGCTCATATGAAAAGGTTGAGGTGCCCATTGACAAGGCCCACGCAATCGACGAGGTGGTGTTGTTGGGTCGGGATTGGCATGGCCAGGCTGGCATCGCTGGTAGTGGCCGTCTCTACAAGCGAGCCGGTGATGTTTCCAAAGAGTCGTTGATCTCTTACTGGTCCGCGAGATAAAGGCTTAATCGCGCATCTGTCAATTTTGAGTCATCAGCTTCCCCAATGTAGAATATTATGAAGCTCCGGTTTGCACCCAAATACAAGCGACTGTGGTTGTGCCTCAGTAGAGCAATGCTTCAACAGTATCGTGCCAAAGGCGCGATCTTTTCAGCCTTGGCGGGATTCCCGCTAGGTCTGGCTGAAAACTCCAAGAACGGTGTCTTATTTACGAGTCTGTATGCCCATCCCTTTAAAGTTCTCTCTGTTGCTGCGGACTTCAAATCTGCACCGGAGCTCTCATGGTGGCGATCGCCATGGCCTTGTTTCTGCAGCCCCAGGCGTTAAGAATTTTTCCGATGAGTTACTTATGCATAGACGTGAATCGGAAGCAAGTCACTCTCGCATAGCTTATTTCATGGCCAAGGTCATTGCAGTGCTGCCGCGAGTGATTCTCGCTTGCTTCCGCTGAGCGTCCCCGTTATCCCTTGGGGCATTTCATTCCTCGGAAACCTCTTGTACTTTTACTGCATTTATGGATTGGCAAGCGTTCTCAGCAATGGTTGTCCGACGAGAAGACGCGCCACTGTTCGCGACTATGATCAGTTTAGTTGCGGGCATTCTGTCTGGAGCCGCGCAACCATTATCCAAAGTCAAGTCTTGGCATATGTCGCCAGGAACATAGTTGGAGTTAGCTGAACTCTACTCCGAATAGCTTGTTGGGACATTCTGCTTCTACAATGTTGAGCTAGCTACGAAGGCGACAAGATTTCATTTGAATTTCATATTCAGAAACATGGCCGTCTTGTTGGCTATTCCATATGGAACCATTGCTTACTTTGGATTGGTGTTTGGTACAAGACTACGCAGGTAGTATTTGACTGGTAATGATTTATTGTTGGATATGTGCACTCCGTATATTGGGAAGTGTGTTGAGCTTTATCCTAAGCAAGGTGTTCAAAGTAATTAATTTAACTGAAAACATAATACATCGGATCCTTTAGTTAGTTGTACTATACAGCTAACTACCCTGGCATTTGTGAGTTCAATGCACCAAGGAAATTATACTCTGGTGCCCACCCATAACCCCCAACAGCATCTCCAAACATCCAGGAGTTCCATTCAGGCCAATTTTCGTCTTGCCAGGCTAAACCCTGACCTCCATTGTTATTAATGGCCACGGCCGCAGCTGGTCCAAGGTCCTGCTCCGCCTTGGTACGCTCCTTGAACTTATCTAGCATCCCGCGCAAACCGCGCCCGATATAATGCGCCACGTGTCTTACACAAGATTTTGTCCCCTCAAGCAATGTGACAGTCCCTTCAATTAGATTCAGCACCCCATCATGCGTGATGTCAAGATTAGCAGAGCTCCATTGTGATTGGCACTTCATCAAGAAGAGCGCCGCATAAGCCATGGTGGTCAGCAAATACAGAGGAACCCCAATTACAGCCCTTCGCATGTCATTGTCGTTCAAAATGAGTTCCAAGGCAGATGAAGCGCTCGAAATTGCGAGATTAACGAATTGTCGTCGTTCCTGCGACATGCTGTATTGTGCGGTAGGTCTAATACCGCGCAAGCATATCGAGAATAAGAGAAGCCGTGCGAAATGATAATGGAGATATACACCCTTGGCGGGATACTGAGAGATGTATTCGTTCGGATCTAGTCTGGTTTTCCAGCGGTCCTTCCAGTATACCATCTCGGCGTCAAATCGCCTTACAGTCTCAAACTCATCACTGCCAATCATGCGCGACCTATCTGGCCCGAAAGTGTGAAATACCCTGCTGAGTATTATAAAGATGCCGACCTGACTATGAAGTCTGAAATCGGATTGATTCGCATCTGGACGCTGGAGAAAATGCTCATGACAGGTTATTGTAGGGTTTTCGCTGATGACCGGTGGCCGGCCATATGCGATGCTGAAATGATGATCGCATACATAGAGAAAATACCATAATCTTGCCTCCTCAGCGTAGCTTGTTCCGTCCCTCAGTGCCTTTGCGCAATATTGGTGTAGGTTGAGCTCGGTGGCAATGCGAACGGCTAGACCAGATAACTTCCAACTTACATCTGACAGCCAGAAGGCACCAATGCAGAGGCCGCGGACGTCATCGAGAGTGTGATATCGATCAAACACAGCTTGGCTGACTAGTTCTAGAAAGATGGGATAACACACATCGAATGCCCGACCATCATCCTGGGTGTGCAGTGCTGTTACTGCCAGAATAGAAGCCGTCAATATGGTGGAAGACGCTCGCACGGCGTCCAGTGTATCATGTAGCAAGGCGATGCCGCCCCAAAGATATGCATTCAAAGAACCCTTGAAACTGGCGAACAACTTCTCAGCTTCATCAACGCTGATTTTGCCTTGTGTAATGAAGTCTGGCTCCGGTGGCTGGCCAGTTGGGCGGTGTTGGCGCGCGCCGGGATCGCTCCTGATGTTACGCAACTTGGTGACTTCAAACAAACTAGCCATTGGAGCGCCGACTATGGCTTGATCATCAACTTCCTGAGCTGTTGGCTCAATAGAGTTTTCCCTTGTCATCGCCGTCACCGTTCGCGGCAGGCTGGGACTTAGAGCCGGTCCAAGCACTGACTGAGCAGGCTTCGGGGTCACAATTGACGGCAACTGAAGCCCTGGCATATTTAAAACGCGCTGTACTTCGGTCAATGCTGACTCAAGGCTTTGCACCTTGGCTTCCATTTCCGACTTCCATGCATTTTCGCTGTCAAGCAATGTTTGTAGGCTTTTGTTGACGACGCACTCTATGCCAAGTCGCGTGCAGCGAACACAGCGATCTTGGCCGCTGTCCAGATCGCATTTAACCTTGCGATGCTGACAGGCTTGGCCTACAGTGACCATTTCGGTCAATTGCGTTAGTCCCCGTCACCTCATGCCATCGGTCGGTGTCTCAGTGTGCAATCGACACTAGGGTACCACTGGGGCACTTACATGCTCGAATTTTCCGAGATATCTTGGGATGATGGCCTTCGGTAGGCGGACTTGTTTCCGTCGAGTCAAATCTTGCCCGCTTCATGGTGGAGTGATGGGATACAATGCATGGTACCACCTTTGATGGTTGGGCTGTGAGGATGAAGGAGAGAAGCGGGGGAAAGACCGCGGCGAACGGAGAGGGAAGATGTACTGGCAGATAACAATGCGCCAAATTAAGGGCAACACAATGCGCAGGTTGGAGTTCTATGACTAACAAGACTCGACGGCCCAAGAACATACTTTCATATTAAAATGACAGTCAAAATGATTGCTGATTATGTGGGAGTACGCTTCTGGCTAAAAGTTTAAGGGACATCTCTCTTTGCACAAATTTTATCTTAGTTTATTTTCAGGCAGTATAATATCTGGCAACGGCTAAAAAGGTGTTCGATTTAATATGTCACGGCCCCTTCAGGCTTGATGCATTGAGTTGCGGGGTGTCGGAGTGCTGTCCGCTTACCTGCCTAAAATAGTAACTGAGCTGTAGCCCTTGTCTCTGTCCTGTCCACTTTGCTTCTTTCATATTCATTAAGCAATACTTGGCATATAACGCTTGGATGTCTCATTTTTTATGACCGAGGCTCGATAATGATCATTCATTAAATCATCGGCGTTGCAGCTGTTGGTTGTCATCAATGCCCGACCACATGGCATCATTAAAAACTGTGCAAGACCTGTTGGTTGGCGTGCATGCCGCTGTAGCGGCAGAGGCAATTGGGCTAGCGTCAGCCGCTGGACTCGATACGCAAATGGTATATGATATAATACATAATGCGGCAGGGAACTCTTCGGTTTTCACAGGCATCGTCCCGAAGCTTCTCGCACAGCAAGATGTCCCAGCTTTCGACATGGTTGGTTGACTTTAAACAACCCATCAAGAAGCTCCCCGGCCTGACTAATTCTTCTCCAGACAACTACCGTTGAAACTTGTCGGGCTCTTCAATTCCCATTACCGCTTGGTTCTGCAGCAGATCAGATCCATGTTGCCTCACGCTCGTCTGACATCCTCCAGCATTATCTTCGAGGGGCTCCACTAGCTGGTACACCAAATGTGCCTGACCAGGCGCTGACACCAATGGATAGTCCAATAGAAATCAGGAAAATCGGTATCATTGGTCTGGGGGCTATGGGTCAAGGCATGGCAGCTTCACTGCTGAGAGCAGGATTCCAGGTCCAAGGATACGACTTGTCTCCGTCGTCAATTGCCAAGTTCGTGGAAAATGGAGGCATTGCCGCCCAAAATGCCAACGAGGCAATCAAGGATGCCGATTTGATTCTGTTGATGGTACAAAATGCAGGCCAAGCCACAGATGTGCTCTTTGGCAGTGGCCATGGAGCTGATGAGCTAGCAGATAGTGCTGTTGTGATTTTAAGCTCGACTGTCGCCCCATCAAATGTCACTGATCTCGACGCAAGGCTGAGAGGGCTTGGCCGTGGCATCAAGCTTGTCGACGCACCCGTTAGTGGCGGAGTGGCTCGAGCAGCAAATGGTACCTTAATCGTATGTAAACGCCACTGTTAACCCCCTCTTTGCCAACTATTCATTGCACTGACAGATTTCTACGTCTAGATTATTTCATCCGGCGAGCAGATCGCTCTGCACAAAGCTCGATCTGCTTTGCTGGCAATGACTGGTACAGCCTCGACTTTATACTCTATTCGCGGTGTCGGTGCAGCTTCTTCAGTCAAGCTCGTCAATCAACTGCTTGCAGGTGTACACATTGCTGCCGCTGCAGAAGCCATGGCCCTCGCAGCAAGAATTGGTCTAGACACTATGCTGGTGTTTGAAGTAATCAAGTCTTCAGACGCTACGAGCTGGATGTTCGAAAATCGAGTTCCCCAGATGCTCGACGCAGACTGGACCCCTCACTCAGCATTGGCAATATTTGTCAAGGACTTAGGAATCGTCCTCGACGAGGCGAAACGCCTTGGGTATTCCGCACCAATCGCGTCTGCCGCTCATACACTTTATCTCAACGGCGCCTTAAAGGGCTGGACGAAAGAGGCTGATGCTGGAGTTGTTCGACTCTGGGAAACCGAGAACCTGTCTGTCACCAAGAGAGCTCAAAGTCGAAGACTGCCGGCTAAAAAGACAATAGAATCGCTACCCCCTGAGCACGAAAATGTACTGGAATTGATACAGGGGAGTATCTCGGGCGAACGCGTTCCAACACTTGTCGTGCTAGATGACGATCCAACGGGGACGCAGACTTGTAACAACATTGACGTCCTAACAATTTGGGATATCCCATCACTCATAGAAGAGTTCCAAATGGAGCCATCTGGCTTCTTTATCCTGACGAACTCGCGGGCGCTGCCATCCGAAACAGCACGCCGTTTAATCTTCAACATCTGCGAAAATGTCAAGGCTGCCGCTGAGGCATGCAACCTTGATTTTGAAATTGTTCTACGAGGAGACTCTACGTTACGTGGTCACTTACCCGACGAACCAGAAGCTGCTGAAGAAGCATTGGGCTCCTTTGACGCTTGGATCGTGGCACCCTTTTTCGCCCAGGGTGGCAGATTCACAATTGGTGACGTCCACTACGTCCAAGAAGATGATGAGCTTGTGCCAGCTAGTCAAACGCCATTTGCACAAGATGCGACATTTGGATATAACAACTCCAATCTCCGTCGATATGTCTTGGAGAAGTGTGGTTCACGTTTCTCAGAGGAGTCCTTCGTGTCGGTAACTCTGGAAGACATTCGCGTTGGCGGACCCAAGGCTGTGACGAAGAAGCTTGTTTCATTGCCACCACTCTCGAACACCGTCGTCATTGTGAATGCTGTGGCTGAGTCGGACATGCATGTGTTTGTGGCTGGTCTGCTCAGTGCTGAGAAACAAGGCCGAAGATATCTGTATCGAACAGGGGCAGCTTTTGTGTCATCAAGGCTAGGTATCGAACAAATTGCGCCTCTCACGCCGCGTATGCTAGGTGCAAGCTCAATGACTGGAGGGCTCATTGTTGCTGGGTCATACGTTCCGAAAACAACGGAGCAATTGAGCGCTCTGCGCGAGAGAAGGGCCGACAAACTACATACTGTTGAGCTGGATGTTTCTAAGATCATATCGGATGACTGCGATATTAGGAAGTATGCAACCGCTGTCTCCAATTGGCTTCAAATGGGGCAAGACGTGCTCGTTATGACATCTAGAGAACTCATTGCTGGCGATAATCATCTGGTGACTGGATCGAAAATTGCCAAAGCACTCGTCCAGTTAGTTGAAGAGGTCTCCACTCGTCCAAGATACATAATAGCAAAGGGGGGCATAACTTCTTCTGATACAGCCACGAAAGCTCTGCGCATGCGACGAGCCAGAATCCTGGGGCAAGCTGCTCCTGGTGTGCCTATTTGGCGATGCGACGAGGAAGGTAGTTATCCTGGAGTTCCGTACATTGTGTTTCCTGGCAACGTGGGCAGTAAAGACACATTGGCAGATGTGGTTGAGACCTGGGCGATAGACAATTGATAGACGACTCAAATATAGCAGTCAATTCTAACCCGCCACAAAGCAAAGCCAGTATTCGAACAAGGATGTTGTTTGTCAAATATTAGTATTATTATTTTCTATCTTCTCATGCCATTCTTCGTGTCATGTACATGGTAAATTTCGTCGACCGTAGAGGCGTGGGCGACCGAATTTGTCAAGGAGTTTTCCGAGTCAACTTATACGAGTCGGCGGAATTCGAGAGGCAAACAACTAAAACACATTAGCATTGGGGACAGGTACATGTGTAGGAAAATCACTTGCAATTATGAGACCATCTTCGTGTGATTACGATTGTATAGAGAGAGCACTGACCCGTAGAACATTGGCACATTCCGTGCGAATAATGGCAACAGTTCGTTTATGCCTTCTTCTTAGCCGCTGCCTTAGCCTTGGCCGCCTTCTTTCTGTTGCTGCGAATCATGACCAAGCCCAAAAATGATCCCACGACAGCGGAGGCCAAGAGAACGAGAACAACGGGGATGCGAATGGCCCAGACGCGGGGGAGGAAGAAGTTCTGAAGGATGTGATCGTCATCGACAAAGGGCTGCAGTGTGTCAGTGGCGTCTTGCTGGGGGTAAGGTCCAGGTGAAAACTGTTGGTGAATATACGCACCATAATCAGTGTCCAAATAGTATAGTACAGGAAGACGAATGAAGCGGCCGCGAGCATGGCGAGGCCGACGAGCTTGTCAAGCTGCAACAAACGAGAGTTAGCGCATTGACCTAGGCATAGGAAGCTATCCGGCTTTGGACGAGTCGTCGGGGCGGGATTGCATTACAGAACTTGCCATTTTAATTCGATTTGCGGTCGCGGCGACTACGGTCAGGGAAATAAAAGAAAAAAGTCGAAAAAAGAGGTAGTAGAAACGAAGGGCTTGGATTCAAAGGAGTGTGGTTGTAGCTGTGGCTCTCTTCAGTAATAAAAGGGACGCGGTCTCGCTGTCAACTTGGTCCACGCTGGCCCGAAATTAAGCTCCAACGTGATTTTTCAGGAGGCGCGTGGATGTGGCGGTGCGAACGGGATTCAACTGTGGCGCCGCCATTGGACGCTTCTTCACTGTAAATTCTTTCTTGGTGCTACAGTACGCAGGCAGCTGGCCCGTGCACGATTTTTTTACCCAGCCGCCAGAAAGGCTAGAGTCACAACGCGGATCTCTTCTTTCTTACGGGCATGCAGGGACTGTGAATTAAAATTTCCCTCCTCCATCAACCTTTTTTGTAACCATGGCGTCCGCAGACGTGGGACTTCCCCGTCGCGAGCGGGATGGAGGCGATTCTTATCGCCCGTCCAGAGCGCGCTCGCCCGCGCCTGTCAAAACCGAGGAGGAAAAGCAAGCCATCGCAAAGGCAGAGTACGAGAAGCTGTTGAACATGCGATCCGGCGGTACATACATCCCCCCCGCGAGATTGAGGGCGCTTCAATCTCAAATCACCGACAAGACCAGCAAGGAGTATCAGCGCATGGCCTGGGAAGCTCTGAAGAAGAGCATCAATGGTCTTATCAACAAGGTCAACACTGCCAACATCAAACACATCGTTCCCGAGCTCTTTGGCGAGAACCTTGTTCGCGGTCGCGGATTGTTTTGCCGATCGATTATGAAGGCGCAAGCTGCAAGTTTGCCTTTTACACCAATCTACGCCGCCATGGCCGCTATTGTGAACACCAAATTGCCCCAGGTGGGTGAACTCTTGATCAAGCGCTTGGTCATGCAATTCCGTAAGGGGTTCAAGCGAAACGACAAGTCCGTGTGCTTATCATCAACGACATTCATTGCGCACTTGATCAATCAGCAGGTTCAGCATGAAATGCTAGCTGGCCAGATCTTGTTACTGCTATTGAACAAGCCGACCGACGACAGTGTCGAAATCGCTGTGGGCTTCTCGCGCGAGGTTGGAGGCTTTTTGGAAGATATGCGACCCACGATTGCAAATGTCGTTTTCGACCAGTTCCGAAATATTTTACACGAGGCAGATATTGATAAGCGAACGCAGTATATGATTGAGGTGCTTTTCCAGGTCCGCAAGGACCGGTTCAAGGACAACCCGGCCGTCAAGGAGGAGCTTGATTTGGTGGAAGAAGAGGATCAGATTACTCACCAACTAAGCTTGGAAGGCGAAATCGATACCCAAGACGGCCTGAATATTTTCAAATTTGACGCAAACTGGGAGGAGAACGAGGATGCCTACAAGAAGCTGAAGGCTGAAATCCTTGGTGAGGGAAGCGATGACGAAGACGGCGACGAAGATGGCGACGATGAAAGCTCCGAAGACGAAGAAGATGAAGAGACGAAGGCAATGGAGATTAAGGATCAGTCGAACGCTGATCTCGTCAACTTGCGCCGAACCATCTATCTCACAATCATGTCCAGTGCTGATCCCGAGGAAGCCACTCATAAGCTCATGAAAATCAACCTCCCCGCTGGACAGGAGCCTGAGCTACCGTCTATGATTGTCGAATGCTGCTCTCAAGAAAAGACCTATACCAAGTTCTTTGGCTTGATCGCTGAGCGTTTCTCCAAAATCAACCGCCTGTGGTGCGATCTGTTTGAGCAGGCATTTGTCAAATATTACGAGACGATTCATCGATACGAAAACAACAAGCTTCGTAACATTGCAATGTTGTTTGGACATCTATTTGGCTCCGACGCCATCGGTTGGCACAGCTTGTCAGTCATTCACTTGAATGAAGATGAAACTACTTCAAGTAGCCGTATCTTCATCAAGATTCTCTTCCAAAGTATTGTTGAAGAGCTTGGAATCCCCAAGTTGAAGACAAGAATGGCCGACGCAATCCTCCGCCCCGATCTAGAAGGTCTCTTCCCCAGGGAGAACCCTCGCAACATCCGCTTTTCCATCAACTATTTCACCAGCATTGGTCTTGGCGCACTGACCGAAGAGATGCGAGAGCACTTACAAAACATGCCCAAGCCAGCACTGCCAGCTCCTCCTGCTGCAGATTCGGACAATGAATCCGTATCTAGCTACTCATCTTACTCCTCTTATTCCAGCCGATCTCGATCAAGGTCTTATTCCCGTTCACGCTCTCGTTCACGCTCACACAGCCCAAGGCGAGTTGAACGTGGTCGACCGATATCTCGAACCCCGTCAGGACGTGGACGAGGACGATCATACTCGGACAGCAGATCTCGATCTGGCTCTCGTCGATCATACAGTCGATCTGTATCTTCTCGCGGCAAGGGCAAGCGCCGTGCCTCTTACACACCTTCGCGCTCACCCGCCCCGAAGAGGCGCCGCGACTCACCTAGCCGTTCTCGCTCCTACAGCTCCTACAGCAGATCGCCTTCCCCACCAAGGAACAAAGCTGCTACTTCTCGCAGCCCATCACCTAGAGGAGGTGACACATCCCGTCGTGGTGGCTCATACCGCCGCAACAGCTCTTCTGTGAGCCGGGGACCAACGAAGGGCCGAGGTAGAGGTCGCTCTCTGTCGCATGACTCCAGGTCTCCATCACGCGGAAGAGGTCGATCGTACTCGAGGTCTCCGAGCCGCAGCCGTAGTCCAACACCACGACGTGTCCACCCCCGTGGTGGAAAGTCATCCAGCCCAGTACCTTCAAAGAGAAGAAGGGTTAGCGAAAGTTTGTCACGATCGCCGCCTCCAGTTAAGCGAGGACGACGAGGGAGTTAGGGGTTCATTTGCGCATGTATTAAATTGGGATAGTATCAACATATCAACTTGTATCATATAAGGCGCGTATCTTTATAAGTGACTATCTATGTATTTTTGACGGTGGCTATTTTGCACGGTCTACGCTGGGATGTCGTTCGATGCCTTGGACGCCCCAACAAATGTCCACCGCAGATCCTTTGCGGCAAGGCTGCCTGTTACCGTTACAACCTGCTTCTCGCCAGGCATTATATCGAAACCATTATCACTCAGCTTCAATCCCTCAACTTCTTCGAAGACAAAGGCCTTGACCGGCTTCTTGGCAGTGACGGTAACTTCCTGGCCTGTAGCCCGGATAGCGAGTCCTCGGTCAGACATGTCGAGGAACTTGACAGGATCAGGCCAAGCCGTGTCTGTGATTTCTGTGCCACCTGGCAATGCAAGTGATACATGGACGACGAATGGGTCGTATTCTAAAACAGAGAATGGACGCGCCAAGTCGTCAGGGTTGGGAATGGCGCTGGGTAGCTTCTCGTGGTCAATGAATGTTGTCGTGCTGTTGGCATTGGCGGTGGCTGTGCGCTTGATGGGCTCGCGCACATCCTTTCCAGAATGGACAGAGATGAAGCGCACAGTAACTTCAACTTGTGTGTCTTCTGTGCTGCCACTGGCGATCCAGACGTCGTAGAAGCTCTCTCTCGCAGGAAGTGTCTGGTCAACTTGACCGGTACACAACTCGGAGTTCTCATCGATATAGTAACCAGTCTGAGTCCAGTCATGATATGTTCTCGAAACCCCAATGTCAATGTGTCGCAATGCACGAGAGATGGCGTAGTATGCAGGCTTCTTTACGAGGTAATAGTCAACGACTGCCCATGACATAGTTGGCCAGCAGTCATTGAGCTGCCATACAAGCACACCACCACATTTGCGAGAACCAGGAGTGCCCCATTCGCGACGCCAAGTTTTGTAGGCAAAACGCATGGTTTCTGCTTGAACTACCTGAGTGAGGTGGGTATATGCAGCAAGATCAGTGCGAAGTTGGAAGTTTTCGGCAACATAGGTCGTCATGCGGCGCTCATGGTAAATGCCTTTATTGTGGAAGTCAAGTACCATGGAGCCTGGGTAGAGCTGGGAGTCCAACGTCGTCATGCGTTTTGTGGTGCTAAGGTGAGGATAAGCTTCCATGCCAAATTCGCTGACGAAGCGACCTGAAAGTTGCCCAACTTCTTGGTATTTGTTGATTGCACCGTGCCACACTAGTTAAAGATGTTAGTTAGATACACCAGGGGTACTGCTTTGTTCACTTACAATTCCATTGGTGAATATCCCCCACAGTTGGATCAGCAGTAGGCTTTCCATCTCCCCATGGACTGCTGGGATGGTAGATGTTGTGAGGGTCTTCCTGTTTTACCAACTCTGGCAGTAGATGCTCATAAATGTATCGAGCTGGGAAAGTAGACTTGAGCCAAGATTCAGGATCCTTGTTCTCGAAATCATAGTCAAGCTTGTATCGCTCTTGAACCTGATAGTCTTCGTTATTTCCAGCCCACGCCACCACTGACGGGCGCCACCTCATGCGCTGGATCTGTTGCGTAGCTTCCAACTTGAAGTTTTGAAGGTATGAGTCGTATGCAGGATAGCTAGCACAAGCAAATTGGAAGTCATGCCAAACAAGGACTCCTAACTCGTCACAGGCATCAAGCAGCGCATCGTCTTCGTATATGCCACCACCCCAAACACGAATCATGACCTGATTGCCCTCAGCCATCAGCTTAATCCAAGCATGGTACCTCTCAGCAGAGATATTAGCAAGGTAGCTATCGGCCGGAATCCAGCATGATCCTCCTGCGAATACATCGATGTTATTGATTCGAAAAAAGAATGATTTACCGTACTTATCTGGCTCTTGCACCAACTCAGTGCGTCTGAAGCCAGTGAGTCGGGATTTACTGTCGAGCTCCGCGGTTCCACGAAAAATCTTGGCTTGAAGGGTATATCTATGCTGCTCTCCGTAATTGAGAGGGTACCACAGCTCGGGGTTCTCAAGTTCAAAAGCAGCCTCTGCCAGACCATCTTGAATTGAGGTCTCTTTCTCGAATACTGTTTTCCCGTCCTTGGCTAGAGACAAGACTACCCTGTCGTCCGCGGAGGAGGATCCTGCCACTTTGGCAAATATCTTGCCACGACACTTCTTCAAATCTTCACTGACAAGATTCTGCGCCCATACGTCGTCAATACGACAAGTGAACTGCTCCATGTACACAGGCTTCCAAGGGCCAGCAGTCATAAGAATTGGACCCCAGTCCCAACCCCAGTTGTACTGGGCCTTGCGCACAGGTATGCGTCCTGCTTCAGTCTGGCGAACAAAGAAATTGTGCTCATGACTGTGCTCCTCGACCAGTTTTCTTCCGCGAAGCAATGCTGAATCGAAAACAATTTCAAGGGTGTTCTCAGTGCCAAGCTTGATGTGGTCTGTGACATTTACGCGGTAGGAAACAAACATATTCTCCGAAGCTAATATTTCCTTTCCATTGAGATACACGGTTGCAAACGTGTCGAGTCCCTCGAATACAAGATCGGTGGTGGTGTGGGCGGTATTGACGATGTTGGCGAGAGGTGTGAATTCCAGACGGTATACCCATGTCTTCTCACCGATCCATTGCACAGCACGCTCATTGAAATCAACAAAAGGGTCTGCTATCCTATCATGTGTCAGTTTAATGTTCTTCTTTTTAGAGTATGGGCTTGGTTAAATACTTCTTGTTGGCGAGCAAATCCATGTGCACTTGAGAAGGTACGTTTGCTACTGGAAGCCATTCATCTTCCGGCCAGTCTTGCTGTTTGAAGCTCCATCCGGAGCTGAGTTGGACTCTCGACGCCATATCAGAACTTGACTGACACGTCGGTATAATCATCTAGAGGGTTGAAAGAGAAGAAGAGCAAACAGTAAAGTGCGGACCCAGCTCTGAAATTAATGCAAGTTGGAGCATTGGTATGTCCTTCTCCCCCACGTGAAGGCGGCGCTGTAGTTGGAGTACATTGATTAGTGGACTTGACAGTGCTTATAGTGGAAGATAGTGGGCAGCAACAGCGCTGCACGCCCCCCACGTCTCCCCGCCTCACCCCGCAAGGTGGGGGTGTCAACCCTGAGCCTAGCCTGCCACACGACGCCGGACGGAGATATATGTCGGCGAACTCTGGTGAACGGAGCCTTTAAAGCTTCAGAAAGTAAACAGTGCTGTAGGGATGTCGAGTATTATGATTGGCTGAACCGCAATAAAACTCAAAGTCAGCCATCCAAACCCAACTAGCGCCTCGCGTTACAGCATCCTCTAGTCACCATGACACTTCCTGTAGGCTCAATGTTGGCTTATTGGTGATTGAAGCACATGGGCGAGCTGCGCTGTATGGGCTATCGGTTCTGAAGAAATAAGGAAGGAGACAATTGTTGATTGCTTGTATCGAGCAATTGTATTCTGCCGCTACTGACGGCTCTGTCACTACTAGCTACATGAATCAAGCAATTACACTATACCACCCGTGACGGCTCTATTGCCAGTACTTACACAAACCAAGCAATTGTATTGTGCTACCAAAGCTGTCGTCATTGATTGCAGCGGTTCATACAAGATCTTAAACAAGGTAATACCATAGTGGCAACAGCAATTATACACCAAAATTGGCGCCACTGTATCAGAAGCAGTGGTTACTAGAGGCTCATTCATAGTAGTGTAATATCCATTGTAATGTAATGGCTCCCTCTTTGTGGCAGGACCTTGTATAAACATTAGGTGAGGAGGCCAGGTTCAAGCTCTGCCCCACCTTCAAGCCGTTTTTTGTTACCATTGCGAGGCATCGTGTAAGCTGCTAAGTGTCCTGGTCGGTAACGTAAATATCGATCAGAGTCTAACGTTGGGCGTGTTTTTCAACTCTAGAGTGTTATGATCTTGTTTGTGTCTGGATTTGACCGTTACGTTCGAGTGGTGATGTCACATTGTACCAGCACCGCCGAGAGACACTCACTTGCCAAACAGTTCATATCACTTCCATGGATATTCAAACAATCGATTAACATCAGTTTACATAAGCTTCTGGTCATCTGTTTCTAAACTATTGAATCACAAGACAGGAACATTATGCTTTATTAGTCAATTATATTTGTCCTTGTATTTTCTTTGACTAAAGTATTGAGACAAGGGAAAGAGGGCAAACCCAGAAAATAGGCCACAACGCCTATAGCGGCAATTGAAGAGTTCAAATGCAATGAGAACCATTTGATCAAATGGTTAATCCAATAATTATCGTGTGCGGATAACTGTTGCGGGAGAAAATGGCACCTCTAGCCATGGAGATGGGAGAGTCTCGCGGCCAACTGGGTGGCCGCGACTTAATTACCATGCGGCATACAGTTAGGTTCACACGTAAAGAAATATAAAAATGAATGAAGAAAAGAGATTGATTGAGGGAAGTTCCCTATGCTAGCTTACATTGCCGCGTACTTTAAATAGCAAGGTTTTCGTTTTAATTTCCACCCCCTTATAGTCCTAGAACGCCGCAATGTATGTGGCCCTGATTCTCCTACCCTTCTTGGGGGTCTCAGTATCTACCAAAACATACTAGGCTTAAGCATATTAATAGCTTGGCTGCGGTCTGATTCCATCTCGAAAGCTCCGTACACTCTTCCAGACTTCGCAGCCATACCGCTTCCAAAAGTTCTCTGTCAGGACAATGCTCCGTTGCCGCTGAGTCTGGGCTTCTCGGAGGAAAAGATGGCGATATTCGAGTATCATGTCACCTCTAGTGACAACAAAATGGTTTAAATCGACAGCATACCAATTAGCGGCCGTTATTGGTGGACCGTGAAATGTGATGGTATTCGAGTGATCTAGGGAGGGTTTAAGGACACTGCGGCGACTTCTTGTCACCCTGTCTGGGCGTGGGACGTCTTGGAATGTTTCGATCCATTTTTGTACAATAATCTTGTCGTTTGGGCCAGCCCGGCCATGGGGGTTTTCAAAGGATGCAAGAATAACAATCTTGACTCGGTGATTAGAGGCGGAGAACCACCATTGCATTTTCCGGCACAAGTTCGCGAGACTGTGGCTATAGCCTGCTTCCACAACTATTGTTGGCCAATCGGTAGTAGCAGGACGAAGGTCTTTGGGCTTGCCACCAGAGTCCCCTTCCCCAGCGCCAACTTGGGCACGGAGCTCTGACGAAGGTGCGAATGTGGTTGAGCCCGTCTGTTTCCAGTTTCCTAATCTTCTATAGGCGTCAATGATTTCGCCACTAATTTCTAGATGGAGGTCCTCGTGGGGTTGGCCCGGGATGGTTATGAATAGCTCCATAGACTCTGGGAGGTAGAGTTTGATGCGAAGCGGATGACGCTCTTCCTTTCTTTCTATGATTTCCTCACAGATTTCGGGGACAACGTCTGCAAATCGTTGGTTTGTACTGCCTGTATAATATCTGCTAGTTGCCAAGGGCTACTACTTACTGTGTACTAGAAATCCAGAATAACCTGCTTGAGCAAATCGGTCATACTCTTGAAATAGATGCTCGAGGGACGAAAAGTGCACTTGAGCGGTACCAGGATAGGGTCCTACTAGTGTCGTTGCAGAGCTGTCAGAGATTGTGCTGGTCGTGTTTGTTTCGCCGGGTATAGACTGTATTGCTAGCAATTTCGACTCGGGTTGCGTAGATGATTCCTCGGCGTTTGTTTTCCTAGATGCGAATATGTCACGAAACGGTCTGCTGGGCTTGGACTTGGACATGGTAGCGAAAACGTGAGAACCAAGTATAGGATGAGCTTGGTGATTGCTGCGTGTGGGAAAGAAAGATTTTGTAAGAGGGAAACACTTTTTGGGTTTTATTTTTGTGCGAGCGGCTTTATACATGTACATAGCCAGCCTATTGTGCGCCTACTGTGTACCGCCACCTGAACTCTATATAATAACGAAGCAGGGTTTAGTGGAAACATCAAGTACAAATTCTTCCAACCTTTTAATTAATTGTATACAAGATGGTCAAGACTGGAAATATCATATACAGCTCCTATATTTCGTACTATCTACACTATATGCATGGTTCTACGACTATTTACATAAAATAGATACCAATGCTTACCAGTGCAAGTTGCACTTGGTGGCAGAGCCGTCGCGGTGGGATGTGTCAATAACTTTGACGCCTGACTTCAAGCTGACATCAGGCATGACACCGAGAGCAGCACGAGCCTTGGCAGAGCCAGACTTAGGAACCGGCTTGCTGGCAGGCATACGGTGAGTACATTTCTGGTTCTGTCCAGGAACAATGATGCTGTTGCCACGCCCAGCGTTACGAGCCTGTGTGATGATTGTGGCAAACTGGTGGAAGATGTTGCGCCATTTGGGCTCGACACTCCCGAACCCTCCGGGAACATTCTCGTTGAAAACAGCAACAACAGTGTTCTGAGCGACATCCTCAATCATGTTGGTCTGGGCATAAGGATCAGGAACGTTGGAATCCTGGTTATAGTTGTCCCACCAGTTGTTATTATCAGAAATTGACGGCATGTTATAAGCACCGCTAAGGTCGAGGGAGTGCCCGGTCTCGTGAACCATTGTAGCCAACATGCCTTCAATTGGGCGAATGAAAGTGATGGTACCGTCAGTCTCGAAAGCCCACCCTCCATTGGCCGGTACGTCAACAACATGACGAATCCACTGGCGCATCTGAATAGGCATCTTGCCAAACTGTCGGGCCATAGTATCGATGGTGGCGTTGGATCGTCTATGGTGGCAGAAGACCCAGGGGTCACCACACTACGATTGTTAGTGCTATGTTACGTAGACGCACAATTTGCCCCATCCGTTGACTTACATCAGTGTACTTGACATTGTAGATATCCATGTCTTCAGGATGATAGGTCCCCGCAGCGAATGATCCACCAGTAATGATGTCCTTACACCTGAGAGAATGGTAGTTAGTCTTGTGTGCCAAAGACAGAACATGCGGGACAGCCGCTTACTGCTTGGGGATATATCCATTGTTCCATTTACTGGCAGTATAGTGCGTCTCTTTCAAATGTTGTTCGAGGCCATGCTCCAGGTAACCGAGGTTGCTTGCCAGAGGAGGTTTGGTTAACTTAGAGCTGCGATCGTGGGCATTAGCACCTGCGATAGCAAGGGCCAGCAGAACAATTGAGCGAAGCATTTTGAACTCAGTGTATCGTAGAATGAAGGTGATTGAATTTGACCAACTATACTGGCAGATGGGACTAATGATGTGATTCTTATACTTTACATCTGAGAGAAATCAGACTGGTTGGTCCCGAAGTCGCCCTCGGAGATGTCTTGAAGCAGCATGCAAGTCTGGGGCGCGCATTATTGTCCTTCTAATTTAGGAAATCAGAATAGAAGCTAAGTCGATTGTTTTCCAGTCACTAAGCCCAAAGGAAACTAGTTTTGCCAAAGCATAATAAAAATCACTGCAGTTAGCTTATCTGCCATAAGCCGGCCACCTATTATGGGGGAATGCGGCGCGCAAGAAGCAACTGGATATATGCCGAAGCATAGGTGAATACGCCTCTGTGCATATCTGCTTATATCTGCGTATATCTGCGTATATCTGCGCATATCTGCATTAACATTCGTCCACTCACTATCCCGGCGTTCAGCGTTCAGCGTTGACTGTTTTGCTGCTTTTATGCCCTTTGCTTGTTTAAGGATGAGCAAAGTTATGGGAGGTCAGGTGACCTGATGCAGCCACGAATCAGCAACATCAACACCATGAGCACTGGGAAGGCCAGCTGGTGGAGCTTGGGCTGGCAAGTGTCGCTGGGAAGAACGCTTTTTCGGTAGGTCTTGTTTGCCTTTTATTTTATTTTTATTTTATTTTATTTTTTATTTTTGGCCAGGGTATTGTGCTTACCCTTGGTGGCTGCCTGATATTGCCCTTGCCCTTGGTCCTCTTAGCACCTCAAAACAAATCTATCCGGATTAACGACATGAAAGGGGCAAGGTTTGGGTCACCTCGTGGATGTACAGTACTGGCGTGATCGTCCGCTGGGGAAGGCAGATGTGGCTCGGAATACGCGTTTCCAAAAGCAGACATTCAACGAGCGAGAGCGCCTTGACAGTAATACGCCTTGAAAATGGGTCTGGTCAATGGCCATATAATGGCCAGCGTAGCTTCCTTCAATAGACTTCGAGATTCGATTGGAAAACCATGTGGTCATGATTCCTCGTCCCAAGCAGTAGCACCTATCATAAATTGGAATTCCAAAAAGTTACAGCCAATCAAAGCTGCAGGCCATACCCTCAATTACGGTAGAATCGTCTACTATTATATCCAGTTTTGCAATCGTGATCCCACGTGGCAGTCTAACGTACGGCTGTTGATCACGAGCTTGATTTCACGTTGCCCGCTGTGTTTCAGCGTTGCTAGTAAGTAACGGTTCCTGTAACAGGGCGTCTCTGGCTCAAATGTTGAAGCTATTTCGCTATTTCCAATATTTTGTTGGCCGAATTCGGCCCCAGAGTTATCAATTGGCAAGGCGGTTTCATGGGCAAGCACTTCGTTTATCTCATCTTGAACAGAGGTAGAAAGATGGTAACCGGTTGTGGTGCGTTGATTGGATCGGACTTGCCGTGTTCACAACGCAGGTTCTAATTCGTACCTGCCTCAGTGCCGGGTCTCCACTGATCATTCTGGAGGAAGTGGCCCCCATCTACCATGTATAGCGCTCCTGCCCCCCTTTTTGGTGCAGCGCTAGACAGGAACAGCACTAACCAGAGCAATGGGCAGTAACTTTTCAGTGGGGCGGGCGGTCGCTGCTGTCGAACTCCCAGTCTCCAAACCTTCTCCTGCATCCGGGGCGAGGTGCTGACCGCATCCACAAAAAGGTAACCTAGTCATTGCAACATGGTGCGAGCCCTACGATCAAGCTGTACACCATATACCAAGACCAGGTATTAACTCTTGGAAATCCTCCGAGGCTAGCATCCTAATGCGCTCTTGTGGACTCTCCTTTAATCCTCCGAAGGGGGCCGTTGCTGAATACTCATCTACTATAAGACATGCCTCAACGACAGGCCACGGTCACTGTCGGAGCCCTGCCATCACCTCCCAATCGACGCGTCAATCGATCTTGCACGGAATGCACTCGTCGCAAGATCAAATGTGATGGCGGTCATCCTTGCAAAAGCTGTCAGTATTACAAAGTCGCCGACAGTTGCGAGTTTCGCCAGCGATCACGCCGCAATGCTGTGAGCCGCAGGTGAGATAGCCCTACTACTTGAACGCAAGATCCTGGCTGACATCAGATGAGCTCATACGATAAAGTTGCTGAGCAACTTCAACAGAAATCTCGCATCCTGGATACCCTGTTCCCTGGTGTCAATGTTACACACCTTGTTAGCAAAAGCCGCACAGAGCTACGGAGCATTATTGACGCAGCTGGAGGCCTTCAAAGCGAGTCAAACTTACCCATACGCACTCCACAGAGCCATATAGATTCGATGGCGAATGGAGTAAATCAACAGGCCTTATCTTTTAAAGAAAAGGACGACGAGGATGAACTCACACCGCTGTCAGATGACAGTGAGCCTCCAGATGATGGCCAGTGGGACGAGTCCTTGGAGAATCCGGAGACAGTGGCAACGGATGACATCAATGCCATTGGCTTAGCCACTGATAAACAAGCACGATCCTACTTAGGCATCTCATCAATGAGTGCCGTCTTCAGAGCAATCTTCAGACTCTATCCACCAACGAAAGAGTCCACAGCACGACGTGCTCAGGCTTGCGCGTCAGTGCTTGCAGCTCCACAGCTCTCAGTTTCTATGCCGGCAGACGTGTCATTGAATGTTGATCTAGAACCCCGTTATATCGACTTCTTTTTCAATCACTTTCACGCTGTCACGCCCCTAGTCGATGAGATTGACTTTCGAGAGAAATACGCTTCCAAGATCCGAAATGATAGCTCGTGGAACGGCCTTCTCTACATGGTACTGTGCCTTGGAAGTATTGCTGCGGGAGCCGAGAACCTGCACGAGATGTATTATCACAAAGCTCGTTCTCACATCAACCTCGACAGTCTGGGATCGGGAAATATTTACAGTCTGCAAGCCTTATGCCTTCTTGGTGGACAGTACTTGCACTATCGCAACTCTCCAAACATGGCATACAGCATCCTGGGTGCGGCACACCGTGTAGCCATTGCACTCGGTCTGCATCGCGAGCCCCGAAAGCAGCAGTCAATTGATCCTGATGATTTACGGAGAGCAGAAACCCGGCGAAGAACCTGGTGGAGCTTAGTCTGCCTGGATTCTTGGGCCTGTATGACTCAAGGCCGTCCAAATTGTGGTCGTTGGGATGCATCTGCAATGGATACCGCTCTCCCGTCTGCACTGGATGAGGATTACTACATCGCCACTGCCCTGAACGCTAGTGCGAGGTTTAGCCTGGTATGTGAAGGAATACATCATCGATTTGCCAAACTCAAGCGCCTCAATAAGCAAGACATATCAGCACTCGACAAAGAACTACAGGAATGGTTCCAAAGTTTACCCTCATTCTTGCAGCAGGCAGATACATCTGCCCACCCACGATTGCATGTCGCACGAGATTATCTCCTCACCAGATATCACAATGCCCGGCTAGTCCTGGCGCGTTGTTTAATGCTGTTATTAGCACAAGACAACAGGAAAAGAGTACAAGAAGCTACTTTTGATCAAAGACAGTCAGTTGAAGCATGCTGTGTAGTCGCTACAGAAGCAATCGATGCCATCGTACTGCATTGGAGCCCGACACGGCCGCAGGTTTGGAACTCGGGGTGGTATCTTTTCCAAGCCTGTACAGTACCGCTTCTTGCCATGTCTATGGAGCGAAATACACACACAACGTCATCAAGCAAGGAGTTTGCTTCGTGGCAAGAGAGTTTAGCAAAAGCTTTGAGGGCTTTTGCCGACATGCGGCCATTGATGCGGGCATCTGACCGGTCGCCAGATATCGTATCCGCCATGTATGATGCCCTTACCTTGGAAGCAGACGGTGTTACGAGGACGCCATCCGCCACGGATGACAGCTTAGATTTGTTTGGGTGGTGCGATGATGAGCAGCTGCCGGATATGGACTGGAGCTTGTTTCTTGGAGAGAGTTTGCCTCAGGAAAACCTTCCTATCCCCTGAGTTTCAATAGCAATAATAATGAGCCATGTACCCATCAGCATTCATATAATTCCGAAGTAGGGACCATGTAATTGGCCAGAGCGCCGTTGCCCATGGCTGACTAGATCGACAGTCTAAGACGGCTTTTCAAATTACCGGCTAGCCTCCTTCACACATTGGTGGCGTCAATGGCTGTGGTGGTAATGCGGGGGCCCCGGACAGCATCTAATGTTACGGCGATTAGAACAGACTCTAGTGGAAGGCAACAGGCGCGTGTACATACTTATGTGTTCCCTATATGTCCTGACTTGTCTCCGTGGCCATCATGCATTGGGAAACTTAATTCAGAGAGCCCTCTCTTTTACAACCCTTTGTAACCAGAAACAGACATTACAATATTATCATCAATATTTTGCAGCAATGTCTAGTGCAAGCAAGGAGCAAGTCGCGCAGCTGGAAACGCTCGATCCCAGCCCTGCAACCTACGCCACCATCATGGCTACTAGCAAGCCTAATGTGAAGGGGAAGGGCTACATCAAGCTCTATTTGCTTTCAATGGTAGTATTTTTATGTTCTACCATGAATGGTAAGAATTGATCAATACATAAATGAGCATGCCATTAATTGATACATTTTCCTAATCGCTCTGGTCGTTATAGGTTTTGATGGCTCGTTGATGGGCTCGATCAACGCTTTGCCCAATTATACATCATACTTTGGATTGCCATCAGACGGCAACGCCAGCACTGGCTTAGTATTTTCTATTTTCCAGGTAACAATGTCCACTTCCAGGAGACGTTGAAAAAAAAAACTGACATAGTATAGATTGGACAAATGTGCGGTGCTCTCTTCATCTGGATGTCTGATTGGTATGGTCGAACGTGGCACATCTTCTTTGGCTGTCTTGGAATCTGCATCGGCACGATTGTCACTTCGCTCTCTACGACGCTTCCTATGCTCATTGGTGGTCGGTTTCTGCTGTCGTTCTTCGCAACATGGGCTACAACGGCTGCTCCGTTGTACTTGGTCGAAATCACTCCTGCGGCGTATCGAGGAACAATAGCCGGGCTCTACAATACGTTTTACTACGTGGTATGAGACCATTCAACTCATCTCTATATTCCATACCGTAAACTAACATCTGTAGGGTTCGATTCTAGCCACTTCTGCTGTCTATGGATGCCACAAACACATCAGTGGAAATGGCAACTTGGACTGGCGGGTTCCTCTCTGGCTTCAGTTAGTTTGCCCTGGAATTGTTGTTCTATGTATCAAGTTCTTTCCGGAGTCCCCAAGATGGTAAGATCCGCTCTTCTCCCTTAAACACAAATCCTAACATCACTAGGCTGGTTGCCCAAGACCGACACGAGGAAGCGAGACAAGTCATCTCTCAATACCACGCCAATGGAGATGATTCGCATCCCTTAGTAGCGTTCCAGATGAAAGAAATGGCTGCTTCGCTTGAGAGTGTCAACATCTCATGGAAAGAATATTTTGATCTACGCGTGCTATTTGAGACTCGAGCAAGCAGATATCGCATGATGCTCAACATCGCATTCTCCTGGTTTGGCCAATTCAGCGGTAACAAGTAAGTAAGTCCCTTTGATTTGCATCTGGCTATTACTTACACGATCATAGCATCATATCATACTACCTTCCAATCATGCTTAACGGTATTGGTATCACTGACACAAACACTCAACTCATTCTCAACATTGCATACGCCGTCATTGGCTGGATCTTCGCGTCCGCCGGCTCCCGCTTGCACGACATTGTAGGTCGTCGAAAGATGCTCATATCCACCACGTGCATTATGGCAGTCTGTCTCACCATTGTGGCTGGAAGCGCAGCAGGCTTCACAGAGTATGGAAATAAATCAAGCTCAACTGTCACCATCGTTTTCATTTTCCTCTTTGGCGCTGTATTTGCTATCGGATACACTCCCATGCAGCCCATCTATCCAGCAGAAGTGGTAAGCAACAAGATGCGCGCCAAAGCCATGGGAGTGTTCCAAATCACTGCTGGCGCGGCAGGATTCGTCAACACATTTGCAGGACCTATTGCTTTATCTCATGTAAGTTCCCATTGCGCTCAAGATTCAAGCATAGACAGCCGCTAACTGCGATTCACAGATCAAGTACTGGTTCTACGTGTTCTTTGTGGGCTGGGATGTCTTTGAGGCCACGTTCATGTACTTCTTCTTTGTGGAGACCAAGGGCTTGACACTGGAGGAGCTTGACGGCATCTTTGAGGCGAAGGACCCTCGCAAAGCAAGTGTGCAAGCCAAGAAACTCCAAAAGGGTGTTGTTAAGCAAGCCAAGGAAGATAAATTACCGGTAGGCGAGGCTGTTTAAGTAGGAATACAGAACTCAGATTGCAGTATATTGGTGATCTATCATGATTTATCTATGCTTATTTTGCTTTATATGTCCTTAACCAGCCACCAGATTGTCATGGCTCCTAGTTTCTTCCTCTGTCTGCTTTGTCTCGGTCGCAGCTTCTTCAGCCATTGGAGCTCCTTGTTTCGCAGGCGCTGCAGCCTTCTGCTCAGTCGCTCTATCCTTGGCCTGATCCTTCTTGGGTTTAATAGCTCCCTTTGCCATTGCTTCGTTCGGAAGTGGTCTAATAATTGGCTGAGCTACCCACCATGGTCTCTTACATCTCTTGATTGTACCCAAGGAGCTTTCTTCTTCAGGCACAGAACCAATCGGAACAAGCTTATCCAACTCATCCTCGAAGCTCTTGCCACCTGTCTTTTCGTATTCAATCAAACCCTCGGCCACCTTTCTCTCGACAGCTGCCAAGACTCTCTCAATGCCAGGCATGCCATCCCTGCGGCTCCTCGCCACCATATCACGAACATCTGTATGCTTGCTTACCAAGTGTCTTAACAGATGGAACAAGTGTGGCTGCAAAGCAGACATGTTCGGCGATGGCTCTTCTCTCTTGCCACCTTCCTCCTTCTTTCTTCGTTTCTTAGCTGGCTCTTCTGACTCAGTCTCTGCCTTTTCGCTCTCCTCCATCCACGTTATGTCTTCTCCGGGCAGATAGAGTGGTCGTCGGTCAGGTGGTGCGCTGTCATAAACATATTTGTATAGTAAATCGAGGTATCGTCGCAGAATAGCATCAACCCTCCACCCACCATCTCCATTCTTGCCTCGCCAGTATTCCCGACTTTCTTGGCCTTCGGGTGGTGGCTTAGCGAAGAGAGCGGGATCGCTCAAGTTGCCTTCTGCACTCATTATTCCATCGGCACCGGTAGCTTCCAGGCACTGTTTTAAATCACCGGGCTGTAAGACGTTTCCATTGGCGAACATCACAGTTTCTGGGGGCAGGTTGTCCCTCAGGAATCGCAACATTTCCAAGTTCGCAAGGCCAGTTAAATGACCTTTTTGCTCACGGAGACGACCGTGTACCGTCAATATAGAGGCTCCAGCACTCAGAACATTCTTCGCGTATGCTAAAGTCGCTTCTTTCGTTTCGAGGATCCTGATTTTCGCCGTCACGGGGATGGGAAGCTCCTTGTGCAGTGTATTAATAAGTTTGTAAACCAAGTCTTGATCTTCCTGCAAGAAAGCGCCATAATGGCCCTTGCGAGCAATTCCCTGGGGGCAGCCCAAATTCAAATCTACAGCATCGCAGTATGGAGCGACCTGTTGAGCTGCAGAGAGAAGAGCGTCCGGGTCGTTGGCGCAGAACTGTACGAAAAGTGGCCTATCGATCGTGGGATTGCCGTCGAGCCAGGGACCATCTGTCCCCGGACGTACCGCTTGGAAATGTGCCCTGCGGTACTTCTCTTCCTGTGCGAATAATCGAGCGTGGAACATGGGCGTGTATGCGAGCAGATTGGATTGTTCTTCGGGTGAGAGAAACGATCGGGACAGCATGCGCCAAGCCTGCGTTTGAACTGGTCAGCTACGGCTGGTAAGATTGGGCTATGTTTTAAGACCTACAAATTCTGATTGATCTACCATTGGCGCAATAATATACTTGGGGCTACCTATACTCTCGTAAAAGGCTCTGCCATGCAGCTTCTTAGGAGCCTCTGGCTTCGGTTCTTGGGCCTCGCTCGTCGTCATTGTAGCGAATGGGCGATATAGGCATGTAGTCGGGTTTCGTATTGCTTGTCCAATCCAAGACCATGAGGTCTTTGTAAATGAAATGCTTTGCATATGCTGGCAGGGATAGAGATGATCAATGCGGAAGAAAAAAAAGATTGAACTGTCACTAAGTTGGAGGGTCCAGCATGGTGTGCAGTAAAAGAAAATTGGGCCTTCCTTACGCGAGTCGCAGTGGGGGTCGAGCCTCTACAGTGTTGGAACAGTGACCCCTGACCCCAAATTCACTTGACACGAGGAATATCATCACAGCAACATGCTTCACGATCAAATCGAGTCTGACGTCTGCCGAAGATATAAACTAGAATTAAAATTTTCTAAAAGAAACGCCTTTGACGCCATACAATGCTATCTCTCAACGCCGCAAATGTTAAAAAACAATATGAACAAAATTACATGATTATAGGCTTCAATTGAAGTCCGGCTTAACAGGCTCCAAATATGCGACAACTCAATCAACGCTTGGCTTGATGCTGGAGGCGTAGTCATCATTAGAAGAAGTGGGTGTAGATCTTGGAGTTTTCGTGAACTTCCATTTCCTAAATGATAGTTAGCACAACCGTCACAGAGTATCAGGCTAGGCTTCTAACGGTGGGACGTACCATCTTGAAACTATTCAATTCTTCCTTGATTTGCTGGGCAAGCAGGGGTGTAAGCCTATTGCAAGTAGCAACCTCACCCCGGCGGTCGTACTCCTGACTGGGCCAGGTATCGTAGAACACAATGCGGGGTGAAAACGTTGCGTTACGCCTGCTTCCTCCCTGAGGAGTTCCTGGAGTGCTCTTACTGCCGCTTCGAATGCGCAGGCCAGTGCTGAAATAATCCTCAGTGCTAAGAGCAATGGATCCTGTTCTTCGATGACCATGTGCCTCATCGTTGGGGGTGCTGGGGGCGCTGGAACTTGGAGAATCGGAAACAATGGGAATCCCGGGCAGAATAAGCTCAGGAGAGAGATCCGAAGGTCGGGTGGATGGGCTCGCAGAACCTGGTCCTAAAAACATTGTTAGCTTTTGAGGGTTATCGCTAGAGCATACTGAATGCTTACGCTTCAAAATGCCCTTACGCACGGCGGCCAAGATTTCAGCCCGATCCCGATCACCGCCAGCAATGTTGCGGCGCGAGGACTCTGGGCGGTCCGTTCCAGAGCTACCAAGACGCTCAATGCCAATCTCAGGGATCTGGGCTGCATCCAATGAGTTACGCTCCAGGTGAGGGAAGCCGGTACCTCCATTTGCCGCAACGGGATCAGCAGTCACGTTGACTCGTTGAGCTTCGGCTTCTACGGTGACCATGGAGGCAGTAGCCTGGCTGGTCTCTGGTTCTAGGGGTTCAGCTGCGGGTATTCCGATGACGGACTTTGGTCGGAAGAGACCGACAAGGGATCGCGTGCTCTTTTTCATTCCTCGTCCCATCTTTCGAATCATCACGGAAGCGGAAGAGGCGGTAGAAGAGATGGACAAGTTATCGGTGGAACCGAAGAATCGGCTACCATAAATACTGTTGCCAATGCCACCTGCCTCCTGAGCTTGAGCAATACGAGCCTGCTCTGCATCGTAAGCTTCATCCGGGGATGGCTCCTTGTGTAGCTTCGCGGGCTCAGCTTTGTTGGCGCTTTCAACTTCGGCAGCTTTGCGAAAGTCGGCAGCGCTGCCAAAGGAGAATGCGCGGCGCAAGCGCGAAGTCTTACTCTTCCCCTTGCCGCCTTTTTGGGTGATTGCAGCCAGCTGCTTAGCCGCAGGGGAGTCCAAGTTGTGGTTAGACAACGCCAATGGGGCCATGCCTTCAGAAGCAGGGTTCTCAGCAGAGTCTCCAGACAATGCAGTCTGCCTAGATAATGGTGACGGGTTGAGCGTTCGCTTGACGGCATCAGACGAAGAGCCACGGAGAGGAACGCTAACGACCTTGCCTTGGTCCGCCTTGGGAGTGGCTTCCTCTGCTGCAGAGGAAGAGGGGTTGACAGTGGGGACTGGAGTGTGGTGTTTGTTGGCCTGCATGACATCCTTGTAAATACATGGCGTTCCAAAAGTTCGTTCTGATTGGACAGAAGCGGGGTATCTTCGCTGACTTACAGATGAGGGCCGAGAGTTGTTGCTTCTCGTGGACGAAACACTCTCCGAGCTTCCATTACGGGAATGGGCGGTAAAGCTGCCTCGGCGAGGTGCAGAATTCTTGTTAGCAGAACCTGGGCGGTTCTGCAAATATGAATCGTTCACGGCCGGAACGCCTTGTGCACCAGCAGTCAAGTTGGGGACCGAAAGCGAGCCGCTTTGCAACTTGTATAAGCCCCCGTTATTGTTCGACGCATAACCAGAAGATATCGAGCTTTGGGATCTGTTGTGCTGAACAGCCTGGCCATTTGAGCGTCGATATCTATCTGGGCCATTCCTAGCTGGAACGCCACCAGCTCCATAGTACGTAGACTGCTGAACTGGGGCAAAATTGCGAGACACCAGCGCCGAATCGTCACGAACAGCAGTAGGCACTCCAAAAGTAGGGGCGTATGCAACGTTTTGAGAGGGATATACGTTCCCGTATTGAGGTCGATACATGGCGTTCGGGTCGTAATTTCCAATCGAAGGGACAACCGGCGACGAGTTTGTGCGAGACGCAGCGTAATGCTGCCACTGCATGTTGTGATTCAGATTCTGCTGACCACTGAATGATCGTGGTTGCACGGGACCAGAGCTCCCGCGATATCCAGTTGGGGTTCCTCCATAGGAAGCACTTGTCATATGTCCTCTACCAGCGTACGACCGGTTCGGGTGACCTTGGTTGCCAGACATGATGCCGCCAGCTGATGCAGGTCGAGTCTGGAGCATGGTTACAGTTGGAGTCTGCTGGGTATATGTCTGAACAACAGCAGTCATAGTTCACCAATGAAAGGCAACTATGTCGATAATACCAACGCCGGTATTGAGAAGATATTTTGTCGGCTCGTGGAGACAAAGCAAACGAGTCGAAATGGACGGAAGTCGACGTGTCGCGGCAGAACAAATCGAGCTGCGGCTGTGTACGGTATTAGCAGCAGAACGGTAGTGAGAGCTGTGCGGCAATCCAAGACGCCAGACCAACGGATAGTTGGGGGGAAGCACGCCAGTTGCAAGCTGGTCTGGTAGGAGAGTGCTGACCTGTAGCTGACTTGGTACTCGTTGAAGCAGATTACTGCTGAATTAAATATGGGTGGTTTAAGGGAGAATAAAAATGGTTGGGCCGAAATTTGACCAGCAAGAACAAGCGACCGAAGAGTTAATGGAAGTTACAACTCCAAAAACGAATAAAGAAATAAGAGAGCTCTGATGCAGTCAAGTACAGAGGTAGTCTTCTTGTCAGTGGAGATGAACAGGGCTGTGCAGTACCAGAGGAATTTCAAGGTGGTGACACAGTGGACGGGATGGAAACGACCAAGTCAATGGCGTTTTGCATCAAAAAATCCAGCGGTAGACGCTTTTGGGGTGGAGGTGAAAGCTGAATGGCTCCAAGTGTACCAGAAATATTACGTATCGCTCGTGGTCGTGTGGACGTGGACGTATGCAAGGTGAAGGCGTGCCTTGGGCGAGAGCAAATGACTGGTAAAGCAGAAAACGAGAGGCAGGGGCAGGCAAAACAAGAATGTACAGTCGATGTTTGTGCAACAGGATGCAAGGCAACGCTTTCAGAACAAAAATGTAGCAGTAAAAACACGAAGAATCGGGGCTCGGCGGCGATGACTGGGGGAGAAGGAAAAAGGGGCACGAGGACGAGTCTCCTTTAACGTGGCGTGGTATCTTTTTTTGTCTTTGTAGGTGTGCTGAGGGGTGGTAAATAGGAAGATTTAACAAGAAGAGAAGAAAAGAGACACGAAAGAGAGGCGAGAAAACAAAGGGGATAGAAAACGGATGTTAGGAAACAGAAGAGAAAGAGGAGGAAAAGTAGTGATGGTCAGAAGTTGAGAGGAGAGAAAGCCAGAGAAGCGCTGGGCCAGTAAGAGCAGGCAAGGTTGCATGCAGGACCAGCAGCCAGAGACAGAGAGACAGTCAGAGCTAGGACCAGACCAGGGCAGCCAGCGAGAGGGAGGTGTGGACAATCCCACCCCGTTCACAGTGGCGACAGGCTAAAGCAAGCTTGGCCAAGGCGAGGAGCAGCCTTGAATCCTGGTAACGGGTCTTGTAGGGAACACAAAAATTGGGACATGGCTCGCGGAGTGTGGTGAAGCTGGTTGTGGCTCTGTTACCTGTGCAGGCATGAATATATGTATGTAGTTGGGCTGGTGCAAATAAAATTTCTACTGCTCGCTATTTTTTCCATCAACATAGAATCACAGCACTTTCGAAAGCAGGCATTGCTTGCGTTGTCTTTATTTCCAGTATCCATCTATATCTTCGTCGGGTGCGATGACTGTGTTCAATTTAATCTGTCACCAAGCGGACTGGCACTGTTCGGAAGTGGAGCAAGCCCCTAACAATGTCCCGCGGGGCCGAAGAGCTAGGGGTGCCTTGATTTTCCTGTACCCCTCTGCGCTGCAAAAATTAAAATAAAAGGCCAGGCGATGCAGCAGTTACGAGACATGGAGCAGTCCCATTATGAGATTCAATTATGTTATGATTAAGGACGAGATGAAGGCTTCGGTCTGTTCATTTTTAAACTGTGTGATTAATCAAAGATCTACATCCGTTTCGACTTGTTTGACAGCAACGGAGTAATCAATTCGTCGCTCTGTTGTTATGTTATTTTTCATGGATCCAAAATAGCTCCGCACCGCACACCTCGTACCGCACTGTAGGCGGGCTGCTCGGATAGTTAAGGAGCATTATAGCAAAGCCTGAGACGCGTCAGTCCCTCTGAGGTAAAAAGTCAGACAGACATGCAGGTCTAGCTCAGGCACGTTGTCGTATTAAACATGCGTCTGTTTTTCGCCAGAAGAAAAAACAGAGAGGAAACATAATTTCAAAAAAAAAAAAAAAATTGCCATTTCCTGTTAACGCCATACGCAATTTGAGACGGGTACTCCGAATGTGCTATATCTCCGAATTATAAATAATAATAATAATAATGGTTGGCAGAAAAATGTGCATCACCACGCACACACAAAGAAAAAAGAAAAACGCCACAGGGTTCCCCAACACGAGAGAGATTCCGTCGAGAGGCTAAAAAAGGTGTGTGTGGCCATCACACATCACTGCCATCCTAACCACACCCAGTAAAACCACATGCAGGGCAGCAGCCATATCATTCAGCCTCAAGAATGTCAATCCCAACGGTCTTATCTGTCATATTCCGATTCCAAAATGACAATAACAGAGACGTTCTCGGCCGACTCTGTTCCGGACCAATAGCGACTGGGGGTCTATCATCAATCTGTTGAAGCTGCAACAAATGTGATTCACGTCGAGCTGATACGGCAGCACTGATCTGGAAAGTAATAATTTGCATATGCCACCCAGCATTGGAATCCGCCGACGAACGAGCATGTGTCTTGCCGAGTATGTGCCATTCCAAAACAACCCACTCAGACATTGCTCAACACTTGCATGGCTGCATGCCTGGCAAGCCATGGCCGGGCGGGTCGCGTCGATGGCGCAGGCAGGAAAGGGGTGCTTATGCCCGCTGATTGGATCATTGGCCACCGTGGCATTGATGCGTCGTGCGCTAAACAAGGTACCCAAGCCAGGGTCAGAGCATCATGGTGCACTGGGAACGGATCAACTGTCGATATACCCGTGAGAGTTCGTCCAGGTCAAAAGGCAGTCTGTGAGCGGCCTGTCCCGCGAGCTTCATGTCAAAGATGGCTGCAACAATCGGGTCGGCCGTACTGAATCATATCGAACAACCCTTTGAAGACATTAGCGGGTGGAAAGCTTGGATTTGCTCCCTGAACGCCATCCTGAGTGGAACTGGGATCGAGACAGATCGAAGCAAGTAGCCGGGGATGGCTGCCAAAAAAAACTTTCAAGTGCTAAGCCGACCCATCATACCCCATACTAGCACCATGGGCACAGAGCACCATGTGCCAGAGAATACGACCGACTCTTCTTGCTTCCCTGCTGTGACCTGCAGGAGAGATGACACTAACAACTGATAAACTTTGGCTTGTTCCAACTCCAGGTCTCCCACAAAGGAAACACATCGTGTGGGCATATGATTTATGCCATCTTCTTTCATCAAGACTACCTAACCAGCTTAGCTGGTGTGGTCTAAACTTTACCCTATTCCTTAGATCGACCGAGATATTCCTGCAATTGATGAATGGTGCGAAGGCAAAACAAAAATTTACACGCGCGTTCGCAACCACAGTGTCTGACTTGCTTGGTGACTCTGCCAGACTTCCAGCAGGGATCCCTTGAGGCAGTGGGTCATGTCCAGCCCGTTGGCCCAGTCTTTCACATCTCTTGCTTGCAGTAGCGTGCAGGGGCTATTATAATTGGCCGCATACTGGTATATTGTGCAAAGGCGTCTTTTTGCTCGGCTGCCTATTGTTTGCCACAGCGTTCACGTATATTCCTGTCACGCAGGAGGCTTGTTAGCGGAATCAGCAGTCAACCTGCCAGAAGGATGTCTATTTCGACGTCGTCTACCCTTCTTCAGTTAATGGCCGATGAGCTTGGGCTTGACCACCAATTGCTCTCCACTTGAACTGCCATGGTACTAGGCAAGGCCATGATGCGATTTGATGGACTTGGTCACAGCCAGGCTCTAGCCGATCGTTTACCTTTTGCATTTTCGTGTGAATGCAAGGGTGCAGTTGCCCTCTCCAGTTTACAAGCATATCCCTTTGGCTTAATCCTTCATCTCATTGGTAGGTGCAACGATTGTGGCCGTCAGCAGTTCGCTGTGACTGAGCTAGCATCGAGGATGACGCAAAATAGCCAACATCCAGTGTCCACTATTTTTCGTGAACCCCGTCTCTCCACTGGACGGTACATCTCACTACATCCTTTCTGACCACTCTGACACAAATGTTACCACACAAAGTCCTGTTCGGGTTATACAAAGCCGTGCCACCATGGTGCGTGTGGGGGGTACTCGACCAGCAGGCAGTGAGAGACCATCAAGGAGCACGTTACTCATCATTTATTTTATTTTTCGTTATATTGTAATTGATTCGCATTTTGGTTCAGCAAAATTTAGCTCCAATTCAGACTTTTCTTCTTCGATTTAGTCAAATGAGCTATGTTTGCGCCTGACCAAGTAGGACGATGAACATATCTTGTTTGGGTTACAGGGTAGGCCGACTTGCGAAATTGGATGGGTGCGGCTGAAGCTCGACCATCTTCAGGCAAACGTTATTCATCTCCTGATGAGAAACATTGAGAGTATTCACCTACAATCAACGCGCAGGATATTCAAGGAAAAGCGAGATTGGCAACGGCAATTTGTTTTATATGGAAATCATGATGCCGAGCACTTCATAATAGAGTGCATGGATAGCCCTGCCTCCAATCGGTCCTCAGCGACAGCTGGATGCAAAAAGCTAGCCGACTCTTGCAACATCATCGATTTTGTCATCATCTGCGCAAACTCCATCAATAAAGCACAAGAGAATTTATGCAAAATATATACCAGAATAGTGCTTCCCAGCCATGGTTGGCGTTCCTCGCAGCAGTGGCTGTCAGCTGTGCAGGAAGAGAAGAGTCAAATGTGACGAAGCTCGCCCAGTCTGCAGCAACTGTATCAGATATGGAGCTGAGTGCCCCGGATACGAGCGTGGAATCAAATTTGTGGTTGAGAAGCACAAGGTGAAATCAAAAGGATCCCGGTCTGGGAAGCTCTCATCAAACTCGAGCAACAGCCCGTCCTCGACGGACTCTGTGCCATCTACACCTGCACCCATCTCGTTCGTCATTTCACCTAGTCCAGTGCGTGGTCAGTTCGTCAACACTATGCTAGATGCAGCCAAATCAGCCATCCAAAAGAAAGATGTGACAGGGTTCTTCTCATGGATGCAGCTGGGGAAAGTTGGTACGACAGCAGGATTGGACGGCGCATTGTGCTCCTTGGCTATGCAAATTGTCGGAAAGGAGATGTTGGATGACAATTTAGTGATACAGAGTCGTACGATATACGGAAAATCTCTGCAAGACTTACAGCGAGCCTTGCAGCATCGATCTAGATGGAAGACTTCGGAGACACTGTGCACAGCTATTTTGCTTTGCATATTTGAGGTATGATAAAGGGTCCTTTGTTCGTGCCACGTATTTTAATTATATCATAGCTGTTTGCTGGAACTGGCGCGCCCGATTCATGGTTTCGGCATGCTCGTGGTATTGGAATATTGATTGAGCAGCGCGGGCCTCAGGCCCACGCTGAAGGTTGGGATGCTGCAATGCTACTCTCATTCCGAGGAATCTTAGTGAGGCTAACCATAGGGAATTGGTACCAAGCCTGATGTTCATATGAGCTCTAACAATTATTCTAGGTCATGGCAGATTTGTTCTTTCCCAGAAGTGACCAGTGTTTCCTAGCGAAGGAAAACTGGAGAGACGTTTCAAGGGATCGCGGCAGACGCCTGATCCATACTGCAGAAATGCCCGACGTGGCCATCGCTGCTGTTGACGACTATCATACTGTCTTTACGCATGTCCCAGAGGTAATTCGCATCGGTTACCCAATCATAGAAGCCACCAAAACGGGACAGCCTCTGAACCCTGCTCATGTTGCCGCGGTTCGGCCACTAGCCGCCAAGTGCCATGCCCGTCTTACGCTGTGGCACGAGAAATATCAGCCGATATTCCCCCCTCTTGAAGAAATACCTACCCAGGACCCTGAATCAATCTATCCGATAATTATCAGCCATCCGGTGGGCTGGGTAGGAGCTGTCAGGGTATCATATTGGGCAACGTTGCTCCTGCTGCAGGAAATTATGATTCAATGCAACCACCCTCAAGATTTTCGAGACGTACAGAAACAGTACGTGAGAAACATCTTGCGGTCAGTTGAGTCCCTCGGGTCAACGACACTGGGACCATATAGACTCGGATACGCAATCAGAATCGCGTATGAACTGGCGAGCGCCAAAGCCCAGCAGTGGGTCAGAATGTGGCTTGATAGATTTACAAAACGATACGCTGCGGTGGACAAAGCTACGTATCCAGCACAACGCGGAGACCATTTGGGATATTCATAGACGCCAATAACTGCAGGAGCTGAGGAGGCCGGGTGAAGTGAAGTACATGTAATGCTATTGATGGACTTATTATTGTATATGACATTCTAATACAAACAATACTCTTCCTTCTCATTAAAAGAACAAAACAGTGGTATCTCCAATAATACAAAGATTGAAAACAAAAACAAAATTGGTCATTAAATTCGTAAAGTCGTAGACGAGTGCCAAGTTCAAGCGCAGTTTACTTGCGCTTGACAATGGAGCGGGCCAGTTCTCTCAGAGACGGGCCACCAAACAGAAGCTGATCACTGTGGCGTCCGCACGTTGTGTGAAGGTTGACGGTCGGAGATGGCTTGATCCAGCTGCTAGAGCTCTTGATAGACGAGCTAAGTTGAGAATCTGCCGAATCCGTGCTAGAGTAGGACTCAATTCTCTGGTAGATAGTGTTAGAAAGAGAGCATAGGCAGTAAATTTGGAAAGCTTGACGAACCTTGGTGGGAATGGTTTCGATTTGGAATTTGCAGTCGTCGAAGGACAGGGGACCGAGGTCAGAGTGACGCGGCGGGGATGGGCGAACGAAATCCTTCATTGTGAAATTTGTAAAGTTTTACAGGTGAAAGGAACGAATGAGCTATGGCGAGGGGCACGGCTGAAGGATATTGAGCTGAGTATATTTGATTACTTTAGCTCAATGTTGGGTAGTACCTAGCTGACGTAGTCACAGTCAAGGATACAGTCAGAGATACAAACAGGTTGTTGATTGATGAAGTTACAGGAATTGTATTGATGGGGTATTGTTCTTCAATGATTGTTAAGATAGAAAATGGAAAGACTCTAGAAGGAACATAACCCGAGCTGAGGGGGGAAGCCGTGTCATAAATATACGTGGCCGAGGGATCAGATTCCGCGGAGCTATTATTTGCAAAGGGTGGACGTCAACAGCCTAATTGGGGTCAAAGTAAAGCCAAGACATGGACGAGCCAATCAGTTGCGAGGCGTCGTGGGAAGCAAGGCGATGATTGGTGAGCTGGACCCAGAATGCAGAGCTTCTAGAAGGTCAGGCTGGCCTGAGAAAGGCTTACGAGGCGCCTCATGTGACGGGCCTGGGGAAAGCAGTGGGGAGGTTTGTGGGCGAACTGTCAGGAGTCGGGCGATGGTTGGACGACTTAGCGTTGATCTGGTTCCACCAGTGGAGAGTTGGCCAGGACAACTCCGGCGGGCAGAGGCTCGCGATTGAGGTAGACGCGAGCTGTGATGGCGTCAATAAGGTTTTGAAGTAGAAGATGAGTGGCGGCATGGAAGCAGGGGTTGCCTTCAACTATTGTCAATTGAGATGAATGGTGCAATATGGTCCGTATGTTCTGAAGACTTCAATGATGCACATCCAGTGACTTGTAACCTTGATGAACTCGAGATGGGTACAATAATGAACAAACAGTTGCATCAGGACAGACAACATCAGCATCCGAATTATTGTCGTCGCATGAGTCACTTCGGTCAAGGGAATACTTGCTCAAACAGGGGATTAAGCTGGTGCCTAATCCACGGCCGAAAGAGATAACAGCTGCAGCTATTTACGTCTTTCGGTGGATTCTGGTGGACATTGTGTGTTAGGGTGTACTGTACGGAGTACGGAGTACATGGTATTAGTGCCCTGCACAGTGCTGTTGCTGTTGTGTTGTCCAGCGAGGCGCAGCGACTGAGAAAAGTGGACCGAGTTTTGCTCGTCGTGTCTTCGCACTTACAGTACTACTATGTGCAGTGCTTTGTGAGCCGCACACCTCGAGTCAACGGCCGGGACTCGGAGCCGTTCAACAACCTGGACCGTCAATTCGGATCGGAGACGGATTGGCCATATCGGAGGACGTTTGATCGGTATTCCCTTTCCTCTAATTGTCATTTATAGTCTTGAAAACGAGGTTCAAATTCTTCGCCGTCGGGGGCTATTTACCTTGTCAGAATGCCTAATTCGGCCAGTAGATGTTCTTCTGCACATAATGATGTGATTTTATAATTTCGCCAGAAATATTCCTCTTGCTAAGATATTCATTTCTCTTTTAACGCGATTCTGTCGAGTCTGGACGATTTCGCTATTTCTGGTGGAGGCGGCCGGGGGGATCCACTATCACGGTCTGTCTCGTGCATGACAATAAAAGTCGTCATTTTCCTCATCTCTAAGATTCACTGCGCTAATAAGCGCGCATTCAAAGCTCTAAACAATCATAATAAAAGGTGACAACAACGAAATATATCAAAATAATTATTGAAGAAACAGCCTGTACCCAACAGACTTTCCTCAAGTAGGGTATGTGGAGAAAACTCTGCAATGTCAATAAGCGCCCATGTCAACGTACTAGTTTCTTTTGTCACCCTGGAGACAATCTAACCCCTGCACGTGAACAAGGAGTGAACAAGGAGGGAGCATGTCGCGACGCCAACGCGAGGCAGCTGCCACGCAGTGAATGCATTGCGAAAATTGGTTCCAGCTTTAACCACCAAACCGCCCGGCAAACCAGGCATAACAAAGCCTTCACTGAACCATTCTTCTTGCGCGTTTTCTCCAAAGCCGATCATTCATCGGGATTTTCGCTTACATGGTTGTCTCTCGCCATTTGCTTTTCTGGGTTTGTTGAAGGGCCGAGCAGGAGCTTGGTATCCGAGACCATCGACGAGTAGGCAAGCTCGTCTTCTGCACACCACGCCGATTCACCCCCATTTATTGGGTCTCCGTACCGCTCCTCAGCCAAATTTGCCATCATGTCCAGCAAACGCAAGAGGGGCGACATCTTTTTTGACCCCAATGCTTCCGATCCCGAAGACGAGGATTTTGATCCCAGCGAGAACAGACCATCGCGGAACCCCAAGAAAGCTCGTCCATCGCGTAGCTCCCGACCTTCTGGCACATCGAGAAGAAGAGATCGTTACCGTGGATCGGACATTGACGAAGATGACGATGATTTGGCCCCCGATAGTGAAGACGGCTCATTCATCGAAGACTCCGAAGACGAAAATGCGCCTGTCAATGCTGCAGGTCGCAAGGCAAGAAAAGTCACTTCCAAGTCGACCAATTACAGAGAAAGCAGCGACGATGAAGAAGCCGAATTCAGTGCGTCGGATAAAGATGATGGAAACGACGAAGTTGCTCACGATCTGGATGACGAGGACGCACGACCATCGAGACAGACCCGCAAGGTAGTGAGACTCAAGGTCTCTGGCAACGCTCTCTCTCAAATTCCTAGACGTTCTACCCGGGCCAATACTGAAGATCAGGAAGATCTGGTTGAGCTGTCCAACTCCGGACATCATGCAGTGCCGTCGCGAGATTCACGCAGTCGTAGCCCGGATCTCGTCCAAAGGCGCTCTTCCCGTGCAATGAAGGGTATCAAGGCCCCGCCAGACACTATTGAGGAAGCAACACAAGAAAGCAGTGTGCGGAAAGTCACTGATGATGACCTGGATGAGCTGGCACCCGAGTTCGATAACGACATTAAACCTTCTGCTGATGAAGCCGTGGCAGATGACACGGTTGCAATCGAAGACGACGTTGAAGAGAGCAAAGAGATTGTTGAAAGCCTTCCTGTATTGGACGAAGACGAAGATGAAGATGACGATGACGTGCAATTCGGACGCAGAACAAGAGGCTCTCGAGGAAATATTGCGGCACAAGAAGATGTCGAGTCTGACGCTACTCCAAAGCCAGGAAACCGACGACTAACGCGCAAATCAAAGCGACACACCCATGAACCTAGCAGCGACTGGGAGCCCGATGATGATGCCGATAATGCCGCGTCCGACGCAGAAAATATGGAGATCGAAAATGACCCGGCAAGCCCAACACCAGCTGCTCGATCTCGTGGCCGTAGTGCACGATCGGGAACTAGATCCGCGGGTGGACGACCAGAGTCCGGAGATGAAGATCTAGACCTTGATGAGCTTCATGAAGAAGCTCAGGAGCTGAGGCAATCTTCTCGTCCTCGTCGCCGCAGAACCGAATCGCCTGGCATAGTATACCACGAACGTCGACAGAGGAACAAAGTTAATTACTACATGCCTCCGTTGACGGCCGCTAATATTGAGGACGACGAGATGGCGGAGGACCCAGGTCCCACTGCAGCTCGATCCAGACGCCGTGGTGGAGCGAGCACAACATGGGACAGAAGCCTCAACACTACCTTTGGCCCTTTTGGAGGCGGTGGAGGCGTTGGATCTCTCCTTAACGGCCCCTGGGGCTCTGGCGCCACTGGTGGTGTAGATTCGGATAGCAGTGATGATGAGATGGTCCATCGCTCAAGCATTGCAGGAAACCCTGGCATGACGCCCACGTCCGCCGCGCCTGGCGGACTGCTGCCGGGTGCATTCGGCGGAGGCGGACTCAACGCCGAGGGCCTTGGTGCGACGCCAAATGTTGGCAAGATAAAGGACCGCAAGGCTCTTGCTGATGCAGACCCCCTAGGCGTTGATCTGAATGTCGACTTTTCCAAGGTTGGAGGCCTTCAAGGTCACATCGACCAACTTAAGGAAATGGTTCAACTACCATTACTGTACCCGGAGCTTTTCACCCGCTTCCATGTCACGCCCCCACGAGGTGTCTTGTTCCACGGTCCTCCTGGAACTGGTAAAACCCTTCTCGCAAGAGCCCTTGCAAACTCCGTTGGTTCTGGCGGCCGCAAGATTTCTTTTTACATGCGCAAGGGAGCTGATGCGCTCAGCAAGTGGGTTGGCGAGGCCGAGAAGCAACTGAGGTTACTCTTTGAAGAAGCTAGGAAAACCCAGCCAAGTATCATCTTCTTTGACGAAATCGATGGGCTGGCACCTGTCAGATCGAGTAAACAGGAGCAGATTCATGCATCCATCGTGTCGACTCTACTTGCTCTGATGGATGGAATGGATGGCCGTGGCCAGGTCATCGTCATTGGTGCAACTAACCGACCTGACAACATTGATCCCGCCCTGCGACGCCCCGGCCGCTTCGACCGTGAATTCTATTTCCCCCTGCCTGACATTGATGGCAGACGATCCATCCTGGATATCCATACCAAGGATTGGGGCTTGTCAGAGAAGTTCAAGACTTCTCTTGCAGAACAAACTAAGGGCTATGGTGGTGCTGATCTGCGTGCTCTGTGCACTGAGGCAGCCCTCAACGCTATCCAGCGAACGTATCCTCAAATCTATTCATCTCAAGAAAAGTTGGTAGTTGATCCTTCCAAGATCGACGTTCACGCCTCCGACTTCATGATTTCGATCAAGAAGCTGGTGCCATCGTCGGAAAGATCTACAACATCAGTAGCCCGGCCCCTCCCAAATGCTGTTGCGCCGCTACTGTCTGCTCAGTTGGCAAACATCAAGCGTGGACTCGATTTGTTGCTGCCGCGCAAGAAGAAGGTCACGGCACTAGAAGAGGCTATGTATGAGCAGTATGACGATGATGACCATGGATTTGGGCGAGAGGCTTTGGCCCAGGAGTTTGAGCGTTCCCGAATTTTCCGCCCACGATACTTAATCTGTGGCTCTGAAGGTATGGGGCATGGATACATTGCATCTGCGATCTTGCACTATCTCGAAGGAGTACACGTGCAAAATTTTGATTTGCCCAGCCTATTAGCCGACGGTCGAGTAAGTACACGATGCCTATTGCCATTCTAGTACCTTTCACTAACCGAATAATAAAGCCGATGGAGCAAGTCATTGTTGGGCTGTTCACTGAAGTCAGACGCCACAAGCCAAGCATTATCTTCATCCCAAATGTAGACGAGTGGTTTGCTGTTCTAAAAGATTCGATTGCTTTTGTAACTTTCAAGTCCATTCTGAGGTCGATTGCCCCAACGGAACCTATTCTTTTGCTGGCTACTGCAGAAACTAGAAAGGACGACTTGGCAAGGACAGAATTGGTGCGAGAGCTGTTTGGCTTTTCCGCCAAGAATTGCATGGAAATTGAAAAGCCGAACAAAGCCAATCGCCGGGAATTTTTCGAGTCTACGCTCAACAACATCAAGTTGAGACCTGAGCAATTCCCGCACCCCGAGAACAGGAAAAAGAGAGTCTTGGAAGAACTTCCGGTGGCCCCAACAGCCGCACCCAAAGCTCCGACCAAGGCTGAAATCAAGGCGCAGAAAAAGCGAGATCACCAGCTTCTGAATGCCCTCAAGGTCCAATTGCAGCCCATTATGGATCAAATCAATCGCAAGTACAAGAAGTTCAGACAACCAGTCATCCCCCAGCAACAGATTGACTACCTGTTCGTGGAATCTGATCCGAACTTTGTCAGACCAGATGTTTCCCAAGATCAGATGCGACCATTTGAAGTCGTCAAGGACAAGCACGGCAATGATGTGCTGAGAGACACCATATCAGGCAAAACATACTACAACTTGGAGACGACTACTATTGAGGAGCGACTTTCTAATGGCTTTTATGCAAGACCCAAGGACTTCCTTTTTGACATTAAGGCACTTGCAAAGGACGCTAAAAATGCAGGTGACAAGGAACGAACGCTCAAAGCAAATGAACTTCTCAGCAATGTTGAAGTCGACGTCGCTAGCATCGAAAACAGTGCTGCTAACATTGACTGGGAAGGCTTGTTTCAGCGCCAACTTCAGCGGGCAAAGGATGCCGCCGAAAAGGAGCGAAAGAAGAAGGCGATGCAGTCGATTCTCGATAGGGTACAATCTGACGTGGGTGGTGGCAACGACACAGACTCTCAAGGGCCGGTGACGCTTGGGGTAGAAGTACCGAACACTCACACCATGACGAGATTCCAAGTTCGAAGCCCACTTGCAAAGGAGCACGCTGATGGCAATCTGGAGCAAGCGCCTTTGAGCAACGGCACACCACAAGGGCCCAAGCCGGAGGACGTGCAGATGAGCGGCGTGGGTATGGACACGCAAGACCTCTCGCCAGCCAACACGATGCCACCGCCACCAAAATCGCAAGAACAGTTCAGCGGAATGCACACGGGAATGACGCAAATTTCACAAAAGTCGGCTGTAATGTCTCTGCCGCCTGGGGTCTCACCATCTGCTGTAATCAACGATGCGTCTACTACGAAGACCTCGGATCCGTCCACACACCAGTCATCCAATTTCAGCACACAGCAAACGAATGGCCATGGAGCAGGAGATGCAGCTAGCCTGCCCGACACGCTACCTCCGGGTGGCCAGCCTGGGCCGAGTCAGAGCAGTTCTGGTCGATCGTGGCTTCATTCACAGGCCCATGCAATGAAGCGCGGAACCCTTCCCTCAACTTTGGAATCTAGCCCTAGCAACTCTGACCCATCCTTGCATGTTAAGGACACGCCCAACCATTCATCCATCTTGGGATCCTCGGCAGACGAGCAAGTTGCTCCCTCGGTCGGGGGATCGCAACCGCAGCCCGATGTCACGGCTGAAGTACAGGCCCTTGTGAACAATGTGGTCCAGGCTACATCTGGATGTACTGTGGAGCAATTGGAGCAAGTCAACCGGGAATTAATGGACGCGATCTGGAATAACAGAGGCGAATGGAGCAAGGCCCTGCTATGCGGTGTGGTGAAGGATGTTATCAACAGCACCATCAGCGACATCGAGCAGATGCAGAACATTGGAGAGCAGAGTCAAGAGTAGGACTGTGTATCATGACCGACATTCTCCATACATGCAGTGCTTGTTTATTTGTTTAGCATGCGGGATTATAGGAAGGACATGGGATGCATTGTATTTATTGTATAGGAAAGCTGGCGTTGGAAAGGTTGTTGAGGAATGAATTAAGGTTGCTAAGCGCAAACACCAAAACCAAGCGCCCAAAAAAAAAAAATTAGATGTAAATTTGTTTTTACGAGATATATCAAGCAATGCGTTGTATTGGATTAACCGCATGTTGTTATTGCCTTTATATTTGTTTGATTTATTACATGTTCGTATAAAATTACAGTTTAGCCAACTTTGTACTGTCCATTCTTTTACCTTCGTCATCTTGTTCGGCCACGGTTAAGTCGGGCAACTTTTGGGGCATGATCCTGCGAGGGATTCCTCCAGGAATGACGTTGTACTTGGAGAAGTCGGTGACACCGCAGTGCTCACGGAGGAAATCCTCATCGAGGAAGAGTTCACCATTGACCTTGGCAGGAGGTGATTTGATGATAGCGAGAATGGCGTCGGAGAAAATGGTTGGTTTGCGAAGATCTTTCTCCTCTTCTGGGTTTGTTTTCGTCATGCGCTCAGTAGCAGCAGACTCGATTGCCTTGAGGTACGTGAATTAGATAAACGGTCAATGCTATTCGCCTACAGGGGTTTACTTACCACGGCTGGCCAAATACTTGAGATGGCCATCTCTGTACGGCCTTCTCGAACGAGATCCATGGCTAGTCCCTTGGTCAAGACACTCATGCCGATCTTGCCCATGGCATAGGCTGTCTTGCCGCGGAAGAAGCGGCTGTAGATGGGGGGGCTAACGACGACGATGCGGCCATTGGATCTGTGAAGGTGAGGCAAGGCAGACTGGATGACGGCGTAGAGTCCTTCAGGGTTGACACGTTGCATCAGTTGGAAGCGCTTGAGAGGTGTGGTGGCTACTGAAGCCCAGTAGATGGCTCCAGAGTTGTAGATGAGGACGTCTAGGCGACCATAAGCCTGAGTGAGGCGATTAATATCATGAGCGAGAGTAGGAACCACAACAGAGGATATACTAACAGAAATGACCTGGTCAATCAAAATTTGAACACTCTGTTCGGAGCGAACATCGACTTGTAGAGGAATTGCTTCACCGCCAGCATCAAGGATCTCCTTGGTGACTGTGCTAATGGTAGATTGTGGTGACTTGGGGTTTGGATTAGAAGGAAGAGGCTGTAAGGGGTCACTGATGGACTTTGCAGCAACGACCACTATTGAGCACGCGTTAGTGGTATAGAGGTCCAGTGTAAGCTGAGGTGCCACTGACCTCTGTAGCCATTGGCGGCGATGTCGATGGCGACTTGGCGACCGATACCTCGAGAAGCGCCAACAACGAGGGCGACGGGTTTTGAAGACATATTGAGTATTTCTCGAGATAGAAAATATCACTCCATGTAGAAATTACAGAGTGGCGATTTAGGCGATTTGTTCAGAATTCTTATAAACGTGAACGAATGACAGGTGAAGAGGAAGGATATATCACGTCCGGGGAATGTGGAGCCTTCCGGTAGGGCAGCCTCGGTTGTGACCCACTACAGCTCCGGCGCAGCCAATAGCCGATCCCCGCTGGAGTTGGCAGCTCCTTGCTGCATAAGCTCTCCATCCCCCAGCGGCTCGTCATTGCAACCCATTCCTCTTTCCCCTTGTGTTGGATTAGAAATCACGGAAGTCGGAGCTTGGCTAATTTTCCGATTACCATACATGTTCTCTTGTTCCAATAACCACGGCTACCGTTGTGCTAATATTTTGGTTTATAACTTGGAGCAATCACGCCATCTCACCGAACCCCCCGTCAGTCAATTTATCCATCCAGTACGGAATTAGCAATCATGGGCGGAGGACGCATTGAATGCCATTTGGACGTTGGTGAGTCTGGGACGATGGGACTTTGATACCTGATTCAATTTTGCTAATATGAAGCAGTGTCCCTTTTCAGCTATATTGCTTTTGCGGATTTGATCCCCAACCTCGACAAGTTGGAGGCCAATGGCGTCGAGATTGAGTATGTCATGGCTATGCTATGTCTTGCAACTTTTGTGAACCGTCTTTCTGACTTCTTTCTTTAGTCTTATCCCAACCTTCCTCGGAGGCATTATGCAAAACAGTGGTATGTACTGGGGGGTTTTTTTTTGCTAGTCAGTTCATTGCACTAAATTTATCGCGCAGGTAACAAGCCTCCATGGATGAACCCAGCGAAGGGCAAATACCTACAGTATGACAGCAAGCGCTCCATTGCGCGCGCTGGTTTGCCTCCTCTCGACACCCCCAAGGACCTCATGTCTGTGTCCAACACTGTGTCCGCACTGCGTGCCCTCCACCACATCAAGGCCAACTACCCAAAGGACACTTATCTTGCTGCCTGGGCATACTTCCTCAAGCGTTTCTGGACCGCCCCGGGAATTCATGTGGCTAAGGACGAAGTACTGAGCGAAGTCCTCGGTTCTGCAACTGACGGCAAGTCAGGCAAGAAGCTGTTTACTGCCGACGATGTGAAGAAGATCATGGACGGTCGCGCCGCTCAGAAGGATGCCCTTTCCAAGGCTACACAGACGGCTCTTGACCGAGGTGCATTTGGTGCGCCCTGGTTCTGGGTAACGAACCGTGCTGGCAAGTCTGAGCCTTTCTTCGGAAGCGATAGGTATGATTTTTCCCAGCAGTTACTAACTGAGCGTCGTCAAGCTTTTCATGACTAACTGAATATAGATTTAATCACATCTATCGCCACTTGGACATTGCCTTCCAAGATGTTACTGTTTTGCAGCCCAAGTTGTAATTCACGCCCCTTATATAAATTGAATAAGACTTGGTATCATTGATAAATACCTGGATAGCTCCACGTGCCTCATGCAGATGATGTTATGAATTCATGTTTAAAAAAAAAAATCCGGCCGTCCAATTGTGTCTCTGTTGTTATAACCAACCTCTGGTCATTGGTGTTGGGCAGTGGTGATACTGGTGGAGATCCACTCATTCACGCCCCAAACCACCATCTTAAAGTCTCTCAACTACACATCTTGACAATACGTCCTATCCTTTGAGTAGCGTCCGTGGAGCAAAAATGCAGCCAGAGCTTAACCTTATCGTCGCCGCAACACGCAGCATGGGTATTGGTGCCCACGGAACCATGCCCTGGAAAGGCTTACGCAAAGAAATGGCATACTTTGCCCGCGTCACCACCCGCATCAGAGTGAGTCCTTTGTGATGCGATACATTTTGGATTACTATACAGAATCCTAATTATTATTTTTACAGGGAAATGGGAATACAAACGCAGTCATTATGGGCCGCAAGACATGGGACTCAATCCCACCGAAATTTAGACCCCTCAAGGATCGTCTGAACATTGTCATTTCACGCTCTTTGCCCCCCTCCACCACTCCCGCTACACCCTCTGAACCTGTTCGTGTATCTTCACTCGAGCAGGCTTTGGATTATGCGCGAGAAAACACCAATATTAGCCGCGTTTTCATCATGGGTGGCGCTCAGATCTACAAGGCTGCCATGGAGCTGCCAGCGGCAAAGCGTGTGCTGCTGACGAGCATAGATCGTGACTATGAGTGTGATGTGTTTTTCCCCAAGCTAGATGGGTGGAAGCGAAAATCGACAGAGGAACTCGAGGCTTGGACCGGCGAGGATAGCGAAAAGGTCGATGGAGTGCAAGAGGAAGCGGGTACAAGGTATGAGTTTCAAATGTGGGAACGAGAATGAGCATCACAGCATCAATTAAGAGTAAATACATACGAGAGAAAAAACGCATGTCTTCATAAAATTACAAGCTCCATTATTCTATGTAGTGTTTGTTTAAAGTTGGGATATCATTTCAACCCTCCTCCGTTGATGTTGTACATGCCAAAAATATGCTGCAAGGCGGAGATTCCTATTTGTACATGCTGTGCCGGTTTTACTTTTGCTCATGCTTCTGGAACGCACTCTCCAATCTTGTCCAGAAGGGTTCCACAGGCTTCTCCAGGATATCTTGTGCCTGCGCAGGGAAGGTAGGGTCGCTTGTGACCTCTAGCGAAGCCAGGCTTGAGCGCATCCAGCCAACAATAGCCGTCAAAGCTCTAGGGTCAACGTCTGGTGAGCCCTTGAACAGGTTTCGCCACACGGCGCTGGCGAGGATGGCATCTCCCTTGATAAGGCCCTCATCGTAAGCCAGCAGGAGACCTCGCCATTGGACGAAAATGTCCTTCAGGTAGCGCTGGCGCAAGGCGCTTGATGTGATGTGGTGGTCGACGTGCATCTTCTTTTCGCACTCGAAGAAAAAGTGGTCAATCATTTGCTGCTGCCAGTTGCGGTATTCCTCTCGGTCGAAGCAGCGAATTCGGGCGTTGACAAGGTAGAGGTGAAGCATTGTCACATGCGACCATGTGCTGAATGTTGGTGGCAATTTGAATGCTGTAGAATGTTAGTAAAGTGATTCTGTAACAAAGCATGCAGTCGCTCCAATGCTAAAGAAACACATACTGCTGTGCCAGACATTGTCCTTGTTTAACGAGTGTCCCACTTCCTCTCCATCCTCTAACCGTTGCACTTCATCTTTTTTGCGCTCGTCCTCGGTGATGCGATAGTCCGCTGGCCGCGCGCAAGCCTTGTATAGCTTCTCGGACTCGCCTACGACTCGGTAGGCATCTCGAAATGAGGAGCCAAGTAAGCTTCGGGAGCTAGTAGTGCCAAACGACCGGATCGTCGTGGCAGCTTGAGTGGTTGCCGGTTGAGTAGCGTGTCGAAGATATTTGGTTGCGGCAGGGGCTCGAGTTGCGGCGGATGCGCGAATGGCAGTCCGCAATAGTGTTCGCGCTTGTGAGCGACAGCTCTCACAGGCCATTGGGAAATAATTAACTGCAGGCCTGCAGAATGGGTTTATTATTCAAAAGGAGAATGCTGGGAGAAAGTGGACGCTGGTTATGGTCCAAGACGGTAAATTGCTGAAAAGTTGCTGGAACACATGGAAAAGTTGGCGGCAGAATATCGGCCTATGATTGGCTGGGGGCGCAGGGACGACCCTTCATCCACAGCACAATTACGACGAAACGGTGTTTGCATCATCACAGGCTAATGGATTCGGAAGCAAGGACGACGGGGGGAAAAAATACGGATTATATATTCAGTGCGATTTAGGATAGCGCTGATTATTAGAAGAACTCGAAATGTTGTACAAGGCTATAATTTAGCAAAAACCAATGAGCTATTGGTCCCTCCAAAGCCAAAGCTATTCGTAACTGCGACTCCTACTTCCTTTTGTTGAGTTGTTTTGGGTACAAAGTTAAAGGCTGGGCCGACACTGGGACTTTCTAGATTCAATGTCGGAGGTATGACGTTCTGGTTTTTGTTAGTATAGGCTGCCATCGAGATACACTACGGCACTCATGCTCACCTGGTGAATGGCCAATATCGTGAAAAGCGCCTCAATCGCTCCGGCAGCTCCGAGTAAATGCCCAACCGCTCCTTTCGTGCTGCTGACAGTGACTTGTGATTCTGAGTCAACGCCATCGTCTCCTAGCATGAGTCGACGTATGGCCGCAGACTCAGCTGCATCTCCAACTTGTGTTCCCGTCGCATGGGCGTTTATGTAGTCTATTTGTGATGGTTTGATCCCGGCATTTTTGAGAGCCCTGGCCATTGCTTGATATGCACCTTTGCCGTCTTCTCGCGGGGCTGTCATATGGTAAGCGTCGCCACTGCACCCGTATCCTTTGATTTCTGCGTATATTCGCGCTCCTCGTGCTTTGGCATGCTCGAGCTCTTCAAGCACGCAGACGGCGGCTCCTTCGGAAACCACAAAGCCGTTTCTGTTAAGATCAAATGGTCGACAGCTTTCGTGAGGCTTATCATTGTATGCAGTTGCCAGAGATCTCGCTCTTCCAAATCCAGCAAATGTCAGTGGGTGGATGCATGCTTCGGATCCTCCAGCAATCATTACATCTGCATCCCCCATGGCTATAAACCGTGATGCGTCTCCGATTGAGTGTGCACCCGTGGTACAAGCAGTAGTGGCGGAATGATTAGGTCCCTGGAACCCGTATTTCATAGCAATATGTCCAGCAGCCATGTTAATGAGGATTTTTGGTACAAATAGGGGAGACACCTTTTTGTAGCCCTGTTTCGCGGTTAATCAAGAACGCAACCAACAAAACTCGTGGCAGAACTTACCCCTTTGTCATACTCTAGACTCGTGTTGTAGATTTCATCTAGATTTCCAATGCCACTTCCCAGACATACACCAGTCATCTCCTGGTCCTCGGGTTTAAGGGCATGCCACCCAGCATCTCGCAATGCCATTTCCGTTGACGCGATGGCATACTGTGTGAACAGCGACATGCGCCTTTGCTCAGCAGCTACTAGCCAATCCGACGCATTCCATGATCCCTTATGATCACCTTTCGGCACGACTCCAGCAACGGTACTCGTCAACTCTTTCCATTTCTCTTGAGGACTGAAATTGGCGACGCTTGTGATGCCGGATTCGCCAGCAAGCAATCGTGTCCAGGTTCTATACAGGCCGACACCAAGAGGCGTCACCGCACCCAAGCCAGTCACAACAACTCGACGCATTATACTTCCATGCCTCGATGCAATATGCTGCTAAGTATTCGGTATTTGCCGGATGAGCTTACCACAGCCGTGTCCCCAAGTAGTTTTGATGCGAGATGTTAAATGTGGTCCGAACAGTGGGCTACTAGCCGAAGGGAAGAAGCTAGTGCATACCCGCTGTAGCATGACCCCTGTGGCTGGGACTCAGCGCTGCCGGCAGTGACAGGGGGCGCCACAGCCCCCTAAACTTTAGTGGATTTGGACCCTGTAGCTGTGCGCATGGGGGGGCTGTCAGCCGCCTTTTGAGCGCTAAATCGCCAATGGGCGACCACTTTTCAACTCGCGGGCTATGTCTTGGCGTTGCTCGGAAGTCATCTTGAATGCCTCCGTGCTCTGCCTTGTACACCTACTGTCCTCTGTTGCATCAGTGACTAAAGCGCTTGTAACATTGCACGCTGGATAATTGGATGAGTTGTTCAATCTTGGAATACCTCATAGACGCATTGGATGCACACGACATTTGCCAGGGACGCTAGAGACGCTGACCAAGCTTCCAACAAAGAACACGTCTCCTGACTTGCACGAATTGGCTTGGGCACGTTGACCGTGGAACGCCGGCTCTATTCAAAGGGCGCTAGCTCGCCTATTCATTCAAGACACTTGATAGATTCATGAGACATTTGACTCATTGAACGCCATGAGATTGAGCCAGGACGATGCTCATGGCTCCGTGGTCGGCATCAGCGGACGCGATTATGACGAGGCTTCCGTAGCCCGCCATCCACTTATGCATCATGAATCCGGGTCTACAGATCAATCATCTCATGACTCTGACAATTTGCGACCACGCGATGACCTGGATGAAGAAGGAGGCTTGGAACATGAGAGACTTCTGGACCCAGAGTCTTTTGACGAGTTCGAGCTTCAGGAACGATCCTACTCTATCGACGGAGCCCCCTTCAAGCCTCAAGAAGACCAGCAAGACTCTCCTTATCCTGAAGTGCGTGCAGCAGTGCGGAATTATGACGAGGACGTACCGTGCAATACCTTCAGAGCCTGGACAATTGGCCTGTCTCTTGTGGTCGTGGGCGCCTCAATAAATACGCTTCTGTCGTTACGCCAGCCATCCATATCCATTGGACCGTTGATTGCTCAAATTGTTGCTTGGCCCATGGGACATGGTTGGGCTGCGGTTATGCCCGGGAAGCGCTTCACAACGTTTGGAATCCGATGGAGTCTTAACCCGGGTCCTTTCAACATCAAGGAACATTCAGTGATCTGCGTCATGGCCAATGTCTCTTTCGCGGTTGCATACTCTACGGATATCATTCTTGCTCAATTGGTTTATTACAAGCAAGACTTCGGAATCGTTTTCCAACTGCTCCTCACGATCTGCACTCAATCACTAGGTTATGGTATTGCGGGCTTATTGCGCAAGTTCCTTGTATATCCAGCATCCATGATATGGCCTGCCAACCTTGTGTCAGCAAGCTTGATGACAGCAATGTACGAGGTCAAAGATGAGCGCAATCCCTCGATTCTTGGGGGCAATATGTCCCGCTACAGATGGTTCACTCTCGTGTCAGGGCTGTCATTCCTCTACTACTTCATCCCTGGATTCTTTGCCAAATTTCTCAGCGTCTTTGCCTTCTTCACTTGGATGGCCCCCCAGAATGTAGTTATCAACCAAATTTTTGGTGGCTACAGCGGCCTGTCTCTACTACCAATCACGTTTGATTGGACTCAGATATCTGGTTTCGTCGGTTCACCACTGATCCCTCCTTGGTAATTAACTCCTCATCGCTCAACCGTTTCCGCTCAATAAATAACCGCCTGAAGGTACGCTATTGCAAATACGCTCATCTGCGTGATCGTGTTTTATGTCACCTTATCACCCATTTTACACTACACGGGAGCCTGGTATGCCCCTTTCTTGCCAATTAGCGACGCGGGTACTTTCGACAATACCGGCAGTCCGTACAATACGTCTCGTGTACTGAACTCTGATTTCACACTCAACGAAGAGGCTTACAAGAACTACTCTCCATTATTCATTAGGTTTGTTGGCTGCTCCTGACGCTTGGTTACACTACTGACCGCAAGCAGTACCACCTTTGCTGTGTCATATGGCTTGTCATTTGCATCCATCTCAGCGGTGCTTGTCTACACCTGGCTTCACAGCCGTAAGACGATTTGGAGGCAGTACATGAACAGTACATCAGAAAAACCCGATATTCACATGAAGATGATGGCCAAGTACAGGGAGGCGCCAACTATGTGGTACATGTCCTTGTTTGTGGTGGTAAGTGGCGTGACTCAATATATTGCGACTGTCTTGGTTTTCGAGAGCTAATTTTGCAAACTAGATGTTGGGTCTTGGGTTCTACACAGTTTTAGGCTACCCCACGAACCTTACTTGGTGGTCGTTCTTGCTGGCACTGTTCATATCTTTTGCATTTGCTCTCCCAATTGGTATTATTGAGGCTGTAACCAACACACAGATAGGCCTGAATGTGTTGACGGAGTTCATTTACGGTTACATCCAACCAGGTCGACCGCTTGCGCTTATGCTGTAAGGAAAACTTCTATGTTTCAAAGGAATTGCTCTAATTCTTCAACAGCTTCAAGACATTTGGGTACATTACAATGTAAGGCTCTGTTTGATTGGCTATAAGCTGCCGCATCACCTAACTCTCTATAGGTCTCAAGCGCTCAGTTTCGTATCTGACCTGAAATTCGGACATTATATGAAAATCCCCCCTCGAACAATGTTTATGTCGCAAGTGGTGGCTACAACGGTTTCCTGCTTCGTGCAAATCGCAATGTTAAACTTTGCTCTCACCACCATCGATGATATTTGCGACCCGCATCAAAAAGACCACTTTAGTTGTCCAGGCGGCCGGGTGTTCTTTGCTGGTAAGAGCTGCACATCATCACCTACGACATTTGTCATCTCTGACCCTCCTTCTAGCTTCTGTAATCTGGGGTCTGATTGGTCCAGATCGCATGTTCTCTCCGGGGCGAATCTATGCAGGATTATTCATCTTCTTCGTCATCGGTGCCTTGCTTCCTGTAGCAATCTACATGTACGCCAAGCGACGCCCCAATTCAGTGGCCAAATATCTCATGGCCCCAATCATCTTTGGCGGCGCAGGTTCCATCCCTCCGGCGACGCCACTAAACTACTTCTCCTGGGGAATTGTCGGGTTTATTTTTCAGTATTGGATCAAGAATCGGTACTCTGCATGGTGGAACCGACTCAATTTCCTTACATCTTGCGGGCTGGATGTTGGGCTTGTTCTGGGCACCCTTGTCGTCTTCTTTGCGTTCACAATGAATGACATCGGGGCCCCCAGATGGTGGGGAAATTCGATCATCGAAACAACATTGGACTTTCAAGGAACTGCCGTCCGAGCGCATGTCACCGAGGGCAAAACATTTGGACCAGTCTCTTGGTAGCCCCATCGTCAGATGTCTTGTATCAATACGACTTGACTTGGATCGACTTGACCGCCAATTGATGCGACTCATTCTACATTGGGATCTTGTCTCACAGTCCGAAAAGCAGACAGTTAACTGCAAAGAACATGAGTTGGCTGGAAGATACCGCGATCCGAGCTGCTCTTGCGTCAGTCATGGTCGTATCATGGGCATTGGTACGATCCTCGGCGCTGACTCGAGAACAGGTTTAATGGTGCTGAACTAGTCGCCTAATTCCAAATAGCGCTGCGCTAGCTCACTACAACGCGTAATTTACAAGTATTTCCATCAATGTGACTGGAGCAGCCAATGAAGCCCAATGTCTGTTTCCCCCGGAGCTTCGTGCATCCGTTAAAGTAGTGGGGAGGCTATTCATCCCAGCGCCTTGTTAGGGGTTGCAGCGACAGCTAGCGCCAAGGTAGAACCGAGCCCATTTGCTCCGAAAGTAGGATCTAATAACAAACCCCAGACACACCACCTCGCCTCCCCGTTCAGATATTACCAAGTGCGTGATCTGATTGGTTAGGTTTCTTAGTGTCCGACTCCTCAATTGTCTCTGGAGTTTGCGGGGGGTTGCATTCCCTTGTACCGACTTCAGCCTAATCGAGTAAAATTGAGCATTGTTGGCGATCCCACGCGGAACACAGGCGTTTTGGTGGTCACCGATGCGGAATTGCCATAGATTTATACTGGATTAGGAATCCACAACGCAAAACTCGGTAGTGTTCTTGCGCAGCGTCATCGTTCGCGGGGGAGATGGCACTCCAAGCCACCGCCAGTGCAATCTTGGTTGTACAAGGGCTGTATGCAGCTAGCGACGCGATAGAGTAGCAGTACAACTAGTTCATTGTATGCTGTTGGGGGCAAATTTGTGCCCACCCCTTCGTTGTGTCATTTAACAAGGACAAGGTTAAATAGAACGACTTCCGTCTTCTGAAATAGCCATTGATCTTGCTCGTCTAATACCTATCAGTCACAACCATAAAGAGATCATTTAGACAGATAGTATCGATACAGAACCCGCCAAAATGCTTTACAGTTTTGTAACTCTGGCTCTGGTTGAAGCCGCCATCGCCTTCCCTGGCATGGCGAACCGTATGTTACCGTTTCCGCTCTACATGCAAAGCAGCATCACGCTAATGACGTGAATTACCACAGGCCAAGCAGTACCCGCACTAGTTCCCTTCCCCATGTACCCGGGAACTCCCAACCAGGCGCTCTTCGACGAGTTTGATGCAGAAGAACAGCTTGTAAATGTTCACGGAGAGCACGAGTACCGAGACCCTGGTCCTAATGACATCCGTGGCCCATGCCCAGGACTCAATGCTGCAGCTAATCATGGGTATCTTCCACGAAACGGCATTGCTACTTATGAGACCATCAACTCAGGTCTATGGGAGGCATATGGCTTGGATCAAACTGCCACTCAGTTCTTGCAACAGACCACAACACTATTCGATGGAGACCCACTGTCTCAGAAGTGGTCCATTGGCTACGCCTCTCACGATGTTGATGCTTTGGGACCGCTTGGTGAGCTCCTTCTCGGAACACCAACTGGTATCTGTGCATATGGACATCTCAAGTCCGAGGGAGATGCGTCCATTACTCGTGGCGACTTCCTCGCCCCGGACATGAATTCCAACTGCGCCTCATACCCAAAGTTCTACAATGAGCTGCTTGACCTCTCAAACAAGCGTGCCAATGGTCTCATTACTGCACCAGTTCTTGCGGAGCATCAGCACAACCGCAAACTGTACTCCATCGCTAATAACCCCAACTACTTCTCACCTGCTTTTGCAGGCGTTGCTTTCACACCCGCTGCTCACACGTTTGTGTGGGCTCTTATGGCCAACCATTCGTCAGAGAACCCGCAAGGTTTCCTCGAACATAGCGTTCTGGACTCTTTCTTCTCATACACGAAGCAGCCTGACGGTTCTCGCAAGTATGTGTACGGCAAGGATCGCATCCCAGAAAACTGGTACCGTCGCAGCCACAAGAACCCATGGACCCTAGTCGATATCCTGCTTGGCGTTGCGTCACAATGCCTAGCGTTCCCTTCCACGTGCAAGGTGGGCGGCAACACAGGCGAAGTCAACTCCTTTGACGGAGTTGACCTAGGCGACGTCTCTGGTGGCATCTTCAACGCGATCACAGACCTCCAAGACCCCAAGAGGCTCGCATGTTTCATCTCCCAAAATATCCAAGCCGAGGCTCCATCTTCCCTAGAGAAGTTGCTCACCGGAGTCGCACTGAAGCAGGCTCTCGCAAAGATTGCTCCCGTCGTGGCTCTTCTCGGCGAATGCCCCAACATGCCCCCTGGCAAGTCAGTTAACCAGTACGGTAACAAATTCCCCGGCGCCGCTTCGCGTAGCAAGGGTCGCGGCTATACCGCCAAGGACACCAGCGGCTATCCCGTCGGTGCGCCATAAAGAAAAACTATATTTAAGAATAGATTGAACACACTGTCTGTATTGATGGACCGCAGCTGAGATTGGCAGTGCCGTTTATTAGATTATATGAGATTGGCAGCGCAGCTTAGACTAGTAATAATACTGTAGCACTTCTCAACCCATATCCCTCACCCGGGAATCGCTGGTAGCGTGACGAAACGCAATATAACTTGCAACAAGACAGGTAAGCAACCCATTTTGGCAGCTAAACGAGGCAAAATGGCCCACCAAATTGAGTTGACTGGTGGCCAGAAATAAAACTCCGTCGGCCGTCAAATGAGCAACGTTTGGCGTCGCTTGCTCCGTGCCTGCATATAAGCGCTTAACCAAATCGGATCGGTCCGACTAGATTAAAACCTCTACCTCGCCAGCTTGCGTTCAAATTAATTCCTTTCGTGTTTAATCTGTCCATTGTCTCACCAATTACTCTGAAATCGTCAACTGCCTGGCCGCTTATACCTCCACAAGCAATGCCTGCTCTCTCTCAAATCGCAACCGGCGGCATCGCCGCCCTGCACGGATACATTCTGGTACTGGAAATGTTCCTCTGGACGACTCCCAGAGGACGCCGCTCCTTTGGCCTCACACCTGAATTCGCACAACAAACAAAGTCACTTGCGGCGAACCAGGGTCTCTACAACGGAATCTTGGCCGCTGGCCTTGTATGGGGCGTCTTGCACCCCGTGGATGAGTTTGCAAGACAGATCAAGCTGTTCTTCCTGGGAAGCGTCGTTGTTGCAGGATTGTATGGTGGTGCTACTGCTTCAAGGAAGATTTGGTTCGTTCAGATGATTCCGGGGCTGCTCTCATTGGGCACTGTCTACCTTGGTCTGTAATGGTAACAGGCTTTTATGTAATTATTATATGTAATTATTACATGTAATGAGTCGAGTTTATTGATATTCATTTGTAGCTCACCTACATTCGCGTGATTTTTTAATGAGAGTGAGAGTGAAATTTATTAACATTTTCTAGTTAATTATGCGATTGAGGAGTGCGATCCTCCTCCCATGTATTGTACGGTGAGCTAAGCTCAGTCATACAGCAATCCGAATGAGTCTTTGTACTGCAATGCAAAGCCATTTATACGCATCCGTGTTCAGATGAACGGCCGATGGCCAGATGAAGGACTCGGAGGCTCGTCGTCGAAGCCCAAGCTACCTGGGAGGGACATCGAACAATAGTTGCTCAAGGAGTGTCCGTAGTCTATGCCAGAGAAGTCAATCTGGTGATTTGCGACGTAAGTATCTGGCAAGTTAGTCCCAAAGTCGCTGACAGAGCACCTGGAGGTCGTTGATGGCGTGGTTGAGGTAGATGTCCAAGGGGAACCACTGATCAGAAGGCTGCTCTCTGTCGCAACACAAGGTTCCGTGCTCCCAAAATCGTAGGCTGACGACGCTCCGTTGAACAGAGTTCCATCATTGAAGTCTGGCACTCGCGTAACTTGGAGCAGTTCTTGCCTCATCTTCCAGCGATGTGGGCAGTTCAACGTGTTTGTTGTGTCTACCAGCTCATAAAACTCGTCGACTATTTGTGAGGCTCGTTGAGCCTTTTGGTCCGTTTGTGACCACAGTGCCAACAATTTCATGGAGAGGTGGGCGGCGTGCAGTGATTCTTGTGTATCAAAGACCCCAACATATTCGTGGCATAGGGTGATGAGAGTTGCCGAAAACAAAAAGTATCTGTGGCATGAATCAGACACTATAACCGACAAGATCAAGAGTGTACCTTACAGAACAATACCATCAGGCTGCGCTGGGCAACTTGTCTGATTTGTTTGCCCTACGCACCATATAATACGGATTGCATATGCTAGGCAAGAGGCACCTCGTTTCACCGACTCCTCGTCGAGCCGAAATGTGTCGTCTCCCGGAACGCCAATGTCTGGTATTCTAGTCCATTGCTGGCGATCGTTGGTTCTGATCAGCAGTTTCGCGAAATCTGTGACGTGCTGTGCCATGTGCTGCTGTTTTTCATATAGCGAGCTATGGAGGAGAACCAAGGGATCAATACTGCCGTCCTTGCAGTTGAATCCCTCGGGAATGACTAAAATAGATGTGCCACTCGGTGGTGAGAGATGTTTGTGTGTGATTTCGTGCTCCAGGCGCTCTAGAAATGACGCAGCTTCGCTGCCACATTCCACTAGAATCATTTTGGCTTGTATTGGAAATATGGGCTCATTAGGCAATACCACTGAGACATACCACAGTCAGTATGCTCTAAAACACTTTTCAGATACCAGGCCTCCCACCAATTCGATTCAACCACTCACCATGGAGGTCAAGAGTAGTATCTTGGTTCAAACCACGTTCTGGAGTCGAGATTAAAGTCGACACAAAAGTTTTCGGAAGTAGTGATGAATAGTTGGGCTCGCATGCTTTTTCTTCTGTAATGGAGTATTCGCAGGGTGTCTTTTTGTCTATGCAAGCACTGCAAGGACAGTGTCCGGTACACTTAACCCTTAAACGTTAGCAAAGCTACACGAATATGGCACTTTAAGAAACTCTGATGGATAGCCAAACTGATGGTAATGATGGAGAAAGCGACCCTAACACGGCATTGTTGTGACATGGTAGGGGTGGGGGAACAGCGAAGGCACCACAAGCACTTACTTTCTGTTTGCGTTTCTTGCAAGCATCGCAGGCGTTCTTAGTTCGCTTTCGTTCCGAATCTGGGACACGATATCTCCGAGGCATGATACAAGAGCATGAGATCATTAGAATATCACGACTAAGTATGGGACAGACAAGAACAATGGAAGCTCTAAAGAAGCGGGAGTCTTAAATGATCGCTTCACGGGACAATTGTCACACATATACCGCTGAGATAAAGCCCACACCTCTTAGGGGTCTGGAGGGAGCGCAGCCGAGTAACAACCCTGCCGTAATGACTATAATAATGATAAATTTCATGCCGTAAAGAGATTGTTTGCCCTCAACGACTTGTTACTACCAAATACAGCCAGTGGCGCAAATTTCCCAAGTGAGCTCACTCCATTGTGCGAGACTTACTGTACCGCAACCCTCCCTAGGCTCCTGTATTGTATGTTGCAACCGCATTTTGCTTAGTATTGTTGATGCGCTGGCATACGAAAAAGAATGGCGGAGGCGTGGATGATCTCTGCAGCCAGTTACCAGCAGTTTGGTTCAGCGTCCAGACGTGGAAACCGGTGAATCCAAAAATAAACGCCGTAGTGCAAGTACCACATCCACACAATAATTAATAGACGGTGGCGCGGGGCATCTGAATTGAATGCAAAGAGAAGATGTACCACTGGTGCGAGGAAACCGTTAAAGCCGTAGTCTCGGGGGGCCAGGCTTTTTGGCTTCCGTCAGTGTGTGCGCCAGCCTGCGATGTGTCGGGGACAGGGTGATTCGATGTCGCTGCTCAGTTAGCCTTGAATTATTCATGGCCCGGCAGGCAAAGTCTGTGAATACAAAAATAAGTCACGAAACGGTGAGGGCTGCAGGTGGCACATCCCCAAGTAGGGAGAATGTCTGGGTACTTCAGTGGCGATTGCAGCCACCCGGTCAACGGTCGGAAGCCCACTCAACCGATCCTTGTCGGTCAGAATGGTTCATTGCACACCACTTCAGGGTTGAGCTCGTTGCCGCTTGACAGGCAGGGCATTGGAGGGTCAACTTTGGTTCTGGGTCAAAGTGAAATGTCTGTCAGGTCCCTCAATTCTCAGCACTGCTTATAGTATAAACAGTAGCCGTTGTGAGGTAAATACAATAACTGTCACTTAAAACCAGTTAATAAACACGATTGATATTAGGCCTTAGCCACTGTTTCATCTCATCAGTGTCTATCAAGCAAGACAGCGAAAGCCGGTCCAGCCAAGACTCGCGCGGCAACATCCTTTCACGCAACCACTGCGAGGGGCGTCTGGATTGCAGAGTGCATTCAATGGGGCAACTCTGAGAAACTGCCTATTCACTGTCTCCTGAGTTGGTGTTCACACCCATGTGGCAAACCGAGAGATGTGTGCTGGTCACTGCCATCCGTCTGGAATAAGCCAGCTGAAACTAGACCGTCTCTATGCATGTTTCTCCGCATCAGGTCTACTGGTGGCTTTCTACTCGAGGTGATGGATGTCAGATTAGGTGCTCCAGTCCACTTCGAGCCAAATGGAGCTCTAGAGATTCGACGAGGGGAGACAAGTGGCACTGCCGCTTCGTTGGGTGTGCTGCAGGCAGCATGCCCCCGCAGAAGCCCATGGTAGGGGCAACACACAAGAAGCTGAGTGCGAAGCAATACATCGCGGGAGAGAACAGACTGGAAATTGAATATAGGGATATTATTTCTTCATGCGTTCTATGTGCATAATACAGCTGATAAAGGAAAACACAGGCTTTTTAGTCTGACTAAAATTTCTACAATACAAGTCGTCCAGGTTCCTCTTCCAAGATCAGCTTGCATCGTTGCAGGAACACTTGAGCACGCTCCTCTTCTGCCTTGGGAACCACCAGCGTGAAGACATTGGCTCCGCTGGACAGTCCCGCTACTGTTGGCACTGTCACCATGGGGCTGGCTCTCTTGACAGGGGTACCAGCGAGCTCATCAATGATGTCTCTCTTGGCAGGTCGAGTGTCGCGTGGTGTGAAAGAGGAACCGGGAGGAATGGCTGAGATTTGAGGCAAGTAGATGCCGCGGGATCCCTTAGCAGCCTTAACCTTGTCCAAGCCAAGGACTGCGTCAAACAGCTCGCTGGAGGTAGGAGTGTGCTTGGAGAGAGGGAGTTCGTCGTTGGCAACTTCAGCAGCCCGGCTGATAAAGGTGGACATGGGCAAGAAAACGCCAAGGGTGTCTTGAATCTTCTTTTGAACTTCGACGACCTTGGCTAATGAGACGGGTACATTGATTTCCAGATCTTGTGGTACTGGTTTGGCTGCTGCCTGGGCAGTCTCCTTGGCAGCCTCTGCCGGCTTCTTCTCAGCAACCTTGATATTTCTCAAGTCGAGATGCGACAACTGCTCGAAGCGAGATGAGATAGTGGCAGGCGTGTCAGCGTTGATGGTGCCTAAATATGCTAGAACATCACCCTTGAGAAGGCGTCCGTTAGGTCCTGTGGGCTTGATCTTGCCAACATCTGTCTCGCTGAGCCCATGGGCGTTGACCAAGTGCTGCACCGAGGGCAAGAGGGGGTATTTCTGTACGTGAGTCTCGGAGGTGGCGGAAGCTTGCTTCTTGGAAGCGTTCTTAGCGACAGAATCTTCGCTACCGTTTGAGGGGCTAGACTCTTGCTTGGGCTGCTCTGCAGGAGAAGCCTGCTTTTGTTCATCGGCGGGAACCTCGAGCGTTTTGATGTCGTCGCCAGCCTCAGCGAGGACCGCAATGCGGGCACCGACGGGTACAGCCTTGCTTCCATCCTGGGTCATGATCTTGAACACGATTCCATCTTCCTGGGCCTCAACATCCATAGTGGCCTTGTCTGTTTCGATTTCGAGAAGGACGTCGCCGGCGCTGAACGTCTCGCCTTCCTTGACCCTCCAGCTGGCGATGTTTCCCTCAGTCATGGTGGGAGACAAAGCAGGCATGACGAAGTTCTGGGCTGCGAGGCATCGTGAAGAAATGCTGAAGCCTATTGGAAGTTGTTAGCATTCGCAATAGCCGGTCGCCCAAGAAATTGATGGGGCGGCTCTTTGCGACGGGGATGGCCGACTTACCTCGAGAAGAGACCCGGCTGGAGACAAGGCGCGCCGAAGCACGACAAGCAGTCGCAAGAGACGCCATCATAAATCCCAATTGCGGGGATGGATAGATGGCGACGCGGATGAGAAAGGGGGTGAATTGGGTTGGCGGAATGGAAAAAAAAGCTGAGGGAGAAAATGAGAGCTTTCTGTGAAGCTGTTGGGGAGATCCGATAATGGCAGGTGGTTTTTTCTGGGCCCCACCTGATAGGGAGCGTTGAGCAGACGGCGCTGGCTCAATGTCATAAAACAAAGTAATAATGTGATTTAACAATCACTATTGCAATCAAATTAACCCATTTTGCAATTTCCGTTTTTCGCGTATTTTATATCGTATTTCTGTTTACCAAAATCCAATGGCTCCGTCCCATCGCTGCTCGTTGATATCTGATGAGGATTCCTTGCACTAGCACCAACCAAGACTAGCGCCCTTTTTGCTACCCGTACCCATAGCGAAGATGGAGCTTCTAAACATTTTGCAGACTACGCCAAACCACATCGTCTGGTGATATTGACGCCGCCCACCAGCAACTGCAATCGCCGAATTATGTTATAACAAGTCATTCGTTTAGTTTCATTGCTCATCAAATCAGCCATTGGCAACATGGCTTCACTTGGAGGGGGCATTCGACTGCTCCCCCTTCGGCGCAACCTCCTGCAGAACGCACCATCGCAGGCTTCTTCCATCCTCTCCCAATTACATTGCGCCTCGTCCCGTCCGCGATTTATCTCTACATCTTCGCGATTGCTTACAGCTGTGCCGAAATCAGCTTCCAAGTCAGTCAAACCACATCCCTCGGCCAAACTCAAAGCAGCAGGTGCATCGTCCTCTGGCGTTGCCCCTAGCCGATACGCCTTCATCAAGAGCCTCGCGACGAAACCGACGCCGACTGTTCTGTACGAGGCACCATCACATTTCTGGTTCTATTTTGGCTGCTGGTCTAGTGGATTATCCATCTTGACTTGGACCGTCCTAACTGGACCAACCGTCGTACAGCAGCCAGAAGGCATTCCTGCTTGGGTAGGATATGTGTATGGAGCATCTTACGTCTTGCTCGGCGCAATGGGCTTCTATCTCCTATCGAAGACGCCGAACATTGTCAATACTATTCGACTTCTTCCTCCGCCAACTGCCACATCAGCCGCGACAGTTGGCACAAGGGCTGCGGGTGTGGTGGCAGCATCACGACAGCCAACCATTGAGGTTACCATCAAGCGCATGCTGCCCCTGATGGCGCCCAAGGTAATCACAACTACCCTAGACAAGGTCGCACTCAAATCACGCTTGTCATTACCGGAGGAGTATGTGCCGGAACTGAAGCGGTTGGAAGCACAGCGTGAGGAAGAGGCACGCCAAAAAGAGTTGTGGAAATTTGACATGGAACACCTGTTGACTATGCCATTCCGCAGAATTGGCCGTGCCTTCGTGGGATTCTTCCACGGCGTCAGGGCTGCCTGGACAGACATGGGCTACGGAGCCATCAGGGTAGACGGAAAGGCCTACAAGGTCGATGTAACCAAGGGATTTGCTCACGACGGCTTCAAGACGCTGGAGAGGTTGGTGGATGTTGGCTGGAAGGACTGAGAGAGCCATGACTACCCAAATGAGCCCGGGAGTTTGTCTTGTATTATCATCTACACACTCAGATATAGACTTTTCTTACTAAGCCTCAATGAAGGCTTGTTGTACAATGCACTTGTTCAAACACAGCTTCACCTCGTCGTTGGTCATTGACCGCCCCATACCAGCAACTTGGGAATGTGGCAAAATGGCACCAAGTATCATATACTTGCACCTTGAAGATTTCTATGAGCTGTATAGCAGATCATCACGAAGATTGCCGTCCGCCACCACAGGCAACCCACGATGCGTGAAACAGGGTTCAATTTGGCTGAAGTAACATGACCAGTTCGCGCCTGCGGGGTCTGGCCTGGTAATGATCTACGGCCTTTGAGAGAACGTATCACATAAAAGCAGCCCGCACAAGCAGTGCGTCTGTCGATCTTACCATACTCTTTTGTATACCACGTCTGTTTAAACTTGCCGCCGGGGCAATATTCGGTTAGCTCGCCAGCATTTTCTTGCTGTGGCGTGCTGGTTTTGTAACGGAGCAAAAAAGGAAATCCGTTCGGAATGCCGAGCTTGGACACTGTGACATTGCATGGCCAGGATGTGTGCTGCGCCGTTTCCATACCATGTACTGAATATCCTTTGCCATCGTTACAGATTTAATTGTCAGTATCTATTTAATGCTGTATATTTACATGTTTGATATTGAAGAGCCAATGCGGTCCTTGATTTCTCGTCATGATTTACTATGTCGTTGCCGGCACGATTCTCATTGTCATCCATCTCAGCAAGGGGACTCAAAGTAGCCAAATGCAGGGTCTTTTCCCGCCAAGTCCCCTATTCTCGCAATTTCGTCATTTAACTGCCGCCACTCTTCATTGAGATTTAAATCTTTTTTTTTTACCCTTTTTTTTTTCATTATTCTTTGACAAATTTGCCAGCCGAAAACTGTACGAGGCGCTGAGGCAATGTCGCTCGTGATGCGCCCTGCCTCGTCGACGGACCAATCATTTGCGCACGACCGGGGTCAATACGGAGAAGAGATGACGCACTATCATGCAGGCTCTATAGAATGAGGGGCGGGGGGAAAAAGTACTGCTATTTATTTGCTGGCAACTTTTTCAACCCCATTCGCGGCTCTTGTCTTGAGGGTGGAATTGATCAATCAGCGTTCGCTTACATGCAGCTTGTATGTAACATTTGCTACAATTGTCCACATTGGTTCAGACAAGGTCTGGGACCCTTGGCTTTTGACCAACACCCCCCCACTGATAACGTAGGTACGCAGGAATGAACATGATAAGAGATTCGTGGTGTGGTGAAGAGTCATTGCCTTGCGTCATGTCGAATGCAGTCTGTCGCTACGATAGCGCCCTCTTGGTGTGCTGTCTTTGCCCATGCCAGGGTCTTTGTTGCCCATATGTCTGTGAGCCGCATCATGAAGGACCTCGCGTCTCTATGCCTTTTTTTTTTTTTTGGACACCTTCTCCGGCAAGTCAACAGCTTGCAACTTGGTGCCACTATTGGCACCTACACTGTGCAACAACAATATGCAGCCAAACACAATACTGAAGCAGTTGCTCGCAGTCAAATGGATATGGTCAACGTTTTGCTTAAGCAAATTCGTGACCAAGCTACCAGGGACAGACATGCAACTTTTCCACATTAGGTCTATGTGTAAGTGTCGCTTTTGGAAAGATCGAGGCGCATATCAGACACTCTGGGTGTAGCCAGTATGCAGCATTTCGCAAATCCAGTGTGCCACTTACGACATGCGATTGGCCATGAGAATCTCAGTGGGTACGGTGATCTCAACCCCATCCCAGTCTGATATTACAAACTGGAGTAAATGGTTTTAGCAGGACCGTGGGGGTGGGGTAAGGTTGAATAAAGATCCACGACCAGAGCGTCTTGGAGTACATGAAATCCAGCTCAGTACGAGATTTCATAGACGTCCTTCTTTTGGCGGGGAAACCCGGAGCTACCACCTCTTCAAACTAGTGGTGCTTGACCAGCATGCCATTCCAACGGGTCCCGTCCGTGATGGTGGGCTGCCACAATTCGACATTCCGGCCCGTCATCCACTTCTTTCTCAGCCGCCCAGGGCATCTCCTCACCGCCTCCAATTTGGTTGCTCTCTCTGGAGGTGGTCATGTTGCGCCTCCAAGCCGTTGAAGATTCTTAGCCTCCGAAGTCTTCTTTTCGGCTTGTCATGTGTTGAACCGCCAAATGAGGGCGGCTTGCAAGTGTCCAATTAACGATCAGCAATGCTTCTCCTTAGCCGTGATAGCGCGCACGTCCCAGACGAGACGGCTTCGTCCCTTTTCACACTGGGCTAGATTTGCCACGACGCCTGCGTTAGCAAGGTGACATTATCCCGAAATCTGACCCCGATGTACATGTCAAGATGGTCTGCACTCGGAGCTCTGTTGCCCGTTTAGTCTACCCACCATGCCATTCAGCGAGCAAAACCCGAGGCAAATGGCTGCTTGCTGTGGTATTGATTGGCAATGTCTAGCATCTTGACAATTAAGATGTTCCATACACCGAAATAAAGACTGCAGTAGCTGCATATGTACTGGCAAAGGTGCATGTGTGTGTGCGTACGCCTCGCTACATGAGACGGTACTGCCTCACAGGCCTCTACATGCTGCACGCAGACTTGGGGCATGTCGCACAGCATGTGCATTATGCGATGCAAGTGTTCACCACAGCCAGCCACCATTTCTGGTGGTGAGCAAACCGGCGACACTCCCGAGTCTCGGCCGGTGTTTTGTGACAGCCGCTAAGTTTAGGGGACAGATTCGTTGTGGCTAGCGTTTAATTTCTACTGAGATCCCCTAATTCGTGTTAGTAGGGGCATGGATTACTTGACTAGAAAGCATACGAGGCTGGAATGATGTCACTGGGACTATACCTGGGCTTGGCATTTTAGCTATGCATTGCATGTTAGATTCTGTAACAATTATAATACTGTGGTTGAATAGAAGTGGCCCGCACTGCTCCGGACACTACTATCTGCATCGTTGATATTCGATTATCAACGCACTCAAACTTAAAAAGCCACCATTTGAGGGATTCTGTGGTGTCACAACAAGTAGCACGTATCGCGGGAGGCTCGGTCCACTAAAGGATGGGTTTTCAGCAGGGGTGCCTTTGGTTGATGCACCCATGCATTGGCGTGGTGGGTGTTGGCCATGTACAGTACAATGCTCGGTCTTTGGCGCACTCTGGCACTGTCAATGCCAATAGGCCATCTCGTTGACATCGTGGGGGTGATGTTTCGGGTATGTCCAGCTTTGTGAGAGAGATCTCCAATCACAGCCCTTGAAAGCCAAACGTCGTGCATGGGTTATACGTGGTTCGGCCAAGAGCCGAAAAGATGGATTAAACAAGCTGCTTGTCAACGGCCGGTTTACTTTTAAATGTACGATGCTTTTCCCCTCTGTACCGCAGGCTTTTCGGATCATAGTGTTAATTATAGAACGTTGGTATATCTGGTGATGAACAGAAAAAATTCGTGGCGACGGTCGATGGCAAATTACTGGGGCGTTAAGAGTCAATGCCCGTGACGCGGCTGTCATTTGGGCAATAATGTGGTGGTGGAAAAGCCAATCACCAGGCCACCTGGGTCATTCAGCGAGGCTGCTATTAATTGGAAATAGTGGTAGCTTGAGACTGAACCGGCTTTGCGGCGCTGTGAGTAACCATATGAAGGCCAACAGATCTATCGAATGCAGATTTATATTTGGTCAGTTTGCAGCATGTTTGCCACAAGGCCGAGTTATTTGTAGAACACTGCACCAACAAGCGATATTTTTAAAAGCAGATACCAGCAATAACTTGTTAGTATTTGCTGAGTTCTAATGTAGCCCTGCAGATTTGCTTGAGCAAGCAGCAGCAAGTGACTGCAACACGCAGTATTATTATAATGCTACTTGGGAGCGACTATTGGCCTCAGGGCGTATCGCTACCTGCTGCATGTGGACGAGAGATGGAAGCCCACGAGGTGATAGCCCTGGTCCTGGTGTGCCTACTCAGCCTCGGGGAGGATGACGGTCTGCGGATGCAATGGCTCTCAGGGTAGCAGCCAGCCCGCGGCGGAAAACCCAGCTGAGCAGCCTTCAATCACTTAAAGCAACCACAGGAGATAACCTGATCCGTTCGCGTGGCAGATTGCGATTGCAAATGAGAAGGGCGGCTCTTTCACCGTGGCAATGGCTAGATGGACATGATCGGTCAGTTAATGGGGTGGTGTGAAAGAAATTACTGGATCAGATGGAGCTCGTTTTGGAGCAAATCTGAGGTTGTAAACAAACGGCTCCGACCCTTACATGCCTGTGAATTGAGTCAGATGAACGAGTCCGGGTCATGTGGCTGTGTTGACTCTGAATACTCTCGCTAAGGCGATGATGAAATCATGCGAGGAACGAAGACATGCAAACGAAATAAACTAGAGAAAAATAAACAAAGAGAGTGCCGATAATGCTGTCCAGCTTCAGGGCACAACCCGGCAAGAGAAATGAAAGGCAAAGTATTTACTCGTCGCTGAGGTTGGTGGTTGTTTGTGCGGAAGCCCAATATGATAGGTAGCGGCTGCTGTGAGTGAGTACCCTGCTGAAGTCCCCTGTAGTTTTGTTCCCTGTCGGAGGATCATGCCGCAACTCGATTTTGCAGACCCCTGCTGATGAACGCTGCCAGTGGCTGCTGCCAGCTGCATGTTTTTTTTTTTTGGTGCCCCTCCCCCCACATGGCGCTGCAGTGCTGCGTCAAAAATGGGACAAAGTACAGTACATTGCAGGACCATCTACAGGTGGTATGGATTTGGTTATCAGTGAGCCATGGCGGCACCATGACAATGAAAAAAACGTCAATTGCTGAAGAGGGAGTGCAGCAGAACATGGTTTTGGAGCACTGGAGAATGCTAAAACATTGGTATAGCCCATTTAACAGCCTCAGAGCCTTTTTCTCTCCCGCTCTCAAAAGCGTAGGTTAACCCTGGGCCAGTAAAACCATGACCCTTGCAAAAGATTGCCATCGCGAGCTACCACTCTGCATGGCGCTATAAATGCAACCCCCACTATTTTTAAGATTGGTGGTGGTGATGTGATGGGCTAGGGGACACATCGTGTAACGCCACCTGCACATCTGTTGGTGTCCAGCGCATACCGTGTCCAGAGTTGAGGCAGGTCTAATCGAGACCTTCAATTATAATTGTAGCTATGAGCTATTGAATTGATCCAGTCATGCGATATTCTAATGTGCAGTGGCGACTACACACAACGATTATGTTCCCAGCAGTTGAAAAGTTACCTCCTTACACCGGACATTGCAGTGTTTGCGATTGCACAATGTCCTATCAAATACAGATGAGATGAGCAAAGTAAAAAAAAACTTGTACAACCAGTGATGTCCCTAGCACGCGCAATATAAAACAGGATATCGAGAAGAAGTAAAAACAAGTACGAGTCCTACAGCAGAAGGAGGCATGATACATGGTAATTGGCCCGCTAGATGCCCTGCAAGCGCTAATAAGATGGTGCAGCAACGAGATGTTGCTGTGCAGCGCTTTGCAGCACGCGGAGGTACAGTACATTGCGGCATTGCGGCAGAGTGGTGTTGCTGAGCTTGTCCGACCCCTGTCCACTTGCCCACCCCTCCATTAATTGGCCCGTTGCGCTAGTCTCCGCCGCCCAGACAATGTATCAGTGACTGCTGACCCCCCTGTACAATCCTCCAATCAGCAACCCACTTCACCTGGACTGTTGTTATTTGTGGCTTGGCCGCCGCTAAAACATGCCCCTCTGCTCCCTCTTCGTCGTCTCGCTCTACTCGCTGGGACCCTGTTATCTACCAAACCTCTTCCTCTCTCCTCCCGCCTCACTCTCTCTTGTATAGGAGGGAAACAGACATCGCCGCATCTTCGTGGGTGATAGGACATACTCGTTTGTGTATAGTCCTCTGGGTTATCACCCCTCTTCTTATTATCGCAGGTACAGCTGGGACGGTCCCTCAAAGTTCTGACCTGGCGCTTGCTGGAGTTTTTTCTCTTCGTTCTTCTTTCCAGTCGTGGCTGCAAGGTATCCCATTCGAATGCCTTCCGCTCAGTCAAACGGCTATTCGTTCCTTTCCTTACACCGAGTAAGTCAAGAATATTTCCACCCTGTTCAAATTTTCAAGCTTTACTCCGACCCATTTGCATCTCCTGCAGGCTACAGCATGGTTCGCATTTTGGCGCCTTGCTCAGCGGCGTGGTAGCAGCCTCGAGTCGACTTGTTTTGTGATGGCTTGGTTTATAAAGGCGTTGGTCTTCTGCCCATGGCTTGTTGCATGCTGCCTGATCTGTGTAACGACTCGTTCAAATGGGCTGCCATGCTGCTGAAGCTGTTACTTTTCCGTGACGGTTGTACTTTATAAGCTCGGGGCCATCACCACTTCGAATACAATACAAGATACCTTACTCTTCTTGAACATGTTTCGAGAATATATGGCTTCTCTATGCACTTTATCTATTCCATTGCTAACTAGCTATCAATAGGCCGGCACTATCCTCTGAGTTTTCCGTTGATATTCTCAGCACCTTGGACTCCAACAACTCGATACGAACGCCCACGTCGACCGCGGGCAACATAGTGTGCACGAATCGTTCCGTTAGAAGACGTTCTACCTCTCATTTCAACTGTATATCCTTGCCGATGCATATAATAGCATAAAATGGATTCAGAAGACGGAGAGGTATTCATAAAGGTACGTTACAAGTTTGTTGCAAAATAACGGTGCTCCTGGGCGACCTGGGCGACTAACATCGTGTATAGCAACTGGCTGCTTTCGTAAGGACCCACGAAAAAGCCCTTGCAAATGCTTTGCAGTTTCAACGGCGTGAAGCGCGCCATCGTGCGTCTCAGAGCACAAGTTCCGCCATCCTTCCTCCATCCTCCTCCATCTCTGAGCGGCCCTCCACCTCATCCTCCACCTCTAGCTCTCTTGCCGCCGCTTTGTCCCTAGGGACCCTGAATTTCACTTCCCATAGTGTAAAGTCAGCCAAGCTAGCTTTGACTCCCCACCATTTGTTTTATCTCCTGTCGAGGTTCGAAGAGCTAGGCATAGCTGTCGGTCCCATGAAGGTTCGCTTGGAGAACCTTCACGACAGTGCTTCGTCCGCCAACTATGTCTCCTTCTTGAATAACGTCAAGCAACGACCCAGGACAGGTAGTTCCGACGTGAACTCAATACATTCTGTATCCAGTATCCGAAGCGTTATGTCTGGTATGTCGGCGCTATGGGCTAGCCTAGGAATCAGTTCTATATCGGCTGCCCGGACCGAGCGTCACAAAGCTGCCTTGGAAGCCGACATGAAATACCTCTACTCGGCTTTCACAAAGATACCGTGCTTGAAACTGGCCCCTGATTGGCGAGCGCGGCTCATTAGCGGCTACGAGGAGTTTCCTTTCGACTCTGCCGTTCCCATCTATGTGTTCAAGAATCTCCAGGCTCTGGAAGTGAACAGCATTGACTTTCGCCAATTCTTCGGTTGGGATCGCCTGGCGGACCAGTTACGATCGCTGACAATTCGCAATGCAGGAGTCGAGGACCCAGCCGACATCATAATAGATATCGTATTGGATGACATGGATAAGCGGCGGCGTCGAAGCTCCAAGGCGCAATCCTCCCCCACAACTACCTGGGCTGCTGGAAACAGTCCCCGACGGAGCCCAACTATTCCTCATCCTGAGCTCCCCCGATCTGTCTCTGCTCCTGGCTCACCTGACCCTCGCAGTCTTCTGGCGGAGCTGCGGAGAGGCTCTCTGACACCATCAGAACCCGTCATCGAAGATGACACGCCGCATCCAAACCTGGTAAGACAGGACAGCAATGACATCTCTCGATCTCCTACCAAGGCATCTCGTCCGCGAAGCATTTCTCCCTCGCGACCTTCAGCCTCGCGAAACCATAATCGCATGTCTCATCGCATTACTCGTTCTGGCTCAGCAAGTTCTCAATCAAGCATGTCTGATTCATGGTTTGGTCACCATGCTCGAGGTAGCTCTGGCAATCTCTTATCAATGGGCATCTTGCCTGTATCCAAATGGAGGTTTCTGAAGCACCTCAGTCTACCCGACAATGCGATGACAACAATCCCACCTTCTAGTCTTGCTCCACTCTCAAACACTCTCTATTCCTTAGACCTATCATCCAACCTGTTTGGCCAAATTCCCGAGAGTCTCGCCACTCTCACTGCTCTTCGAGCTTTGAACCTTTCCCATTGCATGATTGATTCGCTCCATTCTCTGACCCGAAACCCCCTTCCCGCCATCACTGCCCTCAACCTTCGTGCCAACCGTTTACAATCTCTTGCAGGAGTCGAAAAACTCTACCCCCTGGAGCGACTCGATCTAAGAGACAACCGCCTGGTAGACCCTACGGAGTTAAAAAGGCTGACGGGCATACCCGATATTCGAGAAATCTGGGTAGATGGTAACACATTTACCAGAACTCACAAAGATTATCGTGTGACAATCTTCAATCTCTTTCGAGCTACTCCTGGCTATACCGAAGACATCATCATTGATGGGAGCGGGCCGAGCTATGCTGAGAAGCGATCATTGATCGAGCGTGCCCCCATACCTGAATCAGTCCCCGTTGTAAAGCCTGCTGTCAAAGATATCCCCGCCATCGATGTCAACAAGCCTACTATCGTGCACAGCTTACCCCGACAGCCGAACGTCTTACGCAAAGAGAGGTCTGTTTCTGAGACCGCAACGAGCGAAGTCAACACAAACGCCCGGAGGCGTCGAAAGACACCGAAAAGACGAATTGTTGACCTTGCCACCGGCGATGAAATGGCAGCACCATCACCAGTCGAGGTGCACCCCCCTCCAAGACCACAAAACTCGAGGTCAGTGTCTGGGGAGAGTTTGCAGAGCTCGACCACTACCAGCAAGCGAGAGCTGCTACCGCCTGTGACGCTTTCGCCTGGTAGTGAGGAGGGTGCGCAAATTCAAGTTTCACAAATACCTTCAAACAATGGTGCAGATGTCAGTGCTGATACCGCTGCCCAATATTCTGCCAGCTCGGAACAAGGCTGGCAGGAAGCTCCAAACTGGGACAACAATGGTGATTTTTATCGGCGCAAGATCGAGGCGATCAGAGACACGGTGGGCGAGGGTTACCTGAGCGCTCTTGGAGACGAGAGCTGGGATAAAAGCGGCGGGTACCCTGCAAGCCTTGCTGCAGCTTCTGCCATTCAAGCAGCTCATCGAACGCACCACATACTGCCCGCTCAAGCTATTCATAGCGGACGCACTCTTGGTTAGTGTGCTTTGGCCAGGTGAGAGTGGAGTCATGGAGAGTCATGCATTACATGCTCGAGCAAATAAGATACCCCCATTCTTTCTATTCTAAACCTTTCGGATTAAATGGCGTTGTGCAGGATGCACCCATTTAACGTTTGTCTATTCCCCATTTAGCTCAGCGATTGCCGGGCTAGTGCCTTCGATTTCTGCTTTCTTCTTTTCGTTCGTCCTTTACCATGCGTGGCTGAGCGTGGTTTTCTTGTCCTGCGACGACTACATTTGCATAGAAATGGCGTTTTGGTGTTGAGCTTAGCTCTTTGCTTGTACTTATTTGGCGTATGTTTTGTTCGTTTTAATCTTGGTTGTTTTACATGCCGCGGAGTTAATTCATGCTGCTCGAAATGTGGCGCTGGACTGTTTTAATTGAAAGTGCTGTTTCATTTGGACTCAATATCGTATCTACCATTTTTGCCTCGTTGAAACGAATGTTTCGTTTTGCGCTTGTTGACTTGCGACGTTTCGTATTTCATTACGGCTCCCTCCCGACGCTGGCTAGTGTAACCTATTCTTCCGTTCTTCGTTTGCCCAATGAAATTAAATCATCAAAAGGAATTCTCCTTGGGCGGGTAAACCTGATGGCTCAGCCGAAGCCACCGAGCAGATTTGAAACACAGGTATTAATAGAACGAAGTGTGCAGTCTGAAGCAACCCAGTGTGATGCTGTTTTTCTCGTGAGATTTGGTTTCAGACTGACTTCAATTAATGGAATCGCTAGTGACGGGATATGATGATGTCGTGATTCGTGCTAGTTCAGCTAAAAATAATCCATCCCCATTTTATTACAGCTCGACACCACATCTCATCAGAGCATTGTAGGAGATCTGGGTTTCCCCAGATTTTCACAATTAGGTTCAAGCCCAATCAAGTAAAGCGCGCAAGAGAGAGCTGCTGACTAAATTTTGCTTGGAGGCGACCCTGGATGGTGAAAGGCTGCGGGTCCGTGCACGCAACTTCACGCGTTGGCTGTTTTCCGCCCCATAGTCGTCGCTATGCCAGTCGACGTCACGTCTGCCACTCAGTGCGAATCTGTGCTCTCGTAACAACCACAAACCGCCTATCGCAGGCTGTTAAATGTGTCGCCAGAAACTTTATCATATACATGTTCATATGCAGGCGTCAAATGGTAGCCAACTTGCACGGGCTCCGCTATTGATCGCTTCGCGCGCGGCACTTCCCGACATCCCCTCACCATCATCTTAGCCGACGAAGGCTTTACTGCTCACATCGCGACACTGACGGACGCGATAACTTATCGAATTACAATATATATACATGGCTCCATCAGCGCCGCGACCGAAAAACCCAACGGGGCGTCCGCGCGGGCGCCCCCGAGGCTCGACCAATGCCGCGCGTGCTGCGAGGCGGGCTGCAGAAGAAGCGGCCGCCGCTGCTGGGCTGCAACCTAAAAAGCGACGCTATATCCCAGGTGGCCCAGGCGGTGGTGGAAGATTTGTCGATGCTGATTCTGTCCCTACACCAACATCAAATTCTTCCAGAACGAGAGGCACAGGGCGAGATGTCTCGTATGTGATATCCTCCCCTATCCTGCCACGGCGCGAGCGCAGTACGCGAACGAGGTCCTCGGCTGCAGAAGACATGGAAGAATGGGGGTCTGCTGCAGCAATCACTGCTTCGGTAAAGCAGGCTGAAGATTACAAGCCACGCGAAGAACGCAGCTGGGAAGAGTTTCATCCAAATCTGGATATCGATCAACCATTCGCGGTCTTTAGTGCCGATGAAGTTGATGGAACCCTACCTGAGCCGCCAACCACCCCCTCCGGGCAAGGTCCTCCTGATTCGGCGCATGGGTCCCTGACCCCAGCCAAGAATCTTGATGTTACGTCTACTGGCAATACTCCCGCGCCAAACACTCAAAATGATCACAGTCAGCCTGGTTCTCAGCCCATGACACCATTGGGGCGACCACGACGACAAATCCGTGAGTCTGTCACGTTCTATGGCGTTCGCCCGCTGGCTCTCAACGGAACTCTACGCACTCCACGAATACTACCGATCCAGCACCAAACGCCGAAAGAGAGGCTCGACTTAAAGCTGCCTTCCTTCAGGAGAACGAATCGCATCGAAAAGTTTGAGAAGGAGAGGTCAGACCAAGCCAGATATGTGGACAAGGCGATGAGCAATGTTGGGTACCAAGAGAGCGATGAGTTCCTGCGCGAAGACAGCACGCTCATTCGCGCTGTTGATGCGAATATCGAGGAAGAGGCTGAATCATCGCCCTCAAAGGTGGAGGACCACTCTCACCACTCCAGGCTTGGTCGTGTTGAATATGACATGGACGAACAGGATGATATGTGGCTTAAACACTACAACAGACTGCGAAAAGAAGATGGCTTGGAAGAAATAACACGAGAAGTCTTTGAGATTACATTGACAAAGATTGAGAAAGAATGGCACGCACTGGAGAGAAGAATACCGAAACCAAATCCCAAACCTCCTCAGACACACCGTCCTAGGTCGAGTTCCGCAGCTGCTGTCAATGGAGAGCCCCAGACAGGCGACGAGCCGGACAGCAGGTGTGTCATTTGCGACGATGGCGATTGCGAAAACACCAACGCAATCGTGTTCTGCGATGGCTGCAACCTTGCGGTTCACCAGGAGTGTTATGGTGTTCCGTTCATCCCCGAAGGTCAATGGCTATGTAGGAAATGCCAACTTTGCGGCCGCGGCGTCCCTACATGCATCTTCTGCCCAAATACAGATGGCGCGTTCAAGCAAACGAATTCCTCTAAATGGGCACATCTTCTATGCGCAATGTGGATTCCAGAGGTATCTCTCGGAAATCATACCTTCATGGAACCTGTTATGGATGTAGAAAAGGTGCCGCGGACACGATGGAAACTCACCTGTTATATTTGCCGCCAGCGTATGGGGGCTTGCATTCAGTGCAGCAACAAAAACTGCTATCAGGCGTTTCATGTTACGTGCGCCAGACGCTCAAGGCTGTATCTTAAAATGAAGACTAGCCATGGTGCTCTTGCTGTCTTGGATGGCAGCATGATTCTCAAGGCCTTCTGCGACAAGCATTGCCCGCCCGACTACACCGTTGAGAATAATATTCCACAGGCCATCAGATCAGCCAAGAAATTCTACAAGAGAAATATGAGAGGCCGAATCTGGGCACAGAACCATTCCGATGCGGCGTTGCTTGCTGCTCAGCATAGAGTTGCGATCGCAGAGCACGCGCCAGACGAGTCGCAAATGGCTGGTGCCAAGAATTCTGCTCTTGAGAAGGAACAAGTGCCTAAGAACCTCTGGAAGCTGCCTTCGGGAGCGCCTATAATTCCACAAGCCGTGTTTGATAGTGTAGAGGCCGCCATCCAACGCTTCCCTTTTCGCAAGCGTAAAGATTACCTGGGCGAGGCTTGTCGCTATTGGACACTGAAGAGAGAAGCCCGTCGCGGCGCTGCTCTTCTTAAACGTCTTCAACTACAGATGGAAACGTTTTCATCCATGGAGCTAACCAGGCGAGACTTCGCTGCTATGGGTCCCAACGGGAAGAATAGACTTGCTAGGAGAATTGAGTTCGCCGAGAAGATCCTGGAAGACATTGACCGACTCAAGACTTTATCTACTGAAATTGTGACGAGAGAAGAGATGAGACTCGACGCCGCGGAGGTCGAGCAAGACTTTGTGGACGAATGCTACTTCCCCACCGCCAAATTGTTGTCTCAGGCTATTCAAAAAGCTATATCGTAAGTGATCCTCGTTAAGGTGCCTTAACTGACCCGCATCTAATAACATTGCAGGTTGGATAAAGAAGTGTTTGAAAAGGACTTGGCGGTGGTAGAAAAGCGGGTTGATGATAGATATTATGCAACCGCTTTGCCATTCGCGCAAGAACTAGGCAGCGTTATCAGCGCCGGCATCCTCAAGCCTCCGAAGGCCGAAGAGGCAGATACGCAGGATGGCGAAGAGCGCATGTCGCCCTCCAAGAATAATTTCGATGACATACGAGAGCGGCGCAAACTTGGCAAGCGGATCCTCAAGGCCACCCAGCCATTCTTAGAGAGTGCGTTGAGAATCGAATCTGAGATTTCGAACAAGCCACACGAAATGCTTGTCCAGGAGCTGGAGACCGTTTTTGAAAACAGCCTTGACGTCACACAAAAGGCGAGTGACGGCGCACAAATTACGGGCGGTGAAGATACAATCATGGTTGACGCACCGCTGCCTTCAGACACGACGACAGCAAACGCCAATGGCGCGTATGCTGATGGAGACGCTATGGATATTACGGAAGATGGCAAGCAACTGGATGATGGTCAGGACAACATCGACGTCAAGACCACATCAAGCCAAGCCCGTGATAAGCCAGGCAAAGGGCGCAGACAAACCAGATCAGCTCGTGCGTCAGAATCTCCTCCAGAAAGCGACGAATACACGTCCTCAACGGCCGGCGTTGAGCCTGGCGGTCCTCCCACTCCACCACAATCCAATGGTAGTTTTGGCAAAGAACTAGCGGATCCGCTGACCGAAGGGGGTCTGCTTTGGTACCTGAAACGATATGACTTGAAGGGAACTTCGGTTGCTAACAGCACTAACAACCAACGAAATGCTGGTGTAGATGGGACTGTCAGCGGAGAGGCATCTGATGAGACTGAGACCGGCCGGCCTGACACGTCTAAGTCGAACAAATCCAGCAGCAGTCCGACAAAAAGCAAGACTCCGAAAGTGCAGCATAAGAGGCGCACGTCGGCTAGGATACGCTGAGCTAGTTCATGAGCTGATGAGCTGTCCCATTGCGGTGGCTTCATATCGAGTGGGAGTCATGTTAATGTGTACGACTGTATTTATGTTTAGTCTTTTCGGCTCATAAATGGCGGAATTGAGTACGGGGGTATGCCATGGATTTAGAGGTTATGTATTTGTTTTTGTTCTTGTTGCTTAGGGTTATCTGGCGTTTACGGGACTCTGCAAGAGGCTGTTGTTGTTTTTCGTTTCTCATTATCAAGTTGATCCATATAGCGAAAGAGTCTCTTTTAGCAGCTGTGGCATAAGGATGTATGGACTGGTGTACTTTTATTATATAGTCAACAACTGTGTAATTAGTTGGGAGAGAAGACAGTAGCAGCTAATATCATTATATTCCAAGCAAGCACGTTATGACTCGAGACAGACTGATCTACTCTTTCTTCAACAAATTCGCTACTTACGAGTGATGAGCGAAGTCTTAACGACTTGCTGCGATGGCTAGGGACCTGCTTGGCTAGGTGAATGTGATTAGTGAACAAAACATGGACAGCTTTTTCCCAACTACAGAGTTTATTATTCATCAGTAGGAAGCAGTTCAGTCGATGAACTTGAGGTGGCCCAAAATTTCAGTGCACTGTGATTTGGGTATTTTCTTTTTGGCATTGATTGGCGCTTGACGTAGCGCAAGTGGAAAGAGAGAAGAGTAAACACTACGAGGCAAGAATGTTCTATTCTTTGAATGGTGGTGAGTCCAAAAAATGGATAAAAATATGCTTCCGCTTAGGCTTTGATGGATTCTATCCTAGCCTGTTTCCGTACATCGACTGATGGGAAGGGGAGAACCGATAAACAGAGTATCGAAAGGGTTTAATGACGACGGGGATGGCTCTAAAGATCAGCGAAGAATGGACCGAGTTGCGCGTTACTATGTTGGGGTTTCGGCAGAGGAGAACCGATGTCGTCGAGAGTGGAATGAGTTCTCAAGTCTCGGGAGGGTGAATAATTAAATTGTTGTATAGTTTGTGTGTGCAGGTCTCCTCATCATGGCGTCAAGGAAACGAATAAGACGTCAGGGCTGGACTTGGATGCAGGGTAGGAGGGCTTGATGTACAGTTGATTGTCACTGCTAAGAGTGATGGAGCTATTCTATGATGGATTGGCTTACCTGACTGGATTCAATTTATGGACCATGATGTGGTGATTGCCGTGATGGGGACTGTGCATGTATGCAGTATGATATATGAGCGAGAGCTATGTTGTAATGAGTGTTACATGTCATGATTGTTCGGAGACTGGCTTGGTTATTGGCGGAAAGCGAATAATGCTACCATCAGCCCGACTAATGATCGAATTAATTGGATAATAGGTCGGGTAGATAATGGTGGGATGGTGTAGTCGAGGTCGCTTGGGTTCTTTGCACTGGACACCCCCAATGGAAACAAAAGACCAGGTTCCCCTGATCGAGGCTGAGCATCCAAGTTTCCAGTGCAGCCATTGACCGCCCCTCCACCCAGTCACAAAGGGGAGACGCAAAAGAAACGAACGTAAGTGGACAAATCCAGACCTCTGTCGGGGCGTTACGTCGTATGAGTTAGCGCTTTCAAACAAGCATGATCAGCCAATGGAAAGGTGTTTGCGCTTGCGTGTCTGATGAAAAGCAAAAAAAAAAAATCTAAAGAAGAAGAAGGGCTTAAACAAATCTGGAATGGAATGGATTTATAACAAAAAAAATGGCAGCGGAATATATTTAGATTGTTCAATTATAACATTTTTCTAAAACAAAGGGACTCAAATAAACGAAAGAAAAGGATTACGAAGCTCGTGTCTGGCTATCTAGAATAGTGGATTTGTCAGGCCACACAGAGTGACATTACCATTGCAGAGTGTACCTATTGGCGCGCCCCGTAATGGGCCTGTTGGTATGTACTGCGACACTGGCTTTGGCGCTGTGTGTCGCACCTTCCCCCACAAACAGTGCTGCAACCTGCATAACCTGCCTTGGTTCTGGGCTATAAGACAGCTAAATACACAAGAGGAGCTCGCTGTATCGCCCCCCAAGAAACCCCCTCTTGCCCCCGTCCACTGGCATTGGCGCCCCACGTACCTTTCTAGCCTATCCCGTCGTCTTGCCCATCCCCCTCCCCTCAACACAAAACACTGAGTGCAGCCCCCTTCGCCGCCCGTGGAACTGGTGGACTTTTTTTTTCCCTTGCAAGATTCCCTTTTCTACGGTTTCTTACCTGGCGATACAACGGCGATTTCAACGACGACGACAAATACAAACCCCTAGGTTTTCATTTGTCCCTCCTGGCGAACCTACGTCCCTCCTACAGCGACGTATTTGATTATTTTTTATAATCTTCCCTGCGACGATTCAGCTCTCTGCGCTGACCCAAAACGACGACTTTTTTCCACCGGAAACCGCGACGACCTTCGGAAAAAAACAAATTTTCTGAAGCAACAAGACGATCTACCCTTTGAAAAATAAAGGCCAAAAAGCGATTTCAAGATTCCATCTTGACCCCTACGACGATACAGGAATTTTCTAAGTCCTGATACCTGTTCATTGTGTGTTGAACGACCATTGTTGTCCGTCCATAGTATTTTGTGAAGCCTCTGTCGCTTCTCAGTGTTGGTGAGTCCGCACGTCCCGACGCCGCGCTCGTCCCCTCTTCTTTGGTCGCCCGCCAAATTCTCCTCCCCCTCCCCTCACCCTCGTCGTTCGCCGCTGCCGGCTTACGAACTTTGTCGCGCTGAACCCCTCAACACCATAACAGAAATTTGCCATCAATTTGATTGCTAAGCAGCTGTACAATCAAATGGGATGGTGAACTTTTGCTATTCTGTTGTCCCGACATTGACAAGCCTTTTTTTTTTTTTTTTTTTTTTTTTTCCACGCCGGCACCTCTACTATTGCTCTGTAACTCAACTAACCAACGCTCGTTTTGATCAGACTTGAACACCTTTCCCACTCCGACCTCCTCTCGCTACAGAGCGATTTAGACGCACGCACAAAGCCTCTTGTCGGCCAAGTTTACTTTGAACATACCCGCTTTACTGCGCATCACCGAGCGTTCTCGAGGCTCCCCTCCCTCCTGCTCGCCGCCCGCCACCACCCCCCTTCTACTTCTGTGGGCCGTCCCTCCCTACGGGAGCTTCTCAAGATGGCAGACCAACACGAGGTCGATCTTGACTCTATAATTGATAGGCTCCTCGAGGTGCGAGGCAGCCGCCCTGGCAAGCAGGTTCAACTCCTCGAATCCGAGATCCGTTACCTCTGCACCAAGGCTCGTGAGATCTTCATCTCTCAACCTATCCTGCTCGAGCTTGAGGCTCCCATCAAGATTTGCGGCGATATCCACGGACAATACTATGACTTGCTCCGTCTTTTCGAGTACGGTGGCTTCCCCCCCGATGCCAACTACTTGTTCCTTGGTGACTACGTCGATCGAGGCAAGCAGTCTCTTGAGACTATTTGCTTGTTGCTTGCATACAAGATTCAATACCCTGAGAACTTCTTCATTCTGCGAGGAAACCATGAGTGCGCCTCCATCAACCGTATCTATGGTTTCTACGATGAGTGCAAGCGCCGATACAACATCAAGCTCTGGAAGACATTCACCGACTGCTTTAACTGCCTTCCTATCGCTGCTATCATCGACGAGAAGATCTTTACCATGCACGGAGGCCTCAGCCCTGACTTGAACTCCATGGAGCAGATTCGACGTGTCATGCGCCCTACTGATGTAAGATATAGCAAATTGCACCATTCGAATTTGATAGCGAGCACGTTGCTAACACATAGCCTTTGTAGATCCCTGACTGCGGTCTGCTTTGCGATCTCCTCTGGTCTGACCCGGACAAGGAAATCACTGGTTGGAGCGAGAACGACAGAGGTGTCTCGTTCACCTTTGGTCCGGACGTAGTTTCACGATTCTTGCAAAAGCATGACATGGATCTCATTTGTCGTGCTCATCAAGTCGTTGAAGACGGCTATGAGTTCTTCTCCAAGCGTCAGCTGGTGACACTCTTCAGTGCTCCCAACTACTGTGGTGAATTCGACAATGCTGGTGCCATGATGAGCGTCGACGAGAGCTTACTTTGCTCTTTCCAGATTCTCAAGCCAGCTGAGAAGAAGCAGAAGTACGTTTACTTAAAACAGGAGCCTATATCTTGACGTCATTGTACTAATAACTCTCCAGGTTCGGACGTCGTTAAATCGTCGCACGGATGAATGCCGTATTCATCGCCAATCAACGACCCTTTCACCCTTTTTTGGAGAGGCTGGTCGTCTCTACGTTCGCCTTATCAACACTTTGTTGTCGCCACTAGGCATGTCGTGCCGGCTTTGTTGGTCTGGAGAAGATTGTCGCCCTTGTCCGGACTGCCAAATTGGCCTTAATAAAGCTGTCTAATCATGTCTCGAGGACTCACACACGGCTGTTACTTAGCTCACAGATAAAACCCATTCACAGAAAAAATTCACAGATCTTTTGATATTTGACTCTATGGTGGTGATGACCTTGATTTGTTCCCCGTGCAATGTGGAAGTATGGAGTACACACGGACATGACGTCTATTAAAGTCGTGGATTATTTACAGTCTTCACACTCTTGTTTCTGCTGATCAACGACTTGGTTATCACCATCATCAACAGATTCAGCGGTGGCAAGGGCCTTCTTCTCTGTGCCATGATCTCTATCAACATGCCCCAAGTTCCTCTCTGGCTCAATGACATCCCTCACCCGCCTCTTGAGCTCTTTAGTTTCAGGAAACCCACCATCCGTCTTCCTATCCCACAAGACCTTGCTGACTGCCGCGGCTTCCGGTGAAGGAGCATGTACAATAGTAACGACAAACGTCCCGCCCGTAGATGGCTGCAGCGATACCTCACCAAGAGATGTAGAGAAGGTGGAAAGAAGTTCCTGAGCGTACTGACAAGTGTTAAAGAGTGCACGTCGTTGCGGGGTATTGGACGTACATAGGCAGCGCGCAGGAGCCATTTACACTGCGTGCAGAATTTGATAGTTACCCTGGGTAGGGATACGGGGGAAGCCATGGTACCGTGATGATGGAAGAGTTGAGTGTTGCCGAGTCGGGAGATTGGGGGACAGATAAGCCCCACATGCGGAAAGAGGATGGTGGGTGATAGATGGGCAATGTCCTGATTGTGGATGGGCAGGTGAGGTTGCTTTAGATGGAGATGTTTTTAAATTCGTAGCTAATTAATCGCTAGAGGCTGCGGTGCCACCAGATGCTGTGCCAGGACACCATCTTCATGCATGCACGCAGAGACGCAGGACAGGTCTGAATACTCGTCTAGCCACAACACTGGCACTTCACTCTCCTACAAGAACAACCACGCAGAGACCATCAACTTGGAAATAATGCGTTTTTTGAAGTGATAAAAAAAAAACTAAAAAGAGATAGTACATGCTCACAGGGCCAGATCCTCCTCTCTAATATTCATGTTGGAGGGGGCCCTTCCCCTTCCCATCGTTTGGATAACTTCATCAGTTCAAACAAAAAGTAGCAAAAATGAAAATGTGTGACATCGCCAATGTCCAAAGCTCTCACGAGCTCTTGTAGACGCCGTGGTTATAAAAAAAATGGAAATACCGCAATGCACCGCGTTCAAGGAAATGTCCCCCCTTCTGCCCCCTGTCGTCTTCTCTTTCTTTCTTCATATTTTTTTTTTTGGTTGGTTTTTGTTTCCCTTCCTTGCTCCTGTAACTGATCTCCATGTTGACCGGATGCTTCCCTTTCTCCTTGCCGCGATTTTTGGTATTACAATGAGCCCAACGCCGAAAAACTTAGCTTCCCTAATAAATTTGACTGCAAGTCGAAAAGAAAGAGGAATTGTGAACCCTGATTATATGCCTGCATTTTCTGCACCGAAAATGCTTTGCGTAGACTTCAGCTCGTCGCTTTGAACTCTGTAGCTGCCCTTGCTATCCAACATATGCTGCTTTCGTTGTTTGGTTGTAGACGAGACTTGCGATGATGTTTTATAGTCTTTCAAGACTGTGTCAACGTGTATTTGATCAACACGAATGCGATTCCGTCTCTAAGTGCATACATAAAGCGGAAAGAGGAATCATCGATCTTTCTGCTTCGTAATTCAAATAAGAGGCGTTTACATGACGATACAGCAGCCGCCAGATTGTTGGGGAGCGTATGGGTCTTCTCCCTTGGGAACAGACCCCCAGACTGAGGGGACCATGTAGTCTCTTGTGCCGTTGCAGTATGCAATAATGCTATTTCATAACAATTAGCCGGTATGTCACGTAGTCAGTGCTTGATTTGCGATATGCTATGGACATACCTTTTAGATGCAGTGCTGATTGGAATGCGCTCGCGCTCGAGATCTTCACGCAAGCGGCTGTTGAGCTCTGTTAACCGACGGAGCTTCAAGTCGGCCATTGACTGCTTGGTTCGCTTGAATTGCGACGAATCGCCATCGCGGGTGGCGTATTGGGCCATGGTATTGTGGTTTGTGCGGGATCAAAGAGCGGCGACGGCTCGGAGCGGTGGGCTATTGGTTCGATGGAAAACTGAAGCTGGCGCAAATTCTCAAAAAAAATCGCGAGCAGTGTCAACGACGACTTTGAATATTTTTCTATTAGCAGAAAAGCTGTTAGCGGTGTTTTCAACCAGTGCTCTGCTTCTTGGTGGTGATGACCGAGCGGGGGCGAGCGACAATATTGGCACAAAGAGGTTGGTAGTGTCGCGAGCGAATAGGACAAGCGAATAAAAGGCTTCAACAGCAATGCAAAGGCGTCGCAGAGTGTTTGGAGGAAAAAAAGCTGAAGTCTTCGCAGTCGTTCTTGTCGCACCGCATGAAGCTCAATTGTCCGTTGTTATTTGCCAACCAACGGGCTCTTGTGTCAATTTGACGCCAAAGTCACCCCCCTTTCGTCCATGTCTCCATTTCGCGAAGCTTCAGATCACACGTACCAGCTAGAAAGCTTCGAATAGAAGCTTGACAGAGATGATAAAAATGGAAATCGATGGATTAGCCAGTAGCGGAAAGAAGGAAAAGGAAATTGTTTTCCTGGCGCAGAAGGACAAGATGACGGGGGTCGTAAGAAAATGAGCGTGTTGGGCGGAGAGGGAAATGAAGCTGGAAGTAAGAGTAGCAGCGAAAGGTGGTCTGTGATTGGGGGGAGGGAGTCCCTTTGGTGGCAGGTCAGGTACTACAGGCTAGAAGGGTAGGGGGGGATGGATCAGACGTTACGAAGGAGGTGTGGATTTTGGGGAGGTGAGTGGCAGGTGGAAGGCAGCCGACCTTCTTTGGCAAGGCTTTTTCTTTTTCCGCGTTCCTTTTTCTTTTTTGGCGGGCTGATGACCAGGCCAGTGCAAAGTGTGGGAAGGACTCGGGGGGGTTGCAGCAATGAGGTGGTGCAGAGCTTGGCCTGGCTACCAGGATTGGGCATGTATGTAAGCTGCAGGCTGGGGTCCTGTCTTTGGCTGTTCAGTGGTCGTCTTTTGGGTGGTTCGTGAGCCTGGCCCCGCCCTGGGAAATTTGCGGCGCTGCTAAAGTGGAAGCCTACAGGGGACACGCTAGCCACTAACAAACTGTACTCCGCGACCATTGGGCTGCGCTGGGGCTAACTGGTAGGACAAGATGCAATGCGTCAATTGGCGCGTGCAAGTCATCCATGACACGAGAGGGTAACTGCTACAGCGTGTGTACATATTTAAAACGCATGTAATTACACTTATATTCTGGTCGTTTACTGTACTCTCTCTGCCTGTCTTTGTATTTCGGTCCCTTCCAAGGCTAGTGTCATGGCCGCTTTTGCATGCATAGCTCAATCGCAGCGCCCGGGGCGCAATGCGGCTTATGTGGCGTGTGCCTGTTTACCGTCTTGGGGTATCAATCGCTCCAGTGCGGCAAAAGTCTTTTTTTTTTTAACAATAAAACAAAACAAAAAATTGTAAAAATCACTGTATATTTTATTTCACGAAACAAAGGGTCGCCTTGAGCTTGTGTATTGAATTTTATCACCCTAATTCATGATTTGCCGCCTGTAAGCAAACCCGTCAGGTGGTTGACCAGGATTCCAATCCATCACATGCTATGCCGAGAAAGTGTTGCAGCGACAACAGCAACCCCAAGCGGAAGGATCTTATAGAAGCCAACAGTATCAATTCAACTCTTCACCGCCGGCCAAAGATTGCCTGATTGGTCCTTCTCTACTCCGCATACAGTAATGCGACATCCGTGGCTGTCGGCTTTGCAGCTCGACGGTGATCGCAGCAACAAGAGGTGCAATTCCCTTGCCTGGCAGATCTTGCAGCGACTTTACTACTTTGAAACACTGTGTCTGTGCTGCTGATTTTCTTCAGTCTCAGTCATTCCAGGTTAAGTAGCACAACCCTTTCAACAATATTAGTGGCACAAGAAAACCAGAGTCGTTCGTTGTATCAGCAAGCAGTGCACACAGTGGGTAGCTGGCAGGCGTTGATTAACCCAACGTAACAGGACGGGTCGTCGAGCAGTCGCCGATAATATTGCTGGCGACAAGCTCAATCGCCGGTGTCAATCTCCAAATCCAGCTGCACACCGTTCGAGATGCCGTAATCGTCGAGTGTGAGGGGGTCCTTAAAGGGTCGTTCACCCTGGCGGCGCAACATAATCTGTCCTGGCTCTCGGCCAATGCGAGCTGCAATCATGAGCTTAAGTTGGCCGATGGTGTCTGTTGGCAGACAAGGCACAGCACTTTTTGTGCCCAAACGATCGTTAATGTGGACAATAATCATTTCCTGTCCAGCGCCAGTAGCTGTACTAGCTTTCTTTGCCTTTTTTTCCTTCTTGGCACCTTCGTCTTTACGCTTCATGCCTGCATCATCTCTCTTAGGAGGTGGGCTTCCTCGTCTCTGATCTCTACCAAAGTCGCGATCTCGTCGAGGCGAACGGTCGCGGTCGCGGTGGTGATCGCCATCTCGGTCACGATAATCCCGTCTTCTGCCAGAATCGTCTCGATGATCGCCTCGCTCAGTTGCTTTTTTGTCCTTCCATCTAAAGCCACCACTTCCTTTAGGAGCTCTGCGAGGAGGTGATCTGGAGCGTGACCTCCTCCGTGAAGAGTCTGCCATAGCTGTAATATGGAAAATAGAGTTGATCACAAGAGACCAGAGCTCCGTAGAAAGGTTCTGACATATGTAACAGTTACCCGTCTGCCACCAAATAATTTTTGTCACGTGATTTTCCGTGTAATAGAGAGCGCCTGGGGCGAAGGTCTCCACTATGGGATGACGCCCATCTCCTTGATGATATTAGAATGAAAGAAAAACAGCTTGCCTTAGCAGACAAAGTGGCTCACGGGCGTGTAAGTTATTGTAGTGCTTCACTGGTAGGCTGGACTCTACTATGTGTGCCAACAAGTGAAAGCGTTTTAGTTCGTTTTGCGTCGGTGCTCCTGCCACAGTCCACTGGATCCCGTTCTCAACAATCGACTCTAAATGAATAATACTCAAAACCAATTGATCTTTACTGGATTCAATCGAGCCCAATGGTAGTGATAGTTAAACTAACATTATCCAACAACGGGCAATGCGACAGTGACTCATGTTGCCAAATGACAGCCAGAAGGCAAGCCCAGGATTGCTGAGAGAGCTCAACCACGTGACCCACGCACAATCGCCCCGCGACGGATAGCGTCCACACACAAATTGAAAAATTCCTTCCCAGCGTAGGCTTCATGACAAAGAGTGCCACGCAAGAGCCCCCATATCTCTCACTTTTTGCCTTGCGACGGCTTGTCAACGCTCTTGAATCACCTCGTACCGTCAAGTTTTAATTCCTCGAGGGGGTTTGCCCAATATGGTATGTGTGAAACTTCGTGCCAAAGGCATGGCTTTGCCCCGTCGCCGTTACCCCTCTCTCGCAAAAGAAGGGCGATGATGCTAACTGTCTCGACTGTCGATAGCCTCCCCCACCGCACCAAAAACCCGAAAATGTGTTGAAGCGTGCTCAAGAGCTCATCGGGGTCAACCAGGCCCCTGCAGCCTTGACTCTGCTTCACGAACACATCACCAGCAAGCGCTCTCGAAATGTGCCCATCGCGTCGCTGGAGCCCGTGATGCTCCTTTTGGTCGAACTCTCCGTTGAACAGAAGAAGGGAAAGCTCGCCAAGGATGCACTCTACCAATACAAGAACATCTCTCAGAATACCAACATTGCTACGATCGAAGTCAGTTTTACCGCAACCCGAACGCGCGTCTCCGAACCCTTTGCTAACATCCCCCACAGCTCGTCCTGAAGAAGTTCATCGAGTTGGCTGTCGAGAAGGTAACTGCTGCTCAGCAAAAGGCAGACGAGGTCCAGTCTAGCATCGATGCCACGACTGGCGGCCCAACCAACGTCGAAGATCTGGAAGCCAGCGAGACTCCCGAGTCTATCCTCCTTGCCACTGTCTCCGGCGAGCAGTCCCGCGACCGTACCGACCGTGCCATCGTTACCCCTTGGTTAAAGTTTCTTTGGGAGGCTTACCGTACTGTTCTTGACATCTTGCGCAACAATGCTCGTCTCGAGGTCCTTTATCAGAGCACTGCCACCCAAGCTTTCGACTTTTGCTTGAAGTATACCAGAAAGACTGAATTCCGCAGACTCTGTGAACTCCTTCGCAACCATGTCCAGACCGCTGCCAAGTACTCTTCTCAGATGCATGCCATCAACCTGAGCGACCCCGACACCCTCCAGCGCCACCTGGAGACCCGTTTCCAGCAGCTCAATGTTGCCGTCGAGCTCGAACTCTGGCAGGAGGCTTTCCGAAGTGTCGAGGATATCCACACCTTGTTAAACCTCAGCAAGCGCCCTCCCAAGAACATCATGATGGCCAACTACTACGAGAAACTCACCAGAATTTTCCTCGTCGGCGAGAATTATCTGTTCCATGCCGCCGCTTGGTCCAGGTACTACACATTGTTGCGCCAGTCTGCTGTCCTTGTCGGCTCTGGTCAGGGCAAGAAGTCCGACAATCCTCCAGCTTCCGATGCCGATCTCCAGAGAGCCGCTTCTTTTGTTTTGCTCTCTGCTTTGGCAATTCCTGTCATTAGCACTTCGCGATCTCGGGGTGCCATGGTGGACTTTGACGAGGCTCGCAAGAACAAGAACTCTCGCCTGACCCACCTTCTTGGCATGAACCAAGCCCCTACTCGTGCCCGTCTGTTCCGCGATGCGCTCTCCAAATCACTTCTCCAGCGCGCTCGTCCTGAGATTCGCGAGCTCTACAACATTCTTGAGGTTGACTTCCACCCTCTCTCCATTTGTGAGAAGATTTCTCCCATTCTCACCAAGATTGGCGCCGATGCTGAAATGGAGCGCTATATCCAGCCTCTCCAGCAGGTCATCTTGACAAGATTGTTCCAGCAACTTTCTCAGGTTTACGAGACTGTTGACTTGAGTTTTGTTGAATCTCTGGCCAAGTTTCCTGAATCCTACCTGGTTACTAGAGCTACTATTGAGAAGTTCATCATGAACGGCAACAAGAAGGGAGATCTTGCCATCCGCATGGACCACGCTACTGGCGTTCTCAGCTTTGATAATGACGTTTTCTCGTCTTCTAAAGCTGGACAGAGTGGCTCCGGCGGTGGTTCTGCTGAAGCTGAGTCTGGCAGCGTTCAGCGTCTGCAGAGCACTCCCTCTGAGATTGTTCGATCTCAGCTCACTCGCCTTGCCCGCTCTCTCTTCACCACCTGCCACTACATTGACCCAGAGTTCAACAAGGAGCGCGTTGCTGCTCGTAACCAGGCTCTGGCTCGTGCCAAGGCTGGAGCCGAGAAGGAGCACCTTGAGACCCTTGCCCGCAAGGATATTATCCAGAAGCGCAAGGAAGAAGTCAGTGAAATCCAGGCTCGCAAGGAGCGCGAGGCTGCCCGCCAGAAGCGCCTGCGAGAACAAGCTCTGCAAGAGGCTGAAGATAAACGCTTGGCCGAGGAACAGAAGGAACGTGAAGCCAAACGCCTCAAAGCCGAGCGCGACCGTGTCCGCAAGAAGGAGATCATGGAACAGCTCAGTGGTCTTGACATGGATGCCAAAGAACTTAACATTGATATTGAGAACCTCGATGACCTCGATAGCAACCGTATCCGTGCCATGAAGCTGGCTCAGTTGGAACGCGAGAAGAACGATGTGAATGAGAAACTTCGTATCACTGGCAAGCGCATCGACCATTTGGAACGTGCGTACAGAAAGGAGGAGGGCAAGAAGTTGGCCGAGGACTACGAGAGGCAAATTGAGCGTGACCGCGCTATTTACGATAAGGTCAAGGCCCAGACCCTTAAGGAGGCCGAGGAGAAGCACAAGGCTAGCGTTGAACTGAAGCACCGCCTTACCAGACTTGTTCCCCTCTATGAGTCATTCAAGAGCGACTTGCATGAGCGTCGTTCCGACGAGTTCGAGAAGCGACGCCGCGAGGCTGAGCGTGAACTTGAGCGACAAATCGCTCTGCGCAAGAAGGAAGTCCGTGATCGCAAGCTGCGTGAGAAGAGAGAGCGTGAAGAGCGCGAGCGCGAGCTCAGAGAAGCTGAGGAGCGTGCTGCTCGCGAAAAGGAGGAGCAACGTGAGCGTGAGGAGGCTCGCAAGGCCGAGCTTGTCAAGCTCAAGGAACAACGTGACAAGGAACGCCAGGAAATGCTTGAGAAAGCCGCCTTGCAACAACGTCGTGAGGAGGAAGCTCTGGCTCGTCGCAGGGCTGACAGAGAGAAGCCTGTCCGTGGACCAGAGCGCACCGAGCCTGCTGCCGCTACCGCTGCAGATGGACGCAGACCCCCTGTTATTGGATCTGGCAGTTGGCGCGAGAGAGAGGCTGCCAGGAAAGCCGAAGCTGGCGAACAGCCACCAGCTCGTGGTGCCCCCATGGACCGTACCGACTCTGAAGAGCGTTCGTCTGGTCCTCCTCGCCTCCAACTTGCGGGCACCAAACCTAGCTGGAGGGAGAGAGAAGCTGCCAGGGTTACATCTGGTGGTGCTCCTCCTCCTAGCGATGCTGCCCCTGCCCCTCGAGGCTTCACCCGAGGAGCCCCTCTCGAAAGAGGTGGCTCTGGACGGGCTCCTCCTGAGAACGACAGAACGCAATCACCGGCTCCTGCTGGTGAACAATCGCGTCCTAGCGGTGGCAGCGGTGGCAGATGGGTGCCTCCTCATCTACGTAATAAGGCATAAATGCAACTTAGGAAAAGTTAGAATATCTAAGATGCTGGTTTTTATCATGGCGTTTGGGACATGGAGCATGTTGACCTGGATTTACTGTAGAGACAACAGCCAGTTTGACATAAAAAGAATAGTTTGTTCAACTCATATATTGCTGCGTATGCCTGGTGCTGCCTATTTTATCGCCACGGTGGCTGGAAGTGCATAGCACTCACTGCCTTTACACTTTTTGTTATCTCGTGATGCTTCGTTTTCGAAGCGACCTACCCTGCATAATACCACGAGAGTCCATGTTAGTTGACTAGCGACTCTCTGGCAGCGTCAATTGCCTTAATCTGCCTGCCGTTTTAGCCTTGTATGTATACCTATACTGAAATTTCGAAGACACCAAAGCAAGACTACTATTAATCCTGCATAACCTTTGAGCCCAATCATGAGAGATCAATTAGCTACCCTATAGACCAATAACCTCCAAAGTTGGAAATTGGAAATTGACTAAGAAGCCAATTCATCTTACTTCCCTTCGTCGATCGTTGCAATTTGAAGTCTTTTTGGTTTTTGCAAGCGAGGAATTATAGTCCTACAAGAGTCTAATCTGGTTCCTGAGACTTTTCAAGCCATCGGCATCCGAAAGCTGTTGATCATCTCACCAAATTGATAAGTTTGAGCGCGACACAGGCTCTCCAGGTGCTTTTCTTGTAATTGTAAGATAGACGACCGCACAAGGGATCGAGGAGCGCTGCTAATACAACCTTAGAAACTACTACTGTTCATGGACTTGCTAGGCTATGGGCTGGCACCAACCAGCGGAAGAATTCAGTATTCTCCCCACTTACTGGTGGGAAGCAGATTGTTGAGTGGAAATTTGTGCTGGAGAGACACGTCCTCCGTCTGGCGCAGATGCAGATAGACAAAGCAAAAAATACACGAAAAAGTGTAGAACGCTGAAGAGGATATGTGGAGGCGGAGGACAGGCATATGCGCCAAGAAGCGACATTTGGCCCTCCCTTGCATCTCCATAACGAAAGTATCGTAGGAGGTAATAAACGAGCCTGGCGACGTCGACATGGGTTGTTTAGTGTATGCTGTTGGCGACCTCGCTAACCAAAGGCCACCAAGCAGCCTCTGAGCTGGTTGTGCAAGTCAATTGACTGGACGCTGCTTTGTAGAATAGACTGCATTAGTGTGCTTGTGCAGCTGGGCTGCATTTTCCGCACTAAACTAGACAGTCAGCTCACGCAGAGAGGCTGTGAGCTCGCAGACGGATATGCCCTTTCCGGCCATGTTACGTGGTTGGAATACGAGATCCTCCGCGTCCGGCGGAACGCTACAATATGCGATGTTTCTTTTCAGTGGGAAGAACAGCCAGCACCAGGGATGGGCGGCGCCAGCAAGGCGAATTCAGAGATCATGCATGGCTGGCTGCCTAAAGGCCTAGGCCGAGGAGCAGGTTTGGTCTAATTGGTGGCCCGCCACACACAGTCTAGCGGCGTCGATAGCTCAGGTGAGGCAAAAAAAAAAAAACACCAATTAAAAATTTGATGTATGTGTGTGTGTGTGGTTTGCTTGTTTCAGGCGCTTGGGTCATTTGCTGGACCTGAGAGTCTTTGGTTGATTAATGTGTGTCTGCTCATCTCCACCCTCTCCTGAAACAATCACGCCTGTGCTTATTGACCGTGCCATCGGCGTCAATTGACAATGCTTCCGTCACGTTTGTGTGGGTTTTTTCTTCTTTACCCGGTGCAATGTGGTAGATTGTGCTGACTACAGCACAGGACCACCCCAATGCATCTCTGGGCAATGTAACTCGGGAAGGTGTAGGTCTTCTCTGTGTAATTACGCTGTACAACCTTGGTCATTTCAGGATCGCATACTATGGGCTGCGGTGCGTCATGGACAGATTTGTATATCATCTGAAGTTTCTGGTCATGTCGCTTCTGTCCATGGCAGGGTAGTATGATTGGATGCCTGGGGTATCATTTACCACATCGCTTGAGATTGACCGCGCTGAGATAAGGGTGCCTCTGAGTGACAGACAGGGGTTATCGTACTCAATCGGGAGAAGGTAGTTCAACTGGCGCCAATTGTTTGGCAGCACACAAATCCTTGTTACTCCATGCTTTCTGCCATTCATGGGTATCCCATGTAATAAACTTGCTTGTTGTCTCTGATAGACGCAGAAGGCTGGCCAGAACATACAGTACATAGCTTGCACATGCACAAAGTCGTCCAGCCAGCCACAATTTGCGCTCTAGAAGCAATCAAACCGCACACTAGGCTGGAAAGACACTACATGTATATTAACTACATGAGCTGAATGAGTGTTATGGGCCGGCTGATCGGTGAAGATAGGCAGGAGCAGGTCCGAGGTAGAGTACGGGCTACAAAGGTGAGGAGAGTAACGAGACCAAAGGGGGGGGTGTGTGCACAGTATGGCTCGTGTTATGCATGGCAAGCCGTACAACATAGGCAACATCATGCTCAAGCCCGCAAAAGTTTCTGCTCCTCTGGGCGCCCAGAACAGTCCGCCAATTTTAGCGTGGGCACCGGCTTGGACCGATCTGGGGCCTCTGTCTATCACTCCAACTGATTGGGTTTAGCCTCCATCGGTGAGTACGATGTGAAACTAATCAATTAAAGAAAGCCATCAAGTGCTTTCGCATTTTCTCATCAGTATTATTGGAAATAATAGCTAGACCGATTGACACAACTGACAGCGCTTGAGCAAGAGCTTTAGCGCTTCGAGTTGATGGAATTCTTGTCTTTTTGGATATCGAGATCGTCATCAAACTGCGCAAAGTAGATGCTGAATATGGGCAATGCTGAGGGCTGTCTGCACGACGAACCGGAATAGCGGAATTGGTAGTCATCATGCAAGTCGAACAGCCACAGATGCATGCAGTCCAATTAATTGAACGAAGCAGACGCCATGTTGGGATGTGCCAATCAGTTTGTGAGTAGTGTCGTCGCCGTCCAGACCTGTCTTGCATAACAGAGGCCCGCGGTATCCGGAGAATATTCTAGTTGGTCTGTTTGGCAGCCACGGTGAGGGGAGGGATCTACAGTCCAGTTTCGACGACCCCTGGCACACACCTCCTCACCCCATCCTGCCCGAGCCCAACTGTAATGAGGCGCTTGCGATGCCACATACAGAGGTGTGAGTTGCGGAACAGCACAGCCTCGGAGAGTTTAGCTCCTTGCGCCATGCAGGTAGCAGACAGGGTTCATCAATAAGGACCGCCTCGCTTAGATTGTACACGTCTTTCCGTAGGCACTTGCTGGCCCGTAAGTATGAGCTAGCCAGACTCTGTTCTACTAAAGCTGCAATTGGTTCCTGTGGCTGGCAGAGAGCTGCCAGCATTATGGGCTGGAGGAGGCTGCATGAGAGAACATTGCTTTGCTACTCATCCAAATTGTAGTTTACCACAGTCGGCGCGCAACTTGGCCGAAGCTGGAACTTTCGGAGAATTTCTCACAGCTTCTAATTTGCTACAATGGCGAATAGATTAGTGAAAAAGGGCCAGAATTTATCGGCGAGGTCAAGGTGTGGCGTTTAGGTTTGGTGACATTGTTTACGCCGGCTAGGCCGGCCCCTTTAACGTGGTGTTGCTTTTACGGAATTGAGAAAACTTTTCCAAATCGGTCGCCATTGTTTAGTCTATAGTCAAAAATCGGGATGGACATTCTTTGGTGTAGCTCCTTCGTATTCGAGTCTAGACACATGAAATGATCAGCGTTTGCTAATTGTAAAGAATAGTCAGCTTGATTAAAATGCTGAACTGCCGCAGTGGGCATCGGTTGAAAGCAAAACAACCAAACGAAATAAACAGAAACTTGACTGGGGAGTTTGGCTAGTGATCATTCCCAGCAACTTTAACCAAGCCGAGCAAAAAACGCGTAGCTAGAGGTCATGCAGTGAGAAGCCATCGGTGAGCTGTACAGATGCATGTCTCGAAAGAGCCGTGCAGGTAGCTGCATGGAGGGCTTACCGTAGGAAGAATAGACTCTTGTTCTGGCCGCAGCTCTTGCTGTCAAGCCCCCCTTAAATATGGAGATGGGCATGGTCGACATCGAATCAAGTGATAGACAAAAGAAGGCTGAACAAAGGGATAAAGAGCTTTTTGTTTGTCCACACCTCCATGCTGCATCTTGCAGACTGCCAAGGCGCCAGATAACGGAGAAGTGACAACCACTTCCATGCAAACAACACGCCAATTGAGCTGGCAATGACTAAACTAAATCCATGTTCTCCAGCGCATCAGGTAGTTTCATAGTATCGGTTGACTGCTGCACATCAGACCAGGCGACAGACTCTCCCAGCCTCTTGGGCCTGGTGAGGTGAGACACCATGTTCTACTCGCGTATCGCAGCCATCCGGCAGAACAGACAAATAAACCTAAAAAGACTATTATGCAAGAGTAATATGGCAATCACCCTTGGTTGAAAACATGAACTGGAGCCGTGATATGCGGGCCAATGGCCATTGTTTTGTGGTCACTCGGCTGAGAAAGAGAGAGGGGCTGCGCGGGTGCTGGTGACACGCTGCTGGATGGAGAGCTGCTGGATGCTGAATGGCCTGTACTATTCGTCCACAGAGCTGGCTTGCGGCTGCAGCGCTCTCCGGTTGTCGATGGTGCCTTGGGGTGCGTGCTCCGTACACCTGTAAGTGATGGTAGACGGCGTGAATCGTGCTCCGCCGAAGAACAACGGGGGAACAGCCAGTCGACGATGATTGGTCTTGACTGACAATGACTACCGTAATCAAGGGTGGTTCCCATTGTTGGGGCCAAGCCAGTGGGTGGGCCGCGGGCCAGGCACAAGCTGGAGACGGAGTGTAGCGTGGCAGACTCCAACATCAATGTCGCATTGCGAAGCAATTAACGAATTAAAACTGGAGAAGCATAGCTCAAAGACTTTTTTTTCTTGTGTGTTTTTTCGTTTCTTATCCCATCTTTCTTCGGTAGTGGAGGTCCACAGTGTCTCTGGTTGTGTGGTGCTGCACCACGTTTATTGTACTGTAATTACGGTAGCAGTACTGGACTGCGTCAGTGTCGGTCTGTTTGCCCTGACCTCAAGCCTCTCGTTTTCCCCCAAGCCTCTCTCAACTCCCGACCCTCAGCTACCCTCATTGAGTCTTGTAGTGTCAGCCATCTCGTTATTGTGTTCTCAGGCTTCCCATCTCGTCCATGTCCACTCCCACACGATGCTTCTTCTCTTTCACGCACACCCCCTTTAGGCTTGTTTGTCCACCGTCAACTGAAAAAGAGCCGGGACCCCTGCTGCGCCACGTTATGACCATTGGCCAGAGGCGAGAAATCATGTCCGCTTCGACCACCAATGCCTGCGTCATTAGCGCCGTCGAAGCCCATCAAACCGTCTTAGTGCCGTGTCGCTGTGGGGGCCAATGTATTTTTCTCGCTGCTGTTTTTTCCTGTTTGCTTTGCTGCCGCCGACGACACAACATTTGTTGGTCCAGAACATGCTTCCCCATGGTAGTGTACAAGGTAGTGTTGTCCGTGTCTATTTTCAGCCCATGTCTAATGCAGGTCCTCAGATCCTCCAGCACTCCTAGCTTTGCTCTTCAACCTCTGTCACGACGCTACCATACGCTATAGCCAGTCAACGTGCCATGTCCGCGTCCATCGCACTGGCAATCCATCAACGGGCGGTGGTTTGTTCACCATCTCGCTGGAACCAACTAGATGAGCCAGGTCGCAATGCCGTCGCCATGGACAGAAACTTTCACGCTCCTAACTCTGTTCCCCCTGTCTAAGCCTCGCAAGGCTTTGGCTTGATTATCTTCGATCAACTGATATTGAGTATGGCTGAACTTTGTAATCCTAACTCTTGCCGTCTTGGGAGTTCCATGAGATCTCTTTCTCTCCATGGCTACCACATCTCTCGTTAATGGTTCAGCCCAAGAGCCGGCGTACAAGGTTCTATGCGCTGCCGCTCGCTCCCAGTCTTTACTTTGTTGCTCCGCTTGGCTCCAGTATCCTATTGACACACCGTCATGGGCCCTCTCAGAAATGCCTCCGTCTTTCTTTTTCTGTACCCCCGACTAATACATGTAAGGGGACCACTTGGGCCTTTTTTTGACGATTTTCTCCACCTCAGTCTAGATGGGACCACAGACTTGGTAGACTTGATCCCTGCTCCCCGATGCACCACCCTCTGGTCGACCTCTGGTCTAGCCCTTGACCAACTCACCTTTGGCCTCGGCTTGTGTGGTTTGTGCGCATCGTTGCGCCCTGTCAAAGACCCATCGCCATGCCTTCCGCGGCGCCGGGGCTGCCAGGTCAATCTCGACCATGGCGATTGGGAGACCCTCCCTCCCCGGACGCTCATGACAATTTGTGTTTACTCGACACCTATATTAGAGCCGACTCCTTTGGATCTTGTCTAATTAGCTTCCTTTTTTTCTCCTTCTTGTCGGTTATCGCAGTCACTGAATCGTGCGTTGGCCAAGTGGGATATACTATATAGTCTTCTTTGCATCCGATTATACATTCCTTCCCTTTCTTTTCTCTTCTTTTCTTTTACAACTTTGCTCATAGCTTATTATATTCTCGACATTCGTTATGACCTGGCAAAGGTCTTTCGTCGCCGCGGCGGCGCTTGCCCTTGTTCCCGCCACACAGGCGTGGAACATTGAGCTTCCTCCTTGCCTGGACGAGTTCCAGCCTTTCGTCTACTCTGGTTGTTATCAGGATGGCCACCCCAACGCTCTTGTTTTCCGCTCTAGCCTCGACCGGAACAACATGACCGTTGAGAAGTGTGTTGCTGACTGCAAAGGTGCGTATTTTCTCTCTGTGTGATAGGTCGACTGCGCATTTGCAGCCACACCTCTTGTAGTAGCATTTCAAACCATCCAAGCTAACAAATAATTTGTTTCGTAGGCAACGGCTTCCGTTACGCTGGTCTCGAGTACTACGGCGTGTGCTTCTGCGGCACCACTGTCAACGGTGCTCAGCTCGATGAATCCAAGTGTTCGTTTCCCTGCAGCGGTAATAAGACCGAGACCTGCGGTAGTGATAACACCCTGTCTATCTGGCAAGACCCTACATTCCCCAAGACTCCCAACCAGGTTGAAATTGGCGACTACAAGTCCCAAGGCTGTTACACTGATGCTTCCCAAAAGGGACGCACCCTCTCCTACCCCATTGACCTTGATGCTAAGACCTTCACCACCGAGAAGTGTTTGGGCGCTTGCAAGGACGCTGGTTTCCCCATTGCCGGTACTGAGTATGGCCGTGAATGTTGGTGTGGTGTTGTCCTCGCCAACGACACCGCCAAGGTCGACGACTCTCAGTGCAACATGCCCTGCCAGGGTTCAGCTTCTGAGAAGTGCGGTGGCCGTAGCCGTCTGAACCTTTACGTTGCTAAGGATCTCGAATCTCTTGAGCCTTGCGGCTCTCACCCCAACCCTGGCACCACCACCACTGATTTGCCCACTACGATTACAACCACTACCAAGGGACCTGGTGAGACTACCACCACCACTGAGGGACCTGGTGAGACTACCACCACCACTGAGGGACCTGGCGAAACTACCACCACCACTGAGGGACCTGGTGAGACTACCACCACCACTGAGGGACCTGGCGAAACTACCACCACCACTGAGGGACCTGGCGAAACTACCACCACCACTGAGGGACCTGGCGAGACCACCACCACTACTTCTGAGGGACCTGGCGAAACTACCACCACCACTGAGGGACCTGGCGAGACCACCACCACTACTTCTGAGGGACCTGGCGAGACCACCACCACCACCACCGAGGGACCTGGCGAGACCACCACCACTACTTCTGAGGGACCGGGCGAGACTACCACTACCACTGAGGGACCTGGTGAGACTACTACTAGCGACTGCGAAGAGACTACCACCACCAAGCCTGGCAAGCCCACCACCACCAGCGACTGCGATGAGACTACCACTCATCACGGTGGTTGGACCACGATTACTCACCCTGGCGGAGGCTGGAGCACAAGCTGGACTTGGCACTGGCCTGGACATTCTACCTCTCATCACCCTGGCAAGCCCACCACTACCTGGAAGTGGCCCGGCCATACTACAACCACACGCCCCGGAAAGCCCACTACTACTAGTGACTGTGACGAGACAACTACTTGGAAATGGCCTGGAGACACTACTACTAGACGTCCTGGCAAGCCCACCACTACCTGGAAGTGGCCTGGAGACACCACCAGTCGGCCTGGCAAACCTACCACTACCTGGAAGTGGCCTGGTGATACTACTACTCAGAAGCCTCCTGTTACTACCACTGGCAAGCCAGTCACCACCCAGACTCAGCCTTCCACCTGCACTACTACGACCACCATTCCCGCCCCTTGTGAGCACAAGTGTGGCCAGTGGTGTGCTCCTCCTTTACCCGGCTGGACTGACAAGGCTGGCTGTTTAGATGCTTGGAAGACTTGTGAACTCCAGGTCTTCTCTTGCTTCAAAACCGCTGGTTGGCCCGACAGCTTGAACTGCTTCGAGTTCTCTCAATGGTGCAAGGATGTGAAGCAGTACTGCTCTACTTGCTCTGGTCCTAACTGTAGCAAGGACGATTGCTGGAAGAACCACCACCCTGGTCACGGCCACGGACCTACCACGACTACCATTGTTGGTCCCTGCCCCACCACTACCAAGACACCCCCTAGCACTACCACCAGCGGGAACTCTTGCCCTCCTGCTCCTACCAACATCTGCAAGCAGCCCACTTCTAAGGACTGCGACTATGGCCCGGGTAACCCCGTCGGTGGTGTACCCCTGCCTATTGTCACTTGCAATGACGCCAAGGCTGATTTCAACAACAACCCCTTCAAGTTGTACGACGATAGCAACACCAAAAACTGCCCCTCATTCCCTGGCTCTCACACACCTAGCGTTTGCGCTGGCGCTTGCAAGGCCCAGTTCGAGCAGTGCAAGGCTGTCTACGCCAACTCTTGCAAGAACCTGGCCAACAAGCCCAACTTCAATGCTCCTCGTGAGCTTGAAGAGCGCTGGGGAAGCTCTTCTTCCAGCTCTAGCTCTGGTTGCGGTAGCTCTAGCTCCTCCAGCTCCGGCTCTTGGTCTGGCTCTTGGTCTGGCTCTTGGTCTGGCTCATGGCCTAGTGCCAACGCTAAGGACACCTGCATTTGCAAGGGCTCTGGCTCTTACGGAGGTAGCGGCGCTTGGGCTAGCGCCAGTGGCAGCGGAAGCGGTGCCTGGTCTGGTGCTGGCGCCTGGTCTAGTGCTGGCTGGGGTCACGGCAACAACAACGGGCACAACGCCGAGTACCGTTGTGAGGTCCAGTACCAGGACTGCCTCAACGAGAACAAGTATGTTGACACTCGTGGCCTTTGCCAGCGCTGGGGCAACTAAGCTTCCAACAAACAGTCAAATCTTATCTGTCAGTTGGATGCCCTTGTTCTCCACACAATCTTTTTTAAATTTCTTGTTATTCAGTACATAGACGGGTATATACTGGTTTTTAAAGTAGCCTAGTGCACTTTGGCTTGACGCCTTCTACTGTGCTTGATTATTATTATCATTATTATTGAATTACGATCACAATTTCGTGACGACACATTCACTGGAACGGCGCTGTACATTGTTTAGGGGAAGGGTACTTCTCAGAGTATCAGGAAATAATACGTTGGATATTTGAAAAGTATTGTGTCCAGTGTGTCCACCCCAAGTAAATGTTCATCTGAACTATGTGAAACTTCCTTTATATACTGTGTGTTACTGCTTGTGCACTAATCCTAACCTGTCCAATGTTGAACGGATCAATATTGTCCTGGGCCCACTATGGCTGGTAGCTGTGGCTTTCTGCTCACCAGCCTCTCACATGCCCACGTCTTTTTTGTATCAGCCAACAAATCTCTGTGCGGCTCCCTGTGGACGTGCTGCAAGCGCCATGGAAGCCCAAATATATTTATTACTGAGCTATTTACAGAGCGTCACTCCCTCGCAATGGATCCAAGCATTCTATCTCGCAGCTGCAGGAGGCATTGTCGCCCTCCAAGGGCTACCGTCCCCGGTGCGAAGCAACCTCATGGATTACGGAGCGCGCAAGAACCCAACCGCGGAAGGAAAGAAGGGAAAAGATAGCAAGCAAAAAGGAGAGAAGAAGGAGAATGGAGAAGATGTTCTGGGGAAATTGATCAAGGCTATGCAGGTGCCGCACTCTTGGTTTTGGCATTTCTATGCATTTTCGGTATTTGGGTCGGCATTCTGGGCTTGGCAGTTTGCTACTGAAGGGAAAATTATGAGGATCCTGGTCGAGAGGCAGACTCAGGGGAGGGTAGTTGAAGTGGCAGATCCCGATGTGCTTGGCAGGGTATGGGTGGCGTGGGCGATGATGGCATTTCAAGGCTCGAGGAGACTGTATGAGTGTATGGCGATCACGAAGCCAGGTAGTTCGCCCATGTTGGCGGTGCATTGGCTGTTAGGGCTGTTGTTTTACGCTATAATGGGCGTGAGCATCTGGATCGAATCATCAAGTAAGTTGCCAATGCAAGTGCAGTGAGTATGTTGGGTGATGGTGATTAACGCGAATGTCCAGATATCATTCTGAGTGCTTGGTCGCTGGGACTCGTGCCTAAACTGCTGACTCCCAAAGTCCCTTCCACCGTGGCCGCATTCTTGGTGTCGTCCTGGAAGCAGCATCAGTGTCACAAGCACTTGGCTGGATTGAAGAAGTATACGCTGCCTAGCCAGGGGCTGTTCAAGTACATTGTGTGCCCACATTACTTCTGTGAATGTATTATATACACAGTTATTGCCATCACTGCTGCACCGGCAGGCTCATGGTTTAATCGATCGGTGCTGTGCGGATTGGCGTTCGTGGCTGTCAACCTCGGAGCAACAGCGTGGGGCACAAGGAAGTGGTATGCGCAAAAGTTTGGAGCAGAGAGTATTGGGTTAAAGTATAATATGGTCCCGTTTGTATTCTAGTCTGAAACATATACGCAGCGAGAGCCTACAGGTGCTGCGGTGTGCAAAACGGTGGTTCCATGTTTTGTCTGTTTCATCGTTTCATGAACATGCCAAGCTTGTTCGCGATCTTGGATACTTTGAGAACATCTCGATAAGTGAGACTAGTGCGTGTAGACCGGACGTTACGGCCGCCGGTGAATGCCTCTGGATCGCGCAGGAGACCCCAGTTTACAACCGTGTCGGACGAGAGATTGATATCTTCTTCAACATCGGCAATCCCATGTAGGTAATCAGTATACAGGCTTTCGGTTGTGATGAGCAAGCTACGAGGCTCTTGCAGCACCCTCCATGTTGGTTCAGCCTCAATTACGCCATCGTCGTTGGCACGGTATAAGTTCAAGCACAAACTGGCCCCAAGGCTTACAGTGCATACAACAGGCCAGTACGCGGAGCCATCCTGGGGGCGGATGAGTATTTACGTTGGAGAATGGCGCGTTGGGAGTTGAGCCGTGGAGCTACTACTTAACTTATGTGGCATGATGCCGACTCCCGGAGGATATTCATTGATCAAGACGTGATTTGGCCTTTGGTGTGGGCTGTTGTGAAAGATGCTATTCGTGTCAGCCTCAGACAGGGCCATTGAGCTGAGTCGCGAAATGACTGGCGCCTCGAGCCATGGTGGCAGTGGCGCATCAAGCAGCTTATCGTGTACTAGATCAGACGGCCAAGTTTGCAGTCGACGGTGAGTGAGTTGCTTCCATCGCGGCTTGGGCGCGGCTTGAATCTGGTTCATGGTGTTAACCATCGGTACATGGCAAGTTCTAACTAGTCAGGACGAGCGGCAGACCTTTTCTAAAATCGTGCGCTCCTCTTCCTCACTGATAAAATCTGGTATGTAGTAGGCGGTTGACGGAAGGCTCTCTATTGTTGCATGTTCAAGTGATGGGGGTAGCGAGAATGCGCCCGGTGTCTTGGCACACATGGCGAAATTTGATGTGACGCTGGAATAATCTGCGCAAGGGCCCGCGACCAACGTAGCGTCCAGAGCACTTAAAGAATATCAGAATTAGATGCTGTAGATTGGTAAAGAGATTGGCGATTATGACGATCGATGCGACATTTGTACGCCGTGAAGTAGACAGTATAATAAGCTCAGGCTGTCTGGACAATTTGAGCAGATTGGTTGTGTGGGAGTCAGCATGCCATGTGGAAGGGTTTCACATTAGTCTCTCATCAATTGTCCAGGTCAATAGTAGGGCTGGCAGGCTGTTTTAGGACCAAGACCTTTGGTTTAGGAATGCAGCCAAAGGATGTTTGTACACAATGCCGGCTTAGGAAATGGCAGGGCTTGTCCGTTGTCGCGAGTGAGACCGTCGAGAGGGGAATGAGTCGCACTTCGTTCTTCTTCCTTACGGCAGTAGCCCGTTGTTCACTGGAAGCGGTCTTAGCTTTCTTAATGACGACACTCTTGCACGCTCTGTAGGCAATGTTTTGATGGTGGGGATGACAAGACTCGCGACGCGGTACGGAGCAGTAGATCTGGGTCTAGTGGTGGATGTAATTTGCGCAAGACAGGGGTAGATTCGGCGGCTTTGTCGAGTCCAGACGGCGTTGAAGAGCGCGAAAGTTTTGATGATGAACCGACGACAAGTAGAAGTAGTGATAACTGCGATGGAATGAGCTGATAGAGAGGTGTTTGTTGGTGGCAACCTTTGAGGGGAGAAATGGCGGGTGAATTGGGACGAGTCGTTTAAGCGGACAGTGACGACGAGGACAGCGACAGCGAGAAAAACAGTGGATGGGCTGTTATTACATTATGGAGTGGTAGCACCACCTTTTGGTCTGCTCTAGCGCACTACAGAGAGAGAGGTACATGCACATGCAATAGTAGCCCGCTGTCGATATTATTGTTGATGTTATTGGTGACAAATTAAGCGGAACACCAGCCTGAGCATCATTGCCACATTCGAGGCTACTGGACAAGGACAAATAATATTTCTGACAGGCGCAGAAAAAATATGACATGTACACAGAATGGCCTTGTATGATATCCCCCACCAACAAAGTTCCGCCTCAGAACATTATTCTAATAAATAAGGGTGAGCAACGTCTTTGCATTATGGCTATCGTCAATGGTGGAAAACGGGCCCTTTTTTTTTTTTTTTTTTTTTGACACCCCCACGACGTGGTGGCTGGGGAGTCGCTGGCCCATGGCAGGGGGCCAACTGCTCCTCTCTGTGCTCTCAGCAAGTCTGCTTGTCTCACTGAAGAAAGACCGACGAGTTTGGCGCTGAAAGTGTGCACTGTAATTATGTCCCATTTAACACTCTCAAAAGTGGGCATCCCACAAAAGATACCTGTCATCAAGTAGCGCGACTGCCAAAACAGTGGCAAAAACACCACAGGCCAAAGTCTCTTCAAGGGGTGCCCCCATTAAAACCAGTATCCTCTGGCCAATGACATATGGAGGATGAGACTTTGGGGCATTTTAGCGCATGCTGCTCCTTGTTCATCAATCCTTTGGCCCAAGTGCCAGACACTGCTAAAGGCGGTCGGCTCTCCAAGTGCAGTCCAGCACACCACCAGCGTCACCTTCTCCTCTCCTGGACCACCGCGCCCCCCGTTTTCGTTCGGTTTTCTGCCACCTGTGCTTTGGTGACGACTTGGCCTGAACACAGCCAGTTGCTTCCTGGCCCGCCCCAGCTAGCCCATTCTGGCCACTGCACTCGACTCCTCCTTCTGCTTCTCCATCCAGCACAAACAACCCCGGGGCCAGACGCTTTCCTTGCCTCATTTTCCTTTTTTCCCTTGTACAATCCCTATCGCAAGCCGCCGCCAACTATCGATTCTTGTTTTCCTTACCAGTCCTTTTTTTGGTCCGGCTTTTACCTTTTCCAATTTATTACGATTAATTTCCATTTTGTTTTACCATTTTCTACTCGGCCCATCTTCCTCAACGTCGAATTGTCACAGGTTACTCCGCTTCAATCACCCGCCACCCAACTCCGGCCCTCTCAACTGCGAGAAAGCCTCCTGTTGTGACAGATACTCTGTAGCTGTTCAGCCACTCAGGCTCCTTTTCATTTCATCAGCGTGGCTTTTCTTTTCTGCACTCTTTGCGCATCCAGGATGTTGGTAGGCGTCGGCTACTCCTACAGATGAATGACATGGATGCGCAGAATGCACCCGAGCCCGACAAGTCGAAGCCCACGGTCGCTTCTCCTCATCGTCGCAGGGTCTCGCTGGTAGATTCAAAATCTACTTCTGCCTTAGCATCCTCCACCTCCCAGACCAAGAATGAAAAGCCAAAATCCGATCCTGAATCCCCCTCGGAATCTCGACAAAACGAACCCTCTGCCGACCGTGACTCTGATGCCGAAACGATTGTTTTACCTGGAAAGGACGGCCATTCTCCTTCCAAAGTACGCAAAGTGAGACAAGAAGACAAGAGCGATACTGACGCCGACGCCCCAAAGCAGCGTGATCGACGTCGCGCAACCATGTCCAACGAGGATGGCGAACCCGCCAAGAAGAAGAAGCGTATCTCTGGTTCCCTTTCTCGACCCGACCGAGACGTAACTTTACGAAGTAAGGAAAGCGGCTCTAGCGGATTGAGCTCAGCACCCACATCCCCTCACCGCCGTCGCCTGCAACGACGCCGTTCTGACGCTGCTCCCGCAGATTCTTCATCCGACGACTCAGATGACTCTGTCGATCAAGGGAGCTCATTTCGTGACAAGTCAAAATCTGAGAGACGACGACTGCCAAAAATTGAATCCGACGAGGAAGGCGACGGCCGCAAAGCACGACGCCATCGTTTGGCTTCAGCTGGCGTTGAAGGCAGACGAGCGTCAAGAGATTACAAGTCAGGCTCGAGATCGCACCATGATCGATATCAATCTACATCACCCCCTCCCCGACACCACCGCCGCAGTGCCTCTACACAACTCTCCTCTTACTCGTCCAATGGACTCGCCCAAAAGAAGAAGCGTGTGCCCCCACCATTGCAACCCACAGATTACCACTCAGACGATTCTTCTACGAGTGGCAGCCCGCATCCCAGAAATGCAAAGCTTCGAAGCCTAGCAACCCCCTCTAATACTGAATCAAACATTTCCCCCGCAAAGGTGGGCCCTCATAAGAAACACTTGGACGCCCACGGCCAAACTCTTCTCGCGAGAGCATGTGCTCGGGGAGAGTATGACGGTGTCAAACAACGGCTCCTGGAGCGCCCGGAGGATTTGAATGTCGCAGACTACGCTGGCAATACGCCACTGCAGATCGCCGCAATTAACGGTTGCGAGGATATTGTCAAGCTTCTCATCGACGCGGGATGCAGTTTGGACTGTGTCAATTACGATAAAGAGACTCCATTGCTAGATGCCGTCGATAATGGACACCTAGGCGTCGTCACCTTACTTTTGGAGGCCGGTGTAAATCCTCGCAAGGCCAACGTCAACGGAGAGGAGCCTATCGACCGCGTGACTGATGAGACGGAAAACGCAGCCGAGATTCGGAAAGTGCTTATGGATGCGAGGAAGAAAGCAGGGGAGCGCCAGAGAACCTCTGAGGATAGGCACTCCCATCAGGACTACCATGATGCTCGAGATTCTCATGCTCCTGAAAGCCCCAGACATTCACCCGCCGCTGCCGCACATACCGGTAGAAGAGGCGGTACCGTGCGCTCTACGAAGACAAGAAACGACTTATTATACATGCCGTTAGATGACAAAACGCTTCGACAGGCCGCTGGGAGAGGTGACGAGGAGACGGTTGCTCGCATTCTCCAAGTTAAGGAAGGGTTTGACGACCCTGAGTCTATGGTTGCTGCAGCACGTGGCGGTCATGATCTTGTGATACAGCTACTCCTGGGCTTGGGTGGCGCAAATGCCGACCCTGGACCAGTTTCCAGTCTTCCAGGAGAGTTTGCTACGCCTATTCTTGCTGCAATCGGCCAAGAGAATATCAAAGTGGTGGAACTACTTTTGGAGCAGCAGGGGTTTGACCCGACAAGAAGGTTCCAGGGCGAAACGTATTATGAAATCGCGCGACGTCGACAGGGTACGAACTGGAAAGAAGAAGAACATCTGCTCAAGAACTCTTATGACGAATATAAGCGCTCAAGGAAGGATTCTACAACAAAATCTCCTGCCAAGCGGGATCGAGGGCGAGACGAGAAGCGGTCACGTAGGGAAGATGCCAAGGCTGACATTCGCCAACTTAAACAAAATGCTTCAAGTCCATCGAGAGAAAGCGACCACAGGAAGAAGCTGAGCTCATCGAAGCTCACCAGTCCCAGCGCCAAGAAGAGATCCGAATCCTTCTCCACTCACGGGGACGACGAGAACCGTAAACGTGGCCCTGGTCGCCCAAAGAAGGAGGACAGACACGTAGCTGACAGAGAAAGCTCTCCACGAGCATCCTTAAAACAGTCCAAGAGCAAAAGGATAGATTCTGATGCCGCGGCAAACTCATCCGATGGCGAATCTTCAAAACCAAGGAGAAAGTTGGTTTCGAAGGGCGAATTGAGTCGAGAGCGAGACAAGATAGGCAAGCGTTCCAGTATGACGAAGGAGCCTGCTGGTTCCCGTGATCTCAAGGCCGATGACTCTTCAGATAAGCCCAAGTTGTCGCAGAAGTACCATGACAGAACGAAAGCTCTCAAGCGCGACGAGTCAAGAGAAGTTGACACCTCCGGCAAACGACACCGAAACAGCGTCACTCCTGATCGCCCAAGCGACGTGGACAAGGATGACGGTGAGGCTCCCGTCAAGAGGCGACGAATCGACGGAGAAACAGCCGAGAAGCGTGGAAAACAGCGGAGCGCATCCAACGACGGGTATTCTAAATCCATCTTGGGCAAGAGCTCTTCCGCCAATGGCAAGCGCGGTGACGGTCAATCAGATGACGATGACCGAGAACGCCGACATTCTGGAAGATCAAATCCAGGCGACAACGCGGTACAAATCAAGTCTGAGGATGTTGACGTGGCCATGCCGGATGCGACGCCAGCTGCAGACTCGAGCATGAGCAAGCATGAATCGATTGAAGATGAGCCTGGCAACCTGAGCAACATCCAAAAAGCAGACAAGCGCGAAGCTGAGGCGAAAAAAGCTAAGGAAGCTGCCGAGGCAGCTGCGGCTGAAGAAGAGAAGAGGAAACAGCAAGAGGAGAATGAAGCCCGAAAAGCTCAGGAAGAGGCTGACCGCAAGCAACGTGAGACCGAAGAAGCAGAGAAGCGCAAACAGGAGGAGGAGAAGCGCAAACAGGAGGAGGAAGAGCGAAAGAAACGAGAGGAGGAGGAGCGTCTTCGTCGCGAGCAGCTTGAACGGGAGGCCGAGGAGGCACGACGGCAGCGAGAAGAAGAGGAACGCAAGGAGCGTGAGCGCCGTGAAAAGGCACACAGAGAAGAACTGGAGCGCAAACGCGCTGCCCGTGAGGCTGAAGCTAGGCGTGTGCGCGAGGAGCAAGAGCGGGCTCGGCTGGATAGGCTGCCTCCTTTGCTACAGTGGCTTCAGCTGTGTCCAAACCCAAAAAGCCCTGTTGTAGCAGAGAAGTTGCGATTCATGCCTGGTCTTCGCTACGACACGATTCGACAGACGGCTAACGGCACTGCCGAAGGCCGAGAGCTGTGGCTGCTCAACGTTCAAGTTGCATTGCTCCTCGGCGAAAAGGACACCGACTTGGCCCGTTACACTGCCTGGGAGCGTGTACCCGTAACGCAACTTGCCAAAGCCAGTCTATGGAAGACAGAATGGGCGCGATGGTCTCTGCTAGACGGGAAACTTTGGGATTTGGGCCGTCACATTCCTGGCTACTATGGCGATGAAGAGGCGGCCAGCCTGTCATTCGAAACCAAGAAGCGGCTCAAGGCAGCCGCGTGGGACAGATTTCTCGCCACAGATATGTTCTTTGTCAAGGTAAGCATCTAGCAAAACTGTACAAGCCGTGCATTTAAAAGCTAACTGTGATCCAGCTATCCGATTTCTTATACACGGTGCCGAATATTCCGCATTTGCGCAACTTGGAACTCGGCGTGGAATACCGTGAACTCGCTGAGTCCGAAGCGGACTTGCACAGTTTGAAGGGCGGACAGAAATGGAGACAGGATCCTGACGCTGACAGATTTGCTGGCCATGCGCCGCGGTACCGGTACTTTGTGAATGGCTGTCAAGTTGGCGAAGATCTACCAATCGTTTCTGCCGTGAGCAGCACGCCGTTTCCAGAAAAGCGTGTTCCTCGGCGAGGTGGCCTGATAGCTGTGCTACCCGGAGAGGCTGACTACGAGCGGTTAGCAGTCGAACAGGGCCTTGAACATCTCGTGCAGAATAGCCCTAAAGGGCAACAGCTACCCAACGGCTTCCATTCCTCGTCCCCAACACAACCTCTGCCAAACGGAACTAACGGACACGCCATCACCAACAACGGCGAGCAAGAGAGCAAAACGAGCAACGGCCTCAATGGACCCTCGAAGTAACGTTGTCGCTCTCTGGAGCGCGGGTCAACAACACTTTCGGGCAAACAGGCTTGTATAGTGCAATTGTGAGAAAGACGAAATGAAATGTCTGGTTTTTGTATGGGATGATATGAAGCGTGGAGCACGACGACGGCCGTTGGAAATGTATTGACACCAATTATACCTCTTTGTCCATTGAAATTCTTTTTATATTTTGTTAACACCTTCTTTTCTCTGTTCCTCTTGTGTTCTTGGATGGCTGGCTGGTTTTGTGCTATATAGATGCCATGACGAGAAGATACGGGCTGGGATGACTTTTTATGGAGCATCAATGGAGGCGTTTGTGACTCTAGCAATTCTGAGCAAAGTTTTGTTCTCCTTTTTGTAGTAATTTACACTTGCGCCAAAAACTGGCACTCTATGTACGATCACACATATCATAGCGCTGCCACATCGCCCCGTGTTAAATTTAACTCACTGGCTCGTGGCTTGGCTGCAAAGGTCGACTTGTGGCGGGCGGGCAGGAAATTATGGAGACTCGCACGCCAATGCGTGACATCATTGGCGAACAGAAAATTTACCCCACCAAATGGAAAGTCCACCACGCCGTTCAAAAAGTTCAAATCTGCCTATGCCAACTCGCAAAGCAACTACCTAACATCGAACGAGACGACGCCTCGCGGACGAATAGTGCGACTCTCTGTATAAATCGGATATATTTATCGAAAACACAAGAATTGATTCCATTTAGCGGAGACACGAGAGCGACGAGCCGCCAATATGTCGACAACGGTGGACAAGGTGAGAGAGATCTGCGACTTCAAGAACAAACACAGTTGGAGTATGATTGCTAATTTCAATATTGTAGATCAAAGAGATCGAGGCCGAAGTATGTAACAGTTCAGAGGACTGAATTTCAATCCTCTCTACGCAACGATAGCGTAATAAGTGAAAGCGAAGACAGGACTAACCCGCAGACCTTTAGATGGCCAAGACTCAGAAGAACAAGGCGACGTCGTACCATTTGGGTCAACTTAAAGCCAAGCTCGCCAAATTGAAGCGTGAACTCCTCACGCCATCTGGAGGAGGCGGTGGAGGAGGATCAGGATTCGACGTTGCGCGAACGGGTGTTGCCAGTATCGGATTCATTGGTTTCCCGTCGGTGGGAAAGAGCACTCTGATGAGTCGTTTGACTGGCCAGCATTCCGAAGCTGCTGCTTATGAATTCACAACACTTACCTCCGTACCAGGTCAGGTTGTTTATAACGGTATGTACACCAAGTGGAGGGCGTTGCATGGGTGTATTGGAGTCGGGGCTAATCATGATGTTGTGGCATAGGTGCACCTCTCCAAATCATTGATTTGCCCGGTATTATCGAAGGTGCCAAAGACGGTCGTGGACGTGGTCGTCAAGTTATTGCTGTGGCGAAGACGTGCCATTTAATCTTCATCGTGTTGGATGTCAACAAACCATTGACGGATAAGCGAGTCATCGAAGCGGAATTGGAAGGTTTTGGAATCAGAATCAACAAGGAACCTCCCAACATTACATTCAGAAAGAAGGATAAGGGTGGTTTGAACATTACAAGCACAGTTCCTCTTTCGCATATCGATCACGACGAAATCAAGGCTGTCATGAGTGAATATCGCATCAACTCCGCCGATATTACAATTCGATGCGATGCCACAGTGGACGATGTAATTGATGTGTTAGAAGCTAAGAGTCGCAGGTATGATTTGGTCAAGACACATTCAGCATTATCGAAAAGAGTTTAACTGGAGATTGTAGTTATATCCCGGTCGTTTACTGTCTCAACAAAATTGACGCCATCAGTATCGAAGAGCTTGACTTGCTATACCGCATCCCCAACGCTGTGCCAATCAGCTCCGAGCATGGATGGAATGTTGACGAGCTTATGGAGGCAATGTGGGAGAAGTTGAGCCTCAAGCGAGTTTACACTAAGCCCAAGGGTAAGCAGCCCGACTACTCAGCCCCCGTGGTGTTGCGGGCAAACAAGTGCACAGTGGAAGACTTTGTAAGTTGCGCGACAAAATGATTGTCTAACCCTTGTCAATCATGAGCTGACCGAGTGCGCCTTTTTGGCGTAACAGTGCAATGCCATCCACAGAACCATTGTCGAGCAGTTCAAGACGGCAGTTGTATATGGCAAGTCAGTGAAGCATCAACCGCAAAGAGTCGGTCTCTCTCACGAATTGGAAGATGAGGATGTCGGTATGTATTCACTCCAAATCCCATTCCAGACTCTCAACAACTTGGACTGCCGGGTTATTTGACAACCCGCTTCTCCTCGATTAGGACGGCATGACACAATAAACTGGGCACTAACATGGTCACACAGTCACCATTGTCAAGCGATGATTGCTTTCACATCTTACAGGCGGCGTTTTGGAAGTTGGTGATTGGGAAATATCAGGCGGCAGCAACTGCGAGTGGAGAGACATGACGAAAGCGAGGGACATTCACGCCACACCGGTTGGTGCTTCCAAGCGGGCGCTTTTCGGCACAACAATGTACTACCCGCCATCAAGTCTCGTGCGGAGTGCATATAAACCTAGTCGAGTGTACTCCTCTCTGGGATATGGATATTCGCCATCAGAAGTGCCCCCGAATCGGGATATGCATGGGTGTGTGCTCCCAAACGGACTTTTGGCAGAAGCGGAGTGCTTTGGCGCTTACCTTGGACAAAGATATGTGGCCCTGTCATCCTTAGCAGATAACCCGGTTTTCTTTTCCTAGGCACACATGGCATAATGTGTTTTACGTATCAAACCTTTAACCCATCAATGGAGTATAGAGTGGTCTTGTGTTTGGAAAATACATGTTTGGATACTTATTATTTCCGAGGAATTGTGACAAATGGTTACCTGGCGAGCCATAGAAAAGAAAGAGAAAAAGGACCACTGGGAAGGGGAGCGAACCGCTCGGCAACGGTAGTATGGGAGTATGTCTTGCCAAGCACAAAGATGAACCAAGCGCCAAAGATGATGAACTGAAGTGACGATACATGCCCCTTGTACCAGCGTGCCGGCCCAATTACTATGGTGTCGGAACCGAAGACTGTTCTCGGCCTTGCTAACTCGGAAGGGGTAAAGCAGATTTGTCTGTGCAGGGGACGAATTGCATAATGGTGCGTTCCGCTTCTTGGTTGACCAAACAGGGCTTTGGGGTAGTACACTGAACACAGCTCGCATAATATGCTCGTATTAAAATAAACTCGTTTAAGCAACGTTGACTTGACCCAAGCCAAGCTATGGGTCTAACGCGAGGCGCAAGAGGTCATCAGTGACGATGTTCTGCATGTGGTCATGGAGGCAACAACGAAAACCTTGTCTTAATTGGTCGATTGCTCGGTGTGGACAATGGGGAGACGCCTTTTTGGGTGACTTGGCTTGTGCTCGGCGCTTATCGTCAAGCCTTGTGGCAGGTGTGTGTGCAATCCCCAGCTTCACATCTGCTGTGTCGCCCCCTAAATAAGTGCCTGGGCACCGCGAACCAACTGCATCATTGATGCGCTTCTGCTGCAAATTATGTTCGTCTCGCCATCTTGCACCATTGATGTGTTGTGCAACCAACCACATCGCACCCAGCCAGTGGCGATTGGCAATGAGGTGCCTGTGAGCAATTCTTTATGCGGGGGTTGCGAGAGCGAAAACCCCTGCATTCATGGACTTTGTATGGGATGATGGCTCGTCCAGAGTCTCAAAATATTCTCTCTTCTCTTACCATGCACTCCGCCAATGAAGCCTGCATGGTACCCTCGATGAATAATATAATCTTCTTGCAAGGAGGCGAGAATAGGACCCGCACGAGTCGAAATTTGCTGATGGCGCGGAGAAATTACAGCATTACATTCACAAAACGCCAAGCAAGGTCGTAACAAGGGCTACTTGTTCTTCCGTGGTCGTATGCAGAGATTGTCTCTCGGTAGTGAGTTTTAGAGTAACGGTAGCATGAGTCGATATGTTTAAACGTCAATGCTCTTTGATCATATGAGTGGTGTTGCAAATCGACGCAGAGACGTTGGATGCATGGCAAATTTTAGCTTGTTGCAGACAACTCACATGGCGTGGCAATGCACAGGACACTTTGCGGACCGGACGCCGCTTTCTGGATCGGAGAGTGCTGCTGCAAAAAAGGAACAGCCGTTTATGATATGTTTTTTTTTTGTTTTGTTCTGGCGACAGGGGCCAGGGTTGGTGACAGGGAGTATGGAGGTGTCTTCCCTGCACTGATGCTGCGGAACAAGGCTTGACCGAGATGACCAGAACGGGTCGGGACGTATTAGGCTCGGTCGGGTGGTACATTTGTAAGGAACATGGCGCGTTGTTGCTTGTGGAAGGGAAGCATTGGTGGTGTGGTAGAAGAAGCCAGTGCCATCTGGTGTACTTTGTACTAGCGGCCTCAGGCTCCATCCGTCTACTCTCCTGCTCTTGCTCCTGCTCCTGCAACCGAGCATGTTGTGATAATCTACCAGGTACACAGTATGCACATTTCATCACCAATAATTTAGCGCTGTATGGAGTGCATGTACATGTCCTCCTGCAGCTGTCAAAAACCCTTGCAAGCCATTGTTTTCCTTGTGTCCCCTTTCCCTCTCGGGGTTGTACTCTCGGTCGGTTACAGCATGACTTATCGCCGCATCCAAGCCCTCCAAAACTCCTCAAGATCGACACTATGGATGGACCTATGGCGCATGGATGAGGATTACCATTGGCTCACCACAGACATTGTCTCCAACCAACAAGCTGAAGTATGCCGCATGAGGCTTGCTCAGCAGGTACCAGTAATAGCGGATGTGCCCGCTACAAGACTAGGGACGGATCGCGCTAATGATGAGCTAACACCCTTGCTGAAGAAGGATGTTTCAATGATACGACGTAGTAATGAAAAGAGAACGAGGCCATCCTCAGTTACACGTCGTCATTGGTGACGGCACTTTGTCGCCGTTTGCACTAAACATGCACACCTGACATGCTATGGAGCCGGGTGTTGGCTACCAGCAAGAAAAGCAGGCTGTGGCTAAGATATTACATGCTGACCTTTGTTTTCTCCCCTTTCCACATTTGTCCGATTGGTGGCGTTCAGCTACGACACTTTGGGCACTAGGACTGGCAGGGACGCTGGCTGCCCAGGTGGGTTACAGCCAATACAGGGTTTCTTTTGATGAGCGTTGAAACTACTACAGGGAGCCTTGACCAACTGGAAACGATCCGAGCCGTAGGTGGAACTGCCCACTCACACCAGAATATAACAGTGTCTGCACCAGTTTCGCTGCTCTTTCCCACTATGGCCAGCATCCTCAGTAATGCTCCGTACACAAGTTGTCACCTACCAAGCCACCTCGGTGCCCAAAGAGAGATTGTGTTAATTAGCTGTGGTGACAAAGAGTCCACTCCCGAAATTTCTCTTCCAATCTAGCCTGGCTCGCAAGTACAGTACTGTATGCACCCCAGGTGGGGGAGGAAATTGGACCATCGGGATCTCACTCGCACGTCCCTCACTTTTTATTTTCCCTTCCTGCTCTCTTATTACCCTCGCAGGCATGGTAAGCCTTCCCTGTCTCGCAAGTACTGTACATGATATGCACAACAGGTCCTGCGCCTTGCTAGTTGCTTCAATAGGCAATAATGCCTCCTTCTCGTCGGCTCAGAAGGTGTGCCACAAGCAACATGCCTGTCTTCTCTCAAAGTCATGTCTAATTTGCAAATTGCGGAACTCGCGCTTTTGTTTTCGTCCATGGCTCATTGTCATCGCAAGTTCACAAGTTGTGTAACCTGTCGAGTTCAGCTGATCCAGCACTTACTGCGCTGCACCATTCGTACTGCCATTAGCAGCCATTAAATGACCTTGTCAATGACAGAGACAAGGGAGAGTAGTTTGTTTATGCACTTCAGCTTTTTGGCGAGACAATTTTCTATTAACGCTTTTGCGACAAACGCCCATGAACAACACCCCTGCAACCCTGGTTCGCGCATCTCGGGCAGAGATCTTCACCAAGGGAATAGCTGCTTGCAACGGCCACCGACTCGTTGTTCCTCGTAAGCCTGGGTCTTCAGCAAAGCAAAACCTCATGGGTTCTGCATGAAGAATGCTCCGTCATCCAAATGTGGGCTAATGAAGCGTATAGCGGATCACTATCCCGGCGGTCTAGTGCGGTATACTTTCCTCTCTTTTTGCTTTTTCTTGCCTGCGGGTATTGTACAATGCGTGCATGTCGATGACATGGCGGCAGGCATGGCTCTGGTCTAGAGAGCTCTTTGTGATCCATGTAATCAAAAGGAGGAACAAACTCTCAGAGCAGAGTGGGGGTTGTCCTTCAGCCACTGAGACGGCGACTGAGACTACTATATTGAACCAGGCTGCTGTGGAGATAAGGTCGCCATAGCGCGCGGAGTCCTGTCCCTGGGCTTCCGTGTCTGATGCAATCAAACAGTCCAGCACAAAATGCTAACAAGGAGCTGGTCTGCATCCACACTGATTGCTAGCTTACTAGGTGCCCGTTAGGTGCTCGCTTCCTCACCTGCTTCACCATAACCTGCAGCATATATGCCATTTTCCTGGTCTGTTGTAATAGCTGTCAGATTCGTGATGTGATTGTTTATTGGGGGATGGGTACAGCCTCAGCGCGCGCTTAACTGCCCATGAGACTGGTCTACAAACCATGTCCTCGCTCTACAAAGCTTGCAACCGCCATATAACAAACAGAGTACACCACACCTCCGGGCGGCATCGGAATTTCAGTCGGGCATGCCACAACATCTCTACACCGAGTCAGAAAGTAGGTACAGACCTAAACTTCATGGAAGAATGGTGTCGTCACAAAGTCCCTCGTTTTCCCCTGCTTGATCTTGTAGCAAACACGCAACAGAAGGCAGATCCCTTCATTATGCCCGGCTATGCTACGGCACACTATGCCTGGATTTCAGCGATGTTCTTGGGGGCCATTTCCCTGGCCCCCTCTGATTCGACTTGTCATTACTTGCCATTGACCTTGCGCGTTCCTATTGTCTCCTTTCTCACCCCTGCTAGGTTCTGTCCGCGGCATTTGTCGAGCCTATGGTCGTCTTGATCCGTCATCCATCCCCTCCACCATCTGGCAGTGGGAGGGAGCTGTTTGCTGGGGGTTTTAACCCACACCCCTCTCCCTGGTCCCTTAGCCTCTTTACACACCCCTTCGCTCTGTGAACTCTGAGTACGACCCAACACAAACGCCGCAAAAAAAAAAAAAGAGGACTCGAGTGTGTCTGGACCCCAGCAGCCATTTCTTGACACAGCTCGCCATTGTCGCTATTGACGTTACACGCCCACCCCATCTCAGATGTCTCTATTTAGCTAGCTGTAGCTTGTTAGCATGGAAGAAGAGGGACCCTGGCGCTTTGGGATGGATGCTCCCGAGCAGACAATCTGTACAGGTGAAAAATTGATCGTTGCTCAACGGTCTCGCATCCATAAGTATATACGGCCCTGCCCGATCATCTGGCATCCTCCGCCCACTCTTTCCCACTTCCACGATGCAGGCCTGCATCGAGTCTTCTGCAGGCATGAGCGTCGCTGTTCCAAATTGAACATCACATATTCCCCGTCTCACCTATACCTTCCCCAATAGCCTTTGGCCATTGCTCGTCGAAGTTTCTCGTGAATCTTGCGGCACAAGCCGACATGGTTACATCTATTCAACCCTAATAGAGCAGCTTTTCTCAAGCAGCTTGCTCCCGCTCTGCACTTCTTGGATTTACGTATATATTGTACATAACCCAGGAGAGCTCGAAAGGAGAAACGGCCAAACCAGTGATTTGGTTCCACAGAAGAAATAACTGCACTTATTATTCGATCTAGCGCAACTCCCGCCACATACCTCGCAGTGGAATCAACATCTTCCTGAGTACTTGCTACAACCTTCGACTACCTCAGGCGGCATGCTGTACCAAGAGTACAGTCTGGACTTACACGAACTTATTGCTCAAATGGACAGCAAGTCAAAACATTCAATCGGCATGGCCGTAGACACGGAGACATCGGCCTATGGGAACGACGGCTGGTCCAATGTTAGTCCCTACAGTCAAAGTCCTTATGGCAATAGCCCCATGAACGAATACGCCAACTACAGCAACTCCCTTCACGGACTACCTCAAGAGACATTCTCAGCTATTCCGCCTAGCTTATCACAACCACAAAATACCGCGGTTATTCCTGCTCCCATCATCGGCCATCATCACTTGCCAATTTCTCCATGGCCCAGCCAGCTAATTAACAGCCCCGCGCCAGAAGAGAATCGCACGAGCACCCACGTGCCTATCCTCCCTGTCCCATCTAGACCAGAGTCTCCCATCGGCCGGCCCAGAGCCTCTTCGAATGAAAAGGTACGAAAGGCGCTGACCGCCGATCAGAAGAGACAAATGTGCTTGTTCCACGAGGAAAATCCCGGGACCCGACAAGCAGACATCGGAGCACGTTTCGGTGTTGAGAGAAGGCAAGTAGCTAAGCTTCTGGTTGTTGTAATTCTTACTAACTGTCACTAGTACGGTTTCCAAAGTCCTACGACAAAAAGAGCAATACCTCAAGAAAGAACATGAGATAGACCGGCTTCAGAAGAAGCTCAAAGGCAAACATCCCGATTTCGATAGAACTTTAAGTAACTACGTTCGCCGGCACATACAGCGTGGATTTCAACTCTCTGATGACGAAATTATGGAGCAAGCAAGAATATTTGCTCGCGCCAGCTCCAACACAGAGGCTATCATGAAGTGTCTCAACGATGCATGGCTCCAACAGTTCAAGCAAAAGCATAACATCAAAACTGGTCGGTTGACACGCCGAGCGTCGGAAACCAGCATCCCAGACAGGTCTTCTCGCGTGGAAACTTTATACAAGAGCCGCCGTACAGGATCATACTATGCATTGCCGCCTCCTTCACCTGCCCAACAGTTCGCACCCTTGTCTAACAGCCGGAGTGACGAAGATCTTCGCGCCGACAATGCCAATTTTGGATTCAACTATCGACCTGAAGCTTCAAGGTCGACTTCATCCTTGGTCACTGACTTCCGCGATAATACTCACTCGTCGTTCTCGAGTGATAATTTCAGTCCGACTGGAGCATTCACATTTTCTCCCGATCGAAACCAGGCTGGTTTTCAACTAGATACCAGCTTGCAGTTGCCACTGGAGTATCAAGAACAGCCAGAGGACACTACAATGTCACACGATATAGACTACCGAAATCCACATTCACGGCCAGAATCAATTACTCCTCGTCAAGTATCAAGGGCAACGATGGAGCCGTCAACGCATGGTGTAAGGATTACACCAGCACCGCCTCCCTGTCTCGACATTGCGATGGGCTCGCCTACTTTTCATCAAAATAGTAGCGGCTCCAGTCTAACTCCAAGGTCTTCTGATACTCCAACCACTACAATTTCATCTACCCCTGTAGATTCCCCTATTACCCCATCGCAAGAGGATGCCCGACGAGCTGCAAACACCCTGTTGCACTATCTCAATAGCCTGGGAAGACCGGGCAATTTTGATCAAGGCGAGTATTACACAGCCATCTCTTTAATCAGGAAGCTGCAAATACAGCAGTCCCAACCAGGAAGGCATCCGTCTACTGGCCTGTCTCGAATACCTGAAGGCGATTGTGAAGCATCAGCTTCGGGTGAGCAGTAGGCTACCACAACATGCTTCCACCAGATTTCTTTAACTGGTATCGGAGCACAAATTGAACCTCATGCGGCGTTTTGACATACATAGATGTTTATTTCTGGACTGGCTATTTCAAGTTTCCAGTCATATATACTTAGCTGGATGCAAACAAACTAACAAAAGACGGAGGCGACTCTTATTTTTACATTCTGGCAACGGAATCAAATCGGCAACGATATCTGTGAAGGTCGATCAGGAAGATCTTCGCAATTGGCTTATGCATAGTATTCATGTTTTCCATATACCTAGTTTACATTATGGCTTACTATTTGAGACCCTAATTTTCGACTTCTGCATTTGAGCAGTTGGCCAAATGACTCCGCATATCTGCGTACTTCTGTGAGTGCATGAGTTCGTTCTGTAGACTACCTTGTGGATTCCACATGCATAAACGCAAGGACCGTGGTGACGATATCGAATCACCCAGTGAACCAAGCGTTGCAACACTCTTTGTATCTAGCGACAGAGCGATTTCTGGTGACAAATAATGAGCTTGAGGCTAGCAAGGCTGCACGAGTACGTAGTGTTGAGAATGCGATTCAAGATTCAGAGCTTTCGCAACTAGACTAATGCAAAGACATGTGGGGGTATCATAATGGACGTGTGGGATGAGATGGAACGGTGTGCCAAACTATCTGCATATCACGAGATTGGGGATCAACTCAGCTGTTATTCTTAAATCTCCCAATAACGGACCTAGGTGGACAAGACCTAACTTTAGCCAAGCCGCTCTTCCCATAGGTCCATGACGCCTTTCTCTGACAGCTCCGGCATGAGACGCACGAGGACGAGCTCCAAAACGCTGTACATCAAATGCTTATTGCAGTAGTCGTCACTGATGACCATCAGCAGACCCTCCATGTCCTCCACCATGCTATTCATTAAGAGCTCGTCTTGTGAAGAAGAAGAGTCGGCAGCGCCATCAGTGTGCGAGCCGTTCCGCCAAGACCCGTGCCCGAAGTACATCTTTGCTACACGCCCAGGCAACAATCCCACGAGCGCTCTAGCCGCCCTTTGGCGTAGCTCGAGTAGCTCTTGAGCCGAAGATGGGGCGAACAAGCTGGGAGTTCCTGGCGCATTGTTGGGAAATGCTACACCACGGAGGGTCCGAAGGATGGGGGGGAGATGGGAGGGCAAAAAGAGCCATTTGATGTTATACGAGAGTAACCTAGATAGGAAGAAAAGAAATCGGGGATTAGTTAGTCTGGCCAAGCATTGTACGAAACGGGCACGCCGGGTGAAATTTTGGGGGCAGTGAGTGTAGAGGGTGTGTAGACAATGCTAGGAGGGTAACATGGCGTCTGGTACGCGGAATCGTCTGATGGGCTACAATCATACAGGTCAGGTTCATCACTCCTGTTGGCCCAAGCCGGATCAAAACTAGCAGGGCTTTGACCGCCTCGCTAGCACAATGACACTGTCGACATGGGGGCGGGGGGGGGGCCTCCTCCGTTACTGTATCTTGCAGGCATTGGGGTTTGAAAGAGGGGTACCTTGAGCTGAGTCCATTGGAGTCGTGATAACCGGCCATCAATGCAAGGTACAAAATGACGTGCGTCCTGCTAGCAATGCATGCCTGTAGCTGCATATGTTGCACAACCTCGCAAGCGGTCAAATGAAGCCCATGATACCCGTGAACTAGGTCTCGGGTTGCGTATAGTAACAACCTTTCGAGGCCTAGGGACAATGGCTTTGTGACTGCGAAACGCCTTTGGCTGTAGTAGTGGGAAGGCAGGGCCCGGATGCTGACCCATTCTGCGGCACGGCGCGAGAGCTGTGTGAGGAGTGCAAAAGTTCGCGACTTCGTGAGCAGCACACACTAGACCCGCTTGGAGCAAGCCCCATTTCAAACTCGGCGCGTAAACCGATATTAGCGACGTATGGTTGGATGGTTGTGGTCAAGGTTGGGCCACTATAACGATCGGTCGGGGCCTAGTTGGCCTCTCGGCCCTTCCATTGGCTAGCGTGATGGAGAGCTAATAAGCCAATCTGGAGACGCCTGTACGACTGGCAAACAGCCAGGCTCTGCCATGGTACGCGCACCAGGAAACAATGGTCCCTTTCTCTACAGAAGCCTCTTGTAGCCCTGCGATTGTATCCGTGCCGAGCTGGTTCGTGCTATGCCTAGGCCGAGCAAATTTGTCAAGTGACGTAGCAGGACGAGTCGCTTTTAGCTCGCCCAGAGGGCGCCACAATGTCTGGTAATTCAAAGCCGATCAAGTGACATTGGTGCCATGCGAAGTGTAATCCGTAGAGTGGATAAAGATGCGCGAAATAAAAGGGATGGGCAGTCCAGTGAGAAATGATGAGGGGGGGAGTGAACGGAGAAAGGAAACACCTCCAAGCTTACCTGTCAAAGGCACCATCTAGCCTGGCAACACGCCCTGGCCCATCCATGGCTTGATGTTGCACGAGAGAGAGGAAGCCACTGAGCCAGGGCATCCTAGAGCTGAGCTCCAACAAGTTGCTGGCACATTGCCAAAGCTTGAAATCTAAAATAGGGACTTTGTCGCCGCTGCTCGTGCCGGCCTTCTTCTCGGTCCGGTCCGCCGGCTCATTTGATGAAATTTCCACTAATCGCGACGGCAATGACGAAGACATGACCAGTGCGCCAATAAATGTGCGCAGAGAGGATAGGAGCACGATCCCTGTGTGCAAGATGGCGAGTACGACCGTCTGCATCGACCACTTTGCGCCTTTCGGCGAGGTTGGTAGCGTAGTGTTTGGTCTGCTGGAGCCTGACACTATACGCTGTGCAGCCCTTGTCTTTTGTGTCCCAAGTACTCGAGCAGCTATACAAATGCATTCGTAAAGTAGCCATGGTTGCGCCGCTTTGTTGGCAATACTATTCCCTATGATGAGTTCCGAGAATATTTGCTCCACGAGGGCTGTTAAGCAAGGGTTCTCGAGATCTTCCGTAGGAAGTAAGATGGCCAAAATCGCCTGCACAAGGAGTTGCCTATATGCCCGCTCGTTTTCCGATTGTTCTTTTATTGTTGCGGCGTCTTCATCTTGTGGAACTGGGCTAAGCTGGGGCAGCGGGCACATGGAATGATAGGTTACTCGCAAGTTTGTTTGCACCGGTGGTTGCGATATAGGTTGAAGACTTGTACGATATGCTAACAATGCGCAAGATTAGTCTTTCAGCTTTTCGGTCTCCGTGTTACATATTGGCTGCTCACCAGTGATATGGCGGTCAAGAAGATCCGGAATCTCATCGAGCACGAGGCTCTCCAAGTCGACTTTCCTGAATCGCTGTTCTAGAGCCCTTGTACAGTGGGCTATGATGTGTATGATCTCCGCAACAAAGGTCTCGTCTGGCGTTATCTTGTTGTACCAGTTCTGGACGAATTCCTTCATTATAATTGCTAGGAGGGCGTATAGCTGTAGGTCCACGTCGTTTCGACTCGTCAACGGCGGAAGAACCTCCTCAATAGGCGTCATGACTTCCCGATTCTTCTCTCTCAATGTCTGAGGACACAGAACCCTTCGAATAAACATTGTTGTTGCTCGGTCGGAGAGGGGATCGACGGCGTTATGGCGAGCGCCGCGACGGCCTTCCACCGCCTCATTGGAGAGACGGTCGCCCCCCTTTGGACGTGTGGGCGGACTCATCGCTCGCTGAGGAATACGGTTGTCTGGTATTTCATTTTCAGCAAAGTGCGGCGGCGTCAATGTCACCAATTGCCGAGATCGAGTAACGGATGACGTTGAGGTTAAGTTTGCGATCAGAGCTGCAGGGAGACACAGCTTCTTGAGTCGTGCAATAAACCCGCCCACCTGAGCTTGAACCGTGCGCTGGCGCTGCAGCGGCCCGCCCCGCCTAACAGGCACCCTGACGGCGGTGCATTAATGCGCTGTACACTGTATTAATTCCAGATGCAGATGCCCAGATCTAAGCACCACGAGCCGTTTGGAATTGTGCAAATCTTGCAGCATCCATTTTACCGGAACCAATTCATCCAGGGAGAACTTCAAAGACTACCCTGTAGGGCTGTTGCTCGGCATAACTCCGTCCTGTATTTAATCACGGCATCTTCATGCAGCTCCTCGGATGTTGACATCAACAGTACAGTTTGCCCTGACGAGGCATGTGATTTTCTCGCCCCAACAATATAGGAGATCTATTTTAGAACTGGTAATGTACATAGTATTACAATGGGTTTTCTATGCAAACACGCGTTACTGAGAGACTGTGCAACAGCACTGCATCAGGCCGTGGCGGGTTCCTACTCATTCCTCGTAGCAGTCTCGTACCTAAGATGAATTAGCATCACAATGTAACGTCGTCAAACTTTGCAACATACCTCTTGCCTCTGAATGCCCAGACGCCCCAGTTGCCACATGTAACGTCTTGGGGATCCGCATCGTTCAAGTCCCATCGCAAACTGCGGAATCGATTCTCTCCAGGTTCGAGCAAAACGTCGAACTCGCCGCGGGACTTCTCCCTAACCCACTCAACATCCCGCTCCAAATCAAACTGTGTGTATCCAGTGCTAATAATTGGCACCTTGGTTTCGAGCAAGAGAGGGAGCGTGTCTTCCCATTCGTGACTGCTGGCAGGATGTCCAAGACCCGGGTGGAATAGGACAAAACAGTCAAAGTACGGGTCGTACGGAGCGAAGTAACCAGTCTTGTGAATAGTGTGGTAATAGTCCACAATCGTGCTGATCTTCATCTTATACCAAACTCGGTCTTCAACGATGGCGCCGTATGGGTTGGAAGGAGTGCGCTCTGGGAGAGGGAATTCATCGTCTCGGTTCGCCATGCTCTCGGGGCCAATCATGATGAGATGTATTCTGGACTCTGGGAACAAATGCGCAAGCTGCACCCAGGTGGATCTCGGCAAGGAAGACTCAGCTCGAGCACCCAACACAAACAATCTCACCGGGGGAGGTTCGGGTCGCAGCTGATTTACTCCAGCGCCACGACCAGATCTTCCTGGGTGGAGGTTATATCGAAGAGCTATGGTTATTAGCGGCTGTTGTCACAGTTACAATACATCCGGCTTACCGCTGAAACTTTTCAGACCCTCTGCAGTCAAGCGGCCTCCAGCTTGCATGTTGTAGGGACTCAGCTCATGCAAGACGCTACCAACAGTAATGGGATACGTCAGTAGTCGAGTGATTTGCCTCATTCCCCTGTCAGAATCTACGGCATTAAACTCTCTGGTGTACATGAATGTATCCCAATTCGTCATGTTCACGGCCGCATCGTCTAACTGCAGGTCAGGAAGATTCGCTTCGTGGAATACGCGACCCGATCTTAAATCGTGGTCGTCTTCGTTGATTTGCCTGAGAGTATCACAGACTTCCAGGTGCTTCTCGTAGTCATCCATCCAGTGCCCTTCACTGCAATACACTGGAAGTCCGCAGTCCGGGCATTCGAAGTCAACATGGGCTGGTGGCATGGTGCCAGCTGACACTTCAACATCATCGGGCTTGGGTGCAATCGTTGGAAGCTTCGTCTGCTGGTGGTCGGGATGTGGGCAGAATGCGTGCTGTCTCATGAATGCCGCGCGACGGCGAAACTCAGGGACGGGGGAGGTCGAAAACGGATGGAAAAGGTCATCCTGGGAAAGCTTGACGGACGATTTGGGCCCCGGCGCAGTCGTATCTGAGCTTTTAACAGCACTGGAGGTAAAGTTTCGGCTAGAGATTGTCGAAGCCTGGGTAGCACCTATGTTGGAGGGATTCTTGTCACCTCCAGAGCAGCTTGAGATAAAACGGACAGAAAGCCGTGCCAATTGAATGTTTGGCTGGCGTAGAGCTTGCCTGCGGACCAATAGAGAGCAACGCCCACATACACTGTGAGCTGCTCGCCGCAGCGCTGGTTCCATGATGCAATGTAACCAATTTGGCACTGTTTGAGTGGTTACAGCATACAGGCGAAATGTGATGTCGGCGGAAGCAATCTCGCAATAAAGCTGGGCCCACTACGGCCTCTCGCATTAACTTTCCTCCCGTAGTCATTATTGTAGCTTCGGGCAGCAAATAAAATTTAATCCAAGCAACCTCGACAGACAGACACAAACACTTTGTTGTCGGCAGCGACAATGGTAGAATTATGATACTCTATGATTGAGATTGATAACCACAGTCAGGAGCACAATATTTGTTGAAGGTAAGCGAATTTGTCTTTATTCTCCCCTTCCCACAACATGTACATGATGAGAACACGGGAACCTACGTCCACCAGGATCATGAGGCTTTCTTACGCATTTTTTCCAATTGTTCCTACTGAAATTGCACAAATTTTATCCAAAGCTTTACATTCTTTCTTTACATTGGCCAAAACTAACAGGCTATAGAGTGAATTTAATGCCACAACAATCAGTCCACCTCAATTCCGACCCAAGAAACTGCCTTGACCGATCTTCCCTCGCCTCGACATCCCGCGAGGGTGTTTGTTTTCCCACTCTTCGTCAGCGAAATGTGCTTCCACTGCTGCGTTGAGATTGTACCCAGAATTTTCTAGATATAAACGTGCAATATCGTAATCGGCAACCTTGCTGGTCGTCATGAACCAACGAATCTTCTGTTTACGAAGCTCCTCATCCTCGCCCTCGACAGGTCGCGGAGACAGACTCACGCCACCACGATAATAATCGCCCGGAATTAATATCGTTTTTCGACCAAGTAATAAATGGTCACTAGCGATGTTGTTCTTTTGTCTAAGCGCCGCGGCAGGAACGCCGTATCGTAGTGATAATGATGTGATACTGTCATGATCATGATTTAAGAAATGGAGTGTGTCATCCACATGCTCTTTCTCATTATATTCATCGCTCATTGTGCTAGAGGGTTCACGTTGGTTCCCATCTGTATTTGATCTTGAGTACGGCGGTGGAGGGTTGGAGTCACCGTTGACGTTCGAGTTCGCCGTGTAAGATGGAGGTGCCTTCAAACCCTGCGGCAATGAACTGGGCTCGCTCGAGACTTGACAGTATGGACAGTACAGTTCAAAGCGCGGGTTTTCCTATGACAGTCAGAAAGCTAAAATGCATGTTCTCAACAGGACTCACATGGAGACAATCGCCACACATCATTCTCGGGCAGCATGGCAATCTGCGCCCTACAGAAGGGCCTTTATAAGCTTTCTCGGGCTTTTCATCGGGCGCTGGGTTTAATACCGTAGCACAAGTGCAGCAAACTTCCATGTCGTTGCATGAGGACAAAGAATGATGATTGTACTAAGATACCGACGCCAGAGTTGAGGCGTGTGACAAGTAGAGGGTGAGCTGTCGGCCAATCACGTTATGTACATTGTAGATCGACCACTCCAAGCATGAACTACAGCAAAACATAACTGCGGCTAAGTATCAGCCTATAAAGTAATTGTTGGAATAAGTTATATATCGATTCAAAAAAAAAATCCCCAGATGGCATGCAAACAAGGCTCATGGGCAGTCAGGGTTATAGCAATGCTAGACAGCTTTGCCCCGCTGACGCAATAAAGCTGTCGGGCAACATTTTTAGTCGCCGCCAAACATTTGCCTGCGACTTCACGACCTTCACAAGCTCAGCTACTTACATCCAACGATATCGTTTTCCCTGTCACCAAACCCGCTTGAACCGAACTACATCCTTGAATTCGAACATCAAAGCCGATGATTATATGAAACCGCAGCTTTCACCATGAATAACCCGGGTCTGGCATTTGGCCTGAATCTTACGAAGAAGAGTACATCCTCGAAACCCTCCCGGCCTGTCAATCGAAAACCAATGTTCGGAGGAGATGGCGAATCTGATGATGATGGCGCTCCCGATACATTAGACGGAACTAGGGGGGGATTAACGATCCGACCGGGGATACCCTCTTCACAACTGGAAAGGAAGAAGTCGAAACCAAAGGGCGTGCTTACAGAGCCGCCCAAACTCAAGTCCAAGACTACTCCAAGTTCAATGTTTGGAGATCTTTCCAGCTCTTTATCATCAAGAAAAAACGCTGAGGCGGCGGCCGAATTAGACGCAAGCGTGTACGAATATGACAACGTCTATGAATCATTCAAACCAAAGAAAGAAGTCAAACCTGAAGACGGAGAACGGAAGCCTAAATACATGCGAAATCTGCTGCAAGCTGCCGAAGTTCGAAAACGAGATGCGCTGATTGCTGAGGAAAAGAAGATCGCAAGAGAGCGTGAAGCTGAAGGCGACGAATACGAAGGGAAAGAAAAGTTTGTTACGGAGGCATATAAGAAACAGCAGGAGGAGAATCGAAGGATAGAGGCGGAAGAGAAGATGCGAGAGGAGGAAGAGGCCAAGAAGAACGAAGGGGGTGGCATGTCTGCCTTTTACAAGAAGCTATTGGACAAAGATGAACAAAGACATGCTGATAGTGTAAAGGCTGCCGAAGAGATGGCTAGGAGAGGGCCAGGCGATGATATCGAAAATAATAAAGAGCAAGAGGATCAAGATCAAGATAAATCGGACACATCTCGAGCGAGAGAGTTGAACGAAAAAGGGGCTTCGGTAGATATCAACGAAGACGGCACTGTCGTCGACAAGCGCCAACTCCTCAGAGGTGGCTTAAACCTTGGCGCGAAGAAGAAGACCGCCGTGCAGCAGGATCCCCAATATGACCCCAGGAAGGAAAAGAAAGATAATCATAACCCACATCAGTTTGGCCGCAAGCAAGCCATGCGAGAGCGTCAGTCGCAGATGATGGCCGAGCAACTGGAGCAGTCTATGAAGAGGTCTTTACAAAACGAGGAAACTCAACGAGCAGAAACAGAGCGAGCAGCAAAGAGTCGCAAGACAGAAGGCGAAATTTCAAGTGCAAAGGAAAGATATCTTGCCAGAAAGAGAGCTGCCGAAGAGGCCAAGAAGAATGGCGCTTTGTAGCACAATATAGGATACCCGCTACTATACATCAATGTCCCGATGGTTTTCAATTGAATATTCCAAAAACAAAAACTAAACGGTAACGGTAATGGAGTTTACAGCTTGCCATTGGTGCGCTGTATTACCTGCTGCAAATAGGAAGTAGAATTGTCAAATTCCAGTCATAGGAAGCCCCAAGGAGACGTGGAACCTATGCGTTCTGCAGAAGTGAGATGAAAAGTCGTTTGATTTCCTCTATAAACCTGTTATACATTTCTATTCCATTCCATTCTTATTATACAGTTACAGTTACAGTCACAAACTGCTCGCACTTAATCACCGTTCTCGTTTCATCGCTTAGTGGTTGCCTGACTCTTGTCGTATTCTATTGATGTAGGCAGAGTTGACTTGGTTCCAAGCAGCCATGTACTTCTCCATGCATGTCGTCATGCAGGTCTGTTCGCTGCTAGAGAGAGAGCTACCAGGCTTAGGGACGCACTTCTCGAAGCAGTTCTCTTGCAATTTCTACTCGGAAAAGAAGCTAGTCAGTGCTTGGCCTTGACAGGAAGTGCACAATAAGAAAGGCTGGCGCATACCTCAATGAGAACGCGAGCATTGGCAAGGTTCGCTTCGCTTTGAACCTGCTTAATAACAGCTTGTTTCACGGCGCTTGAGTCCATAATATCGACGTGATCTTGTTGGTGATGAATCACAATTGACTGCTGGGAAATGAAGACGCCAAAAATTGAGTCGGCCAGCAGAGAAAAGATTCACTGACGTACTGTGGAACCTTGACGCCGACACAGCGCTGCTATTGGACAGCAGCCCCTAAAAAGCTGTGGTGTGGCTACGTGGCGGTGCGGTATGGGGTAAAAGCGTGGCGCCCAACGTCAAGAGGACAGCTGTGCGAGCTAGGGGCTTTAGCATCAGATCGTCCACGGATCCTTTCAACCACGCTCGTTTGAACACATCTTCGAAAATCACACAGCTACCACGACGCGGGATTAGTCGAGGCCCTATAGCTAGAGTGCAGATACCTGACTGGATTCCCAATTCCACCTTTGCAGCTAGGGGATTATCCAATCGCATTCGCTACTATCATGTGGTTCTCTTCCCTGTCTGCCCTGCTCGTTGGAGCATTGGCCTGGACTGCCAAGGCAGACGACTCGGACGTTAGACGCATATCGGTGTGTACAACAGTGTTTATTATCGTAGGCGCCGGTTCGGATAGCTAACAACTTCTTTGCAGCTGAGGACACATACGCTCGAGCAGGTTCGTTCCGCTAGAAAGACAAGGGCACGTGAAAAGTAGAAATTGTACTGACATAAAGGGATCTTCAGCCTTATCTCGATTCTGATATGCAAAGCCGATGGTTTGACTTTGGAGGAGACACCATTATCCGAGCAGACTCGTAAGCAATAGAGCGATTCACATTGATGCGTGACTGGCGCTAACAAAACGGCTAGCTACATCCGACTGACCTCCGACCGCCCGTCGCAAGCTGGATGGCTGTTCTCTCGTGTACCTCTCACCGCGACCAACTGGGAGGTAGAGGTTGAATTCAAGCTGACTGGCAAGAACCAACTCTACGGAGATGGACTCGCTATGTGGGTGACGAGGCAGCGTGGGGTCCAGGGCGACGTATTCGGAAGCACCGACAAATTCGAGGGTCTTGGTATTTTCATTGACACATACAAGAACAACCGACCTGGAGTCGTGTTCCCCTACGTTATGGCTATGTTCGGCGATGGCCAGAAGTCCTATAACAAGAACGATGACGGCAAGGATGGAGAGTTTGCTGGATGCTCCGCTCGAGGCATTCGCCACGCGAGTGTCCCAACCAAGCTTCGCCTCACGTACTTCCAGGACAAGCAATTGAAGCTTGAGATTCAGTACAAGAACGAGGATGAATGGACACTCTGCTTCGACAACGACCGCCCACCAGCCATTCCCAACATCGCCTACCTTGGATTCAGCGCCGAGACTGGTGAACTGAGCGATAACCACGACATCATTTCCGTCAAGGCATATAACCTGTACGCCAACCCTGGATCTTCTGGCCGCTCGACCACCAATGGTGGCAAGCCCAACCGTGGTGGATCTAGCAAGGCTTCTAGCCAAGGCGGCTCATGGACCTGGTTCTTCACCAAGGTCATCCTGCTCTTTATTGCAGTTGCTGCTGCGTACGTTGGATTTACCGCTTACCGTGCGCGCGCCAAGAGCCACCGCTTCTAATTTCTGGGTTTCTTTGCTTTGTGATGGATGAGCGATGAACACTCCTTTTCCTTGTTATTCCCTTTTTTTTTTTGCACAGTGCATTTGGCAAGCCTGGCTCAGGGAGGAGTGTAAAAGGGTGGGGGAGAGGGAGAATACAGGTTTAACACATGGGACAATGTCTTTTTCTTTGTAGTCTTGAAGTTGAGCAAAATAGGAAAGACAATTTTGAAATGTAGTAATTTGTCCAGAGTCCAGCGAAAAACGGTTCCCAAATCATCTGTTGTGCACGGCTCTGGTCGCTAACAGTTAACTGGGGTAATGCTAAGACCTGTTGGGCGGGCAAGAAGATTTGCGTAGAAAGCCAATATAAGAGGAAAGAGGAGCATTGTTATCGTTAGCAATAGAAATATTTTCAGTCACAAACCGGAAAAGTCAATGGGGGAGTTAGCCTTAGGATGCAGCTTTGTACTTGTTAAACAGTGCCGGGTAGTGAAGGACCGGGAACAGACTACCACGTTTTTGGATCGATTGGCGAGAATGGAGAGGGAGGTGGACAGGCTTGCCTTGCTTCGCTTCCTGTCCACAATTTGCAGATGGAAACCCAAAAATGATGGGAATATCAGAGTACCAAGGTAGGATAGTTGGAAAACACAGCGGCAAAAAGCCCGTACCGCTTATTATTCGTGAGAACAAGACGGCTATGGCGAGCGGACTATGAGCGACATGGCTACAGGGCTTTGTCCGGAGGGATTCTTTCTAAAACACAGTGGTTCATACCCACCCACTTTCTCGACTTGACTTTATTTGATTTGCCGTTGTTGCATCACGGGCAACGTCTTAAAGATAGCGTGAAGATTCGCCTAGTATCGTATTATCTCATTTTTTCACACCAGTTCTCTATTTCAACTGAATCGCATATTTCTCTTCTTTTCTTTCTTATCGCCTGCTACTGTAGTTGGTCGGGCTGATCATGTAATCACGCCAGTTCCATCTGGCCCCCGCTCACACTAGGTTTACAGCTGTAGTGTGATAGAATACTGGTACTGTACCTACATTAGCGGGCTTCAATTGACCGAGACCTAGAAGAGCTCAAAGCAACATTATCCAGATTTTTGTGTTGTTTTCAAGAAAATGTCTTTAATACAATCGAAATAAGTTGAAGCTTCAATAATGGAAACAGGGGCGAATGGTGCCAAAAAAAAAACCAGCATTAACGAACAATGCCATCTGTCGCACTGGTTTTGCTCAGCTGGATCTAAAGTACGAAAGCGTCATTCCAACGACTGAACCCATCCAGCAAGCTTCACCGATCAAACTGGGGAAAAGAAGTCGGCACCACGAGTGCCCTGAAAAGGAAATCTCATACAATTTATTTACCGTGTTCGAGCAATTGAAAGCAGAGCAATTCCCTGAATCACAAGCCACAGGGGACCGTGTGTACCACCGCACAAATCACACATCCATCTGGCAGCTTAGGGTATCCATCCGCCCACCCACGGCGCTATCTTGACCATCAGTACATGCACGCACATGCCCAGACAACTCAACATTTAGCACCTTGAGCACTGACTGCTCTCGTGCAGCAGCAGCGACAGCATTGCCCATCTAGGACCCCCCCAAAACTCTTTTTTTTTGGGTGGTGGTGCACAGTGAAACCCATCAAGGCCGCAATTGGAATCCAAAGCCACCCTCCCACTTCCCTGGTGGAGCAACTCCTCGACCTCCCCCGCAGTCCTTCAATCTAAAGCTCTCGCTCGCACTCTTTCTCTCATCCCCGTCCAATTGACCTGTTTTCCGAACCAAGCTCTTGCCAACAATTCTACCTTTTTGTCCCGTCTACCTAGAGACCGGTTACTTGTCGAATCTAGCGTCTTGATACCTGTCTTCTTACATCTCGACGCCCAACCCCCCCTTCCATTCAGAGTCGAGACGTCACCGAAAAATAGACGCTGCAACACCGTCGCAACCACTGGTGTCTGGGCACAGCTTTTTTCGCCCACCGTCTCTTTTCCCTGTCGCCACAAGCGCACACCCGCTGGGCTACTCAAGCCGCCCATTTTATCCAAAAGGGTTAATCATTCACCTGCCTTATGCCTAGCTTTGGAGGATTTCTTAAAAAGAAGCGGACGAGGGAGGGCAATTCCGACCCGTCATCGTCCAACCCCACCAGCCCTGTAACTCCAACAGCTTCCCGACCTTTCGATCGTTCATCCCTGTCGCGCGCTCGTACCTCTAGCTCGGCACAAGCAGGAGCTGGTGCTCAGCTTGCACAGGCCTCGACTGCATCTACCACTGCCTCGCAACCACAGCAACACCAGCAGCAGGCACAAGCCGCATCGGAGAAGCTTCAGCAACAACAGCAGCAGCAGCAGCCATCGCAAATGAATCCCAACAATAACATTGCCGGCTCTGGCTTTGCTGCGACAACCGGCGGCGGCAATGATATCCAGAATCTTCCTACGTTGAACAATCTTATGAACCCTCAGCAGCAACAGCAACAACAGCAGCAGCCTGGATCCGTCAACAACTTCTCTACCGCACCGTACCCTGCCCTCATGGGCCAATCGAACCCACACCTTGCCAATGCTAGCCCGGGAACTGACCCTGAACAATTAAAGCAGCAGCAACAACAGGCCCATCCTGTGCCGACGATGCAACCCCAACAGCAGCAACAACAAGCTGTGTCGGGCCAGTCGACACCCCAAGGTCACGAACAGTCTGGTCAAGTAGCACAGGCACGCGCTACCAAAGGCAAGTACTCACTTGGTGACTTTGATATACTACGTACGCTTGGTACTGGTAGTTTTGGCCGAGTTCACCTTGTTCAATCAAAGCACAACCAACGCTTTTACGCCATCAAAGTTTTGAAGAAGGCCCAGGTCGTCAAAATGAAGCAGGTAGAGCACACCAATGACGAGCGCCGAATGCTTAGCGATGTGAAGCACCCATTTTTGATCACGCTATGGGGAACGTTTCAAGACTGGAAAAACCTGTACATGGTCATGGACTTTGTTGAAGGTGGAGAGCTCTTTTCGCTATTGAGAAAGTCTGGAGTATGTTGCCCCTTCTCTCATCTTAACTGCAATCTACAAGGCTAACAACTGTGTAGCGTTTTCCAAACCCAGTCGCTAAATTCTACGCTGCCGAGGCCACCTTGGCCATTGAATATCTGCATTCCAAGAATATCATTTACCGAGACTTGAAGCCAGAAAATCTGCTTCTCGACCGCCACGGACACCTCAAAATCACGGACTTCGGATTTGCCAAGAGAGTCCCGGACAAGACTTGGACCCTTTGTGGCACTCCCGACTACCTTGCTCCCGAGGTGGTCTCTAACAAAGGATACAACAAATCTGTAGACTGGTGAGTTCTTTGCACGGGATGAAATGGAGCTTCTTGACTTGGCTAACATATTTCAGGTGGTCGCTTGGTATTCTGATATACGAAATGCTCTGCGGATACACCCCATTCTGGGACAGCGGCTCGCCAATGAGAATATACGAGAACATCCTCAAGGGCAAGGTCAAGTATCCCGCATATGTTAATCCAGACGCACAAAATCTCCTGGAGCGATTGATCACAGCAGACCTCACCAAGAGATTGGGAAACCTGTACGGCGGCTCACAGGATGTCAAGGGGCATCCGTGGTTCGCAGAGGTCACCTGGGACAGATTAGCACGCAAGGACATCGACGCACCATATACTCCGCCCGTCAAAGCAGGTACTGGTGACGCTAGCCAGTTTGATCGATACCCCGAGGACCCCGACAAATATGGCTCATCAGGTGGAAATGACGAGTAGGTTTATTCTTGGAACATGAGACGCGTTTCAGTTGCTAACTGGCTACAGATTTGGACATTTGTTTACGGAGTTTTAAATTATGACTTGGCTTGGATTTCTTGGATGAAACGACAATAGCTGTATGAAATGAATGCTGGGCATTGAACGACTTGAGTGGCGGGGCCATGCAACATCCATGTAGAAGGCGAGGAACATTCTTTTGGGGCATGTCTGGCAGGGTTGATGAATGACTGTGAAGCTTTCCTTTGTGCGTTCGCGTTGTCTTGCTTAACGAAGTTTATTGACGAGAAAACCCGAAAATTTTCAAAAAGGACTGGGACTTGGTTCAGGTAGAGAAAGACGACTTTCACGTCGATCTTCCCTGTATACCAAACAGAGGCAGCAGTTGTATGAGGCGTACATTATGATTATTATTACCATTTCGTTAGCAAGCCCCTTTGAGCATGTACGATTGACCGAAGCTTATTGAGTACCGATAACCCAGTGAATGTCTGCGCGTCACTACAGCGCTGCAAGCCCCAGCAAGATGTAATGCGTTGTTCATTTACCAGCCACCGTGATCGTCAGGCGGCGCTACGCTGCAGCACACCCCGGCTCACTACCAAAAAAAAAAAGAGATTACCCTCCTGGCCAGCGACCTACATAATTTTAGCATACGAGAGGCAGCCCGTTGAATCCAGGAGTAAATTTGGAAGTCTTGCCAGCGTTGTTTAGCGTATCACTTGTCCAATAACGAGTCGACATACAAGCAGCGGCGACAGGGTCAACTCCTTTGATCTCATCTGAGCCGCAATAGGAGGAGACGGGCCGGAGCGAAACAGAACGAGTGGATCTGGGCGCCGAGAGGAAAAAGAAAACGCCAAGATGGACGACTACATGTTTCGACACTATGTCAACGAGTGCAGAGAAGTCAGGGAATCGACATCGTATCTTGAGATATTGAATTACTCAGTAAGATGACTCCCAATGTGACGGAAGCGAGCGGCGCGCGAGGCGTTGTGAGAGCAATGAGTGTTGACCAACCAAGGACCCGTTTTACAATACATGCGAGGAGCACTCATTGACCGACGATGAGTTTGAGAATTTCCTCAACAGAAGAGTAAGTTGAACTTGTGATAGGATAAATGGTTTGTTGCCAAGAAAGTGACTAATGCTGGACATAACAGGGTGCCTTTGCGCCGGCGGAAAACATGAAGGAAGGGTGCAAGTTGGTCAGCGGTATTCGATTAGTGTAAGATACATGGGGTTTGGTTTGTAAAGGTTATTTTGAGCAACTGACGATGGGAATTTAGGGTGCAAAGTAACGCAAAAGACAATGACACGTTCATGTCAAAGGTAATTTCGTTACCGAAGGACTCGTATGAGAGTATGGTGAGAACGTTGAAGCTGCCCTTTAGAGGAATCGAGACAACGGCAGTTGTTGGACCGTTCTTCTGGTCAGCGTTTGATCAAGATGACGATGAGCCACATTTGCGTAAGGGTTCAATGAGTTGGATATGGGATTGCCCAGACACTAACTGAAATAACAGATATCTTGCATCGCAAATCAGACGTGCGCAAGAAGGGAAAGACAAGAGGTTGGGAGATTATGCTCTCGCACTCCTTCAACGATGGCATCACAAGCGGCTTCGTCAAGGGCACGCCTAGCTCAGACATTGAACAGGCTCTTAAGCATCTGAAAGCATGTGCTGCACAAGCTGGCCATCCCATGCTGCTGCCCCTCATTGTTCTATCATATGACTTGAGTCCTGTCAATGACCAAAAGCAGCGCGAAGCAAGAGATTGGCTTCGTCGGTTGGAAAACGCAGTCTCTATGCGTGAGGAAGTGATTGAGCACGAGCGATACTCTGATGATGGTTTGCTTGAAGTCGATGGCCTGAGCAGAGACTTGGTCGAGTGCCATGGCACAGTGATGTGGAAACGACCACAGGCATACATGGCTTTGGCGATCGAAATGGAGCGGGCCATGGCCAAGTTTCACGAGAAGTGGTCTGTTGGGCTCGGCGCCGGGGCCAAGACTGACGAAACCAAGACGATTGATAAGTTGCATCGCAGCATGTTGGCCAGATTGGACTTTTACAAGGTCAAGTTGAAGGGGCTGCAGAATTACATCCACATCACCTTGGAGCGACTCAAGGTGCAACGAGAAGCGGTACGTCGTTGTCTATCTTGATAGCATTTGAACGATCCAAACTGACTGCGGTAGTTGTACAACATCATGTCCCAACGAGAGGCAAGATTAAACCTCGAAATTGCCGGAGAGCAGCGCAGAATCGCCCATGCAAGCAAACGCGACAGCACAGCCATGAAGACCATTTCCTTGATGGGAGCTCTTTTCCTACCAGGAACGTTCCTAGCCTCTGTGTTTAGCATGACCTTCTTCAACTTCCAATCTGGTATGTATTTGTTCCAGATTCGCATATTATGGGTTTTTTCCCCCAGACTGACAGTATAGATGCCAATCCGGTTGTATCTACCGATTTATGGATTTACTTTGCAGTCACGGTGCCCATAACCGCGGCCATTGTCGCCTCATGGACGTGGTACGATCGACGACGCGAGGCACAATATAAAAAGGATGATGATGTCCTCGAGGAAGATATCGAAAAGATGGAGAAGAACATCATGACACACTTGAGGAAGAGGACTATGAGTAAAGCCCATACTTGGAATACAGTCAGCCCTCCTCCACGATGAGGAGACATAAATTGCATACGGTTTGCGTTGAGAAGCTTATAAAGCCAGAGACGATTCATGAATATCACGACCAGATAGATACAGAAGCCAAATTGAACAGACAGTTATTTATTGCTACAAAAACGAAAAAAGTAAATTGTCAATTGTGACGCCTATCCAAAAACTCCTAATAATGCCTTGCCCGATATTTTACAGACGAATCTGTCCGCCTTGTCCTTCGCCACCAAACCAGCGTCGAATATCGTTGTCGTTGCCTTGTCTCGAAGGTGAGCCACCTGCTTGGTCGTCGCCGCCCATCCACTTTGGCTTTTTAATCCCTGACCCGATATCCTGGAGCCACTTCGGAGTCTCTATCGTGTCAAAAGTGTTTTTCATCCTGTGTCCTAATATTTGCAGCAAATTGTCATCTTCCGGCGCCTCATCAACATACATCGTTATCGTTCGGTTAGTCTGGCCATGGCGCGGCACAGAAGAACCGGTGTTGCGTGTTCCTGCAGCGCCGCCCTGAACAGGCGGTACGGACAGGACAGGTGTATTTCGACCAACGCTGCCACCAGCAGCCTCCAATCTCGAAAACAATTCGTCACGCCTGCGAATGGACTCTCCTCCAAGTTCCCGCTCAATAAGGTCGCGCCCTTCTCGCCATGACCCCGTGCCGTACCCAGTGGTATTCTCTTCGTCATCCATGAGGTCTGCCCCCACAAACAGTCGCTTCATTTTTCCATATAAACCAAACAGCGTTGCGAAGACAGGGAATAAGAGGAAAATTGGGAACCAGTCATCGAATCGTTGGCCGAGAGGGGTCAAGTTAATCAACTTGCCCAAAAACTTGTAGAACGTCGTCTTTTCGTATACGCTGCTGGATAAGAATGTCATGAAGTTGTATGCCAGTGGAATGCTGAGCTTTGCGACTTGAGTAGCATACCAGAAAGCAGACTCAAAAGATGTGTTGCGTCTCACCAGTCCTCGGCCCCGCCAAACTTTTACTTCGGTCATGGAGATGAGCGCCGCGGCGCACATGTAGCAGATCCAGAACGCAGAAATCACTTGACCTGCGAAACCTACCTCAGCTTTGTCGCCTACCCAGTGATGAATGACGCTAAGGCGTATAATTGACAACTTTGGAAGTGGAAATTTCACAACTTCTGACCAGACAATGCAGGCTGATGCGACAGCCAGAAAGCAGCCGAGACCGGTCCGCAGGTACGGAGCTACATGGAAATACAGCACATAGCGCTGGTAAGGCGACAAGATATTGGCCTTGTCCCAGAAGCCAGCATGAGGAGAGGCTGCACCAAAATCAAGCTTCTTGGACGCACCGGAATCAAGGATTGCTTGCGTCCGCGCCGCGGCAGATACTAGGTCATTCCACTCGCTAATGTATCGTGATCTCGCATATCTCGCCCGAATGAGTCGCCGTGTTAAATCTGCGAGGTATTTCTGTGTGATAACGGTGGGTATAATCCGTTCTCTGCTCTCGGTAACGGGGATTGTCGTACGCGGCCGATTTTCTGGAAGGTTCGCAATATCCTGAAGCTCCTCGATCCAGTCTCTGAATTCAACAGCGCTACCAGTCCCTCTGCGTCCTAGCTCAGTAACCTGAGCTTCAACCTCTTCAAGGGTGATGGATGAGTCCTCCATCTTCTCATAAGCCCGGGGAGCTTTATTTTGAAGTCGTCGCAATCTGCCGCTCAGGCTAGAGTCTCGAAATAGTTGACGTGGAATAGATACCAAGCCATGTCCCATAAGATATATTGCCAAGACAAGACCGAATCCGTAAGCTAGAGCCATGACTACACCTTTCATGGCGGTTAGCTCTACCTTGTATGATACAAACACGTACACAAGGCCGATTACTGAAGCCCCAATAGCAATGGCGTAAAATTGTGCATTTTCGCGAAGAGAATATCGAAGCTTATCTTGTGGTTCGCGATATCCCGAGTCGGAGTATTCATCGAGAATAGGGAGAATGAACCTGCAAACAATAGGTTAACGAGCGGACCTTGTCGCGTTGCGGTTGCTATCGCGTACCAGGTTAGAGCAAATGTCAACCAATAGGTGATTCTCCATGATACAAGAATCACCCGTTCTGGCAACCAAATACCTTTAGTTGCCTCATCATCAGTTGAGGCGCTTGACGCAAGGTCGATTGGTACCAGCAGGACGATAATCGACGGTAACCAGATTGCGAAAAAGAGAGGGACGATGTAAAAGCCCGGTGTCGTCCGCAGGGGAAGATAGCGTCGTAAAATAACAATGACCACTATTGAAATGACAAACAACGCCAGTAGCGAAAATACAAGAGAGCCTATCGACAGCATGGTTGTATTGTACCTAAGAACGCCATGGAGAATCCGTTGATGGTGGAAGTGAGACTGTTGACAAATGCCAGTGGCAGACGGGAGGCGGATGCCTCTCGTGACGTAACCAGCCACCCCTGGCTCATTACTACACAAGCCACTACTAGGGCAGCATGTGAGGTGTGGCTCAGGCGGTGCCTGATAACTGCGGCGCAGCACTTTAATGGGGTCGCGTCTCCCACACGCGTGTGGTGTCCTTTCTCGCGCTGCAACAACGGAGAGAGACTGCGAGGCGAAACGAGCGTTTGCAACACATCACTTTCACATCGCCGCCTCCGCGAAAGCGCACCTGACAGACGGTTGAGATAGAAAAACCCTTGTCATTTATCCGATTCTCTTCCCCCCCTTACTTCTTCAATCTCACTCGCTTAGATCAGTCGACCGTTGGGGCAACAGCTTAGCTTCATTAGTCACAATGGCGACTGTGCCAGATCTCGAGCATTGTAAGGCAATCTATTGCGAAATGCTATTAAAAAGATACTAATGTTCTACAGGGCTCGCCGATTCAAATGATTCATTCAACATCAGTCTCGTCGCGCCAACGTCCTCTGGTCTGCAGCTGGTTGGAAACTTCCACCCCAAATTCACTTATGAGATTTTTGGCGAGGAAGAGAAGATCTTTGGCTACAAGGACCTGAAGATCAGCCTCAAATTTCGTGCGAATGACATGCGCCCCAATCTTCAAGTTACATATGGCCATAAATTTAAGCCGATCGGAGAGACCGAAGCTATGGACGTGATGGCCACACTCAAAGACGAGAAGCATCTACCCGAAGGTATATGCAACTTAGCACACATCTAATACACATTACATATAGATCTAATTCTTTTTAATTAGTGGCCTTTGCCAAAGCGGCGGAATTCGAGACCAATTCCCAGAAACTGACCGACAACTGGACACCCCCAGGCACCCTCCACGAAGTCATACACGCGGCGGACGGTGACTATGAGATATGGTCTGGCAAGTTGGATGATCCTGCGATCAAGCAACTTAATAGGAGAATCCAAATACTCATTCCACTATTCATCGAAGGTGGTTCCTACATCGACAAGCCAACGGACGAAGACGATGAGATGGTTGACGCAGATCGCTGGACTCTGTACTTCCTGTACAAGAAACAGCGCTCTTCGGAAGATGCCTCTAAGAGTGCTTACACATTCGTGGGATACTCGAGCTTATATAGCTTTTTTCACTTCGCCCCTCCATCTCCGCCACCATCCCCAGGATCTGACTGGGAACTGCCACAAGGCGAATTCAGTCTCTCAGCTTTGCCCTGCCGAACGCGACTGTCACAATTTCTCATTTTACCACCGTTCCAGGGACAGGGTAATGGTCATCGCCTCTATCAATCAATTTTCAAGCACTATCTGAATCATAAAGAGACGTTGGAATTCTCCGTAGAGAACCCGAATGAGGCTTTCGATGATTTGCGAGATATTTGCGATCTGGTCTTTTTAAAATCAAGACCAGACTTTCAGATCCTCAAGTTAGAGGCCGAACCACCCCTATCCAGATCTGGTCGCCTGCCTCCTGTGGTGACTGGGACGAAGGATCTAGAGGCGATGCGTCGTAAATACAAGATTGCGCGTCGACAATTCGAACGTGTTCTCGAGATGCACCTCATGTCCCAACTGCCCGAATCTATTCGACCCCAAATCATGCCGGATGTGAATCCAAAGGCAGCAACAAAGCAGGACCGACAGATCCAGCGTAAGTGGGAACTTATGGTGAAGCAGAGACTTTACCGTCATAACAAGGAAGCCCTGGCAGACGTGGACGCTTCAACCAGAGCGGAGAAGTTGCATGAGACTTTGAAGGGTATTGAGCTCGACTATGCTAGACTTCTTGCCGCATATGAAAATGCCAAGAAGCACGCCTCAAGCACTGCCCAGCCGGAGAGCAATGGAAAGCGCAAGTTGGACGACTCTGACGATTCACAATCAAGCAAGAAGGTGAGAGTAGATGAGTAGTAGCGGGGTGTTAGCTAGTATAGAGAAAATCAGGGTTTGCAAGAAAGGCAACAGGGGCGTTCGGAATTGAATAATTGAGTTTACAGTATCTCTGACGGAATGAATTTGAATTTAAAGCCAAGGTAAACTTGCCTGATACATATTTGCATCTGAACTTTTGTCGTTAATATTGGGATATATCGTCCCTTTTCTGATCTCTATATTCTACTGTGATTTTTGTTTTGTTTTCAAAATCGAGTTCCGTTGACGTTCTGAACACCGCTGCCTAGCTGGCTGGCTACAGTAGTAGCTTCACGAATAGCTCTTGAGACGTGACCACGGACAGTGCCCTCCTCGAGGACCAACAATCCTCCGATGGTGCAGCCGCCAGGAGTGCAGACCTTCTCTCTGAGGATGGCGGGATGCTCGCCACTCTGAACCAAGCCAGTGACGCCGCGCATGGTCTGAGTGGCCATGAGCTGAGCCTCGGCGCGTGGAATACCCATGGCAACAGCGCCGTCGATAGCAGCCTCGAGCATGAGAGTGAAGAAAGCTGGACCAGAGCCACAGAGAGCCGTGGCAGCGTCCATGTTGCCGGCGGGGAGAACTGTGACCTCGCCAATCTGCTTGAAGATCCAGGTAATGAGCTTGTTGGAATTCTCAGACAGAGGAGGGTTGGGAGTGGCGATAACGGTCATGGACTGTCTGACAAGCGCAGCAGTGTTAAACATGGCACGGATGCACCTGCATCGACCGTCCTTCTCGGGTGACTCGCTGGGAACCTCGCCATGTAGAGCCTTTTCCATGTGGTCGACGGTGATGCCGGCGCAGACACTGACGAGGAGCTTGCCCTTGAGAGCCTCTGCCATGCCAACTTCACCCAAAACGCCGTTGACCATGTAAGGCTTGCAGGCCAACAAAACAACATCCGACTGCTTCACAGACTCAACATTTTGGCCGCGGATGATTTCAACGCCGGAAGCGTTCTTTCCTAGAGATGTCTTGATTCTGTCCGCGCTTCTCTCACTTCGCACGCAGGCGATGAACCTAGAGGGGAGAGCTGCAGGTGTCTCATCTGTGGCGGGAGCATTGGTCTCTTTAATCTCGGCCAAAGAGCTAAGGATGCCATTAAGAATGGCAATGCCCATGGTTCCTGTAAGAAAGTTAGAAATTGGATTGCTGCAGTTGAGCTATTAAACCTACCGCAACCAAGGACAGACATAGTCAATTGTGAGGAGGCCATGGTGGATGATGTGAAATGTAGTAAAACTTGATCGAGGTGCAATTGAAAGTATCAGGTATATTGGGGAATAAAATCTATGAACTGAGCGTATCAATAAAGCTTGGTGAGAACCTGAGTTTGTGTAGATTTTAAGTTGTCAAGATTGGAGATGGAGATGGGACTAACAAACGCACTATGACGCAGCCAGCCGAGAGCCCATTCACCGTTGCTATTGCACTGACTTTTGCGGCAACTAACGGCGGAACAGTGTAATTTTCAGTAGTATGTGGGCGACTTCCGGAGCTTTACCGGGTGTCCACAGCGATTCCACTGTAGTGGCCAATTCTCGTTGCGCACACTGAATGCAGTGTATTCCTCACTGGCGCGGCGCTGGACAATGTGAGTGCACCTCACGCGCCTCAAACTCACATTGGAAGATTTGAATCACAAGCTCAACCCTTCCGTCAGGGCCGCGAAAAATAGAGCGAAAATATGGCCGACCCTTTCGAGGTTCGAATGCGTTTCAGTGCGCAGCTACAACATCTCAATGCCTCTGTAAATTCTGCTCAAAAGGCTGCCCAATATGCCCTAAAGTACAAAGATATGGATGAGGACTTGCATTCGTGTATCCTAGAGCAGATCGAAAGGGTCAGTGGCACCATTACACTGCTAACGGGGTTCTTCACTTGGCTTACAAATTCTGCAGAATAATATGAATACACGGGCCAACATCATGTACTTCATTGAGCACTTCCTCGACCTAGCCCATCGGGATGGCCACGCCTCCTATGTCCGCATGATGCAGCGCGATATTGTCCGCGTTGTCGACGCTGTTGCCCCGGACGATGGATCTGGCGCCGCAAATGTGAAAGTAGTTCGAAAAGTAAGCCGATGTCGCCTAAAACGCAGGTGGTATAGAGGGACTAACCACTGGCAGGTACTGTTGGGAATGCGCGGCAAAGGCTTTTTGGATGAGCAAACAGTAGAACAGATCGAAGATGTGATCAAAGAGAGAGGCACTCACGACGATGACTTAGGGACGTCGCCGCCTGCCGAAGACGAAGCAGTCGCAGACAAATCGCAACACCAGCCTGTCTCTAAATCTTCAAAACGACAAATACCCGGCAGGCTTGACAAGAGGCAGATTGAACAGCGCATAGAAGAGGACAGAGAACGGCATAAGCGAGAGAGAGAGAGTATATGGGCTATTCCTCGAGGAGATGATGCCGAACTGAATAAGCTTTGGGAAGAAACCAGCGATTACGGAGAAGATGATGAACGCCTTGTGACAGAGGAGAGCCAAGACTTTGCGACAGAAATGGCCGTTGGGAGCTGCGACCATCTGCGTCATGCGAACGGCAATGGCGCCTAATATGCTTCGTTTCCTTTTCTGTCAACTCATTTCTGTGGCGAGTTTATTGCATTACATAGTTTTGGCGCAGATGGCGTTTTGGGTTTTGGATAGCAGGCCCTTTCAAGAGCAGCAGGTAGAAAGATACCCGTAAATTGCTTAGTATTTTTATGTTTCACAAGTAAACAAATGCTATTATGACGGAAGGCTATGGGCCGCAACACACTAGCGAAGTGGTTTGACGAGGAATTAAATAGAATAAATCTTTGTTTAGATACTAGTACACAATGTTTTATACAGGCAAGAAAAATGCTCTTGCCGTCTATAATGCTCTCCAAGCCAACATCATCGGCTTACTTTCAATTGTTTTCGCCTTACTCCATGACTACAGTAGCACCGAGCTCCTTCATGGTGGCAATGATTTTGTCGGCATCTTCCTTGGGTACATTCTCCTTCATCATCTTAGGAGCGCTCTCCACAAACTTCTTGCTGTCCACTAAGCTGAGACCCAGCAAGCCCTTAATCTCCTTGATGACTTTGGCCTTGGAGGCAGTGTCGAATGCTTGCAACTTGAGAGTGAACAAGGTCTTTTCAGCAGCAGCAGGAGCAGCGTCCTCGGCGTCTTCGGCGGCAGCGGCAGGGGCGGCACCGCCGGCAGGAGCGGCAGCAAACGCGCCAACAGGCATGTCTGGAATGTTGAGTTTGCTCTGTGAGGGGATGGTTAGCCACCATCGCTGGAAGGATGGAGCAGACGCCCGCTCCATTGGGCAACATCTTTGGCACCATCAGCTTACCTTGAGAGATGTAACAAGATCAGCAGTCTCCAGCAACGTCAATTGGCTGATTTGGTCGACAATCTCTGCAATCTTGGGGTTCGTAGGTGCAGCAGCAGCTTCGGTCGAGTTATATCGCCTAGTCGTAGAGGACACGCGCAACATATGTGCGGAGGTTCTGGGAGATGCAACAGTGCGCAATTGGCGAGCGCAGCTTCGCGCCGCATACCGACAAGACATGGCCATTGTTGTAATGTGATGAGAAGTGCGAAGAGCAGAGAGGGTTTTCGGTTTGGTACAACTGGAGTCGCGTGCAAATAAACGGATCTCCTTGAAGTTTTTCGAGGTCCTGGGACCACTGCTGGAGGTTGGACCCACGTCGGGCTCTGATTGGTCCGGAAATTTGTACTACCAGGCCCGATGCAAGATCCCTGCAGGGCGACCAAAGAAAAAAAAAAGTTGCTGGGCAAGAGCTCCAGTCGGGCCTGCCCATATAATTTTTTAGACGGTGGTGAGCTCTCATTGTTGAGTCAAGTCACCAACATATACAAGAAAATTTCACCACAGACGCGATCATGTCCTTGATCGATGTCTCTCGGCAGAGGAGGTCGCTCTTGACCGATGCGACTGCTTTACATCATCTGCCTGCGGATTTGCTTGAAATTATCAAGCTGCATCAGTCGCCAAAGCTGCTCGATGCTGTGGCTCATGCTGCTTTGAACCCGCCACTTACAGACCGAATTTTCGTTCACTTTGAAGGTGCTTTTCCCGACATAAGCTCAAGATGGATTCTCAACGCACATACAGAACTACAGCAGATCCATGTGTTATCTGCATTTGCCAGGATATTACCATTTGCGCCGTATCTGTCCACATATCTGGAATATCAAGTCCCTTCAGATTCAACTTTGCGACCACGTCGTCTGAGTCTGCAGCTCCCAAATCTGGAGCACATTGCATCGCAACAAAATGAAGGCATTCTCCTGGAGACGCTGATATCTTTTTGGAGATTATTAAGTTTTGATTTTCGGTATTTCCAATCCTCAGTTTCCGCTGCTCTCATGCAGGCGTTGTTCGAACACCACAGCCGAGCTGTGAGATACATGGCTGTCCGAATTTTCTGTCAACTGCTTCGCGCCTCAGATTATAAACTGGAGGCTCTCATTAAGAGCCATGTTGGAAACGAGGCCGTAGTCGCAGATATTGATGGTGTACAGCTGGACTACATCTTCCTTTCATTACATGAGCACGAACGAGTCAAGACCGTCACCCGCCTCCGTCAACAAGTACAGCAAGCAGACACGAATTCGGATCAACCAGAGGTTCTTCCCCTTACACCATACGTGGTTCCATACTGCCAATCCATACTACCCCGTCCGCATGGCCCTACCGGTGATCCGCCCAGCTTGGTGTTGACGGATACAACATTGTCTAATCTGGAGCAATTGTCATCTCTTCTTAAAAGTCCGGAACCAATTCTTCTATACGGCGCACCCGGTATCGGAAAGACAGCAACGATTCATGAAATTGCTCGCCAATTAGGAATGCACGATGGCATGGTGACGCTGCATTTAAACGAGCAAACGGATGCGAAGATGCTCATTGGATTGTATTCAACTGACTCAAAGCCAGGTAGCTTTCAATGGCGCCCTGGTGTTTTGACAACTGCCGTCCGAGAAGGACGCTGGGTGCTGGTGGAAGATCTTGATCGGGCCCCTACAGAAGTGTTGAGTACGCTACTGCCTTTGATTGAACGCAACGAGCTCCTAATCCCAAGCCGGGGAGAAACAATAAGAGCTGCGAACAGCTTTCGACTTTTTGCCACTGTTCGTACGAGCCGTGGTATGAACGGCCGCGAAAACTTACCAACTCTTGTGGGCATGCGATTCTGGCAGCTCATGCGCACGGAGCAGCTGTCAGAAGACGAGCTGGAAAGTGTCATTCTGAAATCATATCCGATCCTGCGCAAGTTTATCCCAGGCATTCTTGCTGTGCACTCTCGCCTGGTGCGGCTAGGAGCCTCCACAATTGTAACATCTCGTGGAAGGAGTATCATGGACAGACAGATCACACTGCGGGACCTCTTGAAATGGTGCCGTCGACTACGCGAATGTCTATACACTGCCGGCTCTACGACAGGCGAGGAATCTATTACTGAAAGCACGAGAGATTGGATGTTCATGGAGGCGCTTGATTGTTTCGTCGGAAGCTGCCCTGACGCAGAGATGAGCAATCAGATCATCTATGCCATTGCCGAAGAAATGCACCTATCTAGGGAACGCGCAGAGCATTATATCATAGCAAATATCCCGACCCTCGAGGAGAACGAATCACAGTTACGCATTGGAAGGGTGCAACTTGCTAAACGGCCGGCCAGAGACAGAGTCGCTCGATCTAAGCGACCATTTGCAAGCACAGTTCATGCTAAAAGACTCTTGGAACAAATTGCCATTGCTGTCAAGCTTAGCGAACCTGTATTACTTGTTGGTGAAACTGGTATTGGAAAGACGACAGTTATTCAACAGCTTGCCGAGTCGCTTGGAAACAAACTTATCGCAGTCAATTTGTCTCAGCAAAGCGAAGTTGGAGATCTCCTTGGTGGTTTCAAACCGGTAAACGTTCGCAACCTTGCGGTTCCTCTAAAGGAAGACTTTGAGGACTTGTTTTCGGCCACTGGCATATCTGTCTCCAAGAATCAGAAATACCTTGAACAGATTGGCAGATGCTTTGCAAAAAGCCAGTGGTCCAAGCTAGCAAAGCTCTGGAGAGAGGCACCGAAGATGTTCACCAAGATAATTGCAGAGCTACAGAAGAAACAGGCAGAGAATGACCAGAAAGAAAGAACAGAAGATGACCAGCAGCCAAACAAAAAACGAAAGACAGAATCAAAACTTCAGACACTTTTGGAGCTTCGTCCACGATGGGAGCAGTTCGCACAGAACCTGGAGCAATTTGAAATCCAAATTGCTGCCGGACCTGGCGGCTTTGCATTTTCATTTGTTGAAGGTAATCTCATCAAAGCCGTTCGAAATGGTCATTGGGTACTTCTTGACGAAATTAATCTTGCCTCTCCTGACACATTGGAAAGTATTGCGGACCTCTTGACTGGACCAGCAGAAAGGCCCTCAATTCTGTTGTCCGAGACCGGAGAGATTGAGAAGATTGTTGCCCATCCGAACTTCCGTATATTCGGAGCAATGAACCCTGCTACAGATATCGGCAAACGCGACCTACCCGTTGGCATCAGATCAAGATTCACAGAGCTCTATGTTCGAAGCCCCGATACCGACATCAAAGATCTACTCACAATTATCAAGACTTATCTCGGAAGCACCAGCAACAAGAATGACCAAGCAGCCGATGACATTGCACGCCTATATCTTAATACAAAGCAGTTGGCGGAAGAGAAAAGGATTGTAGATGGCGCGAACGAGGTTCCCCATTTCAGTCTGCGAACTTTAACTCGAGTTCTCACCTACGTTACGACGATTGCACCGTCATATGGGGCTCGCAGGGCCCTCTATGAAGGATTCTCGATGGGTTTCCTAACGCTGCTGGAAAGAGAATCCGAGAAAATGCTGATACCTTTAATCTATCATCACCTCATTGACAAGCATGGCAGTTCTCATTCTCTTCTGTCTCAAGCGCCAAAACACCCGAACGATGGCAAGCGCTATGTGAAGTTCCAGAATCAAGCACATGATCGACAATACTGGCTTTTTCAAGGTGGCGAACCGGTGATTGAGCGCGACGACTATATTATTACGCCTTACGTTGAGCGGAACCTGCTTAATCTGGTTCGAGCGACATCGACACGGCGGTTCCCGATCCTGATACAAGGACCTACGTCGGCAGGAAAAACCAGTATGATTGAATACCTCGCTAATTTTACCGGCAACAAGTTTGTCCGTATCAACAATCACGAGCACACAGACTTGCAAGAATACCTAGGCACCTACATTTCTGGCCCCGATGGCAAATTGAAATTCCAAGAAGGTGTACTCGTACAGGCAATGCGTCAAGGGCACTGGATTGTGCTAGATGAACTCAACCTTGCTCCCACCGATGTTCTGGAAGCGTTGAACCGCCTGCTGGACGACAATCGCGAACTTCTCATACCAGAGACACAGGAAATTGTAAAGCCACACGAAAACTTCATTTTGTTCGCGACGCAGAACCCGCCTGGCCTGTATGGAGGACGAAAGGTTCTATCAAGAGCCTTTCGCAATCGCTTTTTGGAACTTCACTTTGACGACATCCCGGAAGATGAGCTTGAATTCATCCTGCAACAGCGCAGTCGAAACACTTCTCCACCAGACTGTAGACGCATCGTCTCAGTCTACAAAGAGCTTTCAAGATTAAGGCAAACGACAAGAGTTTTCGAACAGAAAGACAGTTTTGCCACATTGCGAGATTTGTTCAGATGGGCGCTGCGTGAGGCTAATACCAGAGAAGAAATTGCAATACATGGCTACATGGTACTAGCAGAAAGAGTGCGCATTGATGAAGAGAGACTCGCTGTTAAAGATATCATTGAGAAGGTATTCAAAGTTAAGATTGATCCTGAGAAGCTGTATTCTGCAGAGTACGCCCCTGAGTTGAAGGACCTCGTCGGTAAGGAAAACTCCCAGGGAGTTGTATGGACTCATGCCATGCGTCGCCTGTACGTCCTTGTGTCCCGAGCTCTGCGAAACAACGAACCTGTGCTGTTGGTCGGCGAGACTGGCTGCGGTAAGACGACCGTGTGTCAATTGCTGGCGGATGCTGCAAGAAAAGGCTTGCACATCGTCAACGCCCATCAGAATACAGAAACTGGTGATCTCATTGGCTCTCAGCGTCCAGTGAGAAACCGTGGAGTCATTGTCGAGACGCTCGATACAGATCTCAATACGGCGCTTGCCATGGCTGGCGAAAACCGAGTTGGATCTACAGAAGATAAATTATCAAGGTATTCCTCGTTGACTGAGTTTCAGCAATCGTTACCCGTCGAACTTCGAGAACGCATTAAGGTGAATTCGACGAGGAGCAAGGCTCTCTTCGAATGGTCCGATGGTGCTCTTGTAGAAGCCATGAGAGACGGCAACTACTTTTTGTTGGATGAGATATCGCTAGCTGATGATTCTGTATTGGAACGATTGAACTCCGTCCTCGAACCACAGCGAACGTTACTACTGGCTGAAAAGGGAGTGGATAACTCGTTTGTGCAAGGCGCTGATGGCTTCCAATTCTTCGCAACTATGAACCCTGGTGGTGATTTCGGCAAGAAGGAGCTGTCGCCTGCGCTCCGCAATCGCTTTACTGAAATATGGGTGCCTCAACTGTCTGGCGATGGCGATATATACGAGATAGTGCGAACGAAGTTGAAAGCAGAGGCTAAGTCACTGGTTGGAGTCATTGTTGACTTTGCAACATGGTTTGGAAAGACGTTCAGACCCATGGCTATGACCCCATTTTCCGTCAGAGAAATTTTGGTTTGGATCCAATTCATAAACGCCTTTCCGTCGGACGACAAGAACACATCTCTTATCCATGGAGCATCTGCTATTTTCATTGACAGCATTGGTGCCAATCCCTCCGCACTCTTTGCCACAGACGCTCTAGCCATCGAAAAACAGCGCCAGCAGTGTGTCACGATGCTTGGAGAACTCACCGGCATTGATGCTGGAGCGATTTACAACCGTCAGCCAGAGCTGTCGATGACGGAGGGAACTCTCACCATAGGTGACTTTAGTATCCCACGCTTGCCCAATGCTGGAATCATGTCAGATTTTGCATTCCATGCACCAACGACAAGGTTGAATGCCATGCGTGTGGTACGAGCTTTACAGATGCACAAACCAATACTTCTCGAAGGCAGTCCTGGAGTTGGAAAGACAACGCTAGTTGCTGCACTTGCCAAAGCTTGCGGTCGCCCTTTGACAAGAATCAATTTGTCCGACCAGACAGATTTAATGGATCTTTTCGGTACCGATGTACCGGTAGAAGGCGCAGAAGCAGGAAACTTTGCTTGGAGGGACGCACCCTTCCTACAAGCCATGCAAAAGGGTGAGTGGGTATTGCTTGACGAAATGAATCTTGCGTCTCAGTCAGTCCTTGAAGGTCTGAATGCCTGCCTTGATCACCGTGGAGAGGTTTATGTCTCCGAACTCGACCAGGTTTTCAAACGCCATCCCAACTTCCGTCTCTTCGCCGCACAGAATCCTCACCACCAAGGCGGTGGCCGCAAAGGTCTCCCTGCCTCCTTCGTGAACCGTTTCATCGTTGTATATGCCGATACATTTAAAGACGAAGACTTATTACTTATCGCGAGTCACAATTTCCCTGCGCTGCCTTCCGAAACAGTCTGTCGTCTGATTGAATTTGTCACGACAATGGACCAACAGTTGGTCGTAGACAAAACCTTTGGCATCCAGGGCGCACCTTGGGAGTTTAATCTGAGAGATGTTTTGCGATGGCTGCAGTTGCTGAGCGCCAAAGATCCGGTTTTGCATACTGCAAAAGTTGACGATTTTCTCAACATTGTAATCCGCCAGCGCTTTAGACTGCAGCAAGATCGAGATCATGTTGATCTGCTCTTTGCAAATGTGTTCGGAGCCAAACCCCGACCACACCATCTTTACCACAACATCTCCAGTGTATCTTGTCAAATTGGTATAGCCCTTCTTGATAGGAACTTGGCGTCCCAGCCTGAACGGCTGCCTTCCATCGATGTTGTTTCTAGGCTTGCGGAGCTCGAGTCCTTGATGGTTTGCATCAAACAAAACATCCCATGCATTCTCACAAGCCAGTCTGGGTTTGGAAAATCCGTTCTTCTTGAGTACGTGGCAGCACTGGCGGGAAAACCTCTTGTGGTCTTCCCTATGAACGCTGACATAGATACAATGGACCTCGTTGGTGGCTTTGAACAAGCAGACCCATTGAGAGAAGTAAACGCCGCCATTCGCGATCTACGCGAGTTTTTAAAAAGTTCTATCATGGCTGTCATTCCTGCACGAGTGCCGGTGCAGGCACTAAAACTACTACACGAACTGGATGGGTTCACTGGAGACCTGGCTAGTATTTCGACCATTCAGTCCTCCGTTGCTAGTCTCGCCACTGAAGTCCCCGAACGCTCGGATGTTGGTGAACGTATCCAACACCTGCAGTCACTCCTCGAGAAACCACTTACTCTGGAAAACCCGCGATTCGAATGGTTAGACGGGGTCATCATCAAAGCTTTAGAAAGCGGGCAGTGGCTTGTATTGGACAATGCCAACTTGTGCAACGCTTCAGTCCTAGATCGCCTGAACTCGCTCTTGGAGCCTAATGGCTTTTTGAGTGTGAATGAACACTGCGGGCCTGGAGGTGAGCCTCGAATTGTCATTCCCCATCCTGACTTTAGGATATTCCTTACTGTAGACCCACGTTATGGTGAACTTTCTCGTGCCATGCGAAATCGTGCCGTGGAGATCAGCTTGTGCGACTCTCCTCCCACAACAGAAAAGTGCCTGAACAGAGTGTCGCATGTTGAAGCCAGCATGCAGCGATATCTGAATTGTGCGGACCTGACCCCGGGGCCGGATGAGCAGCCAATTCTGTCAGACCGCAAGCGAGCCGCTCTCGAGAACCTGTCTCTTCAAGACTTGGAGCTGCTTCCGCGTTTGGCAAAGCAGCTATCACAAAACTCTGATCCTCGTGCAGTCCAGTATCAACAACTCATCGAATTTCTACACTCCGATCCTGGACGGAAAGCTCGACACGCAGCATCTGAGCTCTACACGAAACTCCCGCTAACCCTGGCGGCTGGCACAGCAAACACCCAACCTCTGAATGCCCTCGTCAACTTCAATATTTCGCAGCTTGTGCCCAACGCTGACGAAGCCATATCTACTGGTTCTTTGCTTCAGATGTACTGGGACCTTCACTTCATGGAGCAAAGAATTGCCAAGCACCAAGCCGCGGCTCGAGGCGCGAAGCTCAGTGCGCTGAACCGTCTAGAGAGGTCTCTTTTGAGGGATAAAGTAGCTGCTGTCTCAAAAGACTCGACTGTCAATCTAGCCGTCTTCATCGCGTCAGTCATCAACGCCGTTTACGATTTTATTGGAGTTGAATCTGCATCAAACTGGCGAGAACAGTCGCGCCTACTTCGCCTTGTGTGGAAGTACTTGGATATAACTATCACGTTAGCCACAGCACAGCAATTTGACGAGGCTATGTTCCTTGCACATTTAGCCCAGGGTACGGGTCTATTCAAAAAGCAACTTCTCGCTGTCGTATCCGAGAGCAGCGCGCAATTCGTTTCTCAGGTCATTGAAAGGCTTGATGTTGATTTTGTCAGTGGCTTCAAGCTTTCAACCGGCCTCAGCATGGAGAAACTATGGATTCAATTGCGACCGATTCCCATTGCAGATCTGGCCATGCTAAATCAACTCATGGAGCTGCAGCGGCTGGGAACGCGGTTTGATGACTTGCGTTGGAAGACAGATGCATCTGTATCTGACCTTCATAATGCCCAGAGCACGCTCATCCAAGCGTATCAAATTGTATCTCGTGGCAGTGATTCCGCAGGAACGCTAGTACAAGAGCTTAGTAGCGCAATTTCGACTCTGGAGAGCCGCGTCGGCACAGATGCACATGGGAGCTTACCATTCTTTGTCACCGCATTTGAAACCCTGCGCCAGGTTCAAATGCTATACATGGGAGATTGCAAAATGACAAAGACTAATCAGCTGTCGATTCTTTCGAATATAGAATCCCGATCGCAGATGATGCTTGCCACTAGCACTGGCTCTGGATACACTCTTCAGTATATCTGCACTCTGGCCTATAATGACAAATACGTGTGGGATGGAAGCTTTTTGACCTCACTTTGCGCTCAGCTACAGAAGATGGAGTCTGTGCCGCTTAGGTCTTTGTCGCTGTTGGAGGTAGAGCTGCCAGTCATTGGGCGAGAACTCGCTACAATGTCGTCTTTTGTGACCGCAGATCCGTTACTGCGACTGAACGAACTGCTCAAGACGCTTCTCATCCAGCTTTTCACGGTTCATCTCGATGGAGATACCGTGTTGTTGTCCTCATTGTTTGAAGCCGCGAGCAGCGCTGCCATAGGTCATGCTGTTTTCACTCCACGTGTGGCTGCATTGGATACCATTGCAGAGTCCATGGACTCTGGACATTTTAAAGCAGTAGTCTTGGATCATCTTCTTGCTGCAATCATTGGTATCACTGCTGCCAAATCCGATACCAAACTTGCGGCTTTTTACTCAGCATCAGCTTGGATTCATTTTACGGTTGGCTTGGTTAAGCTCTATGTTCCCGATCGCGTGCTCGACCCTCAACTGCGCCCTAAAATGGAGCGCCAATTTTTAGAGCAACTGAGCTCGTTGCTCGAAAATAAGATATCCAACTTGAAAGAATTCGAACTTCTTTTCTCCGCACAAGATACCAATATTCGGATCGACATACTGGCAGAAGAAAAGAGCACAATTGGTCCGCTTCCAGAGGAAGTTCAGCCCGTTTTTCGACCACAGCACTCGGAGCTCAGTCAGCTCCAAGCAGAGTTCGCAAATGTTCTAAAGGCTGTAACTGACTCACAAACAATTCCCACGTTACAGTCTTTTATCAGAAATGACCAGGATAGCAAAAGTTGGGTATCTCTTATCAAGGAAAACACAAACAGGCTCTTTGATCGACTGTCTGGTCGTTTTGAAGCTTACCAGGATGTCACGCGTCCAGCTGCCAGTATGCTGCGCTGTTTTTTGATCGGATTATCTCTCTGTGAATCTACCGCTGCTCACCAACTGGCACAAACAACAGAAGCTCTCCTGCAGATCACGCCTTTCTTTGGTGGCTCATTGAATGCCTTGCACTCCAGCGGCGTTTCTGAAAAGACCTTTGAATTCCTGGAGATGATGGCCACCAAAACCGCAGTTGAAGGAGACAGTGGGTTCGATGAGACGACACGCGAAAATGTCTTTGCATGCTTTCACTCTTTTTTTGACGACTGGCAGAAGCGCTTAGAGGCAGACAAGAAGGCAGAGGAAACAAAGTCTAACCTGTACAAATTTCGCGGCTCTCTAGAGGACGAGGAAGAGAGGGACGAAGAGGAGTACAACGAACTTTTTCCAACGTACGATGAAGACATTCAAAAGACGGTTACCAAGAAGAGTGACGAGGTTAAGGAGGTTTCGCTGAAAGTTGCAGATGTGCATAGGCGTCTCTTTCTGGATAATCGTCCCGAATCATCTGCGTTGGAACATATATGTTTGGCTATGGTTGACCGAGTTGCTGGTGACACGAGCAATAGCATCTACATCGATCGTACCATCAACAAGAAACTCCTCCCTAGTTCGCTTTTGTTACTGGAGCAGAAGCGCCTGACACTCGAGGCCTCATCTACAAAGTTGTATAATTTTTATACTAGCTCAAACCTCTCTGAAGCCCGTCAGCTTGTCAGTCTGCTGCATAGTATCAAGGCCAAATTCCGAAACCTACAGCAGGTGGATGAGATCGGCCATATGCAGCCCCTGATCGACGTTATTCAAAGCTGTGACGATGTATTTGAGCTTGTTCATACAGACCCTCTGGCAAAGATTCTACCCAAGGTAGAACGACTTCATGGGTTCGTTTACGAATGGCAATTTGGAGGTTGGGCTAGCTCTAAATATGGTGTACTGGAACTTCATAACTCTCTTACGGACACCATTATTCGCTGGAGACGACTTGAGTTATCTACGTGGGCAAATCTCTTCGACATGGAACAAGAGAAGTGTGAAGAAGATGCCTCGTCCTGGTGGTTTATTGCATACCAAGTAATTATTGCTGTGCCACTCTCTGTCGTTGATTCGCCTGGCGAGTTACTAGACTACAGCAAAGCGCTTGTGCAGAACTTGGAAGCCTATTTCTCAACGTCAATCATTGGGCAATACAACAGGCGCTTGGCATTACTAAAGCAGTTCCAAGGACAACTGTGCTGGCTTGTCAAGGACTATCCAGTCTTGGAGGTTATCGAGCGTGCCGTTACCAATTTTATCAACTACTATATGAGGTACGAAAATGTAGTGGCTGATACTATTCGCTCAGGCCGTGCTCCGATCGAGAAGAGCATGAAAGATGTCCTGCTTATGGCAAGTTGGAAAGATACCAACATCACCGCTCTTCGAGAGAGTGCCCGCAAATCCCACTTGAAGCTTTTCAGGATAGTACGAAAGTTCCGAGGTATCCTTGGCCAAGACATGAAGTCAATCATAGCACAAGGGCTGCCCAGCCAAGAATCGTTTGAAGACGAAACCTTGGCACGCCCAACAGAGCTTGAAGCCATTGAAGCGGCCATTTCGTCAGTCAACGCAGGCATGCCTGGTTGGCTTAGCCATCACAAGCGCATGGCCAATATCACCAAGACGACAAGTGTTATGAAGAAGGTTCAAGGAAGCGAAGACATGGCAGAAACTGGATCAGACATGCTTGAGTCTTTTGTGTCAAGTTTGGAAACATCAATGGAAGAATTACGAAAAGAGACGCCATCCTATCTCACAGAAGAAAATACCATTGATGTCAAGCATTTAAAGTCAAGAAAGCGAAAGCTCTTTGCTGACACGCTGCGAGATTTGAAGAACATGGGACTTCGTCATAACCTTGGACAAAATGCATTGGAAGAACAGGAAGCTTTGTCGACCATTCTCGTATCAGATTTCTCGGCTCGTGAGAATACTCTACATGCGAAGAATAGAGGTGACTACTTCTTCCACAAGATTCTTGACCTGGCACCCAAGGTTCGTGATACTGCTAGGAATCATTCAGAAGATTTGACTTCTGCAGAAGTTGCCCGCAGCATTGGGTTCGTTGAAGGAGTGATCTATCTCACTAGATCACAGCGACGTAGCCTTGGCTCAAGCTTAAAATCGCTTCTGAGTCTCGACCAATCCCTGCGAGAATTGCACAGCCTCAGCAGCGGCTGCAACATTGGGCATGTTTCGCAAAGTAGTCACAGCCAGGAGTTGTCCCACCAATTGAAATGGACCATTGCAATCATGAAGTTTTCCATCAGGCTCATCAATATCCATGGAAAGCAAAGTGGCGCTAGCCACAGTGTGGTAACGGATAAATTGGGGACTGCATTGGCAGAGTTCGAAGACCAGCTCATCAAGTTCGGAAGTTTGGCAAAGCTTCCCTCTGGCCTCACATCTTTCGCCCACGAGAGCCTAATCTCTTCAGTTGGTACTGTAACCTCTCAGCTAAACTCTGATTTGAACGAGCTAGCTACCAGTCATCCAACCTTGACATTTATTCTGGAGCAAATTCCGGCTTGGACAACTTTATCATCCATCCCCGTCGACATAGATGAGTCAAATCTACAGCTTAATCAGTTCGCTCAAGTGATCTCAACACTATGCGACACCGCACTCGTTGCTGTTGAGTCTGCGCGGAAGACACTTTCTCCCATGCCAAGGACCGAAGAAGAGCCAGGGTGGCTAGTGAAGCAAAGTGATGCTCTGTTACTCGCACTGAAGCAACTGCATATGAATGACATTGCTACGGGACTGCAAAATTGTTCTTCGTTGTTCTCCCAGCTTGATCTCAGCACCCATTTGACGAGTGAATTGGCTTCGCACCTAGTGGCAATTGCTTATCCTATTCTCAACGAATATTTTGCGCTGTGTGAACAGACTTTCCGATACGCGCTACAAATACACTCCGCTACTGCCCATATGGGATTCACTATTACCAAATCGTATTCTCAGATCGCCTCACAAGGCTTCTGCTCGCCGCAGGAGAAATCAGACGACACAGCTGGGGAGACAGGAAAAGTTGAATCTGGCACTGGTTTGGGAGATGGTGAGGGAGCAGAAGATATCAGCAAGGACATACAGCCAGATGAAGACTTATCAGAGCTAGCACAGGAAGCAAACAAAGAAAAAGATGGTGAAATGGAAGACCAAAAAGACGCTGTAGATATGGCCGATGAAGAGCTAGAGGGAGATATGGGTAGCGTGGACGGTGCTGACGACGACGACGAGAACGGCTCCAAAGATGGTGAGGAGGAAGAGGAGGAAAACGAAATGGATGAGGAAGCCGGTGATGTGGATGACTTAGATCCCACTGCCGTAGACGAAAAGATGTGGGATGGCGACGATGAAAAGGCGGAGAAAGATCAGCAAGGCGAAAAAGCGAAGGGTCAAAAGGATGAGGAACAAACTGCCCCGGACGAGCATGTACAGCAAGATGAGAATGCGACTCAAGGAGAAGCTGAAGAAGCCGATGATCCGAAAGAGGAAGCTGAAGAAGATGCAGGAGAGGAAGAGGAAGATGTTCAAGCACAAGAGGAATTGAACAAACAAGACCAAATGGTGGAAGAGAAAGCAACTCTAGATCTCCCAGAAGAAATGAACCTGGATCTTGATGATGGAGAGACAGAGTCTAGTGATGATGGCCTTGATGACTTATCGGATATTGAGAAACCAGAACAAGAGGAAGAAGGCACAGTTGACGAAGATGACAAATTGGATGACGAGGCAGCCGAGGGGCCAAAAGATAATGAGGAGACGAACGATATTGAGAAATCCGATGCTGAAGAGGAGGAGGAAACCGGAAGAGGGGATGACGACGAAGTCAAATCGGATGTAGCCTCAGAGGATGAAGAGGAAGAAAAGAAGGACGACCCTATGGATACCGAGGAACCAGAGCCAGCACCTACATCTAAAGACGATGCAATGGCTGATCAGGAGAATGCAGCTCAGAGTGACGTCAAAAGCTCTGGACAGGATCAGAATGCCGATTCAATGGACCTAGATGAGCAATTCCAAGCCAACGCCACAGAGCAGAATGATGGAGAAAAAGGAGAAAATGCTGCGGAGGAAAAGGCTAGCGCTGGTAATAATGGATCTGCTTCTCGAGCTGAGAAGCCCGTTGACGCAAAGCATGACGAGCAAGATATTCGGGACAATAAGGCTGCTGAAAGAGATCCTTTCAAGAAGCTTGGCGATGCCTTGGAAAGATGGCACCGACAGCAGGCCGACATCAAGGCTGCTGACGAAGAAGAAGCACAACAGAAATCCACTGACAATGCGGACGAGCAAGGTCAGCGTGAGTTCCAGCATCTGCAAGACGACCAGGCTGCTCCAGACACGCAGGCCATGGGAACTGCTGACAACGAAGATATCCAGCCAATTGATGATTCAATGGCCATAGATGAGGAGAAAACAGACCCGACTAGTCATGTTATGAATGGAGATGAAGATGAGGCCGATGATAATAATGCGAAGGATGCAGAGGAGGATCAAGAGGCTGAGGAAAGCAAGCAAAACGGCGCAGACAAAGACAACGATGACCCTCGCACAGGCGTCAAGACTAGACAAGGCAACTATAACCGCGACCCGACACCTCTTGAAGAAGATACTATCAAGGCTGAGAACGAGGATGAGAATTTGGACGATGCAGCTGAACAACTGTCTTCTACTCGAATCTCAGAAGAGGACAAGCCTCTGCGAGACTTTGGCGAATGCATGCAACAATGGAACGAATTCCAGACCAAGTCACATAGTCACTCGCTTTCCCTCACATCTCAACTGCGCCTGATTCTTACCCCTTCGCAGTCAACAAAGCTGTCTGGCGCATTCCGTACTGGAAAGCGTCTTAACATCAAGCGCATCATCCCCTACATTGCCTCCAGCTATAAGCGCGACAAGATCTGGATGCGACGAGCAATTCCCACGAAGCGCACGTATCAAATCATGCTTTGTGTAGATGACAGCAAGAGTATGGGTGAATCTATGTCAGGTACTCTTGCAATGGAGTCACTAGTCATGGTTTCTCGTTCGCTCACAATGCTCGAAGCAGGGCAGGTTGGCATTCTCGGATTTGGCAGTGACGTCTTCACTGCTCATCAGCTCACTGATCCGTTCTCGTCTGACTCCGGTGCGAAGGTTCTACAGAAGTTTTCATTTTCGCAAGACAGAACAGACATTGTGCAACTGATTCGCCAGACTATTGACAACTTCCGCGTGGCTCGACAACAATCGAGTGGTGGCGCGGACCTCTGGCAATTGGCGCTGATCTTGTCAGATGGTCTTACTCCATCATCGGCCCATGATGCTATTCGTAGACTTCTTCGCGAGGCGATGGAAGAGAGAATCATGATTGTCTTCATCATCATGGATGATAAAGGCAAAAAGAAGGGCGACAGCGTGTTGGAGTTGAAGGAGGCAAAGTTCATCAACGAAGGCGGAGAGAGCAGAGTGGTGATTGAACGGTACCTGGATACGTTCCCGTTCCAATATTACCTGATTGTACATAATTTGGAGGAGCTGCCTGGTGCATTGGCGGGATTATTGAGAACATGGTTTGCGGAGGTTAATTCATAGACACCAGCCAACAAGGCATGAGGATATAATGATTCGGCATTGCATTGGCGTTTGGGGGGCTGAGCTGCCTGGTAGCATTTATTGTATTTAGTTTGGTTTTCTGTCATAGTAAAATAGATACGGTATCATTGATGCCTTTCAATATTTCGTTCAAATTGTTCATGATATGATTGGTTTACTCGGCAATATGTGTGTGCAACTGGTGTATTGGACTCGAGAGTTTCCCCCAGCCCGAACCGGCGCTCCAACCCCGCAATCCACAGCTACCGATATGCCGTGTTTTCCCCGCGCAGCAGGCCGAACTCCGGGTCTTTTGATGCTGCAACCACGCAAAACTTAGGATCCTAGCTCTTCCGTTCACTCTCTCAACATACATTGCCCCATTGAGAATTTTATTCAGATACAGAGTCAATGCTGAACACTGCTGCTGCAAGACCAATCCCCCGTTACATCCTCCAACGCCGCCTCGTCCCAAACTCTGCCCCCGTCCGATTCTCGCAGCTTCGCACAATGGCTACCGAAATGCGCTTTAGTAAGTCGCCCCTTCGAACATTGAAGCTTAAGCGTGGACATATACTAACATGTCTATAGAGAACCCAGCAATCCTGTTCGTTTCGCTACACGGGTGCTCCAGCAAAAGGACAAGTAGGCTAACTGTGGTAGTGTCTGCGATCTGCAGGAAAAGTTCAAGACCGCCATCTACCAATTCGACAATGTGTACGACTCTCCATCACTGTTTGCAACTGGTTTAACAAGTTCCAACTGACCCAATCTCATAGAGTCGCCACTACTGAGAAGCTTCTCCAATTCGCCAAAGGAGCCAACATCCCCGTCCACTGCACCACACAAACCTCCGCCAAGCTCGGCCCAACCGTCCCCTCGATTGCTGCGCACCTTACTTCGGCTCCCGTCGACAAGACCAAGTTCTCCATGATGGTGCCTGAGCTCGTTAGCAAGCTTCCTGCTCGCGACGCCGAAATTGCCCTCGTCGGCATCGAGTCTCACATCTGCATCACGCAGACGGCCATTGATTTACGAAATGCCGGCCACAAGGTCTACGTCATTGCCGACGGCGTGAGCAGTTGCAACAGAAACGAGGTCGTCGTTGCGCTGGATAGACTGCGCGCTGAACAGGGTATTACTGTCACAAGCAGCGAAAGCTGGATGTACGAGTGCTTGGGAGACGCGTCGCATGGCTCTTTCAAGGGCTTGATTGGCGTCGTTAAGGGAAGCATGGACAACACAAAGAGGGCGCTGGATGTGTTACCACCAACACCAAAGATCTGAAATTAGCAGCGCAGAATTACATAAATGCCATGCGAAGTAGTTTTTCAAGATATTGCTATCATTAATTCATCGTACGAGTCTAGCCCACATACGTAGTAGCGCATTACCACAGGTAATGATTTTTAACTGCATTTCTTTCACCTCATGCGCGTGCTCCATTTGTATATACATGGCGCGCAAATGTTGCTATTCTACATGAAGCACCTGCTTCATATATACTCTATAACATAATCCTGGATCGTTCGGATTACAACTCTTCTCCGCACTTGCGGTTCATTCGGCAGAGCTCTTAGACGGCTTGGTACTCGGCGTCATCCACGAAAAGGCTGACGCGCCGCCAACAGGATTTGCTGAGCGTCCTTCAGGTAGTGAGCGTTTCCTGCCAGATTGACTCTTTTCACTAGCGGAGCTTTTCGATCGCTTCAGATTCCATGTTTTGGATTCGTTACCGCTATCGCCACTAATGCTAACTTGGCTTTTGCGACGTCCTTTAGACCGCGACGGTAACGGGGGTTCGTATGAAGCTCCAGTCCGCGCTGAATTTGAGTTAGATTTAGATGCTTTCAGAACTTTCATTCCGCGACTGTTGCGTGGAGGTGGCGGTTGATATCCGCTGATGGGCACATTTTCCCGTGGAGCGCCGTCCGCTCCAGGCTCACCGCCGGCTCGCCAAGATCCTTGAATGCCAGATGAGGCATCTCGAGATTTTTGACGGGAAGTTGCTTCGCCATCTTTGGAGCGTGCGCCAATGGAGCGACCTCGGCGAGCTGATGGATGCTCGCTATCGGCGCCTTGCTCGGATGATGCACTTGTTCTAGATGGATCCCTCACTCGAACATGCTGCGATGTTGGAGACATGGCTTCTTGTTCTTCAGCTCCTTCGCTATGGCCATCTGCAGACTGTGACCTTGCATCGTCGTCCGCTGGCCGAGACATGTCTCGTATTACAAAAGGAGCTGCTGTTGCATTGAGTTTTGGTTTCTCCGGGATAACGTTAGCGGTGGTGAGATGTCGAAAGACACCGTTATCCTCAGGTCGCACAAATGGCACTCTCAACCTGTCTCGGTGATTTCCATATAACACCATGGTATTTTGTGAAAACAGAACATCGGCTGAATGGGCTCGTAAGGCATCGCTTCCGATGAATATGCCAATGGCTTTGCTGTCAGCGCCAGGCTCGGTCGATTGTGAACTGTACACTTCGAAAGGGACAGACATAGATGGTACCAAGCCACCAGATGTTTCCCGTCGCCGTCCTCTTTGTGTGACAACAGCCTCAGCAAAGTAAACGTTCAATCGTATCCGCATAATTCCATCCCCATCTCTTTCAGCTCCATCGGAGAGATCGAGCTCCTGAAGGAGCGAAAGCGAAATGGTGGACTTCTGCGCACCTGAACAGACATCGGCATAGAGTAGCGTCCTATGTGCGAAGTCCATAGTGAGCCAGCACCGGACTATGGCAGGCACAGATCCTAGCACGTAAAGTGAAACTGGGGGCTCCGGAACTCCAAACGATTCGTCGTCATCAGCTGCCGTGTCCAAGCCTATGCTACTTGCCCGACCAGATGCGACAGAGTGGTGTGAGTGTACTGAGTGTCCAGCTGAGCTGTGCCTGCCGTCGGATTTGTGTGAAAGGGTGCGCTCCATCAAGAGGCCGCTACCCGGACGTATTGAGCTGAATTCTCCAGAATGCCGATTACTTTGGTTTCCCGTACCGCCCCAGCTTGAACCATGAAGAGCACTTTCGTCGAAGCGAACACTGTTTGCCCTGGATGCGGCTCCGCGACGCACAGGTTCTTCCTCAGCCGGGCCAAGATGCAATGAGCCGAGTAATTGCTCTCCGTGATCTTCGTCATCGTCGAACACATCGTTATGCGGCATCTGTACTGGCCCTATTGAAAGCGTTAGTATCTGCGACCATATAGCCGGGACACAAGTATGGAACTCACCATGCTGTGGCGTACTGGCTAAGACGCCGGGGAAGGGGGAATTCCAGGCTGACTTAATAGCTGAATCATCCGCCTGTCTCTTTTCCAGCCGTAATATTCGTTCGGCATGATTTGCTTGTGCATATTGGACCTGCTTCACCTCTATCTGCAAATTATACAAGTCCTCTCGACTGATGGGGTACGCATGCTCCATCATTTGCTGAGACATTGCGGCATATCAGGTTGTGTATTATTTACAGTCAGTGCAAATCACCATAGATGTCGTGGGCCCGAGAGCATGCAAGACAATCCAGCATTCTGCCAAGTGATCTGGCAGTCTGGCCCTTGGATAAGTCTGCAGACGTTCGAAGCCTGGTCTGTTTGAAGAAGCGCTCGTACCTTCAGCCGATACAGAGGTACTAAGGACAGAGGGGCAACCTGATTAGAAAGCACGACAATGCCCACAGTGTAGGCCCGGCGCCGACCTTGCAACGTTTGTGTCTGGCCGTTAACGAACTCGCGTGTGGTGACAGTGTATTCGTCGGAGACAAAAGAGGTCTGTAAATAAAGTGACGGTTTATATCCGGTTCTATCGATGGCGTATATTCTGTGGTTGATTCGCCTTCGTTGCAATTACTCGGAGAACGTTTCGGATTGGATTGCAAACAGTTGTTCGTAGTTGGGGTGGTCGTCGAGCTGCGACAAAAGCTAGCGATCGGCTTTGTCGATCAAATCGTTGGCAGAGATTAATTCGTGCTAGTAGATAAACGCTGAGAAACAATGCCGTCCGATTCCACGGGTACCGATAACAAGGGGTTGGAGGAGATTGGAGTTCAGAGGCGCTAGAATATGATATCGGTTTGGAGATGGAGAAGATGCGAGGTCGTTGTAGTTCGTGTGACAGGCGATGCTCACACGCCAGCAGTCCAAGCTTGGTTACCCCCCACCTGTGCTGTTTTGGGGCAGACAAGTGGGCTTGGCTGGCACTGTCCAAGCCTAAAGCGGGCTCAGCGCCTGTTATTAGTACCTGGCAATGCAGCCAGCCACTATATAATTCCACGGTCATAAATATATGTGATTCATTTCGCATTGTACTCCTCTTTCTATGGAAAATTCATCAGTCTGCATGGCACACCAGGAATGTCTATATGGTGAAAATATGACTATTTTGGCTTGAAATCGTTCCAGTCGGGCACAACCCAAGGATAGTCAGCCCAGTTGATGTGCGGATGAAGGATATCATAAAAGATTCGATATGCTTCTCCAGCAGCATGGATACCATCTGGAAGGAGAACTTCAAGGTAACCCGATTTTCCGTTCTCCAGTGTGCCGAGAAGAGGTCCTCCATCACTGTATTCTCCGGGGCTCTTCTTGATAGCCTCGTCCATAAGCGCTGTGTATAGATCAATGAGAACAACATTATCTTTATCATGTCTCCTGGCAATATCTCTGACTCTTTGAGAATACGCCGCGCTAACTGCTGCCTGCCTTATTGAGCAGGGAAAGCCTACTTCTATGTCCTCCTTCGTTGTCTTGATCTCGTCCAGAGGAGGAGGGGTTACGAGAAGAATTCTTCTTGGCTTGTGCGCCTGAATGTGCGGGTGAGTGATGATTTCCACAAGATTCTTTTCATACTCATCAATAGGCACGTGTTGCCATGTCCTTTCCATTGGCAGCACTGCATCATTGGCCCCTAGCAACACAATCTATCATCATCAGGACTGAAAATCTCCAACCAATGGTCATACTAATTAGCAGGCGCACATACCAAGTATTCTATTTTTGGACTGGACTCCACAGGAGCTGGAATTATCTCCGAGAAATAGTCGAGGACATTCTTTGTGTTCCACCCAGACAGGCCACGATTCACCACGTCGAGACGGCGTTTGCATACTACAGCGGATTAGCCCTCTGTGTCTGTGCTAACGATGTAGGTAAAAGTTCTGTGTACGTGATTGTAGCTTCGCGTAGAGAGAGAAGTTATCGGTTTGGCCGACATCATCTTGCTCAAATGTTCTCTGAAGGAGAGAGTCGCCTAAGAGAAGAACTTGAGGATACGGTTTCTATAAAATGTTATTTGAGTTGCCTTCCTCGGGCGACAATGTACTTACCGCCATTTTAGATATGATTGAAGTATATTTTAATAATTCTAATAGTTAGATGAACCAGTAATGAAGAAGCGGAATTATTAGGCTTGAGGTGTTTACTGCGGAAAGGCTGCGAGAGTGAGGAGTTGCATTGCCATGACCCACAGCGCCGCCATGCCGCTCTGCCTCACGATGGTGTTCGAGTCGAATAGTTTGCTACAACGTTAATTGAGAAGAACGGCTGACAATGAGGTTGCAATTGGGCAATTATTTTACCTCCTCGGGTCTCAAATATCAGAAGTATATTCATGTCAGACCTCTTTCTTGTTGATGGAGCGAGAAGAGTCGAGGAGACGATAAAATTTTGAACATCACGTACGAAAACGAAATAAAAAAAAGACAACTAAAAATTCTACAATATAAGAAAGCTAAAGCTAAAACTTCAAATACATTTTATTTTCTTGCAGGCATCTCTCACTCGCCATTATTATATGTGTTGCATTCTTGCAAGCCTTCCTCGTCATGTGACCACCCCAATGTATGGCCAAGCCTTATCGATTAACGATTCAGATGCATGGCGAAGGAAAAAAAAAAAGTCGGCGACAGACTCCAACAGCTGTGTCCCCCACCACCAACAATTCCAAACAAACCTCTTTTCGAGCCTAATAGTCGATAATATGGCGACCTCGCTTGCGGCGCAGCTGGCGCAGGTTGCTGCCAATTCTAAATCGACTCTCAATGTCAAAGCTCAGAAAGCGGCGCACTCAAAGTCTCTGATCTGGGAACCTAGAGTCGCAGCCACTCAGACCTACCAGACACTCTATTCGACTTGTTCTCAAGGGTTTGAAGAGCTCTGTCAATTGGATAATCGATTCAATCGATTTCAATCCACTCTATTCAGTGAAGAGAGCCCCAACCAGGATCGAACTCAACTCACAGCTGCCGAGAATGAGGAGCTCAATCGCCAAGTGGAAGACTTTCTGCGGTTGGTTGCGAGCCGTTTGAGATTGATGCCGGCAATTAAGTCAGTGGAATGGTTGATTCGACGTTTCAGGTATATTGATCTCTATTAAACGCTGCTTTTATTCTTCTAACCACTGTTCAGAATACACGAAGAAAACACCAGGTCGCTACTGCTGGCATTTCTTCCCTACCATTCGATATCCGCATTTGCGACACTCCTTTCCATTCTACCATCCAAAGTTCCTCACGAGTTTCGCTTCCTCGATCCTTATATCCGTTCCCTCATATCTCCCCCGAGAACGGTGCTAGTTCACCAAGCCGTCCATCATCCCGACTTTCTCACACTTGTTTCCGAATATACACTTGAGTCGTGCCGTAAGCAAGTGCAATATCCGGCTCTTATTGCTTTTTGGGCTGGTCTCATGACTGAGGGAATCAATGGTCTTTTAGAAAGGACCCGATCCGGCCGCGGAGCTGTCCAAAGTGAAAACACTGCCTCGCTTCTTCACCGTCTTGGACCAATCTTTGGCGAGGCCCTAGTTACCAAAAATGTCTCCAATCTCCAGATTGCAGCTTACATGGCATTGACTGTGTTCGTTTCCAGAGGGAACCTGCAAGACAATGCTGTAACCGCCTTTATGCAACAAATCGTTCAAGGCTGGACAAACGACACTATTAAGCCTGGTCTCGTTTGTTTGGCCATCCTTGCTCAATATCGATCCGCAAAGCAGATGAATGCCAAGGTGGCCAAGGCATTGATGAAAGTCAATGACATTGGTGGACTGATCGCTGACATTGGCAAGGACCGTCGCGTGGACAAACTTGCAAATGGTTTTTGCCTCGCCTTGATTGAACGCTTGTCGAAAAAGGGAGATGCTCGTGGCCTGGCAACTATAAAGACGATATTGAGTGCCAAGATTCTCAAGGACAAGCAAACAGAAGTCGTTTTCAAGTTTTTGTTGTTGAATGCTCTGAAATCAGATGATGCCAACGACGAAGATGGTTCAGTTCGCAGAGAGCTAGGCTCTGTTCTCATTGAACTGTCACAGACTTCTGGAAGAGTCGGCGATATCATACAAACAGCCATAAGGGATGAGCGTTTTGACATCGAAGAGCTGCAAATGAAACTGCATCTATCTTTTCGTACCAAAAATGTCGCCGAAGCGTCGGAGAACAGTGGTGAGCAGCCACCAGCAGTACGTCGCAAGTCGGCCGAAGAGATTACTCAATCTATCAACGACCTCTCGTCAGAAAACGGTACATTATCAACTTGCCTCGAATACCAACCAAGCGATATTTTCAACGACGTCAGCCACATCTTCTTTTCTATTGTTTCAGACAGCGCAAAATACTCCAGTCTTCTCGATCAGTTTGACGAATGCCCCAAACTCGGTCGCCAGAATGCTTTCAAAGACTCGACTTATTTTGCTTTCTTCATCAGCATTTGGTGTGGCCCGTATCCAGCACTCGCACGTGTTGCTGCGCTGGACAGGGTTAAGAACCGTTTAAGTGAGGGCCACGACAACAAAACTGACGTACAATGGCTGGTTCCTTACTGCGTGGCTGCTCTGGCAGATCCTTCAAAGAGGGTTCGTCAGGCTGCTGCGCAGCTAGTTGCGGTTGCTTCCCAGCGGTTCACCAAAGGCAACACCGGAAAGGATGTATGGGGCAAAGGCGCCCTATATGGCAAAAAGGCCGATATTAAGGCTCTTGCGGTTGACGATGTTCAGAAGTTCCTCCAGTTACAGCTCCTGCCTAGTACCGAAGCCTGCATATTGGATGCAGAGCATGTTTGCAAAGTGGTTCAGACATCAATTGAGCACGGCACCTACGTAGTGAAACCCGACGCGAGCTTGGACAAGAAGGACCACATGTCCCAGACTTCAAGGACTTCTATTCTGACTTTCTTTGCTTCACATACCGCCTCTACGCCTCTACTTCTTGTCAAAGCGAGACTACTGAAAGCTCTGAATGAGATTCGTGGCAAGACTTCCATAACCCGAGCCCAGCTTCTGCTCCCAGTATTAGAGTGGTGGGCAAATCTGACTGACAGCGAGGTAAATGAACGGTGCCACTCCGAGTCAGTCGAGAAGACGGACCTTGATGAACGGTTTGTGGACATCATTGTGCCTCAAGATGCCGCTAGTCTTCAGTTTGCGTTTGAAATTTTGCGCTCGCAAAACATTGAGTCTAGGCCAGACCTGACCAAGGCAGTGTTCTTGAGAATGAGAAAGGTTTGGTCATCGATGAGGGACGATGCGAAGTTCGCAGTAGCAGAACAGTTCTTGGAACTGTCACAAGGCACCACTGATGCCGAAGCGGCCAATACAGTTGTCTCGACAGAAGCCGCGGACTTCCTCAGAACCGTTCAACTCACCACCGAAATTCTTTCCTTCTTCCTGAACTCGATACAAACCGGAACCAAGATGATCACTGAGCCGCCACCAAATAAACGCCGACGCACAAGCTCTTCAGGAGGCGACCGCTCGCTTCTTACGCAAGTCACGCCGGAGCTCAGTCAGGCGCTCCGTAAGGTTACGTTTGTATTGCAGCTTGTCGACAGTTGTGACCCTGCTTCTCACCCCGAGCTTCTAGATGGTCTTTTTACTGCCCTGTCAGAGTTGCAACACTTCCGAACAGTTGTTGGATCTGAACTAGGATACTTACAAAACCTCATTCTTCGTATCCTCCTAGCAATGATGCCCGCATACAAGAATAACAAAGATTTGAGCATTGATAGCTCAGGCGGGTACGGAGACCTTCTTGTCAATTGCATCCAGAAGTCTTCCAGTCCTGTGGTTCAAAACGCAGCGTTGCTCCTAGTTGCCAACTTGGCTACCATCGCTCCAAACCTGGTCCTACACAGCGTCATGCCCATCTTCACGTTCATGGGTACATCAGTGTTGAGACAAAATGATGATTATTCCGCGCATGTGGTTGCTCAAACTGTGAAAGAAGTTGTGCCGCCTCTGATTGCCAGCTTGCGCAAAGGACAAAAGAGCCCTATTGCTGGTGCCACTGACATATTGGTGAGCTTCACGACTGCATATGAACACATCCCAACCCATCGACGCCTTGGCCTGTTCCTCGCTTTGGTTGATACACTTGGGGCAAAGGAGTTCCTCTTTGCCCTAATTGCTATGCTTGTGGATCGTTATGATGCCGCTGACGAACTTCTGCAATTTGTTGTGGACCTCATGAACAACTTTAGCATCGAAGTGCAGCTGGAGACGTTGGTCCAGCTGCTCGATCTAACGGCCGACTTGTTCAAGCCAAAGCCAACCATTTCTACCCTTCTGTTGGGCATCGGACAGGAGGATGACCAAAAAGATGCTCCCAAAGCTGCTCTCAAGCAGTTGTCAGCCCTTCCTAGCTTCCTAACCAGTCGCAAACTGACATCCCAAATAAGCAACTTGGCTGGGCGCCACGATATGGAGGCTGACGAAGTGCGATCTTTGTACTCAACTCTCCTGGAAAATGTCTTGTTGTTAGCGCAAACAGTCAAAGATAACAAGGCGCTACGAAACCGTTGTGGTTCAGTGCTCTCTAACCTACTTAATCTGCTGTCCATCAGCGAATTCATTAAGAGTGTCGAAAATCTGCTTGAGAGACCAGACATGAGCCTGCGCCAGAAAGTACTGCGAGCCTTAGAAGTCCGCGTTGAGTCAGAGAAAGCGAATGACTCCGAAGCCAGAACGGCTCTCTTGGCCTTTTTGCCTCATCTCACTGCAGTAATTCGAGATTCAGAGGACATTCGCTACAAGTACACTGCTGTAACATGCGTTGACAAGATTGCCGAGAAGTACGGAAAGAAGGATATCGATGCTGTAGTTGGCGCTGCCGGAACCATTGCTGGCGATCGCTGCCTTGGACAAGAAGATCGCGGTCTCCGTATCATGGCTCTGCTGTGTCTTACATCCCTTGTCGAAGTTTTGCAAGATGCAATCGTGCCTGTACTGCCAGCTGCAATTCCCCGTGCAGTTCAGTATCTGGGCAACAGTGTCAGCTTTGAATCGAACGAAGCAGAAATTGAGCTCGACTCAGAATTACACTCTGCTAGCTATAGCCTGATCAGCGCTCTGGCAGAACATCTGCCATACATGTTTTCCAACCACATTGATCGTGTTCTAGCGATTTCAAATCGATCTGCAGAGGTTGAAGATACTGTCGAAGTAGTTGAGAGTCGCGTGACCTGTTTGGAGATTATCGCCAAGAAACTAGACACAAAGGACTTCCTCGAAGCTGTGCTTCGGAACTGGGACAGTGCCCTTAAGAGCGGGCCACTGGCATTGCAAGAGCTGTTGGCCATGCTCGGTGTTGCAATTGATAAACATCCAAAGGCTGTCATTTCCAAGAACGCGTCGCTGCTCTGCAATATTATCATACGTGGCTTAGATGTCCGTAGACAAGGTGCAGAGCTGGAGCCATCCGAGCTGGAGGAGATTGAGGCAATTGTTCGGGACACAGCGATGAAGATGATCTACAAGTTGAATGACGCTGCTTTCCGACCTATCTTCCAGCAATTCGTTGAGTGGCCTGGAACTGGCCTGCCACCATTCAATCGCGAAGGTCGAGTTCAACAGGAATATGCAGTCTACGCATTCTTGGAGACATTTTTCGATACCCTGAAAAGCATTGTTACAAACTACTCGACATATGTCTTGGACGAGATCATCCGAAACCTGGGAACACTACTGCGAGCATCTACAACAGAGCTTGAATTCAAGCTCTGGCAACGACTTATTGGCACGCTGAGCAAATCATTTGAGCACGACCAGGACGAGTTTTGGCAAGCGCCTGCGCATTTTAGTGCCGTTGCACCAGTATTGATGGCACAGTTCGAGAAAGCACCATCATTCGCAGTAACAGACGATCTGGTAGCTGCAGTGGTGCAGCTGGCATCGGCAGCAGACTCCCAGACTCACCACAAGGAGCTCAACGCTGAGCTGCTCAAGCATCTTCGCTCAGAACAGCCTGCCATTCGACTGGCGGCGGTCAAGTGTCAGCAAGCACTGACAGAGATGGTGGGCGAAGAGTGGCTGTCCAACCTTCACGAGATGTTGCCTAGGATTAGTGAATTACAAGAGGATGACGACGAGACTGTTGAGACGGAGACGCAGAGATGGATTCTCAAGATTGAAGGGGTTTTAGGCGAGAGCTTGGATTCCATGTTGCAGTAAAAGAAAAGGAGGAAAGGGCGCAAATAAGGTGTATGTATTTCTTTGTGAATAACAAGCAATTGAATAAAATGAGACATATCATTCCAATATCATTTCCAAATTACAAATGCGGGCTGCAGCAGCTGTCAGTGACTTGTGACTTAAAGTTAAGGACAACGCCGGAAAGGGTTGGTCGCCGACGCATCCGCGACTTTCCGGCGAATTATCGCGTCTTGCTGAACTGGGACGGGGCAGACAAGCAGCTGCTCAAGGCTGGAGCTAAAACGAAAATGTCCGTTAGAAAGCATAGACCAGTTTTTGAAAATGGCAAGGGGAATCAGTATGGGTTCTTTTCTATCATCAGGTCAAAGGGATACGCGGAAAACCCATTTGAGTAGTCCGTCTGCCCGTGGAGAAAATAGGCGCCGGAGAGACGGAAGGAGTAACGCTGATGTCATAAAACACAATGAATAAACTTCATTTCATCTCGCGCAACCTCTGATGATACGAACCTCATTGGTTTTTTCTTTTTTTTTTTTCTTTTTCAATTCGTTCTCAACTGGATCAATTGATAATAACATTGTAATCGGTTTGAGCCATGAATGCATTGACTTCGGGCGGTCGTCGGTCCTTGACAGGCTGTGGCTCCAGCGTTAGTCAAGCTGCTTCACTGAACCGATCAATCGCCACTGCAACAAAACCCTCAGGAGGTAAAGCTACCTTCTTGGCACAATTATCAGAAATGGTTCCATTAACAATGATGTTTCAGACGGAAAAGAACGAGTCGTTGTGCTGGGATCTGGATGGGCTGGCTTTTCACTCGCCCGCACTCTGTCACCCAAAACGAAGTCACGCATTGTGATTTCGCCCAGGTCTCATTTTGTCTTCACACCTCTGCTGGCATCAACCAGCGTTGGAACACTAGAGTTTCGAGCCGCAATGGAGCCTGTACGGCGTCTCGGGCTCGACGAATTTCATCAGGCTTGGGCGTCCAAGATCGACTTTGCCAACAAGACGATACGCTTGGAAGCCAACACGCAAAGCGAGGCTGGCACTGTCGAGCTATCTCGTGAAAAGGGGCCAGAATTTGACATCAAATACGACAAGCTTGTGCTTGCTGTTGGATGTTATAGCCAGACGTTCGGAATTGAAGGCGTCAAAGAAAATGCTTTCTTCCTGAGAGACACTGGTGACGCCAGACGCATTCGGCTCAAGGTTCTCGAAGCATTTGAAAAGGCAGACTTGCCTACGACGCCGGCCGCAGATAAACGCAAGACGCTGCATTTCGCCATTGTCGGAGGCGGTCCTACAGGGATAGAATTTGCTGCTGAGTTGCACGATCTGATCCACGAGGACTTGGCGAAACTTTATCCAGACCTGATGCAACATGCCAAGATTACAATATACGATGTCGCACCAAAGGTGCTGCCTATGTTCGACCAGAACCTGGCGCGGTATGCAACGGACATGTTCCGCAGACAAGGAATTGACGTTCTTACAGAGCATCATCTGCTACGACTCCGAAAAGAGGACGGCCTGATCTACATCAAAACAAAAGAAGAGACTGAGGAGATCGGAGCCGGACTTGTTGTCTGGAGCACAGGTCTGATGCAGAATCCATTTGTTGGAGAGCTTCTGAAGCAGCCTGTCAATGACGGAAACAGCAGAATCGCAAAAGACCCCAAGACTGGTGGCATCGTCGTTGATTCACACATGAGAGTTCAAATTGAGTCGCCATCTCCAGAGGGCGAAACGTCAACACTGCCGGATGTGTTTGCTATTGGCGATTGCGCCGTACCACAGGACCAGAGATATCCTGCCACAGCCCAGGTGGCTAGCCAACAAGCAGCTTACCTGGCCAAGCAGATTAACCAAAGTAAATTTGATGAAACGAAGCCATTCAAGTTCCGAAATTGGGGCACCATGACATACCTTGGGAACTGGAAGGCTATCCACCAAAGCTCTTCGGATGAGCTGAAGGGTCGCGCGGCATGGATTCTTTGGAGAACAGCATATTTGACTGGCAGCATGAGTATCAGGAACAAGATTATGATTCCTGTGTATTGGTTGATTACATGGATTTTTGGCAGAGATATCTCTAGATTTTGAAAGCAGCAGAATCGCTGGAAAAGCAGCTTGTGTATAATAGAGTGTATCCTCACAAGGAATGAAGCCATTACCACAAACACAGCACTTGCTGATGATTGCTCCAGCACGTCACCAAATCCAGTTACACGACTTTACTTGACGCAATAAATCCCATGTCGTGTGTTATTCAATTGTTCTCAGATCCCCGCCAGTAGCCGGACTCGGAGGTTCAACAGTGAGGCCCAATTTTCCTCCACCAAAAAGAGCCTCAACTAGTCTCTCAACTCAAGATCTTGATCTCATCAATCATCTCATAATAAGGCTCAAATCTTGCATCACTGTACAAAAGATATTTCATCATGAGTCAGTACGCCGTATACTTGGTTACAGACTCTACGCCGGCCATTCTCGGCGACAGATCTCTCCCCGATGTCGTCGAAGCCTGTATCAAGGGTGGTGTAACATGCGTGCAATACCGCGACAAAACCAGCGACAGGGCAGTGGTGGTGGACATGGCAAAGAAGTTGCATGCCATTACTAAGAGCTATGGAGTGCAGTTCTTGATTAATGACATGGTCGATGTAGCAGTTGAGATCGGCTGCGAGGGTGTGCACATTGGCCAAGATGACATGGGTAAGCTACATGCTCAAACAGCGACAACAGACTCGACTAATGCAGTACAGATGCCAACGAGGCACGAAAGTTACTTGGCAAGGATAAAATTGTTGGAGTCACTGCAAGTTCGGTAGAAGAAGCCATCACTGCCTGCAAGAACGGTGCTGATTACCTCGGGTTGGGGACTGTCTATGCTACTCAAACGTAAGTTGGCTTGTGTGCCTTCTCCGCTCAGATGCTTACTTTACAAATAGCAAAAAGGACACAAAGTCCATTATTGGAACCAGCGGTATTCGGAAAATTCTACTCGCGCTTGTTGAAGCCGGCTTTGGACATGTTCCTACTGTGTGCATAGGCGGCATCAACACCGAAAACACCACTTCCGTCCTTAACCAATCCAGCGCATCTCCCCGCAAATCTCTGGATGGCGTAGCTGTTGTGAGTGCACTGGTTGCCGCCACAGACCCAACAGCTGCGGCGAGTGATTTGCTCTCCCAGGTAACAACTGCGAGGATAGCAGATGTTGTTGGTGCTGTGGCGACGACTACGCCTCTTTCTCATAATATGACTAACTTGGTATGTATTCAATGTGTCAATTGCAGAGTGTTTCATTATACTGATTTATACTAGGTTGTGCAAAACTTTGCTGCAAATGTTGGCCTCGCCGTTGGAGCTAGCCCGATCATGGCCAACTATGCCGAAGAAGCGGCCGACTTGGCCAAGCTCGGTGGTGCGCTAGTCATTAACATGGGAACCGTCACCCCCGATGGCTTAAAGAACTACATTCAAGCACTTAAGGCCTATAATGATGCCAAGAGACCGGTTGTGCTCGATCCAGTTGGGTGCGTCATGTACACATCACATTCGCGCTGGCTAAATTGACTAACACGTTTTTTTTTTCTTTTCTTCAGAGCCGGTGCCACATCTGTTCGCAGACAGGCTGTCAAAGATCTACTCGCTGCTGGCAAATTCACAGTCATTAAGGGCAACGAGGGTGAAATCCGTACTGTTTACGGAGCCGCCGCTACAGAACAACAACGTGGTGTCGATTCCACCTCTTCGCTATCCCTCGCCCAACGCGCAGCCCTTGTCCGCGATCTATCCCGTCGAGAAAACGGCACAGTGATTCTTCTGACAGGAGTCACGGATCTCCTCAGTGATGGAAAGCACACATTCCGTGTGGACAACGGACACGAGCTCCTCGGTATGGTTACTGGAACGGGATGCACGTTGGGAACAACCGTCAGCGCCATGGTCTCGGCGTACCCTGCCAGCCCATTGGTTGCCGCTGTTGCTGGAACGGTCATGTTTGGCGTTGCGGCAGAGAGAGCCGCTGAGCGCTCTGATGTACAGGGCCCTGGTACATTTGTGCCAGCCTTCATCGATGAACTATATGCGATCCGAAAGGCAACTGCCGGAGGTGACTTGAGGTGGTTAGTTGCTGCAAAGATTCAGGCGGTGCAAGCGGAAGACGAGTGAAAAACTGAACGAAGACTTGAGATTCGCTAATGTGTCCTGAAGAATTAAACCACCCATATCCTTAGATTAGATCATTACATGCGTTAACAATATTGTACAAACGGTGGTCTGCAGCTGATCATGCACCATAGCACCTTCACATAACTGGCATTGCAGCACCATTCTCGTCGTTCATGGCCCAATTCCCCCCCTCTGCCACCAAGTCGAACCAGAGAGACTCGTCCAAGTCACCCAAAAGGTATGGTGACATCTCCCCTTCCGTACTGAGACCTTGGGCGGTTCTCTTAAGTTGCAATTCGACCAGCTCGCGCGCATTCTTCAGTAGTCTCCAGAGCCTTTCCAGAGGATCTTCAGCAATTGCGATAGGCTGCCCGGACTTGGCATGGCCGCCCTTCCTGCGTTCAATAACCAGCCCAAGATCGGTGGCTAACCAGTCAATCATGTCGCTAAGTGCGAGCTCTTTGCTGATTTCGGCAGGGTCCCAACCAGGCAAGCGGACTGCAAGTAGCTTGATGCCTGTAATGATGGTGTAGGCTATGTCGGATGCCGTAAGATTGACAAATCGAGGTCGTTCAATGTCTCGGCCAACAGATCGTACTCGGAAGAAGCCTTGGAGTGAGCGTACACAAGCCCATAATAGTTGAAGGCGATCTGTCAGAGCCATATCTGGGGAACCACAGTGTTGATCGGAAATCGAAATGTCTTTGAGAAGTATTTCAGCGACGGAGATATGTGCTAAAAGCATACCTGTACAGTGGTTAGCTGGGTTGTTCATCAAGCTGATAAAAGTGCATGCTTACAATTGTCCTTCAAGCTCTCTGGCAGCGATGAACGATAAGCGTCTATTTGCTCTTGGAAAGACTGTGCTACCATCATTAAAGGTAGTTGAAGGGCTGGCTGTTGAGGGTCAAACGCCATAGTAACAGATATGCTTTGTGCAAGTTGCTGAATCTTGACCAACTTCACCAAGAAGAGATCTGACTGGCACTCGAGGACGTTTTCCAGAACCTTGCAGCATGTTTCGAGATGTGAAGTATTCATGAAGATGTCTGTCTTCTTATTCGTCGTAAATACACTGGACTTTGTCAGCGTTGTACGATAAACTCGGTCTTTGAATAACTTACAGTGTGTTAAGATAATATGTTCCAGCATACGCTCTCAAGTGGTCCAGGTCAGAGTATTTGCCCTCTTGCGGCAAGGGCTCACATCCGATTGAGCTGAGATTCACACACATAGAGCGCGCCAAAAACAAAAGATGCGTCAGTTGCGTTCCTTTCAGAGCATAGTGAAACCTGTAGCTGTTAGCAAAGTGTTCCGTTGAAACACAGTAGGAAACTCACCAGCCAATCAACAGCTGTAAGCTCTGTAGCAGGTCCAATGTCTTGACGCCTTCCAGCATGGAAGCCCTCGTAATCTCCGCCAAAAGTTCCTGTCCAAGCTTGACTTGTCTCGGGCCATCAAAGAGAACAGACACCATCATGATAGCTTTCCACAGGTACGGCCGTCTATCGCGCAGCTCCTCTGATTTCAACTCCTTTGAAACAACAATGAAGGGGAACAGGTGCGCAAACATCTCGTGAAATTCGTCCAGCAGAATTGTTGCCTCATCGGGCATTGGCCACAACGAATCTAGTTTGCCGTACTTGTCGCTCTTCCACTCTGACGATGAAGGGACGGGGTCTTCACTCGTCTCCGGTGTGTGTGGCGAAGGGAACAAATGTGTCATGCTCAGTAATTCCCCTCTATTACAGGATGCCTCTGAAGCGGTGGAGTCTTTGACACCGTTCTCAGGAGAGAGCATTCTGGGTTGAACATTTCCAACTTGTGACGACAGTTCATTTAGTCGTTTCTCTAACTCAGCGACCCTTGATCTTTTTGGCCTCTTCTTCACCCGTGGTGGAGCTGGTGGGCGGGAGAAGCATTCTTTCTTGAGCCTCTCGCATCTGATAATCACATGTAAGTCAATCATCAACTCCTCAATGACGAAGAAAAACTCAAGAGACAACTTCGAGACAGCATAATAAGTAAACATAAATGTAACTGGAAGCTCTTACCTCTCACATTTATCGCCTCCAGTCGGGCCCGGGATGCATCTCGCCTTTGCCTTCGCACATGTCGTACAAGCCTTGGGTCCCTTTTGCGTAGCCTGCAACATGATCACTTGTCTCTCACAGCTGCAGACAATATCCAAAGCCGTGTGCTCTAGATGAGAAGAAAATATAAGGGAAACGAAACCGAAGCTTGATATCAATGCTAGCCAGGGACTATGTTGTCCAGCCACAAATCTCAATAAAAAATGATAGTGTCCGCGCCGTTGCAGCGACAGCCGGGTCTCCCGACCCGATTAGAGAAAGTCAATTATGCAACGGGTAAGCTGAGATGGAAGATGAGTTGATAAGATGGAATGGATTGGAACGCTGCGTAGCATTTGCAGATATTAGAGGTATCTTGGTGCAGCTTTCTTTCCAAATCTTGGTCGTTTCGCGGTTGCTAGGCCTCCCGTAAAATGTCTGGTTGCTTCAAATCTTGATGCAGCTGCTTAGTGCCTCCTTCTTGTCGATAGCTTGGTGTAGATTTGTTCAGCCAATCGTCAAAGGCGTACGTGTGAATGGTCAGCCTGTTCGACAGTGACCTCGGATCGGACGTCGAATTGCCCCGTCAATCCGGTCCGCCTGGTGGTTAGTGCACATGGTGTGCAATAGCTTGTCTGGGCTCCGAAGCAGCCGTTCTCGTAGCCTTGGAATTTAGGCATGAAGTTTTCGATTGAATCTTCCATAATCGGCTATTCAGATTTTCCGTTTTCCGGCAACTTTGAGGTACGTACCATCAGGAGTTTTGTAGTGGAGTCATCGATCGGAAAACTGCCACCGACCCTTGTTTGATGAGCGCTCTCGGATAGCCCAGTATCCGTCCGTAGCTTCGCTGCTAGCACGCCAGAATGGTCACTTCAATCCTTGTACATGCGTCACGGGCTAAAAGGAAAATAGAGTCCGGGGAATGTGGAAATTTTATGTAGTAGCGTTGCAAGTGGCAATCGCAATAAATTGTTCAATTCGTGTTATCCCGTCCTGATAGACGGTGAAAAGAAATATCATATCCAAAAGAAAAAGGGACAGCCTACAGCAGCTAAAAATTGTACCAATAGACTGGACGAAGGAAACTTTAAAGTGGCGTTCTTCCAGGACAATTTTGACCCCAGCCCGTATCTCGGAATCTGGGTGTCCCGGGCCATGACCCTTGTTCTGCCTTTTACGCTGCAGCTGCAACGGCGGCGGCTTGGTTGTTGCCAATCACATCGCGCTCAAGCAGGGTCTCAGTAAAGCTTCCCGCCTTAGCCTGGCCAGTAGCCAAAACTTCCTTGGCAGCCTGCTCAATTCCAAGCTGCTTGTCAGTCCATAGCGGCTCCTCGGCATTGCCCTCTTCGCCAACTCCAATGAAGCCGCCTTCAGCAGCCCACTGAGACGTACGCTTAATACCAAGGCGGTTCCAAATCTCATCCACGGCCGTAACAAGCTCAGCACGGAATTCCTTGATGTGACCGGGAGTGGGCGTGATGCGAAGACGTTCCTGGCCAACAGGAACAGTAGGGTAGTTGATCGATTGAACGTAGATGTCGTAGTCTTGAAGCAACATATCAGATGCTGCCTTTGCCAACTCAGCATTACCAACCAAGATCGGAATGATGTGAGATGGGTTTGGGATGACGGGAATATCACGGGCATTGAGTTCTTCCTTCACAGCACGAGTGTGAAGCTGCTGAAGACGTCTGTCGCCATCATATTCCATTTGATATTCAATGGATGCCTTAGCACCAGCCATTGTCGCGGGAGGTAGAGAAGTAGTGAAGATGAAGCCCGGAGCAAGTGATCTGACCATATCGACCAACTTGGAGCTACCTGCAATGTAGCCTCCAACACAGCCATAAGCCTTGCCCAGCGTACCAGTGATGATGTCGATGCGATCCATGACTGTACCTCGAGGGGCTCCGTTTACGTGAGCTTCCCAGTCGAGATGCTCAGCGACTCCAGCTCCACTAGGGCCGTACATGCCGACAGCGTGCACCTCGTCCAAGAAAGTAATAGCACCGTACTTGTCAGCTAAATCGCAAATTTCCTCAATGGGTCCAATAGAACCGCACATGCTGTAAACAGATTCAAACGCGATAATCTTAGGGACGTGGAGAGGCAGAGAGGCAAGTTTCGCTTCCAAGTCGGCCACGTCATTGTGCTTGAACACAATCTTCTTTGTTCCAGAGTGACGAATGCCTTGGATCATTGAGGCATGGTTCAAGCTGTCCGACAAAATGACGCAGTCGGGCAGCTTGCTGCCAAGAGTAGCAAGGGTGGCATCATTGGCAACATAGCAGGAGCTAAAGACCAAAGCAGATTCCTTGGCGTGCAGTTTCGCAAGAGTTCCTTCCAGTTCAACAGCATGCTTGTTGTGTCCGGAAATGTTGCGTGTACCACCAGCACCGGCGCCATACTCGTCAAGGGTCTCGTGCATCTTTTGCAAGACGCGGGAATTGCGGCCCATGCCAAGATAGTCGTTAGCGCACCAAACAGTGACACGCTCATCCTTATTGGCCATGTGAGCACGAGGGAACTCCTTAGCAAGACGGTTGATGTTGTTGAAGTAGCGGTACGACTTATCCTTGTGTTTCTTATCGAGTTCGGAAGTGTAAAACGCATTGTAGTCGAACTTGGTAAAATTGTTCATCGAGGCAACAGCCGGGGTAGCCTTTGGGGCGGCATTGACGCTGGGAGGCACGGGGACTGCAATATTGTGATTAGATTGTTGCTGCATGATCACATTCGACTGCCACTTACCACTGTCGCGTCCATTCATGAATGGGGTCTCAACGGCACGAGCCTCCTGGTTGCGGCTAGTGTGGATGCGAGCGCGACCCTGCTTGGGTTGGCTGGACATGGCACGAATGCCAGATACAGCGTTGTTGTGCGACGACTGAACAGCCATTGCCTTACCCATGACAGGGCAACGGTGGGCATAGACCTGCAACTTGGACATGGTGCCGCCACAAGGAGAGGGCTTGGGACGGGCAGAAGTCGACATGGCGCGCAAAGCCGCAGGCGATGCGGTCTTCAGAAAAGGGCACATGGCCTTGGACTGGCGGAGAACTGCATCCATTGTAGATGGAGAACCGGATTTCTCAGAGGTTCAGATCAAGGTGTGGCACAGCCGGTGATGATGACCGAGAAGAAGAATGTGGCGACTTAAACCGTCACAGACAAAAACGAACTAAAATCCGTCGAAAGATAGTGTATTGAGACGAATTCTAATTAAAGACCAGACACGAATAATATCCAGTGGGTGAAATGGGATGATGCAAGTGTGAAGGAAGAAAAAGTGATGATAAATGGCAACCGTGTGACTGGGTGAAAAGCGAAGGCCAGTGGTTGGATGGAGGGGCGGAAACACTGGCTCTCATATGGCTTTTCGCTTTTTGCCCTCATGGGACCTCAAGGCCCTATTCCAAGCCACCAGTGCACCCCCCGGGCGACTCTCGGTGTTCCCCACTTTTGCGTGTGCCAGAGTGCTGGAATCATGAAGGACCACCTGCAGAGTCATGCCTGTGTTCAGACGCTAGTGCTAGTTCTTGCACCCAACCCCTGTGCACTGAGACAAACAGCCGCTAACAGAGTGCGGCGGGGAAGTAAACAATTAACCAGAAATGCATCATTTTAACATTCGACAGGTGTCTTCTTCTCATCGTGCTACACATTGAACCCGCTGAAACCCATCAAATCGACTTCGGTTCACTAATGGCAATTTTTGAAGCCTTCCATTCATTTATTTCTCTTCCTGCGCTGTCATCTCCTGTATAGCCGATAAAATAGAGCTGATAGGCATCAGAAGCCCAGGTACAGGCACTTACGGCATCAGCATAATTGCCTCGGTCCCTATTGGCCACTTCCAAGCCTCCCTCCTCCAGGCTAGTCCCCCCAATGTCCCAATAACCCGGACATGCTAAAACAATGGCCGCCACATGCAGCATCCAAATTTCTCCGGTGTCGCAAACATCACACATCATTCGTTCTGTCTCACTAGCTTAGCACCCCGATCTTATTGCCGAACATCCATTGTTTCTGTAAACCGTCGTGCGTTGTTTCTGATGGCCCAACTATCTAAGTCCTGACTATCTGTTATCCGAAAACGTCTAGGGGTATATTAAAAAAGAACCATCAGAGTATAACCGCAAGACCGCCCTCGCAAACCATCCTCGTTTCCTTGATGTATGTCACCAGATCGACCGATCTATTGTTCATTGCCTCCGCAAGCCAAATTCTTCCAAATGAAATCCTGTCACATCCCATTCCATTGACGCATCCGCTATCACTCCTGTGAGTGCTTCTAATCTTCACCCTCCTCATTCAGCGCCTCGCTGGCCCATTTTGGTAACCGGAATTGAGTCTTACCCCTCTCAGGTTTTACATCATTGCTGGGAGGCGAATTGATCAAGTTCAGGCTTGGTATCGTATGCATTACCTTCATGTTGTTAGCATTACAAGTTCATCGAGTCAGTAGCACGTGGGCTCACCCTTGGCATCTCGGGCCTCTTTCCCTTGATAAATTCTTCCACAAACCGCTCCCAGCTTATGGTGTTGATTGAAGATATCTTCCCTTCAAGAGATTTCTCGTCTGATGTTGCCAGATAAGTTGGTTGGATTGTTCTCATTGCAATAGCCAAAACAAAGCGCTCATGGCTATGAACCATGTCTGTTAGTATTTTCCAACGACGACTGTTATAAACAAAGCCGAAGTTCTGCTCAGTACGAATCTCTGCAATCTCTCGTGCTACAGATTTTATGCTGCTATTTGCAGAATGAATCTCGTCCAGAGACAAGTCTCCCTTGACGATATTAAACTGTGCCAGTATCGCCCTTTCAAAGGCATCCTTATTCGATACACTGCTCTGGCTGAGGGTGCTTTTTGACACCAGTGCAGCCAATGCTGACTGTCGAGATGTTGACTGGGCTTGCGAAGAGATATCAAAGATATTTGAGTCATTTGGAGGAGCTCCCCGTGCCGTTAACTGCAACCTAGGGCTGTCTACTGCGCCGCTAATGAAGGTATTAGCTCCAAGTATGGGTTGGAGCAAGTTAGCTTGCTGAGCATCTTCATTATTTATCGCCGGTGCTTTGCATAACGTATCTGCTCCCGGATAAGTCTGCATCCAGCCTGGTCGAGCAGCCAGGGAATTGGGACTCATGGGTGATTTATCAGCTTCGCCTTCTTCCGGCGCAATCGGAGGAGCTATGAGCTTGTCGAGCTCCATCAGTGCGGACGAATTCTCTGCGTCAACATCGGAATCATTGTACTTCAAAATTAAAGAGCTCATTATTCCATTGTACTTTTCCGGTTGTGTAATGCGCTCCCGCCCAACTTCAGCAATCTTAGCTGCGTGCTTCTTTTCCTCCTCCGTGAGTTCATCCGTTGGATCTTCTTCTTCGAATGTGTCTGCGGACAAAATGCTCTGCACGGAGGAATGGAGAAAGCTGTGTCCTATAATTTGATCGAGGGCCCTATCTTTGCCCAGAAATCCACTGAGGTCTTCGGGGTCATTGTCGCGGATGTGGTGGACAACGTTACCGAGTTGCTTTGACCAACTGCTTGGGGCTTTTTGATCAACGACACGAGACGCAAGCTGCTGTTTAAATACTGCCTTATTCTGAAGGTCTTCTTCGAAGGTCCCGGCCGTTACGAAACGATAAACAACAACTCTCCTTCTCTGACCCATGCGGTAAGCCCGAGCAATTGCCTGTTGCTCGTGAACCGGATTCCACCTTTGATCGAAAATAACAACACGGGTCGCGCTTTGAATGTTGAGTCCCACACCGCCGGCTGTGGTTGATATCAAATAAATTTGATTTGTTCCTGCATTGAATTCTGCCACTTCCTGTTGTCGCTTTGCTGTTGGAGTGCTGCCATCTAGAAACGACCAAGTTCTGTTCTCCCGTTTAAATAGCCTTTTGAGATAGGTCAAGGTAGTGATAGACTGGCTGAAGAGTAACACTTTTTCTTTGCTCTTGCGTGCCTCATTAAGAATAATGCGTAAGAGATCAATCTTTCTGGATAGTCCATCATCCATATCTCGCATTGCGTCGGTCTCTTTGAGAACTTTTGGGATAATGGAGTACGGATAGCACCGCAACTCTCCCTCACCGTCTATAGAGTCCTCATTACTTTTGACCTCCAATGTCTTGTCTCGAAAACATTGTGGGTGGTTGCAAATGTGTCCAAGCAGCGACAAAGCACCGAAGACTTTCGCCTGAGGTACCTTGTCCCCGTCAGGTACGTCGCCTAGCAATCCATCCATGTAAATGCTATAGAGTTTCCGTTGCATATCCGTTGGCACAACAGATATAACAAATTCGAGCTTTTCAGGTAGATCTTTTTTGAAATCGCTGATGGAGGCCCTGTTAACCTTGGGTGCCACCATTAGCGTGAGTGCCTCCAACAAGCTCAAGGCTTTTCGCCGCTCCAAATTCGTGCTGTCAGTCCAGAGTCCTTGGTGAATGGGGCCCGCAAAGAAGGTCTTGAATTGCTCGATCGGACCTAGAAATCCTGGTGCAATCCACTCAATCATGGAATAGTATTCCTCCACGTTGTTGGCCAGCGGTGATCCTGTCAGTGCAACGCGACGCTTTGTTAAGAAACCAGCACAAGCGATGGATTTCTGGCTTTGACGGTTTTTAAGGTTATGCGCTTCATCAACCACAACCAAATTCGGTGATTTGGTCAACATGTCGCGCATTCCTGGCCTAGAGTCGCCTTCTAATGACATGAAAAGCTCATATCCCATAATTAACGTTCCTCCACGTCTCGACCAATCATAAATAGCAGACCGTCTATGATAGGGAGGTACCTGAGGATCAACCTTAGTAATGGGTGAAAGGACACCGCTTCTGTCCCACTGTTGAATCTCAGACACCCAGTTGTTGATGAGTCCAGCAGGGCACAGAATGATTGGCCTGAGAGGCTTCAAATCCCTGGGAATCTGGCTGCTAATAGCAATATCTTTTGACGCTGCGCACTCTCGAATGGTAACCAGAAGAGTGATGGCTTGCATTGTTTTCCCTAAACCCATTGTATGGGAAAGGAGGCAGCCTTGGCCTTGTTCTGTGTCAGTGACAATTTGATTCCATAGAAATCTGACTCCATTGAGTTGGTGCATCTTGATCTTCTCGCCAATATACTCATTGATATAGATGCAGGCCTGGTCGTCGCGTTTACTCTCATTGATTATAATTTTGGACCTGTCCAAAGGCATGACACCCGTCTGGCCAAGTTGAGCTCTGAATTTCAGTTTCTTGTCTTCAAGTTCTTTTGCACGTTGGTGATCTTTCTCTTGCATTTCTTTGGCTGCTGCGTCTTGTAAGATATCTTTACCGGATTTTCGAGCTTTTTGCCGCCAACCGTGCTCATCCTCAATATCATCAAGGCCACCAAGTAGGCTGCCATGGTCCAAAACAAGGTCTTTGTATGGGAAGCATGGCTTAAGTCTGGGTAGAAGCTCACAAAATTGTCGAAAGAGGTTGTCTTTGACCGATAAGGCCCTTTGCTTGGCTTTATCGTTCAGAGTCTTAATGCGAGTTGGTTTGTAGATCTTGCACTTCCAAAAACTCCAAAATATTGACACAAAGTGAACCGGCATTCTGTCATCCTCATCGTTGGTACCTTTCCAATTATTCTTCGAAGACCTTGCAAACACATGCTCCAAGGTTACTTCCCAAATTGCATTGATATCTGAGCCTCTGCATACTTCGAAAATCTCCTCTCTTTCATCACATCGTAATCTCCAGAGCAACGACACAAGAAGCTTCCACCGGTCTTTCTTCTTCTGCCATGTGATTGGCTTTTCTGAGGCAACCTTTGTGAAAACATCGGAATCTTTGAGAGATTCGCAGATGATGTCTCGCCCGATTGGCTTGTCGGTAGCATCAATATCCCTAACAGAGCTGACAGGCTTAATTTCGTATTGGCTTGTTTGTTTCGTTGGCGTGACGAGACCAATAACATCTTGATGCTTCTCAAGGACAACAACATTGGTGCTTCGCAAACTATTCTGAGCCGTTTGAGCTGGGGTCGCCGGATCATCTGTATCAGGCACAATGAAGTCATTGTCGCTGCTGTCTGCTGATATATCCTCCTCCCCAACTGTTTGCTTGCGACGAGGTTTTGTTTGTGACTTGGGCATAGGCGATGGAGTGGGCGGTCTGTCACGCAGCTGTATCGTAGCGTATATGAGATTGGCCTTGGATAAACTGGCAACCGTTGTCTCTAACACTTTAGCCTGGAAGCGAACATCTACTTCGTCTTTCCACTCTCCTTTGACGATTTCTTCGCATGACCTAGCCAGCTGTTTCTCAAAGTGACGACAATTGCGCTGAGCTTGCGACGCTACATCTTTTAGTCCTGGCTTCGATCTCGCACGGTTCCAGGCATTATATGCAGCGTGCTCTGCTTTTTGTTTCTTCGTTGTATTCCATTTGATCTTCATCTCAGCAATTGTGTCCTCAAGAATTTGGCGCACGTCATCTGGGTCAAGAATGTGTGGCTCGTCCCCTTCTTGGTTTTCCGCAACTCGGTCTTGGTCTTCTTCCATCATTTCCATGCGTGTCTGTTCATCCAGTTCAACATCCATCTGGTCTAGATCATTCACTTCATCTTCGTCAAATTGCTCTGATGGATCAGATGATTCGCATGACTCTCTTGCCACTTCACCCCGTCTCATCAGCTCTTGCCGCATATGATGTTTTCTCATTGATTTCAGAGTCTCCCGGTATATGCGACGTCGCCAAGGCAGAGACAGGTCTGTACCGGAATGGAACGAGAAATTATGGAGATGGCGAAAGTTGACGGCGCCTAAAGATAGCTCTTTGGGAATGTGACAAGTAGATAGGGCGGTTGATGCACTTCGGTCAACGACAATAACTGGCACAGAATGTGGATCTGGTACATTGAAGTCCTCACTGTTCAGCGCCTGTCCCTGGATCGAAGCTCCGACTTCACTAACAAGAGTGGGCGCAATTTTTCGCCGCTTGGGTGCCTGGGCAGGAAGCTCTGGCATTGGCCATGGCGGAGATCGTGGACCATCTTCCCTCATGGCGTCATCTTGTTTGCTATTCTCATGTACGAATTTCTCGTTATGCTTCTTCCAATCGTTGAAGCCATCGCTCTCAGCTCGAAGACGCTTAATCTCCAAGGCCATTTTCGACTTGTGTTTGGCAGTTCGTAGATTGAGGAATTCCATAAGCTCCTGTCGTGACATGGTAATGTCCGCAGTCAAAAGCGTTTCTCCGTCGATATCTTCATCGCGAATCCTTTCTTCTAGAGCTTCAACGTTGTTGGTCCACGGGCTTCCTGCTGCACACAGGTGCTTGCAAACGGCGTCGACGTCCCATCGAAAAGGGTCGCCTATATCTGCCGTGGCCATTTCGCATTGTCTGACGAATGCCGTTCTCTTCTGTTTCAGTCAATACCCTTGCTTCGTTATCTGGGGAAAACTGTACTTTGCTTCAACCAGGAACTGCGTGGTGACTACAGCGAGTGGTACTGATCCACGTATTAGGTGATGCTGCAGGCTTGGGTTAAGCAGTAGGGATCTTGCAAGGTCGCTCAGATGGTGATATCTGACATGCAGTTGGTGGTTTAGGGCGAGAAGAAGGAAAAGTTGAAGATCTACGGGGAGTTGAGGTTGCAAATCGGATTGAGACCTTTTGGATGTTTGGCGTTTAAGTGCTCTTGCAGCCACAGCGATGCCGTCAACTGCGAACACCTGCCGCCAGACACCTCACATTCAACACCCTTGATTCACCTACGCCAGAATCCTGAAAGTGAACATGCTCAGCATTCCAAATCTCCTTAGTGCTGCTTCGCTCAATCACTTTCGCCCAATTTATCTGGTTTGGGAGAAGGAGAACAGGAGGTATAGGGTGGGTAAAATTTGATGTCGTTGCTGTCCTGCTCCCCCGTCGGCATAAGTATTACGGCGTGCAAGGGTCGTCTGTAGGCGTGAATAATCCCTGTCCGTCATGTATTGATAACTCCCATTTGGTAAATGGTTCATAATTATTACCGTTTAATTGCTGATAATTCTCGTAGTGAAAACGGCAGCACGTTTAAACAACTGCATTTAAGTTGAATATTGTTTTACCACCGAACAGCAAGCAACCAAACACCAAGCTGGTTCTTGTCAACTATAACTAGAAGATAATGCATAGTTGGCAGATAATTGTAAAAGTATCGCCGTATCATCCCCATATTCGTGCTTATCCCACATTACGACAAGCATTACTTCGCCTCATAGGCAGAATTCTTTGGCGATGCGGAGGTCCACCTACTTCGACGCCAGTCCGACTCATTGTGGAGGACGAGCCCAAAGCCCGCACCCATCTTCATTAATAATCCACGCAATTCCACCACTTGCTCTCGACGACGACCGACGTAGCCAGCAACATAAGCAGATACGGAAGCAATTGGAACAATTTTCATTTTGCATAATACTACGTCTTGGGCCGTTCATACCCTCATTCTCACAACACAAGCGGCAGTGGCAGCAGTCAACATGACGTCCCTCACTACTGATGCATACCCTCCCACCTTGACGGACGCTGAAGTCCAACACCTCGTCGACACCGTGAAAGATTGGTCTATCACTAATGGATTATCCATTCGCCCTCCACCTGCAGTTATTGCAACTGAGGCAGACCCGCGAGGCATCACCGCCATCAACGCCCCGGTTACATTGTTTCCTAGCCCGTTCCCCAAGGAATGCTTTGCTCAAGGACAAACTGTTCAAACCACGTACAACGAACTGTATTCCGCCGTGAGCCGTGATGAGGATTTCATTGCTGAGACAGTAAAGGCGTAAGAGCTTGAGATTCTATCCTGCTTGTTGGAGGATGCGCTAACCATGGTCTTGTAGTGTTGCTGACGGCGATGAGTTCATTCGCAATCTGTGGAACATTCACCAGAAGGTGAAAGCGGAAGGATATACTCAGGTGATTTCAGAAACCGTTGTCAACACCCCATGTCGCTAATTCGTGGTAGAATCTTTCGCTGGGTTTGTTCAGATCCGATTACATGGTGCATCAAGACACCAGCACATCGCCGCCAACTGCCCAGGTCAAGCAAGTCGAGTTCAACACCATCGCATCCTCCTTTGGAGGTTTGTCTTACTACACATGTGGCCTTCACAAGTGAGTAAGCCATCACTGCTGATTTGTTCTGTCTCTAACTGCCCGCAGGTTCCTGAGCAATACCGAATACCCTTGGCTCGAGAAGCCAATTGCGAGTGAATCGATGAACCTGCCACCAAACAAGAGTATCCAAGGACTAGCTGCAGGGATTGAGACCGCCTTCCACGCATATCCCATCTCCGAGCTGGGTCATCAAAAGTGTGTCGTGTTTCTCATTCAAGGAGGGGAGCGCAACGTGTTTGACCAGCGCCACCTGGAGTACCAGCTCGGCAAAGTCCAGCCTACCATCCCTGTCTTCAGGCTTGCCTTTGGTGAGCTACTGAAGCACACATCCATCGCTAATACTTCGAAACGCCAACTGCTGTACCATTTGCCTCGCAATCCTAGCCGTACCTTTGAGGTGGCGGTTGTGTATCTCCGCGCTGGGTATGGCCCTGGAGATTATCCTGACCAAGAAGCCTGGGATGCAAGATACCATCTTGAACGATCAGCTGCCATTAAATGCCCAACAGTGCTTACCCAGCTTGCTGGAACTAAAAAAGTACAGCAAGTACTCGCTACACCGCGACCTGCCTCAGCGCCGTCAACCCTGGGGAAGTTTGTCAAAGATGACACGCCTGCCGCAGCCGAACTATGGAAGACATTCACCAGTATCTACCCTATGGATACATCTGAGGCCGGATTAGAAGCCAGGAAGAAAGCACTGGACCCCAAGCAAGCCGAGGCATATGTCCTCAAACCTCAACGTGAAGGAGGTGGCAACAACATTTACCGCGGCGCCATCCCCGAGTTTCTTAAGACTGTACCCGAGGAGCACTGGGGGTCATACATTCTGATGGAGCTTATCACGCCGCCGCCAATCTCCAACCTGATTTTGCGTAATGGAACTGTCGAGAAGGGCGGGGTGATCTGTGAATTGGGTGTGTATGGGACATGCCTATGGGACCATGAGAGTGGAGAGGTGCATCACAACGAGGAGGCAGGGTATTTGTTGAGAACCAAGGGCGATAAGAGTGAGGAGGGCGGCGTGGCGGCTGGATATGGCTGCATGGACAGCTGCTATCTCGTCTAAATTTGGGTCCGACATTCCTTTTGTGACTTGGATGGAGCAATGATGGATTATAGAAAAGAGATGAGGCAATGAACACAAATGAGAAGAATATATTAGTTTGATATATCCGCGCCGGTTTTCCCGCTATTATACAGCTTGCGCCTACAAAGATAAGGCGCTTAAAAAAATGAACCCGGCCTTTGGGAGCGGAGATATTGTCTTTGCGCGTGCTGGGTGACCGTGCTGTGCGTTGTACGGCTGCACCAGGTGCCCACGGCGTTGTACCGGTGTATCGTTCGAGGATTTTGGATTGATTTACTCGCCCTGGCTCTGAGGACGTCTAAGGACCTCGACATTGCCTATATTTTACGTATTAGAGTCAATCGCATTGAAAAACGTGTTGTGCTACTGGAGACCTACGCTGAACGACGTTAAGGCTGCTGCGGGTTTGGCCGTTGGCATCCTGGTAGGTGTTGATGGAAGCATCACCCTCGACGAAGACCTGAGAACTGTAACACCGAGTTTTATTAGCATATGATATCGATACTGCGCGCGATGCGCCTTGAACAAGGTTATACATACCCCTTGGGCAAGCTCAAGAGATAATCACGGCGGGGGCCCTCGGCGAAGCTGGTAACGCGGAACCAAGAAGTCTGACGGTTCTCCTTGGGGCCCGAGTTGCTGGCGACGGCATACTTGACGATTTCGCGACCACTGCTGGTAGGGACGACTTCGGGGGTGTCGGCGAGGTTACCAATGATGGAGATGCGGGCGAGGGAACGGGGAGACGAGGTGCTGAAAGCGCGAGCGGCGCCAACAGAAGCTGCGGTGGCACGACGGAAGAGCATGGAAGACATTGTTGATTTTGTGTGGTTGCGGATAACGAGGTTAGGCGTTCGTCGGATGGGAGGATGAAGTTGTAGATGGTAAAAGCATATAATTGGTTTTGCGCAAACTTGGTCCATTAGGACTGCTACCCCCAAATCGATCACGTCGCGGTCGCGCTGTGCATTGGAACGGCGTGTGATTGGTCCGTTTGCAGTTTAGGAGGGGTTGCTCAAGTAAGGGGACTGTTGGTAATTTAAGGGTACGTACCTTTCTCTGGGTTGAGTTCGGGTGCCTGCCAAATTAGGTAAGCAGATGAGGACATAAGGCTCCGGATATATGCACGGTACCGTGAAAACACGGTACCCTATTATGTAAGCAGACCAGCCACCTTCTGAGGCCAATTGATGTTAGTGAAATGAGCCAAATGTGAGCCAAATGTGAATTATGAGTGTTAAATAGGTCTAATATATCAATTTATTATGAAAATGTGCCTTCTTCGTCTTTCTTTACTCATCATCATCATCCAATCGTTAAAATGGATGCCAAACGCCCTGCCCCTGTGCCCGCCGCTACCTCTGCTTCTAAGAAGCAGAAATCAGAACTTGAGACTCCAAAAGGAGTAAATACAGAGCGCCCCTTTCTGGTAAGTTTTGTATGTATTTTGTTAGTATTCTTTACTAATTTAACTATAGGAAAACGACCGTGGAGAGAAGCGTAGCATTGCTTATAAAGCATGCTTCAAGTCTCTGCAGCAAGGTCGTAGTGATGGCCGCTGTTATGATAGCCTTATGGCTAAAGATAATAAGTGTGCTGGCTGTTATAAGTCTAGATATGCTTATATTCCGCTGTAAGTTAATTAATTTTATTTCTAGATGTTTTTCTAATGTTTTCTAATATTATTAAAGGGATACTATATAATGGCTACTTGTGCGTGTTTTATACTACAAGCTTAAAAATAAGAATTGGACTATAAATAAAATTAAAATTCTTATTTAACATATACTAATCTATTATCTATAGTATTTTCAGCAGCTGAAAGATGCTGTGAAGTTGGTTGGGGAGTTGGCAGCTGACCCTGTCAAGCGTGGATTGCTTGCTGGCGAGCAATCCCCTCAGTTTGCCTCTCCCGCGGCTCCAAACATTGGGTTTGAGTCGACAACCACTTCTGGGCCTCTGAGTCAGACCCTGATTCCGGCTCTCCCAGGGATTGGGACCCCTGGATGCCTTAGCGGCGCTGTGGTGAGAGTGTTGGAAGGCACTCTCATTGAACATCTTGCTGCCCAGGTCGATGCCAATTGTCGAGCCAGGGCAGCCGCTGCTGAGAGAGCGGATGATTGGGACCCTGACGAGGATGGCGATTTGTCAGAGGCGGACTTGGAGGAGGAATTGGCTGGAGAGGAGTCAGCTGGGGAGGAAGAGGAGGGGGCAGAGGGGGCGCCGATTGATATCGCGAGCCCGGAGGTGGAGGAGGAATGGGAGGACGAGGAGGCGGTAGACAGGCTTTTAAGAAGCCAGGTAGAAGAGATTAAGAAAGACCTCGCGTTTATAAACAATAAGATAGAGGAAGAGATAGATAGAGGGAAGGAGGAGAAGGAGGAGGAGGATATTACTGGTTTGCTGGATTAGGGCTTACAGCGTTAGCCATTTTTGCTTTTTACTTCACATTGCTTTGCTTTATATCGCTAGCGTTTAGAGAGATAGGTGTTTTCTTCTTTTTTTAAAAAATTAATTAATTCTATTTTAATACTTTAAAGTTTAATACTTTATGCTGTATAAGTAACTTGGTAATATACCCTAGATCTGCCTATATAGTAGAATATCTAGTCTTTTTAATTGAATCCTTAGCTATTTTCTCTATAATCTATCCTTATATATCTTCTATATGCTTGTATATTGTTATATTTAGACTAAGTGGCTTACTTTAAATAGATTAGGGTCTGACCAGCAAGTATAGTTGCTGGCGAAAGAAACAAGGCTTATAGATCGCATTTGAGTAGAATAATTCGATATACAATCTCGCAGGCTCTGCTATATTTAATCGGAATTCAATATATATTTATTCTACCTTAATTATCTATACTTGTAAGTAAAACCTCCTCTAAAAGCTGTTCGCGGTTGAGAATCACTTCTTCAGCTGCTTGCATAACATATCCTATCCCATCTTGCATATTCTGATTCCCTGTCTATGCATATTCCTTATCAACATAGTGCTGGGCAATTGAATTCTCAAGATAATCCCAGTAATCATACCAATCACAGTATGCCATCATCTCATCATCTCGCCACTTTCATTGTGTACGTTCTAATTTACATATTTGACCTATATACTTCCAATCCAGAGCCCATTTTAGATCACGCTTTTTATATACCTTTAAATTGAATGCTTTGCGGTATTTGCTGTCCTTGCAATGCTTTGCAGGCTGTGTATTGTACCACTGCTGTCGGTGTGAAGCATACCGCTTGTAGACTTCTTCTGGCTTCATTGTCAGGTCATCCCAAATTGAGTGTACCAAGGGAGCTAACTGCGAAACGCTGCTACTGATTTCGTCGGTTTAAACCGCAAACCCAGCATCTGGCTCATATAATTGCGTTGGATTGCTGGAACTAGCGGCTTCAGTAGGGGTTTATAAGTCGGCGCCGAGTCGGCCGGCTACAGCGCCGGCCGCTCCGTGTAAGTCAACCGGATTGGACCTTAAAAATGGAATTGCAAGCGAGTCATTCGATAAATATTACTCGTCGCTCATATATCTTAGACGACAGGCCTTCTGGTTCTTTGTATGGCCAATTTCTCCACAGCGAGAGCATTTTAATGGCTTTTTTTTGCATGGCGCGACTAATTCGAAGATACTTGGGTCTCTCTATGTACTTGAGGCTGGAATATTGCTATGCCGCGAAGTTGTATGGCTTTGTTGAATTGGCCTTGGCTCACGAAGATAGAAAATTTGTTTGTGATTTGGAAGATGCCATTGCTTGTCAAAGTCGTCGATTGTAAGCTGCTCTTTTTTATAAATCAGTGTGTGAATTGTATGGCTGCAAGGTAGGCTAAGTGAAGTTATAAATGTTTTAGTACATTTCTTCGGTACAATTGGCTCGCGACTATTAACCATTTCCTTATAATGGCTATCAGAAAGGCAAATCGCTTCAAATAAAACACGTCCAATAATATCACGGAATAAATCCCGATTTAATTCTGTTGGAGTGTTGGTTTGTTGGTAGAAGAATCGTCCTTCAAATGATATAACTTGCTGTATAACCATATTATTAATTACCTCCCAAACCATAAATAATTCTACAATTGAGGTTTTTGTGAATTGCTTCACTACACGATAAAGACCTTCAACTCGGTTTGATATATCGTTCCCAAAATATAGTTTTTCATTAACCCATACACTGACGATCTTCTCTTTGTGCTCCTCCAACCAGGTATCCTTGATGTACTTGACTTCGCTGCGGTGACCATTTGCATATCTTGTTTCGAATTTTTCAAGTCGATCTTTGTACTCTTCTTCGGTTGGCGCATACATAATTAAGTTCCAATCTCGCATAAAGGCGTCCCAGTTGTTGGTATTTGTGTTGTTGATATGTGCAATTGCTTGCTGGGTAGCAGCGGCAGCATGTGTAAGTGCGTTTGAAAGCTCAATTGGCATCTCCGTTTCGACTGATTCGGTGTCAATAGCTCGAGCAGGTTCTGCAAGAATAGCATTTGCTGCCATTGCAGTCTCTGCAGCCTTTTCCATTGCTTTTTTAAGCCACTCATTCAAGTTAAAGCTCGGCAGACAGTTTCGTGTAATTGCCCTATTTACATGCCAACGGCATAATAGTTGGCGAGATTGTGGAAAAACAATCTCCAATGCATTCAGATATGCTCGGCAGTTGTCTGTGATAATCGTTGAGGGGATTGAAATATTTGCATTCTCAAATAACTTAGATAGTTGATTAAGAACCCAATAAAAGTCCCATTCTGATTCACCACTCATAAAAGCAAAGGCAATTGAGAATGTTTTCTTACATGCATCTACACCTACAATATCAAGCAAAGGCATATTATATTTGTTGGTTTTGTAGGTGCAGTCAAGTATCATGATATTAGAATATTGCTTTGTATACTCAATTGACTAAGGATGGGTGAAAAGAATGGAAGAAAGTCTGTCGTTATTGTTGACTTCTACCTGGTACCAGTAACCCTTATCAGTTAGTTTAGCAATAAGGGTATTTATAGGGCTTTTACCTTTATATTTCTTACAGTGTGCCTAGCTGATTATATTATAGATATCCCATCGAGTTAAATGGCTTTCTGGCTCTCTCTGGCGAATGAGAGTCTGGATATCTCTCGCAGAAATACTAGCATTTACAAAACTGATAATATCTTCTTATAATATGGACATAACCTGCCGGTAACCTGGATAAGCCATCATACTAGAACTTGGCTCATAAGAGTGCCTGCAAAACCTCTCATCGCGATACTGGATTTTCCAAGTTCCCTCCAACTCTTTAACAAGAATTGAGAAGGGACAGCCAGTTCGTCATAATACAGTTTGTCGTACCCGAGTTATATCTTTACTCAGTGCTTCTCCATAACAGTCGCATACATAGGTAATTCGCTTTCGGCCGCTTTTTACTCGACATGATCGCTGAATAACCAAATGATAGTCTCGGCTATGAGCCCAATCATCAATTGCCTTTTTTAATTCGATTTCTGTGGAATATTCGGCTTCAGGTGGGAGACAGTCGTCTGGAAAGAGAAGTTGATCAATTGAGTCGTTACTGAGGGTAGCCATTGTGTCGTCAAATAAACAGTGTTAAATTTGTAGTTTTAAATAATAAATAACTAGCTATGTTGCTTCCTGCGAGCGATTTTCCCTAAATGCTATGGATTCATTTACATTGGCTCGGCTTACATAATAGGGTACCGTGTTTTCACGGTACCGTGCATATATCCGGAGCCAGGACATAACTGCAGCATCTTGTACAACATGATGTAGGACGCCTTCAATATCTTGTTATTTATTTTTAGTAAAGAGTAGAAATTAAAATATTAAATAAAAGAAAAGGATTTGCCCAATTTCTTTTTTTTACTTTAAACCCCTCAATTTATGTACAGAAGAGAAGTCCGATCCAGCAATGCGAACCACAAAAACTTACAGTCGTGTCGTCGTTTCCTGCTCCTTCCCTGATAGTAGTCCAGTGAGGGACAGCACTCCAAACGAGAGCATCGTTCAGCAAACAAGCAATCAAATTACATGAAAACGGCTATGGCGGGAAAATCTACATTCGAACAGGTGTATGACAATCCAGAGCACAGCCCTTCGCATCATTTAAGTCAACCGCTGTCCGCGGGGATGATCCACGATCCCGCCCAACACATCCTATTGACAGCAAGCCCCAATACCCACTCTCAATAGAAACAACAATCGAGCTGTCGTCTAATCGGGCCTTAACAGAAACAAAAACTCTCTTTTCTCGTTGTTTTCTCCTTCTCTTTTGCCGATGCCTGTCCCTCCCCCCGGCCGCACATCACTGCACTCTCCAGCCAATCACGACCCTGCAGCCCCACTTCCGAATTTCCTCTTTTGGGTGTCAATAGAGCCTCTCAATAGATGCCGTGTCCATGTATCCAGCACGAACAAACTTAATTCTTCCCGCGAGTTACCGCAGGGAGCAATAATACTCCCGAAAGCGCTTTTATACGCCCTACTGCAAGTAAGCTATTTTGGTAGTGCCCAAACTGAGCTAACCGCATACCATTGTCCAATAGGATCTGGCCCCGTGCTCTGGTGCTTGCTAGCTGCTCCCATGTCCAGTGGCCCATTCGGCTCCAAATATTCCAGTTTGTCTAGTTTAGCTCATGTATGAAGGGTTTCAGCTCCCTCTATTGACCTGTGGGTGTCTCAATTACTAAGTGCTTCTTGGGTTGCTTCCTCTCCACCAAGTTCTATTGACAAACCGGAACCGCTTACTCCTAGCCTGCTTTGTCAAGTAATGTAACGCTGGCCGCAATTTTCTTTGGCTTTCTGTGTTCCGATTTGATAATAAACCGTTATAGTCTCCATATCTGTTGGTTGTGGTATCACATTCTCTTATTCAATGGTAGCTGGCCGGATGATGCGCCTTTGCTCCTCTTTCCTCCCGCAACGGGATATTCCTTATAAGTCCTACAATAGACGCTTGTTACGCCAATAGCCTTTTATCATTGTCAATAGCCTTTTTCCCTCGACAATAGCCCACTATATCTTCTCTGTCGAGATGGTCATTTAAGAGACGTCCAGTCCTCTTTCTTCAGCTTCACTCTTCACCGTCATCGTTGTTTTCTTCCTTCTTGCTCTCGTCGATATTGCATCACCACTCACGATGGCACATCAACTCGCAACACGGGAGTTTCATGCCCCAACTCTAATGGTTATCCCCAACGATGAACCATTCACGGACTCAGATCTCACAGCAAACCTCGTCATGCGAGTCCTCCTGGGCATACTCGCCATCATCGTCTGCATTGCTCCATTCCGACTCCTTCTTCGCAATGGCGAGTTCGCAGCCGCCATCTTTATCGGCAGCGTAACCGTCACCAATATATTCACCGTCGTCTTCGCTATAATATGGCATAACGACAATATGGATTCGTGGTGGCCTGGCTATGGACTTTGTGACGTTTACCCGTATTTCTTCAACTCTTGTGACGGTCTCTTCGTCACCTGCCTGCTCGCCATTATGCGCAACCTTGCTCACCAGGTCGGATTGCTCCGTGTCAATCCGCTCACTGTCAAAGAAAAGCGTCGGCGAAATTTAATCGAAGCACTCATCATCTTCCCTCTCCCAATTACGATGGCTGCTATCACCTGGCCTTTGACGGTTCAACGCTTCCTCGTGGTGGGCTTAAGAGGCTGCATGTGGTCGGCACTTGCCTCATGGCCATATATAATCGTTTACCTCGTAGCTCCAATGATAGTCGCACTCGCTACAGCGTATTACGCAAGTAAGTCGCTCAGGCTGTCTTGTTTCTCTTTTAAACACACCAGCTAACGCCAGCAGTCTTGACCTTCGTCCGCTTTCGCCAAGTATCCAAAACCACCATGTCTGCTCTGTCTAGCAACCGTGCCGCTGCCCTTCGAAGCAAACGCACAAAGCGCCGCTTATACCTCATGGTTGTCTCTATCATCGTGCCCTTCTTACCAGTCCTCATCACATTCACTGCACTTACTATGGCTCATAGCCTGCCACTGCTGCCTTACAGTTACAACGCAGCCCACCACCATGATATCTCAGACTTGGACTTCTCACCACCTTGGAATACTATCCCATTCATACCCTCCAAACAAATTGCATTGGTCCTGCTCAACACTCCCTACATTTCCATAGTCACCGCTCTACCCATCTTTGTCTTCTTTGGAATGACCAAGGACGCCATCAATGACTACAGGAAAGTATGTATCTTCGTTGGTTTGGCCAGATTCTGGCCAAGCCTTTACGAAGAGTACGACCCTGATCGAAAGGCTCTCCGAAGCGGTTCTTTCAACACGACTGCTCAATACACCACCACGACAGGGTATGTAAATCATGTTCTCACACACGGTGGCTTTGAGACTGACACCTCCAGACCATTTAGCAAGAGCTCTCGTCTCACCACTCAAGGAACAAACAAGTCTTCGTCGTCTGACGAAAGTTTTTCAGGCTCTCCCCCTCAGCCTTTGACCTTTTTGTCAGCATCTCTCCTGGAGAGCGCTGGCAGAGATGAGCCTACAATCCGACACCAGTCTATTTCCTCATCACAACCATCTTCTTCCACACCTCCAAGGAGTCCATTTCCTTTCCGAACAAGATTGGGTATCACATGGCCATCCATCTTCTCATCTTTCAAGCGGAAGTCGCAGTCGCGATCATCCCATATCCAGCACCAGAAGCTTCATTCAATACCGTCTTACTCCTCTTCTCTCGCTTCCACCGTGCTGCCTCCTGTGCGAACTGCTGGACGCGAACTTGCCCTGTTCAGTTTACCAGAGGAGCCAGGTCGGAAGAAGCAACCGTGCGTTAAGTTCGACTCGGCTAATTCCGATGGCTCTAAAAGCTCCAGCTACTGACCCATGAACTTTGAATCGTCACTTTTCTTCAAGTCATTCATGTTCATCGTAGTTGCATTGCATCGCATCAAGTTGTACTTTCTCATATGAGAATATCCCACACAGAAATGATTAAGAGATTAGGTTATATATATAAAAAGAAGACATATAAAAGCAATAAGTACAGACCCATGCATCCTGAATAACTCCTGAAATAATAACAATAAATACTCTTTGTGCTGGTTCCAATGTCCTAATCTCGTTTTATGTACCACCCAGTTTTGCCTTTCCAAGCAATTCAATTCACGCCACAGATTACCTCGACTGGCTGCGCAGGGCTTAAAAGCCAACTGGTAAATATCACCCGGTTATGTCCATTCCAATGCCCAAAATTAAAATCGATATAAAGTGAATGAAGAAGAAAAAAACAGCTAAGTGTCGTAGCTGGCACGATTAATGTTTGCTGGCAGTCCTCTGCATCTTTCGCATAGCCTCGCGATGGGCTTCGAGCATGTCACCGCTTCTCATTCTCTCGTCGAAGAGTCTGTCAGAAAACTCTCGTTCCTTTCGTTGGCTATCTCGTCGCTGTGCTTCAGCCTCCTTTTGTCCCATCATTACATGACGCTGCATCTCGATATTGCGCTGTATCTCCGCCTCGCGTCCACCTAGAAGGGAATTCGTTGAAGCAAAAGGTGTCTCACGACCAGATGGTGTCATCATCGCATTACCGGCGCGCAACTCTTGCGACACTGACATCCTGAAGTTGGCAAGCTGAGCTTCTCGTGCGGCAGGACTGGGCACGGTAGAGATTCTTTGAGGTTGGTGGGAATTGAAAGTAAAGTTTTCAGCGCCAATGCTACTGTCCACGCGCTGCAATCCAGTGCTTGACTGCCCCAAGGAGAGTCTGCTATTACTGCGCATCATCTCCTTGCGCTGACTGAGCGGTATGTCATCGGGGTCGTTTACCAGAGCTGCTGCATACATGGAATAGTCATGTAGCGAGCCCGCATCACTGGCGGCAACGCTTGCTGGTCCTGTCATGCTTGGTGGCCCAGCAATGTTTGCCAGGTTGCCTTGTGAGCGGGATCGCAAAACCATCTCGCGCTGTCCAAGAAGGGTCTGAGGGCTGGCATACGACACAATACCAGATACCGGAGCCCTGGCTGAGGCTTCATTTGGTTGTAGAGAGGGACTAATTGACGGCTCTCGCTGGGGAAGCTCGGAATCTTCTGGTATTGTAGCTGGGGAGATAGCGGCTTGGGAAAGGCAATCGTCATCATGTTCTTCAGCAATAGGCAAAATGCCAGATGCGTTTCTACGCGCAGCCAATGCCGAGGAAGATCGCATGGCGCCCGAGTTGAGCATGGGTGATGTTGGGCTTCGCACTGGCGTGTCCCGTTCTTGAGTCGTCCCAGACACGTCGACCTTTAGCTTTGACTCTCGCTTTGGCAAACCTTCTTCTACCGGAGTAGGACTGGGGTTGGCCGAGATTTGGGAAGTGCGAGACTCAGATCGGCGAATCGCGGGTGGGACGCCCTCTTCTGCGGTCCTTTGCAGCTCCTCTACATCAACAGGCTTCACTCGTTCCTTGCGCACCTTTGTAGGCTTTGCAGGCTGGCTAATATGTAACTCATCTAGATCTGGGGTATCGGCATTGCTCAAATGCTTGGCCCATTCGTTTGTTCGGTATGACATTGCAACTCGAGACAGAGACTGCGGGAGACGACCCTTGGTCAAGCTAGCTGGTGTGGAAGCACCAGAAGCAACAGATTGTGGCTTTTCCGAACGTGCTCTCACCAAGTCTTCTGGAGCATGCTGTGTTTCGGGGGACTGTGTTGCTTCATTCGTGACGGCCTCATCAAGTGGCTGCGATGCGAGGCTGGCTCGTCTCTGGGCTATTTCGACGGCATCTGGCTTCCTGTCGGCTAACTCTGCAGTGATTTCAATACTCTTTGATCTTGGACTAGCCACAGAGTGGATATCGACACCGCTCACGCTCTCATCGTCGATGTTAGCGGCGAGTGATTGATTATCGTCGTGTTGAGCATGAACTACAGCCTCGACAAGCTCTTCAGAGCTTTCGCCACTATCGATTCGATTGTCGTTGGTACGTGCAGATCGTTGTGAAAAGCTTCGCAGTAAAGTGGCAGATCCTTGAGAAAGCCTCTTAACCAGCGAGTGGCGTGCTGGTCCTACTTCGATGGCTTTCTCATCCTCGTCGGCGAATGTTGCCACCGATGACCTATTGCTGGCTGCATCATCGCCAGCAGGAACGGTGAACGGCAAGGGAACGACCTCAGGGGCTGGCGTAATGATTTGCTTTTGGCGAGAATTTCCTTTGCTGTTGGTGCTGTTTCGGGACTGTCTCTTACTCTTAGATGAGGACTTTGATGCCCGCTTGTCTATGCCTTGCAGCGCTGAAAGTGTGGCATCATCGTGTTGGATATTTCCTGCCTTCTCGTTCATGGACTCGTTAACATCATCGGCATGGCCCTCTGGTATATCATCAGCGATGACACGCACAGTGACCTTACCATCTTCTACCTCCTCAGCGATCAATGCGTCTTGCCCACGAAGAGAGTGGCTCGATTCAGACATATCTGCCATCTCAATTCCATGACCGGAGTGATACTTTGTGGAATAGTTGTAGCTACCACGCAAATGCTTTTCGCTAGAGTCGTCTCCCACCGAATAGTGTGAGGCCGTGGTGCTTCCCACTGTTCCATTTCCGTAAACCCTTTCCCATTCTCTGCGGTCTCTGCGGTTGGTTTCTTCGATTTGTCGGCCAACGTTCTCTTCCTCTTCCTCGAGATTGCGCTGTCCTTCAGCTCGTTCAGCCGCCCTCTTCTCACGTCGGTCGCGAACGATTCTCCACAGCTTAATTTGAGAAATGATGCCGATCAGGCAGAGGATAATAATGGCAGCAGTCTCAACACGAATGCCTTTGGTCACTGGATACGTTACAGCGCCAAGTGGAAACAAATCGTCATTGAGTTGCCAGACATATGCCCAGAATTCCTTTAGTCCAGCGCGGCTAAAGCAATCGATGCCAAGGACTGTGACCGTCGAACCACCAAAAGCGATTGTGACAATCAGAGCCCAGTCTCTTGTAAATCGACTGAAATAGAATGCAAATCCTACCAGAGTAAAGCAAGAGATAAAAATAGCTTTTGAGGCGACCGAGTGCAGCAGACCGCCAGGGACAAGGCAAAGTAGCCACATGCTGAGGCAGAACCCACCCAAAGCACAACCAAGTCCTTCTGTTAGTTCTTTGAAGAAGGTTGAGGCTGCACCAATGGCACAGCCCGCCATGACGATTGCGACAACATAGCCGCCTTGTACTGCATTGCTCACTGGGACGCTCATGACGTAAATGATAAGTACCGCAACACCAAGCGAAGCCAGGTAGGCAGTCGAGAAGAAAGTATGAACCCAGCGGTTCTTGATACCGACCAGGGTGTATCCAATGCCGGTCAAAAGCATGATAATACCTGCGACTCCCCAGCCTGGTGTGAGTTTGGGATGAAGGGGCAATTGGCCTTCGGGAATAGTGGCTAAGATGTGTTAGCTTGCATTTGGCACTTGGTTTCCAATGCTGGTCTCAATGATATGCTACTCACAATTGACAAAATTGGAATTATCCAACACAGATGTCACAGCGCCACCCTTGGCAGTGTGAGTCGGCTTTGGCTTTTCAGTTGGAGAACTCGTAATCGTGGCATGTGTGGAGGAAGGAGCCTGCTTGCCATCACCACCCGTGGTTTGTGGTGGCTTCGCATCGTCGCCGGGTTTTGCGCTGTTGTCTGGGTTCGGCTTATCGTCTGGTTTGGCGGAATCTGAAGGGGGAGGTGGTGGCGGCTGTCCATCTAGGCTGCCTGGAGGTGGTGCATCGTCTTTCCGAACAACCTGAAAGCTTTGAGCTGTTGCCAGTTGCAGGGCAAGCAGGAGGCACAACAGCGCCAGTAACCGCGTAGACCGGGCGAGCATTGTGATCCTAGACAACCCCGTTCCTTTACAAAACAAAGATTCTTGTGAGCTATACTGCACACTCCAAACGCTCGCGTTCTATCCTTTTTGTTTTTACAACGGCTGTTCTCTTGTCTTTCACCAGTAATACATAGTTCAAAGAGCAGAGAAGAAGGGAAATGAAAGACGAAAGCCTATGGGCCTTGGAGAAACAATTGTGAAGAAAGTCTCCTCCAAAAGGACAGGGTGACAAACCAAGGAAACAAGAGGAATCGAAAAAGCAACAACTTGTAATTACGCTGAATACAATTGCTGCAAGCGTCGTGGCTCCAGGTGAGACAAGAAGGTATGCGAGACCTTTAAAGCAGTGGTGGGGTTGCGACAGAGACACGCAAGGGTAAGTCAATGCAGGCGAAATACCAGGCCAAACCCAAGATATAGGAAGGGTCAAAGCGAATTGATCAAAGTGATGGTTAAACAAACAAATAGCGTGCACAGTAATGAATTTGTTGGCTCGCCCGAGGATGCAGGTGGGAGGGAATGGGAAGGGTTGCACACTTGGGCTCTCGGCTGCATTTTAGATCTGTCGGCGCTCCGATTGGATTGACAGGTTACATGGTATAAGCCAAGCCCAAGCTTGGTGGACATCGACTTGTTAGACTCCCCGTTGGAGCGTGGATTCTAGTCCCACGCCAGCAATGAGTAGTGCACGCGTAGTACCGCTCTAGTACATTGAAGTCACTGCAGTCGTACCCAGGTATCGACCGACTGACCACTTGGAGATTTGCATTACCACTGTTTTCCGTACTTCATGCTTCGAACCTCGAGGCATCACAGACGGTAATAGCAGATGTTCCTTATGTCGAAGGCTTCTGTCATAATAATGCGATCAAATCAGGATCCATCAAGCTGCAATGCCGGTCCAAGCTTTGGTCTTTGCTGAGGGACATGCACTTGCAAATTGGTGTGCCAATTTCCTCGCGAGCGCCACCTTGGAAGGCATGATCCGTCAGGGCGAAAGTGGGAAGAGTAATGCCTGTTCTCCCTGCTTCCAGGCACGTAGAGATCGGTGCAACCCTGGCAGAGCACACCAAGGAAAACCACCTAGTCGGAAAGCCGGTCGCAAAGCTGACAGCTGAGCATTGCACTACTGCAAAGAAAGAGGATCGACGAAACGCTGTGAGCGACGTGGTTGGATGATGGGCGAGGAATACTGTGCTTGTAGCTCTGACAAAGAGAGCTAGCGCTGGGAGAAAATGGCGTTTGATGGTTTGAAAGCGGCAACCTTCTTCCTGCTAGCGCAGAGCAAGATTGCAGGGGGGGGCCTAATCTGCCAGGTGTGATGCGGCACATGTACCCCGAGGTACCTTGCACAGGACGCTCGCTACAACTCCAGTGTCTTGAGAACGTCAAGCCTGGGCCACAGCTGCAAGTCATGGGGATTTGAAACACTGCAGGATATTTCTAGATTGCGTTACAATCCTCAGATGCTAGGTCAACGATGCTGACCTATGATGGTATTTTGTTTTTGTCTCGTTCAATTTATTTTGTTTACCACCTCGGGACCATCCGAGGTGATTGTTTCTCGCTTGGTTCGGGGCATTTCAAGACGCCAGGCGGGCGGACTGGAATGCCCATCGCGCAGTGGCCATCGCGCAGTGGTATGTCTTGAAGTTACTTCCGAGAACAACAAGAACATCTGCGGCGGGTGTAGCATAATTGTGGTCCACGCATTTGGAATTCTGCAGAATTGGCAGAGGAAGGGCAATGAGAGGAAAGCTACACGTCTTTTGCAGCAACGATACGAAGGCAAACACAGGGCTCAGTGAGGCAGCCGTGGCACTAACACATCAGCGCAGGAAATGGTACAGTATCACAATTTCATCTAATTGTTGCGTAACCGAAGTAATGCTGTGTGTCAGAGAATACAATAATGGGGTGTTCCAAATTACTGCTGCTTGTGCTCCTTCAAAATTGAAGTGATGCACCGTCGGGCAGGCATTGCCAGAATGCAGGATATTGAAAATGGAGGGGTACTTGAGAGTACCTCTGTAGCTTGGCCCGAAGACGCCCACTCGCCAATTGAGGAAATTACGATCAAACGAGTGGGTGGAGAGGGATGCACACCTTTTCTTCTTCGCCCAAGTCGTCTCAAGAAAATTTAAATTACAGCACCTAACACGGTTAGCCCCGCTGCAGATGCCCCTGGGCCAGACCCAAAGCGTAGGCGAAGAGCCCACTGGCTGCCATTACAGGCCTCACAGGCCCAAGCTAACATGGCTAGCATCAAAATACACTCCAGCTCCAGGCACAGACGATCTCCGGAACTCCCCTTCCTCGCGATCCCAATGGTCAGGGACATGCTCCCCCCTGTTTAGCCACGCATGTACATGTAGCTAGCTACCAACTTCTCGGTCAGCTGCCCATCGAAACTAGCTTTTTTTTTTTTTTTTTTTTTTTTTTTTTTTTTTTTTTTTTCCCTCCTTCTCCTTTCTTTGTTTTCTTCTCAAGCGTAATCGTCGACGTCGTTCGCGGGACGTTGAACTAACTCTGCATTGTCCAGCCTGCTAAATAGAAGAACAGTCACTCCCCATGATATTGGCACGAAACCCGCGGAGAGTCCCGGATTGAACCATGGCTCTCCAAATGATTCACTTGCAGATCGCATCATGGATCTGGCCTGGGATTAATAAATGCGACATGAAAAAGCTCACTCCCTCTCTCTCTCTCTTTTTTTTTTTTTTTTGGCCAGTCGGGTCAAAGCATGCGGGCCATGAATGCCATGGCTACCTCAGGAGACAACGGAAGAAAAAGCTATCAAGGCACACCTGCAGGTCGGAATATACAACCGCCTACAGAAACAACCCATGAGACCGTGACACGCCACTAGCCGTGGTATCTCTAGTAATTATTTTATCTGTCTCTTTATGGGCAACTCGCAATCGGGGAAACGGAAGCCAAGATGAGAAAAGAAGCTAATGCCATGCCGTGCTGCAGTGTAATCCACCCACCAATGCATGTTCCCACCTCTCACCACTAGTAATTCCCACGACGTCTTGCATGGGAATTGTAATCTCCAGCTATCCGCAGTCCTTTCAGTAAAGGTCCACCGGTGGACGAGAACCAATCAGTTCCATGGCGCGACCTGCCACTTGCAGCAGTATGTACGTGTTGTACAATGATTCCACAATGTACATGCATGATCACATACAGCCTGACGCGGGCGATTAATCAACCCAAAAAGAAAAGGTGCCATCCAATCATTGCCTGGGTGCCCTCGTACGATGGCTCTCTGGTCAGCCTTCACTCAGCCTTCATTTAACACCTAGAAGTAGCCTCTGACCCAATGGCTTGACCTGTTTCTGTCCTGTCTGTGCCGCCAGCCTCGACTAACTCGTATGCCGTTGGTTTACACCACATCAATGGCTGCTTCCGATACGCATCGGAGACTTAACGTGTACTGTACATGACAGTACAACACGGTACCACCACTTCAGCTTCCCAAAATACACTGACTCAAACGGGGCTTGTCGTCCAATTCTTGATTACTGAAGAATTTCACCATCTCTCCACATTCGCACAGCACTGCTAGCCTTCGGACTGTCCAGCTTGTCTATCCATCTGTTGGGCAAACGGTCATATGTACAAGCATCTCAAAGATAGCTGTGCTAGTAGCTGTGCCAGTAGCTGCACGATGTTCTCCAGGACACGCTAGCAAAACGGTGTTATTGGCAAGTCTGACTCTTAACATATATGTAGCCGCTGTGCAAGGTAATACTCTGCATCGTATCATGACGCATGGCGGTTGATGCTGCAGTACCCAATGCTGAGGCAACCTTAATCACGACATTTTGCTGCTTTACAAACTCAAAATACAGTTCACGATATCGTTGCTGCATTTTACGCAACAAGCGCGGCAAAATAATTGCTTCCATATTTCGCAATTAGTCTATTATGGAGTGTGTGTATGAGATCCAGCTCAGGGAACTCGCGCTGGTGCAACCACGAAGGAGCTCTTGCATGCTTTTGCCAGCTATTGAAGAAAACAAAAAGAAGAGGAAAAACAAGAAAGAATTATATACATCGGGCTTGAAGGCTAAAGGATAAGGTAGGTATCAAGTAGGTTAGCGTAGCCAAAATGTAGTTCTGAAAGAGACAGAGGGCGAAAATTAAAAGAGTGGTATCGTGCTGTCATGGTAGTAATAAAATCGTGCGGTGGTATCATGGCTTTGCGATGCAATCTGCAAGATTGGCAAAGGACAATAATAATTGAGAAAACTTTGAGTTGACAAGAGACTGTGGGATACAACTACGTGTATGGTTACAGTTCTCGGTGCATATGAAGAACCTTACGAACGCTTTGAAAGCCGCACTGATGCCCTTTCGCTGCCATATCTAGGCTGCCCTGATAGCTTCGCAGTTCGAGATGTACGTGCGGACTTTACGGGCTGTTGGTCTCGCTTCTTCTGCTTTCGTTGTGATAGTGCCAAGATGGGACGCAGAGGCAGTGTCACGATTTGCAGTATTGCGTTGAAGGGGAAAAGAATAGCAGCGATTACTGAGTCGAATAGCGTCGTAAACAGGTTTCTGTTTGCGTTGCTATTTTTTGCTGCAACTGCCGCAAGAGCAATAGCATCATCTAATCGAGAATCTACAACTGCCAGTCGCGATTCGGTGTTGTACTGCAGTGTAGTAGCTTTCTTTTCGTATCGCCGAACAGCGCGATTGAGAGCATCAAGGTCTGGCTGAATAGCCTGTCGTACATCTTTGACAATCAGCGCTTCAGGTGTTAACTCTGAAGGATTGTTGTCGGACGGGTCTGCAGGATTTCCATGGATAATTGCCCGAGATTCTAATAGTTCTAAACGAGCCAAGACATCGTCTAGTTGCAGTGTGGCCATGGGTGGACCACCGTATGGGTTTGAATGTACAACTCTTTGCAGGTGCAAAGTGCGAGATTGAACAAGTTTGATCATGTGTGACATAGCTCTTAATTCTGCCACCAACAAGAAGATGGTCAAGTTGTAGTTTGATACGAGGCCCTCGGACGGTCGACTTAGTTGAGATCGAATAGCATGTAGTAGGTAAGCGCTGACAAGTGGCAAAACGAAGCAAGATATTAGCGCCAGCACCTCATGGATATAAAGTTCTTTGAGAGCAGACTGTTGCTGCAGCGTGACTTGTGTCTCATTGACTGGAGGCTTTGACGCAGGAACTTCGTCGCCTTCTTCTGGAACGTCTTCCAGCGGCGCTCCAGGTGTCCGATCCTCGTCGCTATCGTCGTCTATTGCTGGATCGCTAGTCTCCGCTTCTTGTTGGACTCGCACTTGTTGTGCGGCATGATACCACTGCCTGTGGGCTGTTAGATGGAGAAGTTGATAGATATTAGCGCACACATGACTTACCATGGTTGCGTAACAGACCAATGGAGGAAGACGCCAGCCAAACTAAGAAGCAAGACATCGGTGACGACGGCGTGGCCATTGTTGAAAAGTGCTCCAGACAGTGCAGGAAGCAATGCAAATATCAGAGAAATGCCTGCCAGGGATGACGTTTCTGTACCATCTTCACGCTGCGCTGCTGTATGCGGGTGCAGAATATCTCGAGCTTCGTTCAAGCTGTAGTCGGAGAAGTTGGAACCCCTCCTCTGGGGCGGCTCAGCACTGTTGGAGTCGGAAGAAAACCGTCTCGTAGGCGTTCGGCGTCGTCCTCGCATCGCCATGCTTTCGTCAACCGTTCTTGCGCGACGCAGCCCATGGCCAGGCGGGCCGCTAATGCCGGAGCTCACGCCAGCTGCTGCATCAATCGTCGGTTTGTTCGATACTGACGGCTTGGGCGACGATAACCCATCTGAAGATGGATCGCTAGGCATGCTGGAAGAAATGCCGTTGTATGCGACCATAAAGGCCTTCAGACTATGCATCGAGGTGCGACAGAAGAAAAAGGGATTAGAGCTGGCTGTGGTGGTGAAGAAGAAAAAAGGCAGCGTTGGTGTCGCCGCTGCTCTCGGCGGTCTAGCTAATGTCTTGGATGTTTTGGCAGTGACAGTGTACATGTATGACATCCTCGGCAGCAGCTTCCCAAGCTTGCCAGCAGTAATTAGTGACGTTACGTACCCACTGCGTCCCAATTTGGAAATTCAATTAAACAAACCATGGTGAGAGTTGCGCGCCCGTGAAACGGCCATTGCAGAGTATTATAGGGCATCTCAGATTAGCATTTTCTGCTTGGACAAGAATAGAATCAATGTTGTTGCTAGGGACTAGACCTGTTGGTACAAATCGCGGCATTTTGGATGATTGTTGCTGTTCAACGTAGTAGGGTACACTCCGTCAGTCCCGAAGCGACATAGCAGTGGCGACTCCTTAACCAAGCTATTCGAGGTGCCATCACATGTCGCAACAAACCTTTGGTACAAGAATATTGAAGAAATTTTCCAAGGGCCCAAGTACTGGTGGCTTTGATTGGCAAGATAGGGAGCTAATTCTTTACACTACATGAACCCAATAACGGAGGCGTCACTGTTGTTGGCAGGTATTGTAGGCGGAATTAGCCAGGACATTAGCTGTCTCGTACGCAAAAGCTGTTCGAGGCGTCTGCTAAGACAACAATCAACCGTTAGCAGGCTTAGGGTTTTTGACGTCCTTTACCTGCTCTGCTAGACGGCTTTTTTGCTTTTTCCTCGCCTGAAAGACCCTTTATATAATGAGACGCATTATGTGTCGCGCAAAGGCCACATTCAGGGACGAATCGCCGCCCTGGCTAGAAAATTCTCTAAAAAGACGGCATTTCCATAGTTGGCACAAAATGAAGCTTCAATGACTGTACGTGTACTTTGCTTTTACCCTCAATCTGTAATTTCATTGCAACTCTGTGCCCAATCCAGCTTGTCCAAATCAGAGAATTCACACAATGTCATCTTTGGTGGCTGAATCGTCCCATTGCGTCGGCCCCTTTCAGTGCAGTGGCCCGTGCTCAGCGTCAACACAAAGACCCTCTCCCCTAATCACATCACCACTACCATCCTGCCTAGGTAGCCAGACATCCAGTTCGTTGGCGGCACAGCCTTCAATATCGAAATTAGACAAGACATCTCGATCAGTCTTACGGTCACACACCGCTGCGCACTGGCACGACTCCCCGCCTGCTTCGCTGCAAGTTGGAGGCCCCTTTGCCTGTCCTGCTCCAGGCTGCCATAGACCGAGTCTGCAATTTGCGAAACGACCGACGCAGCTTGCCAAACACGCATTGCCACCCTCGCAATCAAAGCATCGCTGCTACTATTCTCATTCTCCCAATAAATCACTTTGGAACCCGACAAACTATTCCATACGAGGTTCTTGTCCCAATAACCAGCGCTCTGTAACGGCTGTGTTGGATCGTCCATACGGAATTTACGATACGAAAGCAAACGAGAACGAAACTTACATCTATTCAACAAGTGTCGAAACAATGGCTACCCAAGTCGATAGTAGCGCATCTTTTGCGCAAGATGTTGAACGAGGTCCGGATGTGATCGATCCACGAATGTCCAGTGCCTCTATGAGGGATGGTATCGGCTCAGCGATATCATCTTCCAACTCGTCCATCATGGGAGAAGATGTACAAGCAGATCTTGGAGATGAATGGGGACCCCAGCACCCATGCTACCCGCATATGAACGCTCATGTGCCTGTAGATTCCATGGAATATGCTACCACGAGGATAATACGCGTGCGACGAGACTGGCTTCTACATGGAGATCTTGCACCAACTTTTTCGAATCTGTACCCCGAGATCCTAGATCCTGCTGGAGTATCAGAGCCTGAATTTAGAAGAGTAATTGAAAAGCTGAATGGGGAGCTCACTGCCATTTTCAACCCTTACAATGCCAGGAACATTCTCGACAGCGTCTTGGGAGCTGCAACGGGATGGCTGTGGGATGACATCGGCATGGCCTCCTCCAAGTCTCGACTGAATAATTTAGAGAAATGGATTGAAAAATGGAATGTTGAGATGGAGAAGACCATTGCGCCAGAAGAAGGCATCTTGTCGCCCAAGATCATCCCTTTGCGGCAAACAGGATACATGACGGTAAGCCATCAACGCAAACTTATCTTTGAACATGTGCCAAGCTTAACTTCTTCTAGCTGGACATCCAAATACCAGACCCAGAGATTGCCCCTGCGCCCAGTACTACTGGGGCGGGCGATTCTCGTACGGCACTGTCCATGGAGCCTGCCTCGCGCGGTACAGCCTAGACGAAAAGGTGCTCCCAGCATTTGATTTGATAAGAAATAAGGGAAGTGAGTAGTCGCAGATCTACTTTCACGGATTCTGCGAGTTCAGAAGTTTGCCAAGCGCAACATTTGTCTTCAACATGTTGCAATACGTTGGCAATCAGTTATACCATGGGCATCACACGGCGTTTTTGTTGATTCGGTTATTGCAAGTTGCAAGCGAAAATTTGATACCACATTAATAATGAACTGCTAATTTACTGAAACCAATGATCCTTGTACGTGACCCTGTTGTTATTGTACAACACACATTCTTTGATTGCTTGGTGCATTGGGAAATAAGCCGGCCATAGCAAGAGTCCGACGCCGGGCAACATCCGACGTGCGGCTCCGGATTTTCGCGGGTCGGCTCATCATCTCACCTTCTCGCCCTGGCACGATTCTCACGCAGCAACTCCTCGCCTTGCCTGTTCTGAAGCCGTGCCTGGATCACCTTTATTACTCCTCAGCCGCCGTTATGTCATCCGCGCATCGTTGATAGCGCTGACTCAACTCCATGGCCGAGTCTACCAAACCATCGACTGCCGTCCGGCACGCAAAAACAGTAGCCAGTTTCATCCTCGCGCAATGGCTCATTTTCGGATTCGGAATCGCATGCACGTTGGCATACTTCTTCCCTAGTGCGTTTCTTTGCTTCATCATATCTAATGTGTGCAAACATCCAGTCGTAGGACTAACAGATATGACAGATGTTGCTGCCCACGGAGGCATCATCCGATCCGAGTATAGTATTGTGTACGTTTGCATTTCGCTCATCTTTTTTATAAGCGGGCTGCAGCTAGCACCTGCAAAATTGAAGGAAAATTTGACGAATTGGCGGCTCCATGTTATTGTTCAAGGAATCAGTTTCCTCGTCGCGCCAGCCATTGTCCTTGGTGAGTCCATGTTACTAGAAGTCGTCGTTTCAATGCCAGCTGACATGATGACATAGCCGTTATTCATATCGCCCTTGCCTCGGGATGTCTATCCAGTGGCACTCCGTCTTTACCCATCATTGTTGGCCTCCTGGCTACAGCTTGTCTCCCGACAACTATCGCATCCAATGTTGTCATGACACGCAACGCCGGTGGTGATGATGCCGCGGCGGTCATCTCCGTGGTCGTCGGCAACATCATGGGGACATTTCTGTCGCCCGTGCTTATTTACGGATTCATGCCGACTGGGGCAGCTTTCGAGCCTTGGCGACCCGCGGGCCCCAGCACGTTTGGCACGATGTACGCACACGTTGCGAAGCAGCTTGGTTTAACGGTGCTAGTTCCCCTCGCGATTGGGCAAGTCGTGCGTTGGTGGAAGGAGAAGCAAGTAGTTAAAGTTCTAAACAAGTTGCGTGTTGGGAAATTCTCGACCGTGTGTCTGATACTTGTGGTGTGGTAGGTAACATCACCGCTGCTCCCTGTGATGTCGCTAACACGGCCAGGTCAACATTCTCCAGCGCATTCAAGACTGGCGCCCTCTTCAAACTTGATAAGCCATCGGCCATCTTCAACATCTTCATCAACGTTGCATTATACCTTTTATTCACCTTGATTTGTTTCTACGCAGCGCGCCCTCCTCTGTTTCTTCTCAACGCAGTCAATCCCAGAGTCGGTGAATCCAATCTAGCAGCCCGCTTACCAAATATCGTGCGAAGGGCTCTAACCTTCCGCCGTCTATCAAAAGAACAGACAATAGCGGTTTGTTTCTGTGGAGCGGCTAAAACAACTGGACTGGGAATCCCATTGGTAACAGCAATGTGGGCTGCATCTGACGACTTGACCAGAGCCTACATCCAAATCCCGGTCTTGCTTTACACAATTGAACAGGTATGTGCAGATTTGTGGCTCATGTTGTGGATATTACTGACTTTATAGATATTCATGGCACAAATTCTAGTTTACGTCTTTCGGTGGTTCTTGCGTAGAGTTCAGAAGAGCGACGAGGATGCTGGTGGAAGTGATTCAGAGACAAATCACGAAGCCGCACAGGAAATGCCAATGATAGAAGCCAAAGCAATAGGATCGGTCGATGAACCTCCAAACGTACACAATTAGATATATCATCGATGAACCATGCTACATATTCGGGATTGCCTGTGTTGTACTAGTCTCTGCTGACAATACCTTCAAACAATTCTTTCAAGAGTTTGGCGCCCTTGTTTGAACATCCGTTTTGCTTATTCTCACAATGCACGCAGTGCTCAGCAACCCGTGATATAGAGAATTCTATCTTGGCATCGCCTCGTTTGACATCCGCTAGGTCCGTGTGATCCCACAAAAACACGGCGTTGTCATGGAACACGATTCCGACCTCTCCCTGGTCATTAGCCTAGAACTCCGTGCAATGAGCATCTCATCTCGTCAATAAATTTGGCATAGTGGTCTAAATCAGCTACGTTGACTGAGTCATTTCGCCCGCCCTGGGTATAATGCGTGTCCATGAAATTGAAAACTGGTATGCCTTCGCTCCGAGATGACTTAATAGAGCGATATCTGCTACGGTGCGCTTATAGTAATCACAGGCAATAGCCCTAAAACCTCCATCAACAATTCTGCCTGGAAATTACAAACGTATCCCAAATGCTTGGGCCATGACCCCCTTGCGATGCGCCACACTCACTCTGGTAAGGGTGTCAGCAACATCGAAGACTGTGCAGGATCGTGGATCTCACTTTGCCATGGCAAAGCCACAGAGGCAGTCGCTAGGAAATGCAGTAACCAAGCAGTTAATTGCGCTGCCCGGCTTTCACAGAAACCCGTCAGACGACGCGAAAGTTTAAAATGGAAGGTAAAGTGAGCTGTCCCCATGAGTTTAGTGATGAACCCTTTGGAGGTTCTTGGCAACCAAATATCCATGCATGCGAGGTGCAAGGAGAATTAAATGGCCGAAGAATTCTGCCAGAGTAGGATTTGGATTCGCAAGGTGCAGGCTAATAACAATGCGATTTGGAAGCAAGCAAGCATGGGTGTGCTGATGGTTTCACAAGGTCCACCCCACGCTCAGTCAGCCCTTGGCCTGCATGTAAGTGGTGATTATACGATTCATGCCATGACAGCAAGCAGAGATAACACAGCAAAATCGCCAAGAATTTGATAATTGAAGGTGTTTGTGTGATGATTATTATATATACTATCTATACTGACATGAGAGGCATCCTTGTTTCTATGTAATTCTAAAATGAGCCCCAATAGATTTGTAAAGAGTAAAAGTTGTTGTTTGCGGTGGGATAAGGATAAAGATTCGTGACACATTTCCAAGCGTAAATAGCAGCGCTCAGCTTACTGAGGGCAAAGAGACAGGGTGATGTCGTTGTTGGAGCCACAAGTCTTGACCTGGCTGCCTCCGGGGTTGGTACCCTTGTCCCAGACAATGGAAGGGCAGTTCTTGTCAGAGCTGTAGACGACGAGTCTGTTGCCGGCGAATGGGTCGCCAAAGACGTCAGAGAGATCATACCAGACCTTGGCGCCGTCCAGGCTGTAGGCAAAATCGGTCTGGGGCTTGTTGGTGAAGAGACCATCTCTCTCACGGGTGATCTTAAGAGTGCGACCACCGGACTTGGGGTCGTAGGTGAGCTTCTCAACGTAGGTGTTGTGACCAGAAGGAATGGTGTGGGCGTCAGAGACATTGCTACCAACAGACCAGAGGGTGACCTCGAAGTTGCAGTTGTTGCGGACGACAGCGTTGCCTACAGCAGAGACGGTGCTAGCGAGCCCGAGGGCGGCAGTGGTGATGATGGAGGCCTTGCCGAACATTTTGATGAAGGTATTATAAACGAAAGTGGTTGTGGTTTGAAGAAAGAGTTGGTAGATGGAGATGAAGATGAAGATGACACTTATGAGGATATGAAGGTTGGCAACGAAAGGGAGATATCCATGGCTCTTTATACTTGTCTCGCTTGTGCAGACAGATGCATGAACCTCACCACTTACCTCGTGTAAGTATGGCATGGGCTGAGGTCATGGAGCCCCATCTCTAACCCCAGTTATTAACGGCAGAGCATACAGTGGCGGGGGGTTAGTTGGTCTGAGTTCATTGCCGAGAAAGGGAACCGTAGCAAGAGAAACTCGGGCCCAAAAAACGAAGGATGGAAGATGACCACTGCCACAAAGTCTAATCCTAGACAAGTTGGCCAGATCCCGGACGCATAATGAATACGAGATGATGGATGTGACGCTGACCCTACCCAATCTGGCCATGGTGGAGAGACGGTGAACTGGCCAGCCTCCAAAGAAGTGAGACCCTTGCGCTCCTTGTGGAATACGACGTGCAATCTAGGGCAGCACATGAACAAGCATAATTCAGGCGGCGCAAAACAACGCAAATAAAACAGCACGTAAAAATGAAGCGACAGTTGTGAGCCCCGAGCCGCGATGCACTCAACTCGGTGAACTACCGTTGAAAACACCTTGGTTGCATCGTACTCACCCCATGTACTGAGTTTGCTGCCAGTCGTCATGTTCGTGCTAAACTTTGTCCGCTAGCTCACACTTTGCACCCTTCCACCACTATTAATAGCCCATGTTACGGCGCTAGCATCCGCACTTCTCGGGGTAATACGCCACCAACCACCACTGCCAACCTCCATTACCTCAGCCCAGCCCTGCAGTGCGAGCAAAGCGGCCCTTTCTTGCGACAAGCTCCCTCGGCACCTTTTTTTTTTTTGTTGGCTGGTGGCTACCATGATGGTGCTTTTCTCTTGGGGCTGGACCGGTAACTTTTTTGCACAAGTCCTCGTTTTCGTGGCTCAGATCGTCGGTTGCCAAGACCAACCCATCGCCCGTATCGCGTCCACAATGATGTATGCCCAGATGTTGTCGACATGTCCTAGCGTTGATGCTTCTATTCAAAGTCCCTTGTATTTCAGCTTATGCCAATCACTTCAGCGCAAAGTATCTGCCCTCTGTAAATCTCCATCATATTTGCCAAAGCGTTCAGCCCCAAGGCTTACAGTGCCAGTGCATTTTCCCTCTACTGTTGCGCCTGATGCACATGCCACCATGCAGAAGAAATCCAATGGCCCCATTGCTCCGTGTAGTGGCATCATAGAACCTCATTTGGTTATTGTTATTAATTTAGTTCTTTTGATTTCTCGTATTACATAGCATGCATTCAGCTAAACAATCCCCCAACAAAACAAATACGCCTCTCTAGTTGTGACACAATGGTTCACATGAGCAAATCATTTCTCAGCTCTGTCAGGAGAGCTGAGGCAACCATGCCTCCGCAGCAGCCTGACGCTGTCGTAATTGTTTCTGCGTAATCGACAGTTCGGTCTCCCAACACTTCTCGGAAATCGACCAGCGAGCCTGCTTGACGACAAAATCAGGTTCTACCTTGACCCTCTCGCAGCCAACGTTTCGCGAGCGTAACCTCCTCATCACCTCACAACTCAACTCCATCGCCATCAAAATACGCCTTGTATGGTCTGCCACAATGTGCTTGTCCCAAAATTTCGAACACCATCTCCCATCATCACGCTCCTTCATAAACATACACGTTCGTTGCAGTTGATCGACTTTAGCATAGCCAGACGTTTCCCTAGTCATCTCGGTCGTCGAGCTTACGCTTCCCAGAACTTGGAGTTGCCATGTCTACGTCCTCGTCTCCATTGTCCGAGTATTCAACAATCTCCCATTCGATCTTGAGGTTTCCATCCTGTGATTGCTGGATGCCTTGGCTGCGTCGCAGTTTGCCTAGGCGGGTTCCTTCCACGAGGCCATCGAACCATGGCACTCCAAATGACTGGCGCAAGACCGCTTCCTTGTTTGGGGGAGATACCGTCTTCCCTCGTGTCACTGTACTCGCCTCTGTCGACTTTTCTGCATCATCCTCCTCTGAAGAATCATCAGGAATCAGTCCCATATCTTCAAGGTCTTGGAGATCCTGCTGAATCAAGCTCCCCAAAGTGAGGTGAATGAATTCTGCTTCAGTCGAAGGCTCCTCTGACCAAAATGAAAGCGGGGTGCCGCAGTATCCGCAAAATTGTCTCTTCGAGCTTTGTTTCGTTGGGTGTTCGTATACTCTGCGAATCGAAGCGTGCGTCTCGTCATCGAAGAAGGCGAATGTGGTGCTGTGGTACCAAGACAATGGCACCCGAATGTAGGCTGCTAATGGCGTAGCAAGTGGAATCTCTGCGATGATATAGCATTAGCAGCGTTTCAAAGCCTCAAATATCCACATCAGTCTGGAGCTTACGATGTGCAGGCTCCGTATTAAAGAGCACCTGAGCTTGTTGAGCACCATCTTGAGGCACAGAGATAATGTAGCGGTTGCGACCGCACTGGCAACCACCGCGGAGAGGTCGAACAATGCTCATATTTTTGGCGTAAATCTTCAAAATCAAGACAAAACTTGATGTAGAAATGAATAATGGACGAATTGGTCGATGAATTGGTGTATGATGGTTTAAGTTTTCAAGCTTCGTGATCAGAGGCAAGAGGAGGGGCAGTTGGTTGCCTGTCACACAATAGTGAGGCGTTTGAGCTTTTTGGTAGTGACGCACCAGTGCAGCAGGTGGACCACAAGCGGCACAGCAGCGCATCAGCCCACGACCTCGCGGCAACAACAACATATTTATAGCGTTGTGGGGCAACCAACCGGCAACAGCGATGGGGCCGCCAACATCGACATAACCTATACTAATGCCCGTAATTTAATTACTTGATGCTGCAAAAGAAACAGTGATGTTTTTGTTTTGTTTTGTTGTAGGTTTCAATATACGGATAGTATGGCTTATTGTGCTTCTAATTGTTTTATTGTCTCATCATTCGGGTGTTTATTCCTCCTCCACGATGTAGCGTAAACATAGTGCTGATCAACCTTAATAAACGCATAATTCAATTGCAAACCCAACTAATCAAACAGCTGCCAAGTTACCCCTAAGATGAAGGGCGGCCATTCTTAGCCCAGTCACGCAAGTCGTTCTTCTTGATCTTGCCAGTACTCGTCTTTGGCAGTTCTGCTAGAACCTCAACTTCTCGAGGAACCATGAACTTGCTAATGTTGCTGTTGTTTCTCGCCCACGTAATGACATCCTCACCCTTTACCGCCTTACCCTCCTTGACAGTGACGAAAGCCTTGGGACGCTCTCCCCACTGCTCGTCTTTAACAGCCACAACACCTGCCTCTAACACGTCGGGATGTTGCACGAGCATACCTTCCAGAGCAACTGAGGAAATGTTCTCGCCACCAGAGATGATGATGTCCTTGGCACGGTCTAGAATCTGCGCGCTACCGTCGGGGTGCCATACTGCCAGATCTCCCGAGTGCATGCCGCCTCCGGCGAAGAGCTTCTTCGTAGCCTCGGGATCCTTGTAGTACTCCTTGGCACAAATGTTGCCAAAGAAAACGATTTCGCCAATCTCCTTGCCATCCTTGGCAACATCAATGAACACATCGTTGGGCTGGTCGGGCTTGATGACACGAATAGGAAGACTAGTAATGAAGCCGTGACCTTGGCGAGCCATTTTGGCGTACTTCTCGGTTGGGGGCAGCTTCTCCCATTCAGGCATCGGATAGCATTTGGTGATCGGACCGTAAGTTTCTACACAAACTGAGTCAGTCTCGCACCGGGATCGAACATGGAACAATACTTACCAGTCATTCCATAGACATGAACAGGCATGAGATTGAGTTTGGACTAGCAACGTTAGCAACATGAGTCGTAGAGGTTTGACTATTACTTACCATTTGTTCAAAGAGGTGCCCACTTGGTGGGCTGGCTGCTACCGTCACTCGAACAGGGTTTGGCAATGGGCTTGCTTCTTTAGCAGCTACTAGGAGAGTGTTGACGGTCGGTGCAGCGTTGAAATGAGTGACGCCCTCTTCTTTGAGGAACTTCCAGATCAACGGATAATCAATCTTGCGCAGACACACGTTCAATCCTCGAACAGCCACCACCGACCAAGGGAAAGTCCAGCCGATAGCGTGGAACCTAGCCAAAGTCAGTATCAAGATGCCTCACAGATGCAATTTTGAAGTGTTCTTACATGGGAAGGGTCCAAAGATACTTGCAATGCCCATCATTCAGCCCAGATTCGATTACATTTGCCATGGCAGCCAGATAGGCTCCTCTGTGCGTGTAGACAACGCCCTTGGGTCGAGAGGTGGTGCCAGATGTGAAAGGAATAGCCAGCATATCATCTTCATTAGTAGCGTGACCATGAAGGTTAGCCCATCCCTTGGAGCCCTGTTCGCGGTCATACGCCAGACCTTCTAAAACGGCCCTGTCGTAAGGACCTGCTTGGGGCCCATCACGCGCATCGGTATCCTGCACAGAGTCAGTCAAACTGCCCACCAATATTAAGAGCACAGGTTATTCTTACATAGTCAACAATTAGGTTGACCTTGGGATGTTTGCGTTTATAAGCACCTAGAAGGTTCTCAAACTCTTGGTCGACAATGATACAGTCAACATCGGCGAAATCGAAGATGTATTCAATATCGTCTTCCTTGAGGCGGTAGTTGGTCGGCACCATGACTCCTCCAGAGGCCACGATACCGTAAATGGATTCGAGGAAGGCTGGCGTATTTGGGGCCAAAATGCCCACTCGCTTGAGGCCATGCTTCTTGAGGTAGTAGGCCAAACCCCTTGCTTGGTCGGCAAGCTCTTGGTAGGTACGGCGAATTGTGACCCCGTTGGCCGTCACATGCAGCACAGCATCGGCATTGGGCTCAATTGCTGCTGCACGCTCTAGGAAGAAGGTTGGCGACAGGTGGTGGATGTGTGATGGTGTCGCAGGAGGAGGTAAAAGATGGTTGAGGATAGAGCGAATGCGTGACGGAGGACCAGACATGATGATTGGATTGACTAGTGTTGATGGAGTAAGCGGAATTGGAGAGGGGAGGGAGTAAGGAGTTTGGTGAAGTAGACTCTAGGCTGAGCAGAGGGGCCAAGATATAGTAGCATGCGACTGGGAAAGAAAATAGAGATAGATGCAGGAACAAGATGGTTTACCGGCCGTACGGAAGACTATATCGGCACATGCCCGGCTGTAAAGAAGTAGAGCAACAGTTGGAGAGAACTTGGAGGTGTTGAAAATGCGGAGGCGGGACGCTAACAACGTCAGATACCCCACTACAGCTGGCGCGGTAGAGCTTCTTATTAGTGCGTGCTAAAACACGGAGCATGTCGGCTATCATGATGCATACCCGACGAGGAAGAAGCTATCGGAGTTTAAGAAATTGATCATTTACTATTCACTGACATCTTTTCACTATGGATCTGTAGATTATTGTAAGCGGCCTGGGAAGTATTGGCCACATCAGGTTGGGGGAAGCACTGCTCCCTTGGCAAGCTGATGCGGTTGCTGGACAAAGGCAGTGAACGATCCGACACGCATTCTACTGGTCCACGAAGGTGAGAAAATCAATTGAAAATCATGCCGGTGGAGAAAGGAAAAATAATATATATAGCTCACTTTTTATACCAAAATCAATAGCATATGCACCGAACCGCAGCCACTCATCTGTATCATCAACTGGCACGGCACTGTAGGCAGCGCCAGCTAGCACAGAGACCTTCAGTGGGCGTCACAGCTCCAAGTCCCCTGGAAGCTGCTCCCGATGGAGGCGCTGGCAAATCGCAGATAAGGCACGATAAGCCTGGACAGCTTGGACCCTCCCACCACTGTCATGTCGTCCTCACACGTCAGCAACGCGGCGATCCATCCATCCATCAATCCATCATTCTCCGAGCTCTTCTTTGCCCTCTCTTCGGCTCTACCTGCGTCAATCGAATTCTCTCCAACCCTAACCAGGACGCAAGTCGCGAACTAAGTTATTGTGGCGGCGCGCCACGGTCTGCCCACAGACGAAAACAGAACAGAGCCGATTGCCATTTAACTTCAGCCGTCAACCTTTCTGGACCCGGCGAGCCTCGGCGACAGTGTGTCCTATTTGGCGTGCCCTGAACACCTGTATGTATTTTGCAGCTTCCCTCCATTGCAGTATATATGAAATTGCTTCGAATATGTTTATCTGTTGTGACATCGTCTCTATTGTGCAATGCAACGTGTAACATGCGCTCACAATGATGGTGTTTCAGCATTCCGACCGCCGTATGGCATCCCAACGACGCAGCAGCGCCTCATCAGGCAGACCAACACCAACAAGAGTACCGTCGCATCCTACGAGGATGCCCTCTGCAACCGCCGATCCTCTAACGTCGCCAAAACGCGCCGACACATTGCAGAACGATGGCGAGAACGGGCGAGTGGGGGAAGTTGGCCGAGCAGCCCAACCCGATGCCTTTGACACTTCCGAGCACACGGATAACGATGATGTCGTCGAAAATGCACGAAACTCGATAGAGCTCGATGATCTCCCCATTGAGCTTATTACATTAACGGATAGGTATTTGAACTGCTAGCGGCTGTGGAGTTGGCAGCAGCTAACACCGACACAGCTTCGTGGAATCATTAAGCGCGAAAGTCCATTCAACCCCTCCAAATATCGACAAGCTATCACAACTATTCCAAGACTTTTATACTTTGGCATCTTCACATATAAATACACATATCTCAGCTCTGGCTACCAAACAAAGCCGAGATGCCTCTCCTGCGCCCTCCGCGTCATCGATTTCGTCTGCTGCCAGCCGTCTACGGTCGAAAGCAGCTTCACTAGGCTCCAAGGACAAGCCCAAGCCAGAAGTCGAACAGCAAATGATCACCGCCGAAGAACTGGCAAATCGAAAGCGCGCTAGGAAAGCTCTGGAAGCGAAGAAAGGGCTGCTGGAAGAAGCTGTGGAACGCCGTCTCTGTGAAGCAATTTACTACCGCATATACAGACATCGCAGCACACAAGATGAAGCCCATGATGACAAGTTGCGCTCAAAAACTGCCGCCTTGTCCCTCGTCGGTATCGGACCAAGTGACCTTGGCGTCGATACAGGTGTAAATGCCACAGCAGAAGACCAGCAAGTAGCTTTGTCATCGAGAAACGACGAGATTCGAGAGTGGTTGGAAACTGCAGTTAAGGACTTGATCGAAATGAGTGAATCGCACTACCCACTAGGGAAACTGAACCACCTCAAAGCTGCCCACAAAAGCATTGTCGATACGTTAGCGCACTTCCAACCTTCAGCATCTGCTGATGAAATCATGCCCATGCTCATTTACACACTCATCACCCTGCCACCCGAGCGCCTTCATGCAATCAGTGACCTACACTTCATGCAATATTTCCGATGGGAACCCAAACTTACTGGAGAAGCTGCTTACTGCCTAACGAACCTGGAAGCTGCTATTAGCTTCCTGCAAACAGTTGACTTGGCCACTCTACGAGCAGATGAACCGGCTGAAGGACCACCAAAGACATCTGCACCCCAGGAATTATCCAAGGCCCAAACTTTTCCTCCAGCATACTCTCCTGCACTCTCTGCACCCTCTCAAAGCGATACAGAAGCTACTGCTGAAATTGCAACTGCATCTAAGCCAGCACCATCCCCGGCTGGGCTTAAAGCCGCCAACGTTCTTCGCAACAGGCGTCTTAGCGACCTGGTTAACACCCCAGCCCAAGCATTTGGCGCCGCAAGCGATGTAGTCTTCAGCACCGCAGATCATGGCCTCAAAACGATATCCAATAGTCTCGGCGAAAGCTATTCATTCCTCCTTGGCAAGCTGAGAGAACGACAAAATGGTGCCAAAGACTCGGCCATTGCCGTACCAAGGACACTCGATGACGCTCGCAAGCTTGTCAGCACACCGCCACCCGAACTTGATGACGATGCTGTCAGTGCAACTAGCTCAAACACCGCCGCCGAAGATGCAGACAGCATCAGAAGACTTCAACAGAAAGAAGACCGCGTCCTGACTCTCATTGGTGGCCGCCGTGACCACAGTGCGGATAGCGCCCACAGTGGCCTCAGCGTTAGCTCTTCAACCAAGAAAGTTGTTTTTGCCGAAGACGCCAAGTCTGCATCCCAACCACAGCCAGCCATGCTGGACCAGGTTCGCAATTTGGGCAGCTCTCTGAACCCCATGTCTCGCCTACCCAGCATCGGCATGATTCGAGGATTTGGCCGCCACATGACAGCCTCACCTGCTACCAAAGAGACCCCGCCTGTCAAAGAAGAAGATGGGGGTGATCTCACTTCGGTAAGCTCCTTTCCATGTTGTTTTGTCCCATTTTAACTTATGTGCTAATTTCCTTGCAATAGGCATTTCCTGAACTGGCATCTGCTCTGCCGCCCAAGGAGATACCAAAAATTGCGCCTCCAAACAAACGATTTATGGAAATCCAAACTCCTGGAGAGTTACGTTTGGGAGAAGTTTTGGATTTGCTGAGAGATTATCGTCGTCTAGCAGGTGCATTGAAGAATATGGGCGCCTTCGAAGACAAACCCTCGTAGACATTACGGGACAATAGTCAACAATTTACATAGCCATTTGTAAGTTACTGAATACTAATAATATAACATTGTGTATCTTACGCCTTTCTTTTGTCATCCTGCAAGCTCATTCTGTAATGCTAAATCCAGATATGTATTTCTATTATGCAAAATACGAAAGTGGTATATACAAGGTCTATCAATGAGCGGCGGGCCCTCACTGAAGCTGCCTCCAAGGACTTCGCTCTAGCGTCGGCGAGGTGTTTGTCCTGTGAGGTTGCAAGCGGGACGATGTCGCACTAGGCATCTGTTCCAACTCTGTCTCATCCTCGAAAACGGGTGCTGTATAGGTGCGCTTCGGTTCTAGGGTTAAAGGGTCATCATTGGAACGGTTTCTTTGGTGGCCGTGCACTGCATCGTGCTGAACCACAGGTCCTGGATGAAGGAACTTGGCGATCAAGTTCGTGTTGGTATTGGTCCTCTCGCGACTTAAGCTGCGTCCGCCGGCACCCATGCTGTGATGCCGCTGGAAGCCAGTTGTAGTAGTGGCTCTGGACATTCGGGTATTGATACGTTGCAGCGCCGCCTCTGCTTCCTCTGCCTCCTTCTTGAATCGTGCTTCGCTGGGAAGAATTACGGCTCGGTCTAGGCCATATGGTAATCCTCTGTGCCGACCACGGATCTGCATTGCAACAATGACCAGCTTTCCTACCACTGTAAATTGCGAACAGAGTGATGCATTGACGCCGCTGGCGCCCATACTCAGCCCGACAGTGCCGTAGGCGCTGACAACTTCGAACAATGCAGAGAATAAATCGAAGTCACCTCTCTGGATCTTGTTTCCTTCGCTAATAGCCAACACAAAAAAGCCAAGGAAAACAAACCATAAATCAAAAGACAATTGCCGTCGTAAATGAGTACCAACATAGGAGAAAGCATTAGTGTCGCTGGCAGCTCTATCTTCTTCATCGCCAGTATGATAGACGCCCAGGGACCTCTCTTCGTACACGTTTGTACGACGGATAGAGATAGCGATGGGAAACACTGAAATGTACATCATGATCATGTACAATACTGGCATTCCCGGGTTGAGGTCGCCTAGATTTACTGCGGAGAATCCAGCGGTTCTCGTTGATGCAGCTTGAAACAGGCCGACTACAACGCGGTTGTGTACAGGATAGTTGCTAATAGGGTCGGCGTTCAACTTGAGAGAAAGTTTAGCAAAATTGATACAAAAAAGCAAAGAGAAGTTGCAGACTTACATCGAGGACCATGAAAAACAACAAATCGACACTATTTAGAAGGACGAGGATCCAAAACAGCCACCAGTTTGCCCCTGAAGGAAACAAAAGAGTGAAACAGCGACGTGGATGATCCAACAAAAACCTGAACTCTTCCCAGAGACCAGAGCCGGTGGGGACAAGTTTGCTCAGAGTCCAGATAATGAAGCGAAGCATGACTGGGAAGCCAGTGTTTCCAATCACGATCAAGAATGCCATAATCATAAGGACGAACTCTGACGTAACAAATGATAACATGCTGTCAACCGTTAGAGTGAAACCAACATCCATGAAGGCTAAATTGGCTGTGAAAAATCCCCACCAAGTTGGGGAGATTCCATTGCTTTCAACAATGTCGCGGTATTTCTTCTTGTGAAGTATGTAAGGTAGAAGACAAGATAGACCAATCAACTGGAACCCCCAGAAATAGAACAGAAGGAGGAGTGCAAGGGTTCTGAGAGAACGGTACTCGATGCCTCCGAGTTCCTCTCGTTGTTCGAGCGTCAACCCAACAAAGTTAGAGTTACGTCCGATTGTCGGGGTGTAACTCAGATAGGGCATGTCATCTGTCTTTTCTCTGGACAGTACGGACCGAATTCTATCCAAGGCTCGAAGGCTGACTTGCCCTGTTGGGCGCCTTGAGTCCGTCGCGTCTAATTCAACTTCTTCTTCATGCTCGTCATCTTCATGGTATCTGTGCTGCCCATGGTTGAAGATTCTTGGCTTTCGAAATCGAAGGCTTTCCATGGTGCTGCTTGCCGCTTTAGCATCTTCCGCAAGTTCATCGCGCTTACGTCGCTCTGGTTCAGCAATAGTGATGGTAGGTTGTCGACCACGAAGCTGTCTGGGGTATGTATTTGTATGTCGTCGAGAGTCGACAGGATGAAGTCGTGGCATGCCATGGTCGTCGTCGTCAGACTCGTGCTCATCAATCCTCCTAGGGACTTGACCGCGCTCAGCATCACGGGGACCCGGAATACGGAGCACTTCCTCCCTATCTTCATTACGTTGACGCTCCAAAATGGCGATATGTTCGGCATTAGAGCGGCGAGGGAGTTTTGTTGCGTCATCTTCAAGGCCATCACTGCGCTTCACTGTATCAGCAAATGTAATCGCTGTATGTGCAGCTGGATGTGGCGCAATTTCGGGCGCTTCGTGATTTGGCTCTGGCGCCTCTGGGTCGTCGCTCGATGTTGTGCCAGGCGATGAGCTGCCCTCGACTCTGGAATCAGATGGGGTTGAGTTCCCTTCTGCGTCAGGTTTCGGCCCTTCTCCAGCTACCGTGCTAGTTTCGCTTTCGTCGTTTGGAACTTCACCACGGGCGATGCTCCTCCTCCGCTCATCGTCCAGAACAATGCCATCATTAGTAATGCGAGTGTTCCGACCGTTTGGGGGGACCACTGTAATATGCCGCCCATTGACACCAATTTCGGCACTATGCGCGTCATTCAGTGCTTTTGACTTTGACTTTGTAAAGGTTGGTCGACGTGAGCGAATCTCTCGTACCCAGCCCTGAAAGCGCTTTTCGAACCAGTATAAGCGGAGAAACACAACGCAGCTGTGGAGGGTAATGGGATTCGATGTGAGGGCGAACATATAGATCAGCGATTGTTGAAAGGTATTAAGTTTGTTGACATCAACTGGATTTAGGCCAGCTTGTGTATTTGCGCCGCTGGCGAAGAGAAGCGCATCAATGTATGCGAGTGAGCCCCTTCCGGACGCATAGAACAGTATGGAACCGAGTATTGTACAGCCGATGATCCAAAAGTCTTTTCAGATTTGTCAATATCGCCAGTAGATGCCATAAGAAGGCTCGATGCACTTACAGTGAGCAGTAATGAAATTGAAATTGGGGTTCTTGGAGACAAAGGCTGGCTTGATGGCCTTAACCTGCCTCCAGATAGAAGATATGGCGTTTTCCAGCATTGTGTCTGCTCGTAGACGTGCGAGATAGAATATTAGGTAGAGGTTGCAGGTCCCAAGTAGGTCCCAAAGTAGTAAAACAAATATGTAGGTGAAATATTTGGCGAGTTAGCAAGTGTTGGTGATCCGTGGTTGTTATCGCAGTAGAATATTGCTGCAAAATTGAATGAGGTATGGTCCGTTCCGTTCAGCCGCGTGTCCAATCCATGGACATGACATTCGAGGTAATACAAATAGGCATGATTATAGATGCGTTAGAGGAAGAAGGAAGGGTGACCGGCGTCAAAGAAAAACAAAGATAGGAGAAAATTCGAAGTGCAAAGCCAAAACGAAATAAGGTTATGTTCAGCAAAGCCACTTCTTTGAGGCGCAGCAAAGTGATTCGATAGAAGCTGCGAGCTTGGCAGCGAATCGGGATATCCCAAAAAAAAAAAAACAAAAAAAAATAAAAAATAAAAAATAAAAATTTTTTGAAAAAGGGTTTGAGAAAAGTCCTCGACGAAAGAGTGCGTCAAACACAAAATTGAGTTGAGTAGAACTTTTTTTGGGTTTTCGTTGAATTAATAATATTCCGCCGAATAGGAATCAAGGAGATATGGCACGTTGTCCGGGATCGATAGGTTGTCTATGTAGGGCTCCCTAGTAAAGGATGCAGGCGTAGGGGGGTGAAAGGACCGGGAAAACAGGCTCTGTGCGAGGGTAGGATGATGGATAATTAGTATAGTGCTGTAGGGGAACAAATGGCGGGTGTAGGGATCAAATGTCCAAGAGGAACTGTCACGCAGACGAGACGACGAACCCAATCAGGATGCCGTCGCTGCCGTCTTGACGATGCAACAATAGTTATCGCAAAAAAAAAAATTGCGCAAGCCGGGCAGGAAGGTGACGACGAGGATGTCTTGTCCAATGCAATGCGACACGATTGAAAAGTATGTATCACTGGCCTGTCGCCAGGAAACGTTGAATGTGCCGAGGTGGACTTTGAGGCAAATCGTGCAGCCAAGACCGAGTTGACAGGGATTGTTCGCGTGCTGGTAAGACAGGGCGACCAGATAGATTGTTTACAAGGTGACGGTAGGCGCAGCTGTCCACTCTAGACTGTACTGCGCTGCGCTGCACCTTTTTCTGCGCGCGCTTTCTGAGGAGTCGGCTGCCACAGAGCAAGGAATTGTCCAGCCTTTTGCGAGGGCAATGCAGCCTGTAGAAAAGGACCACAGACTAAGCGGTGTAATGGCGGTGACGAGGATGGAGAGGACAAGAAGGACAGGATTCAAAAGGAGGGAGCCAGAGTGCGACTGGGCTGAAGAAAAGCGAAAAATGCTTGCACGCGAACTACACCCTAGAGCCTGGAGCCAGAGCAAAAAAAAAAAAAAAAAAAAAAAAATAGCCGCTAAAATTCTGGTCTGGTTCTGGGGTCTGTCCGCTACGGCTGGCCTTCGACAGCCACGCATGCAGCTAACGCTCCTTGGGCCAGCACCTACAGGGCCCTTTGGCTGTTTCCAGACGGCCCATGACTGCCGCAAGCTCCACATTGGCACCCTCTAATCCCTGCACACAATCACTGAGCCTCATTGGATTACTCCCTCCGAGTCCCCTACATTGGTTAGTGTGACGCCACCATTATCTCAACTAACCATTTGCTGCATCTCACCCAAGCCAAACACTCTTCCAAAGCTCGCGCAGCTAATCTCACCAAGGGGAGAGGGGGCGAAGATCTTGCCAAGAATCCCAAAATCACCACGTCACTGCGTCTTCATGTGTCCCAATTTTTATTTATTTTTTTATTTTTTGGTTCCTTTCATTTCTTTCCCTTCTCCAGCCGTCCTCCTTTTGCGGCAGTGTCTACTAATCACCCTTAACCGCGGAACCCGCGTTATGCGTTCATATCTACTACTCGGCGGATAAAGCAGACCAGGGTGTACGTTATCTACCTGCGAATCAAGTCACGAAAAGAGATTTGACGTCAGATGGTCCATCCTGGGCGGGTGAATTAATTGCCAGGAAACTCTCCAGTCGTGTGATGACCATGCTTCTATTTCACATGCATGAATGCCTAAAACAGTTCGTAGGTTCTTAGATTCCCATTTGCAATTTGATGATAACCCAAAAGTCTTCGAACTCTATCAATTAAACGCCAGCTCATTTTTTAAGCACAATTCGAATCCGCTAAACGCCACTAACAAAATGTAGCAAATATGAATACCCCCAAAACAATACAAGCCCTTGTCAAGATAATCCAATGGTAATCTATTCTCCAGCTGTCCTTCTGGCATTTTCGCGGTTGATCTTTTTGAAGAATGAGTTGCTCTCCTTCTTGCCCTTACTCTTCTTCAGCGCCTGGTTCACCCTCTTGTTTTGCTCAATGTAAGCCATGTCTTGTCCTCCACTGAGCTCGCTCAAAGCTCCTGCTGTTCGTCTGGCAGCTCCCTTCTTCTTCTTTCGGCCCATAGTGCCACTGTGGAAGAGATCATCGGTGGGATCTTCATCCTCATGCATTGTCTCATTCTCTACTAGCACCTTCTGCAACAGCTCTCGTCTTTCGCTAGCCGTGGCAAACGCCAGCCCAGGAGTCTTTTCAATGTTTGCCAATTGAGTAATGACTTTGAAAGCGTAGCCTTGGTCCACCAAAAAAGCCTGGCGTTTGGATGAGAAATACATCTCTTGCGTGTCTTTAGAGACAAGTGAGTAGAAAAACGCGTTAAAGCCTTCGTCGTTACGACGCTTAGCACGCAGAATACGTCCCAGTCGCTGTGCTTCTTGACGCCGGGAACCGTAATGAGATGAGATCTGAATCAAGCAAGTTGCTTCTGGCAGATCTAGCGACGTGTCGCCAATCTTAGACAGGAATAATGTGTTAACTTGAGGATTGTGTTGGAAATTTTCCAAGACTCTCAGGCGCTCTTCCTGGCCGGTGCTACCATAGATAAACGCCTTTCCGAGCTTGAGGGCGTATGCTTTCAACGCATACACATTGTCGGAAAACACAATGATCTTGTCGCCTCGAGATTCGTGATAGTTTATCAGATACTGGCAGGCCTGGAACTTGCGAGGGTTCATGATATACAGCAAGTTCTTCTTGCGCGATGGAGCACGCAAATACTCGTCATAAAACTCAGTTGGCATCGGGCACCACACTTCAGCGCACTGTACTCGAGCGATGTGACCTTGTTTGGACAGTTCCATCCAGTTTGCTTCGAACAGCTTCGGACCAATTAAAAAGTTCAGATCGGAAATTTTGTCATCTTCTCTCAGAAGTGTTGCTGTGAGCCCCAGCTTTGAATGCGTTTTGATGGAGGACGTCACTTTTCTGAAAATATTCGCCGGAACGACGTGAACTTCGTCCAAAAGCATGAGGCCCCATTCCCGGCCAGTCAAGAATCGCATCATCTTCTCTGCATCGTACGAACGTGCACGGGATTGTGTCACCATGGAATAGGTCGTGACAATGATACCAGTGCTGCCGGTGAAAACGGAACCCTTTGAGTCGGATGTAAAGGCGACAATATCATCCGGGTTGATATTAGACCACTTCAGGAATTCCTGCCTCCATTGCACGACAGACATAGAACTTGTGCATAGTACAATCACACCCTTCTTGATGGTACAAGCTGCTGTAATTCCAACCAGCGTCTTGCCAGCACCACAAGGCAAAACGATAAGTCCGCTCTTGGCTCTGCCGTTACCAAACATCTTGCTGAGACTCTTTTCTTGGTAAGGTCGAATTTGCGTGCCAGGGCGCAGATCAATATCGAGGTTGGGGTTGACTTCATCTCGGCGGAAATCGTACTCTTCTAGTACCGGAAAGCCCAGATTCAGGCATTCTCTCTGGACTGTTTCGACGTCTCTGTCCGCGATTTCGAAAGCGTGTGTAACTTCTTGGTCGTCATCATCTTCATCATTTAGGGATGCCATGACATCTCCTTCCTGGACAGGCTGTCCATCCTTGCCCTGTTCTTGCAATCCAGTCGCCTGCCGAACTCCTGCCGCATTCTTAGTGCCCGGAATAACAAGGCCACCGATTTTTGGTGCAGCTGTCGTTGTGATCTCCTCTGTTCCCTGTACTCGAAGAGGGCCGATCTTTGGGTTCTTGAGCAGCGTCTGCAGCATTTCGGGATCCGGGCTTTCGACATAGTACTTTGTGTTTTTAAGAACGAGTTTGACTTTTCCGTAACTTTGTGTGCATCTAGTAATGAAGTCTCTGATTTCGACAGGTAAAGGTGTCTTGAGGAATCTCTCTAGAGTATTGATGATGTCGGTTGGAGAAAGGCCTACAGATACGGCCGCATACAAGCTGTGACTTGTCAAGGCGTACTCGTGCATGAAGGTCGGGCGTGAAAGCGGTTCTGCGATGGTGATCAGGAAATCCTGAGCTTGCTCAGCCAGCGGGTTGAAACTCTCAAGGATAATTCTCCCTTTTTGAGGATCTATCCAAAGTGGTCTGTTCTGGTGGTCTTTCTTGAGGTCAAGGTACGAGAAGTCATTATTGCCAAAGATATGTGGCAGTGGCTCTTTTATATCATGGCGCTTTTGATAGCGTGTCAGAGAAAACTGATCTATATTCTTTTCGATATCCTGTTCGAGAACCTCGTCAACAGGACCGTCGTCAACATCGGCTTCGTCGTTACTATCGATGCTCCGAGGCGTTGCGGCTCCTGGAGTTGACATGCGGGACGATCGCCCAGTCTTCGTCCCTCCTTGCACATTTCCACTGGCCTTGCGTTTGACAGGCATGGTTGCGGGATATCCTGGCTCCTCGCTGTACGCAGCGAGGGCCTATTGTTCAATGCTGAAGTGATGTTGGTTGGAAGAACAATGTGCAGGAAAGACTAGGTTCACGGTGCGCTGCTAAAGAGGTCGCAGAATGATGACTAAGGTTTGTGGCAAAGATGCTTTTGCTGCCAGTGACGCAGTGCTCAATGCGCTGAAATACCACTGTGTAGCGCTAGAAGACTGGCGCTTTTGGGGCTTCAGAGCGCCTATGATTGGTGTAACACATTCTTAAGTTTTGTTCGTTCGCGAAAGCTAAATGTTGTATCAACTATTTTGCTTACTTATTCAATTTGATATAGGGTTTAGCTAATATTTTTAGGACACAACTACTTCCTTCAATTAAAATTACCCATCTTCATTGCCCAAACACCAGCTGCACGACCATGAAGACTTAGCGGATGCTGCATGCTTCAGGCGCTGAAATTACCTAGTGGCTCACACCGTGTAGAAGGCCATAGACGACGGTGGATCCGTGTCTCGGAAATAGAGCCCCTCCAACCCAACTACTCTCAACCAAAAGGTTTCTTACCAACACCGACGAACGAGGTATCATAACCTGTTGCAGTACATAATACGTAGAGCAACGATTGTATATACACTTGCATTGTATCTAAATCACAGATAACACAAGAACCATGTGGTAAGCAGGCGTATCTACTCCCAACCCGAACCATTTCTAACCCTTTTCTAGCAAGCACATCCTCAACGCCCAGGTGTCCATCCGCTCACCTTGCTGTATGTACTGTCTGATCGACTGTTTTGTTTATTTTTAAGTTTATCGAGTGAAGTACTAAAGAATCTGCTAACAGGTCGCAAATGGTTCGACTGTGCCGAATGCCATGGTGAACAAGAATCACATACCCTGACGCAAACGTACGACATGGTCTTTGCCTGCAAAAAGTGTCGAAAGTGCTTCCGAAAAGATGCCAGAGAGTTCGAGGAGAGCGACGAATACTGCCCACATTGCGATAACCACTTCGTCATTGACGCAAAGACGCCGCAGGCGGCGTTGAGCATCGAGAGTGAGGACGTGCGAATGGACAACAAGATGCTCAAGGACGACCGAGAGAGGCAAAAACTGAAAATGCGAACAATGTTTGATCCAACGGATGATGCCAACACGCTTGGTTAAATTTAAACAAAAAGCTAGGCATTGCCGAAAGGCATGGGACAGACAACACTTGGTTGGGATAAATACCATGGCGAAGCACAATCAATTTCATGACGGGGGCGCAAAATTACGGCTATGCCGGTGCATATAGCATCATAGGCATCATAATGTTACATATGATTCGAGAGACCTTCAAAGCGTTCATTTCTTAAAGCATACATCTGCTGTACATGTCTAGTCATCTTGGCTTCGAGATGGCAAGCTGCCAATGCCAGGCGTGCGTCCCTTCTTCTTCTTATCAGCTTCTTCCTGCTTCTCTTGCTCAATCTCCTTGACATAACGCTCAATATCCTCCGTAGGCAATGTCTCGATCGTAGCTCCGGGGGCCATCAAGGCAATTTCGATGTTCTTTGCGCCAGTTTGGACAACTTCGAGTAAAGACTTGATAGCCAGTCTGATGGCAGCTTCACGGTCCATGTCCTCTTTGTAGTTTCGCTCGAGAAATTCGCGAACAGTCTTGCTAGATCGACCGATGGCATTTGCTTTCCTATTTACCCCATTAGCCAGTGTCACAGCAGTCTCTCTTTTAAACAGTACGTACCACGCCGAATAAATGCCAGAAGGTTCTGTTTGGTACAGACGAGGCACCTTGCTGTTCTTGTCGAAGCCTACGACGAGTGTGGAAATACCAAAGGGACGGACACCTCCGGCCTGAGTATATCTTTGCTGCACTCCGGCAACGTATTTCGTAATGTAGTCAATGGTTACCGGATCTTCAACCGACAGTCTGTGGGATTGCGCTTCTAGGCGAGCCTTGTCGACAAGAATTCTGGCATCGGCATTCAATCCAGCGAACGCAAGTGCGACGTGGTGGTCGAGAACCTGGATCTTTGACGGTGTGATACGGGTGTCTTGAAGCTTCATCGCCGAGCGCTTCTCGCATCCGAGAACAACAACATCTTGCCCCTTAACGCCGACGGCGCAGGTACCTGTATAGATTGTGAGTGGGAGGGAAACACGTCGATCAATTCATGGGGGTCGCACCTCTCTTGACAGCTTCGCCAGCATATTCAACCTGGAAGACGTGTCCGTCGGGACTAATGCAAGTTAATACACGGGTGAATGCCAATGACGCAGGAATATGCTAACCTGAAAACTGTTTGAAAGCGTTAGCAGATGGGTTAGCAAATGGATGGAGTATTGGCAGTGAGCTTACCCGAAAGAGCTCGGTCGTATCCTGATGCCATGGTACTGGTTGACGCAAAAAGCTATCACTGATAATGGTTTGATGTACTTGTTGAGTTTTAAAATTGCTGTTGGCTAGTGACAAACGGCGGATGTGAATTGGGGTGCGTTGGCTGGAGGTTGGAGGTGATGGCGCTGCCGATGGAGCTTCGTCAGGACTGTAGCCTGCCGCCTGCGTGCTGCTGGACTATCTGCGTCAACAGCTTGGCGGGCTGGAGCTGGACCGGAGAAACTCTAGCGCCGAAAGAGCCGTCGTCGTAGGCTGACAAAATAAATAAGAGGCTATTTGGAGTCGGCCACACAAGTTTAAATGATTATTTAAACCATACTAAATTACAAAGATAAATTGACTGTTTATTGTATGGGAGGCTTAATTATGGTCCGAATGGATTGCCAAATTTTAATTTTGTCATACAATTGTTACCAAGTATGCATTCCATATAACTGCTCAAACTTTTATGACACCTCTACTCAAGTCTGCCTCACATTTGTCTTTGCAGAGATTCGCGCGTGTAAGTGAAACAATCATTATTGTATATTAGTCTTCAAAGTTGATTCCTGTTGTGAAAATGCTATATATAAGAGTGCCAATCGCTAAAAATAAAACAATAAGGATAACATGCTCCCAAACAATGCTGTAGGAATCCAGCTCCCGGCTTCTACCATTTCGTTTATGCATCCGTCTCCCGTAACTTGAATCCAGCCAAGTCAATCGTGATAATGTTACATATATGCTGTTTTAGAAGGTTGAAATCTCAACCCAACGCTGTGACTGGAGGACATTAGCAACCTGCTGCCCTTTGGCAATTAGGCGATCTCTGAATGCCTCGAGCCACATACTCTCCAACACGCCATCCCGCGACGCAAGCTGGAGGTCATGATAGTAATCAACAACGACTGTCATGGGTCCAACAAGCATATCAGGTTGTGCTGTCTTGGTGAGAACGCAATCAAGGCCGCGGCAGATGTTCTCGGCAAGGTTGCGGCCGTCGGTGTATTTACCAGGGGTACCAGGCATACTTTGTGGTAGTTCTGGCCAAATGTCGTGATATACATCTAGCAAGGGCTCAAAAAACAGACCGTACAGGCTTTGAGTGCAGCGGTGGAAGACGAGTTGCGACATCCAGTAGTATAGAAGTTTGAGAGCAGTCATTTCGTCTCGGAATTCGAATGCACTTTCAAAGGGAATACCACCTTCGGTGCTTGGGGTCCGCTCTGTCCACATGTCAAAGGGTCGCTGAGCAGCTAACCAGGTGTCGAATGTATGTTCTAAATTTGCGCAGTTTTGTAACAGCCCTTGGACTTTGTAACGCCTCTCAATGGTCGGCACTTGCAGCGCCAGTTGGTCGGCCTGGGAGAGAATGGACGGCAAAGCGAGGATATTGTCGAATAATATGTCAAGTTGAGATTTGCTGTGGGCTGTCCACGGAGTACTGATCCATTCCGGTCGAGAGATGAAAGTATCTCGGCGGCTTAATAGCGAGAGGCACATCTAAGTTATTGTTAAAAGACGGTCTAATCGGGAAGCAGAGGACGACTTACTGTAAGGGGCCGATATACGCGAACGAAGAAGTGGTGGTTGGGAAAGTATGCGAAGCTTCCCGGTCCAAGATCTCTGATCAGCCCTTCTGATGCCATACTCCAGCTCGAGTTGGGGGTTGTTTGCTAGCGCTGTTAGAGTCATAGCTACCACTCGGGAATAAACCATTGCAAACCTACTTCGAAGAGAAAGGCACAATAACTTTCTGGAGTCGAATCTCCGCCATCCACACCTTGGTGGCATAGCAAGCATTGCCCTGTAACCCAAAATCCGTTGTCTGGCATACCACCACCCAAGTTGGGGGGAGTGTAAGGAGCAAAGGAAATGCCAAACCGCCGCTGGTCTTCATTTCCGGAGTCATCATTGCGAACAAGTGTGTGCAAGCTTGTATGAAGGGTTGTCAATAAGGCAGAACAACCGGCACCATCGCTGGACAACTCCAAGCGGTCATCCCAAGCCGACCCCAGAGGTGCCACCTGCACCAGTGGCGTCATATTTTCGAATCTCTCGGATTCCATCTTGACACTCCGCTGTGGTTTGGGCGGTGTGGCTCTCTTGGGATGGGATGCAACGCGACCCTTTTGGTTTGGGGTACCAGTAATAAAGACTCTGTCGCGTACATAGCCCTCACACTTCCTTCGAGAGTTGGCGCATGTTTTGCAATGAGGACGCTCGTTGCTGCACTGGGAATAACACTGTTAACAACACTGCGTTGCTCATAATGGCACAAATTCTTGACAGGTGAGTAACATACCTTGACCCGGCGACGTCGACAAGTCTCACAGCCTTTGTATTTACCAGGAACGCCAACCATGATGAGTACAACAAAGAAAACAGGTATCGAGTATTGCACTATACCAGGGCTAGCAAATTCTCCACATACACGAGGCAAGGAACACACGAGTAACTGGATCGTTTAGCGACAAACGATTGTAGATGAGATTTCGCCACCAGCAGGCGGCAGGCGTCTAATATATACACGAGGAGGCAGGCCCTGAAGAAGTACATGGAAAAGACTCCAACACAAAGCCCAGAACGCCTTGAAAATCTTCCATGCACCCCCAGTTGACGCTCCACCCCCCTTCTGTAACGAAGATCTGTGAAATGGGACATTGCACCACGTCGGCCGGCAACACAGCCAAGTATCAATTGGGGAAATCAAAGAAAACACTGGCTCAAGCGTCAGTTCTCGGCGTGTGTGACCCACGCCCGGTACTTCCGACAAGTCGGGCTGGCAAGGCATTTGAGCGAATGAGATGCCAGAAGCAGCTTGTAGCTATCAGCCCCACGACTAGGAACAACACACAGTTAGTTGCCCTACAAGTACATATTGCACATGGCCCGTTAGGGGCATGGGGCGGCCTGAGCCACGCCCAGCGGAAAGACAACGCTCTCCGGGGGTCAAGGGATGGCAAACAGTGTAGAATGCATGCGGTGCTGGAGTACGTGTACTGGCTGCCCCTCTTCAATTAGCAGCGGTGTGTGTGGTTCAGTTGCCTAAAAACAAACCCTCCGTCGTATTGTTTTACCAATTCTCTCTAGTCTCTCTGAAGAAAGGGGGTGTACCTCCACTGGCAGCACAGGATTCGTAGGGCTGACGCGGAAGCCGGCTGCAAGCTGTGGTTGGCTATTGGTTGCCTCATAGCTGAAAAGCGCACTAATACTCTGCATGGCATCCAGAAGGAAAATCGAATGCAGGGGTACAAGGTGGGCTCTCATCGTCGGGTCGGGCGTAAAATCTGAGTTCGTTAATACTTGGCTTTCATTGGCTCGTGGTCAAAAATTAAAGGGCGTCCTGTGTGTATTACTGCCTTCACATGGACCTCTTGTCCCCATCTCAGCCTACTCTTAACTCTCTTTCCAAACTCCTTTTCGACAAGTACAAGGGCATCCTATCATAGCTCTTCCATTCGCTCAAATAGCCCTTGAAAAGCTGAACGCCCTCATCATATGTTCAACGAAGCGATAACCTGTAGGTGCTCCATTGGGTGATGGTCGTGGTCGCAAAGAGATTCTAAACGAAGCCGTATATGACCGATCGGTACTTGAATTCTTCCGCAGCCTGATCAAGTCTGCCATGTGGACAAGACTCGGACGAATGTAACGCCATCGGAGACTATTTCGAATCGCTGAAGTTAGTGCTCTGTCGCCTGTTGCTTATCCTGTAATAGGTGAGATGATACCTTGCACTACTACCGTGACCACCCAAATTACTCCTGCGGCTCGCTAATCCACTTTTCGTGAATGTACCCAATCAGCAAGAAGAATACACGAGGCCAATGGTCGCGATGTCATCAGTTTACATGCGCCGTTGCGCTTTAATAATGCGTCTCTCCCCACCGATTTAATCTGCAACTGTGCGGCTGAAAATGCAAATAATCACATGCCTGCCTCGAGAATGTATTTTCGCACCATCAATGGGAATAAGCCAGCACTCTTCGAGGCTATCCGATACCTTAGTATAAGTTGACTTCGTGCAGAGCGAACTTACGCGAGCATCCACAGATTCTCATTGGCAAGCTTCAAATTGAATAGCAATCATGCTGTATCTGCTTATATGTACGCCGGCAAATTTCCGATCCAATGCAGTTTGGATTGAAGTCTAGCCGGATACTCCAAGAGCCGAGTTTGGCAGAGCTTGTTGGGTTAACAGACCGTTCGCCTTAGATTCCCATGCTCGGCCCTTGCAGAATTAGGAAACCAGCAAGACATAGTTCTCTTATTTTTGCATGGTACTTATGTAAAATTCGCCCTCAACACCAGCCCTACCGTAAATTGGTGAACCGTTGGTTAGAAGTGCAAAGCGGCGAGGGGTGGTGTGAGGGAGCAGGTCGATGCGGTAGACAGGTGGCCATTCGATGTAAGTAATTAGCCCGCAGCCCTTTTTTGGTTCATTGTTGTTCTCATTTCCTTTGTGGGGTAGATGATATCTATCAAAACAAATACACTTGGTCCAGTCTGCGCACATCAGAGCTAGAGCCGACCTGTGAGGCACTTTCGTGGCCCCAAGTGCAGCTCTGGAACCTTGCCGGCATCAAACTATTTTTAGATATACTTATATGGGTTCATAATACCATTCTATCGGAACGCACATCGTCAGCCAATTCATTCAAACATAAGGCAAGTATGCCCAACCTTGGCCACCCCCAGGGTGTCATAGATCGGCTACTCGAAACCAAGAGGAATTAGTGTGGAAGCTCAAACTTACAGGATCATACAAGTGCTTGATTTGCTTCATCAAGCCAATCATGGTTTCATCTCTGCTATACTTGATATAGTTCTTTTTCGCGAGACCAAGTCCGTGCTCTGCACTAATGCTGCCTTTCCTCCTTTCGATCCATTCGTAGACGTAAGGCTCTAGAACCTGTTCCAAAGCCTTGTCATATCGGCGCACGGCAATGTTCAGATGCAGATTTGAGTCGCCCATATGGCCATAGCCCACCACACCAATCGCCGGAAATTCGTCAGAGTCACCAACCAATCCCGCCTCTTTAATACGAGCTTCGACATCGTTGACGATGTCGTACATTTCAGACAGAGGGATAGAAACGTCGTACTTGTAGACGCCGCCCCAATGGCCGATGCACTCTGGTACGCTCTCACGCCAGCTCCAGAGAGACTTGATTTGTGACTCGTCTTGGGCAACAACGCCATCGGCGATAACTTCTTTGGTCATTACGTCCTCCAGGTACTTTTCCAACTTTTCAAAGTCATGATCGCCATTGGATCCGCTGGTCTCAATCAGGCAGTAGAATGGGTATTCGCCTTCAAGGGGCTTGGCGTTCTCTGTCTTAACCTTCGCGACCAGGTTTTGACTGAGGCCATCCATCAACTCAAACGCGGACAAGATTTCAGACAATTGTGATTTTGCCTCACGGAACGCCACCTGAGCCTTTTCGAAGGACTCGAGCCCAAAAAATGCAACGTTTACCGCAGGGGACCTCTGAGGACACTGAATGCACAGTTTAGTGATGATGCCAAGTGTACCCTCGCCCCCTATGAATAACTGTTTTAGGTCATAGCCGGTGTTGTTCTTCCGCAAGGTACACAGATCATTCATGATAGTGCCATTGGGCAACACCGCTTCCATACCCAGAACGCTGCCATGTAAGCTTCCATAACGCAAAAGGCGTAATCCGCCGGCATTGGTGGCCACATTGCCGCCTACGTGGCAAGACCCCTTAGCCCCTAGGTCCAGAGGAAAGATATAACCTCTTTGAGCAAGGTACTGGTCAGCAACCTCTAGAACGCATCCTGCATCAAGCACGAGCGAGCCGCTAACTTCGTCAAAAGAGTGTATTTGATTCATGCGACTCATGTTAATGACAATTTCGTCGAAGACCGGAACCGAGCCTCCGACAAGGCCAGTGTTTCCGCCTTGCGGCACAACCGCCAGCATGTTATCATTACAATATTTGAGGATCTGGCTGACTTCCTCCGTGGACTTGGGCTTCACAACCAGTCTGCCCTGACCGCGATACTTGTGCATCCAATCCTCATTGAAGGGAATCATGTCCTCTTCGAGGTTTTGGCCGAGACCATCAATCACAGCTGATTCTCCTCCCAACAGTTCCTTGAAGTGGCGGACATGTTCCGCTGTCAATTGCGCATACTTGGCATCTCTTTGTAGGTTCGGATACGTTTCCGCCGTCAAATTGGTGCGCCAGGTCGGTGGTGTAGCTGTAATTCGTCTCGGAGTGGTCGTTGATATGCATCGACTCGAGGCAGGCTGCCCCAAGCGATGACCGCATGTGTTGATTGTTAATGCAGCTTGACGCGCAGTCGTGGGAGCCCGAAGCTGTCGAAGAAACCTGGCGCGCGAAGCCATTGTAACTGTAAGTTATCACGCGATACTCGAGCTGCAGTTAGAGCAGTTTGTATAAAAAAAACCCCCACGGAAAAAAAATTGACTCGCAAGGATGAAGAGGTGCTTTGGTTGGTAATAACGACTCGGCTGTTTCCACAAAATCGGCGGCTTGTGCTTGGCTTTATCTTGGGCCACCCGATAAGCTCCGGTGCCGGATAGGTGACCCCAACTCTCAACGGCTGTTGATTCAATGGCCAAATTGATGCAGATGAGCAGTCTACTTAATAACCAAGAGTACGTGTTGCTAAAGAGAAACACATCTAAACTAATAATTTACTGTATAAGAGCATGTAGTATGAAAGGCAATAGCCAACACAATTCCCCAATTCGACCCAGTCCATGCTCCGTCGCCGTCAAAGAATTACAGAAAAAGAAACGATGCCAAAATATGTGCTCCAGTGTTGTCTTGCGATTCAACACCGCATAAATAAGCCTAACATATACATAGGGTTCAATTTGTTAAAGCCGCTCTAGACGTTGGTTTCACTAGGCTTTGATTCCCTTTCGTGGACCTGCCCCAACATTGGTCCTCTCCTGAAGGACCCCGTCCGGGACCTCCTCTTGGTGGCGATTGTTCAGCATCTTCTCCATAAAGCTTATATAGTCGTACTGTGGCATGCCACGGTCTTGTGACATGTCTGGTCCGCTGTGTTCTGGCATCATTTCCACCAACTGGTCGATTACCTCATCTGGCACTAAGCTGTGTCGCAGGTCCATTTCTGTTACATATGGCTTGCCATCTGCCACTTCCCTAAACGATTGGAAAACCTGTTCTGCCGTGTTCTGATCCTCGGTGACATCGACCATAAACCGGATGAACTGCTCAAATGTCACCTGATCACGGCCACCAGACGTCTGCATGAAATAGTCGTGCATTTCTTCCTCGGAGAAGACCAAGCCGAGGGATGCGAGCGCGGCATTGAATTCAAGCTCTTGCAACGAGTTTGAGTCGTCTCGATCGAAGTGACGGAAGACACTTTCGAATTCTTCCAACTGGATTGGCGTGAGGTTGGTCATGTTTCTTGCAACCATCTGATTCTCCAAAAACGAAAGTTTCTTCTGGACAGAGGATTTGACGAGTGTAAGTTCATATGCCAATTCATCGTATGTGTAAGTTGTAAAGTCGTTTTCCTCGATGTTGGCTTCAAAACACTGGGCCTCAACAGCCTCTATTGTCTCCAGGTAGCGATCTAGCGGTACTAAGTTGTGGCTCAGCTTTCGAACGTGGTGCAATTGGTCCTCCAAGTCCCCGTCGAGACCAGAGATAGCCATCTGCATAGTTTTCAGAGCCATGGCAAAATCATTTGCTTTGTCCGCAAATGACTTTCGCAGGGCATTCTTGATACTAGGTATTGTTAGCGGAAACTATATCACAGCAATGCACATGGATACTGACTCTCGAATTGTCTCGTTGATCAACTGAGCGCGGCCCATCTCAACCTTGGACAAGTTTGCCCACTCATGTTCTAGGGTATTGAGATTGAGGTCTTTCGGGGGATCATAAGGTCGGAGCTGGTACGTTCCGAGTTTCGTTTTGATGTTACCCAGTAAAGTTGCCAAGTCGCTCTTCTCTGCAACCCAATCCCGCTTCTGTCCGCGCTTATAAGCTGAGAATTCTTTTGCCTGTGCTTTGGCATCTGTGTAAGTGCCTTCAAAGGTTGCCTGTTCCCACTCATTTGTCTGGGTTTTAATCTTTTCAATCAAGGCCTTGATGCGCTTCTCAAAAGCACTTTGCATTTCCCATACGCCTTGCATGCTATTGACAAACTTTTCGACTCTTCTACCGGCATTCTCAACCTTTTCCATCTGGGAGAAGGCGTGGAACCAGTACGCGATGTAGGTCATAAGACTGCGGTCATCGGGTTTGTCCACATCTGCCACATCCTCTACATCTAACAGACGGGGAATACCAATTTCTTCGGAAGCAATATCGAAAGCCAGCTGCATATTGCCTTTGTGATCTGACTTATCCAGTGAATCAAAATCGATCAAATCCGGTCGATGAATATCCAGCAAAGCACAGAAGGCCAGCCCATCATTCCAACTGGCACTGAAGTCTCGAACCTCAACTTCATCATAGCAGGCCGTCTTTCGTTGACACCAAAGCAAGAGACCTTCCTTGGCGGACATTCCTTCCTGGTTGATGTCGTTAATGGTAAAACGCAAAATCAGAGTCCAGATAAGACCCAGAACGATCTTGCGGTTTCCGTCGACTATATCCTCCGCTCCAATGTTTGTCATTTGGATGCCTCTATACTTGATGAAGTCGAGAGCCAAGTTGGCGTTTTCGAATTTTTGGACTCGGAGTTTTGGTTTGGATGCATATCGGCCGAGTGATTCTCCTGAAAGACCCTCCAGGAGATGGATTAGAAGTATCTGAAGGAATGTTTGTTAGAGAATGCATGGCATTCACGGTCATGAAGACATACCCCATCACTCAAGTCGGTGACAAGATCGTTGATTTCGAGATCCCGTCCAACCAATTTTGTGTTAAGCCTATAACCATCATGTTAGCAGGGTGCCGGCCTTGAAATGCTCGAGGAGTCAAAGTACCATTTCGTAAAGGTCTTTTGCTGGACATTAATCCAGCGCTGCTGTTCAGCAAACGCCATCCTGGCAAATGATGATCATGCAACGAGGAGATGGATCGAAGTCGGGCCGTAATGGCACTTTGGGGTTACAAAAAGAGCTTTATGGCGACGTTGCAAGTAACTTTCGATTGAAATCAGATTCGTGTACGATTTTAGTAGAGTTGCACAATAATTCCACTGAGTGGCTGTTGTTGATGCCGTCGTTGGTGTCGGTCGACTGGATGATGGTGATGGAGTAAACAATGGTTCTTTGAGGTGATAAGGGTTGCCGGGCTCCGCCTCTTTAGCGCTGGCGAATCCAAGTCGTGCGACCATCTTGCAGGGGATTAGGCACTCAAGCACTGTAAGTGGCCCCTGTTTAGGGGCTCACCACGCTGTTGGTGGGGCGGTCAAATAGTACCGTCGACATGAGACGCACGCCAGTTCAGCCAGCAGCAACAAGTTAGAAGTTGTTATCATTGGCAAATGAAAATAGGACAAAGTAGGAATAAGTTAAACAGTGAGTTTGAGCAACTTGAAGCTCTATTTCAGAAGCTTAGCATAGGGTATAAGGTTTCTTCTACCTGACATGGTGGCCAAGCGGGACATCGACATTTGCTCGTAAACAATAGCCCAACTACCAAACTAAAGTGCTAAAGTGCAGTTACATGCCCAACTACTCATAGTGACAACCGAATGGCCTTACGATTAGGTCTTTTCCGTTACAGAAACTGTGAAACTATTAAATGTGGAGATATACGGGTGTTGCTCCTGCAAGAGGCACTGTCACAACGGTAGCGGCTGAGAGCTGGTTGTGTGTTTAATATACATCTGTTACATCTGTTACTGCTCTATTATACAATTGAAATACACAAGTTAACTGGACTTGTTCTTGCCACCAGACTGCTTCGACTTGGATCGCAAAGCAAATCTCTCCTTCTTCCATGCGTTCACGTGCTGATCAACGCTACCCATATCATGCTGAGGCTTGCGCATGTATGTGAGTCTGGCTCGGCGCGCTCTCTTGGGGCGTCTCCAAATAATGTCAATGCCGGTTACAGTCGGGCTATATATCTTGAACCATGTCTCGACGCCGGTCTTCATCATCTGTCCTCGAAGCAAAATGGCAGTGTCAACGCCACGTCTGCGAAGTTGGAGGAGAACACCCGAGAAAGGCTCTCCCTGTTTGGTAGTCACCATAAGGACATCACCAGGCTTTGCACTGTCGGCCTGGTCTCTCGAAAATAGACGAGTTCGGGCGCCAGTAGGGTCAAGCGTCGTGATTTGTGCTTGGCGTAAAACTGGCATTGGGTCGGGAAACGTAGATCGAATGGAGGGCAATTGAGGCCAAACTGCGAATTTACTGACTTTTTCATTTCTCGCCCCTGTAAATGCGTTAATTGGTTGTCACCATCACAAACTGGATGACACGGCTCCTTACGTTGTCGACTGCTGAACACTGGTCTGGCTGCTGGCGAGTCTGGAGCCGCCGTCACGATGCCCCTCTGCAGTGCTCGCTGCTGTCTGGTCTTTCTCAACGCTGCTTTCAGACAGCCTACAGGCCGCCCTATGCTAGCGAAGTTCATGTTGTGTGAATTAGCTGGTTGATGCTTAGTGTTGAAAGGAAGAAATGCGACTCAAAACGGGGCGAAGAACAAATGTTGGACCGACCAGCTGAGAGCTTTGATTGGCCAACTGCGTCACTTTTTTCGACCCACTTCCTTTTAATGTCCTGGAACCTCGAGATATATCTTTTTCTTCCACCACGCTTCAGATGAAACGATTATTCGGCAAAATGTCAAATAGATCATTGACATCGAGCCTAAGGCTCTCGGGCCGCCTCACTTCATCCTATTATAGACAAACATTATCGTTGCCGCGACAATTCAGCACAACATCAGCTCGAGGTAGGCCACCGTTCTGTTTTCCCCTGCTTGCGAAGGATCACCACAGAGACTAATGCTACATAACTAGGGGTACGGGCAACGTTTGCCGACACTGAGAATGGTGAATTGAATGCTGTTTTGAAAAGAATACAAGAAAACATTATCCTCCCTGCATACCTCCCCGATAAGCAGCGCAAAATCGTCTTCGACCCTCGCATGCGCTCGTATCTGGAGCAAAACCCTATCGTCATTGAAGTAGAAGGCTTCGAACACAGATTCTCGTCACTGAACCGATTCAAGGACATTCAAGACTCCAAGTCCATTCTCAACGAAGCGCTGCAAAAGATGGAGAGCTCGGACGATTGGAACAACCTGGCCACCCTGCTAGCAGGCTACAAGAAAGCCGGAATCAAGCTGCAACCTACCCATTGGGGTAAAATTGTGCGCCTTGCCGGTGAAACAAACAACATCTATTCCATCATCGAATGCGCACAGCAAGCTAGCCAAACGGGCTTAGTGCTCACCAACCCGGAGACGACAATCCGACTTCTGACTTTCATCAACGAGAAGAGCATAAACGCGCCTGGTGATGCAGCGCAGGCGAACCAGGCCCTGCGATGGATTGAGAAACTCACCGACTTGCTCCAAAGACCAGAGCATGCCGATACCAGCCCAGTCACTCGCGATAGACTTCATTTCTCTCGAGTGGTGCGCGGTCAAGTGCTGCTGGCCAGGGCAGCCGCAGTGAAAGCCAACCAAGCTGCTGGTGAAGATGTGGAACAACAACTCACGCTGCTGCGTGACGAATTGGAGCTAATCAGGACACTATGGATGGATACTGACGGGCAGGACGTTGCCACACTTGCAGATTTTGCCAGCTTGAACCCCAGCGTTGAGAGAGCCACCAAAAAGGCACGTAACTCTCAGCGAGCTCTTAGCGGAAGCGGTTATGTGTTGGCACTGTCTCAAGCCATCAAGGGCCTTTCGACTGCACGTGAGGTTCTTAAAGACGAGGCGAGGGAATTGCAACAAATCGAGAAGAGAATCTCGGACCATGTGAAGCATTTCATCAGCGAAAGCCCCGAGAAGGGCAAGGACTCGTGGACTAAGGAATTCGAGAAGACAACTGCATAATTGGGGCGAATGAGATGTAATATTAGTGTCATGTACAATTCCCCATCATTCCTACGTTTCTTGTCTTATTGTTTTTATTTGTAATATCCCTTGCCATAAATAAAAGTCTTGTACAATACTATTTTACTGTTCAAAATCAAGGAAGAACAATGTACTTTTCCAAGTGCTTAGGAACCGCGGAAAGCAGGTTCTTCTCGGTGAGCCACTTTCGAGAGAACAGACGCTCTGCATATCTGTATGCGCCGTCGCAAAGAATCGTCACTACGGTGTGTCCCTTGCCCAGCTTCTCGGCAACCTCCTTGGCGGCAACAACGTTCAGAGAGGAGCTTGCGCCGAGGTACAGACCCTCCTCGTCCAGACATCGGTACACCATTTCGATGCTCTTCTCGTCAGCAATATGCAGGGACCCATCAACCAAATCGATATCTGGCTGCAAGTTGTCCGTAATGCGGCCCTGGCCAATACCCTCGGTAATACTTGAACCAGTGCGTTCGATTAACTTGCCACCTGATGAAATGTACGAATGCAGAACACTGCCAGGGGGGTCAGCCAAGAAGCTCTTGACCTTGCCACCGGACACGTCTTTCAGGTAGCGGGTGATACCCGCCAAGGTACCAGCGGTTCCTGTAGCGCAAGTGAAAGCATCTAGTTTGCCTTCTGTTTGTGCCCAAATTTCTGGGCCGGTAGTCTCGATATGTGCTCGGCGGTTCGCTGTGTTGTCGAATTGGTTTGTCCACACGGCGTTGTCCAGTTTCTCGGCATGTCGACGAGCTTGATGGTTGTAATTTTCTGGGTTGTCAAATGCCACAGCTGGCACAGGATAGACCTCGGCCCCAAGCAGGCGGAGAAGGTCAATCTTACCCTGTGACTGGGTGTTGGGCATGTAGATGACCAACTTGTAGCCTTTGGAACGGCAAACGTGAGCCAAGCCAATTCCTGTATTGCCAGCCGTGCCCTCAACTACTGTACCACCGGGTCGCAGTAATCCACGCTCTTCAGCATCCTTGACTACATACAGGGCGGCGCGATCCTTCACGCTACCACCCGGGTTCATGAACTCTGCTTTGCCGAGGATATTGCAGCCGGTTTCTTCTGAGAGGCGGTTGAGGCGGATGAGGGGGGTGTTTCCGATAGCTGTGACGAAGAAAATGAGTTAGAGTTAGCCCTCCTATCTCAACGCATGCCTACGTATCGCACCTCCAGTAAGTCCCTTGGCAACACCCTGGGCCTTGGACACAGAAATGGTATATGCGCTTGGCTCGGCTGCAGCAACGGCAGGGCCCAATCGCCGCAAAGTTTGTCGCAACATTATGCTCAGTTGTGACTTCCAGCTATGTCTCTGTTGTTGGAAAGCTGGTCCCGGATCAATTGGCTGCTTTGCGTAGAGGAGAGATGAATTTCTAAGCTGCCGACTTAGGAATGGAAGCTCTGGCAACACCCCGACTTCCGTTAGTGGGGCAATGCCACACCAGTTTCGATCACGTCATTTCGGGCCATCGCTGGGCAATTTATTATCGGCGAATTGAAAGGCAAGTTCAAAAAAGTTGTTGAATAAATATTTGCTATGTCATGATTGTTTTAACTTCATTTATATATATCCAAGAATTGGGGCAATGCTGGCATTGTCGTCAGGCATCTCTCATTATCGCCACATAGGGCGATGGGAAAAGGCCCTTAGCTCCCATGTAAACGCCAAAGAACCAGTCTCCATTGACATCCTCAATTTCTCTGATTTCAGCTCCTCTAGGAAATAGAAGCTCATCGTCAGCTCCCTCCTGTGGATACCATGCCCATCTACCATGCGCTCTCGTCCCGAAACCGCCGTCTGGTGGAAATCCATGGTAATACGCCAGAGTATTCGGTGCTGTCTGTGACACGTCCTGGCTGACCAGGCGTTCCCATCTCTCCTTTCCCTGCTTCCATACCCATTTCTGAACTTGGGATGCCTGTGATTCATTGCCATCGTAGGGTTCTATGCGAAGTCCCCTTCCACCAACAACATCCCGCTCCGTGTAGCGCCAACGACCCGCTTCATTGTCCGCAAAACCTATCACAGCCATCCTGTGGCCTTTGATGCATCGTCTCCAGCCAGCCTGGCCATTTTCCTGAGAAATCTTGCCTGATGACACCAATTCGCCGTAGCACGATGAACAAATGTCGTAGTCACCTACGCTAGCATTCTGAACCAAGGTACTCGTGCATGCGAAGCAGTGATAGCGAATGTCAGCAGCGGGAATGCCATTGTGGCATATATCGCATTGTGAGTTGAAAACAAGTGGCCGAAAAGGACTGAGGTTTCTAGTCTGCGGTCCAGTCTGAAGTGTTGCTGTTGACGGCCGCCCAGCTGGCCTACTATGCGACTCCGGTATGTCATAGCTGATCGGAAGCAGCATGTGAGTACACGATTGCCCTTGGTTGACGCAGTTATTACAATATCCCCATTCGCCTTCATTGCAAACATCACACCTCCAGTAGCAATCATTTGTCCATGCTAGGCACTTGGCACAAAATGTGCCTACCTCGAGCCTCAGTTTAGGATCACTGGTTGTGAGAGTTTTCCTTCCGTCTGCACCTCCCGGTGTTGTTGGTGGCCGTAGGTAGCGGCTTGGAATCATAACATGAGGTGGAGCTATAGAGTCATCTCGCCGCTGTTGTCGCAGCTTATCCCATTTACTCCAAGCTCCGCGGCCGAATCCAAACCAGTAGAGACAGCCCTTGCCACGACGATAGCAATCCAGGCACAATGTCCAATGGCCACCAGAGCAAGAGGTACAGTTGTAGTGCACCTCGTACTCGATGTGTGGCTTATTGCACCTTGAACAGCTTATTGACGGCTCCGGGTAAAGATGCGATGAAATGTGTGGGCGGCCGGGGGAAGTCGGGCTTGTAGCGGCAGGGCTTGTCGCTGCAGAGTGAACAATAGTGAGTTCGGATGGTCTATACCGTCTTGTATTTGGCTCTCTGATTGCTTCGGATCTGCTCGGTTGGCTGTTGGGGGAAATAGGCTGCCCAACACGATTTGCGAACGATGCATTCTGGGAGCTAAAAGGTGCCGTCCCCTCCCCTGGAGAAGTGGGAACACTGGAACTTCGTTCGTCTGCCGAAATGTGGTTGTTGTTGTCACCACTATTTGCCATTGCCGACAAGTCTGTCTGTGAGCGAGCGGCTGAATGGATTGTAGGTGATGGTGCTGTCACTGGCATCGTGCGACTTCGTACATCACTCATGGTCCGGCGACGCACGCTCCGGGTCGGAATAAGAGGCGGTTCTGGGTTCGGAGATACGGTACCGCTCTGATTTAAACGCTCATCTGTGCGAGACTCGCCACTAGCTAGCCGTGAATCGGAGCCAGGGCGCACATGAGACCGATCGTTATTATCATTTGGTCGCAGGCGCTCTTCCGATTGCTCTGTATCTCGTTGTCGTAGCGGCTGGGGGCTTCTTCCACCGCCGTTGTTTGTCCTTCTCTCCCCATCTGCTCTCGATCTCTCACGCTGCCGCCGTCTGTATGCTTCCGTTATGCGACGACTGAGGTTGTCATCCCGAGTCAAGTCAATGTTGTCTAAATCCAATCCATCGAGGAGGCCTTCTTCTTGAATTTGTCTAGCAAATTCTTCTATTTCACGCTCAATGTCTCTTTCTGACATATCAGCAGAGCCAATCAGCGACCTGATAGACGCTTGGTGCTCTACTTGACGCTGCCGGGAATCACTTCGTCGACGCCGATGACCGTTCTCGTCGACCTGCAGCTGATCGTTATTCCTCCTGCTGCTATCGCCGCCAGTGCGAGACTGAGATGTGCCCCTTCTTGTCCTGCGGGTATTGCTGTCGGCTCTCTGGTCACGGCTAGACGTTGGCCGCTCATCATTCGTTCGCCTTCGGGGGCGAGGCGACGATGACGACGAAGATGCGGCAGCCTCTGCCTCTCGCAAGCTCATTTCTCGCACCTCTTGTATTAGCCTTCTATCTTCCTCTTCAGCTAGTCGTTCATCTGCAGTTCGCTCTCGAGTAGTAACTTTGGGCAGCACCTGGTCGCCAGGCTTGTACTTTTTTGCGATTTCTTGCTTGTCTGCATCGGATCGTGCTTTCTCGGGCTTCGCAGCGAAGAACATGTCTAGTAGAGTCACCACCGTCGCGTTAGGGCGAGTGTCTCTGACGGAGGCCCTACATGATGGACATGTAAAAAACACATCCTCTGGTGCAGGTGGACTCGGAGCCCTCTCAACCTTGGCGGCTTGAAAGCTAAACCACTCTTTAAGACATGATCCGCAAAATGTATGGAGGCAATCGAGAAGTGTCAACGGTTGATAGAGCAGCTCGGTGCATATCTATATTGAGAAATCCAAAGAGACAAACGTCAGCGGTATTGCTCGAACAGTGAAGGGTGGCGGTCAGGGTCAGGCATCATACCGAGCAGGTCAGCTCCTTTGCGAGGTCGAGGCTGGGTTTTCGGGCATCCATTCACAAATATTTGCTCGCCATATCCCCAAAATAATAGGCTGCGGGCAACGATGAAGGATGTCGGAGACAAATAGGCTATGAGACCAAGGCTCGAGGTCTTTTCGTAATGGGCATTTGTCGGATCCAGGTGCTACGTCGCGTGGCTGTCGACTCAAGTGGGGGTGTGTCCAGCCAAGCTTCATGCACATCAAAAAATATCCCCATGCCAAAGCAGGGTGCATGACCTGTTCATCTCTTCTGTTTATTGAACATGTGAGCATATGAACTCCCCAATACACATGGTGAGCCTGCACTGTTCCACGGGCGGACTTGTGGTTTGACGGCCAAGGGTCAAAGGCAGTGTGATAAGGCACGCGCATCAAGGACAAGCATCACAGCAAAGAGCGAGTAAAAAACGTAGGGTCGTGGACCCAATACACATTTAGATTCGTTACATTTTACTTTGCTTTGCTCTAGTTTTATTATTATTTACATTTGCCCTGCGGATGTGAACACCTGCTGTCAAATGAGCTAAGAGTGCGTCCATTCTGGCTTCTGCTTCTCAGCAAATGCCTTCATTCCAATCTTCTGGTCCTGGCTGCCAAACACACTGTGGAAAACTCGTCGCTCATATTCAACGCCGTCACGGAGACCCAGGTCCTGGCTCTTGTTGACAACCTCCTTGCAAGCCTGAACAGCAACCCTGGAATAGCTGGCAATTTCCTCAGCGAGCTTCAATGTCTCCTCCATCAAGGCTTCGTAAGTTGGGAAGGCTCGTGCGGCAAGGCCCCATTTCTCAGCATCAGCTCCAGAAAACGATCGGCCAGACAGGATAAGCTCCATGGCCTTGGATTTTCCAATGGCTCTCGTCAACCTTTGACTACCACCAGCACCAGGAAGGGTGCCAAGCTTGATCTCAGGTTGGCCAAAGTTTGCCTTTTCCGTGCAGTAGATGAGGTCGCACATCATAGCAAGCTCGCAACCACCGCCCAAGGCATGACCAGAAACAGCGGCAATGATGGGCTTTTTGATCTGGGTTGTCAGTGCAGACCATGATTCGATAAACGACTTGGTATAAGCTTCGGAGAAGGTGAGAGGTGCCATTTCCTTGATGTCTGCGCCGGCAGCGAATGCCTTTTGTGATCCAGTTAGGACAATAACATTGGTCTCTTCGGCAGCTTGGAAGTCGTTGAGGGCTTCGTTCAGCTCTTTGATGAGGGGCGTGCAGAGAGCATTGAGGGCCTTAGGGCGGTTCAGAGTCACTATATAATTATTAGCTAGCCAACCAATTTGCAAGCGTCGATACCACTGACCTTGGCCAACTCCAGGCTTGGGGGAGGAGACCTGAATGTATTCGTATGACTTGGAGCTGTAGGATCGAAGTACTCGGGGAAGCGTGGAGGGCTGGAAAGCCACTCGCTTGGAGATGGGTCGCAAAGCTCGGAAAGCGTTCATTTTGATCGTTCCAAGAGGTCAAATTGGAATAGGTCAAGGGGTAATTGGCAAAATCTTGGACTGCGAGATGCAAAAATACAAGCGACAACAACGCTGGCTTTAGGTCTCGGCAACGATGGTGAACAGGAGCCGCTGTGGAGACGTTCGGCTCAGGTGCAATTGAGTGACGTTTTGGCAGCTCCCGTGCACCGTGTCCAGCCGGGCGGCTTCGGCTGGGCGTCGCTGGGTGCGGCTCTTCTTCGGTTATTTTAGCTTAATTGGTTCAGTGACTGGCGCGTGGATCGCGTCAAACACTCGCCGGTGAATTGTTACTGTCGATTTCTGCATTGTATGTTTTTATTAGTCAGTGAACCCGTCTAAGCGGCTGTCGCCTCCTTCAATGGAGCATAGAAAATTACTTCCATTTTTCAGACATGGATCTCGACGAGTTCTCCGATGATGGTCTAGATGATTTGCCTGATAACGAGCTTGAACAGCTCGAGTCCAATGCTATCCAATTCACACAAGCCAATGGACTGTCATTCTCCCAACATGCTGCCACAGCAAACGTTGGTAATGGCTCAAATTTGCCGGATTATGGGTTAGAGGAAGAAGAGGATGATCTTGATACAACAGAAGTGACCAACGATAATGGAGTCCCTGTTAGCAGGATTTTGCGTGAATCTCTGCCGTCACAGAAACCAGTTTCGCATCTGGGACAGAGATCTATCCCACCAGTGCCTAATCCCAACTGGAATCCGTCAGTAAACGCTTCTCGGCCATCAAATGCATCATCGTTACATCCACGAGGTCCGGCAGGCTCCCAGGCTCAGGCGGCCACCAGCGGCCCCAATCGTTTGCAGTCCAGCCAGTTTGGAATCCCAGTAAATGGACCTTCGTCACAACAGCAGCACGATATCATACCGGCGCTTCAGCAGCGTGTTCGAGCGTTAGAGGCGGAGTTGAATGCTGCTCGGGGCGAAACTTCCATCCTCCGCGCCAATATCACCAAATCCCAGCGAGAGTACGATATTCAGATGACACGGATGAAGAAGACTAATGCGGAGCAGCTAGAGAAGCACAACGTCCTAATGCAGGCTGCCGCTGCAGCAGAGAAGTCCGCAAACACAGAGCTGGAATTCCTTCAACGTGATCTGAAAGAAAAGGCCATCAGTGATCGAGCCAAGAAGAAGGATATGTCTGGATTCTCGACAAATGTCAACTCTACACCCAAAAAGACCGGAGGGCGCCAATGGGGCTTTGCTGACGGCTTTGATGAGATGGATATCGCCCTGAGTCCAAGCAAAGGACATGGTCGGGCTAAGAATACTGGCTCAGTCGCCGCCAACGTAGGCGAGCGAACGCCGAGTAAAGGAAAGAGGAAACGACCAGTCTTAGATAGCCCAATTGCGGCATTGGAAATACATGCTGGCGATGACATTAGCATGGCAGAAGACAGCTTCAGTAATGCGCCAGAGCCTGCACCTCAAATGGTGCTTCCTGATACTACTGCAGCACCTTTCGCTGTGAGTTCAAGCTGGCAAAGGGACTCCTGATTTTCACTGCTAACACAAACTACTAGTTCCTTCAGCTTGTCTTGGACCACGGGGCTTTTCATCAACAGCCCCCGACATTCGACATGATGTCACGCTTTGCTTTCCCTTCAGAGCCAACTGTGTCACTCTCAGCTCTAATATTCGAGAGGTTACCCCTGATGGGGAATCCTCATCGACCTCTACAGCTTCTTGTTGACTTTGCTGACTTCGTCATCTCCTTATGGAATCGATGTTATGAAGAGCAGTACTGGGAACCAGTAAAGTATTTAATACGCCTCATCTCGTTTACTTTTCAGCTGCATGCAACTTCTGTCGCACCGTTTGTGGTTCGTGAACTAGTGCCAATAGCACAGTCAACCATTGTTATTCCAGCGCAAATCATGCAAAATCGCCTCGCAGACGGAAATTTTTCGAATAAAGAGGAATACAAATTCTTTCAGCTACATATCGAAACGTCGGCAGCAATGTCTCTGCTTCAGATTTGCGCCCTCGCCTGCGCCACCGCCCTACCTGATGTCGAAGGCAGTCTGGATTATACCATTTCGGCATTCTGGTCACTCATGTCTTTCGATCTTGCCATCATGCTTTTGTCACCAAAGCAGCAACCGAATGATACAATCCGTATGCTTGATTTGTTAGCTACCTCTGCTTTGCCAGAGTCAATCGGTCCTATAGTAGACGACAAGCCTGTAGACGTTGTTGCACGGGCAATCATTGAGAGAGTATCAGCCAAGTTGATCGAAACGTCACGCTCAAGCATTGCGTCCAAGCCAAAGCAGCGCCGAAGGGTTCGTGCTGCTGCGCTGCGAACACTAATTGCATTTGCCAAACAGCCTTTTGGTGCGATGCAGCTAGCGATACATGAGAACGCTTTGCCCCGGTTGGTGGCTTGTTTGAGCGCTTCGATCGACGAGCTCTACGACCAGTCGACTACAGCTTCAGCGCTACCGAGATCGCCTCGGGTTGTTCCTGCCGTACGAAAACTACTAAGTTCCAAACCAGTCTCCGAACTTTACAACATTATATCTCACTGCGTCTTATTAATCCACACTTTAGTCACTGGCCAACAAACATGTAACGCTGCTGATATTACACGCAAACTAAACACATCCCATGGCGGTAGCCAACGATATTTGCTGGCATTAGGTCGTCTAACGTTTGCAGAAGAGGATTTGGTCATTGAAGCCGGCATAGAGAGCGAGGTTGCCGAGGCTGCTCATGAGTTGTTGGAGCTTGCGGTGACACCTGATGAGGGAGAGATCATTAGCGAGGCGTTTGGGTCTTAAATAACCATTACCTGTTTTACTGTTGGGGTTGTGGAATTTTGGTGCCTGTCAAAATGGAGTTGGTTAGTCTTGCCGCTTATATCACTCTGCATATGCGAGCCGTTTTGGTAATATTTCTAAGGTTATGAATTGTTATTTTTCTCAACAGTCTCTTATGTCAATGAAGCACCACTCAGGCACTATCCGCGTACGAAGCTGCGGCAAAGGACCAATTGTTCTCCTTTGACTTCCACTTGAATAATGCATTGACTCCGTCGAATGTTGGATATAAACAACTCAATTAAATGCCAAATCAAATTACCAGAACTACTAAATACATCGATCATAGCCAACCGTTGATATACATGCAAGCTCGGGATACTACATGCTTGACACAATCGCCATTCACTCGACTTTAGTCAAGGAGGTCTGCAAGGCGACGAACACGTCGAAATCGCTTGCTGAATGACTTGCCCAGCGAACTTGCCGCTTCCCCAACAGCGTTACCAGCATTGTTGACAACACAGCCTGCAGTTCCCAGGAGGCCATTACAGTTATTGCTGGTTTCTGTGTTGGACCCAGAGCCGCCTGAGCCCCCGGACGAGTTACCTCCAGAGGTGCCTGAGTTTCCAGATGAACCGCCTCCAGAGCCGCTGCCGCCGACAGAGAGAGCAAGGCCGCCACCAAGGCCGCCACCAGCTCCTCCACCAGCACCTAAGTTACCTCCGTTGCTGCCTGCGCCGCCATTGGTTCCAGCGCCAACACCTCCTCCGGCTGCGCCGCTGCCACCAAGGCCTAGGCTAATACTATTCTTTCCACCAATTGAAGCACCAAGGCTTCCTCCAAAACCGCCACCGCCGCCACCGCTAAGCGCGCCTCCTAGAGCGTTTCCAAGATTGTTTGCTGCGTTACCAACAGTGGTACCGGCATCGTTAACGAGACAGCCAGCAGTGCCGAGAAGGCCATCACAGTTTTTACCTCCTCCTCCTCCTCCTCCTCCAGAAGGAGGGTTTGTGCCACCGCCGCCGCCTGTAGTAGGAGGAGGAGGCTGGCTACCACCACTACCGCCAGACAAGGGATTACCAAGGCCACCAACGGCGTTGCCCAGATTATTGGCCGCATTTCCTACAGTGTTGCCAGTGTCTTCGACGAGACAGCCGGCCGTGCCAAGGAGACCATCGCAATTTCTGCCTCCTCCACCACCACTAGTAGGTGGGTTCGTACCGCCGCCGCCGCCAGATACAGGAGGGCTTGTACTGTCACCACCACCGCCGCCGCCAGAAGCAGGAGTGCTTGTACTGTCACCACCACCACCGCCGCCAGAAGTGGGAGGATTTGTACTGTCACCACCACCACCGCCAGAAGCAGAAAGGTTTGTACCACCACCGCCGCCAGAAGTGGGAGGATTTGTACCATCACCATCACCGCCGCCGCCAGATAAAGGAGGGCTTGTACTGTCACCACCGCCGCCGCCGCCAGATACAGGAGGGCTTGTACTGTCACCACCACCGCCGCCACCAGAAGTAGGAGGATTTGTACTATCACCACCACCGCCGCCGCCAGATAAAGGAGGGCTTGTACTGTCACCACCACCGCCGCCGCTAGATAAAGGAGGGCTTGTACTGTCACCACCACCGCCGCCGCCAGATAAAGGAGGGCTTGTACTGTCACCACCACCGCCGCCGCCAGATAAAGGAGGGCTTGTACTGTCACCACCACCGCCGCCGCCAGATAAAGGAGGGCTTGTACTGTCACCACCACCACCGCCAGAAGCAGCAGGGTTTGTACCGCCGCCGCCGCCAGAAGGAGTGCTTGTAGGCTGGGTGCCGCCTCCGCTACCGTCTGTGGGCTCGGTGCCACCACCTCCACCAGATGGGTTGGTACCATCGGTTGGTTGAGGGCCACCACTTCCCCCTGAAGGGTTTGTACCTCCTCCGCCGCCATTGTCGGGTTTAGTACCACCACCGCTTGTAGGGCTTGTGCCGCCGTTGTTTCCATTGCTGCCAGAAGGGTTGATGCCACCACCACCTCCATTAGATAGGTTAGAACCACCGCTTCCTCCTGAAGGATTAGTACCGCCTCCTCCACCGTTGCTAGGGTTGGTGCCGCCGCTGCCGCCATTAGGAGGGTTGGTGCCACCGTTATTACCGTTGTCGGGATTGGCTCCTGTTGGCTGTGAGCCGCCGCCACCTCCAGAAGGAATTGTGCTGCCGTTGATACCTGTAGGTTGACTACCACCATTCGATCCAGAAGGCTTAGTAATGACTGTAGCATCAGGCTTACCATCGCCATTGGTATCAATGCCGCCGCTAGGTCCTACCGTGGTATCAGGCTTGCCGTCTCCATTACTATCAACACCACCAGTGGGGTTGATAGTAATGTCAGGTTTGCTATCTCCATTGGTATCGACGCTGCCGCCTGGGCCAACAGTGGTATCAGGTTTACCATCTCCATTGGTATCAACGCCATCACCCTCATAAGGGTTCTTGTCGCCATTACCTCCAGCACCAGTAGGCTGCGTTCCACCGTTGTTGCCAGATGTAGGACTAGTTCCGCCCTTATTACCGGACATGGTCGAAGTGATGACTGTAACATCAGGCTTTCCATCGCCATTGGTATCAATTCCACCGCTAGGTCCTACCGTGGTGTCAGGTTTGCCGTCTCCGTTGGTATCAACGCCACCAGTAGGGTTGATAGTAATGTCGGGTTTGCCATCTCCATTGGTATCGACGCTGCCGCCCGGCCCGACAGTGGTATCAGGTTTACCATCTCCATTGGTGTCGACGTTATCACCCTCATAGGGGTTTTTGCCACCATTGATTCCATTACTACCAGAGCCAGCAGGCCCAGGGGTAGGGAGAACAGTCACATCAGGCTTCCCATCACCATTGGTATCAACACCACCGCTAGGTCCTACCGTAGTATCAGGTTTGCCGTCTCCGTTGGTATCAACGCCACCAGTAGGGTTAATAGTAATATCTGGTTTACCATCTCCATTGGTATCAACAACACCGCCTGGGCCAACAGTGGTATCAGGCTTGCTATCTCCATTGGTGTCAACGCCATTTCCTTCATAGGGATTCTTGCCACCATTCTTGCCATTCTTGCTGCCGCCATTTCCGTTGTTACCTGATCCAGATGGTGCTGGTATGGGGAGAAGCGTAATATCAGGTTTGCCGTCGCCATTGGTATCGATTTTGCCGCCAGGGCCAACTGTAGTATCAGGTTTACCATCACTGTTTGTATCAACACCACCAGTGGGGTTAATAGTAATGTCTGGCTTTCCATCTCCATTTGTGTCTACAACTCCGCCAGGGCCAACAATTGCATCTGCCTTCCCATCACCATTGGTATCAACACCCTGCTCTTCGTAAGGGTTTTTGCCGTTGTTGTTGCCATTGCCACCAGAGCCAGAAGGTCTGGGGGTAGGGAGAATTGTTACGTCGGGCTTCCCGTCACCGTTGGTATCGATCTTACCACCTGGCCCGACCGTAGTGTCGGGCTTACCATCATTGTTAGTGTCGACGCCGCCGGAAGGATCAAGGGTAATATCAGGCTTTCCGTCGCCGTTAGTATCGACAACACCGCCGAGCCCAACAGTAGCGTCGGCTTTTCCATCTCCGTTGGTATCGACACCTTGGCCATCATAGGGATTCTTGCCGTTGTTACCGGAGCCATTACCACCGTTGCCGCCATTACCACCTTTACCACCACTGCCAGAGCTGCTACCAGAGCCTCCGTTGCCGCCGTTACCGCCGTTACCACCATTGCCACCATTGCCACCATTGCCAGAGTTGCTTCCAGGGCCACCGTTTCCTCCATTACCACCGTTACCACCGTTACCACCATTGGATGTGCTGCCTCCGTTGCCGCCATTACCACCGTTGCCTCCATTGCCACCATTGCCACCATTGCCAGAGTTGCTTCCAGGGCCACCGTTGCCTCCATTGCCACCATTGCCACCATTGCCAGAGTTGCTTTCAGGGCCACCGTTTCCTCCATTACCACCGTTACCACCATTGCCAGAGTTGCTTCCAGGGCCACCGTTTCCTCCGTTGCCGCCATTGGATATGCTGCCTCCGTGGTCTCTATTACCACCGTTGCCTCCACTGGAGCCACTGGAGCCATTGGAACCGTTGGAGCCACTTGAGTAGCCAGCCTTGTTGGTGGGCTTAGAAGGTTCATAAATAACAATAGTCGGCTTGCACTTGGCACATCCTGGTGGTACTGTGGAAACAGTGGGCTTGCTGAAGTCACCAGTAGAGGTTAGGGTTTCGAACTTGTCGCAATTCGGTTCATAGGCGATAATAGTAGTGCATGCTGAGGCGACCTTGGTCTTGGTCACTGGGCCAGACGCACAGCTGGGTAGAGTGATTGTTGCGGGAGGCTCAGTTGGCTTAGCCTTGCAGGCGTTCTGGCACTCAGACCAATCAGCATATACAGTGCTTGTTACAGTTTTTGTAACTCTTCCCGCCAGCACGGGGTTGACTATCTGGAGGCCAAGCACGGCGACCGTCGCCCAATTGGCGAGAGTCCCGCGTGGCTCTCGGTTGGTCATTGTGAATTAGGACCAGCCGAACAAAGAGCAGCCGACTTGAGAACTGATGGAATAATTTAAAAGAATAAAGCGGATGAAACAATCCTGGGAAAAATAGACACAGAACAAAGAAAGAAAGAAAGAGAGAGAAAAGACTAATACCGTCACCTTACCTTCTTCGAATCCCAATTGCCGGCTGGGGAAGGAGAACTGACCTGGGTATAAGAAAAGAACCAAGTGTAAGTGGACAAAACATAAGTGCCGAAGTTTATATATCACAAATCGAGGCATCAACAAGCTCACCAGATCAATCCTTCGAACGCGGCAAGCAATGGATTGAGGAATGCGACCTATACAGTGGAGTGATATTGTACCAACGCCCACGAGCTCACATCAAAGTGCAAGAAGTCGCAATAGCTAAGCTATGCAGTGTTCATTTAGAGTTTAGTCTGGAGACTCTCACAAAGCTCGACCCGCTCAGTCCAGTGTTTCAGTGCTTTGCAGAAGGGCAGCGGAGGAGAATGAAAATGCTCCGCATCCTAAACAGCCCGTTTCCGTACATTCCAGAGCAGCTAGCGTGTACGGCGACCTAGCCTCAGGGTCCTTGTAGAGAGTAAACAAGACAGATGAGGTAACAAGCTGGTCTAGCTCCCATCCGATGTTTGTACACTTAAATGGTTGCAAGAGAAGATGTCGTCCAGTACCTGGTCTAGACCGCTGGCACGGGCGTTCCAGGTTGCGAAGTCGTCTAGACCATGTGAGGAATCTTTGTTCAATAAACTCGAGCCGTTCACAATAGACGTGTTTTTGGGTCGAGGCTCAAATGCGATGCCATTCCGGATGAGGGCCGTCCGTCACGCCTCCGGCGGCCCTGGTTGGGAAAAGCCATGTGCAGCGGAGAATATTGGTTTCCTTCTCCCTGTCTGCTTGGCGCGTTTTTTAGCTCTACTGGAATGATAACTGTCTTAGCGCTTGCCTTCTCGAAGAGAGACTGCAACTGCTAAAAGAGCTATTCTCTCCAGGGCATTACAGCGGGTACGTACAGTGTCCAAGCGGCCAGGGGCAAAATAAAATGTGTAGCAGATCTCCATGATTAGCAACGGGCCGACGACGATCATCATCACGGGTGGTGGCTACTCGAAATAGGCACGGCTTCGCTTGGGACCAGGCGAGACATTGGTGCGAAAAGCGGTTGGACTTTCCGAAATGGCAATTAACGTGGAGACACATGATCCAGGAATTATTGGCTCTTGGATGCACCAGATCAAAGCATCGACGGGGGGGACCGCTCACAACACGACGACTGCTGTGTGTGGAAGAACGTGTGCCTCCTCCGTTTGCGGTTGGACTGGGAGCTTTCGATGTACTGTAATATCGTAATCAGCGGACGCCGGCAAGGTGTGGGTCGTTTCTTGTACACCATTGTAATCCTCCATGCCAGTATAGCTTCAGTAGGGAGTTTCCGCGTGTCTGTATTCCAACAACAGCACGGCGCGCATGTCGTCCAATAATCACTGCTGCCATGGCCGCTTGTCAAAGATCCACAGGTTCCATCGCTTAGCGTTGATCCACTGAGCAAAACTTGAATCTTAAAAGCCGCCATCCTGGCCTCCACACTGCATCAGACAAACGACAGTAGGCCATGATTATCTGGTAAAGCAATCTTTCAATCGTCTACAATACAGAGCCCGTGCAGCTCTCTACGTCAGGCCGACCTCATGCCACAATGTTGTGGTTTGGATCTGGGCCTCACCGAGTATAGGCTAGAAAGCATTCAATGGATGCGCTGCCGCTCTTTATAATTGGCGTCTCGGTGACTGTATCTGTCCTGCAGAGGTGTTTGAAAATGGAAAGAATAACAATCGCTATTAAAATCAAAATATGGAGATGACATGATGGTCTCTATCGTTCTAATTACTATACAGCGCCTTTTTGTTTACCTTGCATCAACGGCCCTCATCATTTTGAGTGCCCGTTGCACTCATTATCGGGAGACTCCCGGCGAGCTCATGTCTCAATGAGGTGAGTCTGCTCCATTCGATCCTCTTGTTTAATTTTTTGTCCAAAACAGGCACACCAAGGACCAAACCCAGAAAACTAGGAAGCTGGGATTTCCAAGTTGAACCAGGCGTTCGGTTACCAGATCCCCAGATCCATTCGAAAGCGGAGCGCCACGCCCCTGGTGGTTGCCGTATCCAATGTTTTGCTTCTACTAGAGTTTCTTTACCAACACGGAGGCTCTATGAGAGTGGGTGTGAGTGAGAGAGTGAGTGATCGAAAGCGTGTGCTGCTTTTTGACTTTTGGCCAACCAGTAGCGACTCCGCCGCCCTCTCTCCAAGTCAATCACAATCCCATCATTTTTCGGAGTGCTACGTTGGGAACCACCCAGGACTTGCCAATCTCAAGGGCCCCGCTGGTTGGGAGCTTGCTATCCATGTTCCCTGCAGCCATCTGTACGAGAAAGGAGCCAAGCATTGGAGTCGGCGAGTGTTGGCCGCTAAGCCCAGCACGGATGAGTCCGCCCAAAACAGTAGCTCCAGCCTTGTAGAGCAAACCTGGATCTGGAATGTAGGGCTTAATAGCCGCGTGAGAGGACGCATCAACGTAGGCCGGCCGCACAGAATCGGCCTTGAGTGACGGTGTGGAGGCTGACAGGTCTGCGAGTGCCTGTTCCGTCTCTCCTTTGACACGAGCAAAAATGGGCGAGAAGCGTCCAGGACTCTGTGTCGCTCCCTCGCCGGATACATAGATGAACCTAAATGGCCGGTCATCTGAAGATAGTGTGGCAAAGGACTTGGCGGCCGCGAGCGTGTAGTCCTTGGTAATGTGAACATAGTCGTCCTTGCCGACTTTGGTCTGGCTAATGCCCAGCGCCCATACGCAACCATCAGCTCCTTTGAGTTGGTCTAGAATGGTCGAATCGTATTGGTTGAAGTCGCTGTGGATAATGACCTTGATACGAGGGTCTTTGGAATCTTCCGCCATCTGAATAGGCCTCCGACTGAGAATGGAAATTTTGGAGACGTCTTTGGCTTTGATCATGGCGTCCAAGACAGACGACCCAACGAGGCCTGTGGCTCCAGTGAGAATGAGATGCATGGTGCGTTGTGGTGTGCAGCAAAAGAAGACGCGCTGTTGGGTATATTGACGTGATTCTGACTTTAAATCTTGCTTCTGACTTAAGTTGGGTTTTGATGTAACGATCATGCGAACGAGCTTATTTATATGAATTATCTATGGGTTTTTTTCTTATTCAAAAAAAAAAAAAAATTCGCTCTCGTTGAGTTGTATCAATTGCTAAGTCCCTTTAACGCCGAAACGCGCGCCTTTGGCTGCTCTGCGACTTACACCTTGATGACATGTTTTTTTTGGGGGGGGGGTTGTGTTTGGCTATGCGCGTGCCATATTTATTTTAACCCACTTGACTGATAGTCCTTGGGGGCCGCAAAGTCCGCAGCACCACGAATATTCCGCTCCGCTCCGACCAAGTCTGCAAATAGATTTCTCCAGTGCAATAATGCGAGTGGTGTTAAAATTGGGAGTGCTATCTTCATCGTGATGAAATGTCATCGTATGGGTGGGCTTGAGCCATCCGACGTGGGCCTACGTTATCGTCGTGGTGTTAATAGCATGGCTCCTAGTCGAGAAAAGATAGTCAAAATTATTCAATCCGATATAGTGAGATTTGTAAACGGCAGTTGGATCGCATAGTGTAGTCTAGTTTCAATCGACTTTGCCGGCATTGCTTTACGCAAACCATAATAGACCATGTCTGGCTTTGCGAAGCTGACTAGGATTCACTTACCAAAACACTGTGCAACACAGCTTTCCTCTCGTCATACTACACACTACATGCCTACAGTAGGATGAAAGCGTCACCTCTACAGTATCAGATGTATATTCAATCATATTTGTTACCTTAATCTGAAGGAAAAAAAAAAAATTAAAAAAAAAATTCGAACTATATCTCACAGAGTTGCGCGTCGCAGACGCTGCCATTTTTTTCGCCATTCAGCTACCCGGTACTGCCATCTTCTAAACCAAAAACAACACCGCATAACGCACCTGAAACAGGCACCAACACCATCGCTCCATCGATCTGCTCCATGGTCAACCGAGACACGCAACGCGTCGAAATGAGTAGCACGAGACATTCGTGTCCATATTTATCTGTCGCGCAACCCGATCTCATCTCACAACCCGCCAGATGAACCAGGTACACCATTCCAATTACTGCCCAGCACGGGGACCATACTCAATCACCGACGCCACCCAAATCTCACTCGACTCAATTTAACATCGTGGGGGACGTGTGTGATACAGAAGCTGAATGAAAACCACTTCTTGACTCTGAAATCGTTATTAGCTTGATCCAAAATGCGTCTGTTAAATTCCTGTCTATGTTCATGATTCCCATTTTCCCCATGCCGAGAGAGCCCGTTATTGAATCAACGCGACAATTACTTGCGCCAAAACACCCATTGCCGCCAGAGTAAGCATCGTCTCTGAGCATCGACGTCGACCAGACCCTGCTGATTTAATTGCTGCGTTTTGACCCCACACGCCAGAGGGCGGCGTGGCTTTTACTCGAACATTGTTGACTATCTTGTCTGAAGCTGGTGTCCAAGTTTCTGGTGCAAATTTGCAGGTTGACATTATTACAGCCACATCTAGAACGTTCTGTGTTAGTTAAGGGTCATGAAGGAATCGCAACCAAATGATTTGACTTACTATTTTGTGTCTTCTTGGACATTGATACGCAGCTCGAGCAGAGCGCGGCTACTTTGGCGACATCAAAGCTTTGGTTCAGACATACGCAATGTTCCTCCGAGTTCTCAGGTGCGTGTAGTCCATTATTGCTATCAGCCTGTGCTGTTCCGCTGGTGGTGCCTTCGTCTGGGCTGGTATCACTTCCTTTCCGATCACCTTGACTGCCGCTCTCGGTCGTCGAAGGGGACGGTGACGACTTTTCTTGCTTGGTGCTTGTAGCCCCTATAGATTTATCTCGATTTTGGCTAGATAGCGGAGCGCTTGTAGTTTTAGCTGAAAGAGGAGGAGGAGGAGGAGGAGGAGGAGGAGGAGGAGGTGCTGGTTTTGTTTCTGTTGGCGGCGGCGGCGGTGGTGGTGGAGGAGGCGGAGGAGGAGGTGGTGCCGGAGATGTCGTTGCTCTTACCCGCGTATGATGCCTGTGCCCTGTCCTGTGGTGATGTGTATCTTCCGTCGCTTGAGGAGGAAATGTTGTTGGAGCAGCAACGATGACAGAAAAGCTTCTCTTATCGTTGGGACTCGTGCCATTGACACCAGGCGCAGGCCGAGCATGGGCATTCAGTACCTGATCCCGTTTCCGGCCATCTATGTTCCGTTTCCTAGGCGGGTTTCTCATGGCACAGATGGAAGTGAGTTCTACCATGGGACCGCATATAGTCGCGCATTGCACGGGAATTCCTTGTGTAGGTAAAGCCTCTGCGTTGACCATGACAGCCAGACTCGCGAGGAGGGCCAGGCTTGCTCCGGAGGTCTTCATAGTGACACCCAAGCGTCCTGCGAGTGCGAAGGACGAGATAATACTATAATAATAATGGTGAAATATCGGTAAAGTGGTGGAGGTAGTCAGAGCGACAGAGTCTCGACGCCCTTGGAGAATAATAGATTAGAGTAGACACGGCATGTTCTTGTAGTTTGAGAGGGACATTTGGCAGCTGGGCAGCCGAACCCGAAACGTGGGCTCAAACGTCGAGATACAAGGTAAAAGCGTGGCAAGGGGTGATGTCAGCGTCGTAGCATGAAGAAGCGAAACGGAATGGATAGATTTGCGAGGGTGTTGAAGGCGAGGTGGGACGATGGTTGATGGAGTCACAGTTGCCGCAGCCTTTAGTGTGTGAGAGTGATGACGGTTTTCACTTACACGTCGCCCTGTAACCGCCTTTTACTCTCTCGGGGGTTTCTTTTCTTTTCTTGACAGCATCATTGGTTATTTTTAATTTTTCTTTTACAGAATCTCTACAACGTAGTGCTCTTTCAATGACATATTTAATTTAATGACCAGAAATTGCACAATGGGCAATGATTGCGTTGCTTTTCGCTGTAGGTGGTCGATGCATCCTTTCCTGAAACGCTACAGCATAAAGTCAGGAGCCCCAGAGAGAGTTTCATGGCATGGAAGCCTGATATCGTCGATAAGGCACACCCGGCATTTGCGTCGTCCTCTTGACTCATATCATAATTTCAATTTCGAATTGTAAAAGCGAGCACGCAATCGGATTTGTTGCATATAATTCATGTTGTCCTCCAGCTACGAATCAGGCTGAGCGACAACAAATGAGGTAACCTGATTGTGTTTGACGCATTGGATGTAAAGACGCGCAATCTAGTAAAGATGCAAGCGAGCCTGTGACTGTACTACCGGTAGCAAATTAAATTACGCACGAATTGAGAAAAGAGAAGAAAGAAGAATGAAAAAAGGGCCCGAAGGTCCTGTAGGGCGCAGGACAGCCTGATTCGGGCGTGCGTTGGAGGTCTGACACGGCGAAAGGACGTTTTTGCTGATGACGGTGACTTTAAAAACTGAACAGAATAAAGCAGGTGTCCACCGCATTACCAGACATCTGTGAGCTCAATTTAATTTGTCAAGACTGTGCCTCTTCAGCTGCCGCCCACCAGCTCACGCCTCGCTTCAGCCTCTGTCTGTCCCCACTGATTTTGACCTGTTTGGGCTTTATACCACGAGCGCAACGCCCGGCCACGACCACCAACATGCTTCCAAGCCACCACACTATAGAAGCTGATCATCGCTCATGAGCCGATTACCCGATTCAGCTTTGCCGCTTTAGGCATCAAACCACGAGCAATGCCTGCCCCAGAGAGATTATCATTACGTTCGGGTCGTCCGATCTCCAACTACTGTACTGGAAATTAGATGGCCCACGGCCTGAATAAATGAATATAGCCAATCATCTCGTTCTAGTCAGTCCAGCGTGGGCAGGGCAAGGTCTGTATCCCAGATAGGGAACTATGCCACGAGCTAATTCTCTCCTCAATGCCACTAACATGACGCAGCAAAATTGAACGACAGTGTCCAGTTTGCGAATAAAACGACCTTGATCCCGACCATCAAATCACCTCTGAAGCGTTCTGTCCCGAAATACGCTTCTCTCTCCAGTTCACCAACTTCAGAAAGACAAGATCTTTCCGCCCTTCTCCAACATGCTCGACTCACACTCCTCTCTGGGCATCGCCCAAACCATCTTTTACACCCCCATAGTACCGCTCGTTATCTTTCTCATGATTCGTAATGGAAAGATTCGTCCTCGCATGGCATGGTATCCTTTGATCCCATTCAGTCTCAGTACGAGAACCCTCAAGCCCCAGTGCTTGAAACAACTAAACTGACAAATCCAGTGCGTTTCGTGGGTGGCATCATTACCATTCTCGCCGAAAAGAAACAAGACAACATTGGTCTATTCATAGCTGCCCTGATTCTCCTCAACGTCGGCGTCGTCCCTCTCATCATCGCAGATCTTGGGCTCACACGGATAATGTTTGTCTACCCACACCTCCCAAAACACCCACTGCCGGCACTAACCACTTTTCAGCTTGATGGACAACTACAGCCATAATCCCAATTCAGTCAAAATCGCCAGACTGATCCGTGTTGCCTTCATGGCAGCAGCAGCTCTTCTTGGCGCTGGAGGCGGACTGTCGTCGTCCAACAGATCGCTCAGCAGGATTCTCTCCCTCGTCGGCTACATCATCTTTGCTGCTGTCCTCGCTACTCTTATCGCCATGCAATTTTACTTTCTCAAGAAGAAGTCTACTCTGTTGCCAGCAAGTCAAAAAGTCCTCACTGGAACTCTTCTCGCCAGCCCATTCTTGGCCCTTCGAACAATATATGGTTTGATTGAAACCAGCCAATCAGGCCTTGTCGGCACCATCTGGAGTCCATTGCAAGGATCAGCTGTTGCATTTGCTTTGATGGCTTTGCTGCCTGAGTACATCGTCATCTGCACGTGGGCTTTTGTCGGCCTTAACATCAGTCCTGACCGAGGAGTTCCAGTCCGGAGAGTTGCTGATGACGCTGACAAAGTCTAGACACGGTGCCTTCTTCCACGGAATCGGAATCGGCGCTGGAGGAGAGCCTTGCAGCTTTACTAATCAGTATACCGTACACTTTGTAAAGATAGGTCATATCAGTTTGTAATACAAGCTTGTTTCCGCAAAGAAAGATTCTATTCAACTAAAAGTAAAGCTCTCCAAGCTCGTCTCCATCAATGGAGCATTGATACCCAAATAGTATCAGCTCAATGAGCTGGCCCCTTCTAAACCCCCACCCCGCTCGCTTCTGAGACGTGATGCCTCCCGCTTAACATGTACTAATAAAACAAAGGCGATACGATACTGCCAACATATGGTGGCCGTAAGATGTAACGCTTGAAAATCCATAACCATCAACGTAATAAAAAAAATGATAGGGAATTAAAAATAAAATAAAAATGAAGAAGCCAATTGAATATGCTTTTTGAAAGTGTAAAATCCTTGCACCGTCAAATTAATTAAACTTGTAAAAATGGAGGAGCCTGCGAAGTTGCTAGCTTAGAAGCGATGCTGACGGCCGACACTCTCAACGCGCACGCCCAACTTGACCATCTCTCTTGAATCAATGACACCACGACCGTCAAAGACCCAACGAGGCTTGGCCATGGTCTCGGCAATACGGACCCAGTCGATGCGCTCCTTGGCCTTGTATTCGCCAGCGCTGCCCATTCCGGTTGCGTAACCAGTGGTCTTGCTCTCCTTTTCTTGCAGACAGTCAGGGCAGTCGGAGTCGCAGGAAGGCTCGACGTTGAATCGATCGAGGGGGTCGGCAGAGGTCTCGGATTCTCTTTGGACCAAGTACTTGTGAAGAGCCAAAAGCTCGTTCTCGGTAGGGATCTCGGAAGCGAATGGTCGGGGATCAGCCTTAGGGTTAGGTTTGCGGCCAATCATCTTGGGGGTGGCCTGGTCAACGGGGACGGGCGCGGGCTTGGGGGCAGGTTGGTTACGGAACTCGTCAAATTCGGTGGCAATGATGACTGCAGTGCTGCCGTTGGTGGCATCGTAGGCGTTGCCATAGACCGAGATGTTGTTACCAGCGGCGACGTCGCCGAGGAGTGTCTTGATTTCGTTCTTGACAACAATTGGGTTGCAACAGGGATCGAAAACAGCGATCTCACGAGGACGCTCCTCCAAGAGAGTCTTGATCATCTCCAAAGCAGGAGCTTCACGGGTGTCAGAGGTGTTCTTCTTGAAAGCGAAGCCCAAGATGCAGACCTTCTTGCCTACCAAGGTGTTGTTGAGGCACTTGATGACACGGTTACTGAAGCGATCACGAGCGTACTCGTTCATCTTAACAACCTGGCGCCAGTACTCGCCGACTTCAGGAAGGCCCATAGTGTCGGCAAGATATACAAGGTTGAGAACATCCTTCTTGAAGCAACTTCCACCGAAGCCAATACCAGCAACCAAGAACTTGTTTCCAATTCGGGGATCGACACCGACAGCGCGGGCAACCTCATCGACATCAGCGCCAGTCTGCTCGCAGAGAGCAGAGATGGAGTTAATGCTGGAGATACGCTGAGCAAGCATGGAGTTGGCCACCAGCTTGGCGAGTTCAGAAGACCACACATTGGTGGTCAAGATGCGATCGCGGGGAACCCAGGCGGCGTAAACATCCAGAAGAGCCTCGGCTGCTTTCTTGCCAGAAGGAGTAGGAGCGGAACCAATGAGGATTCTGTCGGGGTAGAGCAAGTCGTTGACGGCGGTACCAGCAGCCAAGAACTCGGGGTTGGACAGGATTTCGAAGTGGACACCGGGGCGGTGCATGTGAAGCTATTCACATAGTTAGCAGGCTCTTACAGTAGCGAGGAAATGATTGCAGCATACAGTTTCGGCAACGAGTTGAGCGGTGCGGCAGGGAACCGTACTCTTCTCAACAATCATGGCACCTGGTCTGGCATATTGAGCGACGAAGGCAGTGACAGCCTCGAAAGCAGTCATATCGGTGGCGCTTCCGGCACCAACACCACGCTCCTTGGTGGGAGTGTTGACGGCGATGAGGACAATGTCAGCCTCGCCAATGCTCTTGGCGACATCGGTGGTGAAGAACAGGTTGGGCTGACGGTGGGAAATCTCGGTCTCATCCTCGGAGTTGGGGGCGTTGGAGATGGTTGTGTCGCGACCACCATCACGGGCAATGCGAACGATATCATGCAGACCAGGTTCGTAGATGGGAGGGTGCTTGGAGTTCCAGCGGCGGATTCTGGTTTGGTCGCGGTCAACCACGGTGACTTTGATGTGAGGGTTCTGGAAAGCGACGACGGCAGCAGTTGGGCCACCTGAAACCGGATATTAGCAAACGATTTCATGACTTTCTGTAAATATGAATGCAACGATTCGTTTCTAAGAGTGTCGCTCCCTCATATATTGCGATTGATAGCTGAGGTGGCGGCATGGAGGGGCAGCTGCAGGGACTCGCAAAAAAAAAAGGAGCTTGATCGTCCTCCCGCCCAAAAACCAACAACTGTCACATAGTACATGGACTTACCGACATAACCTGCGCCAACACAGCAGATGTTCTTGACCTTGTAATCAGGAACAGCATCGCCATTGACCTGGCTAGAAGCGCCGTTAAGGCTCAGCTTCTTGACAGCATCAATGGGTGCGTCGTCGAGGGGAATAGCTGGCACCATTGTGGAAATGTTCGTTCCGCTCAAGGGAGAGTCGCGCAGGGGTTCGGAGTACAGAATACGAGGCTGCTGGTCTAGTCCAGAAGCGAAAAGGAAGAGTGGTTATATAGCCAAAGGTACCAGAATAAAGATTTCGGGGTATGTTTTACGAGAAGCAAACAAGAAAAGGAGTGAATTTGATTCTGCAACGATGACAAGGGCAGGGACAGCGAAGAGAGGGAAAAAAATAAAAGTGGCAAGGATTAGCCAAGACCAAGAGGACGGTGTCGACACGAGCGAGAGAGAGGAGCAAAAAAAAACTCTTGGCTTTCAGGGGCGGCTTAAGCCTAACCTGACAGGTGAACGACAGGGTCTGAAGGGCGTTCCTGCGACTGTGCCTGTAGTTGATAGGCCACTGAGGCGCCTTAGTTACAGCGGGGGGTTTGTCCTTGGGTGGGTTGGTGGCCCCGCGAAAGCACCGCTACCGTGATTGTCTACTATTGCGAGGCGACCAAGAGCAGGCCGCTCGGGGCGGGAATTGAAATTTCACCAGGCGCCGGGTCCGGATAGCAACCAAATTAGACGGCTGAAGAGTGCCAAGAAAGGGAACTATCCAATCCACTGTCGAAATTGGCCAGCCGGATACAACAGAGGACACGAGAGACTGTTGGACCACTTATTCCCCGGATGCAACGGACACACAGCGGGCAGAACAGTGCAAGACAGTTTGCTGGTGATTGTCAGGTTGATGAACGAGACTTTGCTTGCGCGGAAATGCCCCTTGTGCAACGAGGTGTGACGCAAGTTCTCACTGGCGCAAATTTCGCCAGCCCATCCATCTGTCAGTCAGTGCGCGGGAATACGGCGTTAATAAGCTTATTGCAATTTAAATGTCCGCCTGTACGAGCTGGACGATGAATTGTTGCACACATCATTTGTTAGAGGTACTTGTACTGCGTAGGTTCCATTGTTCAGAGCTGGCGCTACATTAACACGACTACAGGACCAATGTACATGCAAACCTGCATCTTTTGCGTTGACTACCTTAGCTGCACACGGCACAGGCGTCATATTCTGGAGACTCACGCGAGCACGTAAGCAACTTCGTATCATATTGCAGTAGGGTCGTGTCTTTCTAGAAAATCCTTCAGGCTAAAGTCCGCTTGCGGAAGGTCGAGAGTGATCGTCGATGAATTGAGCGCGAAGGGAAAAAAAAGGGTCGTGGAGCGAGGTACATTCTCCATGGGTAATATAATAGTACAGCCCGAGGTACCATCTTACCAGTGTCCTCGTCTTCCAATTTTAGCATTTCTGGCTCCATGGGGGAAATTGCAATTTGCTATCTGCCCTTGTCTGCGCTTTGCGTCGGGAAAACACCAAGACAAATGCACTGGTGAGAATATATTATCTCAAAGTCATGTAACAATTTGCCAGTATGATTGATAGCCAAAAGTGTATCTTGGCAAGAGTCATGCGACACCAATCTGCCTCCGTTGATACCAAAACATAAATCCCACACGGCTTTATTGTACTGTACAGACAATTTGACGTAGCTAATCAGCAAGACCATGATGCTGGCCACAGGTTTGCGCACGAGGCTCCCGGCATCAGTCCTCATTCGCAGGGTGCTGCCCCTGCTGTAATGGTGCAGCCTCTCTGTGCTGATTGGCTGGTAGTGAGCAGTGTGATTGATGCAAGGCCTCTGATTGGCCAGACTTTTTCAACACCGAACGGCTGGTACATACTCTTTCAAAACAACACACTCATCACTTGACCCGTGAAACTCGCATCCGGGGCCGTTCAATACTTCAATTTTTTTTATTGAATCAGGGAAATGAGTGTAAGTGAGAGATGAAAGTAGGCTTTGAGACCTCTTGATTATATGGTATATGTAGAACGACGGCAAAGCATTCCAAGACTACAAGGCGAATTGGAAGCAACAACTTACACCCAGAGTAAGCACACAGTAAAGTCAAGTATCCCAAAATTTACCCCTCCATCCATGTGACTCTATACCACACCCTTCTGGTATCCATCCCGCCATTTGCCATTCGACCCCTCCCCCGCTAGATCCCGAGCCCAATCGACCAACTGCATCCAACCACACGATCCCCGTGGGCCATCCATTGCCGGTGATGCAAAGTCCCATGCCACCGCGCACAATAGACTTCTTGCTTATCACCCACCACACGTGCAGCACTCTTGCTTCACACTAGCACCCTGCGGGTTCGCGTTTTGTTGAGTCGTTGGACCGTGGCGGGATGTCGGTGGCAACCGTCTGTATAAGTGAAGCCAGTCGCCAGTAATCGTGATAAGATTTTTCTTGTTTCCGTAATACCAAAAGTCCTCACGATAGGCGAGCGTCGTCTTAACGTATCGTGCTAATCATCACAACTTCATTTGTCGATATGACTGATCTATCTGTGTTTCCGTCCGCCCTCAAGGGCAAGCGAGTCCTGCTCTGCACCGAATCCTTCGGCCCCGTCAACGGCGTGAGTCGCACGACTCTTATGCTCGTTAACCACCTTCGCAACAATGGTGCCCAAGTTGCAGTTGTTGCTCCCCATAACCACACAAACCACAACACTTTCTCTCCTCCCCCGTCACCAAACTTGTCTCCTGCGGATAAGCAACCCGAGGTTCGCGTGACCGGCTACCCGCTTCCATTCAACCCTGAGCTTTCAGTAGTATATCCCGTGCGCAACTCGACCATTTACTCGAAAACCTTTGGCACCGATGAGCTGCCCGATCTTATCTACTTGGCCTCGCCTGCTAGTCTAGGCTTCCAGGTCATGCTGCAACTCCGACAACAGCCCAAGGAAAATCAGATTCCTATCATCTGTAACTTTCAGACGGACTTGGCTGGATACTGTGCCATTCTATTCCCTGCTCCTCTGAGCCACTTTGCAGTCTTTGCTTTCGCCACCGTTCAGAGCTACCTCTTCCGCCACCCTTCCATCAAGACGATTTTCTACCCCTCACAGTTCGTCAAGAGATATCTTGTGAGTCAAAACGTCCAATCGAACAAACTCGAGCTTCTCACAAGAGGTGTCAACACGGAAATGTTCAACCCCACCCGTCGCAGCGAAGAACTCAGAAAAGAGCTGGCTCCCAATGGTGAAATCATTTTCATGACGGTTTGCCGTATTGCCGGTGAGAAGGGATTTGACTTCCAGGCCAAGGTCGCAAAGGAGCTCGACGCTCGCGGGTTGCCTTTCAAGATGGTCATTGTGGGAGGCAACAGAAACCCCGACGTTGAGAAAGATGTTCAAGATTTATTCGAGCCACTCAACGAACAAGGCAAGGTAATTTTCACCGGCTTCAAGGTTGGTGAAGAACTTGCATCGTACTACGCCAGTGCCGACGTGTTCTTGCATTGTTCCATCACTGAGACGTTTGGCCTCGTTGTCCTCGAATCTATGGCCAGTGGTGTCCCTGTCATTGCTCGCGATGAAGGTGGGCCATCCGACATTGTGCAGCATGGCGACAACGGGTTCCTCGTCCCACCAAACGATTTGGAAGGGTTCGTCATGAAGGCTACCAAGCTTGCGCAAGATGGAACAATGCGCGCACGCATGGCCCAAGCTGCCCGCACTGCAGCCTGTGAGGCGACCTGGGACAAGATCAACAATAAAGTGGCTTGGCGCATGGCCGAGTGCATCGAGGAGCGCGAAGCCGAGAAGAAGCAGATGCTCCTTCAGCCCAACGCGCCCAAGCCCGCCAACCCGCAAGACTTGGTGCCACTCTACAGCTGGATCATGTTGAACGGTGCGCTGCGCGATACATTTTTACAACGAATTGTCGATGCTAGATTGATGGGTGGCCTTGGAATAATTTGCTCTTTCTGGGTTGTGACTGGTTGCTACATGATTTTCACAGAGTGTTTCATGTGGGCTAAGGGACGTTTGAGAGCTGGTGAGCGAAGGCCAAGTGTCTCCGCCTAGAGATTGCGGGAGTTACCTTGAGTGGCGTAGGAGGAGTTTCGTGTTGCCTTGATTTCTATTTAATGCTCTTCCATTCACCGCTTTCTATTTTTCTTGGCCCCTTTGGTTACGTCTTGATGTCTATTCAGTTTTTCTTGGTAGTTTTGGGGTGGCTATGCTCTCTTCGGTTCTAGACCAAATTACGATACCCATGACCAGATTGATTTCAAATCTTTATATTATTTTGTCTAATAATAAGTACTCTAAAATTCATCCCGTGGTATAATTCAATCCTGTGCGCCTATTCCCAAATGTGGTTTTAAACTCCGGCTATGCTCGCTGTTGATGCGCGGGAAAAAAAAAAAATCGTGAAAATGTAGATCAAATAGCGGCGCTGAAAGAAAGTCGTCAAAAAGAATGTAAGATATAAATGATTGGTGGGCAAGGTTGCCGGATTAAAGCCTCAGATGGTCTTGTTAGTACCAGCCGAACCAGCGACTAATAAGCGCTGCTGGTAGCTCTTAGCGTATTGGATTCTCTCGTAGGTGCCGTAGCCGTACATGCTCAAGGCAACGAGCAGCCAGAAAGACGTGATTATGGTGCCGATAGGCAAAATCAGGATCTGCGTACCGGGGAGGATGAAGGCGTTGGTTCCGTTGTGAAGCTCGTCGACCTTCTTGTTAACAGCAGCGAGAGCAGCAGAGAAATCAGACTGAACGGTTTGCTGGGAGAAGACACCAGTGAGGAAAGAGGCTTCGTTGAGAGAGACGTTGGTGCTGACTTCGGCGCCAGTAGGAGTGCTAGCCTTGAGAGTGAGAGTGGGTAGGATGAGAGCCTCTAAATCAGACCTTTGAATTGCAGTTAGTAAAAGCCGTTGAGACGCATTCTTGGTGTGTCGAGGAAAACTTACATAGAGATGTTTGCCTTGAGCTTGGCTGAGTCGATGCGGCCGACGAGCATGTAGGACTGCAGCAGCTTGGGAGCAGAAGCATGCTCTCTGGCCTTCAATGTTCTGCGGGTAGGAGTAGAGCTCTTGCTAGTCATGTCTGGTCCGGAACTGACATTCTTCTTGACCGTGCTGACACTTGCGCCCTTGTAGGAGACAGAAACCTTGATATCGGCTTCAGGGACGTTGGCCCAAGTATCACGGGGCTCCGAGACGTGGTACAGTCGGATCTCAGCTTCGAATGTGCCGTTCTTAGTATCGAGAGAAGGGAGGTTGTAGCAAATGCAGTTGCCAGTGGGGTTGCTGCTGTGCGAGATGTGGGAGAGCGAGTCGACGCAAGCCTTGCCAGTCATCTCATCCCAGGTCTTGATGTCGAGAGTGCCATCAGCGTTGACAGCGACACCGTCAGTAGTGCTGTTCATCGCAGCCATGTCTGCGCGACGCTCGATATCCTCCGGTGAAGAAACAGAAAGTGACGTATAGGGGCGGCGGAGAACATCGTCAGCTCGCAGCATGGTGCTTGAAGCTGTGCCAATCAGGAAGGCGGCGCGGAGGAAAGTAGAGATGGCCATTGTGATGATGTTGTGAGGTTGTGATGTGGCGGAGTAATGCGAAGAAGAGAAAGACGTGGTAAAAGTGGGTTGCCTTTGTAAAGAGCAATATTTACGGTGATGGAGAAGGAAAGAGCTTGAAGAAAGTATTAAAGAAAGTGAAAATCCGACCTGCGGTTGGTAATGTTTGTATGTATTAGAGAGGAGGGAAGACAAGTGAAGAGAGGATGCTGATGATACCGAAAGAGAATAGACAACCCAGTAGAGATGAAAGACAGATTAAATAAAGAAGAGATTGACAAAGGCTAATTAATGCCAGTATTTTCCAAGCAATATTCTTGAAGCAACTGCGACAAGCCTGAGACTCTGCCAAACCCACAGCACAGGGCGAGAAGAGGCAGGCTAGGCAGGCCAGACAGGCCCAGGACAAGCATGAACTTGCAAGTCTCGAGGCAATTCACATGGTAGACGACTCTAAGCAGCCAATTACAAGCTGCGACAGAAATTGCTGCCATCTTGGTGTGGCTGCCCAAGGTGGTGGTTCGGTGTGTTGGGGCAGAGAGCACGGCCGAAACAGGATGCGGCTCAAGCTGTGACATGGGCAGTTTTGGGGTCGGCCAGCCCCCAGGCACATCATGTATCAGGTTGCTATTCGCATGAATGTGGTGAAATAATTTATGGCAGGCAGCCAGAAAAAAAAAGTGAAAAAGGGACACCAACAACAGAGGCAAAGTATGTGATTGAATTGAGTCTATGTGCGCAAAGCCCAATAACATTTACACCTTGTTAGTCGACGACTTACAGCGACTTGGCGACGGATCCAGTGGTGAGATGCACAGTCAGAACCAGCCGTAATCCTTCTCCGATCGCAGGAATCCGCCCGCTAACTAGCGACCTTTACCCTTCTTGGAGAGAGTTCTCACTGCATAATGCATCGGGGCTTTATTCCGCATCCTGCGACAGGATTTGTGGCGCCTGTGACAACGGCTGGCTTAGTTGGGCTTAGCCCCGTCCTCACCAGAGAGGGCTTCCATACATATTGCGCCGAACCCTTTGCCAACCTGTCGGGGGGGCCTACCGGTTTCACCTTGGGCCTGCCGCACAAGTCGTACGCATGAATTTGTCCAGACGGGTGTGACCTCGATTCAGTCTGCGGCTGGTTTCGCTGCAACTGGCCCATGCTTGGCCTTGCCTCTTTCTTCTCTGTAACAGACTTGGCTCTGGTGTGGTTGCGGGCCCTCCGATCCGCGAAAAGACTCATTCGAGCCCGTCAACCACACTTGTTCGCAACGCCGCAGCAGGTTTGGGTTCCGTTCAATTCATGCGTATCATGTTGATGAACCCCTCCAAACCTGAGTTATAGGGCTCTCTGTCGACCCCATCGTTGCTCAGCTGTCCTATTGCCGCATTAGATTCTGTGGATTCGATAGGCTGCACTGGCCATACTCACTTTGGAAGGTTGCTTTCCCCAGCAATTTTCATGCCCATGAGGGCCAAAACTCGGTAGAAATGGCCTGAGAAGGCGTAGGGTCGTCGCTGGATATTTATACTTGGCCTCTGTGGCCATTGCTTGTGACACAGGACAGCTTGGTTTGAGATTTTCACTGCATATTGAAGCTCAAACTCGGTCTGAAGCCGACAACTTGTGAATTTTGTCTTTGAAGGACCTTTTCAGCCTTCCTCGACTAGTTATGGTATTGTTTCACTGCCAAAGAATGTTTTGTTGTCCTCCTCTTGCCAGATACCGTACATTAGATGGGTTTTCTTGAAAGCAGTTTGATTTTGGAGCATGTCTCTCAGCTACATTGCCCAGACATTTCCCTCCCATACCCATGAACAAGTGTACAATTGCCTTGTTTTATTAGTACTCGTACGACCATATGCCATCAGATCATTATCTGAATTGTATCACTCTCCTTTCACTCGCCATGATTTGTGAAGTCGGGCACTTGATGGAGTACATGGCTCCTTTTGAGTGACGTACTGCACACGTCCCACTCATCTACCGCCATTCTGCATCACAGTGTAGATAAATTAGCCTAATTGGATCAACCAGGCCAAGCTGTTCACGCCAATATAATATTTTACCAATTTACAGGGAATTAATACCCGCGTAAATGACAGAGTACCCCCCGCATTCTGGTAGCCGAGACCCACTTTGTTTTTCCCCCAATCAGGCACCGCACATTAAAACTTCCACCAATCACATGTCGTATTGTCCCCCAAATTAGGCAAGGTCTGGGGTAACAAAGCGGTTATTGACGTGAATTATTTGTCTTTAAATACAGAAGTTTGGGCGTCTTCTTCTTGATTAATGGCCGCTGAAGCTGTGCAGAATGCCCAATTACACCATGAAGATCAGTTTGTTATTTTGTGCGGCCGTTGCTGTCGCATCTGCAAGCAGCACGCCTGCCCCGAGTCTCGAGGCTCGCGATGATGACCTCGCTCTGTTCTCCAAGCGTAGGATCGCTGATCTTGCGGAATTCCCTGATCCAACGTGGTTTAGTAACATTTCCACGTGGCTAGACGCGCAGAAGGACGATGGTACCTGGTCTGATGTCAACTACCTTTCTGGTTGTCCTGCTCGTGAGTGCACCCCGACTCGGCCTCCTTGGCAACCCCTATCATGGACTACAGGGCTAACAGCACCAGAACGCGCAAATTGGCCAATTCAACAGCACTGGAACAGAATCATCACTTTTGCTGCGGCCTGGAGTGGTACAAATCCTTCAGTCTCTCAGGAATGGAAGAACAACACGACGCTTTACGCCGCTACCTCCAAGGCATTGGATTATTGGTTCGATAATGATTATACCCCTGACGACTGCATCGGCTGGGGAGGTTTTGCGTGAGTGAGCAACATGACAACTTGAAAGTGGCTTGGCTAATTACCTACTAGAAATAAGACGTGTCCATGCGGAACCCCAGGACTGTGGAACACGGTATGCAATTTGCGGGAAACAGTTTTGGACATTACTGACGCGCCATAGAACTGGTATGACCAGTCCATTCTTATCCCTCAGCTGTGCTCAATTTCTTGCCTAATTTTGAAGGATGCACCACTCTCAGATAAGCAGCGTGCGGGATGTGAGCGCATTCCCACGAGAGCGTATGACTTGCGAGATGGTGTTTATGGCAGCGGCGGCCGTATGACCGGCGCTAATGTTCGTCACCCTCTTGAGAACCTCTTTATAGACCCGCCGCTAATTGACATAGACCGTATTGGTGATGCAAAACTCAGTCAGCCTGGGTCTATTCCTGGATAACGCTACCATCACCAAAGATGCCATGGACCGAGCCTTAAATGCCATGAAGGTAAGTTCCCCAAATCAGCGCTGGTGAGACATCATTAACTCTTTAGTTCTCTGATGAACCCGGCCAAGATGGCATCCACCGCGATGGCTCATTCTTCCAGCATGATGGGATTTTGTACAACGGTAATTACGGAAAAGACCTGGTAGGTGCTATCACTGGCTTGGTGCTTACTAAACTGACTGGTCATAGTTCAATGCATTCATACAGCTCGAGGGTGAAGCAATCGGTACACGATTTGCTGCTGGAGATGATACTAGAGAGTCAATGGCAACTTACATCCGAGGAAATGAGTGGATGATTTACATCGACCAAAAGACGAGACGCGAGCTGTGGGACTTTGTAAGCATGACAGGTTTAGGACGGCTATTAAAATACTGACATTAAATACTGACATTGCTATAGAATGCTATTGGTCGCTTTGTGGCTTTCCCATCTGTCGACCTACAAGCCAACTCCGATATCAACTTCAACGTGTCCAAACTGGCCAAAGCAACTGCTGATTTCACCGGCCCTTTTGATGTCACCGGAACTATTCGCCGCCTGAGCTCCAATGGTACCGACAAACTTACCGGAAACAAGGCTTTTTGGGCAAATGACTACATGGTAAGTTTATGAATGGCACATGGTGAATTGTGCGTTTGCTGACTTATTAGGTGCACCGTCGCGACATGTTTGTCATTGGCAACAAAATGCTGTCAACGCGCACCAGGAACTCTGAAGGTGTCAACGGTGCGAACCCCCTTGCGAACCACCTGGGTCAGGGCACGTTGTTCTCCTATGTTGAGGGAGACGAATACAAAGACATTATGGGTGCTTGGGATTGGAACCTCGTTCCTGGAACGACCACTCTTCTCAACAACCCAAAGCTCTCACCTGACACCGCTTCGTCCCTTGGCAAGACTGACTTTGTTGGTGTTGTCAGCGATGGAAAGAATGGTGTTGCTGCTGAGGACTACATTGAGCCCTTTTCAGCTAGTCTTTCTTACCGCAAGACGTGGTTTCATTTTGACGATGCAGTCATAGTCACCACGTCCAACATCAAGAGTGATGGCAAGACCTCGGTTATCACCGTACTCGACAACAGAAATAAGGCCGCTGGTGGTACATATGTTGACGGCAAGAAAATCGCCACTGGTAATGTTGCTGCACAGGGATCAACGCTTTTCTATGGAGGTAACGGCTATCTCTCTTACCAGGAGCCGTTTGATCTCACTGTATCTGAGGGAGATCGCACTGGTAATTGGAGCGATATTTCCACCTCCAAGGTTGGCGTTGTGACTGTGCCTCTTTTCTCGGCTTACACTACCATTGCGAAAGACAGTAGTGCTTACGCATTCTTCCCTGCTACAACCCATCGTCACTTGGCCAAGGAAGCCAGGCAGCCTACCTTTAAGCCTGTCATCTCTGCTGGCGTATCGGCTGTTATGGGCAACGACAAGCTTGGTGTTGTTTTCTGGCCAAACGGTCCCAAGTCCATCACTGTTGATTTGAAAGAGCTCAGATGGGCAAAGAAGGGCAGCCTTACTGTCGAAAGCGACCAACCTGGCGCATTCCTCATTACTAGCAAATGTAAGAAACCTGGCAAGGGTATGAGACTTGTTGTCAACTTGGCAGATCCCACACAGAAGCTGGGCTCCCTCTCTGTGACCCTTACGTCGAGCAACGGAAAGATGAAGGAAACACGCAAGAGAGATGACGTGTCTGTGTCACAGAGCGAGTCTCAAGTCAACTTCAGCGTTAATCTACCTGGCGGTGGCATGGCTGGATCCACGGTATCCCGTGATGTCTACTTGCTCGTGGAGTAGAAAATTTACTCTAGTTTGAGTAAACATCTTAAACCTGTAAATGCAATTATATTATACGCTGTCGTTATCGTGGCCTAATAAATATAAACAAATTCATCGTTCTTGCGATCCGTCAAGTCCAAAAATGCATTTTGACCAATGCGATCGCCTCCAGACTCAGCATGCTGCTCATTATCTTCCTGGACGCCATGATATTTATCTTGCATGGAGTGGTCGACAACCTTGGCTGCCTTGCCATTGCGGACTCTTTTCTTCTCTTGCATCTTGTTCAAAACAATGAGATTAGCCCACTGCATGAGAATAACCACGACCAACGTGATGAAAATTCCTAAACAAGCCCGCAGGCCAGGTTTGTACTCTGGGGCATCTCGGTTATTAAATAGAAGGGGCCCGATGATGTTGGCGGCCGAGCTTGCTGCATTGTACAGGCTCATCAACACAGATTTCTTGGTCGTTCCAGCTGTATTACCAACAATCCAGGTGACAATGAGTGGGTTGCCGCCAAAAAGGAAAGCCAGGAGGTAGTATCCCGCCAACAGCGCACCTTGGGCGGATTTGTCTCGTGGAACAGAATACAGTACCGCAAGACCTGCGACAACAGGAAGAACAAAGAGGGCGAGGACAGCACCCTTTAATTTGCCCTTTTGAGCGAGATAGCTGCCGAGAAGAATGACGATGAGTTGAAGGGCTCCAAAAGGTATGTTGAGAAGACTGGCAGTGTACTTGTCGAAACCCAAGCCATTGATAATGAGTGGCCCGAAAGTGTTGGATACACTGGCCCCGACGTTAAGCAGCAACGCCATGGCAATCCATAGGTAAGTTTTGGGCTCTAGCAGTGTTTCCCAAACGTGAGACCATTTAAACTCGCGGCTTCCTGTACCGGTTTGGTTGGCTCGAAGACGTTCGATAGCCTGGGCCTTCTCGTGCTCCGTGAGGAAGCGGGCTGATGGAATATCATTGTCAAGCTTCCAGTAAACTACAGGAGCGGAAACAATTGTAATGAGTCCGACGAAAAGGAAAATGCTGCCACCAGTTAGATATATATGAACATGATAAAATTGTAGGAGTCAGTTCAACTTACATTTGCCATTCCTTCAACAGGTCGGACTTGATGTGACCCAAGCCATACGAAAGTGCAGCCGCAATCATCGTAGCAGCACCATTGGTGCCGTACCAAGCAGCGATACGGATGGGTTGTTCGGCTCGACGATACCACTGGCTGGTAATAATGCTAAACAAAGGAAGGCAGCCGGCCTCAAAAAGCCCGAGGAAGAAGCGTGTCGCTAAGAGATGGCTGAAGTCTTTGGAAGCGGCCATACAAGCCTGAGCAATACCCCATCCCAGACAAAGAGCAGGCATTAAGATGCGATGAGGGACCTTGACAATGAGGAACGACGAGAAGGGTTGCCATGCAAGCTGCGCAATAGCAGCCATGGACCCAACCAGCGAGTATTGATCACCCTCCAACCCGGTGTCGGTCTTCAGTCCGTACGTAGCACCGTATCCTAGAACACTTTTATCTAATATTTGTAAGAAATAGACCCAGCAAAGTATTGTGAGAATCACGCTGTCGGTCTTGCGACATATGCGACGACTGTCTTCTTCGGTGACTTGGACTTGTTCGTTGCCAATTACGGCAAATGCCAGGTCTGCATGGGCGCCGCCCGCCATAGCATCGGAACTCTGAGGCTTCTGCGTCTCCTCGTGAGAGATACTGCGCTTATGATCGTCGGATGTCATTGTTAAACTAAGAGCCTTTCCTATCTCTTGTCCGTGGTTGGTGATAAAGCCGCGGATTGGGAACGGAATCGAATATATACATAAAGCTTTCGCGCTAGCGAACCCCCCCAGACCCAAATCTCGCGCTAATTGAGAGGGCCCCACTTCCGGCAATGGACTACTCAAACTTGGCTTCCCTGCCTCCGCATATGCTTGCTATTTTGCTATTTTACCAGCCGCTTCCCCCACGACAAGCCACGAAAAGCCAGCTGGAGTCGGAGGCGAAAGTTTGGAGGCAAGATCAGTCAAGAAGATACAAGGATTAACAGCATGATGAGATTCACATGTTGCGGGCTACCCGACCCTGGCCGAGCTCCAATTTTTAAAGCATCGAGCTCGTACGTTGAGGAGGCGTACGAGTCATTAGCCATTTCAACAATTTACAGCTTCGCGAGTCTGTGGTGCTTAGTGGCTGGTATGAGACTCACACGAAAAATTGACGCACAGAGCGGGGAGAAAAAGAGACGTGCTTCAAGAAAAGGCTGTGAAGCTCACTGAGCGCTTGAAGTCTATTGCGCTCGCTGCAATCTGAACAGCGAGACAGCACTACAAGGTATTTGCCATTATAGCTCCAGTCAGCTAAATGATGGCAATGCGGATGATATCTATTATCCAATCAACGCTTAAAGACCCCAGCCCAGGGCCATTGTCGTCATGCGATCGTAGCCGTTGCTCTTCTTCCGAAGCGTGGGGGACCGTCCCCCACACTCTCGCCGACGAGGGATTCAATAGCCGGCCAGACGCCGAATATAAGGATGGAGGTCCAGGCACATGCCACAATGAAAGCACGAGCCAAAGGCAAATAGATTGGATGAGCTAATACTCAAAGACGCAGCGTGTTTGTGATATTGCCTCGCATTATTGTTTTAAAACTTCTAAAATCTATTGTTTCTGCACCACGTTCAAGATGGAAAAGTCTTCATCAGAGACAGTCATTATTGTTTGGGGTCCCGCGGGAAGCGGAAAGAGCTCGGTTGCGGAATCCCTTGCGTCTTACCTTAACTATGCTTATATTGAAGGGGACAATGTACGTAATACATGCACTGGCGCTCTTGGCAAGTTGAACACAATACTTATGACGGTTATAGTACCACTCACAGGAGGCAATTGACAAGATGAGTGCCGGAGTTCCATTGACAGACCAAGATAGATGGGACTGGCTGCTGAGACTTCGGCAAACGGCAATCCAGTCTCTAGAAGGTGGTGTCAGAGGAGTTGTGATGTCATGCAGCGCTCTGAGGAAAACATATCGTGATGAGTTGCGTCGTCTGCTCCAAGAGCGGCCGCAAGCGAATATGCGCTTTGTGTACCTGCAGGTCGACCCGGCTATCCTCATGGATAGAATAACGTCTAGAACGTCACATTATATGAAGAACAACATGTTACAGGGGCAATTGGACATCTTGGAGCCGCCGACAGCAGCCGAGACAGACAATTTGATTGCCGATGGGAATGCTGGCTTCGACGAGGTCTCTAGCAGAGTGAAGTCGGCTATTACATCGAGCAGTTGAATGACGAATGCGGTGGCTCTTGAAATAGACTTAGTTCAGCTTAATGATATAATTACAATACCTTCGCACGTGGGCCTCCTCAACTCACTTGGGCCGCGAAGTGAATCCTTGAGGCGTTTGATGGCGTAGCTCGTTCAGTTGCCGAACGCCAATATTGCATTCATTGCCCCGCCCGCCGATGTTCCCGAGTGGCCGAACGGCCATCTGAACTCACATTATTCAATCCATCCTTACTTTTTTCTTCTTGTTTGAGCTATTGCATAACAGCGAAATGGCGTCATACTCTATACAGCCGACCGACAACAACGTACATGGCCGTCTTGCTTTGGTGACGGGTGCCAGCGGAGGCATAGGCTCAGCTTGCGCGGCCGCACTGGCAGCAGAGGGCTGTGATGTAGCCATTCATTATTCTTCGAGCAAGGTAAAGACGAATTTTGCAATGTGTGCAAAGGAATCATGTGAAACTAACTCCTGGCACAGGAAAAAGCAGATGCTTTGGCTGCTGAATTGATGAGCAACTATCCCAGCCAGCTATTTGTCACAATTCCAGCAGACTTGACATCGAGAGACTCCACGAGGAGCCTAGTTCCCTCTGTATTGTCTCATCCCGATGTTGCCAGTAAACACAAGGCAATTTCTATATTAGTTGCAAACGCTGGCATTGGAAGGCGCATTCGCGATGTTAAAGACATTGAAGAAGATGATTTCGACATCATAATGGAGGTTAATTGTCGCTCGCAATTTGTAGTAACCAAAGCCTGCGTGGCAGGCATGCGAGAGCAGAGTTGGGGCCGCGTAATCTTGGTTGGAAGCATCGCAGGACATGGCGGAGGCCTGAACGGCTGCCATTACGCTGCTTCCAAAGGAGCTCTATGGTGAGGGCGCGGCACAGGACAATCGTTTTGAAGACTATACTAACGCAAGCTAGTTCCATGGGCAAGAACCTTGCCACTATTCTTGCACCAGAAGGCGTAACTGTGAACATTGTGAGTGATTCCGCGACGACGTAGAGATTAGCACTGACAGCCGAGTAGGTTTCACCCGCCATGATTCAAGCTACGGGTATGATCCCAACACCGAAGAATCACACGTGGCAGCATGGTGCCAATATAGACGAGCTGTGGAAAACCGACCCCGGTTTAGCCATAACTGCCAGCGTACCAGTACATCGGCTTGGTGTCCCACAAGAAGTTGCTAATATTGTCACCATGTAAGTTCCTTATGTTATAGAGTCCAATTGTGAAACACGTGCTAATTGGACTTATTTCCAGGTTTGCAAGAACAGGATATATTACAGGCCAAGACGTGTTGTTGGCCGGAGGGTTAAAATAGAACCTTTGTGGAACTTCAGAATCAAGATCTCCTGTTTGTCATTTACCGAACGAAGCAAGTAAAATTCTTGTCAAATCGCCATGTATTGAATTATCTTCTACTTATACTACATGCATATTTGTCGAGAATTTTCTACACGAGTCTAGATGTTCGATTTGGGCGGCTTCTGCTCGGGAACTTGCGTGATGAGTTTACCCTTGGTGACAGCGCTGCGGACATTGTCAATGACAAGGACCTCCATTGCTTTCTAAAACACCATTAGCATGACCTCGGCGACAATATTCATAACAACTTACCTGAGTGTCTACTGTAGCGGTACCAATATGGGGCAACAGCACTGAACCTGGGTGCTTCAACAGGCCAGCTGTGACCTCTGGCTCTCGCTCGAACACATCGAGCCCGACAGACCAGATTTTCCCCGATTCCAGACTGTCGAGTAAAGCTGCCTCATCAATGATGGCGCCACGGGCTGTGTTTACAATGATTGCACCGTCCTTCATCATACTGAGCTGTTCTTTGCCAATGAGATGCTTCGTGGCTGGTCCAAGGGGAAGATGTACCGAGATGACATCGCTAGTCTGTAGTAACTCTTCAAAGCCAACGTATTTGGGAACCTCCTGCGCACCAAACGCCTTCTCCAATCCCTCAACGGGATTTCGGTTATGGTATTGGAGCTTGAAACCAAACGCAGCTGCACGTTTGGCGGTCGCTGTGCCAATGCCACCCATTCCGAGAATACCAAGTGTCAAGCCATCCGGGTCACGGCCCAGAGTGACGCCTTTTCTCCAGTCGCCAGCGCGGATGGACTGTTGTGGCACCCAGGAGCGGCGAAGAGCGCCTAGGATGAGAAACATGGCAGTATTTGCAGTAGCGGCATCGACGGCAGTTGGCGTGTTGGAAACTGCGATATCTAGTTTACCAAGGTTAGACACGGGTTAGAAGGCGATGGCATTCTTCGCCACTTACTTCGTTCTGTGCATGCCGGTACTTCGATCTGGTCGTACCCGGCGCCATTATGGCTGATAAATCGGACAGATTTTGGCAGATGGGAAATCAACTCGGCATCAAATCTTCCCGTAATCTGTTATAATTAGCCTATGGGTTGTGCAAACGAAACTGAGAGGGCAGCTACATTGGCGGAATCGTAAGTTCTCGAGATTGCCACTACATTGTTATATTTTCCGCCGTCGCAATCTTTGACGAACTGTTCGCGTGTACCACTCGTGACTTGCTATAATTATTGTTAGAAGAAGAAAAACCGAAACACAAGCAACAACAAAGCTTACCTGAACTTCAAAATCCTTGGAGAGCTGCTCAAGCTCCCCTTTGGCATGGTGGACTACACCAAGCATCAAGATTCCCGATCGTGACATTGTGATGGTAATTGCTTCGAACTTGTATGTTTGGTTTGTATAAGAGACTAAATTAAACAAAAGAACAAACAGAGGATGAAAACACGGGTTTGCAAAGTCTAGAAAACAGCCAGTTGCCGGTGAGCTACTCGTGAGCTACTCGTGAGCTCCCCCATTGAGACCCCACCCTAAGTCGGCCACTGAATGAAGAGGCAGAGTGGGGCTGGTCCACAAAGTTCAGTGGCGGTTACTGCATGAGAAGTGGTAATAACACACCAGGGGGCGCTACAATATCCCTTCCCAGGCTCTGCTACCGCTGTAGCTGAGGCCCCTGTAACCTGGGCTGGGGTTGAAGTTGGGGCTGCGCCGGCAATTGAAATACTTCCCCATGCCCCCGTCCATCGCCTTTTGCTATCGGTAAACCTTCCATACCAACAATTCTGATCAAAGGGCGAAAATGGGCCCTCCCAGTAAAGCAAAGCGCGTTAGCAGGGCATGCATATCTTGTCGGTCTAGGAAGACGAGATGTGATTTGTAAGTACTGAATGATACAATTCGGCAGATGAAAGACGGTGCTCTGAGTCGGCGACTGATCGGAAAATCAACAGAGATTCTAGTGGTTCGCCCGGCAATCCTCCTTGCCGACGATGCATTGAAGAAGATCGCCAATGTGTCTTGGCCACTTCACGGCGTGGAGGAAAGAGAATTAGAAAAAGTAAATTGCTGCAACAGCAACAGCAGCAATCGCACCCTTCAGCCAATCTTTCCGCTGGAGGTGCCCACCAGCAGCCAGTGAATCAGCAATTACTCGCCGTCCCAAACTCCAATTCAACACACGGCGTAAGTCGCCAATTCAGCTCTGCAAATCAAGCAACCAGAGATTCCGTGGAAGAGGATACCACTTGGACAGGAGACGCACTAAATTCGCGAGACCCGTCTCGGTCAGCATCACGAAGAAGCTCAGTGGCTCTGGAGGGCCACATCACATCAACGGATCTGCTCAATCCATCCGACGCGCTGGATCTTTTGGCGCAAGTCGCTGACCTTGATCCTTCTCGGCAGTCCAAAGATTCAGCGCATGCTGGCCGCAACAATGCTGGAAATAATCCAACGGCGCAGTCAGTCCCGTATCCCCCTATTTCGAAAGGGGCGCTGGGTTTCGCAGATGCGACTGCTCTCGTCCAATAGTAAGCCACACTGTGAAGAACATCCCTATTCTGTGCATTAATTTAGAGTTTAGCTATCATCAAAATTTTCACCCTTTCTTCCCCGTCGCCTACAAAACCATCTTTGAAGGCCATGTCGGTGAATGGATTGAGAAGGAGCCTCATCTACTCACTGCCATCTTGACTGTCGCATCTAAGGATGACCCATCCTGGCAAATGGCACATGAAGCATGCTCTCATCATATGGAGAGTCTCCTTTCACAGCTCATTTATGGAAGCGTTGCTACGGTTGGGTCTGTAGAAGCGCTTCTCATTCTGGCCGAATGGGCACCCCAGTCTCCTCGTGAGATTTCATCCATTGGCTGTGGCAAAGAAGATCATGGGGCATGGATGCTTGTAGGCGTTGCCATTCGTCTCGGATACCTACAGAGGCTAGAACAAACAGGTCTACATGATGAGGGCGATTCAGGGTCAGAGAACTTCAACCGCAAGCGCATCGCTTGGGCAGGTAAGGCAACCCATTCCCATCGTAGCTGTGATTTTATCGCTTATTGTTGAATAGCCTGTTATATGAGTGATAGGCAAGTCTCTATCCGTCTTGGAAAAGGATTTTGGTCCCGAGGCCCAGGGCCTTCAACGAATCTGCGTGCTTCGAATTTCCCGTCTCTCGAGTCACAACAAGCTGGCCCTGATAACTTGGGACTCTTGTTCCAAGCCCATCTAGAGCTGACACAAATGTTTGGAAATGCGCACGATATCTTGTATTCGTCCACCAACCATCGGGAACAACTATACGTTGGTGGAGAATATGTCCGATATATTGTAAGTGCGGCTTTCAAATAGGTTTATGGCATTTCATTAACACGAGTAGGATGATTTTGCGTCCGTACTGCGCAAATGGAAGTTGGCATGGGGGAGCTACAGCTGTAAGTTAAAAATGTAGTCAGCCTTGTTAGACAGGCATATGCTGATTGAGACACAGTCACCCCACAAGTTAAGGCATCGTTGATTCTGTCGTATGATTACTTGCGGTTATACATCAACGCCTTTGCTTTTCAGGCAACGCTCAATCGTGCAGCAGCAAAATCTCGCAACTCGTCGAACAAGAAGATTGTAACAGGTCCCCTCTTTGCGGACCTCGCTGCGGCACCTGACGCCAGGTTCATCTACGAATCAATAGATGCAGCGAATTCTATTCTGAGCGTCATGAACAGCTTCATTGACCCTGTGGCAGGATTGAGGTATATGCCGCTCAAATACTCGTTATTTGTAATTTACGCCGCAACTTTCCTCTTCAAGGTATGTTCACGTACCTCAATATCACAATTGGCAAGAAACTATCTGCTGACCAAATCTAGGCATGGCTAGCCGGTGCCATAAGCAACGAAGGCGTCGCTGGAGTACGTCGTGCTATCTTGGGCACAATAACCCAACTTCAGAAGACGTCGCGAAGCCCGCAAAGCATTGGACATCGATATGCCAGGTCGCTTCGTCTTCTCTGGCGCAAGCGTTCCGGCAAGCGAACACAGAAGCAGCCCGAAGAGACGGAGCGACAGACCGCACCTTCAACCACCGAGAGGCATCGCAATAACTCGCAACAGATGCCAGACAATGGCATGATGGGCGTGGAATTAGACGCCCTCAACGGCTTTTCATGGCGCGACTTGGACTCCCTGGGGCAATACATCTCCAATGAAGCGTCTATCTATACAGCTGACGGAGTATTGACAACACCAGACTTTGATTCTGAGCAGGGCGCCAGCTCAATCGAAGGGTTCCCAGTCGACTTCTCGTACCAAAATTCTTGGAACGGAGGGGACATCATCTTCTAAAACAACTGGAATAACATATATGCATGTGTATGATGAATGCGAAGTTGCGACAATCGGAAATGGGATCTAATGGGCTGTATGTTATAATCGAATACTTTGAATTAATTTTATTAGCTATATCGGGCAGATATTAGCAATGGAAATGACTCGGGCCAGCAAGACTCCCCATTGTTCGTTCTGCTTTAGTAAATTTCTCTGCCTTGGTGTCAAGGACGCTATAAGTGGCGTAAAGACACCAATTTTGACTGGTCACGTGCGGAAGATGGCATCTCGGAACAGTGGATATGCCCGTCAAAGGAGGCTAGAGAACTTTTGTGAACGCGACAAGCCGGCTGAGAGAGGTTAAAGAGAAGAGAAGTACAGAGTAAGCCAAGGAGATTAGGCGTTGCTTGTTCCAGTCGAGGCTCTCAATTGTCATGTCTCTGGGTCAGCATTCGCCCGTGGCGGCGGCCATTGCGAGGTTAGCGTCCGGACGATGGACACGTTTGAGCAACACCACCACGGCGACATTTTCGCGGCCAATTGTCCCCTATAACGCCATTCGCAGTGCTGCTGGCAGCAGTCGATGGTCAAGGCCAATGTCGACGTTGATCTCTTCCAATATTAGCTGCCCCAGTACTGCCACCCAGCCGCTGCAAGCCGTGCGCAAGTAAGTTTACCCTCCCCCTCTCTCGCCCCCCCCCAAAAAAGCCCCCTAAATTTCGGTCACTGGCGGACAGCAGTGGTGCCAGTGGTCCCTGGAACGCGCTGTGCATGCAACTGTCAGCGCCTGAGTGCCAGGTACACAATGGCGGTGGGGGCTGTTACGGCAATGCCTTGCGCCGTGCCCCGCCCTAATGCGTTTGAACAGGCTGCCCCGCCATGCCCGCCTTCTGACCTTCCACAAACTGCTTGCTCTGGAACCACCCCGCCAAAGAGGACACCGACTGACCTAATATTTTTTCTTCGCTACGTGTAGTTGCGGGGGACTAATTAATAACAGCTTTCCTTCGTCTCGTCTCATTCCTTTCTCCAACAACTCCAAATACGATACCCAGCTCCGGTTCTGTTCACACCGACGCAACGAAAATATGTGCAGAAGCAGAGACGCCGGTGGTGCCAGCACCAACCCTCACGGCCGAGACTTACTCCCCGCCGATGTCATTCCTCGCCATTACGATCTGACAATTGAGCCTGATTTCACCAAGTTCACCTTTGACGGCACTGTCATCATTGACTTGGATGTTGTGGCGGATACCAGTTCCGTCTCTTTGCACTCTCTGGAGATCGATATTCACTCAGCCAAGATCTCCCAAGATGGAAAGACGGTTACTGAGACCCCTACGATCAACGTTGACGAGAAGGCCCAGGTCGCCAAGTTTGACTTTGATAGCTCTCTCACCAAGGGTTCCAAGGCCCAGATTGAGATCGTCTTCACTGGCCAATTGAACGACAAGATGGCTGGCTTCTACCGCTCGAGCTTCACTCGTGACGATGGCACCGAGGGCATCCTTGGCTGCACTCAGTTTGAGCCCACAGATGCTCGCAGAGGTTTCCCTTGCTTTGACGAGCCCTCTTTGAAGGCCAAGTTCACCATTACCTTGATTGCAGCAGACAAGTACACTTGCCTAAGCAACATGGACGTCGCCTCCGAGTCCAAGAAGGGAGACAAGAAGGTTGTCAAATTCAATGTATCTCCTGTCATGTCCACCTATCTCGTCGCTTACATCGTCGGTGAACTCAACTACATTGAGTCCAATGCTTTCAGGGTTCCCGTCAGAGTATATGCTCCTCCTGGGCAAAACATTGAGCATGGTCGCTTCTCTCTTGACCTCGCCGCTAAGACTCTCGCTTTCTACGAAGACCTCTTCGGTATTGAGTTCCCTCTGCCCAAGATGGACCAGGTTGCCATTCCCGATTTCGCCCAGGGAGCTATGGAGAACTGGGGTCTTGTTACCTATAGAGTCGTCGACTTGTTGCTCGATGAGAAGAACAGCGGAGCCGTTTACAAGACCAGAGTCGCCGAGGTTGTTCAGCACGAGCTTGCTCATCAGTGGTTTGGAAACTTGGTTACCATGGACTGGTGGGATGGCCTTTGGCTGAATGAGGGCTTCGCTACTTGGGTTTCTTGGTACTCTTGCAACGCTTTCTACCCTGAATGGAAGGTTTGGGAGGAATATGTCATCGACAACCTTCAATCAGCTCTCAGCCTGGACTCTTTGAGAAGCTCCCATCCTATTGAAGTCCCCGTTAAGCGAGCCGACGAAGTCAACGAGATCTTTGACGCTATTTCCTACAGCAAGGGCTCATGCGTTCTTCGCATGTTGTCTAGCTATCTGGGCGAAGATAAGTTCTTGGAAGGTGTTCGCCACTATCTCAAGAAGCACTCTTTCGGCAACACCCAGACTGGAGATTTGTGGGCTTCTTTGAGCGAGGTTAGCGGCAAGCCTGTCCAAGACGTGATGACAACTTGGACCAAGAAGATCGGCTACCCCGTTGTCAGCGTAACTGAGAAGGACAACTCCATTCAGCTGAAGCAGAACCGTTTCCTCCGTACTGGCGATGTCAAGCCTGAAGAAGATGAGGTTCTTTACCCAATCTTCCTAGGACTACGCACCAAGGACAACATTGACAGCACAGTGGCCCTTTCTGATCGCGAGACCACTCTGCCTCTGCCCGCCGATGATTTCTACAAGCTCAACGCCAACCACACCGGTCTTTTCCGTACCTCTTACACACGCGATCGCTTGGAGAAGCTTGGACAGGCCGCCAAGAGCGGTCTTCTTTCCGTTGAGGACCGTGCGGGCATGATTGCTGATGCCGGTGCTCTAGCTGTTCCCGGCTACCAGAAGACATCTGGCGTTCTGAGCCTCATCAAGGGACTCGACACCGAGACCGAGTACATTGTCTGGAACGAGATTCTTTCCAACTTGGGCGCCATCAAGTCCGCTTGGTTGTTTGAAGATCAAGCCGTCAAGGATGCTCTCACTGCATTCCAGTTGCAGCTCGTATCTGCCAAGGCCCACGAGCTGGGCTGGCAATTCTCTGACAACGATGGCCACATTGAGCAGCAATTCAAGGCTTTGATGTTCGGGGTTGCTGGTGTCGCCGGTGACAAGACCATTGTTGCTGCCGCCCAAGACATGTTCGCCAAGTTCATGGCTGGTGACCAAGAGGCGCTGCACCCCAACATCCGTGGCAGCGCTTTCACCATTACTTTGAAGAATGGTGGCGTCAAGGAGGTAGGTTTCGCTCTTTAATTTTGACCAGTAGGTATTTTATTCGCTAACAACCATCTTACAGTACGAGCAACTCTGGAATTTCTACAAGACCAGCCCTGACTTCCAGCAACGCCAGGTTGCTCTGCGATCATTGGGACGCGCCACCCAGCCTGAGCTCATCCATAGAACTCTCCAAGCTTCCCTTAGCGATGATGTCAAGTCTCAAGACATCTTCAGCGTTCTTGGAGGACTGCGCGCCCACCGCCCCGGTGTCGAGGCTCTCTTCGACTTTGTTGTCGAGAAGTGGGATGTCTTCTTCGAGAAGTTCCCCCCTACACTGTCTCTACTCGGCAACGTTGTCGCTCTTTCTACAGTTGGCTTCTCCAAGCAGGAGCAGCTCGACAAGATTAACGCCTTCTACGACGCCAAGGACCAGACTGGATACGTCGCCAACCTCAACCAGGCCAAGGACACTGTCCAGTCCAAGGTTTCATGGGTTAAGCGTGACCAGGCCGATGTTGCTGACTGGTTGAAGGCAAATGGATACCTCGCATAAACACGGCAGGCATTTGGTGCAATTGGAAAAGTGTTTCATCAAAACAAATTTTCAGCGTGAATATAGACTTTGATTTAATAGACAGCTTCTTAGGAATCCTGAATTTCATATTATTTTAACAAGTTGCTCACCATGATCATTGTCCTGGGCGAGACTACGTAGCCATGAAGTTAGTCCTGTGTCACTATTTGGTGGCCTCATCACTTGTGCTAGACCGATGCGCTGATAGTCGGCCCCCTGGCGCTTTAAGATGAGAACTAACAAGGATGGAGATGCAATGGTCTCTCCGATCAAAAGGCATTGAATCTCGGTTCCTGGCTCAAGGTAACCAGGCCCTGAGAGTGTACAATCATAATCCACCCAAGTATTCGTAACTGCACTACTGAGAACTTGGAGTGTCATTGTATTCCATGGCATTCGTTGTGCTGAGCCAACATCAACATGCTCTATTTTGGTGGGCACCAGATAACCTTTGACAGAGAGATGTGCGTCTGTAATCTCCCCGGTAGGATCTGATCCGGCTAACGTGGCTGAGGTATCAACGACAGAAGCGAAGGGCTGCAAGCCTTCATGTATGTCAACAAAGTTTACAGAATAACCTGCAGATGCCCACGACCACGATGGAGCTCGCCATTCTTTCAGACGATCGCTCCACGGCTCTGAGCTCTGGCTTCGGTCGGATGTGACGGCCACATTCCACAGCAAGTCTTCTAAAAGACTCGTCTCCCACAGCCCAGCGACGTATTTGCTTTTCCTTGCCTTCTGAAAAGCTTTGGCAATACCCGACAGAGCAGGGAAAACATCTTTTTCATACGTGATGTTAAGCAAGGTATAGTCTTGAATGAGACGATGCCACGACTTTATTAGGCTTTGATGTGATTGAAGTCTCCAGTTGCATGGACTAAAGTATTCTTTCAACCGCGAAACGTGCCGGATGTTGTCGTGTAGATCGGATACTGAGAGAGGTTCTCGACACTGACACGCAGATTCGCAGAGACATTCCCACATCACTTCATGAGGACCGAAATGAAGGACTCTAGAGGCCAGCAAGCGTTCTTGCAAAATCCAGGCACGAGCGAGAGTTGGCAGCTTTGCTGGGATATTCAATCGACGGTCCATGAAGCTGGAAATGTGAGAAAGGCTTTTCTGGAAATACACCTTGTCATCGCAATCGTCAAGTTCGATCGCAACAGGTTCAAAAGACGAGTCGACACTAGTGTACAGTCCTCCATGAGCATTTTGCGCACTTGCCGCCGAGACTACCAAGTAAGCATTTTGGTAAATTTCAGTCATGGAAGCTGCCTCGCGCCTCCAATCGAGATCATCATCTTGGATAATGCAGAGGCTATCTATCCACAAGTAGTCGATGCCCAGAGCTCGCACTAGGTGAATAGTGTCTTGAAATGTGAGGGGTAAACTCGACCATGGAACAGACTCGAGGTGTTCATATATGTTGGCGGAGAGAGTCTGAGCCGGAGTGCTTCCTCCCCAGCAGTGACTGAGGCAAGCATATCGAACTGCTTCCCCGATGTTTTGAGTCAGACGGACACCATCTTTTATGCAGAGCAGGCGTGTCGGGCTGGTTTGTTTCGCCTGCTGGCGATGGCAGCCGTGTTTCTCGTCACAGCTAGTGATCTTCTTTTTGATCCAAGACAAAGTTTCCGAGGAAGCTGTCGAGTGTGGCACAATGTGGCCAAGGGGCAGATCCGGCAACAGCGCTAGCACTGTCGGTGACTCTAGCGACGCGATCAGCACTTATGGTGTGTCATTGATGAGTTGTCGAGGGACACTGCACATACTGGACAAGGAGAAAGCGGAGATTGCAATTTTTGAATCAAACAACAAAATGTCAATGCCCTTATAGGAAACGGCCTGACTGAAGTCCAGTCGTAACCATCCAGACCATTGTGTGTCGCCCACGATAGCTCGGACTCCTCTGCAGATGACAGAACAAGTCGAGCAAGTCGTCGACGATTCCTGGAGAGCTGCACAAGCTACCACAGCGGAGCTTGGGGCCGAGCCGGATGGCCGCGGATGATGACAGGCTTTACAGGTCAATACATCCAAACTAGCTGCCATGGTGTCGTAGTGTTGTGGAGGAGCAAACAGCCAATCTATGAGTGATCCACCTGAAGGGGTGGCATGTCGATGTAGACGATGCACGGCAACATGGGATTTGTTTTCGATTGGTTTAAACGAGCGGACATCGACACTATTTTGTGCAAATTAAAGCTGGCAAAATCCAACCATAGCCGAGCCGCAATTACACAATGCTTTAAAATGAGCAATTAAGCACACAAATGTCTTTTTCCGTTGGTGGCGCAGGACTATGGGTGCATGCGCTTACTGATGCCCATGCAGGTCCCTAAGCGCGCAGGCTAACAGCAGCCAATGGCTAATTATAACCATTGCTTGGACAGTAGTACTGACCCTGCAGGGATGTGGCTGAGCCAGGACGGAAAAGAGCTCGCCCGTAGTGAGTAATTGGCAGCACAGCCTAATATTGCTGCCCACTCAGCCTGACCCTTTCGCACCCAACCGCCCGTTTCGCAAAGACTGACCGCATTTGCTACGATTGCGTGACAGAAGTGTGATTTCAATTGACCGTCCGAATAGCTGCACTGGAGAGATATGTGTCTAATAACAGAGGGCCAGCACAGCCCAAGGAACGAGTCCCCACAGCAGAGTGTCCGGGAGATGGGCATCCGATTGACTAGCGAGACTCTGGGCGATGAGAGACAGACTGGATTACCATGTTTGACAGACAATACCCAAAAACGGCCACGATTAAAGTTTCTACGACGGAGTTTGGCAGCACAACAACGATCATGACGTCGTCATCTGTAGTCAACTTAACAGAGACATGGCCCCGGAGTGCTCGGAACTGGCGCTATTCGCACCTGATTCGTGAATGATAGTTTGAGAAACAACGCAACTTTGCTGTTCTCATGCGACCAGGCCTGGGAAGAGGGGGTAAAGCTCACTCACATCCGTTTAGCTAGGCTGGTGGAGGCTCAGTAAGGTCTGTGATCCGTGGCGCAAGGCTCTGCATGCAGGCATTCGAATCCGTGCAGCATTAGCTTCGGTGTTGTTACTGTGACATGCTCAGTAATTACCAGCCCACCCATGTCTCCAGAGGCTGCTGTCCAGTCACTGTGCTGCAATGTTTCCCAATCGCCCATGAACGACTCCAATTACAGCTTGTCCATAAAAAGAAGGCCGCCGCCCCCCAAGCGAACAATGTTGTAGATCATCCATCATTCCAACCCATCTCCAACTCATCGAGTTCATCTACTTCTGTCACCACCGACACACACACCGACGCAATGCTTCTCTCAGTCCTCCTCCCCAGCCTTGTCGCGGCTGCCAGCGTCGCCAGTAACAATGGATTCCCCAACCCCAATCCTGACCAGCTGAATGAGATCGCCAAGACGGCTGGTGGTCTCATTCCCAACGTCGAGCTCCCCAAGGAGCTTGGCGATGGCAGCACCACTGCTTTCCAACTTATTACCTTCAACGAGCTTTTCGAGACTGCTTATTTCTCATCGCTGATCAACAATATTACCACGGGTGCTCCTGGATACGAGGCCGACAACAAGGATGAGCTCCTCAAGATCTTCAAGGCTGTCCTCGCTGTAAGTTTTGGTTGGATTAACAGGAATACATTACCAGTTTGCTAATAAAACAAACAGCAAGAAGAAGAACATGCTCTTGCTGCCAACGCCGCTCTCACGACAGCCAACAAGTTCGCGCCTCCTCCCTGCCAATACCAGTTCCCGGTCAATACCCTCAAGGATGCCGTCAACCTCGCCGAGACTTTCACCGCCATCGTCCTGGGTGCTCTCCAGGGTGCCAGCCAGCTCTTTGCCATGGACGGCAAGTTTGTTCCTCTCCAGCTCATCACCTCCGTCATTGGTCAGGAAGGTGAACAGAACGGTTACTACCGCATCTTCTTGGAGGAGGTTCCCTCTGAGTCTCCTTTCTTGACTCCTGTACCCGCTGCCTTCGCCTGGTCTGCTCTCCAGCTCTTCGTTGTTCCCGGTTCTTGTCCCTTCGACCTCGCCAAGATTCCCTTGCCCATCTTTCCTCCTCTGAGTGTCAACGGTGGTCCCGTCGCTGTCTTGGACCCCAAGGATCAGACACTCTCTTTCAAGGCTGACCTGACCAACGCCAAGGATGGTCACAAGTACTACAACACCGCCGGCAAGGACCTCTATTTGACCTACACCTCTGGTCAGAGCAAGCCCATCTCTGTCCCTATCTCTGATGTCGAATGGTGCGGTGCCGAAATCTCCTTCACGGCCAACTTCCCATTCGAGAAGAATGTCTTCCAGGGCTTCACTCACGCTGCCTTGACCAATGCTAAGGGCTTCAATTCGGCCGACGACATTGTGAAGGCTGCCCTCGCTGCTCCAGCGGCTATTCAGGTCAAGAATCCCATCAAGCACTGAATGGGGTCATCACGAAGACTATGAAGGATCTGGGTTGATAATGAAAACTAATTATAGACATTAGACTGTATATTTCTTTCTATTTAGAAAAGGGCTGTCTGCTTTTTTAACGGAAATGTTAAACGCTTTTTCTTTTTGTCTTTGTTTGATACCATGATCGCTATCTTGCCATGCATTGTGTGTTCAAAGTACACCAGGCCGAATTCCGTGCAGCGACGACATTCGTCTACAAGAGGCCGTCGAATCACAAAGCCAGAGGGCCACTATGATTCACTCCCTCTACATGAGCATTGACTCCATTTGTGCCCTGTGTGTCATGAACACCATTGAGGTGAGGATGATGGTGATGGTGAATATCCAAAAGGGGATGGTGACCGTTATGAGCATGCGGGCCGGCATGTGCTGGATAGCCTGTCACCTCTTGGTGAATAGAACCCGGCGACGACCCAATTCCTGGCTCTGGGAAGGCACAGCTAAAACAGGGATTGCCGATGATTGAGGTAATGGTGACAGGCGTGCAAGGGTGCTCGCCCGGTTCTGCTGCTTGGCGAGCCTCACATTGGATAAACAATGCTTCCGTTCTGTTTCCGCAACTGTAAGTGTCCCAATAGTGTCGGCACATGATGATTGGAGGATTCCTGCAAATGTCAGCATACTTGCAGCTGGCATGCGAGGGATGGATGCGCATACGAATCAAGAGGGGTGGTAGAGGAATGCAAAGGGGCTCAATATCCAACGCCTAAATAGCTATTGAACACGACGATGAAAGCAAATCCAGGGGCCGTGATGTGTTGGGGGTCAGAAAATTTATGCTCTCCGTCTCTGCGAGAGGAGAATTGATACATCTGCTCCTTCCAGGTTTCGCAAAGTAACAAGACCGTCACGAGGCAAGCATCATTTTGAAAAGAGGAAGGTGGCATAAGTGCAGACGACTATATATGACATTGAAACATGTACGAAAAGAAATCATCGCTTAAATAACTTGAGCTCTACGAATCGGGCTGGTGGATAGCTCAGAGCTGTAACAACGAAAGTAAACTCACTGGCGACGTCGCCGCCACTTTCACCAATCAGTTTCGCCAATGGCCCCGTGAACCATGTCTCCTGCATTCCCATACACCAAGAAACGATACCTAGGCCAAAAGCGATTGATGCACCTATGCCAAGAGGTAACTTGCGTGGCTCATTCCAATCATCGAGGTTGTAGTTTGCAAAGCTGCCCTTCCTAAATATGAAATGTTCCTCGAATAGAATGACAAAGTAGCTGGTACACCAGTATCCTAGTAGACTCAAAAAGTTTTGCAGATACGCATTCAACTTCTCTCGACCTCCAACAGCCAGTGCGAGAATACAGGCAAAGGAAATAAATGTCCATATGAATCTGGGAATCTTGGCAAGTGGGCGGGAGATTTGCTGGAAGGATAAGCTTGCACTATAGATGCTGATGACATTTGTGTTGATGCCAGACAGAACAAGCAAGGTCAGCAAAAACTTGGCAAAGCCACGTGGGTACAGCATCTCTTGGACCAAGTAGCCAAAGCTCTGGTTCTTGTATGTGTCCCGCCACTCTGGTTGATTGTTCAAAGCAGAAGCAACAACACAGCCCGCAAGCATGCCAATCGATGTTGGGATGGCGATTCCGAAAGTCGTCATGAGGAAAACCTTGACTCGGCTGACATTGGCGGGATAGTGAACGTAGTAATCGCTGGCAACGATGCACCAAGAGGCACTGGATCCATAAATAATCGCAATGAAACTCAATAGAGATCCAGATAAGGCTGATCCGGTGCTTGCTGGAGGACTTGTATTGTCGGCGTATTTCCCAGTTTCGCCAAATATGATGATGAAAATGACAAAGAAGATCACCCACGCATATCTCTCGTAGACCAGAATAGCATTCAAACCAATGAATGAAATGAGCAGCGCAACAACAGACAGAATAACTATCCCGAGAATCAGAGATACCCTTCCGTCCGACACCGCAGCCAACGCTATGCCGCCAGTGATGCACGACACTGCAGCGTATCCCATCTGCTGAATGCAGTTGAGCAAAGCCAGTAACTTTGTCGGCCACCACCCAAAACTGAAGCGACTGACGCTGATTTGGCGAAGACCAGTAGCCGCACCAAACGTCGCACAGTAGCCAGTCACCGAAGCGCCGAGGATGGACACGAAAATGACGATGAGAACGGACTGCTTCAGCGACAGGCCAAACTCCCACCCAAGAAAGCCAGTTGCGAAGCATGATGTATTCATGGTTCCACTAGCCCACAGAAGGGCCATGTTGAGCTGGTCGGTCCATGGAACTGGCTGCTTGTCCTCTGCGCGCTTGCGGGTGATTGCCTCTGACTCTATGCCTAGCTTTGCATCCATGCGACTCTCGAGGCGGCGCATCCTTGCGAGCAGCCCCGAGGATGAGTCGCCCATAATGGGTCCATCGGAGGAACCCTCATGGGGAAAGTTCTTCTCGTCAGCTTCGTAGGCCATGATGGCTTCAATATTGAGGACTAGTGTTGGAAGAGCAGAAAATCGCACCAATGGTTGCGACAGTATGAAGACGCTAAACCCTTTCGGCTGGCGATGTCGGCGAGCCTACCCTAGAGTGTTTTTTTGGTCACATATCGAGAGATTAGTATGGTAGTAACTTCCACCTCTGTGATTAATCTCGGTGAACTAAAGATGCGGCGTTATGAAAGCAAAATTGGTCGTCCTGAAAAAAATACCATTAATGAGTATTGTTGCCTACGTGGTGTGGCATATTGGACAGCGTGATGGTCAGTGCGATATTTGTTGTCATCGTCGCGCCTTGCAGGGAATATCACACGAATTGTGAAGCAAAGGTAGCTGTGGCTGAGGAGTGGGAATGAGCAGTCCTCGGAAAAAAAATTCCTTTATGGAATAATTCATTTAGCGAAGAATCTTGATTCAAGGTGCATAAAAACTAGAGCGGAATTCAACGTTGCAGCGTCGGCAACCAGGAGCGTTATAACGGGCACTGCCACGAGGCGATACGTGTATTCGGTAGAAAAAGATACCAAGGTCCGCAAGGCTTCTAGTAGATATCTCGTCTATCAATCACATCATTGTGTGGAAAAGATTGCGCGTCTAGGGAGCTGCGGCTCACGATTGAGGCGGACTGGCCGACGACTTTGTATGGGAGACCGGAGGCTCGGGTGGTGGTGGAGTCGAGCCAAGAAGACGGCCGGGATTTATATGAGACCCGACCGAAGATTGTTCAGGAGATTGAGATGATGGACAATGGCGATGTCATGGGTAGAAGTGGGAACAAGTAATCTTTAAGCCCATTAAGCCCAGGGGTATTTATTTTTATATCTGGCTTCATGAGTCGTTTGGAGCTGGGCAAAAAGCATGTGAAGTTGGCTTGAGAGCATTTGGACGAGGTCTTGGCCAAAAATAAAGGAAGCTGGAGAATCGAATCAATAAAGACACAGCGAAAAGTGAAGGAAAGTACGGTGAAAAGCTAGTACTGGCTGCAGCATGACGTCAATGATGGTAGACGATGATAGTGTGGTTTGATGTAATATTGATTCGGTTGCACAAATGCATCCATGACCACCACTTGTCCTGGGCTTAACAATAGGGCAGCCCGATGTAACATGAACAGCAAATAAACAATGACAACAATAATAACCACCATGAATAAAATAAAATAAAATAAACCACTCTGAGATGCACTTGAATAATTTCCTTGAATATTTTATTATTATTTTATTATTATTATTCTAATTGGGGTTGCCCAACTCAGAACGTTGCTTGCAAAATAACAAGACCATCAATAGTGCGCATGGAATGACGTGAGTGGTTGCTGCAGAGAAGACGAAATACGCGGAGAGCCACAAGTAGCGTCCAAATAGCGCTCGTTAGCCTGGAGCCGGGAGCCTCTGTTTACTGGGGCCGATCTTGACCTACCATTAGTTAGGCTCTGGCTTACACACCTGGATAACAACAAAAAAACCACAGAATGAGGGCACTGAGTTCAGGCCGAAATATTTCAGATGTTTCTACAATTCATACCAGTACCAATTGAATTTCCAATTGAATAAGTTTTTTTTTTTTTTTTTTTTTTTTTTTTTTTTTTTTTTTGCTTCTACTCAGTCACAGAGGCTACTAGTACCTGCATGGCAATCAAAACAAAGATACGGCATCGGTAATGCAAGCACCGATCGGTCGGCTCTGAAAGTCCGTTGTGCAGCCCAAAGGTGGGCGCAGTTCAACGGACTTTGGTGCTCTCCAGCGCAGCTCACCCAGCTTGAGAGCGCTGTCGTCTGCTAATTGCAGTGAGAGTGCTCCCCCCCACTAATTCCCATCTTCAACCTGTCTGACACATTTTAGAGGCATCCGGAAGTATTTACAGTGGATTCTGTAGTGGAGTCTTCGATGCAAGCCCCCAGTGCTTCATGCCAGTGACGATGACGCTTTCAGTTAAAAAAAAAAAAAAAAGGAAAAAAAGAAAAAGAACAGCCCATGTCTTGGTGCAGCATTTTTTAATTTTATTGTATTGGTTTGTTTACGGCCAAGACAATCAACACAAGCACCCCATTAATCAGTTCTTTCATTTTTAAGGCTGCGCCGGAACCAATTGGCCACTAAACACCAACAATCTCCACTGATTGTCCCCTCATCTTGATGCAACCCGGCCAAGGGTCCGCACACCTCTGTGTCTCCTCCTCCGCTTTTTGCCAGTAGCACCTATACGACCCTGTAAACTCTGTTTTTGTCCAAGAGCTCTGCTGCTCTCAGACGAGATTGAAGCGGATGCTCGGCGCGTTCCCAGTCACCGAACTCGAAGACATCCAAAGCCTATTTTAGTTCTAGATCGCCTTCTCTTTCCTCCTCCCCCCGCTCTCCTCTGTCCTGTCCCCAAAGTGACTTTTTAATTCAACTCTGTTTTGTCAATTGATTTATTCGCATCTCATCTCATCTCATCTCATCCATCATTCGATTCTAGTCGTCGCGGATTAATCCAAACCGTCACCAACGGTACTGGCGACACATCATTGATGGACACCGAGCTTTAAGCTCAACATATCATTCTCAACATGTCTACGTCAGATAATGTCAACAGGCCCCTCGACGATGAGGTGGCTCCAGACCAGAAAGCTCCTGCTATCGACATCCCACACCACCCAGAGCAGCATCAGCAACAGCGCCAGCAACAGCAGCAAGGTTCCCAAAGTGACCATGTCCACGAACAGCTGCCCGAGCTGTCCAGTGACACTTCCAGCGATGCCGAACTCGATATGACGGCCCTGAGCCGTCGCAACACCAATGCCATGATGGGCGACGACGACAGGAGCGAGCTCGTGCGAATCGCTACTGCTCTCTCCCGTCGTCGCTCCAGCGTGGCCGCTCCAGCTCACCTTACCACCACCCTCACCGACATCCCAGAAGATGACCCGGTCCTGAACCCCGAGCATGGTAGCTTTGATCTCGCCAAGTGGATTCGTCACTTCATCAACCAGCTTCGCCAAGAAGGCTACACTGCCAAGTACACTGGTGTTTCTTTCCGAAACCTCGATGTATATGGATCTGGCTCTGCCATTCAGCTCCAGCAGACGGTTGGCTCATTTCTCCTGGCTCCCGCTCGATTGGGCGAGTTCTTCAGCTTCGGCGAGAAGAAGCACAAGCAAATCTTGCACGGATTTGATGGTGTCTTGAAGAGCGGCGAATTGCTCGTTGTGCTTGGACGGCCTGGTTCTGGTTGCAGTACACTTCTCAAGACCATTACTGGCGAGCTGCACGGCTTGATGCTTGGTGACACCACTAACATTCACTACAATGGAATTCCTCTCAAGCAGATGATGAAGGAATTCAAGGGCGAAGCCATCTACAACCAAGAGGTATTGTCACAATACATATTTTTCTACAATACAGAGAGAAGCATTTACTAACTACTTAATTCATAGGTTGACAAGCATTTCCCCCACCTAACGGTTGGCCAGACGCTGGAATTCGCTGCCTCTGTCCGTACACCCACCAGCGTGATTCAGGGCATGTCACGTTCCGAATTCTGCCACTATATTGCCAAGGTAGTCATGGCTGCCTTTGGTTTGAGCCACACTTACAACACCAAGGTCGGCAACGACTTTGTCCGTGGTGTCTCTGGCGGTGAACGAAAGCGTGTTAGCATTGCCGAAATGGTCTTGGCGGGATCTCCCCTGGGTGCTTGGGATAACAGTACTCGTGGTCTTGACTCTGCTACTGCCCTCAAGTTTGTCCAATCCCTTCGCATGTCTAGCGACCTGGGGTCACAGGCCAATGCCGTAGCTATTTATCAGGCTAGTCAGGCCATTTATGATCTCTTCGACAAGGCTACCGTTCTTTACGAAGGCCGACAGATCTACTTTGGTCCTGCAAATGGCGCAAGGCGCTATTTTGAAAAGCAAGGATGGTACTGCCCTCCTCGCCAGACCACTGGAGACTTTCTCACCTCTGTTACCAACCCTCAAGAACGTACGCCTAGGGAGGGCATGGAGGACAAGGTTCCTAGAACCCCTGAAGACTTTGAACGTGCATGGCGCCAGTCCCCCGAGTATGGAGTCTTGCAGACGGAGCTGAACGAATATGAGCAAGAATTCTCTGGTGACCGTCAAGCCCAGAGTGTGGCCCACATGCGCGAGCAGAAGCATGTTCGACAGGCCAAGCACTCTCGCCCCAAGTCGCCTTACATCATCAGTCCATGGATGCAAATCAAGGCAAACACCAAGCGTGCCTACCAACGTATTTGGGGTGACATCTCTGCCACCATGGCCGCCACTGTCAGTAACTTGATCATGTCCGTCATCATCGGTAGTATCTTCTTCGGTACTCCCGACACCACGGCCGGTTTCTACTCCAAGGGCTCCGTTCTGTTCATGGCCATTCTTATGAACGCCTTGACTGCCATTGCCGAAATCAACAGCTTGTACAACCAACGTCCAATTGTCGAAAAACACGCTTCCTATGCCTTCTATCACCCCTCCACTGAAGCTGCTGCTGGTATTTTGTCTGATATTCCAATCAAGTTCGTCACCGCAACCTTTTTCAATATCATCCTCTACTTCATGGCCGGTCTTAGAAGAGAACCCGCTCAATTCTTCATCTACTTCCTCATCACCTTTATCTCGACTTTTGTCATGAGCGGTGTCTTCAGAACTTTGGCTGCTGTGACCAAAACCATCTCACAAGCCATGGCACTGTCAGGAGTCATGGTACTGGCACTCGTCATCTACACTGGTTTTGTAATCACCGTACCAGACATGCATCCTTGGTTTTCATGGATTCGATGGATTAACCCCATCTTCTATGCCTTTGAAATTCTTGTCGCCAACGAGTTTCACGGACGTAGGTTTCCCTGCGGAAGCATGGTTCCTCCCGTCGGATTCGGACCTCACACTGGCACAACCTTTGTTTGTAACGTCGCAGGTGCGGTGAAGGGCGAAGATACTGTCAGTGGAGATGCTTTCATTGCCGCCAACTACCAATATTACTACTCTCATGTCTGGCGCAACTTTGGTATTCTGATTGCCTTCCTGGTATTCTTCATGGTCATCTACTTCGTCGCCACCGAGCTCAACTCGTCCACTACAAGCACTGCCGAAGCCCTGGTCTTCCAGCGTGGTCATGTGCCTGCCTACCTTAAAGATGGAAAGAAGGCTAGCCGAACCGAAGACGAGAAGGAAGCCAATGGCAAAGGAACACAGAAAGATATCAGGGGATTGCCTCCTCAGAAAGACATTTTCACTTGGCGTGACGTTGTCTACGACATTCAAATCAAGAGCGAAGAACGCAGACTCCTGGATCACGTTTCTGGTTGGGTTAAGCCCGGTACTCTGACCGCTCTCATGGGAGTGAGTGGTGCTGGAAAGACAACTCTATTGGATGTCCTGGCTCAAAGAACCACTATGGGTATCGTTACCGGTGATATGTTGGTGAATGGCAAGCCTCTAGACCCTAGTTTCCAGCGCAAGACGGGTTACGTGCAACAACAAGATCTTCACCTGGAAACTGCAACAGTCAGAGAGAGCTTGCGGTTCAGTGCCATGCTTCGTCAGCCCAAATCAGTCAGTAAGGAGGAAAAGTTCGCCTTTGTAGAAGAAGTCATCAAGATGCTCAACATGGAGGAGTTTGCCAACGCCGTTGTCGGTGTTCCTGGAGAAGGTCTCAACGTCGAACAGCGCAAGTTGCTAACAATCGGTGTTGAGTTGGCTGCCAAGCCCAAGCTTCTCCTCTTCCTGGATGAACCTACCAGTGGTCTCGATTCACAGAGCTCCTGGGCAATTTGTGCTTTCTTGCGCAAGTTGGCCGACTCTGGTCAGGCTATCCTTTGTACTGTCCATCAGCCCAGTGCTATCCTGTTCCAATCTTTCGACCGCCTGCTCTTCTTAGCCAAGGGTGGCAAGACAGTTTACTTTGGTAACATCGGTGAGAACTCTCGCACACTTCTGGACTACTTTGAATCCCACGGTGGCCGCAAGTGTGACGACCAAGAGAATCCTGCGGAGTACATGCTGGAGATTGTTAACAATGGAACCAACGATTCCGGTCAAGACTGGCACTCAGTCTGGAAGTCGAGCAAGGAATATCAGGGAACCTATCAGGAGCTGGAGCGAATTCATGCCGAGCGCCAGGCTGTTCCAGAGGACACGGAACATGCCGACTCGCACGAGCACGCTGAATTCGCCATGCCATTTAGCACTCAACTCTGGGCTGTCACCAAGCGTGTTTTCCAACAATACTGGAGAATGCCCAGCTACATCTTCGCCAAATTCCTCCTGGGCATCGCAGCCGGTCTTTTTATCGGCTTTACCTTCTATGCTGCCGATGGTACTCAGTCTGGCATGCAGACGGTTCTGTTCTCAGTATTCATGGTCACTACTATCTTCTCTACCCTTGTTCAGCAGATCCAGCCTCTGTTTGTCACTCAGCGATCCCTTTATGAGGTCCGTGAGCGTCCCAGCAAGGCGTACTCATGTAAGTGGAAGATCCAACTCTTGTATCACGGTAGACACTAATTTTTCTAGGGCGTGCTTTCATCATTGCGAATGTTGTCGTGGAAATCCCATTCCAAATTGTCACCGGTATTCTGATTTTCGCCTGCTTCTACTACCCAGTTGTCGGTATTCAGAGCTCGATGCGCCAGTTTCTTGTTCTGCTCTATGTCATCCAGCTCTTCATCTACGCCAGCGCTTTCGCCCAGATGACTATTGCAGCTATGCCCGACGCTCATACTGCATCTGCAATTGTCAATGTGTTGACAATCATGAGCATTGTTTTCAGTGGTGTGCTTCAAAGTCCAGATGCCCTGCCAGGATTCTGGATCTTCATGTGTAAGGCTCCCCTTAATCCGAGATAACGCTGCTAGCCGTACTGACATCCCTTTTAGACCGTGTCAGCCCTTTCACCTACTGGATCAGCGGTATCGTAGCCACAGAGCTCCACGGCCGCCCCGTTAGTTGCTCTGAACGCGAGACAAATATCTTCGATCCTCCCCCCAACATGTCGTGCGGAGACTACCTCGCGCCATTGAGTGGCAAGGCTCCTGGAATTTTGCAAAACCCCGGCGACACTGTTGATTGCAGATATTGCCCACTGCAGGTCGCCGATGAATTTCTTGCCCCGTCTCGCATTTTCTGGTCCCAAAGATGGCGCAACTACGGCATTGTCTGTAAGTATACTCAATTTGTCTCCAATGGTAGCTATGTCACACATGATGCTAATTGAACCGAAACAGGGGCCTTCATCGCCTTTGACATCGCCATGTGCGTCCTACTCTACTACTTGTTCAGAGTTAAGAAGTGGAACAGCTCGGGATTCAGTCTCCCCTGGTCAAAGAATAAGAAGGAGAAGAAGCCCGTTCAGACAACTGCTGAACAGCAGGAGAAGGTTGCTAGCAACAGCAACAGCAACGGCAGTGAGACTGTTTAAATGCAGACTGCCGTAGTCACTCCTTTTGGACAATGTTTTCTCGATTTGTCTTATAAATGTCTTATAAGTTTTTATATGGTTTAATAGTGTAACAGTGTAATACAAAAAATAGATATACTTTGCGACAGCGACTTCGGGGTAAATTTCCGTGCGTGACGCCGCATGACTCACCCAATTGGTGTGTTAACAGAGCCGAATATATAACATCTGACATGCGAAAAAACTACGAATCTGCATCAAATTTAAACCGTATATGCTGAAGAATACTGTAACCGCCACGATGCAAGTGACATTAAAAACCGCCAGACTGGTCTTGCGACCCCTAACGGAGGACAACCTCGAGGACATGGTGCAGCTCAATTCCGATGCAGCAGTTCTTAAATACATTGTAGGACGAGCCATGACTAGGCAAGAGGCTATCGATGAGCACTCACGCCGAATGAAATACGCAACTACAGTCCCCGGATTGGGTGTCTGGGCAGGATACTTTGAAGACGAATTCGTTGGCACTTGGACAATCGCGCCGCATAAGCTTCCTGACAGCGAAATTGATCCTACACGAGGCGAACTGGGCTACAGATTACAGTCAAAGTTTTGGCGGCGCGGCTTTGCTAAAGAAGGAGCTAAAGAGGTGCTCCGACACGCATTTGAAGACTTGAAACTGTCGGCAGTCCAAGGCGGGACAATGGCAGTAAATAGGCCGTCTAGGGCGACCATGGAAGCATGTGGGATGGAGTTTGTAAGGGTGTTTCACGTCGAATTCGATGATCCTTTACCAGGTACTGAGGAAGGAGAGGTCGAATACAGCATCACTAGAGAACAGTGGTTAGCTAGGCAAGCGTCCAATTGAAACAGTTTACAATGCGATGAGCCAAGGATGACAAAAACTGTGAATACATGGCAACGCCCCATAAATGGTCATGAAAAGGCGCGATTACTAGTGGAGCTGGGTTTTGGTCTAAGTTGCCCGGCTTCTGAAGGGACTATGTTTATTTAGACTTTCAATTTTTTTTTTTTTTTTTTTTTTTTTGGAAAATTCGAGTCAAAACGCAATTGACTGAAACAAATCTCGCAAGATCATGACGTCCACGGCTGTTGAACTCCGTGATGTGTCAGAGAGTGTTGTCAATCTGACCTCGAGACACGAACAGCCTTCCTCGTCAGAGGATATATTGGAGGCGTCGCGGTTGGCCGATTCGACGGTACCGGATGGAGGTTATGGATGGGCTGTTATAGCTGGATGTGCTGTGATGGCCTGGCATGTGAGTATTTTGTTAAGTATGCTAGGTGAATTTCTTGTTAATTTCGCATAGTTTGTTGGGACAGGCTACAGTTGGGGTGTCATTCAAAGCTATCTCGTTCAGAGGCATGTGTCTTCCGCAGCCACGCTATCTTATATAGGATCCATGGCTGTTGCATTTATATCATTCATGGCCATAATCAACGCGCGAGTTGTCCGAGCTATTGGGGCACAAAAGACGGGCATGATTGGCGTGTGCTTTCTCGGTGCAGCCGAGATCCTGAGCAGCTTCTCCATTACCAACGTTGCTGGCCTGTTTTGCACCAGTGGCGTCATGTTGGGCTTGGGAATCAGCTTGTGCTTTATTACTGTGTCTGTCACGCCTGCGCAGTACTTCAGTCGCAGGAGAGGATTGGCCAATGGCATTGTGTTTGCCGGTGGCGGTCTTGGTGGCGCGGTGACAAGCTTTGCTCTCGAGGCGCTGATCCAAAAGGTCGGCCCAGAATGGGCATATCGCATCCTTGGTGGTTTTACACTTCTTACCGGAATCCCTGCCGCTTGGCTTGTTAAAGAAAGATTGCCGCCGCGATCGGGAGGCTTTATTGACTGGTGAGTGCCTTCACCCAAACCGTGGCGGCGATGCAAGTGGTAGCTAACCTGACTAGGACGCTGTTCAAAGAGGCAAAATTCCTCATCATTTTCCTTGCCGGTGCAGTCGCTACATTTCCATTGCTTGTTCCTCCGTTTTTCCTGCCTCTCTATAGCACATCCATCGGATTGTCGTCTTCCACGGGAGCAGGGCTTCTTGCTGGATTTAACTTCTCATCCGCAGTAGGAAGAGTACTTTGTGGGCTGTTCTGTGACAAGATCGGCTCCTTGAACACACTGTTCCTGTGCCTTGCATTGAATGCCTTGACCATGCTCGTGATATGGCCAACATCGACGTCTCTTGCGTCGCTTACAATCTTTGTGGTGATCAATGGCATTGCGAATGGAGGTTTCTTCTCGACTATGCCCACAGTAGTTGGTAACGTGTTTGGCTCGCAAAGGGTGTCTGTAGCCATGGGAATGATTGTCACTGGCTGGGCGGGTGGCTATCTCATGGTATGTGATCTCCAAAGATTTGATCTGCTGCAGCTGCTGATTCGAAGATAGGGGGCGCCAATTGCTGGATACTTGTTGGAAGCATATGGCGGCGCAAGTGAAGGACTGGAGGCTTATCGCCCAGCAATTTTTTTGGCTGGTTCAATGGCTCTGGGAGCCGCTATATTGATTGCCATTGCAAGATTTACCATGACCAAGTCGCGCCTCTTCATGGTAGTTTGAGTGTAAATAGCGCGAAATACACCAACCTTGGCAGAAAGCCAGCCGAGTTACATTCATTGTAATGCCTTGCTTTGTTGGCTTGTTACGAAAACATCAATGTCAATGCCCTATTTTCGTGGATTGAATTAATTAATAAAGAATGTAATTTTGGAAAGATTTCAGCCGCCTATTTACCCAGACACTTTACTCGTTTAAGTGATTAGACCCCTGTAAACAAGGCTCACTGAACGACTCGAGCAGTGCGGACCACAATTTCAGAGCTTCGACCTCTACAGAGTTTGTTATCATTCTCGGCATCAATCGAATACAAATACAATCTGCATCGTGCAACCAGATCCAGAACCTTCCCTCTTTTCTGACTCTTGGAAGGACATCACTATGCCGTCCAGAATGAAGGTTATGCTCGGCACAGCGCTGTGCCTGGTCAGCGCATGCGTTGCGGAAAATGAGGTGTTTGAGTTCACGCCGCCGCTCATCCCTATAGTTGCATCAGACAATTTGTTCCCAATGGCACACTGCCGTGGTTTTGAGTTGCAAGAGGCGACAATTGACGAGATCCAAAAAGCGCTCACAGACGGCCAATTGACCTCTGTGCAGCTTGTCCAATGCTATATGACTCGCATGTATCAGACAGAACAATACATCAAGTATGCACACCCGCTCGCTCTAAGAATACCCTCCGCTAACGTTTGTCAGTTCCGTTCTACAAGTCAATCCCGACGTGTTTGCCATAGCTGCCGCTAGGGATGAAGAGCGCAAGCAAGGCAAAACTCGCAGCAATCTACACGGCATTCCATTCACTGTCAAGGACAACATTGCGACAGATGACAACATGGACACTACCGCAGGAAGCTGGTCCCTCATGGGGGCTAGACCGCCACGCGATGCGCATGTTGTCGTTAAGTTGAGAGATGCGGGGGCCGTGTTGTTTGGAAAAGCAACGTTGAGCGAATGGGCAGACATGAGAAGTAGCAACTATTCCGAAGGCTACTCCGCCAGAGGTGGACAATGCCGAAGCGCTTACAATCTTACTGTGAATCCTGGGGGAAGCAGCTCTGGCAGTGCTGTTGGGGTAGGAGCAAATGTTATTGCATTCTCGATTGGTACTGATACCGACGGTAGTGGTAAGTATTCCTCGTTTGGCTCGCCCCTTGTTTCTATGATTGTAGCTGACTTTTTTTCAGTCATCAACCCAGCATCACGCAACTCTATTGTTGGCTTCAAGCCCACCGTCGGTCTCACATCACGAGCTGGCGTGATCCCTGAATCCGAACACCAAGACTCTGTAGGCACGTTTGGCAAAACAGTCCGCGATGCAGTCATTGTCCTCGACGCAATGTACGGTCCTGACCAACATGACAACTACACACTGGCACAGGAAGGAAAAACCTCGACATGTGGTTTCTCAAAATATCTCTCCAAGAAAGGTGCTCTGAAAGGCGCAACTTTTGGCCTCCCATGGATGAGTTACTGGCGTCATGCGGACGACGAGCAGCTCAAAACCCTCGAGCAAGCATTAACCTTCATCAAAGCGGCAGGCGCAACTATTATCAATGGCACGGAAATCACAAACTATGAAAACATTGTCAACCCCGACAGTTGGAATTGGGATTGGTTACCAGCCAACCAGTCTGAGTTCACAGTGGTCAAGGTTGATTTTTACAACAACATCAAGAGATACCTCTCTGAAGTGACGAATACCAAGATGAAAGCTTTAGAGGATATTGTGCAGTACAATTACGACTATGATGGCTCGGAGGGAGGATATCCTTGGCCAAGAGGCAATCCAGCTTTCTACTCTGGCCAAGACATTTTCGAAGCTTCCCTTGCCACCAAGGGAGTCCAAGACGAGACGTACTTTAAAGCGTTGAAATTTTGCCAATCATCCGCTCGAAATGGTATCGATGACGCTCTACATTACAAGGGAAAGAAGCTAGACGGTCTGCTGGTGCCCCCGGCTGTTGGCCAGAGTTACCAGCAATCTGCCCAAGCAGGATATCCCGTCATTACCATTCCCGTTGGTGTGAGCTCAGACTCCGGTATGCCCTTTGGACTGGCAATTCTACAGACCGCCTGGGCTGAAGCCGAGCTTGTCAAGTACGGCAGTGCTATCGAGGACGCGCTCAGAGGAACCAAACTGGGACGCTTTCAACCAGAATGGCGAGGATATCTTGAACGTAATATTCCTGTGCCTTTCTAAATAATACTAGTATATGTACATAGAGACTGAACTCGAAGATTCTTTGCCATATCCAACGTTGAATATGAAACACACTTTACGCCTATCGTCAAACCATTCCGTGTCGCAATTGCTATTATGCTATACATCACGCAACGAGGTAGTTTGGCTCATCAAAACATTTGTTCCAATCTGTTTCCCCAGACTCCCAAAATGGCTTGAGGAGCTTCATCAAAATTGCAGGCGGCCCACTCGATGGCTGGGCCAGATACTCCAGCTCATCCATGACGAACTGTCGCTCCTCGGGGCTACCCCTGGCGGCTTCAATGGCGATTGAGATCCATATCCAGAAAGCGGTGTTGATAAGCGAAGGTGCTCGTCTCCACTGATGCATCAAATAGAACATCTCTTTCCTCAGCTCAGCTCTTTTTGGAGGCGGAATTGGGTTTTCGATTGCTTGAGCAGTGTAGTCCGAGGGTACTGGGAGTGAATTTAAAGCATAGAACAAGACACTCAGCCTGAATAGCCGAAGCATGGCCAAAATATCCTCTCGCTGCTGCATCTTCGTATTTTTAATTGAATCAGCCGGTGAAAATTCCAACAGACGATTGAGGATAGCCACAGTTCGTGTAGGCTTTGCAGCTTCGGCGTGGGCCACGGTAACGTCGGTGGCGACCTTATATCGAAGATAGTTGATGCATATGATCTCCTTGAACACCTCTATAGGGCATGAGAAATTAGGGTAGGGGCCTATAGCGTAAAGCTTGTGAATGCTATGTGCCACTTTGAAGTGATCTGGTGCTGCCATCTGCTTCGCTGCTCCGCTTGTAGTGTTGCCAACGACGGTGAAACTAGACAGCCTTGGTTAGAACATCGGATACCAAAACTGGTATTAGAACATACATTAAAAATATTTGGAACATGCTGCGCATCTCACTATCCTGGGCAGATGCGAGGACCTTCTCAAGACCACCGCGTTGCATGATGATCGACATTAGACCAGCTAGGTGTGGCTTCCACTGAGGAGTTGCCGATCCGTTAACAACAAATATTAGCAGCATTACGATGCCTCTGAGAGTCGAGTTTTCGTATCGCAGCTGCTCTGATGATAGGTCTTTCATGATGTAGCGTAGTGCTTCTCCTGTGTGATAATAAAGTCGCCGCTGCAAAACTTTATCAGCAGTGTTGACTGGAGGCGTTCCGTCAGGTTCAATGCTAAGGCCATGAAGCTCGCCAGCCTGAGCTAATCGAGCTTGAAGAATAATTGCAATTGAGCCATGATGAAGCGCCGCTCCGCGTTTCCTAGTAACGTCAAAGGGCACTGCGTAGGGGGATGGGCCCAAGGGCAATGACGCTAATTCGGGATATATTTCAGCATTATCTATTTTGTTAGCGCATGTGTCGATGAGGAAAGTACTACCACTCACAATACTCGGCAGCATCAGTAAGCTCACTCCACTCTTTATTGATCATGGAGTTCCTAGAGTTGAGAACCGGCGATGTGATGCTTTGAGACGAGCGCTGCAAAATGAGAGACATAGTCCTGTCTTCAGCTTCTGTTGGCGTAACAGAGCTTTTCTTCCGCGAGTTAGCAGCCGGCGAACGTTTTGTCGAGCGGCTAGGCTTCTTCTTGGTCTCTGCTGTCTCTTGAGTGTCGGGTTTGGGACTTGGCAGTGTCTGTAGAGTGGTGCCGCCACGTTGTTTTCGGTTTCTCGAGGTAACTTTTCCCGGCGCGAGCCAAATTAGTGGCTTCGTGTCACCGTAGCCGGGACAAACAATGCCTGCAGTGCGGCACTTGTTACAGACAGGTCGAGCAGCATCGCAAGTCCAACCACGTCGCTGGCATTCCCAGCACTGGAGCGCCGGCTTAGTAGCTGTCTGGCTCGATACCTCCACGAGCGTGGGCGATGCAGGGGGTGACGGCGGTGGCGGCGACATGGCGCCTCGCGAGGAAAGCGCTGCGACTGGGGCAAGATACTGGCAACTTAACGTGCAAGAGCGATTGGTTGGTTGAGGTTGATGGCCAGATGCTATCGCCAACGGCTAGCGGTGATACAGGGCGCTGAGTCAGGCTGTGACATTGGCTTCCGGTAGTTGACCTAGCTTGAGACAAGGATGCAGTAACGGCCAACGCGGGGAAGACGGCTTGCAGCTTGGTTGAAGCGCCAAGACTCGTGAGGATCTGAATAAATTAAAGGTCGCTGTGAGGAACGACGCCGCGGGGCTTTGTGGGATGATGGAGACGGTCAGAGTGAGCGCGTTGATGGCATAAGCAATTAGCCAGGGACTCGCACGGGGGTCCTCGATAGTAGCATCGGCTGCTGGTAGAGGCATAAGGCGGGGAGCAAGGCTGTAGTGCCGCGAGTAGATTTGGCTTGGCTTGGAGTTCTCCTCGGTTGCCGGAGTATGGTTCTTGTTATCGCAGACGGCCCTGTCCTTTATTACTGCGGAAGCGGCAGTGCATCAAACTGAAAATGTTGTGCGGTTCTTTTTTTCTCTCTTTGGCGACTAGATGTGTTCTGCATCAAGAACAGACGGAGTGTTGATGACGACGAGGATGCTACTAATAATAAACTCCGGGCTCTGACTTGTTGTGTGGCGCGATGGGAAATCAACAGGCCATTCACCTCGTGCTAGCGTTTAACAACGTTTGATGGTGCCGATCCCAATCGAAAGGTCATTGCTGTGACGATGATTGCTTGCATCAAGTGGGAATAATGCCTCCTGAGTACAAAATGAGTCTTACCGCGAATTATATCAAATCCAGAGGGGCTATTTCAGCTGGAAGCCTATGCTGATGATTATCGGCCGCTTGACGGTTTTAGGAAACAACAGATACGGGATATTACGTGATGCCCTGCGATGGTCAGATCACAGCCCGGAAGCTCCAGCCGACGCCCAAGACAGGTGTTCGGCTAATTTTTACAGTGGGATGTGGCCGCTGTAACTGCAGCAGCAGATGCGCTGAAAGATGTCTGGCTGCTAGCTTTAGTGGAGCCTCTAGCGTATGCATGGTCTACGTTACCTGCCCTACAGTTCATCTCAACTACATCTCTAATAAGTTAAAGAATCATCGGGTTCAATTAAACATTCTTTCTCATTCAACCGGAAAGAGCAGCTATAATTTATTGAGTAGTACAATGCATAATTGTGCATCCCCATGGACCGAGCACTGTGCTGCTCAAAGAAATAAAAAACAATGCCCACTAGGACACTTTCAACAACAGCAACAATGGGCATTGACGACATGGCACCAAATATGTGATTGATGGCGGGCATCTTATCGACTTCTGACCGCAACTGCGCCGTTTGATTCTAAGACAACCATTCTAGCTTCAGTTCGAAACTCGAATTGGCTGGTTGATGGATATCTCTATGGTATTATAAGCTTCCCTATGATTAGCGCCAAACGAGCTGAACATATATCACATCCACCTTCACCCCGACCACAGGACAGACAGTCTGCCAAAATCCGGCTGTCAGGCTCGCCACCACTTCGAGACTTGCATCACGGGATTAAGAGAACTGAATTAAGTCCCACAGATTGCCATACAAGTCGCTGAATACCGCCACAGTCCCATACGCCTCGACCTTGGGCTCTCTCACCCACTTGACACCCTTCCTAGTAAACTCGGCATGATCTCTCTCAAAGTTATCCGTCGCCAGAAACAAAAACACCCTACCGCCTGTCTGATTGCCAATGGCCGCCTCCTGCTCAGGTGTGGAAGCTCGCCCTAGCAGGATCGTCGCTGCACCTGGCGGCGTGTTTGGCGGCGATATAGTGACCCAGCGCTTGTTCTGCTCTGGAACGGGTTTATCTTCGATGAGAGTGAAACCGAGTTTTCCAACGTAGAAGTCTAGAGCTTCGTCGTAGTCTTTGACGACAACAGATACGTGGCATAAATGCATGATGCTGTGTCACAGATACAGATGAAGGAAATGTGGTGACGGTGCAAAAAAGTTCGAGGTGGAGGTGGCTTGGGGTGGAGGCGAGAGCTGAAAACTGATTCACAGTAGAACATAGATACCTTTACTAACCAATTGCTTTCATAACGCCAAAATACATGTTTGTAGTTTGCAGTTTCACTATATACATTACAATTTGGCGAACAAGCCACTGCAAGCTCCCTTGCCGAGCTGAACAAGAGTGCTCTTCGTTCTCATGTACGCCTTGATTCCTTCGTGACCATTCTCTAAACCGATACCGCTCATCTTCCAGCCACCAACTGGCATCTCCGCGGGAGATTCACCCCATGTGTTAATCCAAGTGATACCAGCGTGCAATTGTCGAATCACATCCTGTGCAAGGCTGAGATCAGACGACACGACACCCGCAGCCAAGCCCATCTGCGTATCGTTGGCTCTTCGAACCAGCTCAGGAAGCCATTCTTCTTGCTTCCTGCCTTGCACCTTGTAAGGCAGAATGCACATAACTGGCCCGAAGATTTCTTCACGGGCTACTCGCATGTTGTCTGTGCAGTTTGTAAATACCACAGGAGGAATCCAGTAGCCGCCGCTCGTGGGCCTCTTGCTCTGGCCATCGGATGCGCCATCGTACAGAACTTTGGCGTGATCAACTTCTTTGCCATGGCGGATATACATGTTGACCTTTTCATAATGAGGAGCGCTGACGACGGGACCAAAGTTGGTATTTTTGTCCTGGGGCATGCCCATGCGGATACCCTCGCGGCAGCGCTTCACGATGGCTTGCTCAACCTTGCTCAGTAATGTGTCGGGAATAAAGACTCGGGTGCCGTTGGTGCAAACCTGACCAGAAGAGAAGAAATTGGCAGCCATGGCGACATCAGCAGCTTCATCAACGTCGGCATCCGGCAATACGACAACTGGACTCTTGCCACCAAGTTCCATTGTGATGCCCTTCATATCCTTGGCAGCCTGGCTGGCAACCTTGCTGCCTGTGCTGACCTGACCAGTAAAGCTGACCTTGGCAATACCAGGGTGAGCCACAAGAGGAGCTCCGGCAGTAGCTCCGTCGCCATAAACTACGTTGAAGACACCTGGAGGAACACCAGCTTCAATGTAGATGGCAGCCAGGGTGTTTGCGTGCAGTGGTGTCACTTCGCTGGGCTTGTAAACCATGCAGTTCCCTGCTGCCAAGCACGGTGCTGACTTCCACAGGGCAATCTGAATTGGATAGTTCCAAGCACCAATTCCGGCGCAAACACCGAGAGGTTCTTGGCTCGTCAAAACGAAGGCATCGGATCGAAGGGTTGTGTGTTGACCAGGATGGCTATCGGCGACGAGATGGGCATAATATTCGAGAACATCGGCGCCAGTAACAACATCGACCGTGGATGTTTCTGACCAGGCTTTTCCAGTGTCAAGGGTCTCTGTCAAGGCAAGCGCATCGTTACGCTCGCGGAGGATGGAAACTGCTCGGAGGAGGATAGCGGCACGCTTGGGGGCAGGGGTTTGTGACCATTCGTCGAAAGCAGCTTGCGCGGCAGAAACGGCAGCGTCGAGCTGGTCGGGTGTAGTTGTGTAGATGGTTGCGAGAGGGCTGCCGGTGCTGGGGTCGACAGAGTTGAAGGTGGATTTGCTCGAGGTTTGAGGCTGTGGCTTGCCAGAATAGAAGGTGTGAATCTCTTTTGCGAACGTCATTTTGATAGAGATTCCAGATGTAATTCCAGATTCCGATTGACGCTGAAATTTCGAATTATATCATGGAAGGAAAAATACGAAGTGGGCGATAGTTTTCAACCAACAGAGACGTATGGATGATGTAGATGGGGTAATGGGAAAATAGAGCTTCAGCGTCAGAGCTTGAGTGGGTTACTGCGTCATTCGGCGCTACCGGGGTGGCGGCCACAGAGCTTATGGTGAACTTACGGCGCTGGAGCTCGGAACGCTTGGAGGGGCCTCATGCCAAACAGAGAAATTTTTTGTTTGAAAAGTTTATACATTACATGCAGCAACCACGCCATTCCAGTCTGTTATTCTAATCCTCTGCATCGTAGTAAATTATTATTCTGCAGGTAATATCGCCATGTCGTGAAAATGTCTGCCGGCCTTGCCTTGCGCTTGGCGTGTCCTTTAATGCCCAAATTTGGCGTACTTGACTCGTAGGGGCATCACCGGATAAAACGTTTTCAACGGAGAGAGAGAGAGAGAGACAAAAAAAAAGGGTAAGAAAAAGACCTTTCGCCGAGATACCCTTGATCTGTAGGGACCTCCAAGGTTCTCTTCTGCAAAAAGAAAGAGATCATCACTGGTGAAAAGCCTAAGAATGCGCGTGGAAAACACCGAAGGTTCCCGTATCACTCCACTAGTGGCTGTGGGGAAATCAGAGCGGAAAACTAGATTATACCTAAAACAGGCATTACTTAACATCCTACGCCTGTGAAGCCCCTCCACTTGAAGAACTTGTGAGAGAGTCTAGCGAAGATGCTGAAATTAATTAATTGATGAATCGCTTCATTGTTGTTGAATCGTAGCGGGAGTTCGGGCTGACGATTATGATGTCACTGGCGCGATGTTCATTTTTCATTTTATATACAGTGGTTTTGTTTCGTCACCAACTGCACTTTGTTTCTCACTGTGCGGCAGGTTCCAGTTGTAATGCTTCCTTTATGGGTCCCCTGTAGATAAAGTCTAGCGTCAGCCCAGCGCTGTTACAGGCAGCTGGCGTTGCTACTGTACACTGCACCTGCACTGCACAGTGCGCCGAAGCCTGAGCGACGTACCTAACCCAGTGCAACGCAACGGCAAAACGGCCGTGGAGCATGTTGAGAAGAGGCGATTGACCACGGCCGGTGACAGCCAAAGCCAGTGGGCGCCGTGCCACCAATCTTTGGCGTTGCTGAGGGGCTTTTTGAGGGTCGAAGAGCTGGAACCCTTGCATCTTACAGCGCTTTCGGAACGCGCTGGGCGCCGCCAAGCGGGGACCATGGCGGGGCATCGTCTATACAGTGCCAACCATGTACCAAGACTGTCCAATTCAGTTCCTATAGCGTGGTGCAGTACAGTGCGAGTGGTCCCTCCCCTCCCCCCCAGCTCGACGTCAGTTGTCCATCCCAGCCTCTGGTCACTCACCAAGCATACGTCGATGCCTCCACCCAGTCGGCCTTCTCCTACATCAATGCATTGGGTCGGTGAGAACTTTTTTGTGTCGTCTGCCTTCGTTCCCTACGTCAATCCCATCCTGTCAAAAAAAAAAAAAAAAAAAAAAAAAAAAAACCACCCATGCAAGCCTGCTAGCTTACCCCACTCGTAGCTGCACTTTGATCTGTATTACGACGGAATCTGAATTCCCAACCACTAAGCTCTCGTGCTCGCCTTTGCTCTAATAATTCTTTAAAGTAAAACTCAGTCCCCATCGTAAGCCTTGCTTTCGTCCTTCGCCGTTTTCTTCTTCAAAACTTTTGTTCTTTTTCTCTCATCCTTCATCTTCCGTCACTCTCAAAATAAGCTATCTAGAGCTTGACCAAAGCTAGCTGGCTATCTCTCCCCAGCTTCGAAAGTGCCCCTCCTACGGTGTAAGACTGTAACAGCATTTCCTGTGACAGGCGGTTTTTTTTTGGGGCTTTTGAACCAATTCTGCGGTTTCAATTGCGAACGAGAAATAACCGACTTATTCGCTGACCCTCATCATGACTACTCAAACTCTCCCTCCTTCCGCCGCTACCGGCTTCGACTACATCATTGTTGGTGGTGGTACTGCTGGTTGCGTTTTGGCCTCTCGACTGTCTAGCTACCTGCCTGAGCGCAAGGTGCTTCTCATCGAGGGTGGCCCTTCTGATTTCAATCTCAACCAAGTTCTCAACTTGCGCGAGTGGCTGTCTCTGCTTGGAGGCGACCTTGACTATGACTATCCCACCACAGAGCAGCCCATGGGCAACAGCCACATCCGCCACTCTCGCGCCAAGGTGTTGGGAGGCTGCTCTTCTCACAACACCTTGATCTCATTCCGTCCTTTCCGCCATGATATGGACCGCTGGGTTGATCAGGGCTGCAAGGGCTGGACTTTCGAGAACGTCACCCGTCATATTGACAACCTCCGCAACACCTTCCAGCCCGTCCACGCCCGCCACCGAAACCAGCTCTGTAAGGACTGGGTCGACGCTTGCTCCAAGGCACTCGACATTCCTGTCATCGATAACTTCAACGCCGAAATTCGCGAGAACGGTCAATTGACCCAGGGCGCTGGCTTCTTCAACGTTTCATATAACCCGGACGATGGCAAGCGCAGCAGCGCCTCTGTAGCTTATATTCACCCCATCTTGCGCGGAGACGAGCGCCGCCCCAACTTGACTGTCCTCACCGAGGCTTGGGTTTCCAAAGTTATTGTCGAGAATGACACTGCCACTGGTGTTATTACTACACTGAAGAACGGTCAGACGTTGACTCTGCGCCCTCGCAAGGAGATTGTGCTCTCCGCTGGTGCTGTCGATACTCCTCGTCTTATGCTGCACTCTGGTCTTGGACCCAGCGGCCAGCTTAAGAGTTTGGGCATTCCCGTTGTCAAGGACCTTCCCGGTGTTGGCGAGAACTTGATTGATCACCCTGAGACCATTATCATGTGGGAGCTTAACAAGCCTGTTCCCGCCAACCAAACCACCATGGACTCCGATGCTGGTGTCTTCCTCCGCCACGAGCGCCCCAACGCCGCTGGCAAGGATGGTGATGCTGCTGATATCATGATGCACTGCTACCAAATTCCCTTCACTCTCAACACTGGTCGTCTGGGCTACCGTGAAATTCCCGACCAGTACGCTTTCTGCATGACTCCCAACATTCCTCGCGCTCGCTCTCGCGGACGTGTCTACCTCACCTCTTCCGACCCCGCCGTCAAGCCCGCTCTCGATTTCCGCTACTTCACAGATCCCGAGGGCTACGACGCTGCCATCCTGGTTGCCGGCATCAAAGCTGCTCGCAAGATCGCAAAGCAAGCCCCTTTCAAGGAATGGCTTAAGGAGGAGGTCGCTCCCGGACCCAAGGTGCAGAGCGACGAGGCCATCAGCGAGTACGCCCGCCGCGCCGCCCACACGGTCTACCACCCTGCGGGCACTACCAAGATGGGTGACGTTGCCACGGACGAGTACGCTGTCGTCGACCCTGAGCTGAAGGTTCGCGGAATCAAGAGGTTGCGAATTGCCGATGCTGGTGTTTTCCCCGAGATGCCCTCTATCAACCCCATGTTGACTGTCCTTGCCATTGGTGAGCGTGCTGCTGAGCTGATGGCCATGGAGGAGGGCTGGAAGCCTGATAACAACAAGTCCAGACTGTAAATGAACAAGGCGCTCTGACGATAAATGAAGAAAAAAAAAAATGAAGAAAAAAAAATGAAAACGAACCAGAGTAACATTTCATTTAGCTACAATTTAGTTGAACCATGTAGTTTATTGTATGACACAATGTATGACCCTTTTAACCAAACTGGTTTCGCATGTTGTCGTTCATATTGTGCCACAATCTTGACTTTTCTTCACAACCTTATCTCCTCTCCTAACCATCGCCTTGCCGTTGTTGCTTTTGATGGTGGGTGATTAATTGAATACTAAACGTCGCGACGGGATCAAGGCCCGTACTCCGCCGACGACTTCTCCCTTTGAATGCAAACCGGAACTAGCAGCTTTAGCCGCCCACGCCATTAGCCAATATCCATTGGCGGGCGAATTCTGTAATCACAAAAAGTCCGCGAATGCTACGTCAGAAAACCCGATACGAAAAAGTTTTACAACAGCCGCACGATTGAGTGTTGTGCTTGGTTAAGCTGCCGATGGGCCATCTCTTACCACTGAGAAATAGCAGCCGAAGCGGCTAATGCCTTCCAGCGGCATTTATTAAGAGTTTGTGCACCTCTCACGCGCTCAGCACCAAGACCTAGCAAGTACCGACGCTGCGCTTGACTAGCAGTATGCCTGTTCATGAACATAGAAGCCCTGCAAGACAGGGTGATAGCCCGATACGCGCTGGCAAGTCGCATCCTCGCCCTTCATCGAGCAGGAGGCAGGAAACAGAAAGGCTGAGGGAAGCTATCCTGGCCAGCTCTGCCTCTCATCCTTTGCCACCTCCAAGGGCACCTCATATATTGCAACGCACACCTTCACCATCAAACCACGCTATTTCAGGCAATACGCGGCGCGACAGTGGTCAATCACCGTTTACTGTATCGCGCCCTCGCCGAGCAGAACAATTCCATCAAGCCCCAACATCCCAGCCACCCCCGGATACCAGTGAGCCCGTGCTTTCTTTTTGGGGCCCGGATCCCGTTCCTCTCCCAAATCGCTTCGCTAGAATAAAGCGTAATCTTATTGCTGGACATGAAGTCGAGCTTGCGGCAAGCTGGACACGGTTGCTGGCAGCTATCCGCGCCGACGTTGAACAGATTGACGGTCTTGGAGCTCATCTCATTCCATCCATTGAGTTCGCAGACTTAGATGACCATTCACAGTCGCAAAGATTCGGGAGGGACTTACGTAAATACGGAGTTGGTGTAGTGCGAAAGGTGATTCCACGAGCAGATGTGGATGCCTCTGTGCAAGACACGATACGCTATGTTGATGCACAACGCCGCGGAGGAGCCAGCATAGGCGGCATTGGGCCAGGTGTAGGAGCCGGATACCCGGCATCAGATGCTGATGCTGGTCGTATTGACGACAACGTACGCGCTCCGCGCTACGATCCAGCTTGTTTTAATCTCTACTGGACTCCAGCACAAGTTCGTACACGTGCTCATCCCAACATACGGCGTGCGCAGCAGTTCATGATGAACCTCTGGGAGACGAGACCCGATGATCAACTTGCTACAAATTTACCCATTACCTATGCAGACCGTATCCGGATATATGGATCAGGAAGCAGTGGGCAACAGCTCCGCGGTCGTGGCATTATCCCACCAAAGCCACAGCCGAATAGCCAGTCCCCAGAGGACTGGATTCACGCACTGCAATCTTCTGCTGGTATCATTGCTCAAGTTGACAACGGCTCGTTAGAAAGATGGGAGCCAGATGGATATCAGCGAGCAGGCACATATGACCGCATTTTCCAGGGTCGCTGGGAAGAATATGATCCTTGGATCAGTGCCTGCAGAGCATCAGCCAATCTTGATTTATACAATGGCTACGGTGCCTGTACTATCTTCCGAATGTTCCAAGGCGTAGTTGCCCTGTCCACCATTGAACCAGGCATGATTCGTCTTCTCCCCTCGCCAAAATTAGCGACTGCATACTACTTGCTCCGACCATTCTTCACACCTTCTAAGCCTCCGCCAGATTGGCCCTCACTATCGCGACAGGGCCAAAATGCCGAATGGGACGCATATCTCGCTCCCGAAAACTGGATTCTGAATCCAGATCCAGATACTATTATTCATGGTGCCGTACCTGGCCATGCACAACGAATTACGGAGCGCTGGCATCCTCATCTGCACCTTCGCAGCAGTATGATTACTTTACCCACTCTGCAGCCAGGTGATTATATCTTGTGGCACCCAGACCTGCCGTATCATTTATCATCTGGGGAGAGCAGCCATGCAAGCAGCGTGCATGGCCTTGAAGCGCCTCGAACTCCAGACAATTTTGTCGATGATGTGCGCATGCTCGCGTATGTCCCCGCTGCACCGCTGACACAAAACAGTGCACTGTATCTAGCCAGACAGAGAAAGTCATACCAGCGAGGCGAGCCAGGTCCTGACTTCGACTCCTCCGGAAGAAGCAATTTCGTTGAGAATCCCAGGCTGCGACCAGATGAAGAAGAAATCTCAAGCGTTGGTGGAAAAGCCGCCCTTCGTGGCATGGGTCTAGCCCCATGGGAAGAGGATAGCCCATCGCATGAGTCCCAAAAAAGTAGTCATGCTGATGCTAGCAGAAGGAGCCCTAGCACAGCGACTGTGTCATCTGGTGCTGAATCAGAGGTAGTGAAACTGGCAAACATTATACTGTTCCCAGACCAAGCCATGCTTAGCTAGTCATTCAATATGAACCCAAAGTCAAATATAATGGGCTAAATCGCTCGTCTATGTAAATTCAAATCCAAATTGAATCAATTTTAAATACCAACATGTAAAGGAATATAAACTAAACGAAAAATCATCGCAACGTATGCAGCACCCCTATAATATCGTTAATCAATGCATTTGCCTCACTCTCAGTTATGCAGCGTCTCGGTCCGAAGACTCCAATATCCAGCTCGTCGTCCCGAATAGCAGCTTCAATATCAAGAGCAGGCTGTCTCATTAGTATATGGCGCGTTGGTACGGGACACTGGTTTGCTTACTGGGTAATCTTCTAACACCGCGTTCGAGTCTAGCCACTGCTGAGCAGTGCTACTCAATGGCTCACCACTAGACTCATCTCCAGTAGGGAATGGCTTTAGAATCCCGTCTAACTCAGTATCTGGGGTGCTGAGGAAGTTGACGAAGCTTGTAACTTTCACCTGCGTCCACCAGGCAATTTCCCACAAGCCTGCGTCAGATCGACCCTCGGACCCGATTTCCACCAAATCACGTTGGATGGCGCTTGCAATGGACAGCAAACCCCGGCTATGCGAAGCATTGACTCGCAACGGTACCAAATTTAACGTCGGAAACGAAGATGGGAGATCAATCATAGCCGCTCGGTTGGCTAAGTATATCCCAAATACGACGTCGTTTTGGGAGCACTGAGCTGCCAACACCCTAGCATATGCAGAAAAGAACAGGGCCTGCACCGTCAGGCCGTGTCTGATTGCTAGTTCGCGCAAGTATCCAACATTTGGTATCGCTCTTGGCTTGAAGGATGAAACTTGTTCATCATTTGCGCTCCGCGTGCTTGGTTGTGGCGGCGTGACATTGTAACCTTTGAGGTAGCGCATCCAAAATTTGGACAAATGCAGTTTCTTCAGTGTTGTAACCAATGAACAGACATATCCACCCCATTGCTCCAAGGACTGCATTGAGACAGGTTCCATTTTCAGCTCAGATGCGAATCTATCCATTATACATGCGAGGCTGAATGCGTCATATAGAGCGTGATGAATTTTGACTCTCACGACGAGTTCAGCTTCAGTTCCGCTAATTTCTAGGCGTACTAGCGGTGTTCCATGTAGTGAACCAGGCTTCAAGACTACCTGAATAAGAGGTACCATTCTCACCCCAGTAGCTAGTAGACAAGTTCGCAAGATTGGAGTAGTCTCTGTGACACGACTCCAAGCATTTTGAACTTGCTGCTGCGTGACAGCCCTACTGACCTTGTAGGAAAATACTGGAAAGAATATGCTGCCGTTCCTCTTTTGCCAGACCGTCATCATGTATACTTGAAGAGGTGATGCGGGCAACACTGCTTGGATGTCCTGGTGGCCGATATCACCTCGTGATAAGACAGCCTTGATGTCGTCAGAATCCGCCATCTTCCAATGAGATACAATGGCGATCTTGTCCTTCGGTTCCTGTGGCTGTTTTTTGACAATTGATTCTGCTATCTGTTGAATGCTCTCTGCCTGAATTAGTTGTTGTGGGGTAGCGAAAAGCCCTTGTTGTCGCAAGAGAGCAGAAATCTTGATAGCAGAAATGGAGTCCAAGCCGAGGTGGAATAGTCTGAAAGATGCCTTTATCGCTTCCTCTGCAATACCCGATACAGAAGATAGAACCTGGCGAATAGACAAGGCTGATGCGGTCCAATGATTTTGGTCAAGGTGATTTTCAGCCAGGTAAAGACCACTTTCTTTGCTGGCAGCCAAAGGAACGGCTGGAAGTCCACAAATGGAGACCCCGTTGCCTCGGAACTGTAAAATATCTGTCTCTTGGTTGTCGATCATGAAATCAAGAACCTTGTCAAGGTCTTGAACCAAGCTATCCGGTGTCATGTTACTCACTGACGGTAGGCATGCCGATCGCCATATTAGCACACTCTCTTTGACCTCAGCCTCGACACACACTGGGTAGTCGATAGCAGCGGTGCCACCGATGGGTTTCAAAAAGTGTTCCAAAGAACTTGACTGTGGCGATCGTTGTAGCATAAAAAGAGAGTTAAAGAGCTCAACTCCCGCGAGATCAGCAGCTGCTTGTGCTTTGCGGAGTGGGTATGCCTGATGTTGGCGTATACTATTCATCATTTCTTCCACGTAAAGTAAAAATGTGGCCGGAGAGCCGTGAAGTATGCAGCGAATGGCAACTGTATTCATGGTTGGGAACACCAAATCTTCTGCACCGTGAAAGTCGCGCCCAGAGAGTATCATGCCGAATACCGTGTCTAGTGATCCAGTGCGACTTGCTAGCACCATTGTCCACGCCGCTTCGCAGAGAGTCTGAAGTGTGATACTTTGAGCTTTACAGAAATCCATAATAGATTCCACTGATCTAGCAGACTGCAACTCTGAGCGACTTGGGGTGAAAGCTGACTTTGGATCAGCAATTAACCTTGTGGAAATGAGACAGGGCTGTGCGCCATCGAGATAGCCCTTCCAAAAGTCGCAGGCGTTTTCGTCGACTACCGCCGTATGCAGCAGAAACTGTTCCACATTGTGTTCGTATGACAGGTTATCTTCATAAGCCCTTCGTAAATATTGATAAAGCAAGTGAAGCGACCACCCATCATACAGTGCATGAGAAAGCGAGCATACCATGAGACTTCGCTCTTGTAGCTTGACAAATTTAACCTGGACCAAATCTCGTTCAAGGTTTCCGTCTGCAGCTTGTTGCGTTGACTTCGTCATGATTGCTTGCAATTCCTCTTCCCCGTAGATTTCAACCGTATCGCCAATCAATGGCTCGGCCTTGTGCACTACTTGGCAGAATGTTTGCTCTAAGGTTGCGTCCTTAACTTCAAGGAAACTGGTTCGTAGAATTGGCATTGTCTTGAAAAGAGTATTCCATGCCTTTCTCAACCGGTCCAGGTTCACGCCAGGGCCGACTTCAAAAACCTCATGATTGAAGTACCACGCAAAATGAGACTTCAGCATTCCCGACACCATGGCTTCTTGAAGCGAAGTTGCTGGGAGAACATCTTCAACATCTTGCAATTGACCGTACTCTAATTCAATATATGCGCGAAGTTTTTGTCGAATATTTTGATAGAGCCCAACATTTTCGTCAGCAGATCTGTCAATTGTCGATTCCATTTCCTCCACCATACTTCTGACTGTTTGAAGCTTCATGATAGAAGAAGGGGCCAGCAGAATACCAGTCAGTTTTAGTCGCGATGCGAGTTGAATGACATCAACGCTATCCAAGCCCAGTTCGGTTATTTTGGTATCGGCATCTATGGAGTCTGGTGAGACTCTAGAAAGAATTGCAAGGTTATGTCGAATGGCATTTGACCCATGATTCCATTCAAAGGGCTCAGAGCTTCTATTGTTGATGCGTTGGACTTGCTCGGCGGCTGGATTATTTACCGGGTGATCTTTTTTGAATCTTGTAGTCTCCCATCCTTGTACTAGAGCTGATGCGTTGCGTTGAAACTCATTAAGAAGAACATCCAAGTCCGAAGATTTCGCGAAGTCCTCCCTAGCAGTAAGGTGTAGCTTCATACGACCATCTCGCAACTTTGTCACTTCAAAAGCCAGCAGATAATCAGGCTGTGTGGGTATATCTTCAATTGCCCAAGGCAGTTCATTTTCATCTACCTTCTCAGGCTCAATTTGGAAGGCGAGTAAATTGTCAAACATGGGTTGACCATGTGAGCAGAGTCTTTGGATATCTTTGAGCGGTACGTGCTGATCTTCAAGCGCCAGTAAATTGAAGTCGTGAGCCGCACTACATAGTGACTCTGAAGAATAACGGCTGGTTTTTTTAACGAAGAAGGGCAATGTATTGAATAAAGGGCCCAGCGAATCTTCAACGTTTGGAAGGTTTATGGTTCGTCCAGATACTACCACACCAACTGTGAGGGTGTCTGAACCACTTGTCAGCTTCGCGAGTACCGTGGCCCACGATGCCAAGATTGCCGATTGCAGTGTGATTCGATGCTTTGAGCACAGTTCATCCAATTCTGGCATTTTCACGATAGTCGTCACTGCTGAGGAAGAGTAATCTAGAGGCGCCGCGTTCGTTGGTAGGAAAGAAGGAGTCCAGCTGGTGAGGTACTGCTTCCATGCTTTGAGCTTCGAACCGTGGTTCCATAGCGGGCCATGAATCATAGCATCTACAAAGCTTGGACCAAAGGACACTGGTTTATCGCTATAAATGGATCCAAGATGCTTAATCATGTTGTCGAAGCTTATTCCGTCATATAGACCATGGAAGATGAAAACGACCAGGCAACGAGAGCCATCCTGCTGCGTAACTAAAAGAAGCCTCAGGGGAATCATAATGTGCGTTGCGTTCTCATTAACCCAATCGCTCCGTATTTGACTGATCAGCTCTTCCAATGATCCATCATCGGGTAATGTGATTTCAACCCAGGGGGTTTCGTTTGCTTTGCGTGCTACCTGAACATATCCATTTGGCGTGTTGACGAAAGCAGTGCGTAGAATGGACTGTGACGCAACTAGACGATCCCATGCGTCTTTTAGTTTACGAGAATCCACGATAGTATCCAACTTAATCCTAAAAACATTGAAGTATGGCCACTTGCTCTCCTCCATTACTGCTCTCGAAATCATGCCTTGCTGTAGCGGGGAGCACGGACAGATATATTCAATATCTCCAGGTTTGACCTGTAGTGCTCGATAAACAGCTCCCATAGCTTGGTGCTGACACAGCTGAACAAGCTGTTCTGCTTTCCTTACAAGGTCGTGTTGCGCCTGTGCGAGATCTTGCGACAATGCCAGGCTCAAGTCGTGCACTATGGGGTGTCTCAATATTACAGCGGGTGAGGCGCTGTGAAGGCCATCTCGACGAAGTCGCGATGACAGATTAACCACAGTAATGGAATCGATTCCCAGATCAAATATGTTTGTGGTTCCGCTTAAATTGCTCTGGTTAGTTTGAGACACGTCGGCCAAGATAGACAGCAGCTTCAACTCGCTGTGGCTTAACTCGATGCTGCTTGGCATTTCTGAGCCTCCCATATTGACGAGGTCCTCTTGACTCAATTCTGAGAAGAATCTTTTCAGCTCCTTTGCTTCTAGCTTATTATTGGATGATAGAGGCATGAATGACAGCTTCAAAAAATAAGACGGCACCATGTAACCCGGTAAGGCTTGTTGACACACCAGCTTCGCTTGGGCAAGCAAGCCACTAGTGTCTTCAACGAGGCGTAATGTGTGATCGCTCGGTGCATCCGAGGTAATAAATGATACAAGAATATCCTTTCCAGTTTTCATGTGCTTGAGCACAAGAGTAGCGACATCTTTGACCGCTGTTACTCCGGTGCGAATGTGGTGATTAATCTCGCCAATTTCCAGTCGCTGGCCTCGTAGCTTAACCTGGTCGTCAGCACGACCGAGAAAGTCAAAACATCCATCATGCAGAATTCTGACAAGATCGCCAGTGCGATATACTCTTGCGTTAAGATGCTCGATAAATGGGAATTTTTCCAAGGTAAGATCCGGTCGATTGAGGTAGCCTTTGCCAACCAACTTCCCCTCGACGCATAACTCGCCGACGCCTCCGCGAAGCACAGGTACACTAGTCCCCTGCTGGAACACATAAGACCCAACATTTAGAAATTGTCGTCCAATATTACTTGGACGCCCGTTCTGTGGCACGCGTTGGTACATGGTAACTCCGATAGTTGCCTCTGTCGGGCCATATGCATTATATATAACGGCTTTGGAACCCCATGCGTCTAAAATCTCCTGCTTCAGTTGTTCACCACCAGTGATGAAGACGCCTTTACAGAGGCTAGGCATGTCGTCTGGATGTGTTAAACGTGCAAGACTAGGAGTCAAGTCAATATGCGTGATCTGAAGTTTGTTGATGAATCCGTTCAAATCGTTCAGAATAACATCTTTTTTAGCCCCAACCACTGTCATGCCAACTGACCAGCTCCAGTATTGCTCCAGAACTGACACATCAAAGTGCAATGACGCAAACTGAAGCCACTTAGAATCGGAATCCCAGTGTCCTTTAAAGAGATCTTGGAACGCCATCATTGCTTGCACGGCATTGTCATGGGTAATTTCGCAGCCCTTCGGAGTCCCCGTCGTCCCTGACGTGTATAGGCAATAACAAGTGTTTTCTGGTGTTAGACCATTTGGTTTGGGAAAAGTGGTAGAAGGATAGTGCTGGAGATCTCTTTCGTCGACGATAAGGACTTTTGTTGGAGCGGTAAAATCAAGGGTTGCGTTATAGTTTGTCAGTACGCAAGGCGCTCTTGAATCTTGAAGAATGAACTCCTTTCGCGCGGGAGGGGCGTTTGGGTCCAAGGCAACAAACGAACAGCCAGCTTTCAGAATGCCCAAGATTGCGAAATAGGCTTCCGGACATTTGTCGAAGTGTATGCCGACAATATCACCCACACTCACATGGGGGGCTAGAAAATTGGCGACTCTGTTGCCTTGTCCATCAAGTTCTCGAAATGACCAGGTTTTAGTAGCCGGAAAGTCGTCTAGGCTGTTTACAAACTCCAGCGCTGTCTTGGATGGCGAATCGTAGGCTGACATCTCGACGAATTCGTGCAACAGCCGCACCGGGCTTGATACTGTCGGAACTTCGGCTGGTGTGATAGAGTATAGCTTAGGGTACATGTCAATCATTGAGTCTGAATGCGCATCCGGACATTGCAATATGTGCAGCAAGGTGGCATCGAATTGTTTCAGAAGAAGAGTGGCCTGTTCCTGGGGAAGAACATCGCTGAAGTGTGTAACTCGAAGAGATATTTGATCACCCTTTGGCTCAATCTCAAAAGACACTGGATACTCCGGTATGGCATCATCTGCGATAACACGCCATTGATGCTGGTGAGACATCGAATTTGAAGGCTTTTGGTAAACTAGAAGCGTATCGAAAACAGAACTGGCAGGATGGCCAAGCCATTGCTGAATGCGAGAAAGTGGTTGATAGAAGTGCTCAAGCATTGCTGAATTAAAACTCATCGTGCTTTGAAGAAGTTGACGATTGTTTTGAATATTTTCGGCCATTATTGGAACAGTAGCTAAGCATGGCAAAGGTGTATTCTTCTTACTTTCAGTCGTTCTCGTGGAGAGCGTGACGCCATATGTCACTCGGCTTTCTCCCAAGTAAGCTGCGAGGAGACGCGTCCAAGCAGCTTGAATTGCAGCCTGGATAGTGACATCGGCGCTTGCTGCAAGATCCTCGAGCGTAGAGTAAGTCATATTTGATTTGCTTTCTTCTACCAATACCTTCCGCTCATCCTGGCGCAAAGGGGTCATAACTGGAAATTTATTCACAACCAAGCCTGAGCTCTGCGCGGCCCAGAAAGCCTTGCTTTTTTCGTTATCTTGAATAACAGGCTCCAAAAGTGTTGACAACCCGCTCTCCAGGCTTCCTTCAATAGGTAAGGATGTGCCTCGCATCAAGCTAGCCAAGTCGTCCAAAAGTAGTTGGAGTGAATGAGCATCATACAGCGCATGGTGGATGAGGATATGCATCTCATACGAATCCTGTACTCCGCCAAGTAGAACTCTCCACGGAGGGCGGAAAAGATTATCTTGGATATTTCTAGATTGCTCGTACTTCCAATGCTGCACACTAAGTGCTGTTACAGCCTCATCAACAGTAAGATTGTGTAACGGATCGGTGGTCTGCACCATGGCAAATGCAGCATGGCTGTGTTGAACACGAACGAATCCAACACGCAGTAGTGCTCTGGCGGAAATAAGCTTCTCCCATGCATTTGGCAGCCTTTCAAAAGTAGACTTGTTCTGAAGCGTGAAACTTATATGATTCAGATAGCTGTAGTTGTCTGACTGTTCAAAACTCGCAAGCATGCCACACTGAAGTGGTGTTGAAGGGTAAATGCTCATTACTTTCACGCCATGAGGTAGTGATGAGGTTACTTCTTCCAAAACTTGTTGTGAGAAAGCATGAAAATCATATTTGATCTGTGATCGAGAATTCAGCTGACAAAGGTTATTTTTCATGCGCTCAGCAATCTTTTCACAAGTTCTTGCCTCAACAATATCCGATGCTGATATGTTGTATGATTCGCTGCGAAGCATTGAAGAAATTTGCACAGCGTTGATGCTATCAAGTCCAAGATAAAAAATGCTCGTTTTCCTCGTAACAGAGTGAGCAGGGAAACCGGAGAGCTGCAACAATATTTGCTGTACTTTGCTCTCTTCGTAGCTTAGCGCTGCATCATTGCTGTGATCGTCCACCAATTCACCATCAAAGTCGTTGCGACGAGGGCGTAATTCTCCCAGAGCCTGCGAAAGTGAAATTGGAATTTCTTCTTTCGTCTTTGGAGAAGCGTGCGGTAAACGAAGCACTTGCTCAAATATGTGCTTGAAGAGGTCGGTCATAGCAGCAGCAACAGTGTTTGTCACCATTGTCATATCATAATGCATTGTGACAACCACAGAGTTCAAATTAGGACACGGCACGACCTCGCATACGAGTGGTACGTCCATAGCCCCAGAATCAGCCTCTAATGTCCAAACTGAGTCGTCCATCTCCTTCAATGGTTGTTGGACAAGCAGCAATGTGTCGAATAACGCACGCTTACGAGTGCCCACAAGCCTTTGGATAATACGCAACGGCGTGAATTGATACTTTAAAAGACAAGTATTCAGCTTCTGGAATTCTTTGACAAGATCAATGTTCTGCTTCATCGCAGATGTATCCAGTCGGAGAGGTATTGTGTTAAAGCAAGGGGCAATTAGATTTTCGACTCCATCCATTGATACTGAACGCCCGCTCATAACATTGCCGAAACAGACATCTCCATGATTCATCGAACTAGACAGGACTTGTGACCAAGTTGCCTGGAGCAATGATAGCAGCGAGACACCAAATGCTCGAGAGTGCATTTGGATGTCTGTTAGCTGGCTCTCCAATGATACGCTGTAAGTGCTCTGGGTTACGTTACTACGGTATCTTGTCGGAAAAAGAATTAACGGGGAAAACGAGCTAAAATGATCCAGCCAGAATGATTCTGTGTCGGCAGGGAGCTTCAGGGCTATGTTTAAGAATGGTGCATAGGGAACCGGGGGCGGTGACTGAATGCCGTTGACAAAGCTCTCAATTTCTCTCCACAAACAGTCCATAGCAACACCATCATACAGTGCATGATGGCAAATAAATGAGAGAAAATGCGACCCTCTATATCGAATATGAGCAAGAGAAAGGGGAGTTTGGTAGCTATCCAGAGGTTCTGGCAGACCCATTTGATGCTCATCAATTACTCCATCAAGCGACGGTGCTGTTACATTGAACTCTTTCCAGGGCGTCTGACTGTGCTCGAAGACTAGTTGGGCAATAGGAATTTCAGGTTTGGTCGTTGTGATGAAGCCTGTCCTCAATATCTCGTGGCGCTCCATAGCAGTGTCCCATGCTTTCTTCATAACGTCTAGATCAACTCGTAGTCTTAATAGAATACGATTGTAGTATCGCTCACGACCCTGAGACAGCATTCCTTGCTGTAATGGTGAACAGGGGAGTATCTCTGCGATCTTCCTACCCGCTTTGCAAGCTCGTTCTTGAAAAGTTGAGATTTCCTCGTCAGTGAAATAGTTTGTCAACTCATCTTCTAATGAGGCGGAATCTTGTGAGCTGATAGAGCGACTGAGCTGCGCGATCGTTGGGTTTTGTAGAATATCTGAAGTCGATATATCTAGTGCGGTGATTTGCTTCAGGCGTTTCGAGATACCAATAGCAGAAATTGAGTCTATACCAAGCGTCACAAAGGGGGTCCAGCGTCTGATGGTGGATGGACCGAGCTCCAGTAGTTGTTCAAGACCCGAGGCAAGCAGTCGTTCCGTCGATGTCCAGTCATTTAATGAACCTGATTCCTCTGAAGAGTACGCTAGGGCTGCCAGATCATTCGACAGTAAAGTGTTGAAAGCCTCCTGTAACCGGAGTCTATCAATTTTCCCACTCGATGTACGAGGAATCTTTGAGATGGGTATCAGATACGACGGCACCATATATGATGAGAGACGCGACAGAAGGCTTGCAAATAGTTGTTGATTGAGGCCGCGATCAGCGTCCACAATTCGAAACTCTTGTTTCCAATCATGTTGTGCGTAAAATGTAACCAGTTGCTTTTGGAGTGAACTGCCTCCTTGAACCAACATCGTTTCAGCTGTTTCTACCAACTCATGGCTTGTGACGATTGTGTTAATTTCAGCAGGCTCAATTCGTTGACCGCGCAGCTTAATCTGGGTATCAAGTCGCCCGAGAATTACAAGTGAGCCGTCAGAAAGCATTCGTCCCATGTCACCGGAGCGATACAGACGGCCATATTTGGGATGTCTGATGAACTTTTCTGCTGTTAGTTGCGGCATACCCAAGTACTCTGCTGCAACTTGATCTCCACCGAAGCAGAACTCGCCAACCCATCCCGTAGGCACTGTCTCCAATACCCCTGGACGAAGAACAACGACACTAGTATTTGGAAATACGAAGCCCAAGTGTCCGATATGCTGGTTGCCGTTCATGTGTTTTACTGTGCATATATTTGTCGTTTCTGACGGGCCATATCCTTGCCAAAGTTTATTGTTCCACCTGTTGAGAACAGTCTGTGTCATGGCTTCTCCAGCTGTAACCAAAAATTGCACATCCGGTACCTTTTCTGGACCAATGATGGCAGCAACGGTTGGAGTCAAACTCAGATGTGTGGCTCTGATAACTCGAGTGGTATATTCTAGGTCATTGAATAGGGTCTCGTGCGTACCAGAGCAAAGACACATGGCTTTATGCCACGCGAAAAATATCTCGAAAACAGAAACATCGAATGCTTGTGAACAAGCTTGCAGAAATCGACCTTGCGTGAGAGAATCTGTTGGATATATGCGGCCGAGGTATACGACGTTATTTGCGATATTTCTCTGCGTCACTGCTACTCCCTTTGGTACACCAGTGGTGCCAGAAGTGTAAATGACATAGGCAAGTTGAGAGTCGTCGACGGGTATCTCTAGATTGGTGAGTGGGAACTGGGTAAAATCTTCAGAACAAATGCATATCGGAGAAACAATTGCGCGAATAACGATCTCCAAATGGCTTCCTTTCTCGAGAATGCAGAATAAAGGCTTAGCTTGTCTGAGAATCGTTTCGATTCTGTCTTTCGGTGTTGTTGGCAGCAGGGGTAAATATGCACAGCCAGTCTTGGCAATTGCAAGAATAGAGGTGTAAAGCAGGATGGACTTCTCCATGATGATCGGAACGATGCTTCCTGTATCGATTCCACGAGATACCATGAGATGGGCAAGTTGATTACTCATTTCATTCAGCTCTCGATAGGTGATAGTCCGTGACTTGGTTCGTTCACTGTCAACAGAATCGAAAAACTCCAGAGCGTGTCGATTAGGAAACTTGAAGGCAGATTGTTCGAAGATAGTGGCGAGGTTCTGATGTCTGACCGTTGTCGACGAGTTGAGATTGTAGACTGAGAGTGGTGCCGAAATTGCTGTTCTGGTACTTTGAATTGTCTGATGTACATCTTTGGCGATAACCATTACGGTTTGGATGATCTGAGAACAGATCAATTCGACCATTTCAAAAGGAAATTTATCCAAGTGATACGTTGCTTGAAGGTGAAAATGACTGCCGCGTGGTTCTACTTCAATAACAAGCCCAGTTTCCAGATTGTCAAGGTGACGTGTCTGTTGGATGCGCTGACTGTTTTCTAAACGAGTTCGGAAAGACTCCTGATAGACAAACAAGACATCGTAAAGCGGTTGTGCATCATTTTCCATGACAATCTTTCGGATCTGTGAAAGCGGCAACATACTGTACTGCAATGCTGCCTTGTTTGAGGACTGGATGCTTCGAAGAATATCAAGGTTCGTTCTCATCTTTGTCATATTAACGCGTAAAGGGAGAGATGAGATACATGGCCCAAAGACGTCTTCGATACGGTTTACTGGAATTGCCCTACCCGATGTGACGTTTCCAAAGACGACATCGTCCACACCCAGCAACCCAGCCCACACAATTGAGAGAGCAGCTTGGAAAATCACTTGTGGCGATATCTCCAATGCTTTGCTCATTTCCCTGAGTTCAGACATGTTGAGAGGGACTTTGTGAAGCTGTATGCAGTTATCTTCAGTAACGTCGCACCGTGCCTGTAAAGTCGGGATCATTGGCTTATTCCAGCCTTCTAGTTGTTGCGTCCAAAATGCCTCTTCCTCACCACTGCCTTCTTTAGCATTTGCTTGAAGAAAGGAAACAACGTCGCGAAATTGTGGTTTTTGCTCGAACTGTCCTCCGTCAAGAATGGCGGCAAAGTCTTCTATGAAGAGATCCATGGACCATCCGTCGTAGGAAGCATGGTGTATTGATATTGTGATGGTGGTTGCTTGACCAAATGCGTCCAAACATATCTCAAAGCTAACCGGCTTTGCTGTGTGCTTTTCGTGCGTATTTGCCAGATCGCTTTCATTTAGAAACCTAATTGGAATATGCTCTGTTGATTTGCAGATTATTGAATAAAATTTGCCGGACTCTTCAATGAATCTTGTCCGTAGGGTTTCATTTGCAAGGCAAATTCGTTGCAGAGCTGTTACAACGTTCTTTACGTTTTCTCCTCCGTCAACACTCAAATCAATGATATTCCAATATCTACTAGGATTTGAAGCTGTCCCAGCCAACATAGCAGACTGCAGTGGTGTACAGGGCAGTACAATGTCAATGTCATGCTCTTTCAATCGCAGATCTTGCAGAGCTCTGAGTAGCCAAGGCGAAGACAGTGGCATAGATACTGGTGTTTTGCTAGACCTTTGCCTCTTTTTCAATCGAGTTAGGAGTTCTTGAATAGTGCGCATGCCCAAAATGGCGGCTCCGCTGGTTTCGTAGCCCGCTTCGCGCAGCGCAGAAGCAGCAGTTATCGCTGTTAATGAGTCGATTCCTGCTGCAGATAAGGTCGAGTCCATGGTTATATTGCGACCGGCTATATGCGAAATTATCGTCGTAATATCGTGATTACCGCTAAGTTTTTGTGACTCATGTTGTCGGCCTTTCTGGATGTAAATATCTCGAAGAGCTGCTTTGTCGGTTTTGCCGCTTGGTAACTTGGGAAAGTCTTCCATAAACTGGAATTCGCCTGGCACCATGAACAACGGCAACCATTTTTGGCAGATGCGAAGCATTTCTTCTTCACTGACACTCGCCCTAGCTGCGCAAAAAGCTACCAGGATGTTTTCAATCACTAGAACTACTGCGCCATGGCACCCCGTGCAAGCGAGCAAAGCTTGCTCAATCTCACCTAGCTCTATGCGCTGTCCACGTAACTTGACTTGTCCTTCTGAGAGTCTACCGAGGCATTCGAGTGTACCATCACTGGCCATTCGAGCTTTATCCCCTGTTCGATACAGGCGGCCATATGGGGAGTCGATAAAAGCAGCCGTCGTCTTATCAGGGTTGTTCAAATATCCCGATGCTAACTGATAGCCACCCACGGCCAATTCTCCCACTTCTCCTTTAGATAAAATAGTGAATGGCACGTCGACGGCACCGTCCGGGATTGGTTGGATAACGAAGCATGACACCGTATCGAGAGGCACACCGATGTTTTGGGCAGAGGAGGTTTTCACCATTGCGGGTTGTAAAGTACTAGAGAATGAATTAACATCAACATTGTAACTGTTCTCTTTGTACACTTACCAATGAATGCTTGCTTCAGTAGGACCATACATAGCCCACAAGAAGCTCGGTTCCCCGTCGTTTCCACCAAACTCCTTTATGATTCGACTGCTAAGCATCTCCCCAATGGTCAAAAGGAGCTTCAGTTGCGGGACTTCATTACGGTACCTCAGCAAACTAGCAGCCACTGTAGGAGTCAACTCGCAAGCATCTACATTCATCTTCCTCATGATTCCAGTCAAGTCGCCAAGCAGTTGCGTTCGGGGCGCGCTTACTATTATGCCTCCACGAAACAGTGGGAAGAATACTTCGAAGACCGATACATCAAAGGTCGGGGCAGCAAATTGGAGGAAGCGCGAGAATGGTGGGATGTGGCGATCATGAGCCAACAGAGCCTGGGTAACTGCGTCATGACTGACTCCTACGCCTTTGGGTGTGCCAGTAGATCCTGATGTGTACATAACATATGCCAAGTCACTAGGTTTGAGAGGCCTATTAGGCGTCAAGCGTGGTGAAGTAGCGTGTTCAAGCGCGTCAACAGCTAATATCGCACATGGCGTGCTGTTTGGAATCTTCTGTTTTAGCGCTTTAGTTGTGAGAACAATTTTGGCTGATACATCGCCAAGTATGAATTTGATCCTTTCTTCAGGAGCATCCAAGTTTAGAGGGCAAAACGCGGCTCCAGCTTTAAGAATTGCAAGGAGAGCTATGTACAGTGCTGGGCCTTGTGGAAAGAGTACCGGTACAATCAGCTGGGAAACTTCATCACAGAAGAGAGTGATGGAGTCAGCGAGTTTCTCAGCCTCGTCGTGTAGTTGTGAATAAGTAAGTGTTGTGATGGTTTCGCCTTCAAAATACTCTAGCGCGGGGACTGAGCAAGACGCCTGTATGAGATCATGCAGCAGGCTAGGTCCAACGAGCCGCCTAGGCGTCGAATTGACGATAGACAGGTCGCTGCGCTCTTCCATGGTGTCGCGAGGGAAATAAGTCGTCCACGTGTAAGTCGAAATCAAGTAGCATTTAACATCAAAAACAGTGCCGCCTTTGGCTGGTGACAAAAGGTATTCGCCAATGGACCTTTTCTCAGTCTAGTCAAGGATGGTAATAGCTCGGGTTCGGTAACTTGTTGAGCAGGGCACCATTTCCCAATAGACCTGGTCTGTAATTCCGCTGTAGAGGATAGGTCATTTGATGCAAGACCCTTTGGCGAGATTGCCCACTGCATGGGCCAATAGCAACTCGCCTATTACGACCTAACGTTGCAGGAATGCACGTAAGGGCAGGATGGCTGAACGTTGGTTCCTCTTGTCCTGCAGGGAGATCAGCGAAACTGACCTCTCACAGGCTTCCAATTAATCAGCGAGACAAGGACGAAAACGGGGCTGCGTCTTTATTGGCTTCTAGCGCGGGTCAGGTGATGGCGTGTTGACGAACGACGTGTGGGAGTAACTGCAACACTTGATTTAATGGTTTGTGATGGTAGCCGAGCTCGAGGTCTTGGGCTGGGCTGTTTCTGCCCTGGAGCTCTCGAGCTATGTGGTGGAGCTCACAAGCGTGATGTCAGGGAAACGTCGTGCACTGCGACTAACGGCGGAGATGTCTCCGGTCCAATTAGTTTTGGTCGAAAGTTTTGGCGCTGTAAATCCTGTTTATGCCGCAGTGCTGTCTTGAGCAAAGCCAACATGTCACCAGAGGTTAATGGTCTCTTCTCCATCAACGTAAGCCAGATGAAACTACAGCTCCGAGCTCTCGGAGGTTACAGATCTTTGGTGGCACACGTCGCCGAGATGGGAGGATTGGGTAAAAAGCCGCCCGTGAAGAGCCGACCATGCACGGAAAAATTGTGGACTGGGAATTTTATGGGTTTCATGCAGCCACAGCGCCTGAGTGTGCTAGCCCCAGTGACGAATGTACTCAAATGCGTCGTCATATGCAAGGGAGAGCATTGGCCCGTCTGAAGCTGTCCAATCCGCTGCCTGGTTGCGAGTGGGCTGAGGTAGCCACTCGACATTGGACTGTGTCAAGCTTTGCATCATAATGAACGACTTGAAAATATGATATATATTGTTCAACCAACGCCTTCCTAGTTCCCAACTTGTCCGCAGCCTGCTTCATCCCGTCAAGCAACAACCACGCCTATTTATCATGAATTGACTGTGGTGGGGTGACCGTCCAAGCCTAATTGATTGATTGTGGGATAGAGGGCCGAGCCAAGAGGGTAATCATTTCTCCTTCTATCCGTTGAGAAATGAATTCCCTGGTTTTAGGCTACGAAGAGGGTCCAATTGGGAAAAATTTTCACCACCTCGGCGAGCCAAGGGCGCCAGGGGACCGGACGATGGCCTGGGCAGGCAACTGGAAAAGGCCCTCGATCTTATCTGATTCGTTTTTATCAATCAGATAAAATTCCCTCACCCCCACTTGCTCATTTAGACCCAAAATTCAAGCACTTAGGCTTGTTCGAGAATGGCGCATTGCTCCGTGCCTGCAGGCCCAATCCACGTCGACACTGGGGTGCCATCACCTCTAGCCCTAATTGATTGCCGCTCCGGTACAGGTTTGTGCGTTGTCGGGTGACACAAAGAGCCCAGATGATGTGTTGTGACAGCAGTAAGATGACCGGGGTGGGAGGTGGCTGATGCTTGCACCATCTTATCAGATCAAACAGAGAGTTGACCGACTCAGCCCAAATCCAAAGGCTCAGCGTACGCTAGAGGAGCGGAGTTTAGGAATTATTACGAGTCTTCACCGGGGTATTGGTATCCGCTTGACGAAATTTTTACGTGACCACATGTCCTGACCTCTATATCTAGCGTCTTGTGGAAAGGAATGGGCGTTGTACTGAGATGGCGGGTTGAGTCGCACAGAAACCAGCTTCAATACCTTGGACGCACGTCTTGAAATTCGCATGAGCTTCTCCAAGTTCAGACGGGGTCTCAACCTTGTCCTCAGAATGCAACAATGACCCTTAAAAAATAAACTAAAAGTGCATCTGCAACCCCCAAATTGATGGGTCGTGCTACCACATGCTTGATAAGGTGTATGCGCTAACCATCATGCTACCATTAAGCGGCTCCATCACTCCATCACGGCTGAACTCGGCAGTGAGCTTCAATCCCGACAGATGTGGACGGTCCCTACCAAGAAAAGTAGATCCCTCCCGCCCAGAAAGTTGTATTCAGCCGTTGCCCGAGACATATTTCATGCGGCCATTCCCCCTCCTGCCGGCCCTAGTTCCTGGACCCCTCTTGTGTGGTTCACCTTCTTTTTTTCCTCCTCTCTGCATATTATAAACTTCTCGTTTAATCTTTGGAAGGCCAATCGTTGCACTAGCTTGCTTCAGCGGCTTTGTACACTGCCTCGGATTACGTCACTGTCAATCAACTCATTCACAGAGCTTGTCCAGTGTGGCAAGTCTCCCCTCCATAATGTCACCTCATAGCGAACCCGCCGTCGATCCTGCCTTCAGCAGCAGTGATATTAGCGACAACACAGCTCCTGAGCTCATTCAAGCAGTGCAGAGTGGTGCCGATGCAAACCCTACGGTTGTCAATGGCCAGAACACTACCCACAGCGTCAATAAGTCCCAGTACTTGCCTGCATCAGATGTTGGTACAGACTATGACTTGATCTGCGTAGGCTTTGGCCCTGCTAGTTTGGCTGTCGGTGTAGCCCTCCACGACGCAATTGCCAGCGGCAGAAATCTTCGCCCTGACGGCACACCCCCCAGGGTTCTCTTTGTGGAGAAACAAGCCCGTTTTGCTTGGCACGCTGGTATGCTTCTACCAGGCGCCAAGATGCAAATTTCCTTCGTCAAGGACTTGGCCACCCTGCGCGATCCCCGATCTGAATTTACCTTCCTCAATTACTTGCACCGACAAAATCGCCTAGTTGACTTCACCAACTTGGGAACCTTCCTCCCTGCCCGTGTCGAATACGAAGACTACTTACGGTGGTGCTCGTCCTTCTTCAGCCACCTCGTGCAGTTCAATGAGGAGGTTGTCAGCATTACAGCAGACAAGACACCCAAAAGTGCTGTGAGCGGCTTCACTGTCCAGTCTCAAAATGCCAAGACTGGCCAAACTCTGACCTATCGTGGCCGCAACGTCTTGCTTGCCACTGGAGGTAAACCTAGTTTTCCAAAGAGTTTCCCCTTGAAGCACCCGCACATCATTCACTCCTCCCAGTATGCCCACATGGTCCCTCGCATCCTGTCGAACCGCAATGCACCATATCGTGTTGTTGTCGTGGGTGCCGGCCAAAGTGCTGCAGAAATCTTCAACAACATCCACCACTTATACCCCAACTCACAGGCTTGGCTCGTGATGCGCCAAGAGTTCTTGAAGCCTAGCGATGATTCGCCTTTGTAAGTCACCAATCCTGGTCCAAGTAAATAAAAATTTTATCCAACAAGCGCAGTGTCAATTCAATCTTCAACCCCGAGTATATCGATGCGTTGTTTCCCAAGTCAGCGAAGGATCGCAGCAACTTTTTATCGGATGCCCGCGCCACCAACTATGGAGTCGTCCGACTAGAGCTCATCGAAGAGCTATATAACCGCATGTACGATCAGAAGAGAGAAATCGGACCCGACGAGAGAACGTGGCCACACAGAATTGTCGGTGGTCGCGAAATCACCAGTGTCGAGCCCCGCGGCGATAAGGTTCACGTTCGAACTCAAATGCTTCGAGATGGCGCCGTTGTTGACGCTCCAGTGGACCTCGACGTCGAGACCATTGATGCAGATCTCGTCATTGCTGCTACTGGATATCAAAGAAACGCTCACGTTGACATGCTGAAGGGCACATGGGACATGCTTCCCAAGGCTAAAGCTGGCAGCGTGGAATATCTCAAGGGTGTTACAGGCTGGAACGTGGCGACTGATGAGGGTGAACGAAAGTTGACTGTAGGCAGAGACTATCGCGTCAAGTTCAATGAGGGATCTGTAGCCCCAGACTCTGGTATCTGGCTGCAGGGGTGCTGCGAGGGCACTCACGGAGTAAGTATCGATGACCTCGGCAATGTCATGAGAGTTCTGCTAACCATTTTATAGCTGAGCGATACGCTTCTCTCGGTTCTTGCTACACGCTCCGGCGAAATCGTCAACTCTATTTTTGGCGAGAACTAATTTTTTCAATGTTTTAGTAGGAATTAAGGCTGGTTTTGTTTAAGTTGTCGAGGGCAGCATGATTTGGATGATGGTTCATTTTTGTTATCCTGTGCTTTGTTTTAAATTTTCATTTGTCAGCGAACAGTGCAGATACGGGTTCAGAAAAGGAACAGTGACGACGCAATAGAAGAAAAACGAAGCGCTCATTTCATTATATATATATATATATATATTCTGAGGCTGACTGTTAAGAACCTGAGACCAGAGGAGCACGGGCAATCAACTGGACATTTGCCTGGTTTCTTGTTGCCCTGCTGCTCTATATTAAAGACAAAACACAACTCGCAGCTTCACACGGACCATATAACTCATACATGTAACCAAAACTGTAGTGCCCAATATCCATGCATCGTATTGTTGTACGGAGTAGTGTCCCAGTAGTTACCGATGTTGATATGCCGGCCCGTGACCGCCGTTACGGAGACTATTGGACTTGCACTCCGGTATCGCCCACAAAACCCGGTCTTTCGGACTCGCTGTAAGCACAGTACTTAACCCACAGTGGATAGGTAGGCCGTGTATGGGACCATTCCGAGGAGAGTTTGGGGGCCGTCGACTGTGGCAGTGCTGGTCAAATCAGGCAAAGCCAGGGCCCTTCAGCGCCAGAACTAGTTGAATTCAAGCAAACAACCTTGCCGCCAGCGATTATACCATGTCGGTTTCGGGGTCTTGCAACAGTCCGTGGAACTGTTGACTGAACAACGATGGTTCCATTGTGGACGACTCTATTGGATTAAACAATTCAAGTAATTGTCGCAGTACTTGGAATTACCCTTTTTTGCTTCCAGGGAGAGGAAGCTCGCACACGCAGATGACGTTTGGACATGCGCGTCACACTAACCACGACCCGCCACCTGCAAAATTTCCTGTCTTGCGACGTGCAGCGTGTGCGATTGGCCGATGAGAATTAGTCTGGCCGATGATTAACACAATGACGCTGCCAGACAGAGACAGAGACAACGACGCGTTGATGAATGGCGCCGCTTGTGGGTCCAGCCCTATCAGGAAATTGAATTTCAATTACAGTGAGACCAAGGTTTTGGGTTTCAAATTGCTAATTGAGTCAAATGTAATATTTGAAGCAGTGAGTTGTGGTGAGCGGACCAGGTGTGCCCCCAAGAGTAGCTTTTTGCGGGGAAGAGAAAGCAGGAGGAAGAGTAGCAGCACCGTGGAGTGGCATTGGTGCGCTTAATAAATTGTGTCGAAAACGATGACTCGACCGGCGAAGTGAATTAGGAAAAAGGGTCAAGCGTGCTGTTATTATTGTGCTGTAAAGGTCCTATTACATTACAGTTCGGGCGGTAGTTACCTGCAGCTGAAACCCTCGGCCGAGTCTAAATGGCAGCGACACTAGCGCAGCACTGAGTCGTGAACAGTAACTTCAGGTCACCACGGTGTAGATACGGGCTATTGCAGCAATGCACTGGTGTCTCGGCCTGGGCTGTAAATCGATGTGTGAATTCTCAATTCTCTGATAGCAGAGGTGTCTGAAAGCAGCATACCCAGACCCTCCGCGATACATTGCTTCGTACACTGTGACGCGGCGATGGAGACAAGAACTGAAAGGCGCTATGGCGTGCCAATGACTCACTTGCAGCACGCCGCTATTCTGAATGATTAACGGTCAGACACAAGGAGGACCAGCAACATTCACTGAGGGCCACTAGCAGGGACATGATGGAGGGCAGAAGAGGGGTGGAGGGAGGGGTGAGGGGGAAAAGCTCCGATCAACAGGCGAAGAGCTCTGCCGAATCCGAATCAATCGATCAAGGCTTCGAATGATTCGTCGGCTATGAGGACATATGATTGCTGGTCGGGGATATATCACCATTGTAGACCACGACGACGATGCCAGACGACGCACACCTCAGCATCTAACCCAGAGCGGCAGGTATTTGCCGTGAAGCAGTCCAAGGCGACAAGGTCCACGCACGCACTTTCGCGTTCTCTGGAGGGCCTCTAGAAAACGTGGAAAGCGCAATGCTCCGCTAGTCCCCATCCACTGAGCAGCCCGAAGCCGACGCTACAGTGGGTGGCACGCGCCTGTGGCCCCCTCGGGCTCAGCGACTGTCCCCAAACCCAACACCTCCCAAAGGTCAGCGCCCACACGCCCCCGGAGTCTGGGTCCTGTGCGGGCTGGCGGGCTGGCGGGATCCACCGTCTGAAACAAAACTGCTTACCAACCGCAGCCCGACGGCCTACTAGAACAAGCCTAGAAATTTATTAATTACCAGTAGTGACTCTTTACGGTGGTGCATTGCAGCACGTTTTCTCTAAACGAACCGTTTTTTCTCCTTCTTCTTCCCTCTTTTCCTCTTTCTCTCCCACCCCGCCGTCCTGATTTTTCCCAGGTCAACGTCAACTGGTCATCGCAATCACTTGCGAGTCACACCTGAGCACACGACACCAGATTACGCTTGACTCCTCATAATTACCTATTGTCATTCTGCATTCGCCATTGACCGCCTGACCGAAGATAACAAAATTCATTTTCTGTTTGATTCGTCTTTGACCACCCGAGCTATAGTCGGCCATCACCGTCACTGCATAATGGCCTGCACCTATATACAGCCTTTCTCATGACATGATGTGATGTGACTTGACCACTCCTTTCTTATTTATTTATTGACTTCAATCTCTCTCATTCTTATCTTTCATCGTCTGCTAAATTCGGTTATTCTCAAACAATCTCCCTTTACCTCTTGGTTCATTGCCAATTGGTCGGATCTTTCCATCCTCTCACATCGCTGGGCATCTCACACGCCTGTCTCACTTGCCATCTACTTTTTTTTTGTCTCACTCTTGAGCCATTGAGGTAGAGCTCTGCGGGCCAACTCCTGATATACATTATCAATGCAGCTCGATCATAACGAACGCCGTCCCTCCCAGCGGCTGCCGGTGAACCCTCGCCGACACAAAGTCGCGGCCAGTGAACGAAAACGTGTTTCGCAAGCGTAAGTTTTCACTCCAGTCCCAAAATCCGTCTTCGTCGGCTTGCTCATGTTCCATACAGATGCAATAGCTGTAATGTTCGCCGAATTAAGTGCTCCGGAGATAAGCCTTGCGCCGCTTGCGCATCTGCCAATAGAGAATGCGTCTATCCACAAGCCGTTGAAAAAGTCTCCGTCTCGAAAACGGAGCTAGAGGAGCTTCGACGAAAAATCGATCTCTACGAGAGAGTTCTCCAAGACGCTCTCCCTGACCCTACGAGGCGTCAAGAATTGTTGCATCATGCTGCCACGAGTCCAGACTCTTCTTCGCCATCCCATAGCCCATTTTCTACTGGCACAGCTTTCCCCAGTAGTGTCTCTGCCCCAGGATCCATCAAGACAGAGCCAATTGACGACGATCAAACCACAGGTCGTTTGCTGCAAGATCCAGATGGCACTGCCCGATTTTTAGGAGAAACCAGCGGCGCAACATTCCTCGATCATCTCAAAGAGCTTATCGGAGCCGTTCTACCTTTATCTCACCAGCAGCAACCTACACCATACGATGGCAGCGCTTGGCTATCTACGCTCGGCAGATACTACACCGACGACTCCAGACAGTCAAGTGAACGAAACGTAAATCCTCTGCTTCTGCCTCCGGATACAACCATGCAATCCTTGCTTTCTGAGGTTCGCTATGTTGTTCAGGATGGCAACGCTGATTGGCCCAGTGGTGGCATATTTTACTATGGCGATCTTAGCACTGTCCCGCGACTTCCAATGTCCATAAAGGGCGAAGAATTGGATAGTGAACAATACCGCTACCTATCACTCTACCACGCGGCTTTTGCCGTGTCCGCTTACAGCACTGTGGCATGGCCAAACGCACTGTCACAGTACGACAACAGCTACAGCGAAAGCTTCTTCGCCAGGGCCTCGGCTTTGCTCAGAAATCCCCTTGACATTGGCAGATGCAGCATGCATGATGTCGCGGCATTGGCGTTGATGGCCTTTTACCTCATCGAGGTCTCCAAACGCGACTCTGCATACATGCATGTGGCTGCAGCAGCTCATATCAGCATCATGCTTGGCGCCCATCGTGGCATGGTGGATGATAGAGGCAAGAGAGTGTTCTGGACTGTTTATATCCTTGACAGATGGCTCAGCTGCCTCATGGGTAGGCCACCAATCATTAGCGACGACGCTGTTCGCATCCCGGCTCCATCAGATGCACCGGGCTTGCCTCCAGCAGCTGGTCTTCGGGCCCATGTGGAGTTGTCTCGTATTTCCGGTTACGTCGTATGCAACACCTATCGCATTGCACCTTCGGACAGTAGCGCCTCGGCCGAGACAGCCCATAGCCCAGGACGAGTAATGTGGATGTTGGAGCAATGGAAGAATACACTTCCAGTTCATCTGCAGTTATCCCGAGATGGGCTGCACAATGACCCTGCTTGCTGCATGCTGCATATGCGATACAACCAGCTCGTTATTGTAGCTACGCGACCCCTGTTCTTTGTAGCTGTCAAGAGATCCATGGCAGAAAGATTGGCACAGTCCAAGGCTAGTGATTCCTCGACACAGCTTGAACCACTCAAGGCATGTGTTGAATCTGCTCGCAGCAACATACGCCTCGCCCGCCACTTCCTCACTATCAACCGCCATCGTCGCCCACTCCATGCCCTGTTGCATTACTGCTTCACAGCAGCATGCTGTTTGATCTTACAGGATCTTGTACATCCGCTGCAAAAGTCTGACGACAGCACTGCCCGAAGCCAGGATATTCAATTCGCCATATCGATTCTTGAGCAGCAAGAAGCATGCCTCAGCAATCCCGACAGCAAATCCTGCACATCGTGTCTACATGATTTGCGCGTATTGGTAGCAAGATTGACTGCGCCATCTCAGGTGGAACCTTCTTTCCAAAGTAATACGGCACAGTTGCAGGCTATGGGCTTAACTGAGGAGTTCATACCTCAGCCCATGCACATCGAAACTCAACCAGCATTGTACAACGAGCTTGTTACATGGATGGACGACGAGTGGCTGATGTATAACACATACATGGAATAGATGACTGGTCTTATACCACTGTTTTTAACGCGACACATGTTATATTGTCTGAAACGAGTTGAGGAATTTCTTCTTTTGCGCATATTTCCTTGGGGTCTTTATTTATTTCATACATATACCACTTCAATTTACTCATCCAATATAAAAAGACATGCATTAGCTTCATACTTCTGTGTCATACTTGTATGCTCAGCCCAGTCTGGCTCTGCATAAGCAGCAACTTCAGTGGGTCTGCCCAGTTAACCTACGACCGACACTGCCATTACGCCATGCACCACCCTTCATCAAACAATCAACAATTTGGTAAGTGGATTCAATTGTAGAGAGATTGGAGCTACATAAATCTATAGCCTTGACGCTTTATGCCATGTCGCTGTTGAAGAAACGGGCGGTAGCAGGAAGCTTTATCTTCAAGTTTCCGGACAATGACCAGAACGAAAAACCCCAAGTGGCACTGTTTCAACGGAGTGACAGAGTCCGCACCTATAAGTATGCAAGAGCGCCGTCGATATTGACGGGCAGCAGCTTACAATTACCAGAAATAAATATGCTCCAATATCAGGAACCGTCGAAGAGTTAGACCAGACGCCTCTTGCGACAGCATGGCGAGAGTTAGAAGAGGAGACTGGACTGACAACCAAGTCCGTTCGTTTGTTCCGCCAAGGAAAACCATACTCCTTTGTTGATAAATCTATTGGCCGCGAATGGACCATACACCCGTTTGCGTTCAGTTTACTCCCAGAATCCGAAGGTGGTGTCAGCGAAACGGGTATCAAGCTCGATTGGGAACATCGCGGATACAAGTGGTTTGACCCAGATCAAGTCTCCGAGGATGAGTCGTTCGGTGGCGTGCCGCGGCTACTAGAGAGTCTGCGCCGGGTCTGGTTTAATATTGACCTTGGTGATGAGGCAGGCAACGCACTGCTGGCAGGGCTGAGAAGTCTACAAAATGATCATGAAAGCGGAGCGAGACAGTTAGCATCGACTGCTTTGAATATCTTTGCAGATGTTGTGGAGAAGATTAGGACAACCTCGAGGCAAGAATGGTGGCGTAATGTGCGCTTTGCTGCTTGGCATCTGTGGAAGAATGGTCGAGAAAGCATGGGAGCTTCGATTTTGAGCGTGATGCTGTCCAGCTTGTCTATCATCGAATCAAAATTACCACCCGAAGATGATCTGCCGCATGGCTTCACGAGCAGAATGGCGGAAGCTCTGAGAGCATATGGCAAAGAGAGAGGGGCTGCAACTTCGAAGATTAGTAGACAGTTCGCTTCATTTCTTTCGACAAATTTCTCGACGAGCAGCCCCGTCAAAATACTGACTCTGTCGTCCAGTTCAACGACATCTGCTTCTCTGATCGAAACAATGAAAACAACCAACACCAAAATGGATCTCCGAATTCTAGAATCTCGGCCGTTGTTCAAGGGAGTTTCAATGGCAAAGAAGGTAGCTGCCATTCAAAACACTGCCACCACTAGCAAAATGACTATCTTCACTGACGCCTCAGCTGCCATTGCTAGTGTAGATGTCGATATCGTCGTTATCGGAGCAGATATAATAGACAGAGAAGGGAATGTGAGCAACAAGGTCGGCTCACTCCCAGCAATTCTTTCGGCAAAGCACATATCTCCCAACGCGCAAATAGTGGTACTGTCTGAGAGAGAGAAGGTCCTGCCTTATGATCCTCCTGGGCATGAGGAAAACGATCCAAGGAAGCTCATTAACACGTGGACTGCGAGTGTTCGGGACCTGGTGACGCAAAAATCATCTTTGGGGATTGAAATAAAGAATGTATACTTTGAATGGATCCCAAGAAGTCTAGTCAGTCACTATATCACGGAGGATGGTGCCTCAACGGCAGATGAGATTACAAACTGGGCACACATTAAACTGGTGCAGGCAAACGACCTTTTTGATGCACTGTGATCAAACATAACACACACACACGCAATTTACTGGGATGTTTCAGCACAACACTATTATCATTAGACTACTCTGTGCTTTCTTCTGTTTGGTGGTCCATTTTCATGTCCGCCAATTGACTTTGCAAGCCTCTCTTGCCTACCCTCATTGCTACTTCAAGCTCCCGCTCTTCATCGCGAAGCCTGGCTTTACTTGTGGCAATGTCCCGCTCACGTTTACGCTTCTGTTCATCCACCAATCTATCGTGCTCTTGCAGCGCCTTTTCTCTCTTGTCTCTAGCCTCTTGAGCCTTTCGTTTCTCTTCAGCGTCCTCCGCTGCGTTTGTGTCGCTAGGCGGTGGCGGCAGGCTTTGTACATAGGCCTCGACTAGCGGGTCACGTACCGTTGCTTCGACGGATGCAAATCGTATATCGCCCAGAACTTGACTAGGCAGGCCATCTGCTACAGACCGGCTATGGAGAATATGCGATGGTTGAGCCTTTAACAGAGCAGTCAAGTCCGACTTCAGTGTCGACTGGGGCAGCTTAAGCCGGCTGATATATTCTCGATAGGCCTTCTCGCGATCCTTCTCCGAAAGCTTCATGTCTTTCATGACGTCTTCTTTTTTATATTTCCTCTTAAACTCCGGCCAATACAACTTTGGAGTGGCCTTTTTTTGGAGGAATACCATATATGCCACTCTGGGATCCTTCTTCTCTTCTCTAGCCCGTTGGGCCTTGCGCTCTGCAATCTTTTCTCGCGTCCATTCATCCCAGCAGTCGTGGCGGGCTTTCGTCGTATTTAAAGCCGTGTATCGAGGGTCGTCCACGATTTTGCCTTCTTCCAGCAGCTTCTCCCAAGGACTGTAAGGATTGATGTTGTAGTCATTGAGCAGATCTTTAAACAAGAGCTTTGCGTCTTCTTGGGAGAACTCTACTCCTTCCGCTCCTTCGGGCCACTCCTCGTAATTGCCGTCGTCGTAGTCGCCAGGCTCGAGGCCGTAGGCTTCTCCCATTGCTTGGAGCTGTGCAGCGATATCCGCTTCTGTGAATTCGATCGCGCCGTCTTGCTCCTCTTCTTCCTCAACCTCTTCGTCTTCTTGGTCCTCTTGTTCTAGCCGTTGTCGTTTCGTCGGGTGCTCGGGTTGATTATCTTGATCGCCTTCGTCGTCGGTAACCTCTACTTGTTCGTATTCAGAGTCATCATCGGCGCCACCGCCATTATTATCATCCTCGCCATTAGCCTTAGCAAGTATCCGTGCTTTGTCCATCTCCAGGATCGCTGGCATCAGTTTCTCGGGAATGCGCCAGAAACTCGCATTTTTTGTAGGATTGTAAACGAAGCGCCTCGAGTACTTCGTGTATACCAAGATCCACGGTTCATGGCCCGGAATGGCTTGCTTTCGCCTCGGTTTATCTATTGGTTGTGGTTTTGGTCTTCCTTCTGCGCCACCTCTTCCACCGTGGCCACCGCGGCCTCCACGATGCGATTGTCCTCCTCGGTTGATCTGGGCAAGGTACGCATTCGCAACGTTTGGATCGGCGAGAGAAGGTACATTATGGTATGGATGAAGTGTTTGATTCTGTGCGGGGCTCGGAGCAGGTTCAGTTCCAGGTCGTGTATACGTCGAAACTTTCGTGTCGCTGTTGTAATAATATGTATGTCCTGTTGGAGCCTTGTGCTCAGTCCAGCCTGGAGGAAGAGCGGCTGGCGCCGGGGTCGGCTTGTGTGTCGATTTCAACATGCTGCAGAGTATCCAATTTCCAGACAGCCCACTTGCCTGGATTTGACTTAATTGCCGCGAAGACTGCCCGCTGCGTTGTTTGTGAAAGAGAGAAGGGTTTTGGTGACGATCACTCTCGTGCTGCTCAAAAAAATTATGGGTCACTTCTAGAGCTCGACTGGGCGCTAGCCTATCTCTTTCAGCTTATATTCTATTCAATATTTGGGAGGAAATAAATTAAGATAAAATACAAGATAAATAAAACTAGTACGTAGTATAACTAAGTATTTGATTGAATGACTTCCGTTGGCTTAAGAGAAAGTGCTGTGTCTTTGAAAATGAGCAATGACCACGGGGCAGGTCAGTCAAACATAAAGTCCAGTAAGCTGAGTTGGCCTCAACACAGACCTCCCATCGATCTATTGTCCGTCAACGAAACCTCAGTGTGCCGGCCAGAGCCACCGCAAGAGAACAGAGCTTTGCGTGGGCAAGCTCGTGTTGCTTTTCATTCCAAAAAGTCCTTTGTTTCTCCAAAGTTATGTCCTCTAGGAGAGAAGGTAGCCCAAGTAACGGAGCTACCGGAGACACGATGTCGCTGCTTGCTAGGATATGGAGGGTGAGTGCCTCGAGCTGAAATGGCAGCGGCAGCTTGCTCATATCAATCCCAGAGGTCAAATGCCCCGGATTATACCGGATTTCTTGTACTCCTTGCAAGTTGGATAACTGTACGTGTCAACCTGCTCCACGCGTTCTTCGAGTGTGTAACCTCCGCTAATACCCCTAGGTTGGCCTATTCGTTTCGCCCTTCCACCGAATGTTTTTCGTGAATGATTTACGCATATCATATCCCCATGCGGAGAATCAGAGAGTCACAGTTGGTGAGTCTTCATAGAGCGTCCGTCCTTTGGTTGCGTAGCTCACATGGCTTCAGTGATGAATTTCGTGTATGCTCTGTTCATCCCGCTCGGCGTCCTTGCAGTCTACAACATTGCCAGGCAGTCCAACGTTAGCAAGCACGAAGCGACGTATCTTCCATTAGTGATTTCAATTGCCACGGCATGCTTCATAACAGATGTTATCAAGAATGCAGTAGGCCGTCCAAGACCCGATCTACTAGCACGCTGCCAGCCCGACCCCAATGTCAAGCCAAACACCTTGGTCTCTATCGAAGTCTGCACCGCCCCAGATGGTCACACGCTTCAGGACGGATGGCGCTCTTTTCCATCCGGACACTCAACATTCGCGTTTGCCGGTCTTGGCTTCGTGAGTCTCTTCTTTGCTGGCCAATTGCGAATCTTTAATGATAAATCACGAGACCTCGGTCGAGGATTATTTTGCCTTGCGCCGCTCCTTGGCGCTGCCTTGATTGCAATTTCACGAACAGAGGATTATCGCCACGACGTGTATGATGTTACTGTCGGGTCCATAATCGGCATGGCAGTGGCCTACTGGAGTTACCATAGACATTGGCCCAAGTTGACCAGCGATGCGTGCGATGAACCATATCCGCCGCCTGGGTCGGACAATGGATTGGAATGGCATCAGGTCAGGGATGAAGAAGCCGGAGCAGTTGCCAATTATGAACTGCATCCGTACGGAGGAAGCAGAACATAGATACTGATAGTGAATCGCGCAATCAGGAGGTCAAGACAAAGGTGCCTTGGGACATAATTCGTCTTGTTATACAGAGGTCACGCACGTAACCATTTTCTTTTCTATGGAAAACCCCCTCTATTTCTCTTCAGTGTCTTCATTCTTTGCCAGATCGTGCTCCTTCAACAAAGCCGTGATCTCATCCGCATTCCAGAGCTTGTGATAAATCTTGCCGTCTTCCGTTTGTCCAACCGTAGCAAACTCAACTGTGAAGAAGATGTGTTAGTGCACTGTGTCAATAGGTTGTTCGGGAAATGCTCACTCTTTTCGCTGCTCAGCTTGGTAGAATCCATTGTTTTGCTAAGCACTTTCACTGCCATGGCGCAGGCTTCGTCTAGCGTACAGTCTTCCTTGTAATCTTGCTTCAACAAGCTTTGCGCGCTGGCATTGTTGGCACCAGCACTCGTGGCTTTCCAGCCTCCGTAGTTTCCTGAAGGGTTGCTGAGGTAGAGCTGGAATTGTCTGCGGGGGTCCCAACCAGCGTAGATGAACGAAACACCGAATGGTCTAAGACCACCGTGCTGTGTATATCCCTGCTTTAAATCGCATAGTCTTCGAACCAATTGTTCGCATGGGATATCTTCGTTGTAGGTAAGGAGGTATCGCTGGGCGGCTTGGCGGGCGTAGTTGATCAAGATGTTGGCATCAGCTGTCATTCCGGCAACGGCGCAAATCATGTTACTGCTCAGTGATTAGCATGATATATCCAACACATCAGAAATTTCGAAACACGCACTCATTAAGAACATAAAGCTTCTCGGCTGAGGTGTCCTGCTCCAACAACTTCGACGTCACTTTTCGTTCGGCGGCGAGGACGATGCCGTCCTTGGCAAGGATACCAATCGCAGTTCCAGCGTGAGAAATGGCCTCGAGGGCATATTCGACCTGGTACAAGCGGCCCTCTGGCGAGAAAATAGTAGTCTGCACAGAAGGTTAGAGGTCGATTCATGTTGTCATCACGGTGTGGCATGGAAACATACTCTGGAATCGTAGCGGCGAGACATGTTGATGACTCGGGATCAGATCAAAAATAAACGTTGAACAGTTCGTCGACGCTTTCAAAGGGTTGCTTTGGCGCAATGGATATCACAAGCAACGATTAATGGCGGAGCGACCAAGATTGATTGATGAGAAAGGTGAACGTGGGCAGCTTGGCTCTGAATGCTAGGACAAGCTCCAGGCACAGCTGCCGCGTAGCTCTGGTAGGCTGGATGTCGAGCAGGCGGAAGCTCGAGGTGGTTGACCCGGTGTTCTGCCGCTGACTTAATGCAGTCTTTTAAATAGTTCATGCCTGGTCAGTTAGGCCTCATTTCAAGTTGCGCCACAACACGTCGTGGCTCGCGCCGCATTCTACCTCTGGACTGAGGCGTAGAAATGTCGCCCCTCGCCTCCACTCAGCCGACCCGATCACTTTGCCTGATCCATTCCTTTCTTCCAAGCTTCTCCAGCAGATTCTGCCACACCCCTAATTTGCCATATTCATTCTTCGTTTCTTTCCTTTATCTTCATTTCACTCATAGTATTTCATCCTTTTAATACGCACCGTGCAAGTCGCCATTCCCCCTTTCACTTTTTTCCGTTTGCAACGGGATACCCTTCGAGTAATTTTGCTTCTCGTCAGGTAAACAGGTCACAGCTCCTTGTCGCACGAGCTCTTCTGCGCGTACCCAGTTTCTTGCGTGCGCAAAAGACAACCCCAGTGGCGCGCAGGCATTTGGATTTTGAAAACCCAACTCTCGTGTAGAGCACTGCTGCCTACAAATTTAAAGCTGGCCAAGGATCTGCGAAGGAACTTGACTGGGTTTAGTTGTTTCTAGTATTTTCGTAATCGTCCTTTTCTGTCGTGCTGGACTGAGCGGATGATTCTACGCATTGTTGCTATAGTAGACTTGAAAGCAAAATTAAAGTGATAGCTTCGCTGTCATTCGCGGCCCAACTCAAATCAAGAGCCTTATAATCGGCATCATGTCTGGTAAGTAACAGCAAGATCTAAGAATGAGATGTACTCGGGGACTTGCGGCGATGCGACAGGCACAAAATGCGCGTCGCTGCGGTCGCAAAGCATCTCAGTATCAGGACATGGCTAACACATGCATGACCGCAGGCGAACCCGAACCGCGACGCTCCGTCAGGGCCACCAAAGGCCAGCACACGAAGTCATTCGACGAACTGGAGCAAGCCGCGGCTCCGAAGAAACGCCAAACCAAGAAGTCTCGAAAAGCTCAGGAGGAGCTTGAACAATCACAAGAGCCAGAAGAGGTCATTCGATGCGTATGCGGTGCTACAGAACAGGATGAAGACTCTGGCGAGGCGTGGATTTCTTGCGAGACTTGCTACGCTTGGCAGCATAACGTTTGCGTGGGCGTGAGCTCCTTCGAAGACGAAATTCCAGAAAACTACTGGTGTGAACAGTGTAGGCCACAGGACCACAAAGAGTTATTGGAAGGTATTCAAAGAGGGGAGAAGCCGTGGGAGGCTAGACGAAAGGCACACGAAGAAGACGCCGCCAACAGGAAAAAGAAGGGTGGTCGAAAAGGCAAGGCCAAGAGGAATAGCGATCCGAAGGAAGATACCGAAAAAGAGACCACGAGGTCCAAATCAAAGGCGTCTCCGAGCCCAGAAGCGCCGTCTAAACCCGCAGGAAAGCAAGGCAAGCGCAAGGCCCGAGAGGAGTCCGACGATACAGACGGCAAGCAACCGAAGCTGCGTAGAGTTTCAGAACACGAAGCTGTCCCCGTTGCATCCAACTATACAACTCCCGAGGACCTTGCGACGGCAATCTCAGAGCTACCGTCTACAAGAGCCGGGCCCGCGAAGGCTCTCAAGAAGTCTTTGTCACATACAGCTTCCGCGCTGCAAAAAGATGGTGAACTAGACATCCCCAAAGATAGCTCAGCGGACAAGATTGCTGAGGAATATGCCCTGAAGATCGAACGAGCTGTCTTTGATACCCATCCCATCAACAAGGGCCAGAAGGAGTACAGCCAGCAGATTAAATCACTAGCGTTTAACCTAAAGAATAATTCAGAATTGTTCGAAGGTCTGCTTGAACGAATCCACTCGCCAGCAACGTTGGCTGTCATGACCTCTGAACAGATGGCGTCTTCTGAAATGCAGAAGCAAACTGCAGAAATGAAGGCCAAAGCTGAAAAACAATCAATTCTTTACACTGAGGATACTGGCCCTCGCGTGCGACGCACCCATAAAGGAGAGGAGATCGTGGAGGATGACAGTATGTTGAACACCAACGACTTGCCAATCCCAAGCGGCGGAGGCCCAAGACGTGGCGGCGGCTCGTCAGCACCCAAGATCAAACGTGAATCAACTAGCGCCGAAAAGATTGATATCCCTGCACACTCTCCTAAACAGAGTGACGAACGTTCGCCCAGCCAGTCTGACTTTGATATTTCCAAAGTTTTTTCGCAAGTCAAGTCTCCCACGACTGCAGAGCGGCGGCGCCCATCAGCACCAGCCATTAACACAAATGGGGCTGGATTTGATCCAGAAGTCGATCGACTTCTAGAGGATGATAATGAATCCCCACCTTACTCGCCAACAGAAGACTCACAAGATCCTGATGTAATTTGGCGAGGATCTTTGGCTATGAGCTCTATTGCTGACTTCCAAGCTACCGGAAAGCATGTCGGTGGCGCCAACTTCTCGTCCAACGGACCATGGTCGAAATTGATTCCCAAGAGGATGGCCGTCGCAGGGCGCATCACACAGCAAAGTGCTATCGAATACCTGTGCAGCCTCCGGTATAGCAACTTGACCGACATTGTCGTCGTTAGTATCACACCAGTCTCCGAGGAATCGCGCCCCGAGTTCAACTCCCTAGTTGATTACTTCATCAGCAAGAACCGCTACGGTGTTGTAGGGAACAAGGTTGCTGGTAACGTCAGAGATACGTACCTTGTGCCCGTGCCTGCTGGAGACGATAGTCATCCTGAATTTATGCTCAACCTTGTCGACAACTTCATTCCTAAGACTCGAACTGAGCCCATGTTGCTCGCAGTTTTCGTCTATCGCAATGAACCAGATGGCCTTTCCGATTCGAAGGGCGACAACGCAGTCAAAAGCTCCCTGGAGCAGTCCGCCAATGTGCCAGCATCACAACGTACGTCCATGTCTGGGCCGGCATTCTCACCAGCAACACCTCACGCGTCAAATGGAGGACCAGCAGCGTCCGTAACACCAGTACCTATTCCGCAACACACTCGACCGCCGCCACCGGCGCCAACACCACCAGGGGCTAGAGGCGTCACTAGCCCACCACCACCGGTTTCCCAAATGACCGAAGCGCAGAAATACCACATGCAACAGGTTGGCCAGCAGGTAGCACACGAAGTGTTGGGCGCCTTCATCAACGTTCCAACAGTCCAGTTCTTGCTTCCACAGGCCTTCCAGATGTCACGCCGCGAATGGGGAGTCATCAAAGCTATTTACGAGAAGGATCCCAGAGCGCGCGATGATCTTCAATATCTGAGTGTTTTACTTGAGAAAGAGGCTGGCCCAGGAGGATCAGCGCAAAGTGCCGCACCAGCAAATGCTGCACCTCGCAAGGCGAATTAAGACCCTGGCGTGAGGTGAATTTCATGTACTTTTGGGGGTATGATGTATGGAGAAAGGGTGTTGTTTTGCTATTTTGCTTTTGGGTGTCTGTACTTGTAGGCAAAGAGACAAATATCTGTTGATTAAGCGGGAGGATTACTTGGCAAATCGATACTATTTTCAACGATTTAATGCAAGCTTGGCTCTTCGAAAGAGCCTTTCTATTTCACAGCCACAAAATTAATGGAATTATAAATAGCTTCAATCGTAAACCATTGTCATTAATATACAAGTCTTACTGATCCAGAGTGGACTTGATCATCTAGCCGTTGTGTCATAAAAAGTGCAATCAAACGCTCAAGTTAAAAGAGCATCCACGGCAGCCCAAACTTCCGCCTCGCGTTCCAGCGCAGGGCCCCTATCGGCAGTCTCAGATTTTTGCTCTTGTGGTTTCTGCTCCGTCGTATCCACGGGAATACCTATACTGCCTAGCCCTTCTAGCACACGCTTTGCCTTGTCCACTTGTGTCCTGATGGCAATCGTCTCTGCCCTTGTGCGGTCCAAGTGGTCTTCCATCATCTTGATGGCAGATTCACGCGCTTGATGTGGGCGGTATTCGTTGAGTATGTGATGGATGTTGATAAAGATGGTTCGGAGATCTTGCACCTTGGCTTCCGCGTCGGCAGGGCTGCGAGACAGCGTGCCAGATAGTTCGAGAAAGTTAAGTAGAAGGGATTTGGCGAGGCGTTTTAGTTCGAGGGCTCGGTCGGAGTGTTTGACATCTTTCCCACTGGCGGGACCTGATGAAGGGAGGTTTTTGATGCCCTGGTCTTCTAACGTCGGCAGTTGGTCGTCCAGCTGTGTATGGTTAGTAAAATTCCTTCGGAGAAGACGTCTCAGCGCACCATATATTGGTCCCCAAATACCCTCCATCGTCCATCTGTAGGTTCTGGTGGCGGTTGCAGATTCGCCAAGTCCTCCGGTAATTCCGGTATCCTGAAGGAAGCACCATCTTCTTTTTCTGTGTTTGATCCATTTTTATCGGCGTATTCTTGTCGTAGTTTCTCGTATCTTGTGAGCGTTTCCGTCGTGAACTCCTTCCAAAACGTTGGCGGATTAGGAAAGGTTGACGACAGGGAATGTGCTTCTTGCTCGGCCATTATGTCGCTGCAATCGACCCAAAACTACCTCATCAATCAAAAATTACCGCAAGATCCTTATCGGTGAGCTCCTCAGAGAATTTCGTGCCGTTGATGATTTCGATGCGAAGTGTAGGAGCCGAAGATTCCCATTTGTGGAAGCTCCAACAGCTGTTTGCGCCGGGTAAACCACGGTCACCTTAAGAGTTTCCCCAGATGCAGCCTACTATCTCGATCAAGCTCTGGCTTCAGCTTGGCCATTGCATCCTTACTATTCTCGAATTGCAAGCAGAGACCGTCATAGGTGTGGATCTCGGCTATATTTTTGAATGCGGTAACCATCATCATAATCAATCATGCCAGTTCCCTAAACACAACCCGTCTATACCAGTCGACCGGAATCAATATCTCTAGCCATGAGCGACGCCCGAGCTCTGCTTCGCCAGCAGCGTGAAGCCCGAAAAGTGCAACATCCCTATGCTACATATTCTGAAGCGGGAAAGCTTATGTGTGCATTATGTCGAGAACAAGTCAAATCCGAAACGTTGTGGGAAGGGCATTTGAAGAGTAGCGGCCACAGACAGAAACTGCAAAGCCTAAAAGAGAGCCGCCAAGCTATAGCAGGTAACAATGACCCAGCACAAAGCCAAAAGCGGAAGCTGGACGATGACATTGGACCAATGGATACGAGCGAAGATGGAAGCAGGAAACGCACCAAAGCAGAGGGCGAAATAACACCCACAAACGGCCATGACGCCGAGTCGTCGAATGGCAAAGAGCAAACCAAGGAACCACTTCGAACGCCTCCAACTTTATTACGCCGCACGTCCACAACACCCTCTCAAGGTGTCGAGCTACAGATCCCGTCACGGCCTGCGACCCCAGCGCACCGCGATTCATCATCGTCATCTACACCTGGTGGCTCAGCTTTGTCTGCCGCCGTTCCGCTTCCCAGACAATTAGCTGCGCTCGGTGCTAGTGCAGCCGACCTCGCAGAATCCCGACCAAGTTCTACTGGGCCTCAAGTCGATGAGTCTGAATGGGCAGCATTTGAGGCTGATATTGCAGCCGCCTCTGCGCCATACGATCAAGATGCCGTCATATCTGCGCCAGCCATGAATGCTGAAGAGGCTGCAGCCGCTGTAGCTGCGATGGCAGACGAAGGAGAAGGGAAACGAAAATCACAAGCCGACATAGATATAGAGGATGAGCGAGAGGAAGCCACACGTGCAATGGAAGATGAATTCGAAGATATGCAAGAGCTCGAAGCAAGAGTGCAACGGCTCAAAGATCAGCGCGAAGCTTTGAAAAATCGGAAGGGGAGTCAGAGCCAAGAGAACGCCGAGGAGGTTTCAAGAATCATGCAAGTCATGCAAGCAAACGATGATTCAAAGAAGCAAGAAGATGAAGATGAAGATGACGATGATGACGATAGCGAAGATGGTGATGACGAGTGGGATGGTTTCAGATTTCGAAGATGAAAACTTTCCATCTCTCCCCTTGGCTGTTATTTCGTACCTAAACTCGTCGACAGGGCGAGTGAAGCATTCTCAAAGGCTTTGAATGTCTCGTGTTTTGTATTAATATGTGTATAGTATTGGTTGGCGCAGCATGGTGTCGTATATTTGGCAATGGGCAAAATGCCATCATTATATGAATGAAATAATTACAAACGGGAACCACCCGCAATTTCTGTGAAACCAACAACAAGCGAACAATTTTGGGCCATGTTGTTTCAAAATCAGGGCTTAGCGAATTGCAAGAGCCTCTCCTCGACTAACTCTCTCCCAGAACTTTGTCAGTTTCCAAACTCGTCCGACTCCTCGGCTTTCATCACGACGTTTAACATACTCTTCACGCTCAAGAACTTCGCCTTTCCACTTGCTCGCTATCCAGCGTCTCAGACCATCCTTCACTCTCTCCTTTTCGATTGCTCTTTTCTTTGCTACAAGGCCTGGTACAACATGTAGGTTGGACATGCCTGGAACACATTCAGCCGGTAATATTGTTCTTTGCACCAACGCTTCTGGGGATGGTCGCGATGCTAGTCTACGGGAAAGCCTGATAGAAACGAGTGAGCGCGCTAGCTTGCGAGATACTACATGGGTATGTGTGAGAAATATAGAACGGGTAATGAGGTTATCGAGCGATGGACGAGTCCCGGATGCGAGCAAAGGAGGTAGGATAAGTCGTGTTTGCCGCAAGCGATAATAATGCAGAATCGGCGTTAACGAGAGTTTGCGGAAGAGGTGGCTCGTCTGAGACGGACATTAGCATTACAACACCGCTAATGCGACATATAGTGAGGTGGCAAGGATGAATGTCCTACGCCGACTGGCTGGCTGTCAAGGGCAATAGTACTCTGCGGGAACTTACGCGGGAGGTGGACAGCAAATCGCTGACTTCAAGGAAGCCCAGAATATGCAGCAATACTTCAGTAGGAAGCTCTTGTAAAGTAGGGGTAATGTACCACTCTGGTAGCAAGTACTTGGCTGAACGATTCCAAACAGGCAAATATGCATGCCAGCCATCGGTCATGTTGTCTCCGTCAAAGTAGTCCGAGCTTGCATTGCATGATTGGGCATCCGAGGCCATGTTTGCGCCACTAAAGTATGAGAGTGACGCAGCGGATGTCCCGTCATCACAACGAGACGTTTCGCCGGCGGGACTGCCTCGCTGCGTGATGTGGTTTGCCTGCGATGTAGACGTTGAAGTCATTCCTTCCTGCAAGGCGCACGGTTGGGCAAACTATGTGCTTGTTTTGACTCCACCAGGCGGCTTTCAGAGCGGCCAAGTGCATACAGGGATGCTTGTTGATGTTGCAATGAAGATAAGACGGCTGGAAAGTTGAGAGGATTAAGGATGAGATATGATGGCGATGGTACAAGTTTGGAGAGGTATCGTGGGTATAGTACGCAGTAGTTGCTGACGCAAGCGCTGAACTGTCGCTGACCTGTCATGAAAATGGCAATGCAAAGACTAGAAAACAGAAGCAGCTAAAAATTGCTAAATAAGCAATAGCAGCAAAGCGTTGATTCGAGAAATGGGCTGAAATCGGCCGTGAAAGCAGGCCGCCACCGGTCTCTCAGGCGGTCGTGTTTTGGTTCACCTCGTTTGAGCAATCCGCTTATTAGGCAGATATAATGAATGACCGGGAAAGTACCAAGCTTGCGGCGTTAGGCAACGAAAATCAGGCAAGGCGCGCAGACGGAGATTTTGCAGGCGGATCGGGCTGGTCGTCGACGATGGGCGTGTGGAATTGAATTAAGTGATGGATCGAGAAGTGAAATTGATGAAGTGGCCAAGTCCGCGTGGGCAGTGTCATGAACTGTGACGTCTTCAGGCCAAGTCAAAATACAAAGCCAATGCAAGCCACTTAAAGGCAAGTGAGACCGCAGCAAGCGACTGCCTTAATACTTCGCTGTTCGCTAAAAGTACAGGTACCTCCAGCGCACCTGCCACTCTAATTGCGGGTGAAGTCACCGGTGTGGGGCCCTACTGGACGGAGGACGGGGCTCCAGATTGAAGCCGTTGGCCTCCACTGTAAATGCTACACGCTACCCTACATCACCAACACGCGTTTGAAGGCTCTTAGAGTACCTCTAGAAAATATTGAAATAAATAAAATATTATTAAAACGGGGCAAAATGGGTTCTTTGAGAGAAAATCTTGTGAGATACAGGCCAATATTCGCCATAATACCACGATATTCTTGCTCATGGTCTCACTAAAAACATCTTGTTGCGCTTTAGCGGCGCTGCGTGGCACAGCAACATGCAGCCGGAAACGGGGTCCGCGAACCCGCATGCGTCTAATCGTAGATGAATGTGTCAAACGTATCCACCAGCAGAGAACCAAGACACTCGAAGCAAGTCTGCGCTGGCAATGAGAAGCCCTGCAAATATACACGATGATAAACAGCTTCATTAATTACGCTCATATACAAGCCACTGTTTGCTCGAGCATAGCTGAATGGTTCAGCTGGCTGACCGAGACTTGAGTCTATCGATGTGGCACACAGATCGGGCGCACGGGGAGGGGGCCAGCAAGTTTGTTGTCTCGTTGTCTCACTCTCTCAATCTTCCATGGTGATCTTTCCGCTCCGAGTCTGTCTGATAATTGCTACTCATTTGTGGGAATAAACAGCGTCTCAATCCAGCCACTTCTTTCACTGGCTGTCTGCGGCCCATTATGCGACCCTCCTATTTTCGTCACATCAACCTTGCCTCGCTATGACTGATTGGGACAGTGAACCCAGCGTCTAAACTGGATTCAGCAGCGAACTGAGAATTCAATTTTTTGGTCCCAATGTTCTACTTTCCAGTCTAGGCATCAACAGAGTGCGACGCATACATGCAAGCCAGTGTTGCCTTGGCTTGCATGAGGTTCAACTTGACTACCAGAACCAGCCTCGTACATGATGGGCCAGGCTTGGGCGTTATGGTGGACCAGATGCCCTGCAGCATCCAATGTACTTCCCCATACACGACTAGCTCAGAACCACATAGCTGGCTGTTTGGATTCTCGCCGCCCCCAGGTCCCATAAGAAGGTAGAGAAACATCCTGGTCAGGCAATGCTGCAATTATATGAAGCAAACTCAATTCTTCTATTTCCCCGCGAAGTTGAGCTGTTTGCCTCTCAGCCGAGCCACTGAGACCACCTTATCGAGGCACACCCCTTCTTCTTCCGCCCTATTCGGCGCTCGCTGTAACAAGGTCGTGTGATAATTTCGCCTCAAATGAAAATTAAGATTTGTGCAAAAGCTGACTGTGACGCAAACGTAAAAGCCGTCGGCCGTCACCATGAGTCGCATGTTAGTGCGCCTCTCTGGGCCTAATTGATCGCGTACAAATCTCCGCGTGTCAATTGGTTTTGGTGTTTGCTAAGGAACCTCCTTAGCACAGCTGACTGGCTGCAAGGCTTCGTGGCTGTCGTCCCACTTAGTTTTACAGAAAGTTTACTGATAATTCGTCACAGTTTCCACACCACCTCCCCGTTGGGGACTGGTCACAGTGTTTGGTACGCAACAGGCTGTTGAGACAAGTGAATAAATTGACGCTCGAGCGCAAAGTAATGTAATGTATATGGTACCTACAGATCATGGTCCAAGCAGAATCGAAGGATTTCCTTAGATGTATTGAGTGCTTGTCCACTCTCTAAACAGGGACGGGCCGGCCCGGCCAGCGACCGTTATTTGGCTCCAAAAGTCTTAGCCTAATCAGGAGTTAAAATGTCACGGTTACCAAACTGCCCACCAGAGAGCTGGTGCTAATAAAAACCTTCTGCGATGATTGCCAGCGGGGGGGGCCTGTTGCCTCCGAACTAAGGTAACGGGCCTTCTCCCCGAAGTACTGCAAGACAGGCAAAACACTACCAGGAACTGGACCAGATAACACCATATAGCTGGACTAAATGCACGGGTGATTTATGATCAACCATGCTTGTTATCAGGAAAGATGAATGCCACAATACTGCTTTACTGGTTTGTAAACTTGACCATGAAGCTTTTCATGAGCAGTGATATATAGTGACGACAGCGGAGCAGAGAAATCCGAGTTTCCTGTCCAAACACGCAGCATAGTAATAACAAAACGAAAGGAACAAGGATCTGAATTGGTTCCGCAACATTTGCTCGCTAGACTTTCTTGGGGCTCTTCGGATGACTTCATTCGCGACCTGACGGAGCTCACTTGCCAATTGGATCAAAAACGGCAATAGCACGTCTCTGAATTTCCATACATCAGTTGCCGAATTGAATAGATTTACTACTGGTACAAACTGACCCTGGCCGCCCAGTAAGAAATCCCGGCCGTCAAGCAAGACCACCACCTGCCGAAAATGCAAAGGTATGCCCATATGCGGTACTCTTTCAACTTATCATTTCCAATTAAGGGACAAGTGGGCCAATTTAACGCCGATGGACATGGATTCACACAGAGGCGAGACAAGTGCTTTGCATTTTTGAAACTCTGCTTGGGTGGTGGCCCGGGAGGGAATGATTCTTGAAGGCTAAGCCCAGCTTCCCATCGTTTTCGCATCGGTTGCCACTCATTTAACACCTATAAGACTGATCTATAAAGGATTTAATGAATTCACGGCAACTTAATCTGGTGAACTGGAGAGAGAAACAGCGGTATGTTCTGTAGGCGAGCCTCCTTTTAGAACTTGCCATAGCCTGCGTTACACTAGGCACAAATCTTTGTTCTGCCGCATCAAAGATTAGGCAGACAGCTAGGTGTGATGTCCCGCCCCAGATTTTCGAAAATTAATTTGTTTGTACGTCTGAATCAATGTCTTTTCCAGCGTGACCATTGCTCCGCTTGCTGGATGTCAGCAGTATCAGATGGACCGCGGACTGCGCTGTCAACAACCAAATCAGAACCTACATTTGTGACAACGTGTATAAGAAGATTCCTCACTTAAGTAAGACATGGATTATGTGCCTATCGCAAGGGTATAAAGTCAAACTTTGGTGAAGCAGCTCCCAAAACGCCCTGGAGCACCACCCGGTGTCCGGGGGTGCGGAAAGCATTCAGTCACCGGAGATCGTACAGAGGCCCTGTCCTTCACCGAAATCGACACACTAGGATCTCACCAAAGCGGAACAATAGACTGCGCCTATGGGTCCATGACACTTGTCGCTGCTCAAGACGAACTGCTTTTCTCCACCGTGGTCGCATAGACGGCCTCCTGTCCAGTTTGCTTTAGACCAGCGCCACAGAATGACTTGGCAGGCCAAAGAGTCGCGAACGCGAAAATTTCGCTACTTGCTTGCTTCTGACGCAAACTAAACCCACAGCAAGGCGGCGTGCTGAGCTAGAATGTGAGTCGTATCTATATCACAGGCCGAGGGTCAAGGTCATTTACGATGATGCAGTGAATAAGTCGCGAAGCCCGTAGCCCCAAAGGCTCAGGATTCTTTGGGGGCTACAGAATATAAGTCCACAGAGTGTTCTGCATTAGTGCGCAGACACCCTGATACACTAAGAAGCAGTTGGTATGCCTGTAAGCTTGCTACAGTTTGGTGGGGGGTGGGATTTCCTGCGGGTGACTGAACAAGCTAGGCCGCTGGCTGGCTGGCTGGGATGAGAGCAACGTGGCAGTCATGTAGCAACCGTTCTAGCAGTCTAATTCCCCTCGTTGTCCTTGGGTGTGGAGTTAAAGGGCTCTTTGCATGTGGCCGGACAACAGCCCTCGCTGCAGGGACTTGTCCGTAGAGAGAATTGATGCCGCCTGCCCTCCTTGCATGTACCGGAAGCCAGGCGTCTACTGAATCACGTTAGGAAGGGGTGTAGCTGGCCAGAGGAGGGGGCGTGTCGTGGTAATGTCAGTAGAAGAATTTTGGGGCCAAATGTACGGGTACCCAATGTACGCATCAAGTGTACTTTTACAAAACAGACTATCCGTTGCTAACTGGCATGACGAGACTGGCTTGACATCAAGGAGTCGCTGTGGAGAGAGTGGCCGGCTTCTTGAAGTCCCACCGAGAACTTCTATTGTAAATCTTCGGGCATCAGGTACCAGCGGGCGAGACATCTATACACATGGCTGCCGCTGGAAGAGTATAAGTTGCTTGATGTGTCCGCTACTTCCTAACGGTCTGTATATTGGCAAACTCGTGTCGATTCGGAGATATTAGTCATTGGCGTTGCTAAATTGTTGTTGCGAAACTTCGTTTCGAGATCGTTCGTTACCGAGTGCTACCAATTCGATCCTATACAATATTATTTGTAAGTTCTTGGACATCCGCTCCGGCCATAATTTGTTTCTAAATCTTGGTTCATGGTCTCTGTCTGTTGGGAATGGCAAGAATGATGCGCGGGCTCCATCAAGAGGTTGACTAAAACTGACGACGTTGGGTGCTGTGCAGGCTTCTTTAGGGCTGCGTCCCCCTTCTCCCCTCCTCGGCTCTCCTTTCCTACCTTGGCCGCGAGCTAGCCATGTGCTACTTCGATCAGACGAAATGGCGGTGCCATTATTGGCGCTGGGGTCACTTCCGCCAGCAGTGCAATAAGGAGTATCGCATCGGAGAGACGTGTGGACTGAAGCTAGTTTATGAAACGGTGTACATTGATGACGTTTGTAAACTGTGCAAAGACATTCAGAAGAAACAGCGTCGATACGACAAAATGGAACAAGATGTCAGGCGTTGGCAGCGAGAAGACAGCAAGCGAGCGGCAACAATCGAGAAAACATGTAGAGAGATGCAGGAAGTCGAGGAACAAATCTACCTCATGATGGAGGAGCATCGTCAACGAGTGCAATCACTCGGTCAGGTATGAGCACAGAATGCCGATGGTACGTTTACCCAAGCATGACAGCTGACAGATGGAAGGGTTAATTTCATTCGGGTGAGAATACTCGCCTTACGTTTCAAATCCAGCAAGCTCGGTGAAAACGCGGCGACGAATTTCGTATATTCCTTGCGTGGATACAGTAGACGATACAGATATTTTCTTTTGGCGAGCGCTGCCGAGTGTCAGCAGCGGCTGCACACTCTAATGGATATGCCGAAGTGGTGTGCACCAACGGAGGCGCGGTCAGAGGGAGGACTAAGATTAGGTCAGAGTTTGTCGGCGCGTGATAAAGATACCAAAGTTTTATTGTATAATTGAAAGGGTAATAGCTTAGTGTACGGCCATGAGCCGGCTTTTCAAGGGTCCGGATAGTCTACACATTTGGAATTGAGTGTGCCCAAGCAATTCTTTCGAACCAGTGACCAGATACACCTATTATAACACGAGTAGAAGGGACCGAGAACAACCGGACACCACTGAAAGTAGCTATGAACTAGAGCGTCCCAACACCGCTAAGGGGCATGCATGACGTTTTCACACAGTGGGTTTGGCGCTGACATGCTGGTGGTTGCAGACTCCTCCTGTGTTACGACAGGGAGGGTTGGATAGCCCCATCAAAGTGCATACAATCCCGCGCATACATGCAGAGCAATTCAGGGCACCTGGCCAATCATTCTCGAGCTTTCTGCTCTCGCAGCTCTAACTGACAAACACCCCTTGGCAGACTGGACGTTACCTTGGCGCTTGTGCATCCTGCATAGCGAAAGACGCTCCGCAAGGTTCATCTTTTATTCTTGAAGAGACAAATTTGAGAACAGGACAGCTCGATGTTGACTGGCCGAGTACGGAGCTGGCAGAAGAAAACAGGGCAGCTAGGATTCAAGGCCAGACACGACTCTTCGGCGCATTCAAGTGGAGAACAACAGCTCCTAGGAACGCCTCAGCAAACAGGCCATGAGTAACCTTGCGCTGTTGCTCTTGTATGTACCCGCCCCGAGCAGCCAAGACTGGCACTAAGGGTCACTTATGAATTCCCACTGATGGCGCTGGCACGCGACAATCCCATGCTGCAAAGCGCACATGGCGCTGGCTTCCCGACAGCCTGGCACCCTAAAACAGTTCCCGACAGTTTGGTTATGTGTCCGGGGAGCGGTTGAGTCAAACGGGATGGTCCGCAGGGCCCTTGTCCATGCCATGGAGCTAATGGAGCTAACGACGACGGTGCGAGCCGCAGCCGGTAGGCGGTGGACAGAACGAGCTAGAAAGTCAGCCGAAAAAAGAGTCCAAAGACAATTTTAAGTGCCACCTTCGGTAACCCAGTTAGTCTCCACCTGATTTGCGACGGTAGTTGCATGTAGCTTTTGCGGTGTAGGTCTTCTAGATTTTCCGTCTAGGCTGCGAGAGAGAAACTAGCCTGTCCTCACCCTGGTCGACATATTACAGAGTCGAAGCAACGCATCCACCACGAATGTATGCTTAGCCCTATAGCTAAATTTGATACGGTTCGGCGAATCTGTTCACTCGAGCCGTAATGCGTTCACCAATCGGTCACATCGACACACTTCGGTTCCATATTATGTCTTAATTTTCAGAGACTGCCTCTAATGGTGCCACACAAAATTGCATCGTACAATGCGAAATACAACTCCACGCGGTCGTGAAGGAAGGAAAAGGAAAAGAAAAAGAAAAAGAGAGTAATGACATATAGTCACAAGTCGTAACCAAGCTGCCACGGGTCTACCGTTGATTGGGTATATATGATACAGAGTAAAGGTCGCATATTATTTCATCGCTGCTGCAGCATCGGCAAACGTACCGACCAAAGCATCATCGTCACCATCGAGTGTTTTCAGGCTGAGAGGCCGTTCGTTGTCGTTTGTGGGAATGTCGTTTTCCGCCAGCCAATCAATCTTGACCCCCGCGGGCTGTTCATCCTCCTCGGTGCTAAGTTTTGATACAAGATGTTGATAGCGTGCAATTCGGCCACCTTGGTTGGAGTAGGCGAATGATGCTGATGATGCTCTCATCGCAGGTTCTTGAGGCGCAATGTCGAACACGTCAACCATGTTGCTGCATTGTGTTAGCGCCTGCCAGCAGGCTAACTATATATACATGTATGTTGCTCACCTTGATGTTTTCGCAACCACCCGCTGCAGCGCATCGTTTTCTCTTTGAGCTTCCGCTGTATCGTCGCCATTTAGAGCGCCATCGCCAAAGCTGCCGTAGTGCAACGCACTTGCATCATCGTCGATGAGTCTATTCTCTTCGCTCTAACGAATCCCATTAGCCAAGACCCTATAACTGCACTCTTTCAGACGTCCTTACTTCGTCGTATGCCTGCTTCTCGCGTTTCCCGAAGCATGACTGGCAAGCACCCATGACGACAAATCCTGTTCCACGGCTACCACAACCTTGTGCTTCTGGTTGGCGGCTGCGACGTCACCGCTGAGGACAGTGATATTACAAATCGAGACTTCTCATGCTATCACAATTATCGATAGCCCCTCGTGCCCACGAGTAGAACCTGCTCAGTAAATAATGTGTTGCGGCGCAAAATGGTTGGCAGGCTGACGCAAAACAGGTGGGTCGAAAATGAAGCTGTCTTTGGTCTGGTGCGTCCTATTGGCGCAGGGGCGAGCGGGTAAATACCGGGTCGCTGCGTTACGTGACGCTCAAGCTACAGCAAACACCACACTTCAAGCCAACCTTGGCACATTCACTTCCTGCGGCTGGCTTAATCGAACCATTACATCGGGACCTCAATGGACAATTAAAAATACACAGCAATATATTCATTACCAAATTTTCGACCACCATCTATATGCTCGATACATTGGTATCATAATGTTCCCTGCGAGCCAGCGCCTTTATCCCTCGGCTCGCCCTTGAATAATCGGCCACAATAACCTTCGGACTAGTGACCAGACCCTTCCGAATACAGCTAATATGTTTCCGATACACACCCCTGCGAGAGTTCGCGCTGAGTTTATTGGTGCTTGAGTCCAAATACTGACCTAATACAGGCCAATGTCTTTGGACGTTCCATGGCTCAAAGCGTCTCCTAGCTATTGCAATTGCATTCCCATGTCGTTCTTCTCAACAATTAACTAAGCAGTCAGCAAGCAAATAGGCGTATGCAGCAGCAAAATGTAGTATCTTGGCAGCCCTGCACGAAGAGCTATAAGGGTCGGCCAATCTCCAAGATCTTTCTACATCAGAAGATCATCACTCAACAAGCTTCCAATTCTTAGTCAATTCTGCCTCTTATTTGGGCTTCTTCTTCTCACTGCTACCAACTTTCTCATAATTTTTCATCATCACTCTTCATCTTCAACATGCAGCAAGCTTTTCCTTTGGCCATCCTGGCTATGGCACCCCTTGCACAGGCTAGATTTGGCCGCTTTCAAGCACGCCGTGACGAGTGTCCTCCTTGCCCAGCCAGTTGCGAGGCAGTTACTGTTACCGTCAGCCACCCTGCTCAATCACAAGCTACTGTGACAGTGGAAAAGACTGTTCCCGCCGAGCCTAGCACTGTCTATGTTACCCACTCTGCACCTGTTGCAGAGCAGCAGACAGTGACGACAATCATTGTTCAGCCTACCCCAGCTGAGGCTGAGCAATCCGGCCCCAAGACTGTCACTGTTACTCAGAGCTCTCCACAGCAGCAAGAAGAGACGCCGCAGGTTGTCACACAAACCGTTCAACTCAGCACCAGCCAACAGCAACAGCCTCAGACTGTGACGGTAACCCAAGGTCAACCCTCCGAGCCCGCCTCTGAGGCGCCAAGCGTGGTCACCGTAACACTTCAGCCCGAGTCCACGCCTGTTCAACAGACGGAGACGATGCCCCAAGAAAGCCCTTCTCGTCCCCATGAAGCACCAAGTGTTGTTACCAAGACTGTGGGTCAGGAAATAAAGCAAAGCATGCCTCCACAAGAGCCGCAGACGGTCTTGGTCAGTGCCGTGCAACCCAGTATCAAGACAGTCACCCTTGGCAATGGACAGGAGATCACTAAAACATCGCCCGAAACAACAGTCACTGTAGCTCCCGACACCCAAACGATCATTAAGAGCGTTGATCACTTCTCCACCGTCACTCAAACGGTGCCTGGTGGCGGACCAGACAATGTTGAGATCATCATCATCAACATCAACACCGGCGAATCTACTTGCCAGAAGAAGCACAGCGGCCAACCATGCGGCACCAATCCTCCTGTTATCAGCAGTCCCTGTCCTCCTGTCAACACTACTACCAGCATCGCAACGGCTTACAACACTATTCTGGTCACAGTGGGTACTGGCACTCCTGGTCACAACGCCACATCGGTGATGGGAGTCGCCCAACCAAGCGGCACTGGCAACATGATGAACATGGGCCGTGTCCCACGCGCCCCCATCGTCCGCAGAAAGTGGTAATTTCTTCGAGAGATTTGCTACTAATTTCTTTTCTTCTCTTTTCTACTTCTCGGGCACTGGACTGATGATAGAAGTCCACCCCATACTTTGTCTAAAAAATAGCATGTACTGTACAGGTTTATAACTGTCGCCTACACTTAGGATTAATACAATTTCTTTAATGTTCAACATTTAAACTCTGTTCAATCAAATATGAAGCGTTGATGCCGGCAGGACACAGAGTCTATTATTAACAACAGACCATTCCAGAATTGGTGTGGGGGGACGCCAGGTTGGTTGGTGGCGGAGCAAATTTCTCGTGAATCGTGCTGAAGCGAGGCTGCGGCTGCCCCTCTTAAAACAATCTTACAGTCTCATCCAGCAAAGAGAAAACTCAACAACCGAATCATCTGGTTGGGACCACTGCTCAGGTCGCAAAGCACCATGTTTGGTGGATGTGTAAGGCTCATGTGGTGGCTGCTTAAGCCCGCAAGGGTCTTAACGCGCCTCTTGATCTACTTGTTGTTGGCGACAATCCCCATCTGGGGCTTGTCGTTCATCAGCGGTTTTGTTGACGGTAGTATCATGGCACACTTGCGCTTTCAGTACAACGATCAGGCGCTTGTGACGTCTGTCCATGAAATGCAACTAGCCAGATGGCAAAAAGGCTTCGAAGTGCCAGGTGCTCCGTTAGACAAATGGGCCCCAGGGCCGTTCTACATCCCAAAGCTCGAACAGCCATTATACTGGTGGCGGTCTTTCGATCTTGTCAGACACTTCCAAGACCTCACTGTTAGTGATCTCACCAAGCTCACTCCCATTGCCAGCCCGCACGGGTTATATCGGAAGCACAACATTACCGAAAGAGACCAAGGCGAATGGCATCATTGGATATATGCATCACCAGGCTACTCCTTTTATGATCTCCTGTATGATGAATGGGATATTGCCTTCAACCATCTACTCCAGTATCACGCTGCGAACCCAGCGGCACACAACGCAAGCTTTCATTCAATAGCCTGCGGGTCATCCTCGTTATGTCTCCTGTGGCGAATCAAGGGTCCAGCCTTGATTCACATGACAAACGCGAAACCGATAGAGTACTTCGACTTCAGCAAAGAAAACAGTGCAGATGCATTCTATTTCCAGGACTCACTGTTGCTCTGGGACGAGTTTCCCGAGTTTGATGGACACGACAAGGTTACCTTCCGCGTGGCGGAGCTCCCTCTCCTCCATCCGATGGGAGACCCTTACATACTCCCACCAGGCAAGTTCCCCAGTCGCTTTGAACAGATGCGAAGCATCACATCGGATGAACGCATTTGGCAAGAGCTTCCATTGATGGCTGAAGCACATCAAATATTTTCCGTTCTAGATGACTACTGCAAAGAGCTGCAGGAAACCCACAAGCAGACCTATGGTCGACTGCAAAAGATCACAACTTATGTATCTGAGACTTTTGGTATCGACGACTCTGATGTAGATATGATGGCTGTGCTCTTTGGACTGTTCTTCGGGTCAACCTTCTCACATTATGCTATTCTGTTGTACAGGACGCTTTTTGGTTACGGACATTACCCAGACGCGACGACTCAGCAAGAGATCGCCACAGCAATATGGGAAGTTGAGATGGGCAACCCACCGAATCTTATGGAGTCGATGCTTGATCAGTTTTTGCTTCAGCTGCCAGATGAGATCAAGAGAGGTATGGCGCGAAATGACGAGATGATGGAAAGTGTTCACAAGATGCGGAATTTCACAAGATATGGTGTTACAGAATGAATAGCGTCATGTGTGAGAAGACCGCATGTGAAACCAGGAGCAGCCTGCTTTGTACAATATTTTCAATATTTTATCTTAATATCTTAACTAAGCTTTTAATTTCTTTGAAATTCTTCGCCCAAATTCAGTCCCAGTTACCACGGATCACCTCCGAGATAACACCATGATCCTCGTGCTGCTTCAGGCCGCTAACAACTACCACTGCAACCACTCCATCAACGCCCTGCACTCTGATAGGAACACCACCGCCATGGATGGCATACTGGCCAGCGTGCTCAGCACCTAAGCCGAACTTAGCAGCAAATGCAGCCTCGTCGCCCTGAAACTTGCGGCCCATGAGCCACGAGCTCACTCCGAATCGTTCAACAGTAGCACGCTTGCGACGGACCCAGACCTCATTATCTGGAGTAATTCCAGGTCCAGTGACGCTCTGATACAGAACCTGACTACCCCCAGAGGAGCTAATAGAGATCAATGCTGGGCGAGCCGGCGCGAAGGACACCAAGCGGGCATAGAGGAGGTTACCCAGCTCGAGGGCATCTTCGGAAGTAAAAGAAGACAGGATGAACCCAGAACCGCCCTCGTCAACCTTTGCAAGCTCTTCAACCTATTGCAGCCCATTAGATAAACCTCGAACTAAGCGATGGATAGTCTTCAGCTGCGCTTACAGTCTCTGGAGGGCTTTGGATCTCGGCGGGTGAGGTGCGATTGCGAGTAGCCTCGAGGGCCCTCTCAAGGCCTAAGCCTGCGGGGAACTTGCGCTGCCAAACTTTCTGAGACATTTCTGAAGTTATTGGGTATTGGAAACGGGGTGCAGTGATTGCTTGAGGGATAGATTGCAAGGAAAGAAATTTAACGAAGTTCTTAATCTCGTCCGTATCCAGTTTTGAGGCAGGTTCGACTCCACTCAGATCGGCCAAGAAGCACCGATCTTATAAATCAAGGAACATCACGAAGCGAAAACGCAGCCTGTACAGTATCTTAACATTAATACAATTTGTGTCGCTAATATTTCCGTCAAACACAATTTCTTCCGGCGCCTAATTCTCAACTGCCGTCATGAACCAACTTCATTACCTGACACACAGCAAATGGCTGGTTCTTTCGCAAAATATCAAAGACGAAGAGCACAAAAACAGTACAACAAGGATGATAACAGAAAAAAAGCAAGAAGCAGTTAAACCTCATCGCTCGCTGCAATATCCGTCATCTGCGTATCCTGAGTCGCCCTGTCGTCAGTAAATGACATAGCGAAGCTGTTGGTGGCGATGCTTGACTCTTCACCTGGTAGAACGGTGGTTTCCAGTCCCTCGATGCTAGCCAACGCGCGTCTGAACTTTTCCTTGTCACTTTTGAGATTTTCTCTCTTGGCAGCCGTCGCCTCGTCTTCATCCATAAGCCTTTCGTAAACTCCGATGGCGTCAGGCGCACGAACACCAAGTTCGTGTTCAAGATAGCGAGCCAGTTGCAGGCGTATAGACGGGATCATTCGACACAAGATGTGTTGAGAGACATTATCGCCAAACCGATGGGCAGCAAGGCGGTAGTATCCCCTAACGTAAGCTACCACCTCAACCTCTCGGGCAAAGGAGTCTGGTCCCAATTTCGCAGCCTCAGCCTCCCTCTGCTTAGTTTCCTGAGCCCTCTTCTCCTGTGAAAGTGACTCCCACGGGATGAATTGTTTGCCTGGTACTAGCAATCCAGCAGCCTGCATTCGCATCATGTGTCGAAATCTAGTCAGCGTGATTGCTTCACTCTCCCGGTACTGCCTGAAGGCCTCGTCATTGAATGTGAGAAGTCGCTGGCTTTCATCCTTATACAAAAGTGTCAACGAGTCTTCGATCTCCATTTTGTGCTGTTCAAGGCACTTTCGCAAGTGTTTTCTGGATTCTGTGAAAATAAAACGCTTTTTGAAAGTACCCATAGACTCCAGCAATGCAGAATCAAGCCTCCGCTGTAGCTCTTGCATAGTGTGCCGGAGGTACACATCGGTTACCTTATTCCAAGGCTTGATGGCTTCCAAGGCCAGATCCTCATATACCTCAGCAGGAATTACTGCGGGCATACCAGCTTTCATTTTGGCTTCCACTTCTTCTCGTACCCCTCGCAATGTGCGGAAACCACTTCCAGTCTTACTGAACTGAGAAAAGGGCTCCGGGAGCTGTGTCTTTCTGGGGCCTGTTGGAGGCTGCGATGGCGCGGGAGAAATGTTACCGTTTGTGCTGTCTTCTGGCTTTGACTGGCCATGTAGGTTAATAGGTATTGCTCCACTTGAGAGGACGTCGGTTCGTTGCCTTTTGTTAGACGGTGTAGTAAATGACGTTTGCCCTTGTCGTCGTTTTGGTGTCGGTGCCACGGAAGTTGCATCCGACTCATCATCGGAAATTTCGTGGATCGGAATGTCCGTCTTGTCGCGAAGAGTAATCTTGGGCTTCATCTCCAAAAGACACGTCGCAAAATTTTGAGGAAGCGGGCCAATAGTCCGCACAAAGTCGTCAAGCTCTTTCCTTGCTAGGTCGGCAAAGGTAATAAGTCGTGTTTGTATCTCCATTTCCACGTTCTCCGGGAGTTCGGGTAAGCTTGCGAGCTGCTTGTTCACAGCCTCTAGTTGATTACGTAGTTTTCGTTTAATAGTTGGCAAGCTAGAAATGTTAGTACGTCAAGCACAAGCTTGAATATGAAATAAGGCTTACCTCTTAGCAAACGCTTCCCCAAGACGTTGGGATAAGAACGACTTCAGTTTTTCAACGCCGCATCTATCAACAAAAGCATGAAAATCAGAAGGCCATGAACCACTAGACTGGTCTTCAAATATTCGCTCTTCCCACGCGACGAGCTCTTCCAGGTCTTTATCTTTGGGTCGAGACGTGATGAAATACCCTAAACCAGTATGATGCGTTCGGCCCCTCATGATATCTAGCCACTGGTCGTGGTTTCCACCGAGGGGGAGGAGATCAGCCTTGGTGAGAACACCAATAGTTCGCGGGGAAGCACCGAGTCGGCGTGTTAAGTTGAACGTCGAAGAATTCTCGGCATCACTGTTCATGGGCATCGAGCACATGATGATGGCCGACGGGTGCTGGATATAAGCCTTGGACAAATTTCGCACAACGCACACCAAGTAATCATCTTTGACATCCGCAGGGTTCTGAAAAATACCGGGCATATCGTAGAAGGACAGGTCCGGAAGCCCAGGACCCTTAATCTCAAGAGCCACAATATTCGGAGAGAACTTCGCGACTGTGTCTTCCGCTGCTCTCCCAATGGGAACATTGGCCGCAATCGAGCCTGACCCAGGCACAAACAGGGAAGGGTCTTTATCGTCATTCAGAATAGCGATTTGCGCCCACCGCAGGACTTGTTCAATTTCGCTCTTGTCATGCATAATTTTGAACTCATGCACATAATCGTGCTTCCTTTTCTTCCAGGGGAAGAATGGGTCGTCGTCTGTAACTTGACTCTCGTGAATATCGCCTTCAGGAGGCTTGTACTCGTATTCCTTGCGCAGCCACACCCGACACGACCATTGTGTATTTCGAGATACTCGAATGTGGAGTGGGCATCGGGTACAAGTGCCTTCGCTGCGCGGGAGATCAAGGTTTGCAAGGCCAGACATGAGGCTGGATTTACCAGCAGACTGGTCACCGACCAGGACGAGCTCAGGAAGCTGTACATCGTGGGACACTCCTAGTTGCTGAAGTTCCCCGAGTGTATCGTTGCATTCCTTGAGCTTCCTTCCAATATCCTGGAAAGAGGAATGGAAGAAGCTGTCGTCAGGACTTGCCACAGCTTGTGGTGCGGCCATCGTTCTAGCCCGAACCTCCCTCAGCATAGGCTCTTGGTCTCCTGCTGTGAAGTCGGTAGGAGGTGCTGCCATACCTTTGATTAGCTTCTGAATAATAGGAGAGGTAGCTTCATATGGTCATTGACTTACGGGCATCGGATCTGAGAGGATAGCCCATGCTGCCAGCCACAGACGTAGCAGTGTAGAGAGAGTTGGTGGATGGAGGGGCAGGCTTTCTGCTGACATTATCACGGCGCGGCGGAGAGGAGCTTGGAAGTTCTGGTTCCCGTTTGACTTGAGGATTCGGGACCGTCCTGCGTCGATCTTTGAGTGCCATTGTGAGTTGTAAACCTCTGCGCTCCACGACAACAATTGTAGGACGGCAAAAGGTGATGTGAAAGAGGGTGAATCCTCCTATTGGTTACTAGCAGAGCCTAGAATCGAATACCAAATGGTAATTCGATCTATAATTCACAGTCTACTACCTGAACCTTCATCAAAACAGCAATGCAAGCTCTGACTTTAGGTGAGGTGTAAGTGAAGGAACTGGACAAACCAGGGTGGCAGGGGTTTGTCCAGGCTAACACCCCCAAAAGATAAGTGCTGATAGAGACTGCAATTGTACGCTGGCATATTTATTCATTTTCCGAGAGGAATGAAACAAAAAAAACTTGTAACTCAATTTCAACATGCTGTGGTACATCTTCGAGTTATCTTCCATAGTTTTTTAAATAATTCAGAGTGTAAACACGAATTGAAATTCTACTCGTTAACAGATATTAATGGCGGACTGTGTTTCTGGTGATGGAGCAGCCAAGGGGCAAAATGCAGGTGGCTGGGACGGGAGGAGCTGCCTACCACCCCTTCGTAGCCAAAGTGGTGGAGCAAACCATCGGACGGCCCGTAGCGCAAATAGCTCCCGCTACTCTACTTCGGCCCTTATTGTTCGCAAGACATAATACTTTACTATAAGCTTCATTTTTCAAAAAAAAGTTGGATTCTGTTAAAGAGACATAAAGGCGTGTATTGTCTATATTCTGTGGAAATTCTATATGGCAAATGTATGATATTTCTATCCAATGAAGCCCTCGATCCGTTTGGTTATAATCCTAAATTTGGCCTGAAAACCGTTTGTTGTACATGTGCTTTGCCCATCTTCTCGTCTCCGTCTTCAATTTTTTTAATGAATCCAAATTTCTGTATGCTAAATATCTGCATTCATCGTGGGGGGTTTTTTTTTTATCTTTTGCCTTGCCTCTCTGGTTTAACCTTGTTTGGGCAGGTTGCTGCGGCTCACTTGTCGCGGTGTTGGTGCAGGGCTGCTTGGCCGACTAGAAGACTTGCCCAGACCCTTGAGGTCAAATGGATCCATATTCAATCGCTTTGGATCAGTAGTGCGAGGCGTTGAGCCAGGAGTAAAGGTGCGCTCAATGGCAGGCTTCTCGAAATTGGCGATATGAATTGGGGGTGGTCGATGAAGGTTGCGCTCCGGCCCAGAATAGAGCCAAACTGCAAACAACACAAAAGATGTTCCCAAGATGAACTAAGGTACTTCATGTTAGAAATGTGTCTATAGTTCGGTGATAGTGACTCTTACCGTAAATGTGACTGTGAATTCAAATACCCAAACGCTGACGAAAAAGCTGATGATGATGCTAATGCTGGTGGCAAAATTTTTGATGATGTTATCAGCGTCTCGAATAACTAGGCTGGCAATCAATCCTCCAGCAGCTTGCAGCAAGATGGTCACCCAGACGATGGTGTTGTAGCCATCAAAGAAACCGTGTTCGACAATGCCAGCACCATCAGTCCAAATCACACCTCCAAACAGGGCAGCCAAGAGAGAGTAGAAGCTCAATTGAACGTTTCGGATCCAAACACTGGCTTGTGATGGACTTTCTTTCAAAAGTTTCTCGAAATAGACACCAGTGAGACCTGAGATGGCAGCAGCAATGAGTACAGCGGAAAATCCAACGGAGTAGTTCATTGAGAAGTCAGCGGGAGGCTGGTCATGGTCAATTCCTTCGTACGTCGCAGATCGGCGGCTCAAATGCGCATTAGGAACATTATCTGATGACGAAACTTGGTGGCCGAGCTCGTGCTGAGAACGCGGGAAGAAGTGATCAGGAATACCGTGTAAGATGAATGAGTCGATAGATGAGCTTGTAGAAGGCATTGAAACGATAGAGCAGCCGACGGTGAGAATCACCAACGATATCCATCTTGTGATTCCAAGTGGGCGATTGAGCAGGCACACGCTAAAAAGGGCTGTGGTGAGAATCTTCAATCTTCAAGTTAGTTAAGGAACGGAATTCACAAAGGCGGCAAGATACGATACCTTGAGCTGATAAAGAACTTGGAAATGCACTGCATCAAGGTTCTCAACTGCTACAAACTGTAGCATATTTTGGAGTGTGTAGAACGCAGCAGGCACAGCCAACTTCCATCCGTCTCCGGAGAAGACTGCACGGAAAATCTGCTCAAACATCACAGTAGCGGGTGTGCTGGGAGCCAGTGTTTTCGATGTTTCGTAAATGGCGAGCGTCAAAGATACAGATAGCTTGATGAGTTCGTTCAAGAAAACAGCAGTCGATGTAAAGTAGCGATGGTCGCCAGATGGCGGCATTATTCGAGAGTAGTGCATCACCTTTAGACGCGACAATCAGTAACTCGCTCTGCGCAGACCAATGGCTTGCTATGAGCCGACCACTTACCAGTATCAGTGCAGAGTTTTGAAATGTGAGCTATTGACAGCTGTTAATTCAAACGCCCAACACTATAACATCTTGGGATATCCATACCAAGATGAGCGACAATCTCTTGCGAGAAGACGCAGGCTTTACCGGGCCCTCTGGATAGGGCGACGCCTCAAGGATAGCCATGATTCGTTGCGTCGGCAAACACCAGGGACAATGTAAAACTCGATCGTTTCTGATGTCGAATTGCCCCTCGCAGGTGCTTGTTGTTCCACAGGGCTATCTCGGGCTTTTGTGTCGTGTGACTGGCCGCAACAGCGTTACAGCAGCTAATTGAGTGACTGGTGCAGATGTGTGGAATTGACAGGTTCCTCGTGGTTGAGGCGGTCGCAATGCGATCAAAAAGGAACAAATTCGAAAGCAGGGCAAAGTGACGGCAACGTCGAGTTTGGTTAAGTGCGTGCAGATCACCGAAGCGGTTCCCCCTCAGTGCAGGTCTGAATCCTGTGTCGGCGGCGAGATACCTTCACAGGCAAATTAATTTGAATAGTAGTCGAAGCAATGGTCAAAAGAATTGTTCAGGAATCGAGTAGTATATAGGCCGGTAGAGGGGGTGAAACTGCAGCAGTTCTCGACAGCGCGCGCATGGAAAGAGCAATCTCAGACTCCCCTGATCTCTTCGCAAAAAAGACCGACGCAGTGGCTTGCGACACCTGTGCTGCTTGTGCTGGAACCCCTGTACTGCTGGCAGCCACCAAAAGCTCCCTCCGGCAGGTCGGCAGAGCCTGAATTGCGGGCTCTTTGGCGCTTGATTGGGCGCTGGTCGATCTGGATTTGGGCGACGGGCCCACTGTAGCCCTCTGAGCTGGGAGCTAATGCGGGTAAGACTGCATCCGACGCGGGTGCAGTGCTGGTTTCCTTCACGCCCAGGAGCCAAATACCTGGGTGCCCTGGGACCCCAATTCCACGGGCTCTTGTCCCTACCTATTGGCCAAGTCCAATCAGCGTCGATATACATTTCCGTCTTTGTAGTAAGTAATTACAATACAAGTCAAATTACTTGCCTGTCGTAATTATTCTGGCTACTTGTGATTTATTTTTATTTTTATTTTTATTTTCACAATAAGAATTACACGTAGTCTCGTCATTAAGTCTCGCCCCTGTCTTGCCAAGCCTCGTCCTTGACGTCACCGCATATTTCCCCCTGTTGCTTGCTTTCCAAGACGTCTTCGAAGAAACAGAGGGGCACAATTAAACGTCGTTCATCCTCACTCACACTCATGTTAAATTATGCAAACCCAAAAAGAAAAACATTTTGCATGGTTATATTGCTCGAAGTACTTCTATAGAGAGCCCATTCTCTGTAAATCTGACGAATCACTCGTTCCACAGCTGTTTGCCCTTGCGTGCTGGCAATTCTTGTTGAGAGCTATAGCATTTCAAAGTTCCGCTCATCGATCACCGTGTTTCCTGAGCGCAGGCTAGGGATGCTTTCCTGTCTACCAAAATCCATTGCCACAAAATCCCAGAACTCGAATTGATCCGTCATTGTCGAGACTTTGTTGTTGGAGGATACTCTGGGGCGAACATCTTGTTTGAAGACAGGCATTAGGGTGCGGCGAGCTTTCATCTCTGATTCTGCGGTTGGTTCGGCGGCACTTGGTCGAGTGACGTACCTGAAATCTCTCTTTCGCAGACGGCTCCAGACACTTTTCCTCGGCTGCCCAGTGCTTTGACTGATAGTCGGAGCGTCCAGATATGCATTTCCAATGCGAAAGTGTCCATTTGTGGTGTCTGTATGGTCCAGCAGACGTTTTGGGCATATAGCATGAAAGATCGTCTTTGTTGTGACGTCCTTGTGAATTTCAAAGTTGATGAGTAGCTGTTCCAGTCCATGTGTGACACGGGCGGCGGTTGCTTGAGCCTTGTGGGCAAAGTATCGCGCCCTGCGGGAGAGGCAATCCACAACGGATACAAGTGAAAGTGCTGGTTGAACAGTATCCTGGCCGGAAGCACACAGGGGTGCGGTTGATGCGGGCGAGTGAGAGATTGATGTAGCAACACTGAAGGGTGTCTGTGAATTTCGACTCAAGGTGCGCAAAAGTCCGCTCTGCTTCCAATATTAGCATCTCATCACTACTCCAAGGATTCTAGTATATCTCACCCGAGGCTCCAGTAGTAGATATGATGCATATCGTCGCCCAATTACCAACTGCCTCAAACTGGTCGTTGCTAGCATTGCTACTACAGAGCGATGGCATGCTTCGGTTCCATTTGGCAAGTTAAAATGGGAATCAAGCCAGCCAAGTTTGCCATTATCCATGCCGAATGCATAGTGTTTGATGTTTAGGCCACTAGCAGAAGACGAAAGGGTCTTGAAATTGTCGCTCAAAGGTTTTGGACTCACCAGGATCCAATCATACTCATATCGCAGATCCAGATGAGGCTGCAGTTCTTGCACGGACGAGACGACGAACAGCACATCAGATTCCTCTACAACCGACATGATGGCGGCTCGTTGATCATCCGCTTCCGAATGGGAAGATGAGGATGATGGGGGACGTATTGATATCAGGAGACAGGTTATTCCAAACAGAAGCCAAAATGAGGCCCTTATCCAGGGATTGAGGCTTTGGTCCGAGCGGCATGATGCCTTCGACATGACGAAAAGCACAAGCAACAACTATTCGTCGTGTATTGTAGGCGTTCAGAGAAACGGGGCTGACGTAGGGATAGGTATAGGATGGGTTCAAAGGTACTGTGAGTAACGGTGGTTGTCGAGAGTGATCAGGCGGACGAAAAGAGCGATTGTGCTGTCTGTTCGCACTGAAGCACTTTGGCTGACTGAAGTCACCAAGAGCACCGAGAAGTAAAATGTTTCGAATTGTAGATGCAAAGGGAGAGGAGAGGATGAGTCGAGCACAAACACCTTGTGAAGTGTTTCCAATACGCCGATCGAGCGGCAGCTGCCACTGTGCTTGCCTTCAGCTGTTCATCAACTGCCCGCAGCTGTCAGTTTGCCTCCCATTCAATGAAACACCTTCTCCCACCGAAATCAAGCAATAAAAGAACGCCAGCTACCAAGTTCTGAGTTGCAAATTACGTGGCTGCGCAGGTTATGATATCACAAGGATGGCCTCGTTGCCAATACATTAAAGATGGAAGATCATTAATTCAGGTCACCGTATTCACACCCGTCCCGCCGTTGATTATAATACTCCAAATGACCAATACCTCAAAACGCCGAGCAAATATCATGTGAGCTAATATTACATGTTGCAAATGGTTGAAAGCACCGTCCACCATAGAATGCACAAATCATGTTTCAATATCCATTGTATCGGCGCTGTGTTCCAGATCAAGATCAAGAAGCTTGGCGTATTGTCCAGTTAGCCGCTGCAGTTCTCGGTATTTACCTGGGTTAAGATTAGCATATTGCTCTGTATAATTAACGCTAGACTTGTCGATAAACGGCTTACCAAGTATTAAAACAACGCCCTTCAACAATTCTTTACGGTCCCATCCACAGATTTTGTCGCCGGTAGAAAACCAGCCGCTGCCATTCGCATCAACTTTGCCGCTTTCTTGCAAAATACCCCCAATAAGACTATTCAGAAGCTCTTCTACTTTGCCTTGCGCTCCTTCAGCCCCGAGTCGTTTCGCATAGGTGAAAAGGTATAACCTGAATTCTTCTTCAGCTCCGAGCTGCAAGGCACCAGCTATTCTGTTCTCCAAGTGAGCGATACTAACGCAGCTCTCAAGATCCTCGGCCTCTTTCTTTTGGATGACTGTCTTGATAATGCGTTGCAGTGCGTAGGCGCGACCTTTGAGGAGGAATTCGTTGGTCGTGTGGCGCTCGAGGAAGGGAATGATGCCAGATGACACCGTTGGTCTCGACTCGCCGCCTTCGGAGTCTGACTTGGCACCAACAGCGGTTGATTGCAGAGCGGATAATGATGAGTCGTTCGAGTTCCAGTATTGCGACCCGACAGCCCACCAAGCCTCGCTCAGCCTCTGCCATGTATACATCTCACGCGCATAGTAATAACCATCGCCGTTTGTCAGTGTAACTACAATGTGACCTGTCGTGTTCAGGTGTGCAGATGTTACTCCAGGCCCGGGTGTTGCAGTGTGTTGATTCAGCGACGTTGTTGCTATATCAAGAATTGGGCCGAGAGAAACTGGGGGGTGAGGTGATGTCTGCGTCCTTATATCCCAGACATGCGCTTGGCCAACTGCCGTTATACAAAGGAGCCAGTAGTCACGGCACTCCAAAATGACGGGTTGTGATTCTAGAATAATTGGGTTCAGCAGGCGACGGCCAGCGGGAGTCCAAACATGGATTGTACCGTCCTCGCATGCCACCACCCAAAAGTTTTTGTTCGCAGTGACCAAGATGACTGCACGAGGTAAAAATTCTTGCCAAACAAGCAATCCACGCTTCGTGACGAGAACATGAGACGGGTCCCGAGGGTTAGTGTCGTTTTTAGCTTCTAAAATAATATTCTCTGGGACTTTGGTTGCGTCATCCAGGCTCATGTCTGGCTGTAAGGTGCCGCGTTCCAGCGGCCGCAAGATGTGAGCTCGGATTCGAGGAACCGCGAGACGGACCTGGGCAAAAGAAATAGCCGGGTTCAGAACAGCCGGACGAAGAAACTCAGGAGTAGGGATTACGCCATTTTCGACTGGCTTGAAAGCAGCGGGTTCAACGCCATCAGGGCCGTTCGTAACAACCGCAACTGGGCCTGTAGCAGCCCGCTTGCTACTGAGGTCTTCGTCTTCTTCCAGGTCCGCTGTAGTCGATTTTCGTTTGTTGCCGAGGAGCATGGCTGCAATGCCACCTTTCGGTAAGCCATCAAATGGTTTCGTCAGATCTAGAATACTTTGTGGCACGTCGTTCTGTGTATTCTTAGATGTCGTGGAGCCAATAAGTTGTGTCTGCGGAAGTGAAGACTCGCCTGTCCCCGAGGATGAAACTAGTAAAGGCGCTACGCGTTTCTTGCCGTCTTTGCCAATCGTCACGCGGGACTTCAACTCTTTCACTCTAGCCTCTGTCTTGTCCGCAGCTTCATCCGCAGCAGTCTTCTCCCCATTTGCAGCGGGTTTGTCTGAGGCATCGGCCTTTGTACCGTTCGTTTCGGGTGTAGATTCCTTTCCATTAACCGTCGCTGCATCGCCCATCAAGGCACCCATTCGCGACTGCAGAGCTTTTTCGTCGGTTGCTTTGCTGTGATTCTCAAGAACGAGGCCATCAACGTCCTCAGCAATTCCCATACCCTTTCGAGAACCACCATATTTCTGGAGAGCTCGGTCGTTTTCTTCTGGTTTTGCGACCCAACCTAGCTCTCCTTCGCTAAACTTGGCAACCACAATGCTGCCGTCCAAGCTCGATGCGAATAACGTTTGGCCGTCCGGTGTCCATGCTAAATCAGATATCGACTTTCCAGCTAGATCTTGCAAGATAACAACAGGACGTGACGTATTCGTATTCCAGATGGTCAGTGTCTTATCCTGGCCAGCGGAAGCGATTACAGTAACCAGCTGTCCTTCTTTATTTTCTCCATCAGCACCATTCTGTCCCGGTTCTACGGTATGGAAGAGTCTTGGCGAAAAGGCACAAACTTCTGTTGGCGCTTCGTGGCCGATGAGGTTGATTTCACTATCCCATCTCGTTCGTTCGATAATCGCGACGGAGCTAACAGGACCATTAACGGCATTGGCGGCTGCGATGTGATTACCGTCGGGGGACCAGGAGCATCGGCGAAAGTAGGTTGTAAGAGGGGAGCTCTTAAAGGGGGAGCTGATTGTAGTGTCGAGAACAAAGTTGTTCACCATGTCATGCTGGGTTGAATTGGGTGCGGGTGACGTGAAGCGAAAGATTTTGATGGTGCGATCATCGCTAGCGGTGGCAAAGAATTTATTGGCAGGGTCGAAGGTGATGCCCTTGACGTGAGATTGATGCGCCGGGATAGCCTTGAGCTTTTCAAAAGTATAGCCAGACCACACGACGACTTTCGAGTCAAGGCCAACAGACACAAGGATTGAGGAGTCGTGCGACCAACCCAGATCTTGCACATCATTTTCGTGCCCGATCAATCGCTTATAAGTCTTCCAATTCTCGACAGGGGGTGGTTCATCGGTACCAAAGGTCGCAGGCGGAGGTCCTTTGTCGAGGTGATAAACGCAGATGAGTTTATCATCTGCGCCGCTTGCAAGATATCGTCCATTGGGTGAGAATCGCACAGAATGAATGGTTCCTAAGTGATGACTCATATGGCAAAGCTGGCGCGGTTGCTTATAGCTTGCGTCGTTCGCATTGTAGATGGCTTCGGTCGACCAAATGCGCACATGGCCATCGCCGCCCGCGGTCGCAAGACGCTTGCCATCAGGGGATATGCTGCAACTGTAAACCTCAAAGTCTTTTTGTTCGCCACTATGGCTCAGCCATGCAGGCTTGATGATGAGCATGCTGATAACGTTGCCGACATGGGCTGATACAGGCGGTGGTTGCGATGTAGCTGTGGTGGTTGTGATGCTGGTGTTGAATTGGTTTTGTGCTGATTATGCATGGCTCCAGTTCGGGAAACGCGCCGCTCGAGCGCGTTCTCTAATAATTAGCCCACCGTGTTCAAAGCCCGCCCGCCAGAGTGGACTGTGACACAAAAATGTAGACAACCTAATGGCAAGCGACCCTTGCTCGATGTGATGGTTGAATTAACTGAGTCGAGAAGGATTTTCCAAATGATTTGGCAAATATTTAACAGCAATCTAAACGTTATTGCCAATGGCTAAGGAGTTAGGCTGTTTACAGCTATTCTGCAGATCTTCTTACGACGCGCAGCAGCCATACATTGGATTCATAATCAATTATTCGAATCTGTCGCAACAATGATCGCAATGGAAATGAACCTGTGAAGCGGATGTGCCTATGTAACATCCTTGGCTCGTCCGATAAGGGGAGGGCATCGATGAAAGGCTGCGTCGTTTACGGACTAAGTAACAACATGGATATGGAATTAAGACTGCCATTGTTCAACTCAGGGCCCCTGATGGCAGAGACAATTCTTTCAAATGTACGGATGGCCTGCATTTGGTCCATTCATTTACCGACATCCACCATTATTAGCGACGCTTCTAAAGCAATGGCTGGTACCATTATGCCGGACAATGGCCCTTTTTGGAGCTGTAACTGTTCTGTTCTCAGCGCTGAAAGAAACGACAACAACGGAGTGTTCTGTTCCCAAAAGCATTTCAACATTCTCTTGTTCCTAACTATGCTGTTGTTTTCTGACTCTCTTGCTTGTGTTGTGAGTCTTGTTCGTGGGAACAATGAACTCTCAAGCAATAACTAAATCAAGAGTTCGTGGCCTCTTGAATATATATATACCAGCTGATTCTCAACACATTATAGCTTTTTCGTATCAATCTTAAGAATCCGGCATTCAAGTAAGTATTTCGACAACAACAAAACACACCACATAATCACCAACTTTCAAAACATCCACCAACTTCTAACCACAAGATGAGCGTCCGAATAGGCATTGAGATTGAGTTCATGGTGGCCTTTCCAGGCATAGACAAGATGAGAAGCAAGGCTGACAGGCAAGATACTCGCTGGCCGGAAGGTGAGCCTGCCACCAATGCCAATGATTTTATGGGAAGAGATTTTGCTAACAACGAGTGCCTGTACAAAGTCTGCTCCGTCCTTGCCGGACTTGGACTCCCAGTCGCTTGTAGTCACTCTTTTGATACAGCTTTGCAGCACAACATTACTGAAAAACACGGCGGAGAGGTAAAGTCTCTTGACGGAAAACTATGTCGAGTCTGGAATCCAGAAATGGCAATGGGGGAGGTTGAATGCGAGCGATTCCGATATTGGTTTGTCAGCCATGAATCCTACATCACCGCCAAGTTGATGGATAACCCTGTTCCTTACACACCGGAAGGCTACAATTGGTACGCCGTAGAAATCAGCACACCAGTTATTTCTGACGATGTCGAGTTCGACTGTGGCCTCCCAATGGTGTGCGGAGCCCTGGAGGGGTTACGCAACAAAATGAAGATTTTCGTCAATGAGGAATGCGGGCTGCATATCCACGCAAGCCCAGGTAATGGAGTTCTCAGCCATGAAGTTGCCCGTGGAGTAGCCTCACTCACATTCCTTATTGAGAATCCTGTTCTTTATAAAGCTTGCCACGGCTTCCGATCTACCAGTGCTTTTTGTCAACCTATCACTGAAGCATCGCAGCTTGGGAAGGGAGACTATGGTTATACACTTGAAGACACTTTCAGCGCAACGTGCGTCAGTGCGATTCGAGAAGCCAGGCAAGAAGTGCCCAAAAAGATCCCGAATGAGCTGGAAGTCTTCCAGATGATCCGCAATGTTCTCGCCCAGAGCACCTTGAAAACCCTGTATAATGGTCTGAGGAACAAGGCCGATGGTAAGATGGGTATGACGATGTCCAGCTTTGGCACGATCGAATTTCGATATCCAGAGGGTAGCTTTCACATCGATTTTATTTGGTTTTGGGTGAGTCTCGTTCGTCAGCTATTCAAGCTCGCCATGCTTCCGCCATCCGTATTTGCCGAAAGATTGGCGGCTTTGTTTCGACTCGCTGTGTGCCCCGACAGGGTCGAATCGCACAAATGGCTGGAGGTTTTGGGTCTTGAGGTGAGGGCTTCATACTTCCATAGTCGACAAGAGTTGTACAAAGCTGGCCACAGCTTAAACAAAGGTGGCATTCTTCCACCAGGAAGGCGATGAGGTGTACTTTTTCAGGTAAGCTATTGGCTCTTTCAGCTAATTTTTGCGGCTTTATGCATCCAAATTAGTATTTGAAGATTGCTTCAAGGTGGGTCCTGCAATGCAAGATGCTAGCATAGTGATAATTCAATGAACTTGCATATTTCATGAAACTGTATGATATGTATAATGAATCATCTTGATCAGCACAACTGTAGTGGTTGTAAATATTCCATCTGAAGGATTGAAGCATCACAGAAGCCTCATTTGAACATGTCAATTCATTAAACGCCATAAACTCCAATAATCCACCAACATGTTGACAGCTTTTGATGACATAAGTGTACATTGTATTGTAGATGGGCCTATTAGGCAGCCACGGTAGACGTGTTGGACGTTTGTTCATTCGGCGCCGCGGAGTCCAAATCAAGATCCTTGTTGCACCGCAAGAGGCTGTCTTGCATTGCACCATTGGCATTCTGTTCAACCTGCTTCACGAGCTCGGCGTCCATTTCTTCAATGGACTGGACCAACGTGCTCAGGTTATTCCAGCTGACAACATGCTTCGCTGCAGCGTTCCACGCGCTTGCGGAGGCGCAGATGCAGTTCATTTCAAATTCAAGGACCTTGCGATATAGCTTCGTCAAGTAGTCTTTTGTGTCGCCGTGTCGTGCGTCGAAGTTCTGTTCGTCTTGCCAACTATCTCTCAAAAGAAGGCACGAAAGTGACATGTACCAGACCATCCGGCCGGTAACATGCTTGATTCCAGTTCGCATATATTCCAGTCGCAAAATTGGGTCGAGAAGTAGCTTCAGCTGGTTAGCTTCTCAGATCATCAATGCTAGATAAATAAATGTCTTCCTTACAGGAGTCAACGTGCAAATACCTGCCCAAGCCACAGACGCGGAAGGGTATATCACCAACAAGGAGGCAACAGTCTCTTTGGATGTCTCCGACGCCGTACGAGCAGCTTCCTCCACCTGGCTCGTCTTAGACCCTCGTCTCTTGCTCAATCCAGCATTGGTAATACCAGCGAGTAGTTCTGCCCTTTCTTCGTCAGATCTACCGCGGAATGAATTGTTCATACCACCAGGTTTGAGATGATCTGGCAACTCCTGTGATATAATAGATTCGTAGGTTGCAACAAGAGCTGCCGTCTTGGGATCATCTCGCAAGGCATCATAAGCGAAATTCCATAATGCGAGTGAGATGTCAGCGTCTTGCGACGTAGACGTATGCTTGGTTTTCGGTGTGTGCGTCCCCGTGTCCATCCCACTATGCGCTCCGTCGGGTGAACCCTGCCTCGACTTGAACCCTAGGCTGCCGCTGCGAAGACGATTGACCAGGCTTTTGATCCCTTTTCCATGGTGGCCATCTGCTGAGTCAGTCGTCATTTTGTCGATTTGAATTGATGTCGAGACATGGAATGTGTTTATGATGCAAAGAGTAACTTTTCTGCCGCAGTCAAGCTAAAGAGGGATGGATAGGATTCATGATGACAAGCAATTTAGCCCAATTGAGACCATGACGTTACGCTCTGTTTCGGGCTGCTTCCGTGTTGGCTCGGCCGGCACAGCTGACGTGGGGAAGCCGAAGCTGCAGGATCAACATCGATTTACTCGATGCAGAGGTCCAAATAGCATTTATTTGGGGATGCCCCATTTGCAATGATCTAAACACAAAGGAAGGGGAAACACATCAATTCTGTAGTTTCCGCGTTTTTAGAAGTTTCTAGTCATTCCTGCACACCATGGGAGATTGATTGAGCACGTATTCAAGACTGTGTTGCAAAGAGCCCAGATGAGATGGTTGTACATACAGCACCCATGTCATACGCATGAACTAAGGCCGGGAATAGCCACGCCATGAACCACTGCTGCCGTTGAATGCTTTTCAATTTCAAGCAAGTGACAGGCATGCTGCTACCGCAATCATCGTTTAAAGCGATTCATTTCGTCAAATGGGTTCGCTAATTGGGGCAATTCCGTGTCTTGCAAGCTGACCGCTCGGCTTTTTACCATTTTGACATGGTCCACCAACGCCATGTCGTCATGTTGATGGAGCCAGGCTTTCAACTACTGCTCCACAAACCAAGAAAACGTTGGTTTCTGATGGGTTCAGGGTCGTCATGGGTGCCGCCCGATGTCTTGCGTTTCTGTTTGGAGCCGCACCCAGCCGTCACTGGCATTCCCGCAGACGGAGCTCTGCCTGAGCAATACGATTGGCAATACAGCTGGTTGGCCGAACCTAACATGGTGGGTGGCACAACAGTTTGACAGCGGCGATACGCCTGTTCTTACGTTTCATTGGGGCGTTCTGGGGACCGCAAGGCGCCTAGATGCATCGTTACAGTCGCCGCTCACGCTGCCTCCACCTGCCCGAGCTCTCCGCACACAGGCCAAGCAGCGAGGACGGGGCCCTGATCGCCGCTGCCGTGACAATTGAGGGCAGAACAAAACTGGACGGTTTAATGCAGGATATGGCAGGGCTGCAGCGGTCGCGGTGTCACTCTTAAAATCTCGAGTTGAGCAACCAATGAAAGCTGCGTCAACGCCAATAGCATAGTAATCATTAGCTCAGCATGTCCCTTCGGTCGCAAACAACCTTGCCGAGTTCTGCATCTGTAGTTACACGTTGGTGGTAAAAATACTACTCGCTGCTGCACTTCGCAGAATCATTTGACCTGTTGCCGATGTGTTGTCGCCGTCCACTTGCACATGCCGGGTCCAGAACTGGGCCGCTGGAGGAGGCAGATGATTCAACCTGCGGTGTGTGAGCGGTACCACATCACTTGCCGCTGGATGTCTTTGGAGCCGATTTTCTCCTCCGAGGGAATTTTCCCGTCCCTCGGAGGACACTGTGAGTGGCCGCTCTCCACGTAATTATCGGTGGGATTGAACGAGACACGCCATAATCTTGTCAACTTGGACTCATATTGGAGTGGAGGAGCGCGCGACCAGACCTCTGGCCATGCGCAAAGGAATGGGAAGTCTCGACCCTTCATGGCATACGTTGGGAACGGGTGGGCTTGTTTCGCCGCCTGGCTCAGAATGTTTATAATGCGCCGCCATGTCATGAAACCTGTCTTCTTAATAAGATGAATAATCTCACCATCGATGACCACCAGTTCATGGGCACACATCAGCCTTGAAATCATGCACTCATGCTCCTTCAGGGTGTTGTACATGTTATTAAAGTATGAGTGCTTTGCCTGCCGTGGAGCACAGACGAATACCTACCTTGGGTGCCACGCGTGTTCCGGTCTGCTTACTGTCAGCATGTTGAGAATTGGCAACCGACAGCCGTCTCGAACACGATCGAGATAGCTGTCCATCAAGAGGGACATCTCATCGCCTTTGCGAGGGACAAATTAGTTCAAATATAAATTTAGAACCAAGCGATGCCTCATTTCGTATCCGCATGTAAATGACCGAAAATATGGCCTTGAGCAAGCAGAATCACCGCCTGAAAGGAAAGGATCGGAATAATCCGTTTAAGCCACCAACAAGGCTCTTCGGCTACCGCCACAAACCCTGTCTCGCTAGCAGTGGTCTGGTGGTCGATTGGCCCAGGTTTGCCATTTGCCAGCTCGTATCATCCCCCTCTTGCTCTCGGCGATTGCCAACCTACCCAGGTGCAACACGACGCGAAGCCAAGTAGCGGTCTCTTGGCGGTCCCGTGGAGTGTGGAGGGCCGCATCCGTCGTGTTAGTCTGTATCAACATTTACACGTCATCCAGTGCGCGACGGAATATTCCTGCAAACAAAAGACGATAAATGTATGATAAATAGAGTCAGACGCGTACATATCTATTCCTTTAATTTTAAAACCCTTCCATCAAGCGATGCTTGCGGGGTGCCACAGCTTGCTGACGAGATTTCAAGCGCGCCATTATTATCATTCTGAGTACAACAAGCGCTGACCGACACTACGTTGCCTCTGACTTGGTCAGGCTGCCACTAGTCTGGATGGTGCATGGCGCTATATCCTTGTCAGCTTATTCGTGCGATTATCCTCGCCATTTTGGCCCTAATCCCAGACCTTGTTTTTAACGCTCAACGGCCCTGCATCACGTCCAGCCACCCCGCCGATTTGCAAGTCGACGGGCGCTGGCCGCAATTTCACATTGTTGCTGCTTCAATACAGCTTGATTCAAATCAAGAAAATAACTGCAAATCACCATTTCGATAACATTCACAATACTTGCTGCAGCGAGACTGGCTACAGTCTGACTCAAGTCCCTTCCCACATGTCAACATGACACCCCGCTCATCTCGAGCCAACAGCATATTCGAAATACCCAAAATGAAGTGGAAGCAACGGCGAGGAGGATCCATCACGGAAGAGATCGATCCTGTTGCCCTATCAGGTTATGAATACGATACAAGCAAAGCTATGTCAGGCAAATACCTGACTAACTTCCTTCAACAATCCTCATGGAATGATCAACTCGACCAAATATCTATCGTCTGGGACCACGTACCTGCATTTGAAGAACTAGAAAGCTATGGAGATCTCGATGAATCAGACGGCACACGCGCTTGTCGACGACTCTTCAAGGCTGTCGTTGTGTGGGACGAACTCGGCAACTCTCTTTGGAAAGCTCTCAAGGAGCTCGCCGAGTACAGGGACCAAACATTATACACGACAAAACCTGCGATATATGTGGACAATGAAGACGACGGCTCCGCAGATGGCAGGTATTTCCAGGATGTTGGATTCACAACCAACATCTTTAGTAGCTCAAGGACATCACAAGAGTCCACTGGAGCTCGTCGCAGTTTGTCCACATCCGACTCCAACTGGGACCAATGTCCCTGTTCATATTGCAAGTCTGGCTCTGGCCTGTTCCGGAGCAAGACTGATCCCACGCAAAAGTCGCATCGAAAACGAAGCGACTCCGTATCCTCTCACATGGCACGGGCGATTGGGTCAAATTGTGCAAATGTTGTCAGAAAAGCGCTGGGCGTTTTTAGCGATAGACGCGAGTCCTGTGCAGCTTCTCAGCCAGCTGTTCGAGCATAAGTGCCGATGCTTGGTCTTCGGTATTTGCAGCCTTTTTTAGGAGTTTGGTTGGAAAAGTTCAGAAGAACTCATAGTTAGCATTTGATTCATAGCGAGGAGTTTGAGCACCCATGGTCTGTGGTGCTCGGGTTAGCATTTACGAGTGATGAATAACACATAATTATCAACAGATAAAGCCATCGATCTCCTGCCCAAAAGCGAAATGCCTGTTTTGTTTCTTATTCTCATCGTGAATAAAACAACGCGCTCAGTTGCTGGATGCAAACGGAGTCCAGGGTATTGCACACTACCTCTAGGAACTTTGGCGGTGCAGTGCGGCTAATCTTCGCCTAATTTAAGTGGTTGCTCGGACTGCAGCAATTGTTGTTTGGCGCGCAACCTCTTGCTACTTGGAGAGTGGAGAAGCTCCCCCCAGCTTCAGGTTTCTGCAGCGCGCGCTACCTTGAGCAGATCCACGTTTCCTTCTTCGCAATCAAGGCTTCTGTGTTGCAGCCAAAGGTTCGTGGCCGTTGGATTCAGCAGCATCGCAAATACATTTTATCGCCATTTGCACGAAGACGATCGATGAGATAAGCGCTATTGTTCCAACATCTTTGCGGTCGTTTGCACGTCTGTTCGTTTGCCCGTTTGAATTTGCCTGCAAGTGATGAACAACCACGTATTGGTGATCTAGGCACAAAATGGCGGCTGCAGATGTGGACATTGGCTACATCGCAGGCCACTTGGGCCTCGATCAGCCTATATTGTCAAGTTTGACGACCGAGCCGACTGTTGATCTTGTCTCTGCCGTGCTCCAGGCAGTGGCAGCCAAGGCGCACGAGTTTGACGCACTCTACGCGGAGAAGCTTCAAACCGATATTGAACTCGAGAACGCGGTGAGGGGATCGGAGTCACGATCACAGGCATCAAAGGCCACTACGGATAAAGCACTTAAGGATGTTGAGGAAGTGAGACAACAACTCCGTGAAGAGGGTAGGCCAAGATTCATTGCACCTGTACTAAATGGGTGATTACTGACATGGAGTTTTCCCTTTCTTGCAGAGACGAAGCGACAAACTGTCGAAAACGAGCTGCAGATTTTGAAGGGCAAGACAGCAGACCACGAAGCGGAAGTCAAGGCGCTCAATGACAAGATTGAGACCTTGCAGACGTCAAATCGTTCGAACCTAAGCATTATTGAAACCAACAACACCCGGGTTCAAGCCTTGAATGAAGACTTGACAAGCCAGCACCAGAGGAACGTTGAACTCGCCCGTGAGATAACATCGCTGCAGCAATCTGAGCAAAACGCCAAGGGTCAGCTGAGCAGCGCCAAGTATCGCGAAGATTCCCTCAAACAGCATCTTGAATTGGCGCGCCGTAATAGTGAATTCTTCGAAAATGAACTCAAGACCAAGACAGAGGAGGGTCTCAAATTCCGCAAAGAAAAGGGCGCCCGAATTGCCGAACTGCAGCGCCAAAACGAGGACTTGATTTCCCAAGTCGACTCGCTGAAGCGAACCGAGCAACAACTGCGCAGCCGTTTGGAGACGACACAGTCCAAGATTGACGACTCACTAGTTAGATTACAAAAGCAGGAAGAATCGTTTGCCAGCACCGTCGAGAGCTACAAACACGAACTAGAAGACCAACGCCGACTCGTTGAGATGTCTAGCCAACTCAGCCGCCAACATCAAGATCGTGTTCGTGAACTTGACGCTGAAAAGGAGCGACTTCGAGACAACTACGAAAATGAATTGCGTCGTGTAAGAGTTGAGCTGGAACAAGAGCGCCAGTCTGTTTCTGAAATGGAGGAACGAGTTCGCCAGTTGGAAGGTGAACTTGATGAAGCTCAGGTGCGAATGGAACATGCAGCCCAACCCGGCTCTGTTCCCCAGACACCTAGACATAACGGTTCTGCAATTGGCCGTGCCGCGTCGCCATTTGGTACTCCAGGCTCAATCCGAAGCAAGAATGCTGTTACCGCAACCCAGGCCATTGAGCAACTCTACCAAGTCAAAGGTCAGCTTGCAAGCGAACGCCGCCGTAACCAGCAACTTTCGGAGGAGCTTGATAGCATGATCACGGCCTTGGAGGCGAAGGCTCCGGAAATTCAGGAACTGCAAGCCGAATCAGAGACGCTGCGAGAAGAGATTGCCCGCATGTCCGAATTATCGCAACAAAGCTTTGAAGAAAGAGATGTTGCCAAGAAGGTGGCAAGAAAGGCCGAAACCGCATTGGCGACAGCCCAATCGGAAAGCAAAATCCTAAAAACTCAGTTACGTGATCTTGGAACCCAGATCCAGATGCTCGTCTTCAACGCTTATGCTATGGAGAAGGGAATGCAGCAATTGACCGACGAAGAAACATATCGCCTTCAGCAACTGGAAAAGGGCGAAGTCACTGAGGAAGCACTGTCTGACATGTCAGACACGCACCAATTCATCACACAGAAACTTGTGGTATTCAAAGACGTCAAATCATTGCAGGCGAAGAACGAGGACCTGTTACGCATTACACGAGAGTTAGCTGAGCAGATCGAAAGCGAGGAAGCGCTAGCAGCTAAGCACCAGGCTAAGGAGGACCACGACAAGGTTGAACAGCTGGAGCAGGAACTGGTACATCTAACCGACGAATCAAGATCAATTAAGAACACCATGGAAAGCTATAAGATGGAACGCGACATGTTCCGACGTCTCCTACAACAGCGCAATGCCGGAGGAGAAGAGGCCTCCATGATGCGCAGCTCCCTTGATGGCCGAGCTCCTCTTGCAAGCATTGAATCTGCTGAGCAAACTGAAACATTGAGCGAAGCCCTTCGTAAGCTCCAGTCGGAATACGACAGCTTCAGAGACGCACAGGATAGCGTTCGCAAGGACCTTCGAAGCCAAATCGATGCTCTCTCCGCAGAGAAGAGCTCATTACAGGGAGACAAGGTCAGGCTGTCTGGCGAAGCAAGGTTGGAATCTGAACGACGTGAGATGCTTCAGAGCAACTATACTGCTTTGCAAACCGAAAACCGCGAACTCCAGAAGCGTTCACAAACGCTGTCGGAGACGGCGGCGAAGCAGGATATCCGGACACAGCAAGTTGCTGAAGATCTTGTTGTGAAAGAAGGCCTTCTTGAGAGTGTACGGAACGAAGCTGCAAATCTCAAAGCTGAGAAGAAGCTGTGGAAGGATATTCAGGACCGCATGAGCAAGGACAACGAAGCCTTGATCGAAGAAAAGAACCGCCTAGGAAGCCTCCTTGCTACACAACAGTCGCTGGAGAATGAACGCAATATTTATGAGTCGGAAGCCAGACGAAAGGCGCAAACCAGAGCGGAGCAGCTTGAGAATGAGCTGAGTGATGCTCAGCGCAAGCTGGCCCAGATGGCTGAAGACAGCAAAAATCTCCAACAGCGCAAGGAATACGAAGCACGCGAGTCACAGAAGCGAATTGATGAGCTGATGACTAGTCTTGGGCAAGTCCGTGAGGAGCACGTTGGCGTTAAGACGACACGGGATCATCTTCAAGCTCGAGTCGACCAGCTGACAGTTGAACTGCGTAATGCTGAAGAACGTGTCGGCCGCCTGCAACCTAGGCCAACACCGCGATCCGGTAGCGACACCAACGAATACCAGCAGCAACTTGAAAGTCAGGTGCAAGAGTTGAACAACGATGTTTCAGAGTTGAAGCGCGACCTCGAAACGGCAAGAGGTCAACTGGAGAATGCCAATGGACAAGCAGAGCAGTACAGAGAATTGAGCCAAGCTGGCGAAGAAACTCTTGAGGATCTTCGTTCTGCACAGGAACAGTACAAGCAAGAGATGGAGTCTCTGATTGAAGAGAAGGACAACAAGATTAAGGAACTCAGCCAACGTATTGAAGACATGTCTTCTGAGCTCTCTCGCTCCAACACTGAGTTATCATCGCTACGGGACTCACAAGGCGACGTTGCCAGAAAGTTTGAGGATGAGAAGACAATTCTCGAAGAGGAAATCAGCAGGCTCAAGGAAGATAGTGCCAGGCATGTTGAAGCATCGCGATTTCATCAGCAAGATCTTCGTGCTCAAGCGGACATTGCCACCCGTGCGCAGCACGACTATGAGCAAGAACTGGTCAAGCATGCAGAGGCTGCCAAGCTGGTTCAACAATTGCGAAATGATTATAATGCGCTCAAGAATGAGTCTGCTTCCCTTCGAGCTGAAGCTGAATCGGCGAAGGTTGCTCTGAGCCAAAATGAAAGCTCCTGGGACGACCGTAGACAGAGACTTGAGCAGGAGATGACCGAATTAAAGACGAGGAGAGAGGACGTCAATGCCCAAAACAAACTACTACACCAGCAGCTCGAATCTTTAACCACTCAAGTGTCGGCTTTGCAGCAAAGCCGCCAGGGCGAAGGCAGCGACGATACTGCAGAGATTACAACATCCGGTGACGCACTAGAGGGACTGCGGGAACTCAACAGCTACTTGCGTCGCGAAAAGGAAATTCTAGAAGTCCAATATGATCTCAAGTCTCAGGAGGTCAAGCGGCTACAACAGCAGCATGAATACCTCCAGTCACAGTTGGATGAAACCAGACTTAAGCTGGATCAAGAGCGCTCACAGGCAACTCAGGGTGACCGCTCGATGACGCATAAGGATTTAATGGAGAAGCTGAATGAACTAAATCTCTACCGCGAGAGTAGCATGGCTCTTCGCAGCGAAAACACGCAGCTGAAGGACCAAGTTGCCCAGCGATCTACCAAGGTAGAGGAGCTTGAGACTAAGGTGCAACCTCTGGAGGCCGAGATCGATACATTAAACACACAGAAGTCGTTCTTGGAAGAGGAGATGAAGCAACTACAAGAAGACCGTGACAGGTGGCAGAAGCGAACTGAGGGCATCTTGACCAAATACGGCCGAGTTGATCCCGCTGAAATGGAACAGCTCAAGAAGACAATCAGCGACCTCCAGGCAGAACGCGATGGCCTCAAATCCGGCGAGCAACCGCTCAAAGCTAAGGTTACTGAGCTTGAATCTACCCTTGAAACCGAACGAGCAAACTGGCAGACTACCCGCGGCAAGTTGGCTGAGCAATTCAAGGAGCGCTCCAGGAAGATCACTGGCGAAAAGAATGAAGCTGTCCAACGAGCCAACAGCCTCCAGGAGCAGCTCGACTCTACCAAGGCAGAGCTGGAATCTGCCACAAAGGAAAAGGAGGAGTCTACCAATAAGAGTTCCGAGCTCGACAAGAAACTTCAAGAAGCCCAGCAGCAAGTCGAGCAACTGCACAGCCAATCGCAAAACGGGCTACAATCAATTGAGACGGGCGATGGATCTGCGTCTGGTGAAGTGGTCTCAAATCTGGAGCAGCAGCTTGCTGATGTTCGCAAGGAATTGGAGTCTGTCAATGCAGAAAAGTTAGGAGCTGAGCAACAACTGGACGCTCTCCGCAGTGAACTGCAAACTGCGATAGCCGAGAGAGACGTAGCAAAGGAAAAGCTATCAGCGAATAGCCCAAGCGCGGAACAGACTACCGACGACTCTCAAGCCAACGGTGCCGCTGCTGAGGCTTCACCAGCACTGTCGGATGCCGAGAAGAAAACACTCGAGGAAAAGATCGCCAACGCCGAAGCCAGAGCTGCAGAGTTTGAAAAGAAAGCAAACGATGTAGAGGCGAAAATCCAGCAGACCATCAAGGAGAGATCTGATAGAATGAGGGATGCTCTTAACAACAAGCTTAAGGAGAGCAGAGTTAAGATGGAAGATGAGTACAAGAAAAAGGAGGAAGACTTGAATCTTCGACTTCAGCAAGAGAAGCTCATTTGGCAAGCCGAGAATGGAACGTCTAATGCCGCCAATGCCCCTCAGGCGCAACCTCAGCAAGACGGCGGCGCCACGGAACAAGCACCTCCTCAGACGCCCGCGAAGACTGAACCACCATCAACGCCTGCTACCCCTGGTACTGCTGGACCGGCAGACCTATCCCAACTCGATGATGCCGGCATTCGGCAGTTCTTGTCCACGAACGCTACTGTCAAGAGTATTATCGCCTCCAATATTAAGAAGAAGGTGGAGACCGAAAATGCTAAGTTGAAAACCGAGTACGAGGGCAAGATTACCAGCGCCCGTGAGCAGGCGCAGATGATGGAGTCCAAGAAGTCAACGCTACGCATCAACATGGCCGAGAACAAGCTGCGAACTGCAACTGCAAAACTTGGTGTTGTCGAGACAGCTGCATCTGAGACTCCTCAGAAGCCAGTCGTGGAGGTCTGGGAAGTTGCTAAAACCACGCAGGCACCCCCAGCTGCCAACGCCGCTGCTCCAGCTACTCCCAAGCCAGCTGCCCCAGCGCGTCAAGCTTCTGTTTCTGGAGCAGCTCAGCCAGTAGCCACACCTAAGAGTCTAGAGGCAACTGGTGCAGAAGCAGCCAAGACTGCAGAAGCACCCGGAACGCCGAACAATCCTTTCGCTGTGCCCGGTGGCGCTAATACTGCACCACAAGCGAATCCATTTGCTGCTGCCAAACCGGACGCAAATATAGCAGTCACCACGAACACACAGCCTGGTGCACCGCCTGGTGCGCAGCAGACACAGCAACAAGCATCGCAGCGTTCCGGTATCCCGATGCCTCGAGGTGGAGCACGCGGCCGAGGAGGAAATTATATGACCCCTGCACAACGTGCCGCCAGTGGGAATCATGACGGTATAGCTGCTCCTAGCACCCGTGGCGGTCGCGGAGGAGCTAGAGGCGGACGTGGTGCCCTCAATCCTGGAGCCAACGACTTCCAACCAGGCACGAAGCGACCTAGAGGGGATTCTGAAGCTGGGGGAGGTGCAAAGAGGGCTAGAGGGGCACACTAATGGTGGATGAAATTTGGCGAAAATTGCAAACAGGAACATGTACCGAGATGACAGGAGAGCCTGTGACATGTAGTTGCTGAAGTGGAGGAATGCGACGTTTGATTTGTACATGTGTTTATCTGTATTACTATGTGCACGTTTGGGGAACATCTGTGAAGATTGGGATCATGGTACTAGCTTAGAGCTCATTTGCTCGTTACATTTTGTGAACATTTTGTTATTCTTTATTCTCTTTGTTATGAACAAACACTGACCATGGCCGTTGCATCCTACCTGAAAAGTTCATTTTTACGTGTGAGAAGTAACTTGCCTCCGTTGGTAAGATCGGTGGATCGGCGGGCTGTAGCGCCGACTGGAGCTAAAAATTTCTGGAGCCAGAAAAAAAAAGTTGTCCCACCATTTGTTAATCTTCAACCACCCATTGAACGTCGCAGAGAAACCCATTAGCAATATCGCCGCAGCTGGTCTGCATATTATTTGTGATTGGATATTTGCCCTCCCAATAAGCTACCATGGTGCCACCTTTGAAGAAGCGCAAGCTTCAAGCTCCATCCGAGTCAGCTCGAAAGCGTCCAGTGAAGAAGTCCTCGACCAAGGCGACTGGACCGCGACAGCGAATCACCGACTCTGCTGCCTTGGCATGGCAATCCGTTGGTGAAGATTTTGGTGCCCTGCAAGTCATTAACGGCGTCGATATTGTTAAGGATGGCGACAAGGTCTCTTTCTTGGTTGGCAACTCAGCAGTCAACCGCGAGGAGCTGCAGGAAGACGACGAGCCGTTCGAAGGATTCAGCGATAATGATATGAGCATCGATGAAAAAAAAGGGTCGAAAGAAAAGTCAAACCCCACCAAAAATGAAAAAGCCCAGGACGGCACTCTTAAGAATGACGCCGCTACCGACAAAAAGTCCAGCCGCGGAAAAGACCAGCTCGAAACAGCGCAGAAAATCCGAAAGACGAAGGATACAATAAAGAACTCTTTTCATGCTTTGGAAAATATGGCTGAAGAGGACGATGGAGATGTTGAGAAGTGGGCTGCACTCGGCCTGTCTACCAAAATTCTTTCTGCTATTGCGAAACTCCGGTTCTCTCAACCAACGGCCATCCAGCAGAAGTCGATCCCCGAGGTTCTCGCTGGCCATGATGTGATTGGAAAAGCGCAGACTGGTTCAGGAAAAACTCTTGCATTTGGAATTCCGGTTGTCGAACGATGGCTGGAGCTGCAGGACGAAGAGGTCGAGAGGAAGGGACCCATGGCGTTGGTTCTGAGCCCTACGCGCGAGTTGGCCAAACAATTAGGAGATCATATTACAGCACTATGTGATGGGCTTGCCTCAGCGCCATATGTTTGTGTCGTTACAGGAGGTCTGAGCATTCAAAAGCAACAACGCCAATTGGAGAAAGCTGATATCGTGATCGGTACACCGGGTCGTTTGTGGGAAGTGTTGGATGGAGACATAAAGCTTCAGGAACAGTTCACCAAGATCCAATTCCTTGTTGTCGATGAAGCCGATCGCTTGTTCAAAGCTGGACAATTCAAGGAAGCAGAGCACATCATTGGAGCTCTTGATGGGAAGCAGCCAGATGATGAAGACAATAGCGATGATGACGAAGCGGGCAAGAAGTTCACTGAGCGTCAGACTTTGGTGTTCTCTGCCACATTTGACAAAGATTTGCAAACGAAACTTGCTGGAAAGGGTCGCCCATCTTCTACCGGAAGCGATTTGGAAAAGATGGCTTACTTGATGAAGTGCTTGAAGTTCCACACTCGGCCCAAGTTTATCGATGTGAATCCTGTCAGCCAGATGGCTGACGGTCTTCGAGAAGGATTGATAGAATGCGGTGCCATGGAGAAGGTAAGGCAAAAACGGCAAATGTGAAACCCCCTATGCTAACATTGATATCTAGGATTTGTATCTCTATTCAGTGCTGCTCCTCAACCCTGGAAAGCGCAGTTTGGTTTTCACCAACTCTATCTCTGCTGTTAGGCGCATTGTGCCATTCCTCCAAAATCTCAACCTCACTGCTCTACCACTTCATTCCCAGATGATCCAAAAGGCTCGTTTACGATCTCTCGAACGCTTCACGGCCAACAAAGGTTCTATACTGGTGGCAACCGATGTTGCTGCTCGTGGTTTGGATATTAAGGAGGTTGACCTTGTGTTACACTACCACGTCCCGCGAAGCGCTGACAGCTATATTCATCGCTCTGGCCGTACAGCTCGTGGTGACCGTACTGGTGTAAGTGTCATGCTATGCGCTCCAGATGAAGTGCTACCCACTCGCCGGCTAGCTGGTAAAGTCCACGCGGAAAGAAGCGGGAAGAGAGAACATTTCATTGAGACATTGCCTCTGGACCGAAAAGTGGCGGCTCGCCTCAAGCCGCGTGCAGATATCGCCAAACGCCTGGCAGATTCCGTTCTAGCAAAAGAGAAGTCACATGGAGAAGATAAGTGGCTGCGCAATGCCGCCGAGGACCTGGGAGTAGACTATGACTCTGATGATTTCGAAGCTGCGGGCGCCAGTGGGGGATGGAAAAATGGCCGAGGGGGTGGCCGCAAGAAGAAGGACAAGGAAGCTGCTTCTTTGAGTAAGGCCGAGTTGGGAGCCCTGCGTGCGCAATTGCGAGAGGAATTGAGCAGAAGAGTGAATATGGGTGTTAGTGAACGCTATGTCGCAGGTGGCAGGGTTGACATGGCTGCCCTGCTTCGCGAACGAGAAAACAACAGCATTGGTGGGTTGTTTTTGGGAGGGGATACTGCTCTAGGCTTGGGGTTCGGATATAACCTTGAGTAGAGCAGATAATGACTGAATTTGAGCATTGTAACACCACTATTTGCCCCAGATCCCCGCGTGCACGTCGTGAAGCATATCTTCATATTAGAAAGTCGTGTTGGCCCGTATCTTGCAATTACTGTATTGAATCTAGCGCCATACGGCCTTGACAAGTCCATTTTCGGCCAAACCGTCCACATCGGGGGGGGGGGGGGGGGTATGCTGAAGAAGCGCTAAATTGCCCCTGTTCTCACATGTACCGCCCAGGCCATATGTGGCGCTACAGTGTGTAACGCTGACGCTGTCTGGGTTATAAGATCCTATAAGATGCGCGTAACATTCCGAACGGGTTCCGCTGCCGCAGCTATATTCCGAGCCCTTTCCGCAGCCCTCGGAAGCAGCTTATGAATTGAAGTTTATTTGTCCTTTGTGTTCTTGGCGCTGCTGGAACCTCATACGGTGTCTTCGGTGCAGAGTTTGATGCACACTCTTATTAGCGCTCACTGGCAATGCTAGTGCGGTGTTAAACTGGGCCGTAGAAACTAGGTTATTCGGGACGAACATTTGAGCCAGAAGCTAAAGATTTTGTTTGGGCAATTCATGTCGTCTAGGTGAGATTGGCTCAGCTAGTGGTGGTATCAGGTTAATCTTTGTGAAGTCCGATGTTTGTGCTTGAATGTAGAACAGGGTTCGCCAACATTGACCAGATACAGCAAGTAATCATATCTTTGTTCAGTTGGTTCCCCCGCCAGTGAAAAACAGCTTTGCAAATGCGATGCGTCGATAGGTTGAACTACTAGAGACGTCTATTGTGCCCCAATTGCTTACTGAAGCATCATCACACGCCGCAGGATAAATACTCTAGTGCGACACTCTAGAGCATCGTTTCGTCGACATGGTTACCCGTAGTGGATAAAAGCGAAATGCACTCCCACCCATCATCTTGGGAGTTTTTGAGCATACGCCAATAAGCTTCTTGGCGTAATATGGAGGGGTCTTCGCCTAATGTAGATGTAACGGAATCTCGCGTCATCTGAGAGTCCTCGTCCAATTCCTCATTGGCGTGTCCATCTGCCTCAGAGGCTCCCAACTCTCCTAGCTGTCCATTGTCTGCCTGATGGTTCGATCCCATCATTGGGACGTTCGTGAAGCATGAAATTGGTACATTTTCGTTTTCATGACTCTGTGATCCGCCAGGGTAAGCGTCAACCTTATGGCCTTGGCGTTCGTTACGTGGTGGTGAACGTAGAACTGGAGATGTGGTGCTCCTCTCAATCTCTATGGAAGGCATCGTTGGAGATGAAGACCGCTGGGTATCTGGTTGTTCTTCCCGATGCTCTGGCAATGCCTCCTCCATGAGTATGTCGTAGGCGAATGTACTACCAGAGCAGTGGCGACCAAACAATGATTGAATGCTGAGACCTAGGCCATTTGTTAGCGCAGGTTCAACCTCCGCCTACTACGCTCTCACCATTATTCCGCCATTCTAGGAGGTCTTCGGTACATGGCCACACGTCTTTAGGTTTAAATAAATCCACCATTTCGCAAATTTCAGGATATGATGAGTGTCTCGCGTATGGAAACCGGATTGTACGCGACAGTCCATTAAGCTCGCCTCCAAGATTTTTGAGCCCATTAGCAATGCGCCGTTGTAACGATTCCTTGAAAGTGTCCAAATTGGTGCATAATTCGTCGTCCAGGTCTGAGATTGCAATATTCACCTTGCTCTGGAGAGCCGCAAGTGAATCCGAGATCACCCCCAGCTTTGTCTGTGAAATGGTCGCGTCCCTCAGCTCCACCGAGGGCCTATACTTGATTAGAGATGGCAAATTTAGAGAATTGGGGCAAAGCCTTACTGGGAAAATAGCTGCATAAGTAAGTTCGCATCGTCTTTTGATAGAAAGCTAAACTCTGTGACTCGTTCGAGATCATCACCGCCGCCACCAGCACCGATTTCTCGGATATCTCCTTCGGGTATTCGAGCAACGAGGGGTTGAATATGAACAACATTATGGCCCCGAGCTTTGGCGCACATATTTGATCTTTCGCAGCTATGTATGCGAACCGTTTCGTCTCCAGTCAAACAGCCTTCATGCCAGAGGTTTCCACACATGTATCCAGCTAGAGCGGCGGCCTCAGGTGTGAGGAAGCTGTCGGGATGCCCATCTTGAACGGACCCGCGCTTTGATAAGGATCTATAAACACGAAGTTTATAGTCATCGACATGTATCTGTGCTGTATTAGATGTCGAGAGAGTCTGCCGCATTAGCCCCACTTACCTTGGAGTTTAGTGCCTTTGACAAAGCAAGCCAAACATCTTCGTAGCCGTAAGTCCAAGCTTGGAAATGAAAAACAGTATCATGCGGATAACGGGACACTTTTTGTAAGAGCTCTTTCAGTCCCTGGGCCTTAGTTTGGAATGGCGTGTCGCCTGTAAAAGACGTATCAAGGTAGATCCTATCGAGGGTCTTGAGGCCTGCTGTAAATTCAATTGCGTTGGGGTTACGAGCCAAAGAATTAACAAACCAGGGCTCACACCGTACATCACCGGTATATAGGATGGACTTCCCATCTCCTTCAATTACTGGAAGAAAATCCCAATTAGAATAATGTAAAGGGACCATGAACCGGAGTAGCTTACAGAACATGACAGAGCCAGGGCAGTGATTCGCATCCAGTAGCGTGACCTGTACATTGCTCCCAGGCCGCAGTTCCAAAACTGTAGGAGTTGCCAATGGGATAGCTTTCTGCGCCGCATTAGAGTTGGGTAATTATATTTCCATTGCGGGGGCTTCATACCAAGACTTTGCTTAGATGCTTGTATGTCAGCTTACGAGCTTCCAGTATCCCCTTGGCATAATTGATTCTGCATGGGTATCTTTCCAACTGTAATAGTATAGCTCGCGTGGCAGGTGAACAGTACACACTGATTGATTTAGTAACTAACAATATGACGGCTCCCAAACAATACTTACAACGGTGATCGTAATTGCTCCAGCCCTGCTAAATGATCGCTATGGACATGGCTGAGGAAGCAAGCTAAAGGCGGACTTCTGTCTGCATGATGACGAAAGAAGTCAACTAGAATCCTGTGTTAGAGGTGGGTTGTTCATTGTGCAATCTGTTTGTTGACTTGCTTCGGATATCTGGAAACTCTGGGACTAGGCCCTTGAATGTCGACATTTTCGAGGCATATCCAGAAGGTAACTGATATTATAATGGTAGTAAAACAAAAGCTCCCTTCACTTATTCCAGCCGGGACGATCGGCAGGATCTTTAATTATAAGAGCTGCACGATTGATTGCTGGCTCGCGTTTGGATGGTGGGTGAGCTGCCAGGCACCGATAATCATCGAGGTACCCGCACTGTGTAGCAGGCAGCAACCTTACCACTACCGGCTCTGCTACAGCAATGGAATACAGTGCACAAGTCCGCTATACTAACGCCCTAACTGGTGTCTAGGCATCCGCTTCAGGCAATCGAGCCAGTGCCAACGGACAAACGACTCTCCGAGTTGACTGTTTGTTACTTTTGCTGTCCAACACACCAACCACGACGAGTACAATTGTCGCCTGCAATGCCCACTCTTTAGTCTATCGGACAAATCGACATCTCACTCGGAAGGCAGCAGATTTAGGGCCCAAAAAAAAAGTTAAATCGCTATCATCAGAACTCGATCCGGTATTTAATCTCACCCCCTTCGTCGGCAATGTTATGCAAATAATCCTCCCACAAACGCCAAGAATAGTCCCATGCAATCTCTATATATTCTCCGATAAATGTTTTCTTATAGAAGCTTAATCGAAATGGATGCGCCAGAGTTCACGATCGCTTCCTGACCTGAAGTCGCTTCGGGTGTGCATCATTAGAATGTTGTCACTAATGACCATATCACCTTTGTCCCAGGAGTGGTAATATGCGACACGTCGATCGTGTAAAACCTCGTCAATGGCCTCGCAAATTTTTGTGCTTCGCGATTGCTCCTGCCCTTCAATGGTCACCACGGTGGCATCGAATTTGGTCTTTGACGCTGGCCATGGCTCGTGATAGCGCAAGCAAGGCTTGCCAGTTGTGGGATGCGGTACAACAAGGGGCAAGCCTTTGAGGACTGTTTGGTCAAATGATGATGTTGAAACTGACCATGTCATCGTGGACATGTCGTCAACAGTCAGCCACTCAGGCAGATGCTTGAAGACGGACCCCGATGACGCAAACAGGGTGAAACCTGTGTCTTTAGGAGACGAGGTAGCACCAACAAAAAATTGAAACCTGGGCCATTGTTAGACTTTGCTGTCCCATCCTTTGCTGGCTTCTGTATTAGACTTACTTTGGAGGCGTGGAAACGAGCTTTTCGACGCCATTTTCGCCTGTCTGTTTGACAGTCTTGAACAGTCCGTCATAATGCCATGGCATCCATTCGGCAGACAGAACGTTGTTCAGACCTCTGGTGTTATCACTTTGGTCCTTCACTTCCAGGATGAGGCCAAATTTCCATGGCAGTGGTTCTCCGAATTCCTTAGCCTTATCCAGGTAAAGATCACGGTTCGTGCTCTTGGCGAAGCCGCGGAGAATGACAGGCGAGTTCATTTCCGACAATGATCGGACTTTTTGAGCATCAACATCCTCAATAGAGAGAGCCTTTGGGCCAGCAGCCGGTTTAATCATCCAGCCACATGGGTATATGGGTGTACAAACAATGCCACCTTTGGCCTCACCCCAAGAAATCAGTTCCGACTTTTCGCGGAAATAGCTTGGCTGGCCATTTTCATAAATGAGCTCAAGAGTGTCGTCTTTCTCGAAGTCACTGCGCATGCCAGTGGTGATGGAGCCATCTAGCTTGTATGCGACAGTGCAATGCCATGGAGTTGTGTAAATCGATGAAGTAGGGAGAGGAGAGATCGAGAGCTTGGTCGCGCCGGTCGATGGATGGATGGATAGTCGAACATGATCCTTGTACTTTTGGCCTACAGCACTCGCAAAGGCCTGCTGAAATTAGAAACTGTCCACACAGATTTATTTGTATCCCACACTTACATCACCGCGGGCCATCATCTCTCTGGCAATGTATTCTATACCGCGCTTGAATTTTGTCTTTGAACGAGCATCATTGACTGGATACACTGTTTGGAGGTCGGTCTCGAGAAACTTGATGTAGCCTCTATATGTAAGGCATACATCTGTGCTCTGGCTTACGACCTTCCAGTCCCAGTCGGGTCTGCTGAAAGTGTTTAAAAGGGCGCGACGAAAATTGGTCGCGTTGGCAACGTAGGTCATTTCGTCGAGAGTGTCGGGCAGCGAGATTGATACTAGATCTCGCAGTCGAGAGAAGGTGATATTTGTGAAACCCTTGTCGATAGCAAGGGCTCGTAGCGCCTCTCCGTAGGCCCAAACATCTTTATCAGGTACTCCTAAAAGGTCTTTCTCTTTGTTAGTTAGTTGAACATTAGATATACACATCAGAGATGCATACCATTATAGACCAGGCCGTCGGAGATGATGGTGAGCTTGGCGCCTGGAGCATATACATCTTGAATGGCTGAGCATAGGCCGTTCATGTGTGCTAGAGCTAGCTCTTCGGCTCGATCCGGGAGTCTGCCGAGAACCTTTGTCAAGGAGTTCGGGGACTTGAAAGGAAATGCGGGAAGACACATGGGTACGGCATCCCTAGACTTGACATGGCTGTAAATGAGGGCTAGAAATTTCAGAGCACCCTCATCAGCCTTCTCAGGTGCATTGTGAGACTTTCTGAGTCTGTATCTATCAATGATACGGAGGATCTTAGAAGCAGTTTCGAGAGCAGGAATATCAATGGCAGCTGAAAAAGAGACTGTAGGAGAGACCACCGGCAGATCTGACGGTGCAATTTCGACAGGTCCCTCCAGTGACTTGGCGGGATACGTGAGCGGAGGAGTTTGCACAACAAGCTCCGGCTCTGGCGTCAATGGCATAGCAGTAGGCATTTTAAAAGGTACAAAAGATGAGACAGAAAGGGAAGAGATGCTGGGAGGAGAACCAAATACCATCTCAGCAGAATACAAGAAGGCAGGGTGGGCTGACGAGAGACTATATAAAACATTGCACAGTCGACAGCATATTAGGACAACCCTGGTCACCAAGAGCCTGACAGCTCATCCACTTCAGAAAGGTAAATCGATGAGATTGTTGCACCGGCGTTTTTCTAGGAATTCTGCCCCGTTCAAGAGTATGGTTCCCTCGCTTGCGAAACCCATTGAAGCATCGGGCCCGCCAGAGGCTGCGGACAAACATGCTATGCAACGCTTGTCATTGGATGATCAACAAATGGAACCTAAGACAAAGACTTTTTTGCTCCTTCCTTTACCAGTTGGTATATGTGAATAGACCAGGGTCGTGATAGGGGTGTCTACGTAGCAATGGGTTGGCCCTTGCTTTAGCGGAAGCTAAAAGCTTTGCGGTACACATTGGTCAGGCAAGCTCTGACAGGGTTTTGGGGGCTAATCGCAAACTCCCGACGGAGAGTGATCCCCCACGCCAGTAAAAGAAGACTTGACTACATTGTTGGGCTCATCAGAGCATAGCAATTCATTAGGTGGAATGTCCTCCAAAGCAAAAACCGAACCCAGATGCGCCGTCGTTTGTTGGGAATACTTTGATCTAATGGTTTGCACAGGTTGGCTCAGGAAACAATACTTCGGACGCGCCGTATTTGTTCATGTGGGCACTAATAACTGCCCCAACTCAGGCATGTTACAGTTGCAATCACGCGAGCTAGCCAGAGGATGATACGCGCATTTGCACGCACTGATCCCACTATACAGCAAACTTACAGTACACGCTGGTTAGGTTGGCGAACTAGCGGCTCTCGTCATCGCACTTTTGCTGATTAGAGGGCGTCTCCGTAGCAAGCCACAAGAAACCCGAGGGACAGGGGTTAAGGGACGAGGGATCACTAGAGCGCGGCAATGTAAATGAATCAATCTGCTATAGCCCATCCCATCAACTGTGCCACTTTCCAATTCTAGGCTCCTTGGCAGCTGCATCTTGGATTATCAATCAACGATGCAAAAAATCCTGCAAACCAAATGGAGCCAGCTCGGCCGTTTTAGCCTCCTGTGCCACGTCCCACCCCGTCAGCGCAACCATGTAACCATCGAGGGTGCTCTTTTGGGGCCGCCACCTTCTGTGAAGGAAATTATCTGCTGGGTGTGCGGTTAAGGTGTTCTGGAAGAAGAGTTTGCGTGAATTTGAAGGTTCTGCATTGCAAATTTGCCGCGGTGTTACCCCGTAATTCACCGGCCAGTTGTGTAAGTGCATTAGCCAAGGCGTGCTGGGCTGAGTAGGCTGGGAACACTCCATGCATGTCCTCGAAGGCATCCCCCAACCCATTGAGAAATTTGTGTCAACTGTTTTTGAAAGAAGAGCCCATAGTGCTGAAATCTCCTGCAACTCAAAGTCTATCATACAAATCAGCCATGCCGTCCGCAGTTGAGAACGTTATCGAGGAGGTTGATGTAGCTATAATTGGAGGTACTCATCTCATCAACTCTTCAAGGCGCGACCTAACGCATGCTAACAGTCAATGATTAGGCGGTCCTACTGGATTGACAACCGGACTGCTTCTTCACAGATTAGGTGTCTCTGTGTCAATAATTGGTATGATTTGACAGAATGTTTCTCAGTTTCGTCAATTTCTCAGGCTAACAGAAAAATGCAGATGCCAAGCCCAAGAGCCTTGAGTTTGGTCGCGCAGATGCATTGAACGCAAGAACGCAACAATATCTCGAAGCAGCCAACTTGTTAGATGAGCTTCTACCCCAAGGCTTGAAGTGCAACAGTAAGAGGCGCTCCTTTCCCTCTTTATTTTTCTATCATCACCGATCTAACGTTAGGAACAGCGAGCTCTACCTTTGGAGATGGGCAATTCATATCACGGCAGAACCAATGGTGGATAAGTCTAGAGCACTGTCTGCACAAGAACTTTTTGATGATTGGCCAGCCAGTGGTTGAGAAGATGCTGAGCGAGAAACTCGGACCCTTTGTACATTACAATGAGTCCGTTGCTATCATTACCGAAAACGACGAAGGGGTCGACATTGTAACGAGCACTGGGCGTACAATTCGCAGCAAGTGGGTTGTTGGTGCAGATGGAGCGCGATCTGCCGTTCGAAAGGCAATTGGAGCAACTTTTACTGGCACCAAGCCAGAAATGCTCTGGGCTGTTCTCGACACCTTCATCGACACAGATTTCCCAGAGTGCCCTGAAATCATTACCTTCCAACTCAACAAGCAGTCGCGAGTGTCTTGGATCCCTCGTGAACGTGGCCTGTGTCGATTTTACGTTCTACTTGATGGCGAGGTAACCCTCGAGCGAGCGCAGCAATCCATCAAAGACCATCTCGCGCCGCATCGCATTGACTTCACCAAGACCGAGTGGTACAGTACTTTCGATGGTAAGTGACGCGCTACAACTATGTGATACATAAATTAACAATAGAGCAGTCAAAGAACGCATTGCTTCCACTTTTATATCGCGAGAAGGCAATGGCCGCATCTTCCTAGGAGGAGACGCTGCACATGTACACTCTGTAAATGGCGGCCAAGGTCTCAATACTGGCATCGCCGATGCTTTCAGCCTTGCATGGCGACTCGCGGCTATTGTAAACAACAAGGATCTGAAGCCGGAATCCGCAGACAAGATTTTGCGCACCTACGACACGGAAAGACGCCAGACTGCCCAGGGAGTCATTGATGTCGCCGCGGCACTTGTTCGCGACACTGTCCATGAAGCCAAGCAGTATGTAGGTACTATTCAAAAGAACGCTGGATACATCACAGGTGCGTAATAGCAACTGCCCATTTTCACAGGGCCCAAAGCTAACTTGGTAACAGGAATGGGTGTTGCTTATAACGAGTTCAAATCGCCTCTAGTTATACCTTCTGAGGTAGGCATCTGGAAAGCAGGGTTCCGCTGCCCTGATGTGCAGCTTACACCCACAGGAGGAAAAGTTAGCAGGTGGTTGTACACTGAGGCAATCTATGGAAAATACCTTGTCTTGGCTATTGGAAATGCCCAACTTGCCGACTTAGGCTTCCACGACCACACATATCGCTTCGACATTGCTTCGGAGAGCATGTCTGCTGCTGGGGCCGAAAGCAGTCACAATACATCTTTCACTGCTGACTGGGTCGATAAAGGAGATTCCTTTGTTGTGTTGGTAAGACCAGACATGTACGTCGCGTATGCGGGCGATGCTGAGGGTGCAAAGGCTCACCTTGGAGAGTTGTTTGGGCAATAAGTAGCTAGCACCGTATGATGGAATGATGGGCTAACCTATATATTCATGTCTATTTCACGCATTTCTATTTTGATTGTGTTTGAGGTGTATCCTACTAGCCAAGTGAATTATAGCTTCTCCCACAGTTATGCAGCTGTAACTTCATCGTGGAGATGGAGCAGGACCCTATCACTCATGTTAGCTAGTACATTCTCTGAGGCCACAGTATACTCACCAGCGGCACGTTGATCGAGGAACGCCACCCAGGCTCTTGCACATGGCACGACTGGCTACATTTTCTGGTGAAACGTCCGCGGTTGATAGAGTCCCATCTCCAAAATCCTTGATCTTGTCCTTGAGAAGCTTGGCGGCCATCATTCTAGAAATACCTTTCCGTCTGTATGGTTCCTAGAGTGATAGTCAGTTTCTAGTTGGCTGTTTGAGGGTTTGTCCCATGCCTACCTCACAGTGTACGCTGATGAGCGAACCCTCTCGTCCTGTTTGACTGTTAGAGAGGAGCCGGCAATGATGTCTGATGACATACCTAAAAACGCCCAAGCAATCGGTGTGCCATCAGATAGTTTAACGAATAAATTTGGCATCGAAAACAACATTTCGCTATAGGTCGTAAGCGACTTCGCTCTTCACGTCGTCAACGGGGCCAACTCACGCAGGACGAGGGATATCTGTGCGTGATACGACAACCTTGCAGTCATCCAATGTCCCTATGCCCCAGTGCATTTCCTCGGGCAAGGTGTTCGTAGTATCAGGGATCTTATCAACGTCAAAAAAGAACTTGTTGTACTCTCCGCTTGGACGTGACTGAATCCTGCCAGGTATCGCCTCCAAAAATGCTTGCGACTTGCCATCCAAGCTTCCCAAAAGAACGGAGCCGTCGTAGTATGTTTTACCATACGATTGGCGAATCTTGATGCATTCTGAGACTAGGGCCTGGAACTGAGAAGCATAATCACCAGCGACGTCACTCTCAGCCGTCGAATAGAGAACCATCTGCGTATCTGGCCCGCCCGAAATGTCCAGATATGTCGCAGTGAAGCTCTTTGGCGAAGATGATAGTTTTCCTTCTGTAGAAGCGAATAGCACTTTCGAATGGCTGGTGCTGCCGCCCGGAAGGGCAGCGAACTGAAGTCTCCGAATCAAGGTGAGAGAGAGCGGGAGGTGGTTGTCCAAGAGCGTATAAAGCTCCTGCGGGGGAGCGTTGAAACATTCCACGGTGGCCATTATGTCGTACTTTTCCTATAGATAAGACGTTTATCCAATTGACGTTGACATCAAGGACTGAAGCTGTTTGTGTTGGATGAGAAACGCCGAAGATGGATGCAGCCCGAGATTCGCAAAGCCCCGCTTCCTAAATTGTAAAGGCGGCGAGATGTCGTACAAGGACACGGATTATGGAGGGATTGAGTCGAATCAAATTGGGGACGACACAGATCACTGCTTAATCGCTCGTGTCACCGCGGCTCAAGATGTGTCCGGAGCAAAGATCGCGCAATTGGGGTTGTTGAGTCTCAACCCGATGTCGCTGAGTGAGTCAGTGGCGGTTTTCGGGATCTTCACGTCAACACCTACAGCCAAGTTTGCAGAATCAACACCATAGGCTTCTCCGTTGTTCAAATGTATTGAAGCACAGCTGAGTCTAATTTGTATTCCATTACCTATTTCACCTCCTGTTTCAGGGCTACTCAAGAATCCACCGCAAGCCTGCCACTAGACGCTGCAGCCAGTCTTTGGACACTGGCAAGTCTGGGCAAGTAGTCCAGAATCCGTGAGGCAACCCCGGGTACACGTCGAGTTTTGTATCCACGCCCTCTTCTTTCAATATCTGTTCAAAAAGCAGCGCCTCGTCGCGGCGGGGATCCCATCCGCATACTGCAAAGTATGCTCGTCGCGCAATACCAGCATGAGAGTCGAACAAGAGCGATGAAATGCGTGGGTCTGTTGGAGATCCGCCATATTTGCCTGTCGCCAGGGCATCAATACCACTGAAAGTGCCTGGTTTCATATTATAGAAAATCAGACTTGTTGGGTGACTTACCAGCGAAATAATCGATTGACTTGCGGGTCAGACCAGGAGCATCGTCAATTTCGTCAACACTCAGAATACGATCGAGGTACTTGGCTGGTCGAGCATCGGGATGACAGAAATTACTGGCCAAAAATACTACGCCAGTTATCTTTGGCGACAGTCCCTCCTGTACTGCAAGATGGGAGATGCCCGACGTAAAGTTACCACCTGCCGATGTGCCTCCAAGAATAAATCCCTTGAGGAGATCGACGTTGAGCTTCTGCTGTCCCTGCTCAGAAGCGATCCAGCGCACCACATCGAATGCATCCGTAAAGCCTACAGGGAACATGTGCTCAGGCGCCAAGCGGTATTCCACACTCACCACCACCACATCAATTTGAGATGCAACAACGCGGCAGGTAGAGTCGTCTGTTTCCAATCCACCAGTCACGTATCCTCCGCCGTGCATGTAGACGAAGAGGGGCAGAGAAGATTTGTAGCTGGTCTTACGGTACCGTCGAATGCAGATGGTGTTCCCATCGCGAATAGGTACGTCAATCTCGTCAATGTCCAGGCCAGCTTGAGGAGTGATAGGGTCATGTGCTCTATTCATGCCATAATTCTTAGTGCCTTCAGGCAAGTTATGAGGAAACTGGCACTGCTGTTAGAACACTATAGCCAGTTAGTGTTCTGTAATTGGACGTACATCAACCCATTGAGGGTCTGGCTTCGCGAGGTGTCGATACTCCGCCATCGCTTGTGATGAATGGGAAAGAATAAACAAGAGTCTGTGGCAGATTGCAGTCTAAAGTCTTCCTTTCAGAGAGCAGGTTGAGTTCGTCTTAAAGGAAACAAGACAGAATCAACTCGTAAAACCGAAAACAGCGGAGGGGGCACAGCGACGAACCCCGCCATAATCCCTGCTAGAACGGCTAGAACGGCCCACTTGAAGCCTACAAATGACTATGATGATGGCCAGAACGGATCTTATCAGATCTTCGAACTGCTGTATTGGGTGTAGCAGCCTCCAGAAGGAGTATTCCGGCCAAGTCATGGGTGTCAATGCTGAGTGAATTAGAGTTAGCAAGTTGGCGTGACGTCTAGGCATCCCTATTGGACTTCCTGGCTGTTACCCCGTCGCCATTCAAGTCATGATCGGCGCAATTGTTTGTCACTCATCAGCTGTCGTCTCAACACCGATTGACACAACACTATACAGTCCCTCCCACTTCACGTCCAGAACTCATGCTTTTGCCCTTATGCAATATCACTTCTATTATAATTTCTTCAGCGCTGTCAAATGTCCACGTGCGGGTGGATACTATCTGCACGGGAAATGAAGTGCGGATGCAACCCAAGCGCTCAGCCGAGTTTCGTAATAAGTTATGCTGGTGCTTATTGTTGTTCCTCTTTCGCCCAGTTTCGCCCTTGAAATCCCACCAAAGCCCGCGCCATCAGGCCATCAGGGCCACTCGGGAGTCATGGCGCGCTCGCGAGAAATTACACTGTCAAAGCTCCCGCTATCTTGCAGCCTCCGCGGTGTTCCTTGGCATCTTCACCCTTCCTGTCTCTTTGACCTTGTCTCTCTTTTTTTTTCTTCAATCCTGCAGATCGGAGCATACCAGTTTTCTTTTCTCTGTCTCCCAAATCGAACCAGGCGACCGCAACTGTCGCATTGTATGTGCACCTGATGGAATCCTCGTCCAACTCTACAAAGCAGGTCGTCCAAGACCTCGAACAAAATGCCCAACGAGTTCCCCGGTCGCGCGAGTCGAATTGGCGTCGCTCAATGGCAGCAAAGGCTTCTAGAATGCGAGGTGGCGGCCCCGGCAGCGTAAAGTATGCCGCAGAACCAATGACTTTTTATCGCGAAAGCACGCCGCCGGGCTCTTCAGGAAACTTTGTAACGCCCCCAGGAACGACCGCGACCCGGCCGCTGGAGGAAACGTACGATTATAGCTACGATAGGGTTGCACCGCCAGCCCCGATTCCCGAGGCGACGATATGTGGCTTCAGCCGGCGCATGTTTTGGATCGCAGTCGCAATTGCCACCTTTCTTGTGCTTGGACTGGGAATTGGAGTTGGAGTTGGAGTGGGTGTGGGAGTTGGAAAACATCATCACAAATCGAAGACGAGCCCTGAAAGTGAAAATAAACCGACGGCGATAGGGACGCCGACTACGACTTCAATGCCAATCACAAGCACTTCTACTACATCTTCACCAACTCCTACTACAACATCCGACCTAGATTTGTCGTGCCCAGCGGCGAACAATACTATATACCATGTGCCGGATTCAAAGGCCAAATTCCGACGCATATGCGGCATTGATTACAGCGGCGTGGATCAAGCGAAGGACATCGCTACTGTTTGGACCAATACAATGCAGGACTGCATGTTCCAGTGCGCAGAATATCCTGGTTGCGCAGCCTGTGGGTGGGGAGTTATAAAAGGCGATCCAGGGAGCGAGCACCGCTGTTGGATGAAGAGCAATTTGAAGGCATCGCACATGGCGAGGCCAGGGTGGGAGTTCGCTATATTAACGTCATGATGATGGGAGGATGGGAGGATGGGGTGATTAATGTTAATGATAATGGGCTATGGGGATGAGCAACGATGCACTCATGGTGGACTTTATACCTTCTTTCAATTTTATTTTCACTGTACATAGATGTCTCTTCGTATATCCTAGATGTAGATTCCTTTTAGACTAATGCGTAATGCTCAAGGCATCAGCCACTATTTAAGCTCAACAGATTCCCACCCATTATCAATCTTGCTGTTGCGGCCTTCCTGCCCTGCCTTTCCCAACTCGAACTCCTTGAGCCATTCTCCAACGAAGTGGACCATCTGCTGTTGAACATCTACGACCTGGGGTGGTGGCAGTCCCTCTTCCTCTGCGCCTTCACGGACGCCGTATTCATCCCAGTGGTGCACACCCCAGTCAATGAGAAGGAAAGGCTCGCTAATGGTGGACTTGCGCGATTGCCAAGGTTGGCCATCAGCGTGAGGAGAGGCTGCTCGCCAAGGATCTTGCTTTCCGTCGATAAAGGCAAGGCGGGAGTGAGAAAAGTTGAAGCCACCATACTTGTTGATGGCGTCGAGATTGGGAGGTGCGGTTAGATTGAAGTGGTGCTTGCATGGCCATGCCACGTAGTCACGAGTAACAGCGCGGGACATGAGGGCCTTCAAGTGTTTAGGAGTACCAGAGCCAGTCATAAAGAAACCGTATCTGTCCCATTATGTTAGCACACGCCTATGGAGGAAAAGTAGCGCTTTTTGTCATGTGTACTTACTCCGTGCAGGTTTGCCAATCCCAGCTCCTCTGCCAACCAGAAGATAGGCTTGGACTTTCAGCCCTTTGACGTTTTGAGTAACAATGCGACTTGCTTAAGCCTTTACATGCGCCTTGATAATCTGACTTGACTCTGTGGCGAGTGTGGCCGACCCAGTTGAGAAACTGAGCCTGCAATTTATCGTCGTTATAACCTGCAGCGGACAGAAAGTGCTTGACCGGATTGACCAGGTGGGCTGTGCTAGCAAACAGCTTCGCATCAGAAGTGATGATTGCACAATATTGAGCCATCTTCGGATTATCCTCTTCAACATCCCAGTTAGTACTTTGTAGACCCATGATTCCAGCGCCAACAGTTTGTCCAAACTCATCGTTTTGCAGCCCGTCCAAGTTAAACAGTTTCTTAAGCTTTTCAATTTCTTCCTCGTTGCCACTGAATAAGGTATGGTCAAGGATGTCAACAAACTTCTCTGTGGCTTCGACACAGCCCTTGGGATAGAATGATTTCACATCCAACAGGTATTGCCAATACTCATCAATAGCCTGTGGAACACCAGATGACGAAATTCCGCCCCAGTAAACATCAGGGTACACCTTTCGAGTTAACGCAGCAATAGCTCCCGCGTATGATCCACCATATATGATCCATGGCGTGCCAGGGGCAGTGAGATTCAGGTGCTCAAGACCTGGGAACTTGATATTCTTGGCGAAATAGGCGTTGTCAGCCAGCGCCTGTTCCACCGACAGGAAGCGGAGGTTCTCCTTGCTGAGATCGTTGAAAGGTTGGCTAGTACCATAGTATCTATGTTCGAGAACCAGTCCTACACCTCCGAGCGGTTTCGTCAAAATTGGAACGATTCCATGGTCAAGGAAAGGTACGCGTCCGTCGCCGGGGAACTCGCCAGCATGCAACACGATAACTGGGCCTCCAGGGCGATAGTTGGAGGCATCTAACCAATACCTCAAATTATACGTATCATCCGAGTGAGGCTCGTATCTTGTGTCGTTGTGAAAGTGATCAATGGGCACTGAGAAGTTGTATGCCTTGATGTGAGGCGAGCTTGGTTTGAAATCGACGTCGAATGCCTTGATTAAACCTGCCTCCTCCAAGAGTCGTGCTGGAACTCCGGCTGGAGTAAAGGCAGCAGCTGAACCTGCCAAGGCTAGCAGAATGCCTCTCATTTTTTTTTGTTTGTTGATATGCCCTTGTTATGAGTCTACCAAATGGATGAAAGGTCCTCCCTGGCTTTGTACGAGAGTGAAGAACAAGCGACAGATGAGTGGCCTGGATGGCAAGAGACAGATAGACGGTGTTCAACGAGTGGGGGTTTGACTAATGGCAACAGACCTCTGCATATTAGTGTTGAGTACTGGTGCGGCAACAGCGACATGCAGTTCCCCGACCACTAAAGCACACCAACTGCCCCGCTATGCAAGCTCCTGTTAGCGCTCCTACAGCGGGCCGTAGCTAAGCCCAGTTGCCCTTTTCAGCGCTCTGAGCCACTAATGATGAGCTCACCAGCCCTCCCCAGGCGACTGTTTCGGGTACGACTTCCATCGAGCCCCGCACGTTCGCTATCGAGCCCTGTCTGTGTCGTTCGCAATGCAAAATGACCTATTGTGGCATTGGATCCCAACAACCAACCCATTCCGGCCTGTCTCTTATCTCAACGACACCGACCTCCCATTCGTTGTGGCGTGTTTACCTCTCATGTTGTCAAATATACTACCAGGACCCATTATCCATATAGAAGACTTCATGAATCAGATTAGCCGCAAGGAAGGCTATTGAAACTTTTATCCTGACAACAATACAAATTCATTCCTAGCTGCTTCATCATTGTAGGCTTTGTATGAGTTTCTTCAGCCTGTGCGCTTCTATAGCTCCATAGGTATCCTCCAGCATCTGCAGTACCTCCTCTGCCTTGATCTCGGGATCCCACCTGTCTGCCCGGACGATAGCATTAGCATCTGCACCACCGACCTCCAAGAACAACTGCACTATACTAGCCCATCTAGACGTTCCATCAGCATCAATGTCGTAGTATTCAATCAAGTTTCTGCGTCGTGAATTCCTGAGATGCTTCAACAATGTATGCCACGGTGTAATGGTCTGTCTCGTGATAAATTCGCTGTACTCGTGATTCACCCCAGGATTGATCCGGCACTCGTTTTCCAACAGCATTCGGACCAAATCGGGGTCCGATTGGGGAAATATAGTTTTCTGTCTCGAACAGAGAAACTCCGTTGCATAGGCTATAAGAGGCGTCGATTCTTCAGACTCGTGCTCTCTCTGCTCGTCCGAAACGCCATTCTCATCCGAACTCTTCCTGGCTCGTAGTTCCTCGCCAACATATGTTGTCATTCCAAATTTAACCGCCAAACACAAAAACGGTTGCCATATTGGAGCGGCTTTCATGCGAACCTCATAAGACCCAAATGCACTTCGTGCCCAATGATCGTACGGATCAGCTTTTTTGTCCGCCCATAACCACGACAGTGTACTATTCAGCTCATTGACGAACTTCCTCTGATAATGATGCGGATCATTTGTGATGTATCTAGCGTGTGTCAAAGCCAGCGCGATGTCTGGCCACCATTCATCAAGACGACGATGATGTTCAATTTCCTCAAGTGGCCTCTTCAAGCGAAAAACGTATGATCGCACAAGACGCAGATGAGCATCAAAATCCACTGAAGAAGCCTTAATGAGTCGAGAGTGCACGCCATCCGCCGTTACCAGCCAATCGCGTACCGTACGATGAATATAAAAGACTCGCTTCTCCGCGGATTTCGAAGCAGATCCTTGACTATGACTGGCGAATCTCGGGCCTCGCATATTCCCTTGGAACTTTCTGGTTTGAAGTCCTAGAAGCCCAGTGAATCTCTCTCGGATCTGTCGAACAGCAAGGTCACACCGGTCTTGAATAAAATCTTCGGTGGATTCTTCAACTTCTATATCGAATAAAAGCTGGTCGTCTGTTTGCAGCAAGGCAAATGCCAACTCCCAAACAGTCAGAGCGTTAGAGGAGTCATCACGTATAAAATCCGCCACAGCTTCTCGCGCCCGGAGTAGTTGATAAAGGTTGGCTGATTCTTCAAGCTGCTCTTGCGTCTGATCTTGAAATAGCAGCTTCGTAAACAACTGATCCAGATCGCTTGGTAAAGAATCCAAGGCATCGTTGAGAGTTTTGCTTTTAGGATTCTTTTGGAAGTTGGCCAGCATTCGCTCAACAGCCAGTCGCACCCACAAGAACACGCCATCCGCCTTGTGTACAGCTGAATTGGTAAGCGCTGTTTGAATAGAAGAATTTTTCTCAAACAATTCGCATACTTCCTTGTCTTCGCGCAGTTTCTCCGATGTATATATTAACATGTCCTTGTAGGTCAGGTCTTGTAGTCTGAGATGCGGAACGGTGTCCTGAAAGGCCTTCTCAAACACCGCCCAAGGCCTAGAAGACAAACACATTTTGATGTAGTAGCGTGAGTCTCCCATGCTTAATTCTTTGAAGAAAGTGATGATTGTATCATGGTCTCCTTCAAACTCATCCAACCCGTCAATAAACAGACAAATACTCATCGTCTTGCTCGCTTCTTGGACGAACAAATGAAAGGCTCCCATGAGCTCCTCCACTGTCCAGTCAATCTTCAGCTGAATCCTTTCCGTTGTAGGCATATGAAGTAGTCGAGCCCACAGGTCAGGAAATATCATCGCAATGTATTCTGGGTAAGCAGCCAAGATCTGGTGGAGAAGCGATCTCAACAACCCAGTCTGTGATCGCTGTTCCCTTGAACCACTTGTCCAGAAGAAGAATCCAGCCAGGCAAATTGACCGCTCCTTCGACCAACACTTCAAAAGCTTCTCTCCAGATTTGTGGCGAAACATGTATTCAATCAAAGTAGATTTGCCTGACCCAGGTTTTCCCGTAATCCAGTAGATCGGACCCAGCTCATCAGTCTGCAACCATTCCCTGATCCTGTTTTCGGATCGTCCTACGACTCTAGGCGCGGACTCATCAAAGACCCAATCAAAGGTAGAGCCATGTGCCTTTTCGACCTCATGCTCCCGATCGTACATACTTTTGTAAAAGAGTGCCTCGAGTATGAAGTCATTCAGCAATCCAACTGGAGCCGTTCGCTTTGGAACTGGAACAACAAGGTTGCCTGGTCCCTTTGGAGAGGCTCCGTTCAGTTTGGATGGTCTTGGTATTCTTTGACTGTTTTTAGCCTGTTCTTTCTGGAGCAGTAATTCGCGCTCATCGTCTTTTTGCTTGTGAATGGCTGCAACCATGTTGGTATCAGCCGTGAAAGCCAGGTTCTGCTCGCATCGTTGTTGCGATGAGCCGTATCTAGTTCAAAGAATCAGCGACAGTTCCTGGTTTGTTGAATTTGACTCACTGCTTATTATCATATTCGGCTTCGAGTCGCACCAAGAGGTCGTCAAGTCTATATTTCAACACTGAGACGTCGACGAGCGACCATACTTTGGCAATCGATTCGGCGCTGACATGGCCGATGACGAGGTCTAGCTTCGTACTCGCCAGTCGATCAAGATGCAGCGTCAAATCCAGTCCAACTTTTGCACAGGCAGCGACAAGAGGACTGGACGAGCCATCCTCAATGAAGCTCGGTGCACGAAGGGCAAGATGCCAAGCATCAGCGGCAAGGTGTGGTGGAAGGGATGAGATAGCCACGTCGTCGCTTTCGTCTTGATGTAGAGCCCAAACGACACGGCAGACTGTTGACGCGACGACGAGAAAATCCCACAATACTGGTTGGTGACAATCAAGCGAAGCTGTTGCCATTTTATAAGCTTGTAATGGCTCTAGCGATGGATATCAATTTCTACGACTATATACTGGTGTGTACGAGTGAAGGCAAGTAGTTGGCAACCCGTGTTGTGTGCTAACGTGATGCGTTTTTGAAGACCTCGTTAAACAATGTAGCGCTACAGAGCAACGGATGATGAAAGAATTAAAGTACAAAGTAAACAAGTCCGCTAGGAAACCTGGTATAATACGAACGCCTCTGCACCGACATGCAATTAACCGCGTACAGCTCGGCGACTTTCGTCTTGCGGTGGCAGGCTACCCGGGATGTTCAGCAACTTATTGAAGAAGCCAACAACTGTCAAAGTTGCCAAGGTTCATTGATCTTAAGTTGGTTAATGGTTGTTATAAGAGATCGCGTGATTGTGAATTCACCAGCATATGTCAAGAACTGTAGTATGGCGTTTGTATCATAAGGGTTTGTAATGGTTTCTTGGTGTTAAATTCAACCATTGGATTCAGTTACGCTGGTTTCGGTCAGTGTAGATAGAAAATCGTAACTGTCCACTTATGTACATGGTGTAAATACTCCATATTAGCTCCATAGCTCAAAACGCCATTTATGTCCCAGCGTGAGCACCATCAATGTACAATTCCTTGCGCCTAAGCAAGGACAAGTTCTTTGTGGCTGCTTGAGCTGCCCTCCTTCTCCTTCTTGTGCTTGAAGATACTCTTAAACATGTCGCTCTGTTGACGCTGCACTTTAGGGCGCATTACTAGCTCCAAATCGTCGCGCGCTCTGCTGCTGCGGGCCTCGATGGCCTTGACCTCTTTTCCTTTGCCTTTGGAAGATCTCACAATCTCTGATTTCGGTCCTGCTCTGACGCTGACCGAACTCGACTTGCTGCTCTTTCGCTCAGGTACCTCGTCATCTGAAAGTCTACTCTTGTGGCCCTTATGTAGCTTCTCCGTCTTGTTTGTCTTTGTGGTCTTGCTAGTCTTACTAGTCTTGCTGGTTTTCGAAGTCTTACTCGTTCGATGGGTCTTGTCGCTTCTGTGAGATCGAACATCGAAGGCATCATCTCTGTTTTCCCTGGCATCTGCCCGGGTGGCTCGGTCAGCCTCGGGTGTGATGAGCTCCAAGTCAGCACTTTCATTGTCTCCGAGTGGTTCGATCCCACGGCGCCATGACTCAATTACACTCAGTTCATCATCTAGAACAAGTGCTTCGTCGTAGCTATTGGCGTATGCACTCTGTGTTCGAAGAGGTGCTGGTCTCGACATAGGTACACCTTGGTAAGCCAAAGCCTCTCTGGCTGCCTGCTGCTCCTTGACTTGTTTGACAATCTTCCATCCTCCAAACATAACCACTGTGATACCTACAGCAACGCCAGTTCCGATGAGGAATTGTGGAGAGGCCAGTAGCGAGAAGACGGCTGGCGAGCCGCCCTTCAACAGGCTTAAGACTGCAGGTGACATCTTGGCAACCACTTTAGACAGCTCACCCAATGTAAGAGCAACGGCGGCAGCCGACTCAGGCTTTTCTTGAAGGTGTTTAATCATTGAGGTAGCTGAATGCTGAACACAATGGGCTTCATCTAATAGCATTTCAACTTTGCGCACCAGCGTTTTGGCGGAGTCTTCGTTTTGGCGCGCGGGATCCAAGTCAACTCGGAATGCTAGGTCTGGGGGGATTTCGCCGTATGCGAGGTTCATATCGATTTCCTTTGATTTACGAGCGACTTGAAGCTCCGACTCTGACCTTCGTCTCGGAACGATTTCCGTTCTCCGATCACTCCTGGGGCCGACGACTGTCAGGTCCATATGTGATTGGCCCCATGGTAGCGTTTCAGCATAAGGCGTGCGATATTGTGCAGGTGCTTTTGAGGGTTTGGTGCTAGAAGCCTCGCTCAGCGTCTTGAGGTTCTTTTCCGTCAACGCAACCGAGCGTGTCTTTGTGCTCCCCTCTCCAAGATGATGTCTTGAGTGCGAACTTTTGTGATGTCGGTGAGAGTGGCTCCGTCTTGAACTCGCTACGCTTTGTGTATAGTCGTAGGATCGACGTCTCGGCTCCCAATCACGTTGATCAGCATCTTCGTATTCTTGATGACGGCTTTTCGTTCGTCCATGGCTTTGTGGATAATACTGGTCTTCCTCGTCACTCTCGCCGTAGTACTCTGTGTGGTGTTGCGTGCTACGTGAGGGGGTGAATGTCTGGGCACGTTGGAGGGATCGCTCGTTCTTTATCTGAGCTTTCTTTTCCCGATAGGAAGCTTTGGCTTCCTTGAATATCGAAACAAGTTGCTTGCCCTGTAAAATAACGCCATATCAGTAAACAGAACCATGCATTAGGGCATCGCAGCAGCGACGCAGCTCGTTCAAAGGAAGGCTATCGATGATCGATGCAAGGCGGGGCATATCCCAAGGGTTGGGCTTACAGTGCTGATAATCTTGCCCGAGTTATTGACAATGGTAATGGTCTGTTCGAGGGGCATTTTGGAAGACCTTGAAGGTGTACTTTATTAGCTCGACACTTTGCACTAGGCAAAGCGTCTGCTCTGCGGAAGATACACAAGCCAGGCGACTTCTGCGTGAGCGCAAAACAGAAGAGCTGTTTATGAGCGATGGTTTCCGAATTCAAAGAGAGGTTGGGGTCGTCAAGCGGGAAGCTGCGGGTCGGGGGAGCTGAGGCCACTAAAAGGTCCTTCAGTCGGGTCGGTGAGGATCGCCCCAGGGTCGGAAGTCCCTTAACAGGTCGTGCTGGTCCACTGTAGCGTCCACGACTGGGTCACAGAGTCCACTGAAGACAAATGATCGAGAGGCAGACCGCCAAAATGACGAGAAGGAAATCCTTGGTTGGCAACGGTAGAACAGGAGAGAAATTGCGCGAGTAAAATACTAGTGCAAACAATAAAATAGGGAGCAAAAATAATCATCAATCATCTTTGTCATATGCCAGCAACGTGGAACGCTCGGCTCGCTGATGATACATAGAAATGCTGCCTTGCGACCCAAAGCTGTAAAGTGGCCCAAGAGTGTATACAACACAGGCACCGCATCAGTGAGGGCGCCAACGCACAGCTTGCATCGCTAGCCAGTCACATTCGATGCCGGACCGGGCTAATCGCTATGCAGTACCTAAACTAGAACCCAAGCTAAGGGAAACACATGCGCTATTACGCCACCAAGAGACCAAGGAGACTCCGCCTCACATATGCACCTGAAAACAAGTCCCGCGTTCCGGCCAGCTCCCGATTGGCCTGTACGGTTAGGCGCTGGTGCATAGTTTTCTCGTACTCCATTTCACTGTAAGGGATGGTTATCAAATTGACCATGCATTACAGCAGCGCAGCGGCAAGGACTCGACATGCCGCTGCCCCAGCCAAGGACGCCATGACTGTGTCACTGTGACAGGTGACAGCTTAGCAAGCTCCATCTCGGCTTTTTCATTGGTTGCCCATGCTACGCGCCTGCAGTACTGCGCTGTGTTTTATGCTGCCTAAATTGCAAGATAGTGACAACTCAAGCCGTTGGGTTTGAGGAGCGACAATGCCTGTATTATCCGCCATGCAGTCATGCTCACATCGCCCAAGGGCTGGGTCTCGAGATCAGATAGTCGATGGTCCCGGTGGCAGCACAGTGCGTGGGCAAGTTCAATGGACAGGTAGGTTGTAACTTGATTGTATTGAACTTCATAAAAGACCAGCCGCTATTGTAATGTAGATGCACCTTGACTCCGATACCAGTGATATATCCATGCATAAGTGACAAGAGAAAACCCTCAAAAAACCACACCTCGCTATAATTTATCCATCTTACATGTTGGAACCAGAACCCTCCATCTGTCCAACACCACTAAAGTTTAGCTTGCCAGAGACAGCCTTCGCCTTGTGTCTAGGCACCACCTTCGCCTTGTCCTGGACAACCTCGTCCTGGCTCAAGCCCATCTTCTCCTGAGACAGTCCCATCGACTTGAGGAACTGCACGGTCTCGCTCCACTCATGCGCAGCTCGGGCTTTGGACCAGTGAAGCTCGTCACCCATAATCTCAATGACGCGAGGCAAAGCAAGCAAGGCGCTGTCGACATCCAAGAAAGCCAGACGAGTACGACGAGCGATCAGATCGGCAGCAGTGCAGGCGGCTTCAGAGCGAACACCATATCGAACTTCGGCTTCAGTGAAAGGGTGCGTGGGGATCAAGCGAGTAATCTGTTCCTTGGGAGCTGACAGTAGAGACCAGGCGCGGTCTCCATAGTTGGTGGCGAGGTGGTGAGCAATGTCGGAATCGACCTTGTGGTACTCCATAAGCTGAGACTTGAGAGCCTTGGAGAATCCATGAGCACCGGCCAAGACAACCTGGCGAGTGAAACACTTTCCGTTGGTCTCAATACCGAGAGCGCCAGCACCGCTAATGTCGGGCAAGATTTCGGACTTGGTGGTGAGGTTAAAGGTCTTGATAGCGTCGTCGACAGCATCCTCAGCCATTTGACGGTAAGTGGTCCACTTGCCACCGGCGCAAGTGAGCAGGCCAGAGGGAGAAACGGTAACAAGATGGCTTCGGACGAGAGATTCGGTGTTCTTGGCATTCGGGTCCTTGACGAGGGGGCGAATACCTGACCAGGTGGCGAGAATATCGGAACGAGTGAGAACGGAGTCAGGCTTCAGCAGCTTGCTGACTTCCTGTAAGATGAAATCGACATCGTCGTCACGAGCGACGGGCTGGCGTTCAACATCGCAGGCGTTGTCAGTGGTACCAGCAAGAGTGAATCCCTGCCAAGGCAAAACAAATACGACTCGACCATCAGAAGTAGCAGCATCGAGCATGCCCATACCGTTAGGGCAAACATCTCCAGGAAGAACAATATGTGCACCAGAGGCAGGAGCAATCATAGCCTTGCGAGAAGGATCATCCATGCGCTCAACAGCATCCGTGAATGGACCAGTAGCATTGATGACACCTTTAGCTCTGACGCGGAACTCCTTGCCCGCACCGCTGCCATTATCAACAGAGTCGAGAACATCGCGAACCTTGGCGCCGCATATTTTACCCTCGGCGTCCTTTTCCAATCCAGTGACTTCGACATGGTTGATGACTGTGGCTCCGTATAGAGATGCAGTCAGGGCCAGGGAAACATTCATGCGGGAATCGTTATGTTGTCCATCGTAGTAAACTAGAGCGCCAACCAGGTTATCGGAGCGCAACAGTGGGAAAGCAGCGAGGGCCTTGCTGCGGCTCATAAAGTAAGACTTCTCTAGGCCCTGTTCGCCAGCAAGCATGTCGTAGGCCTTGGTGCCAGCCCACATGTAGGGAGCTTGCCACCAGTGCTCCAGAGGCAACAGGATAGGTAGGGAGTGAGACAAATGAGGAGCGATGTCGAGGAAAGTTTTGCGCTCGTGAAGAGCTTCCATTACCAGTTGAAGTTGAGAGTAATCGGCATTCCAGACGGCTTTTTCGAGGTATCGAACGCCGCCGTGGACGAGCTTGGTGCTCTTGGAGCTGGTGCCAGCAGAGAAGTCATCACGCTCAACCAAGGCGACCTTGAGACCACGAGTGACAGCATCCAAAGCAATACCAGTTCCAGTCGCACCGCCTCCAACAATCAGCAAATCGTATTCCTCGGTGGTGTCTTCGGCACCATGGCGTCGTAGCTCGGCGAGGTTCTCGGCGCGGCTCTTAACGCTCTGGAAAGCAGGAGGGACAATTCGGCCCTTGTCGTTGCGCTTGATGGGTACCATGGGCGTCTCAAAAGGTGACGTAGTTTGTTTGCGAACCTGAAGGTAAACGGCACCGCCAGTGGCTACGGCGGCCAAGCCGATGAGAGGCTTTCTCAAACTCCTAAACGTTTGCGACATTTTCGAGTTTTGTTGTGTGAGGTGACGCTGATGGCCAGAACGGGAAGTGACTTGAAGAGAAAGAAAAGTATCCAACCTATATGTAAATCGGAAACAGTATTGAAGTTATATCCCTATGTCGTTGAAAATCTTCCTCTGTGGATAACTTCGGGAGGAAAGCCACGTTTACCGAGCAAGGCGATAACTAAAGTAAGAAAATGAACAAAAAATGCAAGGTCAATGGAAAAACCAAGAACGGGAATTACAAGAAAAGGGATCGGAAAATAAGGGTCACACGTAAGGAAGCGAGCAAGAAAGGTAATCTAGCATAATCCGAGACGTGCCCAAACACCAGCAAACTAGCCCACGTGCGAAGAAACCGTGAAACCCGCGTGAATGACTACAATCATTTGCTTCTGCGTATCATTGTGCTTTTCTCACAAAGAATGGAGCTTTGCCATGGGTGACATCATTTTGGTTCCAGAAACCCAAATCCCACCAATCCCTTTGCTGCGTCGATATTGCTGTTGCGAACCATCTGTACGGGAAATATTTCCATATTAGCTTTGGTGGGTGCAGCGACGGATGGTAATTCGGGATTTGCGATACCGAACTCTCGGAGTTCTACCGCAATACTTCATGGAAGTCTCGGTATCATTTCGGGTCGCTGATTTGTAGTGGATAGGGCCCCTGGCAAGCGCGGTGGGCCTCGGTGGGCCTCGGTGGACCGTTACCTGTGTCGGTGTGCATTCGGTATTTGCGTCCCGAAATCTCGACGGCTTCCAGAGCCGGAGACTTCAGGGCAGAAATGCGTGAACCGTGACCATATGAAACCCATCGTACCACGGTAAATCTGATACTGTGGATGATTGCAATGCTGGATAATTGATAATAGCCGTCCCTCCATTACGATAGTCGCAGTGTTGGTTAGCAGCTGTGGGCGGCAAGCAATTGTTGCACGAGATTTTAATCTGATGTGATTGAGATCGCCTATCAGAGCAACAAACACCAGCATAGAGTCGCAGCACAAAGCATTATTTATCATTTACAAACATTTAGCAAAAGAAAAGAAAAAAAAAAACCCATGAAAAAGTCGAAATAACTGCAGCAAGGCGTCTTCAATGTTGTGAAGCCGTCGAAGCATTCAGCCTGCATCGGTCAAACAGACCCATCTCAACCACCAATCTATTGATGCAAGACATTCTCGCCTAAAGTAGCCTCGAACAGAGTAAGAACTGTTATAAACGCACCCCCCCACTAATACCATGCCAGCGACCACTCAACACTGGTCCAGAGACGCTGTGCTCTCCAGTGTGTCGAAGTCACGGTGCCACCGGGCCTAAAACTCATGCCTTTCAGGCAGTTTGCCACTGCAATGACCCGAGCCTCGCGTGTAATGCCTTGATTTGACTGATTTTCTCCAGCGGAAAATACAGGACACCATTCGCGCGCTACTGCCTGTCAGGAGCCCCGGCTTACACTGGAGAATGTGGCTCAGTCCTTAGAAATATGGACCATAGTTCGACAGCCCCAGAACACAACCTCTGCACGTCACACGACTTTCGGCTTCAACGGTCGTCTGTTAACTGATGAACTCCACTGTCGTCGCTATACCAGATCTTAATAGCTACAGGCTGCTTTTATTCTATGAGAATGCAATTGAATATAATAGAACTGGCATTGTATGTTGGCTGCAGCAATTGGCTTCGATTGACTGTCCTAGTCAAAGTTTCAAGCATCATCGCAAGGATTGCTGTGTGTCAGTGCCTTGTTTTTGTTCCTTTTTGCACCAGTGGCTTTTTTTCTGTAGTATTTGGATGCCACTGGCGTCACATGCTTACTATCCTGTACTACTAAGGTGCGCCAGCTAGAGGAGCTTGGAGCGCCATGGCTAATGTCGCCGGCCCTTTCGTCACTCCTGGTGGCTGGTGGCTCACCCCGTTACAGCGAGGCCTGAGCATCCTGTTCACTAGTGGCCACATCAAATCTCGTTTGTCTCAAGCCCTAAACTTTAAATCGTGACTCCTTGAGTTAGTTCACTGAAGGTAGTTATATAACAGCAAAATCAAGTATAAATAGAAGTTATATCATTGAATAGTATCATGGAACTAGACCTAGGCCCTCCCTTAGTTTACCTGTGACAGCAAATCGGCAAGCCATGATAAGTAATCCTATTTAGCGCTCGTGCGAATCCCGAACCCCATATAAGTACAGAACAATGAACGCCCAAAGCAAATACCATGAAATCGTCAAGTGGTTTGCATCAAAACCTCAGCAAATAAGCCATATGCTCACGCCCAATCGCTAACAAGCTGCATGTCGTTTTCGCCTCCATAACACCGAATGTTTCTGTCCACAAAATATGTAGTTGCATGAGACAGGAGTATTCGGCTCAAAAATCAAAACACCTCACAAGAAGCCTTACACCTTGCCCTCGACTGACTTCTGGTACGTGTTGGACCAGACCTCGCGGCGGGGGTTGAAAAGGCGCTTCAATCCCAAAATAGGGCTGTTGATGGGGCTATCACCAGTGTAAATGAAGACGTCGTATAGGAAGCCACCAAAGGCAGTACCCATGAAGGGAGCGACCATAGGAACCTGTCAAGGCAGGTTAGTATTGAAGAAAAAAAAGCTAGTATTAGCGTATAAGAACTAACCCAGAAGTAATAGTCTCCAGCAGAGAAAACTTCATGACCATAGCCTATCATGTAAGTGACAAGTCGAGGGCCAAAGTCACGAGCCAAGTTGATGGCGTAACCAGTTTCCCAGCCGAAGCAAGCACCGATACCAAAGATGAGGAAGAAGAGGGCGAACGGAAGCATCTTGCCAGTTCCCCAATTGTCATCATCAACCAAAGCAAAAATGACGAACTGCAAAACTGAGCTAGCGAAAAACTCAGAGAAGAACATGCCCGTTTTGGTCATGAATTCGGCAGGATAGGTGCAGAAAACGCCCGCGGTAGCCGTGGCGCCAGTGACGGTACGGATACCGGCACCACCCTCGAAGTTGTCGATTGCGGACTTGTAGTTGCCATAAATGATAGCAGCACCAGCCATGGCACCGAGAAGCTGGGCAAGTAGGTAAACGGGGAACTTTCTCCAAGGGTGGCCACGGTAGAGGCAGTTGGCGAACGTCACGGCAGGGTTCATATGCCCACCCGACTTTGAGGAAACGAAAAAGCCAAACATGACTCCCAGACTACAAAGCTGTTAGCTGTCACTCCAAAGCTATTTAATAAAGGTACAGCAAATCTTACCCCCAGCCCCAAGAGATACTTTGGTAGTCACCCTTCTTGTTTTCACTGAGGACAACTTGGGCGACGACGCCGTCACCGAAGAGAATGAGAGTCATGGTGCCCAAGAATTCAGAGAAGGCATCTTGCCACAAGGTTCGAACTTTGCTCCAAGCGAGATCATCCTGCTCTTGAACAGGTGGGAGCGGCGCTGGAGCATGATCCGAGTGTGAGGAAGAGGAAGCCATCTCGACCTTTTGTAGAACAACAGCTTTGTCGAGTGACGACACAGAGATGGTGTCCTGTATAATGGGTTGGGACATTGGATACAAAGACCAGGTAATAGTCTTTGCTGTAACGGAGGAGATGTAGATAAATGTATGGAGAAGTGGTGCAATGGAGCGGACGATTCGGATACGACTCCACGGGGAAGAGGCGACTAATATGCTCTTTCCTGTTTCCTTGCTTGTTCCACGTGGCGGAGAGACGGTTGAAGAGAACCCCACACACGGTGATTGATTTTTAACAAGAAAGGATGAAGAGGACGAAATGGCGGAGGAGGGGTGGCTGGCGATGAGACGCTGATCTGGGGGACAGGGTTTTTTCTGGGAGGCAACAGTACTAGAGAGAGTGACAGCTTCGCTCTACTTCGGGGCGTGCGAAGCTTTGTCGCCGGTGGCCTCGGTCGATGGTGGACCGTTCGTTTTTGACAACAGGGCTTACCAGCATGGGCTTCGACGCTTGGGGAAAGGAAAAAATGTAAACGAGGCGCCAACACAATGCGGGTTAGTGGCCTCGCGGGGGGGGGGGGGGGGGGGGGCAGAAATGCAAAGCGGGCTCCGTGATGGTCCAGACTCAAGCACCGTTGAAGGCTATGAGAACTGTAAATGGAGCCTTTCCCTGTATAGCTGCGAGCCAAAGAAAGAGACCTGGCCAGAACGCAAGCTACGGGGCTTGTGCTGTGTTCAGATGGAATGCTTGTGGGAGACAGAGGACCACAATTGGGGGTTATTGGCAAAGGACGAATGCGATGACGATTGATAAATGGGAACTATCAGGTATTTCGCACCTGCCGAAAAGTCAAGTGCGTAATGAAACGAAGGAAGGTGCAGAGCGAGAGAGGGACAATATCCGCTGTTACGGAAGTTACGGTGGTAGCTGGGGACGAAGATGGCCGCTGTGGGCGAATGGAAACGCCAGGGGCCCCCGTATGCAGGCGCTGAACAATTCTTTTCCCCAGTACGTAACGGGGACAAGAAATGTAGCACATCGCTAAAACGGCAGTAAATTAATTACTCGTTGCAGTGTGTATGGCATACTCAGCGAGTGGCCACACGACTCGGACAAGTCCGCCCGTAGTGCGACACCCAAAGCTTCGATTGTGACAATTACACCGAGCAAAAAGCCTGCCCCAGTCAGCCACAATTCGAGAAGAAGTGGCAGAAGGCGATCGCTAACCCATGTCTAATCCCTCCAACGGTAATTCAGCAGGTTGATCACACACGCCACCCCCGCTAAGTCATATAATTATAACGACCGGACTGCGCCCCAAGAATAGCGACTAGTTATTGGCGGTTTTACTTGGCTCTTGGAAGCTAGACAAAACCCGAGCAGCCAGAGGGGAAGAGGAAAGCGAGCTAACAATAATTGAGCGGCAACATGTCATGCGGACAACAGTGCTGCAGTAACAGAAGAGAGAAAGGAGCAGCGCAAACGCCACTATGAGCTAAGTGCAGACAAAAGTCAAAATTTGGTGTAGCTTATTACAGGGCCAGCCAAAGCTAAAAACTGCTGCCTACATGTAACCACAGCTGGCTCGGGTAAGGCGCCAAGCCTGGTTCTCCCCTAGCCTGCTTGCGCCATGGGCAGATGTCTCGTTCCATATCGATTTTTTTTTCAGCACCACATGGTCACTGTAAATGTCCAACGGTGGAGAGTTGCCAAATTTTTGTCGCGGCTCGATTCCCACTGAGCGAGATGAACTCCACTAAACAAAATTATTGGGTCACGGCTTTTAGCTGCTGTTGTCGCTGGTCGATGGGAAAAGTCCGGTTCCGTTATGGAAAAATTCCATGTCCATCTGTGTTCGGTTCTGGGTCACCGAGACTAAAATCGGCGACAGGCGGCTTGCAGGGACTGGAAAAAATTGGAGTACTGTAAGAACGATTAATCAGCCAGAAGACCACATTTCTGTAGCGACTGAGAATGGTAGCAGGGTCTGGCTACTGCCTGTGCATACATGGTGCTGTGCTTTTTGACAAAATGTCACAATTTCCCCCATAATGTTGTAGGTCGGATGTTTACTCCAAATTAGAAACAAATTAATTAAAAACTCGATCAGACGAACGGTCGATCAATTAGAAGCGCAGACACCCGTTGGTCGAGGTTGTCAGCAGCTCAACGCCTGTGCTTGATCAAACTAATGCGTCGGACTTGCGACCCGAAATTGGAGTAGCGTCCGCAACAATGCAAGCAGCGGTGGTGAGCGAATTGACATGTGCGTTCGGTGTTGAATCCCCGAGAGCTCGGGTTACTTCTCATGTATCGTCCCGCAGTCTGTCACCAACACGGAAAAAGTAAATGGGGCAGTTAACAATCATCTCCATTGTCAAGCTGGCATAGCTCGCCGTTTACACTAGATTCGACTATTATATTTGACTCGGGACAGCCACCGAAGGGCTAAATGGACCCTTGGAAACAATTCTTATTATTCGTTTAAATGAACCGCCCAGCGCCACCGAGACCCTCCACTTGAGGACAACTGCATGAGCACTCATGATTCAGCCACTGTTCCGGGTCTAACGGGCACGGAACAGAAATACTGGAGAGTTCAAGGTAAATAAAAATTCAATTGAACATGTGCCTTGTCAAGTTTGAAACGAAGCCGCGGCTCAATACTCTCTGCAGCAGGGCAATAGACCGCCCGGATGATGCTCGCAATGGCTTCATTGGCCCCCAAATGAACACTCAAATTATACCAACTTGAAAAGAGGCGCCTTTACCCTGCGTGGAGGCGGCGTAGCTAACACACTTTTGGTATTGATTGCCTATAGTAAGCTGTAGGCTGTTTGGAGAGCACTGTAGCGCGCACCCCAATTATGAGGGGTAGCTACTAAGTCTTTCTATAACGCTGCACTCGCTACACGCGGGGCCAAGCGAAGAGTCTCTGTATTGGCAATGCAGAAACTTGACGTAATGTGTTTCCGTCTCCATCTAGATTCCTTGAATCAGTGCAATGCTGCGATGGTACCGTACCAGCAATGGGTCGTCATAATTAAATGGCAATTTTCTCCTTGTCCGTACTCCGGAGGCTGGCGCGCCCCATGGCTGGAAGCGACGGACGCCACCACGACCAGTAAGCACTCGCTATATGTAGTCCTGCAGTAGGAACCACCGTTTTTTCTGGAGCTGCTACCCCATGGAGGAGCCTACCTTAGCACGCTTAGCTGGGGGGGCTGCTCCCTGTGACCCCCTGGGGCTGGACCTGGACCTTGCTCTAGGCTAATACAGCGCACTTACTGCTCGGCCTGTTGCGTCAGTCCTCCACATGCTGGACGCAACGAACTCTCCCACGAGGCTACAAGTATTTTTGGGAAATCCCCCCCAGACTTTACTCTTTACTTCTCCATTCCTTACGCCAGCTCCTCCATCTTCTCTTCATCTATCTGTCCCCTTATCAGACTTCTGGTAATAAGTCAATCAGAGACCAAACCATCGCTCTCGTCCTTGAATTCAATCTTCACTTTTGAATGCTATCCAATCTCGTTTCTCGTACTGTTCAGAAAGCTCGCGATACCATGTCTCCCGCTTCTCCTTCCTTCGTTGGTGCCATTGACCAGGGCACAACCAGCACCCGTTTCTTGATCTTCAACACCAGCGGTGAAGTTGTTGCGCTGCACCAGATTGAGTTCAAGCAAATCTATCCTCAGCCAGGGTGAGTTACAGTGCCCCCCGTAGCTGCGTTGTCGCTACGCGGTTTATCTTCCCCCTCATCGTGACCCCGCCCCCGCTATTTGGGACCTCCGAAGCTGCAGCGTCGACGACCCGAATGACAATACAGCGCATCATTTTACAAACCAATCATTTCATTGGACTGACGGAAAATTTTCTAGATGGCATGAGCATGATCCCGAAGAGCTTGTGAGCTCCGTCGAGCAGTGTGTTGACGGTGCTGTCAAGGACTTCGAGACCCAGGGCCACTCCCGCTCTCAGATTGCCGCTGTGGGCATCACCAACCAGAGAGAAACCACCATTGTTTGGGACAAGACTACTGGCAAAGCACTTCACAATGCTATTGTCTGGACGGATACTCGCTCTCAGGAGCTTGTACGTCGTCTCAAGAACCGCCTTGGGGCAAAGGAGCTGACCTCTCGCTGTGGTCTCCCCCTCTCTACCTACCCCTCCGTCAGCAAGCTCCTCTGGCTGTTGGAGAACAATAAGGCTGTCAAGGATGCCTATGAGCGTGGTGTTCTCGCTTTCGGTACCGTCGATACTTGGTTAGCCTACAAGCTCAACGGTGGCCCCAACCGCAACGTCTACGTCTCCGACCCCAGTAACGCTGCTCGCACCATGTTCATGAACCTCGAGACGCTTGACTACGATAACGAACTCATTGATTGGTTCCGTATTGATCGCAACAAGATTCTTCTCCCCAAGATTGTGCGCTCCTCCGACCCTGAAGCTTATGGTACTCTTGCCGGTACGACTCTCAAGGGCATCAAGATCACTGGCTGTCTCGGCGATCAATCCGCCGCTCTCGTTGGCCAAAAGGGGTTCACTCCTGGCCTTGCCAAGAACACATACGGCACAGGTTGCTTCCTTCTGTACAATGTTGGACCCAAGCCCGTTATCTCAACCCATGGTCTGTTGACCACTGTTGCTTTCGACTTTGGCCCTGGCAAGACTATGTACGCTCTCGAGGGCAGCATTGCTGTTGCTGGTTCCAGTATTAAATTTCTCGTGAACAACTTGGGTTTTATCGAGAACTCTACCAAGCTCAGTGCTCTCGCCGAGACTGTTGAGGACAACGGTGGTGTTACCTTCGTTACTGCCTTCAGCGGTCTGTTCGCTCCTTACTGGGTCGACGACGCCCGTGGCACTATCTTCGGCATTACTGCATACACACAAAAGGGTCATATCGCCCGTGCTACTCTTGAGGCAACTTGCTTCCAGACCAAGGCTATCTTGTCGTCTATGGAGAAGGATAGCGGTCAGCGTCTGACCGAGCTCGCCGTCGATGGTGGCATGTGCAACTCTGACCTGATCATGCAGACGCAGTCCGACCTTATTGGCATTCCCGTCAACCGCCCTTCCATGCGCGAGACCACGGCTCTTGGTGCCGCAATCGCTGCTGGTATGGCTGTCGGTGTCTGGGAGACCTTTGATGACTTGAAGGACGTCAACACTGAGGGACGCAGCGTCTTCAAACCCAAGATCACTGCTCAAGTCGCTACCAAGCGCTTCAGCCAGTGGGAGAAGGCCGTGGAGATGAGCAAGGGCTGGGCCAACTAAAACTCTGTTGCACTGCCTCTCAATTTGCAACTTGCATCGTCTTTGAAAGCCTTTTCATGATTTTTATTTAAAGCCGCATTGTCATCGGGCAACAAGGGCGCCAAGAGGTCCGCGGTAGCGCAGAACTTTATGTATGATACACACTGGATGGATTACAGTTTAGCTAGAGTTTTTGGTTTTGGTTTTTCGTCGTTTTGGCGCATAAATGATGATTACAATGATGGTGTATTTTGAAACCAGCGCGGTCCGAGGATGCTCCGTTGTGAGTTGAAACGAAACTTGGTATAATTGTTACAAACAAGGACAACGAGCCGCACATCCTGCGGGAAATGTTCAAGATTGATCTACAATGTATACTATCCTGTAATGTTTTCGCCTGTGTCATGTAACATACCTGTCTGGGTTGTGAGGGACTTTTTTTATTATTCCAATGCATTGATGCTTCGTTATTGCCCGAACCATGACTGGATACGAGAAGAGGAGCAATGCACATCTCAACAGAAATCATAAAATCCGAGTGGCAAGGCAAGGATGAGCTACATGCAGCCAGTCTCGGAGGCTGATATCCTTTTCGGGCCGTTGGCCTGACTGGTCACAGGGTGACCGGGGCGTTCAGCATCGCGGCTGCAGGGGATGAGATGAAAATGGTCTCATGCATACAGTGCTAGTACAGCTGGGCTTGCGTGTTTGTTGCGTTTACTGCTATTGACAGCTCAGTAATTGAAGTTTTTGGGGCGCAATTAACGAAGCTCGAGCACGCTCATTTCAGAGTACGGCCGCGTTCGCCTTATACCACTGGTTATGGCCCAGATCGACGGATGTATCTACAAAGTAAATTAATAAAAGGAGACAATTAATATTGATGAATGGGGAGGGACGGTGCCTGAACAATCCACCCCCGCGTTTTCAAGCTGAGACCAAAAAGCCACTCGTCATTTCATGAGATAACGAGGGGAAGGCCCTGCAAAACCAGCGTGTATGTGTGGTCGAGTTCCAGGGTGAAGCATCTAGACTAGTGTTCATTTAGTGCACGGAGAGAGTGAGCAGATTGAGCACCGAGCTCCAGCGCGTTCTCCAAGGGTGGTTGGGGAACTAGCATGGCTGGCATGGCTGGCATGAGCATGGCGGGACGATTGGTGTGTTGTGCTGGTGGTGGAGCAACAGCAAAATCGGCTGGATGGGGGCGGCGGCCAAGTCAATCCAAAGTTTTCTAGTTGTTGGTGGTCAGTGTTCTCTGCGCGTTCCACGGGAGCCGCTGTAGGGGCTAGTGCTGCGCTGTAACGCTTGGCTGTATGTGCTGTAATTCTAGGTGCCTGTAGTTGGCCACTTGCCACCCATCCACCACGCACCCGCTCTTTGCAGTTGTAGTCGGTGCTTATGGTACTGCAAGGTACCTGCTAGCCTGACGCCATAGGCGGTGCGTGTGCCTGCGGCTTTTTCCCTGTCCTTCTTTCCTTCCCGTCCCTTTCCCCCTCATCGGTCCGTAGTCCACTGCACACTGCGAAGTTAACAGCCTCTATTAGTGGAAACGCCTGCGCGACAGAACCCACTAAAGCCACTGAAGAAATTGGACCTGACGCCTGCCAATTGGCCACTAAAGCGGATACACTGTAATTCGGATACCGCTTTGAGCCTAACGAAAAAGAGCACACGCAACAAAACGACTCGAGTCCTGTTTCTTTTCGGGGTTTGATTTTGCGACCTGCATGAACTAGCAAAGCCCGAACTACTCCCGCTACCCATCCCACGTTCATGCCTTGCCATTAGCTGGTAAATACCTTGCCATTAGCTATCGCAAGTTACCAGTGCTTGCTCTTCTCACGTATTGCATGGTACTATACTGATCAGTACGGTGTACAATAAGGTCGTTTGCCTTCCAAGTTTGGCCTTGCTAGGCATAAAACCCTTTCTTAACCTTACCCCCCGGACCAGCAGATCCATCCACATTGGATACTCGCTGGGAGAATCCGCCACAAACCAATACCCGAGCCCTCTTTTTAATTACGCCTTTATTGCTACATTAATTCCTTTTCTCTCCGGTGACCACTCTTATCTTACACCTCGACTCGTTCTCGGTATTGCGCAATATCGAGATTCAAACATTCATCCACGAGGACCACCACTTGGCAAAGCAAAGGAACCACTTTCTGAATGCCCCACGATACCCGTGGGCCAGAGTGAGCGATAAGGGCGAGGATTTCACTGATATCGGTCATTGTTCGTGATCTGATAGCTGGGTCACAATGCCCGAGGAGGAGACAAATGCCACGCTGAGCCATGAAGATGGCTCCAGTGCTGAGGAGACAGTCAATAATGGCTCGGCCGACTCAACCACGAACTCACGTAAGAAACGGAAGCGCGGAAAGTACCAAAAGACATCGTGAGTCCATTGACTGTTTTTGTTTTCCACTTCCTTCACATACATCACTGGGATGAAACACTGTGGATTCCGTGTACTAATGTGCTCCCTCTCAGCTGCGAACTCTGTAAAGCTCGCAAAGTGAAGTGCGATCGCGCTGAGCCTGCTTGTTCTTGGTGTGCGAGGCACAATCGCACTTGTGTTTATTTAGAGCGGCAGAAGCCTGGTAGCCGCATCGGCTTTGGTCTGGAACTGGAAGCCAAAGTCAACAGGATCGATGCTCTGCTACAAACCTTGGGTCGTCGCGTAGAGGAACACATTGCTCAAGGGCATAGTGACCCTAGGCAAACACTCTCGCCAGCCATTAGCAACCATGCACCGTCTCATATAGATACATACACTCCCCTTGATAGGGGTAGAGGAAGTCCAACTGGCCTAGCTAGGGCGTCAACATCCATACCGCAATCTGGTCCTTTGGCTGCTCAAGGACAGTTTTGGGACGATTCAGACTCCTTAGACCGTCGACAAAGCCAGCCACGGCAACCTGTGCCAGGCAATTCTCAAGGCGATGCTTATCCTTCAAATACAGTTACCGCTCCGATTCCATCGATGAGGAAGGGGCCATCCGCTCTATCCGCCGGCACCGACTTGCCGCCCCAGGACATCGTTTACACCCTCGTCGACCTCTACTTCAAGCACTGCAATACGTGGTGTCCTGTTCTCGATCGCAAGACGACCTTTAGCGCATTCTTTGGTTCTACATCCCTTAGTGAGGCCGACCGAGTATTGCTGCATGCCATCGTCGCGACAACGCTGCGCTTTCTCAAGGACCCGCGATTATCGCCCGAGATGAGAGCACATTACCATGCAGTCTCACGTCAAGTTGTGCAGCTCTATGCCATGGAACATGTCACTGCGGAAGCTTTAAGAGCTCTAGTCATCGTTTGTCTTGACGAGCTGGGCACCTCCAATGGCCCCAAGGGTTGGAACCTGCTGGCAATACTGGCACAAAACGTCAGGCAACTGGGGCTTTGTGAGGAAAGTAGTATTTTCTTATCAGTTGAAGGAGACGAAGACACTCCACAGACAGGATCTATCCGCAGAGTTGCTCTGGAGCGACCCGGTTCATGGATTGAGGATGAGGGTCGACGGCGCCTCTGCTGGATGGTGTATCTGCTCGACCGATATGCGACGATTGCGACAACAACATTTGATTTCATGTTAGATGATACCAAGATGAAGCGAGTTCTTCCATGTTCTTACGATTTGTTTTCCCGCGACATCCCAGTCGAGACGAGGTCTTGGGCGTCTGGTTCGGATCAACACGGTGCAGCTGGCCTGCTTGTCAATCGCCCAGAAAATCTCGGGAGCTTCTCCTACCATTGCGAAATTCTTCGTATATTGAGCAAGGTTCATGATTTTCTCAAAACACCACTCGATATCACGTCCCAAAGCGAAATGGCAACCTGGAGGAATAACTATCGCGCCCTGGACTCGGCACTTGATACGTGGCTTCGTGGATTACCTGGAGACTACAGCAAGATTTCAGCTCTCTGCCATTCAGACCCGGCCAGTCGCGTTGCGAATTGGTTTATGCTACACAGCGCTTATGTGACAGCAGTTGTACGATTGCACTCGTCAGCGGCGTACCCGACAGTCCGATCCCATCTGTTTGTGCCATCGCATTATGCAATGCAAAGATGCCTGTCAGCTGTTCAGAGCTTAGGAGATATTGCACAAGATGTATACGAGGCGAGTGGGTTGGACATTCTCGGACCACCGTTTGTATTTTCCCTCTGGGTTGCGGCTAGACTGCTAGTTGTCCACGCTGCAACTGTAGGCTGCGCAGTCGATCCTCGAATCGAGTTCTACATCGAGGTACTTGGCCATGTTGGAAAGTATTGGGAGGTAGCGAACAATTACGCAAAGATACTTGCGCGCGCGGTTCAGCGATCGCGACAGGGGGAGATGACATTCACGTCTATGCGAAGGTACGAAGCTTCCAGACTCTAACATGCGAGCGAAAACACGAGTGGCTAACCGAATTTTAGGAGTGCATATAGTCTTGTAACTTTGACGGAATCTACGCGGCAAACTGGCATTGAAGAGACTTCCACACAAATCACATCATTAAGCGAGCTCGACAACATTGACATTTTCGACTTTTTCAACTACCCGAAGGTGTCGGAGCCAGCAAGAGTGGCAAGTGGACAATCTCGTATGTCGCAATCGCCGCAACAACAGCAAGGCCCTGGGATAAATGTTGCAGAGCCAGTGCGCGTGCCCGATCCCGAATCAGATTGGTTGGGATATGGAGGACAGTATAGCTGAATAAGCTGTAAGAGTATAAGGATTTATTGAGCAGACGCAGGGAAGCGTATTCGACATAGATGACTGTATATTAATGCCTACAAATGATGATGAGAAGCCGTCGTTTTTGTTTTACATTGAGAGAGAAAAGTACTATTTCGAATGCTGCCAAGATGTTTATCCCAGTGATATGCATACAGGATATGCTTTAAGCACAACGCCACGCGACCTTGGCGATGGATCATCAAGATTTATTTTCTGCTAAGGCTGAACACTAACCTTGGCTGATGATCAACGTTTAACGAGGACTGAGTGAATTGATGCACCACTTTCCATTTTGACAATAATGAAACTTTCAACGTTCCTCTGGACCAGCGGGTCATAAAGCCTGGCTCTGAACCTGAAGCTTTTCAAATAAGCTACGTGGGGTAGCATGCAGGTTAAAATCAGACCACAGCAAAAGGCTCCGCCATGAATGCAACGGGGGCCATGCCATGCTGTTGACGAGCGAAAGGACGGACGGTTGAAACGAGCAAAGACCCTGGAGCAATTCGAATACGACAGCGTTGGCAACGGCATTGACCCTGTCTTTTCGCCTGTGTCGCGAAGGGCGACGATCCAATAAAAGCAGGCACGACAAAGCGGGATGGTGGGCGCCATTTCATCACAATTTTAGGACATCCGTGCTGTCCGGTGAGAGTCCGGTGAGAGGAGTGCGCCGCTGACGGCGATGTTTTGTAATGCCCTCTGCGCAAGCCTTGCAGGGCTTACGGCTGGAAGCATTGGCAATGGTTGTAAAAAGTGTCCGATTGTTTTCAATCCGAATCAATTGGCAATTGTTCTATTAAGACTTGAAGCCAAGCTCGTTCAGCCATGGCCCGGGTGGGAAAAAAGGCCACGGAGCTACAACAAAGGCTGAGCGCACTGCGCCATGAGACACTTTGACAGTCTGGAGAACAAGAAGGCGGAGAGACCGAGATGATCACACGACAGCCCAAGTGCAAGCTTCTGCTGGCTAGCGCTTCTGTAATCTGGAGATCATTGCGCGCCAGTGCGAAGCAGACTTATGAGATCGACAGAAACCTGTCAGCACAGTCAGTCAAAAAAAAAAAACCACCTCAATTGTCTTCCCATGCACATTCAACCCAGCACACAACATCCACTCTGTGAATCAACCAATCCATAAAGGAGAAAATGCGAGTGCTGTCCCACCAGAACATGGTTTGGCCACCTAGTTAGCTTCAAGCCTGCCGACGCCAAGATGCGCCACATGCGACTTGGATCGCTCATTTAACCCATGCTAGCGTGCTTTTAGGTGACAGGTTGAAAGTGCCGCTTGCCGGTGAAAGCTGCTGAAGCAAGATCAGAGCGCAAAAAAAAAAATACTTGGTATTTCCGGCTGCCGGAGTGGCGGACACATCAGTCTCTTACAACAACTTGATGTCGCTGTCATCTCACCACATCTGACAACGATTTACATCATATGGCATGGGGAAGTGGAGGGATGAAATGAAATGAGTAGCAGAGAGTAGCAGCAATAGTGATGAGAGAACAATAATAATAACACAGATCCTAGTCGCAACTGAGCATGGGCGTAATATCAGTCGCAACAAGGCTGTAAGACATGCGGTGCAAGACCTGCCAAATGGTACACAAGAGATTGGCGGGGAGAAATACTCCGGCTCAAATTTGCAACACAGCGCACCACAGACACACACTCAGTCAATTCGCTCACCTTGACTCGCAAAGGGCGCAATGGAGTACATGCTGCCCCCTCGACAAAGTTGGTGTAGCCTGTCTTAGATCGGCGGCGTTGCTGGGACACCATCATTCCAGAGTATAGCAAGAACAAGAAAATACCAAGCGACAAAGGGATTACTTTTTGCGCAAATACGAAAAAAAAAAAATACGTTGGAAGCATGGCGTTGAAAATAAAATAAAATCAAATCAAATAATATGAAAAGGCGCCGATGCGGATTGACAAGGTTAGCCAAGTTCAGCCATGGTGTAAAACCATCTCACCTCCAACCATGATGTCACAGTGGAACTCCAGACAGGACCGGGTATTCGCACTAGCATTGTCCATCCATCCATCGCGCACTCCGCTGGTGGATCTCAGAAATTTGTCTGCCTGATGGATGATCCATAATCTCCATCCCCATGAGGCATTGGAGTGGAAAGAAAAAAAGGTGTCGTACCAGAGGATTGAAAAAAGAATGGGGGTTCGAGCCCTTGGGGTAGTAGAAGCTGCTTCCATATAATAAGCTTGCGTAGCATCGCGCAAGCTTTGTTTCCCCAGGTCCTTCGCACTCTCTTTCCCTCCTTCTCTCCCTCTTATCATCTCCATTTCCCAGATCAACTCTTGCCATCCCATAGTGAAGAGAAAAGGTCTGTTCACCATGGCTCACCGCACTCACTTCGCTGAGGAGCCTCCTCAAGTGATGAACCAGGCGGATCTCGATCTTGCCAACGACAAGCTGAGAAAGACCGACGATGAGCTTGGTCCTACTGACACCGCAAATGGCGAGGAGGGCGAAAGCTCTTCCTCGCCAACTGGCAATGGCCACTCCAATGGCCAGAGTGGCGGCGCAAACCTCGAGAAGCTAGGTACATATGACAAGTACGAAATTACAGAAGACGACTGCTACGAAGAGCTTGGATATAACTTTCCCACGTGGAAGAAGTGGTACATTCTCACAATCATTTTCTGGGTTCAAGTGTCTATGAATTTCAACACTTCTCTGTACTCCAACGCTATCGCTCCCAGAAATGATCCCACTGGCAACAACAAGGGTCTCGTCGAAGAATTCGGCGTCAGCGCCCAGGGTGCCCGTTGTGGTGCCATGATTTTCCTCGTCTTGTACGCCTTTGGATGTGAGCTGTGGGCTCCTTGGTCTGAGGAGTTTGGTCGCTGGCCTGTCCTCCAGCTCTCTCTGTTTCTGGTCAACATCTGGCAAATCCCTGTTGCCCTGGCTAACAACTTCGCCACCGTCATGGTTGGCCGTGCCCTTGGTGGTCTTTCCTCTGCCGGTGGTTCCGTCACTCTCGGCATGATTGCCGATATGTGGGAAGCCGATACCCAGCAATACGCCGTCGCCTACGTTGTGTTCTCATCGGTCGGTGGTTCAGTGCTTGGTCCTATTGTTGGTGGTTTCTGTGAGCAGTGGCTTGATTGGCGGTAAGTTTTAACTACGCAATTTTTGCGCAATATACAAAAGAAATGAAACCTTCGGTTTGCTAACTATTTCTGTCAGTTGGTCTATCTGGGTGCAGCTCATTTTCGGAGGTGTTGTCCAGCTTCTGCACTTCTTCACCGTCCCCGAGACCCGAACCACAATCATGATGAACCGCATCGCCAAGAGACGCCGCAAGGAGACTGACGCTAACATTTGGGGTCCCGACGAGTTGGTTCCCTTCCGAGACCGCTTCTCTGCGAAAGAGGTTCTCATTACCTGGTCCCGTCCTTTCAAGATGTTCGTCACTGAGCCCATCGTGCTTGTTTTGTCTCTGCTCTCCGGTTTCTCCGATGCCCTGATCTTCATGTTCATTCAATCCTTCGCACTGGTCTACGAACAGTGGGACTTCAACGCCATCCAGATTGGCTTGGCTTTCATTCCCATCGGTATCGGCTACCTCTTGGCTTGGTTGCTCTTCATCCCTGCCATTTGGCGCAACATCAAGGAGCGCAAGGACAAGCCAAACGACGAGCGCGCTCAGTACGAATCCCGTCTCTGGTTCCTCCTCTATACTGCTCCATGCTTGCCCATTGGCCTCATCGGTTTCGCCTGGACCATCCAAGGCCCTCCTCTACACTGGATTGGATCCATGATTTTTGCCGCCATTGTGGGCATTGCCAATTATTCCATCTACATGGCTACCATTGACTATATGATTTGCGCCTACGGACCATATTCCGCTTCCGCCACTGGTGGTAACGGCTGGGCTCGTGATTTCTTGGCGGGTGTGTTGACCATCCCCGCGGTTCCTTTCTTCCAAAACATTGGCAAATCTTCTGGCAAGAACCTCGAATACGCCAGCACCATTCTGTTCTGTATCTCCTTCGTTCTCGTAATAGCCGTATACGTCATCTACTGGAAGGGCCCCGCTCTGCGCAAGCGCTCGCCATTTGCTCAGCAACTCGCTGAGGCTAAGCAAGAGAACGAGGGCGCTGGCCGCCGTGGTAGCGTCGCCTATGACCCCCGTAGAGGTGAGTTTATTTTGATTCCTAATCATATCCGTCTGATTACTGACTCTGTTGTAAAGGTTCCAACGCCTCCGCGACCGGTCAAGAACGCCGCTTCAGCCAGCAGCACCGATTCTTCGGTGAAAGCCGAGTTACACCCCGTGGTACTCCCCGCGGCACACCATCCGCCTCTCGCCGCCCCAGTGCTGCCAACATTCACAAGGCGAAGTAATGGATCGAATATGGAGCAGAACGCAAATATATATATATATATATATATTGTCACGGGTTGAGATGTAGAATGGGTAGATGGGGGAATTGATACCAAATTAGTTTTCGTTTTGTTTCCCAATACATATGTTTAATTCGAGAAACCATACTCACGATGACGTTGTGTATATGAAACGCTGATGGGGAAATTGAATGAATTCGATAGTGCACTAACGTGTGGCTACAGGGTTTAGCCTACCGATTGTTAAGACATGATCACTTGTACAGCTAAGCGACGAATACGGAACGGATCATCGCCCTCAGCTGAAGCAATCGTTAACGCCTTCACAGCCTTTGCTACATGGCCAATGATGTACAATATTTATAGATCATTTCAATCCTTGAAAACGGAATTGAATCATACATAGTCAACTCACGCCGCAGCACGTCATTTGATAATGCGAGTCTCAATTGCAGCAGCAGGCACTCAAACTGGCGCAGCAACCATTCGCGCCATCATCAAATCAAACCCAACAACTGAAATCCACGCCCTGTATCGAAACTTGGGAAAAGTTCCCGAAGAATTCAAAGCTCACCCTAAATTTCGGGCCGTCAAAGGAGACATCGATGATGCTGCATCATTGGACTTTGCCGGCTCCAATGCCGTGTTGGCTATGACGCCTCCCATCTTTCAAGATATCGACGTTCTTGCCCACACGAGAAATGTCTGTAATAATATAAAACAGGCTATTGAAAAGGCGGGCACTGTCAAGCGACTTGTGTTGCTGAGCAGCACTGGCGCCGAGTTTGACAAGGGCGTTGTAAGTTCCGTTATGCCGACGATGGGTAACTCAATTCAACAGACTAACGTTAGAACGCAAGGGCGAGATTCTAACCAACAACATTGCCGAGACGATATTCACAACAGCAAATGTTCCAGAAATACTGTTCGTGCGCTGCGGCTACTTTATGGAGAACTGGACTATGATGGTCGACACGCTTCGAGGACAGAGCCCATTCTTCCCCTCGACAATCATGCCCTTAGACTATAAAGTCCCAATGATTGCAGTTCGGGACATTGGCACGAATCTTGCTATGGGGTTGACGTCTGGGTACACACCCCCGGTCAAGCCGTATGTGTTTGAGCTTCATGGACCAGAGGACTATTGTCCGCTCGACGTCCAAAGCGCATTCACTAAGGCGCTTGGAAAGGATGTTGATATTAAGTCGGTGGAAAAGAAAGATCTTCCAGCCTTCTTTGGCGCATTTTGTCCTCCACAGGTTGCTGCTCTTTGGGTTGAGATGACAGAGTCATTCTTGCCCGGGGGCATCGCGGCTGTCGATTCGCCGCAGCGGGAAAAGGTGCACATTGTCAGAGGAAAGACAGTTCTGGATGAGGCTATCAAGGATGACATTAATCAGAAATTGTGATTCAAGAAAACTTAGATCTAAGTTCGATTATTTGTTCAGCGTCTTCAAAACGTTTATGGGCGGCGTATCGGCAATGTACCTACCGTGGTATACACGAAAAACCCCATAACCATCACAAGTGAAGTAAATAACGCTAATTAAGGAAATACTAAATATTTTCTTTAATGTGAAAGTCAAATCATAAATATATAAATGTCCCATTTGCTTGCCAATACGCCGTTCCAGGAAGTTGATTTGTCCGCGACCGGAGATGAGGTAAGCCATCCTAGACCATGAACAGCCGACTGCAGCCGACCCGGACCGTGGACATCAGCACAACATGTTCCATACTTCAACCAGCAATATAATATCAATTAACCGATTCAACGGTTAGGCCCGCCATGATGGATAGTGCATTTAGACGTACAGCGACTGCCATCCGCCAACAACGCGTTTTTAGCACCAGCGTCAGGCTGCGAGCGCCCGGAGGTACGGAAGCTCCTGCTCCAAACTCCAGATGGCTTGCCGACCTCCGCAAGAGACTAAACGCCCTTCAATCCAAAGGGCTGAGCTCGACACAGTCTAAAGATGTTCAGGATCGCTTAGCACTGCTCAACGAGAAGTGGTTAGAGCTGTCGGCAGGACAAGAGGGCTATCTTACTGAGCCTAGATGGAGGGGCCTGGATAGACACAGCGTCTTTTGGGGTGACATGGTAAGCTTTCATTGGGCCAGATGACTTAATGACTATAGAATATTAATCTAGCAACGTTACAGGATAGCATGGTAAGTCTAGCTGATTGCACGCGGCGCCACTAGCGCTAACATAATCCAGGGTGAGTTTGTCAATACGTCGAGGGAGCAAAGAAAAGGCTAACCGTCTCATAGGTCACGTCAATAACGTCATTTATAATCGTTGGGCGGAATCAGGCCGCGTGAACTACGTGCATAACATTGCAAACGCAGTGCAGCCATCGCAGCGCGAGGAGTGGCAGTCGCTCATGACACCACGTGGAATCGGGCTCATACTCGCCAGTATCAAGACGGACTACAAATTTGTGAGCTGAAGGTGATTCTCGTCCAGAATCAAAAACGTACTAACGACATACATAGCCCATGACATATCCAGACAAGGTAACGGTCATGCACAAACTTGTCAACAAACCAGACTACACATCCGACAGAATCATCTTGGAAGCTGTAGCCTATTCAGAACGCCATCAACGGCTAGCTGCACGGTTCATCGAAGATATTGCCGTGTATGATTATAGGTTGGGCAAAAAGGCACCACTGAAGCCGTTCATGGTGGAGGAACTGCAGAAGATGTTCGAGATGCAGTCGCAAGCGCAACAAGCTGCCTCAAGTCAGATCGCCGAGGTCAACAGCTTTGCAGACAAACTAGAGCAATGAGATAGCCGCATCACACGGGGTAGCAGAAGTGGGAACAATAGATATCAAGAACGTATGTACGGTTAATGTAAGCTATGTACGGGTGTGCATATATACAGTATGTATAGACAAGCGGTGTCGTATAATATAGACAAAAGAGGAAAAACTCGCCACGCTCATATCAAATGAAAAGGAATTGAAAACGTCAGATCATTCTCGTCGTCGAGCTTGAGACGCTTAGGTAGAGTAGTGGGCGACATAACCGACCTCCATCATGCTACCGTAACCGTCTTGGGTGTTGCCATCGGGGTAACCAGGCTAGTGAAATGTTAGTACTGGATTCATATTATCAATGTCGGGAGAATAAGACTTACCCAGTTGCCACCAACAGCGACATTAAGGATGAAGTACAGAGGGCTCTGAGCAAGAGAGCGCCAAACATTGTAGTTGTTAATGCGGTTGGCGTTGATGCGATGGAACTCGTTGCCATTGAGGTACCAGACGATGCTCTGGTCCAACCAGTTACCAGAACGGCGATCAATCTCCAGGCGCCAGGTCTGCCAGTCTTGGTTGGGGAAACCAACAGCGTTGCCAATACCGTAACCCTCGTTACAGATGCCACCAGGGTAAACATCGCAGTGGACGGTACCGTGACCAGTAAGCTGGCCATTGACTTGCTCCATGATGTCGAGTTCACCACAAGCAGGCCAGTTGGTACCGTGGCGGATAGAGTCACCGAGCATCCAGAAAGCAGGCCAGATACCCTGCTTGTGGTCGATGCCGTTGCTACCAAAGCGGATAGGAGCCTCGACACGGGTCAAGCGGCCGTCCTGGGGAGTGAAGACATACTTGCTTTCAATGCGGCCAGAGCTCCAGCCGTTGCCCTCGCGCCATGGGACAATTTGCAAGGTGTTACCACCGCTTAGTTGAAGGTTGCGGGTGCTGCCTGAGTAGTTCTCGAGTTCACCGTTTACACCGAGGTTGCCGGTGATGATGTTCCAGTTGTTGCCGTTAGGAGAAGTGCCACTGGAGCCGCCGAAGTTGTCTTGCCAGACACGGTTGAAGCCGCCATACTGAGGAGCATCCCAAGCAGTAACGGCAGCAGCCAGGGAAAGGACGGAAGAGACCAGGCGATATGCAACCATTGTGAATGTTGTTGAGCGTGAAAAGTATATACAGGTATAGCTTATAGCTTGTATCACTGGGTTGTTGGTTGGCTCAATGACAGGTTGATCAGAAAGGGGAGAAACACCACAAGAGATCTGGCATCCGGGGCATCGTCAAGTAATTATATTACACTCAGAGGCCACGGCCCGCGGCTTGGACCGAAATGGGTCAGTCACACCCAAATGGCGGCGAGAGCTCATGCTGGGCGACCACAAATGACCACCAGGTCATCCTGTAAGTCCATTTGGGAAGGTCGAGGAGTCGCGTCAGATTAAGCTCTCACAGAATAAGCCTTTTGCAGGCTATGATTCGTCAGCCCAAGACTCCTCAAGGAAACGTCGCATGGGGTCTGGGGGTCTCCTGGGATAGGATTGCATTGGTCCCACGAGGTGTGGGTGACCACGTTCCGCGCCAATGCTGTGGGGGGACCATGCCTCTGGGGGTGGAGAACAAGCAATAACAAAGACAATAATGGTAATAAGGATCAGTAGCAGGAGTCCAATCATGCTTTGCTCGCGGGGAGCCTCGCGCCTGAGATGATACATTGTGCACTTGCTGCATGTGTGCATGGGGACGCACCAGTGGACGCAGGAACTAGCAGCGAGCCTTTTGGTTGACGGCCCGAATAGCGAATGACCGGGGGTGTGCGAGACCCCTGCTCAGGATATTGTAGCGGGATTCATACAACACGTGTGGGACAAGCACCCAGTGGTAAACTCTGGAGAGAGCACACTTTCACACCATGTTGCGTGCGAGCCAGGAGGAGCAGATGGCCAAATTACAGTGCAGCAACTGTAGTGCCGACAGATGTGGCGCTGTGATCCCTGTGGCTTTGCGGGGGACATAAGCTCCATCTGGCTTTAGCGTTCCTTCCTTTTGCAAGCGGCCCCCAGTCCAGGCACCACACTCGCCTGTAACAGAAGCCACAGAAGCAGACGCTCCGCTGGCAGCTGTCGGTGAAATCCCCGGCCGTTCTTTCCTGGCTGGCTTTGCCACGAAATCCTCACTTTGGCTCTGTCAGTCATAATCTGATTATTTCTTCCAAGACAAACACTACAATTTATGCTCTACACATAAAGAGAAAAGCAAGACAGGTTACGAAATAACTACATCATTCTTCAGCGAATGCCGCCGGCGCATGTCCTTCGTCGCGTGTGCGATCGACAAAAGCATGTTCCAACGGCCCTCTCTCATACCGACCACGGGAGTTGTATGGCGCTGAACCCATGACCAGGGTGGCCAGTCGTCAACCACACATATGCACGCCAGTACTAGATCGATCCCGTGGCTTTGTCTGAAAAAGTCGCCCAAGGTTAAAATCAAATGCGCCGGTCCAAGCCATACAAGTAATCAGGCTTATCGTCTCTGGATAATTCGGGCTCAATACACCTTCTTCATCCCACGATGCAGCAAGCCCTGTCCGGGCTTTACGGAATGCGGTATAGCATCCCGTCACACACGGCATAAAGAGAGTGAAACGTGACACGGCGGTGCTTGGATAGGCCGAAGACAAAGGAAAGCGTGGCTCTCCGAGCTCATAACTAACTATCAACAGGTTATGGCGTGACTTGGGATGATGGATCTTACCAACTGCAAACTGCAAACATGTTCGGACCAAAACATTTCAACTCAAATCTTGCCATTTATTATTTTCCCTTCCGCTACCCGCGATGGTGTCACAGAGTGGCCAATGTCATTACAGCTCCAAGATATTCAGGAACGAGAAATGAGCGACCCACGCTTTGGCTTTCGCTGTGCCATGCTCAACCACTACCCACCAATCAATGCTCCCGCAACCAGAATCGCGACGCCAAATTCGGCGCTGCCATACGAATTAGGTAGCTGGTTGCCGCACCCCTGCCTTGAAAAAGGCCGAATGTTACCCAGATGCATGCTACATTCGAAAACTCTCCTCCGCCAACCCTTGCCCACAGACAAGGCCTTTTAGCGGCAGATTTTAGTACTATCACTCATTAGCGACGTTGTTCTAGTACGCACCGAAGCAGCTAACTACAGTACTTGGCGCTGACCGTAAGAATCTGACTAGTCTTCAAAGGCGGCCCAAAAGGGTCAGCAGCCTAGAGTAGTTTGCATGAAGCAGTCAGCATGGAGTCTATTGGGACAAGTTAAGCTATTAGCCAGGCGGCTATGATTTTCCTCCAGTGGAAGAGGAGTTTGAAATGCACAGTGGAGAGCCGAATCTGCACGCAGTGTCGCTTGAACCTTTCGCTTGGAGGAGGGACACAGTCCGTTTCCATTTGTGTTCCTGTGTATTGCGAGGAAGAGCCGGCTTGGACACATGCTTATGCCAGGACGGTCACTTGCCAAACAAGACAACGAAACAGGAAACATTGCACAGCTGTCTGCTGGAAGAAATCCCCCCGTATCAACGAACCATTCTACAGCCCGTCGCACGACAGCGCCAAATCTCAATAAGTCGGACCTGAGGCTGCTATTGGTCCAATTGTCTCGGAGCCGAATCTGTGGACTGTGTTCTAGATTACCCGCTGTTGAAAGTGGGAAAAGGGTGAAACATTGCCAATGTGGCAAGGATTTCTTTTAGATACAGCAGCTTTGGGCTCTTATTGATCGACGATCAATTTTAGGCGAAATGTCCTGGGATATGACAAGCCTGGAGGGCCTGGGCTTTCCAGGTGCCCTGAACTGCTTCCCCACCATATCCATACGTCACCATTGCCATTGGCTAAACACCGACTCCTTCACGCTGCCACCATCTGTGCTCTTGTCATTTCGTTCGATGTAACCACCGATACATCAATTGCACGCCATACTACGCCTGTAATCAGCCACTTGTAACCAGTAAACAATGTCGTCAGCCTCAGCCGTCTTCGCTACTGGCTCTACAGCTCTTATCTCAGGTGGCGCCTCTGGAGTTGGGCTAGCCCTGGGCAAGCTGTGCCTATCCAAGGGCATGAATGTCCTGCTTGTGGACCGCAACACAGACGCCTTGGAGAGTGCTCGCCTTGAAATTGCTGGCGAGGGAGTATCTGATTCTGGGCCCCGCGTCGTTACCTCTGTTGCCGATGTCAGCCGCCCTGAAGATTGGGAAGCTCTCAAGGGCAGTGCTCTGGCCAAGTTTGGCTCAATCGAGTTTTTGGCACTAAATGCTGGAATTGGTCTCAAGGGAACCTGGGGAGATGCTGACTACTTCCGTAAGGTACAGATTTCAATAATAAACCACGTTGGGAGCAGATACTAATACTTTGATTAGACTCTTGAAACTAACCTGTTCGGTGTAATCAACGGCGTCAACGCCTTTTTGCCCGTCATTCAAGAGGCTGCCAAGTCCAAACCAACTTCCATTATCATTACCGGTAGTAAGCAGGGCATCACTAACCCTCCTGGTAACGCAGCCTACAATGCCTCCAAGTCGGCTGTCAAAACCTTAGCTGAACACTTGAGCTGGGATTTGAAAGGCACAAACACCAGTGTCCACCTCCTTGTTCCAGGATGGACCTTCACAGGAATGGTATGAAGCCAACGAGACTGGAGCGTTTGCTTCTTAGCCCTTTGGACAAGCTGCTAACATCGATGACAGACTGCCGGTGGCAAGACTGAAAAGCCCGCTGGAGCATGGTCTCCTGAACAAGTTGCCGATTTTCTTTACAAGAAGATGGAAAAGAATGAATTTTATGTCATTTGCCCTGACAATGATGTCTCCGAAGAGATAGACAAGAAGCGCATGCTTTGGTCAGTCGGCGATATGGTCAATGGCCGCCCTCCCCTGACCAGGTGGCGGGAGGAATGGAAGAAGGAAGCCGAAGAGACTATGTCTAAGACTGAAATCTAGCCACTTGTGGGTTCAGGCCCATATCTTGAGGACAGGAGAGAAGGATTGGTCGTGCAAGCCATTTATCTGTTGGCTGCCTACCAAGGTAGGCTCGGCACAATCACTTCAACCAACTGTTGCTCATGGCTCGATAATAGCTCAGTATTTCTCGAAATGATCCTGGTATTCACTAGCATAGAAAAAAAAACATATTCATGATCATTGTAAAGATCGACTAGCTCATATTTAGTATTGCCAAGCAACTGCCGGTTTTGTAAGCACTACAATCCGCCCTGCCCGCAAGAAACCCGTCGATGGCTAGTGAACAAAAGATGAATCCTCCCTTAGCCTGAACCAGTGCCTCAAGTATATTGATGGCCAGATGCAAGTTAAAAGTATATTATCTTAAACTAGTCGACTTTGAACTAAACTGGTGTCCTAGTTGTTCTTGATGGCAATTTTGGCAAGTTTTGCATCAAATGCTACGTTCATAGTGTGCAAGATTCAGTCTGGCCTGGCTCTCAGCATCCTATTCTTACTAGTACTTGTAATGGCTCCACAGATGAAGCCAGCTTTAATCTGTGTGAGTTTGTATCGATGATTCAAAGCGTAAGACTAACGATTTGGAGACTAGACTCCTATTCTCGTCAAGTACAGCAAGTTTGAGTGCCACAACTAGGGGATCTGGGGCTGAACGCCGGTACAAGGATACGTGAAGGGAAAGTACATTTCTACGTTACGTATGTATACTTTCTGTGCATACAAGGATCCTTGCGATATACTAAAATACATCATTTTGTTGCTCCAAAAATGCAATTTCAACACAGATGCTTAGACCACAAGACCTTCGACCTGCTTCTTGTGTCCGAGACGAATATCACGCCACATCCACGAGCAACCCCATCCGACGGCTAGAAGACAGACACTAGTAATCAACATAAGTCTCTGCGATGCGGAATAAGCCTCTGAGATACCGTTACGAATAGGAGTGCCAACAGCGTAGCTCAACTGAGTTACCAGACTAGAATAGATGTCATCAATGGGGGCATCTGCAGGAAGGTGCTTGATGAGCTCGTTTCTGAAAGTGCCAGTCCAGATTGCACTGGAAATAGCACTGCCGCAGCCAGATCCAATGCTGGCAAAAAGGTCCAAAATGGCAATGATGACAGCAATGTTCTGATGATCCGAAGGAGCCATCATGGCCATTTCGCCAGCAACGACGATAGGGCCACCAGCGAAAGCAACAAAGATCTGTGTCATGATGACATAGCCAATGCTCTGGTCCGCCTGGCGGAAGTGAATCATGAGACCGACGCCCAACAACATGAGTGGAATACCGTAGAATGTTGCTACCCACTTGAATCTGCCGCTACGACGCATGAAGATGCCCAGGATGATGGACGAGAAGCAAGATCCGACGCGGTAGATGTTGCTGATATAGGTAGCCTTGATTTCGTCGGTATTCCATACGGCAAAAAGCATGGAGTTGAAGAAGCTTCCCCAAATAGCAGAGTTGGCAAAGACAAAGACAAACATGAGGCCGCCAAAGAATACAGTGCGGTCCATCAGTAGTCGGTAAGGGATGAAGGTGACTGGCGCAAAGAACTTTTCCCAGATAAGGAAGATGACCAAGAGCACAATACCAAAAACTAAGAAGCAGATGATGATTGGAGCTTTCCACTGCTCCTTCTGGTAACTCCAAAGAGAGAAAGGCAGAAGAAACAAAACCCAACCAGTAGCCAAAAGGAGAATGCCTACCAAGTCTACTTGCACACAGTAGTAATAAACCGCCTTAGGAGTCAATCGCTTCGATTGGTGTTCCAACAGACCAGCCTTCTTTGCCTTGTGACTGTTCCACAAGAAGAGAGCAGACAGAGGAAGAACGACAACAGGAACGACAATGGCCCAGATGCCAAAACCCCAGCGCCAGCCGGGTCCTCCAACCCGCAAAATGCTCTTGGAGATGGGACCTCCAATCCAGGTGGTAACAATGTAGGGAGATGTAGCAAAAGCAAGCATCAGAGGTCGGTTTATTAGGGACGAGGTATCGGCGATGAAGATGGTCAAACAGTAGCTAACACCTTGGGCACTGGATGAAGTTAGATCTAGCTGTTTGGGTTGAATGCGTAGACTAGTTGCTTACCCAACAGCAGAGAATACATTGGCTGCAGCATAAGTTTCAATGTTCTTTGCAGATGCAGTGGTGATGAATCCGAGAACCCAGATGACAAGCATTACTGTCAAGCCCTGTGGTCGGCCCCATGTGTCGAGAATCTTGGCTAAAGGCAGCTTTGTGATTCCTCCGATGATGCTAGAGACGATTGTAACGGCTGCAGACAAGGAGTGCTTCTTGAAGTCGCTGGTGACAAAGGGGTTCAACAGTCGGAGAACAACCTCTTGGGTAGATGTGATGAAGTAGATGAGCCAAATGCTATCGGCTGATGAGTACATATAATCTTCAAATCGCTGGTTCATCACTAGCGTAAAGGTTACTCACATAGTATAAGCAAGGATCAGATCCCTCTTGGACCAGATCTTTGCGGCAGCTTCGACTTTCTTAACACCGGCTTGCTTCGCTGTGCCAAATTCTGGCTCGCTAGACTCAGAGCTCCCTTTGCCTGGATCGACATCGCCAGTATCCTTCTCGTGGATGGCTGTTGGCTCGGCGGTTGCCTTGGTAGTGATCTTGTCTAAGAAACCCATGGCTAAAGTAGGAACCCGCGCAGAGCTATTTCAAAAAATAAAATAAACACAGCTAACCAGTTGTTGGGTAACAGCGAGGTGCTTGCGATGACTACACAGTTGCTTGTTATGGATGCAAAGGATACCACGAGCTACAAGATTTCAAGGATGAGATTACGAGTCCCAATTTATACAGTGAAAGACTTGGTTTTGTACCTTCAGCAGCCCCTCAATCTTGGACAAGGATTCGCCGACGTTTATACAACAATACTCCATCGGTTGGGCTACGCAGCAAGGCCAAGCGTGGCGCGACTTGCCGAAAGCGCACCAATTGCCACCTGTAAATTTGCTGCTCAGTGCAGTAGGTCCGATAAATTCTTCGTCGGAAATGTGCTCGGCTGCAAGTTGCATGGCCCCTTGTCCTCTTGGCAAATGTGTGAGGTGGAGGATCGAGGGTGGTGGTTGTCCAATGGCCATCTTATCTGATGATCAGATAAAATTCTCTCCACCCACACATGCAAAGGAATTGCACATTATTTCTAAAGCTTGTGCACTGGACCGGCATCGATGGAGACTGTGGCGTTCTCAGTAAATGAATATGCCCTTAAGCAGTTATTTGGCATGGGTTATTTTGCACGGGAAAGCTTCCGAATGCCTCTCGTTTCTCCATGGAGAGGCCTGGCGACCTCGGAGTTAAACTCTTTTTAAAGGCTGCAATGCAGTAACGTGATGCGCCCGCATGGCTCCAATTGGCAGGGATTTCGAAAGCGAGGCATTGAAAATTTGCATCCGTGGTATCGTTAGTGGTTTCGTTCTCCGAATACCCTCGCTGTTTTACAGTTGATCGTTGGACACAGCACTGCACAATTGGATGGCAGTGGTGTGTTCTGTTTGGTATGCCCTCAGTTGTCTGTTATTACCGCGAAAACAATACACAAGTTGACTGGAAGAGCAATGCAAATCAGAGCGGTAGTATTTTGTAGTAAGTTGGCTCACAGTGTAGGGATACCTCGTCTATTTCGCAGTGAGTGAGTCGATAACAAAACATGGGTACCACGCATGACCCGCGTGAGGGTTGTTTTAAACGTAAAGTAGTGCCTGTCTCGGGGAAAGTATTATTGGCTTGGCCAATCCACTGGCCGCCACGCCGAGTTCGCGTGGCTTTTCGATTCCAGGTGAGGCCCTGTTGTTAAAGTGACGGATGCGATTATGCCACTACTAAGAGGTGAACTGATTTTCCACTGTTCAAGAGTCTTGGAGGAGGAGGAAATTAGAGTAGGTATCCGCCATGACCGTCAGTATTCGGTTCTACACGATGTATCACAGTGCGCAGCCTTTCAGCTTTCGTGGAGGGCACGAATTAACACAGTAGTACTGGGGCTGTTTTATCATCAAGTGAGTCGTATACTACCGCAAGCTCATGGTGTGTATTTGGCAGTTCAACAGCTTGGTAGTGCAATACAGTGTATAGGTGAGGCTTGGCCCGGCAGTATCCGAGCTGCGAAACTCTGAGGGTCGGGGAGCTGTGGCAAAAACGAGATCGAAGATTTCCACAAGTAACCGATGCGTTTGGCTGATTCAAGGATTTATTATACAAGCCTCGTCCCAATTCCGGCAAAGAGAAACAAGAGGCACAACAGGAACCAGACTACAGTGGGCCATACGCTGCTGCTCAAGCAGTACACCACCAAGAAGAGCGGTGGGACGGTAATCTCTGGACCCTTAAATTGCTGGAAATGAATTTTGCTTGCCGTTTTTTTTTTCTTTTTCGGGGAGCATATCTGCGTGACTGACTCTCTGGTCCCCTCATTGCCCAAGCTGGGAAACACTTCAGTTTGCAGGCCAGTTTGTGCCCTCTGGATGCTGACGCCTGAGTCCAGGCCTTAATGGACCATTGCGGGACAGAAATGCGGCGCGCTATACCGCGTCAATGCAGCAAAAGGGCGGTTCATTCAGGGTCCTGTGATCTTGTGGTGAGCGAATACGCACAGCGCGGCCGTTGGATCGAGCAAGAAGGGGAATGCGGAAACACAAGGCACTCATCCTCGGTCTGCAAATCTGCATCTGTACCCATCAAAAAAAAAAAAAATTAACTGGACATGATGTCTGCCCAGCTAGAAATTTTTGCACTGGTTCCATCTTTACTGTGACGACATGATAGCATGGTGGATAGTTTTCTGGATCTCCCAGCACCCTAACGTGACCAATCAATGCCCTACCACCCTGTCGTCAGCCCCCACTTCGCTGCGAGCTGGGCCAAACAATCGGTGGGTGACGGACAAGTCGCCGTTCTCCATCTAATGGTTCTTCGTCCCGTGAGCCTCAGGGTCTTTGAACTCCTGGACTTTTTCCTATTTGTTTTTTTTTTGGTCCTTTTGCGGATGTGGGATTTTTAAAAGGAAGCATTGCCTATAACCCTCATCCCGCCCTTCCGAGTCCCCGACGGTTGCGGTTCATGGGGAATTTTATAGTCTGGGGAAACTTTTCAAGACGGTTCATATACAGTAAACCTTTTGTTTGTCCGCCATAGCCGTGCCTGTCTCTTATCCAGCCCTCGCGCTCCTGTTTGCCTGAGGCGGCCGACTGGGCGATGCCACAACTAGAGGCGATCATGTCCGAGGAAGATGTTGAGATGTTGGGCTCTGACGGCCAGGGATCTGCAAAGGTAGATCGTGACCGCCGCGCACCACGCTTCAGTTGGACTCCTGCCTACGAGACGACTTTCTTCCGCAGCCTCTGCGAAAGCGTGCAATTGGGCCTTCGCGAGAATAGCAGCTTCAAAGCCGAGGCTTGGGAGCGCGCAGCCCAAGCTCTGCAGGATAGCCACGGCGCATATCCCACCAAGAGTCACCTTATCAACAAGAGCGACAATGCTAGGAAACGATTTAGATTATGGCGTGGGCTGCGCGAAGATCCCGAATTTTTATACAATGCCAAGACGAGGACCGTTACTGCTACAGAGGATGCGTGGAGGGCACATATCGAAGTGAGTCACCCGTCACCATGAGCGTTCGGATTGTGTTTGTAGTTTTATGCTAATCATGATACGCCAGCGCGAACCATTGTCGCGAGCTTTGCGCGGCAGGCCGTTTGATCATGAGGATTTTATGGAAGTGTTGTATCCTGACGTAATTGGATCGGGAGGAGCCCCCAAGAGAATCATGAAGCCCAAACGGAAAGGCGATGGGCAATTGGGCGACGACAGCGATATGATGCCTGGAACAGGCATCTTGAACTTACAGACTGACTCTTCTCATGTACGAACTGGCTTGGAGAGCCCAAACCATCGTCAAAGCTTGAGCCAAACCCCAAGCGATTCCTCTGCTCCAGCCAACCTCCAGAAGTCTGCCCCTACCTTAGTTTCTATTCCTAAACCCGCGCCAGCCCAATCGACGGCACTAACTCCCCCCGATGAGACATCTGCTCAGGGACGCAAACGTAACTTACCTGTAGGGTCATCCCAGGCTCAGTCTGATAATTTACGTTCGGAGTCTAGTACGCCGACCGGATCAGCCCCTCGCTCTCTCGGGTCACCAGAGAAGCGTGTCCGGCAGAATGGTCCAGACGAGCATACATCTGCCACGCCAGTGTCGACATTGAATTCGTCGATCGTACCGATTGCGACACCGCCTCTCCTCAACTCGACTCCGATATTAAAAACTGACGCTGCTGCGGCAGCTAATAGAAAGGCTGCAGCTGAAGATGTTGCGGATGCCAAGGGAACAACGCGCAGCTCGAGGCGATGGCAAGAGGATGCTGTTGATTTATTCTTCAAGGACTTTTCTGGAGAGGATGTCGATCTTCAGATTTCTGTGTCGCAAACCGTTTTGAGCAATGAACACACAGCAATGGTATTTTGCAAAATGCCTCTGAAAGTGCGCGAGCATTGGGTCAGACAGCAGCGGGACGGGCATTACCGGAGAACGTAGATTGCGCGAAGAAATACGACATCGAACGATTTACGCGACGACAGGACATAGACATCCCCTATGCACCTTTTCTTGTTCGTTTTTATTTTGGTTTATATTTGACGGATTTATATTGTCTCGAGACGAACCGGCGCAACGGGGAACGATATACACATGCTCAATTTTGTGGAGGTGACGGAGGAAGTTCCACGATACCCACGGAGAGACGACAGGCGTTTATTTGATGCTTAAGGATTCGGTTAGCGGATACATAGCGATTGGATTTGCAGATGATGCATGGAGTTTCGTTGAAGCTGTTTTTGGAGGATGAGTTTTTACCCTCGTCTGTAATAATCATAATAATTTTGTTCTCAATTATCAGCCGACACTTTCCAGATCAAGCGTGCGACAATGATACCCCACTGTCTTCAAACAGGTAGTACCCGACGCGGCAGAAAGCGACGCTAGCGGAGTGTCACAACACGGTGAAAAAGAGTTGTCCGCTGTTAGCCTTTTCAACAATAAAAAGAGGGAGCAAAAAAAGAAATGCCAAAGGTCTTCAACTAATCAAGCGGTTGCATGTGAATCTGGCATCTACCAAGTTCTTGGGGCAGAAATCAGGAACAGAGCCAGAATCAACATCGATGACCGCGTTAGCAGTGAACTACGTCATGCCCCCAAGCTTCAGCCACAGGCGTTGCAACCAACCCGCTGCTTTCCCAGTCCGGAGACACAGCTCCTCATATTTCTTGCTGCGCGCGCCATGCCCTGTTTTCGTGTCACATGGAGCTCTGCCAGTATTTAATCTCTTTGCTCAAATAGAGATCGTTTCTTCAGCCACACTTTTTCTGAATCATCTTCACCTTACATCTCCCATTACACACACACACAAACGTACTCCAACTACTTCATCAACATTCATTAAACAGTGAGCTCAATGGAAAATTCAGCTTGCATCATATCGTCATACTAACCTTTCGAACAGTGTCTTACGCCAACGCTGCCGCCAAGGGCCCCAAGCAATCTCCCCAGGAGGTGAGTTTTTGTCGCATTTGCTGTATTTGGGTGCAACCCAGAATTGACACCTCGACAGGCTGCTGCTCCCCAACCCCCCGAGATCATCCCTAACGAGAGTGCCTCTACCTCTTCTCTCGTTGACGTCGATATTCCCAGCGTGCACACTGTGCCCTCTGACTTTAACGACCAAGAAATCCAGACTGATACCCAAGCCAGGCGCATCGAGCGTGAGGCCGAAGCTGCCAAGGCCAAGGCTGAGCGAGCCGCTAAGAAGGCATCACATAAGGCCAAGAAGGCGGACAGCTGGATCACCGAGCAATTCTCCAAGCTTTCTGATGGAAGCGCTGGCGGTGTCGCCATTGCCAACCTTGCCGCAGTCATTGGTGTCAGCTCATACCTTGGCTACAGAGCCTGGGGTCTGTACGAGAGAGGCCGTCTTGACTGGCACCATGTTGGTGTCGGCGCTGGAATCTTGGCCGCTGTAGGAGCTGTTGAGGCTGTTTTGGGCAATTACTTGTACCGTGGTAACAGCAAGAAGAACAACTAAAACTAGGAATTGTGGAATGTCGAGAGGAGGCTAATTTGATATCCAACTCATCCTTTTATTTTTTTGTACAATAATGCTTATGCGTGGTTTACAATGACGTACACTTATGAACAACCCTACTGAATCGCATGTGTCAAGCTGTGGACGTGAGCGACGTCAATCCAAGACAAGTGGTGGAGTGTATAAACTGCTCTGTGGCTATCGCCCTCAAGCTCTAGTGGGGTTTTAATAATAACAATAACATAATAAATCATACATTTTCCGATTCATTTCCATTCTGACGCCATCTATGCAACTCCAGACGGAACATTGTAGTTGTACACAGAATGTAACAGTCTCGTTACAATTCTTCTCTTTCGACCGTTATTCTCTGTTTGTGTTGTTTATTCCTTGTTGGGCTGTTCCTTCTCTTTGGGCTTCTCTTGAGCCTCCACTTCTGCGTTAGCAGCGGTAGCATCCTCCCACTTTGGGCCGGTAGGCTCTGCAGGACGCTCAGACTTCTTCTCACGGGGTTGCTCCGTGGGATTTTTCTCAACAGGCTTCTCGGTGTGCTTTTCGGCGGCAGGCTCCGGCTTAGCTTCCTTGGACTCTGCTACAGGAGCAAGAGGTCCCTCGTTAGAGGCTACGTTGCCCGGTGTAGGCTCCTCATCACCCATGATGGGGTTTCCGTTGTCGTCCGTTTCGTCGCCGTCGAGCTCGGCTCCGTAGATCTCGGGGTACTTGCGGAAGCACTCCTGCATTCCCCTATAATGGCATTAGCTCTTATATCAAAGCTTCTTCATGTTAAAAAAAACCGTACTGGAACTTGTCAATGCAATCCATTCCCTTCGGCTCTTCGGTGGAGTAGACGAAGCAGCTGAATGCAGTCTTGAACTCCTCGCCGCAAGGTCCGTGGGCCATGCCACCAAGGCAAGGGCAGTCCCAATTGATCTCGCCAGTCTCTGGGTTAAAGGCCCCTTGCTGTTCGGCCTCTTCTTCGAGAGCTTCCGGAGAGCCGGCGGCGCCACCTTCTTGGGCATCTGCGGACTCGGTCTTTGCGCTGGATTCTTGCTGTTTCTTCTCCGCCACGGCTTCAGCCTCAGCCTTGGCCTCACTTTGCTTGCGCTTGTCTTCAATTACTGATTCAACGGTAGGGAGTTCCGTTTCGGGCTCGGGGAACGACGAAGGGGCGGCAGAAAAGCGTTGCGCTGCTTTCACAATTAGCAAGGTCGTCCAGTTAACTGCCAGGGGTTGCCGTGGCACATACTTGTCGCTTCTTCTGCGAAAATCGAGCTTGTCGTGTAGTAGTATACAGCTCCGGCAGCGAGACCCAATCGTACAGCTGAGCTCTTCCATGATCTGCTCTTATCCGCAGGGGATGTCGTGGAGGCGAATCGTCTAGGAGCGGATCGAAGGGTTGCGCTGCGTGCCCCGGAAAGGGCAGGTCGATACGTCGACCGTAAGGCTGTGCGATACATTATCGGAAGGTAAGGAAATAGAATATCTAAAAATTACAAGGATTTACAAACAAGGGAGAGAAGAATGGGAGGCAGCAATCGGAACCGTCAACCATAGAATCGTGAGCAGAAAAAAGTTATTGGGCCAGGGCGGATTGGTCAGCGCCGAAAGATTCTGGCAGCGTCTGCGTAGCGCCGCGTAGTGGGCTGGCTGTGCCTACGCCAAAAATTGCCGACAATTATCCATCCATAATGAACTATTGAGAATAGCCAATAAAGTTCTCAGCCCATCCGGTGAAACAAGCATCATTATTTGCTTGCTTGGATCTCGGACGGTGTTTTCTGTCAAGCATTAAGCGCCATCAATCTTTTTTTGGACATTATATCCTTGCTAAAATATAGCAGCTGCGAACGCCTTGTTTACTACTGCGCCTACTCGCTGCCAGACACATACTCCGGAGCTCGATTCTCCGTCAGTTGGATTGTTTACTTGTTCAATATGGCAGAAAATGAAACTCATTGGTTTCCCGAGAAACTCCTGCATGATGACGGTGCTGATAGCCCGTTTTCGCTTTTGGTGCTGAACCAACCGTTGAAGAATAGTCCTACACTACGACGATTGTGGAGGAATGGTAAGTTGGCCATGCGTCAATTCCCTTTTCTACTTGCATAAGCTGCCATACATCATGTGAATGAGCTTGATTGTTACTAACTAGCCCTAGCATCATTGCGTGTCGCTGCTGATGGTGGTGCCAACAGACTACATACTATCTCGTCCTTCCACGGCAAATTTGTAAGTGCAACACGATAGTGCTCTGCAAACTGAAACTGACTGGCGGCCAGTCAAACCTCAACGCTATTATCGGAGACTTGGACTCTGTGACAGATACCGTCCGTGATTTCTATGCTTCACAAGCGACTCCAGCGTCAGTCGTTCACTTGGTTGATCAAGAGAGCACTGATTTCAACAAGGCAGTTGCTTGGATAAGAAGTGAATGCCCCTCCGGTATGGATATCGTTGCCCTTGGTGGACTGGGCGGCCGAGTCGACCAAGGAATCCGACAGCTTCACGAAATCTACCTCATGCAAAAGGATCCTACCTATTCTTCTGGCCGCTTATATCTATTGTCCAGCTCTAGCCTCACATTTCTGTTGAAATCTGGCAAGCATTTAATCCACGTGCAAGAAGAGGGCGAAAAGAGAGTATTTGCTAAGCACGTCGGCATAATACCTCTAATAGAGCCGAGTCAAATCACGACAAAGGGGCTTCAGTGGGATGTGACGGACTGGGCCACTTCTATGGGTGGTCCTTTAAGTACTAGCAATCACATTTTGCCGGATACGAGGTGTGTTGAAATCGAAACAACCAAGGATGTGCTGTTCACGGTGGCTCTGTTCGACGCCGAGGAAGACGAACGGTAATCAATCGCTTGATTAATATCTAAAACAAAAGAAGTTCAATACGTCGACCCTAGCTTGTTCGCTTCTAGGTATACTTTTCTAAAACCAAACGCCACGCTCCATGCCTGATATAACGACAGATTATGCCACATGCCCGCGCACTCAGAACCCGATTATTCATTCTCATTCTCATTCTCATATTAACGCAGGTAGTGGAGGACCAGCCAACAAAAGAGGAAGAAGATTACAACGCCTGCCCAGAAAATCCATTTGTCCTCACGCGCTCTTCTTTCAACCATGCGGATGGTCTCCCCACTTACACCGAGGGTGTTGGCAACGCTGTAGAGTCTCTTTTGCGTGTTCTTGAGCATTTCGCGCTGTTGGCCCAAATCGCCCAACACAGCTTGACCGCGCGCAATATAGTCATCGAGAGCTGAGTTCGTGTTGGCGAAGAAGTTTTGTTCTCGTAGAGCGTGAGCTTCGCGTACTTCGTCCGCAGATCCAGTTGTCATATAAGACTGCGACGTCCCAGGGTTTCGTGGCGCGAAGGCTGAGTTGGAGTTGTCGTTCGTGGAGGCATTCGCGTACGGATTTTCTGGCGTGGCATTGTAAGGGCGTCGACCGAGCAGTTCAGCGCGGTTATTTTGGTGTTGCGCTTCTTCACGGGCTTTTTTCAGCCCATCGATCTGGTTGCGAAAGCCAGATAGATCTTCACGGAACTTCTTGACGCGAGAGAAAGCTTCTTCCTGCTTTTTTGGAACAATCTCTTGGCGCGCTAGGCTATTGTACTCGTCCAGAGATTTCGTAAAAGATGCTAGCGAGGCGGATACATTGCCAATTTCGCTGGGTGTAGCCTGCCCCTTGCCTTCGAGGTTCGTCAGGTCTGAGCGAATCGCTTTGCTCTGCCGTAAAGCGGAATTATAAACGACATTCTACTCATTGTTAGATATTTATGGTCAATAGATAGCATTCTCAAGATAAAGTTATTTACCATTTTTTTTTTTTAAAGAGGATGTGCTGCGCTGTACGTTATGGCTTAGTATTAATATGTAGTTGACAGTTTGGCAGAGCAATCCAGCTTCACATGCCACATATACCGGAAGCCGGAAGATCTCACTCTCCGTGTTACCTCCAGCACTATTTCCAGCAAACCCTGCCAGCGGTTGGCTGAGCTGTAACATGCAGCTGCCTTGCCACCATGTATTTTCTCGGGTTACACAAGCAAATTGGAAAAGCATTGACGTCCACAGTTTCTTGTTTTGAATGGATATGCAATGATATGTACAGGGCTCCCACAGCCGTGAGAGGTCTCGTGCCATCATTCCATCTGCGCCACAAACACCTGGCGCTTTCGCACTGACATACACCACGCCCGAGGCACGACAATGAATAATTAAATTCTTCCTTAATTTTTTCGAATTAAGCTTTGTGCAAAAAGAAGTGGTAGAAATCAATTTGCATATGGATGAAAGTATTAAATATAAGCTGGGTGAAAATACATTGAAATCCCTGGTGGAGTGGTAAGGCTGCCGAGCTCGGCACCGACACGGCCCCAATCACAGTGCTTCGCTCCTTCAAGCGCCACTACCTCACCGGTTCTGTGCATAGCCAATTTCTCTCTTTTGGCGGATGTTGTATCGATATTGCCGAAATTCTTTAATATAAATAACCCTTTGACCGCGCTGTTTAAGAGTTGTGCTTATCACGCATTGACATCTCTGTTCGTCTTGGACTATTTGAATCAGCAATGGCAGGGCAATCTAGTCAAAGTGCGGAGAAAGTAGCGGCAGATTTATCTCCCACAGAAAAACAACAGCCGGATTCTTCTAAAAACGACATTCCTATTGTCCCTTACTCCAGTTTCACCCGTTGGGAAAAGAGATTCATCGTTCTTGGCGCATCTCTGACGGGATTCTTTTCACCATTTGCTGCTCAGATCTATCTGCCAGCCTTGACCCCAATTGCGAAGGATCTTCACGTCACAAACTCAGAGATCAATCTGACTATCACAACGTACATGATCCTTCAAGGGATATGTCCTATGTTTGTTGGATCCCTTGCCGACAGTGGTGGCAGACGTCCGGCTTACACCTTCTGTTTCACAATATTCATCGCTGCCTGCATCGGTCTAGCCCTTGCTCCCAATTACGCCTCTGTACTTGTTCTACGTGCACTACAGTCGGCGGGTTCGAGCAGTACAGTAGCTCTTTGTACTGCTGTAGTCGCTGACATTGTTACCTCAGCAGAGCGTGGTCAATACGTTGGATTTACAATTATTGGGACAGTCTTGGCCCCAACCCTTGGTCCAGTTCTTGGCGGTGTATTGTCACAGCATTTGGGGTGGCGCTCAATATTCTGGTTCCTCGCTATCCTTGCCGGCATTGCACTCATCCTCATTATGTTCTTCTTCCCAGAGACTTGTCGCCATATTGTCGGAGATGGTTCAGTACGACCACCCATGATGTATCTTTCCGGTTGGCAGGCTATAATAGGGCACAGAAAGGACAAAAGCGAAGGCCAGGGGCTGGATACTCAACCAACTCAGGATAAACAGACAACTTTCAAGTTCAAACCTCCCAATTGTCTGGGTTCGCTAGCAATGCTTATGGAAAGGGAAACCGGACTACTACTCCTCACCTGCAGCATCATCTTCGCCGGATTTTATAGTCTGGCTGCGGCTATGCCTTCGCAACTTCGGCGTCACTATCATTTTGACGAAACAAAAGTCGGCCTCATGTACCTGCCCCTTGCACTCGGATCTATTGCTGCAGCGTCAATTGTCGGGCCTATGATCAACCGTTCTTACAAACGGTACTGCGACAAGACCGGTTTCGCCTATGATCGCTCTCGACAGGCAGACCTGTCTACGTTCCCCATTGAACGTGCCAGGTTAGAAGTTGGGTTTCCTCTCATGATCTTTGCATCTTGTTCACTCATCGCTTGGGGCTGGGCGATGCAAGCCAAGGCACATATTGCTGTCATCTGCGTCTTGAATGCCATTGTTGGCATGGGCTTGATTGGCTTCAGTAACACGAACAATGTGTTACTCGTGGATTTGCATCCCGGGAAAGCTGGTACCGCAGTAGCGGCTAACAATCTCACTCGGTGTCTTATTGGGGCCGGAGCGACTGCTGCCATTGTGCCTCTTATCAAGGCCATCGGTATCGGATGGGCATTTACCATCATAGGGGGGCTCTATTTCCTCTGTATACCGCCATTGCTCCTCATTATGTTTCGGGGAATGAAATGGCGAGTAGCCTTAAAAGCCAAAAGGGATCGAATAAAGCTTGAAAAGGAGAAAATCTCCTCTTAACTGTTGACTCATGCTGCTGAATATGCGTGTTTTCAATACCTTGATAGCCTATGTTCCTGCATTGGGCATTGCGAGACTGAGCGAAAGAGAAACAGCATCTCGTACATAGACGGAATTTTATATATAACTTGACCATATGATTTTTTTATGAGGAAGAATACAATATAAACACTTCACTACATTTAAAATTTTCTGATTTATTACTTTTCCGAAATGTAATCTGCACGACGCTGTTGATACATGTCGTCTAGGGTACGTTATTGCTTTAGTGAATAGCCCCGTTTGGGTAATGTTAAATTCTCAGTAAACGCTTGAGTTCGTCTGCGAAATTTTGTATTCATCAACCTCGGCCGCTCCAGTAATTCTGCTGCTACTTTTCCCTTGTACGGAACACTGAGAGAGGATAGGAATGCTTAGTTGAGGGTTCTCGTACGAATATGGCTGTGCCGCACTGTATGCTGAGCATGGGGTCCTTGCTATTCTACACACTACTCGTCTTCGTTCAAGGACTTGTTTTGCTAGTTGCTGCTATAATTGCATATAGATTGACCCTTCATCCTCTTTCAAGCGTTCCTGGTCCAAAGCTTGCTGCAATTTCGAATATATGGTATGCATATCATGCCCGGAACGGCCTCGTACATTTACTTGGCAAAACGCTGCACGAGCAGTACGGTCCAGTAGTCCGAGTTGGGCCAAATGAGTTATGGTTTAATACGAAGGAAGCATTCGATGCGATTTATGGTATGCTATTACAGAAAATTGCACCGATGCTGCAATGTGCTGACGAAATGCAAGGTACGGGCTCAAAAGGCCTGGATAAATCCGATTTCTATTGTGAGCACCCTGTTTTGGCGACACCAACACATCTGCTGACTGGCAATTACTAGTGGCACTGTGTCTTTTGAAGCCCAAATTTGACACTATACTCCAGCCTACGTTTCCTGATACTCTTGACTTGTTATCAGAGCGCAATATGAAGCGCTACCGGCTCCAACGACGGCTAATCGGACCGGTGTATCGAAAAGATAGCGTAAATAAGTACGAACAGGCCATCGATGAGACTTTGAAAAGGGTTGTGAAACGCTTAAAAGAACTGGATTCGGCAGAAGTAAACCTCAAGCAATGGATGCACATCATTGCTGTGGAATGTCTTGGAGCGTCCGTGTTGTCGTGGTCTCCCGGTATGCTAGCAGCCGGTACAGACTGGAACTCTAGCAACCATAGTTATCTTGGTTGGAGGAGAAAGACCGTATTTGGATTATTTCCATTCATGGCCAAGATTGATATGTGTTCGAAAAAGCTGGGTCGCGCATTCGCTAACCTATGGGGTGTCACCTTCCAACCACCAGCAGGATTTAGAACGTTTTTCCCGGTAGCTACCGTCTGATTCCACAACTTTAAATTATACTAAATATTATTAGGATGTTTCTAGAAGGGTTAATCGGAGAACAAAAGCCGCAGCTGACCGAAAAGGCAAAAAGCATGGTCAAGCTGACTTGATGGCAGACCTTATCCAGCTGCATCACGACAAGGCAGACTTCACCGAAATATATCTAAGAAAGATGGCCATTACGAATTTTGGAGCTGGCCACGAAACAATGGCGTCGACACTGACATCAGTCATGGCCATGCTGGGATCTCACCAAGATGTCCAGGCCAAAGCTCGGAGCGAGATATTAGACGGACACGGCTCGGGCCCGTATAGCTCAGTCATTCCACTGGACTACACAAGAGCAGCTACCAAGGAGGCAATGAGGCTCTACCCTGTAATAGCTATGTCGCTTCCACGGGAGTCACCTGCCGGTGGGCTGCTGCTTCACGGGTACTTCATCCCCGGAGGCACGACTATTGGCTGTAACCCCGTCTCATTGCATCGAAACGAGCGAATCAGTGGACCAAGACCAAACGAGTTTCGTCCAGAACGTTGGCTAACTGACGAAAATCTGCTACGTAATATGGATCGATATAATTTGAGTTGGGGCGGAGGCTCACGAACGTGTCCTGGGCGGCATTTGGCAGAGATGATTGTCGTCAAGACGATAACAATGCTAATCGAACACTTCCGTGTAGAAGTCGACATGAAGAACGAAAATGTGCAGCCTTCATACTTCTTATCGATGATGACTGGTATCAGCGCTCGATTTGTTCCAATTGAGTAGCTCTTAAGCACTGCTACATCCAAACGCTCAGACAGCTCTGTCGACGCCAATGTTTTCTTTTGAGTAGAAATCTAGAAACGCACTGGGTCCCAAAACCCTGGTACTTAGAGAGTGCTTTGCCTGACCTATTATTTCGATCATGTAACATAGTTATCTGACGATGAATCATAGTATTGCATCTGCATGCTATAACAACACAAAGCACGGGCTGAGGGTCTTCTGAGATGTATCGGATACTTCCAACATGCGCAACCTGAACTGACGGTTAGAGAGTTCAGTGATAATCCGCTCGACGCAAAGTCACGGCAATTAATTGCCGGTGAAGACCCCATTTTAAAAAAAAATATTAAACATAGAACATACTGAACATTACCCGGTTCACCTCGTCAAACAATGCATGCTTGCTTGGGCTTTCCCTGCACTTGCTTGGTGGTGCGCCACCAAGTCTGGCTCTGGAGGCAATCAGGCCAAGTAACTGGACCTGTGGCACGCCACTCACTTTCCCGTGGGGAGACATCGACAACGAGCCTAGTTTGGTTCCAAAGCCACACTGTATGGATTTCCGGGAGAAGTTTTTCATTGTAAACCCTAAGCCGCTGGTTCCCGAGATGTTCTTTTCGGAATTCTTCAGTCTGGGCAAGCCATGGCTTGCTTGGCGTCTGGAACAGTAGAGTGGCGGTTGTCGGTCTCTCGCATGAATACGATCCTTTCACGATCTCGGCCAAAACAGCAAGACAGCTCTTTCTGTTACGTACACGGCAAGCCCGAGATTTCCAGCTGTCATGTAGGTATACCCCGTGGCATTCGCCAAGAAGGGCGTTTGTGAATATTGTGTATTATTGGAGTGTATTAACGAATGAGAATTGAGCCAAGGTTGGCCCTTACCATATACATAGCCTTCCCCATGGGACCCCAGAAAGATTTGCGTCTTCAGGGGCGATTTTAAATTTACGTTAAGTAACAATTTCCACTTATTAGGCGTGTTTGGGTAGTAACTGAGATCCATTCACAACCGTCTTCACCCTGTGCTTTGGCACCATGCGGGAAACGAGATCATCTGCTGCTTGAGGGTCGGCTCTAGTGGACCACTTTTAGCAGCCTGACTTGAGGCTTTCAGCGGACCAAAACGTTCAGGAAGGCTGGCCCTAGAAGGGTTACACTGTCAATATTCGAAGATGCTCCGTGGCACTAACACAGGAACTTCTGTGGATTATGACGACAGCTGCAGTCTAATAGTCTCCGAGAATACAGTGACTATTGGCAAAACCAGCTACAATTAGGATTGAAGCCATAACAAATAAAACTGACTGAGAACAGCAATAATGAATGTGCAGATGAGGCCTCTAAATGCCGTGGGGCTTGCCAAGCCAACAGGAAGAGGCTTGACCCAGATTACAGTGGGATTGGTACGTCCATTTTTTTTTTGGATGAGGCGTTGGACACTGAGTCGCCCCCAATGGCAAGGGTGACGGGGAAAAGAGTCACTCGATTTACAAAATGGTTGGTAGCGAGTGGCCTGGCGTAGTATTCTGCGCGGTGCTGACATGAAATTGGCGCTGACAGTCGCAACGTCAATAATACGTTGACGCCAAGGAGCTACTGACTAACTGTTTTCTGGACCAGGTCCCTCTGGCATCCTCATAATATCCATGAATCAGGTGCCGTTTAAATCGAAGAGCAGCGATACGTTATCTGTCGCTAATTATTACGGTGCACATATATTATGGAGGAGGGTTGGACGGATCCTCAACTCCACCGAATGAAAGATAACGACCGGACTCTGACATGGTGGATGGAATTCACATGGCAAACAATTTCAGAAATCCAGTCGTTTTGCGGTAGGCTCAGAAGTACCCATACACATTAGATGAGACAAATTTTGTCGAGAGCCTGATGTGTTTTTTCCCGTCGGCACGGGCTGTGTTCTTCACGAGGAGTGTATACATGTTGTCCTCTTAATTGAGACTAGCGTGGCAAATAGAAGGTCTTCTTCTTTTTTTCCCTTTTTACGCCTCACGATGATCTTTCCGAATAATAAGTATTAGCCAAAAGAATTGGCGTTTGGATGGTTGCATTTCGCAACGTACCAGGCATGGGGTTGGATGGACTAGGTGGCAGGGGGGTGCGCCACGGTGTTGCGTGGTAGCGGACTGTGGATGTCGCCAAACAACCTGGGGATATTAGCTTTAAGGTTGTTCGACGAGAAGTGGATGTGCACATAGGACGGTGATTGGCCAGTGAGTGACCCTGAGTTGATTTCAGGAGCGGATGAAAGGAGGGCAAGTATTACTCGGGTCCGACGCCATTCGCTACAGGCGTCGTTTTATTTTGTTTATTAATTTCATTACCTTGATCGCCAATGTTCTTGCCTGTATCTCTTGCGTAACAATGGGTCGGATACTATTTATTACTGGAGTAGGGGGCCAGAGGCGGAAAGTTGAGATGAGAGGGAGGGGATGGTGAGGGAGAGTGGCAGGATTCTCTGGAGCTGCTCACCAGCCAAGAGCCTTGGCAGCGCTAGCAAAGGAACAGCACATGAGAACAAGGGAATGCCCCCGACCGCATGATTAGCTAATGATGCGATGGCATTGCATAATTGCAAGGCTTTGTTTTCAACATGGCTGTATTTTTTTGTTTTGTTTACAGAGGGAACCTCGGCAGCCTGATTCTTTTACACGGCAAAGTCCACGCTATAACACTTGTTCCTTGGGGTATCGTCTCCTACAAAGATCGAGCCCAAGGTCGAAAATCACACCCTGGCCCAAATTGTAGGCTACAGTGGATCAACCCCTTCTAAAATTATGGTGCAGAGGCAGACGATGGTGCGCTAACAAAGTTTGGCTTGCGCGCATGTGGCTGCCCCCTGTACGACCTTGACGAGAGGCTGAACGGGCAGTCGCACACTTCGGGCATCTTTGTCACTTTTTACGCTCAGTATACACAAATATCATATTCATTTTTAAAACAATTTGGACAAGTTGCAAAAAAAAAAAAAAAAAAAAAAAAAAAAAAAAAAAGGGGAGAATAAGTCCAACATCAAGGTAGACGCAAATGTCTGTTCGCTTGGACACTTCACTACGTTGGATAGGGGTTTGGCTTTTTGGGACCTTTGTGCTGGTCCAGACTTGTCATCTCTGACGAGCAGGAGGTGCAAACATTCATGGTGTGCAGACAGGGCCCCTCCTACTCCCAATGGACAGTTCATGCTGAACTTGTATTAATAGACTGTTGTTGTGCATCTAGTACAGTACCTACAGCCTGGTAGATGCTCGACAGAGCACCTGAGCGAACGACGAGCAACAAAAAGTCCCTTTAGCCGTTTTGGTTGCTCAAGTGCTCAACCGGGCCAAGCGCGGCCAAACTTGCGGGGAAACTGCGCGCGCGAAGAAGCAGGCAGGTTGGTTGGCTGGGTCTTGCCTGCCACGACAAGAACGATGCCTACAGCTCTCTTGTGCCTTCCCTTCCAAGCTTGCTCCTCGTCTTCTGCCCGCTGCCTGGGCAAGCACGGGGTGGCCGCACTTTCCCTGCTGTGTCGCCAAACCTAAATGCTCTCCAAGAGGCAGAAAAAAACTCTGTTTTTACCCTAAGCCTCTACGTTAACCCTTTCCTTCTCAGCAGATACTAGCTCCATCGCCCAATCTGCTCTTCTGGAAATGTGTACCGAGTCTGCGCCTCTTTTCGAAAGCACTAGTGATGGTTGCGGCGACTTTGTGCGGTCTTTCGCAGCTAGCCACACCAGGCGTCTCCGAACCACCACGGCCAACCGCGCATGACTCCAGTAGTTTACTTTACCTATCCCCAGGGCACAGCTCGCCTGTCCCACTCACACCAATTCCACCACTCATCAATGTCTTGGCTCTGCCGGGTCCGGAACCCTACCATGGCACTTCTGGTTCTTTTGTTTTTTGAGGCTTGGTCGCCTTCCTCAATCAGGAATCGTTGTCCGCCCCTCTCAGCCTTGGCACCTGTGGCGACCGGCTTAGATTTGACCTCTCGTGTGCCAGTTATGGCAGATTAGCACCATGCTACTTCTCAGTGACCCCATGCCGGCACAATTGGCTAGCTTTCTCCAGCGACCTAGAACCCAGTCCGTCGGGGCCCCCTTCTCCTCCTTATCACATTTCCACACTCCATGTGGGTGTGGGTGACGGTGGCGCGTGCCAGTCATAGCGTGTAATTGAAGCCTGCCACCGTTGAGTCGTCTCTCGCAGCGCAGAGTTTCTCTTGGCTTAAGCTCGTACTACCGTTGACTTATTTAAAAGCAAGTTCCTTTCCCACATGGTAGTAGTGATTAGGTCAGTTTCTCTCTACCTGTGTCTTTCCTTCCTTTCACAGTGGTGACATCTCGTCTTCACATCTCATCTTCTATACTTTTTTTTTGTTGAGGATTTGAACCGTTGTATAAGTCATCATGACTACGACAATCAACCTCGACAACGACGCCATTGCGCGTACCGGCCTCCCTGAGGTTGGACATGTCATCGAAGAGAAGTCTTATGGCCACATGGACGCCGAAAAGATCAGCCAGTCTTCCGATGATGACTATTACCCTGATAAGCCAACACAAGAGGAGATGCAAACTCTTCGCCGTGTTTCTGGAAAGATCAAGTGGGCAATGTGGACGATTGCTTTCGTTGAACTTTGCGAACGATTCTCATACTACGGCTCTGCTGTGCTCTATACCAATTTTGTCAACCGTCCCTTGCCAGACGGCTCGAATACTGGAGCTGACCCCCAAAACGGCTTGCCTGGTGCTCTGGGAATGGGCTTGAAAGCTTCGCAAGGTATCAGCTTGTTCAACCAGTTCTTTGCCTATATCATGCCCCTTCTAGGTGCCTGGATTGCAGACGCACGTATGGGTCGTTTCTGGACTCTTCACCTTGCCATTGGTATTTCCACCATTGCCCACGTTGTCCTGGTCGCCGCCTCATCCCCTGGAGTCATCGTCCACAAGGACTCTTCTTTTGCCGCCTTCATCATCGGTCTTATCTGTCTATGTGTTGGTACCGGTTTCTTCAAGGCCAACGTGTCGCCTCTGTTGGCTGAACAGAATGAGGATAGCCGCATGCGAGTTGAAGAGCGTCCTATCAAAGCTGGACTTTTCGGTCGCAGCGAGGCTACTGGAAAAACTGAGCGAGTCATCGTGGACCCTGCCGTCACAAACACCCGAATTTTCCTCTACTTCTACCTCTGCATCAACATTGGCTCCCTGAGCGGCCAGATCGGCATGGTTTACATTGAGAAGTTCTTCGGTTTCTGGCTTGCATTCTTGATCCCCACTGCCCTTTTCCTCATCGCTCCCTTCGTCTTGTGGTCTCAGAAGAAGAAGTACAAGCTCACTCCTCCAACCGGCTCCCTGCTCGAAAAGTTCATCCGCATGTTCGTCTTTGTCCGCGCCCGCTCCAAGGGAGGATTTTTCAAGATGCAGTGGGAGCACGCCAAGCCATCAAATGTTGCTGTCGCCGATCGACCTTCTTGGATGACTTATGATGATGCTTGGGTTGATGAAGTTCGCCGTGGTTTGATGGCTTGCAAGGTCTTCCTCTTCTTGCCCATCTTCTTCTTGGCTTACAATCAGATGACCAACAACTTGACCACCCAAGCCTCCACCATGCAACTTCACGGTGTACCTAACGACGTCATTCAAAACCTCAACCCCATCTCTATCGTCATCATGATCCCTATTTTCGACCACCTCCTGTACCCTGGTCTCCGCCGCATTGGAGTTGCTTTCACTCCAATCAAGAGAATGACTTTTGGTTTCTTCTTCTCTTGTATGTCCATGATTGCCTCTGCCGTCATGCAGCACTATATCTACAAGATGAGCCCTTGCGGTGACCACGCCAACATGCAGGTTACGATCGATGGCACTAAGCAGCAATGTCCCCCTGCCGCCATCAATGTCTGGGCCCAGAGTTTGCCATACATTCTCGTTGGTATCTCCGAGATTTTCACCAACGTTACTTCATATGAGTATGCCTTCTCCAAGGCTCCCGAGAACATGAAGTCGCTGGTCATGAGTATTAACCTGTTCATGAGCGCCATCTCTGCCGCTATTGGCCAGGCCTTCGTTCCTCTCTCCGATGACCCTTACTTGGTCTGGAATTACACCTCCGTCGCATGTATCGCCTTTGTTGGCGGTATTGCTTTCTGGTTCTGCTTCAAGCACCTTGATTCTGAAGAAGACAAGTGGAACATGCTCAAGAAGTCTGAATACGTTGGCCAACAGATGCCTGAGCGCACAGGGCCTGCTGATGCATAGTTAGATAATGGCGTGATGTGGAAAAGCTCTTTGTGAGAGATGATCTAATGCCCCATGTTTCACGCATGATGCACTACTTTGTCCGTGTGCTGATACCTATATACCAATGAAATTTCAATTTATTCGCACGACTTTGCGTATAGTTTTGTGTACTGGTGACGAACAAATGTTTGAGCCTGCTTGGCAACACATGAGCTGACTCCGGACGCGTGAAGAAAAAAAAAGTCATTCATGGGCCCTTGCCAGATACACTACAGAACCTGAGGAAACAATGTTCGAGTGTCTTTCTGCGTTGTTAACGTCTAATAATCTATTCCATTAGATGTTTCCAATTACAGCAGCTGTAGTGACTCTTCTTATTTATCATTAACCCAGTTTTGGCTTCATGGATGCTGACTGGAGAATTGGCAACTCCTTGCATGACAGAAACATCCATAAGTTCAGCGTATATTGCAATAGGTCTATGATCACTCAATGTACACGGCTGTTATTGCTTTTCAAGCAGCATTTCCACTGATGGTAGTACAATTGCCACATTGGGCGTTGTGGTCCCCGAGTGGACACTTGCACATCTCCCCGGAGCGGCGGGCATATTCGGAGAGGCGCCCGATGACCGGAGTCGTCTTGCGGCTAACCATGGACACTAACCATCTCGCATTACGGCACATTTTCTACATTTAAATCTTTCATCTTACATGACCCTTGACGAATTCAGATGTGCACATCATGCATCGCTTTGCTGAATTTGCATCCCCATAGCGTTTACATTCACTTTAAGGGCGCCCCTGATCATGGCACAACCAGAAATGACCCAGGTTGGGTCGACCAATACACTCTCCTCTCGACAGGCACCAACACCGCATTTTGATACGGGGCAGACCACTGCACCCGAAGAAGATCCTCAAGTGCAGTTTGAGATTCGTCAGGCCATGTCATCTATGAATGGCGCATTTGACTGGACTGGCCCAACTGACCCCGACAACCCTCGAAACTTCTCTGTAGCCTTCCGCATCTACTCTACCATCATCATTACGCTCTTCGCCATGGTTGCGACAGTTTCTGGCGCTATGTATGCTCCTGCGCAGGACGCTGTTGCCGCCGAGTTTCACTGCGGCAGAATATCTGCAATTCTGCCCTTGTCAATGTACAACCTTGGACTTGCTTTCGGTCCCATGGTCGGCGCTCCTTTGTCAGAGACTTACGGTCGCAAAGCCGTATTTCTCATCTCAGGATTCATCTTCATCCTATTTTCACTCGCTGCAGGATTCAGCAAATCCGTTGAGAGTTTAACGGCTTGTCGCTTCTTTGCCGGAATGTTTGCATCTCCGCTGATCAACAACGCGCCAGCGACAATGTTAGACTTCACTCCAGGAAGATACAGAGGCGTTAGCTTGAGCGTGTATTACACCATTCCGTCACTTGGCGCTGCACTCGGCCCGCTGATCGGTGGCTTCATCGTGCGCGCTGGCGGATGGCGATGGACCCAGTGGGCGGCCGTCATTTTTGCCTCAGCCATTTACATGCCTGTTTTGTTCTCCCGCGAGACCTACAAGAAGATCATCTTGAAACGACGAGCTATCCGCCTTGGCTTGCTGGACTCTGCCTCGCAGCTTACTTCGCCAGGAAGAGCATTCAGGTACTTCGCCACAGTATTGATCCAACGTCCGCTCCACATGCTGTTCACGGAACCTATCGTCACATTGGTCAGTCTCTATTGCAGCTTTCTTTACGGCCTCCTTTACACATTTGTGGTGTCGGTGCCGTGGATCTTCCGTCATTACTACAACTTCAGCCCGACAAGCGTATCCCTATCGTACCTTGGCCTCATCGGCGGTACGCTGATTGCATCTACACCGCTGGTCTTGGTGGACATGCGATACTATCAACCCCGTCTACTTAGATGGCAACGCAGTCATGGCGAACACACGCCATTCCCTTGCGAGAACCGACTAATCAGTTCAATGATAGGAAGTATTACCCTTCCCGCAAGCTTGTTTGCGTCTGCTTGGACGGCACAATACCAAGTTCATCCCATTGTGCCCATCATCTGCCAAGGATTGGTGATGCTGAGTTCCTTGCTGATTTACGCAAGTGCCAATCTGTTCATGCTGGATTCTTATGGTCCCCTCTATGGAGCCAGTGCATCAGGAGCCATGATGTTGAGTCGTTACATTCTTAGTGCAGCATTCCCGCTGTTCGTCATGCAAATGTATGAAGCCCTTGGTGTCGGTTGGGCGACAACTCTACTTGGGCTCATTACGGTGGTTATGGCGCCTATTCCGTGGTGCTTCTGGATGTTTGGTGAGAAGCTGAGACGACGCAGCAAGTATGAGACTAGCACATAAGAGAGTTCATGAAGCCATGCCATTACGAGAATACGCATTATATATATTAGATACCATCACCACTTAGCATTTTCACAATCATAATCAGTATCAACTTTGAAATATCGTACACGTTCGCGTTACCAATCACATCGTAAAATCTATAAACTATATCTAAGACGGCACCAAAACCTTTGTTGTTACACCGACATCTTCATGGCAATAGTCTTGTGGGGGTCGTATCCTTTCACCACGAAATCCTCTGCCTTCCAGCCATCTATGCTGCCATTCTTCTCTCTGGCAATCTCTAGTTCCGGGAAATCTCGAGGCTCACGCTCCAACTGGACCTTGAGGGCATCCACATGATCAACATAAACATGCGCATCACCCATAACATGCGTCAAGCTTCCCGGGACCAGGTCACAGACATGCGCGAGCATGTGGGTCAATAGCGCATAACTAGCAATGTTGAACGGCACACCGAGACCCATGTCACAAGAGCGCTGATAAAGCTGGCAGTGTAAGTGGCCTTTGGGCTTCTCTGCATCTCCGTTGCTTTGGCCATCTTTGGATCGCGGATATGAAACGTAGAACTGAGCAAACATGTGGCAAGGCGGCAAGGCCATAAGCTTCAGATCCTTCGGATTCCACGCAGACATGATAATTCGGCGGTCATATGGGGTGTTGCGCAGCTTGTAAATTACATCTGCAAGCTGATCGACGCCCTTGCCAGAGTAATCCGCTTTCGCATCGACGTACTCGGCACCAAAGTGACGCCACTGGAAGCCGTACACTGGGCCCAGGTCGCCGACTTCGCGATGGGAGAGACCGACGCTGTCGAGAAATTCGCGGGAACCATTGCCGTCCCAAATCTTGATACCGGCTTCGTTGAGAGGAATGGACGAGGTGTTGCCTTCGACGAACCAGAGCAGCTCAGCGACTACGGCCCGGAGGAACACGCGCTTCGTCGTGAGCAGTGGCAGGATCGGCTTGCCATCTTTGTTGAGTGAGAACTTGAGTGGTCGAGGTGCAAATTCTGATAGAGTTCCTGTTCCTGTTCTAAAGAACGAGTTAGATTTCTGCAACTGGAAGTCGTATTCGGCCAGAAATACCTGTCGGGACGATGCTCTCCATTGTCAAGGATCTCCTGAACCAAGTCAAGATATTGGTATTCTTCATGCGATTTGTTGGACATTTTAAACGGTGTTCCTGTTTGAGATGTGAAAAGCCAATGAGCAAAAGCACGTTGTACACGCAACGCCGTTATAACACTGGAGTCGCAATGCCTGGTTGTGGAAGACGCGTTTGGATGGCTCAAGACGCGTAGAGTGCGGGGCATGACAAATCCCCCACCATCATCCCGCTGAAAACCATTACACTGGTACTATGTTATGCACTTGTAAATAAAAAATGTAATGACTCTTCAAGACTTAAAACTCCAGCTATTCTACACTAGTCTATTTTGTACATGGACGACTTCAATGGTATCAACTTTAAAGCCTTCGAAACACCTTGCCAAAAATCTCCCGTGCCTTTAATAAATTTACAACGCTCATGCGCTCGTTATCCAGATGCGCTGAATCACTGGCTCGTCCGCAAGGCAAATGGGCGGCGGGTGCCTTGAACTCCTTCTCTAGGAACCGAATCGCCGGGATAGAACCGCCTTCGCGAATGTACAGGGGTTTTTTAGGTTTGTAAGTCTTCTCTACAGGGAGCGTATCCTTTGCCGCCTTTGCTTTGCTGGCCGATGTAGCATCAAAGCTTCCTGGCCAAGTTTCCATAATGGCCTGCTCCAGTGTCTGGAAAATCTCGTTGGTGGGATCGCCAAGCCATGGTTCTGCTCCATTATCAATGTTGATTGTCAGTTGGTTCTGCGAATCGAGCGCATCGAATTCATCTCGCAAGAAGGCTGTTAACTGCTTCACCACAGCATCAATTTCCTGTCCTGGGACCAGTCTCATACTGATGTGTGAGCTTGCGTGACTGCTCACAAGACTGCCCTCTGGGCCTGATACCTTGTAGCGATGAATAGTTAGATTTGGTTCCCGCCAGCGAGCCATGAGTGATCGTTTCAATTCTGCTTCAGAGATTGATGCAGCCTTTCGTTGAATCAATATTGAGGCAATCTCGTCATATCTAGCCTCTTCATCCGATGATATAGCCAGTATACCGTCGTAGAAGCCCGGAATTTGGACTTTGTTGCCCCTACCTTTTAATCGTGATAGAACGGAGGTGAGATCAGACAATGGCTCATTCATCATGTGCGAACCATCCACACCAGAATGGGTGTCTGGCCGGGGTGAATCAACACAGACTGTAGCGTGTAACACTCCTCGCAAACCGTATGTCAAGCAAGGAACTTCGTCATCTAACCAATAGCTGTTGGCTAGTAGAATGTAGTCAACATGCCCGATACGATCCTTGTTGCGTCTGATTGCTTCTCTGAAACCACGGGAGCCAAACTCCTCTTCTCCCTCAATAAGGAAAATAACATCATTCTCCAACTTTTTAGATTGCATCAAGTCTGTGACAGCGTACAACGCTGCAAGAATTGGTCCTTTGTTATCACTGACTCCACGCCCGTAAAGGAACCCGTTGACTCCCTTGATGGCGAAAGGATCGGTGGCCCATTTCCCTTTCCGTGTATCTGCTGCAACAACATCGTAGTGTCCGTAGAACAAAATTCGTTTGCGCTTCTCAGCAGTCTCTTTCCTACCCGAGAATTTCGCCAGTACGATTGGGTTGTGTTCCTTCTCAGTGCTGAGCATTTCAACATCGCCTCCCAGTTTCTTGAACAAGGAGCCCAAAAATGTCGCCCCTTTGCGGCAGTGTTCTGCAAATTCTGGGTGGGACGAGATGGATTTGTAAGACACAAAATCGGCCAAGGTAGACAACAAGACATCATCAGTGTCATCATGCGGGACATCAGTCGTGGCGCCTGCGGTGTCGTTGACAGCCCAGATGGATATATCATCATCGTTAGCGCCAGTAATGAAGAATTGTTGATTGAGGTATATTGTTGCGGCCGACGCAAGAACTTTGCCTTCATGCGCTCTCCATTTGCTCAAACACTGATACTTCTGACTGACATTTCCAGTGGCATGTTGGTACTTGCCGTAATGCGCAGTGCTGAATTTCTGAGCAGTGTTAGTCTTTTTGGCTCCTGCTTTGAATGAATCCAACACTTACACTTGCCCAGCCATCAGTAGAAGCTGTCCACAAATGGCCCCATCCCATTTGCAATGACATGATGTCATGATCATGTGCCTTAATAGCTCGCAGCCGTTGGGCTGTGTCGAGGTCCCAGAGCTCAACAATACCATCCAGCTTTCCTGCGTAAAGAAAGGATCCATCAATGGCCAACGATAGTACAGACTCAGCATCATCTGTACCAAGGGTCATGATCTCTTCAATGCTGCCACGGTCTGGTTCGCCCTCGTCTAAGCCTTCTCGAGAGCCACGCCCAAGACTCCAGAGCTTGATCGTTCCATCGCCGGCTCCAGATATCAGGACATCGTCATTGGCATCCACCTCCACCGTTGGACCCTTGGCCATAAGCATGCAATATACATAGCCATTATGCGCAAAGTTTCGAATAGCCGCGCCATCCATCTCCAGTACTGCATTTGCACGTGGGATCAAGGCCCATCTATCTTCATTCCGTCTCGGTGTACTCGTACCTCCGACCGCTTTTGAATCGAAGAATCTGTGGCTTCTGCGGTCGGGATGGCTTTGAGAACAATGCCCGACCCGAGTTGTTGGATCGCCTAATCTTACCCATTGGATTGACGCATTTTGGGCACCAATGTACAACGTGTCGTGTTGCTCACTATAGGCGGTGCAGAATACGTCTCCCACATCGTGCGTGCCGTATATCTCGTAAAGCCTCTTAAGTGTCTTGGGACACCAGACATTGACGATAGCATCACCAGCACTGGAGAAGAGTAGCGATGAGTCGGGAGACAAGCATAGTGACAAGACACTGCGCTTATGAGCCTGAATAAGCCCAATCTGATGGAAGGTAGACAGAGACCAAACGACTATCTCTCCATCTTGAGTACCAGCAAATATGGAGCCGTGTTCTGGGCTTGCAGCAAGGGCGAGAATGGTGCTGGAGTGTTTTAAGCTGTGAACAAGCTCAGGCTTGCTTTGCGGGTATTCTGAGGGGTCAGATTCGGTCGACTCGAGTACGGGAGGCTGTCGAACTGTTCGATCTGTAAGTGACGGCATTTTGATATAGTTACTTCGCAAATGCCAGTGGTTGAAAACGATGAAGTGTCATTCAGCAACGAAGATCAGTAAAGCTTCAGGCACGCTCGCGAGCCGGCACGGACCGCTGTGGACCGGCAGAGCAGCGGAATTGACGACAGCCTGAAGTCTGCAGCTAAAACAACTAGACTTGTGGCGGTGTAATGATACAGCAGGGATGTTTTCATGTAGGTGAAATGAAAGCTTCGAGGAAAAGATGATGAGGTGCTCAAGCTTTGGCATGACGATTCGGTGGGTCAACTGTGTCCTCCCCCGACCGGTAATCGGAACGCCTGCCGTCCGTCCCAAGTTAGGGCACCCACCCGCCCAGCACATGCCAGACTACATCACACTACAGCGGTCTCATAGCGAAGGTGTAGCAGCGCTGATGCTTCTGGGCGACTGCCGTGCCACTGCTGGGCCACTGAACTGTGGTACAACAGCCACCCGCCGAGAGTCTGAGTTGCTGGCAGCTTGGCCCTTTCCTTCCGTATGATGCCAACGGGAAATTGGGGGTGCACCTGGAATTAAATGAAAAGCACTTACGTTTTATGGGAGCTGTTTTAAGATCCTGCTTTGCTTTGATTCTCACGCAACCAAGGCACTGCGTCTCCGTCCACGCTGTCGACATGTTGCAATTAATCGCCGACAAGCAGTCAAAGAGAATTTAGTGATTGAAAATCCTACATGGGCTCTGTCAACATTTTGTAGTTGCAGTGTAAGTGGCTCATGCAAGCTGCCCTCTTTCAGCTTGATGATAGCGGCCCTGTCTTAAAACGATGGCCAGGCCCTGCAAGCCATTGTAAGCCAAAAGTCCTCATTATTTGCCGCGAACAAACAACGGTGAGCCATTGCGAGTACACCCTTGCATCCTGTCCCAGTTTTTGTCACGGGATTCGCTCATTTTACATGTTCAGTCCACTATTCAACCATTGAGCTACCTGCATTATGAACATTACGTGCGACATTGCGACGCGGCGGAGAGATCTAGGAGAGATCTAATCCAACAAGATCTCGACGTCGAACTCTTGATTTGTCTTGAGCTGATACTGATCCAAAGTCCACGGCCCACACGACGCTCCTCCCTGCCCATGGTGCATCCAGTCCAATCGAACCACAGTATCAGACCTCTTTCGCTTGTGTAACTCATACGGGTGAGTACATTCGTCAATGTCCTTGGTTTTGTAGTGCATTGCGGTGAAGCTTGCACCGTCAAGGCTGCCGAAATTGGCTCTCAGGATGCGACTTCCATCCACGCCGCTGAACTCAACCTGTCGGATGTCCGTTCTGTTGCCGCCATCTTGAGGGAATTCATAATCCATCCACAGTTCATCGACGGTGGACTTCCAATTTCCTACAGACTGTGACAGCTTCTTATCTCTGTATGACTCTCCTGGACCTCTTCCCCACCAGTGAACATGCTCAACGCCTGCCACACCCGCAGTAATCCCAATGCGAGCCAAGGTATCGGGCAGTCTCAAACCGTTTGGCTTGCCGTGGACATGAAGATGCAGCGCATCGCCTCGGAATGTGTAGGTGAAAACTGTATCCACAGCCCATGCGAGCACAACGGGGGCGATCCGAGTGGTCACTTCGATCTGCACACCGCCGGAGACGTTGCGCAACTTCACTGCTCTCACATTGCTAGAGGTCTGGTGTACAAATCTCTCTCTCCACTGTCGCCCATGCCCATGGCTGTCGTTGTCAGTTAACGCGCGGTAGAAATCCATATCAAACCCTTCCGTGATAAGCTCTAAGCCGGGTTTGGTCGATCGAGTCCAGCTAATGAGTTTACCTCTGACGGTATCGAAGCCCCATATAGATGCGCCCGTGGCAGATGTAATAGTAACTTGATTACTAGACACCTGCTGGAACTTTGGCGTTGCCGAAGCAAGCTCCGCCGGGGGGCTAATACGAATATCACGAGGTTTGGAGAGTTGAATTTCTCCAAAAGCCACTTGGTGTCCAGCACTGGCCCAATTCGTCGACTTCTTGAGCCTAAACGACAGGTGAATATAGGATTCACCACGGGCAGCCTGCAGAATTCCATCGTAGAAGCCATTGAGTTTTATGTTGGTTGGGGCATGCGTCTTTGTGTCTATGAGTATGTTAGTAATGAAGCTATTATCAAATGAAGTACAGCTGGCAGCATTACCCTCCGGAATTTCTGCATCGCCCTGTGCAAGAATGTTTGCACCTTGGGATCGAACTTCCCACACGCATTCTAAATGTTCAAGACCGATGAAGTCGTAACGGTTTATGACTATCGCGGCATTGTTTTTGAAGTCAAGCGTCTGGACAGGCTCGATCGCCTTTGCATACTCGATCAAATTTGGACCTCGTTTGTGGTCGGACCACATCAAGCCGTCCATGACAAAGTTATAGTCATTAGGCTCGTCGCCAAAGTCCCCTCCAAATGCCATATATTCCTCACCATCTTTTGACTTGGTACGCAAGCCCTGCAAATATTGTTAGCAAACAGCACATGTGTGTAAGAGGAACATAAAACTGACATGGTTTGCCCACTCCCATACGAATCCCCCCATAACACGAGGATGTCTGTAGAACGCCTCGACATATTCCTTTGCATTTCCGCAAGAATTTCCCATTGCGTGGAGAAACTCGCAAATTACCAACGGCTTCTTCCAATCTCGCTCTTTTGCAAAGTCCTCAATGTATTTGACTTCCGGATACATGCGGCTGAACATATCTACGGTTTGTGCATTCCCGTCACCTTCGTAATGAATCTGTCGAGTTGTATCCATTTCTTTGATGCAGTCATACATTGCTTGGTGATTCTGTCCATAAAACGATTCATTTCCCAATGACCATATGATCACACTGGCATGGTTTTTGTCACGAGCCACCATTTGCCGTGCTCTGTCAACGTATGCCTCCCTCCACGCAGGGTTATCAGACGCAAACTTTGAAGCGTCGCCGCCCAGGACTCCAAATCCATGGCACTCTAGATCAGCTTCGTCCAGAATCCAAAGACCTAACTCATCAGCAACATCATACAGACGGGGGTCGTTTATCTGATGGCATGTTCGAATAGCATTGACATTGTGTTGCTTCATGGTGATAAGGTCTTGCCTCATGAAATCATACGGCACCGCGCGTCCAAAATCAGGATGATGTTCGTGGCGATTGACGCCTCGCAACTTGATGGGGCGGCCGTTGACACAGAAAACACCGTCGACGAGCTCAACACTTCGAAATCCGATGCGTTGAACAACAGTGCTACTATCGATTGAGGTTGCAAAGTTCAAAATCACTGTATACAAGTTCGGTGTTTCTGCTGTCCATTGTTTAGGACTGGCTACATGTAATTCGAACATGCCCTGGGATTTGATGGTCTTGAAATCTTTGGTGACGGCATATCCATCATCGTCCAGCAGCTTCAGTTCGACTTCTGTAGTTGCAGGTACATCCACCTTGACTTTTAGTGTTGCATTCTTGTACTTCTTGTCGAATTCGGTGATTACATGATAGTCCAAGGGGTGTGCCTTGGGAAATGCATGTAAATACACGTCCCTGAAGATGCCGCTGAGCCACCATTCGTCTTGATCCTCAATATAGCTGCCATCAGACCGTTGATACACTTCCACGGCAAGCACATTGGGTCGATCCCACTCTACAAAGCGTGTAACATCGAACTCGCTCGGATTGCGAGCACCTTGAGAGTAGCCCACTTCTTTGCCATTCAGCCACACGGTGAATGCGGAGTCTACACCTTCGAAGCGCAGTCTGAGTTGGTGTCTCTTGAAGCTTTCCTTGACAAAGAAATGCTTGATGTACCTTCCACACTCATTGTTTTCGTAAGAAACGTTTGGAGGGTCCACTGGCCAAGGATAGTCATAGTTGGTATAATGCGGTCCTTTGCCGTGGCCCTGTAACTGCCACATGCCAGGCACATTGACGTCCGAGAAGCCGTATGTGTCAAAGTCGCAACGAAAGAATTCTCTTGGTCCCTCAAACGGCGACTTGGATAGTGCAAACTTCCAGGTCCCTGAAAGACATTGCGCCTTAGCTCTGGTGGTGTCGTGAGTGAGAGCGTCCGCTTCATTGTCATACAGAAAGAAGTGGCTGCGTGGTGCCAGTGTATTGCGATGGATGACTTCAAGGTTGCTCCAATCTGGCTTTTTGCCAGTCAGGAGCTGTTCTGTGCTCATATTGTTGGGATAGACTTGCACTCTGTATTTCGGATGAATGATGTAGATTGGGTAGGCTATGCGACCTGGCCTGCTATACTGATTCGACGGAGGCGCAGCTCTTATCAATGAAGCTATCAGCGGAAGGCAATTCCGCCAAGAAATGTTATCCCCGTGAGCCTAAAAGTGACTCGTTTAAAAATGAAAATATATTAAGCTTCGAGGTTAGAGTAATGTCATTTGATGTTAGGTTGCAGTACGGTGTGAAGACGAGGAGTCAGCAGGCACAGCAGCAGCTCAGGGCAGTAGCTCTGGGGAAGCGCTGAGCTCTACACTAACCTTGCACCCTAATTACAGTGAGGGGTAGCTGTCCAAGGCTGTCTGGGGTACGGGGAGTGCCTGAAACTCCGCCGTGGGCTGTGGGGGTCCCCAATCACGCGCACTGTCCTTAGTGCCAGTAATGCACTCAGTCTGGTTGGTGTACACCCTCGTGTTTCTTTTAACATAGCAAATTCAAGTTCGTGGTACAGGTTTGCAAAGTGCAAGCTTTAGCTGTCGGCTTGGCAATCCATGCTGTCTACAACACGGGACAACGTGAATCCGACAAAGAGTCAAAAGACCAAAGCATGTGTCCAAGATAACCTCTGGGAGCCAAAGTCTAGAACTAGACTGCATAATCATGCCGACCTCTGCAGTGGTAGTTCAAGCTCCCGCTCTGCATGAGCTATCTCAGAAGCCATCAGTATTCCTTGCTGGCCCAACATCTGGCAGAGATTGGCGCGACTCCCTTACCAAGTTGTTGTCCACACTGGACATTGTTATTTTGAACCCACAACGGCTCGATTGGGATTCTACTTGGTCTGAAGACTTCTCCGATCATCGATGGGTGGAACAGGTGAATTGGGAAATGGATATGCGAGAAGCAGCTGATGTAATTGTTTTCATGTTTAACGACACGAGCGTTGCACCCATTACAATGCTTGAGCTCGGTCTCAGTGCAAGTTCTGGGAAGGCCATTGTTTGTGTCATCGGGGAATACCCCAAGAAAGGCAATGTGACAGCAGTCTGCCAGCGACACAACATACAGCAGGTCTCGTCTGAGGAGGCACTGGCTGAGGCTGTGACGGATATTGTTCAAAAACGAGGCTGCAGTGCCCCGGAACTGTAGTACGCAACCAAGAGCTTGGAAACCGCAGCTCACGGGCCATTAGTTATAATCCAAAAGCCGTTATGCGATTTTCTCCAATGGAAAATCACACAGCCAGCAACTCAGAGACAAGCCCTCATGTGAAACCGCCGCTTACATTTCAGTCGTCGTGTCATGTCCATGCATTTTTCCCAACCTCCAACCACCCCACTTTGTTGGAGTTGCGCTAACTCGTTGCACCAAACTTCCCGCCACTTATACTTTTCCCTCCTTCCCATCACTTCGTTATGCAACATTAGAACCTTGTAAGCTCCATCTATTTGTCGCCAGAGATGGTATTGTATTTTTAACTGCATGATTTCAAGAGCGGCGTCCGAACCCAAGCCCTCATCCACACCTTGTACACCTAGCCTCATTTACCCGCATCGTCTGCTAGCGCCGCCGTTATGGAGGATCAGTTCGGAGGACGAACCGACGACGACTTATTCTACGATGATTTTGAGCCGGTCGAAGATGAGGTAGTCGTGGTCACTGCAGATGCTGCCGCTCCACCGGCTGAAAGTCTTCAAGCGCAGCCGACCCCGGTGTTGGCGCAACCTGAAGGCCCTTCGACAAGTGATGAGAAGCGCGAACTGGCCCAACCGCCATCTAAGCTGCGACCTGCTCGAGGTCTTGCAAGTTCGCGATTTGCTGATAAGCCTGCCTCTGAACCTACGCCCAAGCCAGCACCGACACCAGCTCCTGCTACTGAAACAATCCCAACACCCGAAGCCAAGCTACCGTCGCCTAAACCTCCGTCACCTGCCCCAGCACCAGCCGTCCACCCACCGAAAGTCCCGTCACCAGCTCAGCAGCCTCCTACACCCCCCTCGAAGACATCAACCCCTAAAAATGCTGAGGAAAAGCCCTCAACAAAGCCCCAGGGCAATAAGCAGAAGCAAAAGCCTAACGGCGGGCGAACTGGCCGCATCCAGTCCGGCGCAAATCCACGGAAGAAGCTGACGGATGAAGAACTTACCGCCAAGATGGAGAAAATGAAGCTGTTAGCAGCAGAAAAGACTCGAAAGTTCGAAAAGGCCGAAAAAGATCAGAAGGAGCATGAACAGGCCTACGCCCGGGGAATGGAAGAAGCTCGCAAGAAGCGAGCAGAGGAGGCTGAGCGCAGGCGGCGCAATGACGAAGAACGTCGAAAGTTAGACGATGAGAGAGCTAAGAACCGTGAGCGTAAACTCAAAGCTATGAGTATGAAAGAAGGTGGATGGGACCAAGGCAAAGAGTCTATCGCTGAGGAAGAAGGTCGTCGCAAATTCCGGGGCGCCAATGGAGGTATTCGGGGCAGCAGAGGTGGCGGTTTGGCTGGCAGTCGCTTTGCTCGAGATGGGGAGAGCACGCCAGACAGCGACCGCAGCGTGGATGATCGCTCGCGAGGACGTGGACGTGGTCGCGGCCGCGGGAGAGGTGCAAATGTCCTTGGTCGTGGGGGGAGACGAGGCTCGGACAAGACTCCTACGAAGTCTCCTACGGATACCGCTAGTCCCGCATTGAAGGCCACAGCTCCTTCAGAAGCCGACTTTCCTTTGTTGCCTGCCAGTGATACAAAGGCTGAAAAGGCTGACAAAGTCGAACAGCCCGCCTTGACTCTACCCACGGCATTCTTCCCGCCATTCAGTGGGAAATGGGACGACGAGATGGAAGAATACGATGAACAACAGCGTGCTAAGGCAGCTACTTCTGAGAAAACAACGTAGCATAAGAATATTTGACTTAGTTGTTACGATGGAATGACATTTTGAGTATGAATCTGTTGGAAACACGAGGCGTTTTGGGTATTTGTATCGATAAAACATGTATTAACGTGAGGAGGAAGAAATAGCGATTTCAATGTTTATGCAATTGGATATATTCAATCATGTAATAAATACTGGCTTCCTGTTCTAAACAATCCATGCGCCGTTCCGATTTCCTGTATAGCCTTGTTGCCAAAAACGCCTAGCTATATAACCATAGCTTGTTTACGAAAATACACGTTCGTGAAGCCTGTATGCTTCTTCACCATTGGCGGTAGTTTCTGTTGCCACGACCACCGCCTCTATATCCTCCCTGTCCCCTCGGTCCTCGAGATCCGTCATCGTCATTGGGTTGCCTTGATCTGCCCTTCATCTCTCTAGGGAACGCATCAAAGGTCTTGCGCATTTGCGCAAAGCCCAAGTGCATCTTTCCAAAGAAATGATCTGCCAATCGCCTGTCATTGTCCAATCGACTAAGATAGGCTCCGCACACGTCGCAAACTTGTAGTTTCTGATGGCCAGATGGGCCAGATGTGTCGGAGAGAGCCTTGAGTTCTTTTTCCTTTTCCGCCTTTGCTTGTTGGGATTGCCGTACGCGGAATAATTCGTCTTGCGCTCGCGAAACTTCGGCCATGGAACCTAAGATCTCTACTTCGAGTAAACCATCATCGATGGACGAGCCCAGGTCCGCAATGGATTTCAACTGCCAATCGTTAGCGGTACAATACCCTCTCTAAGGCTATTCGCGTAAAGACTAACCAAAACATTTGTCTGTCGGATTTCATCTGGCGTCTTCTCCAATCGCCTTTGCGCCGTCTCTATCCTTCGATTGCATTCGTCGATATACTTTTGCAGGTCGCGCATGTAGTCGTATTCGAATCCATATTTCTGTTTCTCCCTTTCTGAGAGACCTTCGTACTCTGTCTTTAAGGCTTCCGAGTGTACCTTTGGACATGGCCCGAGATCCTGCTTGGTGTTCGTAAACAGATCATGCGGGCAAGTACCAGCGACGTACGAGCGGCAGACTTTGGGATCTGATAATGACACTTGTGAGGCCCTCGATGTTGATGATGCGCCCATCAGCTGCTCTAGCAGCTTCCTTTGCTCCGCAGCCATCTTAAAATGAGTACGCGTTAAATTGGCGAGCGTTGGAGAGAAAACAGCGAAGATGCGCTGTAGACTGATTGTAGCCAATCCCAAACCGTTTAAGCTCCATGGCAGATTTTGCCCGATCCGACCGCCTGCCGTGGCATCGCGCTGCTGGCGACAGTCCGCCACGTCGCCAACTAGCTGTTAGTGGGAACCCCTGCTTTGACCGAGCTAGCACAGCGCCGTCAACTTCATCACCCTTTCATAACTTCTGCACTGAAACGACATGTCAAGATTCCCAGGTCTTGACATTGGCGCCGAAAGTTCATAATGCGTCGATTCTCATCTATTTTGGCACTGTTGCTGCCAGGTTCTTTCGTTGCAGCAGCCGACTACCATGAACAGCTTAACTTGCGGCCGTTGCCTCAATCCGATCTGCTAGCAAGCTTCAACTTCCGGTCCAACACTTCCCTTGAGGACTTCGAATCAAAGAATTTCCGATTATTTCCAAGATCATTAGGCCAAATTCTCCAGCATGCCGACACTAGAGAACTTCATTTACGATTTACACTCGGAAGATGGGACACAGAGGCATGGGGCTCACGGCCATGGGATGGCCGGAAAGAGGGCGGGCAAGGTGTTGAGCTGTGGGCTTGGCTTGATGCTGAATCTGACGAAGAAGCCGATAGCAAGTGGCTAGTCTTAAACAATGCGCTCTCTGGCCTGTTCTGTGCTAGTCTCAACTTTATCGATGCGACCAAGACGATTCGCCCTGTCATGTCTTTCCAACCCGAGGGCGACCATCCGAATACCACGCTGGCAAACACCAGACTTCTTCATGGTGTTCTACCACACGAAGTGGTTTGTACGGAAAACCTCACGCCCTTCTTGAAGCTGCTTCCTTGCAAAGGCAAGGCAGGTATTGCAAGCCTCTTGGACGGACACAAACTTTTTGATGCCTCGTTCCAGAGCATGGCGATTGATGTGCGACCAATTTGCGACGACGCTGGCAAGTGTGTTTTAGAGATGGAGGAGACAATCGACATGGTTTTGGATGTGAATAGATCCAAGAGACCCAGAGGTACGTTTATCAGGGTGTGACGGCCAGAGCCTTGTTGACAGTATAGACAACCCGATTCCTCGACCTCCTCCTGAACACGAGCTCGTATGCGATGAATCGAAACCATATCACTCAGGCGATACTTGCTTTCCAGGTGACCACTTACAAGGCCAAGACTGGACACTCTCTCAAATCTTTGGCCGTTCAATGCGAGGCACATGTCCCTTGACGGACCCTGAAGTGTACCCGATCTGTTTACAGGTGCCACATTCTCGCAGCGTCTTCGCCACTGACGGTTCGAGAGAACACAAAGACTACAAACTTCCAAAACGCTGTTACTTTGTGGACGAGGATAAGGATTTTACACTGGTCGTCGCCCGCCCAGGCGCCTTTGGCCAGAGCGATGGGTTAGAAGTTGTAGAGCCAGAGACTCCAGTACTCTTCGCAGAACGAAGTTTCATTGGGCATGGTCAAGAGCACGGAGGTGTGCAGGCCATTCTCACAAATCCTAGTGACGAGGAAGTTGAATTCGTGTACATGGAGTCGCTCCCTTGGTTCATGCGCATCTACATCCACACTCTCAAAACTCAAATATCATCGTCCACCCCATCAAACACCACAAACGACATCATCAAAGAGATTTATTATCGACCTGCCCTTGACCGGGTAAGGGGCACTCAGTTGGAATTGCTTGTTCAGATTCCTCCACGCTGCACAGTTTTCTTGACATATGACTTTGAGAAATCCATTCTCAGGTACACTGAATACCCGCCAGATGCCAACCGTGGCTTCGACGTAGCAGCCGCCGTCATTACGACGCTGCGCCCACGAAAGATGAGCCTTCGCACAACGGGTTCCTTGCTCTACCTACCCACCCCAGATTTCAGCATGCCATACAACGTTATAATACTAACATCTACGGCTGTTGCGCTGTCATTCGGTGGCTTGTATAATATCTTGGTGCGTCGCATGGTTGGCGCAAACGAAGTTCCTCCAGGAGCATTGAAGGCTAAGCTGCAAGGTCTTTTGGGTAAACTTAAGGGGAACAAAGGCACCAAATAGAAGTGTAATGTAATATTGAAATTAATACAGCATAGCAAACAATTGATCGGTTTTGTAAGTCACTGGGTACCTGCAAATGAGATGCGAAACAGTAGACTCGAATAGAGCAACCTGAATCAGCTTTATTGTCACAGTGTAATTGTAAAGCGAGAGAAGTTAAAGTTTGACACAATGAACTAAATTTGTGTTCTACCTGAATATATGCTAACATCAGCCAGCGACTAACTCCACGCTCATATAGACAAAATGTTTTATATACTGTTATATACGTTTTGGTTGCGGTTGCTATAAAACAACCCTGCAGACCATGGAAATTCTTTTTTTTGTGATGCTTTTTCTGAGATCATTTTACTTGTTTGGTGACAGAGGCTTGCACCATTTAGCAGCCAGCAGGGACAGTGAAGTCCTCAGTGCGAGGGCGGCCATACTGGGCATTGACACCGAGACCACGCTTGGCCATGGCCTTCCAGATCTCGCACTTGTTGGCACCACCAGTGAGAGCCTTGTCGGCGTCGAGGATGGCATCACGGGACTGGGGCATGGTAGGAGAGCAGGGCTGGAGAGAGAAAGAGTCGGTGACGAGCTTCATGGCCAGGTACTTGCCGTCGGTGGGAACACCATTGGAGTCGAAGGTAGGGAAGTCATCATCAGTGTTGCCGTGCTTGTCAATGAGGTTCCAGAGGTATTCGTAGAGGATGGAAGCCCAAACGGTACCGATGGCATGGACCTCGTTCTGGGAGTTGGTGGTGCCGTAGGTCATGGGGTTGGTCTTCATGTTGGTGGAGTAGGGGTACTGGCGGATACCCTTGGGGTTGTTGTAGATCCAGTGGCCGAAGGGAACATCGGTGGTACGGCTGTCAGACTTGTGGGTGTGGACAGCGACGGCCATGAAATCGGACCAGCCCTCACCCATACCACCGGCCTCGAGGGTGTTGAGGCAGTTGGAGTTGGCGGGTCCACCAGTCAGGCGAGTGGACAGACCGTGGGTGTACTCGTGCAGAATGACACCAGCATCGAAGGCGCAGTCGCGGTTGGGAGTGGACTGAGTCCAGAGGTACATGCGCATGCGTCCGTTTTGGCCATCGGGAGGAGTGGCGAAGTTGGCGTTGTTGGTGCCAGAGCCGTCCTGGGCGTTCAGGATGACCATGTCGTTGCCCCGGCCGCCCTTGTTGTTGTTGTTGACCTGGAAGTTACCGGCGCTCTCAGTGAAGCCGAGAGTGTACAGCAAGTCGTGGTACTTGTTGGCAGTGTAGAAAAGCTGCGTGATGGAAGCATCCAAGTTAGGCTTGGACTTGGGATCAGTGGTAGCGGACCACGTGTACTCGAACTTGCCGCCAGGGGCGCTGGGGCGGTAGTTGTTGAGGTAGCTGTCACCGCCGCTGGGGTTGTTCTGGGCAATGCCGTTGTTACCGCGGGTCACGGTGTAGTTCTGTTGGCCATCGCTAAACCAGGTGAAAGGGGAAGTCTCCTTGTTCCAGGGGTTGGTAACAATAACCTGACCACCCTCAGACGGGTCGTTGGTCTCCCAAGGGAAAACCTTCATGGTAACATCGGCGACGTAGTCGACAACACCATGGACCTGCTTGCTGTCCTGGGTATCAACATAGGTCAACAGCCAGTTGTCGGTGACATCGGTCTCGACCCTCCAGGTGAGAGCAAGAGAGTTGTCAGCCTTGCGGAAGTAGACGAGGCGAGCCTGGGGGTCAGAGACGGCACCAGAGGTGGACTTGAAGCTGTAGTGCTCCTTGGCAGCATCCTTGACCTGGGCAGAGGCAGAGCCGGCCTGAACGGGGAGGCCGAGGACATCAATGGCACCCTTGAGGGCGGCAACGGGGTCAGAGAAAGCGCGGGCGACCAGAGGGCTCTCCTTAGGGGTCTTTCCGGTGAAGAAGTTGTTACCGAAAGAGAAGACTTTGCCATCCTTGATGTTGACCTTGAAGTCGGCGTTGTCAATGTCAATGCCGTGGACGGTCTGCTTCAAGTTGATGTGAGCAACGCCGCTAGAGCTGACGAAGTGGTCATCGACGACGCGGAACTCAGCGCCGGGGACGGACTTCTTGACGAACTCCTTGGCAGTGGAAACGTAGTCACCACGCTTCTCAACAGTCATGGCAATCTTGTTGCTCTTGGTAGCCTGAGAGGTAGTGTAGCTGGACACATCAGGCATGCGGTAGTGAGACAGGTCAATGCCACGCTTGCCGAGCTCAGCATGGTGAGCGCTGGGAGAAGGGTGGGCGGCGGCAAGGCCCGCAAGACCGAGAAGAGCAAGGGACTTCATGATGTGATAGTGAAGTTGCCAAAGGGGGGAGTTGTTATGCAAGAATTGATCTGATTGGCAATGTCGTGAGAACCTTGAGGGCAGGGCGATGAGATGGTATTTATATAAGAAACTTGAGTACGCCCAGCTCGCCAGGATCTTGGGTCTTGCACCATCCGACCCAGCTGGTAGGTTGCTCGCGACAGGCGTTTACGAGCACCAGCACCAAAGTTCCCACGAATGTGACCGAGGGATCATCTGGATAACGGAGCGTGCCCCATCGGACGAGGACGGTTCAGGTAGGTCATGCATGGCGATACTACTCTACCCCAGGCTGCACGAACAATGTAGTCCTATCAGCAGTGGATACATTGTAGAGAAAGGAAGGTCGGGTAGGCGACATCAGTCATGGGGGTCAATGAGGCTGCCCTTGGTTGTGAATGCATTGGGTAATAGCATCCGATGTGGGCAAAACTAGCTGTGGCTACCCCGCAGCCTTTGGAGATTTGGGCTCATTGTCGAATCAACACCAAGAATGAGAGAGCGAGATGAAGGACTGGCGCTAGAGTCGCAACACCGGTGGGTTGAGCCCTCACGTCCAAGGAGAGTCTGGGGTGCTTGATTGGGGGAGCTTTTGTGGGCAGTGGGCGGGATTACTACCCCAAAAGAGAGTTTGGTTCATGCACGGTGGTATCGGTATTCTTCAGGGAGCAAAAGGGGGGGGGGGGGGCTTTTGCTGTAGTACCTAGATTGTGGTGCAACGGTGATGGCGCTGATCGTCGCATAGGATTGGTAATTATCGACAGGCACATTTGCGCATCTCTGACTGTATTTAATGAGGATAGTTCATGCATAAAGCTGATCGCCAGTCTCTTCTAAAAGGCCCGGCCACGGCTATTATTTCGTGCAGAGCGCCTCTCTCGATCGAAACAGCGTCACCAAAGGGTATCGATCGCGTGATCTCAACCTAGTCTCATTTCTGCAGTGATTCCGGCACATGCGATAGGCATACATGGGACACAGCACCTCTAATCAAATGCCCGTAGCCAATAAAACAGCAGCCCTTCCATCCCACCGCGGCTTGCCCCCAACTTACAGCTCCCGACTCTCTCCACCTTTCAAGCCTCATCACCTTCCCAAACAGGCAAATGTCTCCTGGGGCATATGATGGGATTGTCGTGTCAAGTCGGAGCCATTGTGACAAGTAGTTAAGGTTGTTTTTGGCTCATACCCGAATAGGCATGTGAGGATGCCGGTGACAATCTAATTATAAATCGCTCAAGAGTTTATTTGCATTGTCTAAGATGTGCTCGACGACGGCGAGAGTGCGACGTCGAGGAGAAGCAGACTTGAGACGCACCAAAGTGACCTACATGGGATTCATCATCATACGCGACCTATATATCGATTTGTGTGGCACAATTCGCTCTCCAATTATTTAGCCCACTGCATGGCCCAGCTTACGTTGCGCCATGTCTTTCTGTGGTGCAGTTAGCCCTTGCGCTCATCAGTTGCACCATTGAGCGCCAAGGAGACTCGCCGAGTTTGCAGCTTCCCTTGCCTACCAATAGGCAAGCAGGGTTACACTCACTGGTCGCAGTTCGCCCAGCGGGCATGATTCAGCGGCTACCTTGAGTCGTCGAACTGATTAACCCTGGCACCCTGCATTCTCCACAGTGGCGGTTGTTCCATTGTTCTCTTAACTCTCATGCTCTGAATTAAGAAGGTCACAGTCATGGCCAACTTGGCGCTGAGCCAAAGTTCCTCATGCTCTTTGGATCTGGAGAACAACTAGTTTATCACAAACTCTAAACTTGTGGGCTGATTGATTCCTTCTCCTATCCGACTTGTTGTCTGATGCAGCAATTCCAAGAGGTGGCTAGATCGAAAGCACAGCCAGGAACATTTGCATTTCAGCCAAATCCAGACAATGGGATTGTTCTCAAGCCTTGCATGGTACAGTTCTGCAGCTTGCCCAAGTCGCGCTGTTGCTGAAGCCCGATTTGTGTTTCTCATCTCAAATCTACCCGTACAGGAACCGGTCCCCCATGTGCTGTCAAAAGTCCCCAGAATGAGCTAGGTGACGTCGCAGCGCTAGAATGATCCCAACCACTTAATCCGACGCTGGTCGAGGCGCAAAGTGGTCTCGTACGAGAAGAGCAATTTACAAAAGTCCTCAGGCAGTAGTACAACCTTCTACTTTAGGGGGCTTTCTTTTTAGCGTCCCAAGGTGCTACCAAGCATTCAACAACGTTTCTAGACCGCGCAACCAGTCCAGCGGTAACCTGAAACAAATCTACATGTCTACGCAAACGTAATGGTTTGCGGGGAGTGTATGATTGGGAGAGTTGTGGCTGGGCTTACCGTTCCTTAGCGTCGGCATACAAAGAAGCGAGGCAGTCATCTTATCTTGTCGTTGTATGTTCGAGAACATGAGTTTGTTAAACCGAGACTTGAACAGCTACAGAACAATTTCATGGCAATGAAACCCTGCAATAGCCGTGGGCAACAATATTCGCGCAGCTCCTTTGAAGCACTTTGTACTGCGAGGTTCAGTGGCAGGCTTTCATTAACAATTTACTCGATAATCAGCTACCTATTTACTACTAGCTGACTTTGTTTCCTCCTCTCGAATGTCATCCTCCAACACTCGTCCCTCGATCCGTGCCTCCCGAGCCGCCTCTCCAGTCAAAGTCCCCAGCACGACAACTTGCGGTGCGTAGACTGAATCTCCAAGATACATCTTCTCCGGTGGTACAAACACGTCAAATGCTCTGGGGATGATGAACCCGAGCGCAATCAGGACCATACACACATGAGCTACTGCAAAGGCAAAAATGTGTAGGGGATCCTTACGCTTCTCAGCGTAGAAGTCTGGGTATGCAAATGACAATACAATAGCCAAGATTGGACATGAGATGTAGCGGATAATGGGAGCCCAAAGGACTGGGATCTTCCAGTTATCTCCCGTCGCGATGATGTTGTTGAGATCGCGGCGTAGTTGATTGCCCTTCTTGTGGTCAGTAAATGATGTAGGTAACTAAGCTCATCAAGGTCCAATGTGCTTACAGAGTAGAAGGTTAGCCACCAAAATTTGCTGAGCAAATTGTTTTTACCCCAGAATGATGGAGGGACAGAATCAGGTGTCTTTGCAACAAGTACAGAGATGATGTTTCCGATGATGAAGATTCCAAAGCCAACACCAGCGCCAGCTTCAGCACTGACGGCTTGTGCAACAGCAACACCAAGAACTTGGGACAAAATGTAGGTTGCCACGTACAGACTGAATGCTGCCACTCCAACTTGCCCGTAAACTTCCTTGTGTCGATAAATGGTAGTGATCGAGACGCCTTCGCACCAAACGACGAAAATCAGAGACAAGTTGTTGGTCCACGTATCCACCGCATCAAGCAGATAGAATCCAAATTCAGTGCAGTAGATAAGAGACAAGAGGAATGACACAACTACAACTCCAGTAGAAATGGCAACGCGTGGCACTCGTTGCCCCATATGTGAATCACATAACATGGTCACGCTTGACTCAACCAGAGCAAAGGCAGAGCTCAATCCCAACAAGGCAATCGTGAAGAAGAATAACACAGCCCAGACATTGGCGCCGGGCATTTCTGCCAGAGCTGACGGATATGTCAGAAATCCAACCGTGAAGGTACTTAGCTTCGTACCATCTTCAGGTTTGTATCCCAAGAAACCAATGATACCAAAGACAGCAAAACCAGCAAGCACTTCGTACATTGAGTTGCTGAGTCCAATGATCAACGCGTCTTGCACGGCATTGGAGAACTTGCTGTTGTAAGAGGCGTACGAAGTGAAGTATCCAAAACCAACACCAATGGAGAAGAAGATCTGCCCACAAGCTGCTTGCCAGATTCCACCTTTCGCGAGCTTGTCGGAGTGCCATTCAGCGAAGTAGAGTTTAACTCCATCAATGGCATTGGGTAACGACAACGCTCTGCCCATAAGAATGAATATCATGACAATTGGGAGGCCCATGGTAAAGTAGACGACTCGTCCAGTGACACCCACGCCCTTGAACATGCACAAGTATACAAGGAACCATATGAAGGCACACCAGCCCACAGTCTCACCAACCATGCCGGTGCCAGGATACTGAGTGTACTTCGTAACACGGGAAGATTCGATGGTCCCTGCTATGGGATCCTGGTTGGCGATGACCTTTTGCATGTAGAAATCTTCAGGATCCATTATAGACCAAGGAAGAGGAGACTGGAAAGAGCAACGGAAGTAGTGCATGATCCAACTGAGAATGGGAACGTAATACGTTGCAACCACGTAACCAGTCAGAATGACACCCAAGCCTACACCTTTGGTGCGCTTGTTGATTCCGTGGTATGCGATTAAAACGCCACCACGATATGCCTGGCCGATCGAGATTTCGAGAATAAGAATGGGGATACCAAGGAAAAAGAGAGCGATCAGATAAGGAATAAACCACTGTACACCGTTGTTGGCGAAAACCACGGATGGGTATCGAAGAAGATTGCCGAGACCAACCGCGCCACCCTTTGATTGTTAGCAACTGTATCCAAGTCAATATAGAGGAAGTGCAAAGTATACCATTGCTGCGAGAACAAAGGCGGTACGTGAGGGCCACTTGTCGCGACCATCATCTTCCTTCTCTGCGTCTGGCGCAAACCATTTGTATACTCTTCTGACGGTGCTTGACATCATAACAACAAAATGCTCATACGCATTACAACAAAGAACAGTTTCATTAAACAGTGCCAAACAAAGAGACAGCGGCGGGGATCAGCCAACTATAAGTAGGAGCTGAGGTAATTCGCTCAGGCGCCAAGCTTCTGCAAGCATAGTTAAGCTGTGCGCAGAGAACCTGGACGCCTTATGTTGACTTGTAATGCCCAGATTGAGTAATGAGCCTCACATGTTTGGTGTAATCCTTGAACCAAGGTTTAGTAGTAAGCCAATTGAACAAGCTTAAATTGTAGTCTAAGTGGACCAGTGGCGTTTGGGCGTCTTGGCCAACAGCCATTTACAAAGTGAAAGACTACGGCCGTTTTATGTGTTTTCAGACGGTATTACAATGTGCTTTGCCAGGTTTCTTCAGGCATCTTATTTAAAATTAAGACAATATGATACCGGTAATGAGTGGTTACAGAAACACCAAGCAGCTTGCTCGCACTATGTCCTCACTACAGCCATATTTAACAACTCCTCTTCCCCCAGATTGAGGACCCCGCAGGCTTCGCTTGCCAAGACGAGCCAATTCAAAACCACCCCGGAGTTGACCCACCTCGATGCTATTATCACCAATGGTACCACGCGAGCCTGAATATGGCCTTGACGCCTAGCTGCAGCCTATAGGGGAGATTATGGATTGGTCCGCAGGGGCTCGGCTCGGGCAAGTAACTAAAGGTAACATTGCTTACTGTAACTACGCTACTGCACATCTCTTGGTCTGGCTGTCGAAACGGTCACACAATGAGGCGCTTGCCAAGCAAATAACCAAGAGTCATGTTTCTTTATCATTCTGTAATGTAAAGCGCCTCCAGTTCCGTTATGGCTTCCCTTACAACCGCACATATCCGTGACAATTCCTCTTCCGTCACTGTGTACGGGGGAGCGAGTAAGACGTGGTCCCCTTTAGATCCGTCGATAGTCACCGCACCTGGGTATATAGCAACGCCTTTCTCAAAGGCAGTCTGCTGGACCTTTACCCCGTATCCAATGCTTGGATCAAAGGCTTCTCTTGTCTTGGCATTCTTGACAAACTCAATGCCCCAGAACAGGCCCCGTCCTCGAATGTCGCCGACAGATTTACATTGCGCTAGCTCTCTGCGCAATTTAGCTTCGAGAAGCTTGCCCATCTTGGCACAGCGCGTGACCAACCCGTCTCGTCGAATGATCTTTTGCACCGCCAAGGCCGTTGCGCACGCTATGGGATGAGCTTGGTATGTGTGACCATGGTTGAATGCGGCTGTGCCCGACCGAAGAACGTCAACAACCTTTTTGTGCATTACAACTCCTGCAATTGAGGCGTAGCCTCCTCCCAAGCCCTTGGCCAGGGTGAGTATGTCTGGTACGACACCCTCTTCTTGCTCAAAGGCAAAATACGTACCCGTCCGGCCTGTACCGCACATTATCTCGTCGAGAATGAGCAGGACGCCGTATTTATCACAGACTTGCCTTACTCCACGAAAGTATCCCCTTGGCGGTGCCACGCATCCACTGGTGGCGCCAACAACGGTCTCGGCAATAAATGCAGCCACCTTTTCAGGACCAACTCGCAAGAATTCAGCCTCTAGCTCCTGAACAAGGCGCTCTGCGAATTGTTCCTCGCTTTCTGACTCTTGTTGGTATCTGTAGGCGTACGCAGGAGTAACCCAGCTCACTTGCTGGTGCCCGAATCCTTCATATGGTAATTTTCTTGGTAAATTCGAAGAAACAGACATCGCTGCCATGGTTGATCCGTGATAGCTTTGTTTTCTCGACACAAAGTGAATCCTTTGCTTGTCATGGCGCTCGAAGTGATACTGCCTAGCCATCTTGAGTGCCGCCTCAACAGCTTCACTACCTCCTGACACGAAAAAGGCTTTCTCCAATCCATGCGGGCTTCCTTCTAAAATCAAGTCGGCCAGTTCCTCTCCCGAGTCTGTTCCATAAGCCTGCGTGTGAACGTAGCTCGCTTGTTGAGCCTGGTTTGTCATAGCATCAATGACTTCTTGATTTCCCCCGCCAATGCAAGCCACGGCTGCTCCGCCGCAAGCATCCAAGATAGTCTCGCCAGATGCCAGTGTCAAGTAATGTCCCTTTGCAGAGTTGACTTTGTGGGGCACAGAGGTCATTGACCTGTGCATGAGGTGAGTTTCGTGGTTGGTCTGGAAGGAACCCATGTTGAAAGCGCGTAGTGTTCAATAAGTCGTACAACAAGCAACAGAAAGCCGCAGGCTGTGTATATCAGTGAAGTGAGCTACTCTTCTGTGGGATGTCATTTTAGTTACATTGTCAGATGCGCCCTACGGAAGTGTCAAAGTCAAAGCCGAACCCGAGCGATGTCGGCAGCTCGGATTCGTCGTCAGTAAGATATCGCCCATCATCGATCAATTCAAACGTATTTCTCCATCCCAAAAATTTCAATTTTATGGATTATCTGGAGCGATTATTCATGAATTTTTGCAGTTGCCGCTGCCATCTATACTGTTGAACATGATCGGCTTTGACTTGTCGGGAATGTTCAAACCCGATCGCTTCTGTACAGTGGATAACACGATCTAGAAAATAAATGCTTTGTGTCTTGCATGGCTTCCAACATTTTACTTGACCTTTATTGTAACTAATTTCCATTATTAGGATTTATATCCAAAATGGCTACTGAAAAGAATGAACCGATAATGTCAGACTCCGAAACCGATATGCCTAAAGAGCCCCCCAAGGACAGCGCCCATGGGTGGATCGTCGTTGCTGCGTCGTCGAGTTCGCTCTTTCTTTACATGGGTGTAATCTATTCGTGGGGAATTGTACAAGCTGACTTGGCGAAGAAGTCACATATCTCGCTCACAGCGCTGACGTTTGTTGGCTCTCTAGCTGCTTCGTTCATGTGCTCGATATGCATTCCAGTCCGTAAATGCATCCAGAGATTTGGTTATCAGAAGACTGCCTTCGCCGGAGCTTTACTTCTCGGCCTGGGTGAGTTTCTCTCAAGCTGGGTAACGGAACATGTTGGTGCACTATTCGTGACGCACGGAGTAATCTTTGGAATTGGTGGTGGCATGACTATTCTGGTAAGGCGAAGACTTATGTTTCTAATTGCAGCAATGATTTCTAACAACATACAGCCCTGTTCCACAGCACCCTTGAAATGGTTTGACAAGCGCCGAGGCCTGGCTACTGGTGTTGTCTTTGGTGGCGGTAGCCTGGGAGCCGCTGTCATGGGCGTTGTAAGCGACCAACTTGTGCGTCATCTGGGCACTCCGTGGACATTTCGAATCCTTGGTTTCCTGCTTTGGGCTGTCTGTCTTCCAGCTGCTTGTCTTATCAAGCAGCCTACTCCTTCCAATGTGGCCATCCCAGCCCTGCAATGGTACAGTCCAACAAATTGCACTACCGAGACCCAGCTAACTTGCAAAGGTACCGCTTTCGTACACCCGACTTCCTTATCCTTTTGGTCGGTTCAGTATTTTCTTGTTTCCCACTCTATATACCTCCCTACTTTATTCCTATCTTCGCCAGGACCATTTCCAGCTCTCAACACACAGCGATTATCGCTCTTACCATTTGGAACATTGCGTCGACGGTGGCGAGAGTTTTTGCGGGCTACATGGCAGACACATTTCTCGGGCCACTTAACAGTCTGGTTATATCTCTGCTTTTCTGCGCAGTGAGTGCGCTAGCCATTTGGCCATTCGCCTCATCGCTTGGTATTCTGGTGCTGTTTGCCATTGTCAATGGTATTGGCTGCGGTGCATTCTTTAGCCTCTTCACCACCGTCTTGGGGTCAGTCTTTGGCCCCGAAAACACCATGGGTGTGTTGCCTATGGTATGGACCGTGTGGTTCTTCGGCTTCTTTTTTGTAAGTTCTCATATGATAAGCAAACAAATGATTGAGGCTTGTACTGATTCATCAGGGAACACCAATTGCATCCGGCTTGTATTCCCTCAGCAATGCCGAGACAACCGCTGCTTACAGACCTGCAGCATACTACGCTGGTGCAATGTCATTGGCGGGCATGGTACTCATTATGTGGCTGAGACTGAGAAAAACAAAAAGCATTCTTGAGAGGATTTAGCATGTTGTCAAATGTAATGAGACTTATGAAACATACAATAGACTATAGACTATAGAAAGCAGTATGCTTAATTGATTGGCATTGGCAAGTCGATTTCCTCCATAGGTGGCCACCAGTGCGACCATGCACCTTGTTCATCCAAATTACTGCTCACCTCCGCCATCAACTGATTAAGTAAGGTATTGGTGTCGACAACTTCAGTTCTGTCATCAATGAGATTTCTAGGTCTCGGGGATTTGGTATTGTCTGCTCCATCAATTTCTTGGGTGTGTTGATCTGAACGATCCACAACGCGAAATTCATGGACAGACTGATGAAGAACGTCAAAGTCGGCTCTCGTTCGCCCCTGATATCGTTCTCTATCTGACACTGCTCTTTCATAAAGCAATGAGGCGTGTTGTATTGTTTTCAACTATGATTCATTGTGTCAAAAATCCACTCCCGACTGGTGTTAAATTCAATACTTACCCAACCATCTGCGATCTTCCAGACTTTACGCAGCTCATACAGATAATCCAGACATAGTTGAAGGTGCTTCTCAGCATTTGGGCTGCGACCCAGGTTCATTCGAGGATATCGATACACATATAGGTTCAAGTAGCCTGCTGAAAAGGCACAGAAGCCAGCGAATGGTGTCAGCAAGTGGACTCCGCAGTCTGAAGCGTCCTGGAGGATTTTGGCGATTTGCTCTGCAGCACCAAATAGCGTAGCAGCGCAATCATCCCACCATCCTTCTGGGGCTGTTCCTTCGAGCATTGGCTGATCAACTGGTCCTTGAGGCACAGAGTCCACGGTGGGTAGAAATGGAAAATACTCTCGATGAAGCATGAGTGTGCTGTACCATATCAGCATCAGCAGTCAAGTTATAAACATAGATGATTCTTACCTCACATAGTATATCAAATTGAGGTAGGTGAAGGTTTCTCCATATCCCAATGTCATATGAACCGCGACAGACACACCAGGATACAACAATCGCGGCGGTTGGCTAGCACGCCATGCTTCCAGTTGGCTTCGTGATGCCCACCACGGAGAACCTTGAACCCAGGGACAGTTGGCAGCAGCGCACATCCCTGGAGCACGACGGCCATCATTGAAGATAAATGTTGTCAGTTGGTTCCAGATGTCAAAGCCTCCCACCAAGATCTCAAATCCTTGAGTCATGTCGAACTCTCGAGTTGCTACAGAGCCTTGCTCAACAGTCCCATGGCCGAAAGCAAATTCCACAACACCAAGTGGACGTGGGATCTTTAACTTCTTCATCTCGGATATGGTTAACATTGGAGGGTTATACGTTCCAGAATTTACCATGCAGTCCATAATGAAACAAGCCCAGTACGTCCTGGTTTCAATTGCTCTGGTAACCAGGTCGGTTTCGCTTTCAGATGTCGGATCAAGTGGGTATGGCGCTACCCTCAGGCTATGCAAGGCTTGCATGATTCTAATTGCAATACCACAGTATACCCATGCTTTGTGAAAGTCACGAGAACCCCATTCGTGAAGCGTGATGATAAGAAGTGCCTGGACAATGTATATCTTGGGCGGTTGAAGCATCAGGTCAGAAAGCAAGTCCCTCGCAAAGTGGGCATATTGCTCACTTGACAGAAGCTTTTCTGCTAAGGTGGCATTCAGGACAGACAGCTGAGCTCTGGTTACAGCAAGAATAGCGGCGAGTAGCGAGGTTGTTTCGGTGGACCTCGATGACTGAATGCTGGAGAGGAATGTTGGGATGTGAACGATGGCCAGTTCGGGGAATTTGTCATGGAAAATGTGCAAACATTTCATGATAATGCCTGTTTGAAGATTTTTTATGTGGTCTTCGACAGTGCTTCGCTGATAAACATCTGACAAGGCGCTTGGGCTTGGGAGCACAGGCGTCTGCAATGGAGTAGCCGGAACATTGCGTGACGGCGTAGCTGTAACAGGAGACGGAGCATTTCGACTTTGACGATATCTGCTTGCCGCTGACTTTGGAGTATATACTGGCCTGCTTAACCGACATCCTGTGATTCTCGATTTGGCACACCTTTGACATGGTGGGCTTCCGTCGTGTATGCAGCGCACTTTAGAGCGTCTGTGTGGCGTTAGTTGATAGTATTTTTATCTTCTGATCCTCTCATAGGATGGGGATGTCAATGGAATAATTACCTGCAGCTATCACAAGACACGCTTGAGCGCATGATTGAACCTGGTGCGATCGGAAATCATGGTCGGGTTTCGGTTTCAAATTTGGCGAGGATTCTGGTGTTTTTAGGCGCGTGTGGGTCAAAGCCGAATTCGGAGTCAACAGCCAGATAGAGCATTGTTCGATTGTAGCAGACAAAAAGGGATATCTCGTTTTTATTATGTACTAATTAGTTGTCAAACTACCCCAAATGTGTCACTTTGAGGTTGTCAAAAGTCGCGTCTGTAGATACAGCCTTGACACCATCTTTTCCGCTAGTGTAGGTTCCATCCTGAACACTAAAGTCGAGCGTGTAGCTATACTCTGAGGACGAAGACTTCTTGTGGCCCTTGATAGTAACTTGCATATGATCAGCCTGGGCCCGGACATGGATATTATACGTCACTCCAGAATGAATGTTGCCCCTCAGCGTCTTCAGTTGTTTGGCTTTGCCGCCATCACCTCGCTCAACAGTGACTTTGCCGAATGTGCTGAGCCCAACATAGTAGCCCTGGAAATCATTGTCTCCGGTTCCCAGATTTTCAGCGCGGAACAAAAGACCAGCTGAGCCATGGCCATGCTTGGGGATAGTAACATCCGCCTCCATAGTGAAGTCAGTGAAGTTAGTGTTGAGAGTCGCTTTGCCCCCGGGAGAAGCAGCCTTTAGCGCGTTGGAGCTGGCATCCCAAGCACCGCCGTGCTGTTCCCAACCGATCATGTTTCCATCATCAAAGTTGTCATGGACAAGCATCTTAACTGGGGCAATAGTGCCATCCTCGTTGAAGTACATCCTGTCGTACGCGAGAACACGGTCATTGGCATCTGTGGCGCCGAGAGGGTGGCGGTGGTAAACAATGTACCAGATTTCCGTTCCAGGAATGTTGATAAGGCCGTGAGAACCAGATCCAGTAGCCACAGCAGAGTCTTGGGATAGGATCTTGCCGCGACGGGTGAATGGGCCATCTGGCTTGTCAGCAATAGCGTAGCTCACGGCGTAGTCAGGACCACCCCATCCGCCTTCACTCCACATGAAGTAGTATTTCCCATTGCGCTTGATCATTTGCGGCGCCTCAACGTAGTTCTCAGGAGTAATACTCTTGTACACTGTGCCATCATCAAACTTGCCAAGACTGATCATGTCTTCGTTGAGCTTGACGACATTGGCAAAGCTGTGTCCGCCATAGTACATGTAAGCCTGTCCATCATCGTCAATGAAGACATCCTGGTCAATGGGCTGGGCCCCATTGTAATAGTCTCCAATCAGTGGTTTACCAAGGGCGTCCTTGTATGGGCCTTCAGGTCGGTCTGCGACACCAACTCCAATGCCTCCGAGAGGGTTCACCTCACTTTCCTGGATGTCGTTCGCGGCGAAGTAGAGATAGTACTTGCCGTTGCGCTTGATGGGTGCAGGGGCCCAAACAGCGCGTCTTGCCCACTTGAAGTCAGACGCAGTTAAGATGTTCTTATGTTTCGTCCAGTGAACGAGATCCTTGGATGAAAAGGCATCAAAGTAGATCTGTTCATCGTATGGCAGCGACGGGGTGGGATACACCCAGTATTCGCCGTTGTAAAACTCGCAGTCTGGGTCGGCGTAGGTGAGTTCGGCAAAGGGATTGCCTGCCTCAGATGTGGTGTAGTCCAAGGTAGCCCGCTTCACAATGGCTGCACCGTTGGCAGCAGCAAGCAAAGTTGCCACTAATACGATCGAGTTCATGATGGGAAACTCTAGTAACAAATAATACCAATTGCAAATTACTCAAAGCAAATTGATCAAGCAGATGGCATATGAGGGCAAGGTTACATTTTATAGAAAGGCAGGGTTGCATTTGCCCTGTTAAAGGCTGCCCACCGTTACTGGACACTAACTTGGAAGGTCAGTGAAATCTCGCCGAATGGCCATAGGTGTTGTTGATAATTTGAGCTAAAGCTGTCCATGGCTAACGCATTGAGACTCAGTTGGTCATTGCATTTCGGACAATGCGTAACAATTGACAATATACGACCATATTCAAGGACGATTTTCTTAATCCATCTACAAGTGACCCAAAGGCATATCATTCAACCCCAACTTCAATCTGCGAGGCCCTTTTCATCTACTCTGGTTGCACCACCTGGGATCGTCTCCGACCTACCCCGCTCTTGAAGGCCATCATGGGGTTCAATTTGCTTCTCCCCACGCTGTTATTCCCACTTACCGACAGTCGCTACAGCGATTAAAAAACGCCAAAGCCTGCCCGCTCAGTCAAATTGGTTACCTTCATGCATGCTCCGGGCCGATTACAACGCGGGGTATCTATTCAAATGATTCGCTTCTTTTTCTTTTAACGCCTGCAGCGGTTTGAATATATGCGATCTGTGTAGGCGAATTAATTCAATTTTTTTGTTTTTTTTTGGTGACTTGGCAACGTGACGGAGTCTGTAGCCCGGATGATTGAGTCCCGAATGACCCCCACGAGCAACCATTAGATGAAAGACTGAATGTTCTGTGATAGTGACGTGCAAAAGATTAGTTGTTCAAAAGATCATGTGATACTATGATGATCGGGAGAGTCGCACAAGTACACGGTGTCTCGCGACTGAAATTCATCATGAAGATAACCAGACTCCTACCTTGGCTTGGATCTCGAGGTAGAGTAACTCGGACAGGATACTGTCGTCGGACAGTTGAAGTTTTGTTACATCAAATCTGAGACTGACAGGTAGAATGGAGGCTTTGCGACGCCCTGCGATCCTTCAGAGCTGATAAGAACGCTAGACGCATCAACATTCTACCATGGTTGTGATGTCGCACCAAGGCCAGCGAGTATACAGTTGTCCATCGCTTGGAGAGATTGGTTGCAGCTGTGACGAAACTGGTTCAAGCTGACAACACATCTTTCAGTTTATCAATATTAACCGTGCATTTGTCTCAAAATACGCGTTGATAGCGATTGAACAAGCTGGTTGCCATGATACGAAAGATGTTGCACAATGAAACCCGTGTTTTCACACATACAGTCCCGGGTAACTGGAGTCGCGTGCTGGCATCAGCCGCCTACGGAAATACATGATACAAAAAGGGTCAACAGACGTTGCTAAAGTCATTTGGTAACTATGTTTCACAAATGGAGAATTTTCTGGTTCTTAAAAATTCGAATTGAAACGGTGTTGGGCGTGGCTAAACGGTGAGCATGGTGAAGTCGAGGTACCTCGAGGTAAGCACAGAGGTGAAACGTCCGATCGCCAGTCAGCCTGTTCAACACAGGAGTCAATTGCATTTGACCTGGGACGAATGACTAAAATAGATCTTCTGTAAGATCCAGATGGCCAGTAGGTTATCGAGCCATGGCGGCGAAAGCGAAGCTTCTTCTGATTCTGATACGCAGCCGGCAAAGCGCTGGGACACATTCCGTCACAACCGTCGCAGCTCGGGCAGACCCTGCAGGTTCCACGTCAGACCTTCCAATTAAGATTTTTCTTCGGACACAAAGCAGTTGTCAGCAAGTTCGTACGACCAAAGAAAAGCGCTCGCCAGTTGGACCAAAGGATGAAAGCCCCAGCAGCACCCCGATGCCTGGCAGCAAGCTGAGGTGTGTCGATAGGTATCCCAAGGCCACCGAGCAGTGGATGCAACTAGTGGAGAATAATGATGGTCGAGAACTCGAAGAAACTTCAGGTACCTGGCTGAGATACTTTTCTCATTGGGTAAGCTGTTGACTACAATTGGGCCCGTGTCGGTGGATTCGCACTGGAGCGACAGGACAGACAGGTTTTAGGAGCAAACTCAATTGCCTCAGCGTCCCAACGGCGGAAACTAGTGGCAAGCCACTGACCGCCGACCTCGTAAAAAAACAGAGAGTGAGCCACCAAGGCACTGGTTCTGCCTGCCTTCACCTTGGAGGCATGGCATAATGTATGCAGCAAAAAGCCGGGAATACAGACAGCCTTGACTTGGCAGTATGCAGCCCTTTAGGCGAGCAGGGCAAACGTGACAGCAATTGATATGTAATTGAGGCACGAAAACAGGCAAGGGGCGAACAGCAAGCAGGGAAATGCTGTTGGTGCGAAAATCCACCGACGACAATGAGTTCGGTTGTATCGTGCCGCAGCGTTCTTCTGCACCTAAGCCTGATCCTCTACACCAGCTCGAAGCTGATCGAGGTGGGCTGAGATGAGGAGTCGGGGGCCACCCAACCATCCAATCATCCATCCAGAGGCTTCCCACAAAAGAAAAGGGCAAGTTAATAGGAGAAGCAAGCAGTGTTGTCCGTAGGAGAGAGCTTATCAGCATGAAATCTCTGCACCGCGTACGCGCGTTTGTATCGATAGGACTAAACGCGCCGACTGGATGAAGATAAGTCGATTCATCATGGCCAGCGGTTGCTTCTCGATGTCCCAGAGAGCTGTGACGCTACTGTACCAACCACCGATGCAAGCTGTGTCACAGCTCCATCATCTATGCGCTCCGCACTTGAAGGCTAAATGGAAAAGCGTTTCCGATTGTGTATTCAGTAGTACAGGCATAGCCTCAATCTGGTCTTGCGGTATCGCTAAACATGCAGTGCCACCCAATCTGAAAAAGCCAATTCAGTGCCACTGCTACTGCATGATGTCAAGAGACGGTTGCTTTGACGATGTCATTTTGTCCTTTAGCGTCCCATCGGTTCATCGATCTACGGGCGATACGATGCTGTAGCAGGAGTCACTTGACCATCTTCTTTGAGCGATTCCCTGCACTGTGATGGTAGATCCCAGTATTTTTTTGAAAAAGTCGTCTACATAGATACGAGCAGATTGTCTCTTCTGCGGCCAGCCTAGAGCTCTGTCATCGTGATGGAATGGTTGAATGCGGATGATACGTAGACAGCATAGGCTCACGAGGCGAACCCCCCCCCCCGAACAATTGACAATACAAGCGTTAATGGCTCACACCTCCACCAGCTTTGCGTTGATCAGTGGATTTACAGCGTGTAAATATAGTACTGGTCTTGGGCGATCGGAGATATCTAAACGTTTGCAATTGAGCAGCACGTATGTATTTAGGGAACAGCTCCAAATTTTGACTCAGGTAAGGGATGTGTATATAGAGGATCAACTACCTGTATAACACCACAAACGCAGTGCTGTTCTGGCGGTAACGTTGGCTTTGCTGCGAATCTAGTCTCATTGACGTCGACAATTTTGATACCCTGAACCAGTCCCCATACTTTCTTGGGTTGGATAGCACAATGCATGCAAAACTTGATATCGGATTCCATGGGCGCTCCACCCGACCACATTTTGTTTTAGAGTGTGAATGCGCCAAAGTGAACGAGCCAGCTAGGCCACTGGTTCAATCGTATGTACGTAAAAACCAAAACAGGAGCATAATGCAGCAAACGCTGTGGCAATTGAACCATTACTATGACCTTTGCGGAACAAAAGAACAATAATTAGTCTACAAGTATGCTAACGAGAATTCAACAAACTGGCAATAGCCTTGCCGGGTCAGAGTGTCCGCTCTTGACCAAGCACTGTAGTGTAGCGATGGTTACGTCCTCTTGGTCCTCTACCCCCGCCCGTGGCCTCCACTAGACTTAGCACCCATGTAGCCAATCCCAGCCACTAACCAGCATGTGTTGCTGATTATTCGCCCCTGGAGCCCACTGTAGTCCCGCCTCCCGCGCCTGATGGGGCCTCGCACCAAGACTTCTTGGCTTGCTCTCGCTTTTCCTCCGTCTGTCTGTTTTCGCCTCCGGCGATCTGCTACTTGGCAGCAGTACTTTCTCTGGTAGGGAATCCCTCAACTTCCCTGTGCGGCCCATCTGGCCCTTCCCCTAAGAGTTCTTTGCTTTCCTTGCACTCCACCAAAAAGCAAACGGGGGTTCCATTGTGCCAATTGTGGCTGCATCGCCATGACCTCATCTATTCACGCCCCTGCTACTGAGTAGTGCGCTACAGGAGAAACTCACAGAATACGGCACAGCCTTCAGAGCTCACACAAAGTGTCACTGCTGCTTCCTCCTGTTCCAAGTGCTGTTTTCGAACTAACCCAGCCGCCCATTGCTGGGCATGATCTTCAATTGCTGGGTATGACATGTTGCTGACAGCTTCATCCTCACCCGATTACGTGAGTTATTGAACCCATGAGACCGAATTCGGTCAATTGACTCCTGAGTCGAGCTCAATCACCCAGACCCCTGGACGGACCAAACGTTACAACGAATTGCTTTGCCAAGGTGGTTGGTTCCCAGGGCAAAAGACACCCGTGGAAAGCCACTACATGCAGGTTAGCACACTATACGGAGTAGTCTCAAAGGTTGCTACGGCTTGACGCCCGCTACTGCAAGAGAATGCCAGGCCGCGATGCCTAGTTGGGCGAAGATCAGGCTCTACCCATGCAGGGGGCACCACACGCACTATTCTCACCAGTCGATGGGGAGGCGGCGCCTCGTAGAGGCTGGTTGTAGTTGGCTTCGGTGTGATCTATGCTGAGACAGGAGTAGAGATACTTGGCCTTGGACACCCCACTGGGCCAAAAATGCTCTTTCTGGCTCCCCTGGCTTTACCTGCACACCAGTAGTTGCCTGGTAAACTACCTTGCTAGAGGCGGTTGAAAGGCCCATTGTTCTCGTTCATCACAGCCGAATGCATTGCACACTACCACCACAAGCAGTCAGCTCTGCATTTCGTGGCTACACCAAGACTACAGTAGTGAACGACGTCGCCCTCTAAAGGGTTCCAAAAATCTGATACCACAAATTAAAAGGCTATTACCGTTTTCGTCCCGGACTGCAGCTGTGGAAAAAAAAAAAAAGGAAAAGCATAGGCTAAGCCGCTACACGCTCAGGGACAAATGCAATTCTCACGCGCTTTCTCGCGACCGAGGCTGGGAGAGGCGCCCACACGGGGTTGCTTGTGAGACATGCCGACTATCGACTTTCTGTCAACCCACCCACACCACTCCCGCCTCTTCATGCAGCAACAAGTCCGCCATGTGCAGGTAAGACTTCCATATTACCAGCCGTGGCACTTTTCCCTACACTGGCGTTCAACATTCCAGCGGTTGGCCAGCCAGTCGAACCGCGACCTTGTTCAGCGGGGTTCCATTGATTTCAATGGTTGGGTGGTTGACTTGCACACTGCAGCGCTGTCAAGAGCAACGCATTCCTAGATAATGGGCCTCGACGGGACACTTGTTTGTTGGTCTACATGCACGCCCCCCCCGAGCCACCCTCCATGACAAACACTGGTGTCAATCCTCTCCGGGTTGGCGCGGCTCACCATTTCTAACAATAGCAAACAGTCGTTGCAACCACTGGCAGCTGATTTCATCCCCCAAATGAATGTGACATGTTTGACCTGTAAAAGCTGATTCATCAGTTTGATTCCTGGTTTCAACTTCCATTGTACCCCAGTCTCTGAGAAATTGCGCTCGGCGATGGAAATGACTCCTCCAGGGCTCGACGACCCGACCGATCCGGTATTAACGAAGTTCCCCCGCGCTGGGCGTACGATCCTGCCATAGCTCTTTACGGGCTCCAAGAAGAAAACGTACTAGCTCAGGGCTTGGATGCTGGCTTGGCCAGCAAAACAGCATGGTTCAACGGCCAGGGGTGGCCTGAAAGACCATCGCCAACAAAAGGAGCCCCATTTGCCGGTGGACCGTCCAGCATTCAATACCCACACCCCCCATACTTTACCATCTTGATGGCGAGACAACCGGGTCCTTGGCCCATGTACCTCGAGACACTTCAGCAGGCTATGCGCCGTGCGTTCCTGGTACATGCAAACAGACTTGTAATCGCCAGTTTGGTCCAGGAAGGAAAAAGCAATGGCCCCAGTGTCTTCGTGTTCATGCATACCCACCCTGACAGACCAACGGAATCAGGCCCCAAGAGGGTACAGCCCAGTTGTTTTGGTGAATATATGTATGCCAGCCAGTCCCCCAACCTCGCTGTCGAGCCCTTTTTGAACCCTTTCTTTCCTCGTCTCACTTTTCCGTCTTCTTAAACCCTATTGTTTTGTGACGTGCTCGCACTCGCTGCTTCTATCTGATATCTTCAATCCGAATCGCTTGGAAACCGAAGAGTCATCCTATCGCTAGGCATACCTTGCACGTCTTCAACCACGATCGCTGCGAATAGCTCTGTACTGTAACAACAACAAAAACATCTCCTTGTCACTTTATAATAAGGTATGTCGATCTTAATGAGGATAAGAATCCTGGTCACGGCATGGCCCGTCCGCCCACTTCACCTTGCTTTTACGTATAAAAGCCGTGCTGCGAATTTCCCTTTCCCATCTGCTCTTCATTCTGCAGCCACTCAACATCTTTTCACGCCTCGCTTCTGCTGTCGTCGTTTCGTCGTTTCAAGTACATATATTCTAATTCGTTCCTGCTAGTCATAATGAAGTTCTCCGCCGCTGCTCTCGGCTTTGCCGCCACTGCCTTGGCTGTCCCAGGTGCCGCTCCTCCTGATCTGAAGCCCAAGGGCAACCCTCCTGAGGGATGCAGCCCCAACCACGACGGCGACTTCATGGTCACCATCTTCAAGGTTGGCGACCAGAAGCGCGATGTCATCCAGGTGAGCTCCGAATCTTCTCTACTTTGATAGTCTGTTTGACTAACACAATCTACAGAAGCGTGATTGCGGTGGCCCCAACACCCTCGTCCTCAACCTCCATGATGGTGTCCTCAAGGACAAGAAGGATCGCACTGGTGCTATTGTCGCCAATTACCAGTTCCAGTTCGACGGACCTCCCCAGGCTGGCTCCATCTACACTGCCGGTTTCTCCACCTGCAACAACGGCTCTCTGGCTCTCGGCTCCTCCACTGTCTTCTACCAGTGCTTGTCCGGTAACTTCTACAACCTCTACGACCGCCACTGGGCCCCTCAGTGCAACCCCGTCGAGATTGTTGCTATGCCTTGCGGTGCCGCTCAGCAGCCTCCCAAGGGTGGTGCCCCCGGTGGTAACGGCAAGCAACCTGTTGGCACCAGCATGGTCGCCACCACTGTTGTCACCGTTCTCTCTGATGGCCAACCCCAGGTTGTTCCCACCACTATCGCCGTCCCCATGTGCCAGATTGGAGATGGACAGATTCAAGCTCACACCACTCCTTGTGACAAGGTCCCTGTGAACCCTCCTGTTACTCAGATCACCGACGGTCAGATCCAGGCTCCCACAAACCCTCCTGTCATCTCTCAGATCTCCGATGGCCAGGTTCAGGCCCCTACTGGTGGTGCTCCCATCAGCCAGATCTCTGATGGTCAGGTTCAGGCTCCTACCGGTGCCCCTGTCACCCAGATCTCTGACGGTCAGGTTCAGGCTCCCACCGGTGCCCCTGTCACCCAGATCTCTGACGGTCAGGTTCAGGCTCCCACCGGTGCCCCTGTCACCCAGATCTCTGACGGTCAGGTTCAGGCCCCAACTGGCTCCCCCAGCACTGTCCCTACCGCTGGTGCTGGCAAGGACTTCCCCCGCGCCATGGCTGCTCTCTTTGCTGCCGGTATGGGCGCTGTTTTCTTCCTTTAAGCTGAAAATATGCTAGAAGATGACGTGACGAGACAAAATGACAATTTTGTTGAGGATTAATGTTTTGTGTTTTTTTGTTCTTGATTGGCTCCCCTAATTTTGGGACGTCATAATGATTTGTTTTTCTTGTTTTTCTTGACCAAACATGGATATAATGATTGAGATATTGGGAAAGCATTATAAGGATCTTGAGTCGCCTAGGGAATCCATGTGGGATCTTGGTTGGCTCATTCCATCGGTGGCATTATATATAGCAGCACAGTCATTGGTACAAATGGGAACTGTTCGCCACAACTTTAAACATCGGTCCAAATTGTAATTGATTTCCACGTGTGATACTTTGTTTTGTCTAAATTACAACACATTGAGCGGCAAGTTATAAAGGACAAGGCCAAGCTTCTTCCACCTAGAGACTGGCAAGCCTGCTGAGTCATCCACAAAAAAAAGATTGGGAAGTGAGTGTATGTTAGATCTTTCACAAACTCGCGTCTTGCAAAGCAGTGTTCGCGGCTTATCATATGAGCAAAATGTCTGAATACTGGAAATCTACCCCCCGATATTGGTGCAAGCACTGCGCTGTGTACATCCGAGACACAAAACTTGAGCGCGCGAACCACGAAGCTACAGCACGACATCAAGGCAACCTCAAGCGGTCACTGCGAGACCTTCATCGAGGCCACGAGAGACAAGAACGCGAAAAAGACAGAGCGAAACAAGAAATCGAGCGGCTAAATGGGGTAGTGCCGGGGTCGGATTCTACAGGAGCAGCTACTGCGTCTGGTTCTGGTGTTGGAAAGCATGGTGCAAGCAGCAGTAGCAAACCCGCTACGGTAGCTCCCACACAAGCTTCGCTACAGAAGCAACGAGAGCAACTCGCTGAGCTGGGAATATCTATGCCCGACGCTGTCAGACCAGAAATGGCGATGCCTGGAGAGTGGACAGTCACAAATACTCGAATCATCGAGAAGAAGCTAGCCGACGGGGAAGCTCGGGTGGAGACTGTTGCTACTGGCGTGAGAAAGAGAGAAGTCACAGAAGACGAAAAAGAAGCAGAAGACGCCATTCAGGATCTATTCAAGAAGCCTAGGCGGTGGGGAAGAGATTCCAAGACAATGCCTGCTGAAGAAGACAAGGAATTGGACGCACTACTAAGCGGGCCGCTAAGTTCCGTCAAACGAGAAACAAATAGTGAAGAGAAGCAGCCGGTCAAAAAGGAAGAAGAATCTGAGTATACTGGAATTAAGAAGGAGGAAGAGGAGGAAGCGCAGGCTTCGTTGGTCAAAACAGAGCCGGACGATGGCATCACTGGTATCACATCACAAGTAGAAGAGAATGATAGCACCCCGGCGGTGGTGTTCAAAAGGAGGAAACCCAAGGGCCTGCGGTCAAAATAAAGCAATCTTGCTTGTATGTTTTATTTTATGTTATTATGATGATGAAGATACCCCATTGTACAATAAACATTTGCTGGCATCATGATTGTGCTGCTTTGGAACTTGAGTCATCCTCATTCATGCACCAAGTAAATGCGTATTCAATTCATGCTTGCTTATCACCTGCGACAAAGCCATCGAATTGCACCGCATTCAGCCAAAATAGGTTTGACAGTGCTGAACAATTTCGGATTTGGACCATCTTCCGCGTCCGAGGACGCCGGTTATTACCAAGCTGTGTCCAGGAACACTCAGTGGATGAGAAGTTAGCGCGGACGGGCGGTTGTGGGACGGCCATGGCGCTGTTGCACTGCGATGGTGGCAGAATCAGGTGGAGAGACAATGCGTCACTGTTGATGTCAGTCGCTTTGCCTAAATTCCTTCCGTTGCTACCTCCTTATAAACTGTGAGAAGCCCACGCAAGATTACTGACCCCTTGAATTAGCAATAAAACTGCAAGTTACTCAATTACAATGGCTTCCAATCCTCCTGCTCGCTGCTGTACCCTTGGAACACTCTACGAGTGAGTCTACCCCTCCAAATAGAGTGCCCCTCGTTATCATGACCAGCCTTCAACGCAGCGCTGAAATGGGCTGCTGCTAACAAATTTGCATAGGGGTGAACCCAAGGGAAAAGACATCAAAGTTGATGGATCCATCGATGCTTACCTAGCTACGCCCGCCGAGGGCAAGGGTCACGATGGCGTGGGTATTGTTTATCTGCCGGATGTCATTGGCGTTTGGCAGAACAGCAAGCTCATGGCTGACGGCTTTGCGGAGAATGGATACACTTGCCTTGTCCTTGATCTTTTCAATGGCGACCCTGTACAGCTAAACCGGCCCGAAGGATTTGACCTCATGAAGTGGTTGGCCGAAGGCAGTGATGGCAAGAACCCCCACACCAAAGAATATGTAGACCGCATCACAGTCAAGGGCATCAAGGCTCTGAAGGATCTTGGTATCAAGAAGATTGGCGCCGTCGGATATTGTTTTGGTGCAAAGGTAAGCTCAACTATGGCTTAAGGGTGATATGTTATGGAACAAAGGCTGACAGACGGGCTTGTAGTATGTGATTCGTCACTACCAGAATGGCATTGACGTGGGTTATGTCGCTCACCCATCGTTTGTTGAAGAGGACGAGCTTGCTGCTATTTCTGGCCCCCTTTCAATCGCTGCCGCAGAGACAGATGCCATCTTTCCTGCCGAGAAGCGCCACAGGTCTGAGGAAATCCTGGCCAAAACCAAGCAGCCGTACCAAATCAGTCTATACTCCGGGGTGTCTCACGGGTTTTCGGTCCGTGGAGATCCCAAGGTAAAGATTGAGAAGTATGCGAAGGATCAGGCTTTCTTGCAGGCTATTTCTTGGTTTGACACCTTCCTTCTTTGAATGCATGGTGGTATGAGGGAGAAGTTGTGACGGTACGCAACAGGCGCTGTGCCTAGACCTCACAATTTATCGTCAGATAATTCCAACCAATAATAATTACATACAATATATTGCTCAGGCAGTGCAACCCACAATTACTAAATCCATACAGTTTCAATTTTTTTCTCATTGTCCGTGAATGCCAGATGAGATCTGGGGAGCAGGCTACAGCCCCACTAAATATATGCGCCGGAGAGCAACGTCACTTTACACATGGCAACTTGGCATCATCTACATCAATCATCTCCAGCCTCCTTACACAACGAGTGCTCATAAAGTTACCGTGAAGCGCTATTAAATACTACAGAATGATCTAGCGCCACTGTAATGGCAGCTACCGCCGATCCAATCAACCCTCGGATCTTTTCGCCTCTGACCTCTCCTGCACCAACCTCTTCGCCAGCGACCATCAATACCAATGATGCAACAGACTCCACGATGGCGGTCGATCAAGCACCAAACAATGTAGACCAAGGCCACAGCAGAGCGTTCAGCCCTAGCAGAGGGCGCGCAAAGGCGTCGTCGGAGTCGCATGTGAACGCAGGGCATAGGGATCATCAAAGAGGCAAAGGAGAATCACAGTCCAAGCCACGAAGCGCCAGCAACACCGTCAAGAAGACTCCCAGCAGCGATAACGTCCAACGATTGTCGGCGGCTGAAATGCAGCAGCTCACAAGCTCTCCTGAATCTCTACCCATTGGCCCAGCACCAAAACGACAGTCGTTTGACCATGCGAAATTTGCAGAGCAGAAAGAGGCTATTCGCCAAGCGCTTCTTGCTCACCCCGAGATATACTCCGACAATCCTCTTCTTCTGAGTGGACTTGGTATAGATACGAGAGGAGCTCTTCGTTCAAGAAGTGTCAATGCTCGATCAGCTTCTGCAGCGCCACGAACTTTGTCTACGCCTCCGACCAGCAGAGCCAAACCTACTGAAACACCAGCGGACCCTGCATCTCCTCGCCGGTTTTCATTCAACCCAAATCCATCTCCCCGTCCGACACCACTGAATCTCAATGCAAACGACAAAGGTAGTGATGGCCGACCAAACGGCATGTTGCCGCCACCAGCGATCAAATCTGCGCATCCAGTCATGACATCTGCTGCGACGGAGCCATCAGCTGCTGGACCTCGACCACCTTCACCCATGCCGCCTATCATTCCTCTTCCTCCAATGTCCCTTCCGACTCACCTGCAGCTGGAGCTTGCGGCACAGCGTCCCAGCCCTTTGTATATTCATCACTCACACTCGAACGACATACCATACGAATCGAGCGCTGTAAAGTTTGAACGCCTGAAGAATGTCTTACTGTTACCGACATACCTTGAACGAACGTTATACTTTGGGGCTTTGGCTTGCCTTGACGCATGGCTCCATACCTTCACAATTTTACCTATACGCTTTGTGCTGGCGTTGACTGTATTGGTTCGCTGGTGGGCCTATGTGGTACACAAAGAATCTAGGTGGTTACTAGGTTTTGTTTGGTACGGCATTGGCCGGGTTTGGGGCCGAATGACCTCTTCTGAGCCGTTGGAAGTCGAGCGATCACGCAGTCGTAGTGCCGCAAGCGAGGTTTCTACAACGGATCTCGAAGTCCCAAAGAAGAGAACCCGACACAGCGAAGAAAATGGTACACCTTCGGCCTACATTCGGGACTCTGGCCCTGAGAGAGGTTCTTTCCGACATAGGCGCACCAAATCTGTGCCGTCAACACTTTCCGCATTCCACAAAGCAGACTTGCTGCAAGGTCTCGTCATCATTTGCAGCTCATTTGCTCTCATGACTCTGGACGCGAGCCGAATGTATCACTTCATTCGAGCACAGTCTGCGATCAAGCTCTATGTCATTTACAACATATTAGAAGTCGGTGACCGACTTCTCTCCGCCCTTGGCCAGGATATTCTCGAGTGTCTCTTTAGTTCCGAAACGCTATCAAGAAATGCGTCTGGTCGCTCCAAGATTCTGCTGCCTCTGGGCATGTTTATGCTTGCACTGGCTTATAACTGCCTTCACTCTATTGCACTCTACTATCAAGTCATCACACTTAATGTGGCTGTCAACTCATACTCGAATGCGTTGCTGACTTTACTGCTTTCCAACCAGTTCGTTGAGATCAAGAGCACAGTTTTCAAGCGCTTTGAGAAGGACAACTTGTTTCAGCTCACCTGTGCGGATATCGTCGAAAGATTTCACCTATGGATTATGCTTCTTATCATTGGCATGAGGAACATTGTAGAAGTGGGCGGCCTATCAGTTCCTGGAGCTGGACTCAACACAGACACTGATGACATCTCCGGGCCGAGTTCTCTCCACCACCCGTCGATTCTACCACATAGCTTTACAGTCCTTCCATCTTGGCTCATGTCTGGCGAGGTCCTCTCTCCTTTCTTGATTGTGGTTGGGAGCGAGATGTTGGTTGACACAATTAAGCACGCATATGTGACCAAGTTCAATAACATTAAGCCGCAATTCTACTCTCGAACCCTGGACATCCTGTGCAAGGACTACTATACCAATGTAAGTCTTTAAACCCATGTCGATAACCTTAACTAATATTTTTAGGCTTTTCAGTCGCCTTCACTCACTCGCCGACTTGGACTTGCGGTGATCCCACTTTCATGTCTATTTATCCGAGCTTCAATCCAAACCTACCACATGTTTCTATCAACATATTTGCCGATGCCTATCCCCCAGTCAACTCATACTAGCCTCAGCGAAGAATCAGCTACACCAACCTCGCCAGCTATGATGGCTGCTCTAAACCGCTTTGATTCACTCATTCGTGGCTCACTTGGTCGTGTAACTTATGGCTATCAATATGGCACGCAGTTGAACTCTCGGCCCTGGTATGCTTGGAGCTCTGACAACCTCATTGCAACCTTGACAATGATTATTGTTTTCTTCATCGCATTCCTGGTTCTCCTCATCATCAAGTTGCTTCTGGGAATGGTGCTTCTCAAGTATTCTCGCACAAGATATGCGAAAATGAAGCAGAATGAACAGCTTATATCTCTTGGCAAGATGGAAAGAGATTCGTATGACTCCAAGGGGAGACGAGTTGGTGGCCGTGGCGAAGTGGAGGTTGGAGATGATCGACAGCGATGGATTCACGCAGACAAGAACGAAGGGCTGAGAGGTGGAAAAGGACCTGGTGGGAAGCGGCAGGCTGATGATAAGAAGGCAGCCGAGGGAGATTACAATGGCGTGTTTCGATATGAAATGGTGACGAAGAGGATTTGGTAATTGTACTTTCTAGTTGCATTCAACCCAGCATTGTATGGCGCATCATTTTAATGTATTATATTGTAATCGGACTCAACAAGGCATGTACCTTGAACCCTCGTCTCCCGATGGAACAACCCCAGTGAATTGTATCCTATTCTCCAGGTTGGGGTTAACCACTGGTAGCCCATCGGCTGCGCTGTATTCGTGTATAATTGCCCTCCTCGCTCTTCTAATGCCTGCGGTATGCTCATCCTCTAATTCAGCTTTACTCGAGCTCATTTCCGACTTGAAAACCTCTAGCAACATGTTGGTGTCCGTCATGGCTCCTTCAGCGTCCACTATGGTCTCTGCATTCCGGAAGCAGGTATACCCGTCGAATCCTGAACCGATGAAATCCACCATAGCAACTGTATAATAGCGGTCCGTCTGCAATGGCTCTATTCTATCATACTTGCCATGATATACTATGCTTTCTACTCGTTGACCTTCTGGCTGATGCCAGTCGGCGACTATTGAAAGCCCAGAGAGCTGAAGGAAGCGTCCATCGGTATGGGCGTCGGAGATAGAATTCTCGAGAGCTTCTTTTAGCATCGAGCCACTCACATTTTTTACCACGAAAGCGTTGTCAAACGGACTTATTTCTATAACATCACGAATACAGAGAGGAAACCCGTCGCTGCATTGCACAACTCTGTCGCAGCGTATGGCGCCGCTATTGACGAAGCTGATATCTGTGTCATAGAACGCGCGCACAACGTCTGCCAACATATTGCCGAGGTTTGTCTCTTGGCTTCTTACTATGCTCATCCTGCCATCGAGAGGGATTGTCGTGCGAAGTAAAGGTTGTGTAACGATGGTTTCGATCTTGTCGTGCACGCTGCGTAGAGTCTCGAGCATGCTCGGGCATGGAGAAATCTGTCTGAAGACGGGTAATTTTGGAATATCCAGGATTTGAGTAGCTAAAAAGACAACACTGTTAGTTGCTATCAGACTTTTGTCTATCGCAGCTTCACTCACTTGACATATTCTCAATGTACGCTGTAACTCCGTGAAGTCTGCCGAGCTTCAGCTTGATGACGGACAACCCACGCCAGTCCGTCCCGCTCTTGACTATTCGCAATACATCACTGCAGAAAGTTTGATTAATGCTGCTATCGTGTCGTTGACGGTGCATAATTTCTGGGTTTGCGTTCTGGTTATCTAGCTCCCTTCGGACTACATTGTGATCATGGCCCCCGAGCAGCAAGTCTATCTTCTCATCGCCGGATGCAGTGCTATTAGACACCTCTAAATCCTCTGCGAGACGCATATGTGTAATAGCAATTACCACATCGCACTTTTCAGAAAGACGCAAATGTCGAGCCGTTTGCCTGGCCGTGGCCGACGGGCTAATGATGTCGCACGAGGGTAGGTGCTGACAATTCGATGGCCAATCCCTATTGTCGTATTTGTAAGAAGCAGCTTATTGAATTTTTTTTTGAATCGATAGAGTTGCTTACGTTCCAGCCAAACCGAAGAAACCTATTCTGTAGCCACCAACGTCCTTGACAACGTGCTCGAGTGCTCTAGCGAGCATCTGCGTCTCTGTTGAAGTATGTCGAGACACAGCATTGGCCAAGGTCCATGGAAAGTTACACTGGACAGACAGCTCGTTGAGTTGGGCTTCCCCGAAGTCGAAGTCATGGTTTCCATAGCAAGCTATGTCTATGCTCAGGTTATTGAGTACAGGGACCATGTGATGGCCTTGGAGCACTGCGGCTTCTAATGATGGCGAAAAGGCATCGCCACTAAAGATACGCAATATGAGAGATTCCTTATTCACGGTATTAGTGTTTTCCAAGACTAGATTAGGATCTCGAAGTATTGTGGCAAATCGAGCAACTAGTTCGTGGTCCGATATGTGGTACTAGAGATGACAGTGAGCTTCCTTCACCTATTGGGGCGAAGTTACACGGACCACATCATTGAAATGAAGTATTGTGAGCTCTCTCTCATTGGTAATAGGTCTCATGACAACGGGAAAAGTCCTTATGAGCTTGTAAATAGATTGTCCTGGTTGTGATTAGAGAAACAGGAACGGGCCTTGCTTGGCTGACGCAGTCAAAAAATGACGCTGGAAAATGGGAGCCCTGGTCACATTTGCGGGCATGCAAAGTCCGCCCGATGTTACTATGCACCAATACGGATGAATTAATATGAGAATGGTTTTCTTTACTTGGAGAATACTTGTGAGAAATCACGGCGACGACAAAATGATGGAATGAGCCAGGGATTGGCCATCGTGGTTGATTCCCATGCTTCTTGGAGGTATGCAACCACGTCCGTCTAAGGAAAGGGTCTTTGAGGGCCCTAGTGATGGCCCATTTCTCACGGCCAGCAGCTGTGGGCTGCAGCGTCTCAGCTGAGATCCACGTAGCAGCACTGCTCTCCAATGACACAATGCTAGCCACCCACTAATGAGCCACTAATAACAGAATGAACCACCATAACAGGCTCCCCAGGATAGGTAGACCCTATAGGCCAATGCACCAGGCTCAGCTTCCAACTCAGCCTGTCAATCAGCCAGGCGCTGAGCTAGATGAGTCAACCTAGCGCAGAGCTGAGGAGTTGAGAATGCACAGACACGGAAATGTATTCAAGAGACCGGGGTTTCCTGGAAACTCACAATCTATTAGAAGAGAAGCTCACATCCGTTTTTGTCAACAAGTAAACTTTTTTATTGTTGGCAGGGATTATACCGCAACGAAATGGACGCAATGGATTTGGATACAGCGGTCGACAAATACGACCTGTTACTCTTGACAGACGCCACAGGCTCTATGGGGGCTTTCATTCAGGGCCTTAACAAATCGCTCCAAGAAATCATCGACTTGGCAGCACTCACGGCATGCTTTGAGAGGATTGGAGTGGCATGCTATCGGGACTACCAGGATACGCCCATCACTGAGTGGTCAGGCTGGTGCTCTCCGTCAGGGTATGTTAGCGGTGAAGACATTAAAAGTCAACAACATGTCATCGATATGGCCAGCAACATTCAGGCTAGTGGCGGTGGTGATCTCCCAGAGGCCGCTAAGTCGGGGTTGGCTCTTGCCTACAGCAAAATGAGAGAAGAGGCGACTACAATTATCTTGATATATGCAGACGCGCCGCCTCACTTTTGGGGAACGGGTGGAGCAAACCGTGAGCAGGAAATCAAGGCGTTGCGAAAGGAGACTGGGACATTCTCTGAGTTTGATGAGCTCTTTAGTGACTGGGCCACGGCTGCGCGGACACTAAGACACGGTCAGCGTCGAGCAGTTGTCTTTCCAATAATTGCTGGCGGGGATGGGAGTATGGAAAGCTTTCACTACCTTGCACATATCACTGGGGGTACCTGTTTGAACATTAGCGATGTCAGTTCGCAAACCATTTCGACCGTCACAGTTGGGCTGCTGCTTACCTGGATGCGAGCCGGCGAGGCCTTCGGAACAAACAGCGAGAGATTAGGATCCGTCCCAGAGTACAAAGAAGACAGCACCATATACAAGCCAACCGATGAGGACGACTTTCTTCTCCGAGAGTACTTTCCCCGCTCTTTGGATAGCACGGCTAGACAGCTGGTTAATCGAAACGTCTCGAGACGTAAATTTACTCTTGGGGATTTGTCAACTCTGATCACAGCCCGTGGCCCTAACACGCCACCGTTGCGGGAAAAATATGAGAGCAACGCAGCTTACAAAGAGCTAGCAACCGAGATTCTGCGGAAGTTGATTGCCTCAAATGTGGCAATCATTTCATTGAACCCTATTTTCGGAACACTTTGGCGGGCTGTCTGTAATGACAGGTCAAATGAGGCTCGAGATAAGCTAGTCGAGGCATTCAGTTACCGGGTTGGGTTAATTTCAGACCAAAACGAAAAAGAAAGGCTGAAACTGTGGCTGGAAAACTCATACGACTATGCCGGAGAGCTTAATGGACTCATTGAAGCTGTCGAGCCGAGTGACCGCTTTCCTCAAGTTTACTTGGATCCCACACAAGACTTTTCCACAGCTCCTGGTGAGCACGACGAAGAGGCTGCAAAGCCAATCAACAAGTTCACACGCTCAGAGCTATTGGAGATTGGCCGATCTTGCGATTACAAAATTCTTCGTCGCTTGGGGAGGGTGCTGACCCGCCTCAGTTTCGCAGATTCCGAAGACATGCTGCCCTCACATATCAAGTCTGCCAGCCAAACTGAAATTCCTCGCATCCCTTTAGCTATGGCCCAGCCGAAGTATGAGATGCAGTTCTGGAAGATTCTGCTCCACGCTATTCTCCCGGGAACCAAGCTCGCGGCCCGCCCAGCCGCCTTGCTCGCGGCTCTGGCACTGCGCATGTCAATCAAGCCACTCCGAGATGCCGGCGATTCAGAACTCTACCGCTTTCACACATTCTGGAGAAAACTTGATGTACCAGAGACTTGGTCGCCTGGATGTCTTAACCTACTTCTCGATGCCGATGCAGACTTTAAGGCACGAGTTGCGAGTGGAGTTACTTCTCCTCAGAACCCCAGCTGTTGCATTCTATCTGACGGCGACAGAGAGCTGTTCCAAGCAATAATCGATTACAAGATGCTGGAACTCAACCTGGACACGACTATTGAAGCTACCATTGGGTGGCATCCCGAAAAGACCTTGTCAGCCTTGGGACCACTCGAGATATGCAAAGCGTGCGCTTATCCTCGATCTGTGACAGTCATGGCTGCCGATGGTGTTTGTGGACTATGTGAGACCACAGAAAGGGAGAAATGCAACTGTTCTGCTTGCGAGCGTGCCGCCAATCATGACAAGACCCTGGTCAACAATGTTACGAAGAGCACCACCGAGGCGAGCCGGGGTCATTGGGTGGAATGCTTCAACCCAGCTTGCCGTGCCCAGTATATCGTCTACAATCCTCAAGACTTGAATGTTCGTGCCAAGTGCTTCTACTGCAGACATGCAAATGGAAAGTTTGGCGCTGCACCAACGGTAGAGTGCCGCAGGTGCTCCAGTCGTATCATCTGGCCCACACAATACAGACCGAATAACTTCGAAAGCGGTAGTTATGAGTGCGTTGCTTGTGTTAATGGCATGAAAACTACTGTTATCGAAGAGATATCGGCTCGAGACCTCTCCCGTGAGAACGGGTATGGCTGGCTCCTGGCCAATGCCGACAACGCTATCTCATCTCCGTTCAACGGCCGCAGCATATTCCAATTAGTATCCAAGTGCGATCTAGACATACTGGCATCTAACATTGCAATACTGCCTGAAACGAATATTCAGCTCGCGATTAGAGGAAAGCCATTGCTTAACAACAGCGAAGCCCGTGACCAGCTGCGGCAATGGGTAAAGTCTCGCAAGACGGAGCAGAGCACCTGCAGCCTCTGCTTTTCTTCGGTCCGTAAGTTTGATGTGGTGCGTGCATGTGGAAGATCGGGTTGCCATCAACGCATCTGCTACAAGTGCAGAGAAAACTGGTACGGTCTCAACCGCAAGGGCCGCATCGTCAACCTAGCTGCTCTGTCTTGCCCATTTTGTCGTCGGCAGCCTACACATAAAGCAGCCCCTAAATACCAAGCAGCGGGCATACCTGGTCTTGCCGTGGCAATCCAAGAGTCCGGAGAATGGATACATGCGTGGTGCTCAGATTGCGGCCAAGTGCAAAGAGTCATGGAAAGGGTCTGTGCAAGAGGAGCTCCAGCTGACGATGGAAGCTTTCAATGTACAGCATGCGTGACACGGCGGCAAGACACTATATGGACAGTAAGTTGTCCTGGTTGCGGCGTCGAGACGGAGAAGCTCTACGGGTGCGACCACATTCTGTGTCCTTGTGGGACTCACTGGTGCTATCTTTGTGGTAATGCGTCTAGTGAGAATGAGATTTACGACCACATTGCCAACGAACACGGGGGTGTAGAGTTTGAGGTAGACTACGAGTACGATGAAGATGAAGATGATGATTATGATGGACAGTGACATTTATTAAACGAATTCATTAGTGTCTGTATTGTGGCACCATAATAAAACAAGCAGCTTCTATTTGTACATGCATTCTTGTGGGTGATCAATCATAACTATATATATATCAAGGGAGTCTATATAAGAGAAAAAACAAATTTTCTCAAACAAATCTACAAAATTACCAAACAGTCCAATTATACAACAGATTGACTGCCCTTGGGCATGTTTTCCAACTCTCGGTTCTGAGAAGATAGTCTCTTGATTTCTGATCGTGCGTTCTTGGTGATGAAACCCGCAGTAATGAATATCAAAATCGCTGCAAGTTCGGGGAGTAGCGACAAGACGACTCGGACCGCGAGAGTACCAGTTGAAGGACTGAGTGACTTGTTCTGAGTAACGAACGCGACGAGAGTATAGATGACTCGAATACCAATGAAGACGAGAGCAGATAAAACACCAACACGGATCTATAGAAGTCAATGTTAACAGCCAATTTAGAGTTGATAGAATGGAGTGAAGTTCATACGTTAAAAGCCGCGCGCCACATGGGAGCTGCTGACTTTTTCGCTGACACGAGAGCAAATGAGGTCCATGCGAATAGAACAGCCCAAGCAGCAGTCAAAACGGCGATACCAGCCTTCAACTTGGTAAAGTCGCTTTGCTCGGGATAATCGCCTTGTAAGGCTGTAGCACCGGATGCTACTAAGGCAGTTGCAGCTACAACAGAGAGATGGAAAGCCATGACAAGAACCCAGTCGGCTTTATTTGCAAGCCTGGTGCCTGCGTAAGTCGCGCTGTGAGATTTGCATGTTAGAAGTGGCAATCATATCAAGCCATCCAATAATGGACCACTTACGCTTCATGTATAAAGCCGCATGCTGCGAGAAGGAATGGAGAAAGACCAATGTTTCCGACAATGCTGGCTGCTTTGCTCTCTTTCAATGCCAATGCGCCGCCAATGACACGTAGCGAACAGAATGCGAAGAGGTATATCCAACCGAGAAAACCGGGCCGCCCATGCTTGTAGAGGAGGAAAAGAACTGGAATGGCCAAGACGGCGTAAATGGCCAATTGTGCGGTGGTGACAGAGCTCATGCTGACCAGACTTGTACCAGCTAGTAGCTCTCAGCTCCTGCTCGTGACTGGTGTAAGTGGTGAGGCTGGTAGCGGGAAAATGATTCGACGTGAAACCTTGGAAGGAAGCTGTGTATGTAAGTGGGATACAAACTAGAAATATTGAAGGGACCCGGATCCCTATTTATGTTTCCAATATAGTCGCAGTCTAGTTTTCCTTCGCTCAGCAGCCTCAGTCCGGCTGTGGAAGGTCTCTTATTGATTCTTTACGCCCTGCCTATATCGCTTTATTAGGTGCTCGATCCATAGGTCAAGTAAAAATGGGCCCTAAACGATACCGAGAGCGATACCGACTCGCTGCGACCAGCATCCAAAGCTTACGACCTGGCTGTAAAATGCCGACAATGACCTCTTCGACAGAGGTTTAGTTTATTGGATCCAATATATGAAAGATACATTAGCTATCGTGGCCCACAGGGCTGTGCGTGTTCTGGTTGACCACGTCCATCGGCCATGCCATTAAGGCCTCCCATTCAGACCCAAGAAATTTGGCGATGCCCAAGACTTCCCTTCTGGGTGTCTGTCCAATCCACCAAATTTCGCTGCACATTGAGAAGGTGGCGAAGAAATGAGCCATGATGATAAGGGCGCGCGGTTGATGGGCAGCTAGGAGCTCCACGAATCTATCTGGAAACATGAAAGGGAAAATTACAGCTCGACGCGCCACCATCCGCATGCTATCTCCTTCGTCTTTCGCCGCCATGATTGCCCCGACGTAGCTAACCGTCAAAGAATAAGCCTCCATATCCTCGCGGCCGATTTCTGGCGACTCTTTGAGCAGATATGGGAACCGTGCCCGATTGCTTTCTCGAAAAATTACCGCCGGGTCGACAAACGACGAGCTGGTTTCAGTTATAACATTGACCTTGGCATAGGGGTCTCCTTGAACCATCTCTCTTCCGACTTTGAACACATTCATAACGCCTTTGGACATGTACAGCCATTGCGTTGGCGCTTCATAGGGCTCCAACGCTCGCTCACCGAGACTTGCAAAAGCGTCGAGCGATAATATCACGGATATAAAGCCTGCAGGGTCTGCGTTGTTCTTGTTTATTGTCCCAATAGCTTGTCGTTGCGCTTGCAGGGTCGATTCCAGATACTGTGCGCGGCGCATGCGTAAGTCATCTAGTGGTATGGGTGTGGTTCGGCGGGTGGTGGATATAAAGAGAATGGTTATCGCCATGATAGCGTGTAGTAACGGCTCGTATTCCATGGCGAGAGTTGGAACATCATGGATCCAAGTCTTCCTGACTGCCTCAATGTAGATTCCTGGGAACGTAGGGCACACTTCAGCTGTGAATACATGCAGCAGATGTAATTCCCGTATGCGACGCTCGCGCGTTTCGCGCCCCAAGTCTGAATCGTTCTTCTCCAACGCTGAACATTTTGAGTAACCCGCATTTCGACCAGGTATCTGGCCTTGACCAAGATGATCATGTTGGCCGGGAAGATTGGTAGACCGATCATAACTACACTCTACTTGGTGACGGCTACAGCTTCCCTAAGTTGAAGAGGTTAGCTGATAATTGCTTAACAAACAAAACATATCTCTTACACATGTTGGGCGGCCTTCATCACACTAGAATTGTTAAAATAAAATATAATAAAGTGCCAAAATTGGGGATGCGCATACCTTTACTCGTCTTGATCGGCACCGAGTGCAGCCGGTTTTTGACTTTGTGTGGTAGAGCCTGGGCATGGTGCCTCATTATTGAAGTGCAGTCGAACAATGCGGGGGCTGCGTATGTGTGTTACTCATGGGCATCCATTGTTTAAGCCTCACGTATGAGCAGCTGATATGTTTGTGTCGTCCACGTTCACCGACAGCACCTAACGACGTCAACGCTGGCTACAGGCTCGGGTAGGTGTTGTGCGGCGTCACACCAGACAGAGTCTGATTAGTCATGCTCATCTGGGTTGGTGCACCGCCTCACCTGTTTGCGTCAACTTTGTGACAAGGGCCCCTGGTTCGAAACATATTTTACTTCAAAAGCTGGGAAATTTCACTTCAATTCCAATTTTCCGCCTTTTCTTCTTCTTCATAAAACTACAGAATCATCCTCAAAGCCATGCCTCGATCATCAAGATATGATGACGATGATGAACAGCGCCTGCCTGAGGGTATGACCCGTGTTGGCTATGACGCTGATACTCAAGTCTACACCTTTCAGGACTCTGATGGCAGCTACTGGGAGAGTGCCCCTGGATGCCAATATGGCCAGCTCACTCGCGTCGGCAGCGGAAGAGATGATTATGCTGCAGATACTGAACCATTCCTGGCTTCTGAGGAGACTTACCCCAAGAGATCCTGGCGTCATGAGCTGATGCCGTTACTCAACTTTGGAGTTATTCTTGGCGTCTTCTTTTTGCTCCTCATTTGGTACTTGCATCGAATGGCTCCAGCAGAGTCACAGCCAAGCTTGACATGCTCAGTTGGCAACTCAGCTTATCAGATCAATTCTGGTGATACCTGTTGGGCACTTGGCGAAGCCAATGGAATCAGTGTCGATGATATTATCGAACTCAACGTCGACCTTGATTGTGAACACCTGCGTGTCGGCTCTGAAATATGTCTACCAGAATGAAAACGCGACCTACGATAAATCTCGGTTTTACTCTGCCAAAATACCATCACGACGACCTCGCCCAGGAGGGATCGAAACGATGTAACAGACAATCTCAACGCGTTATTTAACGCGTGATTTTTGTGCCAGGGGACAATGAGCCCCAAGCGAATCCTCTAGACTACTGGTCAGCCATCCAGAAGCAACCATTATGTCGCTTGCACAGCTACAAATGTCACGAGAAGCTTGCCACAGTATATTGGCGTTGGCCATAGCTGTGCAGTTCATTGCCTGCGGATATTTCTCGGCGGAGATTTCAGGCAAGTTTGAGCCTGACCGCATCAACTGGGGCGAGCTTGGCGGGGCACGGGCAGCCCCTCATCCAATTTTTTTTTGGTCCAGGAACCCTGGTTGCTTAAAAATATTTTCCCCCAAATTTTTTTTTACACAACCTCCAAACTAAAATATCCTTTCCTCCAGTGTTCTTCGTTTGGCCATTTGCCGACGAGTAAATCATAAGGATGGACAAGGATCAGCTTGCCAAGTTGCTGCAGGCCAGCACTGTTCGTAAGTCGTCGCGTCCACTTCGTTGCTTCGCATCCTACAAACATACCGCTAACAAGTTCCTTCACAGCAAATACTGAACAGGTCAAGGCTGTCACGGCTGATCTCCAGAAGAACTACTACTCCAAGCCCGAGTCCCTTCTGCTCCTCATCGAAATCTCCCTTACAAATGAGGACGCCGCTGTCCGTCAGCTGGCCTCCGTCCAGGCTCTCCGCCTGGCAGGCAAGCACTGGGACAAGACCCCCGAGGACAAGAAGCAGTTGGTTCGCCCTCACCTGGTTGAAGGCACATTGAAGGAAACTTCTACTGCAAACCGTCACTCCTTGGCCAGATTAATCGCTGGTCTTGTTTCCACGGATATGGAGAACCAACAGGGCGAGGCTTTCCTCAAGCTCATCATCCCTCTCAACACTAGCGACAACGTCGTTGCCCGCGAAGTCGGCTCCTTCTTGCTCTATGCCATGCTCGAGAACGACTACACGCACTTCAGTGATCACACTCAGCAGCTCCTTCAGCTCTTCCAGACCAGAATTGAGGACCCCGAGAGCAAGGAAGTCCGCATCAACATCGTCCGTGCCGTCGGTGCTATCTCCATCCTCGTTGAGGCCGAGGAAGACGCTGAGGGCATCAAGGCTATCCAGGGCTTGCTGCCCAGCATGGTCAATATTCTCAAGGCCACTGTTGAGGCTGATGACGAGGAGAGTTACAAGGTTGTTTTTGAAGTCTTCCATCACCTTTTGGATACTAGCCTCCTCAACAACCACCTCCAAGAGCTTCTGCAGTTCATGATGCAGCTCGCTGGTAACAAGAACGCTGAGGACGATGCTCGCTCTCAGGCTATGAGCTTCCTCATCGAGGCTGCTCATTACCGCCGCCTCAAGATCCAAGCCATGAAGGAGGTTCCCGGTCAGCTGATGGTCGGTGCTATGCACATCGTCACTGAACTGGACCCTGATGATGATGACGAAGACGCTTCACCAGCCAGAACGGCCATCGCCTTGATTGATCAGCTCGCTGGCGGCATGCCTCCTCGCCAAGTCATTGTTCCTCTCCTCGAACAGTTCCCTCAGTTTGCTGGCCACCAGGACCCCAGCTACCGTATGGCTGCCATGCTCTCGTTAGGCAACGCCGCTGCTGGTGCCCCTGATTTCATCTCTACACAACTTGAGCCTTTGTTGCCTACTGTTATTAACTTGCTGTGCGACTCTGACTTGAGAGTTCGCCACGCCGCTCTTGTCGGCCTCATCCACCTTGCGGAGGAGATGGCTGATGAGATGGCATCACACCACGAGGCTATCATTTCTGCTGTCTTGAAGAACCTGGAGTCTGCTTCTCAGAGTGGCTCTGACAAGAAGAACGTAGCCATCATTCGTTGTGCTTGCGGTGCCTTGGATACTTTCGGTGACGGCATTGACACCAAGATTATGGCTCAGTATGGCCCCAACCTGATTGAGCCAATGATTAAGCTCCTCGGCCACGATGACTTCGGCGTCAGAGCCAGTGCTGCCTCCGCAATTGGAGCTATCGCATCGTCCATGGAGAAGACCTTCCAGCCTTACTTCGAGGGGGTTATGAAGTCACTCGCTGAGTTCGTCATGCTGAAAGATAGCGAGGAGGCCATGAACCTCCGCAGCGCCACCTGCGATAGTCTGGGACGCATCGCCATGGCTGTCGGCCCAGAAGCCTTCCAACCCTACGTCATGGACCTCATGAAGGCCAGCGAGGAAGCCCTGCACCTTGACAATGCCAGACTCAAGGAGACGAGCTTCATCCTCTGGTCTAGCTTATCCAAGGTCTACCAAGAAGATTTCAGTCACTTCCTGGGAGGTGTGTTCAAGGGACTATTTGACTCTCTTGAGCTCGAAGAGAAGGAGCTAGACCTTCCTGGTATTGACACCAGCCAGCTCGGTGAAGGGTCACTCGTCATTGACGGCAAACGATTCAAGGTCAAGACTCCTGGCCAAGAAGACGTTTCCATTGGAGCCGATGATGAGGATGACGACGATGATGAATGGGCGGACCTTGACGAGTTTGGTGGTCTCGGCGGCGTTACTGCCGTAGCCTTGGAGAAGGAGATTGCCATTGACGTGCTTGGCGATATTATCACCAACTCTTGCAACAGCAGCAACCTCGAGCAGTACGCTGAGCAGACTATTAAGAACGTCACCGACTACGTTGAACACACATATGAAGGCTGCCGCAAGTCTGCCATCTCTACTCTCTGGAGAGTTTATACCCGCGTGTTCCAGGTTTGGGAACAGAGTTCTGGTCTGAAATGGGAGGCCGGTATCCCTCCTAAGCACCAACCGCCCGCTTCCATTATGAGCATCGGACAGATGCTTCACAGTGTTACCACTCCCATTTGGGAGGAGGATTTCGACAGGTATGTTCTTGATGATAAATTTCTTTGTTTACGTTTTGTTTTTTCACATGTCGCTGCAAAATGATGAATGCTTCGCGTTATACCCAGCTCACTCAGACGCAAAATGCGGTTGCTGAGAACACGCCTTATCTACTCCTGATTGCATGCATACACTCTTGTCTTTAGTACTTTGTCAAGCCTATTGTGGACAGGGACTAACACCTGAATAGAAGCGTCGTGACCGATATCAACCGCAATGTCGCTGCCGCTTTGAAGGCGACTGGACCGGCCATCCTTGTAGCTCAGCAAGGCGCCCTGGAGCACATCATCTCCGTTCTCACACTCATTATTACCCGTTCGCACCCTTGCCAGCAAGATATGGGCGAAGAGGAAGAGCAGGAACAGGAGATTGATGCCGGTTCATCAGAATATGACTGGCTCGTCATCGATACCGCTTTGGATGTCGTGACTGGCCTCGCCGCTGCACTTGGCCCTGCCTTTGGTGAGGTTTGGAAGATTTTTGCCAAGCCCATCCTCAAGCTGGCCAGCTCTACTGAGGACCTGCACCGCTCGACTGCGGTCGGCGCTTTGGCGGAGATCACCCAGTACACTGGTGAAGCTATTACCCCTTATACGGAGGCACTTGGCCAAGCCCTCGTCCGTCGCTTGACAGACCCTGACGCACTCACCAAGTCTAACGCTGCCTATGCTGTTGGTCTTCTCGTTTTGAACTCGGCTGACACCGCCAAAACTTTCCCCATGTACTCGCTGCTGTGGGAGAAGCTTCAGCCCCTGCTCTCCGTCAACGAGATGCGCATGACTGACAACGTAACTGGCGCTCTCTCTCGCATGATGCTCAAGAACCCAGATAGCGGCTTTGTGGCTGAAGTTCTCCCTGAAATGGTCAAAGTTCTTCCCCTGCAGGACGACTACGAAGAGAATGCGCCTGTTTTCAAGTGCATCTACAACCTTTGTAAGTTCAAGAGTAAAGAATCCAGCCCTATGCAACCAATCACTAACACAGACTTTTAGACGACCAATCCAACCAGACTGTTCAAGAGCTTACCCCTCAATTGGTGACAATTTTTGAGAAGGTGCTGTCTCCTCCTGAGGAACAACTCGAGCCAGAGACTCGCGAGCTGCTGCAGCGCACAGTTGCCATGCTTCACAAAGCCAAGCCAGACTTGATTTCTGGCGACTTGTTGAGAGTGGCTGGAGCACAGTAATCATCATTTAATTGAAAGCGAAAAGGGTAAAAGGATTCAAGGGACTTGGAAACCGTCTCATGAGGATATGAGGGAATGATTTGCAGCATGATGATTTAAAAGCAGAAATTGGCATTCGTATACCACAAGCTAGGACTAATAGAGTACATACATGAGCATAATGCTCACACTACATGATCACTTTTCTGTTTCACTCGCTGTGAAGTTGTCTTCGTCGTGGCTAGGTTCATACAGACACCCTTGCCCGCCTCCAAGCAGTACACCACCGAAGCCAATTACCGTTACAGTAACGAGAACTGCTGACGGGGAGACGTCCTCATTGAAATCATTGTTCCTCCCAAGACCACTACTTCGAGCTCGCGCCCCCTTCCAGTCACCGTAATTACCACATCCACGGGAACTGGTACGGAGGCTGTTACTTTAAGCAGCACTTCTACGCCTCCAAAGTCCACAAGCCAAACACTGTCATGATCGAGATCATCTCGCCATTACCACCTGCACCAGTCACAACATCAGCGGGGCCTCAAACTACGACCATCACAGGCACAGGCACCGATAGCATTGTTATAACTAGAACACGCACTATAGAGCCCACTGGTACCGACGATGTGGAAATAATCTTGGTCGAGATCCTGGAGCCTCCGCCTGTGACCACTTCTCCAATTGTCGCGCCACCACCTGTAACAATATCGACAACAGAGACTGGTACTCCTCCAGCAACAACATCGCTTGTAGCTCCTCCAGATGTCACTACAACAGTGACTCGAACTGGTATACAGTGGTTATTGTGGTCGTGGAGCCGCCAACTGACACCCCGACAGCTACAACTTCGACGACACCAGACATAGCTACGGCAATAACCCAGACAGTAACGGGTACCCAGGCACAGATTTTGACCTAAACCATTACCCTCCCACCAGCCAGGTGGCATAAATCCTGGCAGCCATCATCGAAATATTGGAGCCTCCAATTCCAACAACTACCTCTCCAGTTCCACCGGACGAAATAGCTGCAACAATTACATATACAGGAGCCGGTACGCAAACAGAACCTGTTACAAGAACTATCACAATTCCCCTGGATAGTACAAGTCCTGCCGTCATTGTTATTGAAGTTGTTGAGCCCCATGAACAAGTAACATCAGTTCCGCCGTGTTTATCACTATCACAACAACAATCACAGGAACCAATGGCCAAAGGGAAACCCGCCAAAGAACTTCAGCAGTGTCTCCAGAAGGAATAAACTTATGAACTGTAGTGGTAGAAATTGTTGATCCTCCGGCAAGGAGATTCCCGATGTCACCACCACTGTTACTTAGACAGGAACAGGCGATCAAATAGGTACTGTAACTCGCACATCAACAGTTCCACCTGAAGGTACAACTCCCGGTACTGTTATTGTGGAAATCATTGTGCCTCCAGAGTCAACATCGTCACTGGAGGATGTGACGACAACAACAACTCAAACAGGGACTGTTGACTAGACTGCAACCGTGACGAGGACTACCACCATCTCCCCCGAAGGTTACAATCCAGGGAACTATGATCATCGAAGTCATTGCACCTCCCACATCCACGTCAATTGCACGGCCGCCTCCGATTACAAAAACAACAATAGCAGTGGACCAGGAACAAAATTCAACCATAACTGCCCCCAGGACTTCTACTCTCGCAGACAATGGTGAGCCAGAAGTGGTAGTGATCGAAATTATTGTTGCCGTAACCACAACCACTCTGCCTCCTCGACCAGATCCTGTGACGACCACAGTCACACGAACAGGCACAGGCACAGGCACCGCCATTGATATGGTTCCACCACCAAGGCGTCCACCACCAACCACGACAGTAACCCGGACTGGTACATCATTGATCCTGCTCCTGAAACTTCAACATCACAACCATCACCGACTACTTCTACAGCGCCTACCAGAACACAGATCAACCCTTGCACAGGGAGTAACGTAAAACCAACTCTGTCAGGCGCCTCATTCCAATATAGGTGTGATACAAGCTCTAAAGAAGATGAACTCCCCTCCAGACAGGACAGAACTCAAGCTTGTAAAGGCAAGGAGGTGAACTCAGCCTAGAGAACTGCCTATCTATACTGGACATGGGGCACGCAGTGGTGGCAACCAGAGGCTCCACGACCGTTCATCACGACTGTCAACTATGCGTTCGATATGGTCATGACGGTAGCAGATATAGAAGCACAATCTGAGCACTCCCTTATCAAAGTGGATGACGAATTCTTGGGGGAAACAGGCGGAGAGACGGGTTGTACCAACGTATATCCCCAATGGATTCTACTACGATCCTTATTGGTGTTTGGCGAATGGGTATACTCGTTGATCGTTCAGAATTACCGCAGGTAATTGCTCACCTTATCATTTGTATAGGTTGCTACTTCATGTCGAAGCAATATCTAACATTTAATAATAGGCCAACACAAAATCTCGATCGAAATGGCCCAAGGTTACGGGGATATATAAGAACAACAATTGCGCTGCGTGGGGATACGGCGTTGCAAAATACAGATTCGACAAGCTGTGCGACTCCAACAACTGCCCGCCAAAAAAGGTAGACGGCAATAATGTAGCTTTTGCGTTGTAAACAAATTTGGCGTCTTGGTATGACAACTAAGCGTGGTTCGAAAATTGAGTTGTTGATACAGCGTGTTCTTCAAGCACCTGGGACAGCATGGACGTGTGTAAATTTCTAGAAACAGTGTTTCTCTAGCTAAACTTGACACCTGATATGTGTTGCTTCTACCTACACCATCGTTCCTTTTTATTCATTTTACGATGTTTTATTTTCTCATTTGCGGGTTACTCGTCTTGGCCTTGGCCAGTGAAAGCAGGGAGTCTCTTGGAGACCTGCTCCCATGTCTCGAGACCGGTAACGAGGTTCTTAGTAGCCTCAATAATGTCGTCCTCGGAAGCACGGACCTGTACAGTGCTGTCTCTTTCTCTCAGTGTGATCGAGCCGTTGCTGACGGTATCAAAGTCAACAGTAATACCAAGAGGTGTACCAAGCTCGTCGTTTCGGGCATAACGCTTGCCAATGGAGACACCGGATGAATCGACGTTGTTGGAAATGCCGAGGCTACGCAGACGGCTGGCGAGTGACTTGATAATGGGCTTGAAGCTAGCATTGTTGGAAAGAGGAACGAGCAGAACCTTGGTGGGTGCAACAAGAATGGGCAGAGAGAGGACTTCTCTTGCGGCATCCTGTGGGCGTGACCAGTAGACGTGCTCAAGCACACTGTAAAGAATTCGGCCAATACCAAACGAGGGCTCGATTACATTGGGAGTATATTCGCGCGTATTCTCAATTCGGGTGACCTTCTTAATAGAGCACTCCTTTGGCGTAAGTTCAGCGGAGGTCTTACCATCAGCAAGCTCCTCAGTGGCGACGCTGATGACGGCTTTCTCAGCCAATTCGGCGGCAAGCTTCTCAAGGTCATCTTGGCCAAGAGAGGAGACAGCAGTTTCGACCTTCTTGGCGTCTCGCTTGAATCGCACACCAACTTCCTTCTTGGCAAGGGCAGCCTGCCACTCGGTGACCTCAAGTGGCTCAGGTCGGTTCTCCTTCACTGTGAGTTGAGTGCCAGTAGCCTTGGAGTGCACAGTCAAGTCGTAGGCACTACGGTCAGCACAACCAACACATTCGATCCAGCCGTAGCTGGTCAACAGCTCAGCGTCCCAGCAGTCGCAAGCGTAGTGAGCCATCTCATTGTCAAGATGCTGGCGGAATCGCAACTTGGTCTTGTCGGCACCAAGCTTGACGAGGAAGAGGTAGACTCTTGCCAGGAAATAGCCAAGGGTCTCGTTGTCCACAAGTTTTGATTCAACGGCCTTGCCAATGGTCATTTTTGTGAGGGTAGTCTTGCCAGAAAGCTGAGTTTCCTTGTCGAGGAAAGGGAGTTCGATATCGGCGACCTCATTGAAACGGTCATGGCGCTTGTTGCCTTCGGGGTCGACAAAGTGCTCGATCTCGGCCATCAGGAATTCTCGAACACGCAACAGGCCAGAACGAGGAGAAATTTCGTTACGGTATGATTTACCGATACAAGCTGAGGCGAAGGGCATACTGCCCTGTGAGAACTCCAAGAGTTTCTTGAAGTTCAGGAATTGACCCTGCGCCGTCTCGGGTCGGAAGAACACAGGCGAAGCAGAGCTGGGACCGATCGACGACTTGAACATCAAGTTGAAGGCTGTAGGCTCTTCGACCTCACCACCACCGTTAGGGTTGCGGATATCATAATCTTTGATTAGTTTACCGAGTTCGGGACCGCCAAAGTTGTCGATCTATCATGGGCAGTGTTAGCTCCTGTTTCTCTCCGTGGGGTGGCTATAGGCGTGCTTCGTACCTGTGCAAGAATCTCTTCGTACTTTGCGATTGTCGCATCCTCAAGCTTATCGGCCTTCTTTTTGGGATCTGTTCCAGCTGCCTTGGAGTTTGCGATTCTCGTCTCGAGGACACCCTCGACAAGATGATCAGCACGAAGGTACTCTCCTTTGGCGGGGTCCTTGCACATCCAATCAGCGAACTTCTGGACGTGGCCACTGGTCTTCAAGACAGCTTCAGGGGTGATGGCAGGGCAGTCGACCTCCAGCATGTTCTCTTCAATCACGAAGTGCCTTCTCCATTCGTTTGTAATGTTGGCCAGAAGACCACAGCCAGGAGGGCCATAGTCGAACAGACCACGCTGATCGCCATTGTAACCTGGCGCGGTACGGTATATCTCGAAGGACTCGGTGAAGAAAAATCGTCTTCTAAGCAGAGCCTCGAATTGAGGCCGATTCAGCGGCTGGCCAGTAAATGTTGTCGCTTCAGGCATTGTGAATGTGTCGAGCGTTGTTGGCGGGGTTGATTAGGTATCTGGGCGAAAAGCTATTGTATGTATGCCATGGTGGTGGGGGAGGGGCAGCAAAAATATAGCTCTGGTAGGCCCTTGACTCACTGTTGCCGGGGGCGGGAAAACTGCGATGCCGGCTACTGCACCATTGTCTTGTTGCCAAGGGAGAATCAAAAAGAAATTGCTGGATCAGACATTGAATGTTTATGTTTTTAGGCACATGCTATTTATTGATTAGTGGTATATTATATACGTAATTCTAATTTAGCAGAATGTGCCGCCAGTGTGGCTGTAAATGCAATATTCGCAACTTTAGACTGTCCCATTGACTTCTTCGTGGCCTATGGCTGGACAAGCCCTTTCCAAGGGAGGAAGTCGCGTCGAAAGAATGCTACTACAATTTGTTTCGATACGCTTCAGTCAGTTCAATGATGTTTCTTTGGCGATTAAGCTGAAGAATGACGGCCTCCGGCCGGGCTGGTTTCCAATTTGACTCACTTGCCGGTGCCGGTTTCGCATCATCGTTGATGGTCAGGCCGAAGACTACGGCGTGATGAGACTCTTAAAGATGGTTCTGGCTAGTGAGATCTACTATGGAAACCTCTTTACCAGCGACACTTTTCATCATGAGGCGTGGTACAGCATGAGCCCTTTATTGTGCAGCCTCTTTGGCTCCAGCCTGGAGCTCTAGAGTCACCTGCCAGCAACCAATAAATTAGTAAAGTTGTAAGCCATTGCAACAATGTAATTACTTACGGGGCCGTCATTCACAAGAGCAACCTCCATCATTGCTTGGAATTTTCCGTCTTTTACCCTGTCTTCTTGATAGCCCTGCTTTACTTTTTGCACAAAATAGTGGTACAGTCGGCTGGCTTCTTCGGGATTTGCAGCACCGTGAAAGTCTGGTTTTGTGCCCTTTTTCGTTCTCGCCAACAAAGTAAATTGAGACACTGATGAGTCGTTAGAAGCAAGTTCAAAGGCCAAATGAATCTGAGATATCGGTGCCTACCACACAGTACTTCGCCGCCAATGTCCGTTACATTACGCTTCCACTGTAAATAGTTTGTTAGAAAGTTTTCATGTTCAATAACGTAATCATTTTACCCGTCCTCCCGTCTCATCGTCCCATAGTTTCATGCGCAAAACTTTATTTGCCAATGTGTCCATCTCTTTCTCTGTATCTCCGGGAGCCACGGCAGCGAACACCAGAATTCCTTTGCCAATTGACGAAATGAGTTCTTTCTCAACGGTAACTGATGCTGACAGTACTCTCTGTAAGATAGCTGGAAACTCATAGTTAGTGTGACTGTTTTGTGTAGATTGAATGCTTGGGTTGACAAAACCTTTCATATTGGCAGGTGTCCGAAACAATAATGTTTTCAAAGATAACAGAATATCTAATAAAAGCGAGAAAAATCCTGGCCGTAGAGAGCACAAATAATATCAATCAAAGAGCAATATACAGCACTGGTCAGAATATTCGCGCTGTCAGGGCAACAGGTGTGAATGAGGCTTGCTGTGCTGGCTGCCGATTGATGCGGCTCTAATTCGCATGTAATGCTTTACTACCTCCTTGGTAAGGCTGCCAAATCACAGGCCGATTAAGCAGACACATTGACAATTTCTAGCAACCAATGGGTGCTTCCTTCCACAGACGAACGCGTCTGGTCAGTCATGTGATGTGGGTACTGAGCTAACAGCCATCCTGCTGCACCAAGGTACATCAAGATAGTAGAGAAATATTGTAACCACAAATATTCGGCCCAAGAAGGCCTAAATTCAATTGAATACAACTTGAAGCATCTTGAAATTGTATTATTTTTTATTCATGCTAATCATAGGCCATACTTCTCCAATTTTTTAGGCTGAAACTGAACAGATTATCGCGGTGCTACTTAACAGCTTTCTAGTATCAGTACAAGTCAGCTGTTAGCAGCAAACAGGGGAGGTACCTCGTGCGGCAAAGACCAATCTCGAACCTGACAACCTTGAGCTTCAGAACCTTGACGTTGCTTCGCAACAAGTAATACCCTGACGCCACGAATTGGCTTCGCCGCAAAGCTAGCTTTCGAAAAAGTGCTGCGCACAATCTTGTGAGCGGCCTGAATTGTTGCGCGACCGACGAAGTTCGCTTGCTGAACGCTATCTACACCGCAAACGAAACTCTTTGCCCTGGCGGCAATCGGAATCGTGGCCACGACACATCATCGAGAACGAATAATACCTACCAATAATCCGGCTCAGCATTCATAGCCGATCTCCGAACAAATAACCCACAATGGCGGCAAGGAAATTGCAACAAGAAGTCGACAAGTGCTTCAAAAAGGTGGCCGAAGGGGTCGCTGAATTTGAAGGCATTTACGACAAGATCGAACAGTCAAATAATCCAGCCCAAAAAGAAAAGCTGGAAGACAACCTGAAACGCGAAATCAAGAAGTTGCAACGTTTGCGTGATCAAATCAAAACATGGGCAGCCAACAACGATATCAAGGACAAGGCTCCGTTACTGGAGCATCGCAAGCTGATCGAGACGGTTTGTGTTCCCAACAAACCCCAGAGCCCCGGGCTGCGCGACCTGGTTTACTGACGTAATTTATTTTAGCAAATGGAAAGGTTCAAAGCTGTTGAGAAGGCGATGAAGACGAAGGCTTACTCGAAAGAAGGACTTTCAGCGGCTGCGAAATTAGACCCTAAAGAGCAAGCTAAAGTTGAAGCGGGCGAATTCCTGAGTAGTCAAGTCGACGAGTTGGAGCAGCAAATCGAGGCTTTGGAGGCTGAGAGCGAATCGATACAAGCAACTATGAAGAAGGGCAAGAATCAAAGCGCAAAAGCAGAGCGATTGGCCGACATCGAGCACCGCATAGAGCGGCACAAGTGGCACCAAGGCAAACTAGAACTCATACGGCGGTCCTTGGAAAATGGAGGCGTGGATACTGATCAAGTGAACGATTTGGAAGAGACAATTCGATATTATGTCACAGACGGCATGAATGACGACTTTATGTCAGACGACGAGATGTACGATGAGCTTGCGCTCGACGAAGATGAAGGTGCTTTCGGAATGACGGGCGAAAATGACAGGGGCTCATCACAAGATAACCAGTCAGTGCAAGACGAGCCAACGCCTGAGCCCGAACCCGTTCCCAAACCAATTCGAAAAACGCCAAAAGATTCGGATACGGTGCGAAAAACCCCGTCGCAGACCAAGTCTCCTCTTCCCGCTCTGGCGACTTTGCACACCCCTTTATCGACCATCGGCAGCGTAGGATCGGGAAGTTCTTCTATGAAACCCGCATCCATACCAACACGACCAGCTGGCGACTTAAAATATGCTTCCGCGGCCGCTGCAGCTGCAGCCAGCGACAAGAACAACGTTGGTATCTCTCCTTTACCTCCACCTCCGGGCACAGTAGCGCCAGGTGTGTCATCTTTGCCAGCGTCACAGGCAAAGGGGAGCGCGACCAATTCACCTGCTATCACCGCAGCACAGCCAGCAAGTGCGACGGCATCTCAGGCAGACTCTAAACCGTCACCGTTAACTACAAGCAGTACCCCTGCTGCGGAAGTTGTTGAAGCTCCCAAGTTGAAGCGAAAGGCCGCGAAACAAGCAGCCCAAGTTGAAGTTGCGGAAGCGCAAACTTGTAAGTATCACAGGCTAGGTTTGTAACCGAGCGATTGCTAACACTAGAACAGCGTCCCAAACGAATGGCGCTACGAACGGCATTAAGTCTATTGCTGAAGCGCCAGAGGAAGAATCTATTTATCACTTGCCGGCATCGCTCCAAGATCTAGTGGACTCCTATGAGACATCGAAGAAGTACCCTTTGCCTCAGACCGCACCTTCGACGTTGCGATTGATGACCGCCAGCCAAGTCAGCTGTCCCGATCAATTAGATGCCGATGTACCACGAAGCTATCGACCAGATGCACCTGTTGCACAGATCGGTGCTGGATTCCCAAGAGAGCCTTTACCGATCTTCGACGATCCTCGACTGTATTCTCGAATCGATCCGGATACGTTGTTCTACGTCTTTTACTATAAGCAAGGCACCGCTCAACAATACCTCGCAGCTAAAGCACTCAAGGACCAGAGCTGGAGATTCCACAAACAATACCAAACGTGGTTCCAGCGGCACGAGGAGCCTAAGAGCATCACGGAAGAATTTGAGCAAGGAACATACCGTTTCTTTGACTATGAAAGCACCTGGTGAGTCTCAGCTTGCTGCTGCCGATGATAGAAAGGAAGATTACAGCTAACCTTCTTTTTTTTGTAGGATGAACCGCAGGAAAGCTGATTTCAAGTTTGCTTACAAGTTCCTCGAGGATGAGGTTTAAGGAGCAATCTTGTGTATAACTAAGTTAGGAGGAGACTGGAGGGCTGGTTTGGCACCTGCGCTGATCGTTGCATTCTTGTAATCTTCCTGTGCTTATTAAGTTTTTGTTCTGTCTATTTCGTTTACTTTCAGTTGCTATGTTGGTGTTTAGAGAGATGTCTGGTTTCTTGCTACCTGGTGGTGGCTTGGGGATCAGTTATCAAGGGTGGCCTGCATGCTGCGTCGAGCTTTCGGCCGAGAACTAAGGTCCAAATGCGATTTAACTTCAAGAAGGGGGTGAGGTCAGTTTGCCCTCTCTTGTTGTCATTCTTGACTACATCAAAAGTGCCATGACTACGAAAGCTGGTGATAGGTCAAACCAATTGAATTGATGTAGAAATGCCTCATGCCAACGGGGCGAGCTCTGGAAGCAGCCAGCATTCGTTAGTGTCAATTGATGTATCGCGAACATTTCCGCGGGTGTGGCTTTTACCCCAGGGTCAGATGATGGAAATCACTGGTTCTAATTCAAGTTCTAGAAGGCTTCTTCGGCCCCCAATACAATTGAGGCAATTTAGTTCCTGTGATCGTGCATGTCGATGGGTAGCTGGAGACATTCGTCACCCCAAGATTGGAAGAATTGGGGACAACGGTCAGCTGGCCACGATGAACGAGGATGCAGCGAGGAAGAACTCGGAAGGTGCAGGCAGGGGAAGTCTGCGAATAACAGTGTAAGTACCAGGTTGGTACGCTCTAGAGACTCTATGGCAGCCCTGCTTGTTTTGACCATCTACACACATTGACCTTTGATTCGTCTTGCATCCGGCAAACCCATTGACCCCAAGGAGCGTTTCGATGTTGATCACTTCGGAAATAATCGTCCCAATTTCTGGGGGCGTGACGTACGATCGCGCGATGTGACCAGGCACTACTGCTTGTAGGTTAATACGTGTAGTACCCAGTTATTTGATTGTGAGAAATGAAATCGGCCAGCCACTGAACTCTGTGTATCACGGTGTCGCCGATGCGGCTGCACTGAGCCTCTACTAGTGTAGACGATATTACGATAGTTGTCTAATGGGGCCAGTCGCGCAGCGAGACATGCGAGCTCCAGTTTAGACACGATTTAGGCTGGCCACTGATCGGACCCGAAGCGAGACTTTTTCCCCGTGACGGTGATGGTGGATACAAGCTGGACAAAGCTCTCTGCGCGACAACACCGTAGACCCTGTAAGCCACTGTCAGGCGTTCCGCCAGGCACTCCGGGGAGTCCTTGGGCTTTGCCTATAGTGGGAAGTACAATGGGGCTTGAGAGGGTAGTGACACCACAGTGACGGTGGCTGTGCACCAAGCGCAGCACAGTGCACAGCACGACACTCCCTACCACAAAATGCTGCGCAATAGTGCACGCCTCCATCTCGTTTTGGGTGAAAAGCATAGTACATCATAGTGAGCCACGCATTCAAACTTGGTAGAATGGGAACACGCTGTTGATACATTGGAATTGGCTAGTTTGGGCAGAAGGCTCCGGCTGCCCGTCAATGGATGTAATTACAGTGGTAGCGGGAATCAATCGAACGAATTCTTATCGAGCCAAATTATTAGGGCGGTGCTGGACAAGACAGACACAGCACAGCGCCTCGCAGGCGCTATAGTTGTTCAAAGGTGGGCATTTCACAGCGCGCTATGTAACTATAAGCCAGCAGTACCACCAAAAGTACCACAAAAGCGTCCCCTGTAACCAATGAGCAAGAGGAACAAGCGACTTGTTTGGGTCCCCTCTGTCGGTGGTCACCCACATTCCGACGGCTGGCCACCTCTAAGAGCTGCAATAAGAAAGCATGATACTGGTAGGGAAACTAGGCAAATATTGTCATGCCAGACAAGATGCAGCGGCTGAGGATTGTTGGAGGTGCAGAGTAGTGCGGTGCTGCGCAGGCTTGCCACTGAGTGACCATCTTTTTTGGGGCCGTGTGAAGTAGGGCAAATTGCAATTGATGATAACATCATAAGTTGGCGACAATCGTCTCAAACTGTGCGTCACTACTGGTCTGGTATTCGACGACAGACAGGGTTGACGAATGGTCAGTACAAACGAGTATGGCTGTGTGGAGGACCATCAGATGTTGCGCAGGTATTTCGGCGGCGGTGGATTGCGCACAACTTAGCCTCCTTGGGCGATCCGCAATGCATAGTGCTATAACATGGCAAGGAGCGGTAATGTGATGCTTGCCTGCCTGGCGAGGTGAGCGATTTTGGGAGGGTGAGAGATTGGATCTCCACGGCTGAGACTTGCTTCATTCGCAGTGGTCGGTGCTGATACTCCCCTGAACCTTTTGGTTTTCAGTGGATGGCTACAAAGGGAACAGGTACGGTGTGCTCACTCAGACTATTACTGGCTCAATTCACACTCCCACGAATTAGCAGTGCGGGCTATCCGCAGCACCAAAAGAGCCACCCTCGGATCGATTCGAATCATATACACCTTTTGGGTAAGGCTCCAAGGCACTGCTGCTGCGCTGGTTCTCCACTGCGCTGTACTCTCTGGGTACATTCGTACACACTGCTTGGGGCCTTTGGTCCTCCCAGTGGGGCACAATAACGTTTCTAGAAGCCTTCTCTCCCTGTCATCGGCCGCCGACGGTACGTATCTCGTGTCGTTCCTGCCCACACACGCCCCCCCCCCCCCCAGGAGGGTAACTTGTCATACCCCTTGGGTCCCTGGTTGTGAACGAGGCGGTATATAGCTTCAACATCTCCCCCAAGTAAACTTGAAACAGCTTCACAATAGAGACGCCCTTTCTTACAAGCTACTGTCCTGATACTCTTTGATATATTTACCTCCAAAATCCTTATTCACGTCACGTCATCTTTAGTGCTTGATACTCTTACAATTCCTTTGTATACCAAGCATCAGCCACTACCATTTTTTTCTTTAGCCCTGCGCTTGCGCGCACATACTCACACGCCAAATTCTAGAAGCACTTTTCTGTTGCTCTAGGTGCCAGCCCTCTTTATAAAGAGACAAATTGCATTGCTGTCAATCCATAGACAGTTGATGTATAGACCTGTTTATAGATCTTTTGGCGACATCGCTCAAGGTGTCGATCATTTTGCAGTTCCCAATCCACCACCAAGGTCGCGCCAACAGACCAATATGGGCTCATTATTAGGCGAAGCTCCAATCTCGCTTCCTCTCTACGACACCTTTCTCGACCCTGCAACCGCTGAGCGCATGCTCCCGTATGGCGAGCCTCTTTCTCGCTACGTCAGCTCCGACGGCGGCGACTCCTTCGTTTCTTCTCCCTCGCCCGCATCACCGATGACGAACAACTCAGTACCAAATTTCTACGGTCTTCAAGCATCAAATCCTGGAAGTCCAATGCTATCACAGGTCCAGGAAGGATTCTCAAATGGTGTTGCGGCCGCATCTCCCTACAGCAGCCAAAGCCCCAGCAGTGGTTGCGATGCAGCTTCACCTCGCATCTTGCCAGACGACAGCCAAGGGGAATCGTAAGTATTTCTTTTCTTTCATAGGGTTATATTTCTTTCCTTTCTCTCTTCCTCTTTTCTTCTTCTTTTTTTTTGGATCTCTTAAATATATTTCTTTTGTCTTGTTCTCTTAAAGTGACATTTTTTTCTAACAGTACCATGTACACAGCTCTAATTCTGGGCGAGACTATCCCGTAATTTGTCTATTTCCAGGCTGCGATGCCAAGCCCTTTAAGCGTCGAGCAGACCTCGATCGACACTACAAGCACAAACATGCGCCAGAGTCGCAGAAGGAGTCGTATTACTGCGATTATCCCAAGTGTGCCAGAAGACGCGATCCCTTTCACAGAAGAGACCACTTCCGCGACCATCTGCGAGAGTTTCATAAGGAAGATATTGAGAAGCGCGGCGGCACCGTCAAGGAAGAGTGGCTCGACGGCAGAAATACGTCTTCTACATGGTGGCGATGTGCCAAATGTTTGACCAGAATATACGTGGAAAAATCCGGCTACGAATGCCCGGGCTGCAAGACGACATGTCAACCGAAGCGCAAAGCAATTCGCCAGAAAGACTAGCGAGCCCGATGTTGACGTAGATGGATTTCGTTTCGCCTCGGTCAACTCGTCGAACCTTGCTAATCTCGTCCACTTCATTTGATAAAGCGGACCACAGCCATTTCTCATCTTCAATGCCCTCTGCCCTCACCGACTCAGTGACTGGGCTGGACTGGGCTGGACTGGGCTCGTCTGGTTAGCGACAACCGAGACAAACAGAGGATTCAGGGCTGAGAGGGTGTGTACGTACGGGAGTGGGGCAGCGCTAGTGATGCACCCAAACTGGCTGGGGGCTAGTGGCGCTGTGGCTCGGCTCTCTGACTTGTACCATTCGCTCCCTCAGTCTTGTCGCATTTTGCCCCAATAAGGGAATATTTGAAGCGCATTGCATTAGAGGTGTTTGGGTAAATTTGACGCATTGCAGCAGTCACACATTATTGTGTTTGCGGCGCAGTAGATTGACATCTCAGTGGCCGGTGCGGACGACGAATACTGCACTATACAGCGGTAGTGTACAAAGCTGGTTGAGAGGCTTTCATCATTTACTGTATACATTTAGACTTGCATGGAGCGATACCATTGTAAACGAATCTATAGAATGACTTACGACTTGAATGACAATCCAGTTACTTTTACTTTTGCTGTCTTCCACTTTTTGCCTGGTGACCTTCACCGCAACTTTTCCAATGTTTAAAAAAAAATTATAATTAATATAGAGGAAACACCTCATCATTTGGCTTGATGACGAGTCAAATGAGGCATCCAGGTGGGTGCGCTGCAGGTCGCATCTGTCAAAGTCGCCTTGTCTCAGCACACTGAGACGCACATCGACTGTGAGGAAACTAATCAATTCGAGTGCAACAGTTAGAGCACTCCAGCAGCACATTTTGCACCACCGTGCATTCCGCCAATTTTTAAGGCTAACGGGGGATAAGAATTCCCAAATTCGGAAATCTTGTCTCCAGGCTCTCCTTCTTCTTTGCCGGCCGGTTGATGGGCGTGTGAGACGACCAGTAAATTCCTAGCAACGATGAGGCATGCTAGCACATGTAACGCCAGGTCACTTCAATTCGCTCATATTTGTCCTCCTGATCAATCCACACAATTCAATACAATAACCGCGCCGCAATTTAAAAGCCATCGATCGGCTAATGCTTCTTGGCTGGTCCAACGCATCCCCGTGGAAGCTTTCTGGAAGCACACTCCCTTTGCCCAAGTTGGAAGCTACAAAGCCGTGGGTGGCGCAGTCTTGGACTCGGGGTGGAGCGAGAGGATGGCCTTCCAGTGCTGCGGTGCAATTGTTGTCCAATACCAGTATTACAGCACTGTCTTTGCTGTGGGTGACACCGCACAGCCTCCACACCACCTATGCAGCCCTGTCTGTCCACTAAAAGAGTGAGACAACAAAGACATGTAGCGAAGCTAATCCTCATCAGCGAGACGACGGCGCAAAAGACGAGTGCAGTGGTGGAGCACCACTCAGTGCTGGATATGTTGCAATTGGTCATGTTTGAAGTACTTGCATCCCTGATTAAATGGTCACAAGATGCAGATAGCCCTCCTCGTTTTGCGGTAATAATTCCACGCACCCCGTCGTACTACATTATGACACTCCCGCTGAGCCTTCGGTCGATAATCATGACACGATATTATACGAGAAACACATGGTTCTATCTGCAATTACGTTGTCCATCTTGACTAATATGACCTGTTCGACATGGTGCTGTAAACTCGTAGGCTCTACACTATGTTTCACCCTTCTTCTTCGATTGGGTCATCGCTAAAGTTTGGCACCGACCTGATGTCAACGTGGTTCAATCTTCTGCGCTTCCTTTGTCTACCACCTCGCTTCTTCGCGACTGGTTCTTTATTGCTGGCGCTCTTGGCGGGAAGGCCATTCGAAGCCAATCGCCCCACAAACAGTTTAGGTTTATGGAAGCGAAAATGCTTGTTATCAGAGAGGCAGCTATTCGACAAACCACTGGTCACAGCTTCACCCTTGTCCACTGTGGCGGCTGTGCTGCTTGGCAGGGCTGGTATGATATCACAGGGGCTAGCTTGATCTGATGATGCAGCTTCATCCCGGTTCACTGGACCTTCCGCGGAGATACACCGTGGCGGAGCAGCGTCGGCGGGTCCATTTTCCTTTTGGATTGACAGACCCGGCTCCGGGCCTTCATCGCTCGGCGTTGACATCGGTGCTTGATCCTCCGATGGGTTGACAGCATCCGCAGACATCGTATTATTCACCGTTCTTTGGAGATACTCAGGTAGCATGGCCATTGGTTCGTCATTCGCATGAATGAAAGCCTCCCAAACCGCATCGTCATCGCCCAGCTCCTTTTCAGACCTTCCGGTAAGCTCGTTGTTATAGCCGCGCAGCTCTGGGTCGCTGGCTGGGGTGATCCTTATGTTGTTCAAACGTGAAGCAGGTGAATGTCCGAAGTCCAAATTTCCTTGCATAAATCTATCTGGATATTCGATAGCTGTCGTCTCCTCTGATCTCCCGTTAGCAGCAGTTCGTTGACTTGTGTCCTTCCAACTTTCCAACGCAGGCGGCGATTGGGGTAGGGATGACGACAGTTGGTCTCGCCATGTTGCGAACGTTTCACTTGGATCCAGGTAGAAATTTGAGCTTTCCCCAGCATCTGCCTGGTCGCTCTTCTCACATGGGTCATAGGTGGGACGGCGCAGATTGAAACACGACGCTCTTGCACTTGGCCGTGGGTGGCAGATGAGCTGGGGAGACGACAATACAACCAGCTGAGGTTTGTCGCAACCGTCTCCCATCTCGTCGTCCTTATCTATACAGGCCAAACGAAGTGTCTGACTACTAGATGGAGAGACAGGTACTCTCACTTGCTGATGTGCGGTTTGCGTCATGCCGCTGATACCGGTCAGTTTGCGAGGGGAGGACCGTGAACCGCATACGAGTCGTTTCCAGGATCGTGTGGAGGAACCATGACTAGTTGACAGTTGAGAATTGTGCTTTGTTTTTACAGAATTTTGCCCAGGGCTCCATCGGTATAGCTGACTACCAATGCTAATCTTTGTTGACCCTTTCTTTAGTCTTGACTGTTGAGGTGCAAGGTTGGTTTTTGCACGGCCTCGTCCACGTTTGTTCATGTTCCACGCAGGTGGCGGCTCGTCGTCGTCCTTGTCATAATTTCCTGTCTCAATTCTGAAACCAATCATGCCGCCTGTTATGATTCCAGCCCAATCTTGTTGTTGGAGCAGTTTCTGTCTTTTCGCATTCAGCTCAATTGCCGTGGTCGTTGGGACTGATAGGGTCCTGACACTTGGCTTTCCGACTTTATTAGTCGCTGGCGACAACGAAATAGTGTTTGACAGCAACAAAAAGTCTGAGTTGTCATTACGAATGGTGGGTTTTGGTTTGTTCTTTGTATTTTTCGAAGCTGTTCGTGCTTCGTTTGTAGGTACTTGAGGTACAGGGGCTCGGGCGATGTAGCTTGGGACGAAATTTTCGAGGCTGGCTGCAGAATCTTTATTGTTAGAATACTTCTTGGTTCTGTTCTGTGCAAAATACTTCTGTTGGCGAAGAAGTTCTTCGTTTTTGGCATTCTTCCGAGATTGTCGGGCTAACGACCCCTCCATCCAGTTCATGCCTGTTGGGTTGTTCCACGAATTATGTGTAGATGCGACGCTGATAGTCCCGCCAACCTGAGCAGCGAAACAAGGACAAATCTAAAGACTTGTTGTATTGTATATAGATTTAAAAGACTTGAATGTGTGAAGAAATATATGGCTTCAGATAAACGTGCGCTCGTGGGAGATTATATCGTGTGGCCGACAACTGCTCGTCGCCCACTGTTGTATGGGAAAGAGCGATTGTTAATATCGACACCAACATCTCAACATTTATCAAGCCGTGGTATTAAACGTATGCATTTTATTTCATACCTACTTAATTGAAATCAGTTTGATACAATGAGAAAACAGACGCTGGCTGAGTCGTTCAAAGGCTGTTGAGTTTACCCGTATAGTGTATTTGGTGTTGGTAACACGGTATTCGCACAGTATGACATGCCCCTGGACTGACAGGCCACATCACTAGCTCAAGCTTGGCCAGAGCTATGCAACAGCCCCAACTCACATCGAAATAATCAACAGTCGCACTCTACCAAACATCGTGCACCTGCTTAGTACAACTTTCTGCACACCTTTCAATTCATTGAGCGAGCATAATGGCTGACGCCGAAGAAAAGGCGCGCCAGGAGAAAATTGCTGCTGCGAAGAAACGCGTATGCACATCGCCCGCTTGCAGGCTAACGGCAGCTGCTAACAAGTGCATATAGGTTGAACAGCGCAAGAAAAAGAAGGAGAAGAAAGCAGCCGAAACACCAAAAGAGTCTGCTAAAGAAGAAGCCGATGGTGTCCCCGCAAGCGAGCCAGTCCAAGACACTCCGGAACCCGCCAATGATGACGCCAATGAGGACAGTGCGGTAGAAGACACGAAACCTGATGACGATAAAGCTGAGGAAGATGCATCATCCTCTGCAGCTCCATCTTTGGCGCAGCAATCGAAGCTCAGATCTACATCGTTCCGCGCTGGTTCAGGCTCTGGACCAGCATCACCTGGCCCATTCAGCCCAGACGGCGATACGGTGCCAGATATCTACAGGAAACATGTCGCGCGAATTGAGGAACTAGAAAAAGAGAATAAGCGGCTTTCTAAGGACCACAATGACTCAGAAAAGCGATGGAAGAAAGCTGAAGAAGAATTGGCTGACCTACGTGAAGCCGATGGTAGCGACAAAAAAACCACTACGAACGATCAATCTGACAAATTGGTAGGATAATAACATCAAGTGGCGCAATTCATAGCTAACCGTTGCACAGAAGGAAGAAATCGCGTCTTTACAACGACAAAATGCTCAGCTACAACAGCAAGTATCTAAAGGATCTGGTCATGGACATCGCCAATCGATATCTACTACATCACCACCTCCGGCTTTGCAAGCTGAGCTGGACTCGAAATCTGCTATCATTGAGTCTATGGAGATTGAACTGTCCAAGCTCAGGGCTCGAGTCGAACGCCAAGAAAGCGGTGCCTCCTCGGAGAAAGAGCAGATAACGGCACTAGAAGAAAAGGTTGGCCGTGCGGAGGCTGCTGCCGGCAAAGCACAGCGCGAACTTCAAGACGTAAAGAAAAACTTGGAACGGGCCACCGATAAGGCTGTGCGCGAAGGAAGCGAGAGATCCAGTGCAGAAACAAAGCTGAAGACTCTCGAAAATGAGCTGAGCGAGACAAAGAAGGCAAAGGATGACCTCGATTTGAAGGTGGATAGCTTGGAAAAGAAGGTCACTACGTTGACGACACTGCATAAAGAACAAGATTCAAGGTCACAGGCTGTGCGACGAGAAAAAGAAGCCGCCGAGAAGGTTGCCCAGGAGCTGCGCACAAAGCTTGAGAAGTTAGAGAGCGAGAATATCAAACTCCAAAGCCGCAAATCTGTTGAAGGCGGTGGCGGTCTTGATGATGAAGGCGTTGACGAGTTGGAGAATGAAGAGCGCGAGAAGCTCGAAAAGAGGATCAGGAGCCTCGAGCAGGAGAACCATGAGTTGCGTAGCGGAGCATGGATCCAGCGGAGACGAGAGCTGGAGCCTTCCGCCTTCCAAGACGTCGATTTGTTTTCAGATGGTCGCTCTCCGCCGCCACAGAGGAAGAACTCTGCTGGTGGGTTTGGTAACTTCTTTGCCAATGGCCTCAATGCCCTGGCTGGAGGAGGCGAAGATGAGCTTTTAGAAGACGATGACATAGAATTCGACGAGGAAGCGTTCCGCAAGGCTCACGAAGAAGAAGCCAAGAAGCGCTTGGAAAGGATTCGAGAGCTGAAGCGCTCATTACAGCATTGGGAGGGCTGGAGACTGGATCTTGTAGACGTAAGAAGAGGGAGCGGGGAAGGGATCGGTGACATCTTTGAGGTTTAGATACAGCTCAGATACAAATGTACAATTCTTTGAAGTGGACTCTATATATATACACCGGGTTCATGCCTAAGACACTGGAATAGCAATATTACTTTACGACTGAGCTGACTTGCAAAGGTCGCCATGAAACTCTGCGGGACCACTGCTTGATTGTGACATCATACCCGAAAATGTTGGTCCAAATTCTTTTAGTCTCTTCGTAGAAACTGCATTTTATCGAATCGCTAGCCTAAGATGTTGAAAATGACTGTAGGCAGGGCATCGGCCACGGGCTGTCGCGAATCCTACTTCAATCGGGTCATCGAGTGTTTCTGATCAAACTGATGTCGGCAGCAAATGTCATCGCAGAAAAGGCTTTGAGTCATTGCTCTGCGGCTTGCACAAGCCGCCGCAGCTTCGCTCCTTGGACAGCGCCTGGGCTGTCTTGCAAACCATGCTGCCTATAGCGGTGGCGTGTGGAGTGCACTGCCAGATCTGACAATTGGCGAGTGGAATTTACAGCACAGAAACCAACGTCGTCACATCAAGGCTGTTGACTTAGGCATGCCTAGATATACTTCGGGGGGTTCGCGCGTGTGTGGTCTACATGTCGTCGACTCGAGTACTCATGAATGAGCCAGACAACGGGCCATGCTCGGGCACCAAAGCTGGACTATTAGAATTAAGTCAGAGCTTGGCAGTGTCTCTGCCCAAGGAAATTATTTCACATTAGCTGCAGCCTACCAGGGTGGATTCATGTTGTAGGCGAAAAAAACTGGCGCACATGTACGCGGAACATCATGGGAGGGTGGCCTGAGTGAGGAAGATAAACGATGGCAGCTCATGGGCTAAGTTGGAAGAGTTGAAGATGTTACCGCTGTGTTGTCCGCGGTGTCTGGTATGGTGTTGGTCGTACACGGCGGCGTAACTGGCACAATGGTGTACCCGGAACGAATTCCAGTGAATAATGATTACAAGCTGTTTCCGAGAGCAAAGTCGTGCCGTCTCCATGAAGTTGCAGCGAGCCCTAGAATATAGCCTAGCAATGGGCAGCGGTGTATTGCCCGGAATTGGTGTTAGTGGACGGCTTTATGAGGCTCTTGGGCTGAGAATCCCGCGCTGTTTAAAGCCGCCTTTGCTTACAGCGCATACATGATAGCATACCTGCTATGTGAGCTTGGACGCGTATTTGAGCAAGGGTCTGTTCCGAAGGGTACAGCCGGTTTTGGTATGCAGCGGAATGGGCGTGCGGGACGTGTTGTACGTGTTACTCTGTGGCGGGGTTGGGATGGAGACGATCCTGCAGTGCTACGTCGCAAGGATGAATTTGTTTTTTTTGGCGTTGTGTCTCTGTTCCCTTTCACCCAAGGGAGGAGAGTCACTTGGTATACAGGTGCATGTACACGCATAGCCGACGCATGTGCTAGGTACTACTGTATGTACTGTAACCGTGCGAGCAGGTGAACCTGCATCGAGTCCACCGGGGTGCGCTCCGTGATGAGTGGAATCATGAACGATTTCCATTATTAACAAAAGGCCCCAACGGCAACAAGCGACAAATTGAGAGGAGGAAAAGCTGGATCGTTCCAAATTAATTTACTGTGTATTGCATTTGGGGTATCGGTACCAAAGGGTTAGGTATAACAAGCCAAGCAAATTGGGGTATCCCCAGTGCCCAAGTGCCAATCGAAACAAAGGCAAAGGAGGGCGCTGTGCTTTGTACCTGCCTTTACCTACCTTTACCTGCCCGTCATGATCATCGGATTTGTGAGTGGCTGATGACCTTCGCCACTTACCCCAGGCATTGGAAGGAGCAACCCCTGCCTTCAAAATAGGCCCGAAGCATTCTGGGGTGACCTCCCCGTATTCAATCATGATTTAGTTCCCTTTTATTTATCATTTATTCTCTTTTGTGTTTCGAAACTCTACCTCGTGATTTATTTATTTACTGTTTGCCTGAGGCTTGAATAAGCAACTGTTGCCTTTTCTTGTAATCCTTCCCATCATTGTGCTCCCTGCCAATCCTCCATCTTCAACCTGTTGCTGTTGTTTACGCGCTCGCATCCCGCCCGTTCTCCAATTCCTATTACTCCAATTTCTCGCATCTTCCGAAAGTCCGTTCGGCTCGGCTTATCCTCAGTGTCTCCTGCCATTGGTCCCCCACCGTCAAGTAACCGTCCCCACACCAGACGCAGCGCACCAACGCAGAGCCCCAATTCGACTAATAAGAGGCCGTCGGTAATAATAGGCTGCTGTCCTTTGGGCCAACTCAAAGACGAAGAGAAAATCCGCTGAGCTATTAGAGTGGATAGCCGGCGACTGCGCAACAGCAGAAGGAAAAGGACCCAGTGCATTTTTACATAACAGATTAACAAGCGTTATTCGGTCTCCGTCTTGCGGCATTATAACTCCATTTCGGCCCGCGCTCCCCCCTCCAATACTAACGACATCATCGACAAATTGTGTGCGCGCGCCATTCCGGCTACTTCTCTGCAGCACCACGAAAATTTTTGACGCCTTGCAGTGGTTGGCCTCGGCTTTTGCAGGAACACACCATCATCATTCTCCCCAGACTCCCTGAACCCAGGCTATCCTTAACCCCGCTAGCCAATCTTGTTACTACCCTTTCCCATTTTCCCCCACCAATATCAACAATGAGCGCAGGTGTCTCCAGGCTCTTGTTCACTTCTCGCACCCTCCCTTCTGCTTCTCTTGCTCTCCGTCCAGCTGCTAGATTTGCACCCAACTTTGGAGCTTCCTATACCTTTTCCGCTTCTGCAATTCGCACAATGGCTACCGTCAACAAGATCAAGGTCAAGAACCCCGTCGTCGAGCTCGACGGCGACGAGATGACCCGCATCATCTGGCAGAGCATCAAGGACAAGTTCATTCACCCATACCTCGACATTGACCTTAAGTACTACGATCTCGGTCTCGAATACCGTGATGAGACCAACGACCAGGTCACTATTGACGCCGCCGAGGCTATCAAGAAGTACTCTGTCGGCGTCAAGTGTGCCACCATCACCCCCGATGAGGCTCGTGTTGAGGAGTTCAAGCTTAAGCAGAGTAAGTTAACCTTCATCAGACATCTGCGTAGCCCAGCACAACACATCTCTTCAACGAGATGACGAAGACTCACGACATGAGGAATACCAGCTAACAACTTTATTTAACAGTGTGGCTGTCTCCCAACGGCACCATCCGCAACGCTCTTGGTGGCACTGTCTTCCGTGAACCCATCGTCATCCCCCGTATCCCTCGTCTCGTTCCTGGCTGGAAGAAGCCCATCATCATTGGCCGTCACGCCTTTGGTGACCAATACCGTGCCAAGGACCGCGTTCTACCTGGCCCCGGCAAGCTTTCCATGGTCTACACACCCGAAGGTGGACAACCCGAGGAGATTGAGGTCTTCCAGTTCAAGAATGGTGGTGGTGTCGCCCAAACACAATACAACACCGACGAGTCTATCACTGGCTTTGCCCACGCCTCTTTCAAGCTCGCTCTTGACAAGAGCCTGCCCCTGTACATGAGCACCAAGAACACCATTCTTAAGAAGTACGATGGTCGCTTCAAGGACATCTTCCAGGAACTGTACGACACTCAGTACAAGAAGGACTTCGAGGCCAAGAACATCTGGTACGAGCACCGTCTCATTGACGATATGGTCGCCCAGATGATGAAGAGCTCTGGCGGTTATATCATGGCTCTCAAGAGTAAGCATTCCTTCCCCGTGACATTAAAGAATTTCCTGCAGACAGAGGCTAACCGTCCTTCACAGACTACGACGGTGACGTTCAGTCCGACGTGGTCGCTCAGGGCTTCGGTTCTCTCGGTCTCATGACATCTGTCCTCATCACTCCTGACGGCAAGACCTTCGAGTCTGAGGCAGCCCACGGCACAGTCACCCGCCACTACCGCGAACACCAGAAGGGCAACGAGACATCCACCAACCCTATTGCCTCCATCTTTGCCTGGACCCGTGGCCTTGTCCAACGTGGCAAGCTCGACGATACTCCCGAGCTCGTCGCTTTTGCCGAGAGCCTCGAGAAGGCTTGCATTGACACCGTCGATGTTGACGGTATCATGACCAAGGATCTTGCCATTGCATGCGGCAAGAACGGCCGTGAGGACTACGTTACCACCAACGAGTACCTCAACGCTGTCGAGCGTCGCATGAAGAACATTCTTAAGGAGAAGCTGTAAAATTACCACGGGCAGCAATGAAAACCAAGAAGTAGAGAAACCCGGCTTACGCAGCCTCATTTTAGATAGAGAGGCTTGACAAGAGAGAGAGACAGCACTATAAATCCGCCTATTATTTAATGGTGCAAAAAGTTAGAAATTCTTCGGAGCTGGCATTTATACCAAAGTCACAGTTACAAGAGATATACAGACAGATATATAGTAGAGAAATGTATATCTTTCTTATTTGAAATGACACTGTCGTATGTTAAATGCTCATCGCACCAATGATGAATTATAATTACTCCGTTTTTCTTTCGCCGTTTATATCCCAGTAAAATTACACAGTAAGTAGCCTTGCAAAAAGTCGAACCAATCCCTTCGCCCGCCCCAAGATACCACATAGCCGAAAATCCAACGTCACTTTACTAATCATCTCCCAGTCAACCATACCCGACACATGCTCATTCTTCCTTGGACGCCGATATGGCATCCTTCTTAGATCTACGGGAGCCTCCTCCCTCTCCCTCGCTCTTCCGCTTCTTCTTTGATGGCCGCGAGCCTCCAGGCTTGTATCCGGGATCTTCGTCTCGCTTGCGCTTGCCTCTACCCGTTGGTGTGCCATGATCGTGATCATCATCCATGCTTGCATCGCCATTGTCTTGAGCAAATCTGGATGCTGCACTCGCCCTCTTACCCTTGGTGCTAGCTCTTCCACCACGCTCTCCTCGCCCGCCACGAGATTTCCTACTCCCAGCGTTGCTGTGATCGCCGTCGTCACCATCGGCGTGGTGCTGCTCGCCATCCTGGAGGAAAATCTTGGGGGCGTGCTTGCGGAGCCAGTTTGTAACACTGGTAGGGTTCTTGAGGTGCGGCTGCGCAGAGGTGTTGCTATGTCCTGGGTGCGCTGCAGGGGCCAGAGTTGGAATATGTACATCGTTGTCAAAAGAGCTGTCGATTGTGTAGATGTAATTGTCCATATCATCGGCGGTGAGAAAATTTGTCGGGAATAATTCTCCCTCGGGCGCAGAGATATCGTTGATAAATGATGCGTTGTTCTCTTTGGCAACAGCGTATGATGAATGTGGCACATCCCCCAGTAGCTGCTCGAGCTTCTTCAATGCGGCCTCCTTCTGCTGTGAATGCTGACGGTCTATTGGTAGAATAGGCACAGTTGTGTCTGATGGGGGCGCGAGGGAGACATCTATGCGTTTGTCGAGGGGAATTTGGGGAGAATTGTTGATTTCGTAGAGGAGCTCTAGCAGTTGACTGGAGAATCATGGTTAGCTTCAGTTTTTGTTCGGCGCAATTCATTTGCCATACTCGTTTTCAACGGCTATCCTCTTAGCCGTGGCACATGCTTTAGCTTCTTGTTTGTGCAAGTCTTCGCCATCCTGCATCTTCTTGTCGAAAATAATGCGCATCTTTCGATACTTCTTCTTCCATGACTTGTAGCCGGGTTTTCGATCGCCGCTGTCGACTTTGGTCGGTGATTCTTCCATTGTGAGGTTGAAATGCTGGCCAAAATCGGCCAATGATGAATATGATGAGGATTTTTCGGGGTAGCAAGGGATATTAGAGTATTTAGGCGACCACGGCTGCGGGCTACTCCGTGCCGCAAGGGGTGTTGGGCGAATGAAACAAGGCTCCTATGAGAAGACGACTCTGCGATGATGGGAGGGCAAATGTATGAGCTGGCTTTGCGTGTGTGCTGGTTTGCCAAATGTACGATGGGGTTGCGGGCGATGGGCTGGGAAAGTTTGATGGGATGGCAGAGATGGAAATTGAGGGAGAAACTGGAAAGGAGTGATGATGCGTGGCATGCTTTTTTCGGGGTGGACTCTGTTCGCTGCCGCCCGCGCGCCATCGCGCTTTTCGGATTTTGGTGGACGGATGACACTCCTCGGCCCCCTCAGCCTCCCCCGAGAGTTATTACCCTGCACACAGTCGTCGACGAGCCATCATTTATTCAAGCAAAGAAAGACAAATATTCTCCAGTTACATTTTATTCTATGAGCTGCACAGAATGATTTGGGCATTAATAATTGTTAATATATGTCCTAGGTTCTGTTCCTACTTGCTTACTATAGTTGACCGAAGAAACATTTAAGTATTCCCTCGTAAAATATGCTTCGCGTGATAGTGACGCTGTCGCATTGTACTATTTCTTTTCACTAGTAAATAAACAAATAAATATAATTTATGGCTTCTGCGCTCTACGCTAGCTCCTTGCCTAATCTCTCGAGCTCATCCGTAATGAATTCTCGAGCATTTACTAGCTCTGTACTGCCGTAGACAACTCTCTTCTTTGTGCGCTCTGCAGTTGCCCGGCTTACCCATTCTTGCAAGTTGCCATATTCCTCCATGCTACCACCGCCAACTGTAAAAACAACAGCCTCGCTGAAGCCCTGCCGACGTTGACCAAAACTGGCATTCTGGCCAGCGTTCTGGGAGCCTGGTATGCCTCCTGGAGCGTTCGCACCACCGGTGCGAATGGCACTGGGAGGGGGCATTGTACCTCGGGCATTTGCAGACCGAGGGTCAAAGTATAGATAATTCTCTGTCTTGGCGATGGCTGACGAAGATGCCGTGGACGGATCCATGATCGACTCGACAATCTTCGTAATCGTCAAATCCCTATCAGCAGGCAAAAAGTTCTTGACACCGCTGATAAGCGACTCAAAGTTCGAGGAAAGGCCAGACGGCACGCCAGTTTCCTTGAGACGATCTGTAAGGCGTGATGAGATGGACGAGAACCGACCAAACAAATCAGACGATGCATTCTGGTTTGACGGGTTGTTGATGGTAGTCAATTGTGTCATCTTTGTAGTCGCGCGAACTCTGTTGGTTATGCTGGTTAGCGGGATTACCCACGCAGTACGAGACCATCAACTTACTGTCGAATGTATGCCAATGAAGATGTATCAGCACCGGCTTCCGTAAGTGCCTTCTCGAAGGCTTCAAAATCAGCTCGAGCAACTTCTTGCTCTGTGCTGAGAAACCAAATAACAAACAATCGAAGCTTATCTGAAGCTTCTTTGCCCTTGTTTTCGTCCTTGATAATCTCCATGACCTGAGCTTTTGTTTGTTTCATAACGTTCTCCTCCAGCTGAAAGTAGTTATCGAGCTGGCGATCCTTGATTCCGGATAAGAGAGCAGCCAGGATATTCATATGCATGTCGAGGATGGCCTTTCTTTCCCTCATCTCTGGCAAAAGCGTGATGGCAGCTTTGAGATGCTGAGCGCTTGCGCTTGTATCGTTTTGCAAATCTTCCAAGTCTGTCACTCCCGTTTTCTTCGTGATAGATGCAGTGTCTTCCTTGTATTTTGTCAATTCCGCATCGATGTCCTCCGCTACTTGTGGGAAAGGCACGCCGGCATTCTTCGACCAGAAGAAATCATTGGCATTCAAATCGTATGCCTTTTTCGATTTACCAGCCGAGGGATTGTTTTCGTCGATTGGACTCTCGATAGTAATGCGGTTTAGTTTCATATTCAAGACATCATGGACGAGTGACTGGTAGGTCCAGGAATGCGATAGCATTGGGATCAAATCAACATTGCGGTCCAACAAGATGAGGACTGGCCTCGACTGCGGTGTTCCAGCGCCGCCGGCTCGATTTGTTGAAAATAGATTTTCCTTTGAGTTTAGAATGTGATCTCGAAGTTTTCGATCGAGTCGCTGTGCTACCATCTCAGCTGCAGCACTTTTGGGACATCGAATAATGGGAATAACACCTGCTCAAAGTAAGCATCTGCGGAAAGTACTCGTTTCAGAATCTAGGAAAACCTACCCATGGTTGCAATGACGCTGAAAAGACCGCTCACTATTCTGTCTACGACGCCATCAAGCTGCTCATCGCTTGTCTTGGCACTGTTGAGCGCCCAGTACGTGTGCTCCTTTTGCATACCCAGGCTGAACAAATCGGGCTCGGCAACAATAAAGTTGAGGTACTGATCAAATAGCTGCGCAATCTTTTCCGATGTGCCAGCGGTGGCGGTCTGCGTCGCGAAGTCTTCCAGCAGGACGCGAGGCAGCGAAGACAAGAAGTTAATGTAGGCGGGTTCGTAGAGGCCTTTTTGAAGGTCATTGGTAATGCCTTGTAGATTTTTTGCATTGGGTTCGACTAGATAGATTACTGGAACATCTGGAATCGGGTGCCTCGACGTGCTCATGTGCCTGCAGGTTTATGGTTAGATGCTGTGAACTGTGCCTTTGTTGAGAGTATACAAGGAGACTGACATGTGCATGGTGACGCCCATTGATCGCAAATCACTCACACGCATAACGCTGCTAATGACATCTCTACCAAGATCATCAAAAACGAGCACCTTCCAAATTGGATTACCATCGGCATCCAATATGGGAGCTACTGGTGCAAGCAGGCCGTTTGCGAGCGCTTCTTCCGATTCGGCAGACTCGACGGCATCGTTGAGGTTGAGGATCTTCTTCAGAGAGGCTGTTGAGAACTGATTAGTTTGAACATAAAAAAGGTTCTGATTCGCTGTGCAGTGTCATACCAACTTGGCGGTCGCGCAGAGAGTTCCCCTTTGATGCCATGGTGGGCGTTGCGGTGGGTAGTCGCTAGCTGACAGGTCAAAAGCTAAGCAGGGGCTCCCGCAGAGCTAAAGTTGTGTGAAAGCTGTTTGGATGAGAAACGTTCTGTCGCAACAATTGAAGCGACGGTCTTTACGATTAGGAAGCAAAAAAGACTACTGCCGCGTTGACCGGTGACGTTTTCTCTCGCCGAGTGATGCTACAGGCGTAGTGGACAGCTTGTTCCCCACCAGTGGCCACAATGCGATACTGCAGCAGCAGCTACAGCGCTGAGAGCGCTCTGGAAGGCACAGCGGACCGACACAAGCACCGGTTGCGTGGTGGGGCAACTGGAAATTGGGCAGAAGCTTGACCAAACATCACATTGGCTGCCTGAGATTTGCGGCCACAGCGCGTGACCAACACTCCTTAGTGCGACACGCCTAAGGGCGATTTTCTCTCAACGCATCACCATCACAGTTTCATCAACAATAAGCATCCTATTCTCGTCCAGATCAGTATTGAAATCAGTCGGCGGTGCGGCTCGATTTTGTCCAGGTTTTAAATACCTTTAATTCCGTGCCTAGCTCTAGCCGCCGCTTCCCCCCCGCTCTCTTGTCGACGAGTTAACATCGTTTTTGTAAAGGGCGCCCGAAGACGCCATCACCAGTCGATCGCCGTTCCGACAAGATTTTAATATTATAAGGCTCAGAAATTATCTGACTGTGGTCGCCGGGTATGCTTGACCTTTTTAAACCTCCCTCCCCACCAATTTTTGTGCAGTATTCCCTATCACAATTCACATTTCTGTCTTCCTTCGGCATATCCAAGCAGCCTTGAGTCTCGTGAATACTCGAGATTATGCGCCGTTGCACTACTGTACCAGGTTGATTCAGTTGAAGCAATTGCGCTATTAATTGGCCCGTTGAAATTGAAGTTATTCATCCAGCGGAGAGAAAACAAGTTTGTCGCGACGACCTTGGGTGACGAAGATTCGGTGATACAGTAAACTGTGTTTAATTGGTTTCAGTGCGATAATAACGCATGGAAACGCATTGATACAGACAACTCCCGAGCTTCAGATACCATAATTCTTCATAAATGTCCGTGTGGCATGGCCCGTTGAAACTTCGCGTGATCCTGCAACCGAAGGATACGAACGGCGCTCGTCGTTAAACCCTTGCTGGTGGAGAGGAGACACAAGTTCCAACTGCGCGGCTATAAACAAGGAGCCATATCTTGTGCCTTTTGATCGAGGAGCAAAGCTTCTCTGCATTGCGCTTGCATATGTCAGTTGCGGCGGCTGTAGCGCTTTGCTGACTCTTCACGAGCACAATGTTATCAGCTTCGCGAACTCTCACCTCACTAGCGGCATCGTTCCCACTGCATTTCACACAATTATTTTCTTCTTGTCCAATAAAAGCACAGCCATCATGCTAATTTTTCATCTCTGCGCGAAGTCGCAACAATAGAAGCGATCGTCAACAGTACCAACCCATAACTATCAGTCTGCCTCTGTGCGCTAGCGCGAATTTGTGGGTAAGTATCTGCGCCAGCCACATCCGATCTGCCCTGAGATACTCTTCTCGTGCAACATCTCCCAATTAAATTTCATCTCTTTAGCAGGAGCGCAATTTCCTCTGCCCATTTGCTGATGAATTGCAATAGCCCTAGAGTACTTCCAATGACCCGTGTACATCATCACTCTCAATAATAGTCGCCAACAATGCAGTCGTGGCCAAATTCTGGCCAGCAAGACGGCAATGGCCCTGACTCCTGGCAGCAGAACTTCGCTTATGCCGGCCAAAATCCCCAATTTGATGCTGGCCAGCAGTGGGCACAAGAAATAAATAATGACCAGACTAGAGGGTACTCGCAAATAATGGCCCAGGGCGGCGCTGGCAGCAACTATTTTGACGCGACGGCCCAGGGCAACGCCTATGCTGCAGGGCCTTTGTCTGCTAACCAGTCTCAGCCTGGCTACCATGGCAGCTTGCAAGTGAATCAAGCTTACCCCCAAAATGGCCAGCAGGTACTTGATCATGCTTCATTCAGCAATGTGCAACCAAACTTGTACGCCCAGCACGGAAATAAAGCCAACGCTGCCGAGGGGTTAGCCCACTCACAGATGCATCAACCACAGCCTCATACATTTAGTCGCCAGGAAGCATCATTTGTTCCTCAAACCGCCCATGGCTATCAACAGCCTCATCAGCAATATCAACAAGTGCCACGTCAACCCGGCCAAAGTTCAGACCAACAGTACGCGGCTCTCGGTCAAGATCCTCGAGCAGCCAAACAGAGCCAACTCTCTGGTGGACATGCATCATCATATGATCCTGCGCATGGCACAGCAAACGCGCTGAATGGTGGAACTGGCCATTTCCAGTCCGCGAACGCGAACTTCCAACACCAACACCAACCAATGTTTGCAGCATCCGGACAGTATACTCCCCAGCAACAACTTCAGCATGCGCAGCAACAACAGCACCAGAACCAAGCTCTTTTCCAACAGCACAGCCAAAGCAATTCTCCTCAACCTATTGCTCAGGCAGTTCAACCTTCGCAATCCGTACCTCCAGTTGACTACACACAACAGCCCACCTCTGGAAACCAGCCTGCTTCTAAAAGAAGGAAGCAAGCGAGCGACACTTCAGCCTTAAGTGCGCATGAAGGCACCGTGGCCCAGGCGGATAGTCCCTCTGACATTTTCAACTCCAAAAAGGCGCAGGATATTCCAGTTTTGCCTGTTCCGAGGCCATCTCTTGAAGAATCCCAGCTCCTGGCACAAAGTAACTCGGCACGTGTGAATGGAGCGCCCCATCTAGCCTTTGACGGTATCATCACCATTCCCGCACCCAAAAGTTACGACAAGCTGGCACCGATGGTAGCAATGCCATCTCAAAGTGGTAAATCAATGATACCGGAACTTGGATATGACTTGCCTTGCGAGATTCAAGGGAAATTTACGAGTCAGTACCAGCCTGCCGCTGGCAAGAGTGGTTTGGAGGAACGCAAGGCAGAGGCGAAGGGTTTGCTTGATGGCTATGATACTGCTATGGCATCATTGGGCAAACGGCGGCCTAAATACACCGAGTATCCACATGCTTTCAAAGAGCAGCTGAAGTCGGACGAGGCGTTCAAAAATAAGAAGTCCAAGAAGGGGTCGGAGAAGGATCGCAACAAGCCAGTGCGCGCAGCCGTTCGCCCAACTGAGCCCAACAGTGCTGCAGCATGGGACGCAATTGGTATTGTGCACATAGAGGACACTGCCTCGCGGAGTACGGCTGCAATTGCTCAACGTGTTCAACAAGCAGGCGATTTCTTCGTCAAACTCCGTGGAGAAATGAATAAGAGTAAGAGTGATCTCGAGCAAGCCATTAAAGACGGCGAGCCAGAACCAGTCTTGACGAAGAAGAGAGAAGATGCCGAGCAGAAGAAAGAAGCTCTGTTCCAGGCGCTGGATGCTACCGTGGAACATGCCGATGATGCTGTAATGGACAATTTAGGTGGTCACCATAAGCTAGTTTTGAGTTTGGTTAACGCTTTGATCTCTTGCATCAAGGCAAACGATTTTTCTGGAAAGCTACCGAAAATTGTGCTAGAACTCTTCACTCATTTCCGAATCACCAAGAAAATTGCAGAGACAACCAACTTTGACACTGTTCGAAAACGATTCGAGGATAGGGGTGATGATGAAGTGAAGGAGCTGGCCCGAGAAATTTCCGTAAAGGTCAAGAAGGCGCTGAAAGGTAGTGAGTCCGAGACTGCGACAGGGTACACTGGTACATCTGCTGCTAGTCGCGCGAAGGCAGCCGCAAAAACCGACTCCGCATCAGCAAAGAGGAGCAGAGATGATGATGCGGACACCAGGACTGTCAAAAAGATCGCAGTTGAATCTGGTGTCGGGTCTCTCAGTAAGAAGCTCGCTGCGCCAAAAGTCCAAGCTCAGCCACCCAAGACCATTTCTACGCCAAAGCCTTCGATATCATCACTCCTGCCTGGCAAAACACGAGCCGCCGTGAAACCCACTCCAAAGCCCGAGGCTGCCAAAGTTGAGAGCCCACCTGTATCAAGCGACGACAGCTCGAAAAAGGTTACGGGCAAAGCAGATACTACCAAGACTACTACTCTTGGCAAGGCGGAAAAGCCACCGGCGCCGAAGATGGCAGCTGCTCCCAGTTCATCAGCGTTATCAGGGATAGCATCTCTGCTTGACTCAATCAACGCGCCGAAAGCAGAGTTGCCTGCTGCACCCCCTGCAAAAGAAGGATCTGAACCTGATGAGCCTGAAACGCCCGCTGAAGCGGCTCGTCGACTTAGAAAGGAGGCACGTCGTAAGCTTAGTGTAAAGTGGAAACCAGACGACGAGCTCGTTCAAGTCAAAATATTTCACAAGGATGATAATGAAGATGATGGGCGAGCCAGTAACATGATCAGGGATGCGGCAGATGATAAGTCTGAGGGCATGGTACTTAAACAACGAGCAAACATTGAGGATGATGAAGATGATGACGATGTCCCATATCAACCATGGGTGGAACCCATGGAGATTGACTTTTCAGCCATTCCCTCAGATGCTCGCCTCAAGAACTACGTTACACGTGGTGGAGAGGTCACATTTAGCACTGATGAGCAGAAGCGTATTGCGGAACGTGAGCAAAAGGAGCTCATGGCCATCTATACCGATCCTGCAGACATACCGCCAACCCCACGGTCGCCTTTGCACGACATGTCAGTTCTCACAGGGGCGACTCCAACTCAATTGCCGACTGATAGCAAGTTCACCGAAATTCATCGACGGTGGGCAGATTCGCAACAAATGGGACCAGACGGCTCACTGTACGCAGCAATGGGACGGCTTGACGCCAAACAACACACGTCCAACCCCATGCGTGCAACTACCGAGCATGCCAACGATTCAATACTAACTGCGCCGTCACCGAACGGATCAACGTCAATCACAATATCCGCGGCTCAGAGCAATGTGCCACTTCTGTCCGGCGCTCAAGCGGAAGAAGCTATTCTGACCTGGCTGAGGTCGGAAAAAGTTAAGCAGTGGCAAGATCCTGACCCTGTTCGAGTTGATTTGAGCCGCCCGTATCAATATAGCGACCCTTCTGCTCAAGCTGCTGGCAATTTAATCGAAGTTCTTGTCAGATATCTGGCGAGCAAGCCATATCCCGCCACCTCCCCTCCTGACTGGCTACTTCAGGACGAGGATAAGACGAAAGAGTGGTGGTTTGGCTACAACAAGGAAATGGCAACGAAGCAGCGCAAGGCAGAAGAGGAACGTCTGAGAGCGGCAAGTGGTGGGCTGACAGCTCCAGGTCAAGCGGGAGCTCAAGACGCAGCATCGTACTACGCCCAGCAGCAGGCATATGCTCCATACATGTCTATCTTGCAGCAGATGGCTGGTGGTCAACAACAAGCGCCCCAACAATCGATGATGGATGATGGCCAGCTGCAATCTATTCTTGCCGCCATCAACCAGGGATCGCAACAGTCTGGAGGAGCTCCGCCACCGCCGCCACCACCGCCGCTGAACCCCAATGACGCATCATATCAGCAGTTGTTGATGCTCTCACAGATGGCCCAAGGTCAGGCCGGGTCAGGACCGTCCACTCAACCCCACCATTCGGAGCGAGACCGAGATCGTGATTGGGACCGCAATCGAGACCGCGACTGGGATCGTTCACGCGATCGGGATCGTGTTGACACGTCATCCAGTCGCGATGACCAGTACAGGGATGCTAGGAAGAAGAAGCCAACGCTGCCACCTCATAAACCCATCAATAAAGCCTTAATCGGCACAAAGCCTTGCACCTTTTGGCAACAAGGAAAATGCGCACGCGGAGATCAATGTACTTTCAGGCACGATTAGGTGTTATGATGACCGACGAGCAAGGAATTAGGATCGTGTACAACAGAAAGTAGCATATCACGGAGTTTTTTGGGGACATTCTTTTACGCTCATGGAGTTTGAATGCGCTACAGTAACGCGGGAGGCAGTGTTTATCTTCATGGGCATGCTAAGGAAGAAGGGAAGAGACTTATAAAAAAGGATGCTCATAACAATGGTGTATAGTAGTGATGGGAGATGGGAGGCTCTTTTATACCCAAATCTAAACCAAATAGAGTCATTTGGACGACCAATAACGAGTCAAGTTAAAGCCATTATTTGCAATATATTACTCTATTGATGTTCCCATCCTTTTCCTTTGGCCCACCAGCGTGCTCTACTGTGTTGTTGTACACTTACTCTGCGCTCTTCATCTCTTCATCACCAGTGCCTTGGCGAGCGACGAGACCACGGAGGCTCAAGTCGTAAACAACGTCTTCCACCCGTTTAACGTCATACTTGACGGCATCAGCGCGCTTGCGCAAAATGTCGTTCTTCAGGTTAAGAAGCTGGAAACCAGCGAAGAGGTCCTTGAGAAAAGCACTGATAGTCATAGGAAGCTCAAAGTCGCCAAGAGTGACTGCATTGGTGGCGAGGCGGCCGAGCTCTTGGGTAAGGTCTGTGAGAGATAGGAGGTACTCTTCAATAGTTAAATGAAAAGCATCACGATCTTTTAGATTAGTGGGAACTAAATGCGTTGTCGATCATTAGTCCGAGGGGCGTATGTGCATAGAAGGTTGGATCTGAAGTACCTGAAAATATGGCGCCGACCTCCTCGAGGGTGAGAAGGCGACCGAGTTGACCAGGATGGGCCTCGGACCCAAAGCCACCGAGCCAACCGCAGTATACCGTGGTTCCAATAGCGTGTTGGATTGATCGAGACCACCTGGAGTTGTATCTGGACTTGCATTAGGAACGCTGTGATGAATGTGAGAGAAGGTCTTACTTGTAGTAAGGGTGCTTGGAAGCTACTTGGTTAAGCTCGGCAACAATAGAAATCTCTTCCTTAATGGCATTTTCAACATTTGCCACTAAGCTGGGAACTGGTATGTGATACGTTTATTAGTTTTCAGATTCTGGCAGACATCGGTGTAGTTTTGGGCCATACAGTTGGATCTGGGGGTGGAGTGAACACGAGACAAGAGTCCCTGGGCAGAAGAGACGGCACGTTCTAGACGCTGGATGATTTGGGTGAGGGAATCTCGAACTTGCGTTTCTTCTTCGAGTTTGGATTCAAGATATGTGAAGATGGCGGGATCGAGGAGGCTCGATTGATCAGGCATGGTGGGCAAGATATTTGGTCCCTGAGCGGCTAATTGTAACAGACGAACAACTGAATCAAGAAGAACGGTGCCTCTTGAGTTATTGTGTTCCGCGAGAAAGATTGTTCAATTGAGGGCAATGGGACGTGGTTGAATATGATGGACGATATGATGGTTTGTGTACGAAGCATGGGTTGAAGTCTGAATTTTAGATTGAGATTTTTCACTGCGGGCTGGTGCAGAGCAGAACATGCTGGAGCGTGCAGCTACGACAAGACGGGTGTTCGACATTTTCCACGCATTATTGCCTTCAATTGTTTTTAAAAAAAAAATTAGGCATCACAATAAATTCAGTCGAAGGAATTAGCAAAATTTAATGTCTCGATTTATTTCACTGATTGGAGCATTCATCATATTTTGTAGCCTGTCCTGTCTCTACTTGGTTGGCTGGGCGGTCGCCTCTGGACCTCCACCTCCGCAAACGCTGCCTTGCGGCGTCCACAAGGACAGCCTACGATCCATCATTGCTGTTGCTTTTGAATATGCGCCTGCGAGCCAACTCCATTCTGAATATGATTTGTCGCATTTCAGATTCTCCAGCCGTGCCGAATAGCCTGCAGGTCAGGACAATAGTTGGGACTTGGTGCTTTGGTGAGGCGTTTGTCGTCACGAATCATGGGTCGCCACAGCGTGCTGTGCTCATGCAAGGATGACTGGTCAAATGTCACGCATGCATGATGGATCCGTGACCCAACACTGTGGTTCGGCCGCTCCTAGACACATATGCGCGCTGGTGCGCGTGTCACTATATCTTCACGGACAAGTCAGTTAAGATGTCGTTGAGGTGATACCACTGGGCTGAGTTGGCTGCAAGCTCATGGTACTCCTTCTGCCTTTATTGCGAGTCCAAGCGAATGATTGCGCGAGCGGGCGTATCGAAATATTTGGGATTGGACTTCAATTTCAGATCGTGGTGTTCCAATAATCATCGCTCGTCTCCATAGTAAGAGAGAGCGCCCGTTCCGTTAAGCCTCCCGCCAGCCACCATGCGGATAGTCAACAAACGAGCAACCAGACATCTTTGAGCTCATAACAGTTCGACGAACCAGTGTGCATACCTAGTAGTCTGGAAATCCAAGAATGTCACCGCTGCAAGCCACTTGTGTTACACCGCCGGACCGTGCCACGAAGGATATCGGTGTCTTAGTATTGTTCGACCCTAGCCTTGCCAAATTTACGGAGCTGAGATGTGGCTTTTCAGCCAGGAAGCCATGATTCTCTAAGCTGTTATCTGAATTGCATAAGGCCGGATGAGCGCCTCGTTCTTGCGGGCTGCTCTTACATATCTACGAACTGTTCTAGAGGGTTATAAGATGCTCTTGCCGTCACCTCCAATCGAAGTTCATGGTCGCCTTCCTTCTCGAAACATCTTTGGAAACCTGAATTTTATCAATTTCGTTTAGTTATTATGATATTTAGCACGTCCTTGTTTCCCCTGGGGACACTCATCTTCGGTCAGGTTTGGTTGACTTCATGTAAACCAATTCAGCCTGACGGAGCAGAATCAACCTTCCTACATCGTCGCTCTCCACCCCAGGATGTCACAATCCATATATCAATTGGACTCCCCGCTAGAGATGAGGGCCTTCTGGAGCATACTCTGTATGAAATATCCAACCCGCTACATCGACGTTATGGAAAGCATTTGAGGCAAGCTGAAGCTGTTAAGTTGTTACTACCTGATAACAAAGCAGTCATGACCGTCAAACGCTGGCTGACCGAGTCTGGTATTCCTGATACTGAGCTCCAAGTAAACGGGCAATTTATTGATGCTTTGGTCCCTAGCAGAGTGTTAGAAGCATTGCTTCATGGCAACCTCACGTTGCTCAAGCGTACTGGCGGCGGCGCTCTGATGCCCAATCGAGAATATCTTCCTCGCCATATTCGTCGCCATATTCAGACGCTTGAATTGACTCCCGATATTGACCAGTTGAATCGTCTTCGGGATGTGTCGGTGCCACAAACCTCTGTAAACCTCAGCCATGCGACCACGAATGCAAAGGCGGGATTGGATCTCGACCACTGCAAAGTTGAATTAACACCGGCATGTATACGCGAGATCTACGGGATTGGCGACACTTACGCAGATCCAACACTGAACACAAAATTTGGAGTAGTTGGTTTCGATGGTGTAAGTCATTTATGCTCCAAGAGTCTTGCACAAATCTGACATTAATTGTCGTGCAGCAAACGGCCCAGCGTGATCAGTTGAGGAAGTACCTGGACGAATATGCTAAATATGCTGTCGGCGCAGATTTCTCAGATCAATCTGTCAACGGAGGCTCCAACCCTCAAGGTTCCTACCCTAGTGGTGAAGGAAATCTGGATATTGAGCTAGCTGTAGCGATGGCTTACAACGCCAATGTCAGCTTCATTACAGTTGGAGGGGCATTCTATGACTTCATTCCCGACTTAGAGTGAGTTTGCTTGCGCCAAGTCCTCAGCGTATCTTCCAAAGCAACAATCTAACATCAAACAGTCTCCCAAGTACGAGATATGGCGGGGTAGAGCCCTTCCTGAAACTTGCGAGGTATCTTGTTGGCCTTCCAGATGCGAAGTTGCCCAGCGTCCTTGTGATTTCGTACGGCACCAACGAACAGCTACTGCCCACAAGCTACGCAAAGCAAGTCTGTGACTTATTTGGTCTGTTAGGAACTAGAGGAGTCTCTGTTATCGCAGCATCGGGAGACTTTGGCGCTGGTCAGTCATGTCAGTCAAACAAAGGAAGCAAAGCAACCAGATTCTTGCCCTCGTTTCCATCCACATGTCCGTACATCACTTCTGTTGGTGCCACGCAGAGCAACTCTCCCGAGCAAGCTGCAGATTTCTCCGGTGGTGGTTTCTCTGAATACTTCCATCGACCTGTTTGGCAAGCTGTTGCTGTGGACAACTACCTGGATAGACATGGCGATGCATGGTCAGGCTACTTCAATCGTAACGGACGAGGCATTCCAGATGTGTCCACCCTTGGAGTTAATGTTCCCATCTACAACCACGATGAGCTCGAGCTTGCTGCAGGAACAAGGTGTGCGCTCCTCACACTCTACAGAAAACGAAAAGCCCCCGAAAGAACACTGTGCTAACCTGTTCATAGCGCTTCGGCCCCAATATTCGCGTCGATGATTGCTGTGCTCAACAACTTGCGCGCACAATCTAAGAGGCCTACTCTCGGATTCTTGAATCCATGGCTATATAATGTTAGAAACTGTGCGTTCACAGAGTATGCGTTTTCGAAATCCACTTGGGTATACCGATGACTAACAGTAACTAGCATCACTATCGGCAAATCGGGGGGATGCCCAGGGACATCTGTCGTAGGGAAGCCAGCACCAAAGGTGGATGGGGCAGGCTGGTATGCCGTTGACGGATGGGATCCTGTTACTGGAATCGGAACGCCGATTTTTGACAAGTTAAGACGATCTGCATGTCGCTGAGGCATAATAGGCAGGCTATAGGCATGTTCGTGGTGGACTCCTCGGAGGCTGAGGATCTTTCCCGAAGCCATTCTTAGTACGATCGGGCATTTAATATTACCTTACTCCATTTTTGTTATTGAATTACTGATATTGGCATGCAATTATATACTATTTTTTTTTGTTGCAATCACGACTCTCGCTGAAGCGGTAACAGTGACTAACACCAGCACATTGTCATTGACCAAGAATCAAAAACTCCACCAGATGGCGTCGAACCTAGATTTTCACCTTCAGCATAAATTCAACCAACACCATCAATAACTCGCCCACCATGGATGACCAAGAGGACGGTCTCATGAATATCTATGTTTCTGACGAAGAAGACCCAGTTGCCAAGAAAGCCCAGCGCAACCAGCAGGCGGAAGAGGATTTTCAAGCCGTCAAGGAGACATATCGCGCGAGAGTTGAAAACGGAGATGTGCGTACCTCCTAATGCAATGGCTGCAATACAAGAACAAAGTTTACTAATCGAAAATATTCTACAGATATATAAAACTGTTAAATTGCCACTACGGGCGCCAGTGAACAAATTGTACGTGCAGGAGCTCTTGCACGCGGTGGAAGAGTTGTACTTCTTTCGGAGATGGAGGGAAGCCACAGAATTTCTGACGGAGGTACTAGATGGAGAGTCTGCGAAGGCTTTGGACGATGATACCCTTGTTTTGCTGCGAAAGTATGAGACGAAATGTAAACAGCGATTGGAGAAGAGTGGTGTTTAGGAAATAGACTATCATTTTTGACTACATTGGTGCTACGGAACTATATGCGTGAACCAAGGTTGATTGTGGAAGGAAAGAAGACAAGAAAAAGAGCAAAGTCCAGAAGATGGAGTATCTAGCTTGCCCATCGAGACGAGGCAAGACCCTTTGGTTTTGCTGCTGCTGCGATGGTTGGCTTTACAGGTGCCGCAGGCTTGGTGTCTGTCACGGGCTCGACAACAGCAGTGGACTTGTCGTTGATGACAGGCTTAGCGGTAATATCAACAATCTTATTAACGCTAACCTGCGATTTGAAATCGATTGTTGGCCCAGTATCCTCGGTCGCGTTGAAGCCAATCTTCTGAGGCTCGACATTCTCTTGGTTCTGATTCCCCAGCCACCCTTTGAATTGTTGGAGGGCAGCAAGGCCATGCAATTCAATTCCTTGTTTCTTGGCAGCTGGAGCAGGCGAGATATGTTCGGTTACGAAGGGAGCGGCGTGCGACCTCATGCGCATGATTTGGCTTGCGCTATATTGCAACCTTGTGACAGACGAAGTGCTAGAGCAGTTGTCAACGTCAATGAGAGAGCCAATTTTCAGAAGCTCATCCTTTTTAGCCGGTGCATAATTGGCCATCGTGCCAATTTTAGAAAGAAGTCCAAAGAAAGGGGGGAGACATTGCTTGAGAGGAGGCTCTGAGCTGTGGATAGCATCTTTCTGGCTCCAGACAACAAATGCAGCGTTTTCAACTTCCTCGTACTTTTCAGCAAATGGAGAGACGCTAGATGTCTGAAGGCGATGACGCACAGCCGCCACGAAATCATGCAAGTCCTCTGCAAGCTCTTCGACAGAATATCGCTTTGTATTTCCTTTGGTCGGAGTGACATTGAGGTCAACGAGAACATCCTGAGAGTTGACCTGGAAGGCCGCCACTTCCTCAGAACCGTTGAGACTAGGCTTTGGAATCCCGTTTGAGTCGTCATTGATTACGTCGCCCTTCGTGCTTTTGAGTTCTGTTAGTTTGGCCGATGGGGAAGCGTTCACAACAGCCGGTTTGGGATTCTTTGCGACTGGCGGCATTATCGGAGCAAAAGAAGAAGATGAAGGATTGAGAAAGGCTTGCACTGTAGCAGCAGACTTCTGGATTACTTCGAGAACCACCTTGAAATGGTATGTCTTCTCCTTTGTGGACAGCTGGACTCGAAACTGTCCTTGGTTGTCCCCCCTGATCTTGGATATGTAGCAGGCTTCTCCTTTTAATTCAGGTGATGAAAGATCGAGAACGTTGTAGTCAAACCCTCTCTTCATCCTTTGAGTTATGAAAGAGAGAAAAGCCAGGCGTGTGACGCGGTTCAAATGGATCTTGAAGTTGGCTTGTCCGCCAAAACCTTGATCTGGTTGCATCGTGCATTCGCCGCTGTGAAGTAGGTGCATTGCAGATTCTTCAGATTCTTTGACAGTCCCATTGTTATCAACTGCATTTTCCTTCTGGTCCACGACTAGACTTGTTTTGGTTGTTGTCTTGTTTATTTGGTGACTATTCAGCTTCGGTTTGACGCTGGGTGATATGGTCTGAGGAGCTTTCTTCTGTCTCATTTGGGGAGCAGATGTGAATGTGCTACTGTGGCAAACCAATGAGAATTTATTCCAAGGCAGAAGAATATGACAACTCACGCTTGAGGACCAAACGACATGCTCTTGGGATCGACTTCAGTAGCCCATGGTCTAGCATGCGGAATAACGAGGCCTTCCATTTGCTCCGATTCCTCGTCTTCAATCAGGACTATGGCATGTTAGAATAGATACATAAGTAAAGAGTTATATATTACCATTCCAACTATTCTCTAGACTGTCTTTGAACGGCTTGTCAAAGCAGTCGGCGTAGGAGTCGTAGTTAGAGAAGAAGGATGAGCCATTACGCATTCGAGTGCTCAAAGGAAGCTCCTCTTGCCTAGCGCGGCCTAGATCATCCTTTTGCAAATGATTAGTCTCCTTGGAAATGGAACTGACTGAATGTTAATTCACCTTGCATGCTGCGGCGATTGCAGCCGGGTCCGGCTGCGTGGCCATGGTCCTTGAAGTTGAATCGTACGTGTACGCAAATGGCTGAATAAACGGCACAGGATAAGGTAGATGGATTGAAACGTAGTAGGGTACGTACGTGAAATTGGGTTTGGTTGTTTGTGCCGTTTGAAGCTGCGATGGCATGTCGACTCAATAGAGTTGCTCAGGCCATCAGAGGAGCAATCCTAATGAAATGGGAAACAAGGAGAAGAGAAATGCCAAACAGGAGAAAGGAGGGAAGAAAAGGTACGAAAACAACAAACCAATTCCAGCCCTCATATGCCAGCTGTTGACACTCGGCGAGATAATCACCTAATGAGCACAGCAACGGAGAGTAGCAATGTCATATGTGCTGGCCAGAAAATGTACTGCACTGAAATCATATAACTATTTCGGTACCATTTATGCGGATACATGACAACAGTGATCTATTTAGAATCTTTTTTTTTTTTTTTTTTTTGGAAATAGTTTGTATCCCTCAAGCTGTATAGAAAACACTAAACGAAGCGATTGACCAACAAGGCACTGCTATAATCGCGGCATTCACATGCAGTGAGCACCTACAATGCAGTAACACAGTCAATTCACAGTGCTGGCTATGCCACTTTGAATAAATGCCATATTTAGTTTGATCAATCAACAGTCACACTATGCTATGCGTCGGGCTTTCAAAATTCGGGCTTGGAGAACGCTGGTTGGGTGGCATCTTTGTGCTGTCCGTTGCTGGCCAGATGAAGAGCAATGAAACACACACACATTGCTGAAAAATCCAAGCCAGTTTCTCTCACTAATTAAATATAATTACCCATCATTAGGCAGAAAACATTTGACAACGATCGAGGAGCTCCAGCTATAATATGAGGTTGAACTCCATGTCAAAGTCGAGACGTCATCGTCACCTATCCTTCTCCGCTGAGTTGAGACATAGCAGCCAATCCTCGGGCTGTCTGTAAAAACAACGGCACAATCAACAATGCTATGCGGCCTCAAGGTGGCAAAGACATCGAAGACCAAGATACCGTGATGAAGAATACTCTTCCTGGCTGAACGCTTGTGACTACGTGCAAGCGAGGCGCAGCCGCCCAATTCGGTAATGACTGAGCGAGGGCTACGACTCGTTTACAGTGCATGTGGTGGCGTGGCGGGGCTCTCCCGTTCGTTTTATTTTTGGCAAGGCACTGGAATTCATGCTACCTACTATGTAGGTATGGCTGGCTGTGTGGCCTTGAGAGGAGCGCTGTGTCTGAGCAGTAGATGTACGGATACTTACTACGTAGGGGTGTCGTGCATTATACGAGTGATGACGACGCCGAGACTGCGAAAATTCGAGCTGATGGAGGAGGAGCTTCTAAGGTAACCTCTGTGCCTTTATCCTGCATCCATTACTCGTAGTCATTGCGGATTTCAACTAGAATTTTAATTTTAATTTTAAAGCGGACTTGAAGAGGCTTTTATTGGACAATTCCTTGCAAACAGGCTGTCCAGCAACGTGTTGACGACGAAATATCAGTGGTTGCCCCTGAATAAAAAACCCCCACAGTAATGCTGATTGTTGCCAAACACAGCAACGTCATACCCTCTCCCAATTGCTCTGAAACGCGCCTCCAAGCGCCTAGGGTCGACCCCAAAAATGGGCTCTGGCAGAGGATGTTCCCTGTGGCCCAGTGCTTGCTCAACCACTAACGTCCCATTGTCTCCACCGCAAGGCGACTCTCAACCAACCCTTGGGAAACAGCTTGCAAGCCACCTGGACAGCAAGGCGTCCTGTTCATCAGCCTTTGCAAGCGCGCGCCATTGATTTTAATTTTCCCCATGCTCTCCGGCATCCTCCTCGTCAAACTCTGAATTCATCCATTTCCCCCTCTGTTTTGCCTTTGTCAAACAATCAAAGTGTTGGCTCTTGGCAGCTCTAACAGCCAAGACGTCCGTCCCCAGTGGCATTTCTCCAGCCCAGCATACTGCAGCGTAGCGCACAGGCATTGGCACGACAACCAAGCACTGCCGTCCGAAACAAACCTCCTGTCACAGAAAATCCTCACATTCGTGACAGATCCTCGTCAGCCACACCGAGGACTTCCCATTTCTTTTACTCCATTGCTTCAAAATCACAAACTCTCCAATCTATTTCGGCCAAAAAGGGCCCTTGACACTGTTTAAGTGCCGCCCATCATGTCCTATAATAGACTAGGTAAGCTTTAATCTCCTTTTCGAAGCCCCCAAGCCCTGGTGCAACTTCGTCACTTTGTTTGGCCCTCCAGCGAGAACAGGACCCCTGCCCGTCTAATCTAAACCTCACCCACTTCTCCTCTTCGTTTGCGACGGTTGGGATCGCTGCTTCCTGCCCTCTTCAACATCTTCAGTCACTCTCCACCCACTCCCTTAGCCCATTTGTTCGAGCGCAAGTCTGCCTTTGCTGTTCTGCTTGCCGCGTGTTGACCTGCGCCCCAATAAGCGCAAACAAGGCACTGACAAGTTTGCGACTACATCTCGACGGAACATATTTCCTTTCTCGCTTTCTATCTCGTTCTGCTTCCTTGACACCTCGCTACCTTATCCAACTGTACAGGCTCATCGTATGTCTAACGCTTAAACTTCAGACGAAGACTACTACAACAACGGCCGGAGCCACGACGACCCAATGGATCCGAGAGGTGGTCGCTACAGAACGCCCTCACCCGGGCACCCATTGCAACAAGGCTATCAACTTGACGACCATCCCTATGGGCAACATCCGCAGAACCTGGATATGCCCGCCGGGCCAGGTCACCCTCAACATAGATTCCCATCCCCGAGCGACCAGTTAAACATTCATGCTGCTGTAAGTCGCAAGCAATTCGACGTACTGCAATCCAATATCGCTAACCTGAAAAGCAATCTATCGATAATCTCCATGGCGGCTATGATCACCAGGGTGCTCATTCTCCTGGCGGCGACTACGCTGTAAATCCCGAGCAACACCACGATGCCTACTATAATAACCCATACGAGCCTAACCCCCATGATGGCGCTGGTTATGACCAAGGCTACGATCAAGGATACGACCACCAAGGTTACGATTTGGACGACAGGCGGCCGATGTTGGAAGGTGCCAAGCCGCCTCCTGGGATTGACGAAGGGCCATTCCAAGATCCTCCTATTCAGGGACAACACCCCTCTCAGCCACCGCTGGCCGGTGGTCCAATCAAGCGATGGAAAACAGTGAAGCAGGTCCTTCTTTACCGCGGCAACTTAGTTCTTGACTGCCCCGTTCCTCCAATTATGCTCCAACAGAACCCCCACGGCGAGCGCGACGAGTTCACCCACATGCGATACACTGCTGCGACTTGCGACCCATCTGACTTCTATAACGAGAACTTTACGCTGCGCCAGAAGCTCTTCAGCAAGCCTCGCCACACAGAACTCTTCATTGTTGTTACCATGTACAACGAAGACGACGTGCTCTTCGCTCGAACCATGATCGGTGTCTTCAAGAACATCGAGTACATGTGCAATCGCCCTAACAGCAAGACCTGGGGTAAAGAAGCCTGGAAGAAGATTGTAGTGTGTATTGTCAGTGACGGTCGTTCTAAGATTAACCCGCGCACAAAGGCTGTTTTGTCGGGTTTGGGCGTTTACCAAGAGGGCATTGCCAAGCAGCAAGTCAACGGCAAAGATGTCACAGCCCATATCTACGAGTACACCACTCAGACCCATCTTACCCTCAAAAACGATGTTGTTGGTTTGGTTCATCGTCGCCAGCCTGTCCAGTTGCTCTTCTGTCTAAAGGAGAAGAACCAAAAGAAGATCAACTCCCATCGTTGGTTTTTCCAAGCTTTCGGTCGTGTTCTCGACCCCAATATTTGCGTTTTGATCGACGCTGGTACTCGACCTGGTGGCAACTCTATTTACCACCTTTGGAAGGCATTTGATCTCGAGCCCATGTGCGGTGGAGCCTGTGGTGAGATCAAAGCCATGTTGGGTACTGGTGGAAAGAACCTCATTAACCCACTTGTGGCGACACAAAACTTCGAGTACAAGATGAGTAACATCCTCGACAAACCACTCGAATCTGCATTTGGGTTCATTTCTGTGTTGCCTGGTGCCTTCTCAGCCTACCGATACGTCGCTTTGCAGAACGATAAGAACGGCCAGGGACCCCTTGAAAAGTATTTCTTGGGTGAAACGTTACACGGTGGAAGCGACGCTGGCTTGTTTGAGTCCAACATGTATCTGGCCGAAGATCGAATTCTGTGCTTCGAACTCGTCACAAAGCGCAATTGCCATTGGATTCTACAATATGTCAAGTCTGCAACCGGTGAGACTGATGTACCGGACACAGTGACTGAGTTGGTCCTTCAGCGAAGACGTTGGTTGAACGGATCGTTCTTTGCAGCCATCTATGCTATTGCTCATTTCCACGAATTCTTCCGATCCGATCACTCTTTCTTCCGCAAGTTCGCCTTTTTCATCGAATTTGTTTTTCAGACTATCAACATGATTTTCGCTTGGTTTGCTATTGGTAACTTCTTCCTGGTGTTCAAGATTCTTACGACGAGTCTTGGCGACGACAATCTTCTCGGTAAAACTGGTACTATTCTGGGTATTGTTTTCACTTGGCTGTATGGTGTCTGTTTGGTTACTTGTTTTGTACTCGCAATGGGTAATCGACCAGCTGGCTCAGGAAGGCTTTATAGTGCCATGGTATGGTTTTGGGCTGCCATTATGATGTAAGTATCATTATGCGACATGTCATTTCACGATGCTAATCAATATGTCCAGCTACCTAATGTTTGCGGCCATTTTTATCGCAACCAAAGCTATCATTGCTGATCTTCATGAACATCCCAACTTTGATGTCAGCCAGCTATTCAAGAACGAAGTATTTTACACTCTGATTGTATCGGTTATGTCTACATTCGGCATCTGGCTCATTGCGTCACTCCTCATGTTCGATCCTTGGCACATGGTTACTTCATTCCTCCAGTACATGTTGCTCACGCCCACATATACAAACATTCTCAACGTCTACGCCTTCTGCAACACCCATGATGTTTCATGGGGTACAAAGGGTGATGATAAGGTAGAGAAGCTTCCATCGGTCAACACAAAGGACGGTCAAGGTAAAACGGATCTGCCCGATGAGGGCGATCTGAACGCACAGTACCAAAGAGAAATCACCGTCTTCAGCACCAAATATAAGGCTGTCAAGCTCCCACCTACAGCTGCTCAGCTGCAGGAGAAGCAGATGGACTACTACAGAGGTGTGCGAACTGGTGTGGTCTTGATCTGGATGATCACAAACTTTGCTCTGGCGGCCGTGGTACTGAGCACTGGTGGACTGGAGAAGTTTACGCCAAACGTCTCCGCAGAAGACCAGCGCACCAAGAGATCCAATGCCTACATGGCAGTTGTATTGTGGAGTGTAGCTGGCCTTAGTGCGTTCAAGTTCATCGGTGCTGTGTGGTTCTTGATTGTCAGGATGTTCCGTGGTGTCTAGTTGGCAAGGTTAGGATGATTGGGGGAAAGGGCACCTCCGCAAAAGGTAACTCATTTTTTCTTTGAGATGTACCGGTTCTTTTCCTTTTGGGCTTCACTTCTGGATTATACCCCTTTGGTTCATGCCATGCCAGTTGAAGATGGCGCTGCGCAGAATCTCGTATCATGGAAGCAACATGTTGTTTCATTCTTTGGCTTTTGGAGGGATTTGCACATATATAGACGACTTTTTTATTTGTTTGTTTAACTTTTTCACGACTTTTGGTTTGAGATAGCCGATTGCTGCATGCACCCTATTTTTTTTGTTTCTGCGAAGCGAAAGGGTGTTGAAGCTGTGGTGTTTGAAGGTGGTTTTGTTTTCTGCTTTTTTGTCTTGTTTCTTGCTTGGTAACGCTTTAGGTAGATGTAACAAATTGAATCAAAGACAATCCAAACAAAAGCGGTGAGGTTAGGTTTGTAGTGGACGGCAATTTCCTAATGCGAAAGCACCAAGTTGATGTAATTATGTACAACAAAGATAACGATGGGGGTGGACCGAGTGAAGTGGTGGCGCAGTTTGACAGTGAAGGATGGATCGGCCGCCGAGGGCGCTGATTGACACCCTTTGCACTTGATTTTAGCGTCGAGCCTGGACCTACTTAAGTTAATAATAATGCCCCTCGGCGTCTCATGACAACCCCTTGAATCCTGACTCTGTTTTCTCTCAACGTTTTGCTCTTACTTTGTGTCGCCCGTTCTGTCATCACCTTTCCCCAACACCTAACCGAAGGCTACTTTCACCATGGCTGATGCAAAGCCGGCACCACCAGCCTTGGCTGACGAGACGCCTGCGAAACCTATCGCAGTTGCGCCTGGCCAAGAAGCGCTGGCTTCCCCCGCCGATGAAAAGTTCCTGACGCCACCGACAGGCAACAGCAAATCTACTAGCATCGACGTCGACCAGGCCAAACCTGAGGACTTTGTGGGCGAGCTTTCTACGACAAACGAGCTGCCCTCGGAAGCGACGATCAAGGACATCGAAGAATACGTCGTGCTAGACAAACATGGCAAGACGCATACGTTTAAAAGCTTGTATAATGGAAAGAATGTGGCAAGGAGAGTACTTGTCATCTTTGTTCGACACTTTTTCTGTGGAGTAAGTCAAAAATGCATAACGTGCGTAGGCTATCAGAATGTACACTTGCTGATGAGATATCATCGCTTGTAGAGTTGTCAAGAGTACTTGCGAACATTGTCAGAGTCGATCACGCCCGATGCGCTACTACAGCTTCCCATTAGCACCTTCATCGTTGTCGTGGGATGCGGAGACCCAGCCCTGATCGACATGTACGCCGAAACAACAAATTGCCAGTTCCCTATTTACACGGATCCCAAGCGTGCCCTTTTCGACAGCCTGGGGATGGTCAAGACGCTTGAGATGGGCGAAAAGCCTGCTTATATGAAAAAGAGCATGGGGCAAATCATCTTCGATAGCATTGGCCAGGGCTTGAAACATATCCGTGACGGCCTGGTGCTGAAGTCTGGTGATCAGAGACAGGTTGGAGGAGAATTCCTGTTTGAGCCATTGCACCTGGCGACTCCAGTCACCACCCCACAGGATGAACAACCGATCCAGTCCTTCGACGATCGCGTCAATAACAACGGCAAAGAGAATGCCACTGAAGGATTTGGCGAGGAGAAGAAGGTGACATGGTGCCACAGGATGAAGACAACGAGAGACCATGCGGAGATCCCTGAGCTGATGGAGGTGTTGGGCTTGAATGGCCAGGGGAAGCCAATTAGCGATGCAAAGCGGTGGTCTGTTGCGTTGCAGTCCAGAAAGGGAACTGGGTTTAGCATGGGAAGCAAGATGAGCGAGTTGAATGATATTAACAAAGCACAGGCTGCCTCCGATGCGGAGCCTACGAAAGAATAGCTAGCTGGTTTGATGAGTTTGAGACGACTAATTAATAATATTTTGCCTATTCGTGTACCCATGAACCGTCCGGCTTGCTTTGAATGACCTCGTCGATTTTGAGACGATGTTTGATGATCTGCTCGCCGTTGGGGAGATCATTCTCCAATGCGCGCTTGTCTCCGTCTTCTATCGTCTTTGCGATTCCTGCGCGAACATGCCTCTCTCGTAGCCTCTTCCTTGCAACGTCGAAGTCTACTTGGACGAACCACAATTCGTCCAACAATGCAGCCGCATCACGCCACACATCTTGATCCAGCGCAAGGTAATTACCCTCCAGGACAACTACGCGATGCGTGGGAAGAATGGCTATGTCGTCTTCTTTAGGGTCTTTGACTGCATGATCAAATGATGGCGCAAGAACAACGTCTGTCCTTGACGCCGTGCGCAAAGCCTTCACTATTTGCAGAAACTTGAGCGCATCAAAAGTAAACGCTGCGCCGCGGCGAGCGTGAGCCTCTTCCGGGTTAGGCATGGCACTGAGAGCGGCCCTGGTGAAATGGAATCCGTCCATGGGTAAGAAGCCTGCAGGAGGGGGTGACTCAGGGCGTTCTTGGGCGGCGAGTTCATTGAGGCGGTTAGTGAGGATTTGAGAGAAGGTGGTTTTGCCAGAACCTGGGATACCGGCGATACCAATTACTAGGTTCTATTAGTGTTGCCTGATGAGAAATGGGGGGGTTTACCAACAAATACGGGCATCTGGTGAAGTGGATTTATATTTGCTCCAGACCTTTGAGACGAGCTTTTCTACTTGATCCTCCATGTTGGTTATATTGAAGCTTCGAGTTGGCTGAGTTGCTATTCAGCTCAGAGGTAGGGCCAATTGGTCCGCAAGGTATCTTCGGAAAAGCAATACAGGGTATTTCGACAAAAAAAAGAACAGCTGGAATAAAATTACAATTAAACGACTTTATAAATGATCGAGTAAATTCGCGAACGACGTCGTGTGTGCTTGGTGGCTGTAGATGTTGGTGAGTTAATCGATAAACCATTGAGGGGTACTATTGGCGGGACTGGCTAAAGTTTTATGGGTGGGTTTTCTGGATCTGCAGACGACTCTGCCTCTTGAATGCTGCATCCACCAAAATTCATTGTTTGACATGGCGGCACAGGACCCCGAGAAAGCTCTGGAGGAGCTGAAAAGTAAGCTACAGTCAAAAAAAAAAAACAAAAAAAAACAATTCATCGCCGTTGAGCAATTTTGGGACTTCGGCCTCTAACAGGCAGTAGTTGCGGAAGCCAACGGAAAGGCCCAGCCTGTCGACAACGCCAACGGCCAGGATGCCGATGATTCCGACGACGATGCCGAAGACAACGCTGCCGAGAATGGCGGCGCGGACGCTGCATCGGGAGCAGCTAAAAAGAAGAAGAAGAGAAAGCCCAAGAAGAAGAAGAAGAACCCCACGAGCCAATCGGAACCGCCCCGAGTCGAATTGAAGAAGCTATTCCCCAAGGGAGATTTCCCCAAGGGTGAAGAGGTTGAATACAGAGATGACAACAACTACAGAACCACTGACGAGGAGAAGCGTCACTTGGATAACCTCAACTCCGATTTCTTGCGAGACTACCGCGAAGCGGCTGAAATTCATCGTCAGGTCCGCCAGTTTGCCCAGAAGAGCATCAAGCCTGGCCAGACATTGACAGAAATCGCTGAGGGCATTGAGGACAGCGTCCGAGCACTAACCGGCCATCAGGGATTGACTGAGGGCGACCATATGATTGCTGGCATGGGGTTCCCTACTGGTGTGAGCCTTAATCACTGCGCTGCTCATTTCACACCCAACGCCGGCGACAAGAAGGTCCTTGCACAGGAAGATGTTATGAAGGTTGATTTCGGTGTTCACGTCAATGGTCGTATTGTCGATTCTGCATTCACGATGGCTTTCGAGCCCAAATACGACAACTTGCTTGCTGCTGTAAAGGCTGCTACCAATGCTGGTGTCAAGGAAGCCGGTATTGATGCTCGCATGGGAGAATTGGGTGCTGTCATCCAGGAGACAATGGAAAGCTACGAGGTTGAAATCAATGGCGAAACGTATCCCGTCAAGAGTATTCGCAACTTGACTGGACATACAATTCTTCCCTACAGCATCCACGGCACCAAGGCAGTGCCAATTGTCAAGACGGACGACCAGACCAAGATGGAGGAAGGTGATGTTTTCGCCATTGAGACATTCGGAAGCACTGGTCTTGGACATGTGCGCGACGATGGTGAAGTCTCTCACTACGCCAAGAACACTGACGTGCAGCACGTTGATCTCCGCCTGAGCTCTGCTAAGTCATTGCTCAACGTGATTAACAAGAACTTTGGAACTCTTCCTTTCTGCAGACGATACCTTGATCGTCTTGGCCAGGAAAAGTACCTGTTGGGTGTAAGTTGGCTAGCCTGCCCCTTGAATCATTTGCGTCTTTGGCGGATGCAGGATGTGGCGAGATGTTTGTGCACATGTAATAGAATGCTGACATGATTTGCGTCTACAGTTGAACAGCCTTGTAAACTCTGGCATTGTGGAAGCTTACCCTCCTCTGGTTGACAAGAAGGGATCATACACTGCACAATTTGAGCACGTGAGTATTTGCCTTGATTTAAATCCCATATTTTCGAGTGCGATTTCGGTGGCTAATGAATTCAATAGACTATCTTGATCCGACCCACGGTTAAAGAAGTTATCAGCCGTGGGGATGACTATTAAATTGAATATTATTGTTCCTAGTATGGACATTTATTTGAAAGAAAGGATAGAATGATGGTACTATAAAAAATTGATAAAAATAAGCACATCACGATTGAATGTCTAGAACACGAATGAGGAGAAGAAATTGAGTGAATTCGCAATATGTATAGGGGATGAGGTGAAGGGGAGTTCGGCTGATTAGGGAATGGGATAAGAGTATCACGTTTGTTTTACGGTTGTCTGTGGTTTTGTCACTTCTTGGTCTGTGCCGCATCTACCCCAAGATTCGATCCAGAAAGGATGCTTTGTGCTTTGGTCATCTATCAAGTAGCTACAACAAGGGACTGAGGCTTGTACAGTATGCGGGGAATTTAATGACCCATCATTCTGGCCCTTTCCTTTGATGTAATACGATTCGCCTCCTTGATAGTTGGCAGTGCAGTAACGTACAAAAAACAAGAAGGGTCCGCTGGTAATATCAACATAGAGCCGGAAACCCCATGTTTAAACCCCGATGATCCAGTTAAATCCCCAGGCCGGGAGTGGCAGACACAGAAAAGTCAACCAAGTCACACTGCAAATCGGGCTTGTCACTGGGTGCTTCCTGGAGTCCGAGCCAATCAAGTCGACCAAATTCTGGACGCCGACTCCGGATCATTATCGAGGAGACACTTCCATTCTAGTCTGCTCTGAGTAATAGCCCCACTTAATGTAATCAATCCGACAACGGTCATTGGTCAAAGCTGCTCGGTTTCTTTTGCTTGCGTCTGTTCGTCCATGTGAAAAAAAAAATTGCCCCAGGCCGCAAACACAGCCAAGGCAAAGCAAGGGCAAGAAAAATTTACAGTGAATCCATCCAGCTTCAGCCACTAATAACGCCGAACGTCCCCTGAAAAACCCGCAAACACCCGCTTATTCTTAACCAAGTTGCCATCCACCACCTCGTACCTTTCTTTCATATCTTGCTTCTACATCAGACACGACCGACCAAGCTTTAGATTTATAGATTTGGATTTAATTTTTCTTCGCTTCGTTATTTCATCTTTCCGATTTAATTTTTAACTCTTCTCTCATTCCCACCCCATTCCTCCTTTACGAACCGGAAACGCGAAACGAACCTACCAGCACACCACCCGAACTAAGTTTGCGTTGCCGAGAAAAAAAAAAATCAGAAGCAGTCACAAAACGCCTCTCCATTCCTCCGAGAGCTGTCTGTTTATCGACTTCCTTCTAACCACCACCACTTTCTCTCTCCTCCTCCTCTCCTCCATTTTCTGGAGCAATTAAAGGATCGAGCTGTTCTTAATTGAATAAAGCTCGCATCGTCACGGACCGCACACATCCTCCACAATGAAGGTCTTCTCCAACGCAGTCACGTTTGACTACTCGTGGGAAGAGGTATCGTCAGCAAACTGGCAAAAATATGGCCCCTGGAACAACAAGTCCGAACATGTCATCGCCGTAGACACCATCTCTCGCCAAGTCGACCCTGCCACCGGCATCCTCCGCACCGAACGCCTCATCACCTGCAAGCAGTCCGCCCCTGACTGGCTCAAGACCATCATCGGCAGCAACATGGACCACAGCTGGGTATACGAGGCCAGCTATGTCGACCCGGCCAATCGAACCGTCACCATGGTGAGCCAAAATTTGACTTGGAGCAACCTCGTCAACGTCCAAGAAGAGGTCACATATACGCCCTTTGGCGACCACCAGACCCAGTTCATGCAGAGCGCCAGAATCACCGCCCTCTGCGGCGGCTGGCAGCGCATCAAGAACAAGATCGAGGATACTCTGGTCACGAGGTTCAAGGAGAATGCAGTCAAGGGCAAGGAGGGTTTCGAGCGTGTCCTCGAGATGAGCCGAGTCGTCTTTGCTGAAGAGCGAGAACGTCAAATGCAACAAAAGATGATTGCATAAGCTGCCTCGTTCAATAGTTCACCAACTCCAAGGATGGCCCCATACATTGGCGATTCCACACATCCTGGATTACGAATTCCCTCCTGTTTTATCCTCTTCACCACAGCATCTCCTCCACCTAAAGTCCATGGGCTATGCCCCTCCTCATACATAAATGGCGCAAAACCGCAGGGCTCTTCTTTTTAACGGCGTACACAAAAGCAAATCATTTTGATTTATCTTGATTTCATCGGCGAGCATTTGGCGGCTTCGATACCTTTTTTTTTATTTTATTACATTTTGATTTTCCTGTTCTGTATTTTTCAAGGCAAGGCGTTGCACGGCGGCATAGAACTTTAGACTCGACAAAAAAAAGTACCACACGCTACTCTAACCACCTCGAAACAAACGAGGCAGAAGATTTGGGAGAGCTGTTTTTTGGTTTTTGGTTTTTGAAGTTATTATTTTTTCCCATACTTCCCCCCCCCCCTACGCAGCATATTTCAATGAATACGCGTTACAGAGGGATATCTCATAGAGACAGAGGCGAAAGGGACAAACTGGGGCTTTTGCTTCATTATGCTTCTCATAGAGGCGCAACTGTCACTTTACACGAATACACTCATTATATGAGATATACACATATATGCTTAGTTTCAACCTGTGACTACATTATACTGTTTGTAGACAGAAGGTGACATGCCCACGACATGAACGACGCATCACTCAAATGGGCGGATTCATTGTGTAAAAGTACAAAATGGTATATCATAATTACTGCGTCAACTACATACTCATAAAATGAATGATATGTGCATCCCAACCCATAATGGAAAATAAGTAACAGCGAAATACTGCACGTCTCCAGCTTCTGTTTTAGAACAGCCACGAGACATAGCGGTGGTAGAACTTGCGAGCTCCTGTGCTCTGGATGCGATCCAGCTTCAACTTCTCCAAGTATTCCTGCTCTTCGTTGTCAATCAGCGACTTGCCGGTGTAGAAGTCGGCCTCATGGGGCTTGACGCCACGGCTCTTAGTGATAAGCATGTGGCCGAAGAGCAAAATGATGTATACAGGGATGCCAATGTAGCCAGTAATAAAATCGACCTTCTGGAACTTGACACCATCTTGCTCGATGAAGGCAGAGAAGTTCTTGGTGAGGCAGATGAGGATACAGAAAAATAGGGCGACCATGGTGCCGATCTTGCCAACGGGGGAGACGTAGGGCATGGCGCTATCGGGCATATCTTGAGCCTTGCGCGCCCTCAGGAAAAAGATGTGGGTGACAAGGATGGAGATCCAGGTCATCAAGCCAAAGATGGTGGTAAGGTTGACAAAGTATCCGAAAACCTTCTTGGAATCGTTGGACACGTTCATGAAAGCCAGGCAGGCGAAAAGGGTCGCCAGCATCAGCGCAGGGTATGGGACACCGCGGCTGTCCGTTCGTCGGAAGATAGCAGGGGCAGATTCATCGGAGGCAAGGCCGTACAGAGTACGGCTGGCAATGTACAGATCTGAGTTAGAGGCCGAGAAGACGAAGACGAGAATGCAAGCGTTGATGAGACTGGGGAGAACCTTGATGCCAGCAAGGGTCGCAGCCACAACGAAGGGACTAGCCGCGGCGGTGGCACCATCCTTGGATGCGCTCTTGTTTGCGAATGTGAGTTCCTTGGCATCCCATGGGACAATCATTCCGACTAGCAGAACACTCAGGCAGTAGAAAACCAGAATACGGTAAAATGTGAGCTTGATGGCCTTGGGGATCGAGCGACGAGGGTTCTGGGCCTCACCAGCGGTGACACCGACGAGTTCAGTTCCCAAGTAGGCGAAAGTGGCATTGACCATAACAGACCAGAATCCCAAGAATTTGCCAGTGGCGCCAGTGTGGTAGAGCGCCTTGAATGCTCCGGGGTTGTTCCAGTAGCGGAAGCCTGGGGCGTCACCGCTGGGACCTCCTCCGCAGGCGATGATGAGACTGAAGAGGATAATGCCAATGATGATGATGACCTTGAATGAAGAAAGCCAAAATTCCAATTCACCAAAGAACTTGATACCACCAAAGTAGTTGATGCAGAAGATGATGACGAGGAAAATGGCAATGAAGACTCCAGGGTTAAGTGTTTCGCGAGGAATCCAATATTGAATGACCAGGGCAGCCGCCGTCAGTTGGTTCGGTGTGATGACGAGATACTTGAAAAGATAACTAGCGAAAGTGGTCAGTTAACTGGTTCGTGGTGGGAGACACAAGATAAGATGTTAGACTTACGACCAGCCGAGAGCAAAGCCAAGAGAAGGGTGGCAGTAGCGCGTAGCATATCCAGTGAAACCAGCGCTCAGCGGCAACCAAGCAGCCATTTCACCAAGGGCGGCCATGACGCAGAAAACCAGTGCACCAACAAAGGTGTATGAGATGAAAAGAGAACCAGGGCCAGCTTGGGCGAGAGCCTTGCCAGTGCCGACAATGAGACCAGTTCCGAGAGCACCACCGATGGCAATCATGCTAATGTGACGAGCCTTGAGTCCTCTGTGCAGCATGGTATCCTCCGAAGTCTCGAGACCTCGAATGCGGGTAGGCACTTGTTCATGGCCTTCGACTCGAGTGTCATAGGCACCCTCCTTGCCATTGAAGTTGACTTCCTTGTCGCTCATGTTGACGACTTTGGGGCTTTCCCTCGTAATAGGTGTGTAAATGTGTCTTCTTGTTGCTCCTGTGATGTGTATCGATGTCCTGCGGTATATGGTGTAAGTGAAGGGGATGGAAGGAGAGGGGAAATAGAAGGAGAGCACGCGACGGCGAAGCAGTAAAGGGCCGGGGCTGACTCGCTTTTGTATTACAACTGCCTATCCCTCAGCCTCACAATACTCATCTATATCTAATGGAGGGTGGACGCAATGGGGGAATTGGGGAAATTTCTCGTGGGCTAGTCCAGGACTGGTCCGCTTCCGTGTCAGTCAGACAAACCATCCATACCCACCTACGGAGTATCAAATACAAACAAGGGCAACACTACGCAGCGCCACTTTCTAGCCCAAGGCCGCTAAAGATGCGCTGCCCCGCAAGGAACTCGTGCTTGTTCCCCAATGCCCAGCCTGTGGACAGACAACAAAAATTCCGCTCTCTGCAATGGGACGGACGGGGGCAGTGCAGCGCTTTGAGAAGAAGGGCAGCTGATCGTTATCGCCTACGCTTTTCTTTGAGTTCTTTTCTGTCCCGAGACGCATGCAAAGAGCTATGACCTCGTGGCGCAAATACATTGAGTGTCACAGAATGGAGAACAGAAGTATTGACGGGCAACAATCTTACCCTTGTACATGTTATTTTTTGCTAAAGTCGTGCCCCGTAAAAAAAAAAACAAGCTCAGAAGGTAGCTTATTTGCTAGAATGTAGATCACCTTGCACCGTTGAGCCCATTGTGTGGTAGAGTAGCACTGTAATTATCCCATGCAGGCAGCGTACTACAGGGGGCCCAGGCTCTGAACGCATGCAGTTACCCCGCCCATTATTCGCAGTAGACCAAGGAGAAAAACTCTGTTTGCGGAGAAGGACCCGGGTGAGACACACCAGAGGTCAGCTCATGGCGGCTGGTCCCTAAACAGAAGTAAGACACACTGGCACACTTGCCCATCTTGCGGCTGCGTTCAACCTTGCACCAATGCAGATGCAGACACCGAAATGGCTTTTTATTTGGCTGCCAGAGAGTTAGCCAGAGTGAGGCGGACGGCATCTGGGGGGGACGAGGGCGTGAGTGATTCTAAAAGGAAAATTGGAGTTCCCCCAGGACCACCAGGCTCCTTTCCTACCAGGCAAGCAGGTTGTTGACTGCGTTGGTTGCTTTCCCATCTGCGGCCCAGAATCCAGGCCCCTCCACCCATCTCAACCGCCAAGCCTCATTTAGCATGCGCGACTCGTTCTAATGGAGAGGCTTACAGTGCAGGGAATGTCAATCACCCCAGGTTGCCAAGAGCCAGCTTCTGGAAGGCGCGCGTTCAGTTTCTTGTTTTGAGGGTGTTCCTTGCACGCCGCAATGTACCATCCCCAACGCTGATCCCCGGTTTCCCCAGAATGTCGCCGTTACGTTCCGACCGCCCTCCACTGCCAGTCGACCTTTTAAGCGAGAAGAACCAGAGCGAAAAGAAATGCAATGGTAGCATTGGCTGTCAACAATGCCCTCCAAACTATGCGCTTCAAAATACAGAGCCGAAAGTACCCTAGTTGCTCCAATAGTGTGGCGGCAAGGCACTCGTCGGCTTTGAAGGCACACCCGTATCTCTAAAGGTGGGTAGCAGCGGAACCACACCTTATCTGGTGCCCATAGATGGTACCCGTGAAAATAACAGGTCGCGCTCCGCTTGGTACCGATTCACCTATCTCCTCTATCTTTCGTTAAAAAGATATGGTGAAGAGGGGGTCCCATAAGAGACAATGCTCCTGTTCCTTTCTTTATTTTTCTCCATATTTAAAAGCATAAATCGCTATCGAAAAATCCATGCTCCTAGTAGAAAAAGCCGGAATGGACACCCCGAGTCAGCCAGCCGGCGTTGCCAGAAGCCTAATCTGAACCTTGAAGGCTATTCCACTGTGGCGTCTTACGGCTAATGAGCGAGTGTACTGGTGGCGACCTCTTGTCGGTCGAGCCCGAGATATGCATAATTTCGCAACCTGGACTCAGACAACGTCCATGGTTTTGCACTGGGTTCACTGAAGCGAATCATACTTCTATTCATGATGGAAACAGTGTCACTGAAGTTGGTGTGATGTTAAACTTTTGGTTCCTAGATGGTGGCTGCCTCCAAGCATCTTGGCAGATTCGGGCCAAGCGAGGCGTTTCCTTTCAACTTTTGATGATATCGCCAAAGCCGTCATCCGAGCTACAACACACATCATACATCAGTGAGCAATGATATTTACATATGCAGGTTCTGTGCCTTTGTGCCAATGTTACATGAACCTATGAGCTGATCTAGCGCTATCGGTCGCGAATCGGGGCCGCGGTACATCTCAGCATCGTTCCACCATTCAAGCCAGATGGCTACGCCCTTCAATCTACATGGTTTCATTCAGCTCCCGGAACTGTACCTTACTGTATTCAATAACATCCAACCACCTATCAGCTGAAATTCCACCCCAGCGAGGCTATCGTCATCCCATGTGCAATACATGTCATGCCCTTGCTTCCTCCGCCTGATATTCTTGAGGCGATGACCCAAATCTAATGCGTGCAGTTATACCGCCAATCGATTAAACCTGAAGTTACTGTATGGATCCAAGCATGACTCAGAATTGCCTCAAGTTGGTAGTCCTGGCTAGCCTGGCTCCTGCACATCATATAGGTCGAAGGCGACAGGGGCAGCGTTGAAGGTGCATGGTAAGTGGTTCCCTCAACTGTCCAATGTAATATCAAAGTAAACAGCAGAACTCTTTATCAGTGTGCAGTCCGCTTTGCAGCTTCGCCACCAACAAGCGTTATGCCTGAGGAGTTGGCAACCAGAAGGTCTGGTTCAAGAGCGACGGATGCTAAACGTCTTCGACTCGCTTCAAAGCTCCTTTCAGACTTCTGCATTTCCATAGATTTAGAATCTTCTCAAGATTCGGTTGTTCCATTTCGTCGTTTGTAAAATCTGCTCGACATTCCAATCGCCAAGCTTTCAAGCTATGGCTGGCTGAGGATTGTTTCCAACAGTCTTGTACAGATCCCTCAACTCAAATTCTTCATGACCACCTTCTGGGATTTCTCCCACAACTCGACCTGGTTGGCCAGCCACGACAGAAAAGCTCGGAATGACTGCAAAAGGGGGGATAATAGTACCGTCCAGCACTTTGACGTAATCCTTGAGAATGGCAAATTCGCCAACTGTGCAGCCGCTGCCAATAGACACATGGCTGCCCACGCTAGCTGCTTGGATAATGCTGCTGTGCCCTATGAATACATGGTCCCCTAATCGGAGTGGCATGTACGTAAACGCGCCCTTGTACTGTCGGCCGGGGGGTCGGAGCAGGACTCCGCGAGAGAGGAAGCAGTATCGGCCGATCGCGACGGCGGTGTTGCTTGACGATCCTGACGATGAAGATGATGGCGCAGTTCTTACGAGATCACCACGGATCATTACTTCTGGTTGAATGACCGTCTTGCCTCCGAGAACGATGTTTTGGGTTCCGACGAGGATCGCTTTGCGGGCTACTTTGTTGCCCGTGTCCTGGTGCAAAAGGGGTGCTTGGTTAGTCGAGCCCAGCGAAACTTTTAGTAAACACGCGATTTGGACTCACTGTCTCGATGTAGTCTCCCTTGGCTGGCCGGCGCGACATTTTGACGAACTGCAGCTGGGCTGTGGCAAGTGATAGCTGGAGCTACGTTTGGCGGTGGGGAGAATTTAGAGTGGAAGGTCAAGAAAGCTACCTGGCAAGGGTGGCTAATATGGGCCGTGAACGAATCCAACTACAGAAACTTACGAATAAATCTGGCATGATTCAGTTATGCATATTTGTAAACTATAGAAATATCAGAATACAGTCCATATTAAATTGACTTAAAAATTGACTATGTTCGCTGCTATACCGAGCTCTGGTCGCCGAGTTGAACAGAAGTCATGATATCCTCCCACCGACAGTCATCTAACATGTACTTTTCCATTTGGTCGCCCCCGACCATTCTGTTTTGGAATTGTTCATCATCTGTATTCGAGCTTTCCTCTTGTTTACTGAGGGTATATTCCTCATACCATCTTTTCATCCAGCCAAACTTCATCTGTATCTTGTCAATGATTACATCACCGCTGTTGACAAGCCAGCCTTGTCTCGCAAAATGGTTGGCATGCTCGAGCTTGTACTTGCAGCGGTCCAACACGGAACAGAACCTCATATCTTCATCCATGAATTCATCGCTCCAACACTGGTAGTCCAAGAGGCACAGTCTGGACATGATGAGGAGTGCATGTGCCAATTGACCCCAAAGAGAGTATGGCAAAACAAGGAAAGCTTCGCCAGGAAATTTGAAGAAAGCCTTAAAGAAAGCCTTGAGATGAACAGAACAAGCAAGCAGAGCATTGAGCCGCTCGCCACTGCTGGTATCCACCCAAGGGCTCTCATAAAGACCGACCTCGTACAAGAAAATACGTGCAGTATGTAAGTGCATCAGAAGGAAGTCTGCCTAGTATTAGTGGCGCGTATCCAATATTTGGGAAATGTTATTGGGACAAGAAACGTACCATGTTTCTGTAGAATTTCTGGTAGTGAATTTTCATAGTCTTTTAAGCTTCTGTCAAGCATTTTCAAGTGCATAAGAAAAGGCGTCCCGAAGCTGCGAGGCCGATGGGGTTCGTCGTACGGCACAATCTGGGTAATGTCTTGAACGATTCTCTGTAATCGAACGAGCTCTGCGAGAAGCAAGTCTCCATGCTGTTCTTCATCCGACAGTAAGATTTGAAGCTGCTCTTCCATATGATTGGTATAGGCCAAGGCGTCTATTTTGCGATATACGGTAGAACCTCTGGGGGACTGTCAGAAAAGGGCGGGACATATGGATGCTGGGATTGTACTCACGTAGAAGACAAGTAATAACATGCTAGTAGTGCCCGACGTTCCTCGTTCGTAAAAACTCTGACCTCTGTAGAAAAGCCGTAGCTTGAGCGCGCGCCGTCAAAGACTGATTTCCGTCTATCATTGGCGTGGGTGGGTTTGTTTAGTTCCAAATCACCGACCATGGCAATCGCTAGCTGCAGAAGAATCGTTATTTGAGTATTGCGTGGCATGTGGCACTGATACCTTCCAGAACCAGGTTAGCATACAACGCGGAAACAGTGAGAATACAAAATCTTTCCTACCATGCAATATGAACGAGCAGAGCTTGTAAGATATCAAGACTCTTTTCTCCATCGATGAGAATGGCCTTACTAAGTGTTGTGATAAAGTCTACAGAACGGCGCCTCTGAATATCCCGGTTCTTGTGTGCTGCCGCAGTGATCACAGCTTTCAGTAAGCATGGCCTGTTCCGTCGTAGAGTTTGAACAGACTGCCGTGGAATGACAACGAACGGGAATGCACCCCCCATCTTGTCCTCGTAGGCGTCCAGTAAGGGTATCGTATCTTCGTCGGAAGGCCAAAGCGAACCATCCTCGACTTGGGCTATCACTGGCGTTGAATGTGGTGACGGAGGGTCTGCTGCAGTTGGTCCAAAGCTAGCACCTCCACTCTGCACAATGACTGGCGGGATGCTTCTTGTCGGTCGAGCTGGAGGCCGTCTCTTCGACACCGCCGATGGCTTGATTCTACTTTCAGCATCTACCAAAGAGCTCGATAGCTGTGGTCGACCCTGCTGTTCCAGCCGCTGAAGTATGGCTTCAACTTTCTGCTCTAGCTTTCCGAAACGCCTGCGAATATTTCGTCAGCATTGCACAAGGTGAGTAGCGGTTAAGGAAGACCTACGTCCGGGGCAATGGACCGGCCTTGGCAGCTACTCTCTGTGGTGTACATGGTTTCTTCAACCGCAGGCATCTATTCCTTCTGTCAGACAATTGCGCATTGATACTAAGTATTGATGAATACAATACGCACCTGTCGCACGGGCTCTCCACTGCTGTACGTTGAGTCGTTAGGCAGCGGACTTTTGCTTGTGCACATTGGCTGCATGCTGTAATGTTTCGGGCATTTGTCACTTTTTCCATGATTTGCAACGAAATATGATATGGCAAAAAGTGTTACTAGATACCTATCGTTGTGTCGAATAGGCTTAAGCTAGAAGAGCAAGAGGCTACGGAAGAGACCTTTGGGCTGAGTAATCGGATATTTCGGACACGGGAGCGGAGCAAGGTGGAATGAATTGCCTTTGTGAAATCTGTCCGAAAATCTGTCTATCTGACAGAGGAAGTCAATTGGTCAACAATTGTTAGGCGGCTGTGCAGATGACCAATGGATGGCATCTCAATATATTCAAAACGCTTAAATAGACGCTCAACGGATTGCCCAAGAACTGGCTGGTGCACTGTTTCTGCGATCCTATCTCGCTACATCCCTTCCAGTCCGTGCGCCCAACAGCTCGTTTCGAAAATCCTTTCAACTGCACACTGAATATTGTGTATATCCGCTGATTTTCGAAACGAAACAGATTATCGAAAAACGGTCGGCATTATCTATTTATGAAACACATCCCGATGTCCAAGCTTCGGTGATGCTCCGTATCAGCCACCATAGTGTCCTCACCTCTCCAACTCAACGCAATAGAAACCTTGTCGGTAATATTCCGTTGCAGCTGCGACAAGCTTAATTACCGACTGACTACGCTTGCACCTTTGAAACGCAGTAGCGTTTTATTCTAATGCATTCTATCTGTCGCACAGAACCCTACACATGCTGACTGTGATAATGAGCTTTTACAGCTAGTCGTCGCTGGAAGCTGGTTAGCCATAAGACGACCAATGCAAGCCACGAAGCCGCCCACACGTTTCAGGGTTAATACAACCCTCGCAAACAAGTGCACTTGCAATTTCGCCTGCAGTCGGTTGGGCACTGCTTCCAGAGGTGGCTGCCGAGAAAATGTCTAAGATTTCGAGACGCACATGCAGGGGTAGATAATCAGTTCATTGTCATCAGCAGTCCAGCCACCCATGACAGTCATTGCAAAGCTTCCAGAAGCAGCTTCCGTCCGACAACCGGAAATGCGGCAACGAATTCCCTGTCAGTGATCATGGGCGAAATCTTCCCAATCTTGGCACTGGCTGGACACCAGCCAGTGAGAGCCAACCGTTGGGGTGGGGAAGATGGTCTGCTGCATTGTTGCTATTCTTGGCCCAGGCTACAGTGCCTGTAGAGCTCTGTGAGCCAACGATTTTTGACGTGTGGGTTCCTTCAAGGCGCGACGGTGAAAGCGCCTCATGCCGCCATGTAACGGTACTGGCAAATAATCAGCACTTGACCATGTCGTGCAGCTGAACTTGGGAGCATGGCAAATGCATTTGTGTAGCAGATCCGGTCCCTGCACCCGAGTCTGTGCGGGTCAAGTTTGCAACTTGTAAACTGACACGTTTTGACACGTTTTGTGACAGTTGCAATCGTGATTGGACTTGTACAGAATGGGCAGTGATTCGCTTGTGTTTCCCGGTCGAAAGCAGAAAACGCGGTGCCCTAACGACCAAGAGCAGTCACCTCGCGACCATCATGTCGGGGATTGCCCATAAATTGCGAACGTCACATGCCGGATATCCGTCCATTGGGAGCATTCTGTCAAACAATCATGTGCTTGGCAGTCGGCCGCTCAAGTTGCAACCAGCGCTTCCACGGTCCTTCATAATCCACATTGCAGCGGGCTTATTACTTGGCTGATATGATATGATACTGGGAGCTAATTCTGGGATACTCGCAGGCGAGGTTTTGCTCCCCGCTTCTGCCGGAGAGTTTCAGTGGCATGCTGCTGAAAGCCCCAGTGTCCAGTTTGACTGCGCCTGATGTTATTATGGATGGGGTCAACGAGGGGGAGAGAATGTGGCTGAACTAGTAACAGCGCTTGATATGCATGCTCACGGACACTCTTACCCTCTTCTGACAAAACCCTGGACAGGTTGGTGGGCACAAATGGGCAACGATTACCAGCCAGCCCAGTTCAGTACACAGTGAACGAACGTGAGCGGGCTGGTGACTGGTGAGGCTGCTCGGCCTCCTGCGCTGGAATCCTTCGCAGCATTGCCAATTTCCGCCACTCTGAACCAGAAGGCCAGTCGACCCCGGCGCAACAAGAATATAAGTTGGCCCAATGCCCGCAGTCTTTGAGGCCATTCCTGGTCGATCAGCAACAACCTTGTGCTTCGCCTCACCACCTTACTCACCTCAATCGAGCGTTCTCTTCATCCTGTGATATTTTCCAGTTCTCCAAACGTTGGACGATTCCTCATTTTTGGCTTACTGCCCACCAGCCTCCTGCCCACCAGCCTCGCTCAGCCACTGTTGCACTTACTGAGCACCCTCAACCTCCCCGACACCTCTCTCTAAGCGCCCAGGCGGGTCCGTCGACCCCCCTCCCACCATAGCACCACCCAAGTTTTATTGACTGCATCCCTGCAGGACCTGTTCTATTCTTGTCGCCAGTGGCTGCAGCTTTCTCTGGGCCCGTACCCCTCGCAAGATCTATAAGTTGATCCTCATCTCAGACAACTTTTTTTTCGGTTCTTGACATTCACACCCATCCAACACATCATTTCCCGATTTGATTTGACATCTTCTTTTGACAAACACGCATCTCAATTTTCACGATGCTTGCCAAATCATTCTTGCTCTTGGCCTCTGTTGCCTCTGTCCTGTCCAACCCAGTCCCCGGCAGGTCAGGATGCCCAGCTCCTCATGCCACGCTGCCCAAGACTGGAAGCGGTAAGTCTTTCCAATTTGCATTTTGACCTGACGGACATGCTTTTAAATTACATTGGCTAATTTTGTTTCACTCTGCAGGCCAAGATTTGCCCGATCCTCCTGCTGGCACTGAGCTCAAGTACATCGCTCTTGGCTTCGGCATTCAGAACTACACTTGCGCCGAAGTTGGTGGAGAGGCCACTGCCACTGGTGCTCTCGCCATGCTCTACGATATCACAAATCTCTACCCCAGCAACCGATGGGGTTCTCTCAGCAACGAGCAATTCCAAGCTCTCCCTGCCAAAGCTCTCCATAGCCACCAAGTTCCTCTCAACTTTGACACCTCATCTTCCGAGGGCCGCGTCGATCCCAGCTTTCCTGGTGCCTCCAAAACCAACCCTTTCACTCCCGATGCTCCTCTCAGGCTGGACGACATGCGCCCTATTCCCTTCCTCGGTCACCACTTCTTCGACTCCAAGGGTGTCCCCACTTTCAACCTTGCCAACGGCTCCGTGAACTTGCCCTGCAAGAAGCTGGGCGCTGTTCCTGCTCCTTCTGCTGCGGATGCTGGCCCTGATGGTACCGGTGCCGTTGCTTGGCTGTACCTTGGTGATGTCGGTGGTGCCATTGGCGCCAAGTACGTCTACCGTGTGCTCACTGCTGGTGGCAACAGCCACGGCTGCTCCAAGGGAACTGGTGGTGACAGCACCAGCTACACAGCCACCTACTGGTTCTACAACTAAAATCATATATGGTGGTCATTTATATACTTGGATGGTTGATTCGTCTCGATTTGCGAGTTCTTTGGTGTTTTTTGTTGATCCTTTCTTTCACACAGTGTACATATCTTTTGTTTTTTCTTTTCAGACGGAACTGTACATAGCAAACAGGGCTCTTTCTGGGATGGATGGCGCAATAGGGCTGCCTCGAAAGAATTAGTATTCCTTATTTAGAATAACGTTTTATGATGAATGAGCATACAATGCATTCTTTTCATACTCAAGTGTCTTCTCATCTATTATATTATACTCATATGAGCAGCCGCAAAAAGCGCAATGCCAATCAAGAAAACAACCCCATGTCCAGTTTCGATTACAAAGCAGCAATCTTGGAAATTCACATTGCTTTAATCATACCACACAAGGCAAAATTCCCCATGCTGTGCCAAGAGCCCCTTCCCAGACCATGTGGACATGAGACCTACCTGGCCGCTTAAACTGGCCGGCGGCTACGGGTCAATCAGCCGTGTGCAGAACGAACCTCGACCGGTCTTGCAATGACACGTCCCACGAGGGAGGGGAAAGTGGAAAGAGGCGTGCATGACAGCTGCAGCAGATGCCGATGTAGCCTGCCATGATTGCTATTTATAGACATATTGTAGCAGCTAACAAGACAAGGGTTGCAGAACTATGCTGTTGGCCACGCTGGTGAAAGTAATTATGATATTCATGCAATACGACGAGGCAGACACAGCCGATGCTATGCAGCGGAAGTTGTTTTTCTCATTGTCTTCATTCCTTGCTTGTTTTCTATTTCCAACAAATCTGACGCCTAAAAAGCTTTACCGTGACAAAAATAATGTGAGAAATTCAATTAACTGGCCCTCCCTGCATGCAACATGAAACAGCATGTAGTCTATCTGCGTGACGCATCTAGTCCAGCTTGTAGGTCTTGTTCCAGACCCATGCTGCCATGACCATTGTATTCCTGGGGACGAGGGTCCTCCGCAGTCCATTGCTGATGCTGGCCAGCCTGGGGAATTGGAACCTGACCAGGAGCACCAGGTTGCTGTGCATGGGCACCTAGGCCGCTACCGGGAACAGTTCGAACTTGCTGGCGGAAACGTGAAACCTCGTCCAGAATTAGACGGCGCATCTCAGGGACCTCTTCGATAACTTCAAAATCGAAATTGAAATGCGTGGGGCAGTCGGGCTCATCAGAAGCGTCGTGCCAGATTTGGAGATATGGGTGCTCGAGAGCTTGCTCCACACTGATGCGAGACGAAGGATCAAAAGCCAGCAGCTTGTCTAGCAAGTCAAGGGCATCGGGGTTGGCATTGGGGAAGAGACTTGGGAAAGACTTCTTTGGCATAAAAGGCAGGTTGCGGACGTATTCCTGGGCACGAGGTGAACCAATGCGAGATAGAGTCTCCTCATTGGGCGTACCAAGAATGTGAAGAATCTGGTTGAGCTGGTCAACATAGTCACGGCCCTTGAAGAAAGGTCGTCCACCAAGAAGTTCAGCGAGAATGCACCCGACAGACCACACGTCAACTGTGGTGAGAGTTAGCATCGAAAAATAGGACTACGAAAGGCAACAGGAGAACGTACTGGCTTTGGTGTAGCTCTGGAAACTCAGCATAATTTCAGGGGCTCTGTACCATCGAGTGGCGACGTATTCTGTCATGTATCCGGCATTCTCCTCGGGATCGACTGAGAAACCTCTGGCAAGGCCAAAGTCGCAAATCTTGAGTTCGCAGTCGGCGTTGACAAGCAGGTTACCAGGTTTCAAGTCTCGGTGAAGGACGTTGGCAGAGTGAATGTATTTGAGACCGCAAAGAATCTGGTAAATAAAGGACTGGAAGTGAGCATCGGTCAAAGGCTGACCAGACCGGATAATAGCAGCCAGGTCGGCTTCCATCAACTCTGTGGGGGGAGGTTAGTTGACCGCTTTAAATCTGGCTAAAGCCGCCGAAATGACTAACCTTCATATAGGTAGGTTTCGTTGAAGTTATCCGGTCGGGGGATATCCATGTCGAACAAGCAAGTAATCTGTGGTGACGCTCGTTAGAAATGCCCATCGCTGTGATAGCAGGGAAAGTCGCAGAACAAGGCTTGCTTACGTTGCGATGGCCGCGGAAGTGCTGGAGCAGCTTGATTTCGCGCAGTGCGCGCTTGGCAAGAATCTTCTTGCTGAAGACATTGGTAACTTTCTTAATGGCGACTCCTTCGTTGCTTTGGTTATTGACGGCAGCGCTGCGCAAGGAAAATCATCAATACGAAGCTCTGCTGACAGCTTCCGAGACGCGGGGTAATGGTTGTGTCGCGAGCCAACAGCGTAGAAGCTGAGGCGGCGCCTAACCGAATAGGCAGATAAATTGACTTACCAAACGATGCCGTAGGCTCCCTGGCCAAGCTCTTTGGTCACAGTGTATCGCTCATCGACGACAAAGTCCTGGTTGAACACCTTGAAGACTTTGCGGCCCTGGAGGTCGGCCATGGTGGAGAGGGGTAACGTGGAAGCTGTGAGAGATAACGGGCGGGCGTCGCAACCAGTGTGCGATCAACTTGTCTCTTGGGGACAAAAAAGAGTCAGACAAACAAAACCCGAGGCTTCAAGATGATCCAAAAGCTTTTGTCCAAACAGGCGAAAAAGAACAAGCGAAACGACAAACAAAATGCCTCAGCTTCAGCCGTAGTGTTGATAGCAGAAGTGAAGAGAGGAAAGGAGCTGCGAGAAGGAGGATCGTCGAGAAATATAAAATACGATCCCAGATGTGGCGGCTACTCGAGCACCAGACACAGCACAAGCAGCGAGTGGATTACAGTGGGAGCCTTCTGTGTTTGAGTCCCCTGAAAGAGCCAGCCTTTGACCTGTGGTTGGTTGGCTGGTCCCTCCAATGGCCCGTTCGGAGCCCCAGGGCCTGTTCGGAATGCTGAGCTACAGGGCGGTTGCGGTCCTTGCAGAACCCACCAGGCACCTTCCCCTAGCCCATTAGGCACGGAGGGGTCGCTGTAATCACACCTTGTTGCTCGTTCCAATATTGGCACAAGTCACTTTCCTTTGTGCCTTCCTATTTTTATCTCAACTACCTGCCACTCTGGCTCTTGGTGCTCATCATTGCTCCTCACTAAGCTCGTTGCGCCGTAAAGCTGAGCCTTGCGGAAAGTCGCTCGAGGCTTTGCGCAATTTGGCATCAGTGACAAACCAGACAGAAATTACAGCACAGCCACTGACCATATCACAAGTAGCCAATTGTCCAGTAATAACAGGCTGCAGCCGCGCGCCAAACAGAGGGGAAATGAGCTCCCTGCAAATGACCAGAGCACATCACCAATGAAAAGCCCACGTTAGAACAGCCACTCAAGTGCTCCCCAGAAGACTCATAGAAAATGGTTTGCAGTTAATTGATTAATCCACCCCCTTGTTAGTACTGTACCGGTAATATCCTGCCTTCTTTATTATTCCATACATCTGCTACAGGCATTCGGGGCAGTATTGTATTCTTTGTGTCCTGTAAGCACAAGTCCCTTTGTCCAATTCCAGAAGGTGACAGTGTCAAAGAGGAGCCTACGACGGGCAGCATTTCCGTAAAGGCCAGCGATCATCAGGAACTTCTGGCGCAGTGTGGAGGCGAATGGTCAATGAACACTGGAAACGCAGACACGTTTCTTTCTTTGTCGCCGGCCAGACGACAGGCGAGGTCTCTTGGGTGGTTCCATGCAATTGATCTCTTTGTTCTAATTCTCTTGTTCTCTTTCTCCCTCCCCTTCTCCTATCAGTTTCTCTATTTCTCGCGCCAGCCGAGCTGCCATTTTACGACCACCTTCCACGCTCGGCTCAACCCTCTCGACATAATCCTCAGCGCTCTTGCCGTCCATCGTCTCAAAGAGCGCAAATGGAATAACCATCACTCCCGGAATCTGGATTTCCTGTGTCCCAAGCTCATACATCTTTCGTATTGCGGTCTGTAATCTTCCTGGAGAGCGATTATATCCAAGGGCTCTCAGAGGGACATCTGCCCAGCTTTTCTGTTTTGCAGCTTGGCTCTCTAGAGGAAAGTAAATCATACAAACGATGACCGCGCGCGGTTTATTCTTGTTCACCAGCTTGGTAATATACTCCTCCACTCTGGTTTTGAACAAGTTGCGAAAATACCGAAGCCCCCATGCCGTTCCGTTTTGTATAGACGATAGCGGAGTAAGCCAAGCAAGAAGCAGCATCTGTAGTACCGTCCATGGAGTTGGCTTCATAGCAATGTCGTTGGAGCCGACCGACACGATAATGATGTCCTTGGATTCGATATGGTCTCTGATGAATTGATCCTGATCCAAAAGTTTCCCGTTGTGGCGCTCACGTAATAGCGAAGCTTCCACAGCCGTGTTCAATGCTGTAGCCCTCTGTCCTAAGAAGTGATTGAGCCAGAAAGCGATATCCGGGCGCGGACGGGGTCTGTTCAGTGTGTCTCTGTATATCTGCGGGATAGAGATGGACGGTTCATCTCCTGCAGAAGAATGCCACGATACCCAGAACTTGTTGTCGAGCGAAGAGTCGCCCGCAAGATACACAATCGGCGCATCTGGTCTCGTCGCCACAGTTGTCTTGTGGAACGCTGTAATATCTGGGATAGTATGGCCCTTGTACTCGAAGTAGAACCTTGCTGCGTTTATTTTCCCTTCACTAATCATTCTGACTGTGCCAATGTGTAAACGACGAAGAAACAGATAGTGGAAGAAGCTTCCTCTGTCGATGGTTTCTTGTCTTTATTTTACACGGCTCAGCCACAGCCGAATTGAGCGAGCGACGTGTCCATCTAAACCCGTAAAGGTAGCTCAAGCGTATCCCTTCAACTAGCGATGTAGCAATGGTTTTCACTATTGAGGCAAGTTCCACGAGCTTTGAGGGCACAGTTCGCAGGTATCTGTAGTTGTTTGGTTTGGAAGTTGCCTGGATGAGCCACGATGCGGCGTATTTGCGGTGCCGTATACCCAGATTGGGCGGGCCATGATGCATGTATAGGCAGCTACATTTTAAGATTGCTCGTATAGTCATGCGTCGTTCCAAGTGTCTTGCATTTTCTATAGCTTAATATTATTCGTACCTTCCAGCTATCTAACAATATCCATGACTCATTACCCTTCTAGTAGTCTATACTGCGCAAGTAATCATAACACATCAATCATACTGGGTATCATTTTTCCACCACTTCCTTCAAGAAGTTGCGCGCAAATCTAGAGCACTGCTCGTACGCCTTCTCAAATCCGTCCCTTCCGCCATAGTAGGGGTCATTAACTATCTCCGCTTTGTCGGCGCCGCTGAACTCTCCAAATAGCATTACCTTAGCCTTGGACTCGGGGTTTCCTCGCTTCTGGCGTTGTAGGTCAGACAGGTTCGATCGGTCCATTGCGAAGACGTAGTCAAATTTGTCAAGATCGGTTGAGCGGAACTATTCAATCTCATCAGTATTGTTCCTTCATACAGTGTAGTGCACTAGATTCAGGTGCTTACTCTTCGTGCGGAGTGATCGTAGTCGTTGATGCCGTTCTTCTCGAGGGTAGTCATTGTTCGGTCGTCGGGAGGATCACCGGCGTGATAAGCAGCTAACCAGTATATTTAGCATATACCCTTTCATTCAAGTCACTGCGAAGGTATATTGAGCTCACCAGTTCCGCAGGAGTCTATCGTGCCAATCTTGCCCTTGTACTGGTCCTCCTTGGCAAGGTGCTGGAAGATGCCCTCAGCCATAGTACTGCGGCAGATATTGCCCAGGCAAACAAAGAGAACAGAAACTGGCTGTGAAGACATATCAGATAGTACGGCCAGTTTCAAGACAAATCTGACACGGCGAGTCAAACGTTCTAGCAAAAATAAGAAAGTTGTTGGTGCGAAAGTTTTGACGTGCGATCGTCAGACCCCTCTAAAATGCCCCGCGCTGCGGTGAGCTGGCTTATCCGCTAACCCACACTCTCCACTCGCTATTAGCCCACTAGAGCTCACTGTAGTCAGGAACGTCGACCACAAGTCTGTGATCAAAGCTTGCAGCCCAATTTATACGGTGCGCCATCATCTCATTACACAGCGACGCGCACGTCTACACACGGACACGAATTTCAATTTCGAATTCAACGTTTGTCAATATTGATGATAATTTTTAATACAAGAGAGGGGATGTCGCGCTTCCCGTAGGGCGACAGTACACATCATCCATCCTTCGCCGAAATAAAACTCCAATTCGTTACCATAGGAACAACAAATAACGCCGTCAAAAAAAGAGAGATAGTGAAGACAAAATTGCGCCTTGCTGAAAATAGAAGGTTGGGTAGTATACAGTTAGGAACATGTTACATGGCACATGAATCCAATTCGTCATAACAATGCTCGGGGTAGGTGAGTGGCAGCACTCGTGTCGCTGAAAAAGAAAGACAAAACATGTCGGAACCGACCAATTGTACAGTTTGGCTCGTCAAACAGAGAGTTGCTGCTTCTGGCGTTCACGTCGAATACTCTCCATTACGCCGACGAGGCCATTGTTGCGAATTCGCTCAAGAACTAGGCGCATCCCATCGCGGCTCTTGCCAAGCTGGGCCACAGTCTTGGTAGACGCCAGGTTCTCAATGCTGCGCTGGATGCCTTTGGTGCCCCATCCTCCAATGATGCCAGTAAACCATCCATCTTCATGGACCTGGCCAATTCTGCCTCGAATCTTCTCTCCCAGCCTAGACTTAAACTCGACCGACGTGACCACATCGGTCTCGGTTTTCGCGGATGCGCTCCGGCTGGGATCTGTGGGCATATCAAAGTCTTGTCGCTCCGTAACAGATAGGACACCTGTGAAATTGAGATTGCGACTCTCAGTCTTCATCCATCCTTCCTTAATATCGACGATGCTCGTCTCCAATATATAAGAAGCTTTCTCGCCCGACGCTCCGCCTGTGACGCTGTTCGGCAGCAGCTTAAAAATGGCCTTTGGCATTCGGCTCTTCTTGAGATGCAATCGGGTGGTGTGCAAGCGCTGCGTTACAGGATCGACATGGCTAGAGATCGTATCCGTGCTCATAACATGATTGGCGAAAGGATTGAGCTGAGCGGACGAATAGCGAAGGAAGTAGGCAAGGGTGACGGTCGGAAACGGATGCGAGTAGGTGTGAGCGGTGCTGTGGGTGAGAACCATTGTCACGAGCTCTTATTAAAGTCGTGGTTTTCAATTGGAGGTCGTGTAGTTGTTGAATGTGGTGATGCCCTCGGGAGCTGGTTGTCCGGATTTGTCGGAGAAGCTCATGGAAGCACGAGAGCAATCGACGCTAACAAACCGTCGCTTGCGAGGTGAAAGAAATAGACAAGTGATAATACAAAAAATACAATTGATTCGAAGATTGTTTACCTTGCGAATTTCCGAAAGAGAATATGTTTTAGAACAGGGCCGAATTGAGGAAGGATGGGGAAGCAGCAGACGTCCCAGGACCTCTGTGTGCGAGAAAGTCGAAGGATCGCTACGTGCTCCAGCAAGCGGCGAGGCGAACTTTTCTCCTGACGGGGGACTGCTGTGTTGCAAAGCTGTTGATTGGTTGGTATCAAAAGCGGGGAAATCCCAGTGTGGCAAGACACACGTGATAGCCTGTCAAGTTGGGACGGCCACCATGCGTCTGCTAAGGATTATATTAAGTTATTTGCTCAGCCATTTGCTATTAATTAATTTCTGTCCAGCCTTTTGTTTTGTTTTGTTGAAGTGCGTGTAAATTCAATCTATCGTGCAGCTATGATCGGAAATAGTCACGCCATCGTGGTGCAGAATGAACTGAGTTTGAACACACAGTGCTTTATGTATTATACAACAGTATTAGGTAAAGAGACGCAATGTGCTGAAGCTTGCCATGAATCTGACAGAAAATGCAATGTCCGCAATTATATCAAGAATTCCTCCTCCGTATAATGCTTGAGCACGACGTATCCTTCGTCATATCTCTGTTTATCAATTCTTGCAATAATAGCACCGTGGCTATGTCGAACGTTATGAATCCAGACTGGATATTTGCGCCAGTTTAACGTATTCAGTGAGCGGATCATCTCAAATTGATGCGGTGTCAAGGCGAGAGTCGGTTGCGTGGGTATCGACAAGCGTCTTTCTCGAACCATAGTATCACGCTCCTCCACGTTCATGGCAACATCGTCGTCGTCGTCATCTGCACCAAGGAACTCTTGTCCTTGTGCGCTGCTTAAAGCTTCATATGCATTTTCGACTTCACCGCGTAGCTCCTTGATGAGAAGGGGCACACGATATTCTTCGATGCTGACGCCAAGCTCTCCCTTTTCATGTAGCTTGATTCGGCTTGATGAGCGAACGTTCTGAATGACTGAGTTGACCAAGAATGCAGCCACGCCGATAGGTACAAATATAACCACTGCTGCCATGAATGGAATCTTTTTGATGTAGTGCCAGCAGGCTTTGCCAATGGATGCGTACGACGTGGTCGTCAATTTCGGGCGCTGCATGAATGGTGTCGCAGGATCTAAGAGAACCTTTCCGTACTTTTCTTCGTTCAGGAAGTTGGGGTTTAATTTGGTCAGTTTTCGGTAGGGATCGGTCTTCTGGATACAGGTGGTGTAGTAGACGGCGCTCCTGTCGTTGACGATATTGCTATACAACGTGTGGCGTTTGAATTTGCGCAGGCCCGACATGAATATAGACTTAGTATCCGCCATAACAGAAAGAAGAGGTCTATCAGTATCACGAAACTCGTCAATGGTGAACAGCTGCCTGCCAGACATGGACAAAGTCCTGGCGCCCACCACGTTCCAGATGTGGTTGTGCCACCCCTTTAGAGGCGTCCGTACACCAAGATGGGGAGAGGCAAATGTCGTGAAGTTCTATAGGAGCAATGTTAGTATCAAAAGGGAAGCACGCATGCTGGAGTGTTGGGTAGGCACGTACCATGCATTCCACCTGGTCAAGAACACCTTTAGCTTCAAGCAAACCCACAGCGTATCTGGACACCAGTCCTCCTAAGGAATATCCGATGATGCTCAGTTTTGTTATTTTTCCGCCTTTCTGAGTAATATTTTGGAGCTCTTCCTCAATTTCAGCGCATACACGCTCGCCACCGCGCTCGATGCCGTCATACGTGAAGCTTCCAGTGTTGCGCGTTGCAAGCAACAAGTACAGGTCATCAGCAGGGAACTGCTCACGAAGACATTTCGCGATATTCTTCATGTGAGTCGGATTTCCCCAAAGCTATATGCGACAAATTACAAATTAGTGTTGCGACACCACTGGTTCTGGGAGAGATGGTCTTACTCCATGTACAAGGACACACAGATGGCTTGCTTGGATATTTCCACCGGCTGCTTCCATTTTGATGGCAGAAAGAGCTCAGTGCTGGGTAGGGGGGAAAAATCACGTCTCTCAAATGCGGCGGAGAATGAGGTGATGTGACGGGTGTGGTAAGTTTTAAAGCAGTGATTGCGGACTTGAAGAGAGTGAATTAAAGGAGTGATGACGTTGCGTTATATGCTGCTGCCCTTGACATGAATAATACGGCACCCGAACGCGACTGGTGACACGACTGCAGTGGCGCGCGCCTACCCTGACGTGTGCTTTGGGTTGAGATAGCAAATGAGGGAAAATGCAGAGAAAACGGTGGATTGTTTATTTGTGATGCAGCGCGTCGCTTTGAAGAGGGAAAAAAAGCTTCCAGTTGTATATTGTTGAGATACTGGATAAGGGCATAAAGTTGGGGAGCAAGTCTCATTATCCAGGGGGCCACGTCTCTAAAAGCCGAGGCTTCACGTAAAAGGGCGCCTAAAACCAGTGCCCAAGCTAGGCGACGGTCTCTATTAGGCAAATAAATCAGGGACAGTGCAGCTAAAACCAAGCTAATCTTCTGCATAGCCTCCCGAAGCTCCGATGGACATTTCACTTATCGCCACCGGCCCTCCGAGTTGGTCCACCGCCGATCCCAACAAAAGACGAAATGTTTGTTCAAATGAGCAAGAAGATTGAGTATGAAGCATTCAGATGATTTATCCAAGTAAAAAAAAATAGTCTTTCGGTTTCATCTACTATGCAGCAGTGAGGGAGCGATAGCAAATATGGGTCACTGCTGCTCATTCAGCAGTATGATCGGACCGGACATTGGAGCGCTCAGTTTCCCTCAAGATTGTTGGAAATATTATCATTAGTGTTGCCCTTTGACGCGTTCTGGGAAGATTTGTAGGATTCTTTCAGGGCCATAACAATAATTGGACATAGCTTAGACCACCAACAAAGAAGTGCCAAGAGGAATCTGCAAAATCGTTTCTTATGTTCAGAGACTTTGTTCAGGGACTTTCTGTCTCAGCAAATAAGGGCAAATTGCAGGAGCCCGGCATTACATATTTGGTTCTTGACGAATTGCTGCTTTCAGTAAATCATTGAAAACGGCAAAAAAAATTGTTCTCTACGGAGTACATCGTCACGATACTCCATTGAAAACAAGCATCAGTTTGTTGTACCGTAAGGAGTGTCAGCGCTTGGCTTTGACTCTCAGGCACCAAAATTAAAAGATGCAGCACACTGTAAGCCACCCCTAATATGGCAGTCCGCCTAGCGCTAGCCCGCTGTGGTGAAGCTGCCTTTTAGCGCTACGGCATTCGCCTGTGGTTAACCTTCCCAGTGTGTTCAGTGGGCCCCATGCCTGGCGCCTTCGTCGCCGCTCTGTGCAGTGCAGAAGCCATCTCAAAAAGTCACCCCGTTTCACTTCAACTTCCATCTCCCAGCCCTGCTCTAACCTCATCATCTGCCCGTGTTACCTAGATAGGGCCTTTTCACAGACAAAATCCTCTTCATATTGAATTCTTCACCGTTCATTGCCCGGATGTCACGGACGAGACGACACATTCATATATCGATGGACATCCTACGTCAGGCCTAAGAAGCTGTCCTTTCTGCATCGGGGGTGATATTCGTTGCCCAAACTCTCGTCCCTGGTCTTGTTTTTTAGAGTCATATAAAATCATCTCCAGCTTCATTCAGCATCCATATCCAAACTTTTTGCACAACTCTTTTTGCGAAAACATCTGTTTTCAGTCAGCAGCAAATCACTTCAAAATGAGTCTGCAACTCAAGCACGTTCCTTGTCCCGCAGGCGACCGCTGTGTCGCTTTCCAGTGCATATTTGGCCATGAACGTGACAAAGTTCAAACAAGCTCTCCATGCCAGAAAGAGTCGGCCAATGGATCCTGCGCTACACAGCCCCAGAGTCATGAAGCGGAAGAGGCACAACGCAAGAGACCTAGGCTCTCTGGCCCGCCAGTTTCAAAAGCTGTGACAGGGAGTACCATCATTCACACAAAATCCAACTTAGAAACGAAACCTGTATCGAGAACACCTGAGACCGCAAATAGGACAATATCTCCGCCGCAATTGGCGACGCAGACACCAACATCCGCCCAGTCAAGCAAAGGCTCAGGTGGCACAGTTGCACCGTCAAAACCCTCACAAGCTCCTGTTGCAAAATCACGAACAGGGAATTCCGGATCATCATCAAATGCAAAGGTTGTTAAAAAGGCTGAATCCCTCAACCCCAGACTGCTCAGGAACTCGCCTGCTAGCCACGAGCTGAGAATGAAGCTGCTCAAGATGCTTCACGCCGAGTACAAACGACTGAACACCGCACTCCAGAATGACGCTAGCCCTCACGATCGGAGATTGAGCTTGACGGATCTTGATCTCATTGTGCGTGCCCTAAATGAGGAAGAGAAATGCGCCATTGAAAAGCCATCAATATACGCCAACGTCATGAAGAACAAAGTCATGCAGTATAAGCGCATGGGGATAGCCCAATGGAGAGATGAGAGATTTAAGGAAACGACATCCAAACAGACGAAGCGACAGCACGATGAAGTAGACGAAGAACCCGTCAAAATTCAGACAGGACTTACCGCCGCGCAAGAAGTCGCATTGTTATACCACATTCTGACACCAATTGATGGTCTTGCCGAGCATGGCTACGTTCCGGTAGTGCCATCGGAAGAAGAAATTACCAAGGCTAATGATGGAGTGGCGGCTGCGATGGGCTGGGAGAAGTGTGAAAGATGCCAGCAGCGATTTCAAGTATTTCCTGGACGGCGTGACGATGGAGTGCTGACAACTGGTGGGCCTTGCCAGTTTCATTGGGGAAAGACAATCTTCCCAGCTCGGACTCCTGGAGACAAGTCCAGCCCGCCGAAGCGGTTTTCTTGCTGTAATCAAGAACTCGGTGAATCATCAGGGTGCATTACGCACCCGGATCATGTATTCAAGGCCAGTGATTCCAAACGTCTAGCTTCTATTCTGAATTTCGCGGAAACGCCAACAAATGATGCAGCTCCCACCGACCGTGCGGTATGTTTCGATTGCGAGATGGGCTTCACTGTTTATGGGTTAGAACTTATTCGTCTCACTGCTACGTCTTGGCCGACAGGCGAGCTTCTGATTGACGTTCTTGTAAAACCTTTTGGAGAGATCCTAGACCTCAACTCGCGGTTTTCTGGCGTGTTGCCGGAGGATCTTGTCCATGGAGAGGCGTGGTCGCCAGGTGATGATCCGAAGCCTACTACGAGTGGCAACGAAAGTGGTAGCGACGATGGTGAAGTGCGAGCTAAGAGGAAGCTCAAAGTGGTTGCCTCTCCTAAAGTGGCTCGGGACTTGTTGTTCTCACAAATCTCCCCTGGTACACCACTCATTGGGCATGGCTTGGAAAATGACCTCAACGCAATGAGGATCGTTCACCCTACTCTGGTTGATACAGTTCTTCTGTTCCGCCACAAGGCTGGCCTTCCATATCGCTATGGACTGAAGGTCCTGATGGATCGCCATTTGCACCGCAAGATCCAACAGGAGACTGGGCCCAATATGCTGGGGCATGATTCTGCAGAGGATGCAAGAGCGGCGGGAGACTTGGCGAGATTGAAGGTCATGGAGCTATGGCAAGAAAGGAGGATCGCTGGCTGGAAGATTGTTGATGGGAAGCTGGAGGACCCTACGGTTGCGGCTAATCGGATTTTAACGGAAGAATTCATTGAGGCGTAGGCGTTTTTAAAGTGTGTGGAATACACATCATGTAACAAGATTACGATTAGTACAACAGCATAGTTTGGTTTTATTTAGCATCATATACAGGTGGTCACAATGGGAATGCTTTCAAAGGATTTTGGCAATTTCGAATTGAAAATTGTGACATATAAATACATGGCTTTCAACCAGCAGAGAACAGCACTGTTGGTAAGCTAAGCGGGGAATTGTCCTCTTTATCCTAGTCTCGCATCTCTCTATGCTCTGCCCACAGAGAGCAGGTATTGTCCACCGTTTCCATTCTTTCCAGTAGGCAGGTAGGCCACGTTGGGGTTGGAGGCCAAGGTCGCAGCAATCTCTCTACTAGCTTCAATCTTTCGGATTTGGATCAGGCCATCCCCAGATTTAGAGATGGCCTTGCTAATGGTATCGGCACTCTCAGCTTCACCCTCAGCGCGGATGACGTTGGCTTGTCTCTCCTGCTCGGCACGCTCGACAATGAAGCGGGCACGTTCGGCATCTTGCTGTGCAATCTGCTTCTGCTCAACAGCCTTGGTGAATTCGCGACCGAATGTCATGTGGGTGATGGAAACATCCTCAAGAGCGATGTTGAATTCGGCGGCGCGACGGGTAAGCTCGTCTCGGATGCGCTGAGACACGGCCTCTCTCTGCGTGATGAGTTCAGCGGCGTCGAACTGAGCGACAATGGCCTTGAGGACTTCGTTTCCGATAGAAGGCAGAACACGTTCATCGTAGTCGGCACCGAGGTTCTGCGCAGTCAAGTCAGCTTCTATACTCATTGCAACTGCAAACTATTCGAGATTCTTACCTGGTAAATCTTGGGCAAAGCTTTGACAACAGGACGATGTAGCACACGTAGGGTCAAGCTGACCATTTGCAAATCCTTGCTTCCCGTTGTCGTCGCAATGTTTCTAGGCTTTGTGCGCACATCAAAGGCAATGGCTCTCTGAAGATATGGTACAAGGAAGTGCGTTCCCTCGTTGACGACATCCTCCTTGACACCAGACAATCTATCGAAGATGACGGCCCTCGTACCACCCTTCACGTCGAAGATGGACTGGTTGACTGCCACCGCAGCGATGGAGAGAGGGACCGCCATGCGGTATATGAAGTTGAGTGATCTTGCTGCACCCGCCATCTTGCACCTCGACTGTAATAAAGGATGCGATGAAAGGGGATGAAATGGAAATTGACAATCAAGAGAGTGTTGCGACGGATGAGCTGGATAGCTGTGGTGTTGGACTCGTAGCCAAAGATTTGGACGCTGTGGCGCTAGTCCCATTTTGGTGTTATGGTGGAGTCGGCTACTCTACGGAAGTTTGCAGACTTCGCTCTCCCGAAAGATTACCTTGGCTTGCTTCTCACCCCATTTGACAACCATTCTATCCACGGCAAGGAACATCCTCTGCAAAAAATCCAGTCAAAATGAGACCGACTCAGATGCTTAAGGGTGCCGAGGGTCCCAACTGGAGAGGTGGAAAGTACGTGATGACCCCATTGGCGACCGGGATGCGGAATCGAGACGATGTTGCGGCTTTTCTCATGGCGAAGAGAAACGACGGCACAACCATCGCTGGATGGCCCAATCTCGTTTCTGGCCAATCTTGAGAGAATGCTTCAGGTGCTAACAGATATTTGCAGCTGGCTCGGCCACGACTTCGGTGCTTTCGGTAAGTGCTTCCATGCGACGATTCCCAGGGACACGACGAACGACGCCATGGATGCGATTGGCATTCGAACAGCGTACCACTCGGGACAAAAACACCTGGACATTGTTGATTGGATGGTTCCTTGTTGATGTTCATCAGAGGAGAAAGATGTCGTGTCGCTAAAGGATGACAACCCATTACGGCCGATGCTAACAGAGTTTAGGTGGCGCCAAGCAGAAGGGTATCATCACCTTCGGTCTGTCTGCCAACCGCCAGAACCCCTTCGCCAACGCTGCCAACGACGCTATCTTCAACACTTTCCGCCGCACTAAGGCCCAGATCTTCTACTGGCTTCCTCCCCTGGTTGCCGGTTACTACCTTATGAACTGGGCTACCGAGAGGTGCGTACCACGACATATCCTGCCCCAAACGGGGCCTCCATGGTGTCAATCAGAAGCTAACAGATGGTTTAGAAACGAGTACCTCAACTCCAAGGCTGGTCGCGCTGAGTTCGCTGACTCCGAGTAAACCGACTAAGTTGAGTGATTGGAGGAATTTTGGAGAGCGACTTGTATTCAAGCCGTCTATGTGACGCATTGTACATCATGGTCTAGAGTTTTCAGAAGCATTAGAGCTATACCACCCTGACACGGATTTCCGTGCAATTAAATTTACTTTGTCTACTATAAGTTACGCTCTTTACTGAAGTGGGATATATACGTAGCCAGATCTGCAACCTCGCATACGGTGTCTCTGAGTACATCACGGCTATGGAAAATCCTTCTTATGTCATGAATTTTACATTTGCCACGGATTTCAGATCCAATTACCGCAACAATACAATTCAAATACATTCAACATGGAAATACTTGATAAAGGCACTGTCATGGGCAGATGGCTCTCTGGGCGACTTGCTCTCCAAGTAAAATATCACGTGACTTGTTCCCGGAGCGGATGCACAGAAGCGCCGAAAATTTTGGGTGCTGAGCTGTGGTGGAAAAAATGTAGCCAAAAAAATTCGAGAGACTGGAGAAAAAAAAAAGAGACGGCAGAAACCAGCCTTTAGCTTCTTTACTACCACCACCTCTTTCATTCTTTCAAGGTCGCCAACTTAATATCAATTGCAATATTAAATCGTACAGCGTTTTAATTGCAATATCAACGGCGAATTGAAATATACTTTGCCTCTCACCAATTTAACAACGTCGAAACCTCTTTTACACCGAAACATCCCCCCATCACACCGAAGCCATGGCCGCTGAGAGACCCGACAAGAAGGAGAAGAAGGAGAAGAAGGAGAAGCGCAGCGATGAGTCTGGGGTAAGCAAGCCTAAGAAGGACAAGAAGGAGAAGAAGGAGAAGAAGGAGAAGCTTGCTGCTGCTCTGGAGGAGAAGCTTCAGCAGGAGACTCCCAAGAGCACCAAGGCTGCTACTGCTGCCGAGGAGGATGATGATTCCGAGATGGAGGACAGCGAGAAGGTTGACGAATTGTCTATCGAGCGCACCGTTGTTTCCTTCGCTGTGCCAGTGGCTGATGAGAAGGGCCAAAAGAAGGTTTACAAAACCATTCGCAAGGGTACGTTGAATTGCCTAACAGGATCTCTTGATAAGAAGACGACAAAACGATCGAATTGATTGCTAACACTTTGTTTATAGCTGCCAAGAACGGAACTCTCAAGCGTGGTGTCAAGGAAGTCGTTAAGACGCTTCGCAAGTCTCCCGCTGCCGCCCCCGGAGTCACTTCTTTCCCCGGCATCGTCATCATCGCCGGCGACATCTCACCCCAAGATGTCATCTCCCACCTTCCCGTCCTGTGCGAAGACCACAACGTGCCCTTCATCTTTGTCACATCTCGTGCCGAGCTCGGTGCCGCCGCCAAGACGAAGCGACCTACCAGTGTTGTCATGATTATGCAGAAGGCCGACGGCAAGAAGGCTGCTGCTGCTTCCAAGAAGGACGACGACGAGGAGAGCGGCGAGGGCTTTGGCGAAGCCTACTCCTCATTGGCCAAGTATGTGCAAAAGGAGTATACCAAGCAAAGTTTCTGGGCCAAGGGTGACGGCAAAGCTGTGGTTTAAGACAAACGGCAGAACTGTCTGAAAAGGGAGGGAAGTTTGATTTGAAAGAAACTATTGACAAGATACAACATGACTTGCGCATGGAAAGCAGTGGGTGTGGGTGTGGGTGCGCGGGTTTCGATCTGGCTGTATAAATTTCCAGCAAGGGATGTTGCACGGCGGCGTTCAGGCTTTGATTAGTACATTATGTTATCCATCTTCTTAACAATGCAATTGGGATCATTTTAAAGAATACGAGGCTAACTCGAATGTTTTGAATGTTATGGTGAGCGATTAATCGAACAACAGCCTTGCATAGGTCCATTTGTCAGTATGCAACGGGTATACCAGGTACATATTCACGAGCGACAGGGACTATGGTGTTTTGTATTATTTCAATTAAGTTTAGCTACAGTACCGGTACAATAAGGAGACATTCTAAAGAATGTGTGGACGTGAACTATTTATGGTTCAACGTCCGTTCCACAGCACACCGCTGTCGGTCAATGGAGACAGAACAACGTCTAAGACATGACATCTGTGGACATCATCCTTTCACTGGTCCAGCTCCAACGAAGGATGGACCAGTTATTCAGTGCCAGCGCCAAATTTAGTCAAAGGGGTTGGTGCGGGTTCCCCACCAAGTGAGGAATATCGACAAACCAACCGTCTCAAAGACCTTGGCAACGGCGCTGGCAGCAACGGTGTCGAGGGGTCTCTTCTCAGCGAAGGCTTGGGCGATGAACTGTTATTACGGATTTTGTTAGCTGATTTTATTCTAGTTCATGGGATAATTTCCCGACTTGATCGCTCATCCCCACTTGGGAGATGTGAGGTATATATGAGGTCACTTACACCAGGAGCAGCAGTGGCAGCAAAGATCAGACCACCGAGATAAGCGGCACCCTTGTAGCTCAAGGTACCGGTAGCGTTGATGAGGGCACCAACACCATAGCTCTGAAGGGCAGCACCAACGAAAGAAGTACCCCAGGCAACGGCGGCGCCGCTGGCCTCCTTGGACTTGATGAACTCTTCCTTGGTGTTGGCGCTCTTTGCGCGCTGGTAGGTGGCGCCGAGCAGAGGAGACAAGACGGCGAGCTCAATACCGTGGTTGAAGACGGTGCCGAGAGCAATAGCCGAGGGCTTGACGGGGGGGAGATCTATGAAGCGGAAGCCATGATCAGTCAAATGAAAATAGTACAGCAGTACAAAGCGCGGTGCTGATTATGAGCTCAAGCAATCACTGCAGAACAGCAGACAGATTGGCTAGAGCTTGTGATGGCTTCGCCCGCGACTCGACGGTGAAATGACGTAACGACCATGAGTGAAAGCAACGAACCCAATTGCGCCAACCATTGAACCAAACGGAATGCAGTCAAGGGGGAAGTGACGACGAGTGCAATAGCAGCTTCTCATTGAGCTTCAGAGGGACTTACAGTGCAGAGACATGATGCTTTCTGGTTGCAGTAGATGAAAGGTTGGTTGGGTGCGTAGTAGAAATGATGGTGTAAAAGAGAAAGAAGAGGGAGGGGGGAAGAGATGAAATAGTAACAGCTGAAAAGAATGGGCACCTTTATTTGTTTCGGGTAACAGTAATGCAAATTAGCTACACGCCCTCTTCTTCCTTGGTTTGTGTGTGTACCAGATGCCGGGGCGGCTCACCGTTCCCCCCTCCTCCGTCTTCTCCCTCTTCTCAAGAAACTACATGTACTGTACAGCGCCGCTAGCTTGGTTCACAAGGTACCTCTGCCTTGGCTATGGGGAGGCGTGCCCAAAGCAAAACGTCACGTCACCATCCAGTAACAAAGCTAGCTAGGACCCCAATTTTAGTTGGGGATATTGCACGAGCTAATCCAATAAAGTGCACACATGCCATGGTAGCTCTCTCCAACTACGTAGAAGACACAGAGATGGACCAGAATGCGCGCTGCAGGGGTTTGAGATTTGGGACTCGGACTGGGTATTGGAACATGCCTGCGCCACAGCTCGACCAAAGAGAGCGATCTCGATGGCGCGGATATGAACGTCCACATCGCCATGAATACCTTGGAAATCACAGAATTTAGCGGCGTTCCAGACCAGTCCATAAGTCACTTATCCTTGTTGCACAGTCGTACTGACAATGTCTGGCGGGGCGCACCGCTGAGCTGCTGCGTAAAGTCTCGCCAATTACGTGTGGCTTTGCCGGGGGTGAAATGTGCTGTGAAATGTCGTCACTAGGGTGATGATGTCACCACAATCGTGGCGCAAACAGCGTCTTTTCCCTTCGGCCACTTCTCATGTCGCCGACAGATGTTTGCGGATAGCAGCTGCATGCCTTGGTACTGTAGAGCTCCATGCTATGGGGTGTTTTGTTTTGTTTTGTTTTATTTTTTAAATTGAAAATTCATCCACACACTGACTCCGCTACTCGCCGCTCACGCTATGCTTCTTCCGTCCAATTCACTCTTACCAACATACTTAATGCCGAGCTCCATGCTATATTGATGCCACCCAAATGGGCACCACTTGCGTCAAGTCCGGTTTTTTAGCTTCAAGCATTTAATTCATATATATATATATATATATAAGGTTTGTTGTCAGATCGTCAAACCGCATCATGTTGCTACTCTCCATAAGACTGGTCCCTAGCCTCTATCATGCAGTCTTAATAGTGCATGGTTATTCCAAAAATAAGCAAAAGAGACATTCTGTCTTTGATTTATTACAGGTCCTTCGCGATCTACTGATTGAATTCTGACTTGCAAACTTTTTACGCGAACTCGTCATCGGCTTCCTCAATCGAGTTCTTCACTCTCACCAATATCGTAGTCTTCCACGAGTCAAGCTTGCTAACCTGGTCAAACTGGAACAGCTTGTCGGTAAACTGCTCTTGGCTCTTAGCCTCGACAGCTTCGCACAAGTCCGTCAACAGCATATTCTCACGCTGTGTTGCAAAAGATGGATCCATCTCTCTGTACTTTTCCAATGCTCTCTGGGTGGCTACCAAATCACCACTTGCAAGGTGGCAGATGCCAGCCTTTAGGAAATAATCTTTGACGCTGTATCGCATCAAGTTGTTGCTGATGGATTGCTCAGCAACCTTCTCGTAGTATTCGATAGCCTTGTAGTAGTCTTCCCGGATGCCGGCAATGTCGGCGGCTTTCAGCCAGTTCTTGTTGGCAAGACTAATGGAAATGTTAGCCAAAATATAGCCCTCGTACTGCACTATTCTATGAGCAACACTCACGCAGAGGCATTGTCTCCCTCAAACCACTTTGAAGCATCTTCGTACGCCTCCAGGGCAGCCTTAGGGTCGTTAAGCTTGTTCTCGAAGTGATCAGCAAGGGTTTCCTTGTGAGAAGCAGCTCGGCGAAAATTTCCCTTCACACAGTATCTGTCGATGGCCTGTTTGAGGCAGCCAGCTGCTGTCTGGGGGTCGTCGTTGCGGTAGGCTTTGAACGCATCGACAAGCGTGTTAGCCGCATCATCGGGTTCGTTAAGTTTATTTGTTTGGATGTCTGCAGCCTTCTCAAAAGCTTTTCCTGCTTCAGTGTCTATATTCCACTCTGGTTAGCTACACACTGGGGAAATATCCACAGCGAACTTGCGTCCGGGAGAACCGACGTACTCTGTTGCTGCATCTTGAAGGCGTTGGCCGCCTGGGTGTAGAGATCGGCGGCATTTTGATACTTGTCTTCTCGCCCCCCGAAGAAGCTGAAGCCACCACCGGCACTCTTTAGCATCTGCTCGGCCTGTGTTTCGTATGGTTGGTTAGCGACGTAATCGTGGCGGGGGAGGGGTATTAGAGCTGCCAAACCTTTTGAAGGAGCGCGCGAGGATCTTGCGCCATTTTGTTCTACTGCGTGAAATAACTGGTTCTAATTTTCTCTGTGCTGATAGAGTCTGGTCGTTTCCGCCGCTGCAAGAAGAATAGGGTACGTCGCCGAAGGATGTAGCTGATACGTTTCAACAAGGCTCGTTATACTGGTTTACCGCTCTGAGCTGAGGCTGTGACATGCGGAGCCCCACAAATCCTTTTTTTGTGCCTGAGCTGTACACAGTCCGAGCATCTGAAAGCTCGACCCTGAACATTGTCATGGCTTCAATCTTGCTTAAGCTTCACGAGGCACAGCAGCCGCTTTCATCAACATGTCACTCTGCCCCAATTGTCGCACAGCTCTGCGCCATACATTGCGCTCACAGCCTAGCCGTTTTTACAGACGGCATTTCTCAAGCCCATCTTCAGCGGCGCGGAAGATACTAGCAGAGCCAACATGGTCGGTCCGGTCGCTGCTCGCAAGCGACACACTACCAGAAGAAATCACATCCACACAATTGCACCATTTACTCCGCCTCTCTGCCCTTCCGCTTCCCAAATCCAAACCTGAAGAGGAATCCATGATCGCTACATTGCAAAGCCAGCTGCAGTTTGTCCGCGCAGTTCAACGCGTAGATACCGAAGGAGTAGAGCCTTTGCGTGCCATTCGTGATGAAACAGAACAGGGCATGAAAGAGGTAACCATTAGCCTCGACAGCTTGAAGGACGTTTTGGCCAAGGAAACTTTGGTTGGACATTACAAGCGCCCAAGAAGAGTGAAGGAGCAGCTCGTCTCCGAGGCTGAGGACTGGGATGCTCTGTCAACAGCCTCTCGAAAAGCAGGCACATATTTTGTGGTGGAGAGTGCTAAGAAGTCAGAAGATTAAACAAGCCGTCAATCATATCATCATGTACTATATAATAAACAACTACTAATGATACCCTTGTAACACTGTTCTATACCGTAAAATGCCATGTTCGTAATCGTGCCAGCACAGGTTTGATCATATCCGCTATTCAAATAAAAATGCTCATCCCAAACGCCTTGTCTTGTACAATAACATGTATAGAGCAATCAATTTGTCCAGTCCCTTTACATTTTGCGTTGAAAAGCATGTCCTCATTTCTGTGGTTGTTCAGGCTGCGGCTCCTTCGGCTTTGGTTTCGGCTTTGGAACTCTCTCATAAGCATTTGGACTCGGTGCTCGCTCCTGTCTATCTTGACGATTTTTCATCGAGTGGTTATCATGCGAGTGCCCGCAAGCATGCCCGTCCTTATCGCCCTTCGACCCTTTGCCACGATGGTCGGCGTCGAAACCTGAATCTGAATCTGACGAGTCTGAGTCCGATGATGAGGATTCGTCGCTAGACTCATCTACAGCTTTTGGTCGGTGATAAATGCAACACACTGAAAGACTGCATGTCAGTTTAAGTCCCGACGGTTGATGAAACCAGGAGAATGATTTTCACTAACCTTTGGAGCTCTTCTTTCCCATGCCCTCGTTGTCCACAACATCCTCTGCCCACTGGACGGATCTCGCGCTGTTCACATGTCGGCCGCGTAGACGCAGGATTTGAGGAGCTTGGGTTGTGCTTGTTTGCGACTCGGTGTTTTGCGAAGTTGTTGTTTGTGTGGCCGACTGCGCAGGCGCCGCTCGTTGGGTTTGGTTTTGCGACATTGTAGCCGGCTGTCCAGTTGGTGCCGGTTAACAAGGAGACAAGGTGAGAGGCGGTAAGTTGTAAAGTATTCAAGTCACCTGATTCAGTACTCCCGGTGGATGCTCTTGCAGCGAAAGCGTACGATGTGCCGTTGCAAGTTTAAAGGTAGTCGAGTTAATAAAAGGACGTCATGGCGGGCGGACTATTTCTTTTCGGGGTCGTGGTGGGAGTTGCCGCGTTAGTCACTGTGGCGCTGAGAATCAAACTCGCCTCAGTGGCTGCAAGCCGTCACATGAACTTATTAGCCATAATGGCCTATGGTAAACGCAAAATATATTTTCTAATGAGTCATATTTTGGATGTGATATATACAATTATTCTGAGAGGAGTAAATATACTTCGATGATTCAATTGTCATGCAAGATTGACAACAGCGTTATTGGTGATTGCCTGCCACAGCCTGCATCGCTCTTCTCTCCATCTTGGCCTTCTTCTTTTGTCCCTTCATGCTCTTTCTTGGCCTACTTCTCTTGTGTTCAGCCTTCACAAGGGGTTTGTTGCTAAGCCATCCACCAAGAGGTTGTCGCGAACCAATAAAGCGTCCTTCGGGGCTGAAAATATCCACTGCTGGCCATTCAGGCTCCTTTGGTTCGATACTGCATTCTATCCTATTGGATGGTGGCGCCGGTTCGCCAAGGTCCTTTCGCTTAGACATCATTTCATCGAAGGGGTCTTTCTCGGGCTTTCTAAGCTCTGCATTCTCTGCGGCAGAGGTATTGGTCTCATCTGGCAGAGACCTTGTTGATCGCTGCAAAGCTTTGGCACGAACCTGAGCGACCAGCTCTATATATCCAACCCCTTCAATCAAAATATCGGTGGCCAGAACGCGGAATGGTAGACTTTCTACCTGTAACCCACGGAGGTTTTTGTTCGTCAAAGGGCCTGCGCGCCTTTTCGTAATATCATGCCTCAACTCAAATGTGCCGGCATGTTTCATGTTTTCACCAGCTCCTGCAATAGTAATGTTGCGGACAACACTTGACTCACGTTGCTGACGTTGGTATTCCTCAGCCTTTTCTGTGCTCGTTTTGTGTTCTTCAAGAGGTGTAAAGTTGTAGGCCAGAAACACAAGGTCGTCATTTCGAGGAGTGATCCGTATTAGTCCTCCGCCCAGCAACAGCGATTTGCCTCGAGTCAAGGAAATTTGCTCGGGTACAATTCTTTTCCTCATAATTAAGGACTTTCTGTCCTTTTCATTGACAAATAGTTCCAAATCTCCGCGAGTGAGACCCGGTAGATCAATAAGTTCGCCTTTGCCGTCGCCATAAGGGATTCGAATAGGTGATGCCGTCGTTCCGGGGTGAGATGATACAACAGGCATCTCTGGATAATTTGCAGCTGGCTGGGCTGGTGGTAAAAGATCACCCATATCCAGCTCTCCATATCTTCTCACAATGTCCGACACTTCAGCTGCGTCCGCGCGTGGAGCTGGCGTTGTAGTCTTCTTCATCCTCCCTTTCGGGTACACTGCTTCGAATAGTTGACTCTTGCCAACATTGACTTTCCCTACCATCCAACCCGCACCGCCACGTTTCCAAATGTCCTCACGCACCTCCTTCGTCCACCATCCTCGCAAAGCACTGACACATCTTACATTTCCAAGACGAACACGATTGCCAACCCGACCAAGTGCATCTCTCAGTATTTCTCGAATAATTGGCATGAGCTTGTCAACTTTCTCTTTCGTTGGGCCCAGAAGATCGCTCCTAGTTATAATAAAACTCATCTCCGTCTGGCGATCGCTCATGTATTTGCCAGCGCGGGAGCGTCGATTGCGAGTACGCAAAGCTATGTCTCCGATTAATACGTTCAATCGCGGGATGAGAGACATTGGAAAATCTGCGGCATCGACAACATGATAGACATGATTGTACTTATGCGGTGACTCCTCGATCGTTTCTCGCAGCGATTCGACAGTGGGGTGGTGCATTGCGATCTTGGTACTACTCGTAGAAAGGTTATGGTGCGTTAGGTCGTGACAGCGATCGCAAACTGGTGGTTTCTGCATTTCAACTGCATTTGTGGATTAGCATTCTGACTACCATCAGTCTGAGATACTCAAGCTCACCGGCGCTATTGTAATCTGTCGTCAGGGACTCGTGGCTAAGCCCAAGCTCCTTGAGCTTGGCTGCATCTAATACCTTGAGAGCAGACTCCACCACCCTGTTCTCGTCCAATTCAGAGGAATTCGACTTGATCTTTCCCACTTTCATCCAAGATCGAACTCGCTTTGAGCCAGTATCGAAGAAGCCAAACTCATTGGGGTTGTTGGTCTGGGTGAAAGAGCCGCAGCCACTGCATGTGATTGGTAGCTTTCGCGTCGTAACTTCGGTATCGACTTCAAAAGACTCTGGCGTTGACTTCGTTTGAGCTTGGACATGGTTATATCTTTGCTGGTGCCTCGTAGTTGGTCGAACCCAAGCGGCCACTCTTCCAGTTGTCACAGTGGGACATAGGAATAGAGCTACGCCTGTAGAGGGGTAGGCTTCTCCAAGCCTGAGAGCCCGGTTCAGCCATCTTGCACTAAATGCCCTATGCATTTCCTGATTTACTGGCACGAATGGATTTTAATCATGCTACTGCAGCTTTTGAGTGTTCAACCTTCAGGAGCTCCTAAAAAGTTTCTCGAAGCTGTCGCATGTCCGTCAAAAATTAAATGGGGCCCCCTGTCGTCCCTATAGGCGCTAATGCACCAGAGCCAGGAGCCAGCTTCTAGCGATTGTTACGGCCCACCGGATGATTTTTCGGTCCGCACTACAGGGGCCTGAATTTCTTCTAACTGATGCTCACTGTGACATCGTCAACACTGGCCTACTATCAACAGACTTCTTGTCCATCGCCAAAATGAGGTCATTGGGAGAGCGTCTTCACACGCTCAGAAAGGTGAGCACCACAATACTGCGCTCAATTATCTCAGTTGACAGGCACTAACGATTCAACAGAAGGTAAAGCCGTCGAATCAATTCGTTTTCTCGTCGCGACACTCTAACTCGTGATATATGTAGCTCATCAACCTGCGATGCGGCCCAGGTGCTGCAGTCCTCCCTCAAGAAGTGACAAGAATACATATGGACTTCGCCACAAGGATCAATGGCGGCCATATGGGAGCCAGGTATGATGCACCTATCAATCCGAGCATCATCAGTACAAACCACTAACCGCGATGAAACCAGGAAATTCTGGCGTGAATATCTACCTCGACTAAAATACCACAATCCCTCAATCCCCATGATTGTCAATCGCCACGACCAAATCCGAAACTCCCCTCTCATGACCATCTATCTCCGAAATTCTGGATCTACCACCCCAGAGCCGCTCAACCAAATCCCGTCCTCGCGCACAAACATATCCAAAGCACAGCCACCAGCTTCAGATGAGCGCACAATTCAAATCGATATGAAAGACAAACGTTCTGCGCAAATCTTGGAATTTTTCATCGCCGAAACTGGCGCGGTACCCCTGCAGCCAACCCCTGAAGAAATCGCAGAGATGCAGCAGCTCGAGGCTATGCAGAAACAAGGTTCCGCGGATAGAGAGCGCGTAGGAAGAATACGGGCGGAAAAGAAGAGAGAGGAAGAGATGTTGAAGAGGGCAAAGGCCGCCGGCGGCTTGGGCGAGGAACAACAAACATAGCGTGTGGCCAGCGCAGTTGCTCAACTTTGTAAGATTAATATGTCCTTGCCACGATAGTGCCTTGTGGCAGTGTAAATTCAAAAACAATTTGTACATCAACGTCAACGGCATACCACGATGAAGTATCACAAATTGCGGTTAATGCATTCTACTAAAAGTGCCTAAAATCAAGCAGAAGGGTATCAACAAGTGTAACAAATAGTGCACAACACTTTCCTAGCCAGCCGTTTCATCACGAAATCTGACCCTTATTTCAAGCCGAAGCCTTCACTCTCGTGGACAGCCCGCCAGATCATGTACTCGAGTCGTTCTCGCGATCTATATCGCCACAAAGACAGCTGGTTGAAGCACGTTCGTGCAATTGGATATCTGCCTTCGTCATCACCCAAACAGGATATCTTGATTGACAGTGAAGATGCTCCTGTAGCCGGAATTCTATCACTTCCCGTGATAAAAGACAGCAAACGCCGCTGTTCTCCAGCGGTAGCCCTTTGAAATGTCTCCCAAAACCAGTCGATGATAGGTTCTATACCGTCTGGTTGCTTGGTATCCCAATTATCATACACAGCAACAGCACGAAGCGCGAAAATGTCAAGGGCCTCGTCGGAACCACGAACAAGGCGCTCAATCTCCTCGGGTCGGAAAAGGGAGAAAGCATTGCCACCGCAGACCGTGTAAAACCCTCTCTTAAATGGTTCATACAGTCTAGTAACCGCGAAGTCCAGCACGTGGCGAACATACAGGTCAACATACTCGCGACGATTCGAGTTGGTGACTGGTTTCCATTCGCCACCAGGGCAGAGAGGCGCTTGACAAGTGCTACCATATCTGTCTGTTTCGATGGTAAAATCCAAAGCGAATGTTGCCTCAACATCACCATCATATTCCAAAAGTTGCTTCAAGCCCTTGGCGAGCCGCGGTCGATACTCAGCCAAGTCATACAACGAGTATCGCATCGTTTTGGACTGAGAAGCCGACCCACTGCCATGTGCTGGAGCGGAAGAGAGAAGCTTTCGGAACACAAAGGGCGGAAGAGGAACATCGAGGATTGTTGAATTATATATCGCCAACCCAATGAGAACGCCAACCAAGAAGAACTGATCAGACGTCTCGAAAGAGTTTGGATTGAAGTAGCAGAACTGTGAATCTTCGTCATAAAGGAACATGCCTGCCGATTGTCAATACAGCGAAATCGCAAGTTTGATTGCTTTTAACATACCATGTTCTGGGTTGAAGACCTCTCGGACGAGCAATAAGAACCATTCTTTTCGTAGCCCACCGCCGTCAATGCCTTCTTCCCCTTGAAAAGTTATTCTCAACCCTTTTTTAATGTCATCGCTGCCACTTCCGATAACTTCGCTAACGCCACGAAGACTGTCTTCAACCAAGCAATCTCTCCGGACGTCAAGGAAGAAGTATTGGCTCACGTTGCGGCGACTCATAATGCTGTCCAAAAAGGCATCGCGCGCTTTTGTTGCCATCTGCCGACGTGTGTCATGTTCCAGTATTTGGGTCTTTGCCCAGATGCTCATTAGAAACGGGTATTGGCAAAAGCTGAACTTGCTCCTCTTGGATTCCCACGCATCAAAGTCGACGACCAAGTCCACATAATCGATCATTGAAACGTAAAAGTCGCTGAGTGGCAGTCGTTGACGGCGGGGGTTGCAAATTTCCCGCGGCTTCGAAGGTCCATTTGCCGCAAAAATAAGTGCCATTACTCGAGCGCAAGCTTTGACTTGCCAATCATCAACGTAGGTTATCAGCTTTCCATCTTCCTGTGCCTTTTTAGTCGACCGAGAACGACCAATCTCATCATGAATGTAAGCTCCAGTGCGGCCACGCTGCAGTTGTGGAATTAAACCTCCGGTGACATCTACAGTCTCTGCTTTAGGCGTTTGCTTCTTTTCTCGATGTCTCAACAGCCTATAGGTAAGAAATGACGAGACAAAGTCTTTAATTTTGATGAACCTGGATTCGTCATACTTTGTCCACCAGGAAATCAGCTGGTTGTGGCTTTCCCCTGGAGCATTCGATAGTATGCCAACGATTCTCTTGATGATTCCAGAATGCTCCCCAGAAAGCGGACCCGTGGTTGGCGCAGAGCCCTGTGAAGTGGCTCGTGTCCGACGAAGATTTGAACGACTGAGTTCAGAGCTGAGAATGCCCTCAAATACCTTAGGATCCGCGTGGAGAAGCGGATTCTCTGCTAGAACAAGAAGAACCCGCAGGTCCGCAGGCCCTGTAATAAGTCGGCCTGGACGCTTGAGAAAGTTCTCTGTTGCTCTGAGCAGAATTGTTTGCACGTGTCGCTGTCCCTCCAAAATGTCTTGTTCCAGGTCGTGAAGATCACGCTCAGACTGATGACCGTTACGGCTCGAAGACGTCAATCGCTCATACACCCCAAACCAGTTTTCTGCAGCACTGATGACGACGGCGTACCACTCTTCAAGCTCTCTCCAATTCAACTGAAGCGGTCGCAGTGTGGTACCAGGCTTGCCAGCTTCCTCTGTTTTATGGACCGGCTGGTGTGGTGCGACTGTAGAATTGTCTGCTGGAGTTCCTGTCCACCACAACCCATTCTCAGCAACGCTTCCAATCATAAGGAGCCTTGGGTCCAATTCTAGTGAAGACTTGGTATTGTTGCTTTCGGATGCATCACGATGGTCAATACTGCTTGCTAATTGCACGGCTGGTGCTGCTCGCGATGGTAGTGGCTTTCTTCGAATTTGGTGATGGCTCGGTCGCTGTGCGCTTTCCTGCGCCTCCGAGAAGGATGAGCTTAGACAATCCATAGAGGTGAAGCACTTTGCTATATAATCTTCCAACGGCTTAAAGATTCTCTTTGGTTCGATGGTGGCAGCTTGTGGGTGTGGTGATGCCATAATATAACTGGTAGCGCCTGGGTGGTCAGCAAATAATGTTGCATGCTGTTGTCTCTCCGCATTCATGGGCTTTGTAGGATATCCCGGAAGTATATGTTCACTTCCTTGCAGCTCCTGTCGCCAGCTATGGGACATCGGTTCTCGATTTCGGGTAGTGGGTAGTTCTGCACCGGCGGAGTTGCCACGATAGCGGTTTCGAGCATCAGGCCGCAGGCGGCCATTCCCAGCAGCCTGAGTATTACCTAGTGGCTCGAAGTCGTTTTCCCGATGTAGGCTGACTCCGATCCTTCTTGAGATGTAGGACTGAAGACTGATGTGAATGAGTCTTTTTGTTAGCTCAAGTGAGATAGGTGGTACTAGAGTATGTTAGCAATCTGTTCACCATGACTGAAGATTCGGTTCTATGCTCTGTATCGACTTGCCATCTTTCTGTGGTGACGGGTCTCGGGCATTTTCGCGACTGCGGCTGCTTCCTCGTCGGCGTCCTTTACTGGCCGATCCAGCTTGTACAATGTCGTTTATTGTCAGACAAATAGTGCACTTATACACCCTTTTATCCGCAGGCCATCTTACTAGCGACGCACAGGTCATGCAATTCCCGGTCGCCAAATCCTTGTTTCTAGAGGCTTCATCTTGATTTCGTTTCAAGTCACTTGGCTGCGACGTATCTGTAGCAAAGCCAAAAAGGTCTAATTCTCGGGGCAGGCCACCGTGAGAGTTTTGTCGAGCTTTGTTTCGGTCTAATAACGAAGGAATTGGGTTGCTCATGGATCGACGGTGCTCCAGCCGCTTGTTAGCGGCTTTGAGGGGCTGGAATTCTGATTCGGACGAGCTAGAGTCGACCTGAATGTCTGCCTGCGATACTTCAAGTGGTCCCAAAATGGCGTCGCCAAAATCATTCCGTGCTCGTCCGTCGAACACATGTGGTAAAGGCCGGTTGCCAGTGGGATATCTGCGAGCCATGGTGGGAGAATCCGCGTCTGCTCTTACCCGAAGTTAATGAGCAGCATCGAGCAGGCCGTCGATGCAAGAGCGTTCTGCGCCTTGGCCTTCGTACTTGTAGTTTTCATTCAAATCACACACTGCTGAGTATATGCAGAGCTATCCCCATCGCAAGGCTGAGTATATCGTGCCAGTCAGATGCCCACCGGGGTGGCGTTGCGGTGGACAGTGGTTCGTCAGCCTGGTGCAATATGGTACTTGTTTATGTCGAACACGTATATTGGTAGAATGAATGTGATCTTTGTCTTTTTTTGATATTGTCGTCAACTTTTTAGCTCGAGGATTTCGACGTATACGGACCAGCGGTGATGTTGTTCAAGCCAAAATCAAGATGTCTTGTCTTGAACCGATCGTCTCGTGACGTCGAGCTCCGCCAACGCCTACCCTGTAGAGTTTCAATCGCAATAAGACCCTGTTTCAAGACGGGCATGACTAGGAGTTGCTTCATAGTTAATGAGTGTCAAGATATGTTGCATTATCTTTAATGTATGCATTGCACTTTACTTTGTTGCGTTGTTTGATAAAGTTGTTTCATGGTTGCGTCACACTGCACCTTCTTCTGTATAAGATCTTACTCACGAACTGACCTAAAACCATCATAAACCATTGCACAAGGACAATTACACAATTCAAATACGACCATGTCACATTACCCTATCGCACAAAGTTACGAATTAAGACACCCAATGGGAAAGCCATTGGAAAGCACGGCATAGTTTATTGCATGATCGTGGGGATGCTGTTGACGAGAATCGTTTAGGACGCGCGACGGCGGTAGGATGCATTTTAGCTAGTGGATATTCCACGATGTTAGATGCCTTAATTGGCACATTTTGTGATTTACCCGTGAAAACATGCGCGTAGTGTGTATGCGCCCGTTGCAGCTACAACCCAGCGATCACCTTTATTCACTGCAACTTTACCGACAGAACATGACCATACCATGTTACCACGCCGTCATGTAAGGGGCGGTTCGGTTAACATCTGGATTGGCGTTTTTAACATTGAAAACAGATTGACTCAAATGGGATAATGCAACCGCCGTGAATTTACTGATGTCAGGCCGAGAAGTGTTGTCATATCGAAGTCGGCCTAGTTGTTGGTCAATATGATCCTCCGACTGAGCTGCACATGCTTCACGGTATTCAACCGATGTAAAATTGATCATTCGAATGACAGTAATTTTTTTTTGAACCCTGATGCAAATGATTCCGAGGATCTACCCTCTAAAACTCCCACCATGTCATCCCTTCTCACTACGGCCCATGTGTAGATCCGCAATGAGAACTAACCTCCAACTTTAAAATACATGCCGTATCCATTCGTCGTCATGCATTGAAAATCTGATAACCCGATACAATATCGTTCTTCGTTTAAGAGGGGGGAGCACCACGGCCACGGCCGAAGCCACCACGGCTGTAGCGAAAGTTAGTACATCTGTCTCCGTATCAAGTTGATCGCTCGCAGAAGCAGGGGATTCTCACAATTGAGGAGCAAACTCGCCAGGAGCACCACCCTCCTTGCCCTCACCAGCCTCTCTTCTGCGGTAACCACCCTCGCGCTCGCCGCGCTCACCACCGGGACGGCGGCCGCCGAATCGTCGCTCGCGATCGCCCTCTCCGAGCATACCGCGAGGAGGAGCGTGGGATCGCTGCTGCTTGATGTGGGTGGCAGGAACAATCTCGGCGGGAAGGTGAAGCCATTCGCGGAGGTAGTCGAGACCCTCGGGGGTCAGGGTGTAGTAGTAGTATTGCCAAGAGAACTGAGTCTTGACATAGCCGCGGGAGGTCAGGGACTGAAGAGCCTTGATGACGAAGAGGTTCTTGGTGTCGATATCGGGGTGCTTGGGAAGGTTGTAGTCCTTCGCGGCAACGAGGACACCCTCACGGAAGAGGTACTGTAATATCAATCCAATGTCAGTAACCCGTCTAATTCGTCGTTTGTATTCTCGCTATTCGTTGGTGTAAAATACCTCGTGGATCTTCTTGCGGTCGGCCTTGGGAATCAACATCGTGGCGGCTTGGGTGCTTTTCGGTCGATGTTGGAGATGGCAGTTTTTCTGACGGCGTGCTGAGACTCAAAATGCTCAACTTTTTGTGGGCGCAAGCCCTACTAACAAAATCGTTAGGCGGGGTGGCTCGGATTTGTGTGCTGTGGCTGAGATTCACGTGATGATAAGATAACAAATCCATGATGTGGCGTAGTTCCATTATTCAGCGTCTCGAATTGTTCGCTGCCATCACTGGCTGTATCCGTCGCCACGCTTTCCCTCTGTCATTCAATTTCCTTTCCCAAAATGGCTTCACAAAACCTCAACGTATTAATATCAACTTTTGATGGACTGGGTTTACCGCCGACATTGGTCGTGCGAGTGCCTCCTTGGACGACTGTTACTAAACTTCGTGATGAAATCGATCAGCGTTTGCCAGCCTTGGACTCTCGACTCATAGTAACAACTTTTTCGAAAAGACAACTGCCCGAAAACTCAAGAGCTCCCATTTCAACCTATCTCTCTTCTAGTCAGGATGAATTCCTGTCGCTTCGATTAAGCGTCCCGCTATGTGGTGGCAAAGGAGGATTTGGTTCGCAGCTCCGCGCCGCCGGAGGCCGGATGTCCTCGAGGAAGAAGCGCCATGATGATAATGGCTCCAGCCGAAATTTGGATGGAAGAAGGCTACGCTCTGTGAACGAAGCCAAAGCTTTAGCAGAGTATCTTGCAATTAAGCCAGATATGGATAAGAAGGAAAAAGAGCGCCGTAGGGAACGATGGGAGCAGATTGTTCAGCAAGCTGAGGAAAAGGAACATGAAATAAGAACCGGCGGGAAGGGGAAGTTGGAAGGGAAATGGGTCGATGCCAAAGACGAAAGCAGTGAGCGAACCCGCGACGCGGTTGCTGCCGCAATAAAGGCTGGTGGCTACACTGATAATCTGCTTGGAACATCACATGGCTCAGGCTCTTCTTCAAAACAAAGCAATCCACCATCGGAGGAAGACCAGTCGTCGCCGAGCTCGAGCGAATCTCCTCCCCCTCCCGAGCCAGCTTCAACGGATAAAGGCAAAGGCAAGGGCAAGGCAACAGCCTTTTTTGGGTTCGACGAAGACGACGAATTTATGAGCTCTGACGATGAAGAGAAAGAATGAAGCATGTGCGGTAAGATTGTTTTAGAATCGTGGAATTGATTTAGCGTTTTGTCTTTGCCGGGTTTGGAGTAGCAATATACCATTAGCATTGTAATATTTATATTAAATGTCATTGTATTCATTCACTTAAAAGCTTCGAATAGGTTACAAAAGCGATTGGTATTTGAATGCTTTCTTAGTACAGAACAAAATAAGATCTTCTGTGCGATGTCTAGCAATGTCCGCGAGTAGTACACTTGCAGCGCGCTGCAACATAATCCGTCTATCAACTGCCTCTCCAAATCCGTCGCCTCCATCTAAGCATCGAGCTTTACAGGGAAGTTGCCAGCCTCTATAAATAAATTAGCAATCGGGACGCCTAGATGTCATTGCCAGGGGATCTTATACCTCGCTGTTCATCCCAACGCTGGTACCAACCAGATGGGCACAACGATCTGTAAGCGAGCCAGAACTGCGGTTGTATTAGCGTTGGATAATATCTAAATATCGACGCAACAGAATTCGTACCTGGCGGCAAGGGGCAAAGTCCTCGCCCTTGGCAATGATACACTTGTGGTAGTCGACATAGTTCTGCCAGCAGTGCTTGGTCTGGTTCTGGTTGGGGAATCGGGCATCAGTGCCTGTGAAGAAGCCATTGTTAGTTTATAAGCACACGTCGAAGCTCAATTGGCTCAATTGCTGTATTGCGCGCGCGGTCTCGTCGTTGGGCAATGGCATACCAGCTGCAAATAATAGTTAGCCTCGGATATTACGTGAATGAAATTTTGCCGCGGGATTATCGCTCCTTACCAGTAACAAACTTGAAGGGCTTGGTGACAAGCTCTTGACCCTCTTCGTCAGACATTGTGAAAGTATTTATGAAGCTGCGACGACTGTTTTTCTGGGGGTATTGGCGAATGGAAGAGCTGGAGCGATTGATGAGGTTGTTGCACAGAGGACAGGCGCCAATTCAGATGGTTCCTAATGCATAGTCTGAATTCCTGCCTCAGGCCCACCAGCCAATAATAAGGCACCCACACCACCTTCACACTGTGGGCCAAGCCATTGGCCTTCAACCTCAGTCCGTCGAAACTCCAAACATAACCTCTCAAAAGGCGACGTCTTGAACCGCGACTCATCCCCCTCTCGTTTCCCGCCATTGACCATCTCCCCTCGCCAAAATGAGAAGCACCATCGCTATGAGAATGTTCCGCCCTACGGCTCGCATGATGCGACCCGTTCCCGTAAGTATATTTACCAGACAGCTGATTGGACAAAGCTAATGCCTCGGCCATGTAGAAGGAGGACCAAGCTGGTATGTGACGCCGCTCGAGCGATTGTGCGCCATCGATGACGAGACGCTTCTCGACATGAGTCTTGTAGTACTTGATATTGACAACACAACAGGACACACCATCTCCCAGCGCCTTCGCAAGCTGAAGCAGATTCCTGCTGAACTGATTCCTCTCGGTATGCACTCATGACACGCAGACTTCGTTCGTTCAGAAAGCTAACATTTGAAAAGCTGTTGTCGTTGGTTTTGCTATCGCTGCTGCCGGTTACTCTAGTGCTCGCAAATTTTTTGTTGACAAGAACCTTCGACTCTCCCGAACGGGCGCTGCTGGTCGTGCTGACCACTAAAGAGCTGGACTGCATAGTGGCCGACGCCATTGTCCCTTTCTTTGCGTTTTATCACGGGGTTGGATCTTGTACATGTGTAGAAAGTAGATGGGTGCTGAATACTACTAAACTTCTTAAATAATCCTCATGTTTTGATAATATCTGAATATCTAAAGATAAATCCTTTGTTTCCAACGCCATCGCTATGCAAGCAAAAATCACACATAAAACCGTAACCGTTCTTCACTCCTGCTTTGGACCCGCGACGTCCAAGCCCTCGAGGCCTTGCATTGGGTCCAAAACTGCACCTTGGTTGTTCGCCAACTCTACATCGGCATCTTCTGCGCCTGCATTCTCCGCAAGCCAACCCTCCTACAGCAACACATTAGTTCGGGCACAACCAACTGTATAATGTAATGTATATTGTATCTCACCTGCTCCCAAACAGCAGTTTTGCTTCCTAATCCTTCTTGTGTACTCTTTGGTGCCTTTGCTAGCGAGACTCGTATTGTTCTGCCAAAGAACTCGGCTTGGTCCATATTGTCAATAGCCTCCTTAGCATCTGCACCGTCTTCATATTCGACGTAGGCAAAGCCCTTGTGTGATTCTGTGGAATTTTGAGAATCTGGCTTAGGGAGCTTGACTTCAACGATTTCTCCAAATGGAATGAAAGCATCCGTGACATGGCCAGTGGTGACTTGAGGAGCCAATCCACCAACGTAAACGGTGGCTTTCCACCGAGTTGCATCAGTCATGGTGCAAGTCTATTCAGATTCGTCAGGGCTTGCTGACGAATGATTTGAAGTTGATTTTATTTTGTTTTGTTTGACGCCGTCCAAGATTTTGATATACCTAGCTACTACGACGGGGTCTCATTGGGCTACTTCTCTTGCAGCTTCTGGCGCTCGTCACGTGCAATGCCCCGCCAGCCCCTAATACGGCCAGCGGTTCAGGGACACGTTCGAACGCTAGGGAGGAGGAGCTCACCTATTGCCAGCTTGGTGGTGCCTGCAATCTGGCTTCATACTTGACGACTACTCTAATACTCAATCAAGCTCAGGAAATCAGCTAGTTGATGTTTCCTACTGGCAGAAGCTAAGGGAACTAAATCTCTTGCAAGCCAATGTCAGTCTGTGGCATTTTCTAATTTTCCAACCAAACAATACCTCGCCTTTCTTCCTTTCTTGGACTCTCCGCCATCTTGTCCCGCCCCCGCTGCGATGGTGCGCCTTCGCGAAATCCCACGTACGGCCACCTTTGCGTGGTCGTCTGGTTCCGGCAAGCCTCTTGTCGTTACTGGAACCCGCGCCGGCGCCGTCGACGCCGATTTCTCGGCAGAAAGCAGGCTTGAACTTTGGGATTTGTCTCTTGACGACCAAGCCCAAGGCATCGAGCTTCAGCCCATCGCCACCATCAACACCGATGCTAGGTAACGATTTATTGCTTAAGCCAATTAACTCGCATAATGCTCACAAGATGGCAGGTTCTTTGATATTGCATGGGGTAACCCCGATGACGACCACCCAAAAGGAATCATTGCCGGAGCGATGGAGAACGGTTCACTCGATCTCTGGGATGCTGCTAAGCTTGAAGCTGGAGCTTCAGATGCACTGATTTCGCAGACGTCCAAACACAGTGGTTCCATTAAAGCTGTTCAGTTTAACCCACTGAAACCGCAGATTCTCGCTACCGCTGGAGCCAAGGGAGAAGTGTTTGTGTTCGATGTGAATGATATGGAAAACCCTTTGCGCTTAGGCAATGTCGCCGCACGATCCGATGATATCGAATGCCTTGCATTCAACCAAAAAGTATCACACATTTTCGCCACCGGTTCTACTGGCGGCTTTGTTACTGTCTGGGACTTGAGGACGAAGAAGGCCTCTCTGACTCTGAATAACAACCGCAAGGCTGTGACCTCCATTGCCTGGGATCCCAACAATTCCACAAGACTTCTTACAGGCACATCAGACGATAACACGCCAGTGATTTATCTGTGGGACCTTCGCAACTCTAATGAGCCCGAGAAAACACTTCAAGGCCATAAAGCAGGCATTTTGTCAGTCTCATGGTGTCGTCAAGACCGCAACCTCTTGTTGTCATCCGGAAAAGACAATAAGACGATAGTTTGGAATCCCCTTACTGGCGAAAAGCTGGGAGAGCTTCCAGAGGTTACCAATTGGACGTTTCTCACGCGCTTTAACGCACAGAATCCTAATCTGTCTGCCACGGCAAGCTTCGACGGCAAGATTGCCATCCAGACTCTTCAAAATGCCAACCCCGACACCTCGCAAGCTGCCGAAAATAAAAATCTAGACGACGAGGACTTTTTCAGCGTTGCTCCGACACAGCCTCGAGGTGCATCTTGGTCCCTGGCTCAAGCACCTAAGTGGTTTCAACGACCCGCCAGCGTTTCATTTGGATTTGGAGGCAAGGTCATTATTGTTCGTCCTACTCCTGGTACAGAGCGATCTTCTCAGGTTATCATTGAGCAGTTTTCTGCAGATTCAGATGTATCTTCAGCCACGGAGAAGTTTCAGGAAGCTGTGGCATCTGGGGATATTGCCCTAATTTGCGAGGAGCGCATTGAACAAGCTAAAACTGAAGAAGAGAAGGCCGATTGGAAGGTTATGCAGACACTTGCCGGAGAAAATCCCCGCCCAAAGATCATCGAATACCTTGGATTTAGCAACGAGGATCTCACAAATGGCTCCGTTCCAGAAGAAACTGACAAGCCTTCCACAAAAGATGTGGAAGAGACTTCTGAAGAAAAGAAGAAGGGCTTCTCGTTTGATAGTGGAGATGGCGACGCAGATGACGATGATGATTTTCTGTCCAACCTTGCCGCTTCAAAGGGAGCAAAGACCGACAAACCATTCCATCTATTCAGCGACAAGGATAGCGCTGCTGATAAGGGTATCACCCAAGCATTAATGTTGGGCAACTTTACCAAGGCCACTGATATTTGTCTCAAGGAGGACAGAATTGCTGATGCGTTCTTGATTGCAAACTGTGGCGGGCAAGAGCTTGTGGAGAAGGTCCAGACGACTTATCTTGCTCAAAAGAAGGATGCACCTAGTTATATGCGTCTGTTGGGATCGGTCATTGACAAAAATCTTTGGGATGTGGTATACAATGCTGATCTCCAAAATTGGAGAGAAGCCATGTCTATCATTTGTACATTTTCGGATCCAATTGAGTTCCCAGACCTGTGCGAAGCTTTGGGAGACCGCATCCACGAGTCTGGGGAGCGCAAAGATGCTTCTTTCTGCTACCTAGTTGGCTCTAAGCTTGAGAAGGTTGTTTCGATCTGGACTAGCGAACTTGAGGAGTCTGAAGAGGCTGGTATTCAACAGCCTTCTAATGATTCTACATTCTCCGTTCATGCTAGGTTCCTTCAAAATTTCATCGAAAAGGTCACCATTTTCCGCCGGGTAACAAAGTTTGTTGACGGTGAGAAGGACCAGACATCGAACTGGAAACTCTCAGCTTTGTACGATAAGTACACTGAGTATGCTGATATTCTTGCTGGACATGGACAACTCGAAATTGCGCAGAAGTACCTGGATTTGATTCCTTCAACATACCCCCCTGCCGAAACTGCCAAGGCCCGCGTCAAGCTCGCTACCCAGAAACCAGCTGCCGCGAAGAAGGCTACGCGACCAGCTGATAATACTAACCTGTCGCGCAACCAGACACCATATGGCTTCCAACCAACTCAACCGGCTGTTGGAGCTCCTGTAAACCCTTACAGCCCTGGTCCAAACGTGCCACAGCCCCAGCCTCCTTTCATGCCGGGACTTCAGAGCAGTGGCAACCCGTACCAACCTCAAGCTTCGTATGCTCCTCACAATATGTATCAACCACCTGGCCAGGTAGGCTATACTACACCAGCGCCTCCGCCGATTGGTGGACCTCCTGCTTCCACACCTTCCGCGCCACCAAAGAAGAAGGATGCTACAGACAACTGGAACGACGTACCTATGGTCACTAAGGCTCCTCCTCCTCGTCGATCGACACCAAGGACCATCACCCCGGCGTTTTCTGCAAACCCTACGCCTCCACCACCTGGACCTGGTCAATATGGACAATATGGCCAGCCGGCCAACCCTAGCCCCCCTCCTCCTCCCAAAGGATCGGCGCCACCTCGCGTGCAGTCTCCCCTGACTGGTCCTCCACAGACCAGCCAAATTCAAGCGCCGCCAAGGCCTTCGTCTGCGGCAAATCAGTACGCACCTCCTCCGCCTCAACCAGGAGCTGTCCCAGCTTCTATGGCCAATGTGGTGCCTCGCACAGCTTCACCATACAATGCTCCTCCTGCTGGGGCACCGCCCTCGAACCGATATGCGCCTGCACCCTCGGCCCTGTCGCAGCCTAACGCGCCTCCTCCTGGGGGACCCTTACCGCGGCCTACTGCCCCAACGACCTCATCGGCTCCTGTCAATCCTTATGGTCAATTGGCTCAGCAGACATCGCCGCCACCTAACCCTTATGCGCCTTCCGCCAGCTACGGAGCTCCCCAGCAAGGCAACTACGGCGCCCATCCCCCCGCAGCGCAAGCACAACCTTCCGCACCGCCGCCTGCAGGCCCTCCTCGAGGCGGTGCTCCTCCCATGAGCCGACCTAGTCCTGCTCCAGTCCCGACTCCAACTCCGCCACCACCGAAGGCATCTGCACCCCCAACCAAGGCCAGACACCCTCCTGGCGATAGATCGCATATTCCAGCCAGCGCCCAGCGCCTAGTCGAGATTCTTACTCAAGAGATGCAGCGAGTTGTCGCCAAGGCCCCAGCCAACTTCGCGCCACAAGTAAAGGACACTGAGAAACGACTGAACATCCTTTTCGACCATCTTAACAACCAGGAGCTTGTCAAGCCTGACACAATTGGCCAAATTTCACAGATTGCCGACGCTATTCAGTCCAGGGATCATGAGACTGCATCAAGGATTCAGGCTGATATCCTGCGTGACAAGGCTGAGGAGTGCGGCAACTGGTTTGTCGGTGTGAAGCGCTTGATCAGTATGAGCAAGGCGACCCCTTAGTTAGCTACAAGCTCAAGTTGCATTCCAATGTGGATGGTTCTGATGATATGAAAATAAGATGAGGTATATGGAATTAGAAGGCATACTGAATCACTAGTTGTAGGTAGAGATGAATATAATACAGTTGATGCATTGAATGACTACTGTGTGCCGCACCTGCCTCGTCCAATGTATGAGCAATAAACAATTATGCTTTGTAAACTACCCCCCGTACCTAGGTTCCTATGTATAAACAGTCTTATTAAAATACGTTACGTGTAGAATGCTTGTCATTGAATTCGTCGATTTGGCTAACCTCGCAGCTGATTGGGCGAGAGCGACCGACGCATGATGGCGTTAGCTCAGCGTGCTCCCCACAGCACAGAACTTCCGTCCGCGACAACATCCAACACAACAACAAGCCTTGCCGCCATCCTTCACTTACCAATGGCGGATAATGAGACAACATCCAGCGATGCAGCTGCTCAGAGGGCGGCTGAGCAAGCTCGCTTGCGCAAGGAGCGTCGTGAAGCCAAGATCAAGGCCGGTGGCTCGTCTCGTTTGAACAAGATTACGGGGATTGGGGGACGAGTGATAGGAGGTTCGTTTTTGTCATGCTGAATGCGTCATCCCAGGCTAAAAATGAAGAACACTGACATTGAATTCTCTTTCTAGAGCATGGGGATGCACCACCGGCGACCGAAACTTCTACAGCTGCCCCTGCTATGGCGACGACCGCACCTTCGACAGAACATGAAGATCCCGGAGAGGTCGACATTTCAGAGCACTTCTACAAGCCTGAGACCACGAGAAGAGTACCTCAGCCACTGCCTGCTGATACAGTGGGAGATCCTTCCATATCAGAGGTTCAACTGAGACAGATGATGCTCGGGATGGATCCCAGTGCCAGCGGCACGCCAACCGCCCAAGGCGCCGGAGACGAAGACCCCATGATGAAGATGATGTCGCAAATGATGGCCGCAGCTGGAGGAGGCCCGAATGCAACGGGTGCAGGACCCGATGCATCGCCCTTCGCGGGCATGATGCAACCCCAAACTCCTGCCGGACCAGATCTATATACAACATTCTGGAGACTGTTGCACGCCCTCGTCGCCCTTGGTCTCGGGTTCTACATTGTCTTGCTTACACCCTTTGCTGGCTCCAAGGCCGAGCGTGACACTACGGCTTTATATGTACAGAACGGTGGCGACTTTACGGCTGAGCATGCTGAGATGGAGAGGAATAGGCGAAATTTCTTTTGGGCGTTTGCTACTGCTGAAGCGGTGCTGCTGACGACACGATTCTTTCTGGACAAGGGACGCGCGCCGCCGGCAGGTATGCTTTGGACAATCGTGGGACATATTCCGGAGCCTTGGAAAGGCTATATCTCGGCGGTGTTGAGATACGGCCAAATTTTCACAACGGTTAGGACAGACATTTTGATTTGCACGTTTGTTCTGGGAGTGTCATCTTGGTGGAGAGGGTGATTCAGTTAGATATGAATACCTAGCTATAGAGAATAGATAATTGCTCGTGTATCGTTTGCATTGGAGAAAGACTTTTGGGAACCTGTAAAGGGAATAACAATATTGAGCCACTTTATTGAACTGTATCGATTACTTATGTTTTATGCTATGATACATTTATTATGAAGTAATCTAAATCTATTATTTTTTCATTACCATGGAAAGGACGCGCCCGAGAACGCCACGCACTCGCTTGGGGTTCTCGTATACGCAGGTAAGTACAACGGCAGTGCTAGCCGCAAAGGTGAGCGTCTCTCGCCACTGTTTATCGATTGAATACTGACGAGGGACAACGGTGCCGAGGGCTCGAGGAGCAACGAACAATGACATATCCTTACGACGGCTGACAGTCTCAACAAGAATACTCCAACCACAGAGAAAGCATCCGGTGCCGACGCAAATCCCACCATCGATGCGTTGCCGGCCTGCAGCATGCTTTCCAACAATATGAGGGCCGACACGGCTACGTCCGAGGCAAACACCGTAGTAGAAGAGTGTAATGTATGTTGCGAGGAAGGCTGACGATCTAGAAGCTGAAAGGAACGCTCGCACGAGACCCTTCTTCGAAGGGTTCCGTATTTGCAAAGTTAACGCCAGAGGAAGATATGTGAACATGGACCATTTCCAGGAGCGCGCAAAGCGGCTCAGAGCATGGTACTCGCAGGATGACCCGCACCCCATATGCACCAACTCACAGGGAAATGGGATCGACTTGGCAGGATCCCCCCAGACATATGGAAGTTTGTAGTCCTCGCACATGGAGCCGAGAAGCGGTGCTTGGCCAGTTTCTTTGGAATAAAGAAGCTCTCCACTGCGACATCGACGCAAAGCCTCGATGAGACGTTGGTCAACCGATGCAGCGGAGGTGATCCATTTATCGTAACCTCGTGGGAGACGTTCTGGACTGTAGAACCACGACCACATGATGAGGGCGCAGGAAGCCACAAAGACCATTGGGTCAGTCATTTGTGTAATAAATTGTTCACCCTAAAGTAAGTCAGTAAATATTCAGAAATATTGGCACTTTGTATACGTACCCAGGTCCATTTTTGAGCGGCCTTGCGGCGCGTTCGTCGCTGGGACCATAGTTCACCAACTAATACGTCGACTGCACGCGTGGCAGCGAAAAGAGTGAGGTCTATTGTACGACCGGCAAGTATGGTGGAGGAGATTGCTTCTTTATTTTCAGACTTGGACTGTGACTTGTTGGAAGCTGTCTTTGACTGTAGCAGCCGCAGGCCCACCCAGGCGGCAATGAATGATGACAACCATCTGGAGACTCTGTTTAAGGGTAAGTGGCAGCACATTGGACACTTTATTCAATAATTCACAAACCTTAGGCGAACTTGCAGGCTTGAACTGGCCAATACGCGATTCAGGACCTGTCCGATAGGCTCCTGCAGCAAAGAGGATCCTCCGACGAGAACGGCACAGAATGCTGGGAATCGCTGGGGTTCTAGGCCGGTTTGCAAGATATGTGCTGCAGAGTGGGATAATGACTTGGACTTTGTGAAGTCCGATGGTAGCAGTTTCTTCTCAGCACTACGCCTCCGTCGAACAGCATACTGCAGTAGCAAATTGAGCAGCCGAGGAGCTACAGCGGAACCATAACCAAGCAGGTATGCTCTAACGAGGGGACGCAGAGCCGGTGGCACGGACTGCAAAGAAAGCACAGCCATTGGGACGACGTCGACCGGTGTTCTGCCTTACACGAATGATCAACACTCCATGGACTGGCAATGACGTGAATGGAGTAAGTGTAGCTGGCAGGGCCGCAGCAAACAACAATCTCCTCAGAAGACAAGGCAGCCCAGTGGCATAGGAGGTTGATCGTGCTATGAATTCAACGTCTGCTATAACGCACCCTCCGTTGGACCTTCTGGAAGACAGCAGCCGAGCTTCGAGAGCCAATGGATGCCGAAGTAAAACGGAATCCTCGTATTTCCAGGGCGGAGTGTGCACTCCTTGTAGCGAATGATGGGCTCAATTCGTCAGCTATAGCGAATACAGACTATCGCAGACGGCCGGAGAATACCAGCCGTTGTATTCGTTGAAACAAAACCAAGAAGAGAAGTACAAAAAGATTGTTGACGTGCTCAGGGGAAGTTGCCGTCGGGGTTTCGATCGACTTTGGGGAAGGAGCGCATGTGAAAATGCGGGCGACCGTTTTAGCGCGTCGCGTGCCTTCCTTAAATGGACTTATTTGGGGAAGGGGAGGAAAGGAGCCAAATGTTAAATTAAAAAGCCGACTGCTAACAAAAAGGCTTCTAGAAGCAAGTAAATGCCGGTCCGGAAGACTAATATTTGGCTGAGTTATTGCATCGGTGAGTTTTAATTTATGATCTTGTTTATGATAAGTTTGACGTGAGGAAAATTGAAGTTGCTCGTGAAAGACGCGATGAATAAATAGTACGGTGGTGACGTATAGCTATACACTCCAGTTTACAGAGGTGATGCGGTGTGGCTCGGCTCTGAGAGTCCGTTGTAGACAATGGCCTTAACAAGTTACAGTTTGCCACTGAGGTTCCAATCGGTGAAGGGAAAATATAATTCCTATTTGGATCCTTCAATCCATTTCATTTTCATAGATAATGAGTAAGCCGTAAGGATACTCGGTCGAGAAAACATTGTGGCATTTCACTAAATCTCAGGTCTCGTTGTAACATCACCACGACAGTACATGTAAGCTAACGGAGCAACCAACGACTCTAGGCACGAAAAAGAACGAAGCTTTATATACCATGATTACAGCCTTCTTGGAAGAGGCATAGATGAGGACTCTGACGGCATGGATTAATCCGATTGATCAAAATTCCATGGCGCATATTCAAGCCAAGTATGACAGTTAAGGACAGCAATGAACAACAACCCTTCATGTCAATTGCTTTATATTTTGCTGCATGTGTAACCGTAACTGATAATGCTAAGTTGCGCACTGAGCATCAAGTACTCCTTGGATCTGTATATCCGATAAAAGAAAAGAGGAAGGGTTTCTTTACAATGTAAGAAAATGGTCAAGCGGACGGATAGGACCGAACGATCAGGCACCAATGCGACAAGGACTAGGAACTATGTAAGAGGAATGCGTGAGATTCGGTTGGTGGGAAATGAAAAAGCCTGACATGGAAAAATCAGCATAGTTTATTTCCCGGCCTCTCTTCGGTCAGCGGCAACCAAATAGCAACAGCTAGCGTTACAGTACAAAGCGCGCAAAAGATAGAGCCAAGGTGATGGCGGACCAGGCAGACGGACGATGCAACATGTCTTGTTCGGTGTGCATGTAACAATCACAATCATGGTGAGGTCGTAGCTCTTGGCCGCTCCTCATTGACGATTGGGCCCATTCCTACCATGGACAGCGCGGCATAACGCAGCAAGGACCAAATTCAATGTTTTTATTGGGTACTTTGTGAAAAGTCAACTATTCAATGAGAAGTCGCCGCCGATGGCTTAGATGATGTCTAAATAAAGAACAACATTGTGGCCTGTATTGTAATCCTGGCATTGCAGTAACAAAAATGGCTGCCACGATGAATTAATTTGCCACGCCTAAAGGGATTACTTGAATCTATACCGAGCCTTACCGAGATTATATCTCAGATCTTAATGACGTTGGATGAGATTGTGCCAGGGGTTGCTTGCTGAGTCCCTTGACGCAAGGTACCGCATCAAGTTATGATTTATTATACATGAAAGGGCACATAAATTCAATAGCAAGGGGCGATGCTTGTTACTGTTTTGTTTCGTGCCTTGCAGGATTTATCGGAGACGGTCAAGGCACGGAAAGGATCAAGGGCACATCAAGACCTGCAGATGATATGCCAGAGTACTTCGGGCGATGATGCCGTTCATGGACATGGTGGCTGACACTCAAGACACCGCTGTGACTTGGTTTGTTACGGTGGCATTACACCCGCACAGACCAAGCCAAAGGACACGGAAATTCAGACAATGCATTTTTTAAAAAAAATAAATAAAAAAAATAATAAAATGAAGGACCATAGCTCGGCCGATATGACTGAGACTTTGTCCAATGTGGCAGAGCTCCAACCAACGACGAAGGATCAAGAAACCGGGGACTGCACTCATCAGTGTCTGATACACCAGTGTCCCGCTGGGAATCCGCGCTGGGTGCCTGGCGGGCTGTCAAGCTTGGTATTGACAGTGGGCACTACCAGCCTGGTGACTGGGTTTGAATAAACCTGGTGCCTCTTAGCGCTATAAGCCGTTCAAATTAAGGGCAGGCATGTTGGCGAGGCTTGCTGAGCCGAAACCACTCAGCCACTCAAACATTATACTGTACCGTAGGTGCTTACAGAAACACACGGGATGTGACTTGGATCCCGCTGCTTGTACTGTAAAACCAATAGTTGATGTGACTATAGCTTGAGGTCATTCCAATGCTAACTCGTATTCTTTACCAGCATGATACATCAGCTCCACGGGTGTGCAGAAGTAAACAACCGCTGCTCTCTGGATTTCTAGGGAGGTCGTCAGAGAAATCCCCTGGGAAAGAGAGTCAGACCAAACAAATGCCAAGCTTGACCACAAGACCCAAAATGAGGATGTTAATCGACATCAGTCAAGACGATTAAGGACCAGCCTAAGAAAGTGGCTGCGAACCCCGTGGTTTGCAAGCTGCATCGTTTCATCTTGTGAGCTTCAACATCCGACGAATGGTCATAACACATGGGTGAAGAGACGTATCGCCTGCTCTGCCATAACAGGCGAACAGCCAATGGTAGCTGTCACCGAATTTGGAAAAGCTCCCGAGTAGCAGTTTAGTAGTAGTGAGACTAAAGTTGCTTTAGTGTTACGATGCCTAACGCAAACAACATTCAACATGCAAAGAGCTCAGTGTGAACGCTGTCATGTTTATGCCACAACCTGACCAATAGACTGGCAATCTGGGGGAAGAAATGTACGCGTACAGGGACGTCAGAGTGTCTTCAGTGCACGGAACATTTCGGAGCAATATCCAAAATGCCAGATCTATGCCCAAAATCAAGGTCAAGCGTGGAGAACGACAGGCGACCGTTTTTGCTTGCCTCATTTTCCATTGGCTTGCAGCTCTGGCTCAAAGTAGCGAGACCCGGGCTTGACAGATGGAAAAGCATGTGAAAGTTCGTTAAGAGCAATCCTTCACGGAATTATTCTTGTATTGGTTCGAGTTTCCTGTAATGGGGTGAGTTTGGCAGACAGACTTGCCGCTATGTAGCGGGTAGATGCATATCACTATATCCCAAGCTCGGTGGTTTTCCCGAGGTGCATCAAGAGTCAGTTGTGGCCGCAAGCTGGGGGGCAATAGTAACGGGTGGATACGAATGTCTTTGTGCTATTGGGGGCTGTCGTCCGTAAAATGGCCTGGACTTGGACGTTGAACGGAGAAAGCAACAAGGCTAATTTTGGGCTATTGTTTCTCTGCCGGCTTTATTCATTGCAGGATTTCTGCTTATGTTTATCTCTGAAGACTTGCATTGTCCCAAATGAGCGCGCTTGTTTCCATGCCGTCTGCTACAAGGTAATGCTCTTCCTCCACTCTGTCTGTAGCGTAGTTTTGGCTGGTAAGTTGTAGGCGATGGGACCATCCATGGCAAAATAGCCCACCACTAAAAACTGCGCTAGACCTGGAGGCTCACTGTACCTATTGAGTACAGGTGAGTTTTCAGTTACGGGATCCGGGATCCCCTGCAAGCCTGGCTGTAAGCCCACTGCACTGTTAGGGCTTCCATGGCTACACCGTCATGGATCGACCAAGCTGTGTGGATGCAGGTGTAGCACCATTTATTGCTCCGTGTATACTTCTTTGACCAAGTTGCGTAAAATTGTGTTATCCTGCCGCGTAAATTGAATTCAAGGCGGACACTTCATGCAAAGTAAACAATGCAGAAAACGTTTAGTTATCATTGCATCATGGCTGTTCTTTAAGTTTGGAAGTGTTGCTAATGAAGAGGGCTTGCATTTTGCATTGCATGATTTTCTCGCTTCAATCTCCGTTAGTGGCCCCATTCAGTGGGAAGCTACTAAGGCCACTGCCACTGGGGACAAACCTGTTGTTCATTACACAACAGTAGGTAGGTACTGGTACAGGTGTCACATATCAACCAACGCATCGATGGCGAAGGCCTGTGTATTCTTGACTAGCTTTCCCAATGATGTATGTTAACTTGCATCTTCTCTGCTTCGGAAACGCCGCTGTTGAAAATGAAGAAATAAACGCAAATATAACTTTCCGTCGCGTCTCTGAATGGTCAACCTCAAACACACTAGAAATGTCTTTGGCAGGACGTGAGAGTAATAAAACCTTGAGGCACGCTGCTAACTGGTGCCGGTCCCCCTGTTACCAAGCAAAGTAAGTGCTCCGGTGCCTCCGGGGCCTCCCTAATAACGTAGTCTGGGCATATCTGCTTGCAGCCCAGTGGCTGCCCCGCCGTCTACTCTCCCACTGGCAGTACAGTCACTACAACAAACCCGGCGAGCTAATACAGTGAAGCTGCTGTACCCGTGACCCACCTCCTTGTGTGCAGCGCATCGACTGAGGGATAACTCCACTCTTTCCCTCCCCTCAGGCCTGTCGCTCACACACCCCTCCCCCCTTCCAAGCACCTAGGACAGCCCCATCCTCCACTAAAGTTGTCCACTAGGCCTGGGCTTTTTCTTGACAATGGCTGACGAGCAACAGCCAGCACAGTAACAGGTCTCGTTCTGTGATTCAGCACAGTCCAACGAAGTCCAGCCTTTCTGCATTTTAATAACTGACCCCATCTCCGGTCATCAACCCCTCGGTCGCTTCATTACCCCGGATTTTTCTCTTCCACTTCCCACACCTCTATTTCATTCCCCTTCCCTCCCCGTATTCTCATCCTTTCATTTCGGATTGATGCGTTCATTCATTTCTTGTTCCGAGCATTTCACGGCCTGATTCGTGTCTGAAATTCCCCGTCGGCCACTCGACTTTCACGCACCCATCTTCGCTAGTTGACGCATCATCACTTCTGGGCCGAGTTTTTCTGCACCAGTTTCCCGACCTTTTACCTTGCGCCGCCCCCCGACGGAGAATTCGCCCGCCGCAAGCTCTTTTTAATTCAAGAGCCCGGTGACGTTCGCCTTTTGACGAATTTCCACCACCTACTCCGATTCACCGCACCCATGCTGGCGGTTCAGCAAGCTCCCAGGATGGGTTCACAGTCAGAGGCTGATGCCTTTATGCCATTTGGCTGTACGTTGAATTCACATCTCTCGAAGCTCGCTCCGCTTCCCCGAACCCGCGTAGAACTGCATCACTAACCGTATCTTCTTGCATAGATGCCGTTGATCCAAATCAAGAAGCACTTTTCGATGCGCCTGATCCAGCCGGCGCTCCGCTACTGTCCGAGACGGACACTAAATTCCTGAGCTCGTTCTTCGACGATATTACGTCTGACCAATACAACATGCCCTCATTTGGCGAGGGTCTGAACTTTAGCGATACTTGGCTCGATCTCCCTCCTCAGTTCATGGGCACAACTACATCTTTTGGCCCTCAGTCAAACGGCAATGAGCAGTCATACCCTGGTGATCAGATTGACTTCAGCAACGCCCTCTCCGGCTCACACATGATGCCACCACCCCCTCCCCCCCCCGCATCGTCCCAGTCCCAAACGTATCACCAACATCACTCTGATGATGTGATTAACGCTGCTGCTACTCTGCTTCAAAATGGTTCTAATCCCCGGGCCACGTCAAGGGGCAAAGATTCCAACCCAGGACGTCGCCCCCTCGGACCACCCATCGGCCACCTTCGCCACCAGGCTTTGGAGGAATTCAAGGAGGAGAGCCGCAAGGACCCTGCAGAGGATGTACACAACAACACCTTCACAGAATGGATGTTCGGAAAGGACGAGCAAGTCTCGCCTCCTCGGAAAACCCCCGTTGCTGATTTGCAATGGGGCTCAGATGCCAGCTTTGGCCCTGCACAAGGATATCTTCCCGCGCCTAACAAGGAGAGCGTTGAATCCCACCATAAGGTACAGATGCAATGCCTAGACTGCCTGGAGCCCAGCAAAAGCGCAGCAAATACCCGCCCGAGTAGCCCAGCTCACGCCCATGCACAGATGAAATACGAAGACGTCGATGCTCCACCTCGCAAGAGGCGCAAGAGTAAGAACCAGAAGGACCCGGTGGACGACGAAGACGACGAGGACGACGGCGATTCCGCCAGGTCGGGTCGCAAGAAGAAGGGCAAGGGCGCCAGTAGCTTACCATCTCCTCCTGACTCAAACGGCAAGCGCCGCAAGTCTACCGTCAACAGCAAGACTCCACGCGAAAACTTGACCGAGGAACAGAAGCGCGAGAACCACATCCGCAGTGAGCAAAAACGTCGCACTGTGATCAAAGAGGGCTTTGATGACCTCTGCGAGCTCGTTCCCGGACTCAAGGGTGGAGGCTTTAGCAAGAGCACCATGCTCACCATGGCGGGCGAATGGCTAGAGGAGCTACTGAAGGGCAACGAAGCACTCGCCACGCAGCTCTCAAGCGTCCGTCAATCATAGACAGGGCAAACGCGAGCAATTAGAATACAGTGGGAAGCATAGTCAACTTGGCAAAGCCCCAAAGGAAATCACGGTGGCGTTCATTTGTTTGTGCCCAGTTGGGACACGGACTATACATGGCTTTTCTTATCGACATTGGTGTTTAATACGGGAAATCTATTTGTTTTTGGAACGGGCAAGCATGAGATATCCTGCGAAGGATCATTTTTGGAATTCAGTACATTTTTTTTTCCCTGGGAGTATTCTTGCTGTAATGAGACACAAGACTGGTCAGCGAGTAGAGAAGTATCGCAGATACCGCCAGAGCGCGGTAATATTTTACTTTAGTAGATGAGTATGAGAGGTGTAGATATGATATCCCCCAATATTAACAGATTCAATATATGAAAGACTGTCCTCGCAAGTGATATCTTTTCTTCTGTAGGAAAAAATTGTCATGCTTTTTGTCTAGAGAAAAGAACACTATAAAGTGACAACCAAGATGAACATGTCCGTTGGTAAATTCCAAAAACAAAACGAATAAAGCTCTCACCCTGTAACGCCAGCCTACTACTAGAAGACATCTTTTCGACCTCCTCTCGCCCACTTGTCCTTGGTTATACATTTTCATTCTCCTCTAGCTCAAATCCATCTTCTCTTCGCCAGTGGCGGTACCCGCAGCAGCAGCCCCGTTGCCGTTGGCGACTGTCAGGTCAACCGCGCCATCGTCACCAATCAAGCGCTTCTCAGACTTGGATACAAACTCGATGCTGCGGGCAGGGTCGTAGAACAGCTGGAAACTGCGCTGAACGTCTTCTACGGCTACTTGCTTGCCGGGAGTGCGGCGCTTGGCCGCCAAAAGTTGAGATGTGCTAATGAGGTTGCTGGCGTAGCGGAGGCCAGCTTCCTGACCAATCTTGGTGAGGAGCGCGAGAGCATCGGGGGAGAGCTCGATTTCCTCTTCTTGGGCGCGAATGGCAAGGATTTGGTTGATCTCCTCGGGGGAGTAGGTGTGAGTGGTGATGATGACGACACGGTCGAGGAAGTCGAGGGGCAGTCCGTGTGGGCTGCGATAATCGGTGCCGCGGATACGGGAGTTGCCACGGTTGCTGGCCATGATGACAATGGGTGCAAGGTCATCCTCCAAGGCGCGGTTGATGTATGAGAAGCATTCAATGTCGAGCATGTGAACTTCGTCGATGAACAGAACACCAGGAACAATCTCGGCCTTGCCTTCCTCCTTCCACTCGCCAATCTTTGTGTTGATCTGGTCGCGGATCTCGCTTCGAATCTCACCAGTGTCGCCGGAGAAGAGGGCAAGGAAGCCCTGCGTGCGTGAGTTGATAACATCGATCTCGTGCAGTGATACGGTGTGCACAACTTCCCTGCGCTTCTGCAGCTCGCCGTCTGGGCACTGAAGGAACTTGGTGTCGACTCCCATGGCGTCGTAGTCGCGTGAGCGGGCGTATGAGCGACCCAGTTTAGTGATCTTGCCAGAAGATTTGTCGATACTGACAATATCACCGGCCATGACGCGTTCTTTGGTCATGGCGTCAATCATCTTGGTGCCCATATCGTAGACAGCTTCCATGTCGGTCGTCTTGATGGTCAGGCGGCCCTGCTTTGCGCTGCCGGTGACGCTGCGGTCGATTTGGATCTCTACGACTTCTCCCTCCATAATTTCACTCTCTTCCTTGATGCGAACACCGATCGATTTACGGAATGCTTGCTCGAGAGCTTCGGTCTTGGACATTTCGAGCGAGAAGATTTCGGATGAAGCGAGCGACGTGAAGGGGACATCGGGACCGAGAGATTGAGCCATTCCCATGGCAATTGCCGTCTTTCCGGTGCTGCAGTAGAATCATTAGTATTATGCTGTCACATGGGGTCGCTGTGCAGCAAGAAGTAAGACGTACCTAGGAGGTCCGGCGATGAGGACTGCTCGACCAGCAATCTTGCCTTCCTTGATCATCTGGAGAATGACAGCGGCGGCTTTACGCGCCTTCTCTTGGCCAACGAGGCCTTGCGAGGCGGCTCGAGGCTCTAGACTGGTGGCATCGACGCCGAGGCCGCGAATATGAGAATGGGCAGCGATGAGGTTCAGACCTCGAAGGTCCTTGGATTCGGACACAGTCACGAGCGGCTGTTAAAAGAGTGGTCAATTAGAGATTATTTCAAAGAGTGCATGCGCCATAGCAATTAAAACTTACTGCAGCCATCTTCAACAGGTATGCGCACGGCGACCGAATGTGTGATAAAAGTCTATGAGGGTGAGAAGATCAAAGTGGTTTGACGGATTCAGTCTTGGGTTGGCGTCGCCCTTTGAAAAGATGGAACCGTCGTCCGCGCAGTTTGATATGTGGCTGAATTGTGGCGGTGCACGTGGCTGAAGCTACTCACCTAACCAGTACTGGAGCAGGAGGCTACGTCAATCTCAAACGCTTACAGTACACTTATACTTTGGAAAATAATCATTTGCTAAATAGCTTAACTTTAAATTTGTTGAGTAGATGGTGGAAATTTTGAATACTGTTTCCTGTTGTGCTCCTCGTGATGTTGAATTAACAGTGGCACGGTGAAACCGGCCATGTAAGCTTTTTGGTCGGTGTGGGTGAAATTCTTGTGCTTAACACAACACATTACTTTATTTATTGTGCTCCAACGTGGCTCTCTACTAACTATTTGCGTGTTGAATCGTATTATAAGCCTACTAGTAGATCCCCGGTAGAAATCTCTTTGTCTTCTTGTGCCACTTTTCCCATTCCGCTCCAAACACCTCTTGGAGCATTGCTTCCTCCTGTCTAGTCCTTACGACCACTTGTTGAGCGATGGAAAATGCAGCTAAAACAAAGACTGTCATGCCCCACCCCTGAAGTCTTTCAAATAGAGTTCCTGACATGATGCAGCCTAGTGAGGCATCCCATCTCAGTGTCAGAGCCCATGCGCCTACAGCGACAATCATCAAGCCGGTGTAGCTCGGATGCTGAAGATACTGGTATATACCGCTTGTGATGAGTTTGTCTGGCTGACTGAGTCCGAAGGTAAAGTTCTTGCCCAGGTTGTTGAAGGCGCCGAGTCTCAGTGGTGTTCCGAGGCTGACGAGAACGATACAGGTAGATGTATACCAGTTCCAGGAGAAGAGCTTGGGATTGAGATGGGATGGATTCGGGCATATTAGCTCGAACACAGGCTCTGGAGCTGCGATTAGGGCCATATGGTATACGAAAAGGCCTGCAACAGCAGTACAGCAGATCAGAATCACTGCATCATTGCCGTAAATAGAGAGATAGTCATTCTTCCAACCCTTGCTTGTAGGGTTTGGGGGGGTGATGCACTTGACTGTCAGATAGCCACAGACCAATGTGGCGAAGGATAGCGACAACATGGGAGAGGCCGGGAGATCGATTGCCATGATTTGGTCGAGGGTTGCAGGAGGTGAGTTATGAACTGAACAGCGAGCAGAGGTTTGCAGCGAACCTAACGTAGATAAATACCAGTAGCATTGCCGCGGCTCTCAGCATCGTTAGTCACATCGAACCATTTCTGGGGAACTGTGGGGGGACTTGTTAATTCGAAACTCGATTGGCTTGACAAGGATTTATCCCAAGCTAAGCTATTTGCAGCAGTTATCAACATTAATTCGGCCAATTTTGATGCCAAACATAAAATTCTGACGAACTATCCGCTTTCTTCTACACAAATTGACAGTGTATGAGCCTGTGCCATGTCGTGATGTCGGTAGTAAATTCGGTTGGTGCGACCCCCCCGCATCGCATTGTGAGTGGTGCCTCGGTAATAATAGCAACACTAATCACTGTAACCTTAACCAACAGTTTCCAAAGTAGGCAATTCTCAGTAGCAAAATTGAGAAGCTGATTTGTTGCGACGAAGTCTAACATCATTGGGGACATGTACAGAGTAAGCTACGTGTGTGTACAGCCATATTGCATGGTCTAGCAAAACGAAATATTCCTTTCCCGACCAATGCGTTTTGTTGGCATCTCAAATCATCAGGCAATAACTCCAAATCCAAATGCCAATTGCCCTTCACTCAAGCCGGTACGCCGTACAATCCTTACGTTCTTCTGGACCCAAAATACAAAGAAAAACCCCAAGTACTGAAAAGAAGGTATCTAATGGTCTTATCAATCCTCCGCCACCTCACGCTTAGTTGTCACTACTCGGTGTCATATTCGCGAGGGATTGCTGTTGCACCATGGGACTTTGTCTCTTGTCATAGTTGCGCCCCAACCGGACTTCGACGTATTCCAAGCGTTTGGAAACCTTGCTCAATTCGTTGAATACGCCTTGCGGGTATGTTGCGTTGATATGGTTAACGATTTGTAGATACAATTCAGTCGTATTCCAGTTGTTCTGCCAGGAGGTTAGATTGCCCAGCTGCATTGTGTAATCCTCAAAAGCGGCTTTGATGTCATTTCTGGTCTTGTTCAGCAAGTCAGATACAACAGCCACTTTGCAGTCTTGGGCAGCCAAAATTGTCGCATATTTGGCGTCCAGGTTTCTGAATCGACTATCGACCACCGAAGCAGTAATGTTTCTACTAGTTGAATCCACCACCTTTTCGATTTCTTGTGCTCTTGTCTCTAGTTGCCCGCGAGCCGCCCGTTCCTCATCAATAAGGACGCCAAATTTGTTAGCCATGACCGTTAAAGTCGACTGGGTTTCCTTCCTTGTCTGGGCAATACGTTTATCCAAGATGGTGGCGAACTGATCTTCATTCAAAGGAGACATTTGCTGTGAGCTACAGTTCTGTACCGAATTTATCTGTTCTAAACGTCTCTCTGCTTCTGCCAGGGCATTTTGCAGGCCACTATGAAGATAATCATTCGGGGTAGGGGTGCATGGTGGCGTCTTGGGAGATTTGGAAGCATCTTGCTTTAGCATAGAAAGCTCTTTGTCGAACTCATTTACTCGAGCCGCAGTTGTTAATAGTCGCGTTGAGAGCTCGCCGATTTTTACTGCTAGGTTATCTGACTTTTGATCCTGTAAGGAATGCTGCTTCTGTCGGTATGCTTCTGCATTTTTGATTGAACATTCGGCTGAATCTACCCTCTTCGTGAGTCCGGCGATTTTCTTATCGACTTCAGCAATGATGATAGCGCGAGACTGGCCAATATCTTGCCCTAAGCCTTTGAGGCGCTTGTCAATTCCCTGCTGGTTTTTGGACATTTCGTCTTTGAGCTTTCGCTCGAGAGACAATCTAAGAGTCTTTTCCGCCTCGATATCTTTCTGTAGACTGAAAACACGACCCTCGAGATGCTTGTGGGCGATCAACATGTCTTCGAGCCGCTTTTCAAGGGCATCGTTTCTCGCCACTGTTTTCTCAACATCGGCTCTCATACTCGATAAACTAGATTCAAACTCTTGAGAGAGGAGCTGCCTATCGCTCTCGGCCTTTTGCGTCGCCCTTTCCTCAATGGATGCCGTAAGGCTCTCACGAAACTTTTCCAGGCGACCATCAATGTCATCCATTGTGAGGCTAGAACCTACACTTGCTGGATATGCCAAATCCTCACTGAGATCAGATTGAAGGTTCTTATGATATTGCACAAACTCTTCTTGAAGCTTCCGTATGGCCACACTGTGCTGTTTAGCTGCCCTTCTCCGCTCTTGATCTGCGAATGTTGCCTGTTGATCGACTACTTCCATTGCGCTGTTAAAGTTTGTTTCGCGATAGCGTTCAGCTTGGTTCTGCACTTTTTTGTACTTCTTCTCGGCAGTATCTTTTTTGATTGAGTAGTATACGGTTTCAGCCAAATGCACACACAAACCTTTGACATCGGCGCTGCGGCGAGTGGTCTGTTGCTTTTCCGACACTGCAAGTGAATGTATTTGTCAGTGTTTGCAAGACAAGGAACGATGCAAGTTCAACCTGATGTACCTACCATTTGGAGACATGGTCCTCTCGGCTTGAATATGCGCTGGGGATGGAACAAACAACTCGGGGCTGCGACATCTTGCGTTTGTAGCTGGGAATGTTTGGGATCTACGTGGGCTACAATTGCTGCTGCTGTTGTTGTTGCTCACTAATCGATCACCACTCTGTCGGGCAATTTTTCTCGGCGGACTTCTAGAGCGGTCTCGAGGGCGATCTTCAAAAGATACTCGCCGTGGTGGAATATCTCGTCTAGGATCGTGGTAGTCCGAATGGCCACGGCGATCGTAGTGACGGTCGACCATGGTCAGATATCCCCCAACTGGCTCCCCTTAAATACTCTGATACAAAGAAACAGAAACAGGGTATAAAAAAACCCCCCGTTCCAAGTCTGTTTGTCGTAGACTGAAGTGGGCGAGTGGAACGTGTTAGCATGCAATCCAAAATATTCAGAGCGCAAAAGCAAAGTACAGGTAGAACAAACGCAATGCTAGTGCAATCACACGGACAAAAAGATGTCTCCTCGTACGCCGCGAGGCAATGACTCTCAATAAGGGTGAGGGCAGGACAACAGGAGGCTTCTAAAAAACAAGACAAACGAAAATAGGAAACAAAAGCCAGGTGCGGAGGAAGAAGAAGACAAATGAGTGTATAAGGCTCACCTTCCCGCTAGTGTGTTAATAGAAGAGGACGGGCGTAGTAAGTAGTCAAGGTAAGAGGATCTTTTTAGATGAGAGTCCTAGACGACAACGCACTAAACATGGCATTACTGTACCGACTGACCTATGTGAACGAATTGAGAGGGTGAACAAAGAAGCTTCTCGTATCTCGACGCGCCTCCTTCCTGTATCCCACTCTTCTTTGTGTTCCTCGATTAATTACAGAAGCGCTGTTTGCCGTTTGGTCTTGAGGGAAAGGAGGCAAGAGGAGCACTGGGTTGATTAATAAACTCACAGGCTAGCCGCCGACTTGTAAATTCCTTTGACAGGGGTGTGGGAGACATCTGGCTGGTACCACATGCATCCTGAAGATGTTGGTGGATATTAGTAGGCATGAACAAGTGGCAGCCAGCTGCGTAGCAGATGCAAGCTACCCATAATAACGGGCTAGTTTTGGAACCCAACAAAGATGTGTAATACCACATTTGCGGGCGTAAATACAGGCCGCCGCTCCTGCCATACGCTCTCGAGCGCACAAGCCAGCCAGGCTAGGTCCGGGTTTTCTCTCTCTGCTATGTTTTTGTATTGTCCAGTACAGTACCGCTAGTTTGCTTCTATTGAAGGCTAACCTTCAAAATCAAACGCACGCACACCGCGCATTAAAAGAAGAGGCGAGATTCTCTAGTTTCGGCACAACAAAAGTTTACAACCAGCACTCCAGTAATAAAATGTGATATTAGAAGCATAAGAGCCGTCGCATTAGTGCCAAACAGCAAATCAAGTCAACGCAGATAGCGCATTGAGTTCAATATATTGGTCAAACATGTAAAAATCTCTAAATAAAATCGACAGAAATGCTAATCTATTAGACATATCACCGGCTGCACTACATGTTCCAGTCATTGAATAATCAGACAGTGATCAGCCCCGACTTTTTCCAATTTTCTGGACGCCACTGTTGCCTATTTTGCCTTGCGCATTGTTGCCCTGCAACTAGACGCTGCCTTGCGAGGCGGCCCTGCTGCCTCATGCTGATATAAGGTATATAAACGCAGCGCCAGGCCATCGGCCTGAGGCGTTGCAGGCTGAAAATACAAACATAAAGGCATTTCGGAAACAAAATGTGTCCACCTGGTGTTGACCAAACAGAACGAGGTAGCCAGCATTGGTCCCTACTCGCACCACTTCTGGAGCAGAGACAACCTGGCTTTCGAGTACATTCCTTTTTCTCAAATAAAGATGAAGGGAAAAAGGAGCCAATGTTTAGGGTTTTCGACCGCCTCATTTCCACTACCAGCCAGTCTGAGCAGGATCTTGTCCAATTCGAGCTGCCCGTGTCAACACCATCGTCTGGGTTGGAGTCTCTTCCAGCTGAAATAATCCGAATGACCATATCCGAATGCAGCTTGTCCTTTCACGATATCATATCTCTTGCCGTTTGTTCCAAATCCCTTTGGAACCACGCCATTTCCTATGTGGTGACCAGCTGCGCCCAGGGAGCATGGGTGAACACTCCATTGGTTTGCGTGGGAACCTATCTGAGGAGTCTACCGCCACCTCTATACGAGTATTATCCAGACATGAAGCAAAAGGAGCTCGATTTTCAACGAAGGCAGCTGGAGCGCTATCATATAGGCCCATGCCCTGCGAGAAGATGGAACTATTCCATGCGAGACAGTGAAGGCGACGAGGATTGGGACACGAGAGCGGCATGGAGGAGGGCATACAAGAGTGTCTCTGAACAAGCACAAGGAAGTCTGCTTTTGCGAACAGAGCAAATGATCACCCGCGCCGTGTTTGGTGACATGCATCGGCGCGGAACTCAGTGGTTGCTTCGAAATCTCACCACGCAACAGTATCTCCGCTGTGAGTTGGGTGAAACTGAGAAAGGCAATATCTATGCGCACATTGACCAAACACCATCCTTGAGCTTAGATTGCGTCATCTTCATGCAGACATACTGGACTCGTGAAAAAGGTATTGGCAGAGAGAACCCCCAGGGCGGTGATTGGGCAGCACACAAATTCGATGTTGTAGCTCGAAGCTTTGAAGATAGTTTGCTTGCGTCGGGCTATATTGATGCAACAAACAAAATTATCGAAAAGAGCAAAGAGTCCAGTGTAAAGCAAGTGTTTGACTTTGGACACAATGACCTTTCTAGCGTCCAAATTAATGAGTAATAGATGAAGATTTCCTTCCCGATCAGATAATATCACGCAGATTCGTCCGAAAACTTTAACTTAGGGCACACTCAACCTAGAGCAGTCGCAGAAGAGACCATTTGTGATTGCTCCAAACCCAAAGCCAATGAGGGTGGAATTCTTCAGCCATGCGAGCACTCTTCAATAATGCCCAGATTATTCGGACCTGTACATTTTTGGCAGCTAGGAACTAGGGAGGATTCGATTACAATTCATAGTATACTGATAAAGAGATCACCTTCAAACTCTGTCCCGGGGTCCCAGATATGACAGGCAACGCCAGGGTAACTTACCATGTACCTGGAGGTATCCACAAAAAGCCGCTGAAGCGAATCACTTAGTGCAATACGCCCCCCACAGAATACCAATATATCACTACACTGCTTCTCCCAGTGGTCGGCAACTGCCCCGAAGGCTGATGTATCCCCATGTATCTCGCTTTCCCACTACCAGCCCCAGCCCCATTGTCAGCCGCGTGCGGCCTCTGCCCCTAGCGACACCAGTACCGCAGCACACCCCCGTCCCCCGTGTCCCAGCGCTGTACCGTACTGGTAGCAGCTCAGCCCCAGGCCCAAACATTTCCCTCCAAAAAAATAATGGCAGCCCGCGTCCCTTTTCCCTTGTAGGTAGTGTCCCGCCTTTTCTCACACACCTCATCCTGTCCAACCATCACCTCTGCGTTGTTGTCGCTCGTTTAAGGCTGCGCCAATCGAGCGAGCTCCTTCAACCTGCCCTCTTCGTCGACAATTTTTGGCAGACGTGCGCGTTACTCTCCTCCGCCGCTATTGCTATCCCTACAGATCTTTCTCCCATACTCTACATATCACCACGCTGGTGCTACTATCCTCTCGCCCCCCCCGTCATCCGCCAGCCAAAGCGCTCCTCAGCATCGCACGAGGAGGAACACCCCCTCCCAACATCGATCCGTCGGCCCCAAACAAAGCAATACGTATCGCTAGATCAATCCAACAGCCTTATGAATTTTTGCGGAGTGTTACACCCCGAACTGTCACGTCCTCCATTGCTTCGCCGCCGCTCTCTTTCGCCTGCGGCATGAATCGAGCCCGCGCGCAATGGAAGCTGCGGCGAAGACGGTCGAGCTGTTGACCCAGCGCCTTTTACCTGATAAACCCCATCATCTATCTGTTTCTCCAGACTGGAGACATCGACGACCGACGACTGAATCGCGACCATTCGAGGAGTGGAACAGCCCCCGACTGCAATACATGACTTTTCTATCAGAAGCTGATCGCGGTCCATTGCTTACCCGTCCCTATTACGACATGCGTGAAGAACCCCCAAAACCCGTCCCTCGCGAGGTGAACGCCCTCGGCGCTAAAGCTGGAGCTGAGAAGAAGAAGCTATCGCTCAGCGATTATAAAAACAAAAAGACTACTGGCGCAGTTGCGTCGCCGCCCGAACCATCAATGTCCAAAGGAAGAGATTCCAGCCATTCGACGCCGTCGCATCTCGCGCAAGGAACTACTGCCGGACCCCGCCCAAGCTCCGAAGCAAGGCCATTACATGAAGCAAGAGCAATGGAACCCAGCCGCAGTCGTGATTCAGATTCCTCTGGCGAGAGCCGGCGTCACCAGAATAACCACGTGCCAGATAGGAGGTAAGATACCCTCGTTGTACCATTAAACTAAAGGGCGAGCCCTTACTAATGAATTTAGCATAATCCAGAAGCCTCTTGTCAAGAACTCGTCCTTACCACCCAAACCTCCATCGCCAATAGGTAAGCGACGCGTGTCCGGCCTCGACGACGAGACACGTCCGTCGAAGCGAAATAGAGCAGATGACGACCGCTATCTCGAAGAGGGAGGGAGGCATCGTGAGGACACGCAAAGCCGCAAAGAGCACGATCGACGCGATACATCATCACACCGAGATTCTCCCCTACCCAACGGCAAAGGCATGGCGAGAAGCAACTCGAACCGGGGCACCTCTCCTGGGTCGCGACCACGAGGCGAGTCCGTTAATGGAACTCGGCAGAGCTTATCTGGTAGCAACCGTGGCACCCCTACAAAGCAACTGACGCCGTCAAAATCGTCAGTGCCACCATTGCTCTCTCCACTGCGCTTGGGCTTTGAAGGTGGTGATGATGGTGCTGGGAAAAGTGGGAAGAAGCGAAGAGACCCAAGCCCAGAGAAGTCACCACGGCCCAGAAAACCAGAACCACACTCAGACGTTCGAAAGCCAAAGACCAAACTGCCGCCATTGCTGTCACCCACACTGCCACCTATTGTTGAAGCAGCTCTACAACGTCAAAAGAAAGATCCTGAGGAATTCGACGATGGAGAGCCCAGAAAACATAAACCAGTGTACGACTATACAGATGATGAGCAGCCGATGAAAAAAGAACGACGGCGGTTTATGGTCCACCTGAAGGTTCGGAAGGCACAGCGAGCAGACTTTCGACGACTTCTGGCTCTTGCCCCTCGTGACTCTGGCAACCCAGCTAGGAAGCGGCCATTGGGCCATTCCGATTCTGGCGCTGAGCCGGTTGCCATGAAAAAGTCTCGCTCGTCAGACATGCACAACACCTCACGCGGTCTCGGCCCGTCAACACCACCACGAAAAGGCGCAACGACGGCTATGTCCCGTGTCAACTCTAACAGCTCTGTAGCGCAGACCCCAGGAGATTCCGCGGCCCACCATCCGACGCCATCAGGTATGAGCGATAAACGAACCAATGGCCAGGATGCAAATACGGCCAATATCCTAAAGGAGCGTGAAGGACGGATGAGCCAACTCGGTAGACGCCTTAAGCACGATGCCGACGTAGCGTTCCGAGGTCAGCCAACGCCCAACTCTGGTCGATCTGCGGAAGCTTCCCCAGAAAAGGGCTATGTATTGGGCCTTGAAAGCATCCTCGCCTTCATGTTAGGCTTCCAGGCTTTGGGTCAACTCCGCACTATCTCTAACAAACCATGCGACCCCTCGGCATGGAAGAGCTTGCTACCTTATATGGATTACTTGAAGCGAGAGATAGGACGTAACCCACAAAATCGTTCCAAGTACTTGCCGCTGTCGGCCATGTTGGCACTCTTTTACGCCATGGCTGCTGAGGAAGGCGTCAAGTGCTACCTTACGCTCGAAAATAGCACACCCTTTCCCACAACCGACCTCATTAAGCTTGAGAGGTTACGAAGCCGCAGCTGGGCGCAAGTCAAGGAAGAAGCGGCTGGAATCGATAGCGACCGCCTTAAAGCAGAAGTCCATCCATGGACTACGCTTGATGAAGTTGCGGCATCTGCTATCCGAGTATTGCGGCGCTGGGCTGCAGACGAAGACTTAGAATGGTCACCTGAAATCAACTCACGAGACTATAGCCGACATTGAATTTGTTTTTGATACCCAAGGAGTGAAACGAGAAAGGGGCTAGCCACCATTGTGGCAAGAGTCTGCTATGCAGGATAGTGTGACGGGTTTATTACTTTTCTTCTGAACAATACAGTACATGGCGTTTATTATAGGATGGTGTGGATTATAACATAGCTGAGGGGAGAGGATTACATGGCGAGAGCGCCTCAACGAGGAGCCCTGTCTCGATTTCGACCGCTAGGACGCGTTAGCAACCACAATGTATTATGAACTTCAATTGATTATCACTTTTCCTTTTATCGCATCGTCATTGAGTCGCTGTGGCATTGAAGCTTGGGCAGCATACATGAAGTATCCGGGGACATGTTTAATCAGAGTTCCGCGGTCAGAAATGGGATAGATCACACCTTGTAGATTTGAGTATTTCATTAATTTTGTAGTGATTCATTCTACTACTAAGCTGACTGACACGGCCATCAAAGCTCCGTCATATACTCCAGCTTCCAAGTACTAATTATTCTCATCCTCACGTGCCTGTTGAGTGTCTACAGATCTTTCGTACGACAGGGCAACTGTACAAGGCAGCACGCGAGGTGATGAAGGTTTCTTTTGCCTTTGCTTTGCCTCTTCATTTTCCTTTTTATAGTCGTATTTCTATTCACGAACACGCTTGTAAGATGGGCATCGCAGGGAAGCCATCACCAACCAAGTCGCATTGTTTAGTTGGCGCCGTCAACCTTGGCAATGTAGGCAAGGAGGTCGAGGACACGGCGAGAGTAACCCCACTCGTTGTCGTACCAGCTGACAACCTTGACGAAGTTGTCGTTGAGGGAGATACCAGCCTTGGCATCGAAGATGGAGGAGTTGGTGTTGCCGTTCAAGTCGGTGGAGACAACGTCATCCTCAGTGTAAGCAAGAATGCCCTTGAGGGGACCGTTGGCAGCCTCCTTGATGGCGGCCTTGATCTCATCGTAGCTAGCACCCTTCTCGAGGCGGGCAGTCAAGTCGACAACAGAGACATTGGCAGTGGGGACGCGCATGGACATACCAGTGAGCTTGCCGTTGAGCTCAGGGATGACCTTGCCGACAGCCTTGGCGGCACCAGTGCTGCTGGGAATGATGTTCTGAGCAGCACCACGGCCACCACGCCAGTCCTTACCAGAGGGGCCGTCAACGGTCTTCTGGGTGGCGGTGTAAGAGTGGATGGTGGTCATGAGACCCTCAACGATACCGAACTTGTCGTGGAGGACCTTGGCGAGGGGAGCCAGGCAGTTGGTGGTGCAAGAAGCGTTAGAGATGACATCGGCCTTGCCGTCGTAGGTCTTCTCGTTGACACCCATAACGTACATGGGGGCGTCGGCAGAAGGAGCAGAGATGACAACCTTCTTGGCACCACCCTGAAGATGGGCCTTGGCCTTGTCGGTAGTGGTGAAGACACCAGTGGACTCGACAACGTACTCGGCGGCAGTCTCCTTCCAGGGGATGGCGGCGGGGTCGCGCTCACCGTAGAAACGGATCTTCTTGCCGTTCACGACAAGGTCGTTGCCGTCGACTTCGATGTCGCCCTTGAAGAGACCGTGAGAGGAGTCATACTTGAGCATGTAGGCCTATGTTGCGTTGATTAGCTCTGTGCTGGTGAACCTTTTGGAGTGTTGCATCATAGACGCATTCTGCAGATGGATGGGAGAAACTTACAGCGTAGACAGTCTCAATGAAAGGGTCGTTGACAGCGACGACCTCGATGTCGGGATGCTCGACAGCGTTGCGGAAGACGATACGGCCAATGCGACCGAAACCGTTGATGCCAACCTTAATAGGAGCCATTGTGAATTATTGGTATGAGTTGGTGAAGAAAAGAGGTTTGTTATGAAAGCTGTTGGGGAGTTGAAAACGTCAGCGAGGGGTAATGGTGGGGTAACGGATGAGCTTTGAGCAGTAAAGTGAAGCTGGGTATTGGGGAGATAAAGGGAAGAGGAAGCTTATGTTGAAGCTGTGCAGAGGCCAAGGTAATGGGGAAGCAAGAAAAACTTACCAGATATGAAGCTTGACAAGTCTTCGGATGATGATGAAGGAAGAAGAAAAGGGAGAAAGCAGGAGAACGGGAAGGAAAGTAGAGAAGTAGGGAAGGAGGGGTGGGCTAGAAAAATATGATTTGATTATGCAGGTCCACGGTCCACGGCGGGATGGGAGGGAGACGGACGCCAGCAGCGCCCAAATCAGTTCTCAAGCAACCAACCACGCCAGGTACCCAAGAATTGTGTTATAGCTCTTGCCCAGTCAACGAAAAATGAGCGGGATATCCACTTGCGTACGGAGTTGCTTCTGCATAACCCCAAATAATTATTAAAACGCTACTTATTAGTGTAGCTAGCTCACACCCGTGGCTTTGTAGCTAGACCTCAGTGGTCCTTGGCGACACCTATTTTGATGTACAGCGGGCTGTGCTCAAGCTACAGCGCTTTGTAATGAACAGTGCCAACGGCGATGAGGAATCGTTTGCAAAATTCAGAATTCCGGTCTCGGTCTCGTATCAGGAGGGAAACAGTCAGTTGATGACACCTCACGTCACTTTAACTGGATAGAGAATTAATAATTATTCCTGGATGGTAGAAACGAGCCTTGCGCTGGTTGGTCTTAGTGGACAATGACGCAAAAAACGAGGGCAGGCTAGCTCTATCTGCAGCGGTGGTTACAGTGGCTGTCGACCATTGAGCTGCCAACAACTGTTCTGGCCTGTAAACAGCGCCAGTTTCATCAAAGTGTAGGCAAGTCTGGAGTCATTATGAAGCCCTGAAATGTCGCCTTTCTCATGGTCAAAAATATCAAACGCATTCTCAATCCAGCTCAACACAGAGTGCTCTTCACTTCGTTCGTCGCCACGATGTCTAATCTTCCTGCAACCTTGTTGAGTGGTTGCGCCTTTTTCCATGGAGCCGACCCTCCCCAACAGCCGGACGAGCGCTACTTTGATGGTACTTCCCACCATCCGCCGTTTTCACCCGTTCGTCCCACCAAATAGCTTGCCGCCGCCCGTACCGTCGATGTAGCTCCTGTATCCAGCTGGTCCGGGCAAAACTCAAACTCTGTCAGTTTTGGTGCAGCGACAGCGGCCAGAGACTCCGATAAGACGCCGAATTGCTGATAAAGAAGGTGCCAGAAAATCACTCATATTATTTCATATTATTTGTGGTTTTATTTGATAAGCAGGTTAAAAAATCGACTGAGAGAGAAAAAACACTCAACAGGGGAAACCGTATCGGCAAACAGGTCGGAAGCTGTCACGATCCCCTCACCTCACTGTGACAATGACAGGCATCTGGTCGGAACCGGGGTGCAAGAAGAATGCCATATTAGGTAGGTTATTTCTCTTACTCTATAGGAACTTGTTGCGACCCGATCCGCCGCTGCACCGCATTCTACGGCAAGGTTCGGGTGCATCACGAAAACCATAGGGCTACCAACCGTCCCACTCCCCGGAGCAGAACGGGCTCCTCGGCCCCTGTGCATCATGCCTATGCAATGTGCTGCTCCGGCCGAGAGGTATTCAGATGTAATTGTTAAAATAGCCGTCGAGAGCCGCACATCTCCGGATACGTATGCTTGGCGAATGTTGTGGTTGAATGACAGAAACGGACTGGGACTGGTCGCGTGAGGCGTCGTTCTGCCATAGCTTCCCGTTCCCCGGCCTGAGTTGCTTTGATGAAATAGTACGTGAGGGGCCGAAATTCGTGACTAAATCAGATTGGCTATATTTGTATTGTACCTATTCCCTTGTGCCCGTATTTCTCTTACATGACAATTGCCCTTGCTTTATCCTTCAATTAACCAAGCCTCGCCTTGAACTTGCCACACAGCGACTCATGCATACTCAGCTTTATGAGCGCACCATATTACGATTGCTCTTATAACTGATCGGCTTTTACCAAGAGCGAAATGATCCATACTGTTGAAAAGAACTACTTCACATCATGATGAAAGACCTCCGGCTCTGCATCAGCATCCGCCTCCACCGCTTTACTCACATTGGAGTTTGTACCAAACACACCATCGCCAAAAGCCCCAGCAGCTTCCTCCAAAGTATAACCATGTGTCTCGGGAAAAACCAATGCGATGACAATCATTTCGATTAGCAAGAGACCACAAAACACAATGTAATATTTCCAACTAATCGCATCCATCGCAACAGGGTTCACAAACCCGTTGTATACGTTGGTCAACGAATTGACGAGACTGAACGTCGTGGTGCCTTTGCTTCGAAGGTAGTAAGGCAAAACCTCAGAGATGTACAAATTCGGTAGCGCGTTCATGCACACATTGTACATGGCGTAGAAGAGGAAAATCATGGCCAAGACGCCCTGGCCCAATGACTTTTGTTCGAAGTTTCGCTGCTCGTTAATGGCTGATAGGACTGTCCAGATGACAAAGATGATCAACATTGTGCCAAGCCCGACAATGAACGTTGGCCGTCGCTTTACTTTACCAACAATGAAGCCGCTCATGACGGCTGTTCCCAAGTTGTATGCCATAAGACCACCGTTGATGACCAGCTGCTCTCTTGCTGATGTGATACCGATGGAGTTCAAAATGAGATTGAGATAGTACGAAACGAGCCCATTTCCGCAAAGCTGCTGAGTGATGGCCAACCACACAATGATAAATAGACGTCGACGATTTGCCTTGGTCTTGACGAATGCACCCCAACTTATGTCTTGATTAGTTTTGTCGTGCGCGATGGAAAGTTTGATTTCGTTCAGCTCCATCTCTACCAATGGCGTGTTGGCGGGATCGTCCCCTCCGTGATACTTCATCAGAATGCGTCTGGCCTCGTCTTCTCTATCTGTATCTACCAAGTATCTAGGACTTTCTGGTATGAAAAAGGTGCCGATGAATTGGAGAGCTGGTAACAAGGCCTGTAGTGCCGAAGGGAGACGCCAAGCCCAAGAGTCGCTGAGGCCCATGTTATTTGTGCCATAGGTGACCCAAGCAGCAATCAAAGCCCCTGAATACCACGATGGACCAAAGACTGCTGTCACTACACCCCGGTGTGTAGGATATGCAAGCTCGGAGACGAGGCATGGACATGCAACGATGACAAATATTGCCCCAATGCCAATGATCAGTCGTGCGACAAAGAACATGCCGAAGTTGATCGCAGCAGCCTGAATAATTGCCCCAGCACAAATGATGGAAGCCCCGAGACGGATGCTTGGTAAGCGCCCAAATTTGTCGCTGAACCAAGACGAGGCGATAAAAGCTACAACAGCACCAAAGACGTAGGCGTTGGATAGAGCCCCGAGTCGCGGACCCTTGGGGCTGTCAAAGTAGTCCCGCCATTGAGACAGAGACTGTAACCCGTTGAGAAGCGAGCCATCATACCCATTGATTGAGTTGCCCAGAATAGGAACGATCAAGCAAAGATTCAGTTGCAGGAGATGTCTGACCTTCCACCATGGCCGATTGTAGGCTGGAAGGACTGTCTGTAGGGTATCTCCGGTGTTTGTCATTATGCGACGAGTCTCAATAGCCCTGTGCAGCTGCCGTTATCTCTGAAGTCTTGTATAATAACGAACAACTTAGAAGCGTGGAGTGTGGCCAATTTGATAAAGGCTTAACAGGAATCTGACCCTGGTTGTAACTAATTTCCATGGCGCAAGACGACTCTTTAAATGCAACTTGCAAGGCCTGTTGAAAGGAATCAAATACGGTTGTATAATTTCACCTTAAACAGAAGCGGCTAAATGCATTCAAGCCATCTTGGCGGTGTTGGCGATTGAGCCATCCTTCTTTGCCGACACTCCGCTAGTATGCTTTGCGGGGGAGATCTGGGGTTTCAACCAAGATGCTGTTTTTCGTCGTCCCTCTAGCCAATTGTGCGATGAGCTGCATGCATGAGCTCCGCTGATGTGCGTCGCCCCATGGGGTGAGCCCGGCAGGCTATGGCAACTGGAATTATTACACGTGAACTAACAACGAGCACAGTTCGAAGCCACTAATCTAGAGAATCAAGTATAGTTATAATATCCGTTGCAATCCACATAATATATACGAAATCGAATTCAAAACGTGGTTGACTCAAAAAATAGAAGAGTAATGGACAGCGAATGTCGTGTGCTATCCGCCCGCCCAGATCAAGCCATGTAAGATGGCGTGGAGCCCTTAAGTACTCTGCGAAATCTTCAACAACGCATCATAATCTGGTGTTCCAAGACCGGTGACCGGATCCCAGCCCTATTTAATAAATATTCGATTAGCGTGCTGTTTCTAATTTATTTATTGTGAGCGGTGAGCTGTAATTATCTTACCTCGACGGCCTTGAACCCTCCGTTGTTGCAGCCATTGTTGGAGCCGCTCGTAATGTCGTGCAGGGCACCAGCAGCCTTGCTGTAAAGCCATGGGTTCAAGAATCCTAGAGGAGCCTTTCCATTCTGCATGCGGTCGCTGTTGATCAGCTGAATGAGACTGGCAACCACAGGAGTAGAAGCACTAGTTCCCGAAACGCTGATCGTGTTTCCGTTCATGACAACCTGGTAGAAGTTGGCCAAGGCAGCAATGTCAGGATATGCACGCCCAGAGCGATTGAAAGCTTGGCTGTTACCGCCGTACTTGTCAATCCAGGCATTGACAGCAGCCTTCTGGTAGTCGGGTTGAGGGAACACATTGGAGAAGCCGCTACCAGAGCTAGACCACGCGTGCTCGGGGTTAGTACCATCAGTGCCACCAACGGTGGTGACCCAGGGGCAGGCAGCAGGGTATTCAGGGTTGTATTTTCCACTGGGGCAGTTGTTGCCTACACCATAGTCTCCGGAGGCAACAAAGACAGAGACGCCCTTGGCTCCGAGCTGAGAGAAGAGATCGCACGTCTTCTTCTGGTAGTCGGTGGGGACAGTAGGTTCAAAATCGGCGTAGGAGATAGAGACAGATTGGGGGAGCTGTTCCTTGGGAAGACCAAGTAGATAATTTAAGAACTCGAGGTATGGCTCATTGTCGTTGGCACCGTTGGCGGGAGGTCGACCGCCAGTGCTGTAGTACACGTTGGGGATCTTTTCAGTGATGGCACGGACGTACTGCACGTCAAGACTGGCCTCGAGAGTTCCAGAGGAGTTGGCTGGGCATTGACCGTTGTTGACGGGAGTGCAGGTATAGCTTTGGTCCTTGTTATTTTGGGTGGCGTAAGTGTTCATGAACTTGGTAAGGTCATTCTTGTTAGGATACTCTTCGAGAAATCCAGCGATGCCCATGAGTCCGTTAGAGTAAGCCTTGGCACCGCCGTAGTTGTACAGGCTGGACAAGCAGGAAGGGGTGATGTAGAAGCCCTGGCAGCCTGCTTGGCTTGTGGCGGGCGTGACGTCCTGGACGGGCTCAGCCTTCATTTGACGCTTGGGGAAGCCGAAGAAAGTGGACGGGGAAACGAGTTCAACATGTTGGTGAAGGGAATCGGGCAGACTATACTGAAGGGTGCGGAGAGCTGTTTGTCCGGTGGTGTCATGGGCTATTAAATTGCTTGTGTTAATTGCGATCGTTTGTAGTAGCTTGTATTGAGGCGGCGATTTGCTTACTGAAGTGTTCGTACTGGGCCCCCATAAGCTCTTCTACAGTAGAGATGCTGCTGGTGAAGACAACGGCGTCTCCTCGAGCAGAGAGCTTAGCCCCAGTGACTCCAGCTTCCTTGAGCCAGGCCATGACATCCTTTACGGCACGTAGAGAGGGAGCAAGCATAGCATCAATCTCGTGCTGCTCGAGGTGCTTGCCGTATAGTGCGTCATCAGGCGTCGCAATCTAGCATTGTGTGATTAGCTATGGTTTGTTGATCTAAAAGCACAAAGCCAACTTACACGCATAGCAAGCTTCTGGAACTTCTCCAGGGCAGGCTGCTTCAGGTAAATCTCGAGTTTCATTGGCTCATTAGGCTTGTCCAACGCAACAACGTTGTTGCTAATCGACCAGCCGTTAGGAATATTGTCAACCTTGCGGAAAACAGCATTCTTCGACGTGGGCATTGCCCATGCGGTCGACGACAGAGCGATAGCAGCAGTCACGGTAAACAACATGCTGAGGAGTGTCAAGATTGATGTCAAGATGTTACAAAGCTCAGGATTCAGAGCGACATACAGGGCTCTATTTATATTGCTAGCATTGCCTACTTTGACGCTAATCTTGTTCTCGTAGGACGGGCTCATCCTTTCCAGAGGGCCATGCGCTGCGATTATTCACAACACATTTGGATGGCTAAATAATTCGCTATTTTATGGCTTGTACACTGAGTTTATGAGTTGACGTATGTAAAGTTCCCAAATGACCTGCAATAAATGTTACCTAAATGGCGAATTGGGCAGCTCATGAGATTTTAGTCTTTTGTAGTTGCTGTATGGTCAAACTTCGTACGTAACAACGTGCCAATTTGTTCCGACTAGTTGTATGAGCTGTCAGAACTTTTGCTATAAGTTTCCTATTCCGTGCTAGATATGGCTCTGCGAGCAAAAGGGTTGGTATGGACCATTGTAGTCGCTGTGAGGTAGGGTAACAATAGACTATTCAGCTAAGCTATTGCCAGCTCGGTTCGCTCTCATTACAAATGAAATCTACGTCGACCCATAATTGGCAAGACAGCTTGAACGCTTCAGGAAGCTGGGGTTTTAGCGTTGCATTTTTCATGGTTTCGGCTGTCTTATATTTTAAGGTGGTAATATCCCGCCACTCGAAGGGTTGCGGGAATGAAGCAATGAAACCTAACAAGAGAGGCTGAGATACAAGGTTTACGCATGATAGCAAGCTGTCAGCATGTGGTCTTTAGCTTCCAAGGATATGGGGTATTCCAGAAATAGAACATCGGCACTAGAGGAGGATGAGAAACTGCCAGCAACTAAAGGCGGCATGTTCCCGATATTCCGCGGCTGAACGCATCACCACCCAGAACCACTATTGCCCCCATTTTCAGGTCTATTCCAAGTATATATATGACATAGAGCTTTTCTGATGTCGAGGCATCTCGGCATACACACAGAATCAAATGAAATCCTAGTAACTGAGCACCATCATGACCGTCAGTACCTCCGGCTTCCTCCGCACCCAAGGCACCAAGATTGTGCAAGCGAACGGCTCCCCTGTCGTCCTTCGTGGTGCCGCTTCTGGGGGTCATTTAAACATGGAAAATTTTATCACTGGATTTCCTGGACATGAACAGGAACACAAAGATGCCATGTTGAAAGTAATGGGCAAGGAGAAATATAACTTCTTTTGGTCCAAATTTTACGAATACTTTTGGACCGACAACGACTCGGAGTTCTTCAAATCTATGAAGTTCAACTGTCTCCGAATCCCATTCAATTATCGTCATTTTCTGGACGATTCGGACCTTACCAAGGTCAAGCCAGAAGGCTTTATTTTGTTGGACAGAATCGTCGACAGCTGTGCCAAGCATGGGATATATACGATCCTAGACCTGCATGCAGTGCCCGGTGGGCAAAATCAAGACTGGCACTGCGATAGCGGCATTCACAGAGCTCTTTTCTGGAATTATACCTATTTTCAAGATCGCATAATCGACTTGTGGCGTGCTATTGCATCCCATTACTGCGAAAACACCTGGGTTGCTGGGTACAACCCTTTGAACGAGCCTGCCGAGTCCGAGCATCGTCGCTTGGTAAACTTCTACGGCAGAGTAGAGAAGGCAATCAGAGGTGTAGACCCTAATCATATTTTATTTTTGGATGGAAACACATATGCGGCAGATTTTCGAGCGTTTCCCAAAGAGCCGTTCGCCAACACTGTCTACTCAATCCATGACTACTCCAACTACGGGTTCCCAAAAAGCCCAGAGTGGTACATTGGGTCCCCAGAGCAGCAAAGCAAGCTCAAACAGCAATATGAGCGTAAAATCGAGTATATGAAAGAGCTTCAGGTCCCCGTATGGAACGGCGAATGGGGTCCAGTCTATGCATCTGAGATGCGTGGTGACGATAATGTCAAAGAGACAAATGCTTCAAGATACCATGTGCTCAAGGACCAGCTCAAAGTTTACGCCAGCGGAGATCCATCTGGTGATTTGACACCAATCTCGTGGAGCATCTGGCTGTACAAAGATATCGGCTACCAAGGACTGACTTACACATCGCCCACGTCTAAGTGGTGCACACATCTCGGCCCGTGGCTAGAGAAGAAGCTGAAGCTTGGTCTCGATCGATGGGGCCGCGACGACGCTCTCGCTGTTGAGTCCACAGTTTACGGACCGGTAAAAGATCATTTTAGGGAAGTAATTCCAGGACACTTACAGCGAGAAATCTATCCTAAGACATGGGATATCGGGGACTATGTGGATCGAGCTCTACGGGACATCTTACTCTCTCAGTATCTAGTGCATGAGTTTGCAGAATATTTCAGGGATTTGTCGTTTGACGAATTGGATGAAATGGCAGCTTCCTTCAAAATTGAAAATCTAGAGGTCCGGCAAGAACTTGTGGATGCACTCAGGGATTCGCATTAGTTAGAGTCTGTCGTTTAGTCAATACATCTGTGACAATATGGATTTGCGAGATCGTGTGCGTGGTCAAACTGACTCTAGAGCTTTTCAAGCCCCTGTTCAAAGACAGTACTGCTCTGCAGAAGACTTGTAATTCAGAAAAACGGCCCGAAATCTCCGTGGATTGAAGACATTTGAATTAGAATTGAGCTGCCCAGTCACTATCTGCACAGCAACTAACCGCAAGGCAAGCCACTTTCATGTTAGTCGAGTCCGAGGAGCACTCGAGGCATGCTCACTTCACCCTAGCTGACAGTGGAGAAAAAGGATACAGGCTAAAACCGGCTAAAATGTCTGAACATTTAAGGTGTTGATCAATGCAGCCTTCCCCACACATCACAGAGAGGCCGTGTAAGTAGGGCATTTCTAGGCTTATATCTTCCCGATACTCCGCGCTGGCGGCACCCTCCATCGCGGTCCTATTTTGTACATTGGAATTGCCCTTCTATCGATTATTTTTATATCATAGAGACTATGGATCTTAGCCATTATAGCGCCTCGACTGGCTCAAAAGGAAGAAAGCGACAGCCTTCCCGGGGATCGGCATCGTATGTCCGCAAGAGGGCAGTCACGGCCTGCCAAGTTTGTCGAGCTAGACGAACAAAATGTGACAACAAGAAACCGAGCTGTTCATTTTGTGAAAAGATCGGAGCAAAATGCATAACCCAGCCTACAGATTATTCGTCGTTTGACCCCGCCAGTATCAAGATACTGGAGAAATTGGAACGTATAGAAACAAAGCTGGACGCAACACTGAATAATGAAGGCCCTTCACCGAGGATCAACGCTCTAGAGACGCACACAGTCTCCTCCAATCACAATTACATCCACGGGAATCCTGATCTGTGCCAGAATGGTTGCTCGCTTCGGATTTTGGCGTCGGATGTTCTCAACTGGCCGGTCTTCGGTGGACGATTTTCCTCACAAGCACGATCACTGGCGCTTGACCAAAGATCGGAACCGAAGCGCACAGTGCAATCCGGGCTGATCGAGTCGTGCATCAGTAATGCCACCGTAAGCAGTAATTTACTAGAGAATTTCATTCAGCATGTACACATCAAAAATCCAATTCTGGAGCTCGTCGAAATACGGCGCCTCGTTCAGCGACTGTGCTTGAATGGTGTAAGCTGGGACTTGGAGTCCTGCCTGGTGCTGCTAGTATGGGCTCTTGGGGCCATTTCAAAACCCTTTAAAGATCCTTATCCTCACGAAGCCCCAAGTTTGAATCTAGCGTCCGAGCTCTTCGCGGCAGCATCGAAACGTCTTGGGGCTGCATTATCAGAGAGCACCACGCTCTCTGCCCAGTGCTTCTTCTATGCTGGAGTGTATCTCATGTCAACCTTTCAGCCACTGGCAGCGTGGCGACACTTCCTACAAGCTTTAGCTTGTTGTCAAGAATTTGATTTCGCCATTGAGGCAGCTCGAGCTCTACAGCTAGCCCCAGAATCGATGGAGGCGACAGCTTCGCCAACGGAGCAACGTCTATACTGGACGTGCTGGAAGTCAGAGGTCGAGCTGAGAATGTGCCTGGGCCTCTTTGATTTTAAAACTCAAGATAGAGTTTATCCTATACATTTCCCTTCGCCGCCATCCATATCCGATACAAATGACCGCGCATGGTTTTTTTACCTCGCAGAAATCTCTCTCAGACGACTAAATACTACAGCACGCAACGACATCGGCCGAATTCTTACATCCACAACTAGGGGAATGGAGGATACTGAGCTTGCATTGTTTGAAATGGTCTCTTCTTATGAACGCCAGCTCGCAGCGTGGCGCGAATCTCTGCCTGAGACTATCAGCCTTGATTCTGCGGCGGAAGACGACGATGTTCTCAAATTCGTGCTCCGCTGCCACGAACTTGACTTTATTGAGCTTATCACTTGGCCGTTTGTCCATCAAACCATTAATAGCCCTATAGCTACTGCTGATTTACCGGCTGACTTTGCCAAAAGGGGTCTAGAGGCCTGTGTAGAGAGAACTAGGGTGTCTGCCGTTGGATACCATCATCACCATCATGGCACCTGGATGCTGTTGCAATCCTGTGCAAGAAGCGCGATTGTTCTCATCGCAGCAGAGTTTTCCGATAACGCACGCAACTTGCTGCCAAACAATTGGGCCTCTTCTGTCACGCAAGTTATAAAATTTCTGGACTTCTGGCGAAACGAGAATGCCGGGTTGCAAAATCAGATTCAGGTCCTGGAGCAGCTCCAAAGAAGATTAAACTTAGCTTCTATAGTACATTGAAGAAGGATTACCGCAACATATCCAAATCCAGCCCCGGTGTCTTCGGTGCCCATTTAAGGCGGCTGATAGGATGCGGCGTAGTGCCATTACCTGTCTCTGAGATTCCAGCAATATTTCGGTTGGACGTTTCCTGGGTAGAGTATTGCGTATTGCATCTTGACACTCCCTCAACGATATGTGCGCTAAGCTGAATATGTCCGCAACTAAGGGGCGCTATTGCCGAAGCTATTGGCCCAAGATTGGTGACGCTGATGCCGAAACACTTTCGATGTAGTTGTTTGTCTGTACTTGCTTGTCGTAATTCAGACAAATGCGGCTGACGAAGACCAATCACTGCCAGCATTAATGACGCGAAACTCAACTCCCTCACCAAAGTATCCTGCGTCTTGCCATGCTTGCATTGTTGTTCCATCAAATGGACCTTGTGTGCGCCCATCATCGCGGCCATCCACCCATCGGAACTCCCATTGTGCTGGTGGTGGAGCAGCGCTTGCTTCCGTCTCTTCTCGCCGTGGTTCTACCCATTCCTCGCCAGACTCTTTGCGATACTCTCGAACCAGCAGCTCACGTTCCTGATCATATATATCTTCGAAATCCCGACTCAACAGTTTATCGGCAGCATCTGTTATAGCGTTGATGGCTTCCTTGATCTTGGCTTGCTCCGGATCTTCAGTTGCCTCCCTGTCAACGTCCATATCATTGCCAGTTTTGTTCATCTTCTTGAGCTTCCATTTTGGAACCTTTTTCGTCTTTACTTGGCCCTTCCCTAGCCGAGCCAAAGCCTCAAGGGGTGTCTCAGCCTTGTCGAGTTGCAGAATCAACGACCTCAACAGATCGGATGCGTTTAAGCCATCCTCTTCTAATCGCTGCTTTCGAGCTTCTGCTTCGCGCTTTTCGTGGGCCGCCCTAGCTTTTTTCAAATCTTTTTTGCTCAACCCATCCAGCCATGTGTCGTGTACAGCGTCCGGATCTCCCGCTTTTCGTACATAATTTCCTTGGTCGTCGAATTGGCCGCCCTCCATTTCCTCCTTTAAATTGAAAGCTTCGACCTTCGGTGCATTTCGTTTCAGTCCACCGGCGCCGACCTCGTTGTCTATGCCTTCTTCTTCAATGGCTAACTCTTTGTCCTCTTCATCGTCGCTGCTCTCTGCATCATCCAGCCGTACAGTCCCTCCGCTCCTGCTGGTTTGTTCTTGTCCCAGAATCTTTTCATTATCTAGAAATTGCACAGTCTTCTTTTTGGGTCCACCCTGCTCATCTTCTTTGGACGGGTCTTCTTTGTCGTCGTCCGCAGCCGCGAACATGTCGTCGTCGTCATCGTCGTCACCTGCAGCTGTAGCAACTCCCGATGCAGCGCCTCCCTTGGCATCATAGTTGTCCAACTGGTCTAGTATATTCACATCTCCCTTCTTGCGACTTTCCGCTCGTGCGTTGAATGTATCATTGTCTGAGTCGCTGTCGTAACCATCGAGGTTCACCGCGCCTCTCTTTGTCGCATTATTTCCCCCAATAACGTCGGCATCAAGTACAGCATCTTCTTCTCTGGCATCTGGGGCCAATGCCGATGGGTTGCGCACATCAAATTTTACGCGTTTCGAGTCGGAATCGTCTTCATTGTGATGTGTTCTTGCGAAATTCTCTCCGGCACGTTTAGGGCGAGCGGCTGTATGGCGAGACGCCATTGCGGTTTAATTGGGTAGTACTGTAGACGAAGCTCGCTTTCATGTACAAACGTCTGCTCTTCTGGACTGCGCAAGAAATTCTTGTTGCAAAATAAATGCCAGTATGGAGTTGCAGCTCTTGATTCGGCAGTGAAGCTTCTAGATGACTAACCGCATTCGACAGTGGCCAAAAGCTTCCCTGCGTCATTCCACAGCTGCCTCAACCAAAGACCCCACACCTCTCTTCCAGCAACCTCGAGAGCTCAAACCTGTCTTCTACATTCACGACAGAATAAGCTTATTTACCAATCTGTGATTGTGTATGAATCTCAACTTCACGAAAGAATCCAACTTCACAGAACCATATACAGCACAGCATATCCCATAAAATGGTAAGGAAGAACTTGCCCACATCTACATACCACAGCTAACACAGGTGTTCAGTATCAACCCGGCTTTGGGAACGACCCCATGATGGGTCGACTGGGGAGGCGACCCCTTGTACAGCGATTCGACGAATACTATAGATGTTATCCTGTCATCATGGCGCCGGGTAACGCGAGACCTGAGCTCAACCACGGATCCAAGATCATTCTGCCAACATCCGCTCTGGACAAAGTTTCTAAGCTTCATGTTCAGTGGCCACTCTTGATGGAGCTTATCAACGGCGAAAAGGGTCGCCATTCTCATGCTGGTGTACTAGAATTCATTGCTGAGGAGGGCAGAGCGTATATTCCTCAATGGGTTAGTAGGCAAATATCACAGGCCTGTTGTAGTGGCTAACTTGTCGCAGATGATGGAGACATTAGGGTTGGAAGTTGGCGACATGATCCAAATTCGAACGACTTCGTTAGAGCTGGCCAAGATGGTCAAACTCCAGCCTCAGTCTGTCAACTTCCTCGAGATCAGCGATCCTAAGGCTGTGCTCGAACGAGCTTTCCGAAATTTTGCCACCCTGACGAAAGGCGACGTCTTCAACTTTGAATACAACGACGAGATATATGATGTGGCAGTACTTGATGTCAAGCCTGAAACCGACAAAATGGGAGTCAGTATGATTGAAACTGATGTTTCGGTGGAGTTTGCACCACCTGTTGGGTACGTCGAGCCCGAGAAGAAGAGCGGAACGAGCACGCCAAGCACCAGAGGCGGCCTTCCCGCCGGCGGAGTTCTTCACAGCCAAGGAACCATGGCTCAGGCAATCAACTACAACTCCATAGCCCCGTCTGTCACAAGTGTACCAACAAATTTTCTGGGGGAAGGGCAACGGCTGGCTAAGAAGGGCAGTAAGAATGCCACTCCTAAGCCTACCACGCCAATTCCAGCAGACAATACAGCTGTCCCAAAGAGACGAACGGGAGCACCCGCTGCATTGAGACTTCCACCGAACAAGCTATTTTTTGGCTATGAGATCACGCCAGTAAAGACCGACGCGGACAAGGAGACAGAGAAAGAAAACGACAAGAAGCCACATTTTGCCGGACAAGGACAAAGTTTGCGCGGCACAGTGAAGCGGAAGGGAGATGATAGTGATAAGCCAAAGGCTCCTGAAAAGAAAGGACCTGGTGAAGGAAATAGGCTAGATGGCCGACGGCCAGAATGAACGAATTGAGACGCAATATGGGCGCCACATGATTCGTCAAAGCATAGATTTGGGTTAATGCTGGCGTCAAGAGTTTACTTTTTCCACACAAGGACTGGCGTATGCACATAATGGGTTTGGTAGATCGCCACGGTTTACGATGTAGTAGAGTGTTTTTCATTTCATAATCCAGTTTCGCTATCCCTTTTCCTATGGTGATCCATTGCAAGTACAAGTTCCTGTCTCTCGGCAGTCGCCGCTCACTCATTGCACTTCTTTCATGACTTGCCCATGACGATAAACACTCCAGATACTATGCCGTCTAGTCCTTTCATGCCTCTTCCATGGTCATATCTTCAGCGACCTCGGGCTCCTCCTCGCGCTTGACCTCAGTCTTGATCTCGGGGTCGTCATTGGAGGCTTTGGTCTTCGCCTTCTTGGTTGGAGTAGCCAACGGAAGGCCATTCTTGGTCGCACCACCGTCCTCTTCTCCATCACAGGCGTCTTCTTCTTTGATGACCTTCTTTCCACGCTTGCGAGAGGCGGGAGTACCCTTGGCAGGGGTGGCCCTCTTCGGAGTGGCAGGAACTACGTCCTTGGAAGGGGAAGTTTCGCCGTTCTTGGTAGAAGCAGAGTTCACCTCAGGATACTTCATCTTGAAGTCCTTGAGCATGAACTTGGTGAAGTGCTGGCTGATGAACGTCAACAAAGGGTATAGCTTAGGGCTGCTTTTAAGGGCAACACTCACGATATGGCATCCTTGGTGAAAGTCATGCCGCACTTGCTCATGAATTCGTGAACAGCGGGCCAGTTGTAACGAAGCTTCTCGCCCTCGTCCTTGCCAAGGATCATAGCAAACAGGAGAGCCTGTTCGGCTTCGTTGTCCCATTTGTTAGTTCCAGGCATGGTGAAATTAGGTGAAGGTAGTGATGATTATGTATGAGCAAAGACTGGCGTTAATAAGGTTCGTCAAAGTGGTGGCAGATGTTTAAGGTAGGATCAGTTACGATGGGGGAGGAAGGTGAAGGAGACTAGGAGTGCAGCTAAATGTGAAAAAAGGCAGAGTGGCAAGAAAGCGTTTAAATTGTATTTATGAAAGCAATGCACCTGGATGCATGCGAGCCTTGCCATTTACTCACTTCCCGTTCACTTTGATGTTACCGCCCCGCCAGTGTCTACTCGCTTAACTTCTAAGTACAAGTACTCTGCGTCGACGGCAAAGTGCACCAGGTTAGCAGTCACCGTCTTCAACATGTAAAAGAAAGTGATATGAAGCTATTTGGCAAAGAACGGGCACACATTGACCTGGCGTCAGTCATGATAATAGGAAACCTTTGTCATTCGGGCTCTGTTCAGTTCTTCATAATAGTCTCAGCTAATAAATTGCTCTCCGCTCCCGCTCATAGAATTCCTCTTTTTCGGAAATTGATAACATCCATTTCATTGCCAGGATCATGCCTTGGTCATAAATCATTAATCATCGCAAGTGGTTCATAGCCCGAACGGAAGTCGAGATGTGCGGGCTGAGATGCTCGCTGCCGGTTTACATTGGAGCAAAGACGGCATCATTGAAATGCGTGTACCTGCATAATATCAGCACTGAAAATTGACCAGACTAGAAACTACGCAAAATTACTCTTGGGTTTTGGCCCGTTTGGCCATAGGAGATGCACCCATGTCGTCGTCATCGTCGCTTGCCTCGTCTTTGGGCTGGATGTCCTCCTCTTCGTCACTACACTTGGCCATTTTCTTGGTCTTCTTCCTTCCCGAAGCGGTGCGGGCAGTTCCGCCAGCTTTGGTAGCCTTCTTAGGAGTAGAAGGATGGCCGTTGGTATTTTCACGACTCTTTTTTAACTTTTGTATGTGTTGACTACAAGAAAAACGGTGTTAGCAGCGGAACAGAAACTTGGTTTGTATGATACAACTTTATAGCATCATAGCTGTAGGAGTATCCCTCAGCAGTCATGCGTGCAGTAACCAGGGTTAGGATGGCCTTGTTGGGCTTGATCTCATCGATAAGAGCCAATAGCAGTGCCTCGTGAGAGGCTGCGTTCCATCCACGAGCAGGTTTTCCAGAATCCATTGTCCAAATGTATTTGGTTTGAATGCCGAAGAATAGACTTGGGGAAGTATGGAGGTTATGATGCAGGGAACGGAAATGTGAAAAGCTGCACTGATGTAAATGTGAAGAGAGGAGGAAATAGTGTAAACAACAAGGCTTGAGGGAGGAGAAGATATGGAGATTGACAGGTGTTGGGCAAGAGCCAAAGATAAATAGGTGCGGGAAGAGGCAAGAAGTTCAAAAACATACGTTAATGCTCGGTCGGTAATATCGTAACCTCCGGCATGCATGTCGGCTAAGATCGCTCGCACCTGTTCGCCGTTGAACTTGGTAACTTGGAAGACCGAGATGAGGAGATCCTCGTGGATTTTAGCCGTCCACTTCATGGCTACAGCGAGTTGGTACCTTGACACGAAGCACAAGGGTAGATGAGAATGGTGCGGTGTGGTATATGGCGATTTTGCTCGTGAGGCTAATGATGGCGAAAGAAAGGGAAGAGGGAGGATGTCTCAGCTTCAAAAGATTGCTTGAGCCTCAGATGTAATTTGAGGAGGAAGCCTCAGAGCTCTAGATGTGTTCACTTATAGTCACACGCCACACGGTTCGTCACTTGGCAGACAGGTGACATTCATCACTTGCTGCGTGGTTGGTGGTTGATAACTGGCCGCTGAGCAAACTCCTGTGGATGGCATAATGGATCGGGTGTGAGAGCATGTGTGGTGGTGCAAAATACGGAGCAGGAAAGACAAAAACAGGAAACAGAATATGAAGGTATATTGACTTACCGAACAGCTTCCCAGCTCTGAGAGTGACCCCTGTCATTAAGATGCTTCTGGATGGCCTGTTGGACGGTTGGTGTAAGTACACCAGCTTCCTGGGTCGCGGTGTAAAAGGCCATGTTGAGCTCTCTGAGAAGCAACGGGTTTTCCCAAGCGCCACTTGAGCCTGGAGCCATGATCGATGCTGCCAAAGGTTCTTTCTGCAGGATTACCCAGTATATTGGGAGAATGGTTGTCGAGGTGAGGAAGTGTCACCAGACAAAGAGAATGTTGTGCAGTTGTGAGGAAGTAGAAGTGAAACGGGGAGTGCAGCATGCAAGAAGACGAGCACTTGTCGGATGCTAAGGTAATAGACAACAGAACAGTCACGCACCTGGCAACACAACATTGAATGAATGAATGCAAACTATAGACGCCGAACTGAAAGCAAATTATTCCCAGACAGGTCGCCGCTCCCTGCCTTGCCCATGATAACAAATACAATCTAAACAAGTACTCCAGAGTCTCCAGCTTATTTACTCAGCCTTTGATATGCCAACTCGTGGCATTAAGCCTCCCCGTAATCGAAGCTGTGTGTGTGGTCAGTAAGCGAGTACTCGTGAGAGGGGAGGTAACCTACTCTGCAGAGTAGGTATCACCAGCGGCGGAGCTGCCATGCGCAGCAAGAGCCAACACTGCTTCATCATCCAGTCCCTGATCTTCATCCATATGATCTTCATCCATTCGCTGACGCTTCGTGGCGTGTTCGAGTTCTTCGGGTTGATGATCTTGTATCACTGATGTCGTTGCCTGTGGTCCGAGATGACCAGCCTGCTCGGATTGCAGCTGTTGCTCTCCCGATTGCGCCATATCAGCCAACAACATGCCTTTATCTTCTGTAGGATTTGTGCTCGCGCTGGGACTAGCCGTTGCCGCCTCTGTGCCCTCAAATTGGGATTTGCGTGGCCGGCCACGACCCGGGCCAGGGCGTCTGGTGATGGGGTTCAGGGTAGGATCAATACGCGACGGTGTTTCGGCAGCGGGACTGCCAGTGGAATCGCCCTTGCCCTGAGACCTTCTTAGTCCTTGGAAATGTTGACTGAGGAATGGTTAGAAATCTGTTGGAAGGAAGACATGGGAAATGCGACTGTGGTGAGTGAACGGTGGTCATGTAAGCGAGTTCAAAGAATATGGTAGATGCTGGAACGTCCTGATGTCATCATTTACTAAGAGGACGACAGCAGAATAACAACAAAACAGCAATATAACCTCAATGGGCAAATTGGCTCGCTTGACGAATAGCATGATAGACAAGATACACACAAAGCAAGAGTACAGCAACAGATTTACACTTACCGACACCCTTCATTGGTAAAGCCGTAGCCCATGGTGCGCATGTGATTCCCTATCGTGCTCCATTCCGAACCGCTAATGACGCCGATGTTCTTGACGGACAGAATTGTAAAGAACAAATCTTTATTAGCGCGATCGTTCCAATTCCTGTTGTTCAACATGGCGTATAAGTCTCAGGTAAGCTCTGGTGGTGTGGGTCGATGCTCGACAGTGGACAAGTTTTGATAAAGACTGTTAAGGACAACAGCACAACGATGGGAAAATTGGTAGTGAGGGACAAGACGAGGCAGCGTTGACGGTCGAAACTAGGGTGAAAATGGTCTGTGCACCACCGCCGCACGTGCGCTAAGACGAAATGGGCCATTTGCGCAAAGTATCGACTATCTCCAACGGCCCTTTTGATGGCATTAAAAATGTCCAATGGCATCAGATAGGTTATAAACATTTTTCTATTATTAGCAAACATATTTCACATCTTTATGGCCAGCGTGGCATGCTCAGTTAATGTATGATGCAAATGTTTAGCCGACACTGTTGCGAAGTTTATCCGTTCAAGAACCAGAGGCAGGTTGAGCAAGTGGCAGCCAGCTGCGAACACGAAGGCGACTGACCCAGCAAGCCATGGCGGTAGTCCAAAAGAAGCACAAAAGAATCGCCTCAGACGCAATCCAGGCGTGGGCGATGCTGGCCTACCCTTTCAGGCAGCCCGGCCCAGCTCAGCGGAAGCAATCCAGGCAGCAACGGGTCTGTGGAGAAAGCACTTATGTCTCACGTGACTTCGCGGCAACTTGGCGGTCACCATGTCGCACAGGTGCCGTAAAAGTTCGCGCCACGTCGCGTCACCCTGAGTTGATGAGAAATCTTCTCTCAACCAAAAAGCGCTTCCCAGCCGCGCACCTTGACCATAAAGATTGAAATTATTATTTTCAATGCCCCAATTGACTAAACATCCATTCAATACAAATTTTCCGTTTTGTTCAGCGGTTTCTGGTGACGAATAGCGACCATTTTACAGGACGAAAATCTGGCGATAATTGCGCCGGCGACCCCTCTTTTAGTGACGATGGTTTTCTTAGCTCCGAGCGCCCGCTCGACTGAGCCATGCTGGGATCCGCACGTCTTGGAAGCAGGGAGAAATGGAGCTCTGAAGTTTGATTGTAAATGGCAAGATTGTCTGACTAGCCTAGGAGTCGATCGTCCTCTTTCCATCCGATTGACAATGATGAATTGCTTCGACAATTCAGCGACTAATGTTCGGCCGTATAACATTGCAGGCGCTTGCTGTTTTACTTTACCAGTAATTTCCAACCTGAAATCTAGTCGCAATTGACGGCTTGGGCAGATTAGATTTACTGTTGCTGGGAATTGATTGATAATTCGGCGTGCCTCCTTGGCTCAACGGATTGTCCGGAAAAGGTATGAGCTGCTGCATGGTGTGTGTGGATGGTGTCCGACGTTGACGGTGACGGAATGATGCCACACCACACCCTTGTCAGCCGGCCCTTAATTGCTTGTTTCTTAACGTGGACTCGATGAATGAGTCACACAAGTTTCAGGCCCCTTGTAAGTAATGGGAAGAGAGTTTCTTTTCTGCATGGCCCCCATACCCGGTTTGGTATGTTATACGAACTTGCGAAGTACGAAGGCTAGAAATCTAGATTTTGGACGATGCGCCTCGAATTGCGCAGGCAAACTACGGCCACTTCTTGCACACATTTTCGTTTTCCCTTTTATTTATCGCTTGTCTCGCTCCCTTATGCCTTTCGATATTGCTTTGCCAATTGATGAAGTCGTCGAGAAACGTGATTGCCTCTTTGTCTGGTCCTGACATGAGTTATAATATAGTGCTTGCATGCCGCTGAGCAAGCAAGTACAGAAAAGAAAAAATAGCGGGTGCTTTTAGCGGCGGCCCACCACTTTACGCACTGCGACCGTGGCCCACAGCCACTGCACTGGCGCGCTTTCAAGGCTCTAGCACAAAAGCGGGGAGGGGAAACAGAAAGTCGGTAGCGCCAGGCAACAACCGCTTAGCTCCAAGCCATCTTCTCGCAGTCGCTAAATGCTGGCCGTCGTTCCTCCAATCGCCACCAAGGATCAAGCCTTGTACCTACACGACAGGTATTAAAACAAATGCCATCATCTTACTTTTATTATGGCGCCCTCCATATTCGGTTGGGTCGCGGATGGAGACCTTGCATTAGTATCAAGTCTCCGCTTGCACTAGGTTCCTGAGCTGACAGTGCCTTTTGTTATATAGTCCCGCGTTGATGCCTTGCCTCTCCAAGGTAAATGTCGTTCTTCTTTTCCTTTCCCTTCCTTCCTTTGCTGTAACTTGCCACCATATAAAAACTTCTGCAAGTGCTGTCAATACAATCATCCCATCTACGTTAGCAATCGTCTTCTACATACTTCATTCACTCTCGTCCTCTACTCTTGTCTTGGCCAGCATTCACACCAGCCTCTCCGTCTCTGCTTTTCGTTTTTGAACCGAAGGCTTCGACCGAATAGGCAACTCTGTGCTCACGACCACACCCTTTACCTTCGAACCCTTTTCTTGCCGACCCTGACTAGTCTTCCCTTTGCACTCCATCTGTCTCGGCCACATCTCAGACCACTCCTGCCGCCTGCTCACAGCAGATACATGCTGCCTGTCGTATAAAGGAACTGGACTGCCTTTTATCGAGCACGTTTCTCGATCTTGAAGGCTTTGTTCTCGTTGCATCTCTCGGAACAGTACTGGTCTTTTCTCCCTCTCGGCAAGTCGCATCTCATCAACATGTCTCCCAACGCAGACAACGCAATGGCCCGCTTCCTATTTGCTATTCTGAAGCAAAAGAACCTCAAGGATGTGAGTCTATCTTATACTTGAAGCGTCTTTCAACCCTTGCTAATAGACGCAGATCGACTGGAACCAGGTTGCTCAGGATCCTGTTCTCATGCAGCCCATCACGAATGGACATGCTGCCAGAATGCGCTACTCTCGATTCCGATCGACTATCCTTGGCCACGAGCCTCAGAAGAGACGCAACTCAAGCGATAAGACCAAGATCTCAAAGCCATCAAAGAAGGACCATCGTGTTAAGTCGGAATCTATCATTAAATCCGAGTCTGGGGTCAGCCTGTCTTCGTATGGCCAGGTAGGTTCACAGTGCCAAACCACAGAGCAACTTCGGTATTAACAAGCTTGTTCCAGCAGTTTTCTTCTGGATCCGTCTCTCCATATCTCGATGATGACCTGGATGCTCGATTCCTCACACCTTGCAGCGACGACATGTCTCAGCCCTTGTCGATTCGACCATCAGTCGTCGACGGCTATGGAATAGACTACTCCGCCCCGGAATTCCTTAAGCAGGAACCTGGGATTGATGGATCTCCTGACTGGTCGACATTCGAGGCTGCCTACAACCTCGATTACAACAGCACCTTTGATCTGCACAGCCAAAGCCAGAACCCTTTGGAACAGACTGTATCCCAGTCCATCCTGGACGCAAGCAGCGACTGGTCTCAGCCGTTCCACGACTCCAGCTTTTGATACCCTTCTGCCTTTCTTACACTGTACTTTTAGTTTACATTTGGATTTGCTGTTATCTGGAACACAATATTTTGCCACGAGGAATTTGACGAAAAGAAAATTGATTTCGGTATGCAAGTTAACGTTGGTTTACTGGACACCGGTCTTGTCCCCTACAGGAGTTTTTTTTTTTTTTTTTGGCCACTTGATTTTATTACTACTATCATAACGATTAATGAAAAACACAAAACATTTAATTCTACCTATACGCTGGCTGAAGTAACACATTGCATCTAATCATGTAAGTGCGGCAAAGCAGGAATCTTGATTCTCATATGCCCATTTTCGAAAGACGTGGCCACCCAATTGGTCATGGGCCTTATAGAAACACTGTAGATCAAAAGATGGCTAAATCGGCTTTGTGGATTTCGTACACTGCAGTGATAATGCCAAGTTTCTACATATATGGCTTGTCGGTTAGATCGGTGCACTGGCTTCTATGTCTGCCGAGTGCTACCTACTTTAACATGAAAAGAACTTGGGATCGATGCAGAGCGCCGGGATTTGGTGTCTTAGTGCCAGCATGCTAGCGCTGAAGTCATTCATGATTACACTGAATTCACTCGAACACTTGCAGCACCTGTTTACACTTGGCCGACAGTGACCATACTTCTCCCTAGCGACGCACACATTATTGTTCTATTCTCATGTCTGAATTACTTCCCTCCTGTGACTATTTATTCTCCCATTCAAACTTTCCCCCATTCGTGACTTTCTTCTCTAAACCCCTTCATCCGTTCATCTACTCTTTTACAGAACTACATCACCAAAGACACTGCTACTTCAACTTTCTCACTTCTTCAAAGAGTCTTCCTTTCTGATACTACTGAGGTATAGTTCTCAGTGAAACCAAACAAGCCTTGCAATGGCACTAATGTTGGCAGACAGGATGGCTCCAGAAACCCCTACTAAGGAACCAAGCGCGTCTGAAGCAAAATTCTTCTTTTCCATCTTGAAGCATACAGCCAGCAAGCCTTCTGACATCAACTGGACCTCCGTTGCTGAAGAGATGGGCTTCAAAAACGCCGAGGTCGCCAAGGTTTGTCTCCATGCCAGCTTACCTGGCACTCAGATGGCACCCCATGCTAAAGATATCTGCACAGGTTCGATTCGGACAAGTGAAGCGCAAGCTTGGCTTGAACACTGATTCGCCCGCTAAAAGGGGCGCCGTAGCTGACTGTGCTACCCCGACCAAGATCAAGAAGGCGGCCGCAAAGAAGGGGGCAAAACGTTGCAAGGCCATCAAGAACGAGTCCAATAGCGACGATGAAATGGCCGACGAGGGCAGTGACAGCTCCATTCCTGGTCTTAAAGAAGAAAACCACGAGCTTTAGATTAAGTGTTGTGTTCCATAAATTCGACACTTGCATGGCGAGAACAAGGAGCGTTGTGTCGTTTTTAAGCATTGGATGGATCTGGGTTGACGGTTAGCTCGCAGCTTGCAGAAAGACATTGGTTGAGAGATTAGACTGAAATAAATCGGAATTTTTCTCATTATCAAATTATCTATTTCCCGTGCAGTGTTGAAAATGGTGCTAAGAAGCAACTTGTTTCGCGTCATTCGACAAGTGAGTTCCCGGCTGCGGAAAGCAGGTAACAGACCTGGACATCTTTATGCATAATTACACGGCTTTTAATGTTTCCGGTGATGGGATGTAGTGTTGCCACGATTTCAATGTCAACACTGCACCAGCTGTCCTCCAAACCAGCGTGGCTGCCCACACTTCTTTCACTCGCTTGGTTGCGCATCGTCAACTCCCAACACAAGCAGCTTCCACTGACTACTATAAAATAACCTCTTCAAACTGGCAGAGATTTTTCCGATTATGCCTCTTTGCTCATCCTGCTCCTTCCACAGCATATCTCGACAGCACCACACCTTCGCGCGGCAGCTTTAGGTGTCGATCGCTTGCGTTTACTACACAGTAACTCATTTTCCACGTCCTTCCCAGTAAGAAAAAGGTTGATCACTTGCATTAATTACGCGACTAACTGATTTTAGGGTTTACAATGGCTGGCAAAGGTTCTGACGCGGTTGAAGGCCTCAGTCCCGTTGAGCTGCGCTTCCTCAAGGCAATGTTCGAGAACTTGAACTCCAAGCCCGATACCAACTGGGACAAGGTCGCCGTCTCTACTGAGCTGAAGGATGCAAAATGTGCAAAGGAACGTTTCCGCCAGATAAGCAAGCGCCACAACTGGGTTGGTGCCGACACCAGTCCCAAGAAGAGTGACCCTCTCGGCCCTTCTGGAGGCGGCAAGGTCGCCAAGAGGAGATGCCCGGTTAAGAAGAAGGATGTCCCGGTCAAAAGTGAGGAAATGGTGGAAATTACTGAGGATGAGGTTGATGGTCCTCCTGATAACCTAGTCAAAGAAGAGGAAGAGCAAGCTGTGCTCCATGAGGAAGCGGAAGACGCTGTGGCCGACACTGCGATGCAGGACGGCGAGATTTGACTGCTAAGTCTTGGACACTGTCCATGCATTTACTACAGGTAACTTGCAGAGGGAAATAAACTGGCAGTTGCACTTGGAATTCTGGAATTCCGGAATGGCAAACAAGGAGGCATGTATTGGCTATAGGATGAGATGGCCAGAGAAAGCAACAACATTGAACATCATTCCTTTCGCTAGTGATTGTTTCTATTTATTGTGAAAAAATGAATTATTACAATTGATTCACACAGAGGTTCAAAAGTCGGGCAACTTTAAGAGCAAACCGTCAGTGCTCGCTCTCACTTGTCATTCACTTTTTGGCCACCCACCACATTTCTCACTTCAATAAACACCCTCTCCTCACTTCTGCACCAGATCTCATGCAGTATTTAGACCGCCACTCCTCCCTTCCGAGATCACCTCTTCATCAACTCTATTCCTCATCCAACATCATCTCGTTCATCACAACACCAAGCGCGCATCGTCCGACGATCAACACCAGCAGACCAGTCGAGCATTTACCGTCATTGCCATCTTTCGCTATCAACGGTAAATATCTTCCTTGGGTTTTTCTCATTCCAGTTAATGACTATTCTTTTTGCTTCCGATGCTAAACTCAACTATTCCAACAGATTCACGATGTCTACTCCCGCCGCTGCAAACCCGGAACATATCAAATTCCTTGTGGCTTGCATCCGTCACGCCAACAACGGCAAGGTTGACTTCGATGCTGTCCGCTTGGAGCTTGACATTGTCACCAAAGCTGCCGCGTAGGTCAAATCCTGTCATTCATCGCTATTCAACAAGATCACTGACTGTGGGAATAGCGCCAAGCGATACGAACGCCTCTTGAAGGCATACCCTGCCCAGGGCGGAGGTGACGCCGATTCTCCTTCCCCTGGAAAGAAGCGCAAAGCCCCTGCTGACCCCAACGGCGAGGCAAAGAAAATCATGACTGGTGGTAAGAAGGGCGCCGCCAAGATCAAGAAGGAGGATATCAAAGAGGAAGACTCTGCCACTGACTCCTCTGGTAAGCAGTCACATCATCGACAAATTTCAGAAGCTGATTATTTTACAGACTCAGCCGCCACCAAAGTCAAGGTCGAAGATGAAACCGAGGAATTTGAAGCTTAACTGCCAAGGACTATAAATGAGACGCTTTTACGTGGAGTGCTTGAGGTACAACTTGGGAATCTGGGAATGCTGAGGGCGCTTGGGCTCAAGACACTGTCTCAGGCGCGATGGGTTCCGTGAATGAATACAGAGAAGCAGGATTTTGGGACAAGCGTGGATGACTACATAACGGAGAAAAGTCACTGAAATGCAATGGTGAATTTGGTCAAAGTTTCTTGCCTCATACTGTCGCCCGAACAAGATTTCGGTGTAAATGATGCATTGTTGCAGCCCAGCAATATTTGGCCTACCCACTAGTTGAATAAGTTCCATTGTCAAACTGAAAATGTCCTATTGTCTCTCCAAACTTGAATGTATGTGGATCATTTTGCTGTTATCTCATTCATGTTTCGCTGGTTCGGTTGTTCAATACAAGGGAGCTCATTGTCGGCCTTTCTACAATGCCATGACTTCCTATTCTCCTAATTTGTAGCGTATTTCTACAACAATTGCAATTCTCAACATGATGAAAGCTATCAAATATATATTCTGTTCATCTCCCAGACTGATGAAACTCGCCAGGTTCCTTTTCCGTTACATTAATCCTCTTTGATCATAGAAAGAGTGATCTAATCATACCTTCGTTCACTGCTGATCTACCAGCAATACTACGTCTCTCAGCCTTCAGCGTTCACGATGGCTTCATCCACAGCCGAAATTTATGACCTCAGCGCCTACACGCGAGCATATGATCCTACAAAAGTGCCGCAATTCACAGCCACAAACACACCAACCGAATCGCGGAAGAGCAACCCTCCACTTAACACTACCACCAGCAGGGGCTCATTGTCCACCAACGACGCACCTGTGCCTGGACTAGCTTCAGCCTCCCGGCAGCCATTGAGTCCACCATGCTCGGAGAAATCTAGTCACTCATCGACTCCAAGCATTTCATCTGAGGTTGCCGAACAAATCTTTGACCTCATTGAAGGCATTGTGGAAAGAAAGATGACCGAAGCTCTGCGTCCCTACCTACTCAACACCAAGGCACTGGCTGGTGAACGCGCCGACTTGCATCAGCAAAATGACACATTCAGCAGGCAAATCGATCTCCACTACAATTCGATTCAACGCCAAAACGATTTGCTCGATTCTCAAGCCCAAACTTTTGCAGCAGTGACTGGCGCCCAAGCGAATGCAGTCGAAGCAACCAATCAAGGCCTAATTACCGTCAGCAATCTTGTCAACCACATGTCGCAGACCGTTACGACCATCACACCATTAATCAACGAAGCTGTTTCCACCATTGTGCAGACAGAGGTACGGGAGGCACTACGAGAAGTTCTACAGGCACATAAAGCAGAGTCGATGTCCGTCTGTAGTACACTGAATGAGTCCAAGACGGGGTCAAGTGAAAGCACAGTGGTGAACTTCAAGAATTGCCCGTGCGATTCGAAGAAAGCAACTCGTAAACGAAATTGCTTGGTGCGAACAATGAAGAAGATGTTCGGAAAGACATAGATGGCAGTGGTTAGAATGGTGCGAAAAAGGGTACAGGATTTTAAGAATATGCTGTTGCATGTTTACCAGGTACATAATGAATCACATGCTATTCTGTTCTTTTACTCAGTCAAATTTTCGAATTTCCTTGCGCAATGAATGAAGCAGATCCAATGAGAGACTATCTATTACTCTGTTGGCTTCCATCAACGCTGGACCAGCCCCTCGCCCGGTCATTCCTGACAGCTGGCGGACAGTCCCACGCACTGCGTTGCCGTTCTTTACCGTGGAAACACTCAGTATACTATTTTGTTTCTCCAGCTTGCAAACGAATGTTTTGACTTGTCATTGACATCCTTTCCACTGCATTACCGATCTTTGCGGGTATTGCGAGCGAATACAGTTGCTGGCGTCAACCTCTGCGTTTAGTACAATCTCATCATTGCCGACATTCTTGCGCTATTTCAAAAATTTGCAGAGATTCTATTCCTTTGGTAACATAGTATGTCCTTGGACACTCAAGCTTATGCGCCTGCGTTTGCAGCGCCGTGTGCAGCTTCACCAGAGATTGTTCAAAGGAATCCCGAGCTAACAGTTGCAGATACAACTTAGACCCGATATCACTATTGAAGCATTTCACCATGGGCGTCACACCAACAAAGAAGTCACCCGCCAAGAAAGGCCGCTCTCCCGCAAAGGAACGCCGATCTCGATCCAAGGCATCCAATGCAACTGCGTTCTCTGCCAAAGACGTTGTCCACTCCCATGTCCCGCCTGACCCAGAACAGAGAAAGGCAAACGGAAGAGTCAGTGGCCGGGATCTGATCCCCTGGACTCGTGAGTGCTGCACCAATCTGTTGTTGGGCATTTCGTTTTTGTCTGACATGATAATAGGTCCCCGCATGGTTGAAAAGTTAATGCTTCACATCCAGTACGAGTGTGCTCGTTATAGGATCAATATGCCCTGGGATGCCATTGCTCATCGCTTTCACCCTGGGTCATCGGGAGGCGCAGTGGTGCAGTATCTTAACAAGCTTCGTCGCGAATTGGTAGCGGAAGGACATGTGGTCCCTCCCTTGGCCCAAAAGCCCGACCTGACAGCTCACAGTCGCGAACCTAACATTCGTGGGTACATTCGCAAGTATCCTCATGAGGGCGACAAACGCACCACGCGCCCAGTTTACTTCAGCGAGAAGATTGAGGATCCAAAGCAGAGCCTTCCTGGCGGGGTAGAGTCTGCAGAAGACCAAGACCAGGATGACTGCGAAATGGAAGACGACAATGCTCTCGAGGATAATGAGCCCTTGACACCAAGTCCTTCTCAGCCACCACCCATCATGACACCAACTCACACTGGACGGTCTGGATCTCTAGCCACTAGTCAGAGTGACGGGGTTTTGCATGAAGGCAGAGAGTACCACTTACCTGCCCACCAAGCCGCCAATTCCTTTGATAGTGTAAGTCACACATTTTCAAGTTGTTACCCGCGCTAATAAACAACAGGTTTTCGGTTTTGGTCGACATTTTCCAACTACACAGAACGGCCAACCGGTCGAATATACGTATGGCCCGCAGCTTCTGACGCGCTCTTTCGATGGTGATCTTGGTTCGCAAGAAGGACCATTGAGACCCGACATACGTCCAGAGCCTCATTGGCCAATATGGCCAGACAATCGCGGCTCTCACTTCATGCTGCATGGTGCCAATGGAATGACGACTGGAAGAGATATCCAACAGATGTATCCTTCTACTAACGGGTTCTATATGGGAACGTGGGGCCATCCCTTCAACCAACCTTACGGCTATCATGCACCGGTTGCCAATATGCATGGAGCTTATGCCAGCGCCCAAGAACAGCAGGCTCCCCGAACTCCCCTCAGCTCTCCCCAAAAGACGCCAAAGCTTGAGTCGCCAGATAAGGAATTTTTCAGCCAGGGCCAACATGAACCTGTCGAGCCTCATCCTGTGAGCACGATCTTTGGATTCGCAGAACTTGAGCTCTTGCAGCTTGCTAACGTCCAGCAGTTCACTGCCTCAGTCGATGATGCAGTCGCCGACTGCCAGTGATTTGGATTGTATTTGGGATGGCTACTTGGCAGTGTCATTGTGCTTTTTGAACAGGAATTTTGCTTCGGTCTCCGGCTGACAAGACCGTGAATGTGTATTATAAATTACTTTACATTTTGCTTCTGCGCTTCTGTATTTTGCGCCCCCATGAGCAGTTGATGACTTTGACGACTTCGACGACGAGCTTGACTGGTGAGAATATTGGCATGGATACATATTTGGATGAGGCATATGGAAAAGGGAATTTGGGCTGTCAGGGGCGAATTATATGATCTTGGTGCGACTCAATGCGATGATATTGGACATGTCAACTCTCTTAATGAATGTAGAGTTTGCTGGTCGAAGAATTAGCCAGCACCACGCAGTGAATGAACTGATGAATGACTATAGGTTGTTAGATGAAGCGACGTCGTAAACAGTTACAGAGAAGTAGATCCAAAAGAAAATCAGGTTATCCGAGTTCGTGTTGGACTTTCTGCTACGACAATGGCAACTCAGTGCAACATTGTGGATTGGAGCTGATTGTGGGGAGACAGAGCGTTGGATGTTGCTCGAATGTAGTCGAAGCTGGTCTGGAAGGTACGAAGGGCTGGACGGGTGGGCCCGCAAGTGTTTTGGGACTAGCTCTCTAATTCTGGGGGCCCGGAGAGACGATGTTTTGCCGACTCTCGCCGTGACAATTTTTTTGGAGCCTCTAATAAAGCTTCTGCTAATTTGCTCTGTCATCCTTTTTTTTCCTCCTTAACCCGCAAGCTGCATCTCGCTCTCTCCGCAGACTACATTCTCAATCCTCCCAATTCCTGCGAGAACTTTCTCTTCCACCTTGTCTTTTTTCTGACTTTTGTAATTTTATATAATACCCTCCCCCTTCTTTCACAATCATGCAGCGCGCGTTCAGTTCCCGGGCTAGAGCCACTGCTCTGTCCACTGCAGCCACCAAGTACCGTGCCGGTGCCGGTCTTGGCCAGCAGCTGCGTTTCGCTCACAAGGTTGGTAGTGACATTGACGATGCAACGACGTGATGAATTATTTGCTGATGCGTCGGTATACAGGAGCTCAAGTTCGGCGTTGAGGGCCGCGCCGCTCTCCTGGCTGGTGTCGACACCTTGGCCAGGGCCGTTGCTACCACCCTCGGACCTAAGGGTCGCAATGTCCTGATCGAGTCCAGCTTTGGATCTCCGAAGATTACCAAGGGTATGTTTTATTGGTCATTTCTATGAGTCATGATGAGATAGAGCCATTTTGAGCTGACACACGACTTGTAGATGGTGTTACCGTTGCCCGTGCCATCACTCTGAAGGACAAGTTCGAAAACCTCGGCGCCCGTTTACTCCAAGATGTTGCCGGCAAGACCAACGAAGTTGCTGGTGACGGTACCACCACCGCCACCGTCCTCGCCCGAGCCATCTTCTCCGAGACTGTCAAGAACGTTGCTGCTGGATGCAACCCAATGGACTTGCGCCGTGGTATCCAAGCTGCTGTCGACTCGGTTGTCGATTACCTCCAGAAGAACAAGCGCGTCATCACCACGAGCGAGGAGATCGCTCAAGTTGCTACTATTTCTGCCAACGGCGACCATCATGTCGGTAAGATGATTGCTAACGCCATGGAGAAGGTTGGCAAGGAGGGAGTCATTACGGTCAAGGAGGGTAAGACCATGAACGACGAGCTCGAGGTTACCGAGGGTATGCGCTTCGACCGTGGCTACGTTTCTCCTTACTTCATTACCGACGCCAAGGCCCAGAAGGTTGAGTTCGAGAACCCATTGATCCTGCTCTCTGAGAAGAAGATCTCGGCTGTTCAGGACATCATCCCCGCTCTCGAAATTTCTACCCAGCAGCGCCGCCCTCTGGTCATCATTGCTGAGGACATCGATGGCGAGGCTCTCGCTGTCTGCATCCTCAACAAGCTCCGTGGTCAGCTCCAGGTTGCTGCTGTCAAGGCTCCTGGCTTCGGTGACAACCGCAAGTCTATCCTCGGCGATATTGGTGTTCTCACCAACGGTACCGTCTTCAGCGACGAGCTTGACATTAAGCTCGAGAAGGCTACTGCTGACATGCTCGGCTCCACCGGCTCCATCACCATCACCAAGGAGGACACTATCGTTCTCAACGGCGAGGGCTCCAAGGATGCCATTGCTCAGCGCTGCGAGCAGATCCGTGGTGTTGTTGCTGACCCCACCACTTCCGAGTACGAGAAGGAGAAGCTTCAGGAGCGTCTCGCTAAGCTCTCTGGTGGCGTCGCCGTCATCAAGGTCGGTGGCTCTTCCGAGGTTGAGGTTGGCGAGAAGAAGGACCGCTTCGTCGATGCCCTGAACGCTACCCGCGCTGCCGTCGAAGAGGGCATCCTGCCTGGTGGTGGTACTGCTCTCATCAAGGCCTCTTCTCAGGCCCTGAACGATATGAAGCCCGGCAACTTCGACCAGCAGCTCGGTGTCACTATTGTCAAGAACGCCATTACCCGTCCTGCCCGCACTATCATTGAGAACGCCGGTTTGGAGGGTTCCGTCATCATCGGTAAGCTCACTGATGAGCATGCTGCTGACTTCAACAAGGGCTTTGACAGCTCCAAAGGCGAGTACGTCGACATGATCCAAGCTGGTATCCTTGATCCTCTCAAGGTTGTCCGCACTGGTCTCATTGACGCCAGTGGTGTTGCTTCCCTGCTCGGCACGACTGAGGTTGCTATCGTTGAAGCCCCTGATGACAAGCCTGCTGGTCCTCCCATGGGTGGCATGGGTGGCATGGGCGGAATGGGCGGAATGGGCGGCATGATGTAAGATGGATTTTAACGCATGAAGGCAAGAAAAGCATGTGATGTATAAAATTTCAGAACCCTCGTGGGCATGGATTTGGTGTTATAAAAGGATGGATCAAAGTGGTCATGTAATCTCCCCTCTGGCATGTCATTTGGAGCTGATTTTGTTTGTTTTGCTCTGCGAAGTTACGCAGATGATGCGAATCAGCCTCTGGCAACCGCAACTTGTATAGTAGCACTGGACCTTGTAGAATCAAACAAAAGCTTTTAGAACCAATACCTGCTCTTACATGCGGCGTGGACTGGAACCCTTCAGCCTGGTGTTGGATTGGATCCATGAGCCTTAATTGGAAGTAGAATAGACGATGTGTTTAGGCACCAAGGTTCGTGCGGAGACTTTCTAAGGTTCAATTGGTTTAAATTTTCCAACTTACAGTGTATCGAGTGAGAAGGCTGGTGCAATACGGCTGCCTTGATTTCGGCTACGAGGCACCAACATTTACAAAACGCCGCACGTTGGGAATGCTATGTGCCTGGAGGATCCATGTTCCTGCATTGGGGGGGAGCTTCTCCTCTGGGAGAAGAAAAAAATTCCATTCATTTAGCATGTACTATTGTGGTTAAGAAGCAAATATTTGCGAATTAATTAGTAAATACCGTGCAGTAGTTGCTGTCTAGCATAGGGGATACAGCTAGACTTGGGGCTTTCAGGGGAATAGAGATAGCAGCTTCAACGTCACTAAAGACCGCCAAACAGCGGGTCACGTGGGGCGTCTCACGGTCAACCCCCACTAAAACAAATAATACGCACAGTGGCCATGGGCCACGACCATGACGAGCGAGAGGGTGGGAGATGGTGCCGACCGCTGTTGTCGTGTCTGCCTTTTTTACCCCTCCGCTCCGTCGACCACTACTGGATCCCGCCCACACATCTTAAACAGCTCCTATTCTCTAACTCTCTTCTTTCGTCATCCCTTGCTTTTTCTTGGCGCATCTTCGAAATTCTGCATATTTCCCCTTGACTGCGTCTTAATTCCAAGTGAGTATCTTTGACTTGTTTCTTGCTTTCCGTCTCCATTGCTTTCGCTGGTCTCTGGTAACTGACAAAATCGTCTTCTATTCAGCCTCGTCACCCCTCATCCCACCACAACCGTCAAAATGGTAAGTAGCCTTCTCCGCCGCTAACTGTGCAAAACTCTATTTAGTATCACCAAACTAATGCGTAAATCTAGTCTCAATCCGGGTTCGTTCCTCCCTTTCTTCAATCTTCCCGTCGTCCTCCGCTTCCGCCGCATCATATCTCGCACCACAACTCGGTGGGAATCGACGGCTGCACAGCCAACGGCGATGATCCTGCACGAGAATGCGAACTAACATGCTATTTCCAGAGCCACCGTCTCTCAGGACTGCATCACTGCCTACAATGACTTGAAGCTTTCCAAGAAGTACAAGTACATCATTTACAAGTTGAGCGACGACTACAAGGAGATTGTTGTCGACGAGGCTTCTGCCGACAAGGATTGGGACAACTTCCGTGAGAAGCTGGTCAACGCCACTTCCAAGAGCAAGAGTGTGAGTTGGATTGACTTTGGCAGTCTGTTGCAAGCTTCATTGTTAATAACTTCAAATAGGGCGTTGTTGGCAAGGGTCCCCGTTATGCTGTCTATGACTTCGAGTACACCCTCGCCTCTGGTGACGGTATCCGGTATGTCGCATATTACATGAGGCTTCCGACCCAATTCAGGCTGGCTAACTCATTTCTAGCAACAAGATTACCTTCATTGCCTGGTCTCCCGATGATGCCGGCGTTCAGGTATGTCTTTTACGCACTCAGTCGCATGCCAAACTACTCACACAATGCAACAGCCCAAGATGATCTACGCCTCTTCCAAGGAGGCCCTCAAGCGCTCCCTTACTGGTATTGCCACTGAGCTCCAGGCTAACGACTCCGACGACATCGAGTACGACACCATCCTCAAGACCGTCAGCAAGGGTCTTGCTTAAGCATGTGCGACTCAGCACGGCATAAATACCTTGGCAGCTTCCCTACATCTCTAAAGGGTTGCTGATTGGCCATTGACACTAGAGTCTTTAGGTGCTTGAGAACTTGCTCTAGTGAGATGGGCATTCATTGCAATTGAAAAACTACCCTGAAAATACGAAGACGAATTTGGGCCCAACACTTGGCGCGAAGAGATTGAGCCTTTTCTACGTCTCTGATGGTCACCCTTTCAAATTAGATCTGCCACTAGTGATGATATCTTGGCAAAAAAGAAGAAAAAAAGAAACTTTCTATGTTCCAGTGCAGTCTCGTCATTATGCTATTTTGCTGTGTATTTACCGTAGTCTATGTGTCTATTTTCCTCAAGGCTTGGAGGTTTTGGACTCCCAGGTAGATCTAAACAAGCTAGACAGCTCTTTAGCCAAAGCCTCATCCTTGAGCCTTTGCATCAGGAAGCCATTCAGGTCTGACCAGAAAGACTCTGTGTCAATAGCCGGTGTACTGCTACCTGGTCCCTCTGCAGGCAACACCGCGGCCGCACCACCAATCACCATGACGGCAAACTCGACCGCCTTGTCCCCTTCACCAACGATATCTTTTAGTACTTTGCTATCTTGCAGCGGCCGCTTGTTATGTAAGATCTTGAGCTTCTCAGAAGGGATACGTTCCCGCTGCGAAACAACCGTCTTAATGTCGTGCAGGGACGTGGTGAGCGGTTGCGAGGTGAGCTTGATGTCGAGAGGGGGGTTTCGTAACGACTTCAGCGTCACGGTTATGCTGCGCTCTTGGCCGGGTAGGGGTCCTGATTTGCTGTCGGGTTTGGACATGGCCTTGGGCATGCGGGAGATGATGTACTATGGTTGGGAGCGTCAGCAGGGGGGAGTTCATGGCTAGTGACGTGTGAGCGTCAAAACATACGGGCGGGCGAGAGGGAAAGTTGCGAGCATCTTCGACATGGTCGGCAGAGAGCTTGATGGGGCGGGAATCGAGCGTTGTGAGAAACGTCTTTGCGAAGGATGCCTCGGCCATGGTGATGGCGTTTCCTACCGCGGGGTAGTTTGTGATCTTTAGAGATGAGGATCTAGAGAATTCTCTAATAGCTATGCTCGTTGAAGTCAATGAATCTGCGTTGATTAAAACGACAGCAGTATTGTTATATATGCGTCGCTAATGGCTGCACAATTGTCGTCGTGAAAAGATGTTTTTCTGATGTAGCCTGGGAGCTACCATTGTCATTGTGCTGGCGCTTTCCAGTATTTGGCGGGGCGTAGCTTGGCCAATCACGTGTGGGCGACAGCCAACTTACAACACATAGCTCAAGCAGGCGGCCATCAAAAGGTGAACGAAAGAGTCAAAGCGTTGAAAGTAATAAATATCGCCATTGGAGCAATGTATATTGTCATAAAGCATCTCAGTCATCTAATCATAGCCCCTGCGGATGTAAATGTCACCGTCCGGGGCTTGCTTTTTGTCTATTACCCATACCATGTCCGCCATGAAAAAGAAAGCAAAAAACCAATGTACAATAGCTTCACAAGCTGTGAAGCAAAAACAATAACAAGACTTCCTGCTCAGCTAAGCAATGAAGTACCATGAAGCAAAATATATCGTGGAAGTGCAAAACGAAGAAGCCGAGCGATTGCAGGTCATACATCGAGGTTGCTTAAACGGACAAGTCATCAAACTGTGAGACGAGTTCGCGAATAGTCCATCGCCATGTTTCACGATCTCGCGAACCACGGCCGACCCACTTCTCACATTTCTTTCTCCATCGGTCTTCCTCGTCCCTTTGTCTCCTGACAAATTCTGGTCCGACATCAAATTCTTCGCCGACGATCCATTCGTCTTTGACATCGCTTACACGGCCATGGCGACGTTCTTCATCGCCACCCGCGTTCTCATCGAGATCCGGAATGTCCTTAAAGACATCGTCTTCCTCATCATCTAAAGCATTGAATCCATCCAAGGTGTCGCTCGCCTCGGACTTGGTGTTGTGTATTTGGCCAAGCTTGAGCCAGCACATGTTCTGTGGATCAAATACCATGCCTCCAACGACCTGAACGCCTTTTGTGGCGGAGATATTTGTGATCAGTGCTGGGCGAGGCGTGTTCAGCTCCTTGTCTCGAGATTGCAAAGCGCTTGCAAGACCAGGGGATTGCGCGGCTGTAGTTGTATCAAATGCGTTGAGAACGTTCTCGTTGCCTTCCCATCGGAAAGTGTCTGCATTATAATACATTCCGTTCACCAACTTTGAGTCTTTCCCACTGTTGAGATTGGCAATGAGATGTGGCTTTTGCTGCTGATTGCGCCGCGAGTGCTTCTTTGAACGAACAGTGTTTTGGGTAGAAGGCACTTGGGGTGTCAAGGTACTTCTTGGTGGCGCCTGAGCGCCTCGCTGTGCAGTGACATTTGCCAGGGGCCCGTTGGTCGGTACTCTGTTTGCTAGAGATGTCTCTCTTGCAATGCGGCTCGCGGTAGTATCTCGGGCAAAGCGTGGAGTGGCTGCTGACTTCATGGGAGATTGGGGAGAAGAGGGCGATGGCGTGCTAATTCTGTCTGGAAGGACGTTCTGGTAGACCTTGTTTCGCAGAGATGCCTTGGGTCCGCTGGTGATAGCTTGCTTGAGGTATCTAGTTTCTGTTTCCTTGGATGTAGGAAGGTCGTCGAAGCCATCGAGTTCATGGCCGTCTCCAAAGTTCTTTTTGTTTTTAGGTCGACTAAGTCTCTCCCAGGTATCAGCAGCAACTCTATATCGCTGAGGGCTAGGCGATCGCATCGCTGATCTGGAAAACGATCGAGAGATAGGGCGGGTGTCAATTGCATTCTCCGAATCATAGCGGCGGAATTGGCGAATAGTCTTGGAAGCGACATGCTGGGATTGTCTCTGAGAAGCCCCAGCTGGCAAAAATGGCACATTGGCTCGTCTGTGTAAAGCCACAGGGCTCTCTACAGGACGGCTGCGCTCCACAGGCGTCTTTGGGCGCATAGCAGACTGTGGCCTAGTATCGGTGCGCGAAGGAGGCCTATCACCCCGGATGGCAGTGCTAGACTTCACAGGAGAGTTCATAGCACGGACAGCAGGGAGTGATCGCTTCTGTCGCAACAGCTGGGCATTGGTGGTTGCTGATTCATTGCGAAGGGATGTGAAAGAGGAACGAGTCGTGATTTCTCTTCTGCGAGGTGTAGTTGGAGGGAACGGAGGAGCTGTGGTAGTAGTTGGTGTAGGCAAGCTAGTCACTGACGAGTGCGAGGAGTGGCCCAGCCGTGAGGGAATGTGACGGCTACGCTGCGGCGCAGGGCCACCGCTCTCATACACAGGCTCCAGGGAAGTTGAATGGGCACGCTCGTGGCTGAGACGAGGTAGGCGAGATTGCGTATTTGTCTTATTAGTGAATGTCAAAGAAACCGCTGCCTTAGGGCGTGCAGGGCTTGCCGGTCGAGTTTCCTTAATCTTGATATTCCGGTGAAGCGTAAGTTTACCCGAGTCAAAGACTTTGCCGTCGCCAATATCCAGGCCATCGAGCAAGTCTTGCTTTTCTGGTTCAGCGTGTGTGATTTTCGCCGCAGGTTGAAGTGCCGGTGTAGCTGCAGCAGAAGTTGGTGTATCAACGGGCAGACGCGCGGGAGATGGACTCTGCTTTCGGCGCTGTAATCTCTCTTGAAAATTGACTGGGCCAGTGGGCAAAACGAGTCCGTCAAACGTCTCATCTTCACTCTCTGCGGTAAACGAGCTGGAAACGCTTGGGCTCAGGGCAGAGGCAGACGAGCTTCGGTGAAACCTAGAGTCTCGTCTAGTACCGCCATATCGGGTGCCAAGGCTGCCCTCTCCCCAGTCTAAGTCGTCAGCCTGAGAGGGAGTCTTGGGTATATCTCTCCTGGTAGAGAGTCTGAGTTTTCCATCAGATGGAAGTTCTAGATCGGCTTCAAAGTCGTCGTTCACCGCAGCTGACTTATCGTTTTTCTGTGGCGTAGGAGGTGTAATAAATGGGATCGGCTGCGGCTGTTGACGGCTCTTTGAGACTTTTATAGTAGCAGGTCCATTGCCAAAGAAGTCATCTTCATCGTCGGCATCCTTGAACTTTTCCAAGTTGATAGCGGCGGACAGAGCGCTTGTGTTGGGAGAGACATTGTGAGCTGAGCTTGGTCGTGTAGACACGGGAGACTTCATCGTTCTTGTCGGGCTTCCCTGTGTCGAACCAAAGCTGACTTGGCGAAGGGTCTCTGGGAACTCGATGTCATCAGGAGTTTTCATCTGTAGCTTGCTGGATATTTCTGGCAATTCCAGATCATTTTCCCAGTCATCCTGCATAATCTTCTGGATTTTCCTGCCTCCTAGTCTTTTTATAGTGCCTCCCATAAGCGCGGAAGAGGGCACATTTTGTGGAAGTGGGATGCCAGCGTGCTGTGCAGCAGCGATGGCATCTAGAGTCGATGTCTCGTCATCGTTGGGGATGTGAAATTGCTTCTCTTCTCCGTGCAAAGATTCCAAGTCGGAGCGAAGCGATACATGTGATGATGTTGAGTCGCGTCGTCGAGAGTTGGTATTTCCTAGGCCGGTTGAATTTTGGAAGGACAGGTCGTCAGTATCAAGGAAGTCATCGTCATCCCAGCACTCTATCTCCTCCTCGACAGGCTTTCGAGGTTTTAATCGTAAAGGCTCCATAATTGCAAAGTTTCGGGTCAAAAATGATTTCGCGCTGACTAGCCGAGATGTGGCTTGGGCGAGGAATCAATTTGATGTTCGAGAGGATGTCAGAACCGTGGCATAATCGCGAGCTTCGCTGGCATCATGTGAAACACGAGCTGATAATTCAATCTTCCAATGAGTGGGAAACTATGAGGCGGTTCGAATTTAATTGTGAGGCAGTTGCTGGCTAGAATAAAGGGCTGTACTCAATGTCGAAAATTAGCGAATGGTTTGGGCGTTCAATATCGAAAAGTGTCGTCTATCCAGGAAGATCAGTAGCAATATCTACGATCAAAAGGTGTGTCGAAATCCAAGCTCCGGGGAGAGGACTAAAATGCTCCCACAACAATGGGCGGGCGTCCTGTCGATGGAGAGAGGAAGGACCTCGTGACGTCGGTTGAAATGGATGTGAAGGGTTTTTGATGAGATTCTGGTGTTGAGACACTTGCATTCGTTGCGGCTGTGGGAAAGGGCAAAGAAACAGGAATTCAAAGGCTGGGCGGGCTCTTGCGGTGGCTGGTGGAACAGTCTTGGTGCTGGCTGGGGGTTCCAATTAGTGGGCTGCGCGCCAGGCTGGGCTCATCTTACAGGGGGGGCCGTTTGCGCTGTTGATCACGTGAGACATGCGTCTGCACAATGAATGTAGCGCCTGAGAATATTCCCCGCACGACATTATCCACGATGTGTAAGCGAGTGAGACGCGACAAGACAGCCTAAGTCTAATTTTAATTACAGCATACTGTAATATTTAGGATTTTAGATAACGGTTTCGTGCCTAATGTAAAAACATGTTTATAGTAAATTTTGACACAATTAATTGTGTACTGCCATCGACAGTGCGTGCAGTTACCTGCTGGTGAATGCTTGTAAGTCCCTTCTGTACGCACTAGGCAGGTGACCCTCCCGCCAAAAGATCAATGACGCCTTTGAGGGTCCTTCTGCGAGCTGAGATTTATAGTGTAGTACCTCAGTTGTAACTTGTTTGTGATTCGAATCGTCTACTTTTTAATCATCTAAAAAACCAGCACCATGCATTCAATCGGCGCAACGTTTCAGCCTGATGCCTCTGGCACCACACCAAAGCAGGCTGCCTATTTGCCCAGCCTTGCGTTAAATGACGGAAATCATATTCCGTTGCTTGCGTTTGGAGTTGGAACTAGCCAATCTCGCTCCGGCGAAGCTGTGAATAAGAAGCTGGTGGAATTGATTAAGAAGGCTATTGACATTGGTTACCGTCATCTGGATGGCGCAGAAAGTAGGTAGCCGCCATTGCCCATTGCCACACAATGCTGACAATAGGGAAAAAGGCTATGGCAACGAACAGGAACTTGGCCAGGCTGTAAAGGATTCTAAGGTTCCCAGAGAACAGCTGTTCATCACCACGAAAGTGAGTGCTACTGAAAAGAAAAATGCATCGGACGCATTGGACATTTCGCTCAAGAAGCTGGGTTTGAATTATGTCAACCTGTACCTTCTTCATGGCCCTTGGTTTGCTGATTCCGATGAGGAATTGCAGCAGAAGTGGGCTGAGATGGAAGCTATCCAGGCATCTGGTAGAGCAAAGTCTATTGGTGTCTCCAATTTCTTGCCAGAACATCTTGATCCAATTCTTAAAACTGCCAACGTGCTACCCGCCATCAACCAAATCGAATACCACCCATATCTGCAGCACCAGAGCCTCCTCGACTACTTGAGGGAGAAGAAGATCGCCGTTTCTTGTTACTCCCCGCTTGCTCCAATATCTAGATCAAGACCTGGTCCTGTCGACGCTCTGTGGCAGCAGCTCGCCGAAAAGTACGGCGTCTCTGAATCGGAGATTGGATTGAGGTGGCCCATTGATCAGGGCTTGATCGTTATCACCACCAGCTCCAATGAAGAAAGACTGCAGCGATATATTTCATTCCTGCCAAAGTTCAAACTGACGCCCAAGGAGGTGGACGATATTGCTCAAGAGGGAAGGAAGAAGAACTTCCGAGGATTTTGGGCTAAAAAGTTTGGTCCGGATGATTGGAGGTAGGCTGGAATTACATTAGATATGTCTATACGGTTTTCGAGGACACCATGCAAGACTAAGACGATATTACATTGGTGCACATTAATCTATTGCCATATGTGTAAACTACAATTCATCATCTGGATCACTTTCCTCGTGAGCGGCAGCAAGCTTCGTCGCTTTTTTATTGAGGAATGGTAAGTCGCGACGAGGCGGTGGCTGATTCGATGGCTTCTTTGGGGCCACCTGCTGGGACCTCTCCTGGCTACCCACGGTGCCGGAGCTAGGGTTGACTGCATCGTTGTTGTCCATGTTTTGGTCCTCGTCTCCGTCTTCATCAGCAGTAGATGCAGTTCTATCAGTTGTATTCCCGTCATCCGTATCTTCTGGCTCAGTTTTGATCGCTGGAAGAGGCTCGTCGTCAGACTCCCCTTCTTCCATGTCGTTTACTTGGGACGCAGTCTTTAAGCTATTGGCTTTTCGCTTCCCAGGTCTAGATTTTGCAGGCTGTCTCGACGTTGGAAGTACATCTGCTTCGGCAGATTTCTGTGCTTCTTTGGCTTGCATGGACAAGCCCGTTGCCAGGAGCCGCTGTTGTTCTCGAATTTTGACCTTTTTTTCATTGAGCAAGTCGCAGAATTTCTGAAGCTGTGTCGTTTCATCGTCTTTTTTGGCTTTTATGAGTTCTTGCAGTTGTTCTTTGAGCTCTTTAACCGATGCTTCCAAAACGCTAATTTTGTCTGAAGCCTCGATTGCTGACTGTCTGCTGGTTTGCGCGGCTTCTGCAGCCGTTGCACACCACTCAAACAATTCAATTGCCTCGTCAGGCTCATGCTTCAATGTAATTGTTCCAAGGCGTTGCTATCCCTTTGATGAGTGCTTAATAAAGTAAAGGTGTTCAATGGGAAACCTACCGTAATTCCTTGGACCTGCTTTCTTAGTGTGATAGCTATTGAAGTCTCATTCTGAACGGCCGCAGAGGCTTGGATATTTTGTAGGGGTTTTTGTTGAAAGAAAGATTCCAGTATCGATTGCCATTCCGAATCACTAACTGGTGAGTTACTGATCTTCAACAACGATACTCTATCATGTTTTACTGCGACAGTTAGCTGGTTGGAGATCGTTTCACAGCAGGTTCTTACATTTTGCTACATAAGGCGCTTCGCCCTCCGTTCCGATAAGTTTCAGGTCCAGAAGCTTTGCACCTTTGGACTGAGCTTGGATAAGGACGAAGCTGTCGCCAGAGTCGTTCTGGGGAATTCTCAGTACGCCGTTGATGGCCATGGCAAGACAGAGTGCTCTTGCTTGTAGTCAATGTTGGTGGAGATGCTCAATGCTCGTTGAGTTGTATCGCAATTTGCGCTGTACAGATCTGTTGAAGTTTAATATGCTTCAAGGATAAAAGGATAAGAACTGCCACCCCGCTTTGTTCGTGGGTTATATGCTCTATTTGTTGGTAGTGCGAGGTTGGAGCTCTTTAAAACTGGCCAGGCTGAAGCTCCAGGCAGCGATGGCCAGTCCCCACACAGCTACCATGCTCTACAGCAAAGCTTGAACCGTGTTGCCGTGTCCAACAACACAATGATTCTTCGAGGGAAAATCGGGTAATCTTGCAAGAGAAGAATGTCTGGGAGTGTAGACACTAAGAGTTGTTAGCAATATTTGTTAATATATATGTAGATAATCAATCGGCACTGCAGGAGTAGGTTTCTAGAATACCATCTACATCGTCCACAAGTTACAATAGAAGCTAACATGCCAAGAAGAGTGCTGATTGTCTTCTTTATCATATATCATGGGCTCTTTCCTTTCTATATCCGTAATCTAACCTGAGGGATAAAAATCTTAAGTATTTACAACGAGCAATGGGCGATAGTCGGCTGAACAAGCCATATGTGCAGGGTAGCTTATCGCTGTCTTTCTTTTCTCGCGACAACTTTTCATCCAGGATGCCAAAGTATAGCTTGTTTTAATTCCAAATTTCCATAAAACCAAAAGGTGAATATCAGAAAACTAGCACCGCTTCTACTATTGAATTTGATAGATAACCAAGCATGCCTTGTACACTGGTCGGTTCTGCGGAAACAGAGTGGAGCATCTCTCGGGATGATGTCAAATCAACGTCCCTGTCCTGCATCGCACCATTGCCACTCACAATGTAAACGCCTCTCTACATCCAGCCCGCAACCAACCCCCTTTATACACACTCATTACATCTACCTTTAATGCTCCGTGTTACGACCATTCCCAGAGTCATCGCCACACCGCGAGCCGTTTTCAACGCATTCATGTCCAGCAATCAGGTTAACGCCTCAAGTGGTGTCTCTCATGGGAGCAGCACCTTAGAGGACCTCCCAAAGTCTTGGAACTACACAAAGTCTTTGCCACCAGACTCACAGTTTCCAACCCCGGCGGATTCTCATAAGACTGCCAGAGATGAGATAACTCCGAGACAAGTCACCAAGGCTGCCTTCACCTGGGTACGCCCCGAACAGCAAAAGGATCCAGAGCTGCTATCTGTCAGCCCGGCTGCTTTGCGCGACATCGGAATCAAGCAGGGAGAAGAAAAGACTGAAGATTTCAAACAATTTGTGGCTGGCAATAAGCTTTATGGCTGGAATGAAGAAACGCTGACCGGTGGCTATCCGTGGGCACAATGCTACGGAGGCTATCAATTTGGACAATGGGCTGGACAGCTGGGTGACGGACGTGCAATATCCCTTTTTGAGTCCACCAATCCAGAGACGAAAGTGAGATATGAATTGCAACTGAAGGGCGCCGGCCTGACGCCTTACTCTCGCTTCGCAGACGGCAAGGCCGTGCTCAGATCGAGCATTCGAGAGTTTGTCGTTTCGGAAGCCCTCAATGCCCTTGGAATACCTACGACACGAGCTTTATCGTTGACATTACTACCTCATTCCAAGGTGATTCGGGAACGTATTGAACCAGGTGCAATTGTACTACGATTTGCGCAGTCTTGGATCAGATTTGGCAACTTCGATATTTTGCGTGCCCGTGGTGATCGAGATTTGATTAGGAAACTCGCTACGTACGTTGCTGAAGACGTATTCGGAGGATGGGAAAGTCTGCCTGGCCGTTTGGAGAACCCAGATAAACCGGACGAGTCTCCTGAGCCAAAGCGAGGCATCTCTGCTTCAGCTATCGAAGGACCAGATGATGCTGCAGAGAACCGCTTCATGAGACTTTACCGTGAAATTGTCCGCCGAAATGCGAAAACTGTGGCCCATTGGCAAGCGTATGGTTTTATGAACGGTGTCCTGGTAGGTTACATACAATGTCTGATAGAACACCTCATGACTAACAACTCTGAATAGAACACGGACAACACATCTATCTACGGCCTTTCTATTGACTATGGCCCGTTTGCATTCATGGACAACTTTGATCCGGCATATACACCCAATCATGACGATGGAATGCTTCGTTACTCGTACAGAAATCAGCCAACAATCATCTGGTGGAACTTGGTTCGACTGGGTGAAGCTATTGGAGAATCATTTGGTATCGGGGCTGGTATCGATGATGAAGTCTTTGTTAAGCAAGGTGTCAAGAAGGAACAGGAAGAAGAAGTTATGGCGCGCGCGGAAAAGCTGATTTTACAAGCCGGTGAAGAGTTCAAGTCGACCTTCTTGAGCGAATATAAGAAGCTCATGTCCGCTCGCCTAGGCATCCGCAACCCGAAGGACTCCGATTTCGAGGAGTTGTTCAGTGAGCTGCTAGACACCATGGAGGGCCTGGAACTCGACTTCAATCACTTCTTCCGCAGGCTAAGCATCATTCGTGTTCAGGAACTTGCCTCGGACGAAGGCCGAAAGGAGAGAGCCAGTATTTTCTTCCACAAGGAAGGTCCACCTTCGACGACTACAGATGAAGAAGCTCGCAAGAGAATTGCCAATTGGCTTGATAAGTGGCAAAAGCGTGTCATTGAGGATTGGAGCACTGATGGAAGGGATCTGTCGCTCGAAAGAGATCAAGCGAGGACAGATGCCATGAAGCGAGTCAATCCCAACTTCATTCCTCGAGGATGGATTCTAGATGAGATTATCAAACGCGTTGAACAAGACGGCGAGAGAGACGTTCTTGACCGCGTCATGCATATGGCACTACATCCTTTCGAAGACTCATGGGCAGGAAGGGAGTTTGATGGAACCAAATACGCAGGTGATGCCGAAGAGGAACAGAGATGGATCGGCGACGTGCCAGGAAGCGGAAGGCTGATGCAGTGTAGCTGCAGCTCATAATAGATTGCCTTGTATCAAATAGTACAGAATCGAAAACATCGTCGAGCATGCACTGTTGTTCAATCAGGGATGAAAGCTACAATCACAAAATGAAAAATAAAAAAGGAAAATGTTACGACCGGCGGTAAGAGGCATCGCTCATTGAGATTTCGTCTCGCATGCTTCCATAATCGGCGTGATTTTACTCTGGAGCATAAGATAGAGGTAGACTCGACTGAAGGAACAGACCGCACTGAAGCAATCGGGTCGCTCAAGCTAACCTACAATAAAGTATGCTCGTGTACAATAATGAGCAGAAACAAGAAGTTGTCGTCGCGCACCAACATTTATTCTTTTGCCAGGTGGATCGTTTGTGCCTCAGGCCATCAGAAACATGGACTGTGGCCAATCAGCGTGGAGGTAAATTAATCCGTGGTGCCAGAGACTAGCGCGCAGTGCATTTCCATCCTCCCGAGCCCAAGTTCGCCTCTAAAGCGCTCCCACGACAGAGTCCTCTCTTCAATCCGCCGTGATTTGAAACACCCCTAATACGTTCAATCCGTTCAGGGCGGCACGATGCTTCGACACACATTGGCTCGTTCCGCTTTGCGGACGAGCAGAAGGGCCGCTGGTGCCTCGCGGGTTTTCTCGACCACGACTCAACGAAATGCTGAGGTGGAGCTTACAATTGGTGAGCAATGCTGCACTTTGCTGCACCAATGACCATGCGGGATGTGCTAACAGGTCTTGTAGATGGCAAGAAGGTTTCTATTGAGGGTATGATGTCGTGATGTGCCGAACCGATGCCATTGTTGCTAACCAAAACACAGCTGGCTCAGCTTTGATCCAAGCCTGCGAAAAGGCTGGAGCCACCGTCCCCAGGTATGTTGGCCCAATTGCACCAGGAAGTTCATTGACTGACCTTTCACAGATACTGTTATCACGAGTACGAAGAATATTTCATCCCTCCCTAACCACGGCCGAGTTCTGACATTTTTCTGTAGGAAGCTGATGATTGCTGGTAACTGCCGTATGTGCCTCGTAGAGGTCGAGAGGGCCCCTAAGCCAGTTGCCTCTTGTGCTTGGCCTGTCCAACCCGGAATGGTTGTCAAGACAAACTCACCTCTCGCTCACAAGGCTCGTGAGGGTGTTATGGAATTTCTCCTGGCTAACCACCCTCTTGACTGTCCCATTTGCGACCAGGGTGGTGAGTGCGATCTGCAGGACCAGTCTATGCGATACGGTGCCGACCGAGGACGATTTCACGAGATTGGTGGCAAGCGTGCTGTCGAGGATAAGAACATCGGTCCCTTGATTAAGACCTCCATGAATAGATGCATTCACTGCACCCGTTGCATCCGTTTCGCTAACGACATCGCTGGCGCCCCCGAACTTGGCTCTACTGGCCGAGGCAACGACATCCAAATCGGCACTTATCTGGAGAAGAACCTGGACTCTGAAATGTCCGGTAACGTCATTGATCTCTGCCCCGTCGGTGCTCTTACCTCCAAGCCTTATGCCTTCCGTGCTCGTCCCTGGGAGCTGAAGCACACCGAGTCTATTGATGTTCTTGATGGCCTTGGTTCCAACATCCGCGTTGATTCTCGTGGCCTTGAGGTTATGCGAGTTCTTCCTCGCCTTAATGACGATGTTAACGAGGAATGGATTAACGACAAGTCCCGCTTTGCTTGCGATGGCTTGAAGACCCAGCGCCTGACTATGCCCCTAGTCCGTCGTGACGGCAAGTTCGAGCCAGCTGACTGGGAGGAGGCTCTCACTGAGGTTTCCCGTGCCTGGGAGCAGAAGAAGCCTCAAGGCAACGAGTTCAAGGTCATTGCTGGTGCTCTTATCGACGTCGAGTCTATGGTCGTTGCCAAGGATATGGCCAACAAGCTTGGATCTGACAACCTCGCCATCGACACTCCCACCGGCAGCCAGCCTTTGGCCCACGGTATTGACGTCCGCGCCAACTACGTTTTCAACTCCACCATCAGCGGGGTCGAAGAGGCTGACTGCATCTTGATTATCGGCAGCAATCCTCGACACGAGGCAGCTGGACTGAACGCCCGTATCCGCAAGCAATGGCTTCGATCTGATCTTGAAGTCGGCGTTGTTGGTGAGCCATGGGAATCTACGTTTGACTTTGAGAACCTTGGCGCCGACCACGCCGCTCTTAAGAAGGCTCTGGCTGGCCCCTTCGGCAAGAAGCTCCAGGCTGCTAAGCGTCCTATGATCATCGTTGGCTCCGGTGTCACCGACCACGCTGACGCTAAGGCTTACTACGAGACAGTTGGTGCCTTTGTTGAGAAGAACGCCGCCAACTTCCGCACCGCTGAGTGGGATGGCTACAACGTTCTCCAGCGTGAGGCTTCCAGGGCTGGTGCTTTCGAGATTGGCTTTGCTACTCCTTCTACCGAAGTTGCTGAGGCTAAGCCTAAGTTCGTCTGGCTGCTCGGCGCTGATGAGTTCAACGAGGCTGATATTCCCAAGGACGCATTTGTCGTCTACCAAGGCCATCACGGTGACCGCGGTGCCCAGATTGCTGACATCGTTCTCCCTGGAGCTGCATACACCGAAAAGGCTGGTACCTACGTCAATACCGAGGGTCGCGTTCAGATGACCCGCGCTGCCACATCCCTTCCTGGCGCTGCACGAACAGATTGGAAGATCCTTCGTGCCGCCAGTGAGTTCCTCGGAGCCCCTCTCCCCTACGATGATGTTACCGCTGTTCGTGACCGCATGGTTGAGATCAGCCCTGCCCTGGCCCTCTACGACGTCCTCGAGGGGTCTAGCCTGAAACAGCTCAGCAAGGTTCAGCTTGTTGACCAGAACAAGGGCTCCAAGGTTAGCGGTGCTGCCTTGCAGAAGGTTATCAAAGACTTTTACTTCACAGATGTTATTTCTAGAAGGTATGCTGCAACTCAACTTAGAAATTACTGATTCGTGCCCCATGCTAATTGATTTTACAGCTCACCCACAATGGCACGCTGCTCAGTCGCCAAGGCTACTGGCGATCCCCGAAACAACTTAATGGCCCCTGGTATTGAAGAAGACAAGCCCATGGGCCAAGTGGCATACGGCTCATAAAGCATCATGCTGTACTAAAATAGAAGGATTCCCTTTGTCAGATGTGTGAGTGAGAAGATGTGGCGCGTCGATTTGTACATATAGGACATGAGGCTAGAAGCACGGGGGTAGACAACCTTTATACTAGTTTATGTCTTTCATTATCTTTTTTTGTATCTTGCAAGGCTCCAATCTGGTGTACATATCTGATCGTGACTCATCAATGGACTGCTGCTCAGGCTCGATGGGCTCGCGGCCCGGACGGAGGATTGAACTCAGCAGAGTTCTCCAGGTCCCTTATCCGGCGTTCCATTTCTACCTGCTTCCCATAAACATATCTGTCGTACGCACGCAATTCCATAGCCCCATTGGCAACAATCTTTAGGAGCTCCTTTGTATAGGTCTCTCCCGGTGACTGATCCGGTAGACTATCCAGCCTAGCAAAGTTGACTTCTGGGACTTGCTGAATATTATAGTCATGATTGCTATTTGCCCTTGTGGCTAAGTTCTCCACCATATCTTCAAAATCATCTCGTGTTGGTTCCCATCCTGCAATTCGACGAGGGAGTGGTGATTCTTTGATACCCTGCGTTCTCAGTTGGGTTCTTTTGGTTTGGATATCGTCATAGATCCGACGGGCTTCTTGCCGAAACAAACTGAGCATATTATCTCTCACAGAGGCAGAGTACTTGTTGAATTTCAATAGGGACGACTTCAGTTCCTCTAGCTCTGTAGGTTGTACAGGTGGTGGTGTTAAAAGGTCATCGGTCAGCGGCACGAAGATGGCGGGTGCCATAGATTTGAGTTCGGGGATTCGATGCTTCGGTGTCCCGATCTGAAGAATAGTGAGATCTTCTGGCTGCCTCACTGGCTTGAGACATAATTTAAGGTCTACCATGATATATAAGTTGGGTTTTTTTTGAAAGTAAATGTGAGGTGAAGTGTGGAGTGTGAAGCCCAAAGCGTGATGATGGTGATTTGATTGTGAACAAACAGATGGGCAGTTGAGCGGGCGCAGTGTTGGTCGCCTAGGTTCAGCCAATGAGGTCGGAGAGCCACCTGCAATTGTGGCCAACCAAACACCAGTACACAGTCCGACAGCAGGATGCTCCTGAGTTCAAGAGATGAGTGAACGAAATATGTGTAGAAAAGATCATTGAATTATGCTACTATACACGCTTTCTAGTCATAGACGGGCTTGCCGTCCTATAATGCCATAAGATGTGATAAAAACGCCATATAAGATTGCCTCCAAAATAAGAATGGAGGAGTGGGTGTGCCATACCAGCGTATCCTATGCTCTGTGCACTTGCCATTGCTGAGGTAAATGCCAGACTGATGTTTGGGCGCTGTGGTTACTGAGCTGTGTTGGCAGCACAGCGTTGTCCTTCGATGGTGTATTCGCACATTGATCCCTTTGGAATACAGATTGGGGGATAAGTATTGAGAGTTTGTGTCCAAATGGCCCTTTCTTCCTCACCTTGATGGGAGAAGCTTTCGAACGTACTCTCTTACTAGTGTAAGAGTTGCTCGCACCAAGTCCTCGAGCCGTCTGTCCTTGCGTTTCCGCATCCAAAGCAGGATGAGGCCCAATATTACCGAGTCCACAATCAAATGTTTGAGGATAGACCAGACCAGATACCCAGCCCATGACGGGAAGCTGCGCTCCTTCTTGGACCGCCATTCCCGGCCGGTTGTGATTTGCTCTCTCAAAGCGGCTACCTCTGCGGAGAGCTTGGTGAGGGCATGTTCCATTTTGCGCTGCCAGCGGTTGACTCTCGGACCGCCTACATCATGGCCCATCTCCATGTCTTCCAACTCCATCTGTTTCTGCGATCTCATCTCGGCTTCGTCCTGCTCGCTCATCGGGCTGAGGATCCGCATAGGACCATCACTACCGCTCAGCGGTTGCTGAAATCGCCTCGATGATGATGCTCCCTGTGGCGAAGAATCTGTCGAGCTCGGGCTATTGTGTTTGATTTGATTCCATACAAACTCGAGTTCCGAAACCAGTTCCCGTCCGTCGCTATAGCTGGGTTAGGTGAATGATACGACAGTGTCGTCATGGGAATTTGCAACTTACGTGGTGGTTGCATATCGGTGCATCGTTTCAATCAATGCTTCAACGTATCTCCTCTTGGCTTCCGTACGTGTCAAGCCCTTTTGGGAATTCCACGCATCCCACTTGTCCCTCTCCCTTTGCAGCTCTTCAGGGCTGAGGCCTGCCCCAGCCATTGGTTGCTCCATGACACCGTCCACATCGCCTTCCATCGCTTGCTTGTAGAGGCCATAGAGTCGTAATCGTTCGGAAGGTGGCGGCCGCGAAGCTCCCGTCTTGGGGATCTTCTTAACCGTATTGAGGGCATGGACGAATACTCGATCTGTTGGCCACAAGGGCGGGTTAGCGGCGCCATTCACGACATTGTCGGTTCAATATAATGGGGTTTGCGATACATACCTACTGAGTCCGACATTGTGATGGATGCTGCTCATAGAACATCAAGATGATGTCGGGTTGTGATGGCAGTATTAGTCGTCACAGGTCGGAGCTATGTTTGGCTCATGGGAGTTGCAGCGATTCAATCAAAGACAGACACGCGCGCCACCCACTACCTCGGTACGGTTGTATCAATGGCGTCAGGACCCCGCCGAATGCAGCAGCAGCCCGAGTCGGTACAGAGATGGAGAAACAGCAACGGAGTGTTGACAGATGGTTTGCCGTCAATTTATGGAACTGAAATCTTGCGAGTCTGATGTGATGATATATAAATGAAATTCTATCGAAGTTACCTGAAGGATCGATGCCATTGTGGCGGGTCGGACGGCTCTTTGTCTGGAGAAGCGACCCGCTGAATCCAAAGGGGCTTGCAGCGCATTCAACGCCCTGAAATTTGTAGTGTAGCAAGCCTCGGCGACGCGGCAGCACGCGACACTGGCTAGCCAGGCTCACTGAAGCTTTGTCGGCGGCTGTGGTTTTAGCGCATTTTCATCGGCCTAGCTTCCTCGTATCACTGCGCTACGATGGCTGGCCAGATATCAGGGTTTGTACCGTTGCAGCATGTGAATAGTATTTGAAGAAGAATATTAATAACAACATTGTTATGCATTAACTACAATTGAGACAGAATTGGTAGGACTACATCCAATTCCCACTCAAAAGTCAGTGAATTGGACATATTGATCAATGCAAAACTCGCAAGTGTGGCTTTGACCGATTGACATAAAATTCGTGTCTGTGAGAGTTAATTTGCTCTCTATTTTCTTACAGTTGAATACGTGATCCGTGATAACTCGCTGAATGCTAAATGGGGAAATGGAAACAAGCCACAGAGCAGCTTTAGAGCTACTTGCTGGAGTTCTCGCTTGCAGCCTCCCTCGCCTCCAAGTATGCCCGTTTCTTCACCTCCAAGGCGCCCATTACCTTCTTATTATTCAATGCTTCCTGCGCTGCTTTTGCCCCGGCTTCCTTTACGCTCAATGCAGTCCCAATGCCAAGCAATTTTCCCTTTTCGCCCCATCCATCGAGATAGAGTCCGACTGAAAACAACGGCAGCCCCAAATTTTTGTCTCGTTTTGAGCACTCCATCTTCTCGTACCGAATGAACACTCCGGGGACCATGATACGATTACTGACTTCCTGTTTTGGGTGCTCTTGCTTGCGAACCTGAGACTCATGGAATTCTGCTGATGGCGTTGTCTGGTTTGATTGCAGCCTTTCAACTTGTCGAATATCCTTCTCTAGCGTCCTAGACCAAACCTTTCGAAGCCAGTTGACTGTATTGATTAAACCGTTTTGGGGATCTGAAAGAATAGCTGCGGCGACGTATGCTTCGAACATATCAGCTTGAGTTTTGATTATGTCCTTGTCGTTTGATCTCCCGCGTCCTTGAGAGGCTCCTTTGAGAATGGATTCAGGAACCTTGGCTCGGGTTTCGAGGCCGTATTCTCGAAAATACTCTGCTAGTGTAACATTTCGGACTATCCTCTCTCTAAGCTGCGTCCATCTGCCAGATGGGAGGTGGCTGAATTTTTTGGATATTAATATCGACGAGATCAGCTCCACGTATGCGTCTCCTAGCCATTCCAGTCGCTCATAGCTGAGGCCATCGCTAATTCCGGGATGAGTAAACACGGTGGATTCCAGCTCGGCATCATAGATCTTAGGTATCTCAGGTAAGTTTTTTGGTATATCGGCAGCACTCCATGGCAGCACTTGCGCGGGAGTTGGTACCGAGAGGCCTAGTTCAGCCAGCGACCGCTGGCTTTGATCTGCCTTAGATGGGCATTTCTGAGCCTGTAAACTTTCCAGTGCAGAATTTTTACCGTTGAGATCATCTTCGGCGGTGAGAACTGACAGCGGTGGAACAAGTTTTCTGCCAAGTACTGAGAGCTGCTCTTGAATACTAGTGGTATCACCCGAATCTTGATTCGAGGCTAGCGAACCTGAATAGTGCTTCTTTAACGCTGTGAGACATTGTATCAGCTCATCTGCATTCTTGCATAGAGTTTGAAGAGCGTTAGAGGTGACGATTTGCGACTCTCTCGGAGAAGTTGTTCTGATATCAAGCTTTGATTGCTTTTTGCTTGGAAAATGTTGTGAGTCTTGATGCTCTGCAGAACGTTTTGACATTATGTTGAAAGTTCGCGTGTGTCTACAAACACAGAGCTAGGTAGATAGAGTACAAATATTTCCAAAATTATTATGTATCCTAGTAGGTTTCTCTTTTTTTTTTTTTCAGGCGTGAGTTTGTTTGGATAAAGTCCGCCCATTGTAGACTGGCATCGACTTTTAAAGTGGGACTAAGCTGTCCCTCGACCAATCAACGCCAGTTTATCCTTTTCAAATCACATCCGCTTCAACTTCACACGTTCAATTACTTTTGCAGAAGCAGTCGCATTGCGAAGTACCACGTCAGGATGAGTGTACCACGAGCGAGATTGTTGGATCTAGTTAAAGTTCGTTGGCAATGGCTGAAGGGTCGGTAATTTTTCTAACGATATAACAGGAGCAATGCAAGGTCTTCGCCACGACATACAACCCTGAGGGAACTCGCTTGGGTAACAAAATCCTTCGACAACGACTAAAAGGGCCAGCTATTGCTGCTTACTACCCCCGAAAGACTGCGACGATTAAAGATGTTAAAGCAGAGTTTGGACCACATCTAACGACGTGGGACGATGCCGAAGAAGATCGATTTGAATACATCGAAGAGTATGTACTCCTGACTGTTCCGCTGGGAGGAACATGGAACTGACAGATCGCTTCTAGGCTCAAGCAGCGAGGAAAGAATGGGCCGAAGAAGAAGAGTGGTGCTCCTGGTAAGTTTCGGCCGCGTCTCCTATGGAATACTTGACAAACTAACGGCTCAATCAGCCGCAGGAGGCAAGAAGAAATAAATAACTCGACATTGATCCAAAACAACACGTTGACCGCATAAAACAACGACTTCGACCGGCGATACTAGCAATCCTGTGTTTGCAAATATTAATCACCATGAGTTTGCCCAGATTGCATGGCAAGAAGAGACATCTAGCCATCACACGATCGGCCGGCGCTGTATCAACACTGTACGATATCATTTGATTTTATAGAACGGGCGAATAGAAATAACATCCAACATACCAACGGATCTAATTGGGACTATACTTTTGTGACCTTGAAAGAATGAGATCAACGATTTTGGGTCCATCTGCATTGCGAGTGATCTTCATCCTGCTCAATGTTGCCACCTGTCTGGCAGTGTAACTATGCATATAGCGAAATGATGATAGAGGGTTTTAGACATGGCACCATCGTCTCAGTGCTTTATGTGCGGAATGATTCCACTGCCCCACGCGCGTGAGTGTATCTATCCATCATGGCCGAGAGTGTCTTCGAATTAGCACATCTATTCACTGCCAGTTTCTTCAAATCTTTAGCATCAATATGGTCCGGCAGTAGAGCAAGCCAACCCTTCTCTGTTGAAAAGCAGAAGCAGGTCCAATTGAATCAACCGGCGCTACGAGAGCCTACCTTTTTAGCCCTGCAGAAAGAAGCACGACAAGTCTGCTAAGCGAATCGAAGCTCGCTACCTGCGACAGCTCCTGCCCTGTTATTCCGCTAACCGGTCTTCCACTTCCGCCAGGCGGCTGCCAGATGCTCTTTAATCTTGGGAAATTTCCCTCCATCTTCATTTCAGATCTTCTTTTGCACAAATTTCTCTCCTTTTGGGCTATGAAGACTTCTCTCTTTCTTTTGTTTCGTGGAATTTTCTGTCTCTTTGTTTGATCTGTCTGTCATCTTCTTATTAGCTCGCTCCCTCTTTCAGCTTCATCGCTCTCGCACACTCGTTGGTACTTTTGCGATCGAAAATGTCCAGCCCAGGGTCCAACGGATCAGCTCCTCAGCACCCAAGTCCATCGGCTGCTGGTGGTAACTGGAGAGACAGCAAGTTTCCGCAGCGAGTGGATTCTGCCTCCAAAGCAAGTGCCAGCAATGTGAGTAGTGGAATTCCACCGTCACCCTCTGCAAGCTTCCATCACGGATGGTCTCCTGGAAGTTTATTTCGCTTTACTTACACCATGAAACAGGATAATGCATATGCGTTTGCACCCAAGAAGACATCTGCACCATTGTCCACTTCTAAGTTCGCTAATATAAACAATGCAAAGGCAATTGATCGTACTTGAACCACACTGATGTCCACATCGTCTAACAAGTGCGTACAGATGAGCGTTGATTCTCTTTCGTCGACCACCGACTCATATCCCATGGACAAGTTGCTTGCAAAGTTGACTGAGCAGCAAGCAAAGTTTCCTCAAGGCGAAACTATCAAGACTGACGATGATGATAATTCATATGGTAGGCTGCATGACCATGGCTCTTCTAGCAACTCGTTGCCTATCACTCCGGCGACAGATGGATTTCCCAGTACAGCTCCTACAACCCGCCCTGCCAGTGCAACCCTCGATGGCTCCCGACCTGATCCGGATGAAGTACTACGGCTCAAACTGCAGCTGGCCCAAGCTCAAAACCACATCTCGAAGCTTGATCACGAGCTTGCCCAGTCACGAAACGGGGGATCCGATTCCGGTGGCACCGAAGCAACTCAATCTCGGTTGTCAGGTGGGCAGTTTGGCCGAGAAAATACCTGGGCATCTGGAGAAGATGCTCAGTCAGACACCAGTGATCCACTGTCTGCCAAAGCATTTGCCCAGAGTCGAGGTATTTGGGCGAACCCGAAAGGTTCATTTACAACGACCTCCCTCCCTGCTTCCGTCGTGGAGCCATCTCCAGGAAACTGGCTTGGTGGACGTGGCTTTTCTCCAGCGTACATGGATTCTACTCCTGGGCTGTCTTCTTCAGAAGCTTATCGTGGTGAACGCCTTGCAGCCGACAGTGATTTGCTATCCCGCCAGGGTGGCAACCGTCGTCCAAACCGCTTCGATGCTCGGTTCAATGCGCCACAGGGTTATAATATTGGTTACGGTACATCAGACAGTCAATTCGATGCTATAGGAGCGTCCATGTCTGCTAGTAACATGGGAATGGCTCCTGCTCACAACCACGTAGGCATGAACTTGTATCCTCAGTATCAGCAACCGATTGGTACCCCATTGTCACCCCATGCCTCCGAGTTCACTTCCAAAGCGGGTTGGAAATCAGAGGTTGCTATCATTCCAATAAACACGCCCTATAAAAAACATTACTCTAACACTTCATAGAGCGCCGTCATGGCTGACAACTCTACCTACCTGCCTCCTACGGAACCACTTAACTACCGTCGTCTCTTGGACCGCAACGTTAACTGTAATTGGAAGTACATTGTTGACAAGATCGTTTGTAACAACGACCAACAGGCTTCAATTTTTCTTCAGCAGAAGCTGAAGGTTGGCACTCCTGAGCAAAAGTACGAAATCGTCGAGGCAATCGTGGCTCAGGCGTACCCGTTGATGGTTAACCGCTTCGGCAATTTCCTCGTTCAGCGCTGCTTTGAGCATGGAACCCCGGAGCAGGTGATCAAAATTGCAGAGGCGATACGTGGGAATACCCTCAATCTCTCCATGGACCCATTCGGCTGCCACGTTGTCCAAAAAGCGTTTGATTCGGTTCCTGAAGACTACAAGGCGATCATGGTACATGAGTTACTGCGAAGAATTCCAGAAACAGTTATCCACCGTTACGCCTGCCACGTGTGGCAAAAGTTGTTTGAGCTTCGGTGGACCGAATCACCTCCCCAAATCATGAAGTTTGTGAACGATTCACTTCGTGGGATGTGGCATGAAGTTGCATTGGGGGAAACTGGCAGTCTTGTCGTTCAGAACATCTTTGAAAACTGTCTCGAAGAGGACAAGGTACGTTAGCCATTGTAGTGAACTTTTTATATAATTGTAATTGAATCAAAATGGCTAACGTTATCAGCGCCCTTGCATTGAGGAAGTTCTTGCCAACATCGACATCGTAGCGCATGGGCAGTTTGGCAACTGGTGCATTCAGCACATCTGCGAACATGGAGGGCCACCTGACCGCGGCCGAGCCATTGATCATGTCATCCGCTACGCCGCAGAGTATAGCACTGATCAATTCGCTTCGAAAGTGGTTGAAAAGTGTCTCAAAATTGGCGGCGCTGACTTCTTAGGAAGATATCTTGACCGTGTCTGTGAGGGCCGCCGCGACCGAACCAGAATTCCACTCATTGATATCGCCAGCGACCAATATGGTAACTATTTGGTCCAATGGATTCTGAACAACGCAACTCCTCAGCATCGCGAGATTGTTGCAGCGCACATCCGCAAGCACATGGTTTCGTTGCGCGGATCCAAATTCGGGTCTCGTGTTGGTATGCTGTGCACCAACCACGCAGTGACCACACGCCCTGGTCACGGTTCTGGCCCAAGCATCTCCAACCGCATTCAAGGCAATCGGTATGGTGGCAGTGGTGGCGTGTTCAGATAAGCTCAGCAACCGGATGTTGGTGTACCAGACATGCATAGTCTTCAACATATTACTGTACTGGCCGGACGAATTCGCAATCAGTATCTTATTGTGCCCTCTATAGAGAGCATACCCCCGGAAACACAAATTTGTTGATCTTTTACTTCATAACATATTCTCTTGCACTTAATTTAGAGATCACCGGTCATCCTACGCTCGGCTTGCTACTGCTTGTTTGAGTGCATTGGACACATTATGTTTACGAATTTTGCAATATTGAAATCTGCGCTATGCTTACCGATCCCTTGACTACGTTATCTGCATGGAATCGGCCGATAAATTCTGGGACAATGAAGAGATGCTCGAATTCTACTCATAATTGTCCGAGAAGTTGGCTGTGGTGTCGCCTGTTTATGGAATGCCACTGGCTCTTCACACATACGTTGCAGAAACCAGCTCCATCACGCTTTATCAAAAACATTGTAGTATTTAGAGAATTGTATTTAGATATTTGAGAAACAAGAATCAAATGACAAAGCAAAAAATTAATCTAAATGGCGTCTCATTCACGTTGACGAAACCCTGCAACCCATACCTTGCCATGTAATTATGTTTCCAATGCTGAAGTCCCCAAGTGCGTGACATGCATAACAATGAGCCAAACAAAACGCCGAGGTATGATTCTCCAAGAATAAATATAACCAGCTTATGCTGTGTCGGCCGCTTGAAGCTCAGTCTCGACTGGGGGAAACTCGGTGTCAAGTGAGCCTATACTGTATGCTTCGGTAGTCGCGACATCTTTCTCCCAGGGCTTCCTAGGAGCAGCCCTAGTACCTACGGGCTTCACGGTCTATGTGAAAAGTTAGTTGGTGCATTTGCATAGTGGCAAATAACATGGCTCATGCCTACCGGGTCTCTGATAACAGTATTGGGGATTTGTTTAATCCCAGGCACTTCTTTGCCTTCCTGCAAGAGCTTAATCATTTCAGCAAAAGCCATTGGGTAAGAAGGTTCTCCGCCACTAGAATTCGAAGCCGCGGTAGCTGCACCACGGTCGACGTAAAGGTCAGCCTTTGGGGCCGCCTGTTGCCACGCAAGGGTCTCTGTAGCCGGACTGACAGGGTTTTGTGATTTGCGATATTCGTCTGGTAATATGTCTGGCGCTTGGTGCTCCGGGTGCTGCGTAAGCCATGACTGATAAGCCGAAAAATCTATTGAGACTCCAATGCGCTGTGCATAGTAGAATATGCGAGCGTGAATGGCCATATCTGTAGGTGAGCCTTTGGAGTCTGGTGAGTTGGGTTCACCTAGAATAGCTTGTAGGCCGGACTGCAGTTGTATGTTAGCTGACAAGACTCACAGTAAAAATGCTCTACGGGTGTGCAACAGTCCGGATAATACGTACCATGAATGTCTTATCTTTCGTCCAGGGGTAAGAGTCAAAGGCACGGAAGACAGCATCGTCGTCTTTCAGAGAACGAATGCCCTCAGCGCCCATAACCGATGCTGGTTCAGCCATGATTTTGGCAGATAGCGATTCAAATATAGAGATGCGCCTTGGTCGACGAGAGTTATTTTACAAGGCGTACTTATAAGAGGCGTGTTGATGGAGGGAAGATTGGTGCTGGAATTAGAGATGTCACGGTGGTGTCACACTATATCTTATTTGAGGTGAGAAGTAGAACATGTGAAAGCACTGGATTCAAGAGCTAGTGCGCTGTAGCTTTGGAGCTTCAAGTGGATGTGGGGAGTTGGAGTTTTTGGGGGGGCAAAACCTCGGCATCAATGAACAATGCGTTGATGGCAATTACATCCAGTGCACAGAGTCAGTCAACTAATAAGTCTCAGAGCGGTTATTCGAATGCATGTTAATCAATTTATGCTATATAACAGGAGAATTAATCCAAAAGCAGGCTTTGGTTTGAATGCCAAGTGATACAGGATTGATTCACTATCGACCGAGTTTATTATCCACGGACATCTACATAGTCCCCAGACCCCCCGTAGAGGCACACTATTGCCGCTATCACAAAGCGTTGCGACACGCCACCGAGACCACTGACAGCAACCTTACCCGTCCCACTGGTCCGTCGCCTTCTGGCCTGTAGCTCGCAACATCACTCCGCAATCCCACTAAGCCCAAAGCGTGGCTCTTAGCTACAACCCACCCCAGATATTACTACAAAACCGGGGCTTCCTGACTTCGCTCCGCCAGGACGGATCATTCCCTCTCTCACGTTTCTGATTCTGCTTCGTTCACCTCGCCCCGATGCATCGTGCAGCAGTAAGAGCGCTTCGCACAAGTTGCCTAACCACCGTCCGAAGCACTCTATCCAGATCATCGCGACGATCGCTGCTCACGACAGCCAACCAAGCTGCGAGACGACAGCGACAGCCCACGGCAAATGAACCCTTGAGATCTTCCATGTTCTTCCGCCGTCTGCCAGCTGCGCTGGTATCCAGCATCGTTGTAGGGTACGGAGCTTGGTACTCATACAACGGGGGCAACATCACCTCGTCCATCCCCAGCGTAGCCAGGAGCCTCACCAACGCCAACGGGCAAGGACCTCCAGACGCTGTTCCCACTCGAACCGTTCTCGTCGTCGGCGCCGACGAGTTGAGACAAGGCACTATCGTTGGCGAGGGACCCATTTCTAAATCCATTGGCGGAGACGGTCGTCGCATCGTCGAAATGCTGAGCCCAGAGCAGGCAACAGACAAGCTGCGTCATCTCGAGCAGTCTTTCTCTGTCAACCGAGGCGAGGGCGTTACCAGATATGACTTGGTTCAGCTGCCAAGCAATGACCCCATCGAAGATGATCACGCCGAGAAGATTGTAGAGGTTCCCAATCGCTCTGTTAAATCCGGGCCTGAGAACAATGACTGGATGTTTTGGGGTGTCTTTGATGGCCATTCGTAAGTTCTGCAGCTGCGCGACTTAGAGCTCACTGTGATCCATGCTAACACATTATCTAGCGGTTGGACTACTTCTGCCACGCTACGAGAAAGCTTGATTAGCTACGTTGCTCGCGAACTGAACAACACTTACAAGTCTGCCGGAACCGAGTTGCCAACGAGCGATGCTATTGATAAGGCCATTAAATCGGGATTCACTCAGCTAGACAACGAGATTGTTCATAAAAGTGTCGAAAAGGTCTTCAAGGCTAGCTCCAAAGCTGTAGCTGCGGAGCTCCTACAGCCAGCCCTTTCCGGATCTTGTGCCCTGCTCTCATTTTACGACGCCCGTAGCAAGCTGCTCCGTGTTGCTTGCACAGGTGATTCTCGCGCCGTTCTGGGACGCCGATCAGACTCAGGAAAGTGGACTGCTACGGCCTTGTCGGAGGACCAGACTGGTGGAAACCCTAATGAAGCTGCACGTATGCGCAAGGAACACCCAGGTGAAGAACACGTTGTCCGAAACGGACGTGTGCTTGGAGGCTTGGAGCCTACTCGCGCCTTTGGTGATGCTGTGTACAAATGGAGCCGTGAAACCGCTTCAAAACTACGCGAAAGCTTCTTTGGACGCAGCCCGTCATCCCTGCTCAAGACACCACCATACGTTACTGCCGAGCCCGTCGTTACAACAACGAAGATTGACCCTCATAATGGCGATTTCTTGGTTTTAGCCACTGACGGTCTCTGGGAGATGCTCACCAATGAAGAAGTGGTTGGATTGGTTGGCCAGTGGATTGAAAACGAGGCCAAGGGCGGTAGCTCGCAGTTTGAGAATGCGTGGTCCAAGATCTTCGGCTCTGCTAACAAGCCACTACCTGTTGAGCATGGCAAAGCTACTGGCGGAGATGGACAAAAGACCCCAATTCGCCTCCAGCAATGGGGTATTAACCCCGAGGCGAAAGACAGATTCCTCGTAAAGGACAAAAACGTTGCTACTCATCTTGTTCGAAACGCTCTGGGCGGAACGAACGACGAGCAGGTGCGAGCTCTCCTGACACTACCTGCGCCATTCTCAAGACGATACCGGTAAGTTGCAATGGATCGAGTTAATTCCGAGAGCGATTGCTGACACACCTAATTTTCTAGCGATGACCTGACAGTGCAAGTCATCTTCTTTGGTAACGGAGAGAAAACTGGCGAAGTCACGGTTAACCATCAAGCAACTGCTGGGAATGAAACACCCAAGGCTAAGCTGTAACAAGATATGCCCTTCGCTAAAGCAATAGATAATATGGCAATACAATGTGTGTCGTTTGGCGGAAGATGTGGCAACCTGGCGTTCATTGGGGATTTCTGCATTGCATTCTAACTCGGAAGATAGCCATTGTATTAGCATATAGTTTAACCTTAATTCAATTGAATGCAAATCGCACGCAATCATATCGCTGTATTTTTATTACAATGCTATTGTAGGCTACTCGTTGCTCTTGGGGTATAAAAGCTTCTTCTCTTTCAAACATCGAAGCATAGTTACGAAAATGGCAATCCAGACGATTATCAGTAAGGCAGTCATAGCGGTACCAAATACTCTCAGGCCATGGCTGTCAAAAATTCCACCCATGACATCTGTTGCAGTCACCTAAAGGGAAGTTAGAACGATGCAGTGTGGCAAATGGAAAAGTCTGCATACCAAGGCAGTGTTGGGAAAGATGAATGACCACCATGTCATTTGGAATGGCATACTATGTCCCGATCGGACATATTTCCAAAGAGATCCGACTGAGACGAGGAAGAACCACATTGATAAACCCCAGAGCCAGAGACTAACGAGGAGACAGACGATTCGGATTATGTCTGCGGTTGCATTTGAACCAAGAAAGTTTTGGGGCAGAATATCATTCGCTTGGCTTCCAAGTTGAGCTGAGAAGAAAAACGTAAGCTCTCTGACACAAAAGGGGGATGAGTAGAGTTATTACGTACCAATGCCTGCAGCAGTGAAGCCAAATGGACCTATTGAAATAAACTGGCGATCTCGTCAGCACTGCGTTGAGAGCGATTTTCGAGGATTGGACCTACGACACCCGGCCGTTGCATATCACGGGGTAATTTCTGTGTCATTAGGCGATATAGAAAGGCGGCAGATATCATGAAAGCAATGAGGCAGCCTGTTCCTTGGGCTGTGGCAGCGCCAAAAGCTACAGCCACTGCGTTGACTGACAACGGATGTCCAGATATCTTGGCAGATTCAATGAGATTTGCGGCGAGAGGGGCTGTGAGTAAAAGAGGATAGGCCGGGAACACCCAAGTCGGTGTCATCATGTGTACGGGGAATACCCTGATGAAACTTGTAAGTATACTTATGGATGTCGAATGGATTTCAAAACTTACAAAGTCGACCATAGAATAAGATACATGCCTGCGCTAGCAATAGCGCTGACGCCAACATATATCCAGAACATGATTTCCATTGTCCGCAGAAGCCAAACGCCAGACTTTGGAACGCCGTATTCGCATATTGTTATCATGATGATTGCGATGCTGTACAAAGTCAGAAACTGCCCGATTCGGGACGACTGTGTGCACATACGAAACAAACTAGTCAAACGTTAGTTGTATGATGCCCTCAAGATACAAATAAAGTACCTACAAATGCTGGAACGAAAAGAGACTCGACTTGGTCTGTGAAGGAGTGCATGAAACTGCCCGGCCGCAAATAAAATCGTGTGATGATTAGGATGCAGTTGATGAGGAATAGCAACATGTTGAGGAAAAAGAAGAACATGCCGATTCCTGTTATCCAAGGAGCTTTAAATGGTACTTTACAGAGTTAATTGCGAATCAAAATACGCATAATAAATGAGTTGAGCTTACATGTGTGTAGGATGTTTGCGACGCCGCCGGTGGCCATGGTCTGGGGTGTTAGAACTGTTACTTCCCTACAAAGTCCGGAAACAGTCACTTACCATAGTAAAGAAGGTCCATTTATAACAGGCAATGCGATCTCGAATGCCTACTTTCCCTTGCTGCGGCTGCTGTTTGGCCTGGTAGAGCACGTCATTCAAGCTGGACTGGTTTGATCTCGAAGACGAACCGTTTGGGCCATGAATATCGGGAGGCGCAGAAGCCATATACGAAGGTCTCATAACAAATGCAGGGCGAATCGTGGGAAGCGTGCTCTTCATAGTCGGTCCAGCGGACTTGTGACGCTGCGGTTGTCCATGCTCGAGTGCAAAGAACTCTGCATGAGTCTCTTCGGAGGGAGACTCGTAGCCGCATGTTGAGCCTGCGGGCGAGTGAGGCACCGTGCGAACATTTACGCTGTCGCGATTAGGTGTAGAAGCCATGACGGCTTTGGTCTTGGCAATGTCGTCAGGCAATCCAAGAGACTCTGATTGCAGAAGATGATCTGTAGGAGCTGAGCATCGTTTAAGTGACAGCGATGGGATGCGACTCGGTATTGGATGTGAAGGCGATGTAAATGGAGTAATGAGCGAAACCCCCAGACACAGAATCACGAAGGATTGTAATAAAGAACGAGTAAAGAAGACAAATGTTTCCACGACGGCAGGAAAAACTTGAATTGAGGTTGCATGCTGCCAATGGCTTGGTACAGCCCCACGGCAGTCCGGGTGCAAGCGGGATCTTGACTGGAGGAACAGCTCTGGAGAGTGTGGGGGAACTATGGGCTAAACCGTTGCAATGCGATCAAGGTGCTGAAATATTAATCAATTAACGTGCACGGCTAAAAACCTGGAGAGTTTGTACATAAAGATAAATTGCTAGGACTGTAGTCATTGTAGACATTGCATCATTTGACAATACATGTCAACGTCTGGCCGTTTGACCGTTCCAGCGCCATCAGTGGTTCAGTCCACTAGCCCAAGCGACTTTCCAGTGGCGTAAAGTCGAAACGGTGGGGTTGCAGCGGGTGCTTATTACCGCTGGACATGGCTGAGCACCGCTGGCAGATGTCGGATGGTCGCCGTAGACGGGCGCTGAAAGCAAAACAGACACAACTCGCTCGCACGTGACGCATGATGCCACATGTCAGTGGGATGAGGTTCAGAAAGCAACTTCGAGCCACATTCAAGACGTGTACATTGAAGTTTCTTGCTGCGGACGCCAACAACTCTTCCGCCAATTTGTTGCAGCCCTGTAATTGAGGGTTTGATCCAGCCCATCTTTCATCCTAAACGAAGCAGTTGGAACGCCCAGGAGCCTGCGGACGCAACGAACGAATTACTGCCACCCATCGCCAAACACCATGACCTTCACAAACGCTCCAGTAACTCGTATATTGGTGCTAGGGGTGGTCTCAGCATCCATTGCTGCCAGCCTTCTCGACATTAAATATTACTGCTACATCTTCATCGATACCCATCTTCTGCGATACGGTCAATTCTGGAGGCTGTTGACCTATCAGCTATGTTACACCAACTCGGCAGAAGTACTGTTTGCAGCCATGTCATTATATAATTTGAGGTCTATTGAACGACTCTGGGGTTCAAGGAAATATGCTGTAAGTTGTTAGCAGTCACATAGACACACTGCGTGCTGCAGTCGTACTGACTCCCATTCAGTCATTTTTGATTGTTTCGTCAATACTTACCGCCATCATCCCTCCTGTCATCATGTTCGCGCTTCGTCCGATTGCTCCAACAATCTTCAACTACATACCGGCCGGCCCGACACCAATAATATTTGCAGTCCTTGCTCAATTTCACGCCATTGTGCCGCACATGTACAAGTATCGCATTGCGGCGTCACAGGCGCCACCGACGAATGAGCCATTCTCAGGGCTCACGCTCTCCGACAAGACTTATCAATATGGAATTACTTGCCATCTAGCTTTACTTCAATGGCCAGGGTCACTCATTGGTGCCGTCGTGGGCTGGCTAGTCGGCTATTCATGGAGAACGGGTGTATTGCCCGCGTCTCTGGTTACGTGGAGGCTGCCAGGCTGGATGGTTGGATTAAGCACGCACAGAAGAAGCACAGAATTTGATGGGCTGCGCAGAAGATTAGAAGGCGATGGCTCGTCTGCAGCTGCATCAACAGGTGTGGAAGGTCAGGGACAGGCTGATCGCCGCCGGACCATGGGACAGCAAATTGTCGACCAATTCCGAGAGGCATTGTAGTTGCAGTAGTAGGACAGCAATGGAATTCGTCATGAGAGTGGCTAGCGCTCATGTTAGTCTCGTTTGCCCTCTCGCAACTACAGTCCAGTACATAGTCAAGCGCATCATTATTCCACATCGCCGATCTTCATGCTGGTGGCTGCTGATGGTAATCTTCAGATGGGTGCGAGGGTGACGCTAATAGACTGGCTAGCATATGGTTCTCCAAAGCACGGAGCCAGAATACCGAGACATTTCACCCGGTGCTCAATGCTTTGACACAGCCGAACAAAGAATTTGGGAGAGACATGGTGGGAATGGACAAACAGTGGGTTGCTGGGCATGAGATAGCTACAGTATTGAGCCACGAATGTTGTCGCGTTTCCTTCCATTCGATCGACCAATGTGCCAGAACGTCGAGAGAAGGCAAAAGAAGGGCTGGAATTAAATTACTTTAATAATTTGACCTTTCTATTAGTCGCGCACTTCAGGCCGGCCGGATTAGCGATCCGGGTGATTTGGGAAATTAAGCCATTAAGTGATGGGCAAGCTATGGAAGGTAGAGCCTGGTGTACCTCGTCTATGCAGCCAAGGTGGGCGAGATACTTATAACAAGGTGCTACTTTGGTGGTAGTAATGCTGTCGATGGCACCCCAGCGTCGAACAAGAGTGGTGCTGCTGAAATACCCCTGGTACCTTACATTGTGTGGCGCCTCCACAGCAGCCCACTGTTGACTCCTTTGACCCAACTGACTGGACGGCGGGCGGCCCTCTCTTCCCGCGCTGCCCACTCCCGTTTAGTTGTCCTTTGGTCGAGCCAGGCGACAAGTCTGTAGCGTTGAGCCACACTGAGCAGAGCTCAGCCTTTGTACTTCTCCTTTTCCAGCTCTAATGCCACCGTTTTTGTGCTTGTCCCTTGTCCCTTTTTTTTTTTCCACCCCCGGCTCTCAGTTTAAGCCTTTTTGGATTTCTATTTTCGCAAATTCCAAAAATCCTTTCTGTCTGACCTCTTGTCTTTTTTGGTTAGTTTTTTTGGACTGGGCTCTGACCTCTTTCGTTCCCTCTGCCGCTGGTGAGACCGTGCATCAGCTTTCCCGCTTGGGTCTCAGCATTCCTCCTTACCATACACCCTCCATCCATCATACGACACAATCGATCTTTGCTTTTTGGCTATTATTTTTGCTATCGATACACCATTTTCGAAATTGCGACGCCTCAACTCTTGTCGCTTCGCATACTCCAGGGATACATTCAGGAACAGCGCTGAAGGAGTACCGTCGACGGACGACCCCGACCAAGACACGCGCAGCCAGGTCGAGGGCCGTCATTCCCAACCACCCGACTACAATCAACTCGACACAGCTGCGGCCACAGCTCGATTCCTTTATGGCGGACGATTTTCTTGTTTAACTGGCTGTGCGAAATTACGAGAACTCTTGCTCGGCTGCAAACCTTGAGCCTTGTCTTTCACGTTCTGATGATTACGCACCTGTGACGGACAAGAAATATCAACTGCGAGCATGAATGGGTATGCCTCCCCTGGGGGGAACCTCTACGACGACTATGGGGATTCCCGACTTCCCCCAGCCGACCATCCTAGCGGCAGGGCTGCCGTCAGTGCCTTCAAAAAAGACATGTTGACCGGCCTTGACAAGGATGCGCCACGATTCGGTCAGGTTCGTTTAAAGTCCAATCGCTACTGGAGTGGCTTAAACCCCATTAAAGGACACCTATGCTAATGTTTGTCTTCTTTGCAATAGCCGGTTCCTCCACGAGTGCCCAGCACAATGGTTGATCTAAAAGACCCCATCCAGGTTCACCTCCTTACCGAGACGGCTTTGTCGGATAGCAAGAAATATGAAATCCTCTCCCAAGAAGAAGTCGACGACCTCAAGAAGCAGGTTCAGCTGATGACGCAGCGCGTGGATTCCACTCGAGCAAACTTAGCTATCCAAGCGAAATTCCGCGATGCTGCTCTGTCAATGGCAAAGCTCGATGGCTCTGGCCGTGCCCAAGACATAAACGCCACGGAGCGCGAGGAGGTTGAACGCAGATGTGAAGAGCTTGCCCTAGAATTATTCGGTCTCGAGAAGAAGTTGTTAATTCCCCAGCGACGCCTACTTGAGCATACAGCTGGTATTTTGCAGTTGACTCACAAGGCTTCCAAGCGAAAAGCTGCGGCGCAAAACAACCTCGTCAATGGCATTCCCGGCAGCCCCGAGAGCCTATATACTTACTCACACAGCCGCAATAGCCTCGACGCTGCTGCAGATGACAATTACTTTGACGAACCCTATGGACTCGATGGCACGGACGGCAGACGAAAGAATGCTATCGAGATTCCCATGAAGTCTCCAGTGCGAGAGCAATTGAGGGAAGAAGGCGCCTCGCTTGTAAAGTCAATTGCGGAAATGGAACAAAGATTACGTTCCCTCAACGGCTCCTTGCGCGAAACTATTGTTCGATTCAACCCTGGCGTCAACAATGACTACCTGGAGCCTCCTACGAAAGCCCCCAATTCCAAGCCTGGCGATATGCTGAGAAGCCAGATCGATTATCTAGAAAGCGGGTTGGTGGCTGTCCAAGCAGAACAAGAGTCTTTCGCTGGTAGCGCTCCTCGAAGTATTGGCGCTGATGGAGATGTGGCTGATGCTCATCTTGCCGTGAAGGACCTGTTCGGGGTCATTCAAACAGGCTTTGAAGCAACGAAACAACGTAGGGAGGAACGCCGCCGTGCTCGAACTGACAAGGGTCTTGAGGAGGATGAAGACGACGAGGAAGATGAATTTGACCACAACGAAGAATACTCTCTAGCAGGCTTCAAGTCAAGAGTGCAATGGCTATCCTCGCAAGCATCGACTTTGAAGGAGCAACAATCGGTCCTTAAGAGACAAATCAAACAGCAACGTGAGCTGAACAACAAATCTGACGCTGAAAAGGACGAAGAGCTTGCTCGCAGACAAGAAGATATCGAAAATGGCCGACAGCTTGTCATGCGCGCTGAACAAGACTCTATGCATGCCCAGAAAATGCTCTCTGAAGCTCTCGAAGAATTAGAAACTGCTAGAGCCGCAGCTATATCTGGTAACAGTACACAAGCCGACCTTCAGGACCGCGAAGAGACAATTGAGCTCCTCGAGAAGAAGATCAAGAAGATTGAGGCCGAAGGGAAGAGGGCCCAAGACTTGACCACCCAACTGGAGGAGATGACCCAGAAGCACTCCACTGCAGCTGCGGAACTCAAGACACACAAGACCAACCTCGATGCAAAGGACAAGGAAATTAAGAAGCATGTCAATGAAATCGAGGAGTTGAATATGACATTGGCAGAACTAAAAACAGAAGTTACAATCGCTCGCGCAGAGCTGGACGGAGCCTACGGATCTCGTGCAGAACGTGCAGCGGACGTGGCAGCCCTTAAGAACAATGCCGAAGTACAGAAGCTGTCGAATCAGATCGAGAAGCTCAAGAAAGAGTTGACTGGGACTGTGCAGGATTTGGAGAATGTCACAAAGGAGACACTCGGCGCGGAGCGCGAAAAAGTGGAACTGGAAGGCAAGCTCGATGAAGCACTGCAAGCCAAGGCCAAGATGGAAGCAGAGGTGCAGAAGATCCAAGAGCAAATGGCCAAGCTGCAAGACGACCTGGACGGCGAACGTCTCAAGGCCGGTGGCGGCAAGTCTGGTGCTGGCGCTTCCATGCTGAGCGAGCAATTCAGATCTACAATGCGAGAAGAGAGGAAGAAGTTCCAGGAGGACTTAAGGGTACGTTTGTCCACTGCTAATGCCTTTAGTATAGCGCAATTTTTTTTATGACCATCTGCTAACCCATCGCTTAGGAGGAACGATCAAAGATCCGCAAGTTGGAAGAGGAGCTCAATCGACTCAAGCGAAGTCAAGGACCTGGCAAGAGTCCATTGAGCCCACGATAACAACGACTCGCCGTGCCAATTCGATACTCCCCCGCGACCAAATCTTCTCGTTAGCGTTTGAATTTTGATACGGCCTTATGTTATAGACAACCACAGCACTCTCGGTTTGAATATGTACTTCCATTTGAGAAGTACTGCTTTACTTGACTTGTGGAAACCAGAACACAGGACACGCTTTTCTTCTCGATTATTCAGCATTTTTTTCTTCTTCGTCACTTTTTTTTATGAGAGTCGCACATTTTTTGAAGCTCACTGGAGTTTTTGTTTTTTGGATGGGATCGTGGAATGATAGACTCCTCGCTTTTTTTTTTTTTCCTTTTTTTTTTCCTTTGTTCTGCATGCGTCAGATCACTGGATTTGTACGCTATGGCGCGTTCTTTTCTGGCGATGCATTACTCTTTGTCTATTTTAGACTTTCTTCTGCTTTGGGGGGAGTTGTATTCGCTGGTGCGAAGACAAACTTCAGGGAATGGGAAACAACCCAGACAGCGAAAGGAACGGTGTTTTATCTTGATATTGTGTTGGATAAGGAGCAAATGGTGGGATGTAAAGAGAAGCACAGTCAGAAACGTTGCTCTTGTACGCTTGTCGTTGGAACATGATAGTCAAAGACTCATCACCCATGGGGTTTTGAATTGATTTGCTCCTCACTCGATCTTGGATTTAGGTTTTGGACAGTATAGGGGAGCTTTTTTCTTGTTATAGATCGAGATGTCACTCTATGTTTATTCAATGAAACTTTCTATTATTTGTTTACACAAAGTACCCTTTTCTGATCCAATCAGATTAGCACTTATTAATGTCCATGCTATTAATAGCGTGCATTGATTCCGGAAAGCATGTTTAGCACTGCATAATTCAAGGTCATTTGTTAATGCAACACCGCGTTTTGTCCTATTTCACCGCCAACGGGTATCCATCCAACGCATATTGCAAGTATAAAAGAGAAATCAATGCCTGCAAGCCCGTTTCATACACCCGACCAACGGCCCCCCCAACTGACTTTTACACTATGCATGTCTAAGTCCCATCTCAAATATTGAGTTCTCTGGGCGCTCTCGGCACACCCCTTGCTCATCATGCAGGTACCCAGGCAGCCCACAAACTCAATCTCCCTTATTTCTACTACGGTGCGGCAATCAACTGCACAGTCACACGGCACGGGCGTGGGTCCCCCCTTATCCCTGGTGTCATTTACCGCTGTATTGCTTTTTGTGTTTTCTTCTTCTGCCAACCCCGTGTACTGCAGCAGGCAGCATCATGCAATGGCCTCTTGTTCTCTTGAGTGGGCGTCATCAAAATGAAATAAAAATAGCCAGCCTTCTGCATAGCATATACACGCATGCATGTCATATTTATGTAGATTCTGGTGGCGCCACATCTGCTGCATCCCAAAATCTCATACATCTCTTATTATTACCTGTTAGCCCCTCCCTGGCCCCTGTAAGATGCGATCCACCATTTCGCTCTCCTCCAAAACACCGCTATAACACACCTTCATTTCATACAAACGCACACACCCCTCCTTCTGGCCGAAATCAAAAAGAACCCAAACCTTTTCCACACGGCTGAGACAGGCACAAGCTCAAGCTCAGTAATATTACATTTCCTGTCACATTGCATTCAAAACATTCCGGAAACTGACCAAGCGTTGCGCGCGCCTGCAAGCTCACACTTTACCACAATCGAACACTAGGCTGCCATTTTTCTTGTGCCCAGGATGTTTGATAGTTCAACAAATTGTTGATTATAAATGCTTTGCTTCTCAGTCTATGTACTATGTATAATGGTGAGAAAAGACCCTTCCTCCATCACGTCACTACTGTCCTTCTTGTAAAGCTTACAATAATGCAAATCAACTCTCCATCCATCGAGTAAACAAATAAAGTCCAAGTGGAAGACAGGCGTTCTAAAAAAAAGCAAAAAAAATTGCACATGTGTATAAACTGTGAACCCTCCTATTCGCCGTAAAACAGGTAACAAAAAAAATAATATACGAAGTAAAGTGCCAAGCCAAACGCCAATCCCCTCTTGCCATTGTTGGGGGATAATTAGAACCAGCAGCCAAGTGCTTAGCTGCTAGCAGTATTAGGATATCAGTGAAGATTTGATGCCAGATGATAGCAACATCTTCGCCTGGTTTTAATGCAGAAAATAAACCACGCCAGTTGCGCTGCCGGTGTGGTCAAACGCTTTAACTTTCTGAAGAAAGAAACAAGCGGCATGGCTTTGTCCAAGTCGGACCAGCCGTGAATACTTGGGTGGCTATAATGCCATCGTCTTGATCAGTTCGATCATAATCGAACCCCTCTGTTTAGTTTCGCGATTCAGGCTCATCCACGGCCATCGAGTCGGCGTCATTAGCATAGGCAAGCTGAGCCCACACGCGCCAGTGAAGAATACCAACATGGGCTAAACGAATGGCCATGTCATCGAGCATTCCATCATCGTGGGTGTCACGGGATTCGCCTGATCGCCCGTTGGGCATCACGGGGTTGCCCTGAATGCGGCCACCAGTAGCAACCGAGAACAGAGCAACACCAGACATAGATCGAAGCTCTCGGACGCGCCTACTGAGTTCGACCATTAAGCGAGAATGGAAACTCTGCTCAACATCCTTGTACAGCTGAGAGTCAACCTTGCCGAGAGTAGCGATAAGCTTCTCCTCGAATGTGGACAATAGAGAAGAAGGCGCGCTTGTGTGTCGGAAAATCTGAAGCGCCATGTCAGCGGCAATGGATTGCCAGCGCGCGCTTTGGCGCATGTTAGGGGGGGTAGATTGCAACAATGCCACAAGAGAGTTGTAAACCTTGCGGGACTTGGACTTCGCATCAATGGTTTCCGGGGTGACGTAGGCAGGGATGGCGATAGATGAACGAGGAGAAGAAGATGCAGATCCAGATGAGCTCAGTGTCAGCGACGACGGTCGAGAGTTAGCCAAGGGGGTGTTGAAATTGAAGTCGGTAGAAGAGCCCCTAGAAGTCTCCTCATCCAATACCGAAGATGCGAACATGCCAGTAGAGCTGTAGCGGCCAATCCTCTCAAGATCTTCATACATCTTCATGCAAATCTCGAGATTAATAGCATCCAACACATCGGCTCGGAGCTTGATGATACGCTCCTCATCGAACAGGAATGTACTGGGGACACGACGTTCTGTTGAAGAAGGGAGAATCAATCGCGACAATGCCTCAAAAAAGACTCCAGAACTGCCGAATGCATGGCTAGACTGGCTAGCGCTCTCGGAGTACTTATCCTTGGCGGTGTTGTACCAGTTAGTGGCGCCAGTAATGTCGACCTTGCGAGATTGCATCTTCTTGTAAAAGAATTTCTGCTCAAAATGAATGGTATCCTCAATAAGTACAGGTCGCAGGCATCGGATTTGGTGGTTAGCAACGTCCAGCTTCATGGCCTCCAGTACGCTGAGCAAACTTCGCATGCCATTGACAAGTTCGTCAAGATCAGAGTTTCGGTTGCCGTTGCTCAATTGCGTGTACATGGCATCCACCCAGTCGTCACGCATAGGAGCACAGTGTGACTTTAGGACTTGTGACAACCACTCGGCTAGCTTCTCCAGATCGGCAATTCCCTTGTGGAATTGTTGCATCAGGAGCTCAACATTCAAGCCCTCGTCGAGGAAGTGACGATCACGCTGGGGAACCAGAGTTTGTATGATTTCCTTCACCGACTTGAGTAGCATAGGCAAGGTCCAATCGTCGCTCTGGCCATGGGCTTCGTAGAAAGCAGGTCGATCCGTAATGAACTGAGTCAACTCCTCCTTCATGGTCTTCCAGAATAGACTGGCCTTGTCTTGCTTCTTGCGACCCTTCTCGCCGTCCAGATTCGGTCTGAAGTGTAATTCAGGGTCAAAGTTAATATCGTGGCGCAGTTTAGGGTTGTGAATGATCTTGGTGACGTCCAATTCGCTTAATGTTGCTTTGGTGACCGGAGGCTCGACCGGTCCTCGGCTGCGAGCCGATGAGGATGTGCGAGATTGTGAAATGGAACGAGAGGCAGGTGCTGAAGATGGTGTTGATGTTGCTGAAGGACTGGGGGCGCTGTGTGGCATGGTTGATGTTGCTGGAGAGGTAGCACGGGGGGCAGAGTCGCATCGTCGAGGTGATTCTTGTGAAGGTTGTGGTTGTGTCGATGTCTTCTGCTCGTCTTGAACAGGTTGTTGCATCTGAACATCAGTTTCTTGCATGGGCTCGCCATCGGTGTTAGGGCAAGGAGCTGAGGTGGAGAGGTTTCTGCGAGACCGTTCGACGGGCCCGCCGGTGCCCTGTTCGGGGACCATGCTGGATGTGATTTGTGAATGTGTCGATGAGAAAGAAAAGTGATAGTTTCGTTGAAAATGCTTATTCGGTTCAAAGGCTGTGCAGACGTGTTAGCGTCGGTGAAAGGGGTCGGAGTAAAGTCAAGGTTAGAGTTGGTGAATCAGCCACGAAAGTTAACGCAGAAACGGTCAAGGAACCTCTGATGCGGTTTTTTTTTTTTGGCCGTTGATATCAAAGAGGATGCTCGATCACGGACGTTGCGTTTCCCCAGATGTAGGGTCGTGATGGCTGAGAGACAGCAGATGTGAGGCGAGGTATTGGGTTTCCTTACAAGGTATTGAGCCGAATTAGATGACGGATGGGACAGATCGCTTGTCAAAATTCCCTTTCAATCACTGATATGTTGTAATAGTGGTTGTTGGCCTTTACCAAGCAGTCAGGAATCCGATGGTTGCTTTGTGGTGTAAATGCTGACACACGGATACGCCGATGCTGAATTGTCGAGGCGAAGCCCAAGGCTATGAGATGAGATGGTGACGAAGTCGGCCAGTCGGACGTCGATGGTAAGAAAAGAAGTTTAGAGAAGTCAAAATTTTAACGAATGATGGAGACTTGTTCGGTGTGTCGCTTCAAGTGGTGTTGGGCAAAGTTAAGGAAGGGGCGACAGCGAGTAGCGAAGCCGGAGAACGCAACGGAAAGAGGCGATAGACAGAGAACTGGAGGAGTAAAGATGTTGACAGACGAATCAAAGAAAATAGTGAAAGATTGATTTTAAGTGGAAGATGCTGAGAGGGAAATTATTCCAGAAGGATAGTGGTCAAAGGAGAGAAACGGTGAGGTGTGGAAAGAAGAGTGGTTGAGTCGAGTAGGGGAAGAGAGAAAGGAAGAAGAAATCCGAGAATTGGGGAAAACCAGATCGGGGAAGTAGCGGAAGGGCATAGAAAAGGAAAAGAAAAAGAAAGAGAAAAAGGGCACCGAAAGGAAAATAAAGGAGTGGATATAGACAGAGCGAGGACCTGACAAGTTTCTAAAGTATAGCGAGCCGCCAATGCAACGGCAAAGAAAGCCAAGGGAAAAGGGCAGAAGAGGCAGGCAAAGGAGAATGACTTATGTTGAACCTGACTCTTGTTCTGGGGGTGTGGGTGTGGGTTGGGTTGGTGGTACATGGGCCAAAGTACCAACCGTGGCGTTACAGACCACTTTAGCACCAGTAAAAAGGGACACGAAAAAAAAGAGAGAGAGACCCGACTGCGTGAGGAGCGCCCGACCGAACCCCAGAAAGGGAACACTAACACCCAACTAGGCTCTGTAATAATAGGAACAGGCTTCACTCGCACCCATATAAAAAAAAAAAAGGATGCCGCCACAGTCACACCCCCCTCCCCTGCGCTCCACCCCCCTCTGTAACTTTGGCTCCCCACGCGGCGCTGAAGTTGTCGCCCACTCCGTTCCAAAATGTACAGCAAGTACCATACATTCTATGCTACACGAGGCAAGGCAAGCGGCGTGGAAGCCCCTACATGCACTAACCTGCAAACTACGCTGACGCTGCCGTTGCCCTGTAGGCATGAGACGTATGTACGGGGGGCCGCTACAGCACCAGCCAGGGTGACACTGGTGCTTAACCTCGCCTGTGGCCTTGGCCACATTAATTATGAGCCTGCCCTCGCATCCCTTGTTGTCGGCCCTAAAACAGCCACGGTAATATGTCGACTGTCTGCCTCATCCTCCTGTCTCCGCCAGTGGGTTGCTCTCATTTGGAACTGTTTGATGGGCAGAGATCCCTTTGCAGTGGCGCTCTCGTGTGTCTGGTGGAGGCTCGCCATTACATTGTGACCTAACAAGAGAACTAACTGCGACCTACCGACCGCGTTCTCGCGGCGGCGAGACAGAGCCACAACTGTCTCCTCGGCAAGTGGGCTCGCACAGCACCACTCGCTGTACTGCAGGTAGCGTTTACTACAGTGTACATGCACTAGTAGGTTTAGGAGGGTCATTAGGTTCTTCCAGCAATCCGTCGCAGCCATAGGTGGCCTTATCGTGGCCTCGCCCTTGAGTCATTCAGGTACAGGTGCACCAGCTCAGCTCAGCTGAGAACTGCTTAGCGGTGACTTTGCCTTGCACCATCCACCTCACTGCAGATTAGCGGCCATTATCGCACTGTTACAGTTCTGGGTCTGCCGCCCAAGCCGCACCTACGCAATTAACATGTACGCCGCAACACTCATCAGAGCCCTTTTTCGTATAGGAAGTATAATTAGCTGACCTGTGCTTGCATTGCATCGCACAGCATAACATCGCATCGCAGCCCTGACTCTTATAATATCAAATAGCCTCCGTTACGGCGGCGACTTGCTGTGATTGTCGCAATCTTAATCATCCACAACATGTGCTGTGACAGTCCATCGGTTGTTACCAAACACAGCGAGGGAGCCAATTGCAACACCAGGAAGAAGAAAAGAAAAACACTGCTATGCAGCCATCACAAAGAAGGACGTCTCTTGTGGCGCATGTAGGCAAGGAAAAAGGCCCGTTCGATGAAGCATATGTACTGCGAGATGGAGGCTTGTCTCGCCATAATTACGGTGGTTTCTCTTTTACGTGCCGACATGAGCTGAGGTGACGTCTCAGTTGAGCATGCACTTCTGTAGAAAACAACCCACCGGGCGGCAGAGGCACAACACTAGCCATGTGTAAGATACCTAATAATCAGCAAGTGCTTGAATCAAACGCATGCTGCTTCCTGCCATGGTGAATATTATCACTGCGCATTGAATCCTTCATGCCATGCACTTTACAGTAGTAGCCATTCAATACTTGAGATGATCGCCTGGATACCCTCCAATCCAAGCCAACCCGATAAGATGGCTTGCAACACAATGTAAGCAAAACAGTCGGAAATGAGACGCCATTGTACTTTACTTGCTAAGCACAAGCGCCAGAGCACGCTACGGTGCTGGGCTAGTAAGTACAGACAGGGCAGGGCACATTACTGTAATTATGGTTGAAGACATACACCCACAACCCGTGGGTATTTCGTTTCGCCCTTGCATGTGTCGCAATGCTATTAGAACTTCATATTGGACATGCTGTGAAAAATGCAAAACATTTGCATTGGATGCATACATTTGACACAAACGTTGGAGATGGTCACGAACGCTATTCACTCATAAGTAACTCAGGCATTCGGCTACCCTTGTGATTTGTTCTGTCACGGTTAGCCCAATTCGTTTGATGAGGACGGGCGCGTTCTTGTGTCGACGCTACTGCAATTCCAATCCTCGCCAGGAACCACCCTCAAGTTACAGGTCAGCGCCCAAGTCACCCAAGCCAATGTAGGGAAAAGCATGGGCGCGATAATTTCCAGTAGGTATCCAGATAAACGCCACTGATTTCATCGTTATTTGCAAAATGTAGCGGCAGGCAACAAACAAGCCTCCACCAAAAATATTACGGACCAGAGACTGCCACTCCGCGGGGGTTTAAAATGCCGCGCACATGGAGGAATTATTGCAATGATTATTTCCAGCCTGGCCCTCTTCTCAATGAGATCAGACTGCCTTGACTGCTTCACTTTTCTGACTACCGAAACGAGCTGATGGCTATCGAATGTTTCCGTCACCAATAGCTGCGACGTTAGCCTGACCACGGGGTTTGTGAGTTGCAGGGACAGCCAACCGGGATGTGATCCGACCATGGCTACCCAGTGCCGGAGAAGGAGCCTAAAACAGCTAAACTCTAAAGGATTACTCTGCACAGTACGTCGTAATTATTGGCGAACGAAGTGATAGTAATTAACCCCAATCCTTCGGGCTTCATCATCTTTGTTACATGGTTTCGACGGTTTGATGTCATCGTCATGACTGTTGTCTGTGCCCTAGAGATTTAGTATTTCCGCTGCTCCGACCCATGCACTGAAATCACTTTAAGAAATCATGTGAATTTTGACCAATATCCATGATCAGTCGTGCAATCTGCGCAGATTTAATCGGAACGGGAAACGGAAGTGTCTGCTGAGCCGTTTGAACGTCCCAAACGCATCGGTATGCCGAGAGCTCTGAGAGAAGTCATTGGCTAGTAGATCTGATGGCCTGAGAACAGCTACTAGAACCTCCTGTATCGCACTGTAATAGCGCCTTCAGCACCCCCCATCGTTGGACCCAATGCGCTGGAACTGACCCGAGTCGGGAGACTTCCGGCAAAGCATTTTAGCCTGTTGGGGCCTAGCAGATCTCACGCCAAGAGCCGCTCTCCACTCCTTCAGTTGATGGCAGTCCAGTACAAGGCCGCCTGTGTTCCTGTTTTGGGGTCTTCGGCTAACCTTGGAAAGGGGGCGTGTGACAAGATTCTAGAAAGTAGCTGGCCTGTGATTTGGTCAGCGAAAAGCCTTGGTTTGGTTGGCTGGGCTTTTCCGCGCAAATCCTGCGTCAGCGAAGAGGCTCAGGGCAACGGTATAGCACTAATTAATTTTTAGTCGGTTCTTCACAATGATAATACGACAAAGCACAAGCGAAACAATGCAGTACAGTCATAAAATCATGTTGTCGTCAGCCGCCACGCCAGCGGCGGTGGGCATTTTCAGGTGTAGTGGTGCAGTGTCATGTAGCAGCGGTGGCAGGGAGCCCTCCTGATCCCAGGGAAGCCTGCCAGTCGCGCCATGTCGTGCTGAAACACCAGCCGCAGAATGTGCAGTGGCCAGGCTTCCCTTTGGGTCTTGTGAGTGGGCGAATGGTGCATCCGGCTAATAGGCCTTGGCTGGCCAATAACTACCAATGCAGTACATGTACTGTAGTAGACTTGCCAAAAAGTGCATGCAATGCAATGCCTGGAAGCCATGCCACTGGCTGTGGCCATAGTGTAAAATTGTGGTGACGGTGGGCGGTGGCACTGGGACACGCAAAATTGGCTGCTGCTGATCCATCTGTACACTTACGCAATTACTCCAGTACACCAGAGGAAAATGGTGGCATATTTTGTTCTCTCTTCCGTCGCCTTGCAGTGGTCATCCGGCAGTTTGATTGACCACCATTTACTCTTTTAGCCCACCTGCCGATCCCCCCCTTGCCAGCCGCGTCTTCTGGCTCTAATTTGCTAATCTGTGAACCATGATCCGTAACGGGCCTTGATCTTCATCTGCATGAATCTCATCAATCACTTTTGCACAAGAATACAGAACGAAGAATAAAATCCATTTGCTTTGACATTTGTATTATTTACTTTTTGGGGAAAGGCGCGTTGGCGGCCTTGTCTCGTAGTCGATGACCTGCATCTGTCTACAGACCCCTGGCACGTCCGAGCATGCCTTGTCTGTTGCAGTTATCCCGCCTTGCAGAAGCAAAATTCGCAAAAGGCTTCGTGTATTAATGAATCAGCGTCACACCTCATAGTCACATTGTCTCTGCGGTTGACCCCTCCTTAGTGTGGAAAAATGACGGATTACCTCGATGGCTCGCGCACATACACACGGTATCTCTTGTTTTCCCACCACACAAATAAAGGGCAGTCTGCATGGCGTGTGACGCATGACTTGTTGCTCGCGACTACACCATCACACCATGTCCCGCCATGCATGCACATTGCCTCGTCGCGCCGTGCTCCGTGCCATTCAAGACCGACAGGAGCCTCACCTCGCGTCCTTACGTGACCCTGCTCATGATTACAATGGGCGATTTGAATTTATCACTCACTAGCTCCCAGTAACTCTCATCGTGCCACGTGCGATATATTTCGGGCCAGCTCGTACACGGCAATGGTCGACACTAATGAAGCTATATGGTGAGAACGAAGGCTAATGCATTCAATATGATATGAACGGCATTTACGTTTGCAGTGCTCCGGACTCACTCTCCAGCCCCAACACGCTGGGATGATCAGCTCTCTCCTTCCAGCTGTATCTCCTTCGGCCAAGTGCTGACCGAGACCTGGAACGAGCCAACCACAGCAGAGCCTTGCGCTCTCTTGGGGCAGCACACAGTTGCGACGGGGGGGCTTTTCAAACTGGATCTAAAATTGCACGATGCAACCCTTCAACCACCGAAAAATCAATACGCTCGGTGGCTCTCGACCTCTCTTTTTTTTTTTTCCTTTTGGCGACTGCTACCCCAAAATTCACAGTTGTGGCGGCCAATTGCCGAGTCATTTTGCTCACATCGAAGCCGTACTTTTTCTTTTTGTTACCTACCCACCGCCTCTCAGTCAATACTCGGGTCACTCGGACTTGCTATACGTTGCATTATATCGAAATTATTCGTACAAAGCAATTGGAGATATGCTTTTATGTAAAGGTTGGTTGATATCAATCATTGTAATGATGTTTGCTAGGAGCATACCGCACTACTCGACATTGGCATTTTTCAGCTGAGCCTCTTGTCAATCACTAACAAATGTCCTGGAATGCCGCGCTCGGCCTCTGTAGCGTGCAGCCTCACGCCACTTACCAAAGATCATGGATACACAGCGTAATTGTGCCGAAAGTAGAGACATGTTGCTGTCCCATTTGACCCAATATAAAAATAAGTAAGAATAAACAATTATTTAATTTGGATGACATCGATACTTCAAACTCTATGAATTATCCGTTTTGTAAACAGGTATCAGAATGGACGTCGATTTCCTTCTAGAACAAATCCCAAAAGAGATATGCCACGGCTGCTGCGCCACATGCAGTGGGAAAAGGTACTTTCAGCGCTCGCCAACGGTGTACCTTACACTTCCAGCACCAAATATTGGGGAAATCGCAGGCCAAAGGGGGGGGTGGCCGCTAACAATTATTTACGTCCGCCCCACATTCGGTGATGCCGGTTCCTCGCACCGGAGCTTGCCCGCCCACCTTGCCGGACTGGGTCCAAATCTTGAAATCGCCGTCGTCTCCGTGACGTTCATTGGGTAGAGTTTATATTTTATACAGCTGCAATTTGATATGGCTCGCAAAATGTATTCGATGAGACAACCCAGATCGGAAGACGAGTCGCCTTTACGTCATTTCGTTATTTACCTTTGCCATGAGGCAAAATGCCATGTGCGGCCTGTTCCGAGGATGCCGATTGCGTGCACACCTTGTCTCGTTTTGGGAAAGACGGTGGCGGCTATTGACATGACTCTGCGATGATGGCAAAAGGTGGTTCTCCTGCAGCTTGGCACATTATGTTTACAATATGGCCATTGTGTTACGAATCAGCCTGCAGATGACGGATGACGATATGCTATAACAGCCTTGGTTCCTATAGGATGGTCACCAGGCGTAGCTCGCTCGGGGAGGCTCCAGGAAGCAGGCTGTATGAACCCGCAGTCAAACAAACTCAGTATTGAAAACGATTGAAAAAAAACATTTAATGGTCAACATATGACAACGCCCGTCAATGCACGTCATTCCTAGATGCTCATATGCATGTATGCTCGCATCCTTCACATTGGGCCTGCGGCGACGAGGCTAGACACTTGACCTAGCGGATGAGGCTCTGGGGACCATGTTACCCGACGGCCTCGTACGAGAACAGCTTCCAAGGTATTTTTGTTGCGGGCACATTGTCATAGCCCGTTTTGAACTAACAAGCCTTGCTGCTGTGTTTTACATACTCGGCGGCTAAACCCCTCAAACAGTCTTGTATTTGCCTTTGTGCCCACCCCCCGTTACAGCTCCAGGAATCCTGTGTTGCATTACATCGAACCCCAAATCCTTCAGGTCACGGCCCTAAAAGTCGGCAACGAAATGAGGACGGAGAGCCTCCTTGCTACTGGAGCGGACTTCCTTTTTACGAGTCACAGATAAGACGCGCATTTCTCCGAAAATTGAACCACGGCAAGTTGACGCCAAAGGACATTTTATAGGCATCGTGGCGCGGAGGCAACATCGTAAGTCAGGTTGGCCCATCTCACAGACCTCAACGCTGTCCCTCGTCGTTCATATCAGGCTACGTAATTGGTGCCAAGCTAACTGGCCAGAGTAATAACTCTGGCCATGACGCCAGCAGGCTAATTTTGCCGTGGCAAACTCCATAATGTGCGGTGGCTGCAGTCCTGTGGGAATAGAAAACAAAGCCTGCATAATGTTTAGTGCTTTTCTTATTGATAGGCTTCCATTCAATAGACGCCAATTCCACAGTGGCGCTCCCTTCTCTGCACATCGTCACATTTCTGTCACATTTCACCAAGAGCAAATCTCTCCGCGCGTCCTCCAGCGCACACCTCAGCCGCCAAGAAGCCCACCAAGAATGGGTTGTTAGTAATTGCAACACACTGGGAAGTTTGAATTCTTTGCAAAGTTAACTTCGCAGCTGGTTCTTGACATGACATTCCGTAGTACACTTTTGTCAGTCTTCTTCCCCGCGAAACTTTCCTTTTTCGGGGTTTGCGTTTGCCTTTGAGCAAAGGCTATTCCGTAACTGTAGAAGAGTTTAGGCGGCTCCGTTACCGAGGCGTGGCAGAGAAACGGGTTTGCCCATATAAGTAGGTTTGGAAGCAAAACTCTATCATGGTTCCGGGATTTCGGGGAACCCTCGTCTTGTTTTAGAGTTCGTAGGACTAACCGAACTCGGAAGAAATCGATTCAGTTGCCGCCTCGGACCACAATGCAGCATAATCTTCCACAGCATTACCGATTTCAAACCACTTCCATTCGGCAAATTAATGCCATGCTAAAGCATCCCCAACAGTCGCGGGGCGTGCTCAGTGATGACACGGCAGCGAGGACTATGTCCGTCTATCAAACATACCACTGTAGAGCAATCGTGCATCGCGATGGTATAGTTTCTTCAAAAAATGATTGTATGGATTTTGGAGCTGTTAATGACAGTGAATAAATTCATGGGTCACTCAGATCCTCGATGTAGGTTGCTTGATCAGATCTCGCAAGTAAAGCACAGTGACCAACCACAGCACCACAGTGGTTCCACTTTTACATTTCTCCAACTCGCCTGCAAAGTGTCAGCCTCCTTCAACGCATCGCTCACATCGCGCTGCATATCCAACCAGCCGCGACCAAGAGAGCTGTTCATTTATTTGCCTCAGCTTTCGTTTATATTGCCCTCTATCGTCATAAGGTGCGCACAGTCGCATATTATATTACCTGTAACCATGGAGCCTCGAGCGCGTGCCGGCAAAAATGTCGGCAAAATGAACTTTTCGCACAACGAGCGTACGTTCCTCAACGGGCACTTACACGGTCTTAAACAACCGTTGCTAACCTCTGTTCCAGTTGCTCAGTTGTTATACGCTCATGGCGACGTTAAGAACCCTCTACCGGAAACTGTACGAGTTCTCGACGAAATATTGACCGACTTCATGCAGTCCATCGCGTTCGAGGCATCACGCGCAGCACACTACACCGGCCGACAAAAGATCAAATATGAAGACTTCGAGTTTGCATTTCGAAAGAACCCGGCATTCTTGGGCAAGGTACAAGAAGTCTTTGAGAAGCAAAAGGAAATCAAAAAGGCTCGAGAGATTCTCCGCGACAACGAGGAAGATATCATCAAAGATGCGGCTGACGAAGAAAAGAAAAAGGATAAGACAGATACGCAGAAGTTATCCAAGGCAGAAGAGGAATTGGGAGAAGCAGATGACGACGACGAAGCCGAAGCAGATGCTCTCGGCAAGAAGAAATGATTCAATTAGGGATATTTTACGGTACAAGCATAGCAAGGCGTCTGGCGTTTTGTCGTTGGCAATTCATTCAATCAACACATAATTTATGTGACATAATGTGTCTCCGTAGCCGTGATAATTTAGTAGCAAAGTCGTTTAATGCTAGAAGCTTGTCATTGTACCAGGCATGGCTCATTTGCATTGTAAGGCCTCACAAGTCAGCAGTCTGTATAGCCAACGCGGGCATCATGGCACCGTTACACTGGGCGAATAATACATAAAATAGAAGTCATCAAACACAACAGCTATTGTTCTGCGCAACATTTCTAGAATCGCCATGATGCAGCCGCACAGCCGCTCCAAGTCAACTAACTCTTCAGTGCGATATCGGGCTCCTCGCAGCAGGGGTTAGTGTATGATCGCTAATCCCATAGCGCCCACCCCGCCCAAGCAGCTGCCTATTTGGCACGATTCCTGGCCCCGTTGGTCCGCTATAGCCGCCTTTTACTGGTCACTGGACAACCTCAACAGAACCCCCACGGGTGTCGAAGAGCCCAAGGCTCCACCGACCATGGCGGCATGTGTGGTGGTTGGTAATCGTCATGTAACGCCCTCCGGCTTGTTCTTCAGTGAGGCGCAGGAAAATCTTGGAAGCCTCATGAACGAACTGGTCTCAAGCTCTCGATGTTTGTGGTTACAAGGTCTTCAATGGCTCCCGACGACGTTGATTCGACAAGTACACTATCCTCATAACAGGCTCGCAGGCTTCGAATTCGGAAAAGCGGTGCAAGAAACGTGAAACCATGGAGGAGGAAGGCATGTCTGCCCGGCATCGACTGGGTGATGACCTGGAGTTAACGTCACAGGCAAACAAACCACGGTCAGGAAGCAATGGCCAGCTTCCTAGCCCATCTCGTCGGAGTCTGTCACCAAGCGGGTATGGCCCTAAAATAGAAGCACAGGTCGAAGATTTTCGTCGCCTCTCTCTGAGCCCTGCGCCAAGCGGGAGATTGTCACCTACCCCTTCTAGTCCCTACAATCTGCTTGATGAGCAAACGGTTTCAATCGGGAGAACGCCGTATTACAAGCGCTTCTGGGCAAGCCACAAGCCGGCCATCCTCGTAGCTCTTTCGCAGTTATTCGGTGCCACGATGAATCTTACGGCCAGACTTCTAGAGCTAGAAGGCGATGGCATGCATCCTGTTCAAGTACTGTTCATGCGTCAGAGCATTACTTCTGTGTGTTGTTTGCTATACATGTGGTGGATGCAGACGCCAGACTTTCCCTTCGGACGCAAGGAGATCAGATGGCTTCTATTTGCGAGAGGCTTCTCAGGCTTCTTTGGCATCTTTGGCATGTGGTATTCTATGATGTATCTTCCACTTGCAGATGCAACCGTGATTACGTTCCTTGCTCCCGGTGTTGCAGGCATGATTTGTTATTTTGTATTGAAGGAGCCGTTCACCCGCATGGAACAGCTAGCCACGCTCGTTGCGCTCTTTGGGGTTGTCTTGATTGCTCAACCTGCCGCATTCTTTGCAAAATCTCCCGAAAATGGACAACCTACTACCGACAATGGCGAGGCTTCTCTGCCAGGGATGGACCACGAAACAACCCCAAGAGAGCGACTAGTCGCGGTGGGCGTGGCTCTTCTTGGTGTCTTCGGTGCAGCTGGAGCCTTCACAACATTGAGGGCAATTGGAAAACGTGCCCATCCGTTGATATCTGTCAATTTTTTTGCCATGAGCAGCACAGTTATCTGCCTCACTGTTTTGACATTTGCTCCAGTCATCGATATTGGACAGCCCGTGTTGAGCTGGACTGCTCCGGCTACTGCCAAACAGTGGGTTCTGCTTTTGACTTTAGGTGCCCTAGGTTTCATCATGCAGTATCTCTTGACTTCTGGGTTGGCTGGGGATAAATCGAATAAGGCAAACGCCATGGTGTATACACATATGATTTTCGCGGCAGGTTTCGATCGCTGGGTCTTTGGCCACCGTATGGGCTTGATGAGTTTCTTGGGCTGTGCTTTAATCCTGGGAAGCGCTATCAGCGTTGTCATGATGAAGAAGGCTCCAAAGGCTCCCAAACCCGAGGACCTTGAAAGACAACAAAATATTACAGGGGAGGCTGAGGGATCTCCCATGCTCACAGAGGCCGGAGCAGATGAGGATGTGAGCCTTGGACGACTTAGATGATTTATGTAGATGATTGCATACTTCCACGTATGGTATGATGCACGAAGAAGACGAGATAAATGCATATATTGATTTTGTATTTACAAAATCGGCATGGCGGTGTTTGTGTTACGTGCCTTGATGCCGGAGGCAATGTCACCAGTACACTAGCCAAAACATACCAATTCGACTTGAGAGCTCATATAAATATCCAACGAGCGTAGTGTTTACTTTATTTCAACAAATAACAATATGACGATGAATATCATTGTAAATCAACGCAAGATGATACAGAAGGAAATTGCTGTAGGGTAGGCTATAGTGGCAAAGGACGTGCTCACGTGATCTGAATTTGGCTGCGAACCGTCGCGACCCATGGATCAACCGTGGATGAACTGAAGCTGCAGAGCCAATCGCAAATCTTTCGACCTTCGCAAACGACAGCATCACATCAAAACTCGATCGATTACCGTTTGATTATTGATCAAAAGGCTTGCGCTGACCACTACGACAAAGAATCTATCAAGTCAAACCTCCCCGAACCCGTTCCGGGCGTCTTCAAGATGGTTCAGATCAGTGAAGTCAAGGGCAACAAGCGCGACAACCGCACGGCTGCGCATACACATATCAAGGGACTGGGATTGAAGTCTGATGGTCATGCTGAGACCCATGCTGGAGGCTTCATTGGCCAAGTGCCTGCTAGAGAAGTATGTGGTGACCGATTGCTGTGCTCTAAAGCGTGTAGCCTTGGTGCTAATTCGTATTTTCTAGTCATGCGGCGTCGTGGTCGACCTGATTCGATCCCACAAGATGGCTGGCCGGGGCGTTTTGCTCGCTGGTGGTCCTGGAACAGGCAAGACAGCCCTGGCGCTTGCTATCAGCCAGGAGCTTGGCACCAAGATCCCATTCTGCCCGATTGTTGGCAGCGAAATCTATTCGACCGAAGTCAAGAAGACGGAGATGCTGATGGAGAACTTCCGAAGGGCCATTGGTCTCAAAGTACGCGAAACAAAGGAGGTGTATGAAGGCGAAGTTACGGAGCTCACCCCAGAAGAGGCAGAGAACCCGCTAGGTGGCTATGGCAAGACAATTAGCACTTTACTCATTGGCCTGAAGAGCGCGAAGGGGCAGAAGAAGCTGCGTCTCGACCCCAGTATCTACGAAGCAATTCAAAAGGAGAGAGTTACTGTTGGAGATGTCATTTATATCGAAGCCAACACAGGCGCCTGCAAGCGAGTGGGACGATCTGACGCTTACGCTACGGAATTTGATTTGGAAGCCGATGAGTATGTTCCTATCCCCAAGGGAGAGGTACATAAGAAGAAGGAGATTGTGCAAGACGTCACGCTTCACGACCTTGACGTGGCAAACGCACGCCCACAGGGCGGACAAGACATTATGAGCATGATGGGCCAGCTGATGAAGCCCAAAATGACGGAAATCACTGAGAAGCTCCGCAGCGAAATCAACAAGGTGGTCAGCAAATACATTGACCAAGGTGTGGCTGAACTTGTTCCAGGTGTTCTGTTCATTGACGAGGTAAGACCTGATTGATCTCACGCCAAGTTCCCTTTATTCCAATCTGTCACTGCATGCCCGAGCGGCCTCAAAGGAGAAATAGAGCTTCGATGAACTGACACATTGTACGTTTTGTAGGCGCACATGCTCGATGTGGAGTGCTTCACTTACCTGAACCGTGCCTTGGAATCGCCCATAGCACCTATAGTGGTGCTCGCATCCAACCGCGGAATGTGCAAGATTAGGGGCACCGATGACATTGTTGCGGCGCACGGCATTCCTAGTGACTTCCTCGCCCGCCTTCTCATTATTCCCACGGCACCATACCAGGCAGATGAGATTAAGCGTATTGTGCAATTACGAGCCTCCACCGAGGGCGTTGCCGTTACTGAGGCGGCTATCGACAAAATTGCAGATCACGGCGTGCGAATCAGCCTGAGATACTGTCTGCAACTGCTAACTCCGGCAAGGTAAGCCAGTTCTGTTGTGTTCTATTATTGTCACAAGGGCCCGTTCTGCCTCTCCTATTTTCTCCCTTTTTGACTCGTGAATGTTTCTCCGTTGTTCCAAGACAGACCAAGAGCTGACACACAATCTTACAACAGCATTCTTGCAAAGGCAAACGGACGAACTCAGATTGACGTTCAGGATGTAGCCGAATGCGAAGATCTGTTCCTTGATGCTCGTCGCAGCGCTGCTCTTCTGAGCAGTGAAGCCGGCCGAGCCTATCTGTAAACCAGGCAGCTCGTATGAAGGCTGAATTCTACTCATAGGCTGCTTGGCGTTTTTTTCTTGTCTAAATAAGCCATATGCTTTGTTCAATAGATTTACAAAGGGGGCGTAAAACTAGTCAGGGTCTCATGATTTTCGTTGCTAGGTTGTTCTGGTTTTTTTTTTATATATGCAGGTCTTAAAAAAAAGAGAAGAAAGATTCTAATTTACAATGAGCACAAACACTTAGGACATCATTCGTGTCGCTACGTCACTAGTGATTAGTTGGCGAGTGAATTGTAGCGAGATGAGCATGCATTCTAGATGCAGCCCTTTCCGTTCCGCCTACTCCACGTCTTGTAAGACAAGGCTTACCGACCACGAATGCAGCCCACGGCAGGAGCGAGAATTGCTCGAGTCGAATTGAAGTTTGAGTGGCGGTTCCAGCGGGCGGGCGCGAAAAGCAGTGGGATTATTCCCCCATCGAGTGATCCAGAGAACAGAGTTTTGAAGCCATTCTCGCCATTTCATCCCGTTTTGATTCGTCATAAATCAAAACCGGCGATGAATAAAGGCAAATTACCATCACGTGCAAACAAGGTTTTTCCTTTTCTGCGGAGAGAAAAAGAAGAGAGAGGAGGGTGAGGGAGGATGGGCGAGTGGCAGGCTCCGTTGGTGGGCACAGAACAGAGTTCTTTGTCTCAGGATCGAACATTCCAGTGGTCTCAGGTAGCGCATTCCGGCGCCGGCATTGTCGTCCGTCGGTGAGGCTGGAAGACGAGTTCCAACAGGAAACAAGCGCTTTTTGGCGGCGGGGAAAGTGAGGTCTTTCCTTGGTCCAAGCATGGGTGATAAGCCAAAAAGTCTCTTTCATGGAGCTCGTAGCCAGCCAACCATAGGCACCTTTCCTCTTGTCCAGAAAAGAATGGGCATGCAGAAACACGGGCAACGGTTTCCCACCCTCCCACATTCTTAATATATCCTTAACCACCTTTTGTTCCCATTGCTCCTTGTACATGAATGCTTTTGTTCTTGTATCGTGCAAGGGCGTTTTTGGTCAAGCCCTGACTGTTGCCCTCATATTCGCCCTCTCTGGCTGTTGGCTCCTAACCTTATTTTCCACCTTTTGTTAGAAACGATTGAACGCAGCCGTTGCATCGTTTTTCGTCTCTTGATTCTCTGTCCATATTGCTTTTTAGTCCACTACCGGGTTCCGTTGCGCCCTGTCCCGTCTGCAAGCCGCAAGCCCGCTGAAGATCAAACAAAGAGGGGGTCAACCAGCAGCTGTCACCTCTGTTCGCTGCCCAGAAGTCGACAATAATCCATTTCGACCATGGAGTAAGGCTCCCTGTACTCGAACTGATTGAACAAATTTCATTGTCCTCCTATCTCTCTTGTGTGCACATCCAGAACTGCACTGCCTCTCAGACACAGCCAAACGCAAGCGCCTACGACACAGTCTGGCCCGTGACGAATTCAAGCACCCCGAGACACGCAGGAACCTTTGTCCTCAGCGGCATCCATTTAAGCCCCCAAGTGCGAAAGCCACCGGGACTTCTTTCACCACTGCCAGAGGTCAGCGCCTTGCATCTGGTCACCCTGGGGAGTAACGCCTACGGTCCGGCGAATGGTCCTTTCGAACAAAGGCATACTTGCATTGTTGATTGGTCCGTGATCCTCCCACCCGAATATGACACAGGTCATATCGTTTGCTCCTCGACCCATGGAAGCCGCACAGGTCCATCCGCATATGGACCTTAACAAAGCAGTTCACGAAACTGCCCCGCAAAGTGTCTTTGCGCCACGACGTTCCCCAAGTCCCTCGAGAAGTGGTTTAATTAGGAAGAGGGCCGCATCTTTGAATGCCTCGGATCCTAACAATCATGGCCTCTTCGACCAGCTGAGTATCAATACAGCTGTCGCCATGAAACCTGACGGCGCTCGAGACACCATATGCCTCTGTACCCCGACCCCCAAGATTCCTCGACCTCGTAATGGTGAGAACTGCAACCATCACCTGAAAGACATCGTCGCTTATTGCTGACAATTTACATAGCCTTCATTCTTTATAGACAGCATCACCAGTCACAGGTTACAGCCGATAACCCCAAGCTTTCCAATCCAGAGATTTCCAAAATTATTGGTGAGAAATGGAAACACGAGGTTGATGATGTAAAAGATACATGGAAGCGCTTGGCAGAAGAAGAAAAGCAGCGCCACCAGCACCAGTATCCCAACTATAGGTATCAGCCTAGGAGAGGTAGCAAAGCGCAAGGCAACTGGCCAGGAACACCTACGAGTGATGAGCAAGGTCGTTGTCCCAAGTGCAATGGACGGTCCATTGCTACTCCACGCACACCTTCTACTCCCATCGCAACCCCTCCATCTTCCAAGCCTGGACTGGGGTCTCAAACAGCGCCAACTTTGTCTCGTTTAGATACCACGACCCCGAGAAGAATGAGCATGGATCTTTCGCCAGTCGGCACCTTGCCGCCACCTCATCAACTCGCGCCAGTGCGGGCAATGGAAGACGGCGAGATCTCTCCAGGGATGAAGCGCCGCCGAGCAAATGGAGCTGGTAACTATCATGCTGTGGCTCGTAACCATGGGTCCTATGGCGAAGCACCGGCAGATCCGCTGCGTAACTCGCCAGAGGCCGTCCCGCATCATTCTCGGAGAGTTTATCCTCCCACTACGTTGCCTGAGTTGAGTGCCATACCTAGATCACATAGTGGGCCTATGCCTCCTCCACCGCGGCCACCAGGGTCGAGCGGATGGGGTGAACCAGACAATCGCGGACGGCGTCACAGTGGCTTTGACGAGTCTCTGCGCCTCCCGCCCCTACAGACGTCGTTGTCGCCGACCCATACCAGGACTTCTTCGTTAGATATCAGACCACCCATGTTACCCAGCCCAAATTTTGAGCTTCCGTCGCCCGACGACTCCAGGTCCGGCAGCCTGGAAGAGTCTGTTATGGCGATTCCTCTGAAGCGGAAACTTGACCACCTTTCACGAATTTCACGCCCATGTCCTGTCTCTGCAGTGGACCGCCAACCAGGTGTTTTCCGTGGAGCGTTCATCGCGGTAGAAGGACCAAATCATGAGATGCTCCAAGACATTAGTCATGCTGTTGAAAGAAGTGTCCTGGCTGGTAACAATGTATATCTCAGAACATGGGGTGGCGAAGCGGAAACCGCAGATAGTGCCAGGACAGATGAAAACTTCAAAAATCGTCAGAATGACGGGGAGCAGGACGATGAGAGTACCTTCCAGGCATACTTTCGACTGGTCATGTCCTGGCAAGAAAAGTCGAAGCAAATCTCCAAACATGTGACAAACGATGTTTACGCCAGTACACAGCAAACCCCCGGAAGTTCTGGTGCTGATGCACCAAGCAAGGAATTCCCTGTTGCCCTCGTCAAAGACGGCTTCAGCTTGACGCTGGCAGATAAGTTTGCCTGCAGCATACCGATTGCTGACTGGTTTTCGCCGCAAGATCACTGGCAGTGGATGGCCAGTCTCTGGAGAGGGGTGCCATCGCCTGACCTTATTGTATATGTGTCGCCGAGTAGCGAAGAAGAGATCAAGCAGCTCGGGGCGGTTGACTTGAGCAAACAGATGGGCTTAATGACAGTAAGAATTCCAGCGAGCAAGGGCCTCGATGAGGCAACCGAACGACGAATGGCATTTGAACTAAGTGAATGGATGCGAGAGGGAGCTTTCCGTGACGAGGTTCCCAAGAGCTGGCGGATAGAGTAGTCGATTTGCCGGATCGCAGCGTCTTCAGGCCGAGGACATGCCGGCGTTAATGTAGTCGGAAACAAATAGTTGTTTCTTTAGACAGTTTTAAATTGACGATTAATGAAACAGTTTCCGTGCATTTTCCATGTGAATGTTTGCAGGAAGCGGCTTCTTGCTTGCGATTAATATATCATCGCTGTCGACGGGACAATTGGAGACCATCTGTTGTAGAATTAATGGATGTCTCAGAGTTAGGTTGTAATTGGGCGGAGGTGAATGACGAGGGTGGGTGATTTTCTTGACATGGGTACCTTGACAGGGGCTGGCGTACGGAGTACTGTCGCCGCGTTTACTTCGGGAGACGCGTGCTAAACCACATTGTTTGAGCTTCCCTAACAAGTCCTAAGGAGGCGACAACCTCTAAACCATAAGACGAATATTCACCTTTGACGACCTCCATATAGCTTGCGACTACACCAGAATTGGAGCCGCAAGGCATCACGATGCTTATTATTCGATTCAGACATCAATAATGCCGGATTTCAAGCCTGGCCAGACTGTCCAGCTCAGCGATGGCCGCAAGGCTACCGTACGCTTTGCTGGGCAGACAACCTTTCAAGTTGGTGAATGGATAGGAGTCGAGCTCGATGAGAAGACAGGAAAAAATGATGGCAGCGTCCAAGGTCAACGATACTTCGATTGCCCAATGGGCTACGGCATGTTTGTAAAGCCGATGATGGCGACTATTGTTGCCCAACCTGCTTCAGCCAGACCAGGAGTCAAGAAAACGACGCGGCCGACCAGCTTCGCCCCAAGCAGCAATAGAGGCTCAGTTGGCAGTGATACTACCTTGACTAAGAGGAGGAGTTTAAATGCACCAAGTCCCAGCCCAGTGCCTAAGACGCGACCAGCTAGTATTACTAGGGTGAGGCCTTCTGCATTGAATGTGCCATGGCAGGAGAACTAATATTTTTTGTTATACCATAGTCACCAGCCAAGTCCCCGACAAAACCCCTCAGTGCCGCTTCAAGCGCCACTGCTTCTCGTACCGGAACACCGTCAAATGCGCGAGTACCATCTACTGGTCCGCGTACGCGAACATCAGTTCCGGGACAGCGCACCTCAATGGGCCCTCCAGCAGTACCTGCATCACGAACAGCGCGCCAGACATCAGTTTCATCTGTTGCTTCTCGATCAAGCGTTTCGCATACAAGAACAGCCAGTGGGAGAGTTCCAGCGCTGGGCAGCTTACGGAGATCAGATTCCAGCAGACGCCCATCAGCAGATTCACAAGCTGGACATGATGGCCCTTCAGCTGACAAAAACCCTGATACTGTGCCGAGTTCACCGGTTAAAAGCGAGGCTGAAATTTTGTCTCCCCAACCCAAGAGCCCTGTCGCTGGTCGAACGAACACTTTAGAGAGACTGGCGGCGGCAACAAACAAATCTACAACACCTGGAACTACCAGTGGCCCTACCACTGCCCCCGGATCCAGAGTGGTCTCCAGCTCGGCTGCAAGCCGAGAGATCGAAGATCTCAAGACAAAGCTAAAGATTCTAGAGAGGAAACGTATAGAAGATCGAGACAAGTTGAAGCAGCTAGATAAGGTGCAATCGGAACGAGACAAATACGAGAGCATAATCACGAAACTCCAGCAAAAATATCAGCCTCAGCAAGAAGAACTGAACGATTTACGAAAGCAGCTGAAAGAGGCCGAATCACGCTTCGAATCTGTCGAGGCCATGCAGGCTGACCATGAGACTACGTTGGAACTGGCCACCCTGGACAGAGAGATGGCAGAAGAGACCGCCGAAGTTCTCAAAGAGGAAGTTGATGCACTAAGGCAAAAAGCAGAGGAACTTCAGCTTGAGCTCGACATCCTGCGAGAAGAAAACACAGAAATTAGCAAGGGAATGAGCCCGGAGGAACGTGCCAGCACCGGGTGGCTGCAGATGGAGCGGACAAATGAACGCCTCCGCGAGGCGTTGTTGAGATTGAGAGACATCACGCAAGCTCAAGAGGAAGAACTGAAGGATCAGATCGCCAGTCTCGAAGAGGACGTCAAAGAGTTTGGCACGGTCAGGGAGGAACATACGACCGTAAAGGAAAAGCTCCAACAGTCTGAAGCTGCTGTCGAAGACCTGCGCCAACAACTTGACACGGCCATGGGCGCTGAAGACATGATTGAAGACCTCACAGAACGCAATATGAGCCTGTCTGAGCAAATGGAAGAGTTGAAGGCAGTCATTGAAGACCTTGAGAGCCTGAAAGAAATTAATGACGAGCTTGAAGTTAATCATGTTCAAAATGAAAAGGAGCTGCAAGAAGAGCTTGACTTCAGAGACAGCGTCATTGCAGAACAGGCAAGAAGAGCTGGGCAGCAGGATGAGACGCTGGAGGATATGGAATACACGCTGTCGCGATTCCGCGACTTGGTGACCAACCTGCAAACCGACTTGGATGATATGAGAGCTTCTCAGGCAGTGACCGAGGGTGAATCCGAAAAACTCAATGATCGTTCACGAGCCATGATGGACCTCAATATGAAGCTTCAGCTCTCTGCCGCGAAGGCCCAAGTTAAAACGATAGATTTGGAACTCAGAAGATTGGAAGCCCAGGAAGCAGAGCAACAACTGGAGATTGTCAAATTGTTCCTTCCCGATACCTACAAAGAAGAACAAGACTCTGTATTGGCCTTGCTCCGTTTCCGTCGCCTTGCCTTTAAGGCAAACCTCCTCAATGGATTCATCCGAGACCGCGTCAATGGACAAACTCACCCCGGCCACGAAGACGATGTCTATGCTGGCTGTGATGCTGTGGACAAGCTGGTCTGGGTCTCTTCTATGTGCGATCGGTTTGTTAACGATATGAACCACTGTACTATGGAGCAATTTGCCAAGTACCAGAATGCTCTGCTCGAATTGGAGCCAGTTGAGCGCGCCTTGAACGGTTGGATAGACGGACTGAGACGTGACGACCTCAAGGAGAAGAATTGTGCAGAGGAACTACAACGCACTGTTGCGCTCATGTCGCATCTCGCCGAAGTCCACCTCTCTGACGATGTACCCGGATTTGCGAACGAGACTTACATGAGATCGCTGGTGATCCAAAGCCAATTGGACTCAGCTGCCATTTCGTTCAATGCAACCCGATCATTGGTAGAGCGAGCCTTGGTAGACCGCACTGTGGCTTCGGAAGAGTCAGATGATGAGTTGACGCAGTTGTTCACCAAGACATTGGAGTCTGTTGTGACCCAAACAAGAAGTACCAAAGTTTCCGCAGGAAAAGTTGTCCGAGCAGTCGAAGAGCTCAAGACAAGGTCGCTCGCATTGCCAGTTGAAAGCAGAGGCTCGTTTGAGCATGTCGAAGCGGCAACCAGAGAACTTACTGCTTTGGCCCGAAAAATTGGTAATAGCTTGCACAGCCTCTTCACAAAAGATGAAGGGCGCGCAGAGCCTTTTACCCATGCTGATATCCAAAATGCAATCCACCAAGCTGTGCTTGAAGCAACATCTATCAGTGAGTCTGATATATTTGCTGTGTACCAGTCTAAGCTTCGTGCTGTGCTATCCGACATTGCCGAATTAGTAGCGACTACTGAGGATCTCGGCCACACCCAGGAATTCGATGTTAACCCAGCCCCATGGAAGCTTCGATCACAAGAACTCAAAGCTCTCAAGACAGTACCTGTTGACGCGGAAGAGGAGCTGCGTCGACTCAGGGAAGAGCATGGTGAAGCTCGACGAACGATTGCTCAGAGGGATGAACATCTCAGTACAGCTGTCCTCAAGATCGAAACTCTTGAGTCTAGGATGCGTGACGCGCAAACCAACATTGAGAAGATTGAGAATCTGCAGACACAGCTTGACAGTTCTGGTCAACAAGTCGGCAGTCTGAAGGAAGATATTGAGAAGCAAGACCGCGAATTGAAGACTCTGGAGCTGGAGCGTGATAAGTGGAAGAAGATTGCGAGTGACAGCCGGGCGTACGCGGACGGTGCCGATGCCGCTGGCATGAAGGCTGGACAAGAGCGAGCCGTCGCGACAGCCCGCGAGATGGATGCTCTGAAGCAGGATATTGAGAGCTTGCAGGCTGCTGTGCGATACCTGCGTGAGGACAACCGTCGCGCACGAATGACCGAGCAACAAAAATACAACTGGTTGGCAGAGCCGCTCAAGAAGCAGGCAAGTCGGCTGGAGCAGCGCAAGGCTCTCATTGTAGCCGAGGGCAAGGATCTTCTTGGTGAGCTTGTGAAAATGACATCGTCAGCTGGCGTATTCGACTTCGGAAGCGTGCCAAAGGATAGACTTGCCTGGCGACCAGCCAAGACAACTGCACAGTACCAGGCTGCAAAGCAGACGGAAGACTATGCTGCTTGGAAGTCGTGGCAAGACTCAGTTATCAAGAAGTCCGACACGTTGCGTCTAAGCAAAACCAATGGCCCTGATGTTGCCAAGCAAAGAGCAGGCCGAGCAGCAGCGCGGTTGCAAATTCGGCTGCCTGGTGGACCGGACGGAAAACCATTGGCGCCGGGAACAAGGCGCAATGAGGTTCAGATTGTTGGATCTCAAGAGTGGGAGGCTTTACAGAGCAATCGAGTAGTAGCCATGTAAGATGGATGTGTCTCTTTAGGACCAGATGGTTCATTCCCTTTGTCTAGCGTGTATTACCTGTCACATATTGAACAAGAAAGAGATAAAACAAGCCAGTAGATACCCACGAGGCGCTATGGTCGAGTACTTTTCATAAACATATATCACATAATATCTTGCGTTCCCTAACGAGTGTTATTACGTGTTGTTAATATGGGATTCATAGCAAACGCTTATGACACAAATGGTTATCTGTAAGATGTTTTCAAGTTTAATCTTTATCGGCGACTCCTCACGCTCTTCCTTTTTGCTTCTTATCCTTCTTCTTCTTGATTGCACCATCATCTGAGCCATTGCCACTACCGCCGCCAGCCTGTGCGGCCATCAAAGCCGACATGGGGTCACCACCACCCTGCATGCCCTTCATGAAATCCTGTAACAGATTATCCGACACACCACCGCCAGTCATGGCAGCGCTCATATACGGCAAGTACTCGTTCATCTTCCAGCCCCTTGGCACTGCAGGTTTAGGGAACGGTTTATCCTCCGGCGGGTGAATCTGACCGCCCATACGCACCCTCAGGCCAGCGCTATTCTCCGTCGTCGGGTTATCGCGCAGATGCTGCGCCACGAGAAGGTACAGATGATGCTTGTTTGTGATTGTGGCGTTGCCACCGACAGCCTTGGACTGCTTGAGGGCGACCTTGACTCGGCCTGGGTTGGACCAGTCCTTGGGGTGAGTCTTTTCGGGCTCAAGGACGGTTTGGAGACGTAGACGAGAGCAGGCATTTGCGATTTCGCGAGCAAGAGGGTTCTTGACGGCGAGGGAGGAGCCGACTCGACGGCCTTCGGCGCGGGAGCGAGATGCGTCAAAGTATACGGGGTACAGACATTGGAAGTTGGCGTACATGGAGCGGTCGTCGACTGTGGGGTTTTGAGGTAGCGATTGAGCTGGTGCTTGCTGTGTAGGCGGAGGGCGAGGAGGTTGAGAGGACGAGGTTGGTGGTGGTGTGGACTTGGGCTCTACTCGACGCATAATGTCCTTGTCGTCAAAGTCATCGAGGTCAACCTCTTCAGGGTCAGAGGCAATGTCTGGGTCGCTGTCTGAGACCTCTTCTATGCGTGGGTGCGACATGATGGGCTGGATATTTGGTCGAGGGAGGAAGGGGGACTAGGTCTGAGTGGGTTGATGGATTTGAGGTTAGACGATGATGTGGGCGATTTTTCGACGCTCGTCTGGTGGTGGGGGTGGGGCATTTCTGCCACAAGCGCTGGGTGGTGTGCGTTTGTTCAGATTTGGGACTCAGCCGTCTGGCATCAGATACCAAGAGACGAAAACGCGGCTTTGCGGACTGTAACCTCTCAATATTTGCATTTGCATTATCAAATTATAGGATATATATATATATTAAATATCGGGTCATTCTGTGTAGCAACTCCAGACCAGTCATATAATACAACAAGCAATACAGTGTCAGCGACACAAGTCCCAATCAGTGTGCAGATGTCCTGTCTCGTTCAAAAGCGGACAAAAGCATTCTTTGGACAGATATACGTGATAATAAAATATAGATCGGATAAACCGAGATCGTCGCCTCTTGGCAACTAATAAGCATAATAAATATAGTTTAGTGGTTCTTGCCGTTCTTGCTGCTGAACTTGGTGCCAGGAGGATGCTGGTCCTCACTGAAGCGGCAGAAGGGATGGGTGCACATGTTGTCCTTGATACTTGGGCACTGGAGACCTGTTAGCAGCTAATAATAACTCATGGCATCGACGGGAATTAACTTACGTGATGACCGTAAATACAGTCGGTCTTTTCACAATATTGACCCAGAGTGCAGGGATTCTGTCGTGCTAGAACGGCAATAGCGCTCAGTTCGTCTTCAGTCGGCTTGTAGCTATGGACAAAGAAGCAGTTGTCGCCCTTCGCACAAGGACCGCGCAGGAAATGGTTGTTGCAGAGTTTGTCAGACTCTTTACGCTTCTTGACCGTTTCATACACCTGAACGTTGACAGTAATTGGCTCGTCAAGACCGCGCTCACCAGGATTCCAATCGGGCTGCTCAGGAGGGATTTTCTGGTACTGTGCTGGCTCCTTTTGCAATTCTTTCAGCTGTTGCTGCTGGTGGACCTGTTGTGCCTTCTGACCGCGAGGCGCTTGCTTGGGGAACGAGAGTGGAATTGTAATCTGAGGAGGAGGGGTTCCTCCAGATGTAACATTGGCCCATGTACCCGATGCTGCATTACCGGCCGAACTAGACGAGATGCTAGCGGCAGGGCTAGAAGTCCGGGCGACAGTTGAAGGCGGAGTAGGCATGGCTGCAGGAGTAGCAACAGGAGCAGGAGCAGGAGCAGGAGCAGGAGCAGGTACTGGCGCAGCCGCCGCAGGAGCAGCCTTGGGAGAAAGCTCTACCAGCTTTTCCTTTCGAAACAGGTCATTATCTAGCTGCACAGTGCTAACTCCCGTTGCCACCAACTCTTGAACAGTGGTAACTCCTTCTAGGATTGTTATTCTCTGGCGAGTAGCATCGTCGCGCATCATTTCGTCGAGGAAAGGAGCGTAGCCTGCGTCATGACCTACACCGAGCACGATATGTTTGCAGTTGACATTCTTCAAGTGCCATCGAGTAGTTTCTACATCACTTTGGTTAGTTTGACTGACTTTTTTTTTCCATGGCAGATCCAAACGGGCCCAACTGTAGATTTTGGCCGAGAAGCTCCAAAGACGACAACTGTAGCACCGGTGCAACCTTACCTCTAATTTTGGAATCAGCTCGCTCCTTGCCACGGCCAACATCGACAAAGTCAAAAGATGCTTTAGCCTGAGTGAATCCTAGAGTAAACTGCTTCAAATCTGTGACATTGTCGACATAGCCATTCTTATGCAGCACTCTGGAAAGCCCGTCAACATTGGCATACACCTTTGCGACCACTTCAATATCTTCGTCAATGCCACTGCACTGTTCGGTAATTGCGGTTCGTAAGGCGTATGCGGCTCTCTTCCCCCCTTCGAGGCCTTGCTTAATCCAACGTTCTTGAAACTGCAAACGAGTTAGCCTGAATACACGCCACGAAAATGTGATGCTTGTCTATTGGGTTCGCGCGTACAATGGTGCCATCTCCATCGACCAAGACTAAAACATATGGGTTTCGGTTCTGCAAAGCGTCGTTATCAGCGTTTGTCGCAAAGTGAGTTTGGTGGCGCAAAGGGAGAGAAGAGTGCTCGATCTCCATTGTTGGCCGTAGGCGTAGCGGGCGGGCTACCTTTAATGACTCGTTCTCCTTCTTGACATATTCAGCGTGGGAATCGATCTTTTGCAAGCGCTGCTGCAATTCTCTTCGAGACGATGTGGCGTCGAGCAGGTCTAATCGGCAGTTCTGAATTTCGTCCTTGAGTCGCTCGTTGTCCTGTCGTAAAGAGGTCTCGATTGCTTGGCAGTATAAAAGGACATCCTGGAGAAGTGGCATGTGTTAGCGATTGACTTTAGTCTATTTGTTTTTGAAGCATGACTTTCGGGTTGAATCGGCGGCAGGTGTAAAAATCAAAGGAACGGATTCGTTGCGCGAGGAGGTGAGAACGTGAGAAACAAACCTTGACTAATTCATCTGTGGTGTCTCGATGACTCTGCAGGTCTTGGAATCGTTGGACAAACCCCATGAGTTGCTGCTCATGGCCAGCAGCAGCCTTGTTCGCCATTTCGGTGATATAATAAAGTGAGAAAAAGATGCCCCCTCGTTGTTGCAATTTACCAGAATTAGGCAAGCGGAGAGGGAGGCCAAAAAAAAAATTGTAGTTCGGTAAGTGTGTTGGGTTACGAGAAATAAATAAACCCAATCGTAGGACTCTACAGATCGGAGGGCGGTTAAAAAAAAAGAATGGAAGTAAGTGAGTGAGAAGAGGAAAAAGAGGATGTGGAAGGTAGAAGAAAGTTGGCAAAGGGCAGACAGAATTAAGGTTTCAGAAATCGCCTGTATGGTGTGCCCCAGTCAGATAGTATTCACTTTGACCTGACCTTGTGTCAATGGCTTTTTTTCGCTTTTGTGTCGTTGTTTGATGTTAAATAAGCGAATAAAACATTGAAGGAAAGAAAATAACTCGTAGAATTTGAAATAAAAAAAGAGGATTGGAAAATTGGAAACGGTAAATGACTCTTTTGTGTTGGAGCCCAAGTTGGGCTTTTGTCGACTTTTTCTTTGCTCGCTGCTTTCAGTGCAGTGCAAGATTTTGCGCCGTATCGTTGTGGTTCAAAATAGGGCAACTCAGGTTCACCGTCATTTTCTGAATTTGTAGTATTAATTATTTCTTGTGTTTCTTTTGCGTATTTTTTTTTCTATTCACTTTTTATCCCCTGACCACGTCGTTGCATGCTCTTTCACCGCAAACAGGTACCGCATCGTACATTCTGGCACAGTAAATCGATAGCTGGGGTTCCAGTTTACCTTGTCCCCCCCCTGTCGTGCCCAGCAAGCCCAGTAAACCGTGTGTCTTGTGCTGCGTTTGGGTTCTTTTTCGGGGGGCCCACTGGATGGAAGAGCCTCACCCCCTGTTCACTTCTTCAGTGCGTCTCGACATAGATTGGCCAGGGTGGCCTCCACTCCTCCCTGACTTAGCGCCTAGCAGGTTCCCCACACGCGCTAACGGCAGAGAGCTATTCACCAACTAAACTGCCTTTTGGTCACCTAATTGCTGCTACGCGCCCGCTATTGATGCGACGCTGTGTTGGCTGAAAACAGCCCTTTGCCCATCGTCAGTCTCACTGTGACACGATCCATTACTGCTATTGTCAGCGAAGCGGTATGCCGCCGCCACGAATTACTGTCATTCACTACTTTGTACATACAGTACCTAGTTGCCACCATTATCACTTGTCACTACTGTACCACCTTATCTGTGAATGTAGCTAGAGTAATCCTCCATCAGGCATGAAGCTCCTGTTTCTTGCTACTGACGCCGCAACTCCCAAAGACGCCTCTTAAAAAGGTAGGTACAGTGCCTTGTTATTATATAGAAAGGAATAGTGTAACATGATTCTTGTTACTGGTACTGGCACAAGTGAATGCTTTAATTTTTTATTATTATGGTTAATCAGGCTCCCACTGAGTTGTGTGGTTCACCACCAAGTAGCGTCGTAGGTAGGAAGGGCAAAGTAGCGGCGATCAATGTCTAATTTGACCTAATCTTAATTCCATCGTCACAATTCATTTTCATTACTCCAAACGCTGCAGATCTCGGTCAGACCTCAGCTGCCACCCAATTTCCCTTGCCATGTGTCAGCTAGCACCAACTCAACCACTCACTACTGCCAATACCACCGCAAGTTCCTGTATTCAATACAAGCGAGACTACTTTGTTCAAGCCTGTCACATCCCATCACACCACTTGCTTCACATGAAAGAAAAAGCCAGCCACCGTTTAGCGCCCCTTTATGCAATCATCCTATCCATTCTATTCAAAGTGACAATTCAAGATGCCACCTGCCAAATCCAGGGCGCCATATTATAATACTTTCGCTTTGCTGTCATAGCCGTTTCCTCAACAGCTTGACGTTACATTAATAACAACGTTCATTTATATCATACCACATAACACCACCCCTTTATATTCAGCCAAGAACCCCTGGCTGGTACTGATTCAAAAATTGCCAAAACGAGTTGTCGCTGCCAAAGTCGCCCCCAAATTGCAATGATGCTAGTGCGTCGTCTCCTTGCATCAACGGTCCGTCCTCCCCCGGCTGCTTGACCATTAGATCGTTGAACACGAGATCTACTGTTGGGTACATTGGCGCCAAGCTTGCAAGATTGTCTGGCGATGGCACTGACCAGTCCAACGCCCACTGCCCTGTTGCTCCCGGCGTCGACGATGTAGCTGAGCTATTCATACCTACTGGCGGTGGGGCTGCCATGCTTGACTCTCCCGCAATGCTGTTGCGTGAACTGGCGGGCGTGGATGCTGATAGGGATCGTTCGTCTGCGAGCGATGGTTCGCGAGTCGCTGTCCCGCTCGAGCTGGACTGTCGACCGACGGCCCTGTTGAATCTGGATTGGATGGCTGCCAGCACGCTCTGCGCCGAACGGGCGAGAATGTTTCGTTTTTTCATGGCATCAAACCTTTCAATGGTCCAATAAAAGTGCTGAACTGCGTGATCACGTAATTCGGGGTGTTCGTGTGGAAATAGGATGTAAATGGACGCAATCATCACCATGGCATCGAAACTGCCAAAGAACAAATTGAAGCTGTTATGAAGAAGAGTTCATTAGCTGCATGGGGCCAGATGTGATCAAGTTAGTTCAATAAGGTGCACTTACTTTCTCCACGACGCCGGATCGAGCCCTTGAAAGCTGCGCTTTTGAATGTCCAGCATGTTAATACTGGCTTTGAGTGCTGCTGTTCGACTTTGCTTTCGGTGAAACATGTATCGGCGATGTAGGGCGACCTGGCTAAAATAATGCAGCTGCTTAAAATAGAGTCTTGAAAATTCCAACCAGTGCATGCCAGGGTAATTGTCCCACCGCGTGTCTGGGTTTTCCAATCTGAAGACTGCTGGTTTAGAATCCTCAAGATCCAATATCTTCTGATGCAGCTTGTCCACTTTACTGTAGTCTTTCGGGTGGCAGCCGTCTCGTTGCAAGTCTAGCATATCGTACAACGGCCCAGCTAGCTGAAACATCCACAGTATTCTGGTCACGAGCGTAGGCGGATCTCGTTCCTCATTTCGAGCGGCCACTGGCGTTTTCGACGGTTCAACTGGTAGTGGTGCATCTACAGGCAGAGTTGGCTGGCCCTGGCGCCAAACAATACTACCCGGGCGGCCCAGAAACACTGACATGTTGATATCCCTAAGCGACGGCATGTTAGTATGATCTCGCTTAATCAACCCTCGCGGTTATCAATCTTACCATGCCATCAGAACCATATACATCTTGCGCCGTCTTTGGATAAGCCATTGGTTTTCCAGCGCACTCTCTACAGTGCCATCCCTTGGCTTCGGATCCATGCTGTCGAGATGTAGCCCGAGCTCTTGAGCGTCTCGAATTGCGACTGAGATAGCGTGCCACTGTTTCTGTCAGTAGAGAATCCTATAAGGGCTGGTTCTCAGGGAACACTTACACATTCGGTGACATTGGCTGTGTACTTAAGAAACTGAGCCCTCAAAAACTGCGCCTGTAGCGTCGCTATCGATAGGTGTTTCTTGCCAAAGAGGTTCAGAATACTCGAGCCGGAATTGCTGTAGTCTATTGCCAAATCTTCAAAAGTCATACCGCCAGCGTATTTTAGAGCCTCGAACACCGGATCCTCCTCTGTCGACACTAATAACAAAGCAACGGCTAAGATCTGAAAAAGCACTGCTGGAAAAGCTCTGAATTCTGGGCTGAGAGTGTGCGGTCCTCCGTCTGGTGATGATAGCGCAGTAAAGGGAAGTCGATTCCATTCGTCGAGTTGGGCAAAGAAGATGTCTTTATCAATGAAGAAATACTGCCAATTGACATCCGCGAAAAACATGTCAACCAGCTGATCAATATACATCTTTGACGGGAGTTGTCGAACCAAACTCTTGTACTTTTCGCGCATGCTGGCACTGTCCTGGGACGGCGACGCTGGTAGAGGTGAACCCTTGTTTGCCCCCTTCTGGCCATCGTTTTCCAATGGGGCGGTTTCAATACACTCAAGCAACTGCATTGTTGAAGACCCCGTTTGTGAGTATCCCAGAGCAGCGGCCATGGATGCCATGGACGGATCGGACCTTGACGGTGGTGTCTCTGCTGCCCGGCATCCACTGGGCTCTAGTTGCGTCGTGGAGCCATAGTCAGACGCTGATAAGGATTTCGAGCTCCTTCTTTGCGCCGTGGGAGCGCCGGCTTCATACGAGCAGCTCTGCTCCTTATTCCTAGCTACGCAGTTCCCGCATGGCAACTGTCTGTCGCACTGTAGGTGTTCAGTTAGCACAGATACACCAGACACAGCTGCTGCAGAGGTCTGTAGCAACTCACCTTTTGCTTCCTTCTATGGCACTCAAAACAAGAAATCACAACTCTTCTCCTCTTTCTTGGTGGCGGCCGTGTATCTAGAGGAGGAGATTGATCATGGTGCATGATATGACTCATTTCTACTGGCTGTAGCTCTGCACCTGCACCTGCAGAGACGGAGCCGGTGTCGGTATGGTTGCGTGAACGCGTTTACAGGCAGCTTGGGCGCATTGACTGCTGCGCGGACGTCTTTTCAAATATGTAGCGCTGTTGAGACGTCTTGGTGCGTGGCCATTCAACAATAGTTGACACGACTCGTAAGTTCCTTGTCTTTTGCGAGAGTGTTGTGCAGAAGATGAAAGACGTTTGCTGTTGATTTGGTGACGAATTTTGGATTTATCAGCGGCGGCGTCTGATCATCAGCCCTCTTTGGTGCTGGGTGGACTTTTGACGCCGTTAAGTCCGGCCCAGCATTACAGGTGGGGCCGTCCTCAGAGCCAAGCCTTATACCTGAACCTACCTCGTGCACTTTCGTTCAACAGCACAACTTTGTCCTGGCCTTGTTTGATGCAATCCGCTTGCTGCTTTGAAGCCTCAGGTTCACCGTTTCTCCAATTGCCCACCCCTTTGCAGGAGACTATTGCGCCTCCTGTTTCCCCATATGTTCTGCGACAACGGCTAAGTGAATCGCTTCCCGTTGGAAGGAGCAGAACAACTCATCTCACATATGCGAAACGCTGCAAGAGCTGAAAAGCGTATGTATGAAATGGTAAACACTCATACTATGATAACTAATAATAGATAATAGATAATAGAAAATAGAAAATAGAAAATAGAAAATAGAAAATAGAAAATAATAATAATAATAATAATAATAATAATAATAATAATAATAATAATAATAATAATAATAATAATAATAATAATAATAATAATAATAATAATCCGAAAAGGGTATATAGCTGGCATCACTCTGCCGCAGCCCTTCAACCACCTTACATACAGGATACTGTTTTTCCAAACAAGAAACCGTAAACAAAAATCTACTGATGGTATATGATAAGAATTTCTGTATAGAAGAATGAGAATAGATTGTCCATAGGAAATTGCCACTCTTGTTGGCGACCGGCAAAAGACGACCTTCAACTCGGCGATTGCACAAGTAAAAGGCGAAGAGAAGGCTGAAGTTGAACGCGAAAGCGAGGGCGAAGGCGAATAGCGTGGGCGAGCGCAGTGTGATAAGCAACCGCGAAGCAGAACAATACGGCAATAGAAATGAGGCGGCAAAGCAAAAACAAAAATGAATGCGTGAAATCATATGCAATATTTCCCAATTTTCCAAGAATTTCTCATGTCTTCATCATTCCATTAGCTTAGCGCACTCTCTCTGTATACGCCTTCCAAGCCGCCGACCTGTAACGCTCAGCCTCCTCCACTGGGTCGTTCGCTTTGAGAATACCGCGGCCAACAATGGCAATATCTGCTCCATTGACGCCAATGATCTTTTGCGGTGTGTTGTATTGTTGACCCTTGCCGTCGCCCTTGAGAACACCATTCTTGCCCTCGTCTTCGGGAGGTAGCTGGCAACCTGGAGTCATATGAATAAATGCATCGTCTGGTTCTGCGTTAAGAGCTTCTTGTGACACGAAACCCATTACGAATTGCTTATTTTCGCGAGCTGCCTCAACGCATGCTTGTGTGTATTCACTGTTCATAAAGTTGCCCTGGCTAGACATTTGAGCGAGGATGAGCAAGCCCCTCTCGAGAGGAGCTTCTTCTATACCGGGGAACAAGATTTCGTCGCCTTCGCTTATGCTCTTGCTCATGCGTGGTGATAGCGCGGACTCGTATCTTTGCGTGACAGTGGTGACCGAGACAATACTTCCCTTGCGACCATCCTCACCTCGTCTTACAGGCGGTCTCTCAGGCTCCTCGTCTTCGTCTTCTGTGTCCTCAAATTGGCCGAGGGTAGGTGTTCCGACCGTAACGGAAGTCCTGACTTCGCAAGGATATCTTTCCAACCAGCGAGCAGCAGCGTTGGCGAGGGATGTGACGGAGGCTTTACCGGGGACCATGTTGACATTGACAATGTGAGCCCAGTCGATGATCCTGGCTGACCCGCTCACATACTGCAGCTCCACTGTGTTACCGATATCTCCAAATTTTCGATCCTCAAAAATGAGAAAACCGTGCCGTCTGGCCAAGGACGCCAACCTGGCGCCAGTACCAGTCTCAGGGTGAAAATCCCAACCGCTGACCATGTCATAGTGAGTCTTGAGCACAACAATGGATGGACCAATCTTGTCGGCAAAGTAGAGCAGCTCTCGCGCAGTAGCTACATCGGCGCTCAGACACAGATTGGACGCCTTGAGATCCATGAGCTTAAAGAGGTAATGGGTGAGAGGATGGGTAGCATTCTCCGCCCTAGAGGCGTATGTCGCCTTGAGGGTAGGATGAGCCGCCATTTGTGGCAGATGTTATGTGCTGAACGCTGTAGAGAGAAAGGATTTTTTTTTCTGCAATTGGCGAGTTGAACTGCGGAGTGGGAAAAAAAAAGAGGGCGGTTGAGATTGGTGAGGAGTTTAAAAAAACAGACTAAGAAAAAGCGTATGGGCTGTTGAGTTGATAAGCTTTGTCAGAACCCAGGCAAGCAAGCAGGTATAGCAGACCAAAAAGAAGGTTTCAGGTAGTTTGGCTCGACAATGCTTAAGGAATTGTTAGAACTAGGCGAAGGAAAAAAGGCTGGGGGAGATAATTTGAGGTTTTAAGACGTTTTGTCGAGTCTTCCACTTTTGTCGTCCAAATCCACAGAATTTAGACAGAGCAGGGGTAGGTGGCCAGGGTAGCCCTCAGTGCCGGATCGCTTCCGCCTAGGATCCAGGACACAAATGCAGGACCTGTGTTGTGCACCGCAGTGAAGAGCCAGTTTTGTCGCTGAGTTGCTGCGCTGTAAAGTACCAGACACACCTCGCCAGGGCTAAGGACCGAAAAAATTGTCGATGTGTGGAAATTGAGGCAAAGATCAACAGTCGGGCCCTGCTTTGCCGCGCTAGGATTGAGAGTATGGCCGATTAGGCGACAAAGGGATAATAGTCGAAACAAGATGAATTTAACCAGAAAAATTGAAGGATTGTTCGAGATTCATGCGACAGGGCGGGAAAAGCCGAGATGAATCGGCAAGTGCAAACAAAATAATAATGGCTGGCGGGACAAGTGAAAGTTGGGAAAGGAAAGGCGGCAGTGATGATAAAGATGATAAAATGAGAAAAGAGAAGACGTGGACGACCCAACAGCTGACAGTTGCTGAAGCCGAGTACTGTCCAGTATGGGGTGTATGGCTGTAGCACTGGGCGCGTCTGATGCAGCTGTCTACGCCGGGCTGTTTCGTTGTTTCTTTTTTCCTTGTATCGCAGTTTGACTTTTGGTGCAGTGTATTGAGTCTGTGCCAAGTTGGTACATTTGATAATTAGTTGTCTTGTCGTGTGCATGCGCAAGACACACATCAAGTCACAAAAGGTCTCTCGCGGGGGCAACTGTTCGGTGAGGGAATGTGACTGATGGCGTTCGATGGCGATTGGTATCTTGGAATTGCGGGCGTGGACTCTGTGGCCTGTTCGGTTTTTTTTTTTCGGCGCCTGGCTGGTCTCGGCCCCTCCTTTGTGGTTGCGATCCACCAAGAGCAAGCAAGTCCTCGCCGACTCGTTACAACGTGTGTGTGCTTTGTTCAGTGGCGGGGAATCGACATGTATTGAAACAGTGCTGGAGATTTTTCGACCCAGTATACTGTACTGACTTGCCTGTTATACCAATCTTCATGAGGAGAGAAAGAAAACCAAAGAGAAAACTGCGGCACAAAGGAGACAACCAGCAAAACCAAGGACGGCAACATGGCGGTACTCAGGAGTACAACGCTATGGTGGTCAGGGTATAGGTACCTTACCCACTCTAAAAATGTAGTGCTCTGGCCCACCAAAATTTGCAAGGAATAGCCACTGACAGCCCATTGTAGACGGAGTCCCGAGAGAGGCCTGCCCACTGTGGTTGCAGTGGGGGAGCCAGGGCGGGGAAAGGATCCAGAACAAAGCCAACTGCTGGCGACCATACAGGCCGTGCCTCCAGCAGACGCACAGCGTAGAACAGTAGGTAAACCTGCCATTATTGTGCTTCACTCTTGTCAATAGGCGACATCTCCCTGTTCTCGGCCACTCAAGAGAATCAAATCGTGCCAATCATATGTTACCCAGCACACTTTGGGGTATGAACCTTCCTAGCTCATCGATTATCACTGGAGCCTTGTCCTGATCAACACAGGTAAAGGCACATCTATCTTTGAAAAAAAAAAAACAGTGCCAAATCTTCACCTCCGTACCTCACTAACAGCACCTAAAAGGTATAACTCGCACAACCTTCGCCGTCCAACCCGCCCCTCCTCTAAATAGACAACTGCACCCAAAATAAAGTCTCCATCGAATTCGCGCATGACCGACACTACACACAATGCAGTTTGATCGTTCTCATACCTGGTAGGCTAATTGTACATGATGCAGAGCAACTCAAGATGCCAGCGCAACCGGGGCTGCGAACCAAGTTGGGCAACAGGCCCTACCTCTGATTGATGGGACATAACGCCACTTGCTGCACAATCCTGTCAATGCCTGCCCACTGTTCTCCGCCCATTCGACAGCCTTTGTCTGTCGTCGACATGATCGACATAACCCTACCGGTCGAGGTGCATTAGACCTTTCTTGCTCTGTACTTCTTCTGCACAGTGGGAACTGGGACAGAATGGGACATAGCTTGTTTTCTCTCGCCTACATCGCTTGTAACTGGCTCTTTAAGGAATCCCTGCTGTCCTGATGCAATTGCTTCCAAGAGAGAAGAGTGGCCCAGTGCCGTTCCTGGATCTCGAGAGTGCGCATGCTGAAGTCCAATACCAGGTCTTGGTACTAGCTGAAGCCCCGTTCACTTCGCTAATATACAGATATGAACCAAACTTCAGCATGCCAGTTGTTTCTTCGACAGCACGGGAAGGGCTGCGCTGTAGCGAGTTTGCAAACTTGGCCATTGATTCAATGTCGGTGTAGTTCCGGCGCTACTTTGACAGGATCGCGGAGAACCCAGACATCTCTGCAATACCTTCCACATTTTGAATAGGGACTGTTGACCTGCATTCCTGTATTCTCCGTAGCTGCATCTGCTGGCTTTCGGCGGTGCCGGCAGACCCCGGCGGTCCCAGGTGGACAGTAATACCGCTACGCATACGGAGTACTATCGCACACAATTGCAGCTACCCACTCACACCTGTATTGGACAATGAGTGCGGGACTATCTACAGTAGACAGGCTGCCAGTCTCTATCCATGTCATTAATATTAGTCTGGCGGCTCTCTGACTACCATGTACTGTTTGTTGTTACAACGGAAGCCACCCATCGAAGTCGAGGTTGCGTCAGTTTCGGATCGCGGCATTAATGATGAACAAGGGCCCTCTGAAACTGAAAGTAGAAAAGCCCGTCCGTCCTTGAAGCCAGTTTTGTCCCACCCCCAAAATCCGTCACCACCTCGGCACGGCGTGGTATTCTGAGCAAATGGCTTTCATTAGTACTAGTATACGTCTTCGAGAATGCTATGTTCGCATCAGGCAGCAGCAGGTTGGGTTTGAAAAGCCCCATAATGGGCCGAAGTGTTCCAAGTATAACAACCCACCTATGTCGGTAATCTTGCACCCGCGGTCCCAGCTTGTGCTGGCAGGTGGTAGCCCGCTGAGGCTGGCGCTTCGGGCAGCCCGACCAGATATAGCTGCTTGAAAATCATTGAAGCTCCAAGGCCACTGGTTCGTGGGAACAATGAGGCATAATCAATCCAGAAGCCTCCTCCGTGGGTTATACATGCTTGGCTTGTGATAGACATCGGCAGTTGCATATTAAGCGAAGACGTTTTCGGCTTCCTTGAATGATATAAAGCCCTGCGCCCAATGCTAACTGCAACACAGGCCAATGCTTACCTGTGCCTATATCTGCACCGTAGTATTGTTCGTTGGAACCTGAGTGGGTTGAATGATGCGACACAGAAGCCATTCTCTGCATAGTTTTTTTTCTTCCTTTTCTTGACCTTCTTGGTCTTTTGGCACGGGTCATTCGCTTTGTACTTGTACATTAGGCCTGCCGGCTGGATTAGAAAGTCGGCAGGTCGGAAAAACGAAGATAGCGGAATTGATTGGACGAATGAGTCCACAGTTCTGGATGTTACAATACATGCAGATCACTGAGTGGGTGAGTAGAGATAGCGACGAAACTTCTTGAAGGACAGTGTACTTGATAGTACTGTAGATGCTGCCATTTTCTTGCGAATGGCAGTGCGAATCGCTAACGATTCTTTGGATCCCCTGCATCGTATGGTGTGATGTACTCTTATTCGTACTTAATCTCTACACTGACTAAACATGGCTGGCACCATTTCGTTAACTCCAATTTAATGAGTGATGGGACGTAATTGCAGATTTTGTACATGTTCTCTTTCGTCCTGGATGCGAGTATTTGTTTTTGGACATCGAGAATTCATGTCAGTAAAACGTTTACTAGAGAGTTGCGCTCTGCCTTTTTTGTTTAAAAAAAAGAAAAAAGGTATTTGGCTGTATCAAATCTTTGACTGGACATGTACTCTAGAGCACCACCTCATAATTCAGACAGTATCGAGCTTGAGCTTTGAGCCAGTTGCAAACCCCTCTCAAGCTTCCAGTGAGAAATGGGTGACGATCAAAATAGGGGTACCGATTACAGGACCTGCTCTGACCAAAACGCGGGGATCCAGGTGTTCTGCCTCGGGCCCCATAATTCCATTTCTCTCCTCACCAGCGTTGCCAAAAGCACAGTGACGACAGAATTCCAGGGGCCAACATTCACAGGGAACCACTGGCAAGGACGGAAAAAAAAAAAGGTTGGCAGAGACAGCTTGGTTCATCCCTCCACCTTTTACAATTCAACATCCACCCCTTTCTTCATCAATTTGTAACCTTTTTTCTTCGTTTCCCTTCATTTTCGCTCCTTGTACCCATCTTATCACCCCCCAAATCTTTTAATTATTTAACATCGGCCTCTTTTCTTTGCTTTCTACAGCCGAGCCAACCGACAATTTTTCGTCCCGGTCGACGAAGAACCTCTGTGTCAAACCTGACGTGCATCGATTAACGAAGCGCATTGACGAAACAAAGCTCTTCGCTGTCGAAACTCGGCACGACAGTGAGCGCAATATCTTCACGAAATAGCCTACACGAACAAAAAAAACACGTATTGTTTTCCATACTCGTCTTCAGCCAACCACCATGCCCTCCCGCTCGACCCGAAGACGATCTTCGCGAGTTCGCGACGCGAGCTCTTCCTCAGAAGGATCCAAGGGTCCTAAACCCAGCAGCAATGGCTCTGCGAAGGTCAATGGCAATGGGACAGCACACACGGCACAGGCTGTGACGGACAACGAACCACACGAGAACATTTTTTTGTTCTGGCCTAACATTATTGGTATGTCGACACCAAGTGGCGCAATAGGCTTGGCGCCCAAGCTAATCTGACTCTGTCCATAGGATACTGCCGCATTGTTCTCGCTTTCGCTTCACTTTACTACATGCCATTGCACCCTCGAACCTGCTCGTTTCTCTACAGCGTTTCATGCCTGCTCGACGCCCTCGATGGATATGCCGCTCGTGCGTTCCAACAGTCTACACGCTTCGGAGCCGTGCTTGACATGGTCACCGATCGATGCACGACATCATGTCTCCTCGTCTTTTTGTCTTCAGCTTTCCCGCGCTGGGCAATTATTTTCCAAGGACTGATTGCGCTTGACTTTTCCAGTCACTACATGCACATGTATGCTACTCTCGTGGTCGGAGGAACCTCCTCTAGCCACAAGAACATTGACAAGACCAAGAGTTGGATTTTAAACCTCTACTACACCAACAAAGTAAGCTTACTTACTGTATGTATCATTGATATAGAGAGTGTTACTGACATGCTCATTCGCAGACCGTGCTGTTTGTCGCCTGCGCGCTCAACGAATTGTTCTTCATCGCCCTGTACTTGCTGTCCTTCTCTTCCCCCCTACTCTCGCCACACCTCATTAAGAGTGTCGAGGAGAGTAGCGGTGGCCACGTCCAGCCAGGTGTCCCAATGAACACGTCCTTGTTGAAGCAGCTTTTCCCCGATCCCTTCAGCGCCGCCGCCCTCGAGCTCGCCCGTGCCAACAAGATGGACTCCACCTTCCCCTGGATCTTGGCTGGCATAAGTGCCCCTATCATGCTTTTCAAGCAAGCGACGAATATCATTCAGCTCGTGAAGGCCAGCAAATGGCTGGCCGAGGTGGATGTTGAGTCTCGTAGAGCACAAGGTCTTCCCAAGAAGGCCAATGCTAAAGCCAAGAGCTCATAACATGGCAACATATGGAAATATGTCCCTATGTTTCTTGGCATATGTATCATCTACCACTTAGCCAACTTGCGGCAGGCAATGTGCTCCATACGGGTAGCTGAACGACTTTGATTTACTATACGAAAATACGCCACACTTGGGTCGTTATCAACCCAACGGTTCGAGCCGAGCGATGTGAGTTACAGAGGCTATATGGGCAAAAAATTTATAGCATTTATGATCGTCATTTCGAGTGGAGCTGCATGCTTGAAGGCATGATGGGCCACGACGAGCTTTCTACTAAGATATTGTAATTGTGTGGAGCAGTCTGCTTGCCAGAATCAAGTTGTATTTTGAGTTTCGCAAAAGAATGTTCGAGGTTCCAAAAACCTTCTGAAACTATTTCATTGTACACCTTTTTCCACCTTCTCTTTATTCGTTTCTTTTTTCTCTGGTTTTATCTTCACTGTTTGCAAGGTAATGGTCGAGTGTTGAACGGGATGCGACAAGAGGATACAAGCAGACTAGATACACTCGCTGGGTCAATAATGGAGCCATTTCATTTTTAATGCTAATTCAAATGCGACTATAAATTTGATCGACAATTCTTTTAATCAACTTCGTAGTATTTGTCCTTGTCCAGCTCAACGGGTAATGTAACCGCAGAGCCTAGTGTCAACTCTTATTTATCAACTCCACCGCTGCTGACTGGCTGTCTCATGAACCTACTGGCTCCTCTAGTCTTCTTGCAATTTTGTTCCTTGGACAACACCGCTCTTTGAGAAAGCCGCCTGCATTATATCCTAGCCGCTCAGGTAACCCATGAACTATGTTAGGAAAACCTAGGCTCATCGTGGAGTCTGAATTGCTAAGAGGCAGTGATGCTCAGCAACGTATCCGTCGCGACAATTGGTGTCGGTCATTGTGCAGTCTCATCGGATGCGTCTTCTTATTGAATTTCTCTTTCCATTTATTGCACTTGATTCCCCCAACACCAAGCATATTTTTCTGGCTGGATGACCATGCCTCTCTTGAAGCGAATGAAACGCGCTTTGAACGATTGCCAAAGCCTGAAGACCCTTTTCACTTCATCCCTTGCACAGATAGCACAAAACTTCCGGGCTTGGATGACAAGAACCATGAAAAGACCTGGGCCGCCTTGTATGATCCAAACTGGGAGCATTATAGCTGGGGCGTACATGATCCTTTTCAACCAGAAGGCATCTTTCTATGTGGATATATTGACGTGCCCTTTGACTACAAGAATAAAAGGGACAAGAGAATCTTTCGCTTGGCAGTTACAAAATATCAAGTGTCTGGGTTAAAGCGTGAAGACAAAAATCTTCTTCGTTCCAAAGCCGGTGAGAAGAGTGAAAGAACCATTGTGGTCGAGCCTGGAGGTCCAGGGGGGAGTGGTACATTTTCCGCGTGGAAAACAGCTGTTAATGTCACCAAGCGATATAGCGATGGGCAGTATGATGTGCTCGGATGGGATCCCCGCGGTGTCAACTTGACTCTGCCTGTGTGGTCTTGCTTTCCTAGCGATGCCTACCAGGATCGCTGGAGGCTCCTGGTCGATCGGCTTCCTGAGACGAACGGCTCGCCACGGACCCAGCTCGAAGAGGCAGATGCTATGAACGACGCCAACTTCAGGGCTTGTAAAGAAAGGGCAGGTGATATTCCTCAGTTTGTCTCCACAGCCCTGGTTGTACGAGACTTGGACCACATACGTCACGCTTTGGGAGAGGAGGAGCTCACAGCCTACGTTGTCAGCTATGGAACCACTATTGGACAGACGTATGCCAATATGTTCCCAACAAAAGTAGGAAGAATGGTGCTTGATGGTGTCTGCGATGCGATGGAAGACCGTAAGCTTTCTGGTTTCGCTACCAGCGCTCTTGGAAACATCACTGATGCGTGGCGTGATGGTGTTATTGGTGAGTGCGTCGCCGCTGGACCTGACCATTGCGAGCTTGCGAAATCGATCAGCGGAGAGCAGGTAACTGTTAGCAGTCTTGAGAAACGCATGGATGAGCTTCTCGAGTCATTGAGGAAACGCCCCATGCCGGCTTACTTATCAACTGATGGTCCCTCTGTCGTTACATATACAGACGTGATGCGTGGAATATTCACGTCATTATACAACCCGACTCGCTGGCCAGCTTTGGCAGCAGCCTTGGCTGATCTAGAGCAAGGAAATACCACCCTTGCTGCGCAGCTAGTCGCCCCGCTTTGGACCTTTGATCCAGAGAACCCATCTAAGCTGCCCACGCCAAATTATCACAACTTGATGGCGATGGTGGTCTGTAGTGATGGCTATGATGCAGCCCGCCCCCCCAATCTGACCTGGTGGGTCAACGAGTGGGAGACAATGTATGCACAGGAAAAGATAGGAAGCTCTCAGAACTTCTACTACAGCTTCGTTTGTCAGAACTTCTTGAAATACTGGCCCAATGTCGCGGAAGTATATAGAGGACCGTTTAACCACACGCTGAAGAACCCTGTGCTGCTTGTCTCACAGACTCATGATCCTGCCACGCCGCTTTACAATGCCAAGAGGCTTCATTCTGAAATGGGCGAGAATGCTAGACTGGTTATTCACCATGGTTATGGACATTCTTCCTCCGATAGATCAGATTGTACGGATGCTATTGCGAGGAATGTCATTTTGAAGGGTGAGTTCCCCAAGGATATGGAGACAGAGTGCTACGCCAATGGTAAGCCGTATCGTGATACAGAGAAGAAGGAGAATCTCATTATGGCTTGGAGAAAGGATGTAGAGAATTCTGGCGTGGGAATCAGATAAATCCACAATGTTGCAGAAAGAGCTATTGATTTCTCGTGTTTTTTTTTAAACCTATCCGCAAGCCGGCTCATCTCCAGCTGTGCTTTCTCTAAACCCCTTTACACCACCGTCCAAAATCATGTCCTCGTTATTATCTAAATCGTCTTGTACTCTCCTCCACCTTGTGCTGCGTTCACTACGGCGCTGCTTGGCACTGTCTTGCGACGTATCTTTGCCCTTGGCTTTGAACATAGGTTTCATCAACGAACCCAAGAGCGGGTTGCTGCTGAAAGCACCACCGGTTCTATTTCCTGAGGTTTCACTAAGAGCGCTGGTCTTCGCGGGTGGTGCAGTGTATGTGCCTTCCTCTTCACTTTCTTCTGGTGTGGCTGGGCGTTCCATAGGTGCCATCTTGCGCACTACCTTGCCACCCAGCACATCAATACTCATGACTTGTCTGCGTTTTTCGTACTCAGGCCGGGCGTTCCATTCAAGTTCTCGCAGGATTTTCTGTTGGCGCTTCAGTTCTCGTGCTCGCTCTTCGGGAGTTGACCACATGTTGCCGCCTGTTCCGGACACCGCAGCTGTTACGTCAAAGTCTGCAGCTTCGTCCCGCACTGTTGTTCGGCGAGCGTTCTGTGCTTGGAAGTTGAGAAGCTTGTCTCTGTGCTCTCGGGCTTTGTTTGCTGCGTCGGCGAGAGATGTACCAGCATTGGAGGCTGATGCAGCAGCTTTGTTTTGAGAGAACGGTAATGGCTTCTGTGAAACCTCAGCGCGACGGTGAGCAGCTGCATTGGCTGCCATACGTTCACGGCCCCGTTCATCTTTGAGTTCTCGAATCATATCCTGCACCTCATCGGGAGAAAGAAGGGCAGAGCCGCAAAAGGTGCATGGCCCAAGCCCTTCTTTCATGCAAATAACTTTACCACAAGATAGACAATTTGGTGCTGCGCTTTGAATTGGGTGCCTTGTTGCAACGCAATTGCACTTTCTGGCTTTAACGTTGTCGAGTGAAGGGTTGGTACTAATCTCAAGAGCTCGGATTGCGGCGTCGAGATCTGCGATGGCCGTTGATTGTCCTGCCATCGGTGTGCCGCCTGATATTGAGATCTTGGTCGTGGCAGGCTTTGGTGTTGAGCTACGAGATGAAGGAGTTGACTTGGATTTTGGTTTGTCAAGAGCTTCAGCTAGCAGGAAGCCGGCGGAAGACGCATGCTGCTTAGGTGCAGACTTGTCAGCCTGCTTGTTCGATGAGGAAGCGGCGCTTTCCTTGGCTTTAGGTGGCGTTCCTGGTCTAGAGGCATGATTGCTACTTGGCGCACTGGATCGTTGGGCCATATAATTCAAGTCTTGATCCTTCTTGTTGTACGCAATGCCAGAGGGACCTGCGTAGTCATTATTGACTGGTCGAGCCTGAGGGGTGTGGATATCTGGGCGCTTCTTCTTTGCATGACGTTTTCCCTTGGGAACGGCGTCTACAGTATCTGTAGAAGTTGCCGCTATAGTTGACGGAGATGCCGCTGATGCTGAACTTTTACCAGGCACTTGCCTTCGGGCATTGAAGGACGAGATGAAGTCGACGGCGAGTGGTGAGTCTCCAAGAAGGTTGCTAAAGTGAGTGACAGCATCGTCTTTGGAGAGCGTATTGGCATAATCCAAAACCTGCTTCAGGTCCTCCTCCGGCAGTGGAAGCAATTGAGATAGTTGCGCCAGGGACATGATTGTTCGTTCCGATGAAGAGTTCAATGTCGAACAGCTGTGAGAATCATCGACTTGAGTTTGGTGGGGCATGAAAGCTATTTTAATGTGTGGTGGTTAATCCGTGACTCACGCCGTATAAGTCGACATAATAATTTGGCAACAGCACAGCTATTTGGGCCAATATTAATTATTAAAAAAAATCTTAACCAGTTTATAAAATCCAGTTATATGAAAATATCCTGTATACTATCCCAGAAGACAGTACATTGATGGGCTAGACCCCAACTTCCCCAAATGACCCTCCAATGGGCATTTAAGTAGTCCACTGGCAGAATTGGGCCATCCTATAGAATGTCAGCATATATTCGCATGGTACGCATACCGCTGATTTCGCTGTCAGGCTGATGATGGACAGTCTCGTCGTCGAATTTGGTCCCTCCAGAGCCGGACACCGTTGTCCAAAGTAGACCACTTTCCAGCCACATTATGTCAGCCACATTACTCTGGCTTACTACGCTCTAGCCACAGTCTTCGGCTTGGCACAGCTCGAAAGCTCTAAGAATTACTGGCAACACAGGGAAAAGCCGGTCGGCCCCTGGTACCACTTTTCTTCCAGTTTTCCTTGTCGTCCTTCCAACCGACACCTTTTCCCTCAACTCTTCTTTCTTGTGACATCTGGCTCCATTGCTTCCTTGTCTTCCCACCACACCAATTACCTCTCTTCCACCTCTATTCAAAATGATGTTGGCTTCTAGAATTCAGCGCAGAGCTTTCTCTGCCACCGCTCGCGACGTGAGTTTCACCTTTTATTTCAAGCCCCCTCGTGCTCAATGCCGAAGCCCGAGGCGGCCGGATGGAGCTCTCCTCTAAACATCTTATGCAGCCATCGCGACTAACACAAGTTCTCCCAAATAGCTTTCCAAGGTTGCTGTTCTCGGTGCTGCTGGTGGCATTGGTCAGCCTCTCTCTCTCCTGCTCAAGCAGAACACCCGCGTCACTGAGCTTGGCCTTTACGATATCCGTGGCGGACCCGGTATGTGGAATTTCTCTCGTCCATTCTTGCAGCTCATCCATTGGCCCGGTTGCGATGCGTCTCAACATCTGCTGCATGCATCATGTCCATGACTCAATTCCTTTGCCAATGATCCCGCTGAATTGCTAACCACCTTCATTGTGCAGGTGTCGCCGCTGATATCTCTCACATCAACACCAAGTCCACTGTCAAGGGCTACGATCCCACCCCCGAGGGTCTCGCTGCCTGCTTGAAGGGCTCCGACATCGTTCTCATCCCCGCTGGTGTCCCCCGCAAGCCTGGTATGACCCGTGACGACTTGTTCAACACCAACGCCTCCATTGTCCGCGATCTCGCCAAGGCCGTTGCCGAGTCTGCCCCCAACGCTAAGCTGCTGGTCATCTCCAACCCCGTCAACTCTACCGTCCCCATTGTTGCCGAGGTTTTCAAGGCCCGTGGTGTCTACAACCCCAAGACCCTCTTCGGTGTCACCACCCTTGACGTCGTCCGTGCCAGCCGCTTCGTTTCTGAGCTCAAGGGCACCGACCCCAAGGATGAGAACATCACCGTCATTGGTGGCCACTCCGGTGTCACCATTGTCCCTCTCTTCAGCCAGAGCAACCACCCTGACCTGAGCTCCAACGCCGAGCTCGTCAACCGTGTTCAATTTGGCGGTGACGAGGTCGTCAAGGCCAAGGACGGAGCTGGCTCTGCCACCCTCTCCATGGCTTTCGCTGGTGCTCGCATGGCTGACTCTCTCCTCCGTGCTGCTGACGGCGAGAAGGGCGTCATTGAGCCTACTTTCGTCGAGTCCCCTCTCTACAAGGACCAGGGCATCGAGTTCTTCAGCACTAAGGTCGAGCTCGGCCCTGACGGTGTCAAGGAGATCCTCCCCATTGGCAAGATCGATGCCAACGAGCAGAAGCTTCTCGACGCCTGCCTCGGCGACCTCAAGAAGAACATCGAGAAGGGTGTTGCTTTCGTCGCCCAGAACCCTGGCAAATAAGCAATATTTTGCCGCACTTCTGTAAATTTAGAGAATCGTTGTATGTAAGAGGACCTGGGGTGGGAGGCAGTCAGTAACCACTATGCCTCACCATTTGAGCTACAGTGCGTGTTGATCATGGCCAGTGGAGGGGAAGTAATTGGTAAAAGAAAGGAGGGTGATGGAAGGGGAGTAATTGCATGAGATTATGTGTAAAGATAATTCCCTTTTGTTAGCTTCAGATTGTGATTTTCCATGACCACAGACTTTAATCGACTATACTGTCACTCAATCAAACAGTCCAATACAAAGTGTATGAATGCAATAACATCTTCTCTATTAAGGTTTACTAGTACATGATCCCATCTCTATCGAAATCTAACAGCACTTGTCAACAGAGTCAGGATCGAAGCATCTAAATATGTTGCGTAGCGTAGACCACCTCTAAATACTCGAACTAGACGTTCGCCGACCTCTCTATTTTTATGTTCGCCAAATCTACTGCGCCTGGCGGCCATCAGCCCAAGCCTGGAGCCTTCTACGGCGCTCCTCTACCTTGCGCTCGAACTCGGCCACCTTTTCAAGTCGTTGCTTCTCCTCTTCCTCAGCCTTCTTAGCTAGCTCGATAGCCTTGCGAGCGTTTTCGCGTTCAAGCTGCTCAGGACGGCGCTCTGCAATATCGCGAGGGCGGTAGTCGCTGAAGAGAGTCTTCAGACTAATTTCAATGAGATAGCACACGACGAAATCCAGAGCCATGACCACGGTCATCTTGAGCTTGAACTCCTCAGTGAAAGGCACAAGCATGATCTTCTCGTTGATTTCGGGGATCAACTCCATAGCACAGACAAAAGCGAGACCGGAAACACCGACAATTCCGTAGAACATAGCCTTGTTCTCGGTGAGGGACTCGCGGAAGGGTCGACCTTGATAGTTGATAGCGAAGGTTGACACTTGCTGGACAAGCTGGAGCAGGTAGACCGCAGAGTTGAGCAGAGAGGGGGCAAATTCAGCCTCAAGATCAACATCGCTGGAGCGACTGCAATTCGTTAGTACATCTTGGAATGGCGGATTTGTGGATTAGGAAATACTTACGGCTCGAGCTTGTCACAAAGGCGGGCAGTGTAAATGAGGGTGACGATATGAACGGCGAACTGGCCAAGAATTGAACCGATGATGTACACGTTGAAAATGTTGGGCTGAGGTCGTTCCTTGCTCAGACCCTCGACGACGCGAGCTCTGGAGATGCTGAGGAAACAGACGGACATCAGCATACCACTGATGGTGTACTGGGTGTCGCCAAATTTGATACCCTCAAGGTAAAGAACAGACAGAGAGTAAGCGCTGATTAGGCAGTTGAGAGCAAGAATCTTGTACATCTGAATCGTGGCGACAAGTGTGCATCGACCCTGCTTGATGATATTGGGAACAGCCATGACGTCTCGCAACTTGGAGGTGAAGGGCGCGGCGACAGAAGCGTCACCGAGCTTGAGGGTTGGTGGCTCATCATCTCCCAGCTCAGCCTCCAACATGCCACTGGTCAGCTTGTCAGCGAAACCAGCCGCCTGCTTTTGGGCGTGGGCCATGCGAGGATCATTATTAATCAACTCTTGAGCCGCAGGGGAAGTAATGGTCTCAGCGGGGTGGCCGAGAGACTTGACGTACTCCTCAGCAGTGATACCCTTCTTTCCAGCTTCACGTTCAATTGCTTGCTGGAAGTTGGGATTGCTGGGTCCAGGGGGGTAAAGATGGGCGATGAGAACAGGAACAGGTGGCTGAGGTTGGTTGAAGCGCTTCATCAAGTCGCACTGCTTCTGGTACATGTCCTTGAGTCTGGTGTTGCGGGCATGATCCGCAATGCGGACCAGATCTTCTTTAGTTCCGTTAAGAAGGGCAATGCCAATATGAGCTTGCTTCAAAGCACCAACATCGTTCGTACCATCACCAACCATCAGAGTGTAGTATCCCATATCCTTGAGGCCGAGGAGAATTTCCTCCTTCTGCTTAGGCGAAACACGAGCATAAACCCAGGTGTGGCGGAGGATGGAATCCCAGCCAGGGAGGCCTTGGAATTGAGTAAGGGCATAACCAGTAACACAGATGTCTTTGTCCTTCAAGATAGCAGGGTCAATTGGCTTCGTAGGATCAACCGTGATATTCACCTTATCATCGACAGAGCGCCAAACGAGGTGCTTGCCGGTGGCATTGTCTTCGGGGGCATCCAAAATCAACACGTCACGGTCAACAATCTCAACCTCGCGAGCCACATGAACAGCCGTCAACGGATTATCACCAGTGATCATGACAACGCGGTGACTACTCTCATTCAACATTCGAACTGCTTCCTTGGCATCATCCTTGAGAGGGCAGTGCAATACGAGGAAACCAGCAAACGTGAGCTCAGACTCGATCTTTTCACGCTTGAGATCGTTAATTTTACCGGATCCGAGTTCAGAGTCAACGGTTAATTGCTTATATGCCAGAGCAAGAACACGAGATCCCTTACGAGTGAAATACTTGTACGTCTCTTCGTAGTCGGCAGGTACCTCGACCAGCCTCTTCATGATAGTCTCGGGTGCTCCCTTGACGCCGGCGAAAGTACCTCGGATCTTTTGACCGGTCTTGGGGTTCACTCCATTGACCATGGCGACGGAACTCTGGCGCTTCAAGGCAGATGAGAATTGGAAACGACGCTTGATCTGAACAGATCCAATTGCTCCGGTGGTCTTAGCAGTGCTGGAGAGGACATCGTTCTTGCCGAGAGTCCACCCAAGGGAAGAAAGAGTAGCTTTTTCCATGGGATCACCAACAATGTCGCCTTCGTCAAGTCTGACCAAAGCGTGGGCGGTGGCCAGTACGAGTTGAGTTTCCAAAGTAGCATCGGGCACTTTGGTGATGGTAGAGTGGGCTCCGTCAGTTTCCCGAGTATCTGGGCTGCCTGAGGTGGTCAATCCAACACCGGCGATACCTTCGACGACGAGGTCTTCACCAGTCAGTGTTCCGGTCTTGTCAAAGCAAGCTACGTCAATACGTCCGCCGAAAGGAATTCTGAATGGCTCGGTGCAGAAAATAGCCAGCTTCGCGAGGGCGGCCAAGCTCGTGTTCACAGCCAAACTAAGCTCCATGGGAAGCTCGGGAGGTACAACGCTAGTGACAATCAAGATACAGTCGAGGAGCAGCTTAGATCGCTTGCGATCCTTGCGTACACCTTCATCCCAGACATACCATGAGGCGGCGATGGCGAAAATCAACAAGAATAGGATGAACAACAGAGCCTCAACGTTGTTTGCGGAGACGCGTTCGGTGGAGTAGATCATAGTGCGAACCAAACTACCTTGAGAAGTCTCGAACCCAGTCTTGATAACGATGGCAAGGGCACCATTGTCAGGAGGCGCAGGAACCCCAGAAGGAAGCTTAGGCTTCTCTTGCTCGGAGTTACCGTGTGTGACTTGAAGGACCTTGGTTCCACCCCAGAGGAATGCATTCTTGTCCAAACCGTCAGCATCAAGAGGGGCGTCGGCAGGACGAAGCATGATTGAGTCCTTGAGCAGAGGAGTACTTTCGCCAGAAAGCATGGCCTCGTTAACGATGGCAGTACCCTCGACCAGAAGCATGTCGCATGCAACACCGCTGTCTTCCTTGGTGCGAGTTACAGAGGCAAGGTCTCCAGGCATCAGACCGTCGCTCTGCACCTCAACCCACTTGCCAAGTCGAAACACCCACATGTCATAGGGCTTAATGCTCATTCCACGGAACTCGTTGAGGGTGCGCTGGCGTTGCCATACAACAGTGCTCTCGAAAGCGACAAGCATGAAGAGAGTGAAAAGTGAGTAGTACCAGTAGTCGTCCAACATCCAAAGACCAACGCAGAAGATCTGGAAGACGAAGAAAGGTGCGACTGCGTGTTCCTTGAAAAGTTCTGTAAAGGTCGGGACGGGAATGTCAAAAATGTTTGTACCGTAGTGCTGTTCAATGCGGGTGAGTTCGGATTGCTTGTCAATACCGCGCGAGGCTTGGAAGGAGCCAATGGTCGGCTTGGGTTCGCGGTCGATGTCGTATAGCAAAGTTCGGAAAGATTTCGCCTCAGTATCGTAGAGGAAGCGGCGCTTCTGGAAAAGGAACGAAGTGTTGGTCTTGCCACCAACCTGCAATCATTCTGTTAGCAAATAACCGTCATTGGCGTGGGGTAAAGAGAACTTGCCTTGTCGCGAATCAATTTGCAGATCTCTCCAGAACCGGCATTGGCAATTGGCAGAACTTTGATCAACTGGGCATTCTGAATGTCACTGGCCTTGGATGCCTTGAAGCGCGCCTCAAGATTGACGCTCCAGTGGGTGCTAAGCCAAACGAGCGCCTGCACGGTGATGATGGAGCCCACCCAGACGAAAGTCCATTCGGGAGCGCCGATATGCTTCTCATACAAGTCTGGAGTCAAGAAGTATCGTAGGAAGACAGGCCAGGCAATAGCGAATGGCCACACATACAAATGGAAGTGCAAAGGCAGCGGGCTCAAGAGCTCTGCATGCTTGATTTGTGAATTATCCACGAGCGGTGCCATGATGATGCGAAACCAGCCGGCTCGGGCCAGCAATTGGTCTCAAGATAGTCGTCTCTAGAAAGGAAAAAATGAAATGGTCTCACGACGAAGCCGCCATAAGAGAAAAGGGAAATACTGAAAAATGAAGGTTGCTTCCTCCGAGTGTTGGTGGTAGGAGGACTGAATAGAAGACCGTGGAAAAAGGTTACGCCCCCTGTTAGCAGCCTATGATCTGTACTTTTCATGTGGCGTGGTGTGGCGTTGCGCGTCCCAAAATTCTTTGTCATCGTATTGGCTGACCGCGCGCGCCTACACCAACTGGCGGACGTTTATGTCTGCTCAGGATAAGATACGGCCTACAATTCATATTGGGAGGTTTTTTTATTTCATCATCGTTTGATTTTATAATCCTTTGAGTCGTGCCAAGGGAATAAAAAAATGCATAAGTTTCTATTTGTTCGCTATGCCATGTGTGTAAGAACAGGAGGAAACGGGGAGGAATGAGAGAAAACAGTAAAGTTGCCGTCTAGAATCAAATTAAACAGGAGCCAACCGACTATTTTCTAATGGTCTTCAACATCCTCATCTCTACCAGGATACATGATGTCCTGGCGGATGACTGCTCTAATTTGATTTACCAAAACGAAAAGGTATACAGCTATCATCACAATACTCATCGCCGTTGTGACCCAGCGCACGGCTGCACTATCGAATTCCTTGGCAATAGAGATACTTGCCAGGGTGAATCCAGTGTTGGGGAACACTGTTGCCCACCAGCCAAGATGAAAGTACTTCGGTGGTGATTGGATGACAGCCGCCATACCGATGCCCAACCACCAGAGACTCAACGCCCACAGGAAGATTGCCGCCGTAAGAGCGACAGTCTCAATCATGCGAGCCTCAAAGCCTTCTGGAAGACCATCTACATGATGAAAGTTAGGTGGTAGCGACTTGGCCATCCCAATAAGAGCCAGTGCAGTAAACGCCGGTGGTCCTACGCACATGAACAGGCCTGGACGATGCTCACGATTGGGCAAGCCAGCCTGCATCAGCCGTCCGATCATGTGGGCATACATGAAAAACGCAACCGAGAGTCCCAAGCCCTGGCATGTAAGTCCAACTACCAAAATTGGCAGTGCCGAAACTTCGGGTTGTGTCTCTGCGATGACTGAAGCAATTGTCCCCGAGAGCATGATGGGGAAGATGGGCAAGATCCAGGTTGGCATCATAGTATGTAAACCAAATTTATGCTTCGAAAATATGAAGCTGTAATGCGCAATGGACAAGATAAGAGTTGAGACAACATATATCCAGAAGAAAACCTCAATGACCCTGGTGAGGCCGATGTTATTGACCGGTATGGCGTATCGTTCGGTGCTAGTAATGAGGACTGCGATAGCGAGAAAGAATGTCGGCAAGAAGAAACCTTCTCGAGGATGTGTTATGCTTCGCAATAAGTCGCCACGGTTGAGGAAAAATCGCAGCAGCAGGAGTAAAGTGATGGTGAAGAACATCGCAACATTGATGAGATAGATTACGAGACCAATGGTCCGTAGGTGCGGAAATTGGTACGGCTGTGCTTGCATCAACATGGACAACCCGCCTGTAGACATTGGCAGAGTGTACCATGCCCAGGTGAAATGATGAAGTCTTTTTCTAAGTGGCAGCTTGGGCCGTGAAGCGTCGTAGGGATCGATAAGCGGGTTTGATTCTGAGTCCTCATGACCCTTTTCTAGGTTTAAGTCGTTATTGGTTGACTCAGTGTTCCTTCGGTTGTGCACTGTTCCACTTTGCAGTCGCGGCATATATTTAGAACAAAGAGAGCCCGTCGAGTTGCGTCTGGTCGAGGGAGTCTGGTCGAGCCAGGCAGGCGTTTCGTTGGAGTCCAACATGATTGATGCGTATGAAATGCAGGCTGGACAGGATGATGCGACGCAAAAACGGGACAGAGTGCTCTCTTTATCCATACTACAGACTACATACTGCTACACAATATTCTAGATCAGTAGTGACTGCAACGATGCCCAGGCCATTTGGTTTCTGATAGTATCCACGCAATGCAATGGAGACGCAATCTTCGGCCCCATCGCGAGCCGCTCTCAAGACCGTGATTACCGTACGATATCTCACAAGTACACTCTGTTATGGACTATACTCAATGGCTATACCCAATAGGATCTCTAGAAAAGTCAAACACGTATCGGAGAATTAGCACTACAGGCTTTGAGTCAGTGGCAACCCTTGGGTCGTGCCGAGAGGTAGTAGTGGATCATGAGGCGAAGCTGTTTAGTGACGAAACGCAAGACGAACAGGGTCGTTTCATGGACAGCACCACATCAACCAGGATAGCAGCAGCGGAGCTGTTGTGAAAGTTTCTAATTGGAGCCGCTGAGCCTCAATCGAGCAGCCAATCTCATACCTAACATGATCGAGATAAAGAGTCGCCAAGCCGGCCCGTAGTCCGTGACGTATCCCAGATAGCGGTCGTCGACCCGGCATTTGTCTTTGCCAAGTGCAACAGGTCATTTCCGGCTTTCGCACGTGTGGCCTAGCTCTCCTTTATTTGCTGAAATCCTTAGTGATTAATTTTTCAAAGTTAGAATCCTGGCGAAGCAAACTGACGTTGCGTTGCCCAGTTTGGGCTCGCTCCTTGGCGAACTGAGTCTGTGGTGGCATGCTTTTCTTGTTGTCTAATTCCCTGACAACAATTGACTTTTCACGTTCAAATAGCCGTTCCCCATCTTTTTTCTTGCCAATTGAATGGCGCAACCTACTACACCTTCTTTCGCAGCCCGTTGTTGAAGCCTGATCTTGATTAAGTCTTCCAGAAAGAAGTGATAATCAAGAATAATAAGGCTACGGTGACAAGGCACAGTTGTGTAGAATGTACATATAAGGCTGCTACACTCACAGCACAATGGTTTGTCGTATGCTCTCCTCTTATATTTTCAATTCGTATTTCTTGCTTAAAACTATTTGGAATCAATCGCATGTCCATCTTCTCAGCATAAAGATGTACGAACTTACAATCGCCTTGGCTCTCTTGGCAGTCGCCTCTGCCACCCGCCGAGATGAAAATGACCACACCAAACCAGTTGGCACTAACCCATTAAAAAAAGAATTCCCGTTAAATTATTGGGTAGTCAGAATTCGGATAATAGCTGCAGTCACCGTGATCTGGGGCCTGTGGGAAAAGGGTTTCATGGGTTCGCGAATTGGTCTCTGCTCTTGGAACCAATCTTCTGATTGTTCGTGACCTGAGCCTCAACAAAGACGCACCTGTAGCGCATCAGGACCAGCTTGTTCCATTTAACTCCAACTGGGGCGACACTAACACTCTTGATTTTGGCGGCACAAGTCTTGTAGAGACCGGCTACAGCAGCATTATACTTTCTCGTTGTGAATTGAGGCGCCTATGAAACAAGATGCCTTGCTAAATTTTTATTTAGAATGGGGGGGGGGGGGGGGGGGGTCGTCACGCTGGTGTGGCCAGAGTGCAAGTGAAGAATGGTACTCCTACTGTAACAAAACGTACGGGCAGCAGCCGATGGTGGTAGCATATAGAGCAAACAGCCAAGTTTTGGCGACATTTGCGCTTACCACGATGAAAAGTCAGAGTACATCTACATTCTATGGAACCCACCAAAGTCTATCACGACGTTTCCAGGGAACCAGTATGTATACCAAGCGAGGGTGAAAGCAAGCGAGACCTTCAACTTGCGTAAGTATAGTACTGGTGGGATGCCAGCAGAGTTGGGAACATACTGTATTGTCCAAGTTCACTTCAGAGACTACTGTCATGTTGGGAGTGAATCAAGGGCAAATTGTCTTTACCAAGCACTTCAATAGGTACATTTATATACACATAGGTGAGTTGCCACGACGCAGACCGCAAAAATGAGCAAAGCTCACACACTGATCAAAAATAGTCTCAAATCCTGCCAGTCTACGTGCCGCCTCTGAACCTGAAGGTTCATGGAACGCAAGTAAACAAATTTACCCTGTCAAGCCTATTGAGGGAGGTCTAGTATACGCTAGTGTTGCCTACCCTTATCTTGACAGTTCTGGGTAGACACTCACCGTGGGTTACACCAAGAACAATCATATTCCAGTTATTAAGATTGCATTTGAATAAATCACTGGCTTTTAGTGTTGCAATTATTGGAACTGCGTAGACAAGTTCCACTCCAATTCATTCGATATTTGTTTGCGCACCATACCAACCGACAAGGTCCACGTATAACATGTCGGAGCAGTATCACGTCCAATCAAGAATATGTACGCCGCATCTTTTTCTATGAGGAGATACAAGTAAGTGGCGTCATTTTACATTTCAATTGCATTCATACTCAGCACTTTATGTAATTCCGAGTTCAGCTACACGGCCTGGCACGTTGTCATCGGCTGCCGTTCCGGGTAGGCAATGATTGTAATCAGTCGCTCTTGGTGGAGTTAGCCTCGGTCCAGCCACGCAACGCCGGACTTGGCTGTGGCACGGTACCAATTACTGACTAAACAGACAAATTGGTGTACGGAATTCCGTTTCATGACGCCGTAGCTGAGACTGGATTTCATTGTGTTTTTATAATCTGCCACTCCCAGCCCCAAGGCCAATTGAATACTGTCAGCCAAAATACCTTTGACGCGGCACCCATTCATCAAAATGACGGATGAACTCATCTCCAAGGACACTCTGGCTGGGATGAACATCCCAGCTTCAATCCAAGACGCCACCGACGTGCGACAGCTCGATAAAAATGTATATGAGGTGAACATCGAACGCAATTTCTGCGTCGGCACCGGTGAGCCTACCTTTGGCAATATTACTGGATAGATGCCTAACAGCTAAATAGTACCCAATGGTGGCTTTGTGGCATCGGTATTTCTGCGTGTCGCCCAAGCCCATGTCGGGCCCAAAGGCCATCCAGACACCATGATTGGCCATTGGGAGTATCTCGGTCGCACAAAGACTGGGCCGGCTGTATTGGTTGTAGAGGAGACCAAATTAGGTCGTGCAATGTCTGTTTTACACATCTCGCTATTCCAAGAGGGATTGCTGTCCAAAGCTCCATGGATCTCTCCCAACACTAGGAGCGAAGTCTACGCTTACATTACCAACTGCGACTTGAGCAAGGAAACCGGCGTATCGCTGCCGACTAATTGGGCCGTTGCTCCAGCTCCGCCGCCCGTCAACTTCTCATTACTTGTGAATGGACAAGATCCTTATTGGCAACGGTATGTTCTGTTACCAATCATGAATCTTGTTCCCATCATCCATCACGTCGAGTTTTATTACCCCAGGACTGGTAGACCATCATTGGCAGATCATGATCTCTGGATGCGCCTTGCAAACGGTGAGAAGTTCAAGCAGACCGATCTGGGATTCATCGTCGATGCATCTGCGCCATTCATCATTGAAGGATATCGTCGGGACGACCCAGATACATCAGAGCCCGAGGAGAGCGATTCCATCACGCTCCAGTCGTTTTGGTATCCTACTCTCACGTTGAACCTTGACGTCAAGAAACGTCTTCCTGAAGCTGGTTCTGAATGGTTGCGCTTACGACAGAGCACGAAGCAGATTCGCCATGGACGACTGGATCTGGAATTCCTGGTGTTCGACACGGCCGGGGAGCTGGTGGCCATCAGCAACCATGTTGCGCTGGCAGTAGACTCTGCTCGTAACTACGCCGCACGACAGCCAAGCAAGATTTAATAATATTGTACTAAAAATAGGTATGAATTTAGATTAGGTTTAGAGAATCATTTCTCAGTAAAATGTTTCTCGAGCTGGCGAATATGGCGTGTTGAACTACCTCTGTGATGTTTCAAAGCTGCGGCAGATCTTACGACCGTAATCCTGGCCATCTCTCAAGCTGGCATACTTATTGCCAATTTTCCTTTGTTACTCGCCTCGTTTCCTTCTCGCTTTCTTTTTCCTTTGTTCAGGCCAATTTCTTCCTTGACGGGGCCAAGCTGGGCTTGAAGAGGCTGGCAAGGCACGGTCCGGTTCCGCTAGCGAACCCCACCAGCTGAAGTGCTGCTTATTATTGTCGGGGAGTGGCAGCAGATAATACGAAGCTGAAGGACCCCTGCTGATTATTTTTTTGGAGTCAACATCTCGACGGCCCAATTGTGATTTCTCCATGCTCGAAAATGCATTGAACAACCATGCCGATCAGCTCTCTGTTGTCTGGGCATTCTGTAACTACACCGTCACACTCTTGCTTTGTTTCCTCACTTACGAAGCATCTTGCGTTGCCCATGCACCTCGCCCCAACCTCGCCTCATTCCGCCTCACTCGACCCCGACCGATACTTAAATCATTGTGACCCCCTGATAAATCGCTAATCGGCCGACCTCAACACCACATCCAAAGACTTATACGACGTGCACATCGTGTTTCATTTGCTTTGCGCGGGTGCCAAGTTTTCTCCAACGCAACAAGACTCGGAAGGCGTATAGCAATATGGCCAGCAGTGAGGAGGCCCAGGTCTGGACTGCTGTTGTTGCGCTTTTGGTTTCGCTGGTGGCACTGCTTGCAACCTTTATGCAGGTAATGCAGCAATATTATGCTTCAGCGGCAGGATATTCACAGTGCAGCGAGAAGGTCATGGGTGAATGGGCCAAATCGAAAAAGCGAACATTTTCTTGGGAGGAGTTAAGATTCGAAGTCCAATTTCATGCTCCAGTCATATTTGCCTGCAGACCAACAAACGATAGGGGACCAATCGTGGACCAAGACATTTACTTCCTGGACGGAACACCGAAAAGCTTGCAAGACACATGGACTACATCGGCTATTAAACCGATCGAAACAAATTCGGCACAAGAACAGTATCCTGGCATGCGTCCTACGGACCTCCGACTTGAAGAAGGACCACAATCGAGCGGGTTTGGAGCCAAACCGAAGGAAGATAAAATCCTCACGGCGAACAATGAACGTGCCTCTTGGTTCATGCTGTTGTATGCAGTGCAGCAAATGGAATCCAAATCTCGTCAATGGCAAGAAGAGGAGTACGAGTCGAGATACAACAGACTCGAACATTACACCCCTCCACCTAAACCACCATCTTTTGATGGTGACCATACGTTCGTCGTCGCTTTGCAGCACCAACAAAAGAGCTGGGATACTATGCCTCCCAGCATTACGAGACCCTATGCCACCACCACAATGTGCCATCTTATTGAAATGCTGGCCGCTCTTGGTCTTTATTGGAAAGAATTTGACCGCCGCAAGGACAGATACTGGGCAGAAGGAAATGGCTTCTTGGTGCTCGGAGAACGAGTCACTGATCTGGGTTTGATGTTCTCATTCCAAGTCTATGGAAAATGGCAATTTGCGGAGAACCGAGTCATACCTGTCGATGATATTAAAGAGCTCTCCTTTGGATATGTGCCGACCATTTATCGTCGTAGCCACGCCCACGATGATAGACGCTTGGTGGCGCCAAATAATCTCGAAACATTGCAAATGTCGAGCAGAAGGGAAATGGCTGAAAGCCTAACAGCAATTGGCTGCAGCAACACTACAGCGCACTATTTCCTCGACGAGGCATCGAGGACATCGCATCTCTTCCCAGGTGAGTAACATATGCTCTGAAAAAGAGAACCCAACAACAAAGCTAACTTACCCTCTAGTTTCCTTTGAGATTGTAGGAATGATCAGTCGCAACTATCACATCCGTAACAGCAGTTTCACGTTTATCCCAAACCCAACGATTGATCGCTGGGACAAAAGATCGCTTTCTCTGTTTGAGCTTCTAGAGTCGTACCAGCTCTCCCTTAACGCCGAAAAGGAAAAGGGCAGGCCAGAATCAGTCATTGTCAAACATATCAAGAACAAAGTACGAGAAATATTCCAACACTACCCGCACCGAAAAGACGGAGGCCACAGGCGACTATATTTTTTAGATCTTTTACATTCTGCAGTCGATGACGCGGACGAGATTCTCACTGGACGACCGGTAGGCTCTGAGGTTGGGGTGCCTGGTGCGGATGATCGAAGAGAGATGGTCCAACTTGTTTTGAGGGCACATTTGCAAGAAGTGCTAAAACTGCTCAATGACCGTGATGGTCCATCGGCCGACCCTCAAGCACCACAAGTGACCGAGAGCGCTCCAGACGGGGTCATTACGAACCCCCTTATCCGCTTTGATGCTATGGATGATGCGAGCCCAGATGAGCGCCAGATGAAGTTCATGGAGGTGTACTTTCATGTTGTGCGACCAGCCGTGCTGGATGCCGTCGCTCGCTCGACACGCCGGCGTGCCAGCATTGCGAGCCGTCGCGCCAGCATTGTTAGTCGTCGTGCCTCTAGCTTGAAAAGCTTCCGAGCAGTGAACCCGAATAACTATTTGACAGAGCCTACAACAGCTCGCCCTGGTTCGAGCAGGAGTGCACTGCCCACATTTGGGCAGACGCGCAACTCTTTAGCTCCAGGCAGTGACGCAGGAAGCCAAATCGGAGGAGACAACAGCAGCAACGACGATGACGTACTGCGCATGCCTCTCATGGGTGTGCCGCCTAGCTACGAGGACCTATGGTGTACGTTGGTCTTCCGCATGATTTGCTGGCTGATGTTGCATGATTTCAATAGACTGGATGTGCAAATAGGGAAGAGCGAGCTTTGGGGTAGCAGAATGCCGGTGTATATTTCATAGAAGAAGTTACGTCAGTTCTTCGAACCACATAGAATGATCACAGCGTTTGATTTTAGTGTCTCGTCTTCTCCCAGTAGATAGATTGATGCATAAGTGTTCGAGAGCAAGTCAAGGAATCTGAGGTATTGTCGAGCCTTTGGCAATACAGAGGTTCAAGCAAGTAGAAATTCAGGTAAACGTAGAGGGCCACTCCCGCTCACACATTACAGCCAACCTTGGATCACGCTCTGTCACCACCTATATCGTCACGTTATAGCCCGAGTCAGTCACGGAGCCTCGACGAGAGTCGGGCCAAATTGTGGAGACTTTAATCATCACGAGAGGGAGCAGAATTGGAGTGATATGTTTAACTTCTGGGCAAGATTCAATATACGATTTTTTCTGGTACCTGATAAGAGTGCTGTGCGTTTTGTACAATGCCAAACAAGTGTGATCTACAGCCAACCTCGAGGGATGGATTGAAGAACGACGTGGCCGGCAGACAGGAGGGACAGGCAAAACACGAAATGGAGGCGCTTGACAACTGTAGTAAAAGATGGACTCCGCACGGGTTTGATTCCCGATTTGGATCTTCGTTGTGGAAGCCAGGGGATTGAGCGGGTGGAGGGACGGAAGGACCACCAGCGGCCGTGTGTCGATGCAGCGTACGGGCGAAATACTATGAGGTGATATGCAATGGCTACCAGCACGGAGCGAGTTTATTTGGCAGCGATTTGACCTGGGCGAGTTGAACAAAATTTGCTGTTACAGCGTACCAGAAGCCAGTTTAGTTTTCGTAGTTGTTTGCGTGGCGATAGGACGCAAGGTGAAGGAGGAACCCGGGCGATGAACCGTGCTGCTGACCGAGCTTGGGGTTCTCTGCCTCTCACCTCATACCAGCAGTAATATCAAAGAAGGCGATGTCAGAAGGTCTTGGCCGCTGGCAATAATTACATGGCAATTCTGACAGACAAAAGACAACAACCTGGCTCCAGTGCTTTGGTGCTATGAATAGCGCGTCAGGTTTCTGAAGTTTGCTGAGTCAGTGCGCGTTCCAGGAGCTGAGCGTCGGCGCTTAGGCTTGTTTGCCCCCTCTAATAATGATACATGTATAGGCTAGTACGGGATGGCAGTGATGGCCGCTGACAGGATCGGTGGTGTTCCCCCCTCGCAGCAGGGATGAACCCGTACCACTTAGAGCCATAGAACTGCTGGAGCACATGACGGTCAAATTCAGAAGCGAGTGATGGTGTTGCAGAATGGATACATTGCGAAATAGAAAAGAATGATTAGAATCAACGACAGCAACGCCAGAATCCACCAAGGCTATATGGCTGTCGTGTCAATGACACATCAGCGCGTTGATGTTCCGGATCCAAATCCTATTGCAAGGGAGAGCCAACAACAGCTGTTCAAGGGAATAAGCGTTGTTCTTTATTAAGATTGCAGCACAGAGGGTGATTATGGCCCTTGTTCTGGGTTCCATGGAAGCTGGAGGTCTCAGCTATTTTCTGTCATGGTGTTGCTGTTTGCCGCCAGCACGAGAACGTACCAATTGTGGTCAGGCTAGGGAAAGGGCGACTCCACTATTTCCCCTCAGTCTGTGATTTGCTGGCCGCGTTTTTAGTCTGCGTCCCAGCGGCAAAGCTAGTGACAAAATAAATGCGAGCATTAATGGTTTCGCGGTTTGTTCGCAATTTGCTTTCGGTGCACAGTAATTATACGGAAAGAATTGATAAATAAGGACTATACATTCTATCTTTATGGAATATGCATTTCATTGACTTTTTCTTGTTCTAACCAATCAGGACTAGTTGTATTTGACATTGAAGCACTCCCATCTCATCAGTGCCACCCTCATAGCAGAATCCCATGTATTTCGTCACCGGCTGGGGCATGCTGCCATTCGCCCCATCGGAACCCCCGTCTGTGGCTCCTTCAAAGACTTTACAGTGGACTCGTCGCTCCCTGCCCTGCCTGAGCACCACCCACCCAGTCAGTACCCGCGTGTCGCCGATGGGGGACTTGTCTCTCCTGTTGGCAAACAGTCAGCCACTCTTTTTCCCTCCTCGCCTGAAGAGAGGAGAAGAAGCCTCCACCAAAAACTGCTGCCCTTGTCTGGTGCCGTGTGTGCCTCCTCCATTTCCCGGCAACTCTGGCATTTCAACCATTTTCCATCCCCAATAGAATCCCATCACCACTCCGTAGGTACTTCAAGGACAAGGGATCCAGGCATTTCATTTCCTCGACCCTCCTATTTTGGATTTGCCTTTGCCTTTGGGGGTTTGCTTTGTTCGCTTTGGCTGCATTGCCGTGGAGTTTGCGTGGGTTTGCCGCCTGAGAAACGCGGGTTATCGATCCAACGCCTCCTCTTTGATTTTCTGGCCTACCAACCACCTGGTAGCCACGCAGTCCATCTTCTCGCCACTTCAAAATATTCGCTGCTTTCCGCCATAATACAGACACGCTCCTCAACCGAGCGTGATCTGCCCTACTACACCGGTCGACATGCCTTCCTCAGAATCGCCCGCTCCGAGCCACGGATCCCAGGCTTTGGACCAACACCGACCACGAAGTGCCCAAACACAGACGGTAGCTGTCAATATCGCTGAAGCACCGACGCAGAATGGCTCCCGCCGCTTCCAGCTTGAAGTTAGCGAATGCGTAGAGACCAAGACTGTCACTACTACAACACGCCTCACACGCAAGTTCCCTCAGGTCTTCGTCCGAGACCCCACCCCTCTGTCAAGTCTCGATGCCAAAGAATATCCTCTTGCCATGAAACCGACACCTCCAGAATTGAGCGAGTTCTCGTATACACTAGGAAGACTGGCTCAGGGTGAATCCGATGCTGAGGAGCCGCATGCTGCCAACACAGAGCTTGTTAAATTGGTAAGCCGACAACCATTTGCCGATTCGGCAGCAAGGCGTGTGTCTTGCATGGCTGACCGATCCTACACTTCACGTATCATCAAGTTCAGTACTAACTCACAATTTCAGGAGGACAAGGAGACATATACGCCGTTTGGCCACAACTCTCCTTCAGCACAGCACACCCCGACGCCACCTCGCCGCTCTAGCCGCCAAACGTCATTATCACCGAGCGAAACGCAAAACCGCCGAACCCGCGCTACCCGATCTACACTCAACGACTCGGTAGCTTCATCGTCGTCCTCTTCACTGGCAACACGGACATCTCAACCGCGACAGTCCCGCCAGACAAGTTTACAGTCCGTCTCAGAGAAGCTGCGACGGTCGCTGCCACAACAAGCTCCGGCCAGTAGCTCTGGCAGCAGCTCCCGCCGCGAGACTGGAGAGCGAAGCCGGCTTGCGTCTGGAGGCTTTTTGGCTACCCCTGACACTTCAGAAGCGACAAGAACCGTGGCCGACGTTACATCTCGACCCCGCTCCCGTCGACTTGATTGGGTCCAAGACTCAAGAGAGTCCACTCCCAGCGCGTCTCATGGTCAAGCCCAATTTGAGGCTACAAGCCCTACCGACAGCGATTCTCATACTATTTTCAGCAGCAACGTCGCAACTCCTCCCATCACTGATGCTGACCCCGATCCTCTTGTAGACGGAGACGACTCGCTGCAGCGATCCATTCGAGCGCATAACAGACCTACTATAGATACCGTTGCTGCCCAAGATGCCAGTCTTCCTAGTCCGAGATTATCACCAACATTGGCAGCCTCTGCCCAACTGCACTCAGTAGAACAAGATGAAGACGAGGGACAATCCAGCTTCCAAACTTCCGCTACCGAACAAGGAGCATCATGGCTTGACGAGTCTCAAACGACTGATGATGCGGAGTACAGTGAGCTTGGTCCCCTGGCCCTTCGACGTGCTGGCGCTCAACCTGGCGACCAGTCTGTTGTGTTGGATACACAAACACTCTTGGAAGCCTTTGACTCGATGCGAACTGAGATGAAGACGTTTATGATGTATCAGTTCCTTCGCCGATGCCCTCGAGGTACCCTACGGGTTGTTGCAGATGCAGTAAACCCTGCTTTGAAGTGCGATTTCCTGAAGCAATTGCCTCTTGAACTAGGCTATCACGTACTCTCTTATCTGGATTGTATCGACCTTTGCCGCGCCGCACAAGTTTCCAAACATTGGCGAAATATAGTGGATCGCAACGAGACAGGCTGGAAGGAATTGTTTGATTGCGATGGCTTTACCTTGCCCCCGGGTGAGCTGAATAAGGCTATCTCACAAGGTTGGGGTTGGCAGGACCCTGTTGGAGCTGAGGCATACGAGAAGGATCTCAGCATGCATAGCAGGCTAATCTCTTCTGAACATGACTTAATTCGCTCTATCAAGACAGAGGCAACGCCGAAATTGAGATGCTCGAAACGCAAGCGTGGCATAACTGCCTACTCAGCGTCAGAAAGATCCAAGCGCCGTGCTCTCAGCCATGACGCCACTATTGCGCGCGACGACAAAGCCATGATTGAGATGAAGCAACACAAATCTGAAGGACCTATTTCCGCTGCAAATGCAGCTGCCACTGCAGTACCGGATCCTCAACTGGGTCTGTCTAGTCTGCGCCATCTACATCTTTATAAGTCATTGTACCGCCGCCACTACATGATTCGAGAGAGTTGGACGAGTGGCAAAGTGCGACCCTCTCACGTCGCATTTGCTGCCCACCCTCGTCATGTCATTACATGCTTGCAGTTTGATGAAGACAAAATTATTACTGGCAGCGACGACACTCTCATACACGTCTATGATACAAAGACTGGAAAGCTTCTAAAGAAGCTGGACGGACATGAGGGTGGTGTCTGGGCATTACAATACGAAGGCAATATGCTCGTGTCTGGATCAACAGATAGATCTGTTCGTGTTTGGGATATTGAGCGAGGCCTTTGTCAACAAGTATTCTACGGCCACACTAGTACAGTTCGTTGTTTACAGATTCTCATGCCAACTGAGACGGGCCGATCTGCGGATGGAACACCCATTATGCAGCCGGAGAAGCCACTTATTATCACAGGATCTCGCGATAGCCAATTGAGGGTCTGGCGTCTTCCCGAGGTTGGATCGAGAAGGTACATTCAGACTGGGCCACCTGCGCAGGAGTCTGACTGTCCTTACTTCATTCGTGTTCTGTCGGGCCATACACACTCAGTGCGCGCCATTGCGGCCCACGGCGATACCCTCGTCAGCGGCTCGTATGACAGCACAGTTCGGGTATGGCGTATTAGCACAGGCGAGTCTCTTCACGTCCTCCATGGTCATGCGCAAAAGGTGTACTCTGTTGTACTAGATCATGAACGTAACCGATGCATTTCTGGCTCAATGGATTCTCTGGTGAAGATTTGGGACCTTGCCACTGGTGCCTGTCTTTTTACATTGGAGGGACATAATATGCTAGTTGGGCTTTTGGACTTGCGTGACGACCGCCTTGTCTCCGCTGCCGCCGACTCAACCCTTCGAATCTGGGATCCTGCCAATGGCAAGTGCAAGAACACTCTTATGGCGCACACTGGTGCAATCACTTGCTTCCAGCATGATGGCCAGAAGGTCATCAGCGGCAGCGAGAAGACTGTTAAGATGTGGGATGTTCGCACAGGTGAATGCGTACAGGACCTCCTTACAGACCTGCGCGGTGTCTGGCAAGTCAAGTTTGATGAGCGACGATGTGTTGCTGCTGTGCAACGCGGCGAATTGACATACGTTGAGATTCTTGATTTTGGCGCAGCGAGAGATGGTCACGCCCCGGAGGAGCTTGGAAAACGTATCCTGCTTAACGAGCCGGAAGTACGTGCCATGATTGAGGAAGAAGCGTAGATGAAACGATCTGGGAAAGTATATATTACCATTACGACACCAAGATGATTGGATTGGACAAAAGGAGAAGCGACAATACTCCATTATATATGTCGGCGCCCGAAACAGGGTTACAATAGCCGTTACTCTCATCCATTTTATGCGACTGGGAGATGTTGAAGTCGGGTTTTTTTGCCCGTGTTGGCTTGGCTTGAGTATGCTCATACCGCGGATGACCACAATTTTGAGGGGCGGACAAGGCGTTTTGTAAGGGTTTTGGGTTTGGTTGCATTAGTTGCGTGGTATTTATAATGAATGGTATGGGGTTTATATTCAAAAAAGGGATATTCTCACGCGAGGAGCATAGTAATGTATGTTTAGTCACTTTGCTTTAACTACTTGGGATACCACTTTCATCTTATGGGAAAACAAAATATTGGTTCTACTTTTTGATCAAACAGAAGCGGCACGTGTCGTAAATATGATGACGTGCCATGAATGTATGTGACTAGGAATCCCTATATACAGAAGAAGGATTTTGAAGGCTCCAGCGGGATAAATACATGCAAGATTGCATTAAAACACCAATTCCCAGATATCCAAAGTAGATTTTGTTGTTCTAAGCCCCGAGCTTGCAACCGCCTTTGATAAAGCGAGATAGTTACCCGTAGCATTGAAGGCCGCAGACGTGACGAAGCCGGCCTGGAAGTGGATGGTGAACAGGATGGTGCCGTTGTGCGCATCGCCGACGTCTACACCATAGTGCGTCTGGCAGGCGATGAAGCGACAATCTGGTGAGAGGGCAATTGGGACACCTTCCTTTGATCGACGGGATGGCAGAGAGTACGACTCGACTGCGGATGTGATGTAGTTCCAGCGGAAGACGTAGTCTCCCCAAATGGAAACGACGACTTCGCCATCGGGGCTGATGCCGAGAAAAAGCGGCTTTTTGGTGCTGCCGGTGTCTAGCTTGGCGATAGGTTCACGGGTGTAAGGGTCAGTTACCCGGATGAGACCATCCTCAGATAGGGTAATGATGGCAGTAGAGTCGGGAGCAAAGATGGCGTGGGTGATGGGTTGGGTGTGGGAGGTGATGATGGTATTCATGTGATGTCCAGGGGTTTTGGTAGTGTCGACAACGCCGAGGCGGTAATGAGAGTCTGTGATGGCGAGGATATTGCCTTCGGGGTTGAAGCAGAGGGCGCGAGAACCAGGCCCACGAAGAATGCGATATCTCGCGTTTGTGGTGTAGTCGCCGACAACGACGTATGACTTGTTGGAGGCAGTGCCAGTGGTGCCGCCTGGAATGCGTGCATCATCCACTGAATAGGCCCAGTAGCTGTTTTGGTCGCAGAAGGCAAGGTCATAGCCACACTCACGGTTGAGGGTCAGATTGAAGGAGGATACATCGAGGAAACGGGTTGGCGATTCTTGAGTGGAAAGACAGATGATCGATCTTTGGTTTCGATTAACGAAGTGTGTGCTGTATATCTCTTCGGAGCAGACTTCCTTCTTCGCTTTGTGGCGGATAGTGATTGAGGATGGAGCAGGATTGTTGACGGCGATGGGGTCGTACGCTGGGGTGAGTTGACCTGAACGCATCATGTTCTCGGAATGGACGGATGATGCATCGCTTCTGACGTAAAGAATTAGTAATTGGAGATTAGTGTTGTTTGCTGACTGGTTGAGTCCTACCTTGCGTCAGCGTTGTCTGGTGGTGGTGGGACTAGCAATGTGCCTGTTGTTTGTTCTATGTGATGTTGCAGGCTATCTAGGAAATTGATGACCGTGGGACTTAGCACAGGGAAAGCCCCATCGGAAGATCTGAGACTCCCTTGAATGCGCATTCGAACGGTAACCGAGTCTTGCAAGAGTTGAGTACTTTGATACGATGGTAGATCAGTCGAAGTAATGGAGGTGTCCGAGTTCGGTGAGCTAGATATATAGTTAGCTGTGCTAGTTCGTTGCGGCTGTGAGAAGCAAGGTAGCGTACAAGTTCATAGCATCCACTGCAACATTGGAAGCTAGACGCGAGACTTCCGCAAGCTTTGCGAACGCTGCCAGTCGACTTAGTAGCATGGGTAAATCGGGATGATTGCGTATGTTGCCTGAGGACGAGTCAAGTTGATCGACAACCTCTAGGATTTCTGCCAACAGTCCCGATATCTTGACGAGCATGTCCTTGAGAGGATCGAGCACCGTATCTGGCAGCAATTGGCCATTGTCGTTGGTCGTGGTAGATACTGAGAGTGCATGGCGGACGAGGAGCCGTGACACGGTTTGAAGTTCGACTAGCTCGCGGGAGAGGGAAGAGATCTCGTCGCGAGCCTCTGGTATAGCAACAATGAAGTTTCGCAATCGTTCGTTGGTAGCTGAGGAGGAGGCTTGAAGCGTGGAACACAACGAGGCCAGAGCCTGCGACTGTTGCGTCGTTGTCGCATCGGCAGCCATTGTGGGATTGGCCGTATTGAATTGGGCAGTCCTGGATGAAGAAGAAAAGCGACGGACCGGCTACTTAACAATGGTCTAGCACAACAGACGAGTTAACTCCTGGCATTAGAATCTGTAATATCCTTAACAGTTGCTTCCTGCTGCCTAATTGGCCAAGCGGTGAAATCCCCCAAGCAATTTTGAACAAATAGCTATTTCTTTTTGTCAAGGAAGGTGACCATCATGTAGAAAGATGCGGGGGCGGACAGGTCCTATAGATGGATGTGGTCATAGAGGGGCGCGACACCGCTGTCAATGGACAAAGTCGCCCAAACGTTTCCTGGAGGTTTAGTGGAGAGGCTGGCCCCTCAGAGCCTTACTTGGCACTGCTGGCGACTTTTTACAGTGGAGTCGGGCAACTTGTCGGGCGCTAGTCAAAGGAGAGTGTGCTGTAATTTCGCTGGCCTTTCCGCCGCTCCCCTTGCCACCATCATCAGCAGCGTCTCGGCAACCAAGGGCAAGGCTGATTTTTTTATTTTATAAACGTTGTTCTTCATATGTGGTACTCAGATCCTGGTCCTCTCATTCGTCGCTACGCGCTGCTTTGGCTGTCACTTCCTTGATTTTGGAACTATAGATCGGCGATTTGGCTGAATAGCGGTTCCTCTCCCTCTCACCTTGACTCCCATCCAGCACATTGAGGCAGTGCTTGAGTCACGGAGGATTCTAGCAACTGGCGGCAATTAGGATGAAATGATTATTTCGTATTCATTCGTCAAACTTACATGCTATGCCAGTACTTCATGCTCGTCTCGCTTCTGCAATATGCTCTGCAATATGCCCTGCATTAGTTCCTCCATGGTATAGTTACTCCAAAGTCTTGCGCCACTCTCATTGCCGATACCACACATCCTTCCAGCAATACCATGCCGTCCCAGCACCAGGCTCCTGCCAACCACACATTATCTTGACCATTCCTCCATTCAGAATGGCCATCGCCGTCGAATTTCTTGCTGGTTTCATTTGCCTCTCCCATGATCCGTTGCACAGTAGCCCTGCTCTGTGAGGTACGCAGCGTCCTCGTAAAAGTAGATGCTTGAAGAGTACGCTTATCGACTTCGTCAGACAAGGGACAGGTGCTGACAACCACACCGCTAGGCATGGTGTGAAGAGCTTCGGTCCGACTGTCGCTTCCCGCAAATACCGTCCTAAAAGCAATGACCTGGGCTGGCATCGAATTCCGCAAGTGGTGCGAGCATCCCCACGAAGCGTCAGTAACTTCATCGCGAGATACGGTTTTATACGAAGTTGCATCGGGGCTAAGCACAGAGCTGGATGCTTGAACTGTGGGAATAGTGTCGAGTAAAGGCTGCACAGGGGCGAAGAGTTTTGCGGCAATGTCCGGCGACACAGCAAGCACAACCTTGTCGAAAGTCTCCTCTGATAATGCACTGCCGTACACGGTCGACTGGTACTGTAAATGAACCTTCGATCCTGTCGCTTCAAGGCTCACAATTCTACTGTTGAGTCGAATGTCGTCGATTCCAGCTGCCAGTCTTTCTTGGACCTGATGAGCACCACCACATACGGCGTAATGGTGTTGACCGTGTGAGTGCTTTTTATAGTTGACCACATCGCTTGCTGGGAAGTGAAGCATTTCATCATGAGAACAAGTTGACACTGAACTCATGAGCGGCACCAAGTACCGTGTCGCATATCGCTGAGGCAGCCAAATACGCTTCAAATACTGGTCGAATGTTTCGCATGAATCCGCATCTGAGTATGGCTTGACGACAAAGCAGGCTACGGTGAACCAGAACTGGCAAATAATAAGAAAAAAAATCTCGAACACGTAGCCAAGGATACTTCTGTTGTCTGGCTTTGGTGGCAACAGCTTGTGCAGGTTGGAAGCGTGGATGAAGTAGGACCCGGGCATAGAGGTTACATCGGAGTGTGAAACAGGGGTTGGTATCGTCGACGACGCCAGTGCTCTGGCAAAAACGAAGAGAAAGCGAATAGGGTGCAATGGAATCTCCAAGAATTCGTACATGCGCATGAGGTTATCATAATAGCCTCCAGCACTGGCGCGCATGGGAATATCGACTTGCTCAGTTTCGCCACTCTGTGTGTTTTTGACAGCAACCGAGGCTGCTGCAAAAGAGAGCGCATCGGACTGCACGAACGTTAATACGAGTGGAAGCGCTCATTCGAGGCACTGGGCACTTACTTGGTCGAAGACAGTGACACTGTAGCGTTGCTGTTCGTCATTATGAAGGAGGTACGCCGTCGTCAGTCCAGCAAGACCTGTGCCGACGATGGCCACCCTCGATTGCCTGCTCTTCTCAGGCCCCGCCATGGCTGTACAGTCTCTGACTGAATCTAGCGTTAGTGTTGTTGATGCTGACAAGAAACCAGTCCGATTCTAGTGATGTAGAATCTAGAGTCGGCGCAATGACGAAACGTCGTTGAGAAAACACGGAAAAAGCAACTTCTGGATGAAATGCCAAGTAGGTTAAAATGGTTGGGCGTCGGTCGCACTAAAACAATCAAAAGGCGTTAGCGCTCTCGCCACTGCAGAACCCAATATTCACTTGGGCAACGTGGTGCAATTAGTGTTGCATCTATGACACCGACACACCTTGCAGGCACTTCTGAGCGTTTCACTACAATGGCCACTGACACGCACACCTATCCAAGAATTAATTCAAACAACTGCCTACAAAAGGCTAGAGACGAGCCCTGTCTAGGCTTCTTATTAGGAATCACAAGCCATGAACAGGGCTAATAAAATTTGCCTCGACGCCTAGTCTCTTTTGGCATTCCCACCTTGAATGTGCTCCTATTAGCCGAGCTCCAATAAGATCCGCCCCAACCAAAAGTCTTGACCTGCGGAATTCTAAATTCAGAGCTGGAGATTGCCCGAGCCCCGGCGGGTCGGCTTTGTCTTTTCATCCGATTCGAATCAATCTGAGATCCACGCGAACTGCAGGAGCAAGCAAACATCTCTCATGAGGCGTAGAATAGCCGTCTGGCGAAAGCGAGTCCGAGCAATGCTTCAGCTGCCAACACCGTCGCTGATTATTTAAACAGTCCTGGCGGAGAAGGAGTCCGAAAATCGCCCGTTGTGCCCTTAAACTGTTCACTTCGTTTATCGTGGAGCGGCGTTTCTGTGCGGCTCGATACGCTGTAATTGATTTCATTGTGAGTTCACCACAGCCTTGGGTATTCAACGACGTTTAATTTGTTCGGCAATTTAGACAAACTGTGGTATTTATACTACATCTTTTGCTATACCGGTCCCAAAATAGAAATCATTTGCTCTTATTGTTGGTATCAGCCAATTCATCCCTTCAAGTTGTCATACTCGTCAGCCATTGCACGTCCAGCGGCGCGACCGGAGAAGATACACCCTCCCAAAAACGTTCCCTCCAGGGAATTATATCCATGTACACCACCACCGCCGAACCCAGCACATTCTCCGGCCGCATACAGACCAGGGAATGGGGTCTTATCAGCTCTCATTACATTGCTCTGCAAGTTCGTCTCAATGCCCCCAAGAGTCTTTCGTGTAAGGAGGTTCATTCGAACTGCGATGAGTGGCTTATGAGCAGGGTCCAACAGTTTATGTGGCGTAGCGACTCGTGTGAGCTTGTCAGGCCAGTAGTTTCTTGCATTGTGAATAAGCATCGCCTGTGCATCTTTAGCGTACGAGTTGTCGAACTGGCTGTCGCGTGCTTCGACGACACTCTTGACGGCCTCATATTCAAGAATGGGCCCATCGCGTTCCTTTGCAAGAACATTCATGCCCTTGACAAGCTCCTCCAAAGTATCGCGGACGATAAAATCTTTACCATTCTTCTGGAATGCCTGCACAGGGCCTGTGCCCTTCTTGTTGAAGATTCGTCCAAGTAGCAACCAAATGTTCTTTGCAGTGACATCTGGGTTCTGTTCGGATCCAGACAGGGCAAATTCTCTGGCGATAATGGTCTGGTCAAGAATGAACCATGTGTAATCATATCCTGTACTGCAAATCTTCTTCAACGTTCCCAGAGTATCAGATCCTGGAAACAGGAAAGCTGGCAGTCGTTTGCCAGTGGCATCCAGCCAGAGAGATGATGGTGCAGGTAGCACACGGATACCATGATTTGGCCAAATGGGGTCCCAATTCTGTAAACCTTCAGTGTAGTGCCACATTCTATCACGGTTGATAACATTAGCGCCAGCTGTTTCGGCAATCCCAATGCCCCTTCCGTCGACATGTGCGGGAACTCCGACAACAAAGTGATTCGGAACCTTAGGGCCGAGTCTATCCAGAGGCCATGCTTTCTTGACTGCTTCCACATTTCCACCAATACCCCCAGAAGATATCAAAACAGCAGATCCCTCTAGTTCAAATGGAGTCGTACCAGTGCGAGACGACTTGACACCACGCGGCGAGTCGTCTGGGTCCAGGATGTGTCCTTTGACTCCTGTGGCTCTTCCAGTCTTTGGGTCGATGACAATTTCATCAACACAATGTCGAAATTTGAGCTCTACGAGACCAGCCTTTTCGGCCTTCTGAACTGGCTCCGCAAACACTCTGACCACTTCTGGTCCAGTCCCCCAGGTCATGTGGAACCGGGGTACGGAATTGCCATGGCCATCGACATCACCACTACCTCGTTCGGCCCAACCAACGTTAAAGAGAAATCCAGCTCCGCGATCCTTGAGATACTTCTCGAACTCGTCCGTGGCGAAGTTGACAAAGGCGTCAGCCCATTGCCGCGGCCAGTGATCTTCCACTTCACGATCGAATCCTGCTGAGTTGTGCCAGTCGCGCATGGCGAGCTCTCTCGAATCTTTGATGCCCAAACGGCGCTGGTAGCTCGAGTTCACCAAAAATATTCCACCTAAAGACCAGAAGGCCTGACCGCCCAGGTTGTTCGCATTTTCTTGGTCGACGATGACGCAAGGCACTTTGCGCTCACTGAGTTCGAAGGCAGCGACGAGGCCAGCCAAACCACCACCGACAATAATCACGGGCTTCTTTGCGCTACTTTCGGATGCCATGGCAATACAAGGGCATGCTTCTGTAAAATTGAATAACGGTCAGAAATCCATGGTCCTGGGGAAGTGGAGGATGGGATCAATATAAAGCCTGGTGTCATTACCCCAAACTTTAGTGGCAGGAGACCTTGGCCGGACTTTCCAGTTGGCCCACCTTCCGCATCGGACACTAATAAAAACGCTGACCCCTGGCGCGCAGGCGTCTCACCAGCGCTGTGAAATTGGCGAACACCAGCGAAGGTGACCTTACGAGATCCACCTGACGTGCATCTGGTGATGAGATCGGCCACACCAACACCGACTCTCCGCAGCTTAAAAACACCGTCTCACAAAGATTTTGCTGAGCGCTGCGGAAGAGCACCTGAGCTTTCCATCATTTGATCATTAAAAGATACTACACTACCAATGCAACTTAACTCAAATATGCGACTAAACGTGAAAATCGTCATCCCATCACTTCCGGATATGCTTGACTATACAGCCAATGTAAATGGAACCCAAACGCCATGTTGCTGTCATGCATGTTGATCTAGTTTTCGGTGGTCACTTCATCTTCGACCTCATCGTCCTCTACCAGCTCTGCCCCATCAGGAGGGAAGTGCGAGAATAGGAGTACACACATGCCAAGCATGGCAATGGCCTAGTGTTGGAATTAGCAAATACTGCAATGCCAGCCTGCAGAGAAGCCTTAGTGTGAGATAGGTCGCAACTTACAGCGTTGCAGAAGAACGTGGCATATGCCTTTCCTGCGCTGGCCAAGCTGGCAAAAACGAAACCGAACAAACCCTGGGTCGAGAGTCGTGCAACGTTCTCAACCAACGTCACAACATTCAGTGCATCTGCTCGTTGTGAGTCGGGACACATTTTAGTGATGACACCCTTCGCGGCAGCGGCGGAGCCGGATCCAAAGGGCAGAAGGGCGGCAGCTGCACCATATTAGCCAGCCTGAACCAATAATATGCAGTATCAATCTAAATTGCAAACCTACCCAGATAAATGTGCCAAGGCTGGGTCGCAAAGGCCGAAATTGTGGTTAATAGGCCGTCAACCACTAAGCTCCAGCGCAGAAAGATAAGATCGAAGCGCGTGTCTCCCTCTTTAATATCCTTCTTTGAAGAGCTTACAGGTTCTTCCACAATCTGTGCCCCAGTGGGAGCCTCAAATTGAGCTGGTTCTGTGGGTAGCAGGCTGCTTGCCTCCGACGCAAATGCTTCAGCCTCGTCACTCGTCGGCGCAGGTTTGGATTGGCGATTTGCCATCCAATGTCTGCCCCAGCCAATGACGCGGGGAAATATAAAGACGAGGAAGATGCTTCGCATCAAGGCGAATGATGCCATAAGCCAGCCATTGTCGCCTTGGTCGAAATTGAATGCTGTGGTTGCATACATTTGCTGCCAGCTGTTAATGTCATAATTTCAACTCACTATCCGGATTTATGAGACTCACAATTAGAAGAGGTGCATAGTCAGTTGCAAGCTAGATAAATTAGCCGTGTAGACTTGATATGCCAGTTAGAGTATTCAACTTACGACACCAGTAAAGATGCCAGCGCAGAGAATAGCAACAGCATAGTGCTTGGCATACTTCCCAGACTTCAGTCTTAACCGCTGCGGCACCAGTACTTTGAGAGGTGCCAAAATCCCTGAATTTTTCTTGGCACTGTTACCGTGTTTTCTAGAGAGCGCTTCGGGTGGGATGTACGGCAATGCGAGTCTTGCAAAGATTCCAGCCAAGATAAACGAAATGCAAGCCATATCGAATGGAGCCTGAAGACCCAGATGGCTACCAATAATGCCACCAACTATCATTTGCATTAGCAACGACAAACCATGCAATAGACTCTGCAAAGGAACAAACCTAGATATGCAATAGCCTGGCCAAGCATCAGCGTGCCTTGCAGCTTGCCGAATAGAATTGTACGCCTCTCTGGACCGGCAATTTCGCCTGCAATGACATTCACCAAGAGGCTATAACTGGTTAGTAGACTGAACATCCGATATGCTTAGTGTAGTCGTGGCCAAGTCTATCGAAGCTGGCGGGCGTCGGTGTTGACGTCCACTCTCGATCTCCGCCAATGGGAATAACATACATGTATCCTACCGGGCCACCGAATACCGTAATGAGCTGAGTGCACTGAATTATCAGCATACCAGTCATCTTCCCGGCTACCAGTCCCATGATCTGTGCAACCACCCTAATGGCTGGGATGTAAATCTGGGCTAACAGAGCAGTTCGAGGACCGACTTTCTTAGACAACCAGCCGGCCAAAAACAAATTGAGTGTTCCGCAAAATGTTGTAGTCATGCCCAATATACTGAACTGGGTAGCGGTGCCGGCCGCAATTTCGTCGAGGCTGCATCGATCGCCGTCGCCGGTATATGGAGGGTGGTCGTCGTAGTAAGCATCGCAGGTCATGCTGCGGAAGACATAGAGCAACCTATCAACGAGACGAAGACGTAAGTAATTCGGATAGTGAAAACCGCATTGAAAGCATAGAATCGGATGCACATACGGAACCTGCGTGTAACTAAAAGACAGCGTGATGAGGAAGCCGGTGAACAGAAGGCGGTTCTCAACGTGAAAAATCCGTTGTAGCCATGATGTCGCCTTACGTTCCTTGCCGTCAGGCCGGTTGCCAATCAAAGGCGTCGATTCATCTGCCGCCATGCCTGCTGTTCCCTATGTAAATAGCAAAACAGCTATTTCGGTCCCTTTGGAAGAGGAGGAAGGAACAAGAAACGACTAAAACCCCAGCCGGAACAAGCCAAGGGAAAGAAATTGGAGTCGTTAAACCATTGTAACCCGCGGGTTGCAAATCAGCCCCCACCATTAAAAATTAAGTCCACTAATTCTTCCGAGTTACGGAGGCAAGAAGGCTATAATTCGTCCCATGGAGACATAGTTTTAGTGGGCTTTAGCCGATACTTGACACTGTTTTTCGGAGGCTTACAGTGGTTCCAGTGGGGGGCGGGACTTTTTTGTTGCTTGAGCCACCATGTTAGTGGTTCGTCGGCAAACCAGCTCCCAGATAGGAAAAAACGGCTGTCGGCTCCGGCCACTGGCAGTGGTGAAAATTGGAGGTGATTGATAATATTGTCTTAGTGATAAAAATACATACAGCAAGCAAGCCTCTGGAGAAGATGAGAAGGGGTTATACCATACTTGCACAGAAGGAAGCATCAACGTCCGTCGCGCCACTCTCTCACAGGAATGTTGCCCAGCTGCCCGCTCAATCCTGTCGAACGGTATTTTCGGCCCGCAGTGCAGTTGTCGGCACAGAGGGCGCCGAACTTTACTTGTTCCTAGGAAACCTGTATGTCTCATAATGTTTCCGTTCTGTCTAAAGAGCAAAGAGCTGTGTTTCAATCTAAAGCGCATCGTGGTTTCTGCTTCTTCTCTTTCTTCTTGAGCAGCATCCTGGAAGTTCGATACGATACATACGCTCTGTTTTCAGATCCAAGTTCTTAATATGGTTACTCACGGTGGAGGAATTTCAAATCCTTGCTCCAAGAACGAGGGTTTTCTTACAATGATTCTTTCAGACTAATTTAGAGGGCGTGCCTGTGGCAACACAATGTGCTTCAGCATCCATACTTTGGGTGTTGCTCCCTGCCCCTGGCAGGCCCCGTCCAAGTTACGGCCCCCAAAAGTCGCAGCTGCAAGCTCCACCGTTTCTGATGTCCACCGCCAGCCACGTCAAAACGCCAACCAGCGCGAAACTGTCACCTCACATATTGATGGGAGGTGTCGCGGACTCGCCTCTAGGATGGATAGGTTTGTATCGACATCGCCCGAGTTCAACTCTGGTGCCGTGGCCGGGTCTGCGGCAACTATTTTGTTCTTGTTCTTGACCTTCGTCGTTTTTCCCGCACTATGGAACCGCAACACCCACAGCCTGTCCTACTGGAAGCTCAACCTTCGGACGCCGATGCAACCCATGTGGACGAACTTGGGATTCTGGTGAGCTTTCCGGTCGTTTGTTGTTCAAAGTGACTGGGGTTAACTGGATTTCTAGGAGGACACCAAAGGGTGATAAGATTGTTAACTTTGACCAAGCCTGCGCTGCACTCTTGAGAGAAGTTGTCGTGGCGTCCGGAATCCTTGGTGGCGACCTGCCCACTGAGAGGAAAACTCGCCCCAAGAGATCAATTGCTATTCTTGATGCTGGCTTCGGCTGTGGCGACCAAACTTGGGAGCTTGCGCGAGCCCTTGAGGCGCCCACTTGGAACGAGTACCGCTATGTAGGCCTCACGCGAGATCCAGTACAACTTGATATTGCCCAGCAGCGGCAGCAGCGAGAGATAGATGGCGCAAATCGTCGTGGTGTGCAGCTGTGGCCAGGATCGTTTCGTCTTTTCGCGGCAGACGCCTCCCGACCAGAGAAATGGGGGCGACCTGTTAAAGCCATGGTGGATGTATTGGGCAACACAAAATTCACTGATAAATGGTTTCTTGCGCTTGACTGCCTTTATCGCTTTTCATCCTCCAGAGAAGCAATTTTTCGCTACGCTGCACGTAACATGGGTGCAAATCTCATGGCATTTGATATGCTCATAAACGACAAGGCCACGATAGTCGGTGCTACTCTAACGAGACTCTTGGCCTTGTGTGTTGGAATTCCCGTTCGATCCTTCATCACCGAGTCGCAGTACATCGAACAATTGGTCAGGGCAGGTTACGACAGGGAGAGCATCAAGATAAAGGACGTCACCTACGATGTGTTTCCAGGACTGGTGACATATCTTGATAGACAAAAAAGGACACTGGGACCGTACGGTGTTTCTCTCGGGCACCTAAACATCATCAGATACGTTTTTGCCTGGTTCGCGAACTCGGGGAGTGTACGGGCGGCCATCGTGACAGCAAAGCTCAAAGAGAAAGGCGCTTAACGTGCAACGACATAGCACCCAAATCAACAACATTAAATTTTCACCAAGAGCAGGAGCTTCCGATGACAAGTAGGGCAATGAAAACAGTCTTGACAATGGATTTGGTGATACTGCAAGCATCTCGCATTTCACAAAACTATCATATAAAAGGACTGCGGTAATGGTTCCAGACCAAAGAACTGATCTCACCAACATTATGACTCAGGCTTGGGCTGTCCTAGCGCAACTCGGACAGCTTGGTACACCGCAAGGCTAGCCTTCGTACTTCGGAGAAGTGAGATGACCGAGATTGGGTGGGACAAGGAATTAAGCTTTGCCCTGGAGCGCTGGTGAACTTATTAGGCGCTAGCGTCAGCAGTAACCGACTTAGGTTGCAGGACTTAACGCTAACATGCTGTTTTTGCATGATAGTCTCGTGCCAGGAGTGCACTTCTTTCGGTCGCGCCTGTCACAGTGCGTTTGGCGTTAGTGGCTGCGCTGATACCATTCGCACTACAGCGCCCTAAATATGCTATATAAACACCATGCCATGCCATCCGTCGAGCTTGCAGACCTGCCGTCACACAATTAAACACAAAATCATCATAGTCTTGTCAATTAACCTCATTTTCATCAAGCATCTATCAAAACGTCTGACTTTGGAAGCTCCAAAATCTGCTACTCACCTTCAAACGACACTCCACCATGTCTTCCATCTCTGTGGTTCCGTTCGTCTACTCGTTCTTCTTCAAGTGGCTTGATCCTCTTGCCGCTCTCTATGGCGTTTATCTCAATTTTGTCGACCCTGATCAGGCTGTCAAGTCAATGGCCCCAGCTTCAAGCTATGATCCCAACCAAGTCTTCCTGTTCCATCAAGCCGGCGGCCTTGCATTGGCTGTCGCAGTCTTGACTGCAGTCGTGCCCCGCTACTCTAAAGACCTCAAACTCTGGCGTCTATTTCAGTTCGCGCTCCTTCTTTCCGATTTTGCCGGACTTAGCGGAGTGTATCATGCCTTGGAGAGACAGGGCCGGTTGAGCCCTACTAATTGGACAACAGATGACAAGGGCTGTGGATTTACTTACGTTGCCTTGACTGTCATTCGCTTGCTGTTCGTCTTAGGCATTGGGTTCAGCAAACCTTCAACCAAGAAAACCTAAGCCCTTGCAGCAGCGCTTATTTTGGGTGTATTATGACACGGTGTTTTAGGATAGGGATTTAAGTAGGTTAACATAATGATACTTATTCAACGCGAACTTGGGCCACCATTCCATTTTCGCAGCATGAACCCAATAATAATATTAGCGCAACAATGAAAAGATATGCAGCATAAAACAAGTGCCCGAAGCAACGATATATCTATTTGGTCCAGTCGCCCGAGTACTAAAGTATATATAGAGGGGGAAAAAAAGCAGACAATTGGCCATTGTCTCCAAAGACTGTAATAGCCCCAAGACGACCACAAGAGGAAGAGCACTTGGCACCGTCGTGGTCGCCAGCTGGGTTGGCATAACCAGTCTTAGTGCATCGATCTTCATGGAAGTCGCAGTGCTCGGCTCCGTAATCAATGTAGCTATCGTTCAGCGTGTGGTTGGTATGAACACTGGAAACAGGCCTTGGTCAACAATAGCAGAACAAATTTATGCACGAGCGACTTACCAGCGTCATACGCAGCGCGAGTTTGGGGCACCCTACATTTGGCTTCGTGTTATAAAAATTAAGCTGTTTCGCAACTCAGACAAATGGTCTATTGAAGATTGCGCGAATGTAATTGTACCAAGCCCTTCAATGGGTCTTAATGCATAAATGGTGTCCTTGCAACCTTATTGTTACTGCGAGAAACTATGTACTGGGCCGCTGTAGCTGCATTTTCCTGTGAGGGGGTAAATTTAACGAGTGCAGACGTTTTTGAATCCCTTTTACTTATAATAATGGATGCACGACGATGCCACGCCAGATAGATATCAATGTTGTTTTACACAAAAATCAACGCCACTTCGGCCCGAAGCCACTCGGCAATATGAACCACCGCGGTCATGGTGACTGACTGCTTGCTGGACCACCAATGGCAGATCAGCACCTTCACAGCGGATCCTCACTGACAGGGAGCTAACAATTAGGCGAGGAGGGGAAGCGAGTATAATTACCCATCGGGTGTTATACCACCACAGGCATGTTTGAACCGAGAAAGAATCGGTGCGAGAAGGCCTTAATTGAACGGGATCTTTGTCCATGTTACATTCGTCGCAGGCTGCTGGAGCCAATATATCGTTGTGAAATATAAATTGGAGATATACTATAGACTTGATACTACCCCAGCTCACTGACATCACCGTTGCACTGAGTTGTTGGACCCCGCAAGCTACATTCGACTTAGGTGGGGGAAACAAATCAAATATCCCTGTCTGCCCTCAATTGGGATCCGAGGTCGTATTTACGTGATTGGTAGACGGCGTATTTATACGAATTGATACCCCATGTTGTGGGGGGTTAACCTTCTGTTCACTTCCATCACCGCATGCACTATGAAGTCCACCTTGTTGTTGCAGCATTTGCTTGGCTTCGTTGCCTCTTTGGGTGAAGCTAGAGCTGCCCAAGTAGGTGGGAAACAGACTATCCAGGATCTCGCTGCCCAGAATTGGACTGTTACGAACGAATATGGAAATATTACTGTCCCGGGAAGTTACCCATCCCACGTACATCTGGATTTGTACAAGGGTGGCGTTATTAGTGAGTTGTCGCGATCTAGCCTCATTGCCTGGCGTCATACTCACCTTGATTGTAGATGACCCGTATGTTACAGAGCCGTTGTCACACTTGCTGTAAAACTAATTGATGTAGGTATCACGGCTTGAACGATATCAAGCTACGATGGATTGCTGCTCAAAATTGGACGTATACTAGCAACTCCATCCAGAACCTGTAAGTTCTAAGCCTACCAAGGATTGGAGCTGGTCTGACTTGCAATCAGGAAGAAAGACAAAGACTTTGCAACATGGTTGGTATTTGACGGCTTGGACACTTACACAACCATTAAATTTTGTGACCAAATTGTTGCCACAACCGACAACCAATTCCGACAATGGTTCTTCGATGTGACAGCCGCTTTGTCAAGCTGCCAACAGGACCCTACCTTGAGCATAAACTTTGGTAGCGCACCTCGCATTATCAACAAGCTCAATGAAAGTGGAATCGAGAGTATGGTAATCAGTTTTTATATCGATAGAATATTTGCTAATTTATGTGTAGCATGGCCCGCCGATACAGTTTATCCTTTTGAGTACCCGAATCGACAATGGGTGCGCAAAGAACAGTCTGATTTCGGATGGGATTGGGGTCCGGCGTTTGTCCCTGCTGGACCTTGGAGAGATGGTCGCGTTGTGCAGCTTGAGCAAGGAGGCGGGCTTTATCCACTAAACACCAACGTCGACATCTATCGCCAGGGTCAGACCAACAACATCGCGCCTCCTCAGGGTCAACCTTGGGTCGTCAATGCCAGTATTGATTTCATTGGCGCACTGCCTAAGAAAGGCGTCCTAAGTGCGGTGATTACCGAAGCAGCCGACGAATCCAAAGTCCTGTATTCGGGAAAGCTTGGTCACGTCACGAAATCCAATGGTACAATCACAGGGTCAATCACCATTGATGCTAACAAACCCAAACTATGGTGGCCGCACCAGATTGGTGACCAGAACCTCTACAAGATTACCATCTCTGTACATGCATCTGGAAAGCAGAAGCCAGTCCTTGAGTCAACACGACGTGTGGGATTCCGAACCATTCTTCTCGATGTTGGAAATGTCACAGACAGCCAAATCGCACGAGGATACCAGCCCGGTAATAATTGGCACTTCGAGATTAACGGGCATGAGTTCTTTGTCAAGGGAGCCAACATGATTCCGCCAGATGCCTTCTGGCCACGAGTCACACCTCAAAGGGCGGAGAGGTTGCTTGATTATGCTCAGGCTCAAAATTTCAACATGCTTCGAATCTGGTCATCTGGCGCTTATTTACCGGATTTCATCTATGACCTCGCTGATGAGCGTGGTATACTGCTATGGAGCGAGTTCCAGTTTAGCGACAGTTTGTATCCCGACTACCCCGATTTCATTGAGAGCGTCAAAGGAGAAGCATCCTATAATGTGCGTCGCATCAACCACCACCCTTCCCTTGCTTGCTGGGCAGGTGGTAATGAATTCGAAAACTTGATGCTACCGATCGCAAAGGGTGCAGATCCAGAGCGATATACTTACTTTGTGGGCCAATACGAACATTTGCTGATCACAACTCTCTTCACTGTTCTGGCTGAGAATTCTCGGTCCATCTCCTTCACGCCATCTAGTGCAAGCAATGGTTGGATGGACATCGACTTCAGCTTGCCCGTACCCATGGTAGAGCGTTATGACAACAAGACAGATGGCGAATTGTATGGAAATACCGACTACTACAACTACAACACAACTGTAGCATTTGACTATGACCAATATCCTGTCGGTCGCCTGGCTGCTGAATTTGGCTTCACTAGCATGCCCAGTCTGTCAACTTGGCGCCAAGCACTTGATCCTCAGGACTTGCACTTCAACTCATCTGTTATTCAATTGCGAAACCACCACTACCCACCCGGAGGACTATATGAGGACAATTACAAGAACGGAAGCAAGGGACTTGTCGAAATGACGCTCGGTGTACAGTCATACTATCCTGCACCTCACAAGTCGGACCCTATCGCCAACTTCAGCTCATGGTGCCATGCGACGCAGCTCTTTCAGGCTGACTATTATAGCTCACAAATTCAATTCTATCGCCGAGGAAGCGGATTCCCTGAGCGCACTTTGGGGTCGCTGTACTGGCAGTTCAACGACATTTGGCAAGCTCCAACGTGGGCTGGGATTGAGTACGATGGCAGATGGAAGGTGTTGCCATATCTGGCCAGACGCGTATATGAGAACGTAATCGTATCGCCGTTCTGGAAGCCTGAGAAAGGCGAGCTAGAGCTTTGGATTACATCTGACTTGTGGGAGAAGGTCAGCGGAACCCTGAGTTTAACCTGGGTTGATGCAAAAGGTAAATCTATTCCAAATAACGCCGGCATGAAGACATCAATCGATTTCGACGTGAAAGCTCTGAACAGCACTCAGGTGTTGAAGACCAATACCAAAGACTGGAGCCTCCCCGATGCGAAGGATGCGATTCTACTATTGAGTGTGAAGGCAAAGGGTCATCTTCCCAACGGCAAGGCTGAGAAAACTTTCACACACACCACTCATTTCCTACCCGTATGGCCCAAAGATGTAAAGCTGGCCGACCCTGGCTTGAAGCTTACTCACGACAAGACCAGTGGCAAGTTCACGGTGGAAGCCACAAAGTGCGTTGCCCTGTATGTTTGGTTAACGCATCCAGAGGAAGTCTTGGGATTCTTTGAAGACAACGCCTTCGTGTTGAAGCCTGGTGAGAAAAGGGAGATCGGATTCACCACACAGGTTGATACCACCAATGGAGCTTGGATGGACAAGGTTACCGTTGAGAGTTTGTGGGATTTGACTACGGCTTAGTTCGAAATAGTAGCTGGAATAACGGCAATATGACTAGACAACTGTAGCGGATTTAAAACAGCAATTGCTGATATTTCGAATCACTATGCGGCGACTCGAAGTGTACCATGTAGTTTTGGGTCTTGGTTGTCTGGGATGCACACCGAGCATTGACCTTGGTCTGTGTGGATGACCACGTTTCGGGCCCTCCGATGGACTGTAATGATATCAAATACGACACGGTGAGGCATAGCGCAGTTTTGAAGCCTAATAAATCAATTGTAATAAAACAGCGTCTAAGCGTAACATGATGGCGTTGGTAACGATGGCCCGTTATCGAAACTTGGGCCTTGATGAGCACACTCTGCCAATTTTGATATCGACGGAGAGTCTAAAACAGAGCATTAAAATTTCCACTTTCAATACTCGAGATAGGCGTTTATCTTTATGCATAGAGTTCCGGGGTCCGTGGCCTCAAAAGAAATTGATCCTACGAATCAGGTCTCAGGTATTGACGATTGCTACGAAATCAGCGTGAATGACGTGCTGGGCCAGAGGAGCTTCAGCGTGGAAACAATCCCTGCTGGCTCGCGTGGCGTGGCGTGGCTTGAGGGGGCATGGAAGGATCGGAAGAAGAAAAAAAGAAAAATAAACAAAATGTAAGAGTCGCTGAATAAACGATCGCAAAAATGACAGGATAATTTTCGCGAGAGGAATTTGATGATTTGTCGGCAAGACGGATGCGTTTGTTGCGACGGCCATGGTCACAACGTTTGCACGTCCCAGAATCGACCACCAGCGCATCCACTGGCGGACTTTCTTGGCACAGTCAGTCGGGGCGTCGAACCCGCCCGTCAAAGACAAGCAGATCGCTGGCACAGCTCTCCACCAACCCCCCTGTCCCAGTAAATCTTACCCCCCATGACAGCGACCATCTCCCCGAAAACAGCGCTGGGCAGCAATCACTGAAGCCTCAGCCACTTGCAGCCCGCTCGTCAGGATGCACCCAGCTGCTCCACCGCGGCGTCTTTAGCGTTTACAGCGTGTGGCACCAGCTGCTCTAGCACCTAACAAAACATCCACTTTGTCAAGCAAACGGCCAATGATCAGCTCGGCCGCGCTATGGCGCAATCGAAATTGTTGCATCTGGCCGTGTAACAGCCTGAGAATGTCCATCCAAGCCGTTTAGGATTTATGACTCCATGTGCATGGTTGCCGTAAGAATGGATCATTTATAATCTTTGCTGGACCTCCGCCTCGCGTCCCTCGCGACAGAACTTGTGCATTCACTCATCAAGTCGCAAACTTGTCTGGTTCTGCGCACCTTTCATCCCGCTTCTGGTCCATCATTAGTACGTCATTGACCACAGGACCTATCAACCATGACCAAGACGAAGAGCAGCGACGCGGCCGAGGATGCGCCGCCTCCGCCATATTCTGGTGACGAAACCAGTTTGGGATACACCAGCGATGACACGACTATTATTCCCAAGGGGGCCCTTGATCCCGTCTACGAGTCCAAAGCTCGAGTTCTCAATCGTGCTGTAAGTTGCCAATCTTGCACTGGCCATGTCTAGAAGCGCTCGCTTGCGACAATGAATTATCCGTTCATCCGCCAGCGAGAGCAAGCAAATCTGGAACATGGTCCTAGTTCACACAATTTTTTTTTCTTTTTCTTTCTCAAGTGACCATCGCTAACAAGTCCTTGCAGATTCAAGAAATTGGAATGGGCTGGTATCAATGGCAGCTGTTCATCGTAGTCGGATTTGGCTGGGCTAGCGACAATCTCTGGCCTGTCGTCACATCTTTAATTGTACCCGCGATCAGACACGAATTTACACCAAAACGATATCAGTTGCTTGTCTTGGCTCAGAATGTTGGTCTCCTCGCAGGTGCTGCTTTTTGGGGCTTTGGCTGTGATGTCTTCGGCCGCAAATGGGCTTTCAACTTGACTTTGGGCTTGACGGCTTTTTGGGGATTGATTGCGGCTGGGTCTCCAAACTTTGCCGCAATTGGTGTATTCGACGCACTCTGGTCTTTTGGCGTTGGCGGCAATTTGCCAGTCGATTCGGCTATTTTCCTCGAATTCCTTCCACAGTCGCACCAATACTTGTTGACGGTGCTCTCCATCGACTGGGCATTTGCGCAAGTCGTCTGCACTCTTATTGCATGGCCCCTTCTGGGATATCGCACCTGTGGTGATGATGAAGTCCCTTGTCTCAAGAAGGACAACATGGGATGGAGATATTTCGTCATCGCAATGGGCGGTCTCACCTTGTTGATGTTCCTTGCTCGTTTCCTCTTGTTCAAACTCTACGAATCTCCAAAATATCTTATCGGCAAGGGTAGGGACGAAGACGCAGTTCGCATTATTCACGAAGTAGCTCGCCGAAATGGAAAGACGTCAAGCTTGTCCATTGAGGATCTCCGAGCATGTGAGCCTGAGGGTTATGTCGCTCAGACTAACGCATCTGCAGCCGCCCGCAGATACCTCGACAAACTTAACCCCAAGGCGGTCTCAACGTTGTTTTCTACTCGCACCCTCGCACTCAGCACTTCTCTTATCATGCTTCTCTGGGCCATGATTGGACTCGCTTTCCCTCTTTACAACGCCTTCCTTCCTGCCCTGCAAGATCAGAAGCGCGTAGATTTCGGAGACGGAGGCGTCAACATCACATACCGTAACAGTCTCATCATTGCAGTCCTTGGTGTACCGGGTGCTTTGTTAGGTGGTGTATTGGTAGAGCTACCTAAGATTGGCAGAAAGGGTACCTTGTCCATTTTCACAGCTTTGACAGGCGTGGTTCTCTATGGTTCGACTACTGCACGCAACAGTGACTCACTTCTTGGTTGGAACTGTGGCTTCAGCTTCTGCAGCAATGTCATGTATGCTGTGCTTTATGGTTATACGCCTGAAATCTTCCCAACTCCTCAGCGAGGCACCGGTAATGCTCTTTCAGCAACCTGCAACCGAATTTTTGGAATTATGGCCGTAAGTTCTTTTAGCCGCTCCTGAACCGACATTATACTAACTCCTTGCTTGTAGCCTATTGTCGCCATGTTCGCCGATACTGGTACTCCTGTTCCAGTATACGTCAGCGGTGCTTTGTTCATTGCTGCTGGTATTATTGTTGTTCTTCTGCCCTTTGAGTCGAGAGGAAGGGCAGCTTTGTAATGAGAAGGAATCTATTTGCCAGCTTAATAATGAGGCGATGGGCCTTGTATTTGTTTTGCAATTTGTATGAAGGAGTCTGGTTCAAATTGAACCAGGTGCAAAGAACACCCATTGGGAGTAGTGTCAGAGGAGGAGAGAAAGGACGCCATGTCTATCATGTTCATACTTGAACCGAATGCTATTTCTTACTTGTCTCCTGCGCTTCATTAGCCTGGAGACAAGTCGCTCGCGATCGTCCTCCCCTACTACTTTGAGCACGCGGATGTTGTTATCCAGCTTGGTTTTTCGTTGTATTTTTTGGCTAACAATGATTGCAATGTCTAGTGAGCAGAACCGCCTAAAAACGGCGCCCATTTTGTCAGCTGCAGAATACGACGGGTCTGCCGGGGGTATACTCAGGATGGCCCCATAGGAACTGTACATGGTAAGACTGTAGGTGATGGAACCGAACCTCAATTAGACGACATACGCCAAGGCCCAATTGTGAATTTGTTGTAAAGACACCTTTGTGTAAATCACTGCAGCACCAACGCAGATAGAATCTTGTGAACATCAAATTTAGCTCTTACAAATGCCTAACAATGCATCCGTGGTAATGCGCTCAATTAAATTATATTCAATTATGAACTGCGGCCTGGTGGCGACAGAAGGCCTCCAACAGTAGTCCAGTGAGGAAGAGCATCACGTGCCGCTACCGACTTGTGAAGCTTCTCCAACTACCAATTGCGGCGCAGCAATTGAACTACATCGTCTGATATTGAGTGGGCACGCTCCTCGTCCTATCAGGGCATTATTTTGGACATTCCCTAGGATCTGTGTTTCTCATTCCGCCATAATAACGTCAATTCTTTTGAAATATTAACTATGCCTGCGGAACAGCCACCTTCCGAGGAGCCGCAAGTCACGTACTCGTCTGGTAGAGCCGAGTCTAACGATACGCCGGACTTACGAATCCTGCACTACAATGATGTTTACCATGTCGATCCGTCCAGTGCTGAACCTGTTGGTGGATTTGCAAGATTCATGACCCTGTGTAAAGAGTATCAAGAATCCGAAAAATACCACGACCAGCCAAAGCTGCTGACGCTTTTCTCTGGCGATGCATTCAACCCAAGCTTGGAAAGCAGTGTCACGAAAGGTATGCCCCTTGGTGTTTGCAAACGACAATCTTTGGTACAAATATGAGCGTATACTGACCCTCTCTGAAGGACGCCATATGGTGCCCGTGCTGAACGCAATTGGTACAGATTGCGCCTGCGTTGGAGTAAGTAAAATCCTGAGGAGCGTATACTGACCGACCTTGGTGCTTACCTGCTCACAGAACCACGACTTCGACTTTGGTGTGAAGCAATTTGGGCATTTGATAGAAAAGTGCAAGTTCCCATGGCTCATTGCCAACGTCCTTGACCCAGCACTAGGTGAAAATGTGCCGCTGGGTGGTGCGAAGCGCACACATATGCTTACAACCTCGAATGGCATCAAGGTGGGCTTGATCGGTCTTGGAGAAAGGGAATGGCTCGAGACTATCAACAGTTTGCCACCCAATTTAATTTACAAGTCCGCAAGCGCTACTGCAAAGGAGCTTGTTCCGCAGCTGCGAGAGCAAGGTGCCGAAATTGTCATCTGCTTAAGCCATCAGCGAGAACCAAATGACAACAAGCTTGCCGAGCAAACTGACGGTATTATTGACATTATTCTTGGAGGCCACGATCATTACTACAGTCATTCCTTCATTAATGGGACGCATGTCCTTCGATCAGGAACAGACTTCAAGCAGCTTAGCTATATCAAGGCTTGGAGGAGCAAGAAAGATGCCAAAGGATGGGAATTTGATATTTGGCGAAGAGATATCATGTCAAGCCTGCCGGAACACAAGCCTTCAGTGAAGCTTGCCAGGGAACTTACTTCAAAGCTGCAAAAGTCACTGTCAAAGCCAATTGGCTGGACTGCCATGCCGCTGGATGCTCGCTTCAGTACGGTGCGAATGAAGGAATCCAACATCGGCAATTTTGTTTGCGACATCATGCGCACACATCACCATGCCGATTGCTCAATCATGGCTTCGGGAACCATCCGTGGCGATCAGATATATCCACCAGGAGCAGTGCGCATCAAAGATGTAACAACCTGTTTCCCCTTTGAGGATCCAGTGGTGGTTTTAAGGGTGACGGGTCAAGCTATATGGCATGCTTTGGAAAATGGCGTGTCGACATATCCAGCACAAGAGGGACGCTTCCCTCAAGTTTCTGGCATCGAGTTTGAGTTCGACCCGAGCCTGCAACGAGGCAAGCGCGTTTTATCCGTGAAGATTGGAGGGGAGGATTACCAACCTGATAAGAAATATGTCCTTGCTACCCGCGGATATATGGGTAGAGGCAAAGGTAAGCTATATCTCGTTGGCATTGGAAAGCTTTTTCTAACAAGACAGACGGTTACACAAGCTTACTGGTCAAATCTGAAGGAGGCGACTGCGAGGAAATAATAGACGAAGAGAGTGGCATTCTCATCAGTGCCATGTTAAGACAGTACTTCATGGCTCTGCGGACAATTGGCAAATGGCAGAAACTGTCAGACCACTGGGTGCACGTCGCTTCGAATGTTCATCACGAGCCTCTTGAGAACGAGAAGGATAAGCAAGAGTCAAAGGCCGCATTTGACGAAGCCGCCTCAGACGATAAAGAAGGGACTTGGCATGATTTCTTGAAAGCTCGACTGGGTCATGCCAAAGTGCCTCATGACGAGGACACCGATTTCGCTGAAGATGACGACGATGCCGGAATGATGGAATTGGACGAAGAGCACGATTCAGGTGTGGAGGTGGAGGTAGGTGCTGATCCGGATACACAGATGGATATAGAAATTCTTTTGCAGCGCAAGTTTTTCACGCGATGGGCTCGCAAGGCTGGCGTTAAGACTTGTCCTTGCGACCCAGTCGGCGAAGGAGACTGTCTCGTAGACTGGACCCGACTGATTGCACCAATTGTAGACGGGAGAATCAAAATGGTAGACTCAAAATAGAATAGGGTAAACAACGTGGGAAATTAGAGTCGGACGGTGAATAAGAGTCATGTTCATTACGTTTGAGTATGTACGTTCATATGTGATATATACAATATAAAAAGGGCTGAGGATGTACCTCGAAGCGCCATCTTGTACTTATTGCCTCTAGAGGTATTTTTCCAACATAGGCACGCTTCACACCAGCCTTATAACACAATGTTGTAGATATTTAGCCGCTGGAGCACTTGCCAGCCTTGCAGATGAGGTCATCAGAGCAATCGTTTTCGCTGCTACAACTGGCACCTATATTCAGATGAAGAAGGCAAACGTCAGTATAGGTAATGTGGCAGCTAGGAGGGCTGGGAGCAGTCGACGGCCGCTGCTTTGGTCGTCTGAACCATCTCCCTTGGTGTCATTCATACCTTCGCAGTGTCCTGCCCAAGAGCAGTTGTTGGTAGGAGGAGGAGGGTTGGTGCCACCGCCGCCACCACCACCGATGCGCTTGATGAGCTGGTCACCAAGACCAGAAATGGAGGACTCGAACTCATTGTAGCTCTTAGCGTTCCACTTGGCGCTCTTTCCGGGGACGGCGTCGCTGCCGGGGAAGGCAATGAAGAGTACATCATTGTCATCGTGGCCAGAGTTGCCGTTGATACCCTTGCCGTAACAAGCAGTGGCGAGAGAGATGGAAGCCTCTCCAACCATTGCTTGCCTGTCATCGTCACCATTCTCATCACCCCAAACACCGTAGATCTACGACATAGACTTGTTAGTATTTCAAAATTGAATGTGAGTGACATATCGTGGGCAATGCATACCAGCTTGTCACCGCAAACGACGGCCATGAGAGACAAAGGCTTAATGCCGTAGTCTTGAGGGTTGAAGGTGACATATCCGGAGCGGCTACCCTCGTTGCCGAAGACAACGTAAGGGTGGACGTTGGCATCGAGATCACGCTGACCTTGGCCGTAGCTGCGGACAGTGTCTTGGAAAGAGGTCTGAGACTGGGTGTCGCCAGAGCTTCCGCATCGGCCGTCGTCGGCAGGTCCACCTTGGATACCATCACAGTCGATGTCCATGTTGACGAACTGGCCATTCTTGCCCTGGAGATAGATGACATTGTAATCGTTGCGATGGTCGCCGCAGTAAGAGAACGCTATCGATTGATTAGCACCATGATACAGTCAGAGTTTCGATCCAGATGTAGGTCACTTACAGCCATTGTCGCCATCAATGCTGTGGAACCCAGACTTGAGCTTGTTGCTGCACTCGCCCTTGCTCTTCAGGCTGTTGTAGAAATCGCGGACGTTGCTGGGAACATCACGGGCTGTCGCAAGAGCAGCCAAAGAGAGAAGAAGTGTAGACTTGAGAGGAGCCATTCTGACGGTGAGGTATTATGAAGCAAGTTATGGTGATAGTCTGGGTTAAAGATTGATGATCCTAAGGGAATATCCAAGTGGGAGATGGAGTCTGGGGCATCATCTTTTATATTATGGGAACCCGGACCAGACCCTCGACCTGAAGATCCCGCCTGGTTGCATCGCCCAAGGACTAGTTTCAATCTAGATTATGGATCCTTGCCTAGTTTGGGGTTCCGTCTTACTCGGAGATGGGTCCATGGACCACACCACGTTCCAGCGACGGCGTTTCTCCAGCACCTACAGAGGGCCTGTGGAACGGTACTTTGGCCGGAAATTGCCTGCTGGGGATCTGATTTGGGAGCTCGTGTGCCGAGGCTGTGGGGAGAGAAATCGATGTTAGTGCTCACCCTCCTAGAATGACGCTAATAAAGATGGGCTGAAGTTGAAATGCGTTGGCGAGCTAAGATTACAGGGCTACCGCCCCGTGGCTGAGCCCTGTAACTCGTTTCCTGCGGCGATTCAGTAGCTCTTGTTTTAGTGGCCAAGATGGGTAGGTGCTACTGGTGGGAATTTTGCTTCTCCATCCTCACGTCAGCGTAGCATTCGGTCAAGCCTACGAATCTTCTTGAGACAAGCCACGCTCATTAATGCCTATGAAGTGCCGGCCCGAACTTTACCGGTGCTTGAACCTTACATGTATGCTGGGGATCAATTCCAGGAACTGCCGATATCTGGGGTTGGATATTACTGTGCTTGCGTTGCTTGGCTGTTTGAAAGCTTTGTGTATTTTCCACCTGAGTTCACGCGGTGAGTGCCGACTGCAATCCATCATATAGGCAGCCTGGGTATTCAAGGCAGCGCAATTGGTATCTGTTTCATTCTAGGGACATGTTTTCGCCGCCACCAAACACTGTCTTGTGGCGGTCGCACACAGGCCAGTAACCATTCAAGGCCAGCCTCAAGATGAAACTGCGCTACAGGTTCCATGACTACTGCCAGCGAGGCGAGCTATCTGCCACTTCCCCACAGTCGGCTCCCCCGCCAATATCCAATAATAGTTTGCTCAAAGGCTGGATCTGCAGGGGCGGTTGTGCAGGACGGCAGGTGAACAAAGCTGTCCAACCCTGTAACAACTTGTATGTCTATATTCGGCTTCTTCGGACCGGATCATAAAGAAACGTTGCTTGATTGCCAACAACGGCCCATCACAAGACGGCCCCGTACTGGAAACAGTAGCTACGGCCAAATGATGAGAATGACTGGTCACAAGACCAACAGTTACACTACTCTTCCAATCGCTCTGCAATGATAGCAATGTTACAATACCAGATACCATGCGGATTAACTTACGTTTCGTGCAACCTAAGGCGACGCCTTCGCAACTACTATATCAGATCATCACACAATGCACCGTGACGTGGGTGGAGAAGCGGCTGGTGGCCTTTGTTTGCTATACTGCGCATTAACTACTTTTGAGTTGTATCAAGTAACAATCCCCGACAATCAAAACTCCTTCGATCCGTGTCAAGGCGACCAGTCGCAGTAAATCCACATTCCCCGGCATGCATGCAACCTCTCTTTTCATACATGTGTGTGACATCGCTGAAGTTGGACAATGCTAGGATCCTCCGCGGGCAGCCAAGGCACAACGCTGCGTATTCTTTCTTGCCGACGTTGCATCGTTAGCGAGTGTTTGTTTGCATCTGCAGCCCAGTCCGTCATTGCACGTGACCCGTTTGGCTGTTGTCTTTCATAGATGCGAGTCGAGCGCATCATCAAGATCTGGATCCAGAGGCGCCAGCATCCTAGCGCGAGCAACCCTATTCCTAACACGATATACAGAATTATATAAGCGGGTCCATCTGGTGTTTCAATGGACATTGTTGTGGTTCCTTTTTCGATAGTAATGGCTTGATGTGATATACTATGTCCCCCGCCTTTAAAGTCGTGTCTGTATATTCGCGTCCATAGGTTGGTGTTGTATGACGCGCACTGTTTGGTACAAAGTCAAAGAATAGTAGTCGACACTGGAGTATCTCGTATTTGAGGCTTTAACCCTTGCAATTGATGCAATTCACTTTGTCGCATGGGCTAAAACAAACTTCGATGTGGCGTCCGTAGTGATTCAACAGTCGTCTGGGCTCGGGTTTCCCTTTTTTTTTTTTTTTTTTAATCATGCCATGGCGCCCTGTGTGCCGAGCTGTAAAAACAAACTTTGTATCTTGTAAAATTTAATCAAGAAGTGCTGCAGTAGACATGATGGCTAAAGTTGTTGAGGGCTCTGCTCCTTCTCGTCAAAGCTCCTGCCTGGTTGTTGGCATCGTCCACACATTTGTATCGCCGCCATGGCTGAAATCAGAAATTCCGAAATTCAAGATGGACGCATTCGTTTCATGGTACAAGACCATCCACGTCATCAAAATACGGTGCAGCACGGTCAACCTGCCAATGCCCTCAACATACAAAGCCAGGCACAGATCGAGGCAGTGCATGCCCAGTTCTCCAATCAGATGCACACAAACTTGGTCGCCGACCGTGTCGGAAACCTACGATCGGAATCATCAGAAAGTACACAAATTATTAGGTCGCCTTTTCCTCGTCAAGTGTTTTCGCCGGCGATAAGTGGCTACGAGGCTTCCTCCGAAGTTGATACCGACATTGAAAGCCACGCGGTTGTAGATGAGCACACCGCCAGAGTCCACCATCACGAAAATGACGATGTCCTTCGGAACCATTACACTACTACATGTGAGCGGCCTGGTCTCTTTCCATTAGCACAGAATAAACCAGGTGTCTACAGGAGCTCAAGACCTTGTTCAGACTGTGTTGTAAACAGCCTATTGTCGTTCGTGGGTGGCTGTATTTGCCAACCAGCAGACGCAGGCTGTTCTTGCTGTGAAGGACACGAAGATTCATTTGATGATATGATCGTTGACGAGGCACGGCCTCTGTTGAAGGGCGACATGGCACCAAATGGCCAGTTTCAATCAGCAAGCGTCATTCAAAATCAACCGGGCTACCAATCAATGCGTAAACCAGATTCAAAACAGCTCACAGCAAGGCTGAAGAACACATGAGGCTTTTCCCGGTTCTGTTTTGTTTCAGTTACATACTCAACTTTGTAGGCATTTATTTCTCTAGTTAGCAAGATGCGGCTCTCAATTACATCAATGGATCAAACTCCGTTGAGGGTTACAGCCTCTTCAATACATTGTTCTCGAGTATTCTCTCTTCCGACCCTTGTAATCCCACCTTCACCATTGCCTTTCCTACCTGATCGGTGGATATCGCATCGTATAAAGGCGCGAAAGCTCTCTTCGCGGCTGGTGTATCGGGACCAATGAAGCCACTGGGACGTAGTATGAAAGTTTCGAATTGTTCCGGATGTGCGTCTGCAATGTCGCACAAGCCCTTTTCCACCTGGCCCTTAATCTTTCTGGAGTCTGACAGAAACAGCAGCGTTTTATCCTGATCCCATTCGGTGAATTTGCCGCTGCAAAACACAAAGCGAAACTTGCCGTTCGGTGTGTTGGCTGCCAAGCTTTCTAGCATAGCGTTTGCAGCAGCGAGAGTGTAATCGACGTTGACTTTGCGGCACAATTCTTTGTCATGGTTGAATTGCTCTACACGACCACCAATAGCCCTGGGAACGAAAGGTTAATACCCGGTGTTGTTTGGGGCGTAGTTGCAACGCATATTGAAGAACGAGGCGGTGTACTCACCACAAACAGACTTCGGCACCAGCTAGCTGTTCCATAATTGATTCTGGATAAGATGAAAAATCATCATGAATCACAGTAGTTACTTTGGCGTGCTTTGATATGTCGTCTGGAAGAGCGCGGCGCGTGAGGACGAGGACAATTGTGACGCGATCGTCGTCCAAGCAGTGCTTCAGAGCCTCCTTTCCTGCTGCACCAGTTGCGCCGGCAATTATAACCTTCATTATCGATCAATCCGTCTCTCGCTTTGTAAGTTTGCTGTGTAGTTGTTTGGGCGGCTAGTATATTTCCCGCAATGTGTTTGGTGTTTTTCTCTGACTCTCGGTTTGTATAGGAGCTACAATAGACCCCAGGTAAGCCGGGCATGGTGTGTTTCGTACGCCGAAATCCGCCCATTATGACACCGGCTTGGACCCCGACATTTACCCTGTTAACATCTGCTCGATTGTATTCACCAATTTTTTTTAAAGGTTCTAAATACCATTGTTTTAGACGATTCATAGTTTCATATTGAGCTATATAGAGAGCAGTATATGGTAATACAGCGCCTAGTTTTGTGGTGCACCTCTCTGTTCCAGGGTAGCGCACTCCTAATCGTGCATCATTTTCAGAACAGTTATGCCTTGGTATATGCGAAAAATGATCGGAAGGGAGGCCGCAACTGAATCGAAATGCCGTCAAGCTGCTGGCTTGGTCTTGAGGCGTAATTCCCACTGGGCAGTCGCTTGGAGGCAGTGACAGTTTGATCCATTCATTGTCGCCGCAATTTCAAGGCACTCCGGCCGGAATAACAGATGGCAGCCCTTCGCCTTGAATTCTATCACTCAGTTGCGTGGCAAACATCCATGCTGCCCTGGATAGATCTTCCGTGATGTCGCCAACTTTGACAATCTTGAGTCGTGACTGCGCAAGGACAAACCCGCCACAGGATATTTGAACTATCCTCACGCTTGGATGGAACATGTTCAATGAAAGATGGTGATTGACATAGCGGCCAAGAGCCTCAGTAAACGGCTGGTCTCCGGTAGCAGTTTGCCGCCATGCCCAGCCGTCATCTGCCCGACCGCCTGCTAGGCGATTTCGATCTCTTGGATTGTTTTCCCAGGTCGCGGATTTGTCTGCTGTGTTGTCCGGACCAAGAGTCTCACCAGCTCGAAGAAATCGCCGCAGGTCTTGCGGTGATACAGCAAGACTCATGCTTCTTAAACCAGCTTCAGTTCCAGCAGCTCCATCCTCCTCCGAATCTGAAGCAGCCCCTTCTGGCTTGGCTAATGGTGCGTTGAAAGAGAACGTCACCACGAAATCTGGACCCTTGTGTGACAATCCTGCAGTTTCGATCCATCTCTCCCAGATGTTTACCAGTGTCTTCGTGCCGAGGGACAGTTTGCTCACCCTGCAGTCAAAGGTGGTAGCTAGCCATTCACCTATGACGCTTTTCAAGGACTGAGGCATTCGAAGTAACAACAGAGGCAGGCGAATAAAATGATCGGGGTTTACCTCATCCGCCATTGTACCTTGGCCCGGCGTCATTGACCAAGACTGTTCCGGAAGGTCAGACGAACTTGACGTCGATGCGTACCCAGGAAGCATCAATGCTACATAGGATGCATTTTCATGCCGAATCTCAATCCATAGTCCCCTCTGAGGATTTTCTGCGGCGGGGTGTCGTCCTGTGTCTTGATCGTCTCCAAGCAGCTCTTCATCACCTAGCACATCGCTGGGATGAAACCATCTCATTTTTATATACCTCAAGGGTCCGACCTGTCCCGCAGAAGTTTCAAGGGACTCGACCCCGATCTGTATTCCTCTCACTACATCTCCAACCAGCGTGTCTCGAAGGCGATGCGCAAGAAGATCCAAGCGACTCTGGTCAAGCTCCTGAGCGCCAATAAACAGAGGCGAAACGCGATGTGTCGAGAATGTAGTGTTAAAGAATGGGGGAATCGGCTCTTCCTCCCCAGTTGACGCTCTTGAGTCTGAGGTGGATGCAAACGAGATATCTGAATGTTGTGCCATGTTTCTTTTAAACCGGACTCGACGCGTCGAGCTGGCAACGTACTGTGGTAATATCACAATGCTAATGAATATGAAGCAAACTCAGTACCAGTGACACGCTTTTTGAGACATCTTTCAAAATTCTGTTCGCTCTGTGTTGGGCGCGACTGAGTTGCAATATGTTGTGTAAATGAGATGTTGAGCCTGCTCCAATCGTGCACCTCTCATGACTAAGCACGTGCTAGTTGGGAGAGTGCACATATAACGCATCAGTGGAAATTGACGTAAAATAATCTGGTTGTTTTATTTGCATGTAGAAAGCCTATATCCAATGAAGAAATGAAAACTGCCTCTAAAAGTAAACGCCGTAATGTACAGATGGTTGGTATCGGATCAAAAGGGTGAGGCGGAAATCTGGATATTTAAGCACCAACGCAAAATCCAAATGCGCCGTCGAAAACATCCAGGTCCTTGACAGACTGCCCACCGCGCAAGGCAACCAAAATATCCATGGCTGGGACCTTGTTGGCGGGATAAAACAAGAGCAGGTTGTCCATATCCTCGTCTGTCATATCACACATTTCCTCCCACTTATAGCTATCGCTGACCTTGGACATCCAGCGCATTCGCTTAGGACCGTCCTCTGGTTTAGGAGCGACCTTTCGCAGCCGCCCGCGGAGTTCACCGATCGCTTCAATAGCGTTGCCAGCATTTTGGGGCAGCTTGCCGGCGATGAATTTGCGGATGGACGCTGCTAAGCGTGGTCCCTTTCCGTTCGTACTGACCATAATCTGCAAGGGTCCATCTCGATGCACGCTGCCAAAATAAAAATCGCACTCGGGAGGTACATCAGCAATATTTGCAGGCACCTTCTTTTCTTTACACAGCTTCCAGATGACCGTCGAGGCGTTGGGGTCGTCGATTGCTACCAATACCATATCTGCGCCATCCAGATCTGATGGCTCGAATACTCGATCGACATGTGTGACTTGCTTTTCGGCGACTCGGTGGGCGACTTCCGGATTGAGCCCAGACGCTGGACAGACAATGGTGACTTTGGCATCGGCGTTGAGACAGTTGAGGATACGTCCTGCTGCGACCTGGATCATATGGTTAACAACGTCATCGGGTTCTGAGGGTGCATCGTGTGCTGAGCCATACCTCGCCTCCTCCAACGACAAGAACTTTTTTGTCCTTAACTTGCCAGGCCAATATCAGACTGCCTCCTGGCTGAACTGGTGGGAACTTTTTCGGCATATTGTATCTTTTGTCAACTAAACCGATTGCTGCGTCGACAATGATGTAGAAAGAGAAGCGCACGAAATTGCTGTCCGCAATCGGCATTACTTCAAAGATGCTCAGCGATAAGCCGAGCGATAAGAACCAGACTCGACGCACGCTGGGCTGTGGTCAGGCGCCAGCCCCGCCCTGCTTTAGCTGTACGCAATGGCCTTGACGCCACCAACTGCAACACCTGCTGCGCCGAGCCACTTATGCCTAGTGGGCGGATAGTGAGCTGCACCTTAACGCTTCGTCATATGAATTCGTCCTTCAACGCACTGCGAGGTGCTCTCGCAACGCGACTTGAGTGATAACAGTCCATATAAACGACCATATTTATCCGTCTATGAAGAAGAACAATCCTACGGCAATCTGCCCATTATGTCGGGACGCAAACTGGGAGGTGGTCGCATCTTAGGCAGCGGCCGAGGGCTCGCGCCGCCAACCTCGCCGGGTGCCCCGCGAGCGACCAGCCCGATGCCTCCTTCTGAGAGCACGGTGTCTTTAGGATCGTCTTCAATGTCGCCGCCCGCGAGCGGGAGTTTACCGGACCTCAGTCCAGATATAGGATCCAGTATTAGCATTGGCGCACAACCGAAACCTGGGATGGGCGATGTGACAGACTTGGTCTGTCCTATTTGCAACGAAGCCATGGTATGCTCACCCTATGACCTTGAGTTTAGCATTTGCTGATATTTAATTACCATGCTAGGTCACACTGCTGCAGTTAAATCGGCACATCGACGACAACCACCAGGAGCTGCCTGAGGAAGAACAAGACGAAGTCAAGACTTGGTTCGACAAGCAAGTGCTTCGAGCGAAACGATTCCAACCTCTTTCGATGTTGAACCAAAAGCTGCGGGGCTTGGAAGTTTTCGAATCAAATGGATCGCAGCCTGCTTTGTTGTCGATGGGTGCGCCGGTAAACGGCAAAGCAGTTCAGGACAGCCCAATCGATCCTGACGAGCTCATAACGCAACATCACTGGCAGCGCTCCACGACTCACGATCTATGTACAGACCCTGCCTGTGGAAAAGGCCTAGGACCGATTAATGGAAGCATCAATTGTAGAAAGTGCGGTCGGTTGTTTTGTGAGGAGCATACAATGTACCAGATGAAGCTCAGCCGTAGCGCCAATCACGAACCTGTAAGAGGATTCTGGGCTAGGGTATGCGAAACCTGTTATAAATCTAGAGAAGGCTATAACGATCATACGGGAGTCTCAGTTGACCATACGAGCAAGTTTACCGAAAGCAGGAGGAAGAGGGTGGATCGACAGAAACTTGAGGTCTCGCGCCTCGAGAAGCGCCTCACAAAGCTCACCAGATTGTTGGCGGATTCAATAGACAAACCACAGGCAACAAACGGTTCGCTTTTGGGTCCTATGGCAAGCTTTACAGGGCAAAAGAATGCCAGGAAATCCATTGAGCAGTCCGTTGTGACCTGGGAAGACGACGAAACCGTTGCCCAATGCCCCTTCTGCAAGCAAGAGTTCGGTTCATGGACCTTCCGAAGACATCACTGTCGTATATGCGGACGGGTAGTATGCGCTGATCCACAGACTGGATGTTCGACAGATGTTAGCTTGAATGTAGCCAGTTGTAAGTCAGATCGATGTTGAGAATGCTCGACTGCCGCTAACAAATCGCAGCTGTTGACCCTACTACTGAGAAGCCAATGCCTGGCTCTGGACAAGTTGCTATTGAAGTCCGCATGTGTCAAGATTGTAACCACACCATATTTTCTGGCAGAGACTTTGCCGCGGCTCTTCAGTTCAAGCCAGCCGATCAACGAGCGTATGAGACCATGCGGCAGTTTGAGCGTGGTATACGCCAGCTTTTACCGTCATTCCATCGTGCTTTAGTTGCTTTACAACCCGAAACACTGGAGAATGGGGAGGTTGATCTAAACAAGCCGCCGCCAACACACGCTCAGATACAAGAAGCAGGCAAGATTCGAAAACGATTGATCGCCAGCTTCGATAAGTATGCAACTGCTGCGAAAAGAATACGTGACTTGCCAACTCAGAGTCCTGGGCAATCAAGGCTACAGCAAGCCATTTATCAATACGCCAATAGCTTTCTCCACACCAACATGCTGCCACTGAAGAGTCTGCCGCAAATATTGCGCAGCAGGTCATCAAATGCATCGTCCCCGCGTTCGAACCACTTTCTATCAGCTCATTCCGGCTCTTCAGGCCTCAGGCACAGTGAGCTAGCAGAATCGGATACAGCGTCGCAAGCCGCTAGCGAAACGAGTACGATAGTAAGTCAGTTAGAAACAGAGGAAAAGGACTTACGCGAGCGGCTGGCTGTGCTGGAGGAGCAGAAGTTCATGGTAAGCGACATGGTTCGCGCAGCAAAGAATGCCAGGAGGTTCGAAGAAGTCACGGCACTGACTCGCAACTCGGACGAGTTGGATGGCGAAATCAATGGTTTAAAATCAAGGATCACGGACTGGGAGGACAGATGGCATGGCGTCTATCGAAATGGCCAATCATAGAAGCCATCTTGAACAACTTTTTTTTATTATGAGCATTAAGCTTTTTGCGCGAGCATTTCAAGCATTGCAAGGCGTTACTTCAATTTTGGGAACTCAACAACAGCCAGCATATTTGGTCGACTAGCATGGCGACAAACGCAATTATCAACACCTCATCTTCTCACATTTTGCCCATACTCGCCTCAGCATGTAATAAAAAAGCATGGCTATAGTGGTTGTTCGTACAGTAGTTGCAATGAATTAACATTTAGGCACAGTCAAGTATACTATATAAAATAAACACAAGCATCCTGTCATACACTGCTTGCTGTAGGAACAAAAAAAAAACAAAACAGCCAGACATTAAAAAAGTCCCCCAAAACACCATTAAATCCCACAAAACATGGAAGCCATAAACCGCTAGAACACCGCCGGCTGAAAACATTAGTTTGATCAAACAAAGACGAGCAAAAGCCCATAGAATCATATAAACCAGGCAAGAAGCGTCGTTTCATCACTAATGGACTACTCCTTCAACGCCACCAAGAAAACGCCTAACACGGTCGATTTCTAGTTCTTCTCTTTCGCTCTCGACAGCCTTGAGGAGGCCGTCCACCACGGCGTCGACTTCGTCTTCTTGTACACCTGTGCATAGGGCAACCACGCGACGGTACTTTACTTCGACGTCGCGGCTTCTGCCCTTTAGAGCTTGGACCATCTTATTCGTCACCTCTTTACGCGACTCGATGGCGCGGATTCGAGCTTTCAAAGTAGCGGAAGAAGGCAGCATCCCCTCGGCGCCGAAAGAGCCAGTGGACTGGCCTTCAGCAGCCTCCAGCATCGCGGATAGCTCAGTCTCCCATGAGGACGATGGACTAGGTTGTGAGGATCGTGATTGTTCATTCATCAGTCTCATCTGCTCGTCTTCACGAGCATGCGCGAGGTTGGCAACCTTTTGCCGAGCTAACTGTTGTTTCTTAACAGTCTCGCTCAATGTCTCAAACTTTCGGCGCGCATCGCCAAGTTGTGAAGATGTTGTTCTGAGAGTGGTATGTAATGAGTCCAATGAAGTTTGCTTCGTCTTCATCTCTTGTTGAAACGCAGTTCCAGTTTCGCTCAAAAGATGTGTGATGGCTAGGATTGGGTTAGCTGCGAACAAAACATAGCGAGTTGTGCTACACTTACAAGCAATGATCTCGTCACTGCTTTCACGAGTCTTCTCACTTGAGCCAGGAGCATTGGTTTTGTCGGTGGATGTTTCGCCGTTGGTCTTCTCCTCAGCGTTCTCACTTCCGATACCGAAGTCGACTGGGCGCAGACCAACACGGTTGGCAATATTAGGATCTGCACCGACTTCAAGGAGTTGCGAGATGATGCTTCTGTTTCCAAACCTGGCTGCAATGTTAAGTGCGGTGTCGCCAGATCGATCCTGGGCATTCACAATCTCTGTCATGAAACGAGCAATACCCATCTTGGGGATTACGGACTGCGAACTGTTTGGAGCATTGCCATTGGTTTGAACCTGGCTGCTAGGAACACTGCCTTGGCGCACAACCCATTCTAACAAGCTTTCTAGATAGTATCGGCTTGCGGCATTGCGACCTTTGACAGCACTTGTGACAGCAATGTGGTGAAGCACAGTGCGACCCTTTTGGTCACGAGCTTCAATGGTTGAGCCAAGAGCTTCAAGAAGATCCGGGAATGACCCGTGGTCCATTGAGTTTGTGACAAGGCATGCACGCATCAAGGCCGTCTCTCCAGCTGCGTTAATACGATATGAAGAAGCACCAGCGGCGATGAGCGCTCGTAGGAGAGGCATACGCGACAGAGTGGCTGCCCAATGTAGAGCAGTGTGGCTCTGGGGATCGATAGGCATATCAAGTTCGGAAGGTGTAAAAGTTCGGAGCATGTCGTACTTGGAGGCATCATTGCTGGCTGAGTCCATGAACAATCCCATCAGCATGTTGCGCTTGACCTCAACATCGGGAGACATCTCATATGGCAGAGGGGGTTGCGGCCCACTGCTTTCCTCGCCAGGAGTATGCTCGTGAACTGTATGTTGAGAATACATGAAGGACTCATTTGGCTCGGTTGGGGAGCCAGGAAACGCTGAAGCCAAAGCGTCCATGTTCTGGCCGTATCCGCTGAAGCTATCAGCCGGAGTCATAGTAGTGCGTTGTCTCTTTCTAGGAGGCTCTGTCTCTTGCACACTGTTAACGCCATTTTGTTGTGTCGAGTATGTAGAGTCAACTTGGTGGCTAAAGTCTGAAGCATAGCTTTGTTGGGAGTTAGGCGGATATTCGTCTCCATTTTGCATGGAAGGCTGTCGACTGAAGCTGGACGCACGAGAAGGTCCGTTGCGGCTATGAGGCTGCGGTGAGTCGAATCGAGCTTTGCTGATGGCAGCAACGGCATGCGATGCAGTGCTCGATATGTTCTTGAAGAAAGTGCCGGAGACTCCGTTCGGGCGGCCCTCTGCGCCGGAACTGTACATTCTCTTTCTTTGAGCTGCCATTGCTTGCTCCTTTGTAGGGGTATTGAAATCACCACGGCCTGCAACGCCTCCATCTTGTCCCATATCGTAGGTCAACAATGGTCGGAGTAGTTCCTCAACGCCGTACTGGCGACACACTTCCACGCCACGCTCGAACTTGATCCAAGTGCCCTGATATTTGCCGTAACCACCCTGAACCTTCTCATGCTCACCAGTTTGGATTTCCTTCTCCAGGATCTTGGTTCGCTTTCCCTTGTCAACACCAGCGACCTTGAGGATTTGAGTTGCATTCAGGCAAGAATCGTGTCTTCGGCGCATAACAGCGACATTATTGACTTCCATTTCGTAAACGTCGACACCGGAATAGGAGGCCTAAAAAGAGCATACAAGTTAGCTAGAGTACATACGGCTGATATGAACGATTGCCGCAGCCAAGTCATGGATTACGCACCGAATAAATTTGGGGCCCATCAGAGGCCATTTGGAAGCCACGATGGAACGAGGCACCGCCACGGCCAGTCTGTGATTGCTGGCTCATGGTGAATGATTGCTGTGAAGATTGCGAAGCCGAAGGCATGGTATAGATTGCAGTCGCCAGCTTGTAATGGGAGTGAGGGATTGGCGCCGTCTCACCGCGCGAAAGGGAAGAATGGTGCTTGCAAGGTTCCTTTCGAACCGTTAAAACGAAGGAAATGGGAGCAGTCCGTTTATGATAACTCGTCACCGATGCGCCAGCAAAGTCGCTCAGTGAATACTATTTGGACTTCCCTTGATATCTTGATGCTGTGTAAATGGGAAAGAGGGTGCAAATCGCTCGAGGGTTGGAAGATTGGATGCAGGTATGAGTGGACGACGCAAGGGTACAAGTCGCGAGGTACCTTTCGCCGAGGGAGGGGGGTCCTCACTGATTGCCCCGTAAGACAGTTCACAGTGGCTTCTGGACAGCGCTAACAGTTTTTTTTCTTGAGCTGTATCCCTGTGAATCGTCAGAGCTTAATGACTTGAAAAATAAGTAATTGAATAAAAAAAAACAGTGAATAAATATCGATGTTAAAGGGTCCAAATACAATAGCATCTTATATCGGACGAGAGGATTCTGGAGATCTGGTACCTGAAGGTACTTGTAAGACACGCCGTGGAATGTCTCCAGTCCATTAATTGAATGCAGGCCCAGGGACGTGTCTTTTTCGTGATTTCGTGTCCAGGCGTGTCGCGCGTCCTTCGCGTGCAGCGCGGGCCAGTGGGTCAACCACTTAAGCTAGTTTCATGGTATGATGTACAGTTGACAACTAATTGGATTTTAGTGGCTGTCCCTGGGTTGGATGGATTGCTGCGGAGTGTGCAATAGTTGTTTAGCTTTTGCAATTGTTGAGGATTATATGTGCATTTAAGCGTCTAGTTGTGAGTCTTTGTATGGCGTGTTTCTGTCGGCTGTGTATGTTTACAGGCTTTCACCTCCAGTGGTGCGGACAAATTGGCGCCCGAGGTTTGGCCGGAGTAAGAGTGCCTCAGTTTTCGCATCTTTGTACCCCAACATTGACAGACAGCGCTTTTGATGTACCACTCTCAACCCTGAAACTTTTACTTATCGAGATTAAATGATTTGCACATAACAAGAACCGCTTGTCGTAATGTCTGGAGCGGACAAATCACTCTCTATTTTGCGTCTATACCGACACATTCTCCGAGAATGCACCTACCTCCCTCCTGCCTTTCGTCCCGTTATCGTCTCAACCATACAAGATCGATTCCACCGTTCTAGGAAACATGATTCTCGTCAGGATAAGCATGTAAAAAGAGCTGAAAATGCTTTGCGTACCCTGCGCGCAGCCAATGCAGGGCACAAACCTACCATGACGAAGTTGATTGAACGGGGATTTGGTCGCATGGGCAACCGCCGGAGACTCCTTATGGCAGAATTTGTTCTCAATGAAGGCCCTAGTGACTCTCAAGCATTAGAGTCATTATTGGCTAGTGAAACAGGCGAAGACAGAACGAACGGCGACGAATCGAAGACGAAAAAGAAGCGCAATTGGTCAAAGAACGCTTTGCTGGAGAAATGGGACCAGAAGAAGCTGCTGAAGGCGCTGGAGTCGCAAAGATCACAGCAAAAGACTACAAAGCTCACAGCAACCTGGCCTGGTCGGTCCATCAAATCAGTCGATCCCAATGCCAACGTTCCCAAGACAAATATTTGGGGTAAACCACCCGCCGAGTCGCTCGTACGAACAAAGCAAGCAAACTGGTGGAAAAGAAATGCTGATAAGATTATGCCACCTCTGGCAAAAGGCGAGTGGGATCTGCTGAAAAAGCTGAGCGATGGTGCTCAAGGGCAGAACGGCGAATGGCAGGTCCCTCCACCACGTACAAGAGCTGCAGGCATAGCTGTAAGCCAAGAAGAGTGGCCAGCTTCACCGTTTACACAATATGCGCTGCAACCTGGAGCTACTGTTGAAAAGCCCAAGTCTGGACCTTATCGTAAAAGATCTGGACTAATGGACCATGGGCCGTACGGTTCGAGATCCAGCGATATCACCATCTCTGATCGCTGGTACCGCCGAGCATACAACCGGGTTTGGCAAATATCGTCTACAATGAAACAAGACCCGAATACTCTGCAACACAAATTTACATGGGGTTCCTCTCCGAGTCGGATTACGGAACCATCTCAGGATCAGCTATCTATCTTTCAAAATGTAGACAAGCGTGGAAAACCACAGACGGAGAAGAAGTAGAGCAGGGGACTACCAATTGTATATATAAGCATCTATGATACCCATCTAAATCTAACCCAACAAGCCAGCCAACTTGGTCAGGCCGTCGCCAGTAACTCGCATACCAACCCACTCGTTCATGGCCGTGGCACCGATTGATTCGTAGAACTTGATGCTTGGTTCATTCCACTTCAAGACCGACCACTCCAATCGACCGCCGTTAATCGCTACAACCTCCTTTGCAAGCTCGACCAAAAGTCTCTTGCCGTAGCCCTTGCCTCGCTCAGACGGTTGAACGAACAGGTCCTCAAGATAGATGCCAGGCTTCGATCTCCAAGTACTGTAGTTGTAAAAGTAAAGCGCCATGGCAACGGTCTTGCCCTCACCATTGGCGAGAAGCAAACACCTGGCAGGCTTACTGGAGGATGTCGGCTCGGTGTTGGGGATGGCGGATGTTCGAGGCCCAGCGTCTGAGGGAGCGAAAGCAAGTGTCTTCTCAAGCGTTTCAACGGTAGCCTCAACGGCGTCAGGCTCCTTCTCGTAGTCAGCCAAAGCTTGAATCAAGTCCAAGATAATTTGACAGTCTGTGATTGGATTAGCCCAATCGAACTCGCAGTCAGTGCATTTCTTAGCGTTAGTACCTTCGCGTTGCGCATGGCGCACGGCAGCATCCGAACCCATTTTGACTCAGTTTGCGACGCTATTTCGCCTAGGAACTTCACAAGAATCAGATTTCTTCGATTGAAGCACAGGATGTTTGAGGAAAGTGTAGGTTGCAGCTTCTACTTGGCCGGATAAAGGGTCATACTGTCAAAGTTACGTGGGGCAAAGGGCGCAACAACGAGGGGCAGTTGGTGGGGTTTATCCATTGCAGAAACCCATAAAGTGCTGTCTTCCCCATCTCGCTCAACCGGTTTCGGACGTTACAGACTGTCATGATGCGAGATACATATTTAATGGTAACAAATATTCGAATGGACAATTGCGAACAATCATCTCGTCTACATATGACAGGGTATATGGTGAATATATGACAATTTCTTCTAACGAAGCAAGGCTACAGCAGATAGCGGTATTCTGGCGACATATCACCTAATTCCTCTTTCTCTTCTTCTGATAACAACTCTGATTGTGTTTGGGCCTCGGGCGTACGCCTCCACTTGTTGGCACCTTGGCAACCGATGAAATAAACGATTCCTGCGATGATAGCAACGACGCTAAAAGCGAGACAGATGCTGTATCCAGGAGTGTACTTGGGCTTGTCGCGGTTGAGGAAAGAGAAGGCAGACACAATACCAGCAAGGTTACCGAAACCAATTTGCCAAGCACTGCCAATAGATCTTCTGTGATGACCGCCGAGATTCATATTGAACCAACACACCAAGATGGGCATAGCGGTGTAGGTGCCACAGGTGACAAGGAAGAGCGCGCCATATTGAACGTCGCGATTGTCATGAACCGCAACGAGAATCGCGAAGCCAACAATTGCGATAACAATCGAAAACATCATATATCCAAATCTGTGGCGAGTTTTGTCTGAGAGGTATGCGAGCAGCATGGAGAAACCGAACGCAGCAGCCCAAGGAGGCACGCTACGAAGCTGAGTTTGGACCGCGCTGTAATGGAAGTCCTTGATGATTCCGGGGGCAAAGTATGCATATCCGTAGGCGGAAACAACCAGTCCAAAGTACGAGATTCCAGCGGCAATGACCTTGTAATCTTTGAAGAAACTGCCAACATCTTGAATCGTGATGGGTCGCTCAGCAGCGTTGCGACCGACGTCTACTTCCAGGCGGGCCTTGACGTACTCGCGCTCTTCCTTGTCAAGCCACTTAACATCCTCGGGGAAATTTGGCAGAAGGAAATAGAAGAAGAAGCTAGCAAAGACGGTCAATGCGCCTTCAAGGATGAAAATCCATCGCCATCCAGCGTAGCCACGAAGACCAGACATGTTGCCAATCGCGGCGGCCAAAAGACCTCCAAATGCACCTGCGAGAGTTGTGCTGCTGAAGAAGAAAGAGAATCGTTTCTGGGCTTCGCTTCGCTTGTACCACATGCCGATCAGGTAGAAGGCTGTCGCAAATGTTAATAAATGTTCTGGATCGCATCACAACATGAGCTTAGCGGCGTACCTCCAGGGAACATGCCAGTCTCGAAAACACCCAGGAAGAATCGAGTAGCTAGGAGACCGGAGTAGTTCTTCACAAGCCCTTGGCAAATAGTGGTGAAGCCAAAGAAGAACATATTGATTGATAACCAGACGTTGGGGTTGAATTTTTTGAGCAAAATGTTGGAGGGAATCTCGAGGAGACAGTAAGGGACAAAGAAGATGACGATGGCGGTATTGAACTTCATACTGTCAGGGTCGTCGTCGCTGACCAGACCTAATTCTTTGGACAATCCGTATACGTTCGCGTTGGAGATGTTGACTCGATCTGTAATTTACAATGTCAAGCGGTTAGCGACGCGGCAACGTTCGGCTACATGGATAGGCGAGGACGTACCCAAGAAAGCCAGCAGATACATGATACAGAGAAAAGGAATGACGCGACCATCAATCTTGGCCATGAGGCGTCGTTCCGTAGTATGCGCAGGACACGCCACCTCGTTGGCATCCTGTCGTGGTGCAAGCACCTCCGGGTCGTTGGAGTCGTTGAGCGAATCGCTATTCTTTTCCATTGTGAATGCGCCCATGGTCGCCGCGCTTGGTAGACTCGAATGCGTTCGTGCAGAATGACAGAATCAGCTGCAGAATCAGATGTAGATGTACGCCAAACTGAAAAAGGAGGCACCAAGGGCTCTGTGCTTGAAGATGTAGGAAGAGCAAAGCAACACGACTCAACTCCCGGATCCGTCGGAGTGGAATAGGCTGCTGGAGGGGTGATGTTGCAGCGGGAAAAGGGTAACGACAATCCAGGGTGGTAAGCGACAGGCTACTATAAAACGAAGCTGTGTGGTTCGTCAATTCCGCTACACGCCATTGAATTACCCGAGGTCGGGGTTTATTAAAGCAGAGATTATTTGACCGCTGTGGCGTTTTGGGGGACCCCAGATAATTAAGTCCCCTTTAGATTAGCCTTTCGTTTCTTGCGGCGCAGGCGTGACTCTTTCACAGCCGACAGTCCACTGCCAATGGTTGCTACAGGCCCTGTGGAGGAGCCTGGGCACTCTTGGGGCCACTTGAGGGGGCATTTGGGGCAGTTGGGGGCCACTTGAGGGGGCATTTTGCGACAGCTGGGGGCCACTAGTGATATAAAGCCACGGGAACGCTGCGGTCGCCCGTTCGAGGCCACAGTGGGCAAGGTAATGAAAACCGGAGCTGAACGTTCAGCTGTCTCTTTCGGAATTAAACTCCGGCAGTTTGTGGGTTAAGTGAAATGTTCGCTTTCCGTCCGATATTTGACACTGAATCCCGTAGCTTCTGGAGAACGAAAGGAGAGGTTGGGATGACAATTGTCATACCATGTGTTTCTTCAATGTCAGCTGCCATTTCTCGATTTGTAGTGATAAGGCTAAACCGTGTCCTGGATGGCCTGAGAGCTAGATTGACTATTTGTTGTCCCTACCTACTGGACAGTACTGTCGTTTCCTTGGACCCTCTTCTAGTTTTCAATCGATCCTTTGTCCGTATGGGCCAGCCATTCGCCGCCATCTGTGCCGACCACCCGAATCAGTGCATCGTTGGATGCAACGCTGGAAATAAAAGGGCAGGATAATTCACCTTGCTGTGGTATTATAAAGCTGTACAGCGAATTGCGTGCTTCCCTAAATTTCGCCCCTGCAATCGAAGAAAGGTCCACTGCGAACCACATATTCTACCAACTGCTACGTTATCAACAGCGAATTCCGATCATCACTGCGCCATCCATAGGATACGAACAAACGATACATAATTGATATCGATCAATCTGCACATGACCAAGCCATAAATGTTACTCCCTTAACGATGTCGCATCTTCCAGCAGCGAAGTCGTCTCAAGAATGTGGCTGGACGAGCACACCTCTTGTATAGCATGCCTCAGCCCGTCAGGGCTTTGAAACACTGTGCTGTAATCCAACGTGCCGGCGATGAGACAATGACGCTCTGATTTAAGGCATAAAAGTGGGAAGAATCTGGACATGGAGAATAAAATATGTCAATCTACCATATATCTGGATTGGAGTGTGCTTGTTTTTTTGTTCGGGATGGAAATCTACATCCGTTCGAACGCAAGTCTTTGAAGCGCAATTCCATAACCGCGGAATTGCCATCTCAAACATCATGAAGGTCGCTGCCATTCTGATATTCTTCGTAGCCGCAACGGCCATCCCAACGATTAATGTATTTACAAATTGCCATCTTGATTGAAACCACTTCTAATACGCTGCCCAGAACACCCACACAAGAGGCCTAGTCTCGCCAGATACACCTCGAGTATATCCCAGGATAGAGGCAAACAATGGCACCTCGAAACACAAACCCGATGGCAAAAAAGGTGATAAAGATAAAGCTGATAAGAAAAAGAAGAAGAAGGGAAAGCTGTTCGGCACAGTCGGCGCTGTCATTGAAGGGCTTTTGGGTGGGCTTGATGATCTCACGGGAATTTGATCAGATCCATATATAGCAAACGCAGCCGTGGCTGATTACATGTTTATTTTTGCACACGTAGCTCTATAGCCATAATCTGCGAAATCTACACAATGGAGTGACATAAGTCGTGACCGTTTGCTGTCGTCACGTTGGGTGGCATATCATTATGGCAAAGTTAGAGGCATAGGTGGGTTCAATAGTGACCAGACTTGTCCGAATTATCGATCATGTGGAAGAAAGGCCTAACTTCCCGTCGACACAAAGAATATGCAGGATATGCGCATGATTTTGAAGCCGTCCGTGAGAACAAAGAGAATCCGGCGTTTGCATGCATGCATTTTAGGCAACCCTGATCAGATTGACTAAAGGGAGTCTACCGTTGTTTTCAGGAGTAGATGGCTTATCACTGTCGAATTGATTAACTGGTATTCATAAATTAAAATGAATCTAATCCATCCCGAGATAGCATGGACTTGTTCTACTTTGGCTTGTGTATGCACTAACTAAGTCACGTCGAAGAGCAGCCGGTGTTTTGGCCGATATATCTGTGTATGAATCCTGCCGAGAATTTCGATTGACGGTAATGTTCAACACGAATGAGGCTCTGCAATGCAGGTAACCAATGCCATGTCTGCCGGTATGCAAGGCATTAACGGTATCGCCGCTGCGTTTCCTCGATGTTACGTTTACGCCTCCTCATGCAGATGGCTGCAGCTACTCTTTCAAACGTCCAACGTTCGTCTTTTGCAAAAGATTCACTGTATTAATTTTCTAGTATGAAAAGTAGGGCAGTATCCGTTGTTCTGAGCTCACGCCGCCTCATAATCTGGCACAATCGCCAAACCACTGATCCGTCATCACTCTCAGCTTCATGACATCAGTTCTTCTGTAGACATCATGACTTACAGCGATCTTCCTCCTTCTAACTCCTCACTCTTACCTTTTAATATGGACATACCCAACTTCTATCAGGGCACCAGCGACGACCTAAGCGGTCTCCCAAGTGATTCTATGTCCAGTTACAGGGATGAGCTTGGGCTTGACAGCTCCACCAACTCTTGTTTCGATATGAACTAGTAAGATACACATCACGACTATTTCAATAATTGATGACTTAACTTCAAATACGACTTAATAGCTATGATTCTGCGCCTCTTGATCTCGGCTTGCAGCCTCTCGATGCTCCGTGGCATATGCCTTCTCAGTCCAGTTTTGACCCGACATCCACTTTGAATAATCCTGAAGAGCAGATTCAAGCTCCCATGAACTATTCAGATGCTCTCAGTTCTCCGACTGCTCAGGAATGGTTATCTGGATCTCTCACTGGCCACAATTCTGACATGCAACACGTCGGGGAAGAGAGCATAGGGCACTCCGCCGAGCCCAAGAGTGGACTGTCAAAACTCAACAAGAACTTCAAGCACATTAAATATGACGCTAAATGTATTATTATTCACAATGATATCCTTGGCCACATCAGGGAGCCTGATGAACAGTGGCGCGTCTCGTTTGCGAGAGGCAGGCAACATTGGGGCTACTTGTCAGTCATGTACTCCCGCGATAAGAAAAAGTGTACAACTGCTGAGAATGATGAAACATTCCCGACAGAAGACTGTCAGAAAGACCACTATGCCCAAGAGCTTTTCGATGCCCTCGTTGATTGGAGCGATTACAAGGAGAAAAGGCCCAGCTTCAGTAGCAAGTCGTTGAACGATGCTCAGATGGCAATACTCGGCCAGACGCTGACGCCCTACAAGACAGAGTGTCTGGCATATCTACTTGTTGTGAGTGTGCTCTCGTTGTTCTTTTCAATATTATGTGGTTACTAATAGTCTCCTGAATGACTGTAGGAGGCTGCTGTGAACTCCCAGCAAGGAGCTTTGCTATTTGCCCCATGGTCAAGCGCCAACGACTGTTGGGAATCATATCCAAATTTTGCTGACAGAATAAGTCACATGTGTGAATCTCTCCGAGTATGCTGCTTAAAATTGAAGTCTTCCGGACTCAGATCGTTGACAGTATTGCAGGGTTCGAAGCAGCTTGTCAAGTCTCTAATTGCCGACGGCCAAACGTGGGCTAATCGCATTGCAAGCCGACCAAAGAAAGAAATCAAGGTTTGTCAGATTCCGTGGCCGGGGTTTTGTTCCACACTAACGAATATTTAGAGCAAGGAAGGAAACAAGAAACTCAACGATGGGAAAAAAGACAAGTTGAGGAGCTTGGAGAGGCGTGTCAAAGCTTGAGTGCTTGGTACGAAACAGGATCATCATCGAGCCGTCTGATCACAATATCGTGGGAAATACAGAAGAAGATCTTTCACTTTACAGAACAAGACACTGATTGAGGTGCTTCATTGAAACAGTCTGCAGTTCAGATGTTGAAATTCTGTATTAATTAAGAATAATGAGTTGAAGACAAACGCTTGCTAAATGATTTACAAAATACACTATAGTTCGCTAGAGGTGGTGGTTGCACTGGTGCCGAGAGGCTTCTTCACAAAGCGTGTCCTCTCCCATCCGTCGATATCGTCAACCACAGTCTCTTGAGCAAGCTCATAACGACCAATCTTGGGAAGAATGATGGCCCAGATAACCCAGTATACGCCACCCGCGGCAAGGACACCGAAGCCGACAACACAGTGGATCCAGTAGGGCAAATGTTCGTAAACGCTCTGGCCGTCTGAAGGAGGCACAAATGGGGCGATAACCAGGTAAATGTTGCTTAGCAAGAAGAACACTGCAACTGGGAGAGTCGCCTTGATAGGAGGGTTCCAGTTCCTGGCAGCTCTGTTGCGATAGAGGTGAATGAGAGCGCCAGCGACGAATACATTGATAATGGCGAGGGGATATGAGATGAGGCTGTCAAACATTAGTATCATTTATTCGCACAGGAGGCAATTTTCAACTTACTTGAGGACAAAGTTGTAAGCATCACCAGCGGGCGGGGCAAGGATCGTGATGGCAGTGATGAGCCAATGCTCGAACAAGCCGGCCAGAGGCGCGTTGAAGGGTCTGTTGCTCGCCCAAAGACGAGATAATGGCAAAACACCCTCGCGACCTAGCTCTTGAACCAGTCTACCCTGGGAGAAGATAACACTGAGCACATTACCAAATGCTGACAGAGCAACAAAGACAGAGAGAGCACGCTCAGCCTTGTGGCCATACATGTTGCGGAAAAGGGAAGCGGCAACTAGTCGCTTGGACTCAAGCATCTCCTGTTTGGATACACCCGCAAAGTAAGATACGTTGGCAAGCATGTAAAGAACAGAAATAGAACCCAAAGCCAAGGGAGCAGCCAATTTGAGAGTACGGGTAGGGTTCTTGGTCTCGCTCAGGGCATAGTTGGCATTGGAATAACCGACATAACTCCAGATGATGTTGTACAGGGCGGTAACAATTCCATAAGAGCTGCCAGTAGTTCCCTTAAATGAATCGTTGAAGCTGTTATTCTCACGGACCTTCTTCAAGTTGGCGAGAGGAGCCACAATAATGAGGACAATGACAAGAATCTTGAGGACGCCAAGGAAGTTTTGGAGTCGGATGCCCCATTTCAAAGCCGTGCCATGGATAATAAAAGCGGTGGTCAAGCATGCCAGGGCAATGCCGCGCTGGTTCCACCTAGTGACTTCGACTTGCGCAGCATGGAGTATGTATTCGCCAAAGATGACAGAGTTGCCAGCAGCCCAGCCAAGAAGGATGACATAGCCAGTGTACAGGCAGGTAGTCAAGAACTTGGGCTTTCTGTAGACAAACTCAAGGTAGTTTTTCTCTCCACCGTTGCGAGGCAATCCAGTTCCAAATTCCATATATACAGCAGTTCCGGCGGCAGCGATGATAGTACCGACGAGCCACAAGAAAAGGGAGAGACCAACACTTCCCGAAAGCGAGAGAATGGTAGCTGGGGTCGCAAAGATACCGGTTCCGATGATTCGGTTGAAGATGAGGAGCGATGCGGATGGAATACCGATCTGACGCTTAGCTTCGCGAGCTGTAGCAAAACGAGCTGTGATTTGATAATCGTTAGCACGAGTTTGACACGCAACGCCCACTTGATATTGAAAACCTACCACTCTCCGAGTCAGACACCACGGCCACGTCAGAACCAGAATTCTTGACTGGATCGGAAGGAAAGTGAGCTACAGGTGCGCATCGGTTAGCTCCAAGTTTGGCTTCTTGTGAAAGCTCACGAGAAAGACAAGAGAACATACTGCCTTCGTAGTCCAATCCATTTCCACCGTCGGTGAGGCCAGTCTTAGGCGTGGTAGCGCCAGAGGCGAACTTGTCGTTGTCAGCCATTGCGACAGGAAATCAGACGAAGCGATGCAACACGAAGCAAAGCTAGGTAATGATATGTATGGATTGGAATCAAACCCCGAGGCTTGGGGCAACGCTAGCTTTTAAACAGTCTCCAATCCCCTTCCCATCTCTCGAGTCAACTTGTACGGGGCAGCCGTTCCATCTTTGAGAGCAAAAAGCGTGGTCAGCGGGTCAGGATCCGCATTGTGCCATCGCATCCTAAACCAACGTCTTATTCTAGAATGTTTGCCAAGAAGGCTATTCTGTATTACAATTGCTGGCTATGCAGCTTGGCGTTCTACGATGTGATGAAACTGCAACCCATCTCGTCGTCTACCTATCAAAACAAAAGCGAGAAAATTCTTGATTTATTTTGCTCTGCGAGACAGTCAAGCAGGCAAGCATCCTAGCATTCTTCATTTTGTATACAAGTCATTCAAAAAACTTTTTTTTTTTTAGCCTAGCCGTCAAAACTTTTTCTATGCCGAATGGGTCTTGGGCCGATGACGCGATCGGGGCTGGCTTCCGTAGAGGTAATGCTGCAGCCAATCAGACGTCGGCATTCAGCAAATTTGTAGGTGGTAGTTCGGCCCGTGTGGGGCGCCTTTAAATTCATGGAAATCACCGAATAGTGCACCGGCCGGCCTCCTTTGGCACTTGATTGGGGTGGCAGAACAACCTAAATGGCATATGAACACGTGGTCTTGAGTATATCATGTATGCAGAGAAGCCTTAAATCACGTCTTCGATATGGCGACTAGGTGGTGACCTTCAATCGTTCGCTGTCAGGCTGCCGGTTCCCGAAGATGTGGCTCCGTTTCGCATGGAACATGACGGCAAATTTTGTGCTTTTGACCATGGCATAATGAGCAATGGATCACAGAACTACCTGGGCTTGTTGGTCATTGTCGCTGTGTACATGTATCATGCAAGGCCGCGAAAAATGCAAGACTAGGTACATGTAGTGAGCAAGCAGGAGACAGCATAACCAAGCAAGCTTATACCATTGGACGTATACAAGAGCGCATGATCGAATCGGACACCACGTAATTAAGTAAATGAGGCAAGCAAATGGATGGCATCAAAATATTATTATTATCCCTCATCGAGAGTCTATCTGTAGTAATTTTCCCAAAGCGCCGATCTATAGTGGTATCATTATCATAAAAGGAGTGTCGTTGATCGGTGTTATGATCTTCCAAGTGCAGCCGAATGCCATGCAATGCCCATAATTCCCAGTAGCAGTAATATGTTACAGCCATATGCACGACATGGCCAAGATGTTAACAACAAAAAAAGCTATGTTCAGAATAGAACAGGCCCTCCCGAGTTAAGTCGCTCGCTTAAGCAGCAGCGCGCTTAGACTTGATTGGCACCTTGGTGGTAACCTTGTCGCAGGTAATGGTACGAGAAGAGTAGATCTGGCCCATCTTCCAGTGGGGGTTCTTGTAGTTCTTTTCATTGCACTTGAGCTTCAAGTCGATGCCACCCTCAGCCCAGAATTGGCTGCCGTCTTCATCGCAACTCCAAGTCTGGTTAATGTTGAGAGCGCCAGAGGGGCGGCTGTAGTTAAAAGTGGCAAGGTCCCAAGAGCCGCCAGACTGTGTGCAGTTGTAGTTCTCGAGGCCGTAGAAGAAGTCCTCAAGCTGGTCGGACTGTCTGCTGCAGACGGCGCGGTAGTTGCGGGTGGGGTTCTCAAGGGTGAAGTTGACGTATCCCCAAGAGTTTTGGTGAGCGGGAGTCGTGAAGGTGTAGGAGGCGTGGAAGTCGAAGTTGTGGATGGTCCAGTCGTTGAGCTTAAGAGACTTATCAGTGCAAGTCTGCTTGGTATTCGCGGCAGGCATAGCGACGGCAGCGCTAGCCAAGAGAGCGGTAGTCAAAGACTTGTACATGTTGGGATGTTGTGTTTGTTGTGAGGTCGAGTTAAAAGCGAGTGGCGAAGTCCAAGAACGGATGCTTGTTGATGGTGGAAGGCTGATAAGATTAATGATGATATTGGACTAAAAGGACGAAATTAGGGAGGAGGGCTTTTGTCTTATTTATAAGGTTGTCTCAAGCCCAATTCGAATCCGTGTGCCCAGCCAGAAGCGCCCAAGGGGGTGAGAGACAGACAGCAAAGATTCAATGCGAATGTGCAGGAGAGTGTGATACGCGGGCCACGACCGACGATCGCTGAATGGTGGGAAAGGCACAATTACGGGAGTTAGCACTGCCCAGTGACGTAGCGCTAAAAGCACTTCTCGTATTTGGTGGCTCGATCTGGCACAGTCAAGCGTCAAGGGTCCTCAAGGGTGTGCGCTAGCTGGTCTAGTGGACTATAGCCATTGCAAGGGGGTTATTACTGCTGGAGTATTACTGGCCCCCGACGCTGAACGACAAGCTTTCGCATTGTCTACAATTGGGCAATTGGTGCTGTTCCCATGCTGGGGAGCACCAGCTCGTGATGCTGATTGGGACGTGCGGTGCCCAACGTAATATCGGCGTACCATTCTGAATTATGTGGTAGACTAGCTGCGCTGATCTAAATTGATATCCATCTAGTTGAACAAATTAACTTTTTCAAAACATTTAATTAAGCAAGAGACAGGGCTTATGGAATTGTTCCCCTCGCTTCGCGTGAAAGAATTCATGAGCATGCCAGAGCTGCATTGCCCAAAAGCCTCAGTCAAAATCTCCGTCAGCTTCCCTTGACAAGATTAAGATTGGCCAAGACTATGCCAGTCCACTCTTTGTCTCTGGTTAAAGTGTCTTTAGGGCAAAAGTTACGCACAGAGCAGGGGTGACAGTCCGCGGTTGGTTCAGCTAGGACAGACCCAAGAATAGCAGCAGCTAAGGATTAGCGTTGCAGCTAAAGCTTTGGCTCTGGTCGCCTGCCACCTCCTTTGCCGCCACTCAGAGTCTCCTGCGCCATTATCGGGGTGTACCGCTTCTCCGCCACCAGGATTTCCCTTGGCGATTCGACCTTTCCAAATTAAGGATCAGCGGTCTGTACCTCGTATTCCACTTCCATTCGCTGTTAGCCGTCGTCTTGAATCGTCACTATCGAAACTGCCCATGCCGCCCGCCCTTTGGCTTGTATCGTTGTTTGTGTTTGTTTGCTGCAAGCAAAGCACCGCTGCTTCTTTGTCTTAGCCGTTCGCCACAATTTCCCCGAACGGGCATGCCAACGCTTGCATCAAGTCACTATTTGGGAGAAGGTGGCAGTGAATAAATCCTGTGCAAACTCCCCTCCTGCTCTATCAGGTTGAATGACGTCGCACTGCGAGAACTTGTTGCCTAGCATGAGGCGGCCTGGACGGGACGAACGAGCCAGTCGGTGTGAGATGTTTGTCGCATGAATGCTTTGTTTCAAGAACTGCACCTTAGAAGCTTACTTATTGGAACTACGAGGATTGTGTTTTATAGAGGACTTACCATGATGATTGCATGATTGCATGATTCGATTGATATGTTGTTATCATGCGTTGAATCCTCTCAGCACCTGCTTAATTGCTTTTGGTCGTGGTCTAAAATTAGCACTATTTCCTGATGGTGGTTCACTTGGTGGCTCGTGCCTTCCTGATATGAGGTCAGTCTTTGGGGTGGAAGGAACGTTGCAGCTTGGCGCTTGCCATCTGCCGAGAACCACAACATGTTATTCCGTTTGCAAGACGCTGCGCAATATTAGCGTCCACGCAAAATACTCGATTATAGACGAAGACACGCTCATGAATCGTTACACAAGGCTGTGCTGAAGACCCTCTGGCGAAGCTGCGACCGCCCGTCTTCTAGATTTGTGTCACGCTTGTCCAGGTACCTTAATCCTACAAATGTTTCCAGGTATCTTAGGGCAGATGTCCTGTAGACTGGGAATGAGACTTCTCATTGTTGGCGTCGCAGGTACCATGCTTATTGCATATGATACGGTTCTTTACGCTTCGGCTGGAAATGGACCTTTACCATTCTGCTTCTTTAACAGTCTCGGAAAAGCCCAGTGAGCCAACTGTCCCAAATAGGATGCCCAGTGCCGCCATATCCCCCTGGTTTGCCTCCCGCCAACTAGTCGACGTCCACAAGCTTGGCGCCCGTCATCACAATGGTACCCGGCTGAGGTGGTGGTCGCGAGTTCTGCGCAGCTTTAACGTCATGTTATAATGATTTCGCGGAAGTAGTAGTTATCGGTAAAATCGTGAGTTTATTCCCGCCAGCTTAGGCCCTGCATCAAGGCGTTTTAGGCTACGGCAAGTCTTCCCGCTGAGTTTGTACCACCATGCTCCAATAAGGACCATGCTCTCAGTTCTTTCGGATCATGGTTCGTCATCTTTGCTGAGGAACGAGAATATTTTAACGTACAAAACGACCCTGCAATACTTCTTCATTCTCCCCGAGCCTGCTAAAAATCGTAGACAGCAGTAGTCGCATTCCGTGTCACGCAATTGTTGACACGCCCGAATGCATCGCGAAGCTTTGCTTCATGATAGACCGCAGCCACCACAACAAATTGTGTGTATCAAATTTTTAGGACATGCAGCTGTGTATGAAAAACAAAATCAAGCAGCACATCTTCAATGTATCAAGGCCTCCCTTACACATTTTGTGGACCACGATGCAGCTTTAGCAAGATCAACAAAGGCTGCAAATCCTGATTGGCACTTACACGACCTATAAGTGGAATTAAGGCCATCCACGAAAACACAACCCCGCGATCAAATCCTTTCTCGCTGTGTACAGTCCTCGGGCTACGAACTTGGAATTTGAACATAACACTCTGAAAAGGAGAGCTATTTTGAGTAACCAAACCAACCAACAATGAATTCTCAGAGCCGTGAGGTATATCCCAGACCTGATTTTGAGCGCAAGTCCTTAAACTGGCAGTCTCTGAATGGCCCCTGGGACTTTTTATTTGATGACGAAGACATTGGTCTGCTGAACAAATGGCAGCGCCATGGGTTGCCCGATTCATCTGTTGCCAAGGAGCCCAACCAAGCCGGCCATGGAAATTCTGAAAGCGACTCAGTCACGCAGAAAATCGCTGCGGGTACCCAGCAGCTCATCAAGAACAACATCTTCACGCGTGGCAAGGAACACGCCGTGAACAACAGACGCACGATCCAAGTCCCCTTCGTTTTCCAATGTCCTGCTTCAGGCATCAATGACCGTGGCCTCCACGAGGTCATGTGGTACCAGCGTGACGTAAATGATCCTAGGAGCGCAGAGGACAAGACCATCGCGAAGCGTGTGTTGCTACGTTTCGGGGCGGTGGACTACCAGGCGAAAGTATGGGTGAATGGACATTTTGTAGGAGGACATAGGGGTGGCCACGTTCCTTTTGAGCTGGATATTACGGATGAGCTGGACTCTACCCTCCCCGAAGGCTCTACATCACGTATCACGGTGCGAGCTTATGATTCTGCGTACGACTTGACTCAGCCCCGCGGAAAACAGTACTGGGGGCCTCAACCCGAGAGTGTTTTTTACACCCCATCAGGTGGTATCTGGCAAAATGTGTGGTTAGAAGTGGTACCAGCAGCCAGATTAGCTGATAGTACTCACGGCACTGTGATCAGATCCACCGACATTCACGACGGAAACATCGATGCAACAATCCATGTAATAGGCCGACGTAGCCGTGACCTACTCAGTGTTGACATTGAAGCGAGCTTCAACGGACAGCCTGTGTCAAAATCAGAGCGAAAGCTACTGCCAAACCACACAGACAGAGTATCTCTCAGCTTAGGTACGAAAATTTCCGAAGCAGCGCTCAAGAAGCTACCAGATGAAGTTCTGGCCAAATCTCCATTGGGTAATGATAACTGTTGGAGAAATGGTATTGCTCTATGGTCACCGGAGCACCCCTCGCTCTATGATCTTACGATTCGTCTGTACGACAAGTCTGGGAAGATTCTCGATGAAGTTCAAACTTCTACGGGCATGCGATCCATAGATTGGTCAAAAGGCGATGGCATCTGGCGACTCAATGGCAAGCCTTACTTCCAAGCGCTTTGCCTCGACCAAGGCTATTGGCCAGAGACTTTTCTCACTCCTCCCACAGCCGATAGTGCGCGCCGAGACATCGATTTAGCCAAGAAGATGGGCTTCAACGGTTGTCGCAAGCATCAGAAAGTGGAAGACCCTGCTTTCTATTATTGGGCTGACAAACTAGGATATCTTGTGTGGGGAGAGATGGCGAGCGCATACTCATATAGTGATGAGTACGTGGACAGATACAATCAGGAATGGACAGAAGCAGTTAGGCTTGTTATCAATCGCCCATCTGTCGTGACATGGACTCCTGCCAACGAAAGCTGGGGCTATACGTCGCTGAAAGACAACGTGGAACAGAGGAACCATATCAGAAGTCTATACTATCTTACCAAGTAAGTCTCATTCACTTGTCCATACCTTATCAAAAGACTAATAAGTAAAGGACCCTGGATCCTACTCGATCCATTAACGACAACTGTGGCTGGGAACATGTGTGCACCGACCTGACCACTTTCCACGACTACGGTGACGCTGAAAAAATGACCAAAATATGCAAAAGTGTTGAAGGAATTTTGGACAAAAAAGCTGGCCGTGATATGTTTGTTCCTGAAATTGCGGACAAAGACCCTGGCGCAAAGCACGTTTCCGGGATGCCGATTATGTGCACAGAGTTTGGCGGCGTTAACATTTCGCAGGGAGGAGAGCGTGACTGGGGATATACCACTGCCACGAACTCTGACGACCTCCTTGCTCGTGTGAAGAACGTGACAGACGCAGTCATCGACGGTGGATATTGTTGTGCATTTGTATACACTCAATTGTAAGTTCTACATATCTTCTAAAGTGTGCGAGGACTAACACACTGTTTAGTTCCGACATTGAGCAGGAAGCAAATGGCCTGTATTCGTTCGATCGCAAGGAGAAACTGGACGCATCAAAGGTTAAGCAAGTGTTTGGGGCAGCCATGAACAGGTTTTATGATAGAATTGGGGCTAAGAGTCCCGAAGTTTAGTTACAGCTTGGTAATACTTGGCCCTATGAGCATACATTTTCTCTAATCATCCAAACGCCAATGCCAGTACCGTCATATCGTCAATCCGTCTCAATTAATCAGATTGAATTCTAGTAAGAACTCCTCACAATTTACCTTACACTAAAAGCTTTCACCGTGTCAGGCATGTTTAGGATGCCATCACTGATCGGCCTCCGTCTTGGGTCACACGCTGGCGAACTCTAACCTTAAGAACGCCATGTCCCAGCCGAACACTCTCGTTGTCTTCCTCGTCATCGGAACGTTCAGATTCAGATTCATCTGCGAAGCCTGTACCCGGAACATCTTTGATTTTGTCTTCGTGTATGGGTTCCGGTTGCCGTGTGGTACTGCGAATGCCAATGACCGCACTGGGGGCGAACAGCAGGGCCTCTCCAGTGTGAAGGTTCACAATCTTAGAGAACAGTTGTACTGCAAGTGCATCGGAACTTCCAATCGGCAAAGCTGCCACACCCTTTATGTCACCATCGTCATCATTCTCTTTGTTAAGGAGCTCGGCACGCGCAAGCTCGGAAGCTCCAGCAAGATGCTTCTTCAAAGTCTGCAGCCAGTCTGGAGAAGTGAATCGATGGACAATGGTGACGGAACAAAGGTCAAGTAGCTTAGGAGAAATGGTGGGTTCCTGCGTGGAAATAAAGATTCGAGCCGCCAGGTGTCTCTGTAAACGAATGGTCGAGAGGAGAGATTCAGTCAGCTGCTCACATTCAGCACTGTCTGTCATGTATTTGTGTGCCTCATCGAGAGCGACAACGCGACCAATTTCAGTCCTTTGCTCGAGAAAGAGGCTAAGACAAATGGTAAAGAGAGCACATGCCATCTGAGGCGTGATACATGGGCATGACAAATCGACAATGGTCAATTGTCCAGCCTGGCAACGACGTCAGTGACCCGAAACGTCAGATATACAAAGTGGCCAACATACCTTTGGTGCCCAAACATCTCGGGGCCGGAACGATGAGCCTTTTTTCTTTTTCTTATCCCAATAGGTCTGTTCTTTGACCATGAAACTCTCCAGCGTTTCCAGACGCTGCTCAAGGGGCATCTTCTGACCAGGAAGGAGTGGAGATGAATTCACTGCTTGTCTGAACGCTGTATAATTGAACCCCCCTCCAACTCGCTGTTGGCAGATTCGAAGCTCGCGCAAGATGCGCTGAACGATTGCGATGTATAGTGGCGCAGAGTCGCCAGCGGTAGAGTTTACTGCCATGAGATCAAACATTCGTTTCGTATTCAGATCTTTCTCGTCGATGCGAAGCTCCTCCACTGTCACATTCTCGAGTGCTTCGTAAATGCGCTTCACGCCCATTAATAAGTCTTCCATGGATACAATGCTCTGTAACAATGACCTACCTCGATTTGTCTCACGTTTGTTGGCGCACAGAGCACGCGAACCTTTATGCCTGTCTTGGACGACAAGTAGGCAGCTTCGCATGGAGAGCTACCGGAGTCAGACACAAAGGTATCGTAGTGGAATACAATTCCGGTCAGCGGACGTGGAAGGACATTTGCCGAAGTGGGAATGAGACAGTTCTCAAGCAGGCAGCTCAAAGTGTGACTTTTCCCAGAACCCTGACTTCCACAAATGAAGACACTGGACGGAGCAGTTATGTTGTAGAAAATGCGAGGGTCCTCAGCTTTGTTCACGCGGCGCGACTTGCCTGTCACCACTCCAGCAAGCAGTCCGTACTGCGTGAAAGGTTTTTGCTTGGAGCTCCGCGACACAGCTGTGGCGTGGCTGCGAACAGCTTCGGTGAAGACGGGAGAGGCTCTGATCTCGCCCAGTTTGTCCACAGCGATGCTTCCCTGGAGCAGACTCATGTGGGTGTCATATTCTTCCGTCATGGAAGAGCACGAAGTGCCGCTCTCATCTGAAGAATAAGAGTCGTCAGAGCGACTGTACTCTGATGGCGCCGCGCTGTAGGCCATGGTCAAGCTTCTCAAATTGCAGTGACGAAATGCTACCAAAGTGAGGGTTGATGAAGGAAGAAACCAAATGCAGTGTGTGTATTCTTTCCAAAGAATGAGTCAAATGTAAACCAAAAAAAAAAAACCCAATTCACTGCCATTGAGTTGTTTGCTGATAGCTGCGGTGATGGAACGTTTTGCAACTGTCCGAAGTTGTCGCTCACCGTCCAGCGTGAAATTGTGTTTGCAACACCACGGGCAGCTGGCAGGCAGGTGATGGAAACCTCTTTTAGGTCACTTGAGGGTAAACTTCAATAATCATATCATTGCACGTGAACAGCCGTGAAGAGAAGCATTACTGGATGGCCTCCAAATCAGCGACGTTGGCAGTGAATTCCTAATCGGGGAACACCCCTGCCAGCGCTATCCACGCACGGCGTTGCTGGAGAAAAGGGGTCAATTTAATTTTTGCATGTTCCATTCATCTTTTTTGAACACCAGCGTTTTCACATGTAGGTTTTCCCCCTGCGTTGTTGTTTTGTTTTGTTTTGTGAAATTGATGCCCTCTCGCAATTTGATTCAGTACAATGTGACATTTACAATCTCTTGGCCCAGCATTTCAAACCTGGTCCTGCTTAGCCTCATACAGGGCAACAGGCACGCCTTGCCCTGGACATCCGACAATTTCAGCCTTGTGGAACTGTGCAGACCAATCACCTCGATATTCCAGTCTCTCGTATTTCTGCAAAAGCCGGACCATGACGAAAGCCATCTCCGTCAATGCAAAGTTCTGCCCGATGCAAATTCGTGGGCCGCCATTGAATGGAACATACTGCCACGGTTTGGGAGTCCAATGCTCCCAGCGCTCTGGACTATAGATTGCAGGGTCGGCAAAGGTTTCGGAAACAGGAGGGTACAGGTCTCGGCGACGCTGCATGGCTAAGGTACTATAAACAACGTGGTCGCCCTTGAGGCATGCAATGTCTGGCTGGCCGGGTTGGCCCGGCAGAGTTGAGGGCTCAACTGTGAAAAGCATCAGCATCATTTGAATCTCAGCAAAACCATGTGTACTTACTAGCTGATCGGATATTGTAGGGGACAGCAGGATAAAGTCTCAGTGTCTCGTTCAAGGCGTGACTCAAATAAGTCATGCCCTTGAGATCCTCATAAGTTGGGGTGCCGGTTGGTCCCACCTTCTCGAGAACAGTCGCGCGTAGTTTCTTCCAGATCAAAGGATAGTTGGACACTTCGTAGATTGTCCAAGCGAGTGTCGATGCGGTGGTGTCTCGTCCTGCCAACAGCACGGCCATGATCTGGTCTCGGATGACTTTCGGGTCTCGTGAGAACAAAGCAATATTATGCAAGAAGGTGAATTCTTTGTCGTCCTTTGACAACTGCTCCAGTTCTTCTGGCGTCAGGGCAAGGGTTTCCTTGATGAAGGGATCCATGAATTCATCGAGGATTTTGATACCCCTGTTGTACTTGCCCTTAGGAACCAATGCTCGGAGTGGCCTTGCTGTAATCAGTGTTTGACTCTCATGGCAGCTACTTGATAGACTTACAGGACAATGGTGAGAATCATTTGGATGCGTTGGACCTCAGTAAAAGCCTTGGCAAATTTGCTCTTGGGGCTATTCACTTTAATTAGTAAAGATACTTGGTGCATCGTTTTCTGAACGGGCTTACTTTTGAAGACTCTGCACGCTATGGCCCAACAGAAACTCAGTCGTAACATCCAAGGTCATGCGATATAACAAATCGCAGAGATCGACAGTCTGGCCAGACGGAGGCAGCTGCGCAACAAGATTACCTACCCCGCGATCAAAAATCTCGAGATCCCTCACTCGATCCTTGACAAACATGGGACGAATCAATGAGCGGCTGTTTTGCCATAACTTGCCGTCGGTGGTGAAGATGCTGTCCCCCAAGAATGGGGACCATGCTTTATGAAAGTCTTCACCCTTGCCATACTCGGCGAATTTGCTGGTCAAGACCGTCTTGATATGCTCAGGCTCCTTGGTAATCAACATGCGCCGGCCGAAAAAGGTGATCTCGATGGTGTTGGGGCATTGGGGAGTTCCATAGCCAAAAAGCCAATCGTGAAATTCAAGTAACTGATTCTTGCTTTGCATATGAACAGCTACAAGTGCTGCTATGGTGGCAGAGATGGGGTTACTGGCCACCATTGGAGCCCTCACGCCAGCGTTCTTGGACAGCTTGTAATCTATAATGATTTTCTCGATGAGCCAAAAAACAACAAAGGACACAGGGAAGGCCAAGGCCACAGTCCACGGGTTGACAGCAGACAAGAGCATGATTACTTGAACAGGCCACGACAAAGTTGATTGATGGGATTAAGATAGACTGGGGTTATGGTGGTCATCAAGCAGCACGAATCGAGGGGCGAGCAGAGCAGCGATCAGGGTTTAATATGTGCTGTTCTCAGCCAATCGAATAAGGGATAACCTCGCCTACAACGCCTACTCAAACCATCTCACCCTGGTCATGTAGCAGTGGGGAGTAGACTTAAACAAGCAAGACAACACAAGCCAAAGCGGGGTTTGTAGCTGCCGCTCCCGTGATTGCTCTTTTGCCGGGGGTGGGTGGCGAGTTGGTGTGGTGGCATCTTTGCTACCGGTTGGTTGGATTCATTAGTTTTCTTAGCAGCTGCACTCTCCAGAGCTCCAGGTCTTCTATGTAGTGCGTCGGGCATTAGGCATGTGAATTCCATCCACTGTAATGCACGCCTGTAGGTATAGCTTTAATGATGCGGGGTTCCCCCAGATTTCGTCTGCCCAGCGCTGATTCGTCAATGGCACCAATGGCGTTCAGGTGGTCTGCCAGCCGATCAAGCCCTGAACTTACTCCATACTTGCGAAGAGCATTGCAAAGTGGAGGGGCTGGGGAGGAGCTGTTGCTACAGGGAGCTTTAGCACTGACGAGAGGCCCAAATGTGAATCTGGTTCGCCAGCCTCCTGGGTCCAAATTCCGCGCCAACAACTTTTTGGCAAGCGGAAACGGACGCCAGTAAGAGAGTAGATAGTTGTCAATGTCTGTATTTTTATTTTTATTTTATGCTACATTTTATGTTACAATAATTCATTCAGCCTCTCAACATAAAGATGCCAAGTCACTTTATAGCGTTCCCTGAGGACAGCCTGTTCCAGCGCTGTTAGCACCCCGCTTATCGTTATCGCTGTGCACTAGAGCGCTCAGGCGCTTGTCAAACACAGTGAAGCCGCCTCCTCCTCTTCTTCAAACATTCGCTTCACAGCCTCTACAGCCAAAGCCAGGGGTGACGTACCCATCCGCATGATCAATGCACTACCACCTATAGGCTCGCCTGTCAGTTCATAGCCCATTGGCACGACGGGTCAACCTCCGTTGCCGTTTTGTAACCGTACCCCGTATCCAGCCTTATCATCGCCAGCATGCCGTTATGTTCGCAATGTGTCAAAGTTAGCCTTTCTGCTTTCACGGATGCTGAGCTCCACAAGACTCGTCAACCAGTGACATCTTCCAACAATGGCAAAGGCAACATTAAAGGGCTCCCGCTCATGGAAGGCACGCGGCTATTCCAATCAGCGTTACAATGTTCATTATGCGCGCTCTTCAAAGCATCGCTTGTTCGAGAATGGAGCTCAGGTCCAGATGAGCTGGCCCTTACAAGTGATTTAATACTCTTGCAGCCTAAATTCGATGTGCTGGGTAAAGGTTTTCCAGAGCCCCCATCAGAAAATCAGCATCATTTTAGTGGCTTTCTTGTAATTGCAAATGAAGTCAATGGGACGCTGTTGAAAGGTCTTGTCCGTGTATACGCGGATCAATCAGGTACGTGTTCTGATTCCCCTGCATGCCTTCTCAAACCAACCAATATCTTAATACTGCTTCAGCTGGGCAACTAAAGAGACCCTGCGACATCATTGGCCGCCCAAAATTCTCTGGGTTGGCTTGTGATGTTACCATGTCGTTGCTTTCCCGCTGGCTTGCTGCCTGCCAACAACGTCATGCAATCTGTAGGGAGACCTTGTCTGGAGCTGTCGTAGATGAACAGTCTACCCCGGTACTTCCAACGCGCGTTCTTCAACTTGACAAAGAACGTGTTCGTCTTATTCAACCCAATGGCGAGCGTGGACACTATGTGACTTTGAGCTACTGCTGGGGAGCTCCTCAAAAGCGGCCACCCTTGGTCACGACCAGGAATACCATGGTACAAAATCAGCACGAAATCAATTTTGACTCACTCCCGAAAACCTATCAAGACGCCATCACAGTAGTTCGTCGAATGGCCATTTCTTATCTTTGGATAGACTCACTCTGTATTGTACAAGATGACCGGGAAGACTGGCTCAGAGAGTCAAAGAAGATGGGAGCTATATATGAACGCGCTGACTTCACCATTGCGCCATCCCATGCTGCTGACTCCTGGCAAGGGTTTCTGTACCACCGTCCAATGAAAAGTACGCCAGTTGAGCTGCCGAGCTTCATTAGCTCGGATGAGGGCCCTGGAGTAAAGATATTTGCCAAGATCAGAGATGAGGCTGCGAGCGATGTGTTTCCAGAAGGCGGTGCTCTCAACAATCGGGCGTGGGCTACTCAAGAATGGCTCTTGTCGCGCCGAGTAGTGTTCTTCACCCCTGCCGGAATTATGTGGTCTTGCAAGTACATTACTCAACGGGAGACCGGCGAAAGATGTTTCACCGTGGCCCGCAACACGCACTGGAAGAGTGTTGCCGAAGGGTTCAGTGATAGGCGACTGACCTACCCAGAGGATAAGCTTGTTGCTCTGGAAGGTTTACGAGCCGAATGGGGCAAACGCACCGAATACTCTTACGTCTCCGGTATTTGGAAGGAATGTCTTCCGGATCAGCTGCTGTGGCACGTTTGCCAGCAGTCTGAAGTTGAGATGACTGATCCCCTTTCTCTCCCAACCTGGACCTGGATGCATGTACCTTGCGGCGTTCGATTCCTACCCATAAACGGAGCGAAGAACGTCTGCAAGACAATTGAGTTTTCAGACGGCGACAGCACAGTCACAATTGCGAGTAAATTCAAGGCAATTCATACAACCTCGGGTCCTGTAGATGCTGACCGCGATGGTGATAATATTGCAAAGGCGATTTCAGCAGATGTAGAGGGCCTGCACGGCCTTGATGCCACGCAAGCATGGTCTTTGGTCACTTATATCAAAGAAGGCGAGGCTATTAGTGGCTTTGCAATATACGACAGGGAAAGATACGCTCAAGATGAGGCGCCGCATTTCGCACTGTCGCTCATGAGCTCTGTTAGCCCAAAGGATGATGCTAAAGAGCAACGGACAGGAAAGCCGGTTCCAACGAAGCTGCGACAGCAATGGGTGCTTATTGTTCGCAAAGCTGGCAAGGATACCTTCGAGAGAATAGGCGCAGGGAAGATATACGGCAATAAGCCATGGGAAAGGATCATGATAGATGATATCAAACTGATTTAGCAAGGTGAAAATTCCATTATCCTGTGCAATTTTTAGTTTTATTCTAGCAAACTGCAGCCAAGAATATAATTTTCACAATAGTCACAACAATACGGTATTATAGTTGGCAGCGAGACTTGTTACCCTGCAGCGCAAAACAAGTCTGCGTCAGTCCGCTCCAAACCTGCCACCATACCAGCTTCATGTACAAATACAAAGCTCTCCCGAATAAAAAGAAGCATTAAAATTCACTATATTTGCATGGCTTTATTGCAATTCGATGCTTAATACAGTACTGTGTTTGCGAGCCACCGCCCTCTTGGCTTCTTAGATCTTACAGTCAGCCTCAACACAGCCCCTTCACAAACATAACTTCACAGCTAGAGATACTAATCATATAATTCAACGTCAATACTCGGGTATCTCAGGATCGACCGATTTGCTTCCCCCATTGCCACAGTGGTGTAGGCATTGTTGCAGTTCCGCTTATTGGCTACCACACAGAAAGCACGCCACCCAGCCTAAACGATGGCGACATACGGGAAACGATTGATTCCGAACCGCTACCGTGGGGATATTTCCCTGGAAATGTTGAACCACAACGACAGTATTATTAAAATGAGTTTACACAAGTGTCCTACGTGCTTGTGCGGCGTGTCACAGACACCAACCCAAAATGCATCCCCATGGACAAAATGGTTGAGTTGGCAACAAGTCTTGCCGAGCCGGCCTTGAGTCTGTTCAAGCCTTGTGGACAAAGGGGACCGGCAGTGGTCACTGTAGCCCAACCGCCGATCGACGATAAGAATCAAACACAACCAGCGTTACCACGGCAGCAACTCGAATCGCCACCAGACTCACCACGATTTGAACATGGTACAGATGCTTCGGCTGCTCATGAGATAACTTGTAAAGTTGGCAGCGCGGCGGTAACAGTAAAGCGCGATATCGTGGTCATCAACATCACCAGTCATTCAGCGGCCGTATGCCACAAGTTCCTGGGCAGCATATTTAGCATACTGGAGAATGATGGTATTCCGATCGATTTGGTCGCCACTTCTGCGGTAGATTGCTCGTTGGCTATTAGTTCGGCGAGGGAAAACGCAGCGCGCATCGAGTCTGTCCGCGGCCACCTCTTTAAAGAGGGCAGAGTTTCAGTGTTTCCCAAAATGGCCAATTTAATATTGACAGTGGGCGATGAGTCGAGGAGTAGTATCACGGCGTTGGCAGGGAGAATGCTATCGTTGCTGAGTGGGAATGGCATCAAGATTGAAATGATTTCCAAGGGTACGTGCGCGTCAGCTGATTGATTTCGTGTTAGCCATGTTGCGCCTGGTCTAATGGTCTTGACGGTTTCTCAAACATGGCACGACGCTAATACTGTTACAGGCGCAAGCAAATCAAAATTTCATTGCGTTGTCTTGGAGAAGGATGTGTCGCGCGCCACGTCGCTCCTTGACGCCAAATTGTTCGACCCCAGCATCGACATTGTGCAATAGAGAGTAGACGAAATAGATGTGTCATAAGAAAAAAAAAAAAGCTTCGTTCAAGTTAGACAGGCACACAAAGCTCATGCCACAATCTGTCCAATTGTCACCGCTAGATGATTCATCTCGTTCACCTCGGGCTGTGTTAAACGCACACAGCAAATGTAACAATCACTTGCACGTCTAACGAGGGTAGGTTGGGATGCAACCTCGTATTCAGTTTCCAATGGCCCCATATTCCTTGGGCAACAAATTTGGGTGTGGTTTCCCCCCGTCCTGCGCTATTGCTTCGCTGTGCTATAGCGGCCCGACTTTGTGCGCTAGAACTGCTATCCATCCTAACCCGGTAAGGATAAGCCTGTCTTTGGATCTGGGCGCTGCGTCATTGTGCAGCCTTAATTTATTTATAGAATGCGGTAGGACCCTGGATTGGGCAAAGCCCGTGTCGTTCAGTGTGCGGCGCAGCAAAAAAAAAAAAAAAAGAAGAAGCGCAAACGTTAGCAAATCCCCAGCATTTTCCAGCATTTTAAGGCTGGAGCCTTTGCAAATCATTTGACGAGCAGGATAACCATAGATCTTCGTACTCGGCGGTTACCGATTTGATGTTGCATTAGCATCCGACCAACCACCCCAAAATAGCAAAGGGAGCAAACAGCGCAAACAGTCCCACGCTTGTCTAATGAGATCGTCGTCCTATATAAGACCTGCCTCCTCTCCCTTCGAATCAGGAAAATAATCATCACTCACACTCACATCCACAACACTCAAGCACACTCGCTTCTACCACTTTCGCTTTTTTTTAAGCAACACATTCGCTTTACAATCCACACTCGCTACTTTTCAGCCTTTTTAATCCCCAACTCTTCAAAATGAAGTTCCTTGCTCTCGCTACAGTTGCTGGCCTCGCTGCTGCCTCTCCCTGCACTCCTCCCCCTTCCGGCTCTGCTCCTCAGCCTGGCACCTCCACTGGAGTCCGATTCATGGTTCACGTTCGTGACTCCAAGACCGACTTCAAGCCCTCTGTCGACAAGACCTGGTTGACTACTACTCGCGTCGGTGCCAACGTCTTTGCCGTCACACAAACCAAGGATCACTCCCACGCCGGCGTCTTCTACGTCAACGGTACTGCTGCTGATGTTGCCAACCACAAGGCCGACATCGTCTCCGATCTCACCTTTGATGGCACCGATCCTGACCGCCTCCAGACTCTCGGCTTCAGCGTCTCCGATGAGCCTGTCGAGCGCCCCGACCATTCTCCTCTCCTCAACACCGGCCTCTCTCCCGGTTCCGGCACCGTTGGCTACGGCGTCAGCCTTAAGAACCAAAAACAGCCCTACGTCACCATCAGCGGCCCCAACCCCCAGTACCCCAGCGAGTGGTACTTCTGCTACCAGCAGATCACTGCCGGCCCCAAGGTTCCAATTCTGCAGACCTTCATTGCCGGCAAGTATGTCCCCAACCCCAAGGACTGCGCTCTCGTCGACCTCATCCCCGAGTGTGCTGAGCTCCCTGACGCTGTCCCCAACGACCCTCGCCACAAGCTGGCTGCCAAGTCTCAGTGCTACAAGAACCCTGCTGCTGTTGACTGGTCCAAGTTCAACTAAGTTGATACTTATGAGATTATGAAAGAAACATGATTCTGCTTTTCGCAAGCGTTATAGATCTGCCTTTTCAATCTGCATATAGAGAGCCTTGATTTTTCTGTTTTCTGTTTTTTTTTTGTTTGTTTGCAATTTGGTCAAAACTTAAAATGGCTTTACTTTGGCCATTTCCGTCTATTTAGAATACTCATACACTCCTTAATAATTAATAATGATTTATCGCTCATTTTCTTTTCCATCTCATTCTTGCTCTCGTGGTACAAAGTCGACATCGGGCACTATTACTCGCCTCGTGATTTGGTCATATCTAACGCAGTCGGTCAGCGGCTATTGTCATAGACATTAAATAATTAAACGAAACTTACTTGCTCCGCGTAGCAACTGGAGTTCTATCGGGGAAATAACGCTCGACAATCTCGATCCACCGACGTCCATGGGCTCGAACAGCGTGCTGAAGCATCTCTTCTTCGTACAGAGACCACCTCCCTCTGTTAATATTGGGCTTCAATATTTGGTGCCACCTCCTTGAGCATTCTTTTACAGAGTTAGCTGAAAAATACTGTCTCCGAGTCAAAGTTGAACCTTACGGTCTGCTTGTCTTGAGCCAACGTGTCGCGAGACTCTTGTCCACTTTGTGCCGTAGAGTGTCACGCCACCTATCAATGATGTGTCTTCCCTAGCGTCCCAGGGTCCTTTCTTTATCGTAGGTGCGAGCGAATATACCCATCGTTTGCGGCAGTCTTTATTTGACCGCTGGTGGAAATGTGAGGCGATCTGTATCCAATTGATGGAGGATGGTGCTGTTTCTGTTAGCACCATAGCTCCCAAAGTGAAGCTTTCTTTTAGATTGAAAGTAAGTACCTGAACGGCCAACGACTTCAGTGAGCATTCTGTCTTCCTCTTCTGTCCATGGGTTAGGGTCTTTTACAGTGTTTGGCTGTTGGACAAAGGGGATGTCGATTTGGGTAAAGTCGAATGCCTCTGGGGACAGGGATATCCAGGACTCCGCATATGACATTATAAAGATTGAGTAGATATGAGAGATAGCTATGGAGAGGTTGGTAAGGCTGATAAAGAATAAGAAAGGAGAATAGTCTTGGAAGATCTGTCCAAGGGTGGGCGAAGGGTGGTAAATATATTAGTCTACTAGCCGAGTGTTGACAGGTACCGGGATTCGCGAGACGGGGGTCTTTGAGGCAGATATCCACAAAACATCCGCCAATGAGATTGATTCCGTCAGATGTTCTTTCTGCCAGAGAATATATGGTTTGCAGGTGCGTGTGTGGAGGGGGGGGGGGGGGGGACCAACTCGTAAAAGAGGCTCAGCAGGTAGGGCTGTTTAGCTTGACAGACGTGCCATTTTTGAGGTCGGGACGCGAAGTCATGTTATTTGTTTTGGGGGGCAGGCGGCCAAAAAAAAGACTGAAGTGAAGGTTTGGGACCAATCCATAAACAACCGTATCCTATAACGTCAACTGAGAGCGAGGCTAATAACAGCGTGCGTGTTGTCATTGCTCCTGAAGACGTAATCACATTCGGATGGGTTGGTGGCGGCGGTCATCCGAGGAACAATTTGGGGGGCATTTGGGGGTTGAGAGGACGTACCTCCACTGCAAGTCCTTGCTTTACAGCGGACGTTGACGCTAGGCGAAGCACTGAGCACAAAAGTTACAGTGGGTATAACTGCTGAGCGTTAAGCCCAATCGGGCTTCCAAGAGCGAGAAGTGGGGGGATCGTTGGTTGTGGACTGACAAGGAATGCCAATACTCCCGCAGTGGCTAGCCTTATCAGGGTTGGTGGGAAAATCATGGTGCTGGTGGTGATCAGTTGAAGATACGAGAATTTTGGACATTGACTTCAATTAACGGCAAACTCAAAATTCACAAGCATATTCGTTGTGATGGAATATCTCCCCCTTCACAACAATAACGAAGAAATGAGGTTAAATAGACAGCGAGGCAAACATTCAACATGGCATTGCAAGTCAAGTGGCAGCATTGCAGGCACATCGATCCAACCCAAAACACAACAAAAGTTCTGGTAAGAGTAATAGAGTTCAACCATGTTAGTATCTTGCTGCCAAAGTCCCCACCACCTTGTCTCACCTCGATCCGTGTAAGTCGTTCCGCCAATCGCCCTGCCATCCTGCGAGTTTCTTCTTTCCGCCACATCGCTCATCTGATTAGCCTCTAATATCTCGTCGCCCTATAAGGAGCTTCACTCTATCCATATCCAAGGTTATATCCAACCCCACGTAATCTCATCCTTATTCGCTTGGACATGACACGCCCCTGGCTTAGGGATCATTCACACCTAGCTGGAAGCTAGCTATGTTATTCCGCACTTCCGCCTCCCCTACCACGTGGAACTAGTTCCGAGACAAATTCCGAGGACGCCTCGTTCGTGGGAGTTTCATGAGCGTCTTTGCTAAACTAAGTTGCTTGTGAATCCTACCACGGGCCTGTTACTCTTGGAAGCCTATCCTTTGAGGTACCTTGATGTAGCCAGTCTATACAAGCCCTACATGTCAGACTGGAAAGATCGCCTCGTAAGCAGCTGCTCATATATCCCGACGCCATTGCATTTAATAGTGGCAGGGCTGTATATGAATAGGGGTTTCTAGCCCTTCATAAAAAAATCAAAGTTGACTGTATCTCTGCTAGCCCAACTGTGAGTTACGAGTGAGGACACATTCATATCGTAAACGCCGCTTTCAGCGCCATGGTGACAACCAGCCCTGGCCTCAGCTTGGACCTAATATGTCGCCCATTCAAATCAGCCGACATGTACGTATTCATCCACTCCACTCGTGTTGATGCCATTGTTCTGTTGTTGTCAGTGTGGGTACCTTGCGCAGCTTCCCCAACACAACGACACGTCGATCCAATGATCCAATATCCCGACACGAGCCACACCATTACAAGCCCCCTGAATCCCATTAATTTTGTAACAAAGTCAAACTTTCGCCTTGATGTCTATTAAACAATAATTTCTCGAGAACTGCATGCATCCCCTTCTATCCTCACTCTCGCTTCTACTTCAAATCTTCACCACTTGGTCCACTACTTTTCACTCCATCCAACGATGCGGTCTCATCTTCCTTGTCCTTTTCCTTTCCGACACTCCTCACGCTATTCGCTCGGCTGACATCGGCGCTCCTCGTTGACTGAGCTCTCAGGCCCAGCTTCTTGGTCTCGGAATCCTCTTCACCAGTATCACCAGCCCCCTTCCAGTCAGCCGCTGTCGTTTGTGGCACTGGTTGCCCTTCACCAATACGTCCGACATCCTCACTTGCCCTCCCACTGTCTGCAAATCTCCACACAACCGCAAGCTTGTCAAGTGCCCGGGAACCCTTCCGACTGGATCCTTTGATCCCGTCCATGGCATCCCATTCAATAGAGAACACTCCGCTATTATTTGGCTCGCCTTGCTGCTCTGGTCCTTGTCCTTCGAAAAATGTGTTGAACCACACATGGCCCACCGCTGACACCATGGTGAGCCCGATGCTCTTGTGTGTCTTGTTGCGTCGCTCCACGGAGATGTTGACATCGCTATTGGCTAGTTGAATCGGCTCCTTGGGCCGAAAAATCACCGCCTTTCCACCTGGCTCGGCTGTGCCAGACCTCGTGAGGCTTTTACGCGAAGACTTGGACGATGACCGAGACGCCGCGGTTCTATTTATCAAGTCTGGAGCTGGCGGTTCTGCCTTGACTGCTTCTTTCTTGTCGTGATTTGCTGGATCGGACGCCCGTCCCTTAACGTCATTGTTCGTACTCTTTGCATACTCTGCTTCCTCGGGAGCTTTTTCTCCGGTTGGATAGCCAGCCATATCCCACACCATGTCGCTCCATCCTCCACCGCTTGGCGCACCACCTTCTATAATGACCCTTTCGTCCTTCTTAAAGGTATGGAAAACATGGATCTTTTTGCCATCATCAACAAAGCCCCCAACTTCTACCTTGACTCCGTCACGTAGTCCCCAGGTATGTATCTCGAGAATCTCAATGGGTCTGTCGCGATATACTTTGCCATGACGGGTCCATCTATCCACATAATTCACCCAGCGTAGTTGTGAGGGAATAGACACACCTGCACCAAACATGGGTCTCATGCGTCTCTCCGTAAATCGCTGCAGCGCATCCTCAGGATTCCATCCCTCCTCAGCGATGAGGTAACTGCAGCTCATGGTGCCGCTTCGTCCCTTTCCTGCCTTGCAGTGTACCACGGCTACTCGCTTCTCGTTGCGGCCCTCGCTGTTCTTGCCGGCAGAGACCTTTCCAGACAGGCCTTGTTCCAAGTCACCACCGTGTAGCCAGTTGCGCATACTCGCCATAATCAATGGAACTAGTCTGAATGGTGGAGGATGGTGATCTGGCCAAGGATAATGCATTATCCTATTATACACCAGATTATCGGGATACCCTGTGCCTTCTGCTCGGAATTCCCAGATCGCCCAATCCTCGCCATGTTTTGAATCCAGGAATTCTACCAGCTGATCAAGAGGGTTACGATATGCTCTCTGGGGGTATGTTTGGGATGGCCCGGATCTAAAGACGACTTGGTCAGAAATTGTAAATCATCTGTGATCAGTTGCACTTACGTGGCAATAATGAAGTCTGTGACATAGCAAAGGTCTAGTCCTGCCTCAGGGTGGCGGGCTCTCGGCCCAGCAACAATTTGTCTAAGAATCGAAGTCATGCTGCAGTTTTTGTCTCAATATCTATAAAATCAGAGATAAACGTATGTCGCAGAAAGCAGGTAATTAAACAAATGACGAGTCCTGGCGCTTGCACTGTCAATGTAGCAGTAAAGAGTGACGGCGCTTGATAGCGCGACCAAAGTTTGTGTAATACTGCCTAGACAGGCTGTATAAGTTGATTCGATGCTGAACCCTCCCGTGGTCTATGTCAATATTCTGTTGAGGCGTCAAATAGGCTGGTCTGGACTGGCTGAGGCGAAAGAGGCACAATGTTGATGTACGGGCCATATGTCATTGCAGCTGAGATACAATGGGGCCTAAGTAAGCTAAGCTACGGTTAGGCGGCCGCCAACAGCGACGTCATCTACTCCTCATCCACTCTAGCATTCAAGGCACGCGACAGCCCAAGACGCTCGCCTGCTACTTTAGCCGTTTTCTTACCGACCAAACTTTGCATTAGAGTTTTAATTATTCAGATCCACAGATCTCAAAACTGGTTTTAAGCTATCAGCTTTTTGCCCTTCCCCTACTACTGCCAAGTATTTGGCTAGCACACACAAGTCACAAGTCAATGTCACTGGCAACCATGATACGGGAATAGTGAATTTGAAACTATTAACGACAAAAACAACATCAACCAAGCTGACTGCAATATCAATACAAAGACTTTCAAAAAAGACGCTGTCATCTTCTCTAACTTTTCTCCATTGTTTCCCTTTGTCGACTACAATTCTACCATGCCAATACGCCGTGGTAAAACAAAAACCGCCATTCGGTAAAACTCTGTTCTCACATAGAATAAAAAAACCCGTTTCCTTATAAAGTGGCCATATCTCGTAACCATTGTCCAATGAAATAATCAACAATTGTCTGTATCTTTGCCGCCATGACGATTCTCTCTCGGTGTGAGAGCAACATTCTATGCGGCTGATGTTGCGATTTTTTGGCTCCGAAACGAGTAACATCATTGGACACGCATCTTCCGCCAAGTGCGCATCGCCTCGGACAATGCTTCGCTTAAAGGTAACCGGTTATGAGGTCTTCTTGGCAGGTCCAGCGCCGCCAATATACTTGCTCAAGTCGGTGGCATAGCGGAACTGTCGGCTGATGTTCTTGACATTGTCCCAAACTTGGCGAGCGACGGGGGGAGTGCCTTGAGCTCCAACAAGGGATTCAACGCGCGCACCGAGCTGGGCGAAAGAAGTCTGCACGTGAGTGCTTTGAGAGTAACGAGCACGGAGGAAGGCAGTGTAGACGGTGAAGATGAGCCAAGACTTGCTCTGGAAGAGGAGCGCAGACAAGAGGATGCGGAACCAAAGCAAAATCTCGAGGCTAGCCACGACAGCCATAGATGAGTCGTAGTACTCCTTGACGAAGGCACCGATTCGGTCCGCCAAGGGACTGTTGACTTTGGGTCGGGGAGAGTTTGCATCGGCGGCAGGAGGGGGAGGCGAGATGACGGGGATCAAGTTGGCGCGAGTGTAGGTGGCGACGTGGAAGACGGAGTAGACGGCGTAAGGAAGCAGAGCGAGAGGATACTGGGGGGAAAGAAGCCAGACGAGAGCCATGACTGCAATGATTAGCTTTCACTCTTTGTTTCTGCTCTTGGTGACAGTCGGGCTAGTGGTGACTTACAGAGGTACTGGACATTCTCATCAGACAGGAGTCCAACGACACCAGGTTGCTGAGTACCAGTCTTGGCACGGGCCTTTTGAGTCTTGTAGACAACGATTCCGTAGGTGAGAGCGGCGGCAATGAACGAGGTGCGGTAAGAGAACTTAGCCATTCCGCTGTAATAGTTGAAACGCAGCCACGAGAAGCCGTATCGAATAGTCGTGAGGATCAGGGTAAGGTGACTGCGACGAGTTAGTAGCGGCCCAAGAAAAGCATATACTGTATTCCCGAATCAAAGGAGAAAATGCAGTTCAGCGCTGCATCGGAATAGCAACGTACCCAGCGAACCAAGCAACTAGAGAAGATAACGTCAGTAGCGGTCAAAAGATGAAGAGCGCCTAGCAACATACACTGCAGGGTCTGAGCCAAGGCCAGGAGCCTGTCCTGAAGGGGCGCATTGGCGTTGGGAGGAGGCATGATGTATGGTTGAAGTTGATCGCTGCACGGTCAAGCAAATCAGGAGATGTTAGGGCACTGGGACCGTAACAAGCTGGCCGTCGATTTCGTGCCTGTATTGCAATCAATGAAGGCAGCTAACGTCGGAGCTGCGATGGGGCGAGAAAATTAATTGTCGGACGATAGGGATAAAAAATATGCAAGGTGGACAACCTGGAGAAGCTGTTTGTCAAGGTAGGCGATGACGAAAGAGACGTAGAAACACGGTAGGAAGATCGAAGAGGAGGCTGTCGAAAGAGGCCAAGTGTTGACGTTGAGGGGCGGATTATTTCATCAGCTCCCACACACTGTAGAAAAAAACGGAGGCGGTCGGCCTGCTATAGCTAGCTGCTATCGGAGTGTGGCCCAGCTGGAGCTCTTGGTTATGGCTGAGATGACGCATGTGCCTGGCAGTGGCTCGTGCCTCGTGTTGTTGCGTGCCCTGTTCTGTCGAGGCTAGTGGGTTGTTGTGGCTTAGCCCTCAACTCGAGCAGCCGTCGTCCAATCAGCGAGCTTCCACCTGTTTCTTCAGCCATCTGCTGTGTTTGGCCCTCGGAGGCAGTGGCTCCAACGGTTTCTGGCATTTCACGATCAAATGAAAACATGGAGGACCTTTGCATAGAGTAAATGTTTTCGAATTACTAGCCTCAACACCTGGCTTCTGTCATTCAACAACTGGTAATGATAGCTCCATTCTGCTCTCTTTACACGCGTGGCCGCCCTGACAGTCGCTGCTGCAAATGGCACGGAAGTTCTCTCAGAAATGACCTAGAAGACGTTGTGTGGAAGAGGAATGCTATAACGGCACCTAACTGAAGCAGCGCGAAACACCTAGTTGTGGCCTTCGTGTGTTGTGTTGCCCATGGTTGGCTGGATAACGCCTACTTCACGTTAAATCTATCCAACAACCTCAATTTACTTCGTCGGTTTTGTGAAACCTACCGTATTTTGGGTGCTCCAGAATAGGGCCGTTTTCATGGGACGGATATCGATCTTTCGCCCACTGTACAATTGGTTCCCAGCGTCGGCATTCTCGTGTCGTCTTTGACTTGAGTACCGGGTAATGGGCATTCTTAGCCCATTCAAACTTGCGCACAGTAACATCTCCATGGCACATTAAAACGGCGCGTATATGATCGATACAGTGCACTGTTTTTGTTAGTTGATGTTTGATGATAACTTCCTGGGCGTGTCTCACAGATGTGTTCGTATTTCCGATGTGCAATGTCAAGCTGGTAGTATTCTGCAAAGGCGCTTCTTCGGATGTAGTCCTACAGGAAATTAGTCTTCAGTGTTGTTATCACATTAACATGGAGAGTACAAACCAAGCAGTGAAGCTCATGGAAGACATCTAACGTTGCGAGGTAGCCGGATTCGTCTCTCAACTGCACTGACGTGGCGTTCAGTTTTTGCAGCTCTGCTTCAGAGACCACGACATTATTGTCTATTGGATGAGCACAAAATTGGAGCCGTGTTCAAAGTGTTTTTACTTACATCTCAATAGCTCGTCCCATGCGAGATCACTTTCATGGCTTGGTCCTCTGCTGAAAGGGGTTTTTACCGACGAGTCAATCTCTCTCAGTTCATACTCAATGGCAGAATTTGCCGGTGCTACATTGTCAACTCTGATAGATCGCTGGAAATAGTTGGGGATTACATACAGTATAAAATATCATGTCGAGAAGGACCACGGATAATGTAGACGAATGCGCTAATGTAGGCAAGGAAAAGGACAACATTAATAGCAAAAAAACGAAGTCTGTTTGGCCGCTGCACTTCGTTCCCGACAGGATGGTATCTTGTATTCTTCTCACGCAGCGAAGAAACGATACTCGATATTGAAATTTGGGTCGGGGCCATTTTGCAGAGAAAGTGATGTTGAACGGAGGTTCTGGCAGACGGGTGCTAAGTGGCACGATCGACGAGCACCCAAGAAGCATACCAAGAACCGGAATTGAACCTCCGGTCATCGCAGTCAGACTCCGGTAGATTACGGTCTGGACTTAACCCATGCAGACTCGGCAGTTCATAATTCAATATTATTTTCTTGAACCAAGTTCATACTGACACCATTTTACACATTGGTCACATTCGAGGCATGTAAGTCGTCAAAGCTGCGGCTGAGAGTCCACGTACGCCACAGATGTAACCCTTGCTACACAATCGATGGACTGGGTGTGTCTGTAAGTATTTAAGCGCGTAAGCTATTGAATTTAAAAATTACTCATTAAGGAAGGTGCCACTGTCAGCGGTGCCTTTCCGCCCTTTACTCTTGTACAGTATTGTGGCCTGATGATATCGACTCCCTAAGCGAGCTGCTTTTGAGCTGCGTAGCTGTGAAGTGACAAACCAAGTAGCCATAATGCGAAGTAACCAATATGAGTAATATTATTAATACTGGATCTTAAAAACGATTGTTGCATTAAACTCTCTAACCAATTTCAGGGTAAACGTTGCCAAACATAGGATGCACCAAAGCACCGCCGGTCAACTTCGGTGCGTGGTGCTGCTTGGCCCAATTCATGATGGCATCCCAGTCTCTACACTCATGATCAACCTTGAAATTCGGATATGGAACCAATTGTATATCTTCCCAAGAATATGTGTGAATTGCCAGGTCTCCGTGACACATCAAGCTTTGGCGAATCACGTCGATACACTGGATGACGTACTCTTTCTGCGGCTTGCGACCATTGAGTGGAAACGAAGTAGGATAGTCGTCCTTAAAGATGTATTTCCTGATGAAGTTCAAACAGTGGAGGTTGTAGAATACATCCAGATTTGCGAGTGTCTTGCCGCTGCCGTCGCTAATAGTTACACCAGAGTCCCCAATCTCGGGATCCAGTGCCAGGTTGCGGTCTGAGCAATTAGCTTGTCTTGTTTGTTTAAAGAAATTCATTGAGATTTAGCATAGGAGAGAATGCCTACATTGTAAGAGTTCGCTCCAGGCTTGGTCAATCTGCACGGTAGGTTCTCCCTTGTAAGGCGTATCAATGTCGAGACTGTTATCGACTGTAAATCTCTGATAATTTTCCAGGCTTGGCAATGTACCTAAAGAATTAGACTCATATGTTATGCGCATACTGATCATTCAAAGAATACCTCTGCTCAACCCTCTCGTGGGACTCTGCGGTGCAGTCATGAACATTGCCCCAACACTCAAAAACAGCAGAATGACCGAATGGAAAAATGCGCTACATATGACAGTATACCCTCTTCGAGATGAACTTGTCACTAGAGCTGGGTCGTCAGAGACGATTGATGAATCTGGATCACTGTCGAAATATCTTTCTGATGCCATTGTGTATGCTGTGACGGTTGCCAACGAGGGTTGGCACAATTTACTCGCTGGACATGTGTATTTTGTTGTTATAAGCCTGGAAGATTCTTACATCCGAATAAGATGTGCTGGCGGCTGCGGAATTATTCCTACCTCAGGCTCTATTGGAAATGGTATCTCGTGTGTACGCCGCTTGCACCTTGACTGTGCGGCTGAAATATTACTCTCACCCCTCAATGAAGAATCTGAAGTAGACGCTTCAGACCCTGCAATCTACCGCGCTGCGGGGTAGAACCAGGTCAAAAAGAGGATAGATCCGTTTCTCGATCTCATCGATTGTTGTCAAGTTGTCTCAGCTGCCTGCCGGATTCCCATGTTGTCACGGGCCGGCTTCGCTGGAGCTTTGACGTCTTCAGCAGAAGGTAGCTAAGGACCAGCGAGGTCAATGGTTCATACAGAAATGCTTAACGCTAACCTAATTCGTAATAAATAATGAACTACAGTACGGTTGTCACACATTGCCTGGCTTGCGCCCGAAGACGCCACTTTAGTAACGAAGGCTTGGCTTGTCAAACTTGTAATATTCTGGCTCCCGCATATTTAGATCATGATAACATTGTAATCATCGCGTTGTAACTACTGAGGCTCATCTCCTCTCCAAGACACACCTGCAGAGAAAGCGTAGTCAGTAAGCAGCCACACCTTTCAGCCATCGAACTCTAGATGGAACTTACCCAGTATTGGGTGTTGCACAATTGGTCCGGTCAAGTCCGGCACATTGTGTTCCTCCGCCCAAATCATAAGATGATCCCAACTTCGGCATTCGTGCTCGATAGTAAAGTCCGGCCACGGCCAACGATAGCCATCCTTCCACCCGTATGTGTGAAGGGAGATGTCAGCATGACACATGAGAACTTGGCGAAGAAGATCAATACAATGGTCCACATGATCAAGTTGCGCTTCCATAGTGTGTTTGTCTGGATAGTAGTCTCTGTAGACGAATTCTCGGAGCATGTTGAGGCAATGAAGCTCGTGGAAGACGTCAAGTGTGACCAAGTAACCGCCCTTCTCGTCATTGAGAGGCACCGAAGTGCGATTGATCTTTTGAAGATCCTCTCCGGTAACTCTCAGATTGTAAACTGCAAAAATGTTAAAATTGAGACATTGGAAATTAACCTTACTTCGGCTTACACTTGAGAACCTCGCGCCATGCATCATCCTGTTGAGGTCGCGGGTTGCCTCGAAATGGATTGGTGCCCGTTAGATCATTGGTCATAGTCACTTTTTCGTACTCAACTGCTCCCCTTGCAGGTGCTATTCATTTTCGTTAATATCTTCACAAAAGACCACTCAGTGACACTTACAGTATATCAAGCCATTACAGGGACACTCGGATGTGATCTGTGAAGCCCAGTAGAAGAGCCCGATTGTGGCTAGGATGTACAAGGACACCATGCCGATGTGGAAACTTAATAACTTTCCATATTTTCGAGGTCCTTGTTGTATATGCTCACTTTTCGACTCTTCGAGCAAACCGACTGAGTCTAGCGACGTCTCGCTGTCGTCACAGTAGAACTTGTAATCTTTTTCAAGCGCCATGAAGATTTTTGAAGAGTAAAGGTATTATGGAACTTGGGAACTTGGAGAAAACGAAATGCGAAGTAGAAAAGATTACAAGAGTCGTAAATGACCATATCCCGATAGCGGAACAATAATCAGCCTCGTGTGGAGGCTGCATGCTTTCTCCTCACCAGACTGCGCTATTCATACAGGTTGCATGGCCTTTCCCCAATTAGGTAGCTGTACGAATTCACTAATAATTGTTGTTAAGTTCAATGCTACGGTGACGGTGACAGAGTTAGAAGGGAGTGTGCATATACATGCAATACCCTGCTGGCCGGAGCCATTGGACCAATGTCAAGCTCGCGCTCTTCGGTTATGGAACAACGTAATACGACACCATTCACTTTAGGTGACAATGATTCATTCACGGAGTTGCTTTTTGTAATCATTTCTTCGCCGAGGAGCTTCTGGTACAGCTGCAGATGGGGTGACAAACAAGCTAAATAAGACAGCTTTCCCCAGCCGGTCTGTTCCCTCTCGCCACGCATTATCTTCCAGTTAATATTGCCTGCCTACACTATTTCTAGACAGTAAACTCCTACATTCACCATGCGTTACTCCATTGTATACATTGCAGCTCTTATGGCTTGTGCCACTGCTGCTCCTCTTGATGGTAGATCCTCTCAATTCCGACCACTCAATGGTTATTTCTAACTTCATCAGTTCGGGGCGTCGAGCCTGCTACCGTGTCTGATAGATACGAAGAGCGCTACCATGATGCTTCTAAGAGAGGTGTCGAGCCTGGTACCTTATCTGACAGATATCAGGAGCGCTACCACGAAAACAAGCGCAACCCTGAGCCACTTCAGCTCTCGGACAAGTACCAAGAAAGATACCACGAGAACAAGAGAAACATTGAGCCTGTGCAAATCTCTGACAAATATGAGGAACGTTACCATGAGAACAAGCGTTCTGTTGAGCCAGCCCAGCTCTCTGATAAGTACGAAGAGCGCTATCATGCAAACAAGCGCTCAGTTGAGCCCGGTACTCTCTCTGATCGCTATCAGGAGCGCTATCATGAGCAGCAAGCTCGAGCTGCAGAGCCTCTCCAATTGTCTGACAAGTATGAGGAGCGCTATAACGAGAACAAGCGTTCCGTTGAGCCCCTTCAAGTTTCGGACAAGTACGAGGAGAGATACCATGATTCTCAGTGAAGGTGGAAGTCAATTGAGGAGGACCTTGGACCGACCACTCAACATGGTCTTTTGCATTAGTTAGCTAGCTCTTCAACAGTGCTCACGGAATAAATTTGTTGCTAAAAGCATCTTCCTCTCTTTATCCAATGTGCTTCCATTCACCACATGCTTGTGCTGGGTATGATATGCTCCAACCAAGGGCGGCGCCTGTACTTCCGGTATCGTAGCTGGTACCATTGCCCTCATAATGTCTAGAACTTTCACTATCATGACACCATTTTTCTTCCTTGGGCACAAAATTTGTACTGCTAGCCGCTCATTCACAGTCAATGCAGAGCCAACGCTTGCTGCATGCGCCGTGTAAGCCGTGTAAGTCGTGTAAGCCACTCATTGCACCATCACCAAGCCCATTCAGCCGCACCCAGCGCCCCATCTCCGATGCAACCCATGGCAGCCCCCAGCATCTTCAAAAGGAATTTTCCTGAATGGGAAGCTCTCCAGCTGTGGCGTTTCTGATATTTTGGAGTAAGCACACCCCCCTCCTAGTAAGAACTCTAATGGCGATAGTGTCATGCAGGACGTCGCGCTGAATAAACATCAACTGCCAGCTCAACTAGGGGGCACGAGAAGTACAGACTTGGCATAGAAGTAAACAACTGTCCGATTTGGCTCTTGTAAGCGAGATGGCGGAATGTGAAGTGAGTTGACGAGCTGGAGTTCCGCACTGAACATTTCGCTCAGCTCCTGTTCCACCTCGCAGCTTAAACCATTAACCTCCAGGTCAACTCAGAAAAGTATTTCTACTACAATGAGATTATTCATTGAGATTCTTAAGTCAATGCTCTGCCTGGCGGTCTTGGCCACGCAGGTTCTATCGGCAAATGTTAAGCCTCGTCATGAATCTCCCGCAGGGGAGCAGGCATGGCCTGACAATTCTGATCGTACACTCACCATGACCTTCAGCGAACATGACAACTACAAGAATCTGAGCCACGAGTATGATCACATGTGGGATGACTTATTGCCTCTCAATGGGGGTTTCCTTCGAAAACGGTATTCCAACGGCCAAATACACGGTCATGGCATTTCCATGTTCCACCAATTGCATTGTTTACAGATGATGCGAGCAGCATATCAAGAAATGGAAGAGAAAGTTGAAGGCATTCATCACGAGAAGCGAGAAGTTCAAGAGGAGAAGCCCCATATGCATATGCACCTTGGGAAAGGGCACTGGCTACACTGCTTCGACTATTTGCGACAGGTAAGCTCTCTCAGACTGCATGGCGCGAAAATGAACTAACATGGCAGCAGGCTATATTGTGCAATGCAGACGCCACTGTTGAGACGCCGTCTATTAGCTCCAAGGGTGAACCAGTGGTGGATGGCATGATCGAGAGAAAATGTAGAGATTGGAAAGCTTTATGGGAAGCAGCCGTGAATTCAGATCGCATATCGGATGTATTGTAATGGCCGAGTTTGTTATCCAGACAGTTATCTGAGCTTCTTCAGCGCAAGATCCATGGTGATGTGGTAGAATGCCCGTCTCGCATCCTGCTCACTAATCATGCCTCACCCGCAGCCTGATGTTTCCGAATCGTTCAACAGGGGCCGGCGGATTGTCTTACTGCGCTTCAAGGAACTTAAACGAAGTCTTATTTTCCCATCTTCATGCACGCCAACCTGCACCACCAACAAGCCATGTTTGACTCTTTGCTGCCCTCTCTTTCGGGGGGTTATCTACCTTACTTTCTTATATACGTAAGATACACCCGCATTCTCCTACTACTGTACGGGTTGACTTGCCACGTTCGCCCCAAAGTTCTCAAAATTCTGACAAGTCCCTGTGATTTATAGTGCGGCGCATCTGCTCTGATCCACTCTGCAGTCTGTTACCTCGCGCCAGCCCAAACCGCCCTTGCTCCCTTCAGAGGCGCCGCCTCGCCACCTCCCCATCCCTTGCTAGCACATGTATACGGCGTCAAGAACGTCTACACGGAGCTCATCCGTCTGTATGCGGCATACTACATTGGAAATACACAGCTATACGACCTTGCAGTATTTACGTTTGTTGGGGTTCTCTTCCTGTACGTCTTAGAGGTATTTGTGTACCGGACCGTGAGGATGAAGGAGGCGAGAATCGCCTTTACTACAGCTGGGCTAGGCATGGCCTGGATGATTCTTCAGCGAAAGTTTTATCTGCAGATTTAATAATTTGAATACAATTTATATACAATTTATGTACAATTTATGTACAATTTAAGTTCATTTTATTCTTTTCCTGGCGATGAACAATCATTTTTTGCGACAGCATGTTACACTGCTTGGTACAGCTGGCTGATTGGCAGGGGTCAATACGTCAAGGACGCTACAGTTGCATTACAGTGGCAAAGTAGCTGTTAGACCCTGAACACAAAACCCTTACAGGCAATGATGCACCCGCAGCCCTTACAATGCTCGTAACAATGACAACACAGCCACGGACTCATCATTCCCGTGTTAAACAAAGGAAGAATTTAAAAAAGATAATAATTTTTATAGCAGCGATGGATATACGTGTTGAATACTCCAGCCCATTCATGTTGAATTAAAACGTGCCCTTGTGTCTCAACACCAATACAACGCCCCCGTCTCGAGCAAGACTCGATAGTTCCTTGTCAAGGGATGTGGGGCGCCTCTTAAACTCATTGTTCCTCTAACCTACCCCATCTCATCAAACAACATCTTCAATCAACCATCAACATGCCCAAAAAGCAACCCCAAATTACACCCTCGCCTCCCGTGCCTCTCACATCTCCTCTTCCTAAAGTCATCATCTTCGACCTCGACTACACCCTCTGGCCATTCTGGGTTGACACTCACGTCACCCCTCCTCTCAAACCCTCCGCCGCTCACACCTCTGCTACGGATCGCTACTCCGAATCCTTTGCCTTCTACACCGACGTGCCATACATCTTATCCACGCTGCCCTCATTAGGCATTACGCTATGTATTGCTTCAAGAACAAGTGCTCCATCCTTGGCGCGGGACCTTCTCAAGATGCTGCACTTGCCTGGTGGAAACAAGGCACAAGAGGCTTTCAATGGAGGAAGTATGGAGATTTATCCCGGTAGCAAGATTAAACATATGGAGTGTATACATAAGAAAACCGGGGTCCCTTATGATGAGATGCTGTTCTTTGATGATGAACAACGCAATATCGAGACGGAGAAGCTAGGTGTCACCATGAAGTTGGTGAGAGATGGCGTCACTTGGGAAGAAATTGAAAAGGGTGTTGAACTTTGGAGAAAGAGAAATGGAAGAACAACAAAGTAGCGCAAGCTACACACGTGCTGTGGGTGGATATGAATTTATAGACTTAGAACTGAATGTATTGTAAACAAACTGGGATATATATTTAAACAGCAGGGATATATATATTGATAGAGAGATAGAGAAATCTAGATGCTAGATAAAAGAAGTGAGAGTCGTAGACGGGTATTTGCGTTTCATTTGATGCCTTAAAACATTCCACGTGTATCATCTTTAGGCTACAACCTTGGGAACCTCAGTTTCATGCTCTGTAATCTTCAGCTTCTCCAGAGCATCTGCTGCGGCAGCAGTCTGCGTGGCATCATCCTGCGTCTCCAATCCGGCCGGCGTCTGCGTTGCCTCGTCTACAGCAACACCGTTCGTCTCAGTTGCCGTTGCACCACCGTTGATAGCGGTAACCGCATCGTTTGATTGGACAGCTTTTGCATCCACAAACTTTTCGCTCTCTGCTTCAGGTTGTTCGGTAGCGGGAGGATGGTAGGTCCTTGGGACAGTGCAGACACGTTCATGTCTCGTTTTGCCATCCTTGGAACCGTAAGCAATGCATACAATGCTTTCGCCGCCTTCTTCATCCTCCCAGAGCAGAGGACCCGAAGGGAATGAAGTGTATCCATTTTCCCACTGCACAACGCCGTCCCACGCAGGGTCAGAGATGGGGAGCTGACCAAATTCGAAATCAAGCTCTCCACCATACTTCTTGGGAATATTTCTAGGTTCGATGAAGCTTTCAAGTACAGGCTTCACCTCGTACGACGAGAGGATGAAGATCTTGGAGACAGTGATGGGGTCAAACCAACGCTTGATCCAGCCCCATACTGTGCTGAAGAAGACGGGTGCACCGATGATGAAGATGCGATCCAATGTCTCTGGGTAATGTGCTGTTGCGAGTGTCGAAGCAGCTTGCATGTGGCCCTTGAGATTCCAGAACTGCTTGAGTCCGACACCGGAGATGTCGACAATGTTGGTGCTCATGGTGATGGGCACGTCGGGGGATTCTCGGTCGGTGAGTTGTGTGCAGAATGGCTGGGCAAATCGAGTCAAATTTTCGTATAGGGCAAAGAGTCGTAGCAGACCATTGGGTGTCTTGCCGTCGGTCTTGGCTTGGGAAAAGGTCGAGTTGGCGCCTTGCTTCTCATAGTTGCCAACCGTCTTGGAATCGAGTGTACGGATTTCGAAAACGTAGAGAGGGATGCCTCGTCGGTCTCTGCGGCCAGTCCATTGGGGATACTAATGCTTGATGAGTACAAGGTTCGAAAATCCGGGTCATCCGGAGCAACGTACAAGTCGTCGACTCTGTTCATAGGCGTCAAGCTCAATTGTCTTGTACAACACATCCAGGCTGTTGGCAGCACGCCAATCCTCAGTGTCCTTGAATTGAGTGTAGGCATCTTCGACGATCCATCGACGAGCACGGAGGTAGCGACTATAATCAACAGGAAAGGGGGATTTGTTAGTAAAGCTTAGCTCAGTGGTCGAGCGTTGTGAATCATCGTAGCCACATACAGTAACGTCTGGTCGTCGTGGGAAGGTGGGGGCCCAGGTTTCAGCAAGCCTCGCTCCACGAGGACAGCCTTGAACTTTTGTAGAGCTTCATCTTGCAGAGCGCTCAGGTGCCCCAGATGGCCGGCTGGGTAGTTGAAGGCGCTGGTGCTGACTGCGGAGGCGGAGGACTTGACTCTTGAAGCTGGGACAAGGCCATCAGCCGCAGCGGTTTCGGTGGTAGTCATTGTGATTGATTAGAGGAGTGCCACAGGCAATTGGGGGGGCGGGGATAGGAACAAGAGTGTATTGAAGACAAGCTACGCGTTGGCAATAGGCCAGTAAACAAGCCGTAGCGATTACAGCGAAGAATAAATTTCCAACGGAAATCAGATGGTGGTGGGGAAACGAAAGTTTATGTTGGAGCCTTATAGCATTTTAGCTTTAAGCGGGTGGAAGTGGGAGGAAGCGGATTTGGGGCAGATGCGGCAGCGGCGGCGGCGGACGGATTGGCCGGATGGGGCCAGAATGGAAAAGAAAAAAAAAAAAAAAGAAAAACCAAATTGGCAAAAGTCTTTGCGGTGATTTATGATGACAGCGATCCTAATGCTAAATGAGAAAGACAGCAATACATCGATAATAAGCAATTAACCAACTGTACAGAATGTTGCAAAAGAGACTGCACTTGGTTTTATCTGCTTGTAACCTCCGAATGCCGTTCCTGTTATTAATTACTCACGCCGGAAAGGCTGGGCCTGACAAAAGCGGAGTTTCGTCAACGGGCGTAGTACCACAACAACTGCACACGGTCTAGAGCCTTCTGTAAACATTTGTCATGAAAGAAATCTCACAACGCTCAAAACAAGGGTTTGACGCCTTGGTAACTGGTTTGGAGCTTTGGATGCGAATTTTTCATCGTCTGTCCGCATTGGTACAGTAGATGCAATGCCATTCTTTGATACATCGTGACTGCAGCCCTGCAACAAAAAGTCTCCGAAATAATTTCCTGGCACGGCACATTATACGCATGTCGTATATGACCATCTTTATAATCACCCTAGTCGTGGGCTCCTAAGATGCAGCGAATGGCCGTACTGCAAAACGATGGGAGGTATACCACTCAATCCACCTGCTCCTTCGAACTGAGACCGTTTCCATTCGATACACCGTCATCTTCAATGGAATCGTTGGTGGACTCACTTCTCCACCTGCAGACTTGGGGGTTTTCATCATTGAAGCGAGATCTGAGACCCCCATTGTTGCCGCGCTTGCTCTCTTGACTTGTCTGGAGGGTGTCACGGCTTCTCCCATCCGGATCTACCATCGAGTCATTCGTCCAACGACAAACTTGAGGAGACGTGGTGCTTGCTGCCGACTGAAAATCCCCCGACGGCTCTGGCGAAGCTCTGTTTCGACGCTTGCGCCTCTTCTCTCTTGAGCGCTGCTGCTTCCGATCGTGGGCAAAGTTGACATTATCCACGCCCTCGTCTCTGCCAGGCGCTAGTAAGTCATGTCTCCAAACGCTCCATACGTGCATGACAACACACATAAACCAAAGTGGCACCAATATAATCGTAATAACTGTCCCTGTAAACTTAATGCCGTTGCTGTTGAGCGCCTCCCCAATCTGCAGGGTTGCGATGGCCAATCCTGCATTCGGGAACACAAACGCCCACCATGGCAACGCAAAACGCATCTTGGCGGCCCCCCTCACAACGGATAACGTTGAGAGAGACGAGAACCAGATGGCGATGAGCCACAGGAACAATGCTGCGGGCACAGACATGGCGAACCATACATCTCCGACAGGAAACGATTTCACCCCCAGGAAATCCGGCGGAATATGCTGTTTAGCCTGTCGGCCAAGTGAAAGGATCCCGGCGCATGTATAGGCGGCAGGACCAACGGAAATGTACAGTCCTGGCCGAACAGACGGTGGCGGCATCTTGCTACTGATGAGCCGAGTGAGGTAGACTGAGTAGATGAAAAGCGCCAGCAGCCACCCCAAGCCCTGTCCGCAGATGCCGCCAATCAGCATTTGAACAGCGCTCTTAGGCTCCTGGGTTTTCGCAATGTTGGCAGCAATAACACCAGTCACCAAGAACGGATAAGCAGGTAGAATCCAAGCCGGCATAGCCTCAGAAAGCAAGAGCCTTTCCGCATGGAAAATGACGTGGTACTGGAACACAGCGACAACCGTAGCAAGCGCAAAATATATCCAGAAGATGATTCTGAGCGCGGCTACGAGCCACGGCCCGGTGTGCGGGACGCCGTATGTTTGCATACCGTTGATAAGAAGGGCTAGCGATACCCAAAACGAACCAAAGAAGAAACTTTCGCTCGGATGATGAAGACTGGTCGCAAAAGCGCGAGGCTTGCGGACAAATCGCGCGATAATCAGACATGTGAATGTACAGAACAAGAACAGGTCCAGTATATAGAAGATGGCACCGATTGTATGCAGACCGCGGAACGTGAATGTCTGTTGCCCGATGACGGAAGCCATTGCGCCTGTGGACATGGTAACAGAAAACCAGCCCCAGGTAATTCGCAGAGTTCGCTGGGCGAAAGGAATCCTGCGCCGTTGCTCTTCATCGCGGATCCAGAAACTAGATCGCATGCTCTTCAGAGTTGCCGGTTCTACATCATCTTCTATATCACGGCTCTCGAGAGCGAGTGAATCATACCTGTGGACTTGTTTCTCATTTGAAGTATGGCTGTTATCCAGTTGGCCGTCACCGGCTTCAATATCTTCTGTAAATCGAGAGTCGCTGGTCGCAAGGGCGATACTACGCGGACGTGCAGTTGGAGATGGCTCCGACGTATGATCGCCTGCCATGCTTTCGTCAACAGTATTGTCGCTTGAATTACCCATCTTAAGAACTGATAGGTCGGCCGTTCTAAAGCAGTTTCAGTCGACAAGGAAACAAGAACGTGTGCAATTGTCAAGAACGGATGTTGCAAGTGCGTTCTATGTTCTCGAAAGTAGAACTGACGAAAGCCAGTCCTTGGCGAAGACAGCGCTATTGACCCCAAGACCATATACGCATCTCGATAGACGCTAACGTTTACCACCGCACCGTTTGATTCTGCCCTTGGAGACATCAAATTGAACGAGCGGACCACCGCTTCCCAGCCTCGAAGCGCGAATGACGTCTGCCATGCCATTCCCCCACAATTTCCAGGTTAATCCCGGCCACGACGCTGAACGTCTTTCATGGCAGTGCCAACTTTCCTGTATTCAAGCGACTCATTGCAATGAAGCCAAAATACAACATCATAGATGAATCAGTGTTGTAATTCGAGCCCAATTGTTACTGCCAAGTGTGGCTCAGGGCGTTGTTGTGCTGCTCTGGCAGTAGTGGCCGAAAAGGGCTTCTGGCTGCAGGGATCATCATTACATGTCGAAAGACAACTAAATTAAAAGAGAGGGATCAGCGTTGCAGAAACCCAACAGGGCTGGGACATGAAATTATGCTTTCTCAGGAGTTAGGACGACCAATCTCTGTACCGACTAACTAAACTCCGTTTGCAGGGCTACAGCGTGTAGTATAGTGAGCTCATACCACACTACATCTCGTCTAGTCACTTGCAATTGATAGGTGCTCTAGTCTAAACCATGAATCGATAGTATACTGGAGAATGATTTCCTCGGATTAAAACATAGCGAGATGAAGTATTGCCTTAGCTCGGGGCGTTGTGTAAGTCTCGAAAGGAGCTTAAAAGGGCCTCATGGAGCTCGCATTTGAGCTGCTCCAAGCTCAATTGCAGTTACTGGAATTTTAATTAGGAGTCACCGTGTGTTAGTGAAGCCCAGCTTGTGCCTTCGACGTGCTACTACTACTGCCGTTAGTAGCGGCTGGTGCTGTCGCTACTCCAGCTCTTACACAAAGTCCGATTGGAATTGCCATGCCAACGGGCACCATCAACGGCACCAACTACCACAAAATTGCCCAGATTGCTGCCGTTCTACCTTCTATAAGGGATCATGACCTACAGAAAGCCCCTCCACAGGTCAAGCATGTGGCTGCAGCCAACAACTCGAGTGATGCCGAGGGTATTTCAGCTCGCGCCGGTGCTTTAAAGGTCCTCATCGCGGGCGACTCCATGACACAAGGACAGGAAGGTGATTACACCTGGCGCTATCGAATGTATCAATGGTTTCAAAGCCAAAATGTTGCCGTTGATTTCGTCGGTCCGTACAAAGGCACTCGACAGCCACCTGTGACTGCACCGCCTTCACCTCCCGCTCTTACTGACGCTAAGAAGGAAGACCAAGACGTCATTGCAGACGGTGGCTATGCTGCCGGAGTCAACTTCGATAGCGATCATTTCTCTATTTGGGCCAAGCCTGTGCAGGGGATGTTGGTCTAACCCAGAACGTTGTTCAGAACGCACAGCCTGATATACTGCTCGTCATGCTCGGTTTCAATGATCTGGGATGGTTCTACAGCGACGATAAAGGGTTGCTGAAGAATATGTACCAATTCATTCAGAACGCGCGAGCTGCTAAGCCAGATCTCAAAATTGCGTTGGCCAACCTACCACAGCGTGGCCCACTTGGTCGCGACGATTTGCCTGTTAAGACTGAAGCTTACAACAAGGCTTTAGTAGACGCCATCCCCCATTGGAGCACAGATGAAACACCAATCTACCTGGTGAAGTTCAAGAAAACTACAGCTGTGGCCTCTCTTCCTGCGCTGCTGGTTACGACGGCCCTCACCCAAGCTCACTTGGATAATTCCAAATTGCCCATACTTTCTCCTTGACACTAGTCAATGATATGAAGATCGGAAGCACTCCTCTGGGTGTTCCTGCAAACCCAACCCCCCGTCCTGTTCCCGTCCCCGCCAACTTCCAAGTTTCGGCCTCACCGCAGGGTGTTACTGCTACATGGGACAAAGTCTATGCTGTGTGGAAGGAAAGGCGTACTATCTCGCCAGCACTCCTGGATCGTACTACACTAATGCAAACTGTGCACAGCACCCGGTCACTCAGTGCACACCAAAGGGCTATCAGACTTTGCCAGGCCAAAAGGCTCTAGATGGCAAAGCATATGGTGGTGTGACCATCCAAGATTTCGCTCAAGGGTAAGTTGTTAACCCTGCTTATATTGCTTGACAACACCAGCAGCAGCAAGTCTTCAGACACTCGCGGAAGCTAACCATCAACAGGTCCGTCAACACATGGGTATCCAATGGCCGCAAAAACGGCGCTGCCAATACGGACAACTTTGCCGAATCCATCGTTGGCCAAATCTATGACGCTGGCGCCCGAGCTTTCCAAATCCCCGGTGTCTTCACAATCCCAGTCTGCGGTGACTCCGAAGTTCAAAGTAAGCAAAAACAACCCTTGCAAGAAAACCTAATCAGATCCAACGCACTGTCCCTCAAAATATTGTCCTACAGGGCGCTCAAATCTGATTGTCGCTGTTTCCGTGCTAACTCCACGCAGGCAACTGGAAGAAGCTGTCCAAGAGCAAGAATTATCCGTGCAGCTAATTTTGATCTACATTTTGATCACATTCGTCGCTTAATGAAATACGGTTGGAATCTTTCTCAAAAGTTTTTCATTAGAGCATCGGAGCTAGTATATACATGAAGTTTGAAAACAGTTTACCAAAATCTCATGTCAATCCGTCACAGTTTTGACTTGTGTGCTTGGAGACTCGATCGATTCTTGGGATGTGCACGCTCCACCGACTCTTCAGTCGAACATTTGATTTAGTGCTATAATACAGCCGTCTTGTTAGCTGCCGTGATTCTGTTTAGATATAAAATGGCATTCTTACGTTGCAGCTAGTGCAGGAGCAGCTAGAGCAGGAGCCAGCGCAGTTGCACTTGGAGCAGTCGCAGGGAGACATTTTGGGTATAAAAGTGGTTGGTTGGTGGTTAAAAGACTTGTGAATTGTTTGTTTGTTGATGACAGTCGGTCAACCCGAAATCAGCTTTACGCAGGGTCGTTTGGGGGTTTATATACTTTACGAAAAAGTGACATATTACAGCTTCAATGCTGCCAACTACAAGCTACTTGCTACTTGGCCTCTCGTCGGCAAATGCGCTGATTCGCTTGCAAATGCCATTTACACAACTAAAGCTCCATTCCTGTGCATTTGGCAGGGGTGTGAAAGAGGGCCATTGGACCATGGTACGCAACGACAACGGAAAGACAACAGTGATAGTAGCAGCCTCAACTTGGCCAAGGACCTAGAACAAGCTGTGCATGTCGCAAGCCCCTCTCCGGTGCCTTGGGCCCTTGTCATAACTTTTGCAACATGGCTAGAGCCACTCAATGAAGAAGGGTGGGGTAGGGAACCCCAGATAGTGAAACGAGCAGACACAAACGGTATGTAGATCCCTGGTTGCCGCTTTTGTTTCAAGATGTGACTTACCTATTCGGTCTATATCAGAAAGCTCGACGTCAAGCGGCACTTCCACGTACCAAACAGTCCTACCGTCTGTTGAGGTATGCAGCTGCTTCTCTGGCATCTTCAAAATGACCAAGAACAGGCAACTGTCGCACAAGAGGCTCTTACCGATCCTCCGAAGGTGGCTTGTGCTGAAGGTGTGGGCTTGTCTGGCTGGGTACCACATGATGCAGCTGAGTGCAGGCACCAAAGCATGAATTGTCGTGGATAGATCCGAGACTAGCAAGTAGACTCCACCAAAAAGGACAGTAGATCATCATTAATGCTCAGAGCGCTATAGCCGAGGGCAACGGTTAGGAAAAAGGCGCAGTGGAGGCAAGGGACGGAACCCGGGAAGCTACTCTGAACAATGATGACGGGAGCAAGTGTCATTGATAGACTCTTACTAACGTCACAAGACTAGGGATTGGATGGGTGCATTTTGCCTTAACGTTTTGCCAAAGCAGTGATCGGCCAACGCCTCGTGAGCGACAGCCGCTTATCAATAGCGTAATGAGCATGTGCTAAACAAAACGGCAGATGTGAAAAAGAGGAGTGGAGGGAAATAGGCTCATAGCCCGGACACTCATGGAAAAGATATTATCAGGGAAAAAGGTCCTCGGTATACCTAATCTAGAAAAGAAAGTGACAGTCACGCAGGGAGGAGAAAATAGGGAATGAGCCTGGTAACCGGTCAACTGACCAGTAAGGGAAAGGCTCCGAGATCAACGGCTGTAATGGCGGTTCATGCGACCAAAAAGTCGGACGTGGCAAAGGTGTATTAGCCAACACCAATAGCAACGGACTAAGTCTGACCCACGCTGCACACGACAGAGAAGAAAAGGTGGTCAACAGACCGGTGATGGCATTTCTCGTGACTGATATTGAGTTGCCAGTGTGCCAGGAGTATGATTCAATCAAAAAGGGGAGATCCATGCGTGGTGTGTAACATGCGTGTGTGGTCTTTTGCTGCCAAGCAATGCAATGCAAGACAGGGTGTATAACATCGTTTGCGGAATAAAGGAAGCAAAGCGGATATGATTCTAACTCTGCACAGAGCAAGCAAGCAGCCGAGACAAGGTGAAAGAATTTGGCAGTGTGGACAAAAACGGGCCAAAGTCCGTACGAACTGGAAAGAACTGTAGAAAGTGAGAGAGAACAGGCCAGGCATGAATGAAAAAAGGCGCAACCTCCAGGCAGTCTATCAAGCTGCTTCTCTTCCGCTTGGACAGAAAGCTGAGACTATAGATAGCACTTTGGGCAGCCAACGAGAAAGTCAGACACGTGTCTGGACTGGGTCTTGGGGAACCATTCTTCGGGGATGCGGTCTTTTTCGCCTCACTTTGCGGCCGTTGGGCACCAAGCTATGCCCCGGTGAATAGGGGATGCAGAAAGATAGGTAGAGGGGCTGGGCAGGATTGCCAGTAAGCACTGGGACGTACAGGTGGAAAGGGAACAAATGGATGAATGGAAGGACACCGAGCGGAACTGCCAACCTATTGTGGCTGCATAGCGTTCCAAGAAATGCCTCAGGCGGGGAAATGAGTCTTTAGTGCCGCGAGAGGCGAAAGAAGAATGATGCCGAAGCAGAAAGAACAGGCCAACCGAGACTGGCTGGCTGGCCAAACTCAGATTGTCAAGGTCAAACGTAGTCCCCGGCTTCGAGAGGGAAAGACGAAGACGGGGGACTCAGTGAAACGGGATTTCTTTGGCTGGTGGAAGCGAAACAGAGAGTAAAGTAGTGTGACAAACTTCGAAAAAAAAAAACTTTTGACCCGTCATGGAGGAGGGCGTACTCTTCTTTGTCAAACGGCTGAGATGGTGCGGTTTCGTTTTCATTCCTCGATGTAGCAAATTATAACCCATCCGACGTGAGGAACAGCGACCGTGAGGCGAGTCCAAAAGCACATCGATCGTGGTGAACCTGGCAGCCTCACGGATGCAAACTCCAGGGAAAGGAACGGCAACGCCATCAACTATATACCGTTCATGACTATCCTAGTGTCTCCTCCTTGCTAACTGCCGCAGCTCAAACTTCCTGTCAATCTCGGGCTATACATGCCAATCATGCAACCTGTTACCTCAACTGCTAGGTCCTGTTCTCTCAAATCATGAGGCCAGCTCACACCATCAAGGTCGCAATCGCCCCTTGTGTGCCCATGCGGCCATCAGGGTGCACAGGCTGGGGTCAGCCCTCATCAGCGCCGCTTAACTGGTCGCCCAAGCATCTACCATGCTACTGCCATCAACTATGCTAAACTAGGTTCATTGCATTGATGATGAGGCAATAAAAATCTATGATTAGAGCAAGAAACGCTAAAGAAGCCGTAGTGATGGACAGGAAAGTTGAGTTTGCTATTAATGCGTGGACTACTAACTAAGCATACTTAAAGATAACAATTCTGCTAAATATCAATAATCCATGTTTAAAACCTGTCCAACATCGTCGCCCTTCCAAAACGATCTCCCGCGTTCGCTCAAGGTGCAAGACCTTGGCAAACCTATGCAGCAGACACCCCTGGCCTGCTGGTCATACCCATCTTGAATCGTCTCTTGACAGCCTTCCATACCTCAATTAGCCCAACGTAAACAGCAACACACCCGACGACCACACCCCATTCCCATGACAGGCCGCTGTGTTTGAACACGAAGGTGTTGACATAAGGAATGTAAACGACAGGGAAGGTGGCTAAGAAGCCAGCGATAACGGACCAAAACAAAAACCGATTGTGATAAACAGTTTTAAACACAGAGAAGGGACCAGTGAATCTGTCATCCATGGCAAACAGGCTCCGATGGAAATGCTTCACTTCCCATGCTGTTACCAGCAATAAGAAGCTAAGGGTAGCAAATGTCGAAGCACGAGCACGGAAAATCAAGTCGCAGTGGTGATGTGAGTCTTCATTGCACCCGATTGGTAGATCATGAAAACCTTGGCCAGAGCCCGCAAATGCAACTAGCATGAAGGCAGCAAGACACAACGTGCCCATGAATGTACCGTATACGAGCTGATCACGGACGAGATCGACCGTAAATACCCCAGACCGAAGACTACGCGGCGGCCGATGCAGAATATCCCTTTGGGCCTCCTCAAGTCCCAAGCCCAGGGCAAGCGGAGAAGACGTGACCAAATTTGCCCACAGGATTTCTAGAGGCGATAGTGGGAAGACTGCGATGCCGTCTTTGTCTTTGAAAGCAAGCCCAATCAAGAGAAGAATGACTTGAGCAAGATTAGACGTAAGCAAGTGCAACAGGAACTATAATGAGCGGTTAGCGATTATATATTTCAGTCTACCGATATTAGAGAGCATACCTTTTGGATATTGTCAGAAAGTCGTCGGCCTTCCTGAATTCCAGTAACAATGGAAGCAAAGTTGTCATCCGTGAGCACCATGTCTGATGCTTCTTTGGCAACATCACTGCCACGGTCTCCCATGGCAATACCTACATCTGCTTGCTTCAGCGCCGGTGAATCGTTCACGCCATCACCAGTCATGATGCAAAAGGCTCTGCGGCGGTGTAGGGCCTGAATGACTCTCACCTTCGTCAGGGGACTGCACCTAGCAATGACCAAGGGTAGGGACACCAATGCATCGACCTGATCGTTAGACATAGTGGCAAAGTCGGCAGCAGACATGACGGTGAGCGGAGTAAGTGGATTTTCGGACGATAAAATGCCAACTTCGTACGCTATCGCCGTGGCAGTTTTGATATGATCACCCGTAACCATGTGGACTTGGATACCAGCATCTCGACACTGTTTGACAGCACCAGCAGTCTCAGGACGAGGCGGGTCATAAAGTCCAGCAAGTCCAAGGAATCGAAGCCCAGTTTCACATTTGGAACGGTCATGAGCTTCTTTGGAGGCGTTGTCAACGATCTTGTCAGCAATGCATAAAACACGAAGTCCCTCGGCAGCAAGCTCTTCTGCTTTCGCATAAATAGCCCCCTTGAAATCCTGCGATTCATTGAGTTTAGGTATCATGACTTCCACAGCTCCTTTAGTGTAGACATGATGAACACAGTCGATGTTGCTACCGTAGACTACGCTCATCAGCTTGCAAGAGGAGTCAAATGGATGCTCCGCAATGAGCCTATCGGAACTGCTCTTCGTAACGCCATAGCGCATAGCAAAGACCTTGAGGGCAATTTCTGTAGGTTCACCGACAGCTCGCCATTCTGCTGAGTCAAACGCAGTGGTGATGCTACTAGCATCTGTTTCAGGCTCCTTCTTGCCATCGGTAACAGTTGCGTTGTTGCACAGGTTGAGAGTGTTGAGAAAGGCACTGAAAACACTTCCACTGAGAGAATCTGACCAAGTGACCTTGCCGCTGCTGGGATCATAAGGATCCGACGTGCCTTCAGTCAGTCCAGTCAAGCCACCTCGCAGCCAAACCTTGCGTGTTATCATGCGGCCTTGAGTCAAAGTGCCAGTCTTGTCCGAGCAGATGTTTGTGACGCCACCAACAGCCTCGAGTGACGGCATTTGGCGGACAATTACGTGACCCTTCACCATTGCCTTTGTCGCAACCGCCATGGTGACGGTCAAAACAGCAAGAAGCGACTCAGGTATTACAGCCACACCTACACAGATACCGTAGAGCAGCACGTCATCATTGATGTGCCATTTACTCACAGAGAAGACAATGACGGCAAGAAGAATGGCAAAGGCGAACAACAAGAGGGCAAACTTGCTAAGAGTGACCTGGAGAGGAGTACCTTCAAGACCCAACACACTACGAATGGACTGGTAAACGTTATAGAGTGCTCTAATAACGGGTCCTCCGTCGGGGCCTTCCTTCTTCTTTTGGCGTAGAAGGTGGGCAATTTGTCCGACTTCAGTGTCCATTCCTGTTCGAATGACAATCCCAGTGGCGCGACCACGGGTGACAGAGCTACCAGAGAAAACCAGGTTGATGCGGTCACCAACTGGCATGTCTGGGTCGGAAAAAACAACATCTGGCTTCTTGCTAATGGCGACGGATTCGCCTGTCAGATGTGCTTCATCGGTGGATAAATTGATACCTTGAACGAGTCTCAAATCGGCGGGAACGACATCTCCAGTAGCAAGCGAAACCAAGTCACCGACGACGAGGGTCTCAGCCTTGACAGAATCACTATGGCCATCTCTGATCACTTTGCATTTGGGAGTGGACAAGGCGTACAGGGACTGGATAGTCTGTTCAGCGCGATAGTCTTGGATGAGCCTGTAAAGTTAGCGTTAACAACTGTGAATAGACTCAATCAAGTACTGCGACTTATGTAAAGAATTACACACCCGACAACAATGTTGAGTACAATAACAGCGACAACGACGCCGCCTTCGACATAGTCATCAATGGCAAAGGACAGCGCCGCGACAGCAATAAGCACAACGGTCAAAGCATTGGCGACTTGCTGGAGGAAGATCTCCCAGATGGAGAGACCTTTAGCTCCCTGTATGGCATTTTGGCCGTCCCGAGCAAGCCGGGAGGCAGCATCTTCAGAAGTCAAACCATTGCAGGCATCGGTGCGGAACTCAATGGCGACACGCTGGACATCGAGAGTATGAGGCTGTAGGGTCTGCGACTTTTCTATAGTCGCGAAGTTTGGTTGATTTTGAGATTGATGTAAGACCGGGGGACCCGGTATAGGAGGCTGGTCGTCTGGGCCGGGAGGGGTCGACGAGTCCGAGGAAGCGTTGTTGTTATTGGCGTGTGTTGCACCATCCGTGACAATAGTTGCGGTTTCTCCCATCGAACGGGTGTAGTTTTGATGCTGACAAGCAGGTCTTGACCGTAGGTATCAAAAGGAAAGAGGGAATAGAGAAAGCTTGCTCAAGTGTGTAAATGATATTTTTTTAATGTTTTTTTTGGGGGTTTTCTAAAAAGAAACTAGAAATGACGGCAGCAGACGGTGAGATGTTATGATATTGCAGACAAGAGGCAGATAGCCTGATGAAGCAGTTGGTGAAGAAGGGAAGAGAGGAGAAGGAGAGGAGAGGAGAAAAAGAGGAAGGGAAGGCGATACAGACGGATGTACCGTACTTGCCTCTTATTTAGGGCCGCGAACACCTCCTGCCAGTCTGTTGACGGGCCGGCGAGGAGACAACTACAGCGCCTCTGCTCCACGGACTGCTCACCCGCCATGGATGGCGGACGTTGGGGGAAGAAGTGGCAGGGATGGGACGTCCCTCCTTCCTCACTTTGACAACCCCGCAAACCTGCCAAGCACCTAAAAGTCCACTCCAACAGAGTTGATTGGGCTGCTGTAGTTCGTGTGGCTGCCCTCGGCGAGTCCAGCCTAACCTATTTTATTCCACTTTACGTAGCCATTCTGTAATGAATTAATGAAGACGCATTTGGTCCATTTACTGCCAAAGTACTGTTTCCAACTCATCTATTCCATCGCTCCATGAGCAGGCGGCGCAAGCTGAGTTGGATCGGCGCCAAGAGCCCATTGGTCGCCCGCGTAGACAACTTCAACGAACTAATCGGGCTATTGGGCAAACTACTGCACAAATGCCAAATCAGCGCTATGATGGCCTGAAAGTGGGCAATCGGGCACGTGGTTCATATACGTAGCACGACACGCCGCAAATGCCATTTTTGTCAAGTAATGTTCCTTGGCTGGTTCGTAAATACCAGTTAGATAGACAATGAAGAAATGTCTACCATTTTCATTCCGGCCATAGATAAGAGTGCTGGATTACATGTCTGCAATATCAATTCACATTTTGCTATCACACCATCTATCAAAATCTTATCTGTACTGTACAGTACCTGCGTCTGTCTGTTCCTGGCCGAAAGCTTATCTCACCGCTACCAAAGCTTCAGCAACGTCAAACCTACAAGTCGATCCCTTCTCTCTAGCCTCCACCCCGGGACCACCGCCAAGAAAGCACAGCCATCGCCTTGGCTTGCCATTGTATTCGTAATGACCCCTCTCGCGCTCATCATTTCTGCCCCAAGATGTCCAAAACCACCAGTAGCCGTCTCGCTGAGACAGCTCCATCCCCAGTGGGGAAAATGCCCACAATTCAAGCTACTGGGGCTAATGATAAGACATTCCGCATCCATGTCATTCAGCTCTTGGCTTTGGTGTCGAACGCTGGGAAATCGTCGATGTGATGCATGACGATCAACAAACAAAAACAAGAAGTAAAGTAAAATGAAAACAGTATATGTAGGTCTATGTAGTTTTGTGATCATGTACAGACAATGGCATCTAGTCTAATAATGTATCAATCTAAATCTCTAAATTTTCAAATATTGTACAAATGTATCACTGTCTAATATTCAATTGTGACTGTACCCAGCGTCTCATGTCAACTTTTTGAACAACAGCCCAAAGCCAAAGTTGAACTTCTTGACGCGGACTGTGTAAATGAAGAAATACACAAGAGCCCAGTTGCTTACGCAGAAGACCAAAAAGATACCGAAATCTCTCCATTTCTGGCTTGGCGAGATGCTCAATCCACTCAAGTACTCCTCGCCATCTTTATACGGGCAGTAAGCACAAGAATCCGTTGCATCTGGATCAATCAAGTATCCTCTCTTCATTTCGTCTACAAACTTCTGGGCGAAGTCGCGACACGTCGTACCTGATGGAAGTTTGAAGTGGGCGGCTTCAGAATCCGCACACTTCACTTCTTGACTGGGCAACGTAGCTGCTAGAACACCGCTAATCCAGTATGTGCTAGGGTTAACCCAGTACATCCAGTATTTCCAAAAAACATTGAGTTGCTCGTAAGGGACGACGACACCGTTGAAGAGGGAAAACATAACAAGGAAGAAAGGAAGGACATTACTGATCACAGTAAAGCTGGGGGCAAAAGCACAGACCCACTGGCCCCAAGAGGACATGAACAGGAAGAAAAGAATGGTCATTAGGAACACGTAGCCGGATGTAGAGGAATCGGCAGGCAGTCCAGTGGGCCAGTACCAAAGAGCCCAGTAGATGACACCAGCGAGGATAGATCCGGGGATTTCGGCAATAATGGAGGCAGTGCAGAAAGCTACCCAACCGTAGATACGGGAGGGGTACTCACGAGCTTCCCAGAGAGCTCGGTCCATGTAGAACTTGGGTAGGACAGCATTGAGCACTGTAGGTGGGATCAGGACAATGAGGAACGACGTAAACATGCGGCTTTGCATGTCCTGAACGGTGGCGCCAAGTTTCCAGAAAGTGAAACCATTGAAGATACCAATAATAACAGCAGTAAAGAGTTTACCATATATATAAGATGGCTGTCTCCACTGTGTCAAGAACATTCGCTTTGTAAGTAGTGAAATCTGCAATCCAACCGGCGCAGCAAACTCGTCGGAAAGCGTACCCTCGTCGTCGTGGATTTGGCTACGCTCGTCTTTGATTGCTCGGATTTCATCGGTCAGCTTCTTATTCTCGGCCGACTCGCGCCATTTCGCATTCCAGAATTCTCGAAAATCCTGTCTAGCACCTTGCTCGATGAGAAACTCGGCGACATTCTTACCCTCGGGGCACTTGGAGCCGTATTGGGCGAAGTAGTCGACAACGGCATCACCGTTTTTGCCAACAGGACCAAAGTAGAAGATGTTGCCACCAGGATTCAGGGCGAGAATTTTGTCAAACTGTTCAATCAGCTCGGAGGAAGGCTGGTGAATGGTACAGATGATGGCTTGGCCGGCGGCGCAGAGTTTGCGAAGGAAGCGGACGATGGAAAAGGCTGCCTGAGAGTCGAGACCAGAAGTAGGCTCATCAAGGAAGAGTAGCAGGGAAGGTCTAGCTGCGAGTTCAACGCCAATAGTGAGGCGCTTCCGCTGTTCCACATCGAGAGAAGCGACGATAGCATCTTCGATCATGTGCATTTCGAGCAAATCGATCACCTTGTTGACATAGTCGAGCTTCTCTTGGCGAGGAACATCCTTGCCTTGACGAAGAAGTGCAGAAAATTCAAGAGCTTCACGGACAGTTGCGGACGCCTCGTGAAGGTCCATCTGTTCTACAAAACCAGTACGGCGCTGGAAATCGGATTGAAGGGGTTTGCCGTCGACTTGCATGGTGCCCTCAACAACACCGACAGTCTGACGTTGAGAGAGTGTGTTGAGGAGGGTCGTCTTACCAGCACCAGAGGCACCCATCAGCGCAACCATCACACCAGGTTTAGCGTACCCTTGAACATTGTTCAATAACTTCTTAGGGCCATCGGCAGTGGGGACAGTATAGTCCAAGTTTTCCCAAGTAAAGACCTTTTCACTGCTCTGAAAATCTTGAAGGATCTCGTCGGGAGTTGTGATTTGACGATTGAGAACGGCACCATTTTCATCAGACTGTTGCTTCTCTTCATCCACAAGAGCGGGGTTTTGAGTCATCTTCTTGCCCTTCTTAGACTTCTTGAAGACTAGGACACCAGCACCACCGCCACCAAAAGATATATTCTCGACGGCGTATACAGTGACTAGGATATACAAGACCGTGAAAGCAATGACGACACCAAAATTACGCCAGAGGTTGTGGCGCGAGTACTCAAACTGTGTGCTAAGATATCTGGCACCTGGAACGGACGGATCTTTCTGGTCGGGGATAGATCCAGCAATGGCGCAGCCTTGGTTCTCAGGTTTGATATTTGGTCCTTGGGGAACCAACTGGCTAGGAGCGCATGCCATGTTTCGTCCAGAAAGCTCGTTCGTGAGCACAGCCTCGAATGCGTAACTGATAGGATTGATGTAGTAAATCCATCCAAACCAGATTTTCTGTCCCAATAGAATAGGCTTGCTAATCGTATAGCCAGTGTAGATGATGAGTAGATTAAGAGCAATACCCGAGAAGCGCACAGCGTCATCCATGGTAGGAGAAATAGCCGCGAACATGCGGTACAACGCCGTGCAGCAAATCGTAGTAATGTACACAAACAGGAGATAAATGAAGAATTTTCCGGCTTCCAAATCCAGATTTGTCATGAAATACATGATGATACCAAAGACAACGACTTCGACAAGCAATACCGGGAAATCAGCCAAAACACGGGCCAGACTGACAGCGCTGGGCCTGTAAAAGGCATATTCTTTGTGACGAGAGATAACATCACGACCAGCCACAGCTTTGGCAAGTTCACCAAGCTGCAACCAACCAAGAAACAGAATTGAGAAGAAGGCCACACCACCGCGCAAGAAAGCTCCGGAAGTGTCAGAGGGAGAATCGTAAAAGAGAGATCCGACAATTAAACCGTTGGCGATGATAATAAAGGCTTTGGTGTAGAGTGAGGTCTTGTCGCCCCAGAGGAGCCAAAACTCTCGCTTGGTACAGGCCAAGACTTGCTTCCAGAAGCTGACGGTGTAGTTGGAGTGATTCGTGACAGTACGAGACTTGGAATCCTGGACCGATTCCCGGAAGGTAACTGCTTCAGCATGGGATGTTCTTTGAAGATGGCTCTCGTAGTCTTCAACATCACGAAGAACCTTCTTGTAGGCTTCACTGTTGTGGAAAGCTTTCTCAAGCTCCTCGGCGGTCTTGGGACACCTGTCTTCGTAGCCCTCTCGGAATTGCCGGGAGTTGACGTCGCAAATAGAAGTCAAGAAATCGGCAGTAGTTTGGCGAGGAGGTGCGAAGAATCCCAAATCCACAAAGTACTGTCTAGCCTCATTTGCAGGTCCCTGGAACAGCATGCGGCCCTGGTCGATAACGAGAACCTTATCCATGAGGTCATAAATGCCCTCACCGGCCTGGTAGAGAGTAGTAAAGGTTGTTCGGTCAGAAACGTCCGTCATGATGCGGAGGGACTTGGCATAGTTGACAGCAGTCGAGGCATCCAAGCCTCGAGTTGAGTTATCCCAGCAAGTGACGGTGCTCTTGGTGGCAAGGGTCTCAGCAATACTAACACGCTTTCGCTCACCACCAGACACGCCACGAACGAACTCATCTCCAACCAATGTGTTTTTTGTATGGGGCATGGCAAACATGTTGAGGAATGAGTCAACAATCAGCCCAATGTTGCCGCGCTCATGCTTCTTGGTCTTGGTCAATAGCGAGAAGTTGAGGGTCTGGCCAACTGTCAAGCTGGGCAGGTGTCGGTCTGTTTCTGGGTTATAGACGACTTCACCGCGATAGCGATCGTCTACCTTTTCAGCAGACATTCCTCCGTAAAGCACTTCGCCTTCGACGCCATAGTATCCTTGGCGATTGTTGGCCATGACCTTGAGGAAAGTACTGCATCCACTGCCTGGGCGACCCAAGACGAGCATCATTTCACCTGGTCGCACAACGCCTGTAAAATCGTGGATAAGGTCGCGGACAGGAGGTTTTGAGTTTCCAATCTTCAGAGCGGGAATCCAAGACGTGATGTGGTGGTACAGGTCCGGTCCGAAGGTGCCAGCAATGGCTTCAGGCAAAGTTCGCACCGTAATAGCGCTGCCTCCAGCGCCCTGAACGGTAAGATGTTTGAAGACGACACCAACCTTCTTGGTAGATTCTCCACTCTCAGGGTGTCGTTTCTCTAGGTGACCCTGGCGCATGAACTCGTCTAGCTGGAATTCTCCATTGTCTTGGCCGCCGGTAGCAGTTCTACCGCTAGAGCTCTCGTCGTCGTTGGCAGGGGCAGCCTCTACGTCGTCGGTGTTTGTAGCAGGGCCAAACAAACCAAATCGCTTTTTATTCTTAGGCTTCACATTGGCGGAGCCAGAGGTGCTTCTGCGACTAAGTTCTCGCTGGAGTTCACGGTAGTCTTCAGCAGCAGATTGGCGGCGAACGGGGCCTCCAACATCGGCATCACCCCAGTATCCTTCAACAGAAGCATTGGAAGGAGAGAGCTGGGGGTTGTTTGGGGGAGATTCAATGTCTCCGGAAGGATGATGTTTTAGAAACTGACCCTCTTGTTGAGGATCATTGGCTTCAGGACGAATGTCCTCTGCCATTTTGGGTTGAGTTTCCGTTTGCTGTCTGAACAAGTTTGTGAGCGACTAAGAGTATCGGTGAGATGAACCGGCTACAGGCAACAAACAACAAGCAATGGGAGTGAAAACTTCAAGAAAGATAAAGAATGGAAGTTGGTTCCAACAGAGAAGTGGTTGGAGAAGGAAGGAAACTAGAGAGCGAGGGGAGCAAATTAAAGGTGAATCGAAGCTAGAGCATTTAGACTCAATTAATAATAATATTATTATTATTTATTTATTGATTTATTTATTGATTTATTTACTGATTTATTTATTGATTTTGCTGATACAGCGGTTGGCTCATACCCTTTTTTTTTTTTTTTTTTTTTGGCTCCTCCTGCAGTATTACGGAGCGCTGGGACTAAGGCTATGGCGGATCCATCATGACGCATCTGCCCCCAAACTGCAAAGATTTGAAATCAATATCCATCATAATCTACTCCGCATAGCTATCGCTATTGCTAAGCAACTTAGTCTAGATTCAAAAAGTGAATTGCCAACGTATAGTGTTGCTATTTTTCATTATGATATATTTTCCCTTTTCCTTTTTTTTTCTTCTATTTTTTTGTACTTCAGTTTGACAATTTAAAGGCAATGCACTTTCTGCACTTGTTTATGTTGCCTGCGTGTGGCATCATCCATTCATGACGCTAATGTCCGTGGAGATTGTAGCTATTATCTCCGGGACCAACCCAGAATCACACCACTGGCATTCCACACCTCACTGTCATCGTCTCAATTAGTAATTGCTTTTCAGATAAAAGAAAAGCAACACCACAACTGACCCACTGCGCTTGAAAAATGAATTGATCCGATTCGCCCTCTAATTCTAACTGCGTATCCGCCAGAAAAAAAAACCTAGACTACGCAAAATCCTCGCTGCAATTGCCCTGTTGCCTCCTCCCAGTTCAAGGTTTTTTAAGAGCATATAGGCGAATAAAGCAAGCTAACATTTAATTATGCCACATTCTTTGCAGGCGTAGCGCCTCTTCGTGCCTTTCCTTATTACCAGGCATAAATACGCTCGGCATCATTACCCTCCCATTGGCTACACATCGAGTCCATGGTGTCATAAATTACCTGGTAGCGATTCCCGGCCGAGTCATGATGAGCCATAACCACCTAAGCCTTTCGGCCCCATTCATGCAACTGGTTCGACACTCCTTTCCTTCGTGCCAACCATCTCCTAGCCAATCTAATGCTGTCCCCTTTCCCACAATTCAATGACCGTCTCGTCCTGTCTTGTTTGTGTTCCGTCTCCAGTCCATTGCACCACATGGCTCATTATGAGTGAAGCAAGTAGAAAACAGTCACCTGCCGAATATCCTTGACCCTGCAGCGCTTCCCTTGCAACCACGCGATTACCATCACCCCCCTGCCAACTCCCACAATTCTATCCGCTATCACACCACTATAACCCATGGTGATACTCACCTAGCTATCAATTGTACTATCGGTGATACGCGTTCCACTTGCAGCCCGCCTATAACTCCGAAAGATCTCACGGCTCCGGAACCACATATCTGGCAGCCAAGCCAAGCCACTTGTTAGTATTCTCGACTACATTATTAATTCACATGCATTCACGCAAGAGCTTCATTCTCCCCGCTGTAGCGGTGCATTATCCTGGCCTGAAAGCAAATTGGAGTTCTCGTAGCAAATCAGCCACCAAGCACGTCTTTGCGGAGGCATGCATGATCACCCAACGTTTTGTCTTTTAAACCCGAAATGAATCGCATTGACTCCATAAACTCCTTTTTTCCCAGCTCAAACACGAATTGACCACAGATAAGGCATCGTATCACCATTGATATCTCACTCATCATCCCAGCAGATTGATGAACGGCTCTGGCCATCGTCCCCATACCAGCGGTCTATCGCCTAGACGTCCACTCACTGGAGCCAATATCTTCGCCTTCCCTTTTTCCTCATCAACTTCTGCGACATACACAAAGCCCATAACACTCGCCGCCCTCACTACCTCTGGCGGATCCTTCGGCGATGCATGCATTACGGCCAGTGTCCAGTGCTCCATTGGTGACGACGCACCTCCTTCCTCCCGAATTAACGTATCATCTTCCCACGGCCCTTCTGGTACCCTGTAGATTACTACGCTATTTACGTCCACCTGCTGGATCTGCGGGCTCAATGTCTTTTTACTGTCTCCGAAAAAGTATTCTTTGATCACAGATTCTCGTGTGCGCTGCAGCATTCCATCGGTACGTGGTCCTGCCCCGTCCGACTTTTCCACTTCAATGATGTGGATTGTTTCTCCTAGAGAAGTCTTCGTCGATGTATATCGCCCTGTTAAGTCCTTGTACACGTGGCTCGACTTAATTACCAAGATGATATTTACTGCCAAGCACATTAGCAATTGCTCCCGTTGTACTATTCGCAAGAATCTTACTCGTAAATTCATCCACAATATGCGATAGAAGATCCATGCCCAATTGACTAGTCTCATCAATCGATGGGCCATCCACAATGACACCAGATGATTTGACGCTCGCGTCCTCGCTTAGCCGCCCGCTAACTGCCGAAGCCAGCTTGCTCGTTAACTCTTTGTAGAAATCAGCGTCATCTTCTGCATTCTCACGACCAAAGCTGTACACGAGCGGCAGCTTCACGGGCACACCGCTTGGTCCACTAGTCGGCGTACCTCCCCAGCCGTCAGCTGCCTCGGGGTCCATCACCGTAGCAAAGACACCCGCGCTCAGCGTCCCTGGTAGACTCAACATAGCCTCTGCAGGGTTCATATTGACCGCAATTGGCTGCGCACCTTGCTTGGTAGCATAGCTTGTCAGTGACCGCGCCAGCGTTGTCTTCCCTGAGCTCTTCGGGCCTGTCACCAGGATCCTGGGTCCTTCTGTTCTGTCTCGTGACGCACGTGCACGCTGGTTCTCTAACTCTGAATGAATTGCAAGATAGCTTGTGGAAGGGTTCGCGATGGGGTTCGGGAAGTCGACTACCGATGACTGTTCAGTGGCGCCTTCGACCTCGATTTCGCATCCATGAAAGCTGATGATCCGGGACTTTATGTTAGAGAATTTGTAAGCGTTTCGTAATGCAAGCTCTACTCCGTCTTTCTCAGCCGTGCCTGACAGTATGCGAACGCTGATGGCGGCACCGGGAGCTACTTGGAATCGCCATTCGGATAGCGGTCGAAGGTTGAGCACTCGCGTCGTCGCCTCAACTGCCTGCGTCGTGGTTAGTTCGGCTGTATCATATACCACATGCTATAAATCTCCATACATGTGCGGGGATTTGACCCAGTCCTGGAATTGACATGCTGGTTTTGGGACTCGAGCTGGAGGCTTGCAAGTGTCAAGTGCAGAAGTTTGGTGGGCTGTCTGAAGCTCATTGTTCGAGTGGGGATCTCCCGCTTTGCAGGTTAAAACTCGTGGGGCACCAATGTCTCCTCTGAAGCTTCCTCGACTTATTATTATGATTGGCAATGCACTTAGTTGTGAAATATTTTACTCAGCAGCTGATATTAAACGTATAAACTGTATAGTATACTTCGTATTCATCTATCGCAAAATAATTTTAAATGGGTGCCAAATTCCAAGCTTCCTTGATCTTCCAACGCCAAACCCATAGGATATCGTTGCTTTCAAGTTAAATAGTTGAAAGTCTTGCTAATGTTACAAACGTTGTCGCTAAATGCATTTATAAAAACTCAAACGGGATGTAACCGCTCTTTTCTCTATTTTTCCAGTCCGTTTTCAGCCAGTTCGCTGAAAATGTTAATTAACTTCCTTACCCCAAGCAAGGTATTCTCGTCGGGCGCATCGTTTGGTATCCATGTCGCATGCGCGAAATCGATCAATTTAACCGAGTACATTGGCGGCAGCGCGTTGAAACGGTCGCCCAGTTCAGAAGAAACCTCATCGTCCAAATATTCATCATCATTGAGAACAATGCCGCTATCAGTTCTCAGTGCAGTAGGATACTTGGGTTTGGTAGCGTCTTCCACCTCGGCGAGAAGGTCAATAGCTTCGTTATTCCTCTCGATGGCTGCCTCAAGGGCGTCGCCATCACCTTCAAACACAAAAAGCAGAGACGACGAAAACATGCGCACAGGCATGCGAGTAAGCACATCTTGAACGTTCTCAAGCTCCTTTACAAAGGCTGTGCAGATGGCTTTGCCCAAATCTTCCGTAACGCCCGCATTGCGATCAAACATGAATTCTCTGAAGCCGTCTCTTATATTGTCGACATTCAGTTGCTTTCCATAGTCGCGACTGTAAATTTTATAACCGGATTTGTCGTGGTAGCTGATGTATCTTGAAGGATCGTTGGCGTCTTTGGTGTCATTGTGATCGAAGTCTTCGTTCTTGGAGAGCGATCCGTGGAAGACTCGCATCCCCGCGATGCGGAAACCGTATTCGTCGTGTGTAGTTGTTTTAGCAATGTCGGCTAGTCTTTTCCGCTTATCCTCCTTCGCGTAGTCGCCGCACAGCACTCTGCCCAATTTGACATCAAGAATATTGGGTCGCTTGAAACCGGCAGTGGCGTCCCTGAGCATGAGTAAGGTGTCTGACTTGATGCTCTTGCTATTGGGTTCGAAGGGGGCGGGCTCGACGGTTTCATTTGCCGGCGCATGTGAGACCTGCTCTGACAACGCCGCAGCAATTTGCTCTTGGTTATTGACAACACCGCTGTCTGTAATCATGCCTTGTATTTGTTGGCCAATGCCTGTATCAACTCGTTGTACCCAGCCCATGAACTCGGGGATGATGTCTTGGAAGTCGGTATCCTGGGCGCTTTGGTAGAAGTCAAGTTCCGCCTGTGTGCAGGGTTTGAAGAACTCTCCAGTATCGTTACAGAGTGTCCCGTCACTGCAAACGTTCGTGTTAGTGCGCATTCTTTCCATAGCGTAGCAAGTTAGAATTGCAACTTACTGTCCTGCCACGGCGTAATCGCACGCCATCAAGGTGTTAAAGTCAACATCTTGACGGATTTTTGCTTGAGGAGGGAGTGGCGACCGCGACCTGGTTCTAGCCCGGCCAGTTTGTAAGTGTTCCATTGCGTAAAGTATAATGTTATTGTGCTATGCGCACAATACAGTCGAGGGACAGGTCAAGATGTGCGCAATAGTGGTGGTAGCGAGAAGGTCGGAGCGGAAGGGAGGGATTGTCGAAAAGTGGCAAAGATATATATCACGATACCGCCATCGAAATGTGTCAGAGCCGACGTGGAAATTGTGGCTGAAAAAAAGCACAGAAGGGGTGGATTAAAGCCGCGTCTCGCGTGAGCCTTATGTGTGATGTGCTGACAGTCACTCTCTCACAAGCGCCTCGGACAGGATAACAACAAACTTGAATGTTGCTCGAGAGTTGGCGAAATGGTACACGAGAGCGAATAGTTGCACGAAAGAGGGAATGCGAGGCGCGAGAGCGAAGCACTAAAGAAAAGGATTAAGGAAAAGAAAAGGGCGAAGTCGGGCCAATCAGAGACGGCTGTGACACTGCCATGGGGCCCGGTAGTGGGCAGCCCGCTGTTTCTGCAGGCATCAGCGGGGTAAAGCAAGTCCAAGAAGGCCCAAAGTGGTTCACAGCCACTGCGCTTGCTTCTTAGCTCTGCTGTGCTTTGTGCCTGAACCATCACCCACAGCCAGTTAACACCAGCACAGTGTCGCCCAAAACGGCCTGCAGGAGAGCCTGAGCTGGCGCCACCAGGGCCTCCGAGATGGGCTTAATTACGGAGTACAGTAGACTCATCCAGCAGGGATCAGTAACCGCTCAGCCACAGCCAGCAAATCAGACCCTGACACGACAGACCAGTAATAATTCGCGTGAGAAATGCCGGTGGCTGACTGGTCTCGTAAATTGGGTGCAAATGGGCCTGTACAAGGCTATGGATTTGCCTCGTTATACAATAGGATGATAAGTCGAATGAGAAACTGTATGGGTTCGGGCGTCGGGGACCTTCACTATGCGAAAGCGAGGCTTTGTATCCGAAGTGGACCAACAGAAGCGTGGATTCTTTGATTTGTTGCCGTCTGACAAGGACCTTAGATACCGTACAACAATGAATTTTAAAAGTCTATACTTATTCTCTAAAGCGTGTAGATAATATTAATGAAAGAGCTTTCTATTAAAAGCTTACACAACAGCTTCACACTTTTTCGTGGTGGCAATGCTTGGAATTTGCAGTGGTCGCTTTAGGGTAGTAGACAGCTTCTGGCCTTCTCGACAATAAAATTGTTCTTCTGCTTGCTTCTCAAATTTAGAAAGGCACTTAAAATATAAAAAGGTGTACTGTTTTTGTAACAACTTAAAACTCTGCTGGAGAGCACGCACGATTTAACTGTTTGTCGTTTGCGTAGATGCGGTGGCAGCCCGAGATTGTAGGACAGCTGGCCGTGGACAGCACGCAATGCAGCTCTTGAATAATTTTCGTTCACCAAACAGACTGGCTCCGCCCATTAAATTCACTTAAATTTTCTAAAGAATTTTTATCTATGCTTCATAAAGCTTCTTCATTGCACTTTATCTCCTCATTGCGACACGCAGCGGCTCCGTGGATCTATAACTGCACCAGCGACCCTCATCATGGATGAGCCGACTGAGAGAAAGAAAAAGCGATCCGGCAAGAACAAAGGGCCCAGTGGATTTGAAGGTAAACACATCCATTCCATGGTGTTACCGAAGCGATGCTAACCTTTGATAGAGTATTTCGCAGAGCCACCACTGACACCACAAGAGGCAGAGGAGGAAGCTTACGAATTGTATGCTCCAAATATAGCAATAACATTGTGTGTACTAGACGAGCCAGTCTACTAGAAATAAGCCTATTAATGACGCGGTGCAGTCGAATACAAACATGCATCGAGCGCTATCAAGCCCAGCGCCGTTTCCAAACCGACCTTCGCACCTACTTCGACGAATATATGTTTCTTGGCGGCATAAAGACTTTCGGTGCACCTTTCAGCGGAAGAGAGACAGAAGTGGCAGGTCACTGGAATGCAAGTCATAATAAGCACACCTCTAGTCAGCATGTCAGCTTCAGTGGTCGCTTTTACGACGGAGAAGACGAGAACTGGACAGTTGATTTTGCAGGTGTGGCGGCTGGATTTCTCTCAACCACACTGCCTACATTGACAGGATTACAACCTGATGCTATGGAAAAGGGCATCTCAGTTGTGGAAAACTTCTTGCGCTATGTGTTACACCACAGTGTTTGTCCAGAGTACGTCGAGGACGTGAAGCAGGCCCTACAAATTGTCGCTGATGCAAGAACCGAATGGCCGATGCTTTCGAAGTTTCAGAAATCAGTTCCTGGACAGTTCAATCTAGCTGCAGCGGAGATATTTGGACGCCGAGATGCGGATGACTGGGCTTTTCAAAACTTTGTACGCCCAAAGGATTTTGATCCAAAGAAAGTATTATATTCCGCTCTGGCGTTGCTCGATGACGGAGAGCTCCTCGCAATAATGGCCGACGGACAAGCTCAAGGCGTTTCCGAGCTGGAATGCTCGCTTGTGTTGGTAGAGGTGATTCATCCTCAAGATGATGAGGTCCAGCTTTTTCGACGTCTCAATATTGGTGATGTGGACAACAACACACGGTTATCGCCCATTGGAAAAGCCAGATTTAAGACCACAGTCATTGAGGATGGCTGGTACGATCCACACATCAACAGAGACTTAACTGAGGATGGCGAGATAGTGCTTTACATGGAGGCTAGCATCCTGGCATGTATGAAGATTGGCATGAAATTCGAGATGAAGGTATGCAGAGTGGACGTCGGCATGTACTTTCTCAAGTCGATCGTCAAGGCACTGCCGAGTTTCTACACTTTCCTCCCACAGCAGCTGATGCGCGATTTCACGCCGCCGCAAAAGGTTGAACCCAAGCGAGTCACACATCAGGACGACGCGAGACCCTGAAAGAGAGTCATCATATAAATAGCCGTAAAGTTAGGTTCAAAAGACAAGAGCATTATGTCATTAATCGCTCCATTTAAAAATAGCAAACGCCGTGAAATAACATCAAATATAGCACATTTGCCTCGTTGCGACCTGCCTGTCACCCTCTCGACAATCAACCCCCAAACCGGCTGCTTCAGGGCATTATACTGTCCACATCCCTTCAGAAGCTAGGTCATTGCTTAGATGAGTGCATCGCCAATGGTATTACTCAGCCGTCTGAACTTTGTGGTCTCCTGCAACAACTTCAGCGTACGACGGAGGCACGCCGTTGCTGCTGCTTCCCGTCACGCCAGATTGCTGGTCGCCTTGACCCTGTGTAGCGTTCGTGCCATAGTTCATACCGCCGTTGGGGCCATTTGATGGGTGGTTGCAGGGTTGCTGGACGTAGACATATCGCACACGACCACCCTCGCGGTCATTCTCGACGGCTTCGTACTCGTAGGGCGGCTCGGGGAACTTGGCGATGATGTACCATGAATGAAGAAGACCAGGTATGAAGCCCAGAAGGCAGAGGAGGATGTTGATGAAAGAATCTGCACTGCAGATACCGCGCTTAACCCAAACTTTCGAGCGCAGGCCAGTCAATACGATTGTGCTTTTGCTGTGTTAAAGAATTTTGGGCGACGTTAACGAACCTGGTAGAGGAGGAAAGATGACGGCAAGTACGCCAAGGAAAATGTCCGCGGAGCACATGATGGATAATTACTAAAGAAATTTGATGTCTAGACACAAATGTTGCCGTGTAAATTGAAGATGAACTGGGCTTGATCTGTTTGATGCCGAAGAGGAGAAGTGACTCAAAATTAAAGCAGAGCGGGACGGCGACGCCAGGGCTGCTGCCAATGACGACGTTGTCACGGGTCTCAGCAAATCATACCCGCCTGCACGGCACTGGTGCGGCTGCTTCGCATTGGCTTGCGTAATTGGCCACGGAGGCAACAGGATTGTTATTGGCCAGCCAAGCACATGTGCCCCACCTTTACCTGTTCTGGATGGCTGCCTCACTGGGAGGCGTCGACCAAAATAGCATGGTTACTTGACATAGACCAGATCGTGCGTGGAGCAGGCGTTATTTCGATAGACCATGAATTCTCGCATACTGCGTTATGAAAATACAATGGTTGAAATTCCGATTTCAAGTATATATTGGTTGTGTCCCACCAGCTGCACACACTAACCCGCAAGGGTGCTGACATCGTTGCAGAGAGCCTGCAACTGGTTGGATTATTGAATGTCGTAACTGTTACTAGAAGCCACATTAAACTTTTAATCCCCAAATCTGCTCTGTTTTGGCTATCATATAATGAAACGATGTTTAAAAGTGAGCTCCTGCCATGAGACTAACTATTACAGTTCGTGTTTTCCGAAAATGTAATGTTTCTGTTCGCCTTCACCAAATAGCTACACACACTGAATTCCCAATCGCCTAAATTGACCACATATGGGGCTTTTCTCTCGTGGAATACGAACGATTGGAATTCTGTCACTGGCTGCAGTCGAAGGACCATGAACATCAGCCTGAGGACAATGAAATGTCCGATCAGTTCGGTGAGCAATGGAGTTAAGGATCGAGAAGGGACGATAAACCATCATAGACATATTAAGACGTAAATTTTCAAATTCTGCGCTATAAGAAGGCGATGGTGACCATTGAGAACTTTATAAGAGATGCTGTTGGCTGATGCTTACGGTTCATAATGCAGCACATTATTCCCCCCAAAAGACCAGGAGGCTTTACATTCGATTCCGTCGCATGTATATGTATTAAGGCAATTCCTTTCTAAAGCGTTGTAGACGGAAATGCATGGGCACCGTCAAAACGCCTTTACTGGGGAGCAACAGCTTATTGCAGGGATGGAGAACCTTCTATGCTATTAAGAGATTCGTTGGCGATAAGCTTGTTTATGGCTAAAACTTCTGTGGACAGCCTTCCACAACTTATATTTTTGCGATTTGACACCTTGACTGCTGTATTAGATAGCAGAAACCCATGATTCGAGAGTTAACGGCGGCTCAATATCCGTTCTATCGCTATGCGATGTTTTGGTGTGAAGGAGAAAGCCTTCTATTTCCTAAAAAACCCCAAAAGAAGTTGCCGTACCCAAAGTTTCCTTCCCATTAGACGGACCAATTATACTTAGCCATCTAATTATGCATATGACCCTGGTTCAGCGACAGAGGTACACGCAATATTGCCTTGAGCTGCATTAGTGTGATTTTGCGAGGTTTGTGATCTCTCGTATACTTCTGTTGCATTTGATCGAAAAGCCAGAGACATGCATATAACTATTCGGTCACAATGGGTACTGGGCGTTGAAGCTTTGTTGTTGATACTCGTCGCCCGATGCATTCTGAAATGTTAGTTACGGCAAGTATGCCAGGAGGCGGAGCCCGATCTTCGAAACAGGCGGCATATATTGTTACCGTCGCCACCCTTGCCTGTCCCAGTAGGTGCCATGGCATAAGACACTTCTGCGATTACCTACGCTAGCGGTGCCACCAACGTAGCATGTAAGTAATTTGGACAGAGCCAGCGGTCTCCGCTCCCGTAGAATGCCAAGAATACGAACGGTGGAAGTCTCGCACTGAGCGTTTCGGCTGATGCTGTGTTGCTTTCTACTCCAATACCACCATGTTCAGCTCAGAGATACTGCGGCGGGACTGGAAAATAGCAAACAAGTCATAAGCATATACAAGAATGCCAGATCTGTGTTAAAGTCTGTCATGCCTGCGACTGTCGTTGATTGTTGGAGTCTTAATGACGGCAAATGCCTCTCAAGGCGATAACGCTCGCTACCGAAGGAAGAAGTATTCCAGATAAAAATGCGGAGGATTCTGTTTCAAAGCGGACAGTAAAGCGCCTTGTCACATATTAGTATCAAGATAACGTTAATACAGGGCCAAGAGTAATTCATTCTCGTTGTTGAGTCGAAAACAAACCGGGAAATTCACTAGGGCTTACCCAGCAAGGGGATCGTCTGGTGGCTGAACCCCTGGCTGGCCACATCGCAAATCGCTAGCCACCATCTTAGGCGTGCCGATAAAGTGTGGCTAGCTAAGAATCTTCGATAGCACTCCCTGGAAAGATTCGGTCGCACTGTTCTCAAAGGCTAGCGAAGACTTTGGTTTTAAGAATTAGAGATGATTACTTCCTCAGATCATCACAGAGCATGAACCTCACTAGGATCTTCGTTACCCTTCAGCCTGTGAGGCCAAACAAGAACAAAGTTACTGGGATCGACTAGTTAACTATGGTCCAGGCTAGTTAACTATGGCCCGTCTCCCTTGCCAAAAGTTCATCTCGCCCCCACCAGCCAAGCGAGCTAATCGTCTTATGCACATGTTGAATTACTACACTCCCCACCAGTCTGATGGTATAGCCAAGACTTTGCATTACGTGGGGTGCATATTTGAATTTATTAGGTTTGGGATGTGCAATATGAAGTAGGGCTGAATTATGGTTATTTCTCAGAGCGTCGGCCGCAGATAAGCACGCCACATGGGTCTTGCTGCTGGACGATTTACTAATTTGGCTCCATCGAATGCTCTGCACCAGCATTGGCATGCTGTAGCGTGGTTTGAGAGTGCATCAGAATGGGGTTATACTCTTGTATCCCGCCTGTGTATTTGGTGCTATGATCGCAAAAGTTGTTGGTAGTGAAAGAGTTTTTCTTTGGTCCGGCAATTGTTGTATAGTGCCGACTGTTCGTTGGGCAGGGCCACCGTGATGGGACTTTTGCTGGCCGGGAGACACTACGAGGCCCAAGGAGGTATAATTAATGGTACCCTTATTTCAAAGGGTTGGTGGGTGTCGAGCTCGTATCAACGGGTCTATGTGCCGCAATAGTCTTGACAGCGGCATGTAGCGCAGATTTGCTTACTTGGAGGAGGACTTTGTTATCCACGCGGGCATCGCTATTACTACTGCCAAGGGGCTGGGGATACGTAGACAAGAAACACCCCCCTGCTGATTATCACGCTATGACGGTAGTGATATTGCCTAGAAACTAGTCATGCTTGCATGATAACTGTAGTCAGTGAGGGGAAGATATCGGTTCATGGAGGGGGGACATCGTCCTTATTTCAACCCATCCCCTGCTTTTCCAGCCCCTGATAGATCCTTTTTATTTATTTCATTCTCGCATTCATCCTCTTGACTCTTTAGAGAAGCCCATTTTATAAACATCACATCTGATATTCCATCATGTCTGAGTTCCGAGGTCCCAGAGTCGCCATTATTGGTGTCGGCAAAGTCGGTGCCGCTATTGCTTACTCTCTTATTCACAAGTCCATCGCTAGCGAGATTGTTCTGTTCGATATCCGAGAAGACTTCCTTGACGCCCAAGTACAAGATCTCCGAGACTCAACGAGCTTTGGCATTTCTCCTCGTGTGCGCCATGGAACGTGGAAGGAGTGCGGACAATGCGATATCGTCGTCTTCACGGCTGGTACCAACCAGAAAGCTGGCGAATCTCGCTTAGCCCTGCTCCAGCGCAACCTCATGGTCATCAGATCTGGCTTTGATCAGATGAAGCCCTTCAAAGAAGACGCTATCCTCATCATGGTCACCAACCCCGTCGATATCATGACCTACTTCGCTCTCAAATACTCTGGTCTCCCAACCAACCAAGTCTTTGGAAGCGGTACTATTCTCGACACCACCCGCCTGAAGGACACTATCGCCCAGCGCGCTGAAGTTTCACCACGATCCGTACACGCTTACGTTGTTGGCGAGCACGGTGACTCACAGACCATTGCCTGGTCCAACATGGCTATTGGTGGTATTCCCGTTGACCAGGTTCTCCCTCTCGATGAGGAAGAGAAGTCTTCCGTCGCCGAGTTTATCAGATTCAAGGCCGACAGACTTAACAAGGTCAAGGGTGAGACTTCATTTGGTATCGGTGCTGTTGTTTCATCCATCTGCACATCAATTGTTCTCGATGAGCGCCATGTCCTCCCACTCAGCCACTACCAGCCAGACCACGATATCTGCTTTAGCACACCAGCTATCATTGGCCGCAGTGGCATTGTGCGCTCGCTAGACCTTGTCCTCGATGAAGCTGAGCAGGCTTCTCTGGAACGCTCGATAGCTAAGCTGCAAGATGTTGCTCACTCGACTGAGCAACCTGTCTCGCTCGAGACTGTCGTTAGTCGCCTGTAAGAGGCTGGGTTGACAGGTGTTGTTGGCCAACCAAAAATGTGATTATATAGCGTGGATTACGTATTTCAATTTTGCGTTTAATGCATTAATCTCTGATAGAAAGAGACGTTTGATAAGGAAAGATTATATAAAAAATGAATAAAAAATCCAAATACTTTGAAATTTCTAGTCGGTGATACTATAACATAGGCGCCTGTTGCCGCTACTGAGGCTGTACAGTTGTGTTCTGCCTGTTTGCCCAGCGCTAAACCAAATTTGTCAGCGCCACCATCAACTGTGAACTTGATCTTTTTTTTTGTCGCCTTTCAGTTTTCTTCAACCTACGCGACTTGCTCCGACAACAACGCCTGCTGCTTGCAGGTTCGATACTTTGCAACCATGGATGACTTGTTGAATCTCGAGCTATTGTCGCTCGTGTCCAAGGTCACTTCAGAACTGCAAAACCATGTCGGCACCAGCGACAAGACCCTTGCGGAATTCCTCATTGCGCAGAGGCTTGAGAGCCCATCCTCCAATGACTTTCGCACGAAAATTGATGGGCTAGGCGCCGACTTCCCTGGCAGTTTGATAGACAGCATCGATCGCCTCGTGCTGAATATGCACCCCAAATTTAAGGGAAAGAAACCGGACGCAGAGCAGGAAGAACGAACAGGTCGCACATTACAAGAGAAGGAGAGGATTTTTGGTGGTCTAGCTTTGCCCGACAAAGAGGCTGAAGCAGGAGATGGCGTAGATGTTATAGATGACACATTAGCCCTTCTCGAAGGCCTCGAAAGCAAAGCACGAAAGGAGAAATCGACGAGAAAACGTAGCAGGAGCCCGGTCGACTCACCATCAGACTCACGACGCCGAAGACGGGATCGATCAAGGTCGCGCGAATACAGAAGACGAGACAGATACCGAAGCAGGTCGCGGTCTCAGGATCGAGGCGATGAAGATTGGCGCGATGGATTTAAGAGCTCAAAACGAGGACGCGACAGCCGCAGGCGGCACAGAGACGACGACGAAGACCGATTTAACAAAGCGCCAGAGCTAGAAATGGACGATGAACCCAAACTTAACAAGGTTTACGAAGGCCATGTTACTGGAGTCAAAGATTTTGGAGCATTTGTTAACCTACATGGGGTTAAGGGCAAGGTGGATGGCTTAGTACATGTTTCAAGAATGTCTGCTGGGCAGCGCGTAAATCATCCATCCGACTTAGTTGAGCGCGGCCAGAAAGCCTGGGTCAAAGTCACAAGTATTGATGGTAGTCGTGTGGGCTTGTCCATGAAGGATGTCGATCAATCAACCGGCATGGACCTTGAGCCACAAGCACGAATGACGACAGGCGCAAACATGGAGGCACTTGGTGGTGGTGGGAGAAATGGGCACAGCGATCAATCTTCTGGCATGCCGCGCAACGATCTTGGCCCACCACGACGGCAGAAGAAGAGAATGACATCGCCCGAGAGATGGGAGATCCGCCAACTCATCGCATCTGGTGTTGCGAAGGCATCTGATTACCCAGATCTGGAAGAAGACTACAATGCAACACTCCAAGGCGACGGCGAATTGGAGCTGGAAGAGGATGTAGATATCGAAGTACGCGAAGAGGAGCCTCCTTTCCTAGCTGGTCAAACCAAACAGTCCTTGGAGCTCTCACCCATTCGTGTTGTGAAGGCTCCAGATGGATCTATGAACAGAGCAGCCATGGCTGGCACTGCTATTTCTAAGGAAAGAAAAGAACTCAAGCAACAGGAGGCAGAAGCTGCAGCCAAGGAGGGATCAAAGGACAATCTTGCATCACAATGGCATGATCCCATGGCCGATCCCGATAAGAGAACATTTGCTTCTGACATGAGAAATGCCAAAGCAAATGCAGCAGCTGGTGAAGAGCCTGAATGGAAGAAAGCCATTACAGCGCCGGTTGGCCAAAGCACTGTGAAGCGAACGAGTCTCAGTATGAAGGAACAGCGAGAGTCACTTCCCGTGTTTGTCTTCCGATCTCAACTTATCAAGGCTGTGCACGAAAATCAAATCTTAATCGTTGTCGGAGAAACTGGATCTGGCAAGACAACGCAACTGACCCAGTATCTTGCCGAAGCCGGGTTTGCAAACAATGGTATGATTGGTTGCACGCAACCACGTCGTGTTGCTGCCATGTCGGTTGCAAAGCGTGTAGCAGAAGAAGTGGGCTGTAAGCTAGGTGAAGAGGTTGGCTACTTTGTGCGATTTGATGACTGCACTAGTCCGTCAACCAAAATCAAGTATTTGACAGACGGTATGCTTCAAAGAGAGATTCTGCTTGATCCGGACCTGAAGCGGTATTCTGTTATTATGCTTGATGAGGCTCACGAGAGAACCATTTCCACTGATGTGCTTTTTGCTCTGCTAAAGCGAGCTGTTAAGCACCGCCCTGATCTTAAAATTATCGTCACATCTGCTACTCTTGATGCGGATAAATTCTCAGCCTACTTCAACGAGTGTCCGATCTTCACCATCCCCGGCCGTACATTCCCAGTCGAAATTCTGTACTCACGAGAGCCTGAATCTGACTACCTCGACACTGCGCTGGTCACCATTATGCAGATTCACCTGACAGAACCCAAAGGTGACATTCTTCTATTCTTAACAGGGCAAGAAGAGATTGATACGGCATGTGAAATTCTCTACGAGCGCATGAAGGCGCTTGGTCCGAGTGTGCCGGACCTCATTATCCTCCCAGTATACGCTTCGCTACCACCCGAAATGCAAAGTCGTATTTTTGACCCAGCTCCTCCTGGCAGCAGAAAGGTTGTCATTGCTACCAATATTGCCGAAACGTCCATTACTATCGACGAAGTATACTATGTCGTTGATCCTGGATTCGTGAAGCAGAACGCATACGACCCGAAGCTTGGAATGGATTCACTCATCGTGACTCCCATTTCACAGGCCCAGGCTAATCAGCGCGCCGGAAGAGCTGGAAGGACGGGACCTGGGAAATGTTTCCGTCTCTATACTGAAGCAGCCTATCAATCTGAAATGTTACCCACCACCATTCCAGAAATTCAGCGACAAAATCTTGCGCATACCATTCTCATGCTCAAGGCGATGGGCATCAACGATCTTCTCCATTTTGACTTCATGGATCCCCCCCCTATCAATACCATGTTGACAGCTTTGGAAGAGCTGTATGCGCTCAGCGCTCTCGACGACGAAGGTCTTTTGACTCGCCTGGGCCGCAAGATGGCGGACTTTCCCATGGAGCCATCCTTAGCCAAGGTACTCATTGTGTCCATTGACCACCAGTGCTCTGATGAGATGCTGAGCATCGTTGCAATGCTGAATCAGACGAGTGTTTTCTACCGTCCTAAAGAAAAACAGACACAAGCGGACCAGAAGAAATCAAAATTCCACGATCCCAACGGAGACCATCTCACACTCCTCAACGTCTACAACTCTTGGAAACAAAGCAGTTTCTCAAATCCCTGGTGTTTTGAGAATTTTATCCAAGCAAGGTCTATGCGACGTGCAAAGGACGTGCGCAATCAGCTAGTCACCATTATGGACAGATACCGCCATCCCATTCTGTCTTGTGGTCGCGACACGCAAAAGGTTCGACGAGCCCTTTGTGCCGGATTCTTCCGCAATGCCGCTCGCAAAGACCCCCAAGAAGGTTATAAAACGCTTATTGAAGGAACACCTGTGTATATGCACCCGTCTTCTGCGTTGTTTGGTAAACAGGCCGAATGGGTTGTCTACCACGAGCTTGTCCTCACCACGAAAGAGTACATGCACTGGACGACGACGATTGAGCCGAAATGGCTGGTTGAAGCTGCACCGACTTTCTTCAAGGTTGCACCAACAGATCGCTTGAGCAAGCGCAAGGCTGCAGAGAGAATCCAGCCTCTGTATAACAAGTTTGCTGCTGAAGATGATTGGCGTATCAGCGCGCAGAGACGGCCAGGGCGGGGTGGTGGTGGAGGTACATGGGGTTAAAGCATACCAAGACAATAATGTACCGGAGTTTGGGATATATATTAAGAGTAATTTATGTATAAAATACTACGAGACGTGTAAAGGTGTCACCTTTCTAATTGTTCGGCTTGATCGACTCTCTTATCATGTAATATGTATCATGACTCCCAGTGTGCCCAAGACCAACCAGGTCAACATGGTTTTCCTCAAGAACCTTGAAGCCGCAACTTTCGTACAATTTCGCGGCCCCCGTCGTCACTGCATAACAAGAAATAGGCAAGCCCATTTTATCTGCTGCCTTCAGACCAGAATTCACCAACAGGGATGCTATCCCGCGGCGACGATGCTCCGGGTGACAAGTGAGATAACCTAGGACTAGTATGCTGTTAATGTCTGATGTTTTCCGCACTCGACACTCCCCGCCGCGATACATACCTATATGAGGACCGTGAGGACCATGGTTTTCTTTCCATCCGTTATAATGATCGTCCGAGATCTCAGGAGGCAGCCGCGGATCGAACGTTGTTTTGCTGTGCTGCGCGGCATACCGCAGGCGGTCGTCCTCGGCCACATCGGGGACCTGCGCCTCTAGCCATTCATCTTGCGCTGACTCTGGCAAGATCCATTTGATATAGCCGACAATAGTGCCAGTGGGAACATGTACAACTTTTTCATGCCTTCGAACCCCCCTCTCTGTGAGTAAATTCTTCGGTAGCCGATTCGTTGTGTTTTGAATGAGAGAGTCCAGCGTGGTGTGTTTCCACATGATGTTCCAGCTAGGTTCTTGGTAAAAGGACATCATATTGCATTTTGCTAGACCGGCAGCATCATCAACTGTGCAGCCGACAACCTTGTACTCTGCCATGTTGATTGTCTATCGCGTGGTTGAATTGATGATATGTCGTGGATGAGCTGCAGCGAGCACAGGTTTTTAAAAGCAAACGAGGCTGTGCTAATAAAGGCCACCTTGCAGACATACAGATCCCCTGTAGCATTTAACAGCGTAAGCACAGGCGGGCATTCCTAATGAAATTATATCCAGTCGGAAACCAGCAACTGATTCCACAGAGCTTCTATGTTGAGCTAGTCTTGAAGTATGCAGTGTATCATGCCATTCACTAGCCATGTGCAAATTGTGCTTAAAGTATTATCGTTATGTATTCATCGCTTTAAGTACATTATGCTATTATACGTTTTTTTTTTTTGGCCATATTTCTTTGTTTTACTTTTCTTCACAACCATAGTCAGTCCAGACTCTATTGTGGAACATAAGGAGTCTCATAAGGGACTTCAGCCTGCGGTGTGATTCTGGCCAGGTGTCTGCGCTGGCCGTCTTCCCAGTCTACAATGGCGCTGTGCTGAGTTACACGGTTATCCCAAACAACAACCGTGCCCGCTTCCCACTTGACGCGGGCCTGGAAGTCAGCGCCCAACGCAATGTGGTTGTAGAGGAAGTTGAGGATAGCATCGGACTCTTCCTTTTTGAGGCCAATGATTTCACGCGTGAATTGGGGGTTGATGTACAATGCCTTCTCACCAGTGGCTGGGTGAGTGCGCACAATGGGATGAGCGTGCACGACGGGCTCACGTCGCTTGATGCTATTTCTGGCGGCGGCAGCGTTGACCTGCTCGATACCAGAGTGTGTTGCCTTCAGTCCGTGCAAACGCTCCTGGAACAGAGGGCTTAGACGCTTGTAGGCGGTAACGGCATCAACGAAGATTGTGTCCCCACCAGTCTCGGGCTTGTCGAGGATGTATAAGAAAGTGGTACCAGGTGGCTGTGCCTCGTATGAGACATCAGAGTGCCATGCGACAGAGCTTGTGCGAGACTTGAAGAAGCTGGAAGCGCCCTTGTCGTTGGCGCCACGGTGTACGAGATGAATCTCGGGGTGGCCGGCAGGAGCGCCCGAGGTAGGATGGATGTGATGGCGACCAAAGTACTCGCCAAACTTGAGGGCGTCGGGGATAGCGAGGTCTGCAAAGTCTTGGGCGCGGAAAGCAACGACCTTTCGCTTGGCGACGTAGTGAGCGAGCTCATCCTTGCCAGCATCGCTCAGCTTAGACAGCTGAATACCACGGACTTCGCTGCCAATGCTGGGGGTCAAGTCTGTTACTTGGGTGCCCTCGGGGAAGAGGTTGGGGTAGGATGTGTCGGCGTCCTTGCCATGCTCTTTGTGCTCGAAGGGTTCGAGAGGACCCCAGGTCTGTGTGCGGTCCCATGTGGGAAGATAGTTGAAGTACTGTTGAGATTTTCAGTTAGTTAAGCGATACAAGAAAGCAACTGTGTGGTGAAACATACCTTTGCCGCAGGAGCACCATTCTTGCCAGTCTCGGTATCGTGATCAACCTCGACAGCCTCAACCTGCTTGTATTGTCCAAGATTAAGGCGGTGGGTGTGCTGCTCGGCGGCAGGCCTCTCAGTGAGAGTCTCGGTGGCAGAAGGAGGAGCCATTGTGATGTATTCTTAGAAACTTTTGGCAGTGGTTGGTTTTACTTCAAGTAGGATCTTGCGTGACAACCGTTTCTTTGATCGATCAGATTCGAATTGAAACATGTGGTTGCATGCACAGGAGCGCCAGACTTATATACTTTGACAGAGTTCCCTCTGTCCCCGCATTACAAATGTTGGTACTTGGCCCAATTGCTCGGGATGAGACCATCGCACGCATTGCCTTAGTAAACTCCGCTGCCCATGGCGTCAGAGTGTATCAAAGATACCAAGTAGCCGTAATCCACGCCTTCATTGTCTTGCTCCGGAGGTCGGGCAATGCATATGCACTGTCAGTGAATGGCTGTCTCACAGAGTGGTGTTAGTGGTGCTATCGTTGGTGGGGATCACGCAATCCAGCCGCCACTGGATCGATTGCTTTGGCTGGCCGGGCGAGCACGCAATCCGGGGTATAGTTGGCATCGTTTTGGCCTGCCCACAAGCACCGCCATAATTCGTAAGCAGCTCTGGCCTTTGGTGCTTTGATTCAATGGGGTAATGGGCGCATCCAACGAGATGAAAATTGGATATTTTTGGACAGACATGTCGGTTTTACTTGCAGATCAAGGATGGCATGCAGTGTCATGTAGCGCACTGTGGCTTGCCGGCGCAGGTTTCATCGGTACGAACTGTCCCGTTGAATAAAGGACTCGGGGCAATTTGATTGGATGAGAAGGGTGCAAGACGTTTGATAACATGATGATTGTTGATTCAACTAATATGACGCCCTCGCCGTCATTGACTCACTACCGAGTATATCTCGGAACTGGTTGCATCTTGTCATCGCACCATGCGCTTATGGCTCCTATTCGTGTTATTTCATGCTCCATGAATTAGACGTCATCGAAAGATAGCAGGTTGATTGGGCGGCAACACAAATGCATATTTAAGTAGGGAGGCTATGCCATACTCTGCGTGCGGCTTAGGCCTTCAGCCCTATGTCCATGCAACCGCTACTATTCTCCCATTTACAGCATCAAACTTGGCCAATTTCCAGCCGAAACCGTTAACTAGGCAGCAGGTCTAATTTTTCTATATTGGAGAAGCCATGTTTCATCAATTGGTCATTCTTCTTCATTTTCTCGGAACTGATACCGTTCTAGCCAGTGGCTTGAGTCTTGAAGGACTGACAGTGTAGTGTCTCGTACATGGGAACATTTTTGCATCTCGTGATTGATTTGGTGTCCCATACTTTCATCAGTCGAAATTGCATTTCTAACGATGCTACAAGCTCAAGAAGTGGACAGACCCTGGCAAAGTCCAGTGTTGGCGGTACAATTCACGGCTGGCATCAGGCCGCCAACAGCATGCTACCAAGCAGCAAACGTGTGAATGTGACGGTTCCCAGTTGTCAACACTGAAACTTCTAAAGACCCGCAGGAATTCTTTGTTATTTATTAATGAAGAAACCTTGAGTGGCTCGACAAAACGAGAGCTGCGTACGTACATGGTGGATGCCGTTGATTGCTGAAATGGTTCTGCTAGCCAGACTATGGATGGTAATCTTCGGTTCTGTGGGTATATCCGCCCACCGACAGTGCAGACCTCGTCAGCTAAATCACATCCACTTTTGCAGCTCTCCTTGAGACAAAGATATTGCTGTCAAACCAAGCCAGAGAAAGTCCCAACTATGAGCGCCGACTAATTCACCCGTCACACTTCGTAGTGGTCGGGCATACGCGGCTGCTTTCGGTAAAATAACCCATCAATCTCCTATTCAACTCAGCCTTGGACCTACTAATATATGCAACTTTCGTAAAGTGACTCGCAGCTTCCAGCAGCAACAAGGCGATAGGCTAATGTGAGAAATTTCTCATCGCTTAACGCGCTCGGAAGCTGCCATATATCCCGTGTAGATACCACTGTTGACAGTGATAGACAGTAACAGATGGTAATGATGATCATTCCATGCGTTGAACGGCTGCTAGATGCCTTGTCATGTCGTGTCCTGACAGCCATCATAATTTGACCCAGTGTCTGAACGAATGAATGAATGAATAAATGGATGGATGGATGGATGGATGGACAGTCCTCTGTTCCAAAAGCTATACATGTTTCTCAGATGGGCTAAATGGCACAATGAATACTTTTTCAGTAGCCATTAATAGCTGCTAGCAAATAATTTGCTTAACCAGGCCGTAAGACTTAGCTATACAGGGGTAGGCATATGCAATTCAAAGCACAGTAACTTCACTGACTCGCCTTTAACTCGGTCGCCGATGGGCCTGGCTTTCATTCAAACGATTTTGGTTTCCACTGGCTCATTTCGCATGAAAACAAAGACTATTTGAAGCCACAAAAAAGTCTTGGGCTAGGGTATTGATCGAATCACGAGCTACCAAGCCGTGTGGTGATGCCCCACCCGCTCACTGTCTTATCAGATGATCAAGATAATATTTTGGATCAGATAAAAAATTTCCCACCTTGAGGCGGCCAACCAGCGCTATTCTGTGACGAAAACAAGCGAAAGAAACTTGAAAACCGATACTCAGATACTAATGAAGAGATGGATGCCTCGAGCTACATAGTTGGCCCTGCCATGCGCTGGGCTTTCGTAGGGTCACTCTCTCTGACCAGTTAATTTCGTAGACCGTCGCTCTGTGCCGAACTCCCTCCCCCCTCTTCGGGCGTTTTTACAAAACCGGCTGAGCGAATTTATCTGATCCGCTCAATTAACACTGGGTATTTTGCACTGTGGATCAATTCCTCGTTCCTGTCTAACGGTTATTGGTCTTCAGGTCGGGGCCTATAAACGGAAGCTCCCCTGGAGTTCGGAGGGTCTTGGTTTTGTTTTCTCTCTTGAACCCCTTCACAGCTTGAGTTGAGCCCCTTGTGACTCTTTCTCTCATTGGCCGCGGCACGGTGCTACATGAACTTGCATTGCGAACGACTGTCAAAGTAGTCAAAACATTGCCATGGCTTCCGATGCTCAATCCAAGGACGCCATTTTGGATGTCGAGCCAAACCACTCGGCTGGCGAAAATAGTTCGGCCAACGAGGAGCCTCGCGTTTCTTCTGACAGCTCTCACAAGCAAGATGGTGTGCGACAAGTCGAAGCCATCACGACTGTGTGGTCTAAGAATACCATGATTGCCATGTTTATTCTGTGAGTGATTTCTTTAGAATTCATCACAAATTTGCGACCAAATGCCTTTGCAAGAGGCGCATTGAACTCCTGTTCTGAATTGTTGCCCGCTAATCAAAATCCTTCGTATAGACTGTACCTTGTCGCCTTCATCGACCAACTCCTCCAATCTGTACAGGGCAGCCTAAACCCCTACATCACCTCAAGCTTCGGCAAGCACGGCCTCTCTGGCATCACTGATGTTCTCGCGACTATTTTCGGCGGTGTTTGCAATCTCGCTATTGCCAAAATCATTGATATCTGGGGACGCTGTGAGGGTTTCCTTGTCATGATCGGCTTCATCTTGCTCGGTATGGTGATGAAGGCTGCTTGCATCAATATTGAAATGTACACGGCTGCCAACACTATCTACTGGGTTGGCCACATCGGAGTTCAATATGTCATTAGCATCATTTACGCCGACACAACGACTCTCAAGAACCGAATGATCCTCTTTGGCCTACAGCAGACCCCAATCATCGCTAGCGTGTTTGGTGGCGGTAAAATTGCAGACCTTTTTTATACCAATGTCAATTTCCGATGGGCATTTGGCGCATTCTGCATCGTTATGACCTTTTTCGCCATCCCAGTTGCCGCTGTATTTGTCTACAGCAAGCACAGAGCTCAAAAGGAGGGAAAGTTTCCTCCCCGCGTCAGTGGTCGCACGACTGGCGAGTCAATTAAATATTACGCCATAGAGTTTGACGTCGTCGGCATGTTCCTTACCATCTTTGGATGGGCGCTTTTGCTTCTGCCCTTCAGTTTGGTAGTATATGCTCCCCATGGCTGGAAGACTGGATACATCATCGCCATGATTGTGCTTGGTGTTGTGCTCCTCGTCGCATTCGTCGTCTGGGAGAAATTCTTCACCCCAGTCACCTATTTCCCCTTTCACTACCTCAAAAACCGTACTATACTAGGTGCCTGTTTACTGTACGGCTTCATGTTCTTGTCCATCTTCGTATGGGACACATACTATTACTCATATCTCGCGGTCGTACACAACTTGAGCATCCGGGACGCCACCTATACCCTCAATGCGTTTACCGTCTCATCTTCCTTCATCAGCCCGTTTGTTGGTCTCTTGATTAGCTTCTTGGGTACTTTCAAATGGCCGTCCATTGCCATATCACCCGTCGCAATTCTGGGCACTGCTCTGCTCGTCTATTTCCGTCATCCCGGTACCAATGTTGGATACCTTGTAATGTGCCAAATATTCAATGGCGTAGCAACTGGCTTCTGGGCGTTGACTGCTCAGCTTGCCATCATGGCTAGTGTTGGCCACCAAGAAGTCGCCGTGGCAATCGCTTTGTGGGGTCTATTTGGTTCAATTGGTGCAGCGATTGGTAATGCTATTGCTGGTGGTTTGTGGACCAATATTGTACCCCGCGAGCTGTACAAGAACCTTCCCGAGGGCAGCAAGAACCTTACCTGGACTATCTACGGAAGCTTGGACATTCAGAAGGATTACCCTGTAGGAACCCCTATCCGTGACGCCATCATCCAGACGTATGGTTATGTACAGAGGATTATGGTCATTGTCGGTGCCTGCTTTTTGCCATTGTGTATTATTTGCTTGTTTATGTGGAAGAACATCAATGTCAAGCAGTTGGAGAAAGTTCACGGCAAGCAAACGAAGGGCAATGTGTTTTAAGCAACTGTATCTGGATATACGTTGTCTGTATTAAGCCATTGTTGGCATTGGTCATGTTTTTAGACTAGTTATTAGTTAACGCCATATTAACGATGCCTATAGACTGGCAAGTTCATTTCATTTATCCATAATGCCATTCTGATATCCATTTACAACAGAGCAAAAGCAGCAGCGGCGGCGGCGACAGGAGCCATGTACAGACCACCAATGGCGGGGGCGTCTGCAGTAGCTGTGGTTGAAGTGCTTCCGCCAGCAGCGCTTGTCTGGGAGGAGCCACCACTACCACCAGAGTTTCCGCCTGTAGTTGGTGATCCGCCTCCAACACCGCCAGATCCACCAGGAGGTTCAGTAGTTTCGCCGCTGGGGGAGGCACCAGTCTCAGTAGCTGGTGGGGGCACTTCACAGCCGCTACCAGACTCACCACCGGATTCGCGCGGAGTTGGTGTTACAGAGACGCCTGTGGTCTGGGCGACAGCACTACCTGTCGTTGTTTCGAGAGGGTCTGTGGCCAGCGTGGGAAGTTCGCTAGGGTTGACAGCGCTGCTGCTTTGTTCAGCGGGAGGGCCACCAACGTTGCCATTGCCGCCAGGCTGCTTCTGTTGAGCAGCGACAAGAATGGCTGTAAGGGCGAGAAGAGCAGTGTATCTCATTTTGTGTGGACTTGAAAGAATGAAACAAACAGTCAACCTTTTTGGAGGGTTTGAATATTTGAGGGTATCGCGTGAATGCTTGAGATGCGGGAACGGAAATGTAATGTGAGAAGAGCCGATCAACGGCTCTTATAGGCGGAAAGTTGGACAGGCTAGCAAATCTGCTATGAATGAATTAACTACGTAAGTGAGTACTAACTGGGCAACCAATGAGTACCGAGTTTGGTCAGTAACTGCTGGATCGGGTACATGGACGGCTATCCAGAATGCATGACGGAAGCCTGATTGACGATCAGTGGAGGTCAAGTTGCTTTTTCTTTGTGGCCACCAATCCCAAGCCATCGCTGGACTAGCCGAAAGTCGATGAAATGCTGAAGCAGAAATAACAATGGAGAAAATGTTTCAAGAGATGGCAATACAAAGAACAATTGGATTTTGAGTTTGGTTATCTAGACATGACTTTATTTGCTATCCCGTCTAAACAACGAATTGGAGCTTTCCTTTGTCCGTTAGCTTTACAGCTCCATGTTGCTAGCATCCCAGAATTGTAATTCTTGATCTGCTTGAATGCAACCATGACGTAAGTGGATTTCATCGAGGTTCGCAGCTTAACAACAGCAAGTCGGCACCCTATCCTCTGTTTCTGCGTTCCACTGGTCCTTGCGCTTAGCGGTTGCTTGAATAGCGCCGCATGGCGATTCAGTTATGCACCATCTGCCGAGTTTGAATAGGTATATGTACAGAATAGGAACATGCGACAAATCACTGGAGCTGTCGACTGCTGCCCCTATTCGGCATTGACCACAGCCATTGGACTCAAATATGAGGTAAAAGAATTGTGAAAAGTAGGCGAAAGTTGCTTTGATAGGTGCTAACGACAGCGGCATTGCTCTTTGGGTGTTTGAGTTGGAGGGCACCATCCGCCTTGGCGCTGTCATTCGATGCGCCACGCAGCAATGCGCTGCTAACGCTTGCCTATAACTGCTTCCCCAGCCTGGAATAAATACCCCGGTCCGTCCTGAGGCAGTCTCAGGATGTACTGCAAGACGATGCGCGGAGTATGCAGAAGCAGAAATTTAGCATGAGCAGCGTCGACACCGCCAAGCTGCCAATTCATTATGAAGCCTCCAACGGCAATTACAGATCCATAATAGAAGGCCAATTGGCGCAGGATCTTCCCCCATGGTGCTTTGTGGTCAAAGGATACGACCCACGGTAGCGTCACCAGTACAGCCCCTATCGTCCAGGCCACAGCGACCTGTCCCTGTCCTTCCGAGTGGTGTTCATGCGGCACAAGCCAAAATGTGTGAAGCTGCGCGATCCCTGGCAGGCAAACAACTATTGCCAGGAGAAATTTTCCGAAAAAGAGACCCTGCCGCCCAGGGCGGATGATGAACTGGTAGAAGCACCATCCAGTGACGATGAGCTCCGCGATAGTGATAAGCTGCATATTCGCACCATATCTCCGTGCGTGAGTTGAAAGAGAACAATGACGAGAATCGTGAGACTCTCGCCGCGAGACCGCGCACGACCTGCCTGATGAAACTAGCCTCCTTGCTGGCGATTGAGCATCACGTGGGCGTCTGGATGAGGACAAATCGCAGCCTGGCTCACGGAAGCTGTCGTATCCGCAGTCAAGTTAAGAACGGGCGACAGGGCAATTTTTTTTTTTTTTTAAATGAGAGGGGCAAAAAACGACAGTTTGCTTTTCTTCCATGGTCAATGACCTGCGAGAACGAAAATACAATTGCTGATCCTGTCAATCCAGCCTAATTCTTGCTTCGCGTCGCGACAAATGGCGTCGTCTCCATAGTTGTGGTTTCAGCTTTGTGGCCCACAGTGAGATTGATAAGTAAATGAAGATAATCTTATTATCACTACATAAGCATCCCGGTAAGAGGCCGTAACCAGTTGCGTTGAGTGCAGCGCAATTGTACTGTTTAGTCAACGCCCGACAGGCTCAGAGACTCTACCAACATATGAAGCAGTCGATTTTGTGCCCCAAGACTTTCTTCCAGTCTGATAATTTCCGCATTTAGTTCACCCTCCAATTGCTTTGCAAACGCAAGGCTTTGCGTCAGCGACCCAGAATTCTCCAAGCAATTCAGGATGAAGCGCTTCATCTCCGGGGACAGAGGCTGCGTCACTCCGTCCAAGCCAGCAGGTCGCTGCCGGAAAATGCTGAGGACATGATTGCGATACTGCTCCGTTTCAAGACAGCACACAATCGGAAACGAAAATTTGCCCTCGTCCAGGTCCTCACAACTGCCCTTTTGCTCTGCGTAGAGACCCGACTTCAAGTTCATGTAATCGTCCCGGACCTGGAAGAAACGACCTAACAAAAACCAAAGTCGCTCAAATGAAACCGGATATACCATCTCAGCTTCACCAGCCATGAGTCGTATGAGCATGCGAAACAGCCCGCCGGTTTTGTTGTCGACCATTTGAAGATATTCGTCTCTTGTCGGGCAATGCAAGTGGAATTTCCAAGCCAAGTCTTGGCTCTGGCCAAGGTATAAGTTTTCAAGTTCGTCTAACAGCGTCGCCGCAGCATCTGGGTTATGTAGGAATCGGGTAGTCTGTACAGCGCGCACAAACATGAAGTTTGCGCTGTTGATGGCTTGCGAGGGGCCAAAGACTGTATGTACGGCTGGCTTGCCGCGCCGTATTGGTGAATTGTCCTGAATGTCGTCCAAGATAAGTGAAGCGTCGTGAAGGAGTTGAATGATTTCCTCAACAAGTTCCTGTGACCTTTGTGGGATGTGCAACCAAGTATTGAGGGCAGCGAGCAATGACCCGCGGACATTCTTTGAGGGCATGGAGCGAATGTAGTCGCATGGATCGAGAAGAGCTGCCGAGTTAGGCTTGTGCCAATCCTCAACACTGACCTCTCTCTCAATAATTTGGTGCGATAACACCACAGGCTGGCATTGCCGACTTGGATGTGAAAACCTGCGATGCGCAGGCTTCGTGCAGAAGAGCCTCACACGTCGACATGGGGCAATGCGCTTGACGAACAGCATGTCGGAAGAGCGTAAACAAGAGTGACTTAGCAAATCTGAGGTTTAATTTATCGTTAATCAATCTCTTGTGGCTGCCTCGCCGATTAATTAAGGGCGACCCCGTGAGTTATACATCCTGTACGGCAGTTACGCCGAGACATTGAGTGCGGCCGTTCCATCAGACTCGCAGCAGCGGCCGCAGCAGATACAGGCTGTGGCGTTTTCTTTCTTATTGTTGATCTATTGTGAATACGCCACTGACTGTTTGAAATAATTCCAGGCTAGTTTAACTGCCACGCTCATTCAATTCTAGTTCAAATTTCCCAACCTATTTCCCAAGGTATTGCCTGGGGCGTCTTCATGTCAAGAGTACATTCGTCTATCAATTCGACTTGATACTAACTTGAAAACAGATTAAAGTCTATACTAAATTCAACGCTTCGAGAAATCAATCGAGAGTGTAAATACTAAGAAATCAGACCAAATTCTGCATGTCTTGCCAGTGTATCACCAACACTCAACATCGGCCGACACCACTTCTTTAATGGCACTGTGGCGGAGACACCATTTCATTGACTCCAGAGTAGCTTGGTTGGCTCCTAACAGACGAAAGAATTGACGTGGTATGTCCGACCGGAGTCGCCGGTAGTTCTGATATATTCGGTGAATGTCGTGGGTGTGAGCTGGGCAGCGAGTGAGGTCCAAAGTGAGCGACTTGTTGCAAAGGAGAAAGCTGTGATGCTGTGGCAGATGCTGGAGACGGACCAGCATATTTCCTATCCCATGCTGAATCTGTTGGAGAAGAATGCCAAGCTGGATTTGACCGTTTTCTTGCCATTCTGAATACCCAGAAAAACAATAGACCGAGACCAAGAGCACCAGCACTGCTGCCCACCGCGATCCCACCAATAGCACCGGACGTGATGCCGTTTCTAGAGCTGTGTGACTCTGACGTCGCAGTTGCATTGATCGAATCACTTGCAGAAATTGTTGAACTGGACGTCAAGGTGGCTACTGGTGATACACCAGTGCTGTCTGTCTCAGTCGAACCCGAGGAAACGGTGCTTGCGCTTGTGCTGGAGCTGGAAACGCCATTGGAAACGCCCATGAATTGCCTCGCATGCTGACCATTCTTACTCAACATTGCTGATCGCACCAAGGTACTAGGACAGCCTCGAAAGCCACATGCATCGATATCGCAGCATCCAATGAACGTGGGGTTGCTCTCTGCACATACATACCATTGTGCACCGTTGTCGGCAGACACACAGTCTTGAGACGGGATTTCGTTGTATTTGGAGCTATCGAATGACATGGCTACCAGTTTTCCTTCGGGACAATCCCCCATGAGCATGTCTACCTCGCAGCAACCGATAAAGGGGATCTGAGCTGTAGGATTGGCGAAGAACTTACTCCCTTCGGGACAGGTTATACCAAAGTGTTTTTCAGGATAGGTCGTCATGGCTTAGGTAACTGCAACATACAGATAGGCTTGGTTGGGTCTGAGAATGAATAGAATCCAAGAATTACTGAAATATGGGAAGTTGGCAGATTTGGACCTGGCCTGGTGAAGGCATCGCCACTCTCTTTGTTTGTCCTGGGGAAAGCGCCCGCAGGACACGCGGGCGAACTTGGCGACGCAGTCGAAGCTGTTCTCTTCGGCCCTTCTTCATGATATTTTTAGAACTGCCCCTCTGTCCAGAACTTTAGCTTAAATGATTCTAACCATTGCCCTGTGAGACGAGCGACTGCGCGCAGATGTCGCAGCGAGCGTCATAATTTTAAGGCATCTGCAAAATAGTGAAGTTTGTTCATTATTCATTTCATTCTGAGCCAAGTCGCTATTATAGGAGTACAGTTTAGCCTTGATGCAAAAAGTTCAAGAATGCTCGAGCAATGGCGATTCCGTCATGAGGTCTTGTTGCTCGCTTGGTAGCATCCTCATAAGTGTCGTCGTTAAACACACCCATGTTGTGTCGGTTTGTAACTATCTCAGTAACAATTTCACCAGTGAATTCAGGGTGACCTTGCACTGTTATATACTTGCCGGGAGAATACATGGCCTGCACTGTGCAGATGGCATTGCTACCGAGGGGGATTGTGCCTTGTGGGAATTCAGCGACAATATCGCGGTGCATCTGCTGAATAGCCTGCGTAACGTTAACACTCTGTGGCATCTACAATCAATCTCAAACACATACCATCTTTTCCAATCCAAAAATCTCCTTCCCCTTTGGTGTCAGCTCAACATCCGTGACAGCAATCTCCCAGCCTTTGTCGCTACGGCCAAGCTTGGCGTTGAGGGCTCGTCCAACAATCTGGTGCCCAAAGCAGACGCCAATCACCTTTATCCTATTCGTTGCAAGTGCTTGTCGCGTAAACTCGGTCAACTTCAGAATCCACTCATCATCGTCAAATGCGTTATGCTTCGAGCCAGATATCAATACGGCGTCAATGTCGTCAAGCGCAGGATAGGAGTTGAGGTCATTAACCACATCGTGGCCAGTGATCTTTAGCTCCGATGTGAGCTGCTTCGGCGTGTCAAGTGAGCTATATGCTTTATCAAGTAACGATGTGAAGACGCCGCGGTAGCCACCATACTGCGCGTTGGCCCGGGGCTGTGGTGTGTCTGCTTCGAGGATGGCGAGTCGGATAGGAGATGGAGAGGACGACATGGTGGGTGAATGTGCGAAAGAATGTGGGAATAATATCTTTCTCGTGGTGTGAAGAAATACAACAATGAAGGCTGCAAGGAATAAGCACTGTGCGACTCTGCGAATAAGGCGCATTGGAAATGGGGCGACGGGGTTTGCTTATATCTGCATTGAAAAAGACGGACCTGAAGGGTTGAAGGTTCTCGAAGTGCCCCATTCCGATTGCGGATTGCCCACGAGAGAATTTAGTGGAGATAGCCACTACGGCGGGGTGCCGGAGCGCGGTCTGTCTGGCGGCTTCAGCGGTCCCAGACCCTGAATTTGAGCGCCGGGGCCCAGCATTACCGCGGTCCCACAGCCACTGGACTCGCTGTTGCGCCCCTGCTGTGGTTCGTGCCAGCAACGCTGTGCCCGTCCCCCCTCCCCGCCTGCGTCATTGTGTCATTATTTTTACCTTCTGCGAGCTACCACATCCAGGCAAGGTACGCACCACGCATCCGAGTCGCACAAACCCCGGTCCTCGCATCACACATTATTACCCTTTTCGGTCTCAGAGTCTTTCGTGAGTGACTTCTTCTGGAAATCGTTACCAACTATCCGCCATTCCTCAACAAGTGTTTGTAACTGGCCTTTGGTGTTAAGCCTCAAACAAACGCCATCGTCAGCATAAACAGCCTGCCAGCAATACTCAGTTAATATACAGTGTTTGTGCTACTGACTACTTGCAAATTCGAATAATATCGGTTTCTCTTTTCAAATAAGCTTGCCGCTTATCAGCATAGGCTATCTTCTCCATGGCCTCCCGAATGTCTCTCAAAAACTTCCTACGAGCTGCCCGTAACACCCTCACAGCTCCAGCGACTAAACGACCTCGGCCGCTAAATATTGTAGTGGGCAATGAGTCTGCAGGTAGGCATTCTGCCGTTTATTCATTTTACCTCATGCATGCTAATTGTTTTAGATCTTGATTCACTATGTTCAACTGTCGTGGCAGCATATCTCCGTTCCAATACTTCCGCTCAGAGCCTTCATATCCCTCTCTCAAATCTGCCACGCGAAGATCTGAAACTCCGAACAGAAATGTCGCTGGTTCTCAAGCACGCTGGCTTGGAATTTTGCGATCTCTTGACTCTGTCAGAGCTTCCTGATCTTGCCCTAGAGGATGCCAATTGGTTCCTCGTCGATCACAATGCCCTGACCGGAACCCTGAAACAGTTCCAACCTCGCGTCAATGCCTGCATCGACCACCATGTTGATGATGGTGCCACCAGTAAAGACGCAGAGCCACGAATTATTGAACATTGTGGAAGCTGCATGAGCTTAATAGTCGATGAATATCGCAAAGAATGGGAAGCCTTGGCCCAGATTGGTGCCTCTAACGAGTTGGACTCACGTCTTGCCAAGCTATGTCTTGCTCCCATCCTCATCGATACAATCAACCTCACCGCCAAAGATAAAATGTCCGAAAAGGACAATACATCTACAGACTTCCTTGTCCCTCTGATAATGGACAAAGGCTTTGACCCTACAAAGTTTCACGATGACATCAACGCCGTCAAGGAGGACATTTCTTCCCTGACTTTCCGCGACATCTTTCGTAAAGATTACAAACAATGGGAAGACTCAGGCATCACTCTTGGAGTTAGTTGTGTTGTCCAAAACTTCGACTACCTTCTTGAAAAGGCAAATTCTAAAGCCGTCTTCTTTGACGAACTATCTGCGTGGGCTAAGGAACGTAGCCTCGATCTCACTGCTGTAATGACTACGAGTCATCCAGAAGGAGACTTCCAGCGTCACTTGTTAGTATGGGCAACTACTGAGAAGGGTGAAAACTCTGCACGACAATTCATACAGTCGGCTACAGACATTCTGCAGCTCGAGCAATGGCGGAATGGAATTCTAGACGGACAATCCAGGTTTGCGTGGCAGCAAGGGAATCTAGCAGCTAGCCGGAAGAAAGTTGCGCCTTTGTTAAGGGAAGTCATAAGCTCCAGCGGCAAGGAGCGTCTATGATTGTTCTGAGAGAGAACCGAATGGCTTTGATGTACTAAACCAAAGAAAAGTTCGACTTTAGAGACGTCAGGTAGCAATATTAGAAGAGGCATTTTGCGCTTTGGTATATTTTACAAATCTAGTTTACAAATTTACAGTCTAGTGATGGTACAGGAAATACTATTAAATCTGGCCGGACTGCTGCTCGCGGGCATATTCTGCCTTGAGCTGCAAATGCAACTCTTCCACCTCTTTCAACACCCTAACGAATTCACGACGCAAGAGCTGTCGTCGGCTAATTACATCGTTCTCCTTGAATTCGGGTGGGTTATTGAGTATACCCTCTGCCGCTGGGTCTGCTACTGCGATGCATGCTTTAATTGAATTGTAGAGCCGTCCCTTAGGGAGAATGGGGGGTTCTTCTTGCAGCATTTCGGGATATACCCATCTAAGGGCCTCTGTGCAAAGCTTCTTGTCTCCAGTCGCTGCCATGATACGGTATGCTAGGTCGTAGTGCTCCTCAGTTCGGGAGATTTGAAAGCGTGGTGGGATGCGAAAGACGTGCCAAAATCGGTCCCAGTCAAAGCGGTGCGCGTACGCCAGCATTAAGCGCAAATGCTGATCTATCGTCTGGGCTTCGCCGATCTCTGTGAGGAGCATCTCAATGTTGCGTTGAGAGCGCTCTAGTTCTTCACCATACGCCGGCGACCCAATCATTGATTCAATCAATGTGACATATAACTCTTGGAAGTTGATTTGCACGCCTCGCTCTCGGGCAGTCACAAGAAGGCGGTCAACGAGGGCTAATCGCAAAGTGATAGAGCTAGGTTCCGCAGGTGACGATGCAAAGATTGCGCGAATCAGGAGTTTCAACACGTCGTCGTTTAAAGCCAGCCCAGCCATTTCAATTTGCAGGACATCTCGCTGAACTTGGTCGAGTGATGGTGGAATGACTGATGTTGCCCCCGATTCGTGGCCGTTTGGAGACACTTGACTGGCAGACGGCGCCAGTCGTCTTGCAGCTGTCGAGTAATATCTCTGTTGCTGCGATGCTTGCTGCAAAGCCTGCCATTGTAACGCTGACGCATCTTGAGGCTGCTGAATCTTGGCCGCAACCAGTTTTGCGAGTTCTTCTGGGGTCGCCGAAGGTTGTCCTCGCAATTTTTGGGCTTGTACTATGCTCCTCTTCAAAATCCCTTGCCACAGCGTTTCTAGGTCCAGTTCGTTCCGTCTAGACTCTGTCAGACACTGCACTACAATCGTTGTGCCTGTCTGAGGGGCGCCGAATCCAGACATACGACCGCTCTCATCAAAGCTTGCCGACTCGTTGGCAGCATCGGAATCTGTTCCAAAATTGACGCAAATCCACCCGGTAGAGATTCCGTGATCACCTCGAGGCACTATTGATGTATTTGTGCCCATAAGCTTTGCCTTCTTTCGAAGTCTTCGCAGTTTTGTTCGCAGCTCTCCGGGTCCGATTAAACCATCTGCTTTGGCATCGATGTTATGGTGCTTTCGTAGCCAACGCACAAATCTTCCGGCAGAAATGTGAAGGTGCCGCTCGCTTCTGGCTGTGCCGAATAGCATTATCAAGTTCGGGCCCAGAGCAGCTGGAGGGTCTAAGTCGCGCAAGTCAAGGAGCGATATATCGTCGAGTCCCATATCCTCGAATATATATTTTATCATCGGCTCTATTACAGCTGGCGCATCTTCGGGCACAGTAGGTAGCGGTTGTACATGTTGACTAGGAGCATGGCGGGGAGGTTCAACTTCCAGGAACCAAGGCGCCGGTTCTTCCCTGGGCGTCTCTTGCAACTCTTCGTCTGTCAGTTTTTCTTGAGTGAATTTTGTGCTGTTATCATTATTGTCGCTGCGAAGTTGTCCATATGTTGAGAATGTCCGATGTGCCGGTTTAACAAGTGGAATGGGCCGGAATAGCGTCGTCGCAATGGCTCCAGGAATTGTGTTGGATAGCACAGCACTAAACAAAGATTGCCTGCAGCCAGTGCAAGCTAATAAAGCTTTTGCCGCCGGTCGCGATATCATATTAAAAGGTTGGTGAAAAAACAAAACATTGAAGAATATTAAAATTTTACCACACTCGTCTATAACAAGCCAAATATTCTTAGTGCTTTGAGGTCCATCGTAAAAGATGCTGCGCACCAGCAAAGGAGAAGCGGGTCCCTCACGTGAGTGAGTTCCTTCCACGGCCAGCCAGTGGCGCAACTTTTGGGGGGAGATTGCTTTGGGAGAAATTTCTTGAGCTTCTCTCCTATTGCAATTCACCTGGGTTGTATCGACACTCATTCTCTCCAGCGGTCTTTTTATTTGTTTTTATTTGTTCGGTATTCTCAACTATTGTACCATGCAATTATAATATTTTAATGCCTTTGCGACTCATACCTTCACTCGATTCGCATTTCACCATTGCCCCTTGTCTATGAGCTGGACTACAGCGGCAAATTCTTTGAACGATGCTCTCCCGGCACGCCCGTAGTGGCTTGACCACCCATGGAGTTGCTCATATCAAATCAATTCGACCGCCAACAAGAATATCACCCATTCGAAGACAGTTATACACTTTGGGACGACGCCATGTTGTTACACAACCTCCCAGTCCTTGGCGCCGCTCACGGATGGAATTGACGGCGCAACCCATTCAAGAAAGAAGACTCGCCACGGCTGTAGACGACTTCAATCTTGACGGCATACCTTACAATGGATTATCATCGCATCTTCCCCCTTTCCAACCGTCTAGTCAGGCCATGTACGATTTTCTCCCGTTCGACCCTTCCACCCCAATCCGAATTCCAGAACCAATTGCTCCACGCGCCCCATCAAAAACGAACACATACGGGGTTCCAGGCGAAACTGAAGACATGCTTCCGGTCTTTGATGCTTGTATTAGAGTCGGTAAGCTGGATAGAGCTGCGCTGGTTCTCAAGCGCTTCAACGTCATGGGTATTCTCTCAGGAGAGGAGCGCATACTGTTAAATAACAGATACCTTCGAGCATCGCTTCAGCAGATGAGAATAATACCAGACCGCCAGCAGGCCGAACAGTTACATAAATGGTACGAGCTTCAAATTCGCAACAAGGGTCTCCCTCAAACTGCCGAAACGATCGCTTGTATGCTGAAAGCCTCTTTGCTGTCCGAGAGAGGTGCGAGACTTCAACGTCTAGTTAAACGTTACATGGGCATGGCTCCAAACGAAGCTGGATTGCGAGTTTTAAGCATGGATGACATTCTCAGCGACCAGGATCTAGCAGTCATCACCGAGATTTGCCCAACTTACAATTTTGCTCCCGAAATCGACGAACTCACAGGGTTCGAGGAAGCTACAAATATCCTCAGCGAGACCGAGTTGGCAGCGGCTGAACAGTCTGCCAGCACACTCGCCAAGATTAAAGAATTGGTCCCCACGCCACAACGGGGTACCGGACTTGAGACGCTGAAGGATGGATTGAAAATCTTGACAAGTATGGAGGGCGTGGACACGTCCAAATTCTCTGAAGCCGATCGTCGAGAGATCCAAATGCAACTGGAGCGAGACTCCATCGGGGCTGCAATTGCTAAATGGCGTGAGGCCCAGGGCAGTCTGCAGCGAATGGGCATCAATACAGCTCTCTCTCCGTCATCGAAGGAAGGTTCTTTGTCTCAAAATATCCCACAATGGCTCACTGCTATGGAGGCTCGCATAAAAGATGAGCTGGCCTTGATCGAAACTTCGGAGCAAAAGGAGGTCAAGTCTGAACTTGATCTGGAGCGATGTCTGTACGGCCCTTTCATTCAACAAGCCAACCCCACTCGCCTGGCAGCAGTCACCATCTTATCGGTCTTGAATCAAGGCGTCCTCATCGGCGTCGACAAGGGACTCCCTGTCAGCAAAGTAATCACCAATGTTGCACGGCTAGCTCAAGAGGATACAGAGATGCAAAAGAGGGAGCGAGCGAAGAAGTCGCAAAAAGGCCGCAAAGTAACGTTCAACGGAAAGCCTAGCGATGCCACGGATAACGCGATATTACAACTTTCAGACACCAGCAACGCAGAGACTGTGCTGAAGGAGACTATTGAAAAGCCATGGTCCATGCAAATCAAGGCACAAGTTGGCTCTATCCTTGTCAAGGCACTGCTTGAGACCGCCAAGATTAAGATCACGAAGAAACACCCCGGAACTGGTGAGCTAATTAGCCAATATCAGCCTGCATTTACTCATGTCCAACAACCACGGAAGGGCAAGAAGATTGGTGTTCTTCTTCTCAATGATCACTTAGTCGAGCAACTCAAGCGTGAGCCTGTTGGAGATTTTCTCGCTAAGCATCTTCCAATGATTGTCGAACCTAAGCCATGGCGAACACTCAACGACGGAGGATATTTGGAGAGTCAGACGTCACTCATTCGTCTGAAGGCCGACGATGTGGAACAGCGACTATACACAAAAGCCGCCATTGGTTGTGGTGACATGGCTCAGGTTTTCAAGGGCCTCGATGTGCTGGGAAAGACTGCCTGGCAGGTCAACAGCGAAGTTTTCCAGGTCATGACCGAAGCGTGGAATTCTGGTGAGGAGATCGCAAATATGCCTCCTTTGAATCCCGATCTCGAAACACCCCAAGAGCCTGAGTCTTCCAGTGATCCATTGGTCCGACGCAATTGGATCCGCGCAGTGAAGGCTGTCGAGAACGAGCGATCTGGGCTTCATTCACAGCGCTGTTTTATGAACCTGCAGCTTGAAGTCGCTAAGGCATTCCAGAATCAAACTATCTACTTCCCCCACAATGTCGACTATCGTGGCCGAGCGTACCCTATCCCGACTTATCTCAACCATATGGGAGCCGACCATGCCAGAGCAATGCTAAAATTTGCAAAGGGCAAAGAACTCGGTACTCGTGGCCTTCGATGGCTCAAGATTCATTTGGCCAACCTTTATGGTCTCGACAAATCCAGTTTCGACGAGCGTGAGGCGTTCACCAACGATAATGTTGAGCATATTATCGAGTCTGCGACTACCCCACTAAATGGCAGTCGCTGGTGGCTCAATGCAGAGGACCCTTGGCAGTGCTTGGCAGCTTGTTTTGAACTCAAGGCTGCGCTTCAACTGCCAGACCCAACAACATATGTCTCTCACTTGCCTATTCATCAAGATGGTACATGTAACGGACTGCAGCACTATGCTGCTCTAGGAGGTGACACATGGGGAGCGAAACAGGTAAACCTCGAGCCTGGTGAGCGACCTGCCGATGTTTATTCTGCGGTTGCCGATCTAGTCAAAGCGGCCATTGCCAAGGACGCTGCATCAAAAAACCGTTTTGGTGAGATCTTGAATGGTAAAATTACTCGAAAGGTTGTGAAACAGACAGTCATGACAAATGTGTACGGTGTCACTTTTGCAGGCGCTAAGAAGCAGGTTTGTAAGCAAATCGATGCCCTGTATCCCAATCTTGGCAAGGAATGCGGTATCCCCAATCTGCTTCTTTCAACATATATTGCACGACACATTTTCACAGCTCTGGCTTCTATGTTCCGCGGAGCTCACGACATTCAGTACTGGCTCGGCGAAATTGGAGGCCGCGTCTGCAGGGCGTTGACGCCAACTCAGCTACAGCAAATTGCAGACACATACGAAAAGGGCAAAATCGAGGGAGCATCACGTCCCCGACGTGGCAAGAAGGCTACTGGCTCACAGAAGGACGACTTTGAAGAGCTGACGTCTCAGTTTCGATCAACACTAGTCTGGACAACGCCTTTGAGGATGCCTGTCGTCCAGCCTTACCGCAGAGCCAACATGAAGGAGGTCAGGACATGTTTACAATCAGTTGTCTACCCCGTGAACGATCAGACCGACCCTGTCAACCGAAGAAAGCAGCTTCAAGGTTTCCCACCCAACTTCATTCACTCTCTTGATGCTAGCCATATGCTTTTATCTGCGCTGCAATGCGACCGCCAAGGGCTCACTTTCGCTGCTGTTCACGACTCATTTTGGACACACGCGGGAGATATTGACATCATGAATGAAGTTATCCGCGATTCATTTATTAAGATCCATGAAGAAGATGTTGTTGGCCGACTCGCTGCCGAATTTCAGGCTCGTCATAAGGGCTCCCTTTACCTCGCGCACATTGACGCTGAATCGCCTGTTGCAAAGAAGATCAAAGAACTGCGCAAGAACAGCAAGCTTACGCCAAAGGAGGAGCTACTTCTTGAGCACAAGCGCAATCAGTTGCGTCTATCTGGCAGTCCTTGGGATCTCGAGGCTGCCAAGCAAATAGTTACTCCTGCTGCAGTGTATGAAGAAATGTCAGCTGCGGAGAAGGACGTGGTCATCGAAGATGAGACCAGCAGCATTGGCCTTGGAGAAATCTCTGAAGCCGATATGAAGGCTGAACAAGATGACATCAACGATGCCCTCTCAGCCGAAACTGAGCAAGGTTTCCACGTCGCACAGGACGCTGCCGAGATGTCGGAGCGCCTAATGAACGACATGAAGGTGACTAGCTTTGAGTCACAGATGCTTGGACACAAGCGTAAGACAACCTCGCGTCAACGTCGCCAGCCTATTCATGTGTGGCTACCACTGACCATCCCTGACATTCCCGAAAAGGGCGACTTTGACGTCACGCGTCTGCGCGAAAGCAAATACTTTTTCTCATAAACACAATGAGATGGTGTACGAATAAGGAGGATAGCTGTATGAGAGGTGTTATTGTATTTCGATGTAAAGAAAAGCAATGTGTATCATGTTGCATTTACTTGGCGTTTTCACATATCTAAGGTCAGGAAGAGCGGCGTTTTTTGTTTCTTTTTTTTTTTTTTTTTGCTATTTCGTGCCTATCAAAAATCCAGCATAGCATTCACTTGGAGACATGTATATACATCAAATTCCCACTACAGCCCGCTCATCAGCGGGCACTGTATCAATACATACTTAAAACAATCACGCAAACCCATCTTAGCATGTGGCCACAGTTAATGATGTGATGTATCTTTTGATTATTGGCTAGCCTTAGCAGAACGTTCACCTAACTACAGCTCCCTTCAGAGAGGGGACTGTGCAGACACCGCCGCTCTCAGTGACCAGTTTGCCAACCTCAGTCTTACCAAGCTGCTCGACAGCACTGGCATTGAAAGCGACCTCGAGGTTGTCGTTGGTGGTAAATCCTGGCTGGAAGGTCTCCCAGATCTTCTTCTTGGGGTTCAGGACACCTTCGGGCTCGCCCTTCCATCCCTCAAAGTAAACGCGCTCACCAGCCTTGGAACCCTCAGGAGGAGCAACAAGCTCAACCGGGCCTTTGTGGTCGTCAGCCTCGCCTTCCTTCAGACGGGGAGAAGCAGCCAGAACCATGGCACAGGACTTGATGCCACGCATCTTGACGGGTTTCAAGTTGCAAACAACAACAACTTTGCGACCCTGCATCTCCTCGAGGGGGATTAGACCGTTGAGGCCAGAGCAGACCGTGCGGCAGATTTGGCCCTCGTACTCAGTGTAGTCCTCGTTGCCGGGTTGGTCACCAACGGCAATGGTAGAAACATAGAGGGAGTCAGCATCAGGGTGGTTAATGGCCTTAAGAATGTGACCAACGCGAAGGTCAATCAGCGAAGGGGAGAGGGGAGCTGCGACTGGAGCAGGCTTAGGCTGCTTGGCAGGCTTCTCCTTCTTCTCCTTCTTCTCCTTCTTAGGCTTGTCTCCGGTGACAGCGGCCTTGGCGTCCTCGACAACGTCCTTGACCTTTTCCTTGGTACGGTCAGCGAGAGTAGCAGCCCCTCCTGCGACGCCAGCAGCGCCAGCACCACCGGCGGCGGCGGCAGCAGCAGCTTTCTCCTTCTTCAAGCGCTCCTTCTCAGCCTTGGCATCCACGACAGGCTTGACATATCGAACGTCTTCCTGATCAACCTGGACCTTGGCATCGTCTTTGACAGAGAGCTCGAAAAGAGGAGAGTTCTGGACGAAGTCGATGTGGCGGACAATGTGAGGGTGGCCCTTCTCGCCGGTTCGCTCGTCGGGGGACCACTTTGCAACAACAGGTGCAAGGGTCTCGTAGATGGCAACGTCGGCCTTGCTGGGCTTGCTGCCGAGCAAGGTAGTACGGCTGGAGAGGTGACCATTGAGAGTTTCGAGAATGGTGCTCTTATCGTCAGAGCCAGCCTTGAGGCGCTCAGAAGTGGTAAGCCATTGCTGGATCTCGGCCTCTTCCTTGGTAGTGTAGGATTGGGAGCTGAGGGCGGCCGCCATTGTGGATTGGAATTGGCGAAGTAGGGCGGGGCTCCGAAGGGGCTGGGTGATTGATCTGAGGGTATACAGTTTGAGGACGGCGTCTCTAAGTTTGTTAGAGACGTGTGCTGTGTAGTTGAGGAAGAAGTGAGTCAATAGGAGGGGCAAAAGTCGGAATGGAACTTGGAAAAGTTTTGGTAGGGCTATTGTTTGGCGGGGGCGGGGCTGGCAACTGTCTTTGACCCAAGCTACCCTATACTTGCATGGCGAATCGCCCTACCAGTTGTAAGCACGATTTGCATAAGTAGGTCCAGATAGTTATATATCACATAAATGCTATAGGTTCTGTCGAGTTTTCACTTATAAGAGAGAATAAATCAACAAGATCGACGGTAGCTTCGGGGTACATATATAGGACTTATGTATACACGCCTACACATGAGTACAAAATTTTGGACCAAGCAAATTGCGGCTAGATTATTTGCCGAATGAGTTATATAACGTTGGAGAATATTCTAGTTTCTAGAATCGTGAGCATCCTCAACAAATTCAATGACTGGCTTGGTTGTAGCATGTACGGCGTCCGGATCCTGTACAACTTCGTCCCCAAAGGCTGCAGCGATTTCTTCCAAAGTCTGCTGTTTTGTTTCTCTGTTTACGCTAATTAGCAGATATCAGTACAGTATAGGAGATGAAACATACGGGAAGAAGAAATAGGCAATAACAAGGAAGAAAGTTGTGCATGCGACGAAGACGTAGTAGTAGTTCTCTCTGATGTTGGCGAACGCGCTCGGGCCAGCTTCAGTAACTATTGTATGATTAGCAAGAGACTTGAGCTCGATAAAGCTGATAGTATATCCATACCTGCAACGTTGACGATAAAATGAGATGCGGATGCCAATCCCATGACCTTGCTGCGAAGTGCAATGGGCAGGACCTCAGCGCCATACAACCAGGTCGTACTGTTCAACATGCCGTCTGAAAGAGTAAGTATTTTTTTTTTTTTTTTTAAATTCGAAACGTCACACTTACAGTAAATAACGGCAAATAGGTAAATACCTAGGATTGTAAATCCTTTGCCGACTTTGTTATCAGTGTCTTGAAATTCCCTTTGCATGACTGCAGCATAAATCTCAACCGCAATGACGCCAGATAATCCGGCCAAAATCATCCTAAGACGTTAGATTAGCAGTTATGGGTGTCGAGGGGCAGGTAACATACTTGCGGCGTCCCCATTGATCTGTCAGAAACAATGTGGTGATGACGTTTGAGACAAATGTAATAGTGCCATACACTCCAGCGAGGGCGAGAATCATCTTTGGTTTCATGCCAAGTCCCTTGTACAAAATAGCTGTTCCCGTTAGACATGGTAGAATGGATATGCAATAAAACACTCACTCTGATAATACTGTGAAGGCATTAGGTATTGACACCACTGGTACAGATCAAGATACTTACCTGAATGACATTGACTCCAGTGAGGCTGGTCATCGTTTGAACAGCAATAGATCTAACCTTGTTAACTTTTGGTAGTTGCGTGTAAGGGTAAATCACTTACACCAACGCACGTCGTCGAAATAGCCTGAAAATCTCTTTGTAGGATGTAACCTCGCGCTCCATCTCGAATCTGATTTGCGCTACCATCAAGGAAAACTCGTCATTCACTTCTGCGGCTTGCAGATCTCTTCTGACCTTGATAAACTCTTTTCGAGCTTCTTCCACCTTGTCCTGCCGGATTAGCTGTCTAGGTGAATTGGGCATAAAAGTCGCCAGACCCGCGAACATCAATATTCCCCATGGAATCTGGATGCCCAGGGGAAGTCGCCACTGCTTAGGTCCATATTCTGCATATGAGCACGCAAAACCCACCCAATTCGATAACATGGTACCAAAAGAGATACCACAACCTGAAATACCTCCAATCATGCCTCTTTCATTTGGCGGCGATATCTCACTGAGGTAAATCGGGACTGTCGACACCATGCCCCCCACCGCGAAGCCAGCCATGGCTCGCCCAGCAAGAAACATGCCGATGTTGACCGAAGCAGTTTGAACAACAGTGCCGATTGTAACAATAATGCAAAGAAGTTGCATGAAGCGGATGCGCCCAAGGCGGTCGCCTATTACAGTTTGGGTGAGTGCTCCTAGCGCCTCGCCCGCAATGTAGACTGCGACGACCTGTTTTCACATAAGCTTTAATGAACTCATCTTGCCTCGTATTCGACTTACGGCTCCAGTGATACCCTTGGAGGGCTTATCCATGTAGTCGACCCAGCTTTGATGAGCGATAGCTAACAAGTTAGCAAGTTGAACTGTCGCATGAACACGAAACCCATACTTGTTGTCGCGATACCGGTATCGAACCCCTGGGCATGTTAGCACATATGACAAAAGGGGAACATGTTCAACTGTACAAAAAGGAAAGTGCCGATGGCAGCGAAGGTCGCGATGCCGAGAGTGTACAGGCTAACCATATTGAACTATTGTACACAGTAGTTGTCTGTTTGTGAAGATAAATGCGATGTAGACTGATGCAGACGGTGAACAGTCTGTGTGTCAATGCAAGGCTATTAAAAGCTTGTTGACCGAGCATCCATCCGGTCTACATTTACCCGAAGGCTGAAAAACAGTCGTTGAAAGCGACGCCGCAACCAAGCTCGCTGTAAACATTGCGGGGTGAATCCCGCTGTGCAGCCGATCTGGGGTATTAGTGCGCCTTCTTGATGTGGGGGAAGCGAACGTGTGTTCGCGGACAGACTCCGAAATGAGGCGTTGACCCCCACGACCAAATTAGTGCTTCGCCTAAATTGATACATTCAAATCATTCATGCGCTATGGTGCTTGGTTGTGGTCACATGAATAGGATATTTTCTTCTTCTTCTTCGTTATCTTGCTAGTTACTTCCTTCAGTACTGTCAAGAATACCCATAGATGATAACACGCTCCCCAAAGTCTTTAGCTGAACAGGCTTTGTAAGAAGCAGATCCATTCCACTGCCTGTTGCCTCCCTTTGCGCATCCTCCGACGCTAGACCTGAGAGTGCAATGATTGGAACCTTCTCCAAATGCTCACGATGCTCATGAGCTCTCATACACCTAGTAGCTTCAAACCCATCCATGATTGGCATGGAAATATCCATTAAAACACATGTATAAGCGCTCTGTTCCAGACAGAATAATTTAACCGCCTCTTCTCCATTTGTAGCAGTGTCGTATTCTATTCCGAGTTTTTTCACGTAGGTTGACAAGACTTTGAGATTGATATGGTTGTCATCAACCAGCAGGAATCGCGTTAATGGGTCAGGTCTCTCTGAGTTTGGCGTATTATCAGTGGTTGGCTCCTCTGATCCATTTTCATCTCTTATTACAGAAAATATAGATTCACAATCATCATCGGTAATATTCGAAGCAGTTTGTGATGAAGAACGGCATCGGTTCAGAGGTGGTCGAGTCTGAAGCTGCACATCTGCTGACACAGCTGGTCGTTTCTGCCGTGTTGGCACTGCGTGCGAGCTCCGGGGTGAGTCGACAATGTTCATCCAACGTGTATACGCAAGCAGAAGAGCTCGAGCTAATTTACGAGGACCAACCCTGCAGCGGAGTAAGCACATAAGTATTAAATCAGTTATCAAGAGGTATATACTCACGGCTGTGCGATAAATTCAAAGATTGCAGCGTGGTCAGCAAGTTCGAGAGATTTGGATCGTTCATAAGCCACCAAAGCGTTTGGGCATATGACGACATTGGGTGTTTTCGCAAGGGCCAGAATCTCTTTGTTCGTTTTCGGTAATCGGTCATGAGATAAAATCATCAACTCTGGTGAGGTGCTTTGCGAGGAGACAATCTCCATAGTGAGCCAGCCGCAACAAATGTCACGGACAGCCTTTTGCCACTCTGGAATAGGCCCCTCTCGGCGTGTTGTTGATAGCGAAATACCAACACGTAACCCTTTGAGATCTTCAACCTGCTCGTTAAAGGTTTGATGGCCGTCTGATCCCATCAGAGGCTTTTCTAGAGACTCAGATGCTTGCTCCATTGGCAACATAACTGATACAGTAGTTCCAACCCCAACTTCGCTCTGCACCGATACCTCGCCGCGGAGCTGCGTGACAATACGCTTCACGAGGCTTAACCCGAGACCAGTCCCTGGCGTCAGATTGTCTTCTTGGCTGAATGGTCGGTAGAGTCCATTTCGAAGAAAATCAGGACCGATGCCTTTGCCAGTATCTTGGACGGTGAATTTTACAACCCTCTGTTCCTTTCGGCGGCGGATATGCACAGTTTCCTGCGTGAGAGTCACTTTTATCATACCTTTACTTGTGTATTTCAAAGCGTTACCGACAATGTTCATAACAATCCGACGAATTGCGCCAACTTGGACCAAGAAAGACCAGTTCTGGCCAACGTCAATACACAGCGCGAGAGACACATCTCCAAAATCTTCGCTCAATTCAACAGTCTCGGTAGAGATTGGTTCAAATCCAGCCACTGTGTGTATCGAGATGGATTGTCGGCGAGCTTTGACATTTGGGCTCGCGGGTGCAACTTGGCTTCTTGACGCCTGCGAAACGGACATGAACTGAAACGTATAACCAGCAAAAACACTTTCAACGACCTCTTCTACAAGAGCATCTAGTTGGCAAGTGCACGAGAGCGTCTTCTCACCAAGTTGCTGCTCATCATCCATTACCGTGGGTGCCCCAGCTTGTCTTGTGGCATCCAGCTTGCTGTTTCTTTTTGAGCCCTTGTCAGCAAACCTGTTGATCTTAGAATAATCGAGCAGGTGATCAATAGTATCAAGAAGTGTGCGAGAGCAAATTTCGATGGTGTGAGCGGTGTTCCCTTGAAAGACGCTGAGTTTGGTTTCTGCTAGCAATTCTGCACTTAAGATCACTCCATGAAGTGGAGACCTAAGCTCATGCGAAAGCGACCCAAGGATATCAGATTTGGCTTTATCTGCTTGAAGGTCAATCTCGCGCAGCAGTTCGGCCATAGTGAGGATTCCGAAAGCTCGCAAAAAGGATAATTCATCCTCTTCACTGAAGCTGCGATTCGGAGCATTCGTGTATATGAAGCCGCCAGCGTACCACCGGTCCTTCCGTGGATCCCATACAGGAGTGAAGGCGACGCACCGAGCTCCAGGGAAAGCTTTTGAAAGCAGGCTACCTTCACGTTCCCGTGCCCATGGATTCATCGATCGTTTTCCATGAGTTGGAAATGGACGTGGACTATCAGCACTGCTTGATTTTGACAGACTCTCACGCTTTTGTGCTGATGACAGATGACTGTCTTCTTCTGAGGAATCTGATGACTGAAGCACACCATTGGCACCAAAGTGGAATATTTTTCCCTTTGGATATCTTCGCAAAAGCTTCGCCAGGAACTTTTCAGGTAGGGCTCTGGCGAATGGTTTGTTGATGTCACCATTTATGCTAGACTTGACTGATGTTGAGAAACCAAGAACGCTGGCATAGCGACATGCATCGTCCTGACTATCATCACTGCTACTGGTCGCATTCTGTTCCGTGGCGCTGTCGGTTGGCAAAGCTGGCGGCGCGGACAAATACGCCCCGGTCATAGCATCCGCGAACAAGCAACCTTCGACAACCACTGATTCTCTAATAAGATTGGCGGCTCTTGAGAAAACAACTTCAGGGCTGGCATCGTCTGTACGATCGCTGTTTTCGCTCTCATTGCTGCTATTTTGCCGCGTGCTCGAAGCGGTGGTGGACGGATCGAGGTCGGTGTTCGATAATTGACTTGAATCCAGGGCTGCTATCGGTGCTGATACTATGGTGTGAACTGATTCGCTGCTAGCATTATCTGACTGCAGCAATAGCTCTTGTTGAATGGTATTCAAGTGGCCCTCAAATGCGGATTCGTCGGTAAAAGCCTCCTTATACTGGCCGGACTGCCAACCGGACAGCGTCGACTCGCCCTCAATGAAAGAACCCAGTCCGCGGTTCATGCGGCTGCTCCGTCGGTAAAGAACTTCCAATCTTTTTGTTTCCAGATATTCCATGACAGAGTGCGACATGTCACGTAGCTTACTCGTATGGTCCTCTGTCCATTCCTGAGCAGGCGTCGCGCTAACCACGCAGTAAACACCGATATTGATACCACGTCGTGACCGGATTGGCACTGCTGCATATGAGCGGCAGAGTGAACTTAGTGGACAAGAGCGTTTTGACATCAACGGATCGTCAGATGTTAAATCATTGACAAGAGTTATGGGAAGCTTGGGAGCTGTTTGATGGCTCTCAAGTCCATCTGCGACAAAGGCGTCTTCACTCAGCAGGGCAGCCTCGCATACGCCCTGACCACGCGGGATGGTGCTACCACACAACCACAGAGACTCAGTATGGTCAGCCTCATTGGTGGGTGCTTGCAACGGCGAAGAAGATGTTGCTTCAGCAATGACATATTGGTTGTCAGCATCAAACAGCGAAATAAGCGCCCTGTCAGCTCCTGTTTTGAAGACGCCCAGCTGGGCAAGGGCATTAAGCATAGAATCATTGCAGGCGGATAGCCTGGAGCTGGACGGTGCTTGACCGCTGTGGTCAACAATACCGGCGGCGCGAAGCGAGGAGTAGTATCTATTTGGCAAACGACTGAGGTTAGCCAGATGCAAGCAAAGCAGCATTAGTCTGTTTTCGTGTAATTTTCAAACGTACCTGAGGGTTTCACGTTCTCGTACCCATTCGCTGACTTTTTTTGCGGGCGTTACCCCAGACTTTCCAGATGACGCGGACATGGCACAATATTGACGCCCAAGAAGGCGACTGTTTTGAGGAAGATTCGCACCAGCACTGCGAGGTGAAGCCTCTCTTTCGCAGCCGATCCGCAGCCTGCGGAATGGTCCGTCGCAAGATATTGTCAAGGTACGAGACCTCGCCGCTGATTCACCGGCTATGGTACAGTTGGGATAGATTGTGCATTCTTCATAGGTGTTGTCAGTGATGATATAGGAGGGCAAAAAAGAAGCAGAAAAAAGTCTATGACGGCTACGAGGGAGGGGTGTGGTGCATGACTGGCGGGGGGCTGACATACCTCCTGCACGCGCGACAAGCAATGTTCTGATACAGAAAGATTTCTTCGCTAATTTGCTGGCACTACTGCAACGTGCGTTGAGATGGTTGGCGCAACGGTCGGGTTTTGACTGAAGCTAATATTGTGGAAACGCCGAAACAAAGGACCAAAAACCAATTGCCGTGGAAAAAGACTTGATGCTGTCCGGTTTTTGATGCCTGCAAATCGGACAGCTCAGCTTGTCGCATTAGTGCAGGAAGGTGGTCTGATTGAGGGGCGGAGGAGATGCTCCAGGGGCGGTTTACGGTCTGGCCCCTAAGCGACCGCTGAAAGCGGCAGTGTTGGGCCGTGGTGGCTGAACAAATGGGGCGTCTCGTTCTCCGACCGTTCGATTGATGGCGCTGTGGCAAATGAGTTTATAGCACAATTGGGTTTTAGCTGTGGCAATTGTACTTTAATCTTACCACGGCTATGTTCAAATATGTGCAATAAGCAAAGAATTTCAATATTGTGCAATTTCTCAGAATTAATGCATTACACGGCTTTCTCGTCCTGGTTGCCTCTCAATGTCTCCCACTCGCTTTCTGTCATGGAAAAATTCAAGATGTCGTACCATTTTCGGTTGAGGTAGCGGGCTTCTCTCAAGCAGCCTTCCTGCACAAACCCCATACTTTTATATAACCCAATTGCTGCCTCGTTGTACGACATCACCGAAAGTGCGATTGTATGAAGCCCGGCTTGACTGAACCCCCAGTCCAACAGCCAGTTGGTCGCCTCTCTCCCATATCCTCTGCCTTGATATTCTCGTGAAATGTTGACACCCAAGGATGATCGGCGTGAAATAATGGTGCTGATAGAGGTATCCGAGCTGAGTGATATATCACCGATAATGGTCCCCATGGTCTCACCGTCCTTGGGAGGAAGCGTAACAACAACATGGAGTAAAGCTTTGTCAAGTTTTGTATTTAGCTCATCCATCCACGCTTGGCTGTGAGGCTGGCAAACAGTTCCGTCGAGGCCAGACAGCGAGACAGGATCATTCCAGCTGTTGTAGATATGAGAGCGAAGTCGCTCGTCTTTTGGGTCCAGGGCGACATAGCGAAGATTTGCAGAGCTGAAAGCAGTTGCCAGGTGCTGCCTGGTCTCTTTGAGAATGTCCAGTGGTTCAGACGCCATTGTATTAATTATCAACAAGATGCTATATGAAATGGTTATGGTGAAAACAGCTACCTTGCAGAAAACAATAATATGACGGTAATGCCATATTAATACTTCATGGGAATCAGGCTGTGCGTCTCGAGCTGAATACTTGGTTACGTTGCACCTCCCAAGACCCACCAATTACTGAAAATAGTTGCAAGACGCGATGAGTGATGAAGCTTCCCTGGGACCTTCAGTCGTGCTGAAGTGATTCTGTGCAATATAACTTTGAGCTGTACAACCACGTATATTAAAATAAATATCTATCGCGAATTATCTGTGTTGGCAGGCTCAGGTGTTACAAAATCTTGACGATCCCTCCAGGACTGCCTCCCGCCGGCTGAACAATCTTATAATTGTCAATTTTCGCACTACCATTAGCCAGCGCATCGTACTGTTCTTGCGTACAAGAGCTGATTACACTCCAAAGATTACATTTCCAATCAGGCACCTTGGTTAACTTGTTCTTGATGTGGAAGCTGCTCGAAGGACCGCGGCTACTGTATGGATGCCGTTCTCCGTGTGCCGTAGATTTACGGCCCGTTGCCAGGTCCTTGTTAGCAATGACACGATCCAACAAGCCGCATACAGTGTCTGGTTGGTAAGATTGAGCTACACACAAGTTAGAAACTTCAAATAATTAATCCAATATGCAGGATCTACTCACCGTCATGTCCAGCGTCGAAAACACGCACAAACGACAGGTTGCCGTGTTGGCGAACAACACCACCGCGGTGGTCCTTGCCCATCTGTACGTACTCGTAGCCAGCTTTCTGAAACTCTTTCGAGCCCTTCCAATTGAATGCCAAGCTAAGCTTCTCGGCACCATTCCACGGGCAACGATAGTCTCTGTCACCGTACATCATCGATACCTTGACTCCATTCGCGAGCAAATACTCCACACTCTTAGATGCATCTGTTCGAGCAGGATCTCCAGTTATGTATAGAAAAATATTATTGGCCAGCAGCGACGACGTGTAGTTGACAGGAGCGCCGAGCGCTTCCTGTACCCATGCCTGGTTGAAGAATCCATTGGAATAAGCTGGAGGATACGGGTCAGGCTTCAGGTGCGCCATATCAAAGTCACTGCGATCACTGTAAAAATCATATGCGCCAAGAACAGTTTCCGCGCAAGTCAAAGTGGCGTTGACGCAGGCGTCGGTGACAGACGAATCAATGTTGAGATTTTTCGGGTCGTGTGAGTCTCCCAGCTTGCGACAATCGACAATTTTGTCTCGGCATCCGTTGGGCTTATGGAAACTGTCCAAGGCCTCTTCATACGCATGGTGAGGGATGACTTGTAGGTCGTATGTGTTGTTGTAAGCTTGCTGGGGATACCACTCTGCCTGCTGAAGGAGATCCACACACCCGTTTGTCCATCCAACAGTATCAACTGCAATCTCAGTGGCTCTCAGCCTTCCACTTTTTATCTTTTGATTCTGCTGTGTAAAGTATTCAGCTGTGACAGGGACATAGTAGCCACCGTAAGAATTGCCCCAGAGATTGACGCGCTTGTTGGAAGTCTTGTACTCGGGAAACTCGGAAAACCAAGCCTGACCAAAATGCCACAAAGCTTTAGCTGCTGACAATGTGCTATTGACAGTCTTTTGTGGATTTTGCTCAGAGAATGTGCCATACTTGAAAGTAGAGTTTTGTGGCGGTACTGTGCCCCCATACGCTTCAAAGGCCGTAATGCCAGTCTCAGTCAGTGGCTGACCGAGAAACAGCATATCCAAGGTCGAATTGACCAATTTGGTGTACGAGAATCCAGTGCTCACGGGCTGGTCAATGTACAACATGTTCATGTTGTTGTTCATCGACACGGTGTTATACATGGTGCTATTTGAGTCGGGAAGGATCGTACACGGCCCACCCGGGGTGACAGCAGCTTCGACCGATGGTGCGCCTGGGCCGCCGGCAAGATGAATTGTGGTTGGCGCGGTACGAGGATTATTGCGAGATTCAAAATACCAGAAAAACATGGAGGCATTGAATGGATCTGTGGTTTCTAGGTCCGCCAAGTACGAAGATGGCATGTGAACATATCCAGCCCATGACCTTGCTTTGGTTTCGCAAATATATGTCTCCTTATAAGAGATTTTTACTCCGGGATGGTGTTGTAAAGCCTTAGTGGTGACGCCAGTGAGGCTTGGTGGAAATTGAGCAGCCGCCAGCGTTGCGCTGTAAGCCAGGAGTGCAGCTTGAATGATCATGTTGAAGCAACTGAGAGTAGATCAGGGGCGAAAAAAAAAAAAACACACACACAAAAAAAAAAGTGAAGTGAATGAGAAAGTCTGTGGTCATATGGATATTATTGTTACTGAAATCTCAAGGAACTTTCTTCATTATTTATATTCTCGTTCAAGCTCGCAAGCTTGTCATGACGGCGCTGTAATGGTCCCTTGCTGTCAATGGTCCGAGTGTCAAAACGGGGGGCTGCGCCATCGTCAAACTCGCCTGCTAGTCAAAGACCCGCGCAAACTGGCGAGCTGTCCAATCAGAGCTTGACTCTTACGCGGCTTGCCGGGGTAAGCGTCAGCAGGGCTGACGGGCATTGTAGTGTTGAGGCTATTCTTATGGAGAGCTTTTCCTCCTACTCTCTCCCTGTGTTTGCTTTCTTCATGAGGGAAATGGGAGATTGGAACCTCAGGGGTCTACGAACACCCCGAAATGAAGACGGACACACAGCGGAGAGGCTTTGCTGGTGGATGCCTTACGTGTCGCATGCGCAAAGTTAAGTGCGATGAGCACAAGCCTTCTTGTCAGCGTTGCGTTTCCACTGGGAGAACCTGTGACGGCTACACTGCGCTACCTTTTACGCGTTCTGATTTGCAAGCGGCTGTCAAGAGAGCTCGATATAGTCGCGGGCCCCCAAGCACTGCGCTCGTGTCAACTCTGCTTTCTGATACGACGTTTGGGGATACTCTTGAAAGAAGATACTTTCAATTCTTCAGATGCTCTACACTGGCCAGCACTACGTTGACGGTACGTCAACTGACAGGTGATTGTCACTTTTGTGGTTGCGTTTGCTAATAATAACAGGTTGACTCTAATTTCTGGGACCGAACAGTGCTACAGGCATTTCATGCTGAGCCTGCAATCAGACACGCTGTTCTCTCTATTGGCGCAATTCACAATTACATGATCGATATTGCCGACGATAATATTTCGAGGCAGCACTTACTATATGCTGAAAAAAACTATGTCCTTGGTCTGGGTGAAACAAGGAAACTCATTGCTGGGGCCTCACAATCTCGAATGAACCGCATCCTGATAGTGTGTGTACTGTTCATCCTGTGGGAGGGCATGCGTGGGAACTATGCAGCAAGTAAAAGCCACATGGAAAGTGGCAGAGCACTTCTCAAGCGGTTCTGGTTCCAAACAAAAGGCCAAACCAACACGCAGAATCATCTGAGTGACATCTTGCAAGTGTTTGCACGGGTCGATATATCAGCCATTACGTTCTCGGATGCATCCGCGCCATACAGCTACTCTATGCACGATTTATTTGCCATTGGGGCAAATTTTCGCCTCGATCCATTCACAGATTTACAACAAGCTAGCTCTGTACTGATGGAGATTGCGCGGTGGATGCTGATGTTGGGCTACGAAATACTTGTTGATTTTGAGAGCAGTGCCAGCTCTAACACTGCACCAGATCTTGCAGCAGCCATGGCTAATTGCAAAAGTCACATTGAAGAATGGGGAGCGCATTGGCAAGCATGGGCTGCCAAGAACGTAGCCGCAAGCGCATCGATTCCTGCTTTGAACGTCAAACTCTGGCACACGACAGCCAAGCTCATGATTGGCGCCGGGTTTGCTGGCGCTGAATGTAGATATGACAAGCACGAACAGGAGTTTTCGCACGTGGTGGACTTGGCAGAGTCGCTTTCATCTGCAATAGCGACTGAACCAGAAATCAACACCTCTTTCAGCCTTGATCTTGGATATATCGTTCCGACGTTTTATTCGGCTACACGTTGTCGGGACCCTCTCATTAGGCGACGCGCCGTGCAGGTGCTGCAGCGGCAGCCCAGACACGAAGGTGCATGGCAGAGCATTCCTGCCGCCGTTATTTGCGAACGATGGATCAAAGTGGAGGAAGAGGGGCTGGCCCTCCCGTTTCCCGCTTCTAAAGTTACGGAAGAGCGGCGCATATCAACAATGGACGTTGAGGTGCTGCAACAGCAAATGCTCGCAAGACTCCGCTTTCATGTCTCCAGAGTGGGTGACGGGGACGCCAGCCTGAGGGAAGAGGTTGTAAATTGGGGGTAAAGTGGTACCGGTAATGAGCCACTCTACTCTAATCCAGTCTGTTTATGTTAGACAGGCCTATGTGCGGGCGTAAGAGTTGCCATCATCCTGGGTCAAGGCCGCCACAGTGCAAGTGACACAGCACCAAGAGGAAGGCTCGTTTACAGCCGCAGCAGAAGCTCGCCATGGAACGCGAATTTTTGCTTTTTACATGAAATTATGCCATGTGGCAGTTCGAAAAGCAAACAGCATTTCTGAACCATCAACTTGGTTGCTGGAATTAACTGTGGGCAAGTTCCGGAGATTGTGTTGCGAGGAGTGTTGTGCTAGGACCTCGTCGGCGGAAGCTGGTTCCTGTGGCTTGGGTGGCTTCCTCCAGGATGTTATTGTACAGAATATAGTCTAGTGCTTTTCCAGGGTGTACATCGTATCCACTAGCACACCGAATTACAGGGACAGGGCCGCTCAAACGAGATACAGCGGTTGAGACGGCGGACAGTGTGTGCCCTGACGTTTGCGGGACAAGTGTAGTAATAGGTGTAATAATGATTTAAAAGCAAGATTGAAATAAGGAGGCAACCAAAAGATTAGTGGTGCATATTTCAAAGGTTATTAAACCGAGATTTGCCATTGCGAAAGAAAGAAAAAAGAAAACACGGTGCAATTAGGGATAGTATATATGATTTAAGTCGCTTGAAGCCGTGATTGGTGAAAGGGATGCAAGCGATGCGGTTTGGATGTAACCATGGCTGAACACTCACTATATTTCTCTGGAGCTTGGGTGGATCAGCGCATGAGATGGTGGGAGCAGAAACTCTCTGGGTACGTACTGTACTGTAGGTACGCCTGCGGGTGAGCTGCCCCTGAAGCGGAGCTTGTTTACAGTGGATAAACCAGGCCGGGTGCTGCACGGTAACTGCCTTCACAACGCCTCTTTCCACTAGCCCGAGCCTACGGGCCAGTTCCGCGTTCCTGAAGCTAAAAAAAAAAAAAAAAAAAAAATTCACCCGCAAATGGCGATCAACACACCACGCCATTTTAACTTACAAAGCGAGCGGATGCCCTACTGCAAGGACAGAGAAAAGACTTGGTCCTCTTCTCAGAAACTACAATACTAGACGTTGAAATTAGTCCATAAAATTTGACAGGTTCTTTTTTTGCACGCCCAGCTAATTTCTACTGTCCACTGATTTGGATCAATGGAGGGAGATGGAGGCTCTGGAGTTCCCACCCAGATAGAGCCAATAAGACATTTTCTCGGTGATTCTTTCATGACCTTCATTTGGCACACATCTTGTTGTGACCGAAACAAAGACTGCGCACGAGAAGTGATGAGAAAACAACAACTACCGACAGTCAAGCAAAGCAAATTTTTGAAAAACCTAAACACCAACACTTCGCACATCTCTGCCGAGAATACAGCATCAACACAACACGGCCAAGTCAAAGCCCAAGCGTTCTGTCACCTTTCTCAGCCAGTAACAGTCATTATCATTGTCGATCAACATGCCTAGAACTGAAGAAAAACTTTTCACTGTCGAAGCAAGCCATTGCTTGTTGCTTTCTTTCACAACGTGGCAGGGCGAACGGACAGTAAAGCAGAAATCCAAAAGCAAAACCATAATTCTCCCCGCGCTGGAATGGGAGGGGGAATAAAAAGGAAAACGGCCGCCCTCCCAAGCGACTCCAGCCACTACAACAGCCACTGTGAGCGCTCCAAGCGAATCACAGCCTGTGCCAGCAGCCTACCCATTGCTTTTGCCTGGAGCGGAGCACGCGCACACCCAGCTACGCCATGTTTCAAGGATCACAAAACGCCATCTTCCCACTCTTGAACTGGTCATACGAAGTTGTCAAAAAGAAAATAATTTCTGCACATACTTGCGTTTCTGCAGAGGCAACAAGAAAATGACCCTCCTCATGCCAATGTGATTGCTCGCCGTCTAACGTATCGCGATTACTGCAAATACTGCCCAATATCCAGAGACTTCGTTGGCCTTCTCGTCGGCGTTTGTGTGTAGTGCTGCAAGCTAAACTGGATCGGACCAGGATGTCATGTCGACTTGTCACTTGTCACTCTCATGCTTGTTTTTGTTTCGCAGGACGAATCACACGAATCAGAGACACTGGTTTCCTCATTGGTAAACGTCTCAAAGCCACAGTAGCACTTTACGCAGGGAAAAAGAAACAAGCCGCAAATTGCCATCCACCCCCATCCCATCATGGGAATTTCGGCTGAATCGACGAGTTTCCAATGCGAGATGCCCGATGAGCAATCTCTAGCGCCGTCTCCAGCTTGCGAGCCCATGGCGCCATCTGAAATGTTCCAGCAACTGGCTGAGCGACAAAAAGCAAAACTCTAACCGTGCTCGGAGGAAAACACCTGGTGCTCAGACTCGGCCAAGGAAAAAGAAACGCTCAGCTCTAACGGTAGTCCACGAAATTGGGAGAGCCGACACTCGCAAATCATCTGAGATGAGGGAAAGTCTCTAAACTATGCCCCTTGTCACTTTTGCTTTGTTTAGATATGGTTAGACAACATGTCTGAATCGGCAGAGCCCATGTTGTCTCCCCTCCTCACCCAGGGTTTCGCGTAAACCCGCGTCAACCTTGTTCTCTCGGGATGAGATATATATTTGGTCCATCATTCCCCTCTCCATTTCGAGACACGCTCACACAACCGCATTCCTGCCCCCCTCGCCACCATAGCTTATCGCGCTTTCTAGGGATTAACTTAAGCGGCCTCTTTTCTTTGCTGCCTTTCCACTTTACACCTCCACAAGTCGCAAGCATGGCTGTTGGAGACTTTGGAAATACTGTCGACACCAAACCCACCGTGCGCCTCGATGGCCTCGGTGTGTTTTGGTTGGTGTTTGGCGCAATCTGGACTTTCATTCTTTTCTGTGGTATTGGCTTCTTATATTCTCGCCGCAAGATGCAGATTCTCCGCGTCAGAGGATTGCCTTTGTCTATCGGTTCCGTCCTGTTGTTGCACGTCTACTGGCTCTGTGTAACCACTGGCTATGTTTATGGACCAGTCATGCCTGAAGTAGCAGAGTACTGGATCATGGGCCTCTGGCTTCCCTTCGGTATCGCTCTATTCCACGCCAACAACAGCCGATTTTTGTACGTCGCCAATGCCCAAAAGAAGTATGCGCGTCCTACCGTGGAGCCATACAGAATCTACACTCGTCGAGCTGGTCGTCTTTCGCTGCGCAAGTCCATCAAGGTCTGGTGGGAGCAGCTCGACTACACCAACAAGACTTTGCTTACTGTAGCACTTGGCATGGCCTTCCAAGTAAGTTGCATCCTCCGCTTCATATAATTAATTATATACTTATCATAAGTGCAGCTCTTCCTCACTGCCTTCATGTTCCTTGTCTCTCGCAAGTTTCATGATTCCTTTGGTATCGCTGGCACCGAAGTCACTGGCAACTTTATGGAGCGAAAGGTCGCACAAGGCCGAGGCTGGGAATGGTGGCCCTCTGTATTCTGGCAATTCTTCTGGGCCTGGATCGTCGCTCCCTTCATTCTGTTCCGCGCTCGAAAGGTCAACGACACTCAGGGATGGAGACTCCAAACCATCGGATGCTGCCTTTCAAGGTATGAAGCTTATGATATTCACTTCCAGGCGCCCTCGCTAATGTGTAAACAGTCTTCACGCTACCCCAATGTGGCTGATTGCCCTCTACGTTGACGGAATGGCACCAGTAAACAACGTCTTCATCCCCCCTCAATGGTAAGTTGCCGAATTTCGCAGCTATGCAACTATCGCTAACAACCCCCCAGGATCGCCGTTTCTATCATGATGCTAGAGATCTTCACCATCTTTGTTCCCTGCTGGGAAGTACGCAAGCAGCGCAACCTTTCACAGGAAACTCTCGAGTCTATTGCACGATGGGAGTCCCGACAGCGCCTCGGAGGAAAGAACGACGCCAAGTCCCTCAACTCGGATGTCACCGGAACCACTTGGGCTTCTCGCATGAGCCGTGCTGCCTCGGTTCAGACCAGCTCTGGTGGTAGTATCCTAACCATGGATGCTCTTGAGCATACTCTCGAGAAGAACCCAGAACCTCTCCAGGAGTTCTCTGCTTTGAAGGATTTCTCTGGCGAAAACGTGGCATTCCTTATGCGTGTTCGCGATTGGCGCCTTGCTCACTTCCCCAACTCCAACAGAAAAGACTCCTCTAGCTCAAGCAGTGACGAGAAGAGCTCCGCTACTCCCACAGTCATTAGCCGCGAATGCTTCGAGGGTGCTCTTCACATTTACCTCGACTTCATCAGCGCCTCTAGTGCCGAATTCCAGATCAACCTTTCTTCTCAAGATTTCCGCAAGCTCCAAGGCGTTTTCGAGGAAGCTGCCAAGGTCGTCTGCGACAGCACTATTGCCTCTGACCCCGCCACTCCTTTCAACGATGTTCCTCACCTGGCCGGCCAGGTTCTCAACTACACTGGCGATATCCCCGCCAACTTCGAGGCCAGCATCTTCGATGATTCCGAGCTAAGCATCAAGTACTTAATCTTGACCAACACTTGGCCCAAGTTTATCAAGCAGCGCCGATCATTTGATGCCTCAAGCGGTAGTGGCGAGACTGTGTAATATGTTGTACTACAAGACTTCTTTTTTTTTAATGAGTATTTGAAAATGATGGGATTGGAGAGAACGCACATTGTTACAAAAACACCTTTTAGCTGTTCTATACCCGGTTACTGCATGGTGGCCTCTTTTTCTTATTGGTAATGGATAATTTAAAATTTTGATATAAACTTGCACCGCAAGCTCTAGCTTTTGTAATCCCTCGTCATATCCTTTATTATAATATACATAAAAACTTTTGATAAAATGCATCAGCCCAATTGAACATCTACTTTCTCGCCTGGTAAACAGCATAAATGTCCTCTGCAGCAGTGACAACCATTGGTTTCTGGCCGACTCCGTAGAGAAAGTGTTGGGGAGTGAGCAGCCAGTGGTTGAGGTGGCCGGCCAGGATGTCATGACCAAGCTTTCCGATCTTCTTGGTCGCCTGCTGAGGCAGAGCAACTGCAATATCAGCGATGGCAACTTTCTGTGCTGCGTTCAGACCAGCCGTGCTAAAGTCGCTCCAGATAGCCTTCAGTCTGGCAATAAAGGCCATGGGCTCGCGAGGGAAATCCTCCAGAGGATTGGTGCATAGGGGGTCAGGAGTGTCTTGTTGGCAGTACGAGAGTAGCTTAGTGTTGGTTGGCAGGGTTGGGAAAGCGATGGAGTCGTCCCAAACGCGGATTGGGTCGCCAAAGGTGGTGAGTGCGATGACCTTGTTGCGGATGACGGGGTCACTGAGAGGTCCTGTGGGAGCAAAGGACTTGTGAGCGCAGAGAGCGCCTTGGCTCCAGCCAGAGATGACAATCTTAGAGTTGGGGCATTTCGTCGAGTAGTCGGTCACCGCAGTGGCGAGGCTAGTCGCACAAGAGTTGGAGCCGCCGTCGTCAATGTAGCCGCTGAGATCAGCTGGGTAGTCATCCGCAGAGACACCCTGGAAGGCTACAGAGTTTGACGGGAACTTTGCAGCGAGAGCATCCCGGAATGGAGCGCCAACCCAAGGGCCGATGTTTCTGTATTGTGTTAGCATTTGGTATTCTTAGGGCACAAGAGGGTGGAAGCCATACCCTGAGTCGAACGTTCCGCGTGCAAAAATGACTGCAAGATCTGCACAGGGGTCATCAAACCCGTTCGCCGTATCTGAAACTCCTCGGCGTGCCACGGGCGAGGCAGCTGCTCCAGCGATGAGTGTAAGTGATAACTTCATGGTGATGGGTCCTTTTGGATGTGTAAAAACAGATGAGTGCTAGAGAACTTGTAGATACCAAGAGCATTTAGGGAATCCTTTCAATATTTAAAGATTTGCTGGGCTGCATTTTCTGTCCGTCTCATCAGACCGTGGGCGGCATGACCGGCTTACTGTCACAGAGATTATAGACTAGGATCAAACGTCGCAGTGAGGCCGATTGGTGCTAGCGCGCGACCATGAGCTACGATGATTGGCGAAAGAACGATTCACATGCAACGATCGGAAAAGTTGGGGCCGAGTGAGATTGATTGGTCGGTATACGCAGCAGCGTCTGTAGCTAGTGCATAACTTGTACAGTTCACGAATTAGAAGAATCTATCACAGGCAGAGGAGCCAAGCGGAATTGGTTCCATCGAGATTGTCAGGGCAGGGTCCAGTTTCGGCTCATATGTGTGGCTTCAGCTGGGGATGAAAATGGAAAGAAATTATCCACTCGCGGCGCCGGTGACTCAATCGGCAGTGGAATTACTGGGAATTATGGTTAGATGATTTCAAAGAGACACTTGCCGTTTTAGTGTAAGTCTAATTGGTCAACGAAGAACTATTTAATACAGTTCAGTTCCGCCGTTGGAGAGCATCAATCAATTCTGCAATAAAACGATCCGCAGTTCGCCGCACAACACAGTATCATCAATGGACTCAATACCGACTGCTTTCCAATCTTCCCGTCTGCGCTACGTCAGGGCAGACGAGGAAGACGAGAGCTTCATGGAAATGATTTCTCAAATCGCATTGGATCCTGCCATCCAAGCTCTAGCCTCATCGGGCATGCTGCGGTCAAACCGTAAGCAAGACTACGTTGAATATGCAAAAGCAGTGGCCAATGCCATGCTCGGCGTCTCCATCCGACTGTTGCCTGCCGAAGCGAAAAAATTAAACCTTCCAGACGACACAATTATCGGTGTTATAAATCTTGGTTGGGGAGGATGGGACGCAAACACGGCGCACCACCGCAACGCGAGTATTGGCTTATCGCTACTTGACAAGTACCAAAATAAAGGATACGGCCGAGAAGCGATTAATTGGATGGTTGATTGGGCATTTTTACATGCTGGGCTGCATACGTTGAGTATGGGCGTGGCGTCATTTAACCCGCGAGGAATTCACCTATACGAGAGTATTGGGTTTAGCTTGGAAGGCAGACGGCGAGAGACGATTTGGTTCAACGGCGGATGGCATGATGAACTGGAATTTGGTATTACAGAAGCAGATTGGAAAAGGCTGAGAAATAGGACATAGCCTAATTGTATTAATTCGTTGCCGCGATCTGATGCAAATAAGCTGACACTGTGTGATACGGGATTTACTAAGTCTCCGAATCGCCCGGACCGGTCGCAAAATAACGCCCGAGTCCGGACTTAACACGCAGCAGCCTTGTCATTCACCATTCTGCAGAATCATCAATCAACTCATTCATTTGGCTATTTGGTGAGCAAGGGATACGCCATGGATGACGGGAAGAGACGAGCTTGCACAACCTGTGCGCGACTCAAGATGAAATGCAGATACCCAGAGAGGGGAGATGCGTGCTCCAGGTAGCGTCTCTGTTGCACCATGAATGCAAACTGATGTGATACTAACAAAGGACACCAGATGCTTGCGCATGAAAATTTCTTGCAATACGCCTGAATATACGCCTCGGCGGCCTCGAGGCAAATCCACGTATGTCGCATTTTTGTTAGTTGAATCAATTGATGCAAGAACTAATTGGGTAGACGTGTCGCGCAGCTTGAGCAGAAAATAGATGGGCTCGTTTCCATGCTATCAGCGAGGCCCTCAGCTTTCCCCAGCCCGGAGAGCCCATTCACTCCAGTAACTGCAAATACAGATCAAGGGCAAACGCCGCCGCTTGCAGGCCAAGCAGTTGATGGATTCCTCGAGCTGATTCCGGGATTCCGGCTCACCGTCTCACAAGCCTCTCATTATCTTGAGCTATATCGCAGTCATTATATGATCAACTTTCCCTTTGTCATCATAGAAACTTCAAATGCCTTGGCATTATACACAAATTCGCCGTGTCTCTTCTGGGCAGTCATGTGTGCCGTCTCACCGGAGACGGAACACATCATCGACGACATTACAGCGTGGTTTAGGAAGACCTTGGCTGAGAAGATTATTTCGAATCAAGAGAGGAGTATTGATTTGCTACAGGCTATATTGGTTTACCTTGAATGGCACGTCACTCGTGCCCGTTTTATCGTGTTTGCAGCATCACTAACTAATCAACAGGTGTGTCTTCCAATTTTTTATTGGCAATGATGGAGGTATCTTCTTGCACTTGGCGCATACAATGGTGGACGAAATGAGGTTGGACAAATCTGTTGACTCTGCCTGGCTGCCGGCTAGTTCACTACTCAGTGCTGCATGGTCGTCGATGAAGAAGGATGTACCAGGATGGCCAAAGACTCCACATACGGCTGCAGACCGGCGCGCCTTTCTTGGTTTCTTTCATTGTTGTTCGCTGTGGGTTGCACCAGGTACCCTTTTTTCGGTCTTGGATGGACACTCCTTATTAACTTATGACAGCGTTCAATCGTTCTTTCGACGCGGGCCGCACCTAAAATGGGGAGAATATGTTAGCGAATGCTGCGATTACTTGGCCAACTTAAACCATCACGAATATGATAACTACATTGTGGGCATGGTCAGATTTCAATTGGTTTCTGAGCGAGCAGCTCGCGATTTTGCCGAAAACCCTTCCGGTGGTCCAGCCATGGATATGGCCCTACTGTCTGCACAGCGTGAGCTCGAGAATATTCTTACGGCTACACCACCCGCAGTGCGATCAAACAGTAGGTCAGTAACTTTATCTGTTGGTATATCGTGCTAACGTTATTTGTATCAGAGTTATTTCTCTTACACTATCACGCCCTTATACTACGACTGTATGACCCTTTGCTCACCACTCCTGGCGCAAACCGTGCCGCTACCGTCAGTCTCTGCCGAATGTTCCCAGCTGCAAACGACTTCTTCGCTACTCACACATCACTTACTCCGTCCCAACTAGTGGTCAGGCCGTTCACCCAATCGGCCCTATTGGCATTTTATATTGTCTCCGTGTCTAACCTAGTGCTTCACGAAGCGCCAGGCTGGGATTCTGGCGTTGCGAGGCAGCATGTTGACTTCGCCCGTCATACGGCAGAACTGGCGGTTCAATTTGACGCAGCTGAGGAATTCGCCAGAGAAAATCGCAGGAAGAGGCATATGAAGGGCTGTAACAGTTTATACCGTGAGTATGGGCACAAGTTTCGCTGGATGAACCAATGGTATTTGGGGCGGCTTGCCGACAAAGCTCCAGAGAAGACCATGGTGCAGGATATTCAGTGGGACGATAAGTTCTGGGAAGATTTGATGTTTTTTCAGCCCATCTATCCCATATCGGATGTCTGAGGGGCTTTGGCAATGCTCGACTTACACATTCAGCGGCGCGATTACCAACGCCCCACCTTTTCTCCTTTCCTCTCTGTACGATTTCAGAAGCACTGTGATTAGAGATCATTGCATCAACACACATACGTGAATAACAATTGAGCTGTCGTGTCGCAAACATGGCGCAACGAGACTGGGCATATCTAGTAGTAATATCTACCATGTTATTTGGCATGCTTGGTGAGCGGTCCCTCCATTATCAGTCGTCGCATATCAATGCTAACAGCTTAGCCCTCGATCTGACATGCTTCTATCCAGCCGGCCTTTACAAACACGCCGGCGCACCGTTGCACTTCCTGGTGACCTTGAAGAAGCACTACATTGCTGCCACTGGAGATCCGTTCTTTGCCGCTACCCACCACGAGCCATGGTTCAATGCATTCATCTACATCGAACTATTCGTGCAGTTCCCGCTCGCCGCGTACCTCGTTTACAACCTTGCGTCCGCGAAGAGGGCAGCGAGGGGCCAGGTTGAACTGGCTGGCCTGGTCTTCGGTGCTGTGACATGCATGGGCAGCGTGGCTTGCTGTTTCGACTTGTGGGCTTTGGAGGAGTTTGAGACCAAGGCAAGGCTACTATGGGGAACTTACTTTCCTTTTGCAGTGATTCGTGAGTTAGCTCCCTGCTATTCGGTGATTTGCAGTTTCTAACCCGTGATGTAGCTGGTGCATTGGCAGTGGATATGTATATCCGCCTGCTCAAGCGAATTGAAGTCGCGGACAAGGTCAAGGCACAGTGAAAAAAAGAAATAGAAATATCCAGGGATATCTAACATTTTTGGGTCATATATTACAAGTTCGTAAGGTTGAATCAAATACAGCGTCTAGTCTCTTTTCGAATATCCCCAACCATTCCCCATGCCATTTCCACCGTAGCCCAAGGGAGTTGCTCCCCCCAACGGACGCCCTTTAAGTCGTCGAGGCAGAATTACTCCCATGATGTACATGCCTGACAAGACAATGCCGGCGATGAAAGACACTGCACTGTAGAAGAATGTGCTGGCGTAGATGTGTCCTCCCAGTCCAGACCATTCGACCTTTCCTTCCGTCTTCGGCAGTGCTGGTGTAGGGAACCAGCGTATGGAAAACGATAGAGGTAAGGGCTCACCAATGATGAGCCTCTTGGATGCGCTGCCTTCCATGTGGCTCAGCGGAGACGTGCTGTAGGAGATGGCCGAGTCAAGCACGCCGGAATCGTGGTGATGAGTATGATGTTTAGGTACAGAGTGCAGCAGCACATTCATATGCGTGCTGATATGCATATGCGACTTCTGCAATGTGCCTGCCATGGCAAATACAAGTGGAATGTATTCCTGCTCAGGAAGCTTTTCTCCAACGATAGTCGCATGGGGTCGCGGGCGGGCGGGGAGGCGGCATGAGAGCGGCGCATCGTTATGAATGTAGAACTCGAGCAAGTGGTAGAAGGGGTCGTCGATAACGGGGATTGTGCAGTTGACCTCGCCTTCGACTCCGTAGTGAAATTGGAGGGGGTTCGATGTTTCGTTGCATTCCGGAAACGGGACCCATTGGAAAACGTCTTCGCTCTTTTCGATGTGTTCACCAGTTTCGCTATAGACTGAATTTTAGTTCCAAGACGAAAACCACAAGGCAACGCGCAAATGCGACAACATACGTGCTTCGCTTCATGCATTCAATGTGGATAGGAGCTCCGTAGTGGTATGAAGGGAGACCATCCTCGTGATGAGCTGCAGATGCAGCCACTCCAGCAGCAGCGACGAGAGCCGATAGCGCATATATGGTTATGCGCATCATTATATCGGGTGCATGCCACGAGGGGCGGTAATTGGATAAGTGGCGATGTGAACACGACATGGTTGTGGATTGAGGGTATCTCCAACTATGATCACGTAATCAGGGGTCCACTGGCGCAGCATCTGTCGTGTCTGATCTGTGACAAACTTGTCTGAAAGGGTTTGAGCAGTGAAATGAATAGGTATAATTCATTGATATATTGAACAAAAAAAAACAGAAATTGAGTTTAGACAAAAGCAAATCGTACAACTTGTTTTAATAGATCGAATTGCACATTGACATGATGAGGATGACTGACAGCAGAAGCCGTGATGCTCGTCATATTCGATTTTAGCATATCTTTACAGAATGGCATGTGACTTTCACTCAGATAGTTTTCACGTTTGAGTGAAGCACTGTCCACAGATCAGATCAAATGTCACAATGTTTTGCCCGTTGATAAGTGTTTATGAAATTCTTATTAATTTATTTTGCGTGCCTTCGTCATTGCTGTAGAGTCGCCATCGCAAGGTTTGCAGGGTAGCGTCCTGTCAAGAGTATGCATCGACCAAAAATAGCAGCATTGCCCCCACCAAAGCCCACCAGAGCCCACAGCTCGCCCCTAAAAGTCGCCCTGCTGGGTTGGTTCATCAGCAGTTCATCAGCCCCTACGTCAACTGACTGTGGCTTGGCTGGGGCTGGCATGAGCTCGGTATCTTTTTTGCTCGCGCATGTATAATCCGTATTGAGTTTCCGCCCTGGACAACTTAGACTGCTTGGCTTTCAACTACAGTTTTGTTTTTTTCCTCTTCTCAATCCTTTCTTTCCCTTTCCATTTCACTTGCACTTATTCTCAGTTTTTGTTCTTGTTCAAGCGGGCATTTTTTCTTTCAATGGATCAGACAGTCCATTCTCTAATTAAATGGTTTTAGCCACCACGTTTCATCACCACCCGGGCTAGGCTCTGACGTCAGTAACCATGCTTCCAAATGAGCGACAGCGGCGCATCGTTCAATTATCGCAGCAATGGGGGTTAACACTGCCTCCAGTGACAGCACCACTCACCCGCCCGGATCAGGTCCCGACTTTTCAGTCACCAGCAGATGATCAAACAGCTGAAGACCTGCTGCAAAGAAGGGCTGTCGAACTCGCCCAGCTCCGGCCCAAGAGTGGCCTCTCACGCGCCTTTTCCTCTAACAACCTCAAAAAAGGTAAACACTGGGATCCTAAAGAGGTTGTTGAAGTACTAGCATCTTGGATTGGAAATGGAGGATCTCCAGGCGTTGTCGAAGCCTTACTGGGCAAGCTAGCTGCCTCTGGGGTCGAACTCAATGGCATGCAGAAGCAAAAGGGTGGCTTGTTGAATCGACGGCGCAGCACAGAAGCCTTCGTCGATCGCTCGAGGTTGCTGAGGCTGGCGGTAGAGGGCAACCATATTGATGTGTTGCGAGTTTTATTACCGCATGCAGATGGGCTGTCACTCGATGGCTCATTGCCTTTGGCGATGCGTACAGGAAACATGCCAATTGTAGAACTACTACTGAGATATGGCGCAAACGCTGGTCAAACACCAGAGGGCCAAGATGCTTTCAGACAAGCATGTGCCGTCCAAGGGCGAGCTCAAATGATTGCAATGGTTATGCAATCAGAAGGAAGCCCATCATCAGTTTTGGTTTCACAAGCCATGAACGATGCCACTCGAGCAGGCTGCATAGACAATGTCTTGGCGCTGAGTCGAACAAATGCTGACGGAAACTACAATCAAGCTGAGTCCCTACAGTCGGCAGTGGCAATGGGGCGCCGCGACATTGCTCTAGCTATTGTGATGGGAAATCGGCCCCCAACCGGTCCTGGTTTGAATCAAGCATTTCGACTTGTCATCGATAACTCATCCCTTAGTCCCGGTACTAAGCTTGACATATCTGAACTATTACTTTGTGCTGGCGCTGGTGGAGATATTCCTGCAGCAGGGCTCGAGCGGGCAGTAGAGTCTCAGTTTTATGATATGGCTTACCTACTCGCGTCGTATGGAGTCTCCATTGAACACAATAATGCTGCAGTTGTCAAGAAAGCTATTTCTGCAGGGCAACTCGATCTTGTGACAGCTCTACTCAATGACAGAGCTGTGCTGAACCCTGCACTGGCTTCGTCCTGTGTGTCCTTGATATCTAAGCAATTGCAATTTGAAGAGCGCTATACACTACTCACACTACTCTTGAAGAAAGGCGCAAACGGTGTTGCTCTGGATCAGTGTTTAGTTGATGCCGCCGAGTCTGGCGATCTTAGCTCTGTGGAATTACTCTTACACCCTCACTTCCCACAGGCTTCACCCAATGGCCATACTCCGAACCGGCACTCAGTGGCATCGCCAAATTACAAATCTGGGGAAGCCCTAAGAACGGCTGTCTTGAAAGGTGACACGCTGCTGACAGACAAAATCCTCTCTGCCAGGCCGTCTTCTGAAACACTGACTGCGGTGTTTCCACTCACCAGAAATCTTGCGCCAAATGATCGCACACAAATGATCAGTTTGTTCCTTCAAGGGCCATTGTCCGGGGCTTGCCTGCATGCCGCCTTGCAAGATGAACTAGGGGCCCCTCCCTCGCAGCGAGATGAGGGCCTTATCAAGGCACTACTCGACCGTGACGCAGACATCAACTTTAGGCATGGCGAGGGCCTGGTACCGCTGATAAAGCAGATGGACTTGAAATTACTAAGTACCATAATCCCGCGCATATCGCCCCAAACAGCAGCCGTTCGTATTCCAGATGCGATGGCAGCCACAGACCACCGAACTAGGTACGAAATTGTTAACATGCTACTTCGTGCTGGTGCTGCTATAGGCATGCAGCAAATTGCAGACGCGTTGTTGATGACAGTGTCAGAAAAGCCAGTGGACATGTCACTGCTTCGGCTACTTCTTGAACAAGGAAATGGCGACATAAATAGCCTCGAGGGCGCAATATGTCGCAAAGCAGTCGAGAATTCAGACCCAAAGGTATTGGAACTGCTCTTCACCTTCGGCAAGCCATCAGAGACAAATGTGATGCAAGTACTTAACGATATTGCAGCACAATTCTCGACGGAAAGCAAAACTTGGAAACTCAAGATTGTTCTGGACAAGTCCACACGCAGTGACGACTTGAACAGAGTTCTTCTTGGTGAAGTACAGACCCTGATCAAAGACAAGGACCGAAAGCCAAGTCTCTCAACCATCAAGCTATTGCTAGACTCAGGGGCGGATCCCAATGCTTATAAAGCAGCTGCTTTATGTCATGCCGTAATCGCCGCACATGGTATAATCTTGGATCTGTTGTTTAATTGCCGAAACCAACCAACCGCTGCATCTCTTGGGGTGGCTTTGCCTCATGCTCTGAGAATCTCCGAGCAGGAAATACGTTTGAGCACTTCCAATAGGCTAGTAAAGGCAGGTGCGCCACCATCGGAGGCAAACAGAGCGCTACTTTATGCAATTAGCACATTCCCTCATGATTTACAGCTGGCACAAGTCTTGGCTACAAAAGCAGATATGTCCGATGGAGAAGCACTGTCGTCCTCAATCAACAAAGAATCCCCGGATCTCGTTGACTTGATCTTGAAGAGCCATGCACATGCCGCCGAGCAGCGCAATTCTGCACTCGGGCAAGCCATGGAGATTAAAAACCGTACAGCAAGAAAGTCAATCTGTCAATATTTGCTCACTGCAGGAGTTTCGGCTCAAATCGCATCAGCTGCACTCCTGGTGGCTGCTCGTGATGGCGACTTATCACTTGGCGAAACATTAATGGCTCACGGTGCCAGCATTTCCAGCAACAACGGTCAAGCTATTATAGAAGCCAGTCGTGGCGGCTCTGTTGAAGTCCTCAACGTTTTGCTCAAATCAGACACAGAATCATCGCCCAAAACACTCGAGCAGGCGTTCCAGGGAGCTACGGAGACACGCGATCTAAGTAAGCGTGCTGTCATATTTGAACTTTTGTTGAATAGAGGAGTTAAAGGAGAGCTTGTAGATGCCCAGTTGCAATCCGCAGCTCGGTATGGCACTGATGGTGAAAGCATCTTGAAGGTGTTATTAGCTGCTGGCGCAGACCCAAACTACAATCACGGTGAAGCACTTATTGCAGCTACTCGTAGTGCATTTATGGGAAGTGTCTCGTTACTTTTGGGGGTCTGGAATGACAGAGGTAGTCAGGTAAGTGACCAGTTTGCAAGATAGCAGGAGATTTCGAAAGCTAACTCTGAGCAGAAGAAGGCTTCGCAACCCACACTAGTGAGGTCCCTCAAAGCTTGTTGGGGCCTGAGCAGAGATGCACGATTTGAAATTGTGCAGAACTTGTTCAAAGCTGGTCTTTTAGTCTCAGAGGATGTTCATATCGCACTGAATGATGCTGTGAAGGAGGAGGATCCCGAAGAGCGCCTTGTGAAGCTGCTTCTGCAGCAAGGGGCATCGCCAACGGCCAACGACTGCAAGACTCTGATTGATGCATCGCAAAATATGGCTTCTTCTTCACTTAGTCTCCTTCTTCAGAGAGAAATTGCTGTGAAAGACATTAATCGAGCATTTAACGGAGCTTTCACAGTGGACACATTCCAAAGCTGGTTCACCGACAATGGATTAGCCACGGCGAAGATGCTTCTTGACAAAGGCGCAGAGGGTGATGCAATTACCACAGCACTTGTTTGTGTGATGGAAAACGCCAAAGGAACTTTGGCAGATGAATTTGTTGAGTTATTGGTGTACCACGGCCCAGATGTCAATTTCAACAATGGCCAACCTCTGCAAGTCGCCGCATCCAAGGCGAATGGATTGTGGACTCGTAAGCTTTTGGACTGCCATCCTACGTCGGAGACATTATCGCTTGCGTTTCAATGCATATTCGATACAGCGCTTCCCCAGGACGAGGTACTGGACTTGTTCAAGTCTTTTGCTGAATATCGCGAAGGGGGTGTCGGCATTGATGTGATGGCCACATTGCAGGGTGCCGATCCAGTTCTTGCACGGGCGATCAAACAATATCCAAGGTCCCCTTTGATAGTGGAAACTTTACTAGAAGCGGGATACTACCACGACCAAACCGTGCAATACGTCTTACATGAGGGTGCAGATGCCGAGGAAGTTACATTGCTAACATGGGCTATTGCGCAACCTCAAAAACGCGTCAGCTCCGCTGTCATCGAGCTATTAGTAGAACGAGGAGGTAAGCAAGACAGCAACTTTATAATGTGCTTTTAACTAACGAGGCTAGCCAATGTAAATGCTGCATCACCTGCTTCGGGCACAACGCCTGTGATGCTTGCAATCCAGCAACGCCGTCCAGATTTGGTTAAACTATTACTTATCGATGGCGCTGAAGTTGATGTAATGGACGGATTGGGACGAACGCCCCTGTCAATGGCGACAGATATGGGAGGTGACACGTCTATTCAGATGATGTCGAGCATACTTGCAGCTGAGCCCTGCAGAGATGATGGGTCCTTGCATAATGCAGCTAGAAAACTTAATCTTGCTGCAATCAAGGTCCTTATTCAAGCTGGCCATGACCCTGATTTCCCTAGTCCTCTACATGAGGGACGAAGCGCACTAGGAGAGATGTGCCTCCATGGCTCAGATACAGGAGAGCTAACTCCAGAGCGAGAGCGACAGATGCAAAAAGCAATGGCGTTCTTGATAGATTCCGGATCTGACACATCAGTCAAGGTCAACGATAAATCTATTCTTTACCTGTGCTTCGAAGCTTCCGATTCAGTGGCAACCACACGAGCCTTGCTCAAGAGTGGAGTATGGAAACACATCAACAAGCCTTTCAACCACTATTCAGACGAAAAGTACACTTATTCACCGACCATGTACATTACAAAAGTACTGAGGCAAACGGATACGACACTCCAGCTTCTTTCGGTCCTGAGAGCAAGTCGAGCTACGGACGTCTTCTACGCCAACTCTGGCCCTCAGCCGGATAGCGCCGTCGGCATACCAGAAGACATGGCCGTCATTGAAAGGGCCAGAAAGGCTCGCGAGGAGCGTCTAGCGGAAGAATCCCAAGAACACGCCATCGCCCTGAATCGAAAGCGTGAAATCGCCAATGTGGAGCACCAAATTCTTGTCCAGCGGGCAGAGATGGAAGATGCTCGCCGTCGACGCCAGCACACCGAGGATCTTGCGGCTATTCGCTCCCGCGCTCAACTCGAAGAATCTGTTTCCGCTTCTGCACTGCAACGGCGACTAGCAGATCAAGCTGCTGTAACCGAGGCGGCTTTGAATCGCACGAGAGCAATTGCTGCAACCGAGTCGCAAGGTGAAAACAACCGCCAGAAGCAAGCTTTGGAATGGGAAGCAAGGATGAACAAGGAGCGCATCGATAATGCCCGCGCGATAGGGGCAGTGAAAATTAGTGAACGAGAGGAAGTGGAACGCATCGACCGCGCTGCTGAAACAAGAATAGCTAAGAGAATCGAGATGCAAAAGAAGCTCGTCGAAAGCCAGGAAAAATTGGCCAAGACGCTGGCTAATGGATCCGGTGGAAGCCAAGACGCAAGGAGACAGATTGGCTATGTCACTGAGATTAACTGAAAAAGGATGTAGTAATGTAATGCTAAAATCCAGAGTTTTAAACTTCCATGTTCATCTATATCTATTTCTGTGACTTCCAAACTTTGATAGAGTCTGCACCAGTTTCCACAGCAAGATATGTCTCGGAGTCCTTAACATCACCAGCAGCTGCCTTCTCATACGCCAAGTCGCTTCGGTCTATCAAGACATCCAGATCTTCTTCGCTGAGGATATTGTCACCACCTGAAGTCTTGTAAACCTCTCCATCCTTGAGTAGAAGTGATCGCAATGTTTCTTGATCGACATCTTCTTCAGTGGTCTTGTCCATCTTCTGGCCCATGGTTTTGAAGCCTCCCTTCTTGATGACGAGCTTCTCCAGACGGCGTTTTGCATCCGCAGACAAGAGTAAAGACTCTTCCACAGTACCACGAGTAGCCAGTCTGTACACAACGACAGGTCTGTTTTGGCCGATGCGGTGGCAGCGATCTTGTGCTTGTAAATCCTGTTGAGGATTGAAATCCGAGTCAAACAGTATCACAGTATCGGCTGACGCGAGATTGATACCTTGCCCGCCCGCACGAGTGGATAGCAAGAAGATATTGAAGGAAGAGTCGTTGTTAAAGTCGCGTATCTGTTCGCGACGAGATTCCTGCGATACAGAGCCGTCGATACGACAAATGTTCCAACCACGAAGGTCACGACAGTAGTCTTCCAGAATGTCGAGCTGCATCTTAAATTGTGAAAAGAGTAAGACTTTATGGCCGCAGGCAAACAGGCGTTTGAGGAGGCGGTCGAGTAAGAGCATTTTGCCAGATGAAGTGACGATGCTTTCGTCTATGGGAAGATCAGGCGATACGGACCATGGATTGTAAAAGTTGTGAGGGGAGTTGCAGACGAGACGGAGTTGTGCCATCGGATTACCTAGTTTCTTTGCGGAGATCTGTTTCTTTGCCAATTCAAGAGTCGCTGTGCGCTCCACCTCCTCTGGAGAGAGCTCGTTGACAGGTTCTTGCTCTGGTTCGTCACCCATCTCTTCAGCAAGCTTAGCCTCGAACTCGTCGTCGGACAGTTTGTCGTCTTCATCAGAGTCAGCTTCCTTGTATGTGCGGTTCTTGCGCCGGCGGCCACGCGTTGATGCAGGTGTTGATTGACGACTGGATCTAGCACTCTTGGCTTCACGCTCGGCCGAGTTGGGTGAGCTCTTTCGCTTGGTGCCGTTTTGTGTGGCTTTAGGGGTCTCAATTTCTGAAGGAGCCTCTTTCTTAGGCATTGCCTTGCCTCGTTTACCCATCATCATACTGAAGGCGTTGGTGGCCGGCGAAGCTTTGCGCGGGCTTTGTCTCACCGGAAGGTCAATCTTGTTGCTCCTAGTCGGAGTTCCTGTCCCAGCGCCTTTCTTGGCTGGAGCTCTAGAGGAGGAACGGCTTGCTGCCTTGGACGAAGTGGCGCTCTTGATGGATTGAACAGCCTTGTCCTCGAGATAAGCGCGCGTATCAACATCCTTGTTGGTGATGACGTTGTACAAATCCGTTTGTTCCTTGGTCATGGGTGCGAACAAAACGTATTCACGCTTCTTGGGGAGATAAGCTGCCACATCTTGCTTGATACGGCGGAGAAGAAGTGGTTGCAGAATAAGATGCATTTTCTTGACGAGGTCTTGCTTCATCTTGTCGGCAATAAACTCCTCGGCGAGTTGCTCGTCTTGCAGGTCGGAGAAATCAAACCACGATTCGAAACTTTCCCAATCTGTGAAGATGTCTGGAAGAAGGAAATGAAGAAGCGACCACAGCTCTTTGAGGTTGTTTTGTAGAGGTGTTCCAGTAATGAGAAGACGCGTTGCTGATGTGAATTGTCTTAATTGCTGGAACAGCTTTGCGTCGGCATTCTTCATGCGATGACCCTCGTCCTACTATTGTGAGCAAGATGAGAGTGTCCAGGATAGAGATTACTTACGATAATAATGAATTCCCAGTTAATGCGCGACAAGTTGTGTTGGTCTCGCAGTACCATTTCGTACGAAGTGCACACGACTGGGAACTTCTCCGTCGGTCTACCACCTTTCAGATGCTTCATCATGGTCTTCTTAAAAATCTCATCGCGTTGCGTAGCGTTTCCGTGGTACATGACGACCGGAATCGAAGGCGTCCAATGATTAAACTCATCCATCCAGTTGGATAAAGTACTCAGTGGAGCCACGATCAGATGGGGACCAAGATAGTTCTCCTGTTCTCGGAGCAATGCAAGCAATGATATTGTCTGTACAGTTTTGCCTGTAAAATGAAGTTAGTATTTTTGATGCCGTATCCAAGCAGAAAACCATACCGAGTCCCATTTCATCAGCAAGAATACCACTCATGCCCTGAGAGCAAATCTCGTACATCCACGTCAAGCCCTCTAGCTGATAGTCGCGCATCGTGCCACCCACCAGGCACTTGGGCTGTTTGGCCATTTCCAAGTTATGCTCGCCGAGTGTTTTGCCATCCAAACTGGATCCAACTCGGCCAAGCACTTGCGTCTTCTTGGTGAGGATATCACTGAACGCGGCGCTCTTCATCAACAGCTCATCCAGCTCGCGGGCCTTGGCTTCGCGCTCAGCCTTGGTTTCAGCCCTCTTCTTTCTCTTTTTCTTCGCCAAAGCCTGTCTTCTTTCTTCTGCGACGTTGGCTGAGCGCGCTCTTTCTTCCTCCTGAGCCAATTGGTCTTCGTTCATTAACTCGACTTTCACGCTTGGTGACTTGGCTGGGGGTGGTGAGCTGGGCGGGCTCGACTGATTCTGTGTTTTTGACATGACTGACTCAACATCTGATGATGATCCCGCATCCATGGTAATTGTTTTCAAAAAAAAAAAAAAGTATGCAAAATTGGTTTCAAAGGGCTAATGAGTTGCGTGTCAGGGTGCTCTGCGCTTTTGACGCCACCGTGAACGACTTTCAGAGCAACAGCAGATTGCAAAATGAGAAACGTCCAGGATGCAAAATTTCGGCAAGGCCCAGTATAATGCTTGAAACAAAAACCAATTGACGTGAATTGAGTCAAATTGTATATTTGCTCGAGTGGTAGATTCACTCTCGATGGGCCTGTGTTAATGACGACATGGCGAGTTCGCGTGAATCGCGACGCGCGAACTGCGTTTTCTTTTTTGGCGCGCGCCATCACGTGCCACGAAATACCAATTAACGGCTGGGGGTCATTGACACAGTTACGACGATGTGTTTCGCCCGGCCATGCTATCTGTCTTTTGGATTAAGCTTGTTTATTGTAGTTTATCGTAACTCTACTCAACTAGCTCTACAACAATGTTCATCATCATACCCAGCTTGTCAACACCGGCTTCCCAAGCGTCCAACCTCCGACCAGAATCCTCATCGCACCGTCCTTTACGCAGTGCCAGCAATTCTCCAAAAGTCGACAACGGGTAATTGGTTTGCGCCCTTGAAAGCTTGAGCTCCTTCCATTCTTCTTCAGATCTCGCATCCCACAACTCTTTTGATGAGATAAGAGGGAGGTCTCTATAGTCATTGAGGTTGGAGCAAGTTGCGCGCTCAGTTCTGATTGCAAACACTCGAATGATTGTGAACCAAAGACAGGCGGTTCTATTCCCTCCAAGTCAGATGCCAGATCTATAAATTTCTGAGTCCTTTGGAGCCAGGCCTTACCGTCTTCGTGACTCCTCAAATATCCACTGCTCCCATGTCGCCGAGGGCTCAGCCTCCTCGGTGAAGGCAACCGCGGTAGTGTTTAACACCATTTGCTGTTGTAACTTGAGAATCTGTGCACCGCAGTTAAGCAGAAGGATTTACGCGACTTAAATTCAGGGGTGAAACATACAGCAGCTGTTTGCATCAGCCTTGATCCTCGTGCAGGTGTCTCATCATCCTGGTCTACAATTGCCATAATGAGGTAAATTGTGACGGCCTGGATGGCTTGCTGGAGCTCTTCCGCGCTGAAATCATTTTTCTAAAGATGTAAGCTACGCTCATATGAGAGGGAAGCATAACGGCTGTTTGGGCTTTTCGTAGCATACCTTGTCTATCAAATGTTGTAGTTCGGCGTCGATGGAGCGCCAGAGGAACCGACGAGACAGAGTTGTTCTCGAAACAAACAGTTCGGCTATGGACGTGCAGCTTTGGAGAATTTCAGGAACAACTGAGACATTCCAGTGAGGGTAGATGAACGGTGGGAATGTTTGTCTTCTCAGCATCATTCGCGGAAAAGCACTCACCATATGGCCGATGAGATTGGCGGCGTGCTGCGATGCTGAGCCGACTTGGCTGATTGGCGTCAAAGCTTTCGAGGCTTTGGATCTAACAATAACGTCGTCTATTGAACCTTTGGGAGTAAAAGGTGCTGGCGTCCAAGTATCTGTATCCAGGCCCGGCGTGTCCCAATCCAAAGCACCTTGTATGAAGCTGCCGAAAGTGTCAACCGCATCGGTACTATCTGCCAGTATAGCGGTGTGCCAATTTTGGGCTCCAGTATCAAGCGAGAAGTCTATTTGTTGGTTGACGTGATCTGCATTCGCAATCTGCGCATCTTGTTCCTGTGGTGTAGGCAGCGCTCGATGCTTCGGCAAAGCAGATGGTGTCGTCTCATCGTAGCTGCACGAGATCCCTCTCTTCCCACAGCGGCCGCATTGGGGTTTCTGAAAGTCACATCTCGTCTTTGACTTGTGGCAATTTAAACATGAGGCAGGACGTCCTTTACGCGTTCTTTGCGCTCTGCGACAATATGACACATGTCGTCTGAACGAATGGTCTGAGGCAGATGTCAGCGAAGCTCAAAATGACAAGGACCATTTTACTACCCTTTGTGTATGCTTTGTCGCAGATAGGGCACAGCTGTACAAACGGTAAATTACTCATTTCTTCGATGCGCATTGTGTTGTTGCTACCAAGCAGCCTGCGAGTTGACGGACTGACTATTGCCATTACGTGCTTACAAATGGCCGGCGTTTACTCTTATGTCCTTGAGCTCCATGAGCCTTCAGGGCCAACATTCCATCGTTCATCTAGTATCGTGAAGCAAATGCAATAACTGAGATTAATAAAATAAACAGAAAGAAAGAAAATTGCAGCTATTTTATATGTGTGTCATACATATATAACATGTTTTCCGAGGCTTTCCTAGCTGATAGTACACAATGTTATGCATCAAGGCTTACAGAGCCATAGGGCAGGCAAGTTATTGACGAGCAGCCTCAAAGTGTGAGCTTCTTTAACAACTATTATCGGTTGCACGAGGAACGGTTGCACGAGGAAAATATAAGAGAACTTCGAGTTTCGGAGCAGTTTGACTGAAAGCTGTTTCTAAATATCACTGCTGCAACTCTCAACAACGCAGGGCTACTCAGGTCTCCCGTCCCTTTGCTTGTCGTTCTGCGTAGAAATAGTACCGCTCGGCAGTCATCCCTCGCCATTTCTTACCCCAAATCAAAAATAACACGAATGGTGAATTTACCAGAACTCCTAGGCATCCCAGCAAAATAAACATGTTATATACTCCCATCCCATCCATCCATGGCGGAATCGCGAAAATCAGGGCCGTTGCGATGGTATTGCGTACAAACGACACGCCCATAAGACAGTCTCCAACAATCTAACGAGAGAGGGAGTACATGAATCAGTGCTGAGAAACAGAGACTCAGACGTCTTTGGTTGAAACGTACCTCTTGATAAGCGTCTTGAAGGTATGTGACAGCAATGCTGGCACACGCGGAGCCAGAAAACATCACTAACGCAGCACCAACGCAATTGATGATCCATGGCATGCCCTATGTCTAGGTTAGTGATTGACGCGCGATAAAACAGTGCGATGCATCAGAACGGAATATTAGCTTACCTTGCTGATTGTCAGTCCATACAGCCAGAGCCCAGCAGGCAGTGCCAATGCGGGAATGATGAAGATGTAATATCGCATTTCAGGTTCGTAGATGCCGCCTTTCTTCTTGGCAAGCCTCATGATGACCCAATCCGACATCCAACCTCCGACAAAACAACCTAGCATACCTCCTATTAAGGGCGCAACGATAACATTGCCAACGCCCACGGGGCCAAAGTTGTACGGTGCTTCTGGATACAAAACAGCCTGAGTGACAAGCACAATTTGTAAACAAGAGAAGCCAAATCCGTACAAAATAGCTGCAAAGGTGACCGCTGGAATCATGGCGATCATAACGAACGGCTGCCAAAAATGTCTGGTGAATTTGTAACTTTCCGCCCTTGGTGCCTGGGTCCTGAAAGGGGACATACGCGTCCAATAAGATAGCGTCGGAATCGTACAGTCGATGTACTCTTGGTGCTGCTCAACGGTCGGGTGCTCGGCAAGAACAGTATCAATAACAGCGTCAGACTTTTCTGCCGAAATGCACTGTTCCACTTTGTTTGGAGTCTCATCTGGCATGTTGTTATACTTTGTTTCTTCCAGGAAAAAGAACATGACAACGGTAATGGCGCCGGAGAAAATGGCAATGTACCAGTAGCTCCATCTCCAGCCCTGCGATTCAGCAATGTAGCCTGCCAAAATGGGCGCGACGAAATTCTATATACCCGTTAGTAAACGGATTTCCAGTGTAAGGCCAGATCCTCAACGTACGCCAAGCATGGTATTGGCAAAGTATATGCCATTCAGTGTTCCTCTTTGGTGTACAAAGAACATGTCCGCAATTGAGATCTGGAACAGCGTCTGGTTGACAACACCTACTGCGGTCATCACGACCTGGGTAGCAAACAATTCGCCAGACGTAGTCATAACAGCCGACCACGATGCCATGCCTACGATAATGGCTGCTGTGAGATTGTACACAGGTCTTCTTCCGAAGCGAAGTGAAAAAGGCACAAACAAGATACAGCCAACTGACAAAGCTGCAGCACCGGATGCATAGCTATTGTTGAGATTTACGGTTGAGAATGCTTTGGGGTCTTCTTTCGTCATCAACGACCACAGAGGTGTCGCGACGGTCAGACTATGGCTGTTAGTGCATGCTGTGCAATTGACTATTCTCTCCTCAAATCAGACATTCTTACCAAGAATCAATAAGAACCGTATAGAGGGATAGAATAATGGTCTGCTGCACCTTTCTTCTTACTTTCCAATTCTATCTTCCAATTAGCTGGGTATCACCATCGACTTACTGGTCATGGTATACTTACTAACGGGTCATTTGGGTCTCTGGTAGGCTTTGGCGACAGATATATGGCCGATCCGCTGCTGTCTTCAAGCTGCACCGTCCCAGGGAAAGGGTTCTGAGATTGTGCACCATCTTTTGCTATCGTCACAGCCATGGTGAGGGTCGCTGAGCGAGCTGGGAAAACAACGCAAAGAGTGAGGTTTGAACAGGATCTAGGGGTTGGGAAGAAAATATACTCAAAGACAATAACGCTATCACTTGAGTCTGGCTAAGTATCGATCCACTCAGTTATGCTGATTCTGGACTCCCGCTCTGGCCAAGTACTTCATTTCGCCTAAAGGTACTGTCACCGCTTTGGGGACGACCGAGGGTAGCATTGGGGCAGTGGACTGCATTCTAGCATAGTATTGGTACCACAAGGCACGTCATTTTGTCTTGAGGCTTATTCAAACATCATGATTTGCTCACAGACCAGCCATCGCAACGGATGCAGCCGGCCGTTGTTGTAGGGCGGGCTCTGTCGGAACTCAAAAACGGAATTAACGAACGGGTACAGCAGGCGTGCGGAAAGGCATGTCTTGCAGCCACGCACGTCCAGAATTGGTATGTGTTTGGCGAGCGAAAAGCTTCCGCCACTGATTCAAGGTGCTGCAGCTTCGCCGATGGGTTTCAGCAACGCCTCCGCCACAAGCGAGTGCAAGAACCCCAATATTTACCCCGCGCCGAGTCTACTAGTGGTGTTTGGGGGTACAATTACTGGGGTGAGTTTGCCCAAAGGGTTAGGCTTGCTCCGCCTGGAAAGCTTCTGCAGCAGGGACTCCGACTCCGACGAGCGGTCTTGGATTCAGAGCCGAAGGTGGGAACCAAACGCCAGCTTTGGTCGGAAGCTTGACTCGGCAACTGAACTGCTCCTGTTGCCAATCATTCGTCAAACATAGATGCTTTAAACAGCAACTTAACATTGTAACTCATCGCTTTCTTGTCTTTCTCATCTACACACCATGAGAGTTCCAATTGCCAATCTCGCAGAACATCGGCCAGCTAAGATGATCGCCGAAAAGCCCACCATCGCAGAAGTGCGAAACGCAATTGACCAGTGTATCGCTGAGCTTGGCCCCAAGCTTCGAGCTTTAAATAAAACGGTAAGCATCGCTTTGCTGTGGCAGATGGTCAGTTGTACCTATTCTAATCGCGCTTTCAGATCCATGAAAATCCAGAGCTCGCATACGAAGAGCATGGTGCTCATGATGCAATTTGCGACTTCCTGGAGAATCTGGGGTTTTCGGTTACTCGACACGCATATGGCATCGATACTGCCTTTGAGGCTCTCAGCGGCTCGGGTGGCCGATTGATCAACTTTAACGCCGAGTATGATGCGCTGCCGGGCATCGGGCATGCTTGTGGCCACAATTTGATTGCGACTGCAAGTGTGACGGGTTTCGTCGCTCTGTCGTTTGCGCTGAAGAAATTCGGCATCAATGGCCGCACTCAACTGCTTGGTACTCCGGCTGAAGAGAGCGGTGGAGGAAAGATTGAGCTCATCAACGCTGGTGCTCTCAAAAATGTCGCCGTGTCTCTCATGATGTATGCAAACGTACTTGTGTCACCGTTTGAAGAAACGCTCTAACTTATCCTTAGGCACCCAATGTCGGACGATGAGTATGTTCCCAAGAAATTGATTGGGTCTGCTGGCATGACATCGATTGCGTGTTTCGATATTGAATCCACCTATCGCGGAGTCAACGCCCACGCTGGTGCTACGCCTTGGGAGGGCGTCAACGCACTGGACGCTGTCGTCTCTGCGTACAACAATATCTCCATGCTGCGGTAACAGATTCATCCTGAAGAGAGAATCCATGGTGCCATCATGGAAGCACCCAAAATTACCAATGCCATTCCTGCTTACACGGTCACTAAATACACTATTCGCAGTCCCTCAATTAAGGGTGCGCGTGCACTCGGCGAGCGCGTCCGTCGATGCATAGAAGCAGGAGCCCTAGCGACTGGCTGCACGGTAGAGCTGACAGAGACGCCCCTGTATGCCGACTTGAGAGTCAACTATCCGCTCTGTCGCTCGTTTAAACAACATATGACTGCGCAAGGGTTTCCCGTAGACGGGGGTTCTCCAGAGCTCATGTCTGGTTCCACAGACCAAGGAAATGTGACATACGAAGTCCCCGGCTTACACGCCATCATCGGTGTTCCTGTAACGGATGGCTCTCACAACCATACTGCAGGGTTCACCAATGCTGTAGGAACTGAGGAAGCGCACACAAGGACGATAGCGTCAGGAAAGGCCATGGCATTATCCGGGTGGGATGTGGTTACAAATGACAACCTCTACGACGAGATTGTTAAGGACTTCGAAGAGGATAAGAAACGCAGGTGAGATGCAGTTTTGAGTAATAACTGGCTGTCTATCGATTTAAATACATGTGGCCAACTACCATGCAATGGTACCGTGCTTATTGCTAAACGTAGCAGTCGGCGCGTCCGCTCCGGCGATTGCCAGCTCTATAATACGAGTTGCGCCCGCCTCGGGGCTTTCACCATACTCAACAAACCCTGTGAGATTGGACTTGACCAGTCCGGGACAAACAGCATTAACCTTGCCTCCAACGCTAACAAGCTCTCTGGCAAAGTTTATAGCCAGGAGATTGGCAGCTGCTTTGCTCGAGTCGTAGACTTTGTAATCTACAGGATACCACGCCGTTGTTGTGTCCAAAGAAACCCCCAAGCTCCCCATAGTAGAGCTGACAAAAATTATCCTGGGCGGGCCACATTTAGCTTTCTTGATCAACGGCAAGAGACCCTCTGTTAGAACCCCAGTGCCAATGACATTTGTGGTAAATGTCTGGCTGTACAAGTCCCACTTGGGAAGATTCGGCCTGCGGTCCACCAGGATAGCGGCATTATTAATGAGAACATCGATATATCCGAACTGATTGGTGATGGTCGTAATAGCGCCAGCAACAGATTTCTCAGATGCGAGATCCAGCTCAATCACCGTGGCGTTATGACCAGCATCTCGGATTTGTTGGGCCGCATCTTCTCCAGCTTTCACATTTCGAACTCCTAACAGAACATGGAAGGAGTGCTTAATGGCCAGGGTTTTGGTGACTGCCAGGCCAATGCCTTGATTGGCGCCGGTGATTAATGCAAGAGGCTGGGTACGCATTATAGTAGTGAACGATTGAAGTGTTGGTTGAGGCGAACGTGCTTCAGATTGTAATGAGTCTGGATTGAGACATTATCCCTATATATACAAGTCTCATCGGCCAAATTGGTTGCTATCCTGGCCGAATGTTATTCATCTGACAAATCTCCGTGAGTGGTTGTTGAGACTCGCACGCCTCTGTCGGCCAAATTGGCCGAAGTCTAAATGCCGGCACAATGCCATTAAACCACCAATCCGGCACAGACACATATTCCGAGGATGCGTAAATTACGCAATGTGTGGTGTTGGTGTTATTTGAACTTCAGTGGCGCCGATAATAAGGTTCGCACGGTAAGTCGTGATGCGTTCTTTAAGCTGGCTCTCGCAAGAGACACACCAAGGTGTACGCTTTTGCATTTCCAATAGCCATATCAATAGTATCCATCTCCTCAAATCCGTTCTTAAAATGTATTGATACGCACGATATTGGGGCTTCAGAATAACAAACGAGGCCATGCTTGTCGGCAAAATTGGTCGCCCATTTTAGCATTAGACCTGCCGCACCTCGCCCACGGTATTCTGGGAGAGTGCACATTGTGTCCAAATCTGTTTCGTTAGTCGGTAGCATAAATGGAATGGCACGGGTATTTACATAAAGATGGGCGGTCACATATGTGTCTCTCGGCGACAGCCACAGTTTGCTCTTCGAGCCGGGCAAGCAGCTGAAGGTCAAGCGACTCGGGCTTCTTCCTTGGTGGTATCTCCAACCCTTCAGGCACGCCTATTTGCACAGGTTAGTTTGGAAAACGATACGAAAAAGGTTACGGATGCTAAGCCATCTACCTGTGAGTGGGGGAAGATGGCGTCGATATTCTTCGTCAGTCGCCCATCTTGAAAAGCTGACAATTTTCCTTGTTTCAACGTCAACAACCTTCTTATAATGCCAAGACCCAAATCCGTAAACGCTTGGCCATTGGGCTTTTGTCTCAGCTAGCGCAGCATCAAATGTCAACCCAGGGTGCAGGGCTTGGTTGAGCTCGTCTTCAGCTTGCGACCTGGTTTGCACTATAGCCAGTTCGGAGCCATCGGAAAAGTCGACGTCCTCCAATCGCAACGGCATTTTCTAGCGTTATGGGGGCGACGATTGCGGTGAACGCGGGTAAGCTGCAGTCAATCGGCAATGTTATCAGCGCTTGAGGTTCATCTCAATTAAATTTGTAATTCTGTAATTCCATGCACGGGGTAAATCGTGCGGAGAATGACCAGCCTAAAGAGAAATAGAAAGAATGGAAATATGAACGCGGCTGAAACCTGACAAGCATTTTACATAATATAACGGTACAGTCATAATAAGCGAATCCGCGGGCAATGGTGTCCGCGGCTGCGGCTGAAACATCGCGCTATTGTATTTGTACCTCACTTTGTATAAAGTTTAGAATTGATTCACTGCAATTGTATTTGTTCAAGGTTCCGCATCCATCTGAGGAAGGAATTAATAGTTAGCTGTGTTGCTCTGAAATTGTGCTCTATGTTATCCGTTGCATTACTTGCTAGCAGTGCGGCAGTTAGCACCAATGTCGCAAGTTGATCCATCACACCAGGATGATCATTTTCATACTGCTGGATCCGCGGAAGGTTGTTGTTTGCAAAGTTGCCCATGTAGTGGTTCTTCTCAAGGAAAGCAGCGTCAGCACCAGTGATGACGAGGGCGGCAACGGCTTGGATAAACAGTGCTGGATTGCGTGTTGGATGGTTAACAAGTGGTTTGTAGTAGCTCTAGGCATGTTGGAGATCATGAATGCAGAAATCCGGTTGGTGCAATTACAGCTAGTGACGCTACTGGTCTGGGTAAGATCCGCCGTACGATCTGAGATCGGCCCTGTAAGTGGTGGGCTGCGCTAACATGCCAGACGAATGCCTTACAATCTCATAGTCGCCCAATATCACTCTCCCTCAGCCCGATTGTCGACGCCAGGCTGAGCAATTCAGCCTTGATTGTCGCCAGCTACGCTTACTCTCCATGTTTTGACCAAGTTTAAAGGAAAAGTATTCGCCAAATAACCAAGCACCATATTCCAGCACCCTGCAGCTTGATTACAGCCAGAGGTAGAGTCCGTGTTTGGGAAACATGAAATCACTTTAAGCATTTAAAATAAACGGGTTTTCGGTTTCTCAATATATCTGAAATATAAAGCTATCAAAAGGTAAAGTGGCATTGCCAGAAAGCTAAGCGTTGATGTTGAATCAAGGAAGAAAACCCACGGGCGTCGTTGAGCTTGGTCCGAGAGCATGTTCTGCAACCAATTGATCGGAGCAGTTTGCCATTTCTTCTTCAGTCTAAATCTTAGACCAGCGGAGAACGACAGCTGCCGCAATTACAGGTAGAACGCTCACCAGCTCACCAAGTCCTGCGAATTCGGGTGGGATTCTAGCATGCACAAAAGCGCCTGCAGCAAGTAACACTGCCAACGTGTTGTACACAAAGCTCCATCCAAAATTGAACTTGATTCTGCGTACCGAGACCTTGCTTGCATTTATCATGCTAAGCAGGCCAGAGAGCTCAGGTCTCATCAAAACCACATCTGCTGCCGATTGGGCTACGTCACTTCCTTCATTCATGTGCACACCAATACTAGCTTGAGCAAGTGCTATGGCATCATTGGTTCCATCTCCGCAGAAGACAACCACAGGCTTGTTCTTGTTCTTGTCTGAATCATTTCCAAGGAGACTCTTAATATAGGCTTGCTTGTCAGCAGGGGAACTGCGGGATCGGATATTGCAGGACAAAATGCCGAGTTTCGCTGCAACTGAGCAAACAGGGCCGTCATCGTCCCCAGACACGATGTGCACAGTTATGTCTTTGTTCTGAAGCTCTTGGACGACTCTTTCCGTATCGTGTCGAAGTGCGTCCTCAAGGGCAAAGACAGCTGCTAGGTTACCATCAATTGTGAAACAAAACACTGTGTATCCCTCAACTAGGAGCCGTTGCACTGTTTCGTGGCACGAGACCCCTAACCATCGACTGTTTCCAGCGCGCAGCACTCGTTTGCCGAATTTCCCCTCAATTCCTTTACCGGTTACATTTTGTACTTCGTTCACGTAGCTCAAGCTGATGCCCTTGCCTTTCAAGTGGCGGCTAACAGCAGCAGAGACAGGGTGCTTGTTCTCACCGATCAGGCCGAGTAGGAGTGAGAGATCAGGGGATTCCATTACATTCACCTCTGATACAACAGCAAGCTGGCCCTTAGTCAAAGTACCGGTCTTGTCAAGAACAATGTGGGACGTCTTGTATGCAGTCTCAATTGCGTCGGCCGACTTGAATATGACGCCGCGTTCTGCTGCGATGCCGCTGGCGACAACCACTACCATAGGCACAGCGAGGCCAATAGCGCAAGGGCAAGATACAATAAGCACAGTGATGGCATACGTGATGGACTGTACGAGAGCATCTGACGCTGACTTCTCTTGGACTTTAATACCGACTGCCACCCAGGTTACGAAGGTAATGACGGTCAAGATAATCACGACAGGTACGAAGTAGGAGGCTACTTTGTCCGCCAGCTCTTGCATTTTTGGCTTGGAGAGCTTTGCCTGGTCCACCATTGCCGCAATGGTGGTGATCGTGTTGTCTCCAGGAAGGCGGTTCAGCTGCACTGTAAGCATCCCCGAACCATTTATTGTCCCTGCAATCACTCTGGACTTGGTCCGCTTTTCGACAGGTAGCGACTCTCCGGTGAGCATTGACTCGTCGACTTCAGATGACCCATATACGATAGTGCCGTCAGTCGGAATGCGGGAATCTGGCAACACTTTAAAAACATCGCCAAATTGAAGCAGACGTGTGTCAATCTCGCTAGTAGAAGAACTGTCCGCTGGGTTAACCAGAAGCGCAGTCTGCGCTTGAAGAGATCGAATAGAGATAGATTCAACGGCCTTCTGGCGTGCTAGTGCAGCAATATAGCGTCCGACCATGATGAGTGTCACCAGTAGTGTACTTGTCTCGAAAAAATCGCCAGTAGACAATGGCTTCTTAGCCACCAAATAACCAAAGGACACCACTGAAAAGATGTAAGCAGCACTTGTGCTCAGGACAATCAACAAGTCCATCTCGATAACTCTTGAGAAAACAAGCGCCTTGAGCGCCTTTGGATAGAATGGTCCGGCAATTGCTATTTGGACAATTGTTGCCAAAGCCAGTGAAGCAGATCCGTACGCAATCTCTCTCTTTGGTAATGGCGCCCAAGCGATGACGAGGACTGGAATTGTCAGAACAGCAGATAACAACGTCATGTATCCTACATGACGCACATGTTTGCTACCAGCCGCCAAAGCAGGGTCAGAACATATTGGTGCTAGTTTGGTAAACCCTTTCCAGTGGTCCTCCAAAAGATCCCTGGCACCAACGACTTCAGGGTCAAAGGAAACGCGGGCCACATCTTTTCCAACAATGGATATATCAAAAATGCCATCGGGCCAGGTTCGAGCCATGAAGCTAGAGAGAGGTTCTTCAACAACGACATCAAGACTGGAGCCTTTGGTATTTATCAGCTCGCACCTGAACTCTGTCGTTCGCTCAAGATGCCTCACGACATGATCGGCGGTTACATGTGCAAGATCAATATCAAACTCAGCACGCGAGAGCACCAGACTAGTTTTCAAGTTGGTCACTCCACTGACTGTTGCAAGTGTCCTGTTTAGTTTCGTCTCGCAGCCTGTACAAGTCATTCCAGATATTGACAGCACAATATGTTCACTATCTTCACAATGTGCTTCCACATTCCGAGTGGTATTCAATGTGTCAGCTTTGCCAGCATTCACCTCCAATGCTTTGGGAGCGCAGCAAGAATCGACAGCACTTCTATCATATGTGAGTATTTTGGGTGATGACACCCTGCATACAGGTTGTCTCTGATTCTTGGCTCGGCAGAGAGAGCTGTTTGAAGAGCTTGGGCAGCATGAATCGAGAGACGAACGACCCAAGGATTCTTTCGAAAGACGTTTGCAGCCTCGGCCATTTTTAACAGATGGTCTCCTAGCGCTTTCACAGCAAGATTCTTTACCAAGGGCAAGAAGGGCACGGCAGATACAGCCGAGAGCTTGTAGTCGCTCGGCGTACTCTTCGCGGATTGAGCGTCGATGCTTGTCACAGGGCTTGCGAGTCCTTCCCAGTGGTGTTTTTCCAGAGCCTACTTCAATATGCTGATTAGCCGCTGCTGTCTGCAATTAGATTTGGTTTGACTGGCTTCTAGTACGTACTGTTACACGTTGTAGGCTTTTCGCAACACGAGCTTTCAGATCCAGTGTCGCATTCCCGGAGTGCTAGGCGATCAAGACAGGATTCGTCACAGCAAGGAGATGGTTTGCCACGACAGCAGTCCATGACTTTATCATCTTTTCCACTCACAGCATCCGAGGTAACACTTCTCCCCGGAGCAGTGCTTGTAGCGCTTGGGTCGCTACAACAATCATCTTGCTTTGCTGGCTTAGAATCAATGGTACCGCCACAGCAGGTATCGCCGCCGTTGGAGCATGAATTGGCCATCTCGGTCGGCCCTTGGGCAGAACAGTTAGCTAAGTTGGGAATGGAATCTCCGCAGCAGCCAGCCTTGCATTCACCCGTGACAGATATCACTTTCTGGGACTGTGTCTCTGGGCAACAGTCATCCCCCTCCCCGGTAGTTTCTCCGCAACACCCCTTCTTGCATATTTCTACTGCTTCATTGGCCAGCTTTTCAGTATTTACGTCACAGCAACTGGAAGTAGGCCGACAACATCCCTCGTCCTCATCTCTGCAACTGGCGCTGGCGGAATCGCTTTCGCTTTCGCAGCAATTGTCTTGGCAGGAAGATTTCCCAAGGGCCGCCGTCTTGGTTGTGAGTGCTTCGCAACACTCATCACGACCAGCTACTGCTTCGGTGAGGGTTGTCTCTTCGGCTGCAAATGTTGCACCTTCGCGACTCGGATTATTCAACACAATGGAGCTCTCAATCGGCGAGCTGGCGTTTAGGGCGACCTGTTCAGCTTGAAGAGAATTGTCCTGCGCCGCGGCAGGCTTATCAGGCCCGCAGCAAGAGCATGGCATCTTTTCGGTCGGTTTCACTATCCTTTACTTCAAGAAGAAATCTCAGCGAAAGTGTATTGTTTTGGTGAATGAAGTCGGCTAGGACAAAGTAAAGTTGAGGGCAGCCCCACCTGATCACGACCACGTCACGACAACATGAAACAAGAGGTACTCACAGGCCAGTCAACAGTGCCAAGGTGAGTCGCTGCTCAATTGTAAATACATTTACCTTGTCTGAAAAATCTGACGGTTTTTTCTGTCCTGCCGCAGGAGTGCTCCGAGTATTTTACAAGCCACTGGTATTCACTCGGTACAAGTACCATGCTCGACGATTCCGCAGCCTCTGAAACAATGACTGCACGAAAATAATCACTACCCAGTGGGCTCGCCTATACCTCTGTCGAAAATATGCGGTATTGCAATACAAGATCCTTAATTCTTCATCTTGACAGCTGCTTAAGCCGTTCTACCTTTCTCTACGTATCTGATGTTTTTGTCTGTTAATGTAAGGAGCGCGAGTAAAAAAATGCCCAGCTTTGTGTTACCTCCTACCCTGCACTTTTTACAACCCCGTCTTTTATTCTGTGTAGATGAATTGTTATATCAAGGTTAACTCCTTTTTTTCAACATGTCTATCTGCCTGTACGGTGGACAATAAATTCAATTATTAGAAACACATACATGTTGGCTTATATGATACTCTTCGTTCTGTGTTCTTTGCTTTGCGCTGTTGGACAACTACGAACAAATTCCAAGAGCTCCCAGGACAACAACTGTATTTGACATACGTCCCATAGAAATAGTACTAATCTTTCGAATTTTTATGTCCAACTTTGAATTGCATTTTCTACAGCCTCTGACAGTTCATCACAGGCCTCTTGGATACAGCTGTCTATGAGGTGCAATGCTCGTTCCCCATGGCAACCACGCTATCCCCAAAGTAAACACCTAGCGCGATCCATGCAACTGGCACACGCCTCCACAACCGTTGATTTGGAGGTAATGTATTATTCAGTATTCAATCACGACAATCAAATCAGTTCAATTTTTTTTTTTCTTTGAATCAGCGACAAACGGAAGTTGTCGCCGGACGAATTTCGCTTTGGTTCATCGACTTTGGACGGAGCCTTGCTCCCAACTCGCACGTTTCTCTATTGCTTTGTTTTGCTTTGCCTCGCGCGCCCCTCGTCATGGATACCTCGGAAAACCAAGTATGAATATGACCTTCGTGATGGTATCGAAACCGGGAATGCACATGCTTACATGTTATAGGGTCTTCGTGCCTCTAGAATCAGTCGCCTGCCCGGCCCAGCAGCACATTCGGGTCTTTCTGAGCTGACGGACGCGCAACACAACACCCGCTCGCAATCTGCTATCCCCGCGCCGCAAGGGCTTCGAGGCATCAAACGCGAGATACCTCAGCCTGGTATGCCCATAACAGACATCAGATTAAATGATACAATACTAAATACTATCTAGCTGCACAACCTGAAGCGAAGCGTAAACCGTTGGCTGACCGAGCCATCGAGTACCCGAGCAAGACGCCTGCAACGAGATCAGCCATCAAGGGTCAAGCGCTGGTGAGCGCACCACAGGTTTGTTTTCTTATAAAGGCGAGAAGATTATCAGCCAACAATTTATTAGATTAAGCCGCCTTCACGACAGAGCGCCACGGCTACACGATCTCTGAGCAGCTTCGCAAAAAGCGTTGGCCCAGGTCGTAACACGACCTTCGAACGACCTACTTCAAAGGCTGCCCTAAGCCGCTCTACGAGGTCGAAAAGCCAGGCTCCGCGACCAAGGACTGCACATGGCCATCGCGATGATGATATTTACGACCAAAGTTCTGTTACAAATGGTACGACAACCACCTCCCCCCCGGGACAGCTTCAAGTCCACAAGAGAAGGGCCAGAGCGATAAACTCTGTGTGCAGCCTTCGAGCCACCCGAGAAAGTTCTCTGTCTACTGCACTTAGTCAACTTACCCTCCGCGACACCAGCCTCTCAAGTCAAGTGACTTCAGAATCCATACTTTCAGAGCCCTCTCTCGCCAATATCACTATATCCCGACCAGGAAAAGACAAAGATCTGCAGGATGTCAGCACAGAGCATTAGAAAAGCGATCTGCAAACCCCTAGCGATAAGCAGATCAAGAATAAGCTGAAGAAGATGGAAAGCTCTATCTCCAAGCTTCGTAGCACAGGCTCCCCCAGCAAATCCCCATCTACGCGTAAATTTCTGTGCAAAGGCTCCAATCTAACAAACTATGCAGTATGGGACGTTGACGGCCGAGTTGGGGACATGGAAACACAATTCAAAGAGTTGAAAGATATTGTTAACAGCACTCTCACGCAAAAAAAAGGCCACGATGATGCCTTGGAGCTTGCAAAGACGAGAGGTGAGTGAGGTCGCCATCGTTGAATATGATGGGCTCTCTAACAAGAATAGTTTCTGAGTTGGAGGCCGACAAACGCAAATGGGAATCTCGAAATGAAAGCCTGCGAGTCGATCTCGATACCGCCAAAGACAACGAACGAGAAGCACAAAACCAATTACGCGATCTGGAGTGGCAACACAAGCAACAAGTTGACAATCTGACCCGCAATCATCAACAAGAAATTGATGACGTTTCACGTAAACACCGTGCCGACGTTGAGGACTTGGGACGCGAGCTTGACTATCTCAAAGACCAGGCGTCAAAGGAGCACCAACAAAAACTTGATGATTTAGCTAGACGATATGAGCAAGAAGCGACGGAAGAGCGCAAAAAGAGAGACATGGAATTGCAACAACTGCGATCGCGCATGGGCAATGAGCAACAGGACATGCATCTAAGTTTACAAAGGAAAGATCGTGACGTGAGCCAACTCCGTCAAGACAACGAAGGACTACGATCCGAAATCGACAGACAAAAGACGCTCAACAACAGCCTGCAGACTAGTATTGCTGAAATTTCTGCCGCCAACACGACGTTAGAAGCCAAGATTAACTCCTTACGCTCACAAGTCGAATTTCTCGAGTCCGACAGCAAAGCCCAATCTGATTCGTTTGCTAGTATGGAGGCTAAATTGCAAGAGGCGCTTCGTTTGGCGGACGAGGCCAAACAAAAGCTGATCAAGGAAGAGACAGAGCGCCGAGTGCTTTTCAACAAGTACCAAGAACTCAAGGGCAATATTCGCGTCATGTGCAGAGTACGACCGGTGCTCGGAGAAGTTGAAGGAGTTGAGGCTGGCATTTCGTTCCCAGATGACAAGACGTCGGCTGAAATTCTTCTCGCTGGACCTGAGGAGAAGAGCAGCCTCGGCGTAGTGTCGAGAAAGAACTACCCATTCGAGTTTGATCGTGTCTTCAATTCTACTGCTCAAAATGAGGAGGTCTTTGATGAGATCTCCCAACTGGTGCAAAGTGCCCTCGATGGCTATAATGTGTGCATCTTCTGCTATGGTCAAACCGGATCTGGCAAGACGCATACTATGTCCTCAGAAGATGGTATGATACCCCGAGCGACTCACATGATTTACGACACAATCCACAAGTTGAAGGAGAAATCTTGGGAATATACCATGGAAGGTTCATTCGTAGAGGTATACAACGAAGAACTCAACGATTTGCTGGTGCCAAATGATCGAAACAGCGACGGGAAGAATAAAAAGCTCGAAATTCGGCATGATGAATTACGGAAACAAACATCAATCATCAACTGCAAGAGCGTGCGGCTCGACTCCGCCGACAATGTAGAGCTGATGCTCGATCAAGCCCAAAAGAACCGCTCGGTAGCAGCAACAAAAGCCAACGAGCGATCATCCCGATCACACAGCATCTTCATTCTAAAGCTAGTGGGTGAGAACTCAGCCACTGGTGAACGCTGCGAAGGTACACTGAACCTGGTTGATTTGGCTGGTTCTGAGCGTTTGAAGCAATCCCAGGCTGAAGGCGACCGGATGCGAGAGACACAGAACATCAACAAGAGTCTGAGCTGTCTTGGCGACGTCATCGAAGCCCTTGGAAGAGGGTCAGGGCACATTCCCTACCGCAATTCCAAGTTGACGCATCTGCTGCAGTATAGCTTGGGTGGAAACAGCAAGACGCTAATGTTTGTCATGGTGTCGCCACTGGAAACACATGTGAAGGAGACACTGACAAGCTTGCGATTTGCAACAAAGGTAAGCACTCGCTGAATTGGATGTACTGGTCGTCAAGATGATATACTAACATCGATTTAGGTACACAATACGCACATTGGAACCGCCAAGGCAACGAAGAAGATACGCGAATAACGACGCTGTTTACCATGATGTTCTGAACTGTTTTTGGCGTTGCGTAATAATAGCATGTGTACTATAGAATTGGACGATACTGTGAAGGTAGATGAATGACTTGAAAACAAAGTAAAGCTGGGCAGAGAGACAAGGAGCTGTTGGTTTTTGTGAATGCTGTCTCACAGTGTACAAGTGAAGTCAATTACAGCGCTTACAGCTGCCTGGGCCGGGCGCTGGGGTGGTCGTTACCCCACCAAAGCTCCCAGCTCCCAAACTCGCGCACCCACAGGAGCTCTGACGCCGCGCGAACCTCAAAGCATCTGTCAATTCCGAATATGCGTCAAGCGCTGCCGATGGGCCATCTGTTACAAACGTCATGAAGGGCTTGAATACATCAATATGGGCTCCCATTAATCCACACTCCCGTAGCCTCCCGCGATCAAGCTCTGTCCCCCCAAAACCGTCCTCGCCGACACGCAAAGCTCCCAACGTATCTTCAACGACTACTGCGGCCGGTACGACACGAACGTCGTCGCTAAGCGCGGCGCAAGCTCTTCATAGGTTTGAACAAGTTTGTCAACGCTTAAGGTGGAAATTTGTCGACCTAGAAGCGGCGTACACCCGAGCCGTTACCCCATCACATTACGACTTCACACCTGAAGACGCGGAGAGAAACTTTAAAGTAGACTTTCACGAATTTTACGTCTGGATCGAACAAGCCGTGGTATTACTCCTACAAGTATTTGGAATTGAAATCCGAGAACCGCCTGGAGCGAAGCACATGTACCACCACAATGTGCTCATGGCCGCGGCAGAAGGCGTTTACGCTGAAGTGCTGGGCAAGGGAGACGTAAAGGCTGCTCTGTGGAAGGCAAAGGAACTGAGAAATAGGTGGAAGGATGCAGCTGAGGGGAAGGAGACACCACCGTTAGGGATGTATGACTTGGGATGGATTGTGAGGAGCGTTCTAGTTGGGTTAGAAGGCGCGTACGGTGTTGCGCAGGAAGAGGTTAGAAGGGCATCTGAGGCGAGCATGGGAGAGGTGCATACGAGCCAGAACATGGAGATCGCGCAGGAGGAGGGATGGGATTGGATGGTTGAAAGTATGGACTGGGAGGCGTGACAGTGGTTGCAAATGGATGGTGAGAGTTGTTTGGTGGGGGTTCTCTTGATTAATTTTTAAGTTGCATGCATAGCAGGTTCATGGTTGCTTTTATACACACATATATATACGACCGCTCTAGTTAGACGATACAGGATACATGGTCAAGCTGAAAAGAGAAGGTGGTTATTGTCATTGGGAGTTTGAGCGTGGGATATAAATTAATGGTCTGTTGCATTCAGCCACAGCATATGCCAGCCGTGGTTACGTTTCCTCTGCCCTAGGATTAGAATGCATTTTTCGCTTCGTCATACATTTTCGACTTGGAACGAGCATCTCTCCAGCCATAAGGGTATGCGATACCGTCGGAACTTTGAATTCCCTTTGATCCTCCACTGTATCTAGCGTGTGCAGTCATTGTCAGCCCTAGTAAACTCAAATACAGACTTGAACAACATGTTACGCTAAATGGGGCACAGCTCGCAAAAGAGTTTACAACGACCCAGTATATAACGGGTGAATTTTATTTCCACTACTTAGCAGTCGCGCTATCTTATTGGGCATGATGATCAGGTATTAGCGTTCATGCTGACATGGCTTAGTTCGTCTTCTCTTGACAGAACAGGTGAACCGAAAAGGAGTTGGACTTGGACGGGAAGGGAACTGAAACAGAACAACGTTTCGGGCAGAGGGGATGAGGCGAGAATGGAGGATGGTGATTGGGGGAATTATCATGGTGAGAGCAAGGGCCACGATCGGCAGGAACCCTGCCGTTTGCGAGGACGCTAACTGTTCAGTGTAAGCGTTGCTGGATCTGTGGAATTGCAGTGGACGAGTTGTAAATTACGCGGACTCGGCCAATGGGGTTGTCTTTGGTCAATAGCCAAAGACTCTCAGTGATGGGTTGTAATGAAGATGTCTCAGTTAAACATAGATCCAAGATAGATCCTATGAGGAAAATATGTTGGACCACGACTCAAAAGCAGCGCAGATTACAGTACTCTCAGCGTGCCTGTAAGCCGACTCCACGTCAGATGCTCTATTACAGCAACTATGTATGTCCGCCAATTTCGCCGGTTCCTGAATATGGGAACCCGGCTGATCCATCCCGCAGATTACCGGCCGGACTTTTTTGTTTGGGCGTGTTCATCAATGTGCATGTAACGTTTACCAATTCAGGCACCTAAACGTGCTGGGATTGCCATTGCAGCTCCAGCTCTTTGTCCCATTTAGTACACTAAGAGTTCAGTTCTCGGTATTACTATCCACGCCAGCGGGGGTCGTCCGCTCCCCGCTACCGCAATAGGAAGCTTGTAAACCCCCACGATCCCACATGGCGGCACGAAAGATGGCGATGGGATGGGTTGCGTCGACGGCCGGGATTCCCGATGTAGTTGATCTAGTCCGTCCGTGGCCCATTTGAAGTCTGACAGTGGCTAGCTGGTGTTGTCCACTGCGAAGACTGATGCTTGTAGCAAGTGATATAAAGGACGTCTTTCCGTTCCCATGACTCCTGTTGTCCTTGGCCAGTTGTCCCTGCAAGATCCGGTCATCTTCAGAGCAAGTCTCCGTCAGTCATTTATACCAATCATCCATACATAGAGTGTAATTACCATACCCTTTTCATACCTTTACCATCATTCCTTACATACTTTACATATACAATGTTTGTTCGCAACGCCGTCCTTGCCGGCCTCTTGGCCTCCGTCACCTCAGCCTTGCCCTCCCCTCGCGCCGCCGGCGGCAAGCTCACCATTTACTGGGGAGCCGAGGACGACAACACTTCTCTCGAGAGTGTGTGCAACGACTCGACTTACGATATTGTCAACCTTGCTTTCCTCAACTACTTCCACTCTGGCGGTGGCTACCCTTCCATTGACATGTCCGGCCTCTGGGACACCACGCAGGCTCAGAAGGACGCTGGCGCTACAGGCTTGAAGGATGGATCCCCCATTGTTGATGCTATTAAGACCTGTCAGAACAACGGCAAACTCGTCATCCTTAGCATGGGTGGCGCCAATGACTATGCCGACGTCACCCTCCAGAGCGATCAGGATGGCGAAGAGGTTGCCGACAAGATCTGGAACTTGTTCCTTGGTGGTACCGACCACTCTGAGCTGCGTCCCTTTGGTGATGTCAAGCTTGACGGTGTTGACCTTGACAATGAGTCTGGCAATGCCAACGGCTACCTTGCTATGGTTAAGCGCTTCAAGAGCAACTTCGCCAACGACAGCAGCAAGAAGTACTACCTCACTGCCGCTCCCCAGTGCCCATTCCCCGATGCTTCCCAGCCTCTCGACGTCTGCCAGGAACTCGACTACGTCTGGGTTCAGTTCTACAACAATGGTGACTGCAACGTCGCCCAGTCCGGTTTCAACGAGGCCGTTAAGAACTGGAGCAATGGTATCGGTAACGCTAAGCTCTTCATCGGCGGTCTTGCTTCTGGTAGCGACGGTGACCAAGGCTACGTCGATGCCGACACCTTCAACAGCGCTATTGATGGAGTCAAGGCTATGAACTTGCCCAACTACGGCGGTGCTATGTTGTGGGAGGCTCAACTCTCCAATAACAACGGTCAATTCTCGAAGCAGATCCGTGGAAACTTGTAAATTCGGATGGGTTGATTTATTTGTATAATAATTTCTTGGATATTTATATCAATGACGAACATATGAACTATAATCCTGAAGATGTTCACTGTATCTGGCGTGTAAGTAAGAGTTATACGAATGGGCAACATTTAGCGGCATGGCCGTGATGACGGGAATAAGATGGATCAGCGAGGCTGGTCCCTTAAAAACGAAATCTAAATTACCGAAAACATAGACGAGAATAATGAGCATACTACGTAGCGGCAAGATGAATGCAGGTGTGCTCGTATTTGGTCAGTAGTGTGGCACAGCAGAGCGCATCTTACATGAACCCTTTAGTGAGATCAAATGACCAAGCCAAGGCATGTATGTAGTTGACAGGGCCCGGGAGAACCTCGTATTTGAGGTTGTGATTGATGATAATGCATCGTAAAAGCACTACTACGGGCACCTGACTGTATAGTTTATTGTCGTTATGGAGTGGAAAATTGCTTTCATTACGCATGCCACCGTAGGTGAACTTGGCAGGCTAGGCTGTTTGGTGTAAGCTGCCCTTGTACAGAAAGTTTATTCTCGTTATGCGACATGTGACTAGCGAGCAACCTAGGTGCATAGTGCCCTTGTGCATTGAATGCAGGGCGGGATTAAGCCTTCTGGCTATTAGTCGAATGCATGGGACAATAATAACCTGTGAAAGCACATGAATCAGCGGACATTGGCAACACAGTGCAACCGAGATGTGGAATCCTTGGACACGACTCTGTATTCTCCGATGTAGCGATTGAGCAATGGAGAACAAGTGAACGAGTAAGAGATGCGTTGAAAACACAACGGCTTAGAAATGGACAGGCGCATGGAATGGGATGCCATGGCTCATTTAGGTACGGGTTCAATAGGTATGGAAACGGTCCTATCATTGAAACTCTAAATGGGACCACTGGCGTGCCAATTGACCTGGGGAGAAAGTGTTTTGTTTATCGTCGGCGACTTTGTCCAGTGCCAGCCAGCCTAGCTCGAAGTCAGATTCGAAAGATTTAATTTATCACCGGGCAAAAGCTGGGTCTCGATCGGAGCATGGGTAATTGGCCCACGATCGCTGCGGTGTTCAGCGCAGACGGGTTCGGGCATAGATAGGCAAATAGGGCATTGAGCGCCGAAATCCGTACCAGAGTACATAATAATTGGAGCTCAATAGCCTTACTGGAAGATGCCCCTGTCCAGCAAGGGCGGAAGAAGAAAAAAATAATAAAAACCTCTTGAGAAATAGCGAAAACAAATGGCTTTGCCAAGTATTTTCGGATTAATGGACAGTGGCCTACAGGTGAGAAGGGGAGAGAGAGAGCCTCTGTTGCGGGGTCGCTGCCTTGATTTTTCGTGGGACATGGACCTCAAGCTCCAGGGGGCTGCGACGCGCTAAAAGTGATTTTGGCTTAGCGGCTTGTCTCCAGTTCTGGTGCTCCTCAATGCAGCACGACAGGGGTCAAACAGAACAAGAGAGTGCCCGTCGTCGCAGGATGTCTTGCAGGATCACGGATCAGAAACAGTTCAGGGAGAGCCGTAGAGATGAATGTAGAATATTGGAACTGGATTCTCTATGCGTGTAGCCAGCTTCACACGGCCCTCAGGTCATTGTGTCGAATTGCATACCTGTATCAGAGAACAATCGTTATGGCAATTGGAATCCAATTCGGCTTTGTCGGCTCTAGGATGGCGTCACAGTCACGACACGGCCCCTTGTAATTAATTGCGATGCACTATCTCTGGAGCTAGCTTGCCTCGCACTGTGCCACTAATCACTTTGGCGGCAAAGACTACTCCACAGAAACCTGATACGCGCAGAGTGGACGTAGAAGCACCCAGCACAACAACACTGTAGTTAATTTCGTTTTTGCTCCTCATGAGCTGGGTGGTTCGATTGCTCAGGCTTTGGCACTGTGCCATTGCATACACTGTGGCATCTATTTTTCTTTTGTTTGCCCACCTGTGTATGAATGCTGCTGCCATGTGTGAGGGCAATCCTGGCTGATCCCCTGAGTTTAAGGCAACCGCTTTTTATTATTTTTATTTTTATTTATTATTTTATTATTTTTTTGTTGTTGGCATATCGGCCACAATGGGTCTGCTTTGAAGCATGGTAGGGACCAAGTTTGATAGGGTTATTTGCTTCTTTCGCGCCTGTCTTTGATGTGCCATCTATCGTCTATCTGGCTATGGTGCTGTGGTTGCGGCTAGTGTACAATAGCCACAGCTGCCAAAGTACCTCTGTATCCTCAGCTTCAGCTTCAGCTTCCATGCATAGCTTAGGTGCCATCCACGTCAGAGATATACTCGGCCAGCTAATGCCAGTGCTTTATCCCTGTCGTGCCAACACATGCAAGTCGGATTAATTGCTTTTGAGAAAAGACTGCGTAGCGAAGCAGATATACAATTCACAATACAAATCAGCCATTATGTTGAGAGGTTCAGGTGGACCATGTCAATCTAGTCAATCAAAACATGTCAGCTTATTTGATTCATCATCGTACGGGTATTTTTCTTCTTCCTGTTACACGAGAAGGATTAGGTACTGACACAATGTAAGGAGGTACCTCTTTGAGCTTGGACAAGCACAGTGCGGCACAGTCTGGACGCCAGCGCTATAGAGTGCTGTAGTGGAGCGACCACACACACCATTTGGCAGCTTTTGGCACTAATCGCCGCGCCGCTACAAGGCGACCCCACTTTTTGGCTTTGGTGCAGCTCGTGTCTGCTCATCCATCTCATTGGTCGTCGATAGGCTTTATTTTTTTTTATACATTTTTTTTTAAACTTCGCCTTTTTTATGGGATGATGGGCTGCACCACCTACTGTGACGTGACTTACTGAGCGTACTGTGTGTGGGCGGCGTGTGTCCCTATTATTCTACAGTTGGTTGGTTGGCAACCCCCCGGCCCAAGTGTTCCCCCATCCGGCCAGCCTCCTGCATGTTTGTTCCTCCTCTTTTCTTTCCGGTTTGGCAGACAGTTGCTTGCTCATTCTGCCTGTCTCTGCACCAAAATCGCTCCCACCAAAATTTCGCTTTCCTCCTCCTTCTCAACCTTCCATCACCAAATTCTCTTTTGTTGTTGCTCGTTTGCTTGTAACTTTCCTCTTTTTTTTTGGTTTTTCCTTTTTGGCCCAAGAAAATTGGTCGACTTGTAACGACATCAATTCTTTGTTCTCTTTTCTCTTCTTCTCCTTTGTCATCATTTTGTATTATTTTTTATCCATTCTCCTCGTCCCTCTTCCTTTCTTCCCCTTCGGTTACGGCCATCATTCTCAGACACTGGACCCCCCTACCACCCAAACAATACTCGTCTGTCTCGCCCGCATCCGCCTCCCGAAAAGGTCATTCAGCATTCCTGTCAACTCGACCGTTTTCTACAAGCATACCTGTTCGCGAATTGGGCAGCTCCTCGATTCGCTTCACCAATACAACTCACCAGCGAATTAGCCCCCAGCCGTACGCGTTGCCATTTGTCTCTTCTCGAATAGCTTCGACGACTGTGACAACGACTGCGAATCACCAAATTTGTGAAGAAGAATTAATCATACGACATTGCCGACAGTACAAGTGCAATTGCAAGCCTAATAGCCTAGCCAGCATCAAGCGCCATCGTTCTGTTTTGGCAAACGACAGACAAGACACGCATCCATCTTGTCCGCAAACAAGATTGATCATTGGACTTCGTCAATTCCTCGAGCCGATTTGTTTCGCTCTTGAAGACGACAATTCAGCAACACACTGGGTCATAGCATCTGACGGCTTGTTATGACGAAGAGTGCTTAATTACCCAGACCGTTGACAATCATCAAAATAGTCACGACCCTGGCGCCCACCTCCCGCTACACACCTCGAAATGACTAGACACAACACGCAAAAGCCTTCCATGGCCTCATTGCTGATTTCATCACTGCTACTCTCATCAGCGGCTGCAACTGACTTTCTGTTCTGTTCCGATCAGAACACTGGCCCTTCAGTCCCTAACAGTGAGTCTGCGTGCTCCAAGCCATTGCGGCCACCCTCATGAAATTTTCTTCGCCCAGCTAACAAACAAATACAGGCCAGAACGACCTCAACTCGCAAGGAGCATGCATTGACACCTGCAAGAGTCAGTACGCCTTCTCCATTACACAATATAAACAGTGCTGGTGCTCCAACTTCGCTCCTGCTTCGATCGTCGATAAGGGCACATGTAGTACCAAATGCCCTGGCTTTCCCTTCGAATTCTGTGGTGGTCCCGACTCCTTCGCCTATCACAGAATCGACAACAACCCCATCCAAGGCACAAAAGGCAGCGGAGGTAAACCAACAACATCAGCACCACCTAAGACTGTAAGTTTCAAATAATCCCTTTACTATTGTGGCGTCTCGGCCACCCTTGCCTTTTCACACTGTCGAGCGTTACTCTTCTCTCCTTCTATGCGCTATTTCTGCTTCTTGTAACTGCTCCTTTCTCGTACCTGTTTCCTGCCGTTCAATCACTGTTCAAAGTGATGGCAACAAATAGTAACCTGAAATCGCGCAGACATCAAAACCACCACCTCCTCCACCTCCTCCACCTCCTACTTCTTCGACTACCTCGAGTAGTTCTTCTGTATGACATCTGAAATCTTTCCCTTGAAACCACAACGACTAGAACACCAAACTAATCGTGTCCTAGTCTGACTCTGATACATCTACAACCTCATCTCGGCCCAAATCAACCACTCCTGTATCAACCGTAATTGAAGGCGGCAAGACGGTTACAGTCTATGCTACACCTACGGAGACGGGAGATCGTTCCCACGACAACGCTCCTGTCGATGCCAATAAATCTGGTTTGAGTACTGGTGCTATCGTTGGTATCGTCATCGGCGTTATTGGGGGAATTCTTGTTCTCGCCGGTGTCATCTTGTTCGTATTTATGCGTCGCCGCAAGCGAGAAAAGGAAGACCAATACCATGGCGACTCGAGCGTCCGTGGTAGTGGCTCACGTCACGGCAGAGGATCGCCCAGCTCCCCAGGCTCTGCTGGTAACCGAAGCAGCATGTTGCAAGTAGATCCTCGCATGGACCCCTTCCAACAGGGTCTCTATGCTCGCAGTGGTAGTTCCGAGAGCGTCAACACTCTGCGAGACGACCACGACTATTCAAGAAGAATCCAACAACCCAAGGTTCTGCGCGCCACCAACCCGGACCCTGAGAACTCTTAAGAACACGTCTTGGGAATGTTCACTCACAGCGCCATATCCAGATAGGGCGTGTATGAGCGCTCACAAAAATATTTTGGACATGTTTATTAGAGGATCTACATATTATGATGCATACGAATTTCCTCTGTCTTTCCTTGTTCTGGGCTTATTACATCATACATACAAAGGGGAAATTGTGTGCTTTTTTTGGGTTTGTTTTCTGCGTCTTTAATCACGATACCAGGTTGGCCTCCGCACTCAAAGTTGGTGTCGAGATAAGCTAGCCGCTTTACTGGAAGTTTTGCTTCATGGAAGAGGCTTTACGCTCTGGCCATGGTTCGAAGGCCGAATGATAGGGGAAATCTGCATGGAAGAGTCACGGGATATCCTGGCTCGCGTACAAGCGTTTGAGTTTTTTTGGTTTGTTTTATTAGTATTGTATTTTGGCTTGTTGGGGTCGTCTGTCGACGAACCTAACTGGACGGAAGCCACTGGGATCATGCCCTTGTTGGTTCAGAAACCCTCTTTCCATTTTTTATATTGACCTCTTTTTACGATGTACATAAAGCCGCGCGCATGATTTCAGGATTTGGGATTTTAGTCTTAGATATCGTACCGAGGTGGAAAATAGTGGCGAAATACTTTTTCCTCAGAGCTATGGCTGAGATATGAGCGACAGTTGGAAATATATAAACACTGTTTTTGTTCAATTCTTTTTTAGTTGTCATGGCCACGGTGAAGATGGATTATGGTTGAGGAGCAAACATATGGCGCCTTTCACCTTTTGCCGACAGGTGAAGAACAAAAACGTTGCTTAATTCATTTTGGTATCTGCATGCATGCAATTTCGTCGTTGCATAAGTAAGTCATGTTTTTGTTCCAGATGTTCCCATGTCATGCAAACGAGGGCGGCCATTTGGGTGCATGCGGCATGATGTATCACATTCCTGATTCCAAGACAATTCGACAGATGTGACAGGGTTGACAGGTGCAACGGCCGCGACGGATCCAAAACATTATCAGATCAAAAATTTGTTGTTATATAAATAAATTTTAGTAATAACGTTGTACGAGCAAATACATGAGCCAAAAAAAAAATTGGACGAAACAACCTTGCAATGTGTGAGGATACGCTTGCGAAGATACCCAAAAGTGTGAGAAGATCAATCTTTGCAGTTTAATTACTATGCACCATTCTATATAACCTCTCGCCACGTCCATGTTTTCCAGTGTAAATAGATCAAAGAATGCCAGAGACGAGACAAGGTAAGCCGCCTGTTTCCATCTCTTGGGTATATGGCATTTGACGTCCCAAGCATATTTCTTTCCTTGTGTCTCCCTCAAGGCACATCACAGCCAAAAGATAACAAAATTGCTAAGTCGAAAATGATTAAAAAAACAAAGGCAATAAATATCAGACATCATCAAATCATGCTCAACCGTTAAACCCGATATATGAGACAGTCACGCCCTGAGGACGCCACACTATCTTTGAGGCGATGGTCCCCAGAGGGCTTGGCCAATTACACCGTGTTGTTCATCTGCATGTTGCGGTTGTTGCTGTTGCTGTTGCTGTTGGGCGTAATATGCCGACTGTTGGGCATATGCCGATGGCGGTTGTGGGCGGTGAAATCCTGCACCAAAAGGCCGAGAAGGTTCATATGGCCCTTCAGGCTGGCTATAAAATGATTCGGGGTAGGGAAGCTGCTCTGCTGATGAATTCGCCCCAGGTCGCCTGCCTTCTGGGTTTGGTTGGGCGTGGGCCATTAAACCAACGCTCTCATCACCAGTAATAGCAATGCCGACCACTCCATTACGGGGAGGTCGTTCTGGTGCTTGGCCATACGGGTTGACCATGTTGTAATCTTGGCCACCGGGATGGTTGTTCATGTTGGCATTGGGTCGCATAGCATCATACGATGTGCCACCGCTAGGTTTGCGTTTATGTTCCGGCAACTGGTCCATATCGACTGCGCCAGCGTTTTGGTAACTAATGTCTTCCTTGCGGCGTTTGACGCCGCAGAAGAGCCAGCGGACACCTCGGCCGAAAGCCTTCACAAAGTCCCACACGTTGAGAGCGTCTATTAGGGCCAAAAACCCAAGCTTACCACCAGATGGACGATCCTGAGTGTTCTCGACAGTTGCTGAGCCCTTGACCATGTCGGGGCTTGGATAGAACACACGGGGAGCTCCTACTCTATATGGTTTGTAGGGGAAAGCCCAAATGTGTAGTAGGGAAAACAGGGCCATTTCTATGCACAAAAGTAGAGCTGGAATGCCAACCTTGAGATCGGGATATGCCAGGACTTTGTTTGGGTGAACGATTTTGAGGGTCGAGGTACCGACAGAAATGGCAGAGTTCTGCCAGAAAGACAAGAATACGACAAGCTTGATAGCGATGATCTTGACGAAGAGTTTGTGCTCTGCGCATGCTTCCTTTAGCTGAACATAGGACTGAATCAAACAGAACATGGCCACAGTGACGGCGAGGGCGTTGAGAACAATAATCTAATCGTGTTAGCTCATGCTTGGTGCATCGGGCGAATCGGTTCTACTAACCCAAATATGACCAAAGACGGGGGAATTGGAGCTCTCGCAGTAACGATCGAAATATTGCGATACAACGGCGGAAATCGTCATGGCGACACGGATAAAGCAGTAGTGGTAAATCCCGATCCAGTTAATGTTGAACCACGTCAGACCACTCTTGGGGGTGCGCCAGGGGCCTCGCTGGCCACCGCAGCACTTTGCGAACCAGCTCACTGGCAAAACCCAATCCTTGATAGGCCTCATCTCGCGGAAGAACTCCTTTTGGGTATGTAAATCTGGAGCGACATAGTGACAGAGAAGAGCAAAAAAGGAAGCGATTGCGAACGCTTCGTAGCAGTCGGAAATAACCTGAAAGTAGATAGCGTGCCAGTAATATTGGATCTGTAAGAAGGAGGAGATGGCGTAGATGGGGACCATAAAGAGAATGCGAATAATACTGGTAAAGTTGTTAGCACCTCGATTTGGTAACGTAGGGAAGATGGCATACTATCGTTGCTCCTTCGGCTTGGTGTAATGCAGAGCATGCATCCATATAAGATACAGGCTGATGACCACGGCTATCAAGGTGCACGCGGCACCAACAATGCGAGCAAGGTCATGGAAGGTGAGGCTCCCGACGAGCTCAATCTCGGACCCAGGGTTGACTATTAGTCAAGGTTAGCGGCCACATTCATCGATTTGGTTGTAGCTCGGCTGAGACGTACTCCTCAGATGCTCCAAGGTGCTATTGCATGTTAAATTCATGGTTGCGACGATCTTCTTGGCGAATGCGAATCAATAGTCGGAACCCATTAATGAAGGCGCTCTTGGCCAAGAAATCGGGTGGCGCCTGAGCCTTTAGGATTTGCAGCGAGTATTAGTTGTGGGCCTCGGGCCGCTGTGGATGAGACTGCTGGGCAGCGCTTTGATGGTGGTGATGGTGTTGTTCGCTCGAAGTTCAAAAACGGACAAGTCGTTCGCGATGCGCTTTCTTTGGTTGATCTAGTGAGGGCTGAATGGATTCTTCGGTGCCCTGGCTGCCTTGTACCAGCAGCAAAATGTCTCGAATGGGCAAACGCCACGAAAAGGTTCAGCTGAGGAAGCTGGCAAAGATTGGTCTATAGCTGAGCCAGCTTGTCGTATATCTCGGTCGTAAAGGCTCGTTGTACTTGCGCAAACAATGGACCAGAATCTATTTTGGTTGGCCGTAGGAAAAGCCCGTAAAGATTTTCTTTGACTGAGAAGCTGGTCGTAACGTTTCTGTCGAGGAGCGCTCGGACGAAAAAAAAGAATTCGTTGGTTCTCGTATCGATGGGACTAAGGTTGCTTCGAAAGGAGAAGAGGCACAGACAATGCAATGCTTCGACAATGGTGCGGAGGAAAGATAGTAAAACCAAAAACACAATGGAGATGCCGAAAAAGGAATAAAAATGCAAAGGGAAGGTATTAGAAGAAAAACAAAAATGCAGAGCCTCGTTGAAGATTATTGAATGAAAAGAACAGGGAGAACCAAAAAGGGAAAAGAGCGCGGGAATGATGACAAGGCGAAAAAAGAGGCTGGACTGGCTGAGCAGCAGCAAGAAACACAGCCGAAACGCTTCTGGTGTGGTGGATTGTGGATGCTTGGGTGAGTAAGGTCTATGCGGCCGCCAATTGCAGCGCACTCTGCCCACCGTAGGTACCTGATTTAGTGTGCTGGGGAGGAGCCGCACCGCACTGTAAGCTGCTGTCGAGCTTTGAGCTGTAAGCCTAACTGGGCGTCTTGTCAGCCTAAGCATAAAGGGCACTGGCACATCAGGATCTACGACGACTATTATTAGTGGCTCACCACAACTGATTGGCTGTTAGCGCCCAGTGATGCAAATGTGCATAACCAAGCCAAGTCAGTAAACGGGAGCTCTTTCACTGAAAATAAAACGCATCGGATTCTTGTACAGTCCCGAGCGAGACTGGAAATGCCACGGAGTACTACCCCCAGTGCGTAGCACAGCCACCCTGACGCACGACGTCACCGCTAGCGGGGCTCATCTCATAGCCGCCCTGCCTGCCACGGCCTTGACCCTGAAGGAACCAGATTAAAAGGGCTTACAGGGGTCGCCACGAGCATTTAATTCGCTTCAGCTCTGGTTCTCGTGCACTGCCTTGGCGATTCGGATACCGCCAATCCCAATCAATCACGCATCCACAAAACCCACCACACCTTCTGCATATTCAATCACTCACGCACCAATTGACAACGGGCGGAATGCCACAGCGAGCCGTGCGATTTATTATTACACAATCATTGCCATCGTACATCATCCATTCCCCCATACGTCGCTGTCACTTTGCCTCTCATAAGAGTAATACCAGTATCCCACTTGCCAATGACTGTTACTATGGTGTACGACAGCATGCCATGTCATACCAAACGTTTCAGTAATTGATATACAAGTATTACATATAAGCTACTCTACAGCTCTTATCCTGGCAGCTCCCACCTTACTCATCCCTCCCCGCGAACTCAAAGACTCCGAAAATTTATGCCCTCAAATCTAAACTCCAGTGATAAACATCGTCATCATGCAAGCCGGCCTTACTAAGAAGATCATCGCCAATATGCCTTGGCCCTTTCCTTTGGCCGTTTCCATCTTACTCTTGAACCGCAATTTCCAACATGTACAATCCCTTTCACCACACAACATTGAAGCAAATAGAAACAGAGTATCGTTTTCTCGATCGCTGGCGCCACAACATCCCACATCATGTAATGCAACGTGCTCGAATAGTTTGCTGAAGGTGATAATAAAACAGTTGTATAAGAAATTGGTAGTAAAGTGTAGGTAGTAGCGAGGTAGGTAAATGCGTCGATGATGTAGCAAATCGCCGTGATAATAGCCTCAAATATGATCTTCTCGTCCCCTGTAAACGCCATTGCAAATAGATATAAGAAAAAAAAATCCCAAACAGAAAAGTAATGCCTTTCTTTCTCCTTTTTCTCACAGCTCTTCGTCCATCCTAGCGGGGCTTTCCTTTTCAGTTGTTCTTTTGTCATCGATATTACAAGATTGTACATCCACTCGTGCTCGATACATTTTCCGCCTCAGCTTTTCTTGCGTCATCGCCTCGCTCGCTTGTCACGGTGATCATGGTTCATTCCCCCAACGCCCTCCTCGCTGCGTCGTTTCCGTCCACGGTCCTCACGACGGTCACTTCCACCTCCGCCACGATTACCTCCTCCGCGGTTGCTATTCCAGTCCTCCAGTCCTCGTCCGCTGCCGCCCCCGCCATCGCCACGATGCCGCTCGCGACCACCTCCTGCATTCAAATGAGGCATCACTTCAGACCCCCCGACATTTCCGCCACGGCGGTTGTCGCCACGGTCATCTCGAGAACCCGCGTCTGGTCCACCAGTAGAACGCCTGTCACGGAACTCTCCGTGTGATGTCCTACCGTGGCGGTCTTGCCTGTGGTCACGACGGCCGTGGCCATGTCCGCTCCCATCGTCTCCATTTGCCGGGCCTCTTGGGGCATCCATATACCGGCTGGGCTCTTGGGTCGACGTAGATGCAGGAGAGCCCCCAGTTAGCACTTGCACGTCCGAGTTGGCGAGCATCTGCCGAGGCTGATTAGGTCGTGGCATGTTGCGGCTGGGCTCTGGGACCGGACCTTGTGATTGTTGTAACGTGTTGTTAATACCAGCCAACTGCCGTCGCCCACCTCGATGTCTGTCTTGCGAGGCCGCTGGTCCTGTTGGAATGCCACCGTCCAGGCCAGGTCCACCTCCATGTGTTCGTGATGGACCACCAGGAGGAGGAGGCGGAGGTGGTGGTGGAGGGCCTCCTGCATCAATACGGGCAAGTCTGTCTGGGTGCAGTCCTGAATCGCCGCCTTTGTCTGCGTCCTTTTGGCCGTGACGTTGTCTGTCGGCCACAGGCCCAGCTGGCGAACCAGTGTTATGTGGACCGTTCAATTCATAGCCACCTCGACGTCCTCGTCCCGAGGCAGGTCCCGTGGGCGGTTGCCTTCCAGGAGATGGCGGTCTGCCTTGATCATTAGAGCGATTGTCACCACGGTTAGAGGGACCAGTGGGAGTGTTCTGCGCGCTTCTAGCGGCCCCGCGACCTCTAGGACGTGGCCCAGAAGGTGTCTCCGGTCCAGGTGGCACAGGGTTGAGGCGGCCGTAGTTTGGGTCTTGATGTGGTGGAAGCTGCCTGTCATTGTCAGGCCCACGTCCAGGAGTGCCCTTGAAAGCTCCCTCATCTCGATCTCCTCGATTCCTGGCAGAGCTTGGGGAGCGATCCCGGTTTCTACCCGAGCCACGCGAGTCTGCTGCGGACTGAGAGCGGCCATGTCGATCCTCAGCTGGGGCGGTTGGCGGCTGACCACTTTGATCTTGCCCATGCCGGCCACCTCCCCGCCGGGGGGATTGATTGCGTGAGCCACGGTCCCGACCGTCATTGCCTCTAGAGCGGCTACTAGATTTATCGTCTCGTTGTTCAAGCATCGCAGCGCGTTCTGGGTTGACGTTCGGCATTTGGTTCGCGGGATCCTGTCGTCGAGATCGATCTGTTCCGCGCCCGCCTCGACCGGCATCATCTTGCGCAAAGAGGGCAGCACGTTCAGGGTTCATCTTCGGCTCAGCACCGTCACCTGCAGACGGCTGCGTCGGTGCATTACTGGGTGCTCCATCTGCTCTGTCATCGTGACGACCACCTCGCGGCGCTCGGGAGTTTCTACCCTGATCCTGCCCCCTGGGACCATTCGGAACAAGGTCTCCGCGACGATCACCGCCCTCTCGTCTGTCGGTCCGATCTGCATCACGTCCATGCATGCGTGATTGATCACGGGGATCGCGTGTATCGTGAGGTTCTCTTGAATCCCGTGCGCTACGGTTGTCGCGACTGTCACGTCCATCACGTTCTCTTCGCCCAGGACCGGTATGGCGTTCTGGGGTGAAGTGTGGCGGAATTTTGACGTCCGGACGATTAGGCAGATTATGCGGGGGGCGGTCTGGCAAACCACTTGGAAGATTGTCACTCCGCGCTCCCTGGCCGCTCGATGGCTTTGGAGTTGAAGACCGAGAATGGCCTGAGTTGGGAGTCGCATCTCGTCCGCTATCCCTAGGCCCACGGCCGGGCCGAGGTGGGAGCGAGTCTCTCCCAGCAGTCGAAGGCTGAGGCGTGATTTCTTTGGTTTGTTGTTTGCCATCCTGGACCTCACCATCTTCCTCTTCCGCAGTTTCCCTGGAGCTATCAGGTCTGGTAGACTGTTAGTCATTTGCGTAGTGGAACAATTTTCAATTATTCAACTTACTTCGATCCTGGTTTAAATTCTGAGGCAGTGGCACGTAACTTGGTGCTCCGTTCATCAAATTTTGATCCCCCATCCGCATTGGGGCGGAAAGCCTGTACCATGACCCATTTCGACTTGCGTCGCTGCAGTTCAGACATGGCACCCTGGGCGGCAACAGCCAAATCAACTCTGTCCCCAATTTCGCTTTCAGGCGACGGCTTGCTCGCCATCTCTTGTTGAGTAATTTTCTGTAACTGGGTAGAGAACTGGCTGGCCATAAAGTCGACCGCTGGGAAATAATCGACAATAGTCTTCAGGACGGTGATAGCGTTTCGAATATGCATCCATTCAGAGCCAGTGAGACAAGACTTAAGGGCGTTGTTCAAATTTTTATGCCATCCGAACAGCATATCCTTGAATTGATTATGCTCAACAAACGTGACCGGCTTGCCATTATCGTCAAAGGTCAAGGCGAAACCGATACGGCCTTGCTCTCGAGATCCAATAGCTTCCTTGTCGTAGGCCCCAACACGTGGCTGGTTCTTTGCGGACTTGTCCTTATCCTGAGGACCAAGGGCATTTTTGTGCCATTTGGCGAGGTCTTCCAGAATCAACTTGAGGAATCTGCCAAAGAACTCTGCCTCGCGGGTTGTGCTCGTGAAAATTAGCGACCGAAGGCGATTTGTGCTGAATAAGCGGTTATAGAAAGACATGAGTCTAAACCCCGGTGCATTCCAATCATGCAGTGACTTGATGAAGCGAAATGTGTATTCGGCATCCACCGGTGAGAGTGACACTCTGGGCAACACACATTGCTCAAGAAGGAGATCGGAAATTGCGTCAGGTTTAACGCTTGCGTCTGGGAATGAAACCTGATACAGCCTTGACAGATAGATCTTTCGCTTTGCTTTGCGCACAAAATGTTCCTTGCGTTCGTCGAACAAGTCCAGTTGCTGTTTCATGAGCTCTTTCCGCTTGGTCTGTCTCGCATCGATACCGCGACGAGATTGATCCGATCTATCTTTTAGAAGCGCGTTATCCTCGGCCTTTAATCGATCACCCTCTTGTTTGTAGATATCCTCAGGGCAGAAAAGATCCCCGAGCTGCAAAATCCAGAAGTTAACATAAAATTCCGGTGTGATTTTCTCCCAAACTTCAGGAACAACCGTTTCTCGCACTGCGGCAATTAATGGCTGAAGAGCGTCTTGGATGGAAGATTGATCATCCTGCTTCTGTAACATCGCACCGTCAGTAAGTATCGCAATTGGGGTTGGGTAATCTTGCCGCACCTGCTCATCAGCAACAACCGTCTCTTCAGCAGCCTCTTCAGTAGTAGTTGGCTTGTCGCTCATTGACACGTCACCATCCCTATCATTTTCTGGCTTGGGTGTCTGCACGCCCTTCATCGCTGCAGTATCCTTCGTGGCCCACGGGAATAGTCTGTTGGATAAGCTGGCTCGTCCGAGCAAAAAGGCCAAGCTGACGTCAATACCATAAGATTGCATGAGCTCAGCGATTGACGGTACTGTGTTGTCAAATGCCGATTGGTCCAAATTACTCCAAAGGAAGTCGAGAAACTTGATGATAGTTTGGTGAGAGTCATCAATAATGGAGGAGAGAAATTTGATATGGGCTTCATCTTCAGGAACATTAAAGACGGCAGCTTGTCGATATTGAGTCAGATTAATGAGCAATCGAGCCGCCAGGTTGGAATCAGTCAGAGCGCTGATGAGTCGATCCGAGCTCTTGATATTTTCGAATCGTTTGTCGCCAGCCCTCAACAGAGTGTGTCTACGCAGATATCGACCACCTGCCATGGACAGGATTTGATAATCGGTGAAGTCGGTGGCGTCGACGATGCCGCCCATCGAAGAGATAAGCTCCTTCAAGATGATGAGATCCGTAGAATTGCCACGGAGTAGCTGATTGTTGACATAATACAGTACAGGCGTGGCATCAAGTAGAGAGTATCTTCTGAACACCTTGCCAGTAAATCTCGAAAGCGCTTGGAGCCATTTGCTTGTCGTAAGAGCGTGATCGGCTTGCGTTCGACTTCGCTCTTTACCAAGCGAGTTCATCAATGACCAAACTAGCACATCATAAGAGAGGTCCGTGAAGTACTTGGCGCATTCGACAAAGGCTTCAATCAAATTGGGGTATGACTCCAGTTGCTCAAACGCGACTCGGAATACAATTCCGGGAGACGAGTAGCTGGTTTTCGCAAGTTGTTTTGCCATTTCGCTGAGATTTGTGAGGGACACTCGCTTCATGGTGCCTCTCGTAGCAGCAGTAGCGCGGGCGAAAGCAGTTCTCATGGCAGGCATGCGAGACACTTGGCCCTCAAACCACTCAGCGTAGAGAGAGTATCGAGTTGTGGTGGGGAAATATTTCAACAGATCCCAAATGGCATTGACAACTGCAGCATTGGCTTTCGTATGGCTGAGTGCGGGCAGTAAGAGTCTTCTGAGAAGATCCAGCCAGCGTCCAAGATTTTCTGGAGACAAATCATCGGCCAAACTCTTGGCTCCAATGCTGGCAAGTTTGGCAAGTAGAGCCTCGTCTTGACCAATATTGACCCCAGAAATGTTGAGAAACGTGTTGCAGAGGGTGAAGATATCATCAACGGTTTGACAAACAGGCACGCTATCCGCCCACTCATCCCAATAGAATCGATAGGTCTGGTTTTCGTTTGTGTCTGTCTTATCGGGGAATGGCCATCTCCAGATTTTCTTTGGCGGCAAAGTGGCTAGCTTGACACTACCCTTGGGTACGCCAGTTTGGTCGATATCAGGAAGCTGCTTGACGGGGCATTCGACAGGAGCAGAGGCTCTGGGTTTGCTAGCGTTGTATACTTTCTCCACTGATACATTTAATATACGGTGGATGCGAGAAAGGACTTCAGGGAATGTTTCGGGGATCCAGGGGAATCGTCCGAGAATGAAGAGAGACTCAGGAATGGCGCCTATCGTCAATAATTGAATAAGAAGCGAAACTTTCTGCTCCAACGGCTCAGGCAGCTTTGTCTTGGTGTCCTTCTCTTCCGCCGCCGCCGCCGCCGCAGCCTGCTTTTCGGCTTCTACATTCTTCGCGGGCTCCTTGCGAGTGGCGGTGGCTGTATTGGGGCTGTCGTCTTCACCTTGAGGGAGAACTCCTGCCATTAACAAGGCATTCATTGGACCACCGCGTGCCGAACGTTCAGCTTCTTCAATTTTCTTGCCCTCCAGTTCTCGCACTTTTTCCATGTCGTCGTCGTCTGGAGAGAGATGCGGGTACAAGTCTGCCAGAGATATGAAGCCTACTTTAATGAGCAACGCTGCCAAGTAAAGCAAGTTTGCAGGTAAAACATCCGCTTCGTCTCGAAGATCAGAATTGTAGAATCGAAGTTTGAAGCCGAGAAGCTGGGCAGCTACACGGTTTCCAGGTGGCGGTCTGGTGCCGGTCTCCTGTATCCATTGTTGCTCAAAATCATCCACAGTGCCAGATGTCGCAGAACCGTTAGTGGCGGCTGCCAACTTCTGGTCAGCATCGAGAATCTGTCTGCCTCCGAGCTCAAAGAAAGCTCCCAGGTGAAGTCTGCGAGCTCGATCCCAAAATACGACGTCCCGCTCCGTTCTTTTCGCTAAAGCTTTTGCCTCATCTTCTTCTGAAGTTGTCCAGTCGCTATATGTTGGAAGAGCCCAAACGGGGAGGCCCCCTACGTGTCCTGCTGCTTGAAGCTTCAGCTGAGACCGCGGCCACCAAGAGCTGATTCTCAAGAACTTCACAAAGAACTTGTACTGCTTTATCAAAACTGCAGCAGCAACATCAAGGGTCACATCCAAGACTCTTCCGACATCAAGATCAAATGTTCCAATGAGAGCCTTTATCCTTTCGAAAGTGATTTGCGCCATCTCCGGGGGGGGAGGGGGCACGCTGCTTGTTGTGAAAAGCTCAGTGATCAATTTGGAATAGCCTTCAGACTCTTCTCGAAGCAAGTTGTAATTCGTTTGGCGGTAAAGAAGATTGGTGGCGTGCCTTACGCTTGATCGAGCAAATGAGTCTCGAATGAGACCGAGTTGTTGCAAAACCTGCGGATCCAGAATTTGTCGCATCAACGCCGGCGATATATCTGTAGCAACCAGAAATTGGCGTAATGAATTTCGGTATAATTCTGCGTCGGTATCCAAGGCAATGGCTAGCGAGTCAAGGAATAGAGCATGCGCATCTATGGAGTTGGCGTAGCGCGAGGCTCCGCTGTCTTCTTTCCCCAATATCTCCTGTACGCAAGCTCCTGCATCATTGGGAGATATGCGATGATCAACCACAGCGTAAAAGAACTCCTGGAAAAGGCCGGACAGCTCTGAAAGGTCGAGGTTGTCTCGCGATTGTACGCCCTGCGCAATTATAGCAGCCTTTCCCTGCTCAGCCCAGTTCTGCAATTTGTTGTCGGTAATGCTCTCGTAATAATAATTGGAACCCCTCGGTGTCTCAGGGGTTGCTTGCTGCGCAGCGGCAGGCCGAGGTCTTTCTGTTACATTGGGTGGCAGTGCGTTCGGTGTTGGGGGTCGGGCATCTGACTTCGTTGGGCCTTGATGCGGAGACGGCTTCGTTTTCGGAGGCGTCATCGCGCCAGGTTGTGATTGAGAATTACGTCGCTGTGGCGTTGCCGGCTGGTTGTTGTTTGGTGCATTATGATGGCGATTTTGGCTTTGAGAAGAGTCTCTTCTATGGTGATTGTTGCCGCGACGGCCGCGACCGCGGCCGCCACTGTCGTCTCTATCGTGTTGAGCGAGATGTGTATCGCCAGGTCGGTGCGGCGATGGCCTACCTGCCTCCCCAGATGCGGAGGGACGGTCAGACCTCTTGCGCTTCGCAGGCATGACGGCTCGATAAGAGAAATAAATAAAAAATAAGTGCCGTATCAGGTCATTGACGGCAGCAGGAGTCAATGATATTCTATGCCAAAAGAGCGAATATTAATATCGTATGTGAAAGCAGGATTCAATGCCAAGACCTACCGTGAGTTGACCCTCTTCCTTACTGTATTGTTTCGTCCAAACGTAAACTCTGTGACAGCACAAATATCAATCACCCTTGCACAAAGAGGCTTCCTGGCAATATGGCTCGTTTTTCGCTGAGTGCACCCACACCGGGTAGAGTCAGACTTTTATCGATGAACTTCACGTAGCACGTGTCGTCGAAATAGTCTACCTCTGGTGCACGTGGTGGCGAATGGAAAAAAGCGTTGTCGCAAACGCAGAGTGATGAAGCTCCACGATGCTCTTTGCATGGAGTTTAGCAGAGCGCGTGGAAAGCTCCAACTGCTACGTCCAGTGCACGGGCCACACTCCAACTGCGTTATGTCAGCGATAGTGCTTAGTCATGTTTGTTCTTCTTCTGCATAACCGCCCCGGCCAGAGGCGGACCAACCATCAAGCGACAAGCCCCAAAAGTGGAAGGAAAGCGATTGCGCCATTCTGACTCCGATAAACCGATAATTCATTGGATGCTACCGTGACTCAGAGAAACTTGCAGAACAACATCTACACTTCAATTCTTCACATACAGTATCGCAGTACAAGTTCGGATATATTTCAATTGAATTCACATCTCATCTGGCACATTTCATCGCCTTTCGCCTTATACACTTCGGCTCCGTTGTCGGATCGTCGGCCAACGAGACCTCAAATTGAGATATTCAACGCAAAATGGCTGCTACAGCAGCTGAGAATGGCTCTTCAGAGCTGAAATACGGTCAGTTAATATCCATGTGCTTCCTGTTTATAGGATGAAACAGCCACAGAACTACCCTAGTTTCAATGGCTTCAACGTTTATGAGAATCATAACTGAATACCTGGAAGAAAGAAGGCAGTCCCAACCCGAAAACCCTTTTGCTACCTTAATACCAGATCAACAAATAGCCATCATTCCTGAATTCACTCTTGAGTCTGGGACAACGCTGCGCAATGTTCCAGTTGCATACACTACGCGAGGAAAGCTCTCGCCAACAGGAGACAATGCTATGGTGATCTGCCATGCGCTCACCGGCAGTGCTGATGTTGCCGACTGGTGGGGACCTTTACTTGGAGGGCCAGGCAGAGTTTTTGATACTTCTCGATTTTTTGTCGTCTGCATGAACAGTCTGGGCAGTCCCTACGGATCGGCCAGTCCTGTCACGGCTCGCGACGGTGATGCTTCCCAAGGCAGATATGGCCCGGAGTTCCCTCTTACCACAATCCGCGACGACGTAAAGTAAGTTGATGCCCTGCGATGTCGCACGCAACATCTTATACTAATGAACAACCAGTTTGCACAAATTGCTCCTCGACGAGTTGGGCATCAAGCAAATTGCCGCAGTAATTGGCGGGTCACTGGGTGGCATGTTTGTGTTGGAATGGGCATACTTTGGCAAAGATTACGTGCGATGCATCGTTCCCATTGCAACGTCCAGTCGCCACAGCGCGTGGGGGATTAGCTGGGGAGAGGCGCAACGACAAAGCATATATGCAGATCCAAAGTACGATGACGGCTATTATAGTTTCGAAGATCCGCCCGCCACAGGCCTGGGAGCAGCACGCATGTCAGCCCTGTTGACATATCGCAGCCGCAACTCCTTCGAGTCCCGTTTTGGCAGAAACATCCCTGACCCATCCAAAGTACAGACCATTCGAGAAAGACCGCGACCGAGCACTCCGTCAGAGGCTCATTTTCACATCCATAACGACGGTCACCACGTCAAACGGTCTTCTACTTCCAGAAAGAGCAGCCAGAGTGGAACACCACAAGGTACAGGCGGAACCACTTCTCCTACACAAGTCGTCGAATCGCTCGACCCTCAGTTTCACGGTCCTCAGAAAGGCAGTCTGACAGGGGGCGAGGAGTTGCCTTCGTCAACCTACTTTTCAGCGCAATCATACCTTCGGTACCAAGGCAACAAATTCGTCAAGCGCTTCGACAGCAACTGCTATATCGCCATGACGCGCAAACTGGACACACACGATGTATCAAGAGACAGGACAGATACCATTGGGGCGGCCCTATCGTTAATTGAGCAACCGACGTTGGTTTTGGGCATTGAAAGCGACGGTCTCTTCACCTTTGCTGAGCAGCAAGAAATTGCTGAATATGTGAAAAATGCGCGTTTGGAGCGTATTGAGAGCCCCGAGGGCCACGACGCTTTCTTGCTACAATTTGAACAAGTAAACAAGTACATCTTGCAATTCCTCAGAGAAGTTTTGCCAGATATCATGGAGAAGGAGGGTGATGCTGAAGTGGAGGCTTCAGTCGGACAAATCACCAAATCCAGCACATTTGGCGAGGCAGAAGTCGAAGACATCACGGCATGGTAATCCAACTCACATGTCACATGATTATAATGAGAGCCAGCATTCAACATGACATACAGAAGATGTAAGGAAATACAGAGTAAGAGAATATTAAAAAGTAATTGAGGAATCTAGGTTAGACAAAAACAACATCACAAAAGAGTACAATCCATAACACCGAACATCCAGAGCCATGAAATCAACCATTTAAGAATCCAGCCCAAAGCAAAATCCGAAACACATGTTAAAAGAAGTCGTCGGAAAAAATAATTCGTCAAAGGCGGCGGAATGAGAGAGCGTTTAGCAGCTACAGATGGCGCGTCAGTACTTGAACAGTAACATGGAGCAAAGGGACAGGGCACAGTAACATACACGCAACTGCCACAAGTGTCCATAGCGGCGGAACGGAAATCACCGTTGTAGGTGCACCCAGAGTGAATGTTGGAGGCAGAACAGAAGGCTTGAAGACGCGACGGGCAAGTGAACTTGCGCTGGGGGTCGATCTGGTTGAAGTTGGTAGCCGGAGCAGCAGAGACAACTGCAATGGCAGCGATCAAGACGGCGAAGACCTATTGAATCACACTGTCAGCATTCACCAAAACGGATAGGATGGTTGAATATTGAGTGAGAGGTGTCTCTAGACTCGAGTCACGACGCACCTTCATTGTGGGTGTAAGAGCGTGTAAGAAGGGAATTGGTGAGAGAGAGAGGTGCTAAAGTTGAAGGAGATAAAAAAAGATTATAAGATCGTCAAAGAAGTTTTAGAAAATGAGTTTATGACAGGAGACAGGACTAATGTCTTTTGATTTGATCGACAGGGCGAGGGTGATTGAGGTCTGAGTCGGATGGTGAGGAGATGGGCACCCTTTTCTATTTAGACCAGAGGGAGGGTGGTGTGGGAAGAGAGTGAATGACATGCACAGCAAGACCACAGAACCCGCCAAGAAGGGGTGGCCAATGGCCAAGAAACGTACTAGTGGAACTCAGCCGGTCAGGTAAAAAGAATAGGGACCAAAGAGCTGTCTGTCTTAGATGCCAGCCTGTCGGCGCTGCGCATAGTACAGAATTCCTGAGCCAGGGCGGGAGATTGGCTGGTGTCTTGGATGACGGTGGTGAGCGAGCGCAGCGCGAGAGGGGAATTGAGACAACTCTCCTCCCCACTCACACCAGCAGGATTGAGCCATTGGGAACAAAATACCAATTGAAAGGTAATGGAGGGTGGGATCTGGAGAGCTAGCTTCAAAGTCAAAACTTGGTTGACAGAGAGTGTGGGTGTGACGGTGGCCAGCAAGAAAAAACGTCGTTGTGGCCAACACCAGCAGCCGTCTGGTTGCAAAGTTTAAACCGAAGGTTCAGGCTTGGCCCATACCTGCTCGCTTGCAGCCCAAACCTAGCCGGAGACTTGGGATGATGGGATGGCAGTAAACAATCGAAAAAGCAAGTTTGCCACACCACTCTGTTATGGCCGCAATTCCGACAATCCACGGTCGCTGTCGCTATCACGAGAACAAACCAGGCAGAAGACAAATAAACTTTGGTCATTTCGACAAGTATTGTTAGCAAAATCACCTTTTGGCTCGTCCGTCGTCATTCGTCTAGACCCAGACCTTGTTCCCGACCGACTTACACCGAGCCAGCCGACATGGCTAGATCGATCGGAGGAAAGCAAAGACCACATCACAAGCCAAGCGCAGGAAGCAGAACTGAGAATTCTCCCTCCATTGCGCAATCATTGCTCCATAGATGGAGTCGAGAAGCGTCCAGTGTCTGTGTACGCCCCCTGGAAAAGGCCAGCGTAAGACCGGTAGGAATGCAAGACAATCCGCTCACCTTTTCGGGCTCGTTACCTTTTCTCTCTGCGCCAAGTGCTATTCTTAGACGAGTTGTTCTTCCTGTTTGACTTGTAGACTAGTCTAGAACTCATCTGCGCAGTTTTCGCGCCTTGCTTTAATCAATTGAATTGTCTGGTGATTATTTTGCTTTTCCGCCACGCCCAAATGTCTCGTCCTGAACATGGCCACCGCTGGCCGTTTTAAAATTACATGTTTGCTTTTTCCTCGACGCAGGGGCATCGACTCAATCCAATCGCAATGGCCATTCTGCTGCACCTCGTGCTATTTTTATCTTGACTCTGCCGTGACTGACGCGACTGTCGGCTAATTAAATTATGCAAGTCACTCCCACAGCCTCTTGCTACGCGTTGGTGTTCTGATTTAGATACTTGGCTTGATCTCGTACTGTACTGTACATACATGGTCAAACATGTCTCGACTTGTCTCTTCTTCGTCGAGAAACCTCGTCTCTGTTCCGGATTGCCTGGCCGGACAATAAAAATATCAATAATCCCCAATTGGGCAAACGCGCGCTCATGGAAAACAGTAATTACAAATGATGGCATAAAGCAAAGACCAAAGTGAACAGCCAGTTTTGTCATGGTGTGAGAAAGCTTACTTGCTGCTGCTGCTGCTTGTAGGAAAGGTGCAATCTCACTATTCGTCCTCCCATCCATCTCCACCCTCATCAATTTCAATCGTTGTCCCCAGTGCCTCCCTTCCTTGGCGAATCATATCTTGCAGCTGTTTATTAAACGCCGAAATCCGAAAGTCAGCGTCCCTCTCTTCCTTGTGCCGCCGCGCCGCTAGGTGTTTTGCCTCTGCATCCAACCTTGGGCTCGCCTCCACCGCGTGCATTTCGTCCCCACGACTCGATGCCGTTGATGCCGTGCTGTTATTGCGGCGGTGGTGTTGATTATGGTGCGGCGACGGAGCTGCCTTTTGCGACCCGCGTCGCCTGTGTGTCGGCGTTCTACCCTGGCTGCCCAAGTGAGCTGCAGGTGAAGCTGCACTGGCCGTGCTGGTTAGATTTGTAGTAGAGGATGGAGTGTATGTATGGGCGAAGGGCGTCTTTGATGGCGATCCGGATCTCGGTGACGCGTATGAAGCTGACGAAGAGGGGCGGTTCGATACATCTTCGCCGTCGAAGCGATAGTTGACAGTGTTAACCGAGTTCCGCCGCGACGAAGGTGGATTGATTCTGCGTCCAGTCGCAACTGAAGGACCATGATTTCGGTTTCGTGGTGATGCTCGATATCCGTTCATCGACCGCGGCGTAGAAGATAATGGGGCAGGAGATGGTGCGGTGTCTTTGACAATCACCCAGCTCCCTCGCAACTCATTTGCTGGTGCTGTTTGGCGTCGTTTCGCAGAAGGTCCTGGTGTCGATGCTCTGCTGCTGTCCATGAGATCTGTATCTGGCACTTGATGATGGCTATCATGTTGCGATACAGGGAATCTTCCTGGTATACTATGCTCATAATCATCGATGTGCGGAGGGTTGAAGCTATATGTATACTCGCTTCCAGGTGGAGGCACATCATCAGGCGAAACGTGGCCCTCAGCTGTCATTGCATAACCTTGTCCACCACCTGCATAGAAGCCCTTGAATGCGCCAGCCTTGCAAAACTCCCACACCTTTCCAACTACACCGCCGATAGCCCCCATGGCAGCAGCGCTCCATCCACGAGAAGGCGAATCCGGTTGCGCGGGGAAATGAAACAGCGAAGTAGGTCCACCGTTGATACCATTATCGTCATCCTCACCTCGTGTACGTTTTGAGCCGAATGATGTGCGATAGTTGGATTCTGAATATAGACTATCCTCCAGCATGCCACTTTCTACGCCGGGCTCTCCGCCGGCTGGGGTGTCAAGGTTACCAGCCAGTGTATAGCTGCGAATAGGTGTCTGTGGTTTCTCGTTCGAACCGCCGAATATGCTGCCATCGCCGCCCCTCGCGCGCTTCCTCTTGGGCGTGGACGATGGCGCAGGCTTCTCAGAGTAAGTGGGAGACGAATGAAATATTGGCGGCTGTTGTGATGCTGCGATCCCGGCACCCTCTGAGTAAAAAGCGCCAGGCATGTTGAAGCCAGCCGGATAAGTCATCGTAGACATCGATCGCATAAAGTGCCGGTTTAGGTGCGTCGTTTATGTGAAGAATGTAGTCAAATTCAATGTCGGTCAGAGGTCGTTTCTCTCCCGACAGCCTTGGGTCGTGATAACGTAGGGTATCTTTCGCAACCATCAACTGGTAGTACAAGTAAACAGCTGTTTTCTGGTGACGATATCCCGTATGCGACCAAGCTGCACACTCAGTCACAAAACAAAATGCTCCGCAGACGACAATGAGATCTGTTATGTTGGGGAAGCAACCCGATCCAGCCCAAATCACCAACTGGCTTTGTACGCTTGCGTGTGACCCAAAGCCAAACACCCAGGCATCAGCTGCCACCTGATGCACGATCCCGAGGTATATCGCCCCACGAAAGCAGGACCCTTTCTGCAGAAGCGAAGGGGAACGAGGTGAAGAAAAAGGACAAAACGGAAATAAATTTAATAAATAAAAATTCCGATATTAAAAAGAGGCGAAATTATGTCTGCGCTAAAACCGAATATGAGAGCATGGGTTCTTCAGTACAGGGCCTGTACAGGGCCATGGAATTGGTGGGGCGGTGAGCCTGTCACCGTTTTGTTGAAACCTGACCGCCAAAATACACTGACTGGGCGAGTTGCCTGGGCGCTAGGTTGCGGGGCAACTGCAGTAAACATGCACTAATTTATTTACTTCCACAGAGAGTATTCTGGTAACTGAAAATCACAGCGAGGCAAAACAGATGGGCGACCTTGAAGCAATTGTTTTGCATCGTCAACTGTACTCAGCAGCTGTCAAATCGCCGTTAATTTCGGTTCCTTGTTCTGCGACATCCTGTTACTATAATTATCCCCTTTCACTCGCTGCCATTCCATTGCATTCCGCTCCTGTGTATCGCGCACGCAGACAACGGTGCGTCACTGTTCTCCGGACATGCCAGGCATTCCATGCCATTTGCCTCACTGATACGAAAATAAATCCAAAAAAAAAAATTGATTAGTGTACGCCTGGCGGCTTGTCATACTCTTTGTCTGTCTGATGATATATTTCCTCTGTAGTCCCCGTAATAACGTTATCCCCGTAATGATTAAAAATAAAAACAGTTTGCGTGCCTTCGTCTAGTCTTCGTGTCCGGGTGACAATGTGTCCCATCTTGTTTCGCAACGAATTTAGTCTCGTCGGTAGTACTCATCCGATTGTTGGATCTTCGGCTCAGGCACTCCGCCATCGACGCCTCTGTCTCCCTGCTTGTGAGGCTTCTCACCCCACAGTTCCTTGCGCTCAGCAAGTAGCTCATCTGCCCATTTGCGCATCTCAGGCAGGGTGACCCTGGTGGCAACATGTGCAAATTCGCCCAGGTCGACAGCGCAGTCGCTTCTCCGTTCGTATTCGGCCATTTGCAATAGCAACTCGATTTTGTCGACATCATGGACAAAGTGGCTGTCGAGGGTTTTCGAATCTTCGTATTCTTGCCAAATAGCCAAGATATCTTCGCCCGTGGTGCCACCTGCGACGCCTCGCAACAGGTTCTTGGTCAAAAACTCCATCGTAGACAGTTCTCGTCTACTTTTCTCAGGCTTGGGAACGCCATCTACGGGCGTAATGTCCCCAACCAATAACTCAGCCATGTCGTGAATCAGACACATCTTCATGCATTTGGCGAGGTCAAGCTTGGGTGCGAGTTCGGGCGGCGCGAACATAGAAATAAGTGACATTCGGTACATGTGGTCGGCAATGGATTCACCTCTGTGGTATAGTCAGCTATGGATTTGGATTTATAGTATAGTCGTGGCGCGGCCCGTACCTCGAAATACCGAAGCGTCTCCAACCCTCTCGTTTCGAGGTCTTCAATCGTTCGAGGATGTGGAAGAACGGGATTGGTGAAGATGAATCCTCAGTAGCTGGTTTTCCAGGTACCTGTTTCAAGGCTTCCTCTACCTCCCAGGTGCCATCGACCTTGATCATCGGGGTATAGCCAAGTTCTGTGACCGTTAGATTTGCGTTCTTGTACTTGGTTGTGGTGGACGTACCGGCGACAACCTGGTCAACAGGTTCGGCGTCTGACTCGTCGCGAAGATCGATGCGCCGTTTCTTATCATTTTGCATTTCCTCGCGGAGGATGCCATTTTCACCTTGAGATCCCATTGTGCACAGTAGTTGTCCACTTGCGTCTAGAAGAACGTGGTATCTGTCGGGTGGACAGCTACGGAATCCCAACTGATGGCGGGGCAGTCGATGAAGTCGAAAGTCTCAGATTTTGAACGAGGATCAAACAAGCTGGCTAGCAGGAGATAAAATACGACAGCGATGTGTGCTGTAATTGAAATAAAACACAAGAAATAAAAGTTGAGGAAAAGGTGAGAGGGAGAAAGGGTGGCAGTCAATCCACAAGACGGACGAGCCGAAAGAAAAATAACAACAGCAGGCGGCACTGGCAAACAACGGTCACACACAGCTGCTGGCGGACACCGAACGCGGCCGGCTTGCCAATGCCTACGCCGGTAGTGGACAACGAGTGCCCCACCTTGTTTGCTAACGGGTTCAGGGTAGCCAATCCGCCAGTGAATCACCGCGTTGAGGGCCAGGAACATGTCGTGTAACCGAACATAAATAATATTGAAATTTTTGTTTACTAGCGTTGGGATTTTCTCCTCCATGTTGCTTGCATGGGTTGCAGCGACGTATTCCATGTGTCACAACGCTACTGTTGAGGAACGATTCTGGCGTGATGCAGTCTCCGCAAAACGTGTTGGTCATTGCAACTTAAGTCCTTGATACAGCCATTCACCAAAACATAGGCACATATGCACATTACATGAATTTAAACAAAAGGCAGAGGACAAAGACAGAAAGCTATTCATACAAAGTTATCGAGTCTGACAAGATTTATATATCTCAGAAACGCTTGTAACCGCCTCCTAGCCTCCATCTTCCTAGACCAAATTTTGGCCTTAATGTAGTTAAGAACATAGAAAAAAAGAATTAAAAAAAATTGGAAATCAACGCTGTCATTATAAATCCGAGTCAGCCAACAGCCAAGGTACCAAGCGATTTTCAAAGATTTTATGTCGTTATTGCTGCCTCAGCAATGACCAAACTTGAAAACTCAAGATCCAATGGACAAGTCTGAAGACCCCAGCCGGCTCGACGATCTTCTCTCCAAGTCTCTAGCAGCAATAGACCCTGTGTATTTCCTAAATAGTTCTTGTTGTCGAGCAAGCGGGTCAGGAGCCATACTGGCTGGCCGTACATATGCTTCTGGTCCGGGTTGAGGACAATAGCGGCTAATGCTGCTACGGGGACCAGGACTGGTACGATACGGTTGTGCGGACGGCATCCCGGGGATAGTTGGCTGTTGCTTCCAAGAAAGAAGATTTGACTGGCCTGGCGCAGCGAAAGCCGATTGCGGTCGGCCATGTTGGCGACCGGCTGTAGAAGGACCATATCTGCTGGTTGGACCGTATTTGTTTCTAGCTGGCTGTCTACCATTTGGACCGGCGCCTGATGGTTCGTACCCATGCGGTTCATAGATTGTAGTTAGAGTATCTAGCTCGGTGTTGTAGACTGGCTCTGGCTGAGTTGGCCTGGAGCTCAAGGCAACCTTGTGAGCCTTGGCGTCTGCTCGGTCCTTTCGTTTCGCACGAAGGTGCATGCGGAGCTTTCGTGATCTCTCTTTGCAACATCTAAGGGTAGCAGATATCCCAAGTCCAAGTAGCAGGACAACGAGCAGTCCAATGGCAAGTACAATGGCAGCAGCGATGATGGGTTTATCGTGTTCGACAAAGTAGGCAAGGTTCTCGATGCCTCGTTTCTGGACAGCGACCCACACCATTTTTATGGGTGCAATGGTTTAAACAAATGTGTTGCTTGCTTGTCACTGGCCGCAATATCTCTGAGTGATGCCGCCTTGTAAAGACTATTGGCAGTTTCTCTCGGATATTCTCGCAAGAAGGACTGCTGTTCAGTCGAAGCTGTTCGGTGTAGAAGTACGAAGATAAATTCTCAAATCGTGGGGCGGGAGGCGGTATTTCAACTAATGTGTCGACATTTGCCTTTCGAAGGCGCTGCGCCAAAAGTCTATATTGTATGTATATACGCTGCACAGGCAAAGGTGAGTTCAGTCAGCAAACCCTGATGCAAAAGCAAAGGATACCCTGCTCCGCGTACATGTACGGAAGGTACATCCCGAAGGCGACACGATGAGCCTGAGTTTCTGCTCGGCTTCTAATAGTTTTCCCAAAGCTCTTTACGGTATCCTTCTGTTAAACGCTCGTCCGTGCCATATTTTTCTTGCCAGCCTGTAAATCCGCGATCAAGAACATAGACTTCCTGGTCGCCTTCAGCTTTTTCTCGGAGATATCTCAGAGCTGCACTGGGGCCTCTTTGCTGGCTAAGAGCACAGTGGAAGATTACAGTCTTTTTGTCTTGCAAGCGCCGAAGGAGCGATGGCATCATGACGTCAAGTTGCTGACTGGACACATGGATGCAGCCCTTGATATGGCCGCCAATGAAATCTGAGAAACAATTAGCAAGCTACACTATTAATCATGTGCGAGTTTCAAGCATTAGGAAGGTCAAAAGCTTACCGTCGTCGCGAACGTCCACCACTGCATACGTCGGCTCGGCAGCATCCTTCTCGGCGAGAATCCTTTCGGATAAGGATTTGGCTGACAGCCGCTTCAAGGCAGCAATGGAGGTCATTGTTCGGTGGAGACTCCTGAATGAGGGTAAATGCAGGCGTCTAAGGAAGGGTGCATAGGTATTGATGAGAGTGGGAATATGTGCTGTAGTCACCGAGTTTGATGGACCGCCATGAGTGGCCGAGCTTAAACTGGTGGGGCCACGTCTTCACACAGCATCTCGATGCCGCCTACTCATGCCAACATCGAGTTGCGAATATGGCGTTAAGCTGAATATAATTGCATCCCAATTGGACAAGTCAACATCGATGGAGGACAAGAAACTTGGAAATTCAAATGATATCATTCGCTATTTGTGAGTGCTCTTTAAAAAGCTGTCATGACCTGCATAATAACCCGTACTCCCAATGCACTTTACACCAAAACCTCCCCATAATGCCCCAAACAATGAAAAATGGTAAAACGATAACCAAAATCTTCCCTGAAAACTCTTACACCAAACCCGTCACTCACGCCTTGCCAAGCCACCCAGAATTGACGAAAAAGTCAAAAATACGAGCACCCTTCTGTGAATCCAAGCGGCAGATCTCTTTGGCTTGCTTCTTTTTCATTGATCCATTAGTCTTGAGAGCCTCCTTCATAATCTGCTCCTTGATCATCAGATACGGCTTAGGCTGCAGTCGCACAATTTCGCACAGCTTAGCCTCTTCAGGAGTCAGCAGGTGCAGGTCTGGTGCGTTATCCTGTGTTAGTTGCAGAGGTTGGACCCCAGAGATTGGTTGTGGCGTATACTTGGGCCGTGACATCGCCTGGCCATTGACTCCATTGACACCATTCGTGTGTCCATTGGTCAAGGCCGTAGTATCGCCATTTACGCTGGCGCTGGTCTGCGGGATAGGTCGTAGAGGCAACTCTGGCGCAATGAGGAGAGCTGCTCCGCTAGGAGGATCAACAGCAGCAGCCTGCTTGTTGCGTTGTGACGTAGCCAAGCGTTCCCTATCCATGGAGCCCATAGGTATTGATCTTTGAATTCTCTGTGCTTTCTCGGTTTCGTACTTTTCGCCGCTACGCAGATCACCAATGCGCAAGCTTCGCCATTCCTGAAGCTGGCTAATTGCTTGCCGGAGGTTGAGTTCGTCGAGCAGCCCTTGGCAAAAGTCTTCGAAATCTTGGTGGTTCATAATACGGGCCAATGGCTTAGCTTTTTGCAACAAATCCTTCTCCTCTTTGCTTCTCTTCTTTTCTTGCTTGGTGTTCTCTCGGTACTCCAACAAGTGATGCTCAAAAATTACCTTCTTGCGATCTACACGCTGTGTCAAGCGGCTATTATAAATTTCCATGACGGTGATCTTGAGTTCCATTTCTGGCTCCATCTCCCCAGTACGAGGATTGAGACCATCTCCAGGATCGAATTGCATGTGCTGCACAGCCTCCTCCGCTTCGTTGGCGTGCTCAGTCTCGAATTCCAGTCGGCCGGGCATGTAGCCTTGAACTTCGTGGCAGCTTGGCACACTGGCAGTCGGTTTCGTCTTGGGCTGAAGCGCTGGCGCATTCTGTTGCGCTTCGCGACGAGACTCTATGCGGCGCTTTTTGTTTGATTGGAACTCTTCGCGCGGTACTTCGCTGGCGAGCTCATTGTCATGTGGGCTACAGCGCTTTGGTAACGGGAAGTTTGGTGAATTGACGTATGTATCGAGATAATGGTCGCGCACTTCATCTTTCCCGCGAAATCCACCAATGTGGTCGGCAATATCGGCCCATGAGCCCAGACCGTACGTCTCAGCTCCCTCGAGCATCAGCAATTCCTCGTCGGCTCCCCAATCGCGATCGAAGATCGGGAATGAGTTTTGCTCAATAACCCGAAATGAATGTGTGGCCGGGTCATGCGCATTTCGAGATTCACCCTTGGCAAAGCACGATACGCAAAGGTCAAAATCCGTGCAGGCAGGGTCAGCACATCTAATGCGGACGGTAGATGTGATATCGGACGAGCACACGTCGCAAACATATTTGACACCGCCTTCCCCCCCCCTGATGGCCGTCTTCTTGCGAATGACACCCATCTTGCCTTATTGTAGGCAGCCGGATGCCAGCCTAAGTCGGTCGCACGTCAAAACACCCCGCAACCACAAGGCTGGATGTCGGGGATGGTAGTCGAGCTAGGCAATGGGCGATGATTCGGGAATTCAGTACCCAAGAATGACCAATAATTGGACTTGCCGGGCCGAGGACAGGCGGATACGACGTGTATTTCGATGAAACAGACCGATTTCGGGTGGTGGTTGATAACAGCGGCGTGTGGAAGTGGTTCGAATCAGAGCTGGCGCATTGGCGAGGTTGTCGCGACAAAGAATGGGTCTCTACAGCCGCGCCAATCAGCAAATTGCAGCTTGCTGTAGCCAACTACGTTATAGGGTCATGTGATCGTTGTTGGTGCGTGCTGAGTTTGCAGCACCAAGCCTTCTGACAGTTGATTCTGGTATTTAAGAATTATAAATAATTTGCTCCTTATAAACCTCATCCAACTACGACATTCAAATTGCAGTTGATGTATGTATCATAACAATTACTCACGATCTTTGCCGCAATCACGCCTTTCACGCACAGTTCCAATATCAACGTAGCCCAGTAGCGTGTATTTTCAATAACGTGGGGCACAGCAGCTAGTGGCGTACAGGCTTGACCTCGAAACGGGCCGGTTGATGATCTCATTTCGGATCTATAGGTAGCTGTCCACCCAAACTTTTTTCTTCTCATCTTTTGTTCAGGTTTATCTTTCTTCCTCGTTTTCACCTGATTTGAAAATTTCGAAGGAATTTACCTTCTTCGAAATAGGCTCCATTAGGGCCATTCTTCACCTCCAACCGCATCGTCTTGAAGCAGCCGCCCCGCCCCCGCAACAATGCCTGACAAGATTCTCGACGACATCTCGCACAGAAGGTATAATCCTTTGACAGACAGCTGGTTGCTTGTGTCGCCTCATCGCACGAAGCGCCCTTGGCAGTGAGTGATCTCTGACGTGCAAAATTTCCAAAATTTAACTTCTAATCGCCGTTTCTTAGAGGACAGCAAGAAGCCGCTGTCGCCAGCAACCTTCCCTCATACGACCCCAAGGTTAGACATCCATGCCTCTCCCGTTTTGATTGTTACTGTTGTTCCGTGCCTAACCGTTCTTTTGAAAGTGTTATCTCTGTCCTGGAAACTCCCGCGCCGCCGGCGACAAAAACCCGACCTATGAAAAGACCTTCGCGTTTGTCAATGACTATAGCGCTGTCAAGGAACAGCAACCCGATTATGAGGCTGCACCATCTTCTGAAGACCTTAGCTCTTTGCTGCTCCAAGCAAAAGGCGTGAAAGGCGTGTGCTACGTCTTAACATTCTCACCAAAGCATAACCTGACGCTCGCTGACATGCCCGGCTCCGACATCCTCCCAGTTATCGAACATTGGACTCGTATCTATGCCAACCACTTGTCTGCTTCTAACCCACTTGCCAAAGTTGCAGAGAAGTTGCAGCTCTCAATTGCTAAAGAAGATGCACCAATCCCCAACGACGAGTATCGATATATGCAGATTTTCGAGAACAAGGGAGCTGCGATGGGATGCTCCAACCCCCACCCTCACTGCCAAGTGTGGACGACTTCTACCATGCCCGAAGAGCCTGGCAAAGAACTTGTGCAGATGACTAAATACAAGGCTAAACATGACCGCCACCTGTTAGCCGATTACTGCAAACTGGAACTCGCCAAAGAAGAGCGTGTAGTATGGCACAACGACGGTTTTGTCATTGTATGCCCCTGGTGGGCTGTGTGGCCATTTGAGGTGCTAGTGCTACCCAAGCGCCACGTTCGCGCTCTGGTTGACCTAACTAGCGAGGAGCGCAACCAACTAGCAGAAACCATTCAAGAAGTCACCCGCCGTTATGACAATCTGTTTGAATGCAGCTTCCCCTACAGCTCCGGGTTCCACCAGGCACCTCTTCAGGGCACGGACGAAGAGATTGAGAACTCTTATCTGCACATGCATTTCTACCCACCTCTGCTTCGCTCCGCGACTGTCAAGAAGTTTTTGGTTGGGTTCGAGCTCATGGCAGAACCGCAAAGAGATATTACGCCAGAACAAGCCGCCGCTAAACTGAGAGCATGTGGTGGAGAGCTGTACCGTAACAGCTTGCAATAGTCGAACTTTATTTCGAATTTAAAAAAAAAGTCGAGTCTTGTAGAAAGCGGATGATTAGAAGGTGTTTATGAGGAGTTAGTAATTCCAGCTGTTTTGAAGCAGAATAATAATAATTATTATTATTATTATTATTATTATCTTGGAGAACTTCTATGTGGGTAGCTTCAAGGGTTTGCCGGACCGGTGTTTGCAGCTGGCGGTGTTGGTAGTTGAGTATTTAGACAATTTCGACGTAGTGGTCGCGGACCAAGGTCATCCAGACGACAGCCGTTGTGGCAAAAGTGAATGGGAACAGCTGGGGAGCGCCAAATGTCATGCTCTTGAAGACAAAGAGCTCGCTGGCAAAGTGACCCAGCGCGACGATGTAAGTCCAGTGGGCAATGGTGTAGACGGGACCAAAGTGAAGGTTGTAGGCAGCGTAGCACCGTGCGATGCAGGTAATCAAGGTCCAGGTTCCAAATAGTCGGCTAGCCAGGGGGGTAACTTGATCAATGGCTTTGGTATCCTTTTGGGCGGGAATGAGCTTGTCGGTGCGGTCGTCCGGGTTGTATGTGGCCGTGGCCGGGCCGAGTTTAGGGTTAGGAATGAAGCGGCCATTGTAGACACGTCGACTGAAGTGCAATGTGACGTATGCTTGGAGGGAATTGCCGATGGAAATGACCGAGAGCTATAGGGCAAGACGTTAGTCGCGGCATGATGGAGAGCGAGAGGAGCCAGGGGCATTACCAAGAGCATGTAGTAAGGCAAGGCGCCCTTTGCTTCTGGGAGGAATGGCCTGATGAAGTCCATGGTGCCAATTGGTGTTTCGAAAAATAGTTGTTGGCCGGCAACTGTTGATGCGAGTATCAGGACAAGAGCTTGACAAGTCGCGATATAATTTACTGGACTGACTGATTTTGATTTGCTACTGTGGCTCCTTTGCCCAGATGCCAAAGTGTGGCGCTGGAACTGTGGCGGCAAAGACGCGCTTCGTAGGCGATACCCTGTGCCGACGCACCTGAAACCTTTGACAATACGACAAGAACTTCATAAAATGTCAAGATAGAACCAAGAGACTAGATTTTGCCATGTTCTCTAAACGGTGAATTACGCAACTAAGCTTGGCGTGAACGCTTAAACCTCGCGAAAGTATGAAGTCTTTTTTGCACATACAACTTGCTTAGCTTTGAAAAGCTGCCTAACTACGTAGGTGCAATTCACACCTCATCGTTCAGAGTCTCGACTGTGGTACCACGCAAAATCAAGACAGGGAATCAATATGGGCGGCCTGCTACCTGCCAGGTTGCACTGGCTTTGGAGTCTCTGATGCTCAGCTCGGTTAGCTGCCAACCATCCACATACACGGCTCCATTACTCAAATATGCTTCTGAAGTCGGAATTTTTAACACCTTGCACGTCTTACTTAAGATAAGTAGTTTTACCTTCCATTAGTGACAAGCGCCGTTGCTTTGGAGTATCTGGACTCATTTTCGGATCAAACTAGCAATTGTCCTGTAACCGTCTTCCACAAACCCTGTATGGCGGCGACATTATCAATATTCCGGCGAAGTTATAGTCTACCGCTATATGAATGCGGAAGAGAATATAACTAGCTCTGGAAATGGCACTGTGCATGGAAGCGTGAACTGCAATTCTGGAGCCTATAGGCAACGGCTCACCCGGCCAAAGCTATGATTGTCTACAAGTCGCTGGCTTCTTTACGCGAGGGATTCAAGCTTTTTTGCTAACATTGTGACAAATGATTTCTTTAGCCTTGACCTGCCTAAAAAGGGTAGCACATGAGGGGGCCACTTACAATATTGGATTAACAAAACAGGGTTGGCTCGAGTTTGCTTCCTGCAGGCACCGTTATGCAGTACTGTTAGCTTTATGAGCTCAGTCCTGGCAGGCTATGTCCTCCGGCGGGTGCAAACTAACAATCTTGACTTAACCTTACCTTTACCTAATGGCGAACTTGAGTGATGCACGGGATTTGTTCCTGCTCCAACAGATGAGATGGCCAGCGTTACTAGCCCCATAGGGCGGACCTGTTGACACCCACTCCACTTATACAGAGTCTCGACTTCCACGAGCAGGCTATGGCAGGGATTTGCATTGTCAAAACATTGTTTCCTGCACTGCGGCAGATGAACCACGTCCAGGCCGCTTCGCTTCGCTTGCAGCCTGCGGAGCCGCTCATCAAACCGTGGTCCAAAGACTCCAGCTTAAACTAGCGCTAGTTCGGACTTGAAACTGCACTCCGGGGCTGCTAGTCATGAACTTTGTGGATTGTGGTTTTCGGCCTCCACCTCCACGCAATTGCCGTCCTGCAATTGAGTTGAAGGCGTCAAGATTGACTGCGCATGATTCCATTCAGAGCCTATGATTGGGTAGTGTGCACATTCTTGTTGCGCCACTAGTCGTGATGTTTCCAAGGCAGGAGTTGAACTTGTAGGCTTTCGTCATTTGCCGCAATACAATGTCGAGGTTCGCTGAGCTCTACGGACTCTCCAATAATGGAAATCTAAGCAAATTCCATGGTCTTGTTTCTGAAACTCGCGAGGGAGAATGCGCGTCAAGGATCGAACATCATCGCCCAACAAAAGGTCATGGCTGCACCAACTGCCTCTTTTGGACCTCATCTAGTGTCTAAAGTGGATTGTGCTCTGTCCCTAAACCAACTTAGTCGCTAGCAGCGATGATACTTGACTGGGGGCAATGGGTCCATTAAGAGATGTACCTGTTGACTGTTCAAGACAGACGAGTCAACACCATTAGGTGTTGAAGAGAGCATCGAAGGCTATTCCAAGTATAAAAGGATGGATCTGTCCCTGGACAAGTCAGGCTGCTCCCTCTCTCGCTATCTAACTACTTCTTTCAATTTCGTCTTGAATATCCTTTCAGAATATATAACCCAAGATGCAATCCTTTGGTGCTTTCTTCGTCAGCGTTTTGGCTGCTAGCCTGGCCAGTGCTGCTCCCGCTCCTGCCGCTGCTGGCACCTCCTTCTCTATTCCCGTCATTCACAATGAGAACCACAAGGCCGACGGTGTCCTTGCTATGGCTCGTGCCTTCAACAAGTTTGGCAAGGAGCTTCCAACCGAGCTCGCTGAGGCTGTCGACCGCATCTTGGAGGCTCGCCTTCAGGCCCGTGCTCAGGGCACTGTAGGCGCCATGCCAGTCCCCGAAGGTTACGACCTCGAGTACCTCGCTGATGTCGCCATCGGCACTCCCCCCCAGAAGTTGAAGCTGAATTTCGATACTGGTTCCTCTGACCTTTGGGTGTTCTCCAGCGAGACCCCCAGCAGCCAGCGCAACGGCCACCCATACTACACTCCTAGTAGCTCCTCCTCTGCTAAGCAGGTCTCTGGTGCCACTTGGGAGGTTCACTACGGCGACAAGAGCTCCAGCAGCGGTGACGTCTGGATTGACAAGGTCACTATTGGCGGTCTTATCGTCCAGCAACAAGCTGTTGAGAACGCCAAGCAGATCTCTGACCAGTTCGTCAAGGGCCCTAAGCCCGCCTCTGGTCTCCTTGGTCTCGCCTCCGACAGCCTCAACACTGTCAAACCCCAGAAGCAAAAGACCTGGTTCAGCAACGTCAAGTCCCAGCTCGACAAGAAGCTTTTCACCGCCAACTTGAACCACCAGACTAACGGTACTTACAACTTCGGTTTTATTGATGACTCTGAGCACCGCGGCGAGATCATCTACACTAAGGCCGATACCTCCCGCTACTGGTCCTTCACCTCACCCAACTACCAGGTCGGCGACCGCCGCGTTGTCAAAACCAGTGTCACTGGTATTGCTGACACCGGTACCTCCCTGCTGCTCCTCCCCGACAGTGTCGTCAACGACTACTGGTCTGGCGTCCGCAGTGCTAAAAAAGACTCCAACATTGCCAACTACATCTCCTATGACTGCAGCGAGTCCATCCCCGACTTCTACTTCGGTGTTGAAAACTCCAAGGTTCGCATCCCTGCTGACCTGATCAACTATGGTGGTGCTGGAGGCAACCGCTGCTTCGGTGGCATCCAGAGCAGCAGTGGCGTTGGTATCAACATCTATGGCGACATTGCCTTCAAAGCTGCCCTGGTCGTCTTCGATGATGCCAACTCTCGTCTTGGTTTCGCCCAGAAATAAATAACAATCTTCATAATGAAAAGAAGTCACTGACCTCTGCAAAGGACGTAACCATGACAGGAAAGAAATATATAGCAAATACCCAGAGAGGAGTAGATACCATAACCCATTGTACATAACAGCCTGTATATAGTAAAAAATGGAATACAAAATGAACAGATGAAGGATTTATTTTCCTCCAGGAAAGCGGCTAACTAGCTTAAAACAAAGATTTGTGATCGTGAGTGAGACCAGGTACGTGATTTACTAGAAGACGGTGCAAATGGGTAGTCACAAGCCAGCAGAATAGACAGCAAAATAATTCGTTACTGAATCAACATTATATGCTCCTACTCTAGACGAGGAAAAAAAAATTTCGAAAACAGAGAAGCCAAAAACCAGCAAAAACAGTGACATGATCTCCAAAGAAAGGTTTCTTTTACATGATTAACACCAGTTCACATCTTATGTTTACATAAACCTCAAGCTACCCGTTGGTACTCTCTCGACCAATCCGCCAACTTCTCTTCTTAGTGTCTTGAGCACCCTTCTGACTTCAGAGAGATCAGTACCGCCGTTGTTGCTACCGTGTCCAGGCGGTGGAAGAGCAGCTTCGCATCGACCAAGTAGTTCGCCCACAGCGGGACTGATAGCACCGCCTTTGCTGGCGCCTCCTCGTCTACGCATTTCAGCAACCCAGTCGTTGACGACATAGATGATGATTTCGATGATACGGTTGCGAACCATGCCACTGAATCCGTAGTCCTGAGTATCGAAAATGCTTTCGAGTACTCGTACAATCATATCGTGCGAGACGCCGAGAGACAAAAACAGCTGGACTGGCCATGACGGATCGGCGCCAATTGTTGCATCTTGTTGATAAGCTACAGCGTAGCGGCACAATTCAGGCAAAAGGGTTTCGATGGGAAAGACAAAACTATCAAGGGAGGTGTGATGAGCAATATTTTGAATCTTGCTAGACACAGCCTCGTAGGGCATAGGTGGAGGGGGCATGCCGGGCTCGGGGTTTTCGAGACGTGAAACAATCTCGTCATGCGTCTGCTGAATGAGATTGCTCCATGTGCCGGAGATCGTGGTAGGGTTTCTGTAGTTCGCTGTATGATAAATGAGAAGGCAGAGGTCAAAGTAACCAGCCTGGTCGGCATAGTCATTGAACAGCTGTGACGTATTGTTAGTATTTTCAGGATCAGGTAAGATAACATCAATGAACTTACTTCTGAGACGTTCAAGATTTTGCCATCCAGGGCTTCCCCAACCTCATTCTTTCTTTGCTGATCGATGCGATCATCCATTTGTAGTCTTCCAAGGAGATCATCTTGTATATTCGCAATCTCCAGCAGATCAGTGACTTCATGGTTAAGCATCTGCTGCTGTTGTCGGCTGACGCCAACAGTATTGACATTTGCGTTTGCCTTAGCCAAGCTAAGCAACCTTATTCGGTCTTTGATGCCAATGGGGAAGTCTGAGTTAGCCAGTTGAGCTTGCACCTCGGCAGCGTCGAAGAAGCGACTGCGATTTGTGTAAAAGCGACAAAGCAAATCGGCATGCTCGACATTGGTGGCAGCCAGACGTTGCAAGAAAGTAATGACATGTGGTGACTCGATAGCGAGAATCCGGTCTGTCCAGCCCTGTTGGATATACCATTCGTACAGATCGAAATGGAAGACCTCGTCTTCTGAGTTGTTGACGACATCGTATGCTTCCATTCGTTTCATGGCCATCAATGTCATCTTGCCGTCTACCATTTCGGGCTCTTTGCTTGATGCCTCGTCAAGATGTCTTAGTACATCGTGGATCATATCGTAACACTTTTTGCGTTCATCATATGCGCTGGCGCGTGGGTCAGACGCAGGCTTGCCGTCATTAATCCACATTAAGGCGCTGTTGCCACGATCCTTTTCTCTTGCAACCACCAAGCAAAGCTGGATTGCCCCAGCAAAGAATTTCAACTCAACATATTGCGATACAGCACTGTGGAGGTTGTTGAAAGTGAGGCTGCCCGCCACTTTTTCGAACAGCTTTAAGCTTTCGTGGAGTAGGGCGCGCCAGTGGTTTGTATTTAATGGTTGCTCAGAGGCACGCTTGAGCTGTTCTTGAGCCTTGAAGATAACAACATCGTCTGGGCTGCAGAAGCTGCCACAGCGCCGGCGAAGGGCATCTGCGACTGTCTCGACGTTGGAGCCGCTCTCAATGTTACGGTTCACAATAGCCTTGACCAATAGCTTAGCTAATTCTTTGCCATCAGCTTGCGCGAAGAGCTTCTCGTAGGTCAAATCCTTTAAATGTTGACGCGCAGTGTCATCCAATCTCGTAAAGATATCCGCAACACGCTCGTCGAACAGCATTAGAACGAACGAGATGCCTTCTGAAATGCTTTCCATAAGCTTCTGAATAGCATGAAGCGCTTGGTGCTCAGCCTGCAGAGCGACTTCTTCGTGTCGTGAGGCTACTCGTTGCAAATCAGCAGGCCCATTCATACCATGAATCAATCCCTTGTTGGATTCGATGAACTTGCGTAAGCGCTCAAGGTTCTCTTGTGTGGTGCTCAGCTTGTTCAAAGGAATGGTTGAATCGACGACAATACCGCCTGTAGGATTAACACCTTGCTTGATGACAGCGACCTTCCAAAGCTTGCGAATTAGACGAGAGAGATACAAGACCAACGCATCATGGCGAGAAGAGAGCTTGACAGAATCAGTGGTTAGAGCGGCACCGTCGGTTTCAGCAATGGTTGGCTGTCCGCCAAAATCTACGAACAGACCTCTGGCTCTATCTTCAGTGTTCTGATCAATGGCTCGTGCTGCGCCAGGTCTTGAATCACCGCCATGACCGCAAGCTACAGCCAGGGCAGTAGCTACTGTTTCCACGCGGCCATATAATTGAATGAGGCGGCGGCAGACGATATCCAAGGCTTCATCTCCGGGTGCGTCGCGAATTGCAGCAGCAAAGTTATCGACCAGTCGTCTTCGTCGAATGATATGAATGCCAGTATTGGTTAAAACAGCAAACTCGCTGGGGTTTTCGTCGAATTGTACGGCAAGCTCATTTCCAAAGCCAAGAGGTTGAGGAGCAGCGGCGAACGGCTTCGTGATGAGACCAACTGCCTCGGCGCGGCTGCCAATATCAATCCATGTGGCTTGCTCAAAGTAGCGCAAAGGGGTTGTGGGTGAAGTGCGCTTAATTCGACCGGTTTCAGGACCAGATACGAACAAAGTATCGGAGTTGGCGTCGCCATCTTTGCTAACGAAATCCAGGAAGTATCCGGGAGAGAATCGGGCTCCCTGTCTGCTGGGAAACAACATGGTTGAGTCTAGATCAACCACATTCTCTGCTCCAGTGCTAGCTTGACCAAATTGGGCCGTCCGCCTGGCGGTGAGGCTTGGTGGAAACTTGATAAACTGCACTTGCATGCTTTGAGGAACACTGTTGTTCTGTGAGCCATAGAGGAACGAAGAAGCACTTGTTGCACTAAAGAACAGACGACAGCCTGTATCAGTTAGCGCCATCAGGTGCAATTTCGAGGCTTCTTGTTTAGCTATCGGGCTGATGGAGACAATCCTGATGCGGTCGGTTAAAAGTTTCGACTGGGTGATCATGTGCGCAATATCTCGAAGACAGTGCACCTTTTCCTTTTCAATAACCTTATTCAGTCGATCAGGCGCTTCCATGTGGTACGTACGAATCGTCGACTTGCTAGATAGCGTATACAAGAGCTTGCGCGAATCATCGATAACAATATCGACTAAATGTTCGGGGTCTTTGCTGCCCCAAAGGCTGGACTGCAAGGTAACGACTGACGACCAACCAGGATTAGTGTGGTTGATTTTACCACAACGGTTAGAGAACCACTTCTCTTCCGATTGGTAGTATAGTTCGTTAACATCAATGTCGCTAATTCCACCAAAGAAGATTCGACCATCGGCAGATCCAGTTATAGTTCGCACGTCACCACCCCTGAGTGGCAGAGACATTTTTGTCTGATACAGGGAAACTGACTTCGTGCCGGCGGGCGTAGGAGTCGCAGAAACTCCTAGAAGGATCATCTCGGAAGAGGTAGCCACGGCCAGGATGTGCGTAATAGTGTTGACGAAAATGCCAGGCTTAGGAGGCACAAGCGCGACAGCTTGGATAGTATGCGGCTGATCTTCGAAGCCAATGAGCTCTGGATCTGGGTGTGTATAGTCCCAGAGGAACAAAGAGTTGTCGATGACGACCCATGCGTGGTTGATTTCCGCGAACAGTCCCATCAGAGTTTGCAGCTCGCCAGCATTGTAATGATTGAAAACTTGGTTGGGGATCGGGTACATCTGAGTTTTGTGAAAGGGAGCCCAAGCAGATTCGCTACTTGGAAGCTCGTAGTCGGAAGAGGCACCTTCTGTATGGCTATTAGATGAAACTTATGGTAGACCGAGTTTAGTTCACTTACGTCTGCAATAAGAGTCTAGGTCAGGGAAACTCTCATCAGCTTGCAAAAAGGCATTGATAGCCTTTGCAGCCTTGACCACAGGCGGGATATTCTCTGAACGAAGAATAGGGACTGGCTGTAGATTCGTCGGCGCCAAAGCATTGCCGGGTTGCGAGCTACCAACTGCAGTTGAACCCACCGATCCAGCCCTTGTCGTAGATACTGTATTGGCAAGGTTATTGGCACTTCCAGAGCCAGGTAGAGCAGAGCCCGACAGAGATTGAGAGCTTTCAGAGACAGGAAAAAGTTGTCGTCGAACTGGATCCTGGCCTCCTCCAAACCGTGAGGCAACCGCTGGTGTATTGAGGAACGCGCCAGGCACGGGCCGTTGCGGCGTAGTTTGAGGAAACGACATGTCGTGGGGGGTCGTGCGGTTATTGATGAAGCAGTGAAAAGCAGGCGTAGAGCTGGCCCGGCAGCTTAAAGACCGAGCCGGGAAAGCGCAATATAACGTCGTACTATTGAATCATTAAGGAAGAGCTTTTGATGCTGCCAAACAGAACTGCAGGTGCTGCGCGCAAATCCTGTTGTCTCCGTGCAGGTGGCTCTTGAAATCTCAGCAAAGCCAAGAAAACTCAGTCACTTTGAACACGAATGAGCGACGTCGTGGTAGTGCGCCGATTGGTTGGCGACTTGGTCGAGGAGATAGTCGAAATGACGGAAAAATAAGGCAGATGGCTGATGGAAGGTGTATCGCGTTTTGAGGTTGGAGCTTCAGGAAATTTCGTGAGACCGGGGTTGCTGCTCAGCCAATCCAAACACGCGCTGCAGTTAAATGTGGGGTGCTCGTGGCAGCCCAGCTTGACTGTGTTGACACAGCAAGAGAGTTTATGGTACCAAACCAGGAAATTTACCTCGCTATACGTTGAGGCAAGGAAATAAAATGAGAAGAAGACATGCAATGGCATTGAGAACACTAGCAGGTTAATCTAGGATTACATTGAAATCATTGCATTACATTATCTGATATTTTGTCAAGGTAGAGCCTCCAAGTAAGTCCGACCCGACCCAATTGTACACTTATTTCCTCCCCGTAGCTTAAAGACGGGCTCCAATCCTGTTTTGAGCACTTTTCTTCATTGACATGTGAGATGCAGCACTGAGCTATCATACCCTACTGTTTCTTGGCGTCGCGAGCTGCCTTACGCAGAGCTCGAGCCCGGATATCGACGTGCATCTTCTTATTTATGGAGATAGTGAGAGGGCTATTGACACCAGGGATGTTCTCGATGAACCAAAGCATGAACGCGTGGCTCCACCAAGGAGTGTAAGTGTTGGGAGCAGTTTGGTAGCTGCCAAGACCAATCTTGCCAAGAGCAGACTTGACAAAAGGCTTGACAGCGGGCACCAACAGTGTAGGGCGGCGGATTTTGCTCATTGCGGTGGTGACCAAGTGGCTCAGAACAAGGTAGACGTCAACATTGTCCTCGGCAAGCTCAGAAGACAGGGCGTTGCTCCACTGCTGGAGGAAACCTTTGCTTCCTGAATACGTGGCGAGGTAAGGCGTAGGGGTCCAGCCGGCGAAGGAACCCATGGTCAGGATCAAACCCTTCTTGCGCTGCTTCAAAAGAGGGGCGACGACCTTGGTGATCCTAAGAGTGGCAATGCAGTTGATGTTGATGATGTTTTGGAGTTCTTCGGTTGTGGTATCGAGGAAGGAAACGGGGATGCTGTGGCTCATACCAACATTGTTGAGGAGGATACCGACGTCGAGGCCCTTGATCAGCTCGGCCAGAGCCTCGTAGTCGTCGTCATCGTTCTCGGCAACATCCATTGCGAGGTACTTGACCTGGACAGACTTGCTCTTGAATTCGGTTTCCAACTCGGTCGCGAGAGTCGCGAGCTTGGACTCGGTACGGGAGACGAGGACGAGGTTGAAACCCTTGGAGGCGAGCTGACGAGAGAACTCTTTGCCGAGGCCATCAGAAGCGCCAGTGACCACAGCCCAAGTGCCTGGCTTTCCATATTTGCGCAACTGTTTCTTAGTGATTAGCACAGCAAAGCCTTTTGCGATTGGAGATGCGACGCAGAGAAACATGGACATGGCTTACATTGACCCCTGGAAGCACAAACGCGCTGAGCACGAGCTTAAGGTAGCTCCAGAGCTTGGTGGCGACAAAGAGAGCGCCAATTCCGGAGAGGAGATACAGAGCAGAGGGAGGAAGCTCCTCGAGATAGTGCTTTACCGCGTCCATCTTTTGTCGACTCGAATAAAAAATTGTGTCGTGAGGACAATCTGTTGGGGTGGATGGGTTTAGTCGGGACGAAAAAAGGGTCTGAATTTCTCAACTGCCCCCAATCAGCTGCTGCCGCTGGACTCCTGTGCCTTCTGTGGTGCCGGAACCCAGTTACTCAGGGCGGCGGCCCCACCTTTCAGCGGCTGCGATCCACTGTAGCTGCCGAGGATGCGCTGTATCCGTAGTGCCGTGTCATTCGAGCAGCTTTTGGCAGCAGCTTCATGTGTACACTGTGGTGTGCTTCCTTAGAACATCTCCCGGTGAGGGCAGACTGTTACATTAATCCATCCAAAAGGTCCAAAAATGATTGGTACATTTGCAGTGATTAATTCTTCAAACCGCATATGTTATCTCTGCAGCTTGCTGTATGCATCAAGAAATAATACGGTAAATCAGCCCGTGTCCGTTACGGCCTGGATATGCTGTTCCGCCACGGCGTTTAAATGAAAATGAACCCAACTTGCCTCAGTCATCGTGCCAAGTCTTAAAGGAGACTTTGGAGGCAACCAGTTAAGAATAATTGCCTAGTGTTGTGCTCAATAATTGGCCACTATTCAGCGTCCGCCAGCCCAAAGGAGAGTTTTCGTTGGCTGCCCGCGTCGCTGTCACAGAATAAGCGCTCGATAGGGTTCCCACTCTGGAGACTTCTCGGGGACATCCGCCGATTTATAAGATCCGCGGTCAAACTACGATTCATTTATAATCCCCAATTACATTACCAAAACATAGTTGTCTTTTTCACGTCACTTACATTTTAATCAAGTTTTCTAGACCTTTTCCTCCTACACAAACCCTCCCGAGGTTGCTATAGACTAGCCATCATGACAAGCCGACCATCTAACATGTCAGAAAATATTGCCAATACTTACGCCAAAGCTGGCAGCAACAGTAAAAACACCGATGATGAGTTTATTTACGCTTCAAAGTACTTTATGAAAGATCTTGGGCGCCCTTTAATAGATAGAATCATTGCATCCTCCGATGAACCGATCACTTTTTTCGATTCGGCCTGCGGTCCCGGTGTTCTCACCCAGGAGCTATACAAGAAGCTTACCAAGGAGGCCCTGTCCAAGAGCAAGATCCTTTGTGCAGATTTTTCAGGGGGCATGGTAGATTTGGTGAACAGGAGAGTAAAGGATGAGAACTGGACAAGCGTTGAAGCAAAGATCCTTGACGCCCAAGTAAGTCTTCACAAAATCTGCTGAAACGCTTCGCACGCTTACGCATAGAATAGAATACGGAGTTGCCCGGGGAATCCTTTAGCCATATCGGCATTGGCCTTGGACTTCATATAATTCCTGATCCCGATGCCGCTGTGAAAGGTAAGCTACCAGTTGATTGCAGTCATATGAGTGCTAATTCGAAGCTAACGATTTGCTATGTCAGATGCACTCCGCACTCTAAAACCTGGTGGAAAATTTGGCGCCAGCACCTTCGCTGCTTCCAACGGAGAAAAGTTTTGGATACCAGATGCTGTGTCTGCATTCGATGCTTTGCCATTCGAAGCGCCGTTCCCTACCCCTCTACCTATGCAAATTCACAATTCAGGCTCTTGGACTGACCCTAATTGGATCGCCGAGCACCTTGAGAAGCTCGGAGTGAAAGATGTCGAGGTCGAGCTTGTTCATGGTACTACTCATTATGAGAACGCCCGACAGTATACCATTGCCTTCAAAATGATGTTGGGTTTTCTAATGCAAAGCTACTGGTCTGAAGAGACCAGAAAAGCCCATCCAGTGGAAGAAGTACTCCCTCTAGTTGAGAAGCACTTGCAAGACAAGTACGAAGGGAAAGGATGGGACGTGAAATGGGATATCATTTATATGACAGGAACTAAATAGACGCTCTGTGGCAGGTTTGTGTATTTAGAATACAACCTCAATAGTTGTACCAGAATATCGAGTCTTCCTTGACTGTCGTGTCCTCGCGAGATTTCTCAGTGTGTTGGCGGTTGCTTTGGGCCGCTAGATCTCTTCGTTGGTTTTCTGCTCGACATATTAACCAATTTCTGCACATAGGTTCTAACGCCTCGATTCACTCAATAACTTAGAGGAAGAGTTGCCACTCCAGAGTTCTAGCCCACTCTTCGTTTATTATTCTGGCCAGCAGGCACCACATTGGAGAATGTAGTCATGATAACGCTCGCATCTCTGCATCAAGTACCTACCACACCTGCTGTTGTACAGGGGCGGAGGCGGCCAGGCGAGGTGGACAAGATTGATCGCCCAGCCGGCAAGCCACTGCGAACTCAGATGCGCAGGTTGATATTAAAGCTGTAGGTTGGCTGGAAAATATGTAGTTCTTATGCAGCATCAATCTGCAAAGACAGACGTCATTTGCTCTTCAGCTTGCTGCTAACTCTGATGTCCATGGACCCTATGGAGCCATTGTCCCCCTCCGCTATTCACCTCCAACTAAAATTATGGGGAGCTCGAAAGGCTGGCTCTGTAACACAAGCACGGAGGGCGCCGAGAATAATCGGCGACGTTCCGATATTGCCGCCCCTATCAACTTAGTCCACCACTGAGGGCTGTGCTTGCGATGCTGTCATCACAGAGACAAACATGTGGATTGCAATTTTGCCTCATTTGTTTCCACCAAAAGGGTAAGAAGGCGTATTGTAACATAGGTTCATTTATTGAATACATGATGTCTACCCAAATATAGAAAAGACCAGAGCTTCTCCAAGCACAGCGTGCTGACCTAAATGCAGAAGACTCGCGTGCCGCCGTGAGCTTTGCAGCAAGACTCATACTGTGGCCCATTGATCTGCTTGCCTTCGTCGGTCTTGGTAATACAGATGTCCTGGTCCTCGTCTCCGAACCCAATTTTGAGGTTATCGTTTGTGAAGAGTAGGCCAGGGCCAAAGAGGCCCTTGATTTGCTGATTGCAGCATGCTGTATTTGCTTTGTCAATGCCCCTCCTGTTGGCATCCTGGCATTCAGCGCTGCCACAGGTATTACTGATGCGCTTGGAAAATCTTCGTCTGTCAGCCAGCCTTATCCAATAGCCGTGTTTACGTTTAGCTTACCCTGCTTCAGCTCTGGGCACACCAGCGGCAGCTACAAGAGCTCCGACGGAAAGGAGAATGGCGAGACTTTGCTGAAAGTACATGCTGTTGTAGTCGGAACTCAGAAGCTGTCAATGGGGAGGTCTAAGGGAGGTCAGGGAGGTGGTACCCGAAGTATGTTCGAGGACTCACCAGGCATTTTATAAGCTGTCAGGATAACAGTGACTGCATCGATTAGTGTAATTGCATGTATGTACTAAGACTAGACTTAACTCAAATGACAAGCTGAATGGCTGGGATAGACAATGATCTTGTTGAGTTGCCCCGTTTTTGTGCCTGTTTAGTTTAACTACCGATCATGTCGATCAAGGTCGACGTCGACCACAGCACAGTTGTCCACTGTGTTGATTGAGTCAATCAAAACGTCGCTCTAATTATAAATACGGACGAGTGAAGAAGCAAGTAACCGATGAGGCTAGGGCCAAAGTAGCTGGATAATCTCGTTAAGATGCCCAGAAACATACCAAATTCATGCAGCCAGCCAATTACCATCTCATCTAGTACCTTGCATAAAAACGAATGGCAAGCGAAGGTCAATGAATCAGGTTATGTTCATGTGCTTCTTTGCAAGACTAGCGCCCTCCCCTTCAGGTTAGTATTTTAAATATGCTGGAGAAAGCCTACTGAAGTGCCCAATGTGTCCGACTTTCGGACTAGTTGCGCACGTAGGTCACTCCAATAAATATGACGATGCAGATATCTTGTTTGGAGCGCATCGAATGAAGATTCGCTACTGTGTTTTGGCTCGGTGATTGTGCTGCAATTCATTCCAAACAGTATCAACGCGGGCCAGCCATCTCCCGTCGATAACGGCAAGTTCTCTTTTCAAAGTGTCCAATATTACGTGTGAGCTTCTATCTTGCAGCTCTTGCATGCCTCGAGCTAGCCTGTTGACAAACCATGCTCTAGTAATAGTTCCTCTTTCTGCCAGTACAGCTCCTAGCCAAGTAGGGACGGACGTAAACTCAATGACGGCGCATGTGTTGGGTAAAAATAACAGATGGTGTCTTAATTGATTTGCCAGCAGTTGTGCTTCGCTAAGATCCATCTGTTTTTGCGATGATAAATGTAAAATTGTTTTAGCCGCTTGAGCTGCAGCGCGCAAATAGGCGTTGTCATGGAGGAGCAAAACTTTACAAGAAATGAAGATTTCCACCCACAACTTTTCATCCGCAGATGATGTATCCTGAGGTTGGCCGTTGCCTTGTCTTAGCTGGAGCCACAATTTGAGAGAATTTGTTAGCTTGGCTATGAGCATGAGGCCGTCACTGCTCTGGGTTGAAAGATCTATTATTAGACGAGGGTGGAAGATTCGCGGAAACCCGAATACCTCGTTGATAGAATCCCTATGCTAGTTTAACATCTCAACTTGGAAGTCCTGACGTAATGAGAATACTAACAATATGAGCTGGTTCACAAAGTAAGGTGACAGCCCAGTCATGCCGCACATACGTCTTGCTGCGACCAACTGCGTTGTGCCACTCATGTGCGTATCCCAAGCTTGTTTATCACCTATAAGTATCGCATCGAGAGCCATGATAAGAGTGGTTTCAATGAGCTCATCAGTGTAGGAGTCGCTGGTGGCAATTCGTTCGATGGCCATATTCAGCACCCGTTCTGTTTGCTGGTGCATCACCAGTTCGCTGGAAACCACTGCTGGAGGAACAGCTCCTAAACAGGACACTGAATAATATTTGGCAACGAACGCCCTCAACGCCTCTGCCAGCGCGGGTTCAGCTTTTTGCAGGTCTGACCAAGCTATTGCATCGTCATAGGCAGACGGATCATAGTTCCGATTAAAAAAGGACGGGTGGACGTCTTTTACTATAACCCTTTAGTCATACAGAATTGGCCGATTTGAGGCAGAGGGCTACAAACGCTGGTGTTTTGTACCCGCTTGACATAGTAACCAGGGTGCCTCGGAAACATCTGTCCTGGGAAAACGGTCTTCGCAACCTCGACCCTTGGAGCTATGTCTAGTGATTGCCTGGCGGCTTCTTCTCTCTGCGAATATCTTTTTGGTAATGTGGCCGCGCACTTGTTTTGAAGCGTCTGCACTCAGGGTTGCCGAACCCGTGATGTTCACGAAGGTCAAGTTGCTTGGCGCCATCAGCGAATTCATTTGCCATTTCTGGATAATGAGACAGTTGGCGCTTTCTACATTCTTATTTAAAAAGCACACGCTACCCTATTTAGGAAAATGAGGATTGAATATCACATAGTGGAAGATTTGTCAGCCCAGCTGACGCCATACGTCTCCGAACGAATGCCCAATTAGGAAAATGAGTTTCGATTGCTAGTTCGCCTACTGGCGGAGCTTCCATGTATTCGATAATGATAAAGCAATACGCTTCTGCAAATATCATGGCTTAGACTACTGTATACGCCCAGGGAGCCCTTCATGGCGGACTACGTGAAGCGAAATGATAAAAGGTGAGGTATGTTCTCGAGTTTCGAAAAGCAAATTAGTACACACCAGCTATTATTCTGACCATACCTTAAAAAGCAAAAACTTCTGACATGGCTCGCCAGTGGATTATCGAAAACCAAAATGGCTTCTTGGAGTCTCTTCAGTACAAAGACAGACTTCCTATCCCAAAAGCCGAGCAGCTAGGTCAGAACGAAGTTGTTGTCGCCTTGCACGCGGCGAGTCTGAACTATCGCGATCTTGCTATATTGAACCCAAACGTACGACTCCCTACACATTTGCATATGCACCTTGAAGCTTACGAGTCCATAGGATTTTCTCGGCACCATCAACGGGGCACCGGTGCCAGGCTGTGACGGATCCGGATTGGTGTTAGCTGTGGGCTCGAACGTCTCCGAGTTTCACGTTGGCGACCATGTTATCACGTTAGTTGTTGATCAAGGACCAGATGATGATGCAATGTTAGATTTATCAGCTGCTCCTAAGGCATTGGGTCATGGCGTTGATGGTACGCTGCAGTCTCATGCCATCTTCCCGTTTACTGCCCTTGCTCATGCACCGACTACTCTTGACTTCATCACCTCGTCCACCCTGACATGCACATGGATAACGGCTTGGAATGCACTTTTTGGGGTTCAAGGAAAGAAGATTAATAAGGGTGACTGGGTCTTGGTTGAAGGCACAGGTGGTGTCAGTGTGGCAGCATTGCAAATTGCAACGACAGTCGGTGCTACTGTCGTTGCAACTACCTCTTCCGACTCCAAGGCTGCGAGACTCAAGGCCTTAGGCGTTTCTCATGTGGTCAATTACCGGTCTAATGCGGACTGGGGCAAAGAAGCACGAGATCTCACTCCAGCCGGCCGCGGATTTGACCACATCATTGACGTCGCTGGAGATGCAACCTTGCAGCAGTCTGTTGCAGCTGTGCGCACCGATGGAGTAATTTCGCTCATTGGTAAACTCGGAGGTAACGAGAAGACAGTGCCTCTGATGGCGGTTTTCGACAAGAGTTGTATCGTTCGGGGTATCCTAGCAGGTAGCAGGGCCCAAATGAAAGAGGTTGTGAAGTTTATCGATCAGCACAAAATTACACCAGTTGTAGATGATGTTGTGTTCGAGTTGAAAGATGCCAAGAATGCATACTCGAGACTGAAGGAGCAAAAACATTTTGCCAAGGTCGTTTTACGAATCGACCACCACTAAAAGCCCGTCACTTCAGTACGAGGGTAGAGAAGGCGGCTTGTTGCAACGGTATACAGGGCTGAAAGCGGTGGTTAGCAAGCAGGTACACAAATTGACTCGTATCGGCTCGCTTATTTATGGGAATATATACAGCTAGAAACGCGTTAGTATGGCAATTTTATGGTCGGATAAAACCCCTCAATTTAACACGTCTTGCTAGCGACCAACTTCTTGAGGATTTACTAGCTTAGTCGCCAAATGTACATAATCGCATGTACGGTGAATGCAGCAGGCTAGCTGGCTTTTATAACGGACATATCATGGACAGCTTCTTCAGAAGCTTTTCATTAACACGTAGTATCTGCCGTTGCTGGCTAATGCCCCCTGCAGCTGGCATAATTAAGAGACTAGCCAAAAGGCGCATGGTGTGAGCAAAATATGTCCTTGCCTGGAAATATTGTACAGCTTTGCTGAGATCAGTAATTGTTTGCTCGTTTACCTTCGCTCCGAGTGAGGCAATGGCCGCGGTTTAGGGCTGACCATATTACAAGCTGGACCCAAAGAGACGATGACGGCAGCAACAAATAGCAACAAGCTCGTTCCAATTGAAGATAGGGCAGTTAAATAAGGCTTAACTCGTCAGCGCTAGCGCTAGAGTATTAATTTTCCAGTTGCAGTGCGGGACACGGGAAAGCGCAGCCTTATTTTCCCTTGACGCGGGACAGAACACTGCGTTTATTTGTATTAATAGCTCAAGGGCCAATCGACTTCGCCTCACAATGGCCAGTCCTCTCATTCTAATGTCGTCCTCGTCCTGTCCTCGTTGATTGCAGGACCTGTGGCTTGTTCGCTGTGGTCCCCCGCCATGGGGAATAGCAAAGGCGTTGTCGTTATGGAAGAGAAAGCCCTCGTCTCTACTACATCGTTTAGTAGCATAGACAGCAAAATTTGTCTCAAACCTGACCAATATGGTGTGGTCTACAATAGATCGCGAGGTACTCGAACTGCTTGCATCGGCGCGATATCGATGGGTGCAGTGGTAGCCGTGGCATGCATTGTCTCTGGCGTGCGTGTGATCCAGTCAAACCCTAGTGGTCTGGCAGCGAGTCTACAGATGTCAGCGTTCCAACAAGAAGCGCTTTCGCTGTTTATTAACTTGCTTTATGCTTTGTGTACTGAAGCATGATGTTTGTACACTCAGTCTCGCTGAGATGGGCATTATAGCGGGAAGGGAGATTGGAATACAACACAAACATTCGAATATTTACAAGTTCAAAGCGTCATGGCCCGAATGGTTGGTATGCAAACGCGGTCGCTTTGCTCTGTCTAGTTCTATCCTATGGTGCTTCATCTCTCCTTTTCCTGGCGAATGCTCTGGATGGAGTGGACGAGGAGGCTGCCGATGCCTACACTAGCTTTGTCACCGACAATACTGAGCAAGCAATCAGTGGCATCTCGCTCATTGCTCTAGGCACTGGCCTTGCCGGACAAGCAAGCATTGCCGTATGGTGTCTGCTTCGAAGTGATAAAGAAGTCCTAACATGGAGTTCAAATCCACTCAACAATACCTGGCTGCTATTCAAGGCAACTATATTCAAAGACGGCCAGACCGATGCATGGTGTCTGTCCATCAGCAACTTAAACCAGAGGCTTCATTAAACGTTTACCCCTTCGAAAACAGGGCAACATATACAAAATGAATCACTCAATTCGATACATTATCCTTCTTCTGTCGACCCTTGCTGTATTCGCAGCGGGGTGGACAGCTGCCATTGTCATGGCACTGCACAAAATCCAAGTAATGGATTACCAGCACTGGGAGTTTTCTCTATACTGGACGCCTCTACGGCCAAGTAACCAGCACGGCAACAACTTGGCACTTTCTATGAACCCCGCCTATAATGGGTCGAGCAGCATTATTTCATTCGGATACATCACCCAGGCGATACTGGGTTTGCTGTTCGTATGTTTGCTGCAGGCAGCACAAACAATCGCGCTCCACAGCGCGGAGTTAATTATCAACCTGTGCCGAGATGAATCGGTCTGGCAAGCTGCATCAGTAAAGCAGCGGCGGGTGCTTAAAGGAGCATACCGCGATACGAACCCATTCAAGCAGCTCTGGTCAGCTGGGAGAGTGTGGTGCTATTGTTAGCCAAGGCTGTAATGCATTGGATTGTTGCCCGGAGCATGATCCCCAGCATCAGCCTTGACATGGATGCAATGGACAACTGGATGGGCAGGCACAAAATCAAGAACTGGATGGAATCAGCCTCAATTTTGAAATGACTTACACACGACTATTCATCTACACCATCATGGCGCTAGCGTTGGCCACGTTTGTCACATCCCTGGCTTTACCGCGTCGAAATAGCCTCCAACCCTCCGCCATCGGCCACTTGCAAACATTGGCTGATTTAATTGATGACTGGAAAACGGACGATAAAGGACGTATGTGGTGGGGAGATAAATCCGACTGTGGTGCGACGAGCGGCAGCGTACAATCTGTTCGACACGCAGGAACGAGCCCCAACAGGGACTGCCTTGGCCCCATTTGTCCAGAGTCAATTTACTTGTAATATCAGTAATGTACCTATAATACAGGAATAGCTCACTGTTCTAATTTCAGCTTCGAGGCTGAATGCGTGATTGGCGTATCCGTCGTAGCGGTACCGGCGACTGTACAGTCGGTGACCGGCGAAGCCTCGCCATGCCAGCTCGAAGTCGGCGTGTCAGCCATGTGGAGTAGTTATAATTGTCTAGAATGCTTTTGAAGCATTTACGAAGCCCATTACAATCTATTAAACTACTACGCGTTCCATTATTTATGGTTCTGGGCGGAGGTCGAGTGAGTCAGCCGGTACCCTTCACAACTGCCTTGATTAACAAGTCTTCACGGCGAATTCAAATAGTTACTGATGGGTCTCGTTATCGGGTACGACGAAAACGAATGTTATTCACTTTTGCGCCCTTTGAACTCTAACATATTGACATCCTAGTGAGCCACATGGTAGAGTGTGACTCCGACTCCGAGCTCCGAGCAGTAGTGCCAGCTCCGAGCAGCAGTGTCATCTCCGTGGCTATAGTGTATATAATAAGGGCATCACTCAAACCAAATCAATAACAAAAACAAAGATACAGAAACAAATCCTGTTTAGTTTGTCCGATCGTTATTCATTTTTTGAAGAAAAGAGATTTATAAGCACAAGTTGTACTTCAACTGCACCTTCAGCCGCATCTGTGCACCAAATTCACGCTCAACATGACGCCAAACACACACAACAGCACCGAGAAATCCTCGCATATGAGCAAAGACTATTCAAGTCTTCGAACGGCTCTCAATAACCCAAGTCTGGAGACTTTGCAATCAACATCTTCGTATCGCAAAGCATCGACATCCACTACCACAAGTCCCAGTAGCGACAGACTTGCTCAAAAGAAACAAAATCGCCCTGGGCACTATGAAATAATGGCAATGGTCAGCGCAATGAAATAGACTATGCTAAGTTTGTATTTCGGAATATCGATATATGTAATTGTTATTTGTTGGGGTTTCCGAAATTGTGCTTCAGAAGGACCACGATATTCTATTTCTCAATTAGCTATCACTTGTACATAGACATCTACCCAGTTGCGGAAGTTACAATAATAATCGTCCCTTGAATTAAATTCAAATGTTGCCTCTTGTTTGGTCGATTCTACGTCATTTCCTTCACATTCAAGTGACTTGCACGGCCAGTCCAGTCCCAATGCCAACTCCGGAACAACGCTCAACGCTGATTGGTTACGATACTTACCAAAGACGATCCTGATCATTCGTGTCCCCAATGAGCAGTGTGGAAATGTTCGAACAGCTCGGCATCATGTTCATTGATGTCACCAGCGGTAAGTGTGTGTTCGCCGTGCGGTTCCAATCATTAGCACTTCCACTTGAATTATTCAGTGTTCAGGGTGAATTTAAATGCAAGGGTCACTTCTTCACGGCTGTTGTGACTCACATGGCGACAGAAGACCTAATCCCAGTTTGGCCAAGGCTGTGCAGTACCGTGTTTGGCAGCCCGCGAATCTCGAAAAGTCTCCGCGGGTCATCAAGGTTGTCGGGTGCGTTTCCCGAAGGACTTCGCCAGAGTCTACGTAATGAGTCAATGCGTGATTGCGTGCGCTGCAATGATTGACAGTCTGTCACACCTTTCGGCCATTTCAATATGAGGATATCATGGCGGTAAACCTCTTAGATAGTATACTAGACAATATAAACATTCTGACCTCCATTTGTCTACTGGATGCCCCTGCTAGTCACACATCTTCCTTACATTTCCCAATTCAGATTCAGACAATACGCTACAATGACTCCTTCATCAATCAAAAGCTCTCATTCCTCCAGTTCGACCGAGATGAGAGACTATACCCCTTTACAACGCGCGTTATTAAACCCTCAGCTGCAGACCATGAAACTCATTCCTGTCGACCAAATTTGTAACCCTCCTACTACGGCTCGGGTTCCAATGATGTCCAAGAAAGCTCATGTACCTCAATATTTGTACATGCCAAATAATGTACGAGCACTCTGAGTGAAAATGATGCCTTTCAGCGACGATTTACTTCATAAAGAACCGGCGCTGCCATCACCCTGTCAATGTCGGCGATTCCGTCAATCAACACCTTCGTACAACCAACATCTCGTCGCTCCGTCGCAGCAGACAACAACGAAAACCGACCGATCATTTTGATAAAGGAAATACTACTTCAAAACTGGCCTGAGACAGAAGTGGCTCTTATCAATGCCCTTCTGTGGCGAACTTGTCGAATACAACAAAGGTCCCGGGTAGGACATTGTCCGTCCGAAGCTACGTCGGTTGTGAACATACATACCGCAACAAACGAAAATATTGAGTCAAGCCCGGGTAGGAGGGTAGGATGAGGCAACATACATAGAGGCAGAAGGTTGAGTGGCAAAAATGATTTGGCATGCTAAATTGAGATTGTGTTGATCCACTACTAAGCAGAATGCCACCGACTACATGAGCACTAACGCCATTGGATGAACATAACGGCTTTTGTGCCATATATCTAGCTATCTCTAGTTTGTATTAAAATGCATAATTCATTAAACATAAGCCAAAGCAATTCCTGCAAATGCACCTGCACCCTCGTAGAATCTCTGTCTGTCGCTTCCATCCAAGTTCATTCTGTACACAGCGCCGCCCAAATCGGTCGTGTACAGGTGACGGTTCTTGGTATCTAGCTTGATACCAATAGCCTCGTGCAGGTTTCTGGCAATGAGTTCATAATCTTTACCAGGCCAGCTGGTGACCTTGGAATCTTCCACAGGCTTGAGGGTTTCCAACTTGGCGCGATTAATGCTGTTACCAAGAGGAAGCTCACCTCGGTCAGTCCAGTATAATGTGGCTGCCTCCTCGTCAATATCTAGATCAATTGGCTCAGGCAAGTTCTGGAACAAAGTCTCAACATCAGAGCGGTTTTTTGAAGTTTCTCCATCCTTGAAGGCGATGTTGGCGCGGAAGATGCGGCCCTTGTTGCCCTTGGAGGGGCCCTTCTGCGTCCAGTAGAATTTACCAGCGGCAGGCGAGACGCTGACACCGACGCACCATCTCGTTTGATCGGCAGCGTGCTCTTCGTTCTGCCAGTCACCAGTCTCGACGAGAGTTTCAAGATCAGAGCCGTCAAAGTTGCTTCGCATGACACGGAGACCTTCACGATCGGAGAAGTACAGCTTGGAGTTAACCTGGTCAACAACCAACTGCTTGGGAGTATGAACAGATCCCTGGGGAACTATAGCCGTGGCATCGCTACCGTCGAGGTTGGCGCTCCAGACGGATCCATCGTTCTTGTTGGGGATACCCATGCTGGTCCAGAAGAGCTTGCCGACGGCAAGGGAAATGTCAATGCCATCAGGGGTGTGCTGCTCAGTGACGAGGGGCTTGAGGGGACGGCCGTCAGCAGAACCGACCAAGACACGACCGGCGTGGAAAGCGTCAAGAGGATTCTCTGCAGAAAGACCAATGTCTAAGAAGTACAAAAGTGGCGCGTGGAGATTGTCGTGATCACCGCGCTTCTCTTCCGCACCTCGAGTGGTGGCACCAGGAGGCAGCAAACCACCCTTGGTAGACTTGGCGCCAAGGCGACCCTCCTCGATGTACTTCTTAAGGAACTGAACAGGAGTATCAGGCAGATGACGCTCGTTGATATAATGTTGCTCGATGAAAGACACGGTGTCCAAGCCTACAGCATCCATCATAGCAACGGGGCCACTGTTGTTTCCGCCCCAGACCTCGATCCAGAGTTTGTCAAGCTCCTCAGGAGTGGACACATCTTCAGCAAGAATGTTGAGAACCTCTCGCTTAATGGCAGCCCAGAGACGGTTGAAGATCAAGCCAGTGGACTCCTTTCTAGCAACAAAGGGGTGCATGCCGACGGAGCGAAGTTTCTCAACCAAAAAAGGGAAAATGCTCTCATCAGTGCTGCCGTCGGTCATGAGCTCGACAACGCGGTTGCCGGGTGGCATGTAATAGTGCATGTTGCAGATTCTCTGTTTCGTGGCATCTTGCAGGCCGTCAATCATTTCACGGCTTTTATATGAAGATGAGTTACTGCAGAGGATGGTATCTTGGGAGGTCAGCTTCTCCAAGTCGGCGAATGTAGAAATCTTGAGGGAAAGCTTTTCGGGGACGGCTTCAATGACGAGCCAAGCCTTAGCGACTGACTCCTTCAAGTCCTCAGTGGCCTTGACAGACCCACGAGTCTTGGAGTCGGAGTATTGATCAAAGCTGGTCTCACAGTAGTGGACAGCAGCAATACGTTGTTCAGCACTGGGATCGCGGACGATGGTATCGAAGCCAGAGGCTGCCCAGGCGCAGGCGATACGGCGGCCAAGGACACCACCGCCAAGGACGGTGACGACTCGGCCCTCAGTCGATGGTAACGTGAATCCCATTATGTGGTGTAAGGTATTGTGTATTTAGGAATGAAGTTGAAGTAAGTATGATGCGTATAACTATCACTGATGGTGGGTGAAGAGGATTGAAGTAAATAGTGAGAGTGGTGTGTGCATGATGCAGCGTCGCAAGGAGAACTATATATGTCTCCTCAAACTCAAAATATTCCGGAAAACTCCATGCATTAGTACATGGAAGCAATTGCAATTCCACGAGAAGAAAAACAAAACACCGTAGCCGTGCATCCGATGTAGGAACAGCCGAAAAGGTACGTAGCACTGGCGTCATCCCACAAAGGTCGCCATGCTCGGCATCAAGATGCCGGATTGGAGGAAGAACTTTGGTGAGTGGGACATAGATTAGGAATCGCGAAAAGAACCGAGCAAATACCACTAGTTTCGAGTTGTTCTGCAAGTTCAAATCAGATAATCTGTCAGCATGAGCGCAAAAAATCAAGGCCGCATTCAGCTGCTGCTGTCCGGTTCTCGCCGTTGGATCAGACAGACGGTCCCAGTAAAATGCCATCATGGAAGATCGCATCAGTGGGATGCTCCAGCACGGTCTTTTCGACTTTTAGCGCACTGTAGCGGCGCCCCAGTACTGGGGCAGGGCACATTCCTGAGCTCCTTGGACCTGCAGCCGATCTGGAATGGCTCGATTTAGTGGGTGCCCCCTTCCCAACTGATCCCCTGGTAAGCACCAGCAAACACAGTGGAGCTTGATTCGGGGCTGCAGGTTACGGTGAGAAGCCATACTTTCCGTAGGGGTTTTATCCACTAACGGCCGAGGCTGGTCTCCACTGTGTCTTTTTTTCCCGTCCAGTAGATGTTTAACCCAGCAGGAGCTTAGAGGGTGTTCCCACTATAATGGCCCTGTAGCCTCATTGACTTACAGTTGGCTTCCCTGTTGTGGGTGTCAAGTGCGAGGGCTGCTAGACGCTTTCAGGCTGGTTATTAGTACGCCATTGCCTCTGGTGTTTGGCTGACGTGGTTTTTCTCCGTGGACTTTCCACACCATCGACGTTGTGTAGCCCTGGTGACACACAATGGCGATGGACGCGATAACCAGATGGGGGACATCCTGATGAAATCTTTGTAAGAAAGAAGAAAAAAAAAAAAAACGCGACGCCTTACAGAAAAGTTTTTAGTTTCTTTTCTAGTGGGTTGGGGGGTCTCACGCTTGGACTTGCGGTGAGTCGAAGATATTGGTCATCTTTCATGCGCGCTGTCAAGACGACTTACATGAGAGGCTACACTATACTGTACCAAAACGCTCATTGCTCTGGATATGGCCAATTTTCTTCTTGGAGAAACACAGGTTCATGAAAAGTAATATTCACAGATAAAGCCATGTCAAGTGTAATTAACTTTTAATTTATATCTATTGTAACAAGTAAAATGACAAACATCCAACAAAGTAAAAGTATTCGAGTGTATATCCGAGAACGCCAGTTGACAAACGTAGTCAATTAAAACAAGAAAATTTGATCCGTCATCTTGGACATGGCACCAGGGGTCTCGAAGCCCAATTCTACCAAGTTCTTCTTGCCGGCGTTGACCATGCCAGGCGGTCCACAAAGCATCACCTTGGTGTCACCACCAGCAGCAGGAAGCTTCTCCTTCATCAGGTCCTTGGTAACGTAGCCGCTTCCAAACTTCCAGTCAGCGGGAGGCTGATCTAGCATGTACCAAATCTTGAAGTTCTTGGGATATCTGCGGGCAAATTTGTCCAGCTCCTCGCGCAGAAGAATGTCGCCCTCGCTGCGGTTGGCGTAAATGAGGCTCACTTCCGTCAAATCTCTGTCGTCTTCGCAGATGGCGCGAATGAGTTGGAACATGGGAGTAATACCAGTGCCACCAGCTACCATACCAATCTTCTTGGCCACGCCATTGTGATAGCGCATGGCGCCCTTGGGTCCGCGGAAGAGCACCTCGTCACCCACTTGAAGCTTTTCGAGATACTTGCTGGTAAGCTTTCCGTCAGGATAAACCTTAATGACAAGCTCAAGAATACCGCGATCGGCGTTGTTGGAAACAGGTGTATACGAACGCGCGACACTCTCGCCATCAATTTCAGCCTTGATGGCAACGTGTTGGCCAATGGGGAGACCTAGGACAGTATCTGAGGCGGGAAGCTTGAATGTGAAGCGGTAGACGTTAGGAGAAACCCTAGTCTTGGCCTGAAGGGGAAGGTGAGAGTAGGTGACAGGGTCAAGCAAGCCACGTTGCAAGAGAGTATCTTCTTGCACAGCTTGCGGAACCTTCATGTGGGCAGGATAGCTGGTAAATGACTTCTTAGGAGAGACGAATTTGGCGAAGTGCGTAGCCAGGTAATAATCTACCACAGCAAAGATGCCTCCTCCAACTAGAAGACCCTTGGTGAATCCAAAGCCACCATGCTTGGCCGAGTTGTCGTTGCTCATGACATGGGCAATCCAGTGAGGTACGGAGGTAGGTCCATACTTGCGCGCAGCAAAGTAGGCACCCGTGACGGCAAGGGAGAACAAGCTCAGGTTAACCAGCTTGGTAGTTTTGTGCTTTGGCTGATTTTGTTGCTGGGGCTTAGGCTTTGGTGACAACGCTGTCTTCTTAGGCTTCGGTGGTGCATAGCCCTTGAGCGTGCCGACTTTGAACTCGGTCATAATTTCGTAGGCATCCTCAGAATGACCCGCGCTGTCGAAAGCCTCAGTTGCATCAGTGCCGGCAGCCTCGATGAGAACTTCGGCGCCTCCAGGATGATCAATGATGTACTTGGTTACATCGTAGACAACGCCGTGAATGGTCATGTAGGCGTCATCTTTCGTTTTATGTTCTGCAACTTCTCTTGAGTCGAATTCCATTTTGAAGGTGCCTGGATGGAAGAGAGAAGGGGTGAAGAATAGTAGTGTATGAGAGAAACAAGTGCGGCGCTTAGAGTAGTCGACAATGTAAGCAGATCTTGGTGGTATGAACTGGTGGAGGGCTAATTGGGCAGTGTGGAATTAATAAATGACCGTTAGTAGAACGAACCCTGGAAACAGAATTTTAAAGAACCGTCGAGCGTGAACCTCGGTCGAGGGAGATGGATGGCAAATCAAGAAATGTCAGCAATTGTCTCGTACAAAGATGCTATTACATTGTATACCGTAGCGTCCATCTGCCAGCCACTCGTAGTGGTCCTTTCTTGTCAAATCCCGCCGGCATTGTCCGATCTTACCGCAGTTTTAATTTCCGTCCCTACACAATCGCCGCTAAATTACGCCATTCCACCCTCACCTGGACTTCACCCACCTTCTGTAAACTTAGCAGCTACTAGCGTTTGCTCCAATTTTTAGACCGGTCCTATTCTGCTATGGAAGCTTTCTTTTCTTCTCTCCCCGGCAATCGGCCCTTGAAGCTTCCTGTAGCTGGGCGCCACGGTCTTTCCGATCCCTTACCCACTGCGACGCTGAACCAACACAATGGATGAAGCAGAAAGAAAGTTTAGACTAAGCGAGTTGAGTTGCATGGCAGTATGATGCGATGGTAGCGCTTGCAGGTTGTGGTTCTTTGTTGCTTCGGTCGCTCGCCTTGACCTGATTCTGAGCATTGCTCGTTGAGGTGGACATTTATGTCATGACGTTTGCGACTGCTCCTACGGCTCGTCGATCCAATCACACTCTTCATCCCACTTGTTATTTGTCAAACTCAATCGAAGTTATCCGCAACGATATCATGCCAATCTCCACCGGCAGTTACTGTCGTCTGCGAATCCGCGTTGGTAACACGTCAACGACACCATCCAAGCTCGGAGTCAGGAGTACCGAGTTGCATGAAACCTTTGACGGTCGACCAGTTTTCGCTTAGCGCCAACCGGACTTTGTTCATCTCTTGAGACATCCTGCCACCTCTCGATGTAACCCCAGTAATAATCCCTCCAATGACGTCCGTTCCAACTACAATTGCTCTGTAAGCTAGTGGCCGTGCACGGTTCGGCCTGTCAATTTCATCATGTACGATCAAGTGCCACTGTGAAAAGGCCTTTCATCGCACCAGCCGATTTCCGGACCCTGTTTTCGCTGCAGAGCTACTTGGTCCGACGAAAATATTACGTCCGCGGACAAAACATTGCCGTCGGAATGTCCCAGCGCCCTAAAATTGCTTCATCACTACGGACTCATGTATTTCTAATTCTTTTCTGGATTCGTTCTTTTTTAAGCTAATTTCGTCTGCTCAACCGAGGCTGCTTATTGAGATATATACTCTTGTCACCGCACAACTGTTGAACAGAGCCAACTCTACTTACACATCACATTTAATTACCTTCTTGTTCAGTTGTACTGAGTCTCATTATTACGTCTTCATATAATCACATCAAACCACCATGGTAGTAAAGTCGTTTTATCTTTTGGGCGAGAGCCAATCCACGGCCCAAGAAATTGATCTCCCCGCCCAGCTTGATGCCGAAGACTTGCGACACATCATTGCGTCACATTTTGCCATTGTCGAACCCAAAGGTATGGTTGATGGAATTGCAAAGCGTACTTCTGAATTAGTTTACTTACAAAGTGCCACAGAAATCGGATTCATCTCAGAAAACCACCGGCTTACAGCCATTGCTGACATATTGGCTGCTGACCCTCCTGTTGCCGTCTCCATTTCTGGCAAAGCAGTTCGCGAAGTTCCCGGACCTACTGGCATACCGTACTTTGGCAACTATCTTGAAATCTACCCCGATCATCTTGGCAACCACCAGCGTCTCTTTGACAAGTATGGCCCTCTGATTGTCACCACCAACATGGGCGGCAAGGTCTACCAGACCAACGACCCTCAGCTCTCCACTATTTTCTTTGCTGAAAGCGACTTCTTCTCTAAGCACATTATCCCTGGTCACCCTTTGTACCCCCTGAAGTCTATTGAAGCTGGTGTCTTTTTGGGAGACACTGATACCGAGGAATGGAGACTTGCCCATAAGTTCTTGCCTCCTGCCCTGGGGCCCAAGGCTGTACGTCATTATGCACCCACCATGCAAAAGTCTGTTGAGAAAGCCTTCAAGGTATTTGACGAGCTTGATCAGGAGGGCGAGGCATGGAACGTCTACCAGTATATGTTGAAACTGGGCTCTCAGGCCGTTGGTCAGCTTGTACTTGGAATGGACTTTCAGCACTTCACTGGCGTCGATGCTCCTCTGCACGAAATGGTTCTGAGAATTGCTGAGAACTTGGAATTGAACAAGCGTGTTGCAAGCATGGGAACCTGGTATGCCAGCATGCCGTTTGGCGACCCTAAGAAGCTCCGCCAAACCAAGGCACGCATTGAGGTCCTCATGATGGATTCTATCGCCAAAGCTTCGAAAGGACAGAACGACCTCGAGCTGCAAGATGCTGCTCTGGAAGCTGAGAACGTCGTTGATTATTTCCTTCGCGCCAAGGACCCGAAGGGCAAGAAGCTGCCTCCTTCTCAATTCGCCCCTGCACTCGTCGTCGCTACTGGTGCTGGATTCACAACCACCTCTTCTCTGCTTTCATGGCTGATCTACTCTCTTGTGAAATATCCTGGCAACCAGGAGCGCTTGCTCCAGGAGCTTATCGATCATGACTTCAACGAAGATACCATCGTCACTGCCGATCTGACCAACTCCCTGACATTCCTCGACAAGTTCATCAAAGAAACTCAACGCAGACACAACCCCTCATATCAACCTGGCCGCACTGCCAAGACAGACATGATTCTGCCAGGAGGCTACAAGCTCCCCAAAGACTCTATTGTTATCCCAGCTCTGCATCACATTCACAACAATGACAAGATTTGGGACAATCCTACTCGCTTCGACCCTGACCGTTGGGACACCGACGCAGTCAAGAACCGACCCGCTGGCTCTTACACTCCTTTCGCCCAGGGCCCAAGAATGTGCGTTGGCTTCAACTTTGCTCTGCAAGAGGTCAAGGTTTTCCTACCCAAGCTTGTATACCGATACAAGTTCACACTGGCCCAGGACGGGCCCGTTGAATATGATCCATACTTCCAGCTTATCCGCCCCAACAACCTGTACGTAAGGGCTGAGAAGCGTGTCAAGTGGCCCCCAAGGTCTGAGTAAGACGTACATAGGAAAACGTTCGCTGTATTTCACAAACGGCTATTATAGAACTTGTATACATGGAAAAGGTCATACCTTGGCGTTTTGTTTAGCATAGATGAAAACTTCAATTTTATTTTTTTGATGTTCTTTAAGTAATCTACATTGCCAATGTCCACCCGTAGTTCACAAAGCGATCGTGTAGGCGTCATAGTGAACCGGCTTTCTCAAATTACGTCGGCAAAATTAAGCTACCACATAGATAGAGAATATCCAGCAGTCTGGATTACTTATCGACACTGCTTCCCTCCAAGTTGTCCTCGAGTTGCTCCAGGCACAGCCAGGCTAGAGTGTACATCGGTGAAGAAATTGAACGGACTCTCCTCAATCTGTCTGACGTGGAAGCCTTCGCCAGTGTCTTTGCCATCAGTTACGACGCCAGTTGTGAACGGACCCCGAATGCATCCGATACTGAATCCGCTGCCATCTTGACCGATCTCAGGATTGGGAAAAGACAACCTAGTATTGACATTAGTTATATGGCTCAAGTATTTGTGAGAGGAAAGCTTACCTGGGTGGCCCGGCTTTTCCTACGGCGCCCTGGTGGATATGAGTGGCGGTTTTGGCCGGAGACTGGAAATCGCCGCGAAATCCCTTGATAGTGATATTGTAGCAAATCACATTCTCATGAGAGTTGATACCGTAGTTGAAAGTGCCGGTGCAGCCTTCAAGTCCGCCAGTCTTCTTGTTCTGAGCATCAACGACTTGATCGGGCGTAGCTTTGACACTGTACGTAGAGGTGAAAACGAAGGGACCTTTGTCAGTATTCTGAGTCTTTTTGTTTCCATTCAGGATCTTGCCGAGAATTGGCGTAGGGGTGGCAGCCGCTACGGCGGCTAGAGACAGGATAACAGCAGAAACCTTCATGTTGTCGATTGAGTATTAATGTATGATATGGACTGAAAGCAAGGTAGAATAGTTGATAATGATTCAATATAGTAAATTAGCAATTATATTCATTCCTACTTATACAAAGTGAAGCTTTCGTGCATCAACTGCCGCTACTAAGGCTCCAGATCTTGCCAAGGCGGATGGTGTTGTAGCCGGTAGCCACCATTTGGCCTCTAGCAAAACACCACAGCGACGCTCTCGGTCCCAAGACTAGCCAAGGGATAAAACGGGCAGTGTAAATGTAGTAGCTTCCTTTAAGCTTAATTTTACGAGATATCTAGCGAGACGCCAAGGTATTTGAGTGGCGCGTCCTTTGCCACTATTTGCATTTGCCTATACCCCAGACTCGCGCGACGTCATTGGCGTCTTGATTTCTCGTCTTTTATATGCCAAGAAAGGTCTAGAATCCTGATATCTAATTCAAAATGGCCTAAAACACTGTGGTAATTGTGATCGAGGCTTGCGGAGATTTTGCATAGCCTCATTTCTCGTCGATCAAAGCCGTCGAAACTCGGGCGTGACAGACTCCAATGCCCTGGGCAACACCGTCTAAGCATACCCAGCCTCACGGGAAGGAGAGCAATTCATCCAAGAGCTGATTCATGTATCGATACTCTTGGGGTTTGCTTTTTGCGAGGCCTGGGGGAAATGATGTCTGAGCTTGGCGCGCGGGTTGGCAGAAGGTGGTACGAGTCGACCAAGATTTAGCAAACGTTGGCTAATGTTGGGGCTGAGATAGTTAGTAGTATCCTTTATTGAGCAAGATTATCAATAAAATCACTTAACGTGCAATGGCTGGCCCGTATGAATGAATGGATGGTACAATGGACCATTCATCGCCTGTGATGGCACATTGCCTAGGAGGTTCCGGATCTATTGCCTGACTGAAATTAGATTTGAATAGAAGTTGAATTAACTTAAAGTTTACACTGTCAGGAAGTTGTAGTTTTCGAGCAGACAGCGCGCCTTTGTTCGTATTGTGACCTCTCCTGAACCGGCTGGGGGTAATTGAACCCCTCTGCCGACACCGAATGCACATCTCTAAGACTTCTAATAAGAAACATAACACATGAAGGCATCTGTGACACGAAAGCCATCCGTTGACCGGAAAATTGAAATCGCGTAGCGTCATACACTCACGACGTAGCAACAATAGTCCCTGAGGACGGTATGGCGACATGTCAATGGCGAAGAGGCACCCGGGCTCCGGATATGAAATGTATGACATCTCTGAATATATTGGTATTGCCGAAGACATTCACACCTATTTGTTATGAAGATCGCCAGCTTGGCGCATCGTCTCAAGGCTCAAACATCCAAGAAAGATAGCTACCTATCATATAGACACCGCCAAGTACATGGTAAGGAACAATAAGTCAACGACCCATAATACGCCATGAAATCTCATTTCGGCTTTGCTATCATGTAATATAACGTTAAAACGGTGCCGAGTTAGTAGACCGGACAGCTCGCATCAAAAATGACCTGAATCTTGTGAATTAGACGATGGGCGGAGAAGACGGAGGCTGCGTCTTTCATACCGAAATTCCAACCAGACTATATCCTTTGAGTAAATCACTGGCCTGAGCAGGGACTACGAGCACCCCATGCAGGGTTGCGTGATTAAAACCCGTAGTATAGCAATCGGTTTCTCAAGAACTAATAAGTATAGGCGATTCTGATCCCATTACATGCGCTTTCGCTATTTGATAACTACGAGTCACCCAAGCTGGTGTCAAGCGATGCCCTTCACAGCAGTACAGTATTCATTCTTGCGGTAGCATCGAATTCGATATGAGAAGAGAGAGACCTGGTGATCTCTGCGCTACATAAAGACTATACCGTGTAATCTCTCCCAATCGGGCGGAAACTACAAGCACCGCCAGCTGCTGGGGTCCTTGTGGTCACCTCCAATATACGATTGGGACTTTGGATACAAGCAGTGTCTTCTAGCAAAGTCAACTCCTAAGTTAACTGTGTCATTGACAAACTTGGTACCAGTGATTGTCTCTGGTGCTCTTTCATGTTCTACCCAAGCCACAATTGCTGCCAGGACATTATGCTCAGGGTCAAAAGGTATACCTGTCGCTGGCGCACCACCCCCTTGGCCAAAAACCCACGCGCCAGGCCCTTGGTTGCAGTGATACATGCCAGAGATTCGGAAAAATCGATAATAATCATACAAGTCGCGATTCTGCCGGGCCATTCTGTCCCAGAAACGCTCGGTATTGAAAGCAGTGATTTGGTTGTCTTGGCCGCCGTGGTATGAAATCATCTTACCTCCTCTAGCCTTGAAGCCAGGCAGTGAATCAGGCCAAGTTCTGATATTGAAGGGGTTTTGCTCATCGGATAGCCCTGCCAGAGATGAATTATAATTGATAGCATCCCAGTTTGGGTCGTTCAAGACGACATAACGGAACCAGTCCTGGGAATAGGAGAATGGTGCGCCTGCGAGCAGTTTCTGAACTGCAAATTGCTCGTTGCCCGGGTTCATACGAGGATAGATGAGCGTCCCATTAGGGAAGGTGTACGGGGCATAAATCTTCCTAAGCTGTTTTACCTGGTTCCGATTCAAGCATGTACCTGGCTTAGAGGACGCATGGCAAAGTAGCGTATCAGGCACGAAGTGGCAGCGATTGGCCACTTCTATTATGCCGTCTTGTACTCCATCAAGCAAGTCGCATTGTCGAAGAACTTCATCATGAATCAAGCCCTTCCACAAGTCGTGACTGATATAGTCTTTAGATCCGATGGGTCCGGTTATGGGATAGAACATGGCTCGCTGGCCTTGTAAGTGATTAAAATCGACAGCAGGGCATCCAGCCACGATGCCGTCAAAGTCCTCCGGAAACTGCTCTGCCGCTTTCACACCCATGCGCCCACCAAGTGAGCAGCCGATATAATATGAGCGGGCTGCCGGTTTCTTGTAGAACTCCTTGACAAGTTTCTTGCCTGCGATAGCACCGGTGTGAAGACTCCTGTGGGCATAATCATGAATGACATCGGGATTATGGTAAAATTCGACTCCAGTAGTGCCGTTATGACCGTTGTTAGTCCCCATGGAGGCAAATCCATACTCTGCTCCATACGCCAAGTCCTCATATTTCACACCTGGATATATCAGTGAATGGTTCGCAGTTATTGATATGGATTGGTAAGTAACTTACATCCATCAATGCCGCCATTTCCTGTCCCAAGGAAGCGTTCGCCTTTCCATCGCTCCGGCAGCCATAGCTCAAACGTAATTTCAGAGCGGTTTGAGGTTTTAATATGAAGCGCTATTCTGCAAATATCTGCATTTACTGTCTGTGATGGCCGTCCACACGACGCAACATTGTCCGGAAGTTGGAGCGTGGTGCCGTTGGCTACAAACTCAAGAGCAGTGCGCGTCGAGTTGGCGATTAGGTTTTCTGGTGCAAAATCCAGGCATCGCTGCTGAAAGTCATCGTGGCCCCGGACGAAGGCAATGAGCGCGGCAAATGCTGCAATGACAACCATTGCTAATGTCATGATGGAAGAGTCCACGTTATTTATTGCGTTCATAAACCAAAGATGACGGGCATGTGCGGATAATAAATAAAGATAAGCAAATTTCTCCAAGCCGGCAAGCTTGGGCTCTTGTCCCTTGCCAACCTGTGGCTCGTTAAAGCTCCAAACGATCGCTCCAGCGAACACTTTAGTGATAGACCTCCGCTGCAAAGTTCGCTTTCGTTGCCTGATCAGCAGCTAACTAAATATGGTGGGCGAGCAGCCTAAGAATTCAGCATCCCTGCCCCTCAGCGGGGAAAATGCCGAAATTGACGCTAACTTTCAGGGCAGCACCCAGTAACGCCTCCAGTACAGTACAGCTCTGTCGCCCGTCCGCCCTAGCCCGTTCGCTGTATATCGGCAACCGAAGTGTAACCACGTCATCAAGGCGCATTACTTGATGGCCAAGAGTCTTTTAACGCATGTGTCTGCAGTTTTGGCAAGCTATATCTTTTTCAAAACCCTTTTATACCATACGATAAACTAAACATGTTTGAAAATTTTACGTCGTTCTCCATTCAAACCCAATCTGAGCCTGCAGTTACCATCGTTGGGGTCCAATCTCCGTCTTCCCCAAATCTTCCTCCTCTGATTCTTCTCCACGGCTTCCCCCAGACTCATCACATATGGCACCTGGTTACACCCTATCTCCTCAAGGAATACAATGTCATTATCCCCGACATTCGCGGCTATGGCGAATCTTCTAAGCCACCGGGCGTAGAATCATATGCTAAAAGCGCCATGGCTCGAGATTGCGTGGCTCTGATGGACCAGCTCGGCTACAAGGACCAGCCATTCTACGTCTGCGCTCACGATCGCGGCGCCAGAGTCGCGCACAAGCTCTGTGTTGACCATCCTCACAGAGTTAAAAAGACCATCTTGCTGGATATATGTCCCACGCTGGCCATGTATAATTACACTAACTTCCAATTCGCCAAGGCTTACTTCCACTGGTTCTTCCTGATTCAGGCTGCGCCGCTGCCAGAGACAGCGATTGTGAATAGCGCAGAGCAATTCACCAAGATGTACATGGGTGCGAGACAAGGAGACTCGACATCAATTTTCGACAAACGATGCTATGATGCGTATGAGAAATGTTTGTCAGACATGGACACTGTTCACGCCATGTGTAACGATTACCGTGCCAGTGCATCGTTGGACATGGCGGAGCAAAAGGATGATTTGGAGAACGGAAGACTCATTCAGTGCCCATTGCTGGTGCTATGGGGTAAGAAAGGCGTGATTGAGAAATGCTTCGACGCCATCAAGGAATGGCAAGTTGTCACAGATCCGAAGATATCTGTGCAAGGCTACGCTGTTGATTCTGGTCATTATATCCCAGAAGAAGTTCCTGACGCTACCGCAGAAGCTATACTTGGCTTCCTCAAAGATTAGTATCCCCATGCACGCTACATGGGGGTAATTTACATATCCATTTATCCCCATGTCCGTCTCCGCGGCTTAACTACGTTCAATTCCTAATTCCGTAGCAACTAAGCGATCCTTACAAAGAGCGCCTTTCCAATTACATCTGGGTGTATGGGTGACCTTGCTTAATTATTAATCCAAGTCTCTCGGCTCCAGTAAATAGCTCCGACCCCATCATCCGATGGAGCAGTTACACCACCCAATTCGCGTTGCCCCTCCCCCACCTAGAGCTCACTACTGCTGTTTCGTGTACCACACTAGAATTACATCACCGTTTGACGAATATAACCGTCACTTTTCCCCCTCGCACAACCACACCGCCAGTATCCATCATCATTCTTCATTCGCGCCTCCTTATGTCCCGTTTTCTCCCACGCATTGCACAGTTCACATCTCATCTAGTCAAACCAACCCCGAGAGCTTCCTTCTCCTCAGCCATCCCTTGTTACGCCCGCAAAATGGCCCCCATTCCCGCGTCCCAGAAGGTCGTCCAGATCACCGAAAATGGCCCATCCGATGTGCTCAAGGTCTCTGAAGCTCCAGTTCCCGAGCTGAAAGATAACCAAATCCTCGTTCGCAACGAATTCGCAGGCGTAAACTACATCGATACTTATTTCCGCACAGGACTATACAAGACCGACTTCCCTCTCATCCTGGGTCGTGAAGCTGCCGGCCATGTCGTTGCTTCTCATCCCACTGTTAAGGGCAAGTTTGCAGACGGCGCCCGCGTAGTTTACATGGCCGAGGCTACTTATGCGCAATACACCGCTGTGGCAGCCAAGGATGTCATTGCTATCCCTGATGGCGTGGACACCGACGTTGCAGTTGCTGCGTTTCTGCAGGGCTTGACGGCTTTGACTCTTGTTCACGAAGCTGCCGATGTGCAACCTGACCAATGGACATACGTTGCTGCCGCTGCTGGAGGTGTTGGTAGCCTGTTGGTGCAGATTCTTGGTCGCTTGCGCGCAAAGGTCATCGCCAGTGCCAGCACCGATGAGAAGCTCAACACCATTGCCAGCCTTGGCAAGTACCCTGTCAAGCGTGAGCACCTGCTTAACTCCAAGTCCGATGACATTGTTGCCAAGGTCCAAGAAATCACCGAAGGCCATGGTGTCGATGCTGTCTTTGATGGCATTGGCAAGGCTACTTTTGAAGATGCCTTGAAGATTGTTGCTCTCAAGGGCAATCTTGTCTCCTTCGGAAACGCTGTAAGATAGTTGCATCCATTTGTAATAGTCATTACAGGTCGTACTAATGCGTTCTATTAGTCTGGTGCCGTCGACCCCGTTAACATTCTCCGACTTGGCGAGAAGAACATCAAGCTGTCTCGCCCTCGACTTTTTCCCTACATTACCAAGCGCAGCGATCTCGAACGATACAGCGCGGAACTCTTTAACCTGATCAAGAACGAGGAGCTCAAGATCCTCATTCACAAGACATACGAATCATTGGACAAGGCCAAGCAAGCCCACGATGACATTGAAAGCAGAGGAACGCAGGGCAAGCTCCTCATCAAGATCGACTAATTAGCTGCACCCACGCGACACACAGAAGATGAATAAAGTTAGCATTGAAAGTCCATAACAAACGCTTTTTATTCTATTATTATTCTGCAAATTTTGAATTCTATCTGGTCGCATGCTGTATCTCAACCCAATGTCGCTCGTAAACATTTCGCCTTTTCAACTGGTTTAGTCTCATTCTATTTGTTTTTGCTCCAGCATCATATCATTGTATTTAAACCTTGGGAGTTTGCACAGCGTTCATTAGCTCTGCGGGAGGTTCCTGGCGGTAACCCTGGGGGTTGTTGCTGACCCAGCGCCACAGGTCATCGCAAGCCTTCTCCATTGTCAGCTCGGTCTTCCAATCGAGCTCTTTGTTGGCCAAGGCGGGGTTGGCAGTCAAGTCCAGAACGTCACCCTGGCGTCGGCCGACAACTTCGTATGCAAGGTCGCGACCAACAACCTTGCTGAAAGCCTTGACGATCTCAAAGACGGTGCTGCCACGGCCAGAGCCCAAGTTCCAGGCCTTGACTCCAGGCTTCTTCTCGCGGAGATAGTTGAGGGCTACCAAGTGGCCACGGGCGAGGTCGAGCACGTGGATGTAGTCACGGATAGCGGTACCGTCGCGGGAAGAGTAGTCTACGAACAAATTAGCTATTGATCAAAAGCTTTCACTGGCCTGGTTTGCTTACCATCTCCAAATACCAAGAGCTTCTCACGCTTGCCGGTGGCAACCTGGCCAAGCAGAGGGAGCAAGTTGTAAGGGACACCTTGAGGGTCCTCGCCCATGATACCAGTGGGGTGAGCACCGCAAGGGTTGAAGTATCGGAGAAGAGCTCCGTTCCATTGCTCAAAGTCCTTGCCTTCCTTCTTCAGGTTAGCTCGCTGGGCGTTGACGTGGTCGGTAATGACATCCTCGATGGTAGACTTAGTGCGACCATAGGTGTTCGTGGGACCAATAGGGCAGTGCTCAGGAATGGGGATCATGTTTTCGAAGCGGGTGGCATCGCCGTAGACGGTAGCAGATGAAGAGAAAACGATGTTGGAAACATTATGCTTGGTCATGGAGCGGAGGAGTGAAATGCTGCCACCAACGTTGACACGGTAATATTCGAGGGGGATCTCGCTAGATTCACCAACAGCCTATTTGCGTTGAAAGTGTTAGTTCATTTTGCAAGAATGTATATTTCCATAATTGTGTGCCGTGTTCATACCTTCAAAGCAGCGAAGTGAATGACACTGTCAATCTCTGGGTGCTTGGAGAAGACATTGTCGAGAGCGCTCTCGTCTGTGATGTCGAGCTTGTAGAAGGCAGGGCGGCGTCCGCAAATCTTCTCGATGCGGTCGAGAACGTTTTCGAAAGAGTTGTAGAGGCTGTCAACAATGACGACGTCGTAGCCATTCTCGAGGAGGGTAAGCGTGGTGAACGAGCCGATGTAGCCAGTGCCACTGTAGACAAATTGATTAGCACCTATCAGAAGGTTGTTGAAGAATTGTGGTCAGACGACAGCTCTTACCCAGTGACGAGAACTGTTCCAACAGGCATTTTGTGTATATTTCGTTTATGAAGGATGGATTGAAGAAAGGGGAAGTTGTGAAGTTGCAGAGATGGTTGTCTGTGCAAGGTTGCCGCAATCTGGAAATGGAGGGGCAAAAAAAGCCAAGAAATTGAGCTGGAGACAAGACGTTTTATTATCAGCTATCAGTGGTGGGGCAAAGTGCTTTGCTGTTCGAGCCGCCGTAGCCTAGTATACCATGTAAACAAATAGTTACAACATCTAAAAATAAATCTAAAAATAAGATGAAGGGGTCAATTAAACAGATGCACACCCTAGAAGTCAGTGTGCTTTTTATTCTCTCATACAAGTCACATTTGGCCCCCTTGCTGCCCCCTTGTGTTTTCGCTGTTGCAATTCTCTTCCCACCGCCATATTCACGCAAGCCAGCAAATTCTCGCAGATCGTCATTCCCCACGTGGTAATCGCTATTACTCGTAAGCGCTCCAATTAAATGAAACCAGCCACTGTTCGGTAGGCTTGCGATGTCTGGTGTCAAGCCTTCTGTACACCGCATTCCCATGTACCATTGCGACACATTACCTGTGCTGCCTCCTCCCCTCAGTCACTGAACACCGCCGAGGTCCTATTTTCAATAAATGCTTTGGATTCCGAAATCCCTTGGAGCTTGACATCTCTCATCCTATCGTTCCCACCCAGGATGTGATCTGAGGCAACTTTCCACTTGGGTTACCCACAGTGGAAACATTAGCAGCAAGGACCCCTGGCTGCTCTGGTTGCGATGTGTAATGTAGTCAACCGTCCGACAGGTCTCTTGTGCATGTATAGTGAGTGTGTGGCCATGTCATGGCAGAAGAAGTGGACTTGCTTGAGGACCTTCACATCCCGTGTTAAGCGCAGATGCCATGACCACTTCTAACAATCCACCTTCATCAATCAGCTTATACAACAACAACCTCAGGGTGTCAAAATATAGCACATCTGTCGCCAGCTCGACTTTGACAAACTGTAACACAGTGTCAAAGAGTGGACTGCCATGTTCGTCGAGTAACACTGAATTGTTTGGGTCCGGGACTCGATCTGAGTGTTTTTGTTTGGCCGTTCGATGACCTATTGGAACAACAGACGCTCATAGAGCCCCAAGAGGATGCTGTTCCATAAATACAAACAGGCAGCTTGCCGAGTTGGCTGTTTATCCTTACGTTGTAGTTCACCTCGGGAAGATTCTAAGACTTGTCCATAGAGCTCCGAAGAGTGTTGGACTATGTCTTCGATGTTACGCACGCTGCCAAAAAAGCTTCAGCTAGACCTAGGGCTCAAATGTAGGTATCGGATAGGCCTCGCTCTGTTGTAAGCACGCCAATCAAAGTCGGCGCATTAGCGGCCGTTTGTAGGCTAATATTCACAACTAAGATTAAATCTCTTCAGCAGATGCACGATAATCATGCAGTCTTCGAATTCGGATAGACTGAGAGACTGTCGCACATATGATGTGCTGTGTACAACTGAGCAACGCACTATACTTTCTGCTGGGCCAGAGGGTGAACTTATAGTGTCTACCAGCGAGCCTCCATATACACTTATTTCAGATAATGAGGTGAGGAAGACAGTCACGGCATCAACTTGCTAGCTACATAAAATGTGCAGCTGAATTACCTTCGGTCGCACGCCTGAGATGTTTGAATAACATGGCTTGTTTATAATTCCTTGGGGGGAATCTAACATACTAGTCGCTGCTCTGTGTAACGGGCGCCTGGTAAACTTCAACGCCGGCATGAGTTGTTCAACGTCTCAAAATCAATCAAATTTATCGGTATTATATTACCTACCGGTACGGTACCGGTACCGGTAGCGTACTGCATGCTAAAAATATAATAATTTAGATTTCGTATACCGGTACTGTACAATACTGTACAATACTGTACAGCGTCAATAAAGTACTGACGGGAATGTGAACAAAGGATGACATCTCACTCAGCCTGTCCTTCCTGGGGAGCAGTCACGTGTAGCGCCTACCATCCCAGCCACGTCCCGCCTAAACCCCGGCCGTTAGCGCGCGATGGTGAAGTCGCGCCTCGTCATACCGAACAAAACAACGAGCCAAAGCTCGGTGCTGGACAAAGAAATTACCAAAATATCGTCCTTACTTTTTCTCTTTTTGCTCGTTGGTCGGCCAAAGTTTTACGCCATAATTTTCCGAGTGGAACCTCATCACACCAAGCAATAAAGAACATCGCTTTTTGTGGCTGGAGCCGGTGAGACGTGAGAGGCTCTTTCATTCAGCCTTGGGGCAAAAACGTTGCTTCAGACAAAGATGTCCTTTGTGGACACAGCACATCTTGGCTTTTCATGGTGTTTTACAGAATCAAAGACTCCATATTGCCCTCGATAACTGGACGGACGGATTGCAGGTCTTCGCGCTTCCGGGTGCTGGTCTTTTGAGCCAAGTCGCTTTGCTGGATAGTGGCGGGCGTCTCTCACCATAGCTTTACTGGGCCACTCTCAAAAGGGAATCGAACCCCAGTACTTCATTGTGATCTCTGTTTCGGGAAACAGAACAATCCTCACTCTTTCCTCTACCAACTTTGTCTCATCAGAATGCCTCTCAAGACTCAAACCCGTCGCGCAGCGGGACAGGGCAAGCGAAATGCAGATGACAGTGGCAATGTAAGCAAGCCAAACTTGCCAAGACTGGCAGGAATTAGCTCGGCTAGAAGAAATTACTCCTATGGTGCCGAGACCGAGCCTGCGCCTTACCGTCCAGGAAAAAACCTCCTCGACGATGAGGTCCTCGACCTTAGCTGGGCTGTGAATGATGCGAAAGCGCGGCACAAGCAAGCTGAAGAGGACGAGGAGGTATACATTCAAAGGCCACCAAGGACAATTGCGCTTCCTACACAGAGCGAGTCAGATGCCGACGAACTGGCTGGAGACCCGAAACCACAAAGACGACAATCTGCTCGCGAATCACCTCGTAAAAGTAGGTCAATACCATTTACTTTTCTGTGCTAGCTTCACTAACTATTTTAGCAATCTTCGGGCGTGCTAAGATCACATCAGCCCCAATGGCTCCGTTGCGAGAACCAACTCCTGAAAATAGTGACGAGGATGACGCTCGCAGTTTCGCCATCGAGAGTGAATTTTTTGGTGATGCAACGATTGCGTCAACGCCTGGAGTTGAAGCTCGTGGTCAACAACATCGACTGGATAACGCTGGTTTGAACGAGACGGCTCAGCGGTTCAACCCGTTTACATCAAGACCCATCGCTTTTGAACCACCTTCGCAATCACGCATTGCAAGCCCTACCACTCCTACATCAGACTATGAAGACCAATCGCGAATTCGCCCTGCGCCAGCAGCTAGAATCGATGTTGAGCCAACAGTTAATGACTCTCCTGCAAGACCACCAGTTACAGGGCTCCTCAGCGACCCTCCCCGGAGGCGCAGGAGAGCGAATGATCTAAACCATGTAGATGATGTGAGCGAAAGCGAATCAAGCAACGGAGGGTGGACCAAGCGAGCCCGGCGCCGTGGGAAGCGTACCCAACCTGGGTCAATTTCTACGACCTCGGCTAGCGAGGCCCACCAATTAACAGAGAAGGACGATCATTTGGCACCAAAGAGTCGTCTGACACCAAAACTGACAAGACGCCGTGGTACCGCATCGGCAGCAAAGCCCAGCTTCCTGGATGAAGCTCCGGCGCGATTGCCTCTTAGTCAACGGAGTGGAAACGGCCACAAAACTCATGACTCTGGAAAATGGTTCACTGTCAATAATAACATCTCACATCGACCCGGCCTGTTTGAAAAAGCGAAACACTTAGCAGTTTCAGCGAGTCCTTTCTTACGCGGGCCGACGGCAAGATCTGACCTTCATGAGCAAAACGACGAATTACAAGATGTTGGACTGCCAACAGAGCAAGCTGCAACCCAAGCGCCTTGGCATCAACGGTGGGCTTGGCTTAGACAAGTACCACTAACTCTTTCTGACGCCCAACCTGAAAATGAAGACAACGACGCCGAATCGATAAGCAGCGATCCACTGAGCGAAGAATATGACGAATTTCGCTGGTGGCAGCTGCTAAATCCTTACACCTACTTCCAACTGCTGCTCTGGGCTGCCAGCACCGCATACGACTCACTGCTAGCCGGATTGGATGCTTTATTTCCACAGACAACGCGAGACGGGTTTGTAGACCTGTTTGGAAGACTACTATATTTGCTGGCTTTCTGCGTCGGATTTCTGACTCTTGCTGGCGTGCTGCAAGGTTCGTTTTACAGCTTTGTTGACGAAGATTTTACGCTATTCCCAAATCCGTCTCGATTCCAATGGCCTGACGTTGGCGGGGTACTCGACAATATGCAAGATTTTCTACCCTCTCTTTCAATCCCCGCCATTCCCGCAATAACGATTCCATCGATGTCCTGGCCAACTTGGCGATCGTCTGGGAGTCTTCCTCCCGAATGGCGTCTTCGTTTGGCAAATATCTCAGATCCTGAGGAGTACTTCAAAGCTTATACACAGGACCTGGATACTCTTAAAGCGAATGCAGAGATGCACGATGCATCCTTACAAAAGTTGAATGCCATTCTACCAAGTGTTGTGCATATGGAACTGAGAGATGGCAGGCCAGTTATTTCTGCCGATTTTTGGCATGCCCTTTTTGAGCTAGTGAAGCAAGACGACAGATTTGTACTCTTTGACAAAGTCGGTCAGTCTTATCAGATGAAATCAGAAAAACAACTGAAGGCTCTTGCAGCTCAAATTGGTAGCGATCCAATGTTCTCGAAGAAGTTAGACGACATGAGCAACGGTTTAGAAAATCGGCTACGCACGGAGCAAGCGGCACAATGGACGGCATGGCTGCGCAACAACGAAAGAAATGTGGGCGGCAATCAGACAAACAACCTTGTGTCTAAGGACGTATTTTTGGCAATTCTCCACGATGAGCTTGCAGCACATCGACGCGACATTCAAGATGAGCTGGCTAAAATGCGGCCTGATCTAGATAAACTAGTTCGAGATGCGGCGCAAATGGTTTCGCAAACTCTCCCAGAAGGAATGAGCAGAGGCCAAATTACCACTCTTGTGCACAGTCTTGTACAGAAATACATTGCGGATGTCAACTTGGGTGCAGTTGCGAAAGGGAAGATCCACGCCCACTGGGACTCAGTGCTGAAGCATCAGATCAACTATGCTGCAGTAGGCTCTGGTGCGATCGTTGATATGAAGCACAGCTCCGAGTCTTACAAGCGATCGAAAGAGCTTAACAATGAGGATCGACGCAGAGGGCTCGCTGTTGAGATGACACAACCCCAAATTGCAGCTCTTCTCCCCTGGCGCGAGGATGGTGAGTGCTGGTGTGCTCGTAGGTCAAAGAGCCGTCGTGGCAACCCTCATGGCGCTGCCTTATCAGTGCTTCTAAGCCAGCATATTACTCCCCAATACCTTGCCATCGAACACATTCTACCCTGGGCTACTGTCGACCCTGGAGCGCGGCCAAAGAACCTTGAGGTTTATGCAGATGTTGACGAGAGTATCCGTGCTCGCCTGCGAGACTTTGCAAGCACCCAATTCCCCGACGACACAACGGATTGGGACTTTACACCTCCAGAATTCCCGGAACGATTTGTGAAGATTGGCCAGTTCATATACAAAGATGTGAAGCGAGATGGAACAGTGGATGCTGAGCATCAGAGAAAGGAAGATGAAGAACTGCCTGATGAAGTGCAAGTATTTCAGTTCAGTTCTGAACTGGCTGAGCTCGGATTAGAGACAGACCAGGTCATTGTTCGGGCAACAAGCAACTACGGTGCTAGGGAACATACATGCTTCTACCGTGTGAGGCTTTTTGGAAAGGCTGTGGATGATGAAGCTACTTGGGAGCGAGCTTCATCGTGACGCATTTGGCGTTGACTGACAACGTTAGTATATATAGGTGCATAGGAGTTCGGTTTGGCATTTACAGGCAGCCGGGATAAAACATAGTACACATGGCGAGTGACTGGATGTTTATTTATTTCAGTAATCAATCTAGAGCTGCTTCATCCGGCTTCTTGTCCGTGCATTCCAGCCATTGCGAAGCAATTCACTGATGGCGATGGTGGGTCGAGGTCGGGGCTGCAAAGCACCGACTCCCGTTGACCTGCCTGTGTGGGGCCAACAGTGCTAAAAAAAATATTTGTACCAGAAACTGAGATCCGCCACAAAAAAAAGCTACTCGCAGACCATCATCAAACATCTATCACCATTGAGGGCTTCACAGTGAAGGCAAAATGGCTGCCGACCCCAAAATTGCTGGTCGCCAAGTAAAGGCCTTCAAGCAGAGCAAGACGGATCTTAGACAGCAAAAACGAAAGCGAGATCAAGACGACTTCGGCCAACTGGCTGCTGCGATTGAGGAATTGGTAAGAATCGCAATGCATGCGCCGAACAAACCTCAATGCTGACTGGGCGAAAACAGGACGTTAAAAATACTGAAATCAAAACTTTTGAGCAACTACCTCTATCGAACGCAACAAATAGGGGCTTAAAATCGTCCCATTTCCAGAACCTGACCGACATCCAAGCTCGCGCGATTCCTCTGGCGATCAAAAACAATGACATATTGGGCGCTGCGAAGACTGGTAGCGGAAAGACTTTGGCGTTTTTGATTCCAGTACTTGAAAAGCTTTATCGCGAGCAATGGACAGAATTTGATGGCCTCGGAGCGCTGATCCTGTCTCCTACAAGAGAGTTGGCTGTGCAAATCTTCGAAGTGCTTCGTAAGATTGGTCGCTACCACAGCTTTTCTGCAGGTCTTGTCATCGGTGGAAAGAACTTGAAAGAGGAGGCTGAAAGATTGGTCCGAATGAATATTTTGGTCTGTACGCCTGGACGCATGCTTCAGCATCTCGACCAGACAGCCGGCTTCGATGCCAACAATCTGCAGATTTTAGTCCTCGACGAAGCGGATCGAATTATGGATATGGGTTTCCAGTCAGCTGTTGATGCTTTGATTGAACATCTCCCTAAGCAACGACAGACCCTTATGTTCAGTGCTACCCAGAGCAAGAAAGTCTCTGATCTTGCACGATTGAGTCTCAAGGATCCCGAATACGTTTCTGTACACGAAGCTGCGATATCAGCCACACCGACAAACCTACAGCAGCATTACGTTGTGACTCCCCTTCACGAAAAACTGGACACATTGTTTGGATTTATCAAGAGCTCGCTGAAAAGTAAAATTATTGTGTTTCTCAGCTCTGGAAAGCAAGTTCGCTTCGTCTACGAGGCATTCCGACACCTCCAACCAGGTATCCCTCTTCTACATCTTCACGGTCGACAAAAGCAAGTAGCCCGACTGGAAATTACAAATAGATTTACTGCCGCTAAGCACTCGTGCTTGTTCGCCACAGACGTAGTTGCGCGAGGCATTGATTTCCCTGCCGTCGATTGGGTCATTCAAGTCGACTGCCCAGAAGACACAGACACTTATATTCATCGGGTGGGTAGAACGGCTCGCTTCGAGAGTAATGGGCGTGCGGTGTTGTTCCTGACACCGAGCGAAGAAGCTGGCATGGCCAAAAAGCTGGAACAGAAGAAGATTCCCATTCAGAAAATTCATATTAAGGAGAAGAAGAAGCGACCCGTGCAGAATGACCTGCAAAATATGTGTTTCCAAAACCCAGATCTGAAATATCTTGGTCAAAAATCTTTCATCAGTTACGCCAGATCGATTCATCTGCAACGGGACAAGGATATTTTCAACTTGAAAAAGTTGGATATGGATGCATATGCTGCAAGTCTTGGCCTGCCAGGTACGCCACAGATCAAATTTCAGAAGGGAGACGACGTCAAGAAAATCAAGAATGCCTCACGGCAAGGCATGTCGAGCGACTCAGAATCGGATATGGATTTGGATGGTCCCAAGAAGCCAAAGAAAAAGGAAGTGCGAACGAAGTACGATAAGATGTTTGAACGCACGAATCAGGACGTCCTGTCATCTCACTACTCAAAGTTGGTTGGCGACGATGAGAAGGGCGATGAAAGCGACGACGATTTCCTGTCTGTGAAGCGACGACTCAATGACGACGATCTAGCCAACGAATCCAAGAAGGCTGATGTGAACCAACCGAAGGTACTTCAGCTGGGAGGGGACGAAGCATATGTCATTGATTCCAAGAGACGGGAAAAGGCTATGCAGTCAAAGAAGAAAATGCTCAAGTTCAAGGGTAATCCATCGAAACTTGTATTTGATGAGGACGGCAACAGTCACGAAGTGTACGAATTGCAAGACGAAGCAGACTTTAAAGAACAGGGTCCTGCCGATGAGCAACGGCAGAAATTTGTCGACAGTGAATCAGCGAGAGTCCGCCAGGCAGATGTTGAAGACAAACAATTGCAGAAGCAGAAGAAGAGAGAAAAGAAGGAGAAGCGAAAGGCTAGAGAGGCGCTTGAGAGGCAAGAGGAATTTGACCCAGACGAGGCGCCTCAACTTGTCGACGCACAAGAGACCGAGAACGCGCTGGCGCTGTTACGGTCGTTACCTATCGCCGGAGAGGGTAATGATGACAGTCAGTCAGAAGACGAGCCACCACGTAAAAAGTCGAAGAAGTGGTTTGAAGAGGCATCAGAGCAAAAAGAGAAAGAGAAGAAGAAGAAGTCTGGTAAGAAAGGAAAAGTATTTGAAGTGGAAGAGGAACCTGAGACTCTGGAAGATCTTGAAGCTCTTGCTACTGGTCTTTTGGACAGTTAAAGCATTGATGTATATAAAAATGTTAATAAAACGATACCCTATGAGTATTCACGCCAACGTTACTTCAGATTAAAGTGGTTGTCAACTGTGGTTATGGTCGTATTAAAAGAGCGCCGTGCCTGGGGACATTCCGCGGATCCACTTGCACTATGCTGCCCCGCCACCAAGCGGCAGAAAAAGTGTCACCGCCAAAAAAATAAAAGTCATACAAGGAAGCACCATTTTTGACATCTGCAAACCAAGTGTACAATCAATCATTGCCATTCGCACGAAAAACAAATGAAGGGTGGCAAGAGTAATGGTGGTTCTTCCACCGAGCGCATCGCTGACGCGCGATTCGCTAGTTTTGAAACTGATCCGCGCTTTCGACTGCCCTCAAAGAAGCACACCAAGACGAAGCTCGACAAGCGATTCTCGGGCATGCTAAAGGATAAAGACTTTACCGATAGTGCCAAGGTCGATCGATATGGTCGCAAGATTAAATCCGACACTAAAAAGAAAGCACTCGAACGACTTTACGAGGCGGAGGATAGCGACGAAAAGGAAGAGGACGAAGTAGAGGAGATCGAGGTGGAGGATGATGATGTAGTGCAGAAAGAGTTGCTAGCAGCCCAGAAGAGTTACGATCCTGCCAGAGGTGGTGGTTTCAGCTCTTCGGAAGAGGACTCGGATTCAGATGAAGAGTCTGATGAAGAGGAAGAACTGGAGATTGCAACCGAAGGCGACATGCAAAGGCTTCAGAACGAGCAGGCTGAGGTTGAAGAGGGCGAGGTCACTAACAGAATCGCCATCGTCAATCTTGACTGGGATCATGTCAACTCTACTGATTTATTCGCGCTTTTCTCAAGTTTCTTGGGAGAGGACGGTGGAAGTATTAAGAACATTGCAGTATACCCCAGCGAATTTGGCAAAGAGCGAATGCAGCAGGAAGAGGCTGAAGGGCCCCCCAAAGAACTATTCAAGAAATCCAAGGCTTCGGATAGCGAAAGCAACAACGACAATAGCGATGAGGACAGCGATTCCGAGAGCGACGAGAAAATCAAGAACGAGCTTATCAAGGAAGGCGATGACCAAGATTTCGACAGCGACGCTCTGCGAAAATACCAACTTGATCGCCTACGATACTATTATGCCGTAATGGAGTGCTCTAGCCCTCAGACAGCGCAGAAGATTTATGAAGCAACTGATGGAACAGAGTACCAGTCTTCGTCAAACTTCATCGATCTGCGCTTTGTCCCTTACGACGTGACATTTGACGATGAGCCTCGAGATGAATGCAACCGTCTGTCTGAAACATACAAACCTGTTGAATTCGTCACATCAGCGCTTCAAAGTTCCAAAGTGAAGCTCACTTGGGATTTACACCCTGAGGAAGCCACAAGAAAGGAATCTATCAAGAGAGCTTTCACGGGCAGTCGAGCCGACATCAATGAGAATGACCTACGGGCATATCTTGCCAGCGATAGCGACGGCTCAGACAATGAGTCAGAACAAGAGGAAGAAGACGAGGAAAACGACAACGCTGAAGAAGATGCAGCTGAGGATGGACCCAAGCTGTCCAAGAAGGAATTGGCCCGTCGAAAGATGAGAGAGGCCCTTGGCCTCGGTGCTGAACCTGCAGCCCGATCTTCTACGGATGGCCCAGTCGGCGAGATGGAGATCACATTTACCCCTGCTCTGGCAGCAGATAAATCCAAGAGCGACGATACCGAGGAAACCACGATAGAGAAGTACAAGCGAAAAGAGCGCGAGCGTAAAGAAAAGCGCCGTGAAGCCGCCCGCGCGAAACGTGGTGTCACCAACGACAAGGAATCCGACAACGAAGAGGTGGCCGCTGCTGCCGTCGACGATGAGCTCGGTTTTGACGACCCCTTCTTTACCACCGAAGCTCCTGCTATATCAAAATCAGCTCAACGTAAAGCCGACCGCCTCAAGAAGCGCGAAGCCCGCGAAGCCGCTGAGGCTGAAGCCGCGTCTCAAAAGGCTCACCTCACCAAGGTCATGGCTGAGGATGAGGATGAGAACCTGGTTGGTAAGCTGGATCACTTCGACATGAATGAGATTGTGCGCGCAGAGAAGATTCGCGGCAAGAAGGGTAAGGCGGCCAAGAGTAAAAAGAACAAAGAGAAGCTGGAGAAGGCGACTGGACTGCTGCAGGACGACTTTGAAATGGATGTCGATGACGATCGATTCAAGGCTGTATTTGACAACCATGAGTTTGCTATTGATCCATCAAATCCGAAGTTCAAGGCTACGGGCGGTATGAAGAAGTTGCTCGAGGAAGGTAGGAAAAAGAGACGCGGAGAGGACCGGGGAGAATCAAAACCCAAGAGAGCCAAGAGATGAACATCAGCTTTTAGGCAGCAGAATTGTACATATATGTTATGAAAAATGTTGTATTTGGTAGTGAAGAATCAGACGTCTCTTCTTCAAATGTGACGCAAAGGGATATCAACATGCTATAGTGATTGCGAAAAGAGAAAGCTCGCTAACTGCAGAGGGTATCTGCATATGCCCTGTGACTATGTACAACCAAATGGTAGATGTAAGGTTTCATAAGACGCACGCCGCTGATAGAATCAGTTCAATGGCTTTTGACCACTCCAAAAGTGCATCTTGCCGTATGCGTGGACGGCGGGGTCACGCATAGATTTGCGGCATTCCATGAAGAAGATTTCCATCTCTGCAGTGTCCCAACCCAACATGGGGAAGTGGATGGCTCCGACAGCGGGAAAGAAGTCTTCGCAAGCGATTCGGTAATACATGCCTACTAAGCGCATGACCCTGTATCAAAGTTAGCAACAGTGAGTTCAATGTTGAGAATGAGATGTCCTACTTGTCTTTGGGCCATGTTCCGTAAGGCAACTTAATGTAATTATGTCTAATGTTCACGAAGCCGGCTTGTTCGAGATAATGACGCCCAAAAGCGGCGGCCCTGGCTTCAGTGCCGAATTGTGCGAAAGCTTGGATGAGATATTGAGTAAAGCGTTTGATGGGCCAGTCGTCGGGGACCGTATTGTCGTCGCTATGCACGTCACCGTCTACATCCTGAAGTTCCACCCAGCCGCCTGGTTTCATATGCCTAGTTGATTAAATTTGGAACGGCACGGATGAAGGAGGGGTTGCTCACTCATATACTTGTTTTAATAAATCAACTGGGGATTTAAGAATGGGTATCATGTTGCGTAAATGAACAAAGTCGTAATCGTCGCCATTGAGCCACTCAGCCTCGACATCGTCAATGATGAACCTACGTCGTTAGTAGTCTTGGGCGATGATGTGTGCAAAGCTGTCTTACTTGACGTTTGGTGGCACCCATGGTGGTTGTATGGGACTTAGATCCAACCCTATGATCTCAGCGCTCGGGAATCTATCGCCCACTACTCTGTGTTAGTTTGAACAATCATTGCTCTCGGTCTGGGACCTTTGCAACGCACTTTGTATAGCCCATGTACCCGTTCCAGTGCCCAAATCTATAATTTTCTGTGGGTAGTCGCCTATGGGGGCATAGTATAGTCGACCATCTGTAGCCTCCAGCATCATGGTATGCAACATATCCTCTCGGCTTTGCTCAGCCTCGTCGTTTGGAATCGGATATCGACCGTGTCGGTAGCGGTGATATCGGCGGCCATTCACGAAGTCATGTTCGAGGATGCTGGATCGCACTGATGTTGTGTCAGAGCGGTAGTCGAAATCACTGACGGACTGGATTTCGAAATCGCTAGCAGAGAACTCGCCATCTTCGTCGCTGCCCCCAGGTTCAATTACAGCGTCGCCATGAAGTAGACCACCCCCCTCAGACGTCTGCGGCTCTGGCGAGACCTTTCGCTTTAGATTTTCTATATGGTACCATAGCTGTTAGCTCAGGTGTTTGGGTCAAGGCGCGCCAGTGCGGGATCCGAGATATATCGGAAGCCCTGCCACGGTCGCGAGGCAGAACAAGCTCTCAGAGAAGGGTTCCGTCCAGGCTGCATTGCGCATACAAAACAATGCGCAATTCGGTAGGGAAGGAAACAGAAAAGAGAAAAAGAACAAAAAGCCTGAATTTAAGAAAGAAAAAACCAGCGTCGCACAGCAATATTGCCCGCGTTTTTTTGTGGCTGGAGTCGGTTTCCCTTACCTGACAGCTTATCGGCACTTAGGCCAGCATGTATGGGTGCAGCGGAGGTTGTCCGCGGGAGATGAGCACTGCCGGCAGCAAGAGCCTCATCAGCGGGAGGAGCATGAGTTGGCTTATCAGAACTGGGGGACTGTGGTTGTTGTAATATAGATTTGGAAGTTGTCGGCGACGCAGGCTCGGGCGCATCTTGCCGCGTTGAAGAGTCCATTGCGCGCCAGGACTGTTATTATATTGTTGAGTCCTGGTCAGTCCACTGCGACAGAAGAGGGAATATAGCAATGGAAGAGGGGAGAGAACAGGAAGAATGGATAATAATCGGCAGCCCTGTAGCTATAGTGCTTCCCTCTCGCAGGTCTCTTGACAGTGTGGGCCTTCTTGTTTTGACCAGGGGGGCGATCAATCAATTGGTTTCGAGAAGAAAAGAACAGACCAGGCTTCAGCCTACTCCAGTAGTTAATAAGGGGATGCGTGTGTGCGTGCAGGACGTGACAGACAAGACATGATGTGCCGCCTAAGGCTTAACTGGACTGTGGACTTGTGTAAGTGTGCGAATGGATGTGTTGAATTGCACGGGAGTGCTATGGTTGAGCCAGTTGCAGTCATTAGCTGTGGCTAGCTGGGAGACATGGCCCGGCAGGACTTGGTTGTCTATAAAACAGAATTTACTCTCGTCAGTTTCTCGCCTCCTAGCTGGCCAGTCATAGTGATGCTAACCATATCTTAGCACGAATTCCAGTAAAACAAAAAGTAAAATGTGAAATTAAACAGCAATACATACTGTTACTCATTCTCCAATCAGGTTGTCAGACACGCCAATGTCCGTTTTGCTAGCGGTGAGGGACTGCCCTCGGGGCGCAAATGTAGTTGCCTGCTTGTTCTCTACAATTTGTCCAGGAGAGCTTAGCGACACCATACATGTAGTGCAATCCATACACGCACAGGTATTATTTAACTTACGTACAAGTATGCATGAGAACCACTGTATCAAATAGGAATATTGGCTTAGATGATCTAGCCACCCTACACCATCATACAGCGCGCGGTTGAGGCTAGTAAACAGAAAAGATGGACTAAATAAAATGAAATAGAATTAGCCATGCACCTGTAATTAAATCTATCGTTCATATATACTGTAGCATCTTGAATATGGCATCTTTCCAGTTGTGACTTCACCAGGCGCTTCTCAGCTGAACGACTTCAGCTCGGGCTGTGTACCCAAAAAACGCGCCAGTTCGCAACGCAAGCTATGAGTCACTTTCCCTACCTATTGTAGCTACTTAATTGCAGTAGAATCTAATGAAATGTTATAAAGAAGTTTTCCCTATCATCCTACCGAGTTCAAGCTTATCCGCCAGCTTTCAAACTTATCACGATGGCCATGATTACTGCCAGAGTACAAACAGCCTATCAATCCCCTCGCCTTCACTACATTGGCGTAGAAAACTGCGAAGGATTCACCAACTTTGTTGCTGACTTGCTCAATGATCCAGAGGATCATGCGCTCTCAACCACGGCTCTTCTTCGGCCACAGGGACCCCAAGACGTTAAAGATTATCTTGCAAACATCAACAAGTCGCTGATAGCTGTGGCAATATGTCTGAAGCATCAAGCCAATTCAGGCGCAGCATCGACAGTAGCCGGCAGTCCAATCAACCAAAACGATGAACAAAGAGAAGCAAAGCCTGTCATCATTGGCTATATCATGATGAATTATGGAGGCGTCCCTTCCGCGTATCAGCATAGACGCACCGCTACAATCGGTCTCTCGATCACGAGAGGTTTCCAAAATCAAGGGTATGGACGTGAGGCAATTAATTGGATTACTGATTGGGGCTTCCGCCACGCTGGTTTGCACACGGTCCGGATTGAGACTTATAGCTTTAATGAGAGGGCTGCATATTTATACCAGAACATGGGGTTTGCCTTGGATGGCCGGAAGAGGGAAATTGTGTTCTTTGACCGGAAATGGTATGACCAGTTGATGTTTTCAATGACTGAGGACGAATGGGACGCTCTGCGCAAGCATAAATAGGCTGAGTTGATGGTTAATTAACAGCTTAGTTTGCAGCTAGCCAGCCAGTAAACATGGAGAGATCCTCAGTTGTGGGTATGTGCTAGCTTCAACAAACAACTGCTATATATAGAGCAGCCTGGCGCGGATCTGCCTGGTATGTCCGCTTCAAGCGCCACCTATTTCACCATTCTTCTTTACATTCCTTCATCAAATTGAAGATTTCACTTCCTGTGAGATCAATACGACGGCTACACGCTCCGCTTACCTGAAGCGAACCACTTGCCCAAACGTGCAGCAGTATGGCTTTTCTATCAGCCCTGTACGTCATGGCAGTGCAGCTAAATTGGGGGGTAATTTCCCTTGGGGATGGCTGTGGAAAGACCCCATAGTTTCAACAACTGTGGTTAGACAAAATAGCTTCCAAGTGCCATGTGGCGCTGGCTCCGATGAGGCTCATCCACAAGCCATTTCCACAACGACGAGCATTGCCCAGCTTCCAATGCAACTTGACGACACTGATCTACATGGTTGTCCTTAGAGACAATATTTCTCGATCCTGCAAACTCCCTCTATAATTTAGTAAAGTGCTCGTTTACTCAAACCTGTTGGCACAACCTGGAGGTTGAAGTGGTTTGGATGTCCAGTGGAGGGCAACACCTCAGGAGGCTCACTCGCCAGCATTGTCAAACAATAGCCACGTCTCCTACTTGAACATAAACACGGAATGGGACGTAACGCACTGTTAAGTTGTTGAGAGAACTAAAAGTAACATTATCAGCCTTGTTCTGTTTGCTATGGTCTTGTGCCTTGGGCCAAGTTAGGGACCATTGACTATTGCCCGATCTATAGTCAATAGCCGCGAATGTCTTGGTCAGCCTGCCGTATGTGGCAGTATAGAGCGCTCCATTTTACCCAAATTAGTTCTCGTCGCGGCGATTGGCTCAGATGGACGAATAGACGAAGGGCTTGACTGCCTCAGCCTGACTGCCGATCGCCCCAGTTCTGCTTACGCCCATCAATCAACAATGTAATTTCACTGGACGTCATTGAAAGTATATTTTCAGTTAGAAGCACCGGCCAACAAAAACTATAAGTACCAGCTCTACAGGACTGATTGCCATTCACACAATGCAATAGTAACTTACCAACCGCACACTATGCTTATTCAAAGTTTTATTGCGGCGTCACTCGCTGGCATTTCGACAGCAAAGTTTCAGCAATTGGATCCTAGGGCTGACTCGCAGATCCATTGGAAACAGTGCAACCAGACCGAGTTCAACACCACGCTGCCCTCAGAGTGTGCAGATTTTGTCGTCCCGCTTGATTATACTACACCAGACAGCAAAGAGACCATAAAACTTCAAATTGCGAGAATCAAGGCCCCGAAAAAGCCTTCCAAAGGGACTATTTTGTTAAACTTTGGAGGGCCCGGCCAGCCAGGTAGACAAGAATTGGCTTCAGAGGCAGCACAATTGTTAGCGTGAGTTATCATTTATAACCCTCACATTTTGCTATCTCGCCAGCTAGCTAACGTTTCGTAGTCTCAGTGGTAACGAATATGATCTCGCGGCCTTCGATCCACGGCAAGTAGACGCCCAACCTCACCTCAGGACGCGTCATCTAACTTATAGATATTAGTGGCACAGCCAATACTATACCTGAAATTTGTTTCAAGACTGACGAGCAGCGACTCGCTTTCGTTCAATCTCAGAAAACATGGTACGACCAAAGCAAGACGAGTTTCCAGGACTTGTGGGACGACGCGAATGAAACCTCCAAAGCCTGCTTGAAGGCTCATGAGAAAACCCAGCCATTCCTCGGAACAGGGTTTGCTGCGCGTGACTTGATTAGTGTCACTGATGCGTTAGGAGAAGATGGCATGCTTCGTTATTGGGGTAGGCCAAGGCTCACTCGGCTTGAGTAAAAAGTGACTTGCTGACCGCATTCCAATTAAGGTTTCTCTTACGGTACGACCCTTGGTGCAACGGTTGCATCAATGTTCCCAGAAAGAATCGATAAACTCGTAATCGATGGTGTCCAAAACCCGCATCAATACTACCACGCCGCTGCGTATGTATTATAAGTGTCATTTTCAAGGACCAAGACCAATGCTAACGATTTCCTTCAGAGACTTTGAGGAGTGGGCCGACTCTGATCGCGTCTTTTCTGAGGCTTTCAATAGTTGTGCACGGGCTGGATCAGAGGCATGTTCAATGGCAAGGCCAGGCGCAACTGGAGAGCAACTTGAAGCCAAGGCTTGGAATATGGTAGAAAATCTCAAGTCAAAGCCTATCCCTGTGGAGGGCCTCGGCAATCTCGACTATGGTATCATGCGAAACGTGTTTGCATATGCTATCTACGGCCCTACGAATTGGCCAAGCCTGTCTTGGATCGTTAACGCTATTGAAAATAACCAGACCAATACGCCTGGTTTCACCAGCAGATACAGCTCAATTCTGGGAATATTCATGGCGCAAATCAGCACCTCTGTCGCACTTGATGCCATTCACTGCTCAGATCGAACAATTCGACTAAAGTCTATTGATGACTTTCGACCTGTTCAAGAGAGGCTCACCAAAACTTCCAAGGTTATGGATGGCATATCCACTGGACTGAGCATGACATGTGCACAGTGGAAGTCGGAGGCTGCGGGAGCATACACAGGTGACTTTTCTGTCAAGACAAAGAACCCCATCCTAATCTCTACGAACTTGTACGACGGACACACTCCTATTCGGTCAGCTCGCAATGTGAGCGCTGGATTTGAGGGGAGCGGTATGCTAGTGGTGAACGGTTTCGGAGTAAGTACTACCAAACAACGGTTCATAGAATCGATTCAACACGTCTGAATTTGTATTAACCTTTTCCAATACAGCACACGACACTATCGCAAGCGTCTGTATGCACAATCAAGCATACTGCGGCGTATTGGCACGACGGAACTCTACCACCAAAGGACTTTGTTTGCGATGTGAATCAGGTCCCTTTCAGCAACTACACATGGCTGGATGCTATACGTGCTGCAGAGTCTCAACAGAACAACGGATCTAACGGAGGGGGATCACCACCTCCTCCAGCGAGCGGGACATCACAAATGTCCTACTCATTGTCCACTCTTGTGATTGCGGTGGTGTCGATATTTGCTCTTCAACTTTAGAGACAGACTAGTCGAGATAGCATAGAGACCTAATACAAATTTATTTAAACAAAAATTTCGAAAAAGTATTTCGGGCTGCTGTTGCTTTGTTCATATTCCGACTGCCGCTCTGAGGAAGTGCGATATGGAAAAGACAGCAACTGCAACTGGGCTGGTCGTTTAGCCTCGCCTAATGTTGGCTCTTTCCATTATCCCAATTCCAAATGATGTCTCCTGCAGAACATTTATCTCTTCGTTTTGCTGGAAATAGTTTATTTAGCCTGACGTTTTAAATGACGGAGTTTATATAGGCGCCGCGCATCACGCAATACTTTGAACCTGTCTAGGAGTTGTATTCGCCGAGAATGAACGTTACAGCCCAACCTGATTCCACGATCCGACGTCGCTACCCCAGTACCGTTGATAGCCACAACGGCAGCAGTGATGATGAACGGCATCTAGAGGCGTTCGATGGCCATGTTGACGTGGACATGGACAGCGATGGGACTCAACAACCGCAAGAGAGTATCATCGTGCCCAAGATCCGCAAGAATAAATTTCGTTTTCTCAGTATCATCACCTGGTGGGATGATGAGTACAAGTGCCTCGGTATTTGCGTTCTGAGCATCATCATCCTCTCCATAGTGCTTTGGTATTTTGATGGCAAGCAGTCTCCGAAGTTTGCACCCGGTGTGCAGCTCGATATGATAATTATCGCCCTTGTCACTACTTCTCGAGTCGCCATGGGAAGCATCGTAGAGGCATGCATCTCACAATGCGCTTGGATCTGGATCGCCAAGACGCACCAAGTTCGGACTCAGACTCACGCCAGGCTCAAAGATTTCAAGCTTTTTGATGAAGCAGCTCGAGGGCTATAGGGCAGCCTCGCGCTCATTTGGCGTCTCAAGGGAGCGTAAGTACTCATCATATCAGACTCCGCCGGTGAATGACTTTCTAATACCGTTAGCCATCTCGCGTGTATCGGAGCCTTCATCGTTGTAGTTACTCACGGGTTTGAGACCTTCTCTCAGCAAATGTTCGACTACGTCCAAAAGCCCGTAACCTACGCAAACGATACCATGCGTCCAGCTCCAGCGCCACCACGAAGCGAGCATTGGGACAACATCGTTCACCGAGGAGTTAGTTTGAGTGCGTACAGTATTTCCTCCGCTCGTAACATCTTGAATATTAATAGGCTTTAAGATTACTCCTTGCCCCTGTCTACAAAGGCTGCTGTGTACAGCGGCATCCTTTCTACAGAGATTGGCGAGATCGAACCCAGCTGCCTGACTGGCAATTGCTCTTGGCCAATTATACCAACTCTCGCAGTCTGTGGGGAGTGTGTCCAAAACGACCCCGAAAAGACCTGCGATCGCAATACAAAACGCTGTAGCTTCACTCATGAAGATAGCTCTGTCTCCGTATCTACAGATAGAGAAACTGATGCATGCCGGGTTCGTTCGAAAGTCAACCCATCAAATGGGACATATTGGACCAACCGAACCTTTCTTTCAGTCTTTGAATTGCTGGCTGCATCATCTCGTCCACCACATCTGAATGCCACTTTCGCGGAATGCGCGCTCTGGATATGTATGAAAGCAATCGACTTGGATGTTATTGACGGAAAACTTCATCATAAAAATGTCTTTGTTTGGAATACCACCCATGTAGAAGAAGAGACTTTTGCGCATGTTAAAGAACATGTTTTTGTGGACATTCCATTCGGAATGAATAGCCACAAGCGCTCACGATACAGCGTTTCTGACCGTGCGGTAGATTCGATCCGCACCTTCATGGATTCTTTGTTAGAAGGGACTTATGAAAAGTCATTTGGCGTTGTCAATTTCGCCTCAGACGGGGTTGAAGCACTCTGGCTCGCTGCCCCTAACGTACAAATATGGATGAACCGATTGTCGCAAAGTTTAAGCAACGAATTTCGACAGCATGGCGTTATTCGAGACGCCCACGAAACAATTTACGAAGGGCAAGCCACGGAAATGGTTGACTTCGTTCACGTAAAATGGATATGGATTGTTTATCAACCCTTGTTCCTACTTCTCACTGTCTATTTCTTCGTCACTACAGTAGTTGCCGCCAAGCGTGACGATGTAGCGGTGTGGAAAAATGACTCTATGCCAATGTTGTTTATTCGCATTCATCCAGACATATTGGCATTAGGCGCCGAAAAGATGGATACGCACAAAGGGTTAGATGATCTCGGTAAGCATGGAGTGGCGTTGACCAAAGATGATGACGGCTGCTGGAGCTTTGAGCCTACTGGCCATTCTATCCAACATAATCAGCGGTTCAGTGCCATACTGAGAGCTACAGGCGTCAAACGTTGGTAGAAGCTTTGGAACACGATGGCAATGAGGGAACATTCGCTGCGATGGTATCATCTCTTATTAGGACAAGCCACAGAGCTGGTGCCGCCAGAAGACATGAATATGCTAGCTACTTAATCATTCTATCAATCTGGGATTTCCGCTTCTGATTATTGACCATGAAACCCCAGAAACTGTTTACGGCTCCTGAGTCCAATGTGTCTTCCTTCACCAGTCTACTTGAAGCAGCAGTTCAGCCTCCTCCTCCGTTAGCCCTGCACAAGCACCACAGGCACATCGAAAGCCATGCCACAAGAACAAAATGCGAGGAGTTCTATCGCGGCCATATGATATAAAGAGCTCGTTTCCAGACTTAATCTCGTTCACAGCAACCCTCAATACAAGACAGCGTCTGCTTGGATCGTATTCGTAGTTCACGTTGTTGGCTGGACTGCAGGCATGGTTGAATCTTGAAGCAACAAGGAATAAACCAGCTTCATCAGCAATTGTTGCAAAACTATTCATGTCTCAGTAATCTTTTATCGCCGAGAAGTTAAGGTAATAGTTGCAATGAGCTCGGGGCAAAGTCTCACCAATTTGTGTGCCACACCATTTCTATGCGAGGTGTCCCCCGCTTGAAGTGAGGACTCGCATATAGGCGGAGTGCAGCTTTCTTATCTTCGTGGGAAAGTTGGCTGAAATTGTAGTGAATGCTTAAATTGTTTCCGCAGAACAGGGGAGATTCGACGAGGATGATTTCGCCCTTGGTGAGGGTGCGGTTGGCGAAGGCCCCGAGGTTGCCAAGAGACGATGGACGAACTTCGAAGCCGCTTTGGTATTGAGTAGTAGAGGGGAGAAGAGGCTGCTTAAGGCGTTTGTTGGCCGGAGGTGATCGCTTGATAGAGATGGTTTCGCTATTGCGGATGGCGGAAAACAGAGATCCTGAAAAGGAAAATGGATGGATGAGGGCGTCTACTGTACGAGATATCATGATGATGTCAAGCGCAGTTATTGAAAATTAAAATAGGTTGTAATAAATTGAGTTCGTGATGCTTCATGTTGCGATGATCTATTCAAAGGTGAAGCTCTTATACAACGGACGTTTGAAGCTGTGCCGTTGAGGTGCATCTCAGGTGTTACAAGTCACTAAACATCTACTACAGTTTCACTGTTGCGTGAATTATGAGTGAGTGATGAGTAAATGAGTTAAATTCTGCACACTAAATTCAGGAAGTCATTGCGCCAAAACACAGTAGCGAGTGAATTGCCTCCCCAAACTCCATTTCATCGACCTGATAATATGTATTCCCTTAGCCAGTGGTATCAATGTATCCAGCATTTCCAGAAACCAAAACGCCAATCTCCAAGAAACAAATGTCCAAATCCAAAGCCGAAGCCGAAGTACTATAAGGGATTGGCCATTAGAAACTATTCTTCTTCTTTGGCCGCAGGGGGCAATCTGCCCTGCAATCTGGGCATCGCAAGCAGCCAGGCTTAGCCCAAACGCGACGACATCTGCAAACCCACAGATCGTGACCAGTTCTCGTAGTTAGGCAATCAAACGGAGCATGAAGTCCCTCCCTTACGCCACACTCAATACAGAATCGACGCAGACTGATCTTTCTGTCGGATGGGCCAGGCTCGCGTTCAGTCACTAGATTCCCACAAGCATCGACGAAAGCGTACTGAGGCTGCAGCATATCGAAATGGTCCGGAGATCGGACACGGAAGCAAATGTAGCACTCAAAGTTTCCGGGCTTGTATTCGTGACCTTTTTCACTGGGACGGTGCTGGGGGAAATCACGTACAGCGCGCATGACAAACGCGGCTTTGTCATCAGGGGCAGAGATTTGGTTGGGGTTGACGGATGTGTTGAAATATTTGTTCATGGTGGAGAGATGGATAAGTTGCTGGTAATCGATATTCGAGTAAACCATTTGCTGAAGCTCGGAGGGAAGTCGCTCAATGAGAGATGGCGCCACGGACGAGCTGGCATGGTTATGCTGGGACATGGACCGGGAGTGCGTACGCGAATGGTTGCGTGAGTGAGGCGGTCGAGGAGAGTATGCTTGACGCGGGTGTTGAGCTGGAGCGGCTTGTAAATGAGGCTGGGGCATATAGTGATGATATTGCTGAGGTGGTGAAGATTGCATTGGCGGGGAGTGCTGATACTGCATATTCTGTCGGTGCAGGTGCTCATGAACGTAATTGCGATCTGGAGAGCCATGGCCAGAGAGTCTGTGAGCGGCACGAGGCGGGGGCATCACCATCATAGGAGAGGATGACATGATGTCGCGTATAAGGCTGAGGAGATTGAGTCGCGTGTTGAGAGTTGGCAAGGTAATATATATATTGAGTGGGCGTAAGAGTTGGTGAGTACCTGAATGTCTTACCAAACTTAATATGAAATGTTGTATTTGCTTGGTGTCTACCAAAGCTGTCGGGACGTCGTTTGAGAAGCACGGAAATAAGCTGCAGTCTCGTTTGCAAGAAGAGAAAGAAGTGTGAAATTTCACGGGAGATTCATCGCATAATAAAAAGACACGAACGGGACACCCTTCAGCCCCCCTTCAAATCCCGTCTCAACCCAGCCAACGGCATTTTCTTCTCTCTTGTCTTTGATGAAGGTGTCCACAACGCCAGAAACAACCCCCGACAGCGGCGCGGGGGCAAAATAGGCAAGGGCATTTGGGACAAGACAGATAGATAAACACGAGGGAGTAAGGGCGGGGAGCTGCCGGATAGTACAGTCAGAACAGCAGCAAGAGAAAAGGAAAGTGAACAAGGACCCCAAGAGGCAAAAGGGCTCAGTTGTTGCGTGCCACAGGTTACCATGTCTCTGGGTCGTGGTTGGCTGTGTTTCATGGTAAACTGAGACACAGCTCGCCTGAGGTGGAATGTTGACTGGAGCTTTTCCCTCTCTCGTGGGTAGTTTCTGCATACACATACAATGCTAGCGGTATTACATGAGAGTCCGGGCGCAGACGAACTGTCAGAAAATGAGCTTGCTCAATGTGAGGGACGGGAGGGAGTAAATGGGCTTGATTGACCCTGCATGAAATGCGCGGCTTGAACATGATGCCATTGAAACGAACTTGGATGGATACGTGTGTGGAGAGGTGAATGCGTAGGGGGCATAACATGGGTGAGACGTTGCCTCAATTATTGGCGGCAGTTAACTGGAAGTCTCATGCGTTTCTCTCTCTCGTTTGCTCGATATTGAGAGTGCGCAAACTGGGGAGATGGTAGTCTACCATGGAGGTGACGAGATGGTGTGACTGTCCACCCAAGTCTAATTGGGAAATTGCACTTCGGCCCCGCAATCTCAATCTCAATAGAGTGGAGTGTGCACTGTGAGAGAAGACTGGGATTTCATTGGTTCTAGACTTAGATGGCCTGTGTCGTGCATTAGGCCCATCGCGTCGACGTGACAAGTAATTAACGCCCTGCAGATGGGCTTGAATCTCCCTTGGATCCGGTTGGCTGGGGAGGCAGGGCAGATGTAAGCAAGCAAGCACTCATGCACATCATTCTTGTCAAAGAATGATTCATGTAGGCTATTAAATGGAAAGCAATGGCAAAAAGCAAGTATGTGATGCGACGAGGAAACGGGTCGGTATGCTTAATCGATCAAGGAGGGATACCTTGGATTGATTTGACGAGATGATGGCGCATACAGGAAGCAAATGTGGCTGATTCCTTGTCCCACATGATATCACAGACATAATTTGCATGCATATTAAAAAGAGGCAGCTTTTGACGTACAGCTCCAGGGCCGGCGAGAGGCTCCGTGTATGTTGTGCTCGTCATGTGCATTTCCGTCGACGGGACGGTTCCCCGATATGAATGGCTGGGACGAGACGAGATGCCAATCTCGGTTGATACTGCCTCCCGACAGTCACCTTTGACGCTGAATGCGCAACCATTCTTTTTCAGCGCTAGACTCATCATGGAGGTGTTCAACAGATCATGCCGTTTGAGTGCCGTGGCTGAATCAATCCGACCCGTGAGCAACAAAAGGATTCCTCCCGCATTCCGGGAAATGAAACGGATTCGCAAGGCTGCGCGCAGGAGGCTCAATGTTGAGAAACCACCGAGAGCGAACAACCATGTGTGTGCGTCAATCAGTGCGCCAAGTGTGTTGCTGTTGGGTGTGAAATTCTTGTCTCGACATGAGCAAAGCCCGTAAGTTTCGGATGGCAAAGCCATTATTATTAATCGTCAAACGAGCAGCGCCATCACACGACAAAAACCTAGACAGAGCTGAGAGACTCACAGCACCCCAGACAGAAGCTATGGTCGTCATCACAATTTTCCAGATCAATGGCATGAAGCTGGCGTCGCATCATACCGAGAAACAATGGATTGAATAGAGGCACAGTGAGATAGGTAGATCTGAATTTCTATTCCTGTCGAAACATCTCGAAATAGAAAAGAGGACTGTCGATTTCGGGGGGACTTTCGCTACGAAAAAGGGGAGGCAGTAGCCGGATTCGACATGATCGTGACTCCTTTGGTAGTGGTGAGACCTTTGAGACAGCTGCATTCCAGCGCGAGAACGATGTTTGGGTGGCTGTGGGTGGTGCGTTTGGTGGGAGAGCACTTTACGCGTTCTGGGATTTGGCGTTGGTGTTGATGTTTCGGGGAGCAGAAAAAAAAACTTGATTTGGGCAGTCTGTGCAGGCCTGGAGTATCCGTAGCAACCTTGCGCGTTGATTCACTTCGAGATTCTCTCCCTCAAATTGTAAATTAACTTTTGCGAGGTCATCTAGTGGCAATTGGGTTGGACTGGAGCATTGATCTTGCAAAGTTTTACTATTTCAAATTCAGCCAATTCACTCCAGTTGGCAGGGTCAATGACCATATTCCATTCCAGCGGCTACGCCGTCGCCTTTAGCCCCAAGCTCCCTGTGGCGCCGGCATGCCACTGACCCAAACTCCATTAAACACACTGCTCATGCGCTAAAATGCACTACAGCCAGTCGTTTTCCTTGCCGCCGTCAGGGTTCAAACAAGGCGCCGCTGCCACTGGAGCCGATGCGACATCCACTGGCTGGCAGGAAGCAACAAAGTAACGCCAGCACCCCTGGAAACCGCTGGACTTCATCGCACCGCGCCAAAACAGCACTACAGCCAGCATAGCCTCGTATTGTATATATGTAGACATAGGGGATGGGACCTTGAACCTCTGCGTTTGGCTTTCTGCTTTCCCAAACTCTCCGGCATCACGCGTTTGCGTCTGCCATCTGCTTTTTGTGCTTTCTTCTGGTGCATTCACGCTCACTTCGCTTCGTTTTACTCGTCATTATCTCATTCATGATTCTCACCACGCCGTGACAATGACGCTCGTCAGTGCAAATTGTTCCCACGTCCCAGATGCCGTCCCTAGCGATGCTGGCATTGCAGGAACAGGCGTAAGTCAAAAATAATCAATCAATAAAATACTAGGTCCATATCTCTGACTATCCTAGATCCTCCTTTCCTTCATGATTACTGCCGTTCTCGCCCTCATTCTCTCCTCCTCTGTCGTTTTCGCCGAAATCCGCAGCAAGCCATCCACCATCCGACGCAAGCTCCTCAATGGCTACTCCGATTCTCAAATTATCCAGGGCATTGGGCTGCAATCTGTTGGTCTGGCTCAGATGAACACCCTCGTACCGTACCACTTCTTCCTAATCTGGGTTTTGTCGTTGCTCTCCATGGCCACCCACAACGCCACATTGCTAGCTCTTGTCCACGACTACCGCCGTGATTGGGTGATTCGTTGGTTGCGCCAGGTTCTCATGTTTGTCAACCTGGCGCTTTCCTCCATCTCCGGCATCTTCATCCTCAAGGCCGTCTCCAAGGGCATGGTTGGTAACGAGACTCGACCTATTGCTTGCGTTTGGGAAGTCAAAGGCACCGGGGCTTCTTCTAACGCCAGTCTGTCCTATATTGGTACTATTGCTGTGATTGCAGCAAACGGAATCATCTTTTTGCTGGCGACATGGTATCTTCACAGAAGGGAGCAGCGATTCTTCAAGAGCATTCAGATTGTGGGCATCTTACTCATGGCTGGCAGCGCAATCGGCGCTGGTGTGCGAATCATTCTGGAGTCCCAAGCATTCGGTCACCCAAGTGTCGCCCTAAGCGATAAGGGCGAGATGAAGTGGAGTTTCGGTCAAGTGTTGTCTATGCTGTTACTGGCACTGCCTTTGGTATCGGCAATCGAAATCTACAGGGGCGACGTCAAGGTGGCGCCGAATGAGGGAGATGAACGGAAGCCTCTATTTGATGCAGAGCTACAGCCCCCTGCGCATCCATACAATAAGTTTCAACCAAATCCTTTCTGGGGATCCGAAACCAACCTGTTCAAAAAATAGTTTAAGCGACGAACCAAATTTGACAACGATGCATTCGGTTTGGCTCTTTTAGAGACGGAGTACGTACTGCATCAACTGAGTCTAGTTAGAAAGTAATTCCCTTAACCTCACCCCATTACAATAGTCAGTCAGGTGCATACGCCATGGTGTGGAGCAGAGTATATGTGATTGCAACTTTTTTTTTTCGTTTATATATCGAATCCTAGATTATAAGACGACGCACTTGGTTGGCAGGCCGCATGGTCCCTCCTTGGATTCCTTTTTAACTCGTTGGTTTTGTTGATTAGATTGGGAGTCGAGTTGCGTTTGCGACTTTGACTTTGCACCACTCCCTTTAGCAGTTGTGGTAGTTGCAGGTTTCGCCTCGCCAACTTCACCTCTCTTGCCGTTGCTTTCATGGAGTCACTTCGAGAAAGTGCCGGTGAAAGTCTCGCCCTGGATGGTGGCAAGCTGGAGCTCCTTCTCAGAAGGCTGGCGGGAGCCATCGCCGCCAGCAAAGGTACCTGCACCCCATGGAGAACCACCACGAACCTCACTCAAATCACCGAGCAGATGGAAAGCCTTTCCGTAACCGAGAGGAACGAAAGAGATACCATGGTGAGTAAGGGTAGAGATGGCGGCGAGTGCGGTAGACTCCTGACCTCCTCCGGGAGTGCCAGTGGAGATGAAGAGACCAGCCTTCTTACCCCAGAGGCCACCCTTGGCCCAGACTCCGCCGGTCTTGTCCCAGAAGACCTGCAATATGACGGTTAGCATGTGTTCAGAGATGTGATGGTATTGAGGATGGGTAGCGCACCTTCCATTGGGCAGGGAAGTTTCCGTAACGGGTGGGAATGCCGAAGAGGAAACCATCGTACTCGAGAAGCGTCTCGGGGTCGTCGAGGGTAGGGATGTCGGCATCCTTGGGAGGAGCGTGCATCTTGGTCAAGACATCCTCGGGGAGAGTCTCGGGGAGCTGGAAAATATCCGCGGTACCACCGGCAGCTTCGACGCCCTTCTTCTCAGCCAGGGCGAGGGTCTTGATGTGGCCGTAGAGGGAGTACTGTAGGAAGAAGTGTTAGCGGCGTGGGGTAAGGTTTGTGAAGGTATATGGACAAGGACACACGTAGACGATAGCGATTCTGGGAGCCATTGTGATGACTTGTGATGGATTGTGATGAATTGCGATGAATCAATTGATGAACCTAGAGAACCACAAAACAGAAAACAAGAACAGCACCGATGGGAGGGGAACTCTTTTATAGCTAACACAAAGTTTATTGTCCCAGGTGAGGGGCGGTCTTGGGCTTTGGGTGCTGTTTGCCCGCATCAGGCAAGGCCAAGCACTTGATTAGCGCTGCTACAGCACAGCACAGGCAAACTGACAGGGTAGCTTCGATCCCTAGACGGCCAAGTGGGGCATTATACTCCACTGTAACCACCGAGACCAGCGTCGCCAGAGGCCAATTGCGGTGATTGTTCAGCATTTAGTCAACACAAGCGGGGATTAGCTAATTCTCACAAAGCACCATCTCTTTGCGTCTGCTGCAGGGGGGGAAAGGCTAGTGACAGTCATGGCGTGATGGAATTATTTAGGAGCAGAAAGCGGCTCTGGTGGGGAACTGATGGAGAAGAAGGACGAGTTCCAAAGTCGTGGGCCGTTTGACCCGAACTGGCCGGGAGGCCGTTAAGCGGCGCCGTCGGACGACTGGCGCAACCATATTGTGTTGTTCCTAATGTGGCTTTGTAATACAGATTTGTCTGGTCTCTTGTGTTAAATATTAATAATCATTTTGTTTGGAGTGGTTTGTCATGGCCTGATCAAGTGTAAGGTGGTTGGATGGGCACTGTCGACTTACTTGTTCCTACTTTAAACGAAATTATGAATCCCTTTCTCATGGAATTTTCGATGGCCGTAGCCAGGATAATGGTAAATAATACATGAATGGCCTCGTGAATATATACGAACCCGGTCTACCTTACTTTGCAGTTCATATTCGAAGACAGACTTCAAAATGCAGGGCAACCAAGAATGTTTAGCCACAACAGCAGACTTGTCAGACAGCACTAACATCCACACTGCAAGGCTAAGCAAGCAACAATTCATGTATATGTTATGAAATTCTTTTGTTAAAACCTAGTTGCATGATGGAATTTGTATAGCTGTTGAAGTTACCCTGGTGGACGTGCCGATTAGGGTGAAAAGCAATGCAAAAGAAGTCACAACAAGACTCAATGTTGATAGCTCTATAGAATCTGTATCGTAAAAGAGTAAGCTATTATTAGACTCGCGTTCTATTTGAAATGCTCTTCCAGAAATCCCATCGCTCCATGTCGCGAGCAGGGAAACCTTCCAATCCGGTACAATTTGTCTGGAGCCTCAGTCTCTTGCCAGTCTTATTGTAGGAATCCCATTTTACAGACCCGTTCCTAAAGTGTCCATATCTTGCAAAATGGGTCCATAGACCTTGAACAACCGGAACAATGCCACTGTTTGGCTTTGTTTTGTTGTAACTGTCAGCTCCGGGAGATGCAGCGTATTGCCTAGCATAATCTGGGCCCCAGACAGCTTGGACTTCCCAGGTGTGAGGCACCAGTATGCCCTTAGCGACCTCGACAGCATCTTGAATATTATCGCGGAAGAAATACACCTCAGATCCAGCCCGACTCAACGCCTTGGCGAACTGTACGGCTGGTCCCGAAAACAGAATATCGCCATAAATTTTGGCCGCTCGCAGATACTGAGCCGTCAAGTTTTCTTCCACGCCTGGCTCAGTCCTTGGGACATCTGCATATAGATGATGCGCTGTTGCGATATCTTCGTCACTCAGATAGGGAAATTGTGCCTTGATATATCTGTCAAGCTCGCACGTCGTGTTCAATGGGCGACTGAATAACGTTCCCTCGCTGTTTGAGGTGCCGATGATTAGTTTGTGCTGGCGTGAGAACTGACCCTTATCAAGGGAGTCAAGAGGGAAATCTTTCACCAAGTCATTATCAATGGTGAGGCCATAAGGAAAGATTGGCCGGAAATATTCCTCCGTGCCCTCGAAAGGAATCCTGTAATTGGCGTTTTGGATTTCATCAATTGGAAACGCACGCAAGCACTCCAGATCTGTGCAATTGGCCTTGCCCAGAAAATCGTCGTACTGAGGTTTAAGCTCCGATACGCTGTAAGATGTTGGGATGTATGGTGCAGCGGCGATGCCATTCTTCCAGTACTTGTCGCTTTCGTCGGTCTGCAGAGTGTGTAGGAGAACGCTACCGCCTCCGACAGAAGTTCCAAATAAGTTTACTCGGTCGGGATCGCCGCCGAATTTCGATATATACTTGTAAACCCATTCGATGGCTTTGCGCTGGTCGTGAAGTCCGACATTGAGATTTCCCTCCTCGGCGAGCTCTTTGCTAGCCAGGAAGCCATATGGTCCAACTCTGTAATTGAAGGTGACAATGATTGCATCTTCATCGGCAGCTGCGATGAGGCCTGTACCGTTGTATTCAGGATTGAAAAGCTGCACAAATGCCCCGCCTTGTATCCAGATCATCACAGGCAGCTTACTGCTCCTGTCCCGCAGTGCATTTGTTGGAGTGAAGACATTTATAGAGAGGCAATCTTCTGAGGTATTTAGACCGACTCCTCGGAAGGAAAGACCATTAACTCCCTGGCAAATGCGACCATACTGTTACTGCAAGTTAGCGGTGACACTGGGAAAAATAGTCGCGTGATTGTCATACAGTGTCTGCCTGGACGACTCCAGTCTCTTGCGACGGCTTCTCTGGTCTGCGAAATCGCTTATCTCCAATTGGGATCGCAGCATACCTCATACCCAAGAACTGTGTTACGCCACTTGGTTGAGAGACCCCTTGGTACGTTGCATAGTCCAGCGTGACTCTGGGCGAAGACTGCGATGCACTTACATCTTGCACCAGAGCAAGCTGCAGGAGGGCATGGGTGAACAATGTTACGGAAAATTGCATTTCGTTCTGTGCATAAGAGATGTGACAAAGGCTTTTAACAGCATCAAAGTAAGGGCCCAGCACGGTTGACTTTATACATCCCAACCTCCTACATGCTTCTTGCAAATCCAAACCTGATCAGGCTTTGTAAAACGAGGCTCTGCTACAGCATTCTGCCTGGCCTAATTTTCTCCATCCAAGCCACAAACTGCCTTCTAATGCTACCAGTCTCCGCAAGGCGCTCGTAAGCATGCATTAGTTAGGGCAGCGAGCTCCGAATTGGCTCACATGTGCGGTGATACCGTGCTTGCAATTGATAGCGAACCCCTGCTCTTCGTTTATTTGGCTCAAATTGTTCGAGTCCAACTTTTCAGCTCCAGTCTTTTCTTAGAAATAGCTGCTTACTGCGTGTCCATTACATAAATTAGCGGTGGTATTCGTGTCGCCGAATTCCAGAGAGATGACGGCATTGTTCTGCTACATCAGTTGCTTACGGCACGCTCACTAATGGCATCGCCAACCGATCGATTCTGCGAGGTAGACATACGGAGTACTAGACTCACTTGGCCCACCCAATCATTCAACAAAGTCGAACTTTCATTATTGCAACAAATGTAAAATACATATTCGGTTCAAATTAAGCATATACGACATGACACATCAACGGCGCAATCAAAGTTGCGATGGAACCAGCTGTGGTAAACATTCTCGCTGCACCACTTGTTGACTGCATGGTTGCCTCTGCACCCCCACTGGGCGCCGCCGTGACTATTGCGTTTTCTCCAACGAGCATGGCGTTGACCTCAAGCCATAGTTTGCACGCGGAGATGTCAATTGTGCCAGGAGAGCTCGAGTTGCCAAAGACCATGCCGGAAGGCGGGAATTGTCTCAGAACTAACGCTCAAAGTTTCGGGAGTAGGCTCCAGAATGGTCATTGTCAGTCAGCTTGAATCAATATAATCATAGTAGTAGACACACGCTAACAAGGCTGTGGTCTCTATCTTCATGTCGAAATACTGCATCAGTTTTCATTAGCTTGTGATTGATGTAGACACTTACATGGATGGAACAGAAATGGAGATCTTGTCCAATAAGGCAGAGACGCAGTTTGTCAATGACAAGTCAGATATATCGTATTCTACATGGCTGCATAGCAATGGAAATCAGTTTAGGAAACTCTTTATACACTTCAAATGCTCATGACTTGCTGCATTTTGTTCACCACATCTTGCATATCGCCAGTTCTGCAGATAATGATAATCATTCTGTTGGAGTACTTCTATTGACTTATTCGTTCAAGAACAACGCTCCCTTCCTTGCCAGCAGCGGATGTAGGCTCTTTCGGTTTAGCAGGTATTTTTCACATCAATAATCTAACTCTTGCACATCTTACAGCGCCCCACGAACGTCTAACCTTGACGTAGATATTGTCGCAAATTGTGCCGCCTCAAGTCTCTGATCCGGTCAACGGTTGGAGGCTGCTTTTCTCCGCTAGATGTAACAAAGGCCTGGATGAAGTCGGCCTGCCGAAGCGTTGACCAAATTCAGACACCTTTGTCCCTGAAAGAAGTCATGGATATCTTGCGCTTGTATTGTTCTCCCCTACTCCATTTGGCCCAGCATTGTGAAAATAGGAGTCTTCATAATCATCTTACAAGAACACTCTGATGTTAGCTTAACGATGGGTGTAGACTTCAGTAGTATTAAGGTGTGTTTAGTACCACAATTCAACTCTAAAAACTTGGTCGGTAACCGAGAATGGCTTGAAGATTATCCAGCAGACCTTTGGTAGGGATCCCTCCATTGCAGACAAGTATATTGCACTTGGTATTAGCAAATAAATCGTGGAGTAATACTGTCGGGCTCAGGTAGTTGAGGGGGTTGACATCCAGACTGAATGGAGGAGACTTGTAAGGGCCCGGATCAGCAATCTTTTTGTCTCTGACGCCACGCATGAGAATGCGGAAGAAATTGTAGTAGAGGTCGCCCGGAACAGCACTGAGAATGACAGAGAGGTTTGGGCCGGTGTCTCCAAGAAATCCTGTCCAGGTAACGGTCATATTAAGGGATGGGATCATGAAGTTGTTCTGTTGGAGAGCTCCAACCATTGCGAAGGCATCATCGGGAGCAGTTCCGATAGCATTTTGCTGGATTGTTGTCGCCACGGGAATGTTTGCACCGGTGCAAGGCTTTCCAGCATTGTTCCAGAAAAGGAAACCATAGCAAGGGTTCCTCGGAGACGGTGTAGCGACAGCTTTGACCCAAGTCGATGGAACGATTTGTTTGTCCCCGTATTTCCCATCATTCTGCATTGTTAATCCAAGCCTAGCAAGATGCTTTGGCGCGATAAACAGCCAAGCATAGCCGTATGTGTTTCCAGATCTATCACGCAACCAGAAATAATCCTGCTTCTGAATCCCGAGGGGTCCGAACAGGCGCTCTTGAGCGTACTCCTGGAGGTCCCTGCCTACGGCGCTTTGGACTATGTAAGCAGCGGCATCAGCATCACGCTGAGAGTATTCGAAATGCGTTCCTGGCTCGTGAATGATCTTTTGGCCAAGGAACTCTTGCATGACGCTAGGATCAGATCCGACAGTGATGGCTTCGGACAGGATAGCCTCTTGTGTGCCCGACGTCTCAGTCAAAACCTCTCTCACAGTAATTGCGCGATGAGCTGCATCTCCCCAGCCTGGCTCATCCGGCAAATAATTTCCAATTGGAGCATCCACGTCTAGTTTTCCATCGGACACTGCCATACCGGCAAGCATACCAATCACAGACTTGGTAACAGAAAATACTTGAACTGGCAAAGAATCACTAATCATATCTGCCGCCCCTCGCCCAATCAAACAATTGTTGCGAAACACCTGCACAGACGTGCGACCGTGAAGGTTGGCATAAGCCAAAGCCTCCTCAACCTCTTTCGAAGACATGCCAACCTCGTCGGCACTCGCAGTCTCGAAAGGCTCATTTCCAATAGGTAAGGAGCATTGTTTTTGAGTTGGTACCACTGCACCCGCCGATGGCTGGATCAATGTAAATGACACCGAGAGCACCCCCAGTAAGATTCTGTTTGTCATGGAATACATGGTCGCGAGTTGAAGAGTAAGTTTGAGGCTCAAAACGATGAGCAGCCTTGGAATAGCCAAAGGCTTTCAATGGGCGCGATTCACAATAATTGTGTGGATAAACAAAAAAAAAAACCAGCCGAGACTATTGCAATAATAAACCTTATAAAGCCAGTAAGTATCTGGGGTGGCCGAGGCATGTAGATCAAGCACCAGCGCACCGCAAGTACGGGTAATGCGGGGTATGAGCTCAACGCAATGGGATCTGCATGTATGTGGAACGGTTTTCTTTTTCTTTTTCTCCTTCTGTTTTTCCAATGGGTTGCAGCAGGCAGCCCTAATAAACGCCTAGGTCGTACGGACAATAAATGCAATGATTGTTGGCGTTGCTGGTGCTTCAGGCAATGTTGGCACCCTAGTGGTGCAGAAACTCCTTGTTCGAGACGACATTAGTCACGTTATTGCTCTGTCTCGACGCAGTATTGAATACTCAGATACTTTGCCACGGCAACCTACTCAGAGACGCATTGATTATAAGACTGTGGAATCGCTACTGGACGCCTTCAGCGATCTAGACACGTTTGTCTTCCCTGGCAGTGATGGAGACCCAGACGAAATGTTGCTTCACCATCGCAACGTCGTATCAGCAGTCTCAAAATGTAAAGTCCGTCGCGTCGTCTACCTAAGCACTCAAAGTCCGGCAGGCTTTTCTCAATTCCCATACGCAAGAGTACATCATGCCACCGAAGAGCTCTTGCAATCAAGTGGCGCAGTTGTCTCGGTGCTACGGGCATCAATCTTCAGCGAATTCTTTATCCAGAGTTTTGTGCAGCCAGCTATAGCCAAAGGGGCATTATATCTTCCCACACCGACTGGTAGTGTAGCTTTTGTCAGTAGGATAGATGCGGCAAATACTCTAGCTGCTGCCGTAGCTATTACGAGCAGGAGCTCAACGGCGGATGTCACTGGACCAGAGTCACTCAGTATGATGGACGTCGTGGCAATAGCAAGTGACGTTACACACAAGGAACTACAGTTTGAGCCCATCACTGAGCAACGTTATCGTACAAAGTTGGTAGAGCGTCATTATGACCCGTGGTTAATTGAGGCTTTCACCACGATGATGTCCTCTTCCATCCCGAGTCAATGCTTTCAGAACGTCAGCGCCGAAGTATTTAGACTTACTGGCTCCGAGCCGCAAAGTTTTTCAGATGTCCTGTCTTCGATTCTGAATAAATAGTGCGACTACAGCTGGATGCAGTCAGATTGGTTGTCACGGTCACAGATGTGGATTGTGTTCCTGTTACATGACCAGCGGCATCATAAGCCAGACAACATCATAGCACAGGATAACTGAAGTTGCAATCTTTCAATTTCGACCTAACGCATTAAAGGAGAAAATCAGCTGAAATCGGGAGCTAGTCAAGAAACCTTGAAATGATAGACAGCTGCGCCTCTTCCATCGCTCTCTTCACCTCAGAATCGTTCATTTCCGTCAACTCTCGAACATCCACTGGATCCCTCACAAGCTCTTTTGCTGTAATGTATGCACCCTTCGTACAAATCGCTTCGGTATCATTGATAGCCAAATCAACAAACTCAGTCCATCCACGAAATGCCATGTGGGAAACTGGAGAGTTGTCGAATAACAACGGGAAACAGTGCGGCATGGCTTCGTATTGTTCCCAAACAACCTTGACTCCCTGACTGGCAGCTTTCCGTGCTAGAACCTTACACTCTTGTGTTACAAGCTCTTCTCCACATGAAATAAATATTGGCGGGGAGCCTTTCCATGAAGGTGCTGCCACAGGAGAAACAAGAGGATGGGAAAGCATTTCACCTTCGCAGTACAAGTCAGGCCGTGGCGGTCTCACTGGCCAAACTTCGCACGGAGGAGATTGCACTGGTGATGTTGACGGATGAGGCAAGTAATCATAGAGCGCAGCAGAGTCTGACCAGTGAAAGCACCTCGTTAAATCCAAAGACGGCGATCCAAGCGCAAGGCCAGCGGGCAGCGGCAACGGCCTCAGTTTGCCATGGAAAAGAACTTGAGGTAGGTCTTCAGTTGCGGAGACTCGGCGAGCGCTCAGTATGGTCTGTAGCAACGCCGTCGCCAGATTACCTCCTCCGGAGTCACCAGCAATGACTATTGACGAGGCTGGAATAGCGTCATGAAAAGATCCAGGCGGGGGATATAGCAGGGACATGTACGCAACTAGTCCGTCAAGGAGGGCTTCTGGGAAAGGATGTTGTGGCGCCGGACGGTAGCGGACGGAGAACACTTGCCCTTTGGTCAACGTGGCCAACTTCCCTGAGGCAAGCCGAGTGGAAACAGGATCCATGAGATACAAAGAGCCGCCATGAAAGTATAAAACCGTAATATTTGATCTCCTTTCCTCAGCAAGACGCTTATACCTCTCCACCTCCGTGAGTTTCTCCTCGGAGGGTGGCAAGTTGGCTCTGAAACCCACCCATTCTCCGCTAACTGGTTCGGCAATAGGATCTCGAAATTTGACTTGTTTACCAGATATCTTAATTAATTGCCCAAGAAGCTGCTGTAAATCCTCTTCTGTCGGTACGGAAAAGGTATCTTTGCTGACCCAGATATTCCCTTTGACCCCGGGGTCCTTAAGGAATAGAGCCTGTTGTTCCGTGATTGTACTCGGTGGTCCATCGCGCAAGGCTCTGCGGATGAGAATGACGGTCAGCGCCGTTTTTAAATTCCATTTATTTGATGTGCGACTCAAGCCGAGAGCATGGAGAACAGTCGTTTGGATGGCTACTGGAACACTTGAGATGATGAACCAAAGTGAAGCGAGAATCGATGGCATCTTGTATGTGAAGCGTGTATTAAATCTGCTGCGTGGTATTTGGCAGAGTCGTATAAATACGATCAGGGCTGGAAGTGCGGCTGAAAGAACAGGATTTTAGAAAGCATTTATAACCCGCAAGTGGCCAAGAGCTGAAGATCTACACTAAATTGACGGACAAAACGTAGAACCCGTTGTCCGTCGGTTTGACCTGGACGATACCTGAGGCATCATGAATAATATCATTTGTGTTAGTAATTCCAGATGTATCTATCGCATATGAGAATTTTCCTTTAGTGCCAGCGTGGATTGTATATTTTCAAGAGCGAAAACGCACAATAACATTGAACATATCTGATATATAACGGTGATTGAAGATTACGATGTCCCCATTGTCCGCAAACAATTGTAAACTAAACGAAGCAATATCACAGCCTCACAACCCAAAATGCAGCAATGTCACCTGATGAATTGTAGACTACTTGATTATTGTCAGAAATTTCCCGATGAAGGTTTTACTGCAGTACAATCCAAGCCCTGGCGCCAAGAGTACGCTCGCTCATCTCTGACTCAACAAAGCACACGACCAGGAAACTGCGTCTATCGCGGTAAACCATTGAAGCCAATTGATAGTAAAGATGGCTTGTTTTCATGCAGCGTGATCATACAATACACGTCAGAACAACTGGACGAGAGAAGATGGGCTTTCGAAGAGGCACTTCTCATGTCGCTTGCACAACTCGCGAATCGCATTCCGCCGTGATCACACCATTGTCTACTACGCCGACTGTAAAACAGGTATTAAATGCTTCATGGCTTTATTACAGCGTTTCTTTTTCGTGTCGATCCTTGCCACGGGCAAAGCGGTCGATGGAGAACTCCAGCCAGATTTGGCGCCTCTGGGACTTAACCTTGGAGGGTGGCATCGAGCTTCCCATGATTGGACTTCTAAACCTAGCAAGCGTACCTTCTATCACATATATACTCAGCGCTAGAGATCATCTTTCAGGATAGTACTGCCACTCGAAGCTGAAGTTGCCTGGCGACTCGAATTTCACCTAGTCGTGTTGAGCTGTTCGTTCAAAGATTGTCTCTAGCCCATCTTCGTCATCCCACTGTTGTCCCACCTCTTCAAAGCTGAACCCAAAAATCAATTGTCTTGATGCAATATTGCTTGGTTGAACTGTAGCACGCACCACTTTCACTTCGGGTTGGTTTGCAGCCACTTCAAGCAAAATGGTGACTGCGGCTTTCGCATAGCCTCGTCTCCGATATGACGGATCTATAGCGTATCCAATTTCTACCATTCCTCTGCCATCCGGCGCTCCATGAAACCCTGCGCGTCCAACTGCATTTCCGCTGGCTTTGTGAACAAGTAATCGGGTGACCCAGGGCCGATCCTCTGCTTTACTCTCAATCTGTTTCCTGCGCCTCTCCCACACCGCCCGGCAGTCTGAGATCAAGTATGATGTCAGTCTGTTTGGCGTTATTAATTCTGCAGTCTTTACCTCACCATAGGCCAGAGCGTCCAGAAGACTCGGAGGGAGCTGTACGAGTTCGAAGTCGCAGGTCGGTGCTGCATCATGCGTCCACGGCCCTGAGTCTAGCGTCATCGTTGATAATTGTCTTTTTTTTTTTTTTTTGCAAATAAAGCAGTTTCTATGGCGTGTAAAACATCCACTCGTGCAATGGAATTCCCAGAGCTGGATAAACCGTGTTCAAAAGCTGGCAGGTGGTGTTTTAAGTTTGGTGAGTCATTGCAGTTCAAAGCCTTCAGCTGAACTAGCAAGTCGATTATGCGCAAAAACAAAATGGAAGCGAAGGGTTGTCCAAATAACCCACAATTGATTTATGACAACGGGCAAAGTTTGACCCTGTGGTTACTTTGGACTCAGAAATACGGCAAATTCGATTTCGAACTTCCCAATCCCAACTGTTAATAAAACGCATTATGAGCGCAATGGCACTGCTTGTACCAGGCTGCGCTTCACCATATTGGGAAAAGCGCCGCTGGAGATTATGGAGAACAGAATAGGCTGCCTGGATCTCGACGCCATAAGAGGATGCCAGGAACCCATCGTTCCTTAAATATTGGCCTTGGCCATGGAATAACCCAGCGGCAGGATTTTCCCCCTATCAGGTGGCAATCGCCAAACGTCCGGCCGCATCACCAGTGCTCATCTGCAAAGTCGCCAAGCTCAAACAAGCTCAAAACTTCTCTAATAATCAGCGTACTCTGGAATTGACTTTAGCGCTGCAGCTATGGAAATCTTAGCTGCTGGTGGAGGAGGCTGTGGTGGTGGCGGTAGCAGATGGAATTTGGGCACTGGCTTCATGGGCACCTGCAATCCAGGTCGTGACGGCCCTGGCACTGACAATTATGCAAAACCTTACAAGTATATCGAATATAGGACCATAGCAGACACGCCACCTAAGTCGGGCTTGTTCGGCGTCACTGCCACAACTGGCAGTGTGCATTGCCTGGAATACCAACTGAGCCCGGACAAGGTGGACAAGAATACGTGCGCACAAATGGCTCGTGATGGTAACATGCTTGTGGAAGATTTCTACGCAGTAAATCGAGGGCTGAAGGTAAACTGCAAGAACATCCTGCCCATGACCAGATACTGCGTGAGAGGATGTGAGTTTCAGCATCTGTCTCAAAGCAAGAGACTGCTAATGGTTTGAGTAGTCGTTGAACCAAAGAGAGCATGGGACGGCAAATGCGGTCCTAACCATAATAATGCAACGTGCCTCGGCACCACCAAGACGTGTTGCAATTCCGAGACCTGGACTTGCGGCGATACTCTGTAGGCTCTATCCCTTCTCTATGCTCTCCGTGACCACAAACTCGACTAACATCATGAAAAGTGAAGACTGTGCGCCGGGAACTTGCTATGAAGGAACATGTCACGGCCATTTGGTATACAGCATCGACGGTTTATGCGGAGCTCAGCATGGCTATCGTGGTTGCGCAGGCAAATGGGGCAACTGCTGCAGTGCAGAAGGAAAATGCGGTAGTGGGCTAGAGTTCTGCGGTACAGGCTGTCAGTCAGGCGTTTGCGACACAAGACCACCGAGACAAATGCCGATTCTGGATGAGTTGGGGAGCGTTTCGTGGACGACGTTCTGCGGCGGCGAAGGGCGTGAGAGGTGCCCTGGCACCATGCCATGCTGTAACAAGGACGGAAGATGTGGCAGTCATGTCAAAGATTGTACTGTTGGCTGGTAAGTGCATATGCTCGAGTTTGAGGTGGTAGACTTTGGATTGTACTAATTTCACATGTGCAGTCAGCCCGAATTTGGCAAATGCGGCGCAGAAGCTTTCCGCATCCCAGTTCCGTACCTGGAGCAATACTTGGACGAAGCGTTTGATGATATCCCGTACCTCAACAAGTATTCCACTGGGGCAACCTCTGACCAAACTCCGCCCCATGACGAATTGTAGAGCACGTTTTAGAACACAACGCTCTGCGTGTGGACACAGAAGTATGTAGATATCTTTATATTAATACGTATAGCTCGCATGTAACATAGCTATGAAGAGCCACGCTCTCCTTGCCACTTGAAACCGCTGGCATTAACCTTTTTTGTGTGGAATTCTGGCCGTGCTAAGCCACGAATTATCTGATGGCAACGTTTGCCGTGCATGGTAATGCGTGTTTAAAGTTTGGAGGCCGTTACCGGCTGTGGCTTCAGTTCAGCCCTACCCGAGAGGATCACAGTTACTGTCAACGGGGACATGTTGCGTCAGTGAATCGTTTTACACGTGCAATGAAACAGTAGCGAAAGTAATCAAATTTCGATCTTCAGTATCTTTTTTTCATTCCTCATTCCCATGCGGGATCGTGGTACTGGTTAGCTCAAGCGGTTTTCCTCGCTTTGGCTGTTCCTCACATGATAACCTGTGCACCCAACTCTAAACGCTATGCTGAAAGAATAAAATCTCAATTATCAAGTCTAGCCCAGAGTCGAACTAAAATAATATTTCTCCGAATTGAATAATCCACGAACATTCATTTGCATCACCAAACCTCTTGTGCTGAAGATAAGAGCCCCTACACGTGACTCTGGCGTGGCTGCCTGCTGAGCGCCTGTCAATCTGCCTCGTGCGGTTCGCCCAGATGCCGGCTCAGGTACTCCAACGGACCCCCCGATATTCACTTTTTCTTCACCTCGCTGTCCACGTCAACATCCACGTAACTTTGCAACGCCGCGGCAGTCACAATTTGCACTTGGGAACTTTTCGGCTGCGCACAGTTCATCATGGCCGATGAATTGAAAATCATGCAGAGTTCATATTACGATGTTTTTCCTGTCGTCGCTGTGTAGACGCCTGCTTGTTCTCTTTTACACGATGCCCATGCCTCTTGTCCAGGCCGTTTCTGTCATGCTGCCTTAATGGCATCACAGACTCATCATTATTACAAATCAGCACAAAACAAATTCACGTAAAGTCATCAATATGACTGCTGCTCAAACGCCAATCCTAACGCCTCTGGCTGTCCTTCATCGCTTCGATGTACTTCATGGCTGCGGCCACTGTTTGAGCCCAGTTAGCTTCATGGCTGTAATGGCCACGCACGAGTTGACTTACACTGTGCATCCATCTTGGATCGCCCAGTCATATGCCAAGTTTCGTTGATTCTGTCATGTCTGTCCTCGCAACATGAACAGAATTGGTAATGCATACTCAGCGGCCCAATATCTGGCGTTGAGAGACGATCCGGCTGAGGGCTCAACGGGAGGTCTAGGTCATACACCGGCGGACTAGGTGCTCGTGGAGGTAGTCGCCGACTATTTGAGTGCTGACTCTGATGGCCTGTTTCGCACCACTCACCAATACCGATGAGGTCTGCATGGTGTCGCAGCGGCTTCTTAGTCGGCGACCTTGATGGTGACAATCTTGCACGACTCGGGCCGCTAAGCAATGACTCTGTCTCTGCATGAAAAGACTTCTGGTGTTTTTGCCGACCCTGACGACTTCTATTGCTGTGGGCTGGCTCAATGGTGAATGCTTGAGAGTCACGTGGTGAAGGAGGCCAGTTGTGGTGAGATCGCTCAACACGCTCATATACTACTTCTCGACTGCCACGACTTACAACATCAAATCTTTGGGAGTTTCTAAACTCCGAAGGTCTTTTTGATGATGTGGGAATATCGGTGAAGTCTGAGTTTCTTGAGCCTGTGCGGTGCTTGGTAGCTGGACATGTGGTATGCATTGGTGGATGTGGCAGAGGGCCATCAAAAGGATGTGAGCCACCGTCATGAGGCCTAGCCACAAATCTTTGTTCCATTTATGTGAGCAAAAACTCTAGTCGTTGTGCTTGAGTCTAATTGTAGACTTGGGGGATATTATAAATGGAGGAGGAGGACGACGACGACGATGTGAGCCCAGCAGCCGTGTAAGTGGCCGCTCAGATGTGTTCAAGTGGTATACAGATGCTGCAAAGGGCTTTTCATGAGTTATACCAAGTGGTTGAAGACCCTAGAGAGACTTTGTGCGAAGTTGGGTCAACTCGTATGAAAAGATGAGAAGGGAAGGAAGAGGTGGGAGGAGGAGGGTTCGGGGGGGGACTGGTCTTTATGGGAGGAGGAGGACCCCGGTTGACCTCGACCCCAGCCAATCAGAGACCACCCCGTCCAACCACCACTCCCCATCATGTTTCTTATGTCATTGCTCCTGCACTGTCCCAACTATCTCTCACTTGTTCTTTTGTTCCTCGCTTCTAGTCAGCACCATATCATCGTCATGTCGTTGGTTGCCATTGGACATTGGTGGGGACACATTGCGGACTTCATGTTGTCACCAGGCAAGTGCACAAGCTGCCAGGCGATAGCGAGAATCCACGTTGGTATTTTCTTCCAAGGGGTTTCCGATGTCCGTCAGTCCATTCCTCTTCTTCTTTGCGCTCTCTTCTATGATGTGTCCACCGACCCTGAATACCATGTCACCAGTTGAGAGTCGAAATGTGATTAGCTCGCTGTAACACTCCCAGTAACTCTTGCTATTGAGTCCCGGTGTTTGCAAGTAGCATTTAAAATGCCTATCCAGTCATTATTATTGCCTTTTTAGGCCATGGCAGGTTGCCATGGTTGAGTTGCCAATGAATCCGCCAGACATCAATCAAGCGTCACGTGGTCTGCGGCCAGCCCATCATGTCATTCAGTCTGCCAAGATGCAAAATACATAATTTAATTATCAAAAACCCTATAAATCAATTGAAAACAATGTGAATCGCATCGTTCGAACGTTCGTAGTCTTGTCTTGCATCGCATGTCGTTGAGTCGTCACATCCAAATCGGGCAACTCCACTTCCCGAAACCTTGCACCAACGCGTGCGCTCATTGAACATCTGGGGCTCGCCCACGCATTCCCCAATTTGTCTCCTGAACCTGGCGGCTCGCCTCTGTCGTCAACCAGTACTACCAAAACCACCCACAATGCCACCACGCAAGCGCGCAGCCGGCGATGCCGTGGAATCCACGCCTAAAAGGCGTTCATCTCGATACTCAACTATAAAATCTACTCCAATCATAGAATCAGATCCAGAGGAAGCGCTTCCCAAGAAAGCTACTAAACAGAAGAAGGGCGAATCGACTCCCAAGCCCAAGAAAACAACTATGGCTGGCAAAGTGAAGTCAGACCCCGCGTCAAGGAAAGCTGCAGAGGCGCCTTCCAGCGATAGAGGCGCTTCACCGGATCCTGACGTAGCGGACATCCCCACTACTAATCCGGAGGCAGTGCGTCATGATGGAGAGTGGTATTGGCTTATGAAGGCGGAGCCGGAGACGCGACTCGAGAATGGCATCGATGTGAGCTTTTCGATTGACGACTTGCGCGCTAAGACGGAGCCTGAAGGTTGGGATGGAATTCGTGCATATGCTGGTGAGTTCAGGGTTGCGATGAGATGCCATGGGACGTAGCTAATGAGGGTAGCGCGCAATCATATGAGAAACATGAATGCTGGTGATAAAGCCTTCTTTTATCATTCCAACTGCAAAGAGCCTGGAATTGTGGGAATCATGGAAATCGTTAAAGAGTATTCTGAAGACAGTAAGTGTTGTTCCCCGTGGCAGGGAGTATTGAGATGCTGACTCAAGCAGGGAGCGCACGCAGACCGGGGACGCCCTATTATGACCCTCAGTCCACCAAGGAGAAACCACGATGGAGCCTTGTTCATGTTGAGTTTCGTAAGAAGTTTGCTGTGCCCATTACGCTAAAGGAGCTACGTGAGATGGGTGCTGGGGATGGGCCGTTGAAGGACCTGCAGATGTTGAAGCAGTCGAGGTTGAGTGTCAGCAGAGTGGGAAATGAAGAATTCAAGCATTTGTGCAAAGTGGCAGATGAGAAAGCAAAGCAGGCTAGCTTGAAACATGAAGAGTAGATTGATGAAATAATGTACGATGCGTTTGCGATAATAATTAAGCCGCCATATGCGTTATATTAGAGCTCATAATCTACCACTTCTGTCTCAGCATCTCCCAGGTACAATAGCCGTCGCAATATCTTCCAAGTTTCGTTTGAGTTGTGTCGGGGTGGTATATATTAGCTATTTCTCGTCTCGCCTATGTGCTTCCACAGCATTGACCTCGTCCTTGAGCAAGCTCTGGAGTTCCATGACAAATTCCACTCCACCACATTGAACATCTGTTCATAGGCAACGAATTGCACATTTGATTCGTTAGAATTGACATCATCATCCAACGACTCCCACGGTCGGTTGGAAATTTTGTGCACACTCTGTCGTGGTAGGCTGTAGAAGTTCTCATACGCAATGATACCCGTGCCAAGGGAAGCTTTCTCCGTTGACTGATTGAAATCAGGCAGTTCTTAGTTTAAGGCTAGCTACATGGAGCAGTTCATTCATTCTATGTAGCAATTCTGGATAAATCGAAATTTGGCTGCAGGGTACTCATCATGAAAAGCAGATGCAGTCTTAGAATTAAGTCAGGTGAGATTCGGGGCCGCTGACAGACATGCTGGTGATAAGGAAAATGGGAGATGGGATACTGCTGTTTTGAGTGATTGAAAGTAGGTTAGGCTGTTGTTCACGTTTTCATAAATCCTGTCAGCGTGTCTTCAATGCTACAAACAGTAGCCTTACTCTTCCTGTTTCTGTTCATACTTGCTCTCTCTTGACTGGTAATACGTCTTCTTCAGGTTTACTTTTTCACTCACTCCAAATTTTGCAGACAAACTCATCAAGGCTTATATGATGCTGATATGTCCAAAGTTCGCAAACATCGTCCAGACGATGTCCATGGATTTCGGCGATAAATACTGTCCATCTGCGACGTGTTTAGGAAAGACTCTCAAAACATTAACGAAGCACGGTTTCCACTAACAAAACATTTTGTGCACCCGCCGTTCCTAAGGTTGCAGCCCAAGCGAGTGCGCAAACATGAGCAGATATTAGTCACAAGACTGTGTACGAGCTGTGAACTGAGAGTTTCACGGATGCCCACTGTGGGGAACCTGAGTTCGTTCAAAATACTCATTCTGTTGAAAAAAGTACATATGGCGACAGTTGGTGGAGTTTAAAATCTGAGTTTTGTTTGTGACGCAGGTGACGCAGGCTCGATGCATCACAGTTTGTACGCAACGCAGTTGAACGAACTACCAATGGCGTGTGCCACCGTTTCTTACAGTGGAAAACAATTTTGGGCTTCAAATAGATCTTTTTCTTATGGGATTTGCTCGGCGATTTCGATGTTCAACTGAAATTGCGATGTTTGTCGAGTGACTTCCTGCAGTCATCCCAGTGGCGTCTCAGCTGGAGCAGCTTGCGACTTCTCATGTGGTGCAAATACGGAGCACTGTGCAACAACACACTCTTTGCAGGTCAGTAGGAATACAAATGAAAGTAGTCTTGGAGCGTAGGTTTGAAGGAGGTATGCGCTTAATGCGATTTGTTGGAGCAGCCAGAGACCAAGATGAGATGCTGTCGCTTAAACTTTCGTTTCGTGCAAGCCAGTCGGGTTCTTCCGCATGTGAAAAGGGAAACCATTGCGAAGAGACGTAGATTACCCGACACTAAAATACTGAGACTCAATGGCGGAGGTCATGTTTGTTGTTTGAAGTAGAGAGTATCGCCGCTGTTTTGAAGATCCTGACATGTCAGGACGAAGAGCCGTTTAACTCATTTAACAGGAATATGGAGAAAATCTATCGTGCTACCAGGAGAAGAAACCCGTCGCCATATAATTGTATCACGCTACGGCCGCCAGTAGATAAGACGTTATACCAAATGGCAAGGGTGGCGGAGCGACATGACCTCTCTCACAACGAGCGGTTGCCACCAGGTCGAGACTGGCTACAGACCCGAGCGGCGCCGCCCTCTGCTAGTCGGAATGCAATGTCAGAGGAACCCTATGCAAGTGACATGTTGGCGAACTGCGATATAGGAGAGAATTTTAGCGGTAAATGCCGAAGCCTGACGCAAATGTAGCATGTCGAGCATATATTTTATGACGCAACTGCCCTCATTCGAGAGCGAGGCGAGGCATCGTACAAGTGTCTTCTCAATCATATTTGCCCATCATCAATCTTCTTCAAAATTTTGTTAACTAATTAGAAAAATAACACTGCAAACAATCTGGTGCTATGAGAATCGCATCCAGAAGCCTCCATCTAGCTGCGCGAACAGCCGGATCAGCGACAGCAGCAGTGAATCATCACCATCCAACCATGCCGCCAGGTTTCACAGCCAGCATCGGCGATCTAAGGACTGTTACTCTACCAGAAAGAGTATCTGGATCTGTAAGTGATCTGGCACTAGCCAAATCGATGATCACTGCCTGGCGCCGTGACGGTATCCTGCAAGTGGCTATGTCCAAGGCTCAGCGGCTTGTATACGAGGTGGCAGACGCCAGCAGCCGGGCATTCTTTCGCCAATCCTCTGCAATGAAACAGAGTCTTGTAGATGAGAAGAGTTATGCTGGTTATATTGCATCAGGCGAAGAGATCACAAACGGCATCGCCGATTACTCTGAGATCTTTACTGTGACGAAGGATTTGAATGATTCAGATCCTCGTGTGGCAGCAGAGTGGCCGTGTCATGGATCCTGCCCGTGGCCTGATCGAGCTACGAAGAGCGCTATGACAAAGTACATGAACGATCTTGGTCGTAGCGGAGAGACGCTACTGCAGCTAATCGAGATTGGTCTTGGTGTACCACGGGGATCTTTGACCAAATACACGCATGATGGATGGCACCATATGAGAGTTTTAAGGTACGTCACCTCAATGTGTCATCTGAGATATTATATTGACGCTAACTTTATGACTAGATTTCCACAAATGCATAATACCAATGGCAAAGGAAAGAAGGGTCGCGGTATTGGATCACATACTGACTATGGTATGCTTGTCATGGCTGCGCAGGACCACGTCGGAGGTATGTATGAGAGAACTTGAGCTGAACGATGGTTGATATTGTTCTAGGTCTATTTGTTAGGCCTCCACAGAAGAAAGAAAGTCATGCCAATTGGAAGCGAAGCGCTGCTGGACTCGGCGAGGAAGACGCCGAGTGGGTATATGTGCCACCCTCTCCGGGAGTCTTTACTGTCTTTCCAGGTAAGCACGGTTATGGCAGCTTTTGTAACAAATTATACAAATCACAGAAGAGTGTGCTAGAGCTACTAACATTGGCTTTCAGGCGATATGATGCAGTACATGACCAATAATGTGCTCCAATCCACACCCCATAAAGTTGGTTTGAACACACAGGAGCGGTTCGCATTCGCATACTTCCACGAGCCCAATTTCCGATCCGTGATTAAACCTCTTCCTGGATACAATGGCGGGCAAACACCAAGAGAAGGTGTGCACTATGGCACACACTTTACAAACATGTGCTTGAGAAACTATCCAGACCGCATCACTACAAAGAGACTGCTTGAAAGAAACGGATATGACATGCTGAGCCGACCAGAATTGCGGCAAGATCTAGATTAGACAAATAGTATTCAATCATACACTAGACTGTAAGCAGAATGTACTTGAGATGCACCGTTCAAGAATCCGCGTTCACTACAAGACAGGGCAGATGTTCTCTCTAGAACGTTTTCTATAGCAAGCTTACAGTGGATATGTCGGTACCTGCAAGCAAGCGGTCGGACATGCAGGGACTTCTTATTCATGGACGGGGAGCTGTGTCTTATTAGTGCACAGAGTGGCCCATAAAGTGGGCGACATCCGGGGACAGCATTCGTTCACCGAGTTGATTGCAGCAACAACGGAGCATTTCGGTCGGATTAATGATCGGATGAGACGTTTCGGAGCTACTTTTGGAAATCGAGCATGCTGGGTACAATACATGCGATGAGATGCGGTTTGGCGCAGCAACGGAGAAACAATTGGGATTTATTAGCGCCAGAGGATGTGTGTCGGGCCGTCATAGCGCTGTTTATTATCAGGTGGTATTTGCCTTTTCGCCATGGGCGCCTTTGGGGCGAGACAGAGAAGATGGCCTCATCATCTCATCTGATTAGGTGACCAAGATGTCAAGATCAGGCCATTGATGGCTGCACCTGACAGCTGAGCCACGAGGCTGTCTATGTTGGAGAGAGATGCTGTGTTCGTACAAATGCAGCGACACACGGTTTCGGTATCGTAGCCAGCAATTACAGGAATTACGGAACATGGGTGGACACATTGATGAGATGATCGATCCCTGACGGTGGGCATGCAGAAATCAGCCCATTTTCTGTACCTGACCCTTGTTCCAACTAAGCCTAACCCAGTCTAGCGGCAGTGGGCATCCTTCACCGCGCCCGGATATTATTCCTGCCGTCGCCCCAACAGGCGCTGGCGTCATCCACTGTCAGTGACCAGTAGTGCCTTTTTCGCCCCCCTAAAATGCTTGTTAGTGATCCGAAAAAGATAAAGTACCCTTTTAGTGGACACCACATACAAGTGGTACCGTGAGTAGCGAAGGATGAAGGTCCACGACCTAACATGTCCAGCGCGTTTGGCCCTCTGCCCAGGATTTTAGGGAAGTTCTCTCAGCAAAAAAGCGCAACCTTGGGGAGCTTGGGGAGCCCCATAATTTAATTTTTCGTTTCTCTACCCTCAGCGCTGCCTCTGAACACAACCAAAGCACCAGCTTGTACAGCGATGGGGACCATCTTCAGGGGACGGATGGAGCTAATTACTGGGCTTTATCACTGCTAATCTCCTCGTCCGTCCAGCTTTTCTGGACGGTCGCTTCTCCGCCACTTTCCTTTTCTCCATTTCGAGATTTTCTACTTCTTCTCTCCTTATTTTTTTTTCTTCCCGCTTCATCTCTTCGCTGTGAATCGAAGCAGCGGAACATTTTCCGGCGATACCTTTGTTTAAAATTGTTCCGGCTGACGTATTGTCTCTACTGGACGCCCGTTTCTAGGCGGCCTTCCTCTTCTTTTTTTTTTTTAAGTGATCCGGTTGCGTTTCAACACCACCTTTTTTTTCTTCCTCGCCAGTTCGTGCCCCTCCAACACATTTGGCCTGAGCCATTGTTCGGCGACTATTGTTCTTTTTCTTTGAACTCTTGCGATTCGATTCGACTTTATACTTTATAAGACTTATTTTTCTGTTAGTTGCCTCCTTTGCAACGGCTGTTGTCAATTATTGGGTTGTTCATCCGTTGATCGGCGTCTCCCCCAACGTCATGAATTGAGAGACAACAACCCATGTTACTTGTTTAATTTTACCCAGCCATTGCTCCCATGCCGACTCGCACTTATTTCGTACAGACTACTAATGCTTCCCAACTTCCAGATCACTCATGCGGTAGAGAATAACGTCGAGTCCCCTTTTACAATTCTGTCGAAATGCTCTCATCGTCATTCTTGCCCACCCGCTTTCGCGGTGAGAGTGCCACCCCGGCCAAAACTGTCACTCCGTCATGGGCTAGCAAGAATGTCACCCCCCTGCTGAACCTGTTCGCCCGTATCGCCAGCTCTCATCCCATTCATACCGTTGTCATCATCGCCGTCCTCGTCTCCTCGTCTTACGTTGGCTTGATTCAGAACAGCCTCTTCGAAACCTCCAACACCGTTAGCAAGGCCGACTGGTCTTCCCTCGTCGAAGGTAGCCGCGATTTGCTTGCCGGTCCCGATAATGGCTGGAAATGGCAGAGTGTTGAGCACGATGCTCGGCCTCCCGCCGATTACAACCACTTGGCTCTTGTCACTTTCGTTTTCCCCGAAACCCTAACCAGCGACTCCTCCATCAAGCCACCCCAGTCTCACGTTGTACCGATGCCACAAAATCTCTCTGTCAACCCTCTTCCCCCTACCGAGAACTCTTTCACCGCCTACGCACACGATAGCATCCTGGCTTACTCTGTTAAGTACCAGGAGGCTTCCGAGTTCCTCACTGCTGCTCAGGAGATTCCCAACAAGGATGGCGAGACCATCGTCACTCGCCATGGCCGCGAACAAAAGACTTGGATTATGAAAGCTGCCAAGGGCAACACTCGCAACAGCTTCGCCGAGTGGGCTCGCAGCTCTTGGACTGGATTCCTCGACTTGCTTAAGAACGCTGAGACTCTCGACATCGTCATCATGGTATTGGGCTACCTTTCCATGCACCTGACTTTTGTCTCTCTTTTCCTCTCTATGCGCCGCATGGGCTCCAACTTTTGGCTCGGCATGAGCACTCTATTCTCATCATGTTTCGCATTCGTTTTTGGTCTTGCAGTCACCACCAAGCTCGGTGTTACGATCGGCGTCATTCTTCTGTCTGAGGGTCTGCCATTCCTCGTTGTCACCATTGGCTTTGAGAAGAATATTGTTCTGACCCGCGCGGTCTTGAACCATGCCGTTGAGTTCCGCCGTCAAATCCAGGATTCCAAGTCCAACAGAAAGTTCCGCACTCAAGATGCCATCCAAATGGCCATCAGGGCTGCCATTAAGGACAAGGGCTACGAAATCATTCGCGACTATGCCATTGAGATCACTATTCTTATTCTCGGAGCTGCCTCTGGTGTTCAGGGCGGTCTCCAGCAGTTCTGTTTCCTCGCTGCTTGGATCCTCTTCTTTGACTGCATTTTGCTCTTCACCTTCTACACTGCTATTCTAAGCATCAAGCTCGAGATTAACCGCATCAAGCGCCACTTCGAAATGCGCGGCGCCCTCGAAGATGACGGTGTCAGCCGACGCGTCGCTGAAAATGTAGCCAAGAGCAACGACTGGCCCAACGGCGACGGCAAGGATGCCAAGAACACCAACCTTTTCGGTCGCCAAATGAAGAGCAGCAGTGTTCCCAAGTTCAAGGTTCTCATGGTCACTGGTTTCATTCTGCTTAACGTCATTAACCTTTGCACGATTCCCTTCCGTAGCGGTAGCTCCTTTGCTACCTTGCGTTCTTGGGCTGGAGGTCTTGGTGGTGTCGTTTCTTCGCCTCCTGTTGACCCTTTCAAGGTTGCTTCTAACGGACTCGATGCTATTTTGGCGACCGCTAAGAAGAGTGGCGTGAGTATCCTCGTGACTGTACTGAGCCCGATCAAGTATGAGCTCGAATTCCCCTCAATTCACTACGCCCTTCCTTCGGAAACTTCCGCCTCTCCCACTGGACTCGATGACTACGGTGTCGGTGGCCGCATGGTCGGTGGTCTCCTCAAGAGCTTAGAGGACCCCGTTCTTTCCAAGTGGATCATTGTCGCTCTTGCTCTCAGCGTTGGTCTCAACGGTTACCTCTTCAACATTGCCCGCTGGGGCATCAGCGAGTCTTCCACCGAACACCACATCGACCGCAAGGAGCTCGCACGTGCCCAGCGCTTCAATGACACCGACTCTGCTACTTTGCCTCTTGGCGAATACGTTCCTCCCACTCCCCAACGCACCGAACCTGCCACCCCCGCCCTTAGCGACGATGAAGGGGACACCCTCAGCATGACCAAACTCCGACAGCTCTCTGCCGAACGCCGCAGCAACGAAGAACTGGATCAAATGCTCTTGGAGAAACGCGTGCCTGAGATGACCGATGAGGAAGTTGTTTCAATGTCTATGCGCGGCAAAATCCCTGGTTATGCTCTGGAAAAGACTCTCAAGGACTTCACTCGCGCTGTCAAGATTCGCCGCAGCATCATCTCTCGCACCAAGGCCACCTCTGAACTCACCAACAACCTTGAACGATCTAAGCTACCTTTTGAAAACTATGATTGGGAGCGCGTGTTTGGTGCTTGCTGTGAGAACGTCATTGGTTACATGCCTCTTCCTGTCGGCGTCGCTGGACCTCTTGTCATCGATGGTCAGAGCTTCTTTCTCCCCATGGCTACAACAGAAGGTGTACTGGTCGCCAGTGTCAGCAGAGGTTGCAAAGCCATCAACTCCGGCGGTGGTGCTATTACTGTCCTTACTGCTGATGGTATGACTCGCGGGCCTTGTGTTAGCTTTGAGACTCTTGAGCGTGCTGGTGCCGCGAAGCTGTGGTTGGATTCCGAAGACGGCCAAAACATTATGAAGAAGGCTTTCAACTCAACCAGTCGATTCGCTCGTCTCCAGAGCATGAAGACTGCTGTTGCCGGCACCAACCTGTACATTCGATTCAAGACGACTACCGGTGATGCCATGGGTATGAACATGATCTCAAAGGGTGTCGAGCACGCTCTCGATGTTATGTCTACGGAGGCTGGATTCGAGGATATGCAGATTATTTCCCTGTCTGGTAACTTCTGTATGGACAAGAAGCCCGCCGCCATTAACTGGATCGAGGGCCGTGGAAAGAGCATCGTCGCGGAGGCAATCATTCCTGGTGAAGTCGTCAAGAGCGTACTTAAGAGCGATGTCGATTCGTTGGTTGAACTCAACATAGCCAAGAACTTGATTGGATCTGCCATGGCTGGGTCTATGGGAGGGTTCAATGCCCACGCTGCCAACATTGTCGCTGCTATATTCATTGCCACTGGTCAAGATCCTGCGCAGGTCGTTGAGAGTTCCAACTGTATTACCATTATGAAGAACCTCCACGGCTCTCTGCAGATTTCTGTCTCCATGCCTTCGCTCGAAGTAGGAACCCTTGGTGGTGGTACCATACTGGAGCCCCAGAGCTCCATGCTAGACATGCTCGGTGTCCGTGGCTCTCATCCCACAAACCCTGGTGACAACGCTCGCCGTCTTGCCCGTATTATAGGAGCTGCCACTTTGGCTGGTGAACTGTCTCTTTGTAGTGCTTTGGCCGCTGGCCACCTGGTCAAGGCTCACATGGCACACAACCGAAGCCAAGCCCCTTCAAGATCTACGACGCCAGCTCCCCCTACTCCTGGACTGTCCATGACCAATGGTGCCGCTGACAAGGTTAGCGCGGCAGCCCAGCAAAGAAAGCGATAGAAAACAACAACATGTATTACGTTTTAGCAATAATAGATACAAAAGGAATATTAGTTAATAATTGAACATTTCTCATCAATTTGGTTTGCTCCATTAGCTTGCTATCTTTGCAATCTCAGGCCCATCTGACTTCACGAAAATGATGCCTGTATCTTCCAGTTCCTGCCTTGTCACATCCCATTTGTCAGGAAATACAGGCTTCGTAGCATCTTCAACTATATACGTCCTGTAACCTTCTTGGAGTGCATGTTCCGCCGTAGCTTTCACGCAATAATCAGCGGCCAATCCAACCACGAACACGTTCTTGATTCCCTTCTGCTTCAACTTATCATTTAACCCAGAATCAGATTCTTTGAACGGATCATAGAACGCAGAATACATCTCCCTGTCTTGTCTCATTCCCTTATCAATGACCTCGTCGACCTTGGAAAGGTCAAGGTCGGAGACAAGTTCAACGCCAGGCGTACCCTGAACGCAGTGGACAGGCCATAGCGTCGTGGTGTAAGAGCGAGAGTCACTATGCGTTATTGTAGTGGATGATGTGAAGGGTGGGGTTGTTGTTGCAAAGGAGATGTGATTGGGAGGATGGAAGTCGCGGGTGGCGAGCTTGAGGGCGAATGGATGGGTGAGGAGGACGTTTATGGCTCTGGTGATTGTGCGGCCGTCAGGTACGGCGAGGGAGCCAGACTATATATATCATGAGTGACTACCACTTTGTAACGTTATAGGGGTATTTACGGGTGGGCAGAAGTCATTTTGGAAATCGACGACGATAAGGGCGGACATGATTGATGGTGAAGGAGGTGAGTTTGGAGGTGGGGTTATTGTGGGAGAGGCTGAAGGGCTGCGTTCAAAAGCCGCTCTGTAATACACTGTCTCTGGCCAACGAGCATGTACAACTGAGATTGCTGTATAGTCTAGTCTATATCTTTTTGTTTTTCAATTCTCTCAGTACTTCTTTTGTATGTTCACCCAACTTTGGCGCTCGTTTCATTTCTTGCGTATACCCTCCAAACTTCACTGGCATACCAGGCATTTTTACGCTCCCGCCAACCGCATCCTCATCGCCCACCTCGCCAATCATTTCTCTTGTATCAATCTGCGGGTGTTCGAAAGCTCCTTGAACGGTATTGATTGGCCCGTACGGCATGCCGCTACCTTCCAAAATGGCCATCCACTCCTCGTTGCTCTTGTGTTTGAAGGTCCCTTGTATGGCTGGCATCAATTCATCTCTGTGTGCTACTCGATCTTCATTTTTCTTGAATCGTTCATCTTTCAGCAGGTCTTCGCGCTTTAAAAGTTTGCACAACTTCTTGAATTGTGCATCATTCACAGCGCCTAGGACCAGCCATGAGTCTGACGTTTGGAATGCATCGTAGGGCACAATGCTGGGGTGGCCGTTTCCCCAGCGCTGAGCTTCCACACCCGTATTCAACCACGTTGTAGCGACGTTGCTCATCAGCGATATTTGCGTCTCAAACAACGATGTGTCGATCTTGCATCCTTTGCCTGTCGTGTGGCGGGATTGTAAAGCTGCTAGGATCGCACCATGCGTGTATAATCCCGTGCACATATCCACCAATCCTAGTCCAGGTTTCACAGGAGACGAGGGGTGTCCTGTAATGTGAAGAAGTCCTCCCTCAGCAGCGGCGATGAGATCGTACCCTGCTCGTTTGGCGTAAGGTCCGGTAGTGCCGTAGCCTAGCAGGTTAGCTATACCTCGATGATAGGTTATGAACTTCCCTACCTGACACACTTGCGTGAATGAGTCCAGGGTTGAGCTTCTGTAGAGAGGCGTAACCAAATCCTAGCTCTTCCATTTTACCGGGGATGAAATTGTCAACTCTATGGCCGATTAGTAAAGCCAAGACATTGGCTCAGAAAGTGCTTACAATACATCTGCGTCTCTAATCATCTCTAACAAGGTTTCCTTTCCGTCGGATGATTTGAGGTCGAGGACAATAGAGCGTTTATTGCGGTTCACGGCAGAAAAGTACAGGGAGACATTTTCGGATGACGGTTTCCAGAATGGCAATTCACGTTTTGATCGCCAGTGGCGTGTATCATCCTAATACTGTCAGCCGGGTTAACCGTGTAGTTGCTTTACGGCACTTACTCCAGATGGATGCTCAATTTTAATCACATCAGCTCCATAGTCGGCAAGGATTTGTGTACAGAATGGTCCCTGGATGGTTAGCTGGTGCATGGCAGAGTGGCGGGATGCATACCGCGAGGACTCTAGTGAGGTCAACAACCTTGACTCCTTGAAGCGGCGGAGGGATGGTTGTCGAATAGCGTCTCGTTAATTGAGGCTGAAGGCGTCTTAAAATCATTTTGATGAGAGTTGAAATGTTTCGTTAAGTGAGGAACCGTTGGGTATATAGACCTGCTCGGGAATAAGACTTCGGTAAACAGTCGTGGGGCAACGCGGGGTTCCTCGGTCCACCACTTATACCATCATACCACGTTCACTTTCACTTTCACTCTCTACATCAGCCTTTTCCCTTTCACTTTCATACATCCGTCAAAAAAGATGTTCCTAAGACGGGTCACCAAGAGGTTATCCCCTTTGATATTCAAGCGAACTATTACCCAAATATCAGAATTCCTCCCTGTGGCTCCAGACCTTACACCATCTCAAGCAACAGTCCGTTCGGCCATTTCATCGCTCTGCAAGTCCTTCGATGATGAGTATTATCTAAATCTCGACAGGACAAAACGCTTTCCACATGAGCTATATGATGCACTGGCAAAGAATGGCTGGCTGGGAATATGTCTACCAGAAAAGTATGGCGGATCGGAACTCGGTCTGCCTGAAGCTATGGTTATGATGCAGAGCCTTTCCGAGTCAGGTGGCGGAATGACCGCCGCTTCGGCTATACACATCAACATCTTTGGTCTTGAACCAGTAGTGAAGTTTGGTACTGAAGAGCAAAAAGCCCGTCATTTACCACCGTTAATTCGAGGCGAAGAAAAAGCATGCTTTGCTGTGACGGAACCCAACGTCGGGCTGGACACACTCAAAATGCAAACTAAAGCTGTACGGAATGGTGACCATTATGTGTTGTCGGGACAGAAGATATGGATATCCACAGCCCAGCATGCACACAAAGTATTATTATTGGCTAGAACCGCACCATATAATAAAGAGAAGCCATCGGAAGGCCTCTCACTGTTTTATACGCCACTCGATAGAAACGCTGTACAGATTGCGGAAATCGATAAAATGGGACGCAATGGAGTCGATTCAAATACGCTTATGTTCGAGGATTGGAAGGTTCCAGTAGACGACCGGTTAGGCCCAGAAGGAAATGGTTTCAAGCAGATTATGCACGGAATGAATGCCGAGAGAATACTTATCGGTGCAGAAGCCTTGGGTTTGGGGTATGCTGCACTGAGACGAGCTACAGCCTACGCCAAAGAAAGAGTCGTGTTTGATAGACCGATTGGTCAAAACCAGGCAATTGCTCACCCGTTGGCCGATAGTTGGATAAAGCTGGAAGCAGCAAGAATGCTGCTTCAGAATGCGGCGAAGATGTATAGTGAAGGCTACAAAGATGGGGAGTATGCGAATGCTGGTAAGTATTTGGCGGCGGAAGCGGCGTGGGAATCGTGCGAGAGGGCTGTGATGGTGCATGGAGGCATGGGGTATGCAAAAGAATACCATGTGGAAAGATATTTGAGAGAAGTTCTGGTGCCTAGGATTGTGCCTGTGAGCAAGGAGATGATTCTAAATTATGTGTCACAAAGGGTGTTAGGATTACCGAAAAGCTATTAAACCCTTCATCACATATACGAGACAATGATAATATACCACAGACAAACTCTGGACATAGACTTTAAAGAAAAAGTCATAAAAGTCAATTCTGCTATACCGATTGAATATACCGTTAGTGGCAACCTGGCCGTGCTTCGCATAAAGCAAAATGGTTTATATGGCCGCACCCGCACTGTTCACAGGCACGAATGCCACAGATGTCGCCATTCTCTCCAAAAGTGCAGTGAAGTAGTCTAAAATTTAGTGTACACTATCACTAAAACACCACTGCAAATAGCCCACCATTTGTCTCCGAAAGGTACAAGCCTTCAGACATGGCGCATTCGGTCCGAAATCTCGGTGCGACTTATTCGTAACGCCGGCGTAAATTGGTTATCTGATCCGACAGCCCGTTCAATTCTTGTTATCTGATCCGTAAGCAAGGTACCATCATACCATACTCTCCAATGACTGTTTACGGTCAACATTTAATGTCTATGACTCAGAACCTTGAACCTCGTCGCAGTTTGCATTAACTCCGAGGCAGCCCAAAGCAATCAGAGCCTCAGCCTTGCCACAAGAAGAGCAATTATCGTGTCGTGCAATTTCCCATCCCTCAAGTTTCTCTGCCTGGATGAAACGATAGCGCAGAGACTTGATTAAATCATTTCGGTGTTTGAAATGGGATCTCGTGGCAGAATAGGAACATCTCTGCACCGTCGTCCCAACGGCCGACCAGCAGCATGCGACCCTTGTCGCCTCAGGAAGGTCGCGTGCGATCATGCACGCCCAGTATGCACGCGTTGCTACAAGTCCAGGCGAGAGACTGCGTGTATGTACAGTGCAACAGCACTGCGGAAGGACCGGCAGTTGTCCTTGTCACCGCCAACGCCGCTGCAGAGCATACCTAGCTCGGCTACACCTCCGTCGGCACTGGAGCAAAAGTTCAAGATACGCCTGGGCCACATATCTTCGCTAGAAGAGATACAAACGAGCCTTGTGCCAGTACTTCCGTCAAATATGGACTGCGACAATAGTGTGGCATCAAATACCCACGAAGTCACTTTTGGAGATTTACCACACTTGATCCAAGAGACATGTCTCGAGGTCCTACGTGCCCTCCCAGGCCAAAGCAATGAGCATATAACGTACCGACACGGTACAGTAGAAGCAACCAACTGGACAGATATTGCTGTGCATCAGATCATTAGCTCTCTGAAGAGTGCTTTCCACAGCGTACAGCATCTCAGCGAGCGCGAGGCGCTACAGACTGTTGCTGAAAGACTTTGCGCAAATACGTGTCGCCATATTCAGGATGACATTTCAGACTGGCGGGCCTGGGTGTACTCATTCTCTGGATCTGGTCTAAGATGGGAATCCATTGGTCTTTTGTGGGTGCATTTAGAGCGTGTCTCTGACATGTTCGCTGTATTCCGACCTCGGCGATTGGTGTGGTCGAAGAATCGACAGTCCAGAGAAGTCGCTCGCAGTCATGTTGGTTATTGCATCCAACTGGCCACACATTTCAACTCCGCAAATGATTTACTAGTAGACCTCTTGCGTCGAAAAGCAACTATGAACTCGCACATTGATGGCGATGCTGGTGAGCCTGCCCTTCTTCAATCGACGATCTTGCATGGTACTTATATAACGGGATCAGCAATGTCAACGCTTACTGCTAAAGGAGCTGTCGTTTCCGCGATGACATTTCTTGGAATGCAAAATTTGGAAGATAGCCCTCATTACTTTCCCACCGCGCAGTCTGAGAATCGCCGGCGCGTTGCAGCCCAAATATTTACAGTTGATAAAGCTGGAGTTGTATTTTCGGGGCGCCTGTCACAGATGAGCCACCGTTATTTTTTATCGCCATTGCCATTGGATCTTCGAGATGAAGACCTAGTTGGCGATGCAGTCACTCTTAAAGCTGCAGTTGACATGCTTGACGAGAAGGGTTGGAGTTCTCGAGGTACGCTCTGCTCGGCTACCATCATCAGAGCTCGTTGTATGATGGCCCTGATTCGAGATGAACTCGTGGAGGTGGCTCTAGGCAAGAGTACCCATGTCAGCTTTGGTCATCTTTTGTATGTAAAAGTCATAATTTGGGCTTTTACAAAGACTGATGACTTATTAGAGACATTAAAACGAGGCAGGTCATAATGCTCGACGAATTCCCAACGTGCTTGCAGTTTTCGGGGGCAGATTATGACGATAAACAACTCAGTGTAGTAACGGTCTATATTAAAACCATCATCCACTTGGAGTACCTACTCAACATCTTCTTCGTGGAACGACTTCTACTTCGTCACAACTACCCAAGTACTGGCGACTTGCTAAACACTAGCTTCACCATGGTGTCCATAATCCTCCGCATTTGGACCCATAAAGATCGCTTTTCAGACGAATTCATGCGACGAGACTTTGAATGGTTTGTATGTTTGCATAGACCACTAGCATGAATCAATTATCAACACTAATTAATCAACAAAAGATCTTTTGCTATGGTGCCCCTGGAGCCGGCATCCTTTGCCAAGAGCTCCTCCACCCCACGCCCAACCAGAACCGTCCTGAAAGCTTAAGAGTAAGCCCGTCGAGTATTGTTCAACAACTGAGCCTTTTGGTAGCATTTTTTGACTGGGTTCTTCCGTTCGCGCTAAATGCGAAGCTGTGTACCGAGTGTAGGAATATTATACAGAGAGTGTTGAATCAGCATTTGGATAGCGAGACAGCATGCACCACGGACAACAACATGGGCTGGGACCTTTTCGGACAACCCAGTTTAAGCTTTGAGCTGATGGATACGTTTGATTGGCTACGATCCGATATGCAGCTCTGATTATGAATCTGGGGAGGTTGTATTCTTGTACGCCTAGATAGCGAGATCTTGTCCCAGGGATAACGGTCCCTCTTCAACCAAATGAAGAATCTCTTGATAAAGTTGTTTCGCGCCATTCGTGTTTCTCTTTCAAACTGGTTAAATTAAGCTTATAATAATGATGATGATAATACGGTGGCTCGACGTTCTGGGAGCTAACACTGATGAGGTAACATCTCGACAGATCAGGGGCTCAGAGGGAGCCTTCGCTCCGACGTATTTTGCAATGTAATGAATTGATGTGTAATTTGTCGTATAGCCATCAATCTCTCGGCTTCCGAGAATATTTTGATATTTCCCAGCGGCCCTTTGGAACGAAATAGTAAATCAGGCTTTGCGCCGAACTTCGAGCCGACAAGTCCTGCCGACGACCCGGACTAGCAAGTCAGCAAGTCTCAGACGATGCGACACAACATCGATACTAGCTATAAATATGTAAAAGCGAAGAGTCTGCCTAAAATTTCATCTATCAAAGTGCCCTGACTTTTTCACTCCTGGATTGTATTAATATTCCATAAATCTTTGGGAAGGATATTGTTTCTCCTCGCAGCTACCATCTCGAATCCTTGACAGCGTTGCTACCTTTTACGATGGAGTGCGAAACAAAGCAATCCAAGCAAGAAAAAATGCCTAACAAAGCCCAAATCGAAGCGGTTATTCAAGGCGACTTATCAGTATCCGATACCGATGCAGAGAAGCAAGAGACATCCGATCGAGAAAGAGAACAGGATCCTTACCTAGTAAGCTACAGCGTTGGAGAGTCTTTCAGAGGCAGTCGGGTTAATAATGAACAAGGTTACTTGGGATGGACCTGACGATCCTAATAATCCTTACAACTGGTCTGAACTACGCAAATGGCTGATTACATTTCTACTCTCGTTCGGCGGGCTCGTCACGTTAATGTCTGGTGCGATGCTTTCTCCTGCTCTTGGGGCGATTTCGCACGATTTAGGCAGCAGCAAGTCTCAAGCTCAAATCATCATGTCTATATATATTCTTGCCTTCGCAATAGGCCCCATGGTCCTCGCACCGTTCAGCGAGGTCTTTGGCCGGCGCGTCATCTGGGTTTTGTGTACAGCGCTTTATGTCGTATGGAGCATTGCCGCAGGATTTAGCCAGTCAACTGGGACTCTCATTGCATTGAGAGTCCTGAGTGGATTCGCGGCTAGTGCCGAATTAGTTGTCTCGATGCCTATGCTGGCTGACTGTTGGCGATCAGATCAACGAGGCAAGTCGTACATGATCAACAACTTCCTTCCACTGCTTGGCCCGGCCATAGGACCTGTGATTGGCGGCGTAGTTACGGAAAAGCTGAACTGGAGGTGGATCTTCTGGGTCCTGGCTATCTATGACGGGATTCTTCTGATTGGAGGCATTTTCTTACTGCCAGAGACTTGTGCTGTCGTCCTGCTGGGGAGGAAAGCTGCGAAGCTCAGGAAGGCAACTGGGCTGCCTTACTACGCCAAAGGTCTCGACGAGCCACTAGGTCAACGAATCTCACGATCGTTGATGCGGCCATCGCGCCTCCTTCTCACCCACCCGTTCGTGCAAGTCATGGCTGTGTTGATGGCCTACAGCTTTGGGCTGTTGTATCTCTGTCTGTCCACTTTTGCGACTCTATGGATTACACGCTATCACCAAAGTGAGCTGGTCAGCGGCTTGCACTACTTTTCTCTCGCGACGGGATATCTGCTTGCGTCTCAGTTAGGCGGCCGGTTAATGGACTGGATATGGGCATATTTTAGAAAAAGAGCAGGGGGGACAAAAACAGCGCCAGAGTATCGAGTACCCATGATGATACCAGGTGCTATTATGGTGCCTGCCGGGTTGTTTCTATACGGATGGGCAGCTCAGAGTCATATGCATTGGATTGTGCCTGACATTGGCATGGTCATCTTCGGTTGCGGCTACATTTCAAGTCAGCTGGCGATGAGCTCTTATGTGACAGAGGCGTATCTGGAGTATGTTGCCTCGGCTATGGCTGCGACACAATTCTTGCGGAACATTGCTGGGTTTGCGTTTACCATTTTTGCGCCGTCGATGTTTGATTCTATTGGATACGGTTGGGGAAATAGTATTTTGGCATTTGCTAATATGGCGTTGTTTCTTCCGGCACCAATTCTTCTGTGGCTCTATGGTGCCAAGCTGAGAGCAATGGGAAAACCAGAGTAGCAAATTATGTGTATTCCGGCGTTCTATTCAAACGCAGATTAATACAGTGTTCTTCGACCTGGTGGACACAGCGACCACGAAGACATCCGCTTAGAGAGGAAAGGTCTGATGTTTGCATATGATGAAGAAGAATAACAATAAATGGCCTTATTTTTTGCTCATATTAAATCTGCTAGCGTTGATTAGCGATGCTCTGAACTCAAGTGCCTGCATATTGTGTCTATACTGTTCGTGTTTTAGGGGCCAATGACGTAGTTTCAAGCCAAACCTGCACTAATCCCTTTGCGGGTTGCCCAATTGCCTGTTTGGTTCCCCCAGCCCCCAGGCATGCCTGTCACGACGTGGTTCAAGCTCAGTAACAATTTTTTACTTGGGGTTGGGTTTTTTTTTTCAATCTCACCATCATCAGATACTTTCAAAATCGACACAGCTGGAATATTAATTTCTCGGGGGGGGAAAAGATTCGAACAAAATGGCGAAAAAAGTCGTTGTTCCTGCTCCGCAATCATTTGCGGATAGATTGGCTATGGTTGCTTCGACGTGTAGTTGGTCTTGCGCCAGCTTCACCTTTGACCGATTCGCAGCAGGTATGTCTTTGTATTACATGCATCACTTCGAAGCAGATGCTTACAACAAATCAGTGGCATACTACATCTCAGTAATATTATTTGTTGCGTTCATGACTCTACCATTTCGCTCTGCCGACAAGTCTTGGTTGTCCAAGAGTAAGCTCTCCCTCCCCCTTAGCGTATAACGTATCACGTCGCATGCTCAAGTGCACGGCTAACAACGTAATGTAGATAACTGGCATACATTGTATATTATTGATTTCACTGCACTACTCCACATTGCTTTTGAGCTAGATGAGACGTCTCGGATGTTCAAGCGTGTTGTCGGGCTCACTGCTGTGATGGGCTTTGTTGGCTTCGCATGGTTACTAGTCTCCTTTGATGCAGGCAGCCAAGACAATGAAAATCGGGAAAAAGAAGAGAAGAAGAAGCAGCAGCAGCAGCAGCAAGAAGAGGAAAAGAAGCGCAAGGATGAGGAAGAGGAAAAGCGACTGCTCAAGGAGAGACGACGAGCCGCGAGACGAGAGAGCATGATCCGAGAGGGATCCGCTCGTGAGAGTACTCCTGGACTTTAGATGATTCAATTGATACCACTTTGCGTTTGATACGAAACAACATGATTTTGCAACGTAGTCCAATACCAAAAATTAAAACTAAATTGAAAATGAAATTGAAAAAAAAAAAAAAGAAAAAAAAATTAAGGTGCAAAATACAAAAAAAGATGGGACGTCAATCGAATGTTTTATAGGAAAAGCCCGATGCGGGGGTCGAACCCGCAGCCTTGAGATGGTGATCTCTGTAAGAGTCTCACGCTCTACCGATTGAGCTAACCAGGCGGGATCCTGATTCCAGTCCCGGTTGTTGAAAACCGAGGAGTTTACTTTGCTTTATCAAGGTTTCGCAATGACTCGTGTCCTCGCACAGCTCGAAATGTGGAGATATCGGCACCAAAGCATACGATTTCTTTCTCAGTAAGCTATAAGAAAAGATTTCCTCGCTTAACTTGTTGAAAAAATACCTGTTTGGGCTGTGTGTGTTGCTGATACAGGTTCCATCCAAAAGTTCTCTTGCATCGTATATACTTCGCCATGTACCTTTGTGTCCTGTTTGGACTGGCTACCCGATGGATTGTTCCCTTGTTCTAACAGAAATTTGTATGAATTCTCGCTTTGAAATCTCATTAAACCCGGTAGCTCAAAAACAATCCCTTCGAGTTGGATGAACTGCTGATTGCCATCCTCGGATGCTGAATTGCGCTGGTCTAGGGTGGCAACCTGTATACAGCCGTCGCCGTTAAGTGGGCTAATTTTAGCTTATACAATTGACCGGAAATGGTGTAATTCCAATTGTACAAAAAAACGAAAAAGAAGAAAAAATTAAGGAATATTCGGCTCGCCGGAGATAACTTTCGTTCAATTGTTCAGTGGATAGAGTGATGGAAGGAAGGTGTTGTTGCCAGGCTTGTCGGCTACCTCGGTACTTCGGGCACTGTGTAAATAGGCGAAAACCACAATAACCCATACAACTCTCGGCGCTATATGATGTCGACAACGTTGCTCATTATACAAACATCCTAAACAGCTCACCATTCAATATCGCCTTCCAAAAACAAGAGATTTAAATTCAGGCATTCATTTTCTTTTAATTGAACAAACTCCAGCTTCGGCTACGAAAATACACATACAATGGCTCAAACAGACGCTTTTGTTCTCGGTGTTGGTGTTTCAAAGTTCCTTAAGCCCAGGGGTGAACATCCTTACACCGAGCTTGGTTTTGAAGCTGGTGCCAAGGCCATGCTGGATGCTCAAATCTCATACGACGACGTCAAGGCGGGTATTGGCTGTTTCAGCGCAGGCGAAACATGCTCTGGCCAGCGTGTGTTCTACCAATTCGGTATGAGCACTATCCCCATCTACAACACCAACAATGCTTGCGCAACGGGTTCTACGGGTCTGCATATGGCCAGAACACTTGTAAGAGCAGGTGTTGCTGACTGCATTCTGGTTATTGGCTTTGAGCAAATGGCACCCGGAGCCATCAAGAGCAATGCAGACAACCGACCAAGTTCTCATGAGTTGATGACCAACATGATGGAGGAAACCTATGGCAAGCACGGAAGTCCGAGAAACTGCCAGTGGTTTGCCAATGCTGGAAAAGAATACATGGACAAGTGAGTTTCTGACCTTTGGAGACTAGTAACTTATAGGAAAGAGCCATATACTTACTTTTGGCACAGATACGGTGCAGAACCACGAGACTTTGCTGAGATTGCGCGCATCAGCCACAAACACTCGCAAAAGAACCCTTACGCACAATTCCAAAAGGAGTATACTTTGAAGGAAATTGAAGATGCCCCCATGATCCATTATCCTGTCACTAAGCTGCAGTGCAGCCCTACTAGCGACGGAGCAGCTGGCGCCGTCATCGTGTCCAAGAAGTTCCTCGAGGCTAGGCCACACCTGCACCACCAAGCCGTCCTTATGGCCGGGCAAAGCCTCCTCACTGATTCGCCCCAGACATACTCCAGGAGCGCCATCGACCTTGTCGGTTACGACATGACCAAGCGTGCTGTCAAAGCAGCAATGACAGAAGCTGGTGTAACGCCCAAGGACATCAAACTCGTCGAGCTTCATGACTGCTTCTCGACCAATGAGCTCATCCTGCTAGAGTCCCTCGGCTTCTGTGAAGTAGGCAAAGCCCACGAGATGGTCCGCCGCGGTGACATCACCTACGGAGGAAACGGACCGATCATCAACCCTTCAGGCGGACTCATCTCCAAGGGCCATCCTCTCGGAGCCACGGGAGTTGCGCAGTGCGCTGAATTAGTGTGGCATTTGCGCGGATGGGCCAACAATCGACTTGTTGAGAACGTTAACGTGGGTCTTCAGCATAACTTGGGCATGGGTGGTGCTGTTGTCGTCAGCATCTACAAGCGCGCCGATGGGCAGATGAATCGCCAGTTGACCGATGAAGAAGTTGTGAAGCAGTCTGCATTTGATTATAATCCCGCGACGCAGGCAAGAACAATTTCTCAGGCAGACTTTGAAAAGGTGCGCAGCAAGGCATTCAAGAGTGAATACGCCGTAGGCGATTCTCTGAAAAGGGTCACTGCAAGACTGTAGGAGCAGTGCGCTTGTAAAGGCTTTAGTTTTCTGATTTAACTACATACGTTGCCATTATTTTGTTTTGTAACGATATTCCGGTCTATATCAGTGCCCTCAAAACCAGTAAATTTACCTTAAGTGCATTGTCTTATTAGGATACCTGCTCGCCCAGTCGCTCCACCAGATCTGGTATCACTAAGCTTGCTGGAACATCACACGAATAGGGTAAAACTTTAGTATTGCAGTAGACACCTGATCACCACAGGTCAATAGGCTCTTGACCAGTTCTTTGACAATAAAATAATACAAGCAAAAGTTTCCTCTGTTCGTTTGACTCGACTGAACAACAGCGTCAACAACAGCGTCACGGCACATCTCTAATAGCCGCATGAGACATTCATAACCCCTTTCACACAAAGACTACTCACATCATGTCTGTCCACAATGCAACTCCACCGTATTTGGAATACCTCAACTATGGCGAGCGGCCCGATCGCCTTCTTCAATACGGGTCTATCGATGGCAAGATTCTCGATTATCTAGGCAAGCTCTATTGCCGCTTTGGAGATGGGCATTGCATATGGTCCAACTCAAGCCAAATGAGTAACCACGGCTAACTTCGCTACCACGTCCAGAAAGTTCATGGAGCAACCTTCAATGCCAATACTGGCGCTCCATCCAGGGCCCAAAGTCCGTATCGTCTGCCGACATTAATTTTGTGACGAATATTCAATAAATCAACATGTGCAATCTCGGAACGCAGTCCGCCACCAATCGAGATTGGACAAACAGCGAGTTCGCCGTCTACAGTGCCAAAGAGCCCCTCTTCCTGAGAGACAACTTGTTGCTGAATGGCGGTCGGCTTAGCGGGTCACACATTGAAAACTATTCTGGCTATGGGCCTCGGGCCCGGCCTAGTCTAGGTTGTGCATTTAGGCGGCGAATGTGCAGGGGTCAGCTGCAGGGGTGATACATGGAAAATATGGCTTTTCAATTGAAGAAAAAGGTATCCGAGTGGAGCTATGCTGCAAGGTACAGGGGTGAAATAAAGTGATATACATGAATTGTACCGGTTGTTGTGAGCCCTTGCTTCTCCTCATTCTTCTGCCGGCTTGTGCTGTAATCCCGGCGCAGCCATCGTGTCATCGATTGAGAGTTTTGCGATGTTTTTACTGGTGGTTTTGTAACTTTTACTCTGTGTTTTTGCAAGTTTTGGACATTTTCTTTCGAAGTGATGGCTTCAGTTCCATCGATTCCAAGAGTACCAGGCCTCGTGGGCCTTAGGGGGCTTGCCTGTAGAGCAATGTATTAGCATCTTTGCTTCAACCCAAATGATCAGAAAAATTCACATACCAACAGGTGCAGCACCATGAGCAGCGTTAGATCCTTCGGCGGCAGCAGCATCAACTGGCGCAGCGCTAGCCACGGCGGCTACGAGAAGAGCGACCAGAGAGAAACGCATGGTTGTGGTGTAAAAGGAAGGATTGAAAGAATGAGGCGTTTCTTTTGCCGGTAAAAAGAGGTTCGAGTATAACAGAAGGGTGGATTAATGAGTTAAGGGAGAATCAGAGTGAAGAGACTTGTCTATCTTCTCATTCCAAGAGTCCAAGAGGGAACCCAAAAAAAGAAAAGAGAGTGCAAGACCTCGCCGTTAAATGTGAAACAGGCCTTGAACTGGAATCTGGAATCTGCCTGAATGAGCGCTTTCGAGCGCGCAGTTGAGCAGTACAGTAGTGTGTGTGCAAGAACTGCCGTGCCTGTCTGGACCACCCGCTTGGGTCACATTACAAGGGGGATGGCAACGCTAGCTACGCGGAGTCGGCCGTACCCAGGATTCGACGACGCTAAGAGCTGTATCCCATAGTTAACAGCCTACAAACGAGAAAACGGTGGGCTGGCTGGCGGGGACATAGCGGCCGCTACCAGGATCATCGGCCGCACCATTGGCTTGGCTTGGGCGTCACAATAATAAGTTGTCGCTTTCCTGTTCTTGGCGTGATTGTCTGGCGTGATTGTGATAAGGCTGCGTGGTATGATGGCGACATTCTCGGCAGACATGGTTCACCAGCTGGATGAACGAGCGAACGCCAAGTTTGCACGATAGCAGACGACAGTAGACGCAGACCATGGCACCAGCGATGCTCCCTTTACAGCTGCGACGATGGGCTTGGTGCATTTACTTCTCAAGTACACAAGCAAAGTTCAACGGCTGTTGTACAGTCATTTTAGGCATCTGCATAATTACACTTTGATAAAGCCCTGGCTATTAATAGGGTTAAGCTCGAGTGGCTGACCCAAACCCACGCCCGTGCGGCACAGAAAGCATCACATTTTAACTTTCGGCAATAAAATGCTACCCTCTCATTTTCATAACACCCTATCTACCAATCGGTGTCAGAGCCAGACGCCCTTGTGGAGAGTTCAACCACGTAGCCGTTGGCTTTGTCCTTGGGTCAGAGCGCGACAGTGATTGTAATGGCTTTTGTAACAAGCCTCGTACGACGGTTACATGTTTGACAGAAACAATTGTGTATTTGAGGTAATTTCTAACCGTATGCGTCTTATTTGTAGTCGCATTTGGGTAAGGTAGTGCTATTTGTGTCGCTTGTGCCCGTCGAGAGAGCACAACAGCCATAAAACGACTGTTGTTGATCAAGGAGCCAGAGAATTTAACATACGCCAGTTCACATTAATGGCATTGGAGCGCATGCGCAACTCACAACCTACTGCTCGCCCCTGCGACTTGGGAGATACCGAGCACATCGAGTCAGTGAAGAGCATTGCGAGGCGTAGAGACTCATGGTGAAAGAAACGCGACCAACATACGAGTGGCTTGTTTTGGACAGCACAAGCACAATGCGTAGTCTTGAGGCTCCTGCATTCTTATGCAAGCCATGATGCATTCAAACCATAGTGCCCATTGTGACTCTTCGTGTACCCCAATGCTCGCTATGGTCGACGTGGAGAACCAGCACATTTGCCCGCTGTGGAATTGGGGAATTTGAAGAATTTGCTCATAAGTGCAACAACTACATAGCACTACGCAATCCTCCCACCGCGCACATTGTATGGTGGCTGCAGGAGAGGATGAAGCGTGATCAAGGCATACCTGTTAGCTTATTGTGACGCGTTAGCGAGCACCGTTTGTACAAATAGGGTAATTCCACCTTGCAAAGCTCCACGACCATGAGCCTCACATCATATGGATCCCTTCTCAAGAAGATGAAAGTGCCTGGCATCTTGAATGAGAACAAACTAGGATTACATACGCACTGGCCATTCTAGATCGTCATGTATTTCACTCGAGTAGTGAGATGCTCAGTTACATTCGGTTTGGTCTGATGTAGCCACCAATGTTTTTGTCCAAGTGATGCCATGAAAAAGTCAGTGTACTAGACTATTGACGGTGTTTTGAGCTGGTTTAATTAAATTAGATTCAAATACACAGGAGAGAGTATTAGACGAGCGTAAACATCGAAAGGCGTATCAAGGCTAATGTTGACACATAAGCTCAACGCGATTTTCTAACGCGTACTACCTGCTATTGAATCCGTTTAAATGAACAGTCCTAGGAGCAGTTGCCACCGCGGTGGGGGGAAAAGAAGAAGAAAAAAAGAAGAAAAAAAAGACGGTCCTTTAATCGCTCTTGCGCTGCTCGGTGCTGTTACTCAAGCCGTGTCCGACAAGGCTGGCTAGTTCCAAACGTACAGGCGCGGTAGCTGGCTTGTGGCTTTCGACTTGGTCGCCGCCATTGGAAACCGCAATGTTCTTCACGAATGAGAGTACGGCATTGACGATACCTCTGATCGTCCTAGCAGGGGCATTCTGGAACAGTGTATTTCGACGAGCAGGACCTGAAAGGCAGTTGTTTGGCATCAGTGCTGTGAACGACTGTTATTTAGTTAACTAGTTAAATGATGGAAATACGAAGATATTATGCCACCAGCCACTCTTGATTGTGCCATTAGCCATTTGCTTCATAAAAGCACGGCCATGGACATAAATTGCGGGCTTTTTAGCGAAGTTCCAGCATGCACTTGCTCAGGCGGCGAGGTCATTGGCACTGTGTTTCATTAATCCATAAGTCTTTTGTTTATTTCATGTCCGCATACTGATCCAGTGCATCATGGAGCTTTCCAAAGACACCCTTATGCCAGGTCTTCAAGTCCTCCCACTCTCCTTTCAGCAACGTGACCTTGCACATGCGTAGCCAACCACCAACAATCAGATCGGCATAATTAGCTTTATCGCCAAGAATAAATGTTCCCTCTGTCTTGGTGAAAAGCTTTGCCAAATCTTTCAATGCGGTCTTGAACGAGTCCAGCACTTTTTGGCGGGCCTCGCCTTCCAGGGTAAAGTCATCCCAAGACTTGAAACCTGCGCGGCGCACGAACTCTGCCTTGCTCTCCTCAGCGGTAGTGGGATCGAAAGGAATCTGCTTTGCCATTAGCGGAGTATGGCTGCTGAAAACGTTGTCAACCTCCACGTTGAAACGAAGATACTGGGGATATCCACCATCTGGGCGCTCTGATAGTGGTGTAGGGAACTCAAATGGGGGAACGAATTTGTAGTCCAGCTCCTGGGGAGGGAACAGGTCGCCAGCGCCAGACTCTGGGAATTTCTTTTGCAGGTAAAGGGCGATGTCAAAAGAGTCCCCCACGGTCTCGCCAGTGGTGGTGTCTTGAATGACAGGAAGGGTATAGAAGTCGCTGCCATCAGCAAACTGGCGACCAGCAGGCGAACCGAGGCTCTTGCGGACTTTGGCAACATCAGGAAGGCGAACCCATGTAGTCTTGAAGGGGACGCCCTTGAAGTTCAGCGCCAGTCGAGTCTTCCATGGGTTTGGGGAACTTGATGACTCCTCTACGGGTGGTCGGTGACCAATATCATAGAAGACAATCCCCCCCGTGGACGAAGGGTTAGTTCTTGCATCCGGCACCATGCTTGCTGGCTAGGAGAGTAATACAATCGACTTTTTGCTTTAGAGGTATTGTGACTTGCTTAGTGAGGGGTCGGACTGTCGCGCTGGGGTTTAGTTACGTTGTGCCGCTCTGTGGGCCACAGCAGGGCAAACTTCGCTTGGTGCCGGATGATCAAGCATTGACATGAAAAGCTGTTCGCTAGCTCCATGGAGGGCTGACAACATGTTTCATGCCATTGAAGTTTGCGGCAAGCCCTACATCTTACTTGTGCTTCACCCTAGCCATCAATGAATAAGGGCGCGAGGAAAGAGTCATGACAGCCATTAATCCCAGATCTCGGTCTCGGCTTGTCGTGGCCCACCAGGCGCTGTCGCTTACAGGAACCGGCCAAGCATGGTCCAATCAAAACCACCGCCACGCAACCCTTGCTCCTTGACCCTGAGGTTAGGCAAGGTGCAGCACCGCGCCTTGCTCTATGAATTGTGTTCGGTCTCAAGCTTGCAGGTCTTCATGTTGCTCTCTGAATAGAAACCCACTTTAGCTAGCGAGTATTTTCTAAGATACTAATGGATACTATTTGAAGTAGAAATTTGCAACCATGCATTCAATTGATTAGTGGATTTTACACATTAGAGCGCGGGTAGCGACCATCAAAGGTGTGAGTGAGATGGAGAGGAAACTGTCGCCAGTAAGCTGGCAGGTAGAGATGTCAAAACACGCTAAGAAAGCAAGCTAAGTAGCAGGCTATCAAAAGTATGTCAAACTCACTTACATAATTATGTTACCACCAGCTCGCCCGGCCAGGCGATGGGGCGTAACATTGAAGATAGGACAAATACTTGACCCATCTACATACCCTGTGATTGCAGCTGTGGCGCTTATGATAGTCATTGACATCGCATTGTGGTGCTGTTGTTTTGTACGCCGTACCGCAGGCTCAGCTTCTGACGAACAACATTCGCAAAGTTAAGCCCATGAATAGTAAATCGTGTGCAAAGTCAGATTAAAAAGCAAATCATCGCTATGAGCAGAGACACAGGCTCCGCAAGACTCGTTACTGTCCGACAATACGTGACGAGGTAATATGGCTTAGCAGCAAGCGCACATTAAAGCAATATAGCAAAGTGGAGTGCTAAAGCAATCGATACATGCACCTGTAAATGAAATCCAGTCACTTGATGGTGATTTCTCCAACTTCAATTAATATCATGAACTGGGCGAGGCGGATGCCAAGAACTACGACCCACGAGGGTAGTTGCCCCTTTCTTTCCTTCGCCCCTTTCTCTTGTTTCGCTTACGCGGTAACTTATTCCTGAATGCACGTACTGAACGCTGCATGATGCTGTTTCTCAATCGCGGACGAGTGCGCTTTGAATGTGATTGCTCTTGTTGTAGATCGGCTGGACCGTGAGTTTGGACGTTCATTGCCTCGTTTAGCCGCTCCAGTGACGCGAAAGCCTCTGTCGAAACAAATCAGTATTTGTGTCACAAATCGGTATGCAATACCGATCGCATCCGAATGACCATACGAGTTGATCAACTTTGTCCCATATTTGGACCACTCAGGCGCCATCGGATTCACGGACAAACAAACATTGCCTTTTCCTCGACCTTGTCTTTCCCCATGGGGCTTGTTAGCGTAGCAACCCGTTAGTTAGTGGCGGGCCAATACGCATAAGCCACGCCTAATTCATCGAGTCATGTCAGTTCGCGCGTGCTCTCGAACCACCGTTTCTTACCCCAGAGACTCCAGGACCACACGCGACCGCCCGGGCTGAATTCCGCTAAAGGCGAGGCGGCCGAAAAAAGTGGAGTTGAATTTAACACGAAGGGGCTTGAAGCTTGAAGGATTCAAACCTTCGTCTCCATTGCCACGAAACATTAGGTCTTAATCCCTCGTGCCCTTGAGAAAGGAAGAGTTTTTCCTTTCCACAACACACACATACAAACAGGCTAATCAAGAGGACTCATGCGATCACTGTCTGTTCTGCGAGTGGTGGTGACGGCGAGTTGTGTGTTGAGCGGCGTTGCGGCTGAAGTCGAGAAAGGAGAACCTGCAATTCAGAATCTTGCGGCACATGAAGTGATTCAACGCAGCTTGGAAGATGGAACATGGGCGCTCAAGACCCGTGGCCTGTTGGATGACTTCGGTAGTTGCGATGGATGCCAGGTTAGTAATGCATTTCCCATGCACTAGACAACTTGATACTGACTGCGACAGAGAATTTTGAGCACATTGAAGGGCCTAGTCAAGGGTGGCGACAAAGAACTGATTGACCTTGGTAAAACTCTGTGCACGACTGCCACGGTGAGTACCCCAGTGATGTGTCAGTTATGCCCAACATATCGTTGATTCCTTTACAGTCTTACGACTCACAATTCTGCTCTGGCGTTGTTGATAGGGAGGGGCCCGTTATTGCAGACATTGTCCGCAAGATGGAGATCAACTCTACCGCGTCTACTCAATTCTGTGTTACTTTCCTCGGCGTGTGCAAGGTCCCTACGCCTGCGGCATGGTCGGTCCCCTTCGGTTCTAAGAAGAATTGCGACAAGAAGGCGCCAGCTCTCAGCGGCAAGAAGCCTCTCAAGGTAATTCATTACTCCGATATCCATATCGACCCATTGTATGAGAAGGGCGCAAGCACAGATTGCAAAATGCCCACTTGCTGCAGGTATGCCGTCTTTGTGCCCCTGATTTAATCCCATCATTCTGATTTTGTAGACCCTACACGGACGATGAGAAGCCCGGAAATAACTCACACCCAGCCGGTCCCAACGGTGACCATATGTGTGACACGCCAATTTCTCTAGAGAAGAGCATGTACAAGGCGATTAAAGATATGTTCCCAGATCAGGCCTTCAGTATCTTCACTGGTGATATTGTTGATCATGCATTGTTCAACACCAGCCAGCCTTACAACCAGAAAGAGAGTAAGTTCGGCATAGAGCCTATCCATGCTTCTGTATCTAATTCTTTACAGTTGACGGTGCTTACGGATTGATGAATGACGACTTCAAGCTTGTGTACGGTACTGCAGGCAACCATGAAGCTAACCCTGCCAATATCTTCTATCCCAACTCCCAGGGCAACAAAACTCAATGGGTTTACGATGCTCTACACGAGAACTGGGAACATTGGATTGGCGACAAGGCTGCTGAGAATGTCAAGTCCATTGGTGCATACTCTACCAAGTACCCCAATGGCAACCTGCGCGTCATCTCGCTTAATACCAACATGTACTATCGGTACAATTTCGCCCTTTATCAGAAACAAATTGAACGCGATCCTAACGATCAAATCGCGTGGCTCGCTAAGGAACTGGATGCTGCCGAAAAGGCAAACGAGAACGTCTATATCATTGGTCACATGCCATTGGGTGAGCGCGATGCCCTGACCGACCAGTCAAACTACCTCGACCAAGTTGTTAAGCGCTATTCCACTACTATTCGTGCCATGTTCTTCGGCCACACCCACGTCGACCATTTCGAGATCAGCTACTCAGACTATTCGAAGCGCGATGAATCTCATGCCATGGCCATATCCTATATCTGCCCATCACTTACTCCTACATCTGGCATGCCTTCGTTCCGAGTCTACGATGTCGATCCTGATACCTTCGCTGTTCTCGACGCCACCACCTATATGGCCGATATGGAAGACAAAGACTTCCAAACCAAGGGACCTAAGTGGAAGAAGTACTACTCTGCCAAGGAGGTATATGGCAGTGCCCTGTCTCCTCCCGTGACAGACTCAAAGGCTGAGCTGACTCCCGCATTCTGGCACAAAGTCACCGAGGCGTTCGAGAAGAATCAGACCCTTTTCGATTCCTACATGTCTCGCAAGAGCCGAGGATGGAAGAGCCCTGACGAGAAGAAGTGCGACGACAAGTGCAAGAAGGATGAAATCTGCCAATTGCGTGCCGGCCGAGCCCAGGATAACTGCTTCGTCCCCACTCCTGGAGTTCACTTTGTCAAGCGCGACATGGGCCACGCTCACGGTGAGCATGACGAGTGCGGTGCACCGGTGATCAGAGACTTGTTACATACACTTGCCGCAAGACAGGACATGCTTGAGCTGCTGCAAACCCGCGCGTTGGCGAATGGGGTGGTCATTGAGCCCATCAAGAAGAGAGAAACACCTGTAAGCTCTACCTTGGTTGCAAGAAAGGAAGAGCAGGATGAGTGCGAGGCATCAAACGATGGTGGAAAGGGCGGTGACAATGGCAGCGACAAGAACAGCGGTGCAAATGCGTTAAACGTTAATTTCCTGCCCATTGCCGCCTTGGGCGCCTTTCTTCTGTAATGCAGATGACCCATTGTAGGATAGTTACATGCCACTAATACAGCTACCTAGCGAATGCTCCCTCCCCTCTTCCAGCACGTCAATTGTGAAATGTGCAAATACAATATTAGTACACAAATTAACGGAGATGATGATTCAAAAACCAAGTAATGAACAAAACCTCCCAGAGGCTCGGGACGTTCATTAGGAAGACTGTCTAAGATAGGCTGCCAAAACACCACCCCCAGACTGCCAACCACCGGCATTCTTCTTGTCGGTGACAACCTTCTTGTACTCGGTTGCATTAGCGCCACGTTCGAGAACCATGGTTCTCACATTGTGTGTGCTAATGCCAAAACTCTGCAAATTGCTGTTGTCAATGTAGATGGCGGCGTTTTCCTGGCATTCACCCTTGCAGCCATCTCTGTTGATGCCATTGAAGAAAGTCCAGTATCCACCGCCATACAAGCTCACATTCTCTGAGTTCGCCACATACTGGTATACGCTCATTCTACATTGCGCGTCGTTAGCATCGCACCAATCAAAAGTTGGATCGCTTGGCAGCAGACTGTCCGCCCAGGGAGCAGGAGCTAAATTGCCCGAGTTAACTCCCTGCCAGTACGGTGTCTCGCTTTGCTGGAATCCCAGGAAGACATTTTTGGCCTTGTTGATGTTCATCTCGTATAATACATTGTGTTCCGAACCAATGCCGAGTAGCCAAGTTGCTTTGGTCGATTCTACCAAAAATCCTCCAGCAGTGGAAGGATTGGCTGCGAAGTCGTCGTCGAGGTCGTGGTCTGCACTCCAGCACCAGCTGTTCTCCCAGTATGACGAAGATTCTTTAGTCAAATGGGCACACATTCTGGCAGCTTTGCAGGTTGCAGGATCATCGCATTGTGTGTGAACCTTGCTACCCCTGGCACCGCCAATGCGGAAATGAGTATTCCAGAAGCCAACATCGCCCGGCTCTGAGCCAGCCATGTTTACCTGAACTAGTGTGCATCCTGGTAAGATCTCGGCAACGGTGAAGAGCATGTCCACGAACTGAGCTACACCTGTTTCACCAGCATTGCCAACTTGGATGAGGGGCGTAGGGTTCTTCGCATCTCTGAACGCTGCGCCAACAGCGCTAATCTCTGACCAGACCTCTCCGTGGAATCGGGATCCTGGTGGGATGTACAAAGGTTTACTGACGAGATAAGTCCCATGGGGGAAGAAGATAAGCTTCTTGCCTGCCGCTTTGTTGATAATGTGCTGCAAGTTCTCAGTGCTGTCACAGAATTAGCTTTGTTGCTCTAAAATTGTTGGTTTGGACGCCAATGGCACTTACTCGTCCGTCTTTCCGTCACCCTTAACGGGAAATTTACAGACATTCTTGACATTTACAACTGACTTCAGTGGGAACTCGGAAAATGAAGGCGCTTTCACAGTCGCGAAAGATCCACTGCTGTCTAGTAGTTTCTGAGGTCGTACAGTCTTGTACGTCTTACCCTCGGCGCGTTCACCATCCTCCGGTCCGTAGACGTTGCCCCAGATCCAAGATTCGCCCTTGACAGAACCGGTCAGAACAGACTTTCCGTCTGCGGAGACAGTCTAGCTTTGTTAGCCCGTTCATTACCTGCGCTGTCATCAATGAACTTACTGATTTCACAGAGCCACTATCGACATCAAGATTCTCAATGACCATGGAGCCTTGGGCAGTAGGTGATGCAGCGGCATTCCACACAATGTCAACGTTTTTTGCACTAGAATCCAGGAGTGCAAAGAAACCAGTATTGTTGTTGGTGGTCTCAATGCCGACTTTGCAATTTTCAAAATGCAATCCTTGGCCTGTTCCTTCAAATAACTTGTCAAGCTTTAGGCCAATGCCAATATCTACTCCCAGTTAGTAATAGAAGCCGGAGAGGTTGTAAAATGCCTACTCTTGAAAGTGATGCCTTTGAAATGATACTGCTGTTCATTCATACGGATACCAACAGCTCCTCCTTGAAAGGTCAAGTCGTTCATCATGAGCGGTGAGCCTCCCTCCGGCATGGACAAACCGGTGTGTCCCGTCCCTCCAGGCGCCATGTTGAACACAACATTGAACAACTGCACATTTTGTGAAACAGCCCTGCATAGAGTTAGTTTCAAATGTCAATCAGTTATAATTTAGTCCATTTACCAATCCAAGAGAGTGATATTGCGCTCCTGAGGCACCTTAATTGAATCCAGCACGACGTTCTTCAGTCCAATGTAAAAGTTGATAGTAGAGTCGTAGTTTGCATCATGTCCATTCCAGAAAAACTTATCCTTGAAGCCTTCATCTGCCTGCAAAACTGGGAGATCATCTGGGTCACCCATGACCACTGTGTCGACATAAGAGTTGATCTTCTTAGTGATTCGATATGTTCCAGGAGGAATATAGACCAAAGCTGGTGCTCCAGTCGTGCCCCAGGCTGACGAATTCCGGAAATGTGTGCCGTTGCCGTAATCCAATGCAGCTTGAATAGCCTCTGTATCGTCCGCAATTCCGTCTCCCTTGGCCCCGAAATGTGTTTTTACGTTTCGGTGAACACGCCAGTGCTCACCATCCTCAATGAATGGGCTGATACCGTTGTGTCGAATGTGCTCGTACCAGTATCCGCTGGCGACGTTAGCGACAGCCAGAGCTGCCACAGCAATTGACGAACGCATCTTGTAAAAGACGTCGAATGCGTTTTCACTCAATTGACACCGCACGCGTGCAGAGGAAGTATTGGCTCTTAAATATAAAATTACACAGCTCGTATACTGACTGACAAGGTGAGCTAGCTCGTCGGGGAGCATCGCTCACAGTGGCTGCATACCTAGTTGAGTATAGCTTCGGGCCTTTTTTCAGGGTCAGGGTGGGCTGAAGGCGAACTTGTTCCTCTATTTTCCCGCCAGTCATCCACCGCCGACTGTGCCACCTGCGATGGCGCGCTGGAAATAATTGAAGAATACCTGCAAATATCCGGATGGCGCTGAAGATGGACCAGTTCGGCAAAAGGGGCCGTTGGTTCGCCATGTTGTATGACGCGGTCGATCGCGAAATTTTGCTTCCTATATGAGGGCACGTATCACGGTTGTCGTGATGCGTGTGCAAGAACCAATCGCTGGAACGTCCAGATGGCTACCGCAGACAATTCGCCTGGCAGTCAGTATGAAAAGCAGCGTTGAATAGTCGTCAATTGCAACATATCAAGTCACGTCAGGCTACCATTTTCACTGCAACTTGCGACATGGACAAGTCAACTGCTCTCATGAGATTGGAGGAGTAGAAGCACTGTCCGACCTGCATCAGCCTGAAATGGCGACGTAATGAAGATGAGAATGCGCAGTACCGTCGTCTCATAAGCTACCGGCTTCGTGCAGGCAATTGCGATCAAACGCCAATTGGACATGTTATAGCGGAATAGCTACATTTACAGGCTACATTTTGCAGCAACACTCTTCGCTATTTGAGCTGCGAGCGCTAGACTGTCGCAGACGGGTATCGTTTATAGGCATTACTCAATTCACAACACTAAAACAGGCAATGCAGCAACCTAGTTCGGTCCAATTTGAAATTGTATTAGTATTACTTTTTGTAATATCTGGTTGACACCAAATGTCTACGCTACATAACTTGCTCGGTAAGTCATCCAACGCGCGATCACACCAATCTTTGATACTGATACATAACATTACAGACTGGCTGCGTCAACTTCTTGTGGCGGCATGCTAAGCTCCATTTACAGAGCGAAGGCAGCGGCAACGGCAGCCAGAGCAGCAGCAGGAGCGAAAGCAGCGGCACCAGCAGTGATGACAGGGGGGGTGCTGGTAGGGGTGCCAGTCTCGCCGCCGGTGGGAGTGGGAGTGGTAGAACCGGTCTCAGTGGCAGAGCCAGTCTCGGTGGCCGGAGCTGAGGTCTCGGTAGCGGGGGCAGAGGTCTCGGTGCCAGGTCCGGCAGTGGAGGTAGAACCACCACCAGGGGCAGAGGAGGAAGAGCCACCGCCGGAGGCGTCCTTGCAGTTGGCCTCGGAGAAGGCAGAGTTGGCCTTGTCGAGCTGCTCCTTGACACCGGCGGAGAGACTGGCAGCGGTGCCCTGGAGGGCCTCAGGAACCTTGGACACGATGGACTTGACCAGGGCCTCGGAGTTGGAGCTGATCTGCTGAAGCTGTCCACGGACAGTTTCACACTCTCCGGCCTTCTCGACCTGGTCACGCTTGCCAGAAAGATCGTCGACGAGCTTCTTGGAAGCGGCAGTGAGGGCGTTTACAGGGGTGATGAGGCCAAGAGCGTCTTCCTGGCTCAGATCGCCAGAGCCATCGACCTTGGACTTGCCATCCTTGATGGCCTTGACGAGAGAGTCGGCAGCAGAGACGAGAGGGCCCTTGTCACCGCTGTAGGACTGGACGGTGCTGTCGAGCTTCTCAATACCAGACTGGACACTGGCGATGACGCCGTTGACGAGCTTTCCGTCACGCTCAAAGACGGCTGCGGTGGCGCCAGTGGCGGCGAGGGCAACGAGAGAGAACTTCATGTTGACTGATTGTTGGTAGTGATTGAAGACACGGGAGTAGTAACGAGTGTATGTGTTGGGGAAGTAACTGCAGGTGGTGAAGAAAGAGAGAAAGGAGGGAACATCGAAAGAGGGATGGCGTGACGGGATGGAGACTTATATACCAGAGCGAGCAACACAACAACACCTCCACAAACAAGTGAGATTCAGAAGATGGGGAAGACGCACGTCCACGGACTGATCAAGCCACGCCTGTGACAGCAATGTTACCGAGGTAGCCTTTCGTGGCTTCAAACTTACATGGGTGATGGAGGAGGCGGAGACGTATGGCGACTTGGGTTCGCTGACTAGATGGGGACAAGAGAAGGCCACAGAGGTGGCAAGGCGATATTGGGCGAGAGGTACGCCATTGATCAGGGGCAAGTTGTGACTGGGCGAGGCAGTCATCCGAAAACAAAGCGCCAATGTATGCTGAGCCAGGCGATGTGGTAGCAGATGTGTGTTAGTGGCTTTCAGTGCAGGAGCAAATGGGCCAATGCAGGCAGTCTAGGTGGCGGATCCCACCTCGGCCACTGAACCTAACCCAGCGCAAATGGGGCCACTTACATGCTTCGAGGCCCTGATTATCCTCCACATTCACTATCCCCCAGACAAAACCCCAGGCGATGAACACAAAAGAGCTCTAGTGGGTCTGATAGTTTGGGTTTAGTCACTCTTTCGCCATGCACCAATCTTGGCGATTGGTCCCACTGTGGCTCGAGAGCAACCGTTTCTGCTTGGGAGATGGTGTGTACAGGTCAACTTTGAGAGGGACTTGGAGGCTGCCCTAGAAAAGCTGGTGGGATGCGAGACGCGATGATTGGCCCTCTTTTGGGACTTGTTTCCCCTGAATCTAACTCAGACTCTATACACAGACACACACTTGCTTTCATAGGCGTCGATGACGCCTTGAGTTGCTCTCCTACATGTATATTGGTCGCTCGTCTGTCATGGGCAACAGGAGGCAAGAGCGAGGATGCTGACCAATGACAGAGCTGAAAAATAGCTTCGAGACTCGACCCGTCCGTGGTGAACCGAATAGCGGGCGCACCTGTATGCATGTACTTCGTATTCTCCTGCAGAGAATCCTGGGGTATGGTGAGTGGTATGCAGCCAAGGTCCCAATGTCACTTCCGTCTCAACCGACCAATGTGCCCAGTGTTGGCCGGCACGACAGCTAGCGAGCAATTTCAGCTCTGCCTATAGAAGGCATTGGTAAGGACTCACTTGTGGTGCCAAAGAAAATAAAAAATTCAAGATTTCAGGTGCGGTTCGCTGGAAGAAGGGTAGCATTGACGCTTCAAACAGGAAGCCATGGAACTGCCGAAATGGGCCACTGAGGCAATTGAAGCCGGAAATGTCCAGCACGAGAACCAAATGGGTGCGCTTGTACGCAGTGGCAGTTTCACAGTGTGGGCCAAAGTAGCAATGCCCGATGGCCTCTGATGCAAGTCTGCCAATACAATCCCACTCTTCTTGGGCATTCTGACTCTTGCCAGGAGCCACATCCCCCCATTCTGGGCTCTCGCATACCATGTTTGACCCTTTATTATCTGCAGGCTAGTAATGCAACCAGGCTGTGTCATTATTACAGTACCTGTTGCGCAGCCTGGTATAAACTAATATCAGCCTTCATGTGTTCCTCGGCACGATTCGTCCTACCCCGCAACTAGTCCATGTCAAGCCAGAACCCATCAATCCCAAACACCCAAGGGAGGCCTGCGTCTATTATTAGCAAATGATTTACCTGCTCTAATTTAAAATGATGTGCATCCATCTGGCAAAGCTGCATCGTTTTGGGGGGGAAGGCGGGTGATTCTGCTGTGGAATTGGCTCAATATTGGTGCCCCCAAGCTCGTACGAGCAGACTCCAGTCTTGTGAAGAAGGGAGTCGCAATTCATGTGGCGTTGATTCTTCACCCAATCAGGCCATACGTGTATTCGACTCCCAACACTGGGACCCTTGCATCGCCGGCATCATCTACTCTTGCTCTGATTGGCTTAACCCCCATAATGTGGAAATTGGCAACGTTGCTGACCTCTCCACACCACCCTTTTGTCGCTCCAGAGCCAACACAATGAACTGCCCCCCAAGGGTTTTCGGGCTTGAGCCCCGATCGATCCGTAGGCTACCTACTGAGCATCAATTGTGGTCGACTGCAGACTCGCAGGATGGAGAACGGGGAACTCTTCTGTCTGCTATGCCGCACCTATATTGCGTCCCAAACTTGTTCTCATTTTATTTTCTCCTCGAGTGGCTAATTATGAAATTGCGACTGGGAAATAACGATGCGAGTGGCGCGAGGGCAACCATGTTCTGCGTTGTTAAATCCTTCAATTGCGCCATTCATGCTCGTCTTGCGCCACGGGTCGGTGTTTTAACCAACTTTGTCCCCCCATCTTTGGTTGCTGGAGGTACTGTGTACAAACCGAGTTTAAACCTTTTGAAGCCTTTTGGCGCACTTGAACCTTCATAGATTGTTTTTGTCTTAAACCCAGCCGCGTGTAATGAGCCGCTAGTAGCTTCGTGCCGTAACTCGCAAACTTTGTTCTCCTTTGTCACATCGCGTGAATATGTGTCAAAGTATAGCCATATCCGTGATTTTCCGCGGTTATGCGTCAGAGAGTGGATGCGGGTGAGTGTCTTCGGCAAGCGGCATGAGGAATTTCAAACCCGTTAACCACTTATTATACTCGGAGTATAACTCAAAAGAGAGCGAGCGTCACTCGCGCATTGATTCAGCAACCTACTTGTGGCCATCGTAAAGCTTCGTCTGAAAGCTTGTTTTCCATCTCGATCATGATCAAATCTACTTCATGGTAGAGTAACATCAAGCAAGGGCAGTCGACACTCGCACTACCTCTTCGGCCTAGTCGACGTACCGAGGCTGCGTCTCATATTAACTACGGTTTCGTACAACCAAGCTGTCTGGCCGGCATGCAGCGAAAGCAGAGATTGCATCCTCTTAAATTGACTGCCCCTTTCGCTAACTAGTTTGCCGCTGGGCTTTGCAGTACGTTTCCGACTCGGTGTTTATGTATCCCCAAATGCATCTAAATACCTCAGTTGACATTGGGGGCTTACCTTGTGAAGCCTTTCGTAGTACACAGAGAGATAAGATTTCATTCAATAATTTGCGACAAACTTATTTCTATTGTTAAAGTCTCTTTGCCTCCTTTGCTCTATTGCTATAGCGCCGTTCAAGGCCACAATGGTGTAAACCGAGTGCCATTTTAAACTGTCTAGGATTTACAGTGACTCATTTCTGTCCAAAAACCTAAACCATGCCATTAGCAACATGAAGCTCCGTTTTCTTTTGAATATTAGCTTACTCGAGCCTTGGAATATCTATTAACGTCCTTCGGTGTAGGAAAGCTTATACAGTCATAGCGGCCGACTTCATCAGTACCAGGCCTACCCGGTACCATCTGTACAATACTGACTAGACCCGCAACCTTCATGGATGGGTTCTATCTTGAATGAGATATGGGACGTGTTTGCTTTTTCATAATGGGGATACTTTTGTTGCAGAATGGCTTTCAATGTTGAGAAGTCGTTCGTTGGTTGGGGTTACTTCAACAGAAGTGTGGTTGGGAGGTAATCCTAGGTCGCATTGGCGCGGCGCGCAGATATTGGCAAGGTTTAGTTTCAATTTAACATAATTCTACATAATTATCATTACTCTTCTTTCTCTCTGACATCATAAATACCCGAAACGCCTTGTCCGTCGCCAACAACGAGAAACCTGCCGTCGCTAGAAAATGCCAACTCCGTAATCACCGTCAAGTCATCAAATTGTCTCCAATGCACGTCTCCCGAGTCGATTGCATCATCCTTGTCTGGCCAAGACCATACCTCATCTCCAGTGATCACATCGACTACACTGATTGTGCCTCGTGCTCCTATCTCAGATCCTGTCGCGTCACAGAAAGCCACGTATCTACCGTCAGGCGAAATACAGCATACGCAGTTGGGAATAGCAAAAGTTCTTGTCGAGTTGGCGCTGAGATCCCATACCAGCACAATTTTGTTCGGTACCTTTACCGGGACAATGTTGTACCCTGTGCCACGCCGCGCGGGAGGCACAGCGACCACTCGGAAGCTGGCTGGGATCCAGATGGATACCACCACGCTACCATACGCAACCAAATCAGAGGCAATTGCCGTGTCAAGCTCTTTGTGTTGCCATGGACGAGCAATCCTATAAGGTTTACTGGATCCGTTATCTCCAGTCTCCCAGGCAGCGAGTAGGGTTTCCTTCTCAGGAGGCGGTTGGCCAGCAATGGGCGGTCGAGGCCCAGCAGCCAACACGAGAAGAGGGCTTGTTGCTGACAGGGCTAGTTCAGGGTATTGGGGGATGAAAGGTAGGCCTGATTCCTTCAAGTCTATCGTGCGTGTTTTGAAGAATGGCTTCTTGTTCTCCCTGGCCGCCATATACAGGTCAACAGCATTGTTATCCGCATGATATACTGCTAAAGAACTAAAAGAGCTGTCGAGTACTTCCGCACGACTGGCAGTCCACCGGTCTGCATCTCCAATTGTTTGGATACACTTCTTCTTGGTCCAGTCATACACTTCAATACTGCGGCCGAATCGTGTGGCTATAGCGATAAGGTTGGACGCCTCTGACAAAATAGCGTGGCTGCGAATGAGATAGTCACGCGACCGAGATCTTGCTTCTGTGTATGACGAAAACTTGATGGTATTTTGGACGGTTCCGCTGGCTAAAGACCAGATTTTGATGATGTTGTTGCCGTGTTTGCTAGCCAGAATCGATGAGGTCGGCGACAAGTCTAAGTAATGAACACTGTTGTTGGTGCGCTTGTCATCAGATACTATGGTCTTCCAAAGAGATACCTGCAACTTTGCACGACGAGTGGTGATGGACCGGCTTGTGGTTGAATATCGAGTATGTCGTGGAGCAACCTCCCCCCCATCGTTAGAAGTACGAGAGGAACGAGTAGTGCTCATAGAGGACCTGCTCTGCGACTCGGACCCAGACATTCTTGGCGTTTTATGTGTAGGGATTGGTGGCAATGGCTTTGTTGGCGCGGGGTATAGACTGTATGCAGAAGCCGACGCATTGGAGGTAGTCGTCTGGTGCTGGGACCGGCCGCTAGTGGTTCGGTAGATATGGGCATGTTGCTGGCGTTGCTGATGTTCCTGCTGCAGTCGTTTACGTCTGGGACTAGTATCTACCCGAGTTCCTGGGTGGTTCCAATCTGGTGAATCTGGTGGCAGGGAGTCGATGTCAGGAGAGCGGGTAGCGTAGGAAGATGAGCTTGGAGAGGGTAGGTGACGGGGTTTGCGGGTGCTGTTAGCAAGATATGCTTGGTATTCGTCATCGTGAATGTCGAGAAAGCGAATGTCATTGCTAATCGAGAGTGTAAGTAAGAAGCTCAATAATATTCACTCGCGCAGCTGCAAGAATAATGCGCAAAGGATTTCGAGGTATGATCGCGGGGAAGGGGGGGCCAGTAGTGATCAGTAACTATTAGGTTTATGGCTTACACTATTCCGTTCTCTGTGCGGGGAGAATCCATCCTTTCGCGTTCTTCCGAGTCGATAGTTGCGACGATTACAAGACGCTATCAAAGCGAAGGAGATAAGAAAGAAGCATGAAAATGGAGCAAAAGATGGGATTAAATGGGACGTAGCAGATCAAGGAAAACGAGACAATATATTACAATAGATCTGGGACAGCAGGCAGTCGCATGACTTATCTACCTTATGGATACAAAAGCCTCTCACTCTCTGGCCCAGTCAGTTCAGTTTTCACAAGCCTGTCCTATCCATTGATTTAGATGTGCCCCATTGTTGAACCTCAGCCTCACACACGGCGGCTAAATTAAATTCACCGTCTTCACCAAAGGAGTGTGTGCCTGCCATCCCCCAAAGCTTCTATTCGCTCTGGTCCCGTCTCTTCCGAAAGCCAATTATGTATTCTGATTACGACTTGCTCTGATCGCTCTCTCTTTGCTGCGTTGAATCCCAGCGACAACCGTACAATGCACCTTGGGCCCTAATTAGCTTCTGTACCAGGCGTCTGCATTTGGGGCAACAACAGGCCCGAAAGACAAGAGTGTGATAGGTTCGACCAGTGGACGCCACCGCCACTAAGACAGTCTAGCCCTAGCCTGTAGAGACCAGCAAGTGGCCTGAACGGTGTGCTGGGGTGTGGAGAGGTGGACAAGGAACGCAATAAAACCCCTCATAAACATTCAACATAGGGCCTCTTCGGGATTGGGGTACCGGAGAACAGGGATTCTTACTCGTCTGAAGGAAGGATAAAATCCACAGTGATCTCGTTTTCGCACTATTCCGAGTCCACTTGACGTTTAAGTATGCACGGTGCATTTCGGTTCCAAAAGAAATGGCATAAAAACCACTCCTTGCTAGTTGAGTAATTAACTTGCTTGCAATAGCTGATTTCTCCAAAACAGCCATGTATGTCTTAGCCACGAGGAACGCGACTACAGAGACCCTGATCGCCACGTGTGACTAGGATTCATGCAGTAAGAATTTGGTCTGATCCTCGTTCAACGAAGCCACTAGAGGGAAGCCTGGCCATGGCAGCTCTCGTAATCAATTTGTACGTAAGTGATCGCGAAACAAACTCAAATCCATGGCCCCGAAACATTGCGTCTGGAAGCATAAACATAACTAGATCAAATAAGACCATTCGTCATCGAAGCGACAGTTCGCACGCGCCTCTCCGGATGAGATTAGGGTCGTATGTTCGTTTGCAACATCGCTAACTGCAATCAGCCGTGAATGACACTGTAACACTGAATATTGGTACTGTAGCCCAACACAATGCACAGCCGTCAGCTCATACCCCTGTGCTAACCCCAGACACATACCACTACGATGTCCAGGTGGAGGATCGAGCTGGCCCATATCTCTTAGCCATTCGCAGCACTCGACCACAGCAACATGCTTGATTATAGGATATAAGTAAATTCCAATTTACGGTACCGTAAAGTCGCTCAGCTGTATCGATTGAGCCGTTCGCTCAATAGTTCCCAACATGTTGAATAATTGTGAAGCATCAAGCCATGGTTTCTTCTTCAATTTGTCTTATTACCTTTCCCAGCGTCTCGCTAGCGAAGTGCCCGATCGCCACTCTGTCCCCCCATGGCAGCCTTCAGCCATCATGCATGACCCGACATTCCCCTCTGCCACACACCACCGGTAGTTTAGCTTCCATAAAGCCTTCTGCATTTTTCCAGCAATCGAGACCTTCCATGCCACAGACTCGGCGGTACGACGGTGTCTTTAGCTCATGGAGATGGGTGAGATGCTGCGTCCTATCTCATTGTCGTCGGTGGCTTGTTCAATACAATTTCCACCTGTGGTAGTGTGGCTGGCTACTTCAAAGTATAGTGTCAGTGCCACCTTCAAATAATGATTCATCTCTATCCCTTTTGCCTTCTCGAAGCTTTATCATCTTTGTGGATAGCACAGGGAGCCTGTTTCAAGTTACGTATTCAGCCTCGCGTAGACCTATACGTGCACCGCATAGCCTATCACCCTGCATAAGAAATGAACCATGAACCATGAACCATGAACCATGCACCCAGAAGCCTTTACATTGCAATGTTTCAATTGAGTTTAATGAAATTGAATCTATCGCTTCGGGATCGCTTATTTAGGAAAATCGGTACTCAGGATTTGCTCCTTCCACTCATCCAAGATGCTCACCGTACTTCTGCACTTCTCCCTAATATCCCTGTCACAGTCGCTTCCCAAGACAATCCTCACCGGCACTTGTTTTTCTCCTGTCAATACATCCACAGCCACCTTGGCGCCCCTGACCGGATCGCCAGGCTGGTTGTTGTTGACTACCTCGAGCGCCTGCCTCATTTTTCCACTAGGCGTGCTGGGGTCTTCATATGCATCGATTTTCTCCTTGCTGGTGGTTCTTCTGCCTTGGTTCAAGAATGCCGTCCTGAAGTAGCCTGGTTCAATGACTGTCGCAACGATGTCAAATGGCTGGAGTTCATCGCGCAGGCTTTCTGCGAGAGATGAGGCACTAGCCTTAGTCATGGCATAGACTGAATAAGTTGCGCCACCGTTCCAGCTACCAACACTGCCGAACGTAACTACAGTTGCTCTCTTGCCGTTTACTAGATCTTGATTTCGCATGTATGGCAGAAATGCCTTGAGAGTATTCATGACACCAAAGACGTTTGTGTTGAAGCAAGCATACACCTCTTCGGGAGACAGCTCTTCAACGGCACCATCAAGGATATAACCAGCAGCGTTGATGAGGTAGTCCACTCTTTTGTACTTTGCAAACAGCTCCTTTGCGAGGACTTTGATCTCCGACAGCGACGACGTGACATCGAAGGCTAGTGTCTCGGCGCCCAAGTCGGCTAACTCTGTGAGACGAGAAGTGCTGCGGGCGGCAGCAACAACAGTGTGACCCTTTGCAAGGGCGACTTTGGCCATTTCCAAGCCAAAGCCGGAGGACGCACCAGAAATGAACCAGACTGGCTTCGACATTGCAATATGTGTGGTTTCGAATATTAGGGTTGAAAATTAGATGTGCGGCACGATGAGAATTCAAAGTAACGTTTTGGCTAATCACCGAAGGCCCCCATCGGACATAGCGTGCTCAGCTGTAGTAACATCACGCGGCGGGAACTGCTCGCGCTAGCCCAATGATCAATCCACTAGAATACACAAGTTTTTACACTTTCGATCGTCATGGCCGTTTCAAGAGATAAGCGATGGGATAATCAATTTTAATATAATTATTGTTTGTTGTGCTTCCCACACCCAAGATTGACCCATTCTTAACATCTATCACGCCATCTACAAAGGGGTATGGGGCTGTGAGAAGCCTCGTCGTGTCTTTTGAAGATCTAAAAATATTAAATCCATGTCATCAAAGGTCTTATTTAAATACCAGGCAAAGTGCTCTCAAAGTCTACCAGATCTTGCAATGGTGCTCCGGCCTCACCATCGAACTTGGCGACATCCACGCTGCCCAAAGGTCGTCGGCTGCGACCAGAGCCGTAGCCGTAGTATTTGTCCAATGCAGCCTTCAAACCTGCCACTCCAAGCTGAACGAGCGCCCAATCCGCACGACTGAATCTTGTCTGAAGCTCCTGCGCCTCCTTGAGCTTACCCTCATCGTATAGCCTCAACATCTCTACGTGCACCTTGGGCACCAAATTGGCGGTCGCTGCAATAACTCCGTGCGATCCTCCCACAAGCCCGTGCAACATAAAGTCGGTCTTTCCAGCGAAGGGGGCGAAACGTTTTCCAATCACCGGATCGTGAGCAATACGCTGGAGCTTGCCCATGTTGCCACATGTGAGCTTGAGGCCGACCACGTTGGGGTTTGCCTTGGCAAGGTTGATGACGAGGTCAGAGTCCAAGTCGATGCCCGAAGTCACACCGGGAAAATTGTAGAGAATGATGGGCAGGGGGGATGCCTTGGCGACATCATCGAAGAATTTGTAAATCACAGGTTTGTGCATAGCCATGACTGCGTGATGTTAGATACTGCGTGCTCTACTTAGTGGGGGAGAGCACAAGCTTACTCCAGAAACTGGGACTCAAGACAAGAGCAAAGTCTGCACCAGCCTCTTTAGATTCCTTGCATAGCTCGATAGTTTCACGGGTGCTCTGGGCACCGCAGCCAGCAACAATGACGGAACCAGGCTTGCCATGCTCGTTGAGGATCTTGCGAGCCAGCTTGAGAACCTGGATGCGCTCTTCATGGGACATGTGCATGCCTTCTCCGTTGGAGCCCTGAATGACAAGACCGTCGATGTTGGCCTTTGCTAGACGAGTCAGATGAGCCGTGATGGCATCGAAATCAAGCGATTCATCTTCATGGAAAAAGGCCACGGCAGGGACGTAGATGCCTCGAGGTGGAATTGGAACGGACATTGTAAGGCGGCGACTATGAAGAGATAGCGATGGTGATTTCTTCAAGTTTGTATGGCGAATTTCTCATTCAAGTCGAAACTGCTCTTTTTAATACCCCAACCACGACAAAGTACCACAACCGTCGAGGCCGAGAATATCCTCCTGTCAAGCCCATAATTGCGGGCAGCCGCAGTTGTCAGGCGGGGGTCGACCGGCTTACACACGGCTTTCCAGGTGTCCGATTACGGAGTTACGCCCCCCGGCTTTGGCTGCTGGTCCGGCGCTGACAGAGGGGAAACAGGACGAGACATCACCAACTGACCTTCCGGAACGAATTTCTCTGACATCAAATTTCCATCGGGACTAGTCATGCAGCATCGCGGTAGTTCATTGCATACTTGGTATCCGGCGCTACAGTCTGACAGGCGCAAAAGAAAACATAAAACTAGCTGCAGCTTGAGCCAAACGAGCCATACAAACGCAAACCAAGTCAAACAAAGTCCCACATAAAAACTATCACACCGTAACGCTGTTCCTCGCGACCTTGAGCTCACCGTTTCGTCGTTCAATTACCGCGCTTGCAAATTGCCTAGCCGGCACCTTCTCCGCGAACAAGACATCCAGCTCCTCATATGTTCGTCCACCAGTCTCTGGCAACCTCCAGAAGGCCCAAATAAGACTCAACACGGTCAGCCCCCCCGTGAGAAGTCCAGTTCTTCCGCGCCAGTTGGCCCATTCGGGATTCAGGATGTACGGAGCCACCACGCTGTTGACAATGTTCAGAACCAAATAGGTTCCTCTGGCAATGGCGATGGTCTTGCCTCTGAGTCTGGTAGAAGACACTTCACCGTTGATGACGTACGGAAGAGGACCAATCGTCACGCACCAGACTCCAAACCACACCAAATATACTGCAGAGGTAGCAAAGCCAAACGCTGAAGTCTCTGGACCAAAGGCCAGGAATCCAATTACAAACATGAGGAGCGCCAAGACGACACATCCAATGAGGAACAGGCGACGACGACCGTAATTACCAGTGAGAGCAGCACTAGCCATGTTGCAAAGTAAATGGATACCCCCAATGCCCAATGTCATCTTGAAAGAGTCGTTGGACGACAGACCAGCCTGTTGAAAGAAATATGTGGCGTAGCCCTGAATTACAAATCCAGTTGTGATTTGAATGCCCCAAGCCACTGAAGCGATTTCAGTTCGTCGCAGGTCCGTTCCTTTGAAACAGGCCTTGTATGAAGTGTCGTACTGAAGGTCAGCTTCGAGTTTGTTGGTCTCAATCATCAGTGCCAGAGCCTTCTTGACTTTCTCTTCGCGGTCATGGCCCGAGGTAAGCCTCATCAGCGATTTCTCTGCACGGTTGTATTCGCCTCTGTGAGTTAGCCACCATGGTGATTCGGGGCAAAATGCAGCCAGCGGAATGATGAGAACTGGCCAGACGAGTTGGACAGCAAAAGGAATTCTGTAAGCCCACTGGTCCTCTCGAGTGTTGAGGCTGAACAGCACAGCGTAGGAGAAGAATTGGCCAATTCCCCAACAGCAAACCACCCATGTCTCCAAATAGCTGCGCAGTGCCAACGGAACAACCTCTGACGCATAGGCTGGCGCCATTGTACCAAACATACCCCAAGGCACACCGCACAAGATCTGGCCCAGAAACAAAATGTTTACGCTCGGTGCAAAGATTTGGATGAAGATCAGACCGGTTAGGGCGAACAGAGCGCAGTGCAGCACAATCTTATGCCCGTATCGGTCACTCAGGTAGCCGTTAATGATGACGCCTACAACATTACCGACTGGGCTGCCCATTCCCAGAGCCATCTGCCAGGGTGCATCCAGGCCATATTTGTCCTTCTTAGGAATGTAGTGTCCGTATTTCTTAGCGAAGGCTTGGAATCCAAAAAGACTACTCATTAGAGCCGTATCGTAACCATCCATGATGATGCACAGACTGATCACAGCAGACCAGGCTAGGGCCTTGGGATAGCGACGCACAGCCTGAACGAAAGTAGTTTGATGTTCGTCCTCTGTGGCAAGGGTAGCATCGTGCTGGAGCTTCGTCAAACTGTCCACCTCCTCGACGTGTTGGGCGTCTTTGGTCATGTTGAAATATATTAACGGACAATGAAGAACAGAGCAAAGCAGAAACACAAGGGATTAACAGATTGCGGAGATATTGCTTTTTGAAACAAAAGCACTCTACTAGGCTGGTTCGACGGCATTGGCACTTTTACTTTGGTGGCTAAGATGAGGGTGTGTGGCGGGCTGATCTCGTTGGCTGAGCGCCAGCCAGCCGACTTACACAAGTGCGGGGAAACACCAATTCAACAAACGAGGGCATGATGAGAAGCAAAAGTAAATTCTTGATGAAACATGTTCGAAGTTGTTGCTGGAATTGAACGAACGCTCAATCACCGATGCTGCAATTGAACGGAGACAACACAAGAGCCAAGTAAAGGTTACGAAGAATCGACAATGACATATCAATAAATGCATCAATACGACGACTTGCAGCCCGACTCCTCTTTCATTTTCCAAAAGAGCCACATGATATGCTTCGGAGGGTTTCAATTGGGGTAATTCTAGCCCCAAAGAGGTTCTAACAAGTGAAAAGGGCTGGCACGCTCGGTCAGCTCACCCATGAGTCCCACTTCCCCAGGATAATGATCGTCGATGCCACGCAGCCTGCCCCCAAGAGTACTATGTAACGTCTGAAAGCCACCTGGCAGCTCTCAAAGATTTGATTCGTGCGCTTGTAGCAAGAAAAAATCGGGCGCGTACTCGATGTCGCCGACGAGCTGCCTTATTTGTAGCTGGAACTTCCCCTCATCTGGAATTGGGGATATTGGTTGACATCACTTTTCTTTTGCAATTCATTGATAACACCATCTTGTGTATAGTTTAGTTCAGCCACCCACTATGAAGCGCTACGTCATTGTTGGAATGGGCGTCCGTTCGTCCTTTTACTATGAGAGTATTATCAAGGACTTTTCCAAGTTTGCGAAACTTGTGGCAATATGTGATACGAACCAGACGCGTATGAATGTTGCCAATGAGAGGATCACGGCGCTAGGTGAACAGGCGATGCCGATGTACAAGGCGGAGGACTTTGACAAGATGGTGGCGGAACAGAAGCCGGACGTGGTGATAGTGACGACGATTGATAAGGTTCATCATGTTTATTGCATCCGAGCTATGGAACTTGGTTGCGATGCCATTACAGAGAAGCCCATGACCATCGATGTGGAGAAGCTGCAGGCGATGGTTGACACAGAGAAGAAGACTGGGAAACATGTGAGAGTGTTATTTAATTACCGATATGCACCACATCACACAAAGGTCAGGGAACTGTTGGACTCGGGGGTCATCGGCGAGGTGGCCACTGTGCATATGGACTGGATCTTGGACTGTGCTCATGGAAGTGACTTCATGCGTCGCTGGCATCGCGACAAGAGCAACAGCGGAGGCATCCAGATGCACAAGTCCATTCACCATTTTGATCTTGTTCACTATTGGATGAACACAGAACCAACGAGCGTATATTGCATTGGTGGACTACGATTTTATGGCAAAGAGAACGCCGAGCGCAGAGGTGAAAAGAACCTGGGCGAACGTTACTTGAACAACGAAAACGCAAAGAAGGATCCGTTCGCCATCCACATCGACGAAAGCGATAACCTGAAGAAACTATATCTCGACGCGGAGCACGAGGACGGCTATATTCGCGACAGGAACTGTTTTGCTGAGGGTATCACCATTGAAGATAACTTGTCCATGGTGATCCAATACAAGAACCGTGCCGTCCTGACGTACAATACGTACGCTTACGCTCCGTGGGAGGGCTACCGATGCGTATTCAACGGCAGCAAAGGCAGACTGGAGATCAATGTCGTCGAAAGCGGGTACTCTGCCGGAGGAGAGCCGGTTATTGCACGAGAGAAGATCAGTGAAGGCGATTACATCCAGGGAGGGGTGGAACAGACCAAGATTGTGGTCTATCCCTTGTGGGACCCAGCGTATGTCGTTGATATAGTCAAGCAGGAAGGAGGGCATGGAGGAGGTGATCCCGTGCTGTTGAAGGATGTGCTGGAGGGCGCAGAAGAAGACAAGTTCAAGAGAGCTGCGTGGATTAGAGACGGAGGTAATGCCGTCTTGGTGGGAGTAGGAGCGAATATGAGCATGGAGAGTGGAAATGCAATCAAGGTGCAAGAATTGGTGAAGTGGTAGGCGACCAGCCCAACATTGTGAAAGAGTCTTGTGCAGGACTAGGTTCAAGCAGGTCTAGAGCAGCTCCCCGAGTAGTAAACACAAGCGCGGTTGATGAGAAGAGAGTATATACGCACGTATATACTGTCCTAGAGTAAATGAATTGACAACATTTTGTTCGCAAACACCTGCAACCTATGATGAGCATAAACAAGGGCAGCGAGAGATTGCAGCATACCAAAGGCTAGCCTTCAGCACAGGTATGGAGTTGTTGAAGCTACACCTCGGAGAATCATTGCCTCTAGATTTATGACCAGATTAGCAGGCGCGAGACTTGACCGGGCCCTCAATTGCTGCTGTCTACAAATGGCTGTGTTGGATCGTCGTTTCCAGCCTTAGCGCAGTCGGTCCGTCTGGCGGCGACCTTCCGGGAACGGGACCGAATTTAGATAAATCGGCCGAGAGTAGCCTAAGCCGCCTGATATTGTTCTGATCGGCTTGGGCGGAACAGGTGAGCCTCTTTCGATGATCCCGTTGGCATAGCCATAAAGTAAATTACGGAGCAGGTCCAGGGATGAGCTGGGATCTTTTGTAGTTTGAGTGAGCGGTTTTTGATCAATGTGACAAGGCTTCTGACGTGGCAGAATCAGAGCAGATAAAACACCGCTAGTGATTAACGAGCTTAATACAGCATTACAGACCCTTTGATTGATTGCCCATAACCTTGGCAGACTTTGTAGAGCAACGCTGAAATCCATGATCAACGGCCAGTGGACATGCGTCTCTGGTGTGTGTTAATGGATGCTGAACCGCATCATTCAGTGGATTATCGGTGGCGGAAAGTGGAAGCCAAGGAAGAACAGTGGATGTCGGATTGGATTCATTGGGCTGAACAAGAACCCAAAATGCAATGGAGCAAAGTCTTACCCCATGGGCTGGGTCGATTACTCAATAGTTTTGTCATAATTATAACGCCGGCCCTCGTCGTGCTTCCTTGTCGCCCTTCGTCGAAAGTCATGCCAATACAGTTCCTCGGGGTTTAAGTTTACGGTAGTCCAGCAGTCCCAACACCGCTGGTGACGGATGGAGCCGTCAGCACGATCGTGGCGCTGGCTTGGCGCTGAAATGTTCAGAATAGGGAGGTCGTATCAAGCTAGGGAGCAGCAAATGTCCGACACGGTATAGCTAAAATGGCGTTGGCGCGCCTTGCCGTATTGTGGCGCACACGGCTCGATTTCTCTCCATCGAGTTAATCATGGAGACAATCTAGGTAGCGTAGTTTTAGCTACTATCCCTCTAGCGTTAATGTATTATTGCTAAGATGGCTTCCAGGCTGCTTGGTATTGGAATTGTTGTATCCTAGAGCTTGTTCTAGACCAGTGTAGCGCATGGCTTGCAATTGCGATGTTGCCTCCGCTGATCGTTGAATTTTTCATCCTGTTATGCCCTGTCGCTTCTCTTTACAATTGTCCGCTCGTAGAACCGCATCTGACTAATGTTGTGAATGGTTCAGCCTGTGAAGATGATTATTTGCGGAATTAGGAATATGATCCGGGGGCAGTGATGCTCGTTCTAGAGCCATGCCACATGCGGCAGCTCCTAAAGCAAAGACCATGACAGCAATAATGCTCCAATCAATGCAGTAATCAGCACAAGACAGCGCCGAGTAACCGGCCGTAAATCAGCAGCTAGTTGTGCTTTACTGAACATGCCATTCTCCTCCTCGTTCTCCGTATTTGACAAAGGATAACATGGGAGATCCAGGCATGTGGCCAACGGCGGCGCTTGGTTGGACGGAGGAATACTGCGATTGCCAATTGCAGAGTGGAATAGCTCAGCCCAGCATGGGAGTCATGGCGTCTGATGGTGAAAAAAACACTGGGTAGTCAAATGTTCCAATGATTAATTACGGAGCAACTTCCATGCTGGCCGCATGGTTAGGGAGCATCACCTGCGGCCAACGTTGTGAGCGCGAATGAGTTCTTCACCTTTGTAGCTGCCAAGAGGCGCCTGCAAAGGTTCCTGGAGTCTAGTGGAGTAGTGTCCATCGAAGTATCATCTGTCCAGGGGCAATTATATCGCAGTGAACTTGGATGAGCCGCCTTGAGCAGCGCCGTCCAGTGGATTCAGCAAAAGTCCCAAACGTGCGCCTTGCCTTGGAACCAATTCAGACCACACAAAAATACATTGCCAGGTGAGCTAGCGAAGGCGTGTGCGATGTGGAGGGGGGTGACACTGTACACAGTTTAAACTGTGGGAGCACGACTCAGTGACTCAATTCTTTGCTTGGGCCGCCGTACTCCATCAACTCTGGAGGCCTTCCAAATCTGTACTAGTTGTATCCTTCTTCACAGAGTTCTGTCTAAACATGCACGAGCGACGTTGCATCCTTGTCTTGGACACATAAGTATAATGCTACAGTGGTTTGTGGGCTGGGCTGTGGTCATGGCTGGTAATCAACTTTTCTTACTGTTGTACTGCACCATTGCCGCGATCATGGCAACTGAATCTTAGCGTTAACTCTAGTAGCCTCACCTGCGCCGGAGGTCGGGCCATTCAGGTCAGCCACCAGCCCCCAATCTTCATTCCGCTAGGGCAAGATGCGAAGCTAAGAGGTTTGCTTGATCCGCATCATCTCCACTCCAACTGTCCAATTGGTTACAGGGTTCATGGCTTTTGACATACAAGGGCGACATTTACATGGGCCACAGATCAAGGAAAACAGGGCCAACCTTGGTGATTCGTCTCGCTGTGTCGTGTATTATGGATGCTTTGCCGCGACTATTTTGGTCACTCCGACACTCCCAGACTACGACTAGCGTCGGTCCAAGGTTCTCCATTGGATAACTAATTACGGGACGGTTACAGTGGAAGGCATCGTTCTCATTCGCTTACAGCATTGTAACAGCGGTGCATGTCTTCTCCATCCAACGCAGATAAAACCCCAATGGGTCGTCTACCCCCCTCAGCTCAACGTGCCGAATTGTCTTCTCATTCTCCCCCCTTGTAGTTGTCAATCGTTGATGCCTGGTTTTTCTTACTGCAAGGCATCTGATCAATCGCACAACATGGACGGTGAACTTGGCATTGCTGGTCGCCAACCGCAGACCGGCACCAACGTTCGTCATTCTCTCGAGCACGAGCTTCACGCGGAACACGCTCCCGTCTCTAAAACACATATCAATGAGGACAAGGTCATGAGCGATGATCATACATCTATAGACCTCAAAGATACGGCTTCTGATTCCGATGAGGAGGGCGGCATCACTGATTTGTTCATCCCCCTTCCACCTATCAAGGGTCTTCCAGACGAGGGCAATCCTCTGACGGTCCGCGCCGTTGTCATTGGCATTTGTCTGGGATCTCTCTGCAATGCGTCCAACGTTTATCTCGGTAAGTGCTTATTTACTCCGCAATATGCGAAAATAGAGAATGAAGATTAAGAAGTCGGCCAAATACAATGGAAAAGTGTACATATTGTGAACAGAGTTGCTGATAGGCTATCCTCATTCTTGTATAGGTCTCAAAACCGGCTTCACTTTCCCTGCCACCATGTTTGGCGCCGTCTTCGGTTATGGTATCATCACCATTCTAGCCAAATCCCTCCCCATGGTCCCCGGCATCGGCAAAACTTTCGGTCCCCAAGAGAACAGCATCGTGCAGGCCGCTGCTACTGGTGCTGGTGGCCTCTCTGCTCTGTTCGTCGCTGGTCTGCCCGCCATGTACCGCCTAGGGCTTCTTTCGAGTGAACCCAAGCAGGATTTCGGCCGCATTCTATGCATCACCGTTGTCTCTGCTTTCTTCGGTCTCTTTGCAGCTGTTCCTCTCCGCAAGTTCTTCATCATCAATGTCGCCCGTGAGCTGAACCTTATTTTCCCCTCACCCACTGCCACAGCTCTTGCCATCCGATCCATGCATGCCGTTGGATCTGGTGCCTCTGATGCTATGAAGAAGGTTAAGGCGTTGGTTATCTCCTTCGTCGGCGCCTTTCTTCACATCATTGTCTCTCAGTATGCTGACGGGATTCTCCACAACTGGCATATTTTTACCTGGTTCAACATTTGGGGCGGCTACAACACCTACGCCCAGGTCATCGACAATTGGGGTTGGTACATTCAACTGACCCCTGCCTTCTTTGGCTCTGGCATTTTGGTGGGTTTAAACACTGCCGTCTCGTGGTTTTTGGGCACTTTTGTTGCCTATGGTATCATTGGCCCAATTTTGGTCAAGAAGGGTGTATGCGAAGGATCTGACGGTAATGCCGATAGCTATCACTGGACCAACCTGATCAGCTATGGCAAGATGAGTGGGCTGGATGAGCCGGGATATGTGCCTTCTCCACGATACTGGATGCTATGGCCAGGCGTTCTGGTATTGATCGTCTACAGCCTCATCGAGTTCTTCCTTCACTTCCGCGTCATCGTAGACGGTGTCGTGTTTGCCTTTCGAGAGCTAGCCGTCACTGTCAATGGTCAGCTACAGAAGCGTGGTACGAACAGCCCGTTCCTTGAGAAACAAGCTGCCAAAGTCAACGACGAGAACAGCCTGGTTGAAGACTTTGCAGGCCCCGAACTCCAGGTCCCAATGTGGATTTGGACCACGGGCAGTCTGGTATTCTTGGCAGTTTCTTGCATTGTGTGCCACTTCCAGTTCCAGATGAACGCGGGTCTTGCTGTTCTTGCTTGCTTACTAGGTGTCATTTTCGCGTTCCTCAGCATTTACGGAGGGGCTGTTACTGACGTAGCTCCTCTTACCGCGTCCTCCAAAGCCTCTCAACTCGTCTTCGGCGGCATCACTCACCACATGGCCGACGTCAAACATGCTCAACGTATCAACTTGATTGCTGGAAATATTGCATCGGGTACTGCTGATGTCGCAAATTCGCTTGTCAGTGATTTCCGTGTAGGTTTCCTGCTCCGCACCCCTCCCAAGTACCAGTTCTATGCCCAAGCCATGGGTACGATGGTGTCCGTTTTTCTCGCCCCTGGCGTGTTTGTACTGTTCATGGCCGCATACCCCTGTGTCTGGGACCCCAACTTCAAGCAACCACATGGCACTACATGCCCATTCCAGGCTCCGAGTGTCACAGCATGGCAGGCTGTTGCAGTCGCCGTAACGGCTAAGCACTTTACCATTCCTCCCACGTCCGGTTACTTTGCCATTGCCATGGCCGTAGTTGCCGGCATCCAAGCCGTCGTCAAGAACTTCGTGCTCGTCGGTCCACGCCAGAAATATCGCAACTGGTTGCCTAACTGGATGGCCATTGGTGTCGCCTGGGTTCTTGGCCCTGACGCAGGATACGCCAACGCAGTACTTTTTGGATCCATCACGGCTGCCATTTGGAAGAAGCGCAGTCTCAGTAACTACAACAACTACGCATTTGCAATCGCCGCTGGTCTAGTGGCTGGTGAAGGTCTGGCTGGTGTCGTCAACGCAGCCTTGACTCTGGGAGGCGTTGCGGGTGCAGATGTCGGTACCCAAATAGCTGTCCCAGGAGCCTACTGGGGTGGTCAAAAGGCACCATCCTCTTGAGCGAATCAGCCTGGTGAAAAAGATGAAGTGAGTGAAATGTAATCACCTTTTGGGACAATGCGCAAATGTATTGATAGTTATGTATTGCATACGAATAATTAGCATCCAATGACGTGACCTCCTTAAACCTTTCGCCTTATCGGATTAACAATGGCATGATGGGGCCTCATGCTCAAGTCAAGTTTACTGAGGACATTATATCCTCTCGGAAGCAGCAGGATCTTTGAAGTACCAGCTGCCATGGCATCTTCGTGAAGGTCACAAGTGCATCGCCGGTTATATAACCGTAACATGTCCTTCATATTACACATGCACTGTGCACTATGTACTGTTTCACAAGGCCTTCAGCCTCGATTCACTCAACACATATGTCGTAGCACTGGCGGGAGCCTTCCGAGAGATCCAATATGTCACTCTCCCGGACGATCCATTGGGCCGTTGAATCATCGTTGCTCGGTGGTACAAGGCAACTGGCATTCGGTCAGTCGGCTGCCACGGATGGAGGTTCTTCCTGCCCAATGCAAAAAGTGGGCTGCTGCACTGGGGCGAAGGTTGTTGATAGGTGGGTTAAAGTGCCCAGGATAACAGGAGAGTGGGTTGAAGTGCTGTCGCGGGGCAATGACGTCGTCCAGAGCTTGTAGTGGTGGGGCAACCACAGCTGTAGCTGCCAAACGCTGTTGAGTTATCCAGGTATGAGGCCTTTCAGGCGCGCATTTGTCCCGGCCTATCATGCAGAAGTGGCACGGAGAGTAAGGGGGAATCAATAGTCTTTCGATTTTGTCTCGATCTTGGCTCTCCGGTTTAAAAGGGAAGCCCCTCCTCTCCTGCATCTACCCCTCCTTCCTCTTCTTCTTTCCATCTACACTTGACAACACCAGTCAATTGAATCAATTATTTTCTACTTTACTCATTCTAAACGCATAATTATTCAATATGCCTCAGCTTCCTCCCCAATCCTCAAGCCTCGCTGACTTGTTCAGCCTGAAGGGCAAGGTCGTCGTCGTCACTGGCGCTTCCGGAGCCCGCGGTATTGGTACCGAGGCCGCCCGTGGTGTCGCTGAGATGGGCGCCTCTGTCGCCATCACGTACTCTTCTCGCAAGGAGGGTGCTGAGAAGAACGTCGCTGAGCTGGAGAAGGCCTACGGCGTCAAGGCCAAGGCCTACAAGTGCAATGTCAGTGACTTCAAGGACGTTGAGAAGCTCGTCGCCGACGTCGTTGCTGATTTCGGCACGATTGATGCTTTCATTGCCAAGTAAGTATTCTCGTCATGATTTCGTCATACTTCAAAACAGTGCCCTGGGAACCAGTGGCTACGAGGGTAGGAAACATGTCGGCTAACAATCACAGTGCCGGTGCTACCGCTGATGCAGGTGTCATTGACGGATCCGCGGCCGACTGGGACAAGGTCATTCAAATTGACCTCAGCGGAACCGCCTACTGTGCCAAGGCTGTCGGTGCTCACTTTAAGAAGCAGGGCAAGGGCAGCTTTGTCATTACTGCCTCCATGTCTGGTCACATCGCCAACTACCCCCAGGAGCAAACATCTTACAACGTTGCCAAGGCTGGTTGCATTCACTTGGCCCGTTCATTGGCCAACGAGTGGCGTGATTTTGGTAAGTATCGAGTTAGATTCGGAACGAGATGTAGCTCTCGCTAACACTGTACAGCTCGTGTCAACTCCATCTCCCCCGGATACATCGACACTGGTCTCTCCGACTTCATTGATGAGAAGACTCAAAACCTGTGGAAGAGCATGATCCCCATGAACCGCAACGGCAAGCCTGAAGAGCTCAAGGGTGCCTACGTCTACCTTTGCTCCGATGCCAGTTCTTACACAACCGGTGCGTACTTAGTGCTAGCTTCTAATAATGCAGGACAAACTAACATTCACTAGGCGCTGATATCCTGATTGATGGTGGTTATACCACCCGTTGAGCGATTCAAATGAATGAGTTACGACAAAATTAAATAAAAATACAAATGCAAATATCTGCAAGTCAAGACTGTGTCGTGTGCAAGTGAAGCATGTTTAAACGTAGCTTCGCGTCGCTTAAACGGCATTAGAGCCGCTGTATCGGACCTTCTGATGGAGTTTCAAATCGATTGACTATGGTCAAAGTAAATATTGACCAACATTGCCAGGTGATGTAGCTAAGTAAAGAAGGTAGAGGTTGCTGGCTGAGGGTTAGGCGTTACAAGATATCGGTCCAAGTCTCAATCAGCTCTGCAGCAGCCAATTCTTTTGCCAGGAGGGGAAGTGTAACACTCAGTGAGACTGGTGCATTCTCCTTGATGCGCTCTCTTGTTGTCAACAATTCCTCTCCCAGAGCAGAGTTTTGATCAAACCCAAAGTCATCGTCATTCAGACGTCCTCATCCCGGACCAGCTGTAGAATTTTAATATTGGCCATGACATGGTGACGTTCTGAAAAAGGACGCGCATATGACTTTTACACGGCGGCTTTGAAAACCATACAGAGGCTATCGCTGAGCCGGTATAACACGTCTGGCATAATAGTATAGTTGTGCTACACTTTTTCTTTTTCTTTTTATTTCAAATTTTTTTTTTTTTTTCCTTTTCTTCAGAATAGCAAATCCGCCTAGATCCAACGGTACTGCGGAGCTGCTATGAGCTAAGAGAGCATCTCCTACACTGCATCGCGTTGGTGATATTTGATCAATATCAAAAAGCCCTACACATAACCAACGCAGCACAACGAGCTTTCAAGAAATTCATAGGTATTACAGTAATTGCTCGTAAAGATTGACTTGGGCAGGCGTTGATGATACCGTGGTGTTACTGGTAGAATGATCAGTTCCGAAAGAACACTAAAGGACAAAATGTCCAGATTGGCCAATTAATAAGTGGGATAAATGCCCTGCAGATGATACCCGCTCGCTACTGCAGGCCCCAAGACTAGGAGATTGAGATTTGGCGAGGGTGAAATTAGATTATGGCCAAAGCGTGGACAGCAGAAGCAAAACACACGCCTCGGTCCATTGGACCCCCAGTCCACTAACCAGCTAACAGAAATCCAACGCTGACCGAACGATGGCAGTACAGTTTTTGCGTCATGAAAATCAGTGGAGGCCCTTTCCAGTGGAGACGAACGCCTGTACGGAGTAAAGACGCCCTTATCCAGCCACCAGAAGTGCCCAATTTCACTACACAGGCACGCTGTTGCAATGGACGCTACCGCGACGACACGAGTCGCGATCTGGTACGACTCAATCCCCTCCCTGGCCGATTGCCATCGAAACAAATTGCTACGGCGCGCTTCCCTCGATGCCACATTGGATTTTCAAGATACGTTTTAGGTGACAACAGCCGGTGATGAAAAGTAGAATACACTACTCAGCATTCTGGGTCGTTAACGGAGTTGACATGTCAATGTTTAAGACATGCGACGTGACGAGACATCCAAGTCGCTGCCGCCTGGCCATGACCACGTATGGCAGCACAATTTGTCCGATCACAAAGAGAGAGATACAAGCAGGTGTTCAACTACGGTAGAGATATTGTTATTGTTAATATTATCACCATCAATCTGGTGGGCGCTTTGAAATTAATTGTCCAGCATATCTGATAGATCGCATGCTGCAGGCAACGGCTCTCCACTACAAGTCCAAACCCCTAGTGGTCGCTGGACCTCTCAGTGGTCGAGAGTGGCACTGTACCGGGCAATTAGAGCCAGGGGCGAGTTAGTCCAGTGGACTCGGGTTGGTCTTAGTGGCTTTTTTTAGTGGGTTATAGTACCATCCCAAAGCTGTGGCATCCAAGTGACACAAAAAGATGTACAGCGGGAACAAGCAACGGGCTGCTAGTCATTGACTATGTTAACCGTTGCAACCATGTCTGTACAGTCAATTTATGAGGAGAACGGATAAGCTGAATTCTTGCAGCAATGAAGCCTCCTTTGGATGCCGATACTTCACAAATTTGAAGTTATCCTCTGTCCACGAAGTAGCTGAGGATACCAGTATGCACAACCAATCTTGCCGATCGTCCCTTTCAGCTGGTCATTTAATTTGTCTCCCAAGCAAGCCCCAGCCAGTGGCAACCCCCGCTGTTAATCAAGCACTAGCGGGGACCTGACTCTCCTTGGGTCCTTCCAGCACCGCCCAGGTGTGCCAGACCAGATCTGATTTGCAGCGAATTTCGGTCACCCATGGGACGTCGGATGGCAGAAGCAGTTGCAGGGGTCCGATTTTGTTTCCTCGCTAGTTTTCTCTCCAAGCCTCGCGCGCCCGGATCGCACCATGTTCTGTATCTCCTCTGTCACCTCGTTCAGCTACTACCCCAAGTCTGTCCTCTTTCCTCTGTTTCCTCTTCCTTTGTTTCAATCACAGTCACATCCCCTCGTTCATAATGACACTGTCATAGTCGCGCACATCGTCTTCAAATGGATCCCCAAGACCTGATTTGGCTTGCCGCCAGAGGACTCGACCTCAACGGTGTACGTACAGATCTACAACCAAGCCCAGACTCCCATACTGGCCTTGAGGTTAATCGCTGTCACTAACTGACCTGGTGTACTAGGGCAATGATCCTCGAGTCGGCTCAGGACGCAACGACTCTTCTGGAGGAGGCACCGTGAGCGCTAGTGCCGGTAACAAAACGTCTTCCCTCCAGAAGCTAGCGACCTCATTTATTCCCAGTGCCGCCATCTGCGTCGGCTGCTTCCTTCTTTTCCTTATTCTTCGACCTCGATTACAACGTGTATACTCTCCACGAACAATCGCAGCTTTGAGATGGCCGGAGTAAGTTTTTCTTTCGCGATGTTACAAATGTGTAGCCTTCACTAATCAATCTTCAGACCCCCTACTCCCGAGCTCCCCTCCGGCTTCTTCAACTGGATCATGCCCTTCTTCCGTGTACCCGATTCATATATCCTTGACCACTGCTCGATCGATGCCTTCTTTTTTATTCGCTATCTCAAAGTCATCCGCAACATTTGTCTTGCTGGATGTCTCTTGACATGGCCTATTCTCTTTCCCATCAATATCACAGGAGGCAACAATGCAGGGGGGCTGTCCAATCTCACTCTCGGCAATGTCAAAGACTCTAACAAGCTTTACGCCCACATGTTCTTGGCTTGGATATTCTTTGGCTTTGTCTTATACAGCATTGTGCGCGAGTGTATCTATTACGTCAACTTACGCCAAGCATACCTGTCGTCTCCTCACTACTCTCAGCGGTTATCATCTCGCACGATGCTTGTCACCAACATTCCTGACCGATATCTGGATGAAAGACGTCTTCGAAAGCTATACGGCGACTCTGTCAAGCGCATCTTCATTCCTTACTCTGATAAAGCACTGGCGAAAATGGTAGAGGAACGCGAGCAGACTGCCAAACGACTTGAAGATGCTGAAGTGGAACTTATCCGAAGAGCCAATGCTGCGAGATATAAGTTTCTTAAGGCGCACCCCGATCACCCTCTCAACGAAGGACCTATTCCCACGTCAGCGTCACCCGGTCTGGATTCTTTTGATGTCGAGTCCGCTGAGTCGGTTACCCACGAGGACATTCAGTCGCGACCACTTGAGTTGGACCTCCCGGGTCCAGGCCTGCTAAATCAAGAAGCCAAAGAAAAGTTGAACCTCGAGAGCACTATTGATGACAATGATATCAATGAGAAGAAGCCTAAAACAACTGAAGAGGATTTGGAATATAGACATCCTTATGGCATTGGTGGAAACTTGCCAGATGTACGTGGATCCGTGGCTGCGCAATGGATCCCAGCTGAATCACGTCCTCACCATCGTCCTATCGGCAATTTCTTGCGAAGAGTGGACACTATTCGCTGGACTCGCATGAGACTCAAAGATCTTAATATGCAAATTTACAAAATGCGCCGTCGTGTGCGTCGCGGAGACGCGAAAGCACTACCCGCAGCTTTCATCGAGTTTGACACTCAAGAGAATGCTCAGGCTGCTCACCAGACGCTCACACATCACAGACCGCTGCAAATGTCCACTCGATTGTTAGGTATTCGTCCGGACGAAGTTATCTGGTCGTCGCTTCGAATGACTTGGTGGGAGATGATCATGCGCAAGACGGCTGTATTCGGCCTCATCATAGTCTCCATCATCTTTTGGTCCATGCCAGCGGCGTTCGTTGGCTTTGTTTCGAATATCAAGCAAGTTATTACCCTTATTCCGTTTCTGAGCTTCATCGAGCTCATTCCAAAGGTCATTCTCAACTTCATTCAAAGTTTCCTGCCTCCTTTGATGTTGACTTTGCTCATGGCTCTTGTTCCATACTTGCTGCGCTGTATGTTCCAAACTATTGCTCCTCCCTCTGGTTACCTTTATTAACAGATTGTTTAGTTTGTGGAAGGCAGTCGGGTATACCCTCCATCATGCTTGTTGAGTTATTCACTCAGAGTCACTACTTTGCATTCCAGGTTGTGCAGGTATTCCTCATTACGACTCTCACCTCTGCTGCGTCATCTGCTCTCACGGATGTTATCAAGAACCCGCTCAGCTCGCAAAGCCTGCTCGCAAAGAATATCCCCGCTGCGTCGGATTTCTATCTTTCATACATTCTCATACAGTGTGTGTTTGCAGGAGCAACCGGCATGCTTCAGATCTTCGGCTTCCTTCGCCATGTCGTTCTTGTCAAGTTTACCAATAACCCTCGCACACGGTTCAAACATTGGCGACAGCTGTCTGTCGTTAGATTTGGAGCACTCTTTCCTGTTTATTCTAATATGGGCGTTATCGGTATGTACTCCAGCTGTATACTGCTTGTATTATGTATCATGCTAATTATCGCAGCTCTGAGTTATGCCTGCATTGCGCCGCTGGTTTTGGGTTTTGCTGCGGTCGGTATTGAGTTGATCCGCATCATTTGGCGTTACAACTTCATTTATGTCTGTGACTCCACACACGATACTAAAGGTCTTTTTTATCCCCGCGCTCTACTTCATCTCATTATCGGGTTATATATCGCCGAGGTCTGCCTGATTGGATTATTTGCTCTCAAGCATGTTTTCGCGCCGGTTGCACTAATGGTCATATTTCTCCTCTTTACTCTCGTCGTCCACAACTCTCTCAGAAACGCAATCGCGCCGCTACTCGACAACCTACCTCAAACTCTAGCTATGGAAGGCGCACTACAGGAAGAAGACAGAGCTGCTGCCGAGGCTGCGGCTGAGACTGAACAAGAGGCGGCTGAGGCTGAACCGGCTGGGGCGGCTGCTGACTACTACGATGCTGGGCAGCGATTCGGAGACGAGCGTGATCCTGATTCAGAAGAGGAAGGTGCTGAAACAGGAGATGATGAGGTGACCATTACGAATGACAGGGCGCTTGAGGGAGCAGGCAGTATCAAATTAGCCCTGAAGGAATGGCTGAAGCTCAGCACAAAAGAGAAGATTGCAACAGAAGCTGAACGCTCTGGGATCAGCAAGTCCTTCGAGCGATTTCAGCAATGGTTGGGTGCGAAGAACGGTGGCGGTCCACCAAGTGTTGTCGCCAAATGGCTTCACCCTGAGGAGTATGAAGATTTCGTCGCCCTAAGGAAGACTATATCTGAGAAGGGTCGACCCAACGCAGACTACCCCGACATCTTTAAGTACTGCGACTACACGCCGCCTGAACTTTGGAAGGCAAAGCCAACCCTGTGGATTCCGAAAGATGATGCCCGGGTGAGCAGGCAAGAAGTTGCACAGACCAAAGCGTCAACGCCCATCTCTGACCGAGGCTGCATATTGGACAACAAGGGCAGGGTGGTTGTGGATTTTGCCGCGGCACCTTGCGATGAGCCGCGATTATTAGTATAAAATGATTGTTTTAATTTTGATTTAGCGAGCGATTTCTTTTGATTTCCTTTTTAAATTATCCTTAACTTATGTAACTAATTTCTTGCACTTTGTACAATTCGATCCTAAAGCATCCTCACATCAAGCCAACGCGTGACACCATCTTCTTGGCCAATAGTATAATTCTTCCACTCCTCAACTCCTCGCTCAAATCACTGGATTTTGGCCCCAATTTGTCCACCCGTTTACTGCATGACCAAAACATTGCGGAATCGGGGCTTACCAGCAATCAGATCATCGACAGCCTTCTGGACATCAGCGAAGGGGTATTTTTCAATGAGGCACTTAACCCCATGGACATGAGCGAACTTGATGGCCTCCTCGCTGTCCAAAGCATGACCGGAAGGATAGCCAGATACCTTGGCCCCCTTGAGGACCAGAGCAACAGTGTCGACCTTGACCTCACCAACGGGAGCCAAGCACAGCAAAGTGCCACCAGCAGCCAGAGCGCCAACCAAAGGACCAACAACTTCAGGATTAGGAGCAGTCTGGACAATGATCTCAGCACCTCCAAGCTTGTTCAACTCTTCCACGGCATTTTGTGTCTTGGTGTTAATGTAATGATGGGCACCAAGCTCCTTGGCGAAATGGGCCTTGTCGTCGCCAGAAGACAAAGCGGCGACCTCGTAGCCCATCTTGTTAGCGTACTGCACAGCCAAATGTCCCAAGCCACCAAGACCCTGCACAGCAATAAGAGCACCCTGTTCAACGTGCAGCTTGCGAATCGAGTTGAAGACCGTGACACCGGCGCAGAGCAATGGCGCAACTTCAGCGGCGTCCATCTCCTTAGGAACCTTAACGACGGCCTCGGCGCGCAGAGTGACGTACTCGGCGTAGCCACCATCCTTGCTGTAGCCGTTGACGGCTGCATTAGAGCACATCTGGAATTGGCCTCTCTGGCACTGACGGCAGGTAGAATCGTGGCCGCCGTGCCATGGACCTCCGACTCGCTGGCCGACAGTCAGGTTCTGAACGTGCTCGCCGACTTGGACAATGTCGCCGACAACTTCGTGACCAGGAATTCGGGGGAAGACATCGCCCATGTGGCCTCCAGCAATGGCGGCATCAGAAAAGCAAACACCGCAGGCGAGGACTTTGACGAGGACTTGGTTGGCTCCAGGGGGCTGCAAGGGAACATCGGAGATGGTGAACGGCGAGTTGGCTGCCTTGAGGACGACAGCCTTGTACGACTTGGGGAGAGACATGGTGACGATTGGGGAAGCTTCTTAGATTAAGGTGGGATGAAGCTTAGAGAAGTTGGAATTAAAATGTAAATATAATAGGCTTTAGTAAGGTCGAAGAATGAATGAACCAAACTGAACTATCCATGAGGGGTAGCACGGCACAATGGAACCTATATATACCGTGAACTCATGTAGAGCAGGCTAGGTAAACATGGAGACATCTTCTTTTTTTGCCTGTTGTCAATGACATCAATTTGATGTATACTCGGCCCCTCAGTTAGTGCAAAGACTATTTGATGCGTTAGTGTGTTGAGTCGGATTGGGCAGCGTCGGAGCAGAAATGAGGGGCATCGGATTTGGAACGATCGGGGATGCAGCAAAGAGGGCGTAAAGCCGATGAACGACGGATCTGAAGGCTGCTTCTATTTCCGTGCGGGCTTATTTGAGGGAATCAGATGGAGATAGGGCGGGTTTAGATGGAATTAAGGTTGAATTAACAATTCAATCGTTTCTATGCATTTCTATGGGTGATGTTTTTCGGATATGTTCGTTTGGTTGGTTTATTTTCTTTGGCTGATGGGTCAGTGATGAGGAGCGTAGCTAGGAGCCTTAGCGTGGTAGCGTCGTACGGCGACTGGAGCTTTCGTTTATTACAGCTGCCGACACAACTGTACTGTACTCCGCAATGCAAAGTTGCGCCCCACCTAAAAAATCATTTGCGTCTTCAACAATCAACTGAATGTCGTCTAAACATCACAAGGCCCAATCACACAGCCATGCCTCTCGACACATCAACATACTCCCTCGCTCTTCTCAGAGTAGACGGCCGTCGCTGGAATGAACTTCGTCGACTGCATGCCCTCATCCGCACCCAAGATGCCGCCGATGGCTCATCATATCTCGAGATGGGCCACACAAAAGTCATGTGTGTCGTGACTGGCCCTTCAGAACAGCAGCAGCAGCAACAACAGAATGCGCAATTGAGACGTGGTGGTCAGGCTGTGCAAAGGGACAGTGCCAATGTCAATGTCAACATTGTCGTTGCTGGCTTTTCCAGCGTTGATCGCAGAAAACGTGGGCGCAGCGACAAGTAAGCCAAACACCTGCCTATACGAACGGCACGCATCAATGCTAACAATTGCAGGCGCATTCAGGAAATGGAAATCACAATCGCAAAAGCCTTCGCTTCCAACCTTCACACGAACCTCTTCCCTCACTCCGCCATCACAATCTCTCTTCACGTCCTATCACAAGACGGTTCGCTGCTCGCTGCGCTCCTCAACGCCACGACACTAGCACTCGTCGATGCCGGTATACCCATGAACGACTACATTGCCGCATGTACGGCTGGTTCGACGTCCTCATTTGCAGCTGGTGACGATTCTGCGGACCCCTTGCTCGATTTGAATAACCAGGAGGAACAGGAGCTGCCGTATTTAACGGTGGCGACCTTGGGCGATAGCGATAAAGTAGTGGCTTTGGCTTGTGAGAGCAGGATACAAGTCAGTAGACTGGAAGGCATGTTGGTAGTGGGAATCGATGGGTGCAAGCAGGTCAAGCGCTTCTTGGACGACGTTGTTAAGTCAAAGGGAGCCAAGATGCTGGATGAAGGTGCCATTCAAAGAAGTGATACCATGATTGGAGATTTGGATGAATAAGAATGCAGGCAAGATAACAAAGCGAATCACTTTCTTTTTGGGTCACTAGTCATGTGTGGATGGATTTGGTGTTGATACATAAGGTACATTTGCGTCTCATGGTGAGCGTCTAGCTTACATTGATGCAGGCGACTCTTTTACAGCTCGTCGTGCTCCTCTGCTTCAACATCTGGCTCGACATTGGCCTCCTCAGCTGGCTTCTCCCCGTCTTCCTTCTTGGGAATGATGCTCTTTGGTAACTTCTTCTTGGATCCTTCACCCATGCGAATGGCGTCAACCCAAGCCTCAACGCTGTGAGCGCTGAAATCTCCCTCGTACTGGCGCCACCACTTGCGGCGCAGGTTAACCGCAACCAGTTCGACCTTGTCCTTGGCCAGCCCCAGGGCCTCCTTAATGGGGGCGAACTCTTCGATGCTCTGTGGTACTGCAATGAAAGGGAATACCAGGCGGTGACCGTGGGAATACTTTGTGTTGAGTTGGGTGAGAGAGTCGACGGCCTTGGCGCTGTCTTCAGTAGCGTCGGAGGGAACGATAGCGAGGATGCAAGTGCCAGCCTTTGGGTGTAAGCACTGCTCTTGAAGGCTAGCAAAGTCGGCCACTGTTTGGATATCGACAGTTTTCGGTGCGGTGGGTTCCTTGGGCTCGGCTTCCTCTTGTTCCTTGTGCTCAGCTTGCTCTTGAGCTTGCTCTTCAGCCGGCTCGTCTTCTTTATTTTTCTCGGTGCTCTTCTCAGCCTTCTTCTTCTCAGACTTCTTCTTCTCCTTCTTCTCGGCAGCAGGCTTTTTCTTATCAGCCTTGCCTGTAGAGGCAACAGGATGAGGTTCGCCGACCTGTCTCAAGAAATCGACTACAGCCTTCTTGTTCAACTCTCCATCAAAAGTGACAGCGTCCTTTCCCTCACCGGGTACCAGAACGAGGGCAGGAAACTTTTTAATGCCAAACTTCTCAACTGCCTTTTTTTCCTTGTTGCGAATCTGTGCCACGTCAATGACACCCAAGTAGTCAATAGCCACGCTTCGGATCAATGCACTCGTAGTTCCCTTTTCCGTGAACAAGATAGCCTTGGCGCCGTCCTTTGCCAGAAAGCCATCGAGGTCCTTGTCAGCGACTCTAGTGACGTGGTTGCTGATCTTGCTCACGACTGCCTCGGTGATGCCAGAGGCTGATCGAGGTCCTTGATAGTCTTCAACAACAGGTTTGCCGAATTTCTTGCCGGGGCGAACAATCTTGAGGGTGGGGAAGCCTTGGACGCCCATAGAGCCGCAGAACTGCTTGTTGGAGTCCTCGTCGCAGTCGATGGCGGCGACGTTGGCCAAGCCATCGAGGTTACGAGCTGCCTTCTCATATGCAGGCTTGAGGTTTTGGCAGTGGCCGCACCAGGGTGCATAAAACTCGACAATCTGGAAGAAGATTAGCATGAATGCCCTGAAATATATCTAACAGCCAAAGCTTACAGAAGTATAGTTGGTCTTGCGGATGAGCTTGTCAAAGGACTTGGCGTCGACTTGGAGAACAGGCGAAGACTTGGTATACATGCCAGCCCAAGCGGGCATGGCCAGGGCAAGAGCTGCTGCGACGGTAAGCTGCATGTTGAGCGTTCTAATTTCAAGTTGTTAACCCCAGGATCAGGAGATGAAGTGAATTATTTGCAATTGCCAGATGTGTTATAGACTTGCAAGCGAAATGGCCAGGCTGGTGAAAATGAAATGGAACAGGTGTCATTCTGATGTGGGGAAGCTTTGGGAGCTCGAGCTGGGCGCTGTGCTGTAAGGCCAGGAAAGGATTAGCGGCGGCTGGGTTGTGTGTGACCTAGCGAGTGAAGACTTTCGGTATGGCGGCTCGGTCCATTTACCCTGCATCCTCACTCCTCACTTGAGCCTCAACAAAACACTGGCCGCAAAGAGCCAAGTGGAGGCTGAAATCGCAAAAATAAGCCGACAAGGAAATTTACGTCACTATGGGCTGGTCAATTACTACGTGGAACGCGCTTGGCCTCACCGTAGGTGGCTCCTATGCTGTGCTCGGTTCGCTGGCGTTGTGCCAGCCAAAGCTGGTTGACGCCTTGTTCGGGGTAACCAGACCAACATCAGATCCCGCGAGAAGGAGCTTAATGGATTACCATGTCTTGTCACTGTTAATTGGTGGAAGAGACGTGGCACTGGCCAGTTCGATTCTCACGTTGGGGTATCTGGGCAGGAATAGGGAGATGGGGGCGGTAATTCTGAGCACAATGTTTGTGAGCGTGCCTGATATTTGGCTCGTTCTGAGGAACAGAAGATATCCAGAGTAAGTTAAGGTGAAGATGGAGAAGAATATGTGAGAAACACAGAAGCTAATGATTGTAGGTTGGTGGCTACGACAATTGCGTCTGGCATTGCAGCGGTGATAGGACTGCGGCTATTTGAATCATGAGCAGACGGGAGCTGGGGCCTAACATTGAGACGGATAAGAGAGAACATAGCTTTGCATATTTGTAGATATAGACATTAATGTGTACCATATTTAATATTCCTATTGAGAGGACAGCAACTCGTCAACGAGTTTAAGTTCGTGTGACTTCGCAACCTCTGGCTGATGAAGATACAGGAAATCCAATTGAAGAAAAGCATGTATATTTATTATGCTATAGCAGAGATTTTACAGGTTATTCATTAAATAGCCGCAGAATGATCAGTGCCAATACTTAACAATGTTTATAAACTCGGCAACGCCCACTACACTCCAGGTGGTCGTCATTTTTGGCAGCCCACCGTCACCTCAGCTCTGGTCATAGTGGGGGAACTTCAACCACCACTTGCGCCTCCAACCTCACCTCGTCACACTACATCACGTAGCCCTCTGCAACGCCCACCATGGATGACCCTCTCCCTCAGGCGCTCAAAGTACCCGAAATTACTCGCCTTATTAGACGCGCCAACCAGCTTCGAACTATAAAGCCCGCTATCTCGTATTGGTGTACGTGAACCACCCACCAAGCTGCTTCTTGTCCCCTGCGAACAAACTAACAATCCGTAGGCGAATACAGAGCCGTAAACATAATAGTCGCCAAGGGTCTTCACAATTCCGATGATGAATGCTTCGCTTTCACTCGAACTCTCCTCGAAAGCCTCGAGACCACGAAGGCCGAACGTGCAGATGATGACGCCATAGTCGACAACACCGCCGGCCAGGCTTACGTCGAACAGTTTGCGCAGGAGACATTCGATCGCGCTGAGCGCACTATGCAAGCCGATAAAGTAACAAGGTATGTCCCCGTTGGATAGCTACATTCGTCTGCTCATCGCGTACTTATCATCGCACAGACAAACGGCAGACACTTTCGACGCAGCGGCTACCTTCTTCGACCTCACCCACGAATGGGGCGATCCCGACGATGAAACCATTCAGAAAATCAAATTTGCTAAATGGAACGCCGCTCGTATCCTCAAAGCTATCCGCGAAGGCGCAGACCCCAACGCCACGAATCCCAAACCACGAGCACCCGCCGAAGACGACCTAGATCCCGAACTTGAAGCGCTCAAGCTGGAAGCCTCTGCTCCCCAACCTGTGTCTGTGGAAGACGCGCCCGATGAGGGACAGGTTTCCCCTCTCGCCGAGCAGCCATCTGAGCCATTTGTCCCGTCACCAATGACACTATCGCCTCCCCCTACCGCCTCGTCTCAAGTACCGCCCCAACCGTCACCACATATCCCTACCAAGGTACCCGACGAATATATGCCGCCTGTTTCACCACCACCTACGTTGGGAATGCCCCCCGCACCCATTCCTGGCACCAGTCCCTCACCAATTCCACCTTCAGCTCCAATCCCTGGTATCGGTTCTGTACCAGCACCGGTGTCAATTCCACCACCAGCTCCCGTTGGCCAACCGCCAGCTCCACGGGCCATTCCCACTTCTACAGCACCGGTGGCAACACAGAATAACGGATCTCTGGCAAGGAGTCAAAACGATATCAATCAGGCGCAAAAACATGCCAAATGGGCCATTTCGGCGCTCAACTTTGAGGATGTGCCCACAGCGGTGCAGGAATTAAGGAATGCTCTGGCTGTATTGGGCGCTCAATGAGGTTAGCGATTACACTTAGCATATATGGTGTCCAATGGACAGTTGAATACAACTGTCGAGGCGTTTTTAATAATAAAAAAATGTAAAGTCAATTCAAACTAGTCGCTAACCCGATCAAAGTAGAGGTAGAATCTCCATTCGTTATAACCCAAATACTGCAACGCAATCAATTCTTTGTCCAAGAGCCGTTCTGACGCCAAACTCATAATATCATTATAGAATATTTCCATTTCTTGTTAAATAAAAGAAGGGGGTTCATCTTTACGGTTAGGCCAACACTCCAATGTTCTGTATAGTGAAGGCTCCAATGGCAGCAGCATTAGCAAACTGCACTGCGTTCTCGACCTCAGCAGGTCCGTCGTTGTCATCTTCGTCGGTCCATCCACGTCTTGGACCCCAAGTAATCTGGCGCTCGCAGCGGGCGGCAGTTTCAAGCAAACCCTGCATCATGTCGCCGGATTTCTTGACGCTATCCCAGCCGTCAAATTCGATTTCTGTGACATTGGGCATCTTCTTCAATATATCCACGAGCAGGTCCTGGCTAAACTGCTCGTAGAACCCCTCGGCACGTCGGTAGTCTTTCAAAACTCCGTCACTGGGGTCTAACTGAACCAGCACCTTTAGGCAGGAGACATTGCACAGGTCTTGTAAGCCTAATGCGTCGTTAACGACCCATCCTTTTGGTGGCGAGGCCCATCCAGGTCCGAGGCGCAACTCTACGGAGTTGATGCATTTCCGCTGTGATGTGTTGAGGCGAGCAAGGAGCGGGCGCTTAGTTCTGGTGTATCTTCGGGCTGGGTGCGTAGGAAATATGCGGAAAGTTCTCGAACTGTAGAAGTAGTGTGTTGCCTCGGCATGGATTTGCTTGCATGTACGAATGATACCAAGTCGCTTGTGGTAGCGCTTGTAGTTATCCGGGTCGAGATCGAGTATGTCGTCAGCATCATCAAAGTAGTAAGCATACACTCGTAAGCGCAGTTCCGACGGCAGCCCAAGAAAGTTGAACGGCTGTCTGGGAACCTTTCGTTTCGGGTTGAGCTCGCGCAACGGCGTATTGAGAGTGAGTGATGCAATACGGATGCTGTTGACGTCGTCTTCGGCTTCGGAGGTATATGTTGAAGGCATTGCTGAGCTCATCGGAGTCGTCTGAGATGAGGATAATGGCGATTGTACGGCGGACAAGACTTTGACTCGAGATGAGGAGGCTTTGCCCCCCGTACGTCGAACCATGCTTGTGGTGGTTTCGGCGCAATACTAACCGGCTATGAGGGACTGAAGAGTTTTAAATGTCGGTGGCGAATCGGGATCACCGGGTGAGAGCGAGGAGTTGCGGGTAGGCGGATTGTTGAGAAAATATTCTGGTAGATCGCGATAGATCGGCTTAGTTGTTTAATAAGTCTTGATAGACGGTGAGCAGGACAGAGGGTGGTGCCATGACGGTTGTCGCGGTATGAACAGTCACTTTCGATGAAGAACCACCCTCTAGAACACAGCGAGCGCGAGCATCTTTGATAGGACTCAGATAACGATTGAAGAAAGTAAAGGGGGGCCCAGTTGCCGATAGAGAGCGTGAATGAGTTGGCAGAAATAAAAGAGATGGAAGACAAGAAACCAGGACTTCAAGTTAGAGGAAAGCGCGTCTCGTGCCACTGAGTGAGGGGAAGAACTCGCAACAGGGTTGATGGGTAGAGGTGGTTTGAGAGGCTGAGACTGGCGCTGTAATTTGGCGGTACATGTCATCGCTGTCTCGCATCTCCAGCGGAGTGGCGCTAGTTTGGTCTGGGATACAGGGGACTTCACGTGAGGGAGTTAGGCTAGTCAGTGGTGGGCGAGGACGGCGAAGAGTCGTAAATCAATGGATATGTAGTAAATTTGTCTTGTTGTCTGGTAAGCCGAGATAGAACTCAATAAAAATATCTTCAAAATATGAGAGTGTACGAATGCTGCATTTATGCCGCTTGGCGAAATGCAGTAGAACCGAGCCGCTCTGCAATGGATGAACTGATTTGGAGGCAGTGAGGCCATTGGCATTAGAGGACGTCTAACAAAAACCAGTACGCCAAACAGCCAGAGAATCAGTGCAAATGGTACCGTTGGGGAGCCAATCTAGTGTTTTTTCTGTTCGCAAACACATTCAACAGGCGAGGTGTGGCATCAGTGCTGTAACAGCGCAGTGCTCGGTATACATCCACTTACACCAATGTGCTGGAAGACGATTCTTGAAGGCCTTCAGATTCATCTATTTCAGCCTTCAATTCCTGTCTTCCGCTAACATTCTCTCATAAGCATAACAAGCTCCGCACTTCCGGCTGCTTAGATGAGTAGAAAGCTGATTAGTGGTACAGGGCATGATTGTTAATGTTCTCATACTCTTGTGAACTTCGCTCGAAGGTGGCTTAGCCCAAGATGAATACGCCTCGACCAAGTGCACCACTTGCATCGCGGGATCCCGTGGCCAAGAAAGCCCCTCAACGAGCGAGTGTAAGTCTCTTCCTTTGTTTCCTATGTTAAAGTGCAATTCATGGACCACGACCAGCTGGCCAACTGGTGTTGCATGGTGCAGCCTGAGGCACCAAGACACGATCTAAAGATGGGTGGGGCCTGCCCGACGCGTCGTTGTCCGTGTCTTGTTTACGCAGGGACCATCAGGCACCACAACACATCCACCAAGAAAGCCAAGCGGTTGTTAATGGGCCTGCTGATGATTTCTGTTTGTTCATTCTTTTGATCTTTGTTTTCCTTTCTTTGTGCTATAATTGGCAGACCTCTCGCCACTCGTTACGGTCTCGATCCAACCATTATTTGGGCCTGCGACTTCCACTCGCCCATGCGTTAAACATATTCGGCCACAACCAACTACTGAAGGAACTCCCTTCGGACACTAGAAAATAGTCGTTCTTTTGACCACTCGCCAACATGGATTCTGATGCCATGGAAGACTCTGTCTTCAGTCTCGGCGAAGAGTCCGACGACTACGTCCCGCAAAAAGTATGCCACTTCGTTTGCGCCATGTTCCCCGTCGACAAAACCAAGGGATACGACCACGCCCGATTCGCATTGACTGCTTGTTGCTCAAAATTATAGCGGATGACTGACCATGATTTCTATAGAAGACGAAGCCTGCGGCCAAGTCAGTATCGCAACCAGCCGTAAAGAAGCTCGCGAAATCGAAATCGAAAGCGCCTGCGAAACGACCGAAGCCAGAGAGCGAAGATGAGTCTGCTGCAGACTCCTCTGGTTTCTCCCACACGCCACCCAGTTCAAAGAAACAGCGAAAAGATCCTCCACCAAAGAAGTCGGGAGGTGTTCCCTTGGCTGAAGTGGAAAATGACAGCATGATCATTGACACGCCGGCAAAAGTGCCCAAGAAGGCTGGAACGAAGACAGCAACGGACACGTACCAGAAGCTCACACAATTAGAACATATTATCAAGCGTCCCGATACCTACATCGGATCAGTTGAACGAACCGAGCAAGCCATGTGGGTTTTCAACAAAACAACGTCCCTTATGGAGCACCGCAACGTTTCCTTTGTGCCTGGTCTCTACAAAATATTCGACGAAATCATTGTCAACGCCGCTGATAATAAACAACGTAATGCCGATCAGACTTACATCAAAATCAACATGAGTCGTGAAACTGGTGAAATCAGCGTTGAAAATAATGGCAAGGGTATTCCCATCGAAATCCACCAGAAAGAAAAGATCTACATCCCCGAACTTATCTTTGGTCACCTCCTTGCTGGTTCCAACTTCGACGACGATGAGAAGAAGACAGTCGGTGGTCGTAACGGTTACGGTTCCAAGCTCTGTAATGTTTTCAGTACCGAATTTAGCATCGAACTGCAAGACAAGGGGAACGGAAAGCGCTACAGACAAACGTGGACAGACAACATGCAAAAGATGCAGAAGGCTAAGATCACATCCAACAAGACGACGTCTGACTTCGTTCGTATCACATTCCATCCGGACTACAATCGATTTGGTATGCCGAATGGTATCGATGACGACTTGGAGGCTCTGATTTATCGCAGAATTTACGACGTTGCTGGTACCGTCGATGTCAAGGTCTACTTGAACGGCGAACTCATCAAAATCAAGGATTTTAAGTCCTACTGTGATCTATATGCCAAGTCCATTGCTGCCGGCCGCAGCCAGGAAGAAGGAGGCACCCCAACATGTACAGTAGAAATGGACAGGGACAAGACACATCCTCGATGGGAGGTCGGATTCACGGTCTCTGACGGCACTTTCCAGCAAGTGTCCTTTGTCAATTCTATTGCTACAACTATGGGTGGCACGCACGTCAACTACATTACAGATCAAATCACTGCTTCGCTGTTGAAGAATCTGTCGAGGAAGAAGAAGGGCCACGGTCTCAAGCAGGCTCATCTTCGAAACCACATTTTTGTCTTCATCAATTGCTACATTGAGAACCCAGCCTTCAACTCTCAGACAAAAGAGCAGATGACTACCAAGGCTAGCCAGTTTGGTAGCAAGTGCGTGTTAGGCGATAACTTCCTGAGGAAGGTCGCCAACTCTGACGCTCTTCAAAACATCATGGACTTTGCTGAAAAGAAGGCAGACAAGATGTTAGCCAAGAGTGATGGAAGCAAACGTTCCAGAGTCAGTAACGCAAAGCTCGTCGAGGCTAACTTGGCAGGTACCCGCCGCGGTCATGAGTGCACACTCATCCTGACTGAAGGTGACTCTGCCAAGGGTTTAGCCGTCTCTGGTCGTGCTATTCTTGATCCTGATCGAATTGGCGTCTTCCCTCTCCGAGGAAAACTGCTCAACGTCAGAGACGCTTCAGTTGATCAAATCACAAAGAACCAGGAAATCCAAAACATCAAGCAATTCCTGGGTCTCAAGCACAAGCAAGTGTATACCGACACTAAGAGTCTTCGATATGGTCATCTGATGATCATGGCCGATCAGGATCACGACGGTAGCCACATCAAGGGATTGCTCATCAACTTTCTGCAAGTTCAGTTTCCCTCTCTCCTTCAGATTCCCGACTTCTTCCGAGAATTTATCACTCCGATTGTGAAAGTCTGGCAGGGACCTAACCCAGAAAAGCCCACCAAACGCAAGGATTTCTTTTCCCTTCCCCAGTTCGAAGAATGGAAAGATGCTCACCAGAGAGAGCTTTCCAAGTGGCAATCTAGATATCTCAAGGGTTTGGGTTCCAGCAGTAATGCTGATGCCCAACGTTACTTCTCCAATCTGGATGATCACTTGAAAGAATTTGGTACCATGAAGTCCGATGAGGCAGAACTCTTCGATTTGGTCTTCTCTAAGAAGAAGGCTGATGCCAGAAAGGAATGGCTGGGCAACTACATTCCTGGAACCTCTCGCGATCACGTTTCCAAGAGCATTACATATGGTGATTTCGTCAACCAGGAACTGATCCAGTTCAGTATAGCAGACAACATGCGATCAATTCCTTCAGTGCTAGATGGTCTGAAGCCAGGTCAGCGTAAAGTTCTTTACGCTTGCTTGAAGCGAAATTTCGTGAAGGAGATGAAGGTTGTAGAGCTTGCTGGTTATGTTTCCGGAGCCACTGCCTACCACCACGGTGAAATGTCTCTACAGCAGACAATTATCGGCCTCGCACAGAACTATGTTGGATCCAACAACATCAATTTGTTGGAACCCAGCAGTAACTTCGGTTCTCGTCTCGCAGGTGGTCAAGATGCTGCCAGTCCCCGTTATATCTTCACGCGCTTGTCTCCTTTCGCACGCCGAATCTTTTCTGCTATGGATGAGCCAAATTTGAAACCGCAGTACGATGACGATAAGCTTATTGAACCTGAAGTATACGCTCCCATCATCCCCATGGTTCTCGTCAACGGCGCAGATGGTATTGGCACCGGCTGGAGCACTACCATTCCCAACTATCACCCCATGGACATCGTCAGAAATTTGAAGCGACGAATGGGCCGCTTAGATGATGACGATGTTGAGCTACCCTTCCAGACCATGATGCCCTGGTTTAGAGGTTGGAAGGGTACTCCTGAGGTTGCCGGGCCAGATCGATACAAGTTCAACGGTATTGCTTACCAGGATGACAAGAACCCCAATGAAGTGATCATCACTGAGTTGCCAATCCGTATGTGGACAGATGACTTCAAGGCCAAACTTGAGAAGGTCATTTCTGGACTCGAGGGCCCAAGTTGGATCAAGGATTACAAAGAATTCAACGACCACACCACAGTTCACTTTGAAATCATGGTCGACGAAAAGCACATGCCTAAAGTGCTTGAAGAAGGTATCCTTGAGCGCTTCAAGCTTCTGAAACAAATAGCAACTTCGAACTTGGTCGCTTTCGACACTAATGGTCAGATTCGCAAGTACGAGAAGGTGGAAGACATTCTGGAAGAGTTTTACGTTTACCGCCTGGATATGTATGGAGAACGCAAGGTAAGCGATAGAACTGCGCTCAAGGAGAAGATGCATACTGACAAAATGTAGAAACACTGGCTCGGCGTTCACCACGCAAACTACCGTAAACTCAAGAATCAGGCACGCTTCATCCAAGAGATCATCGATGGTGTTATGGTCGTAGGCAAGAAGAAGAAGACGGTGTTGGTTCAAGAGCTACGACAACGCAAATATGAGGCCTTCCCTCCTTCCACAAAGAACAAGAAGGCCGCTGGTGATGATGCTGTGGATGAAGATGACGAAGATGAAGACGACGAAGGTGGTGCGCGAGACTACGACTATCTTCTTGGCGTAAGTTACGGTGCGAATTTGTATGCCACTCGTGACGATGACTAACTATGACTATAGATGGCTATTTGGTCTTTGACTGCAGAGCGTCTCGCTAAATTGCTGGATGCCATTGCTAAGAAGAAGGCTGAGTATGATTACCTGCAAGCCAAGAGTGAGAAAGACCTTTGGTGTGAAGACCTCGAAGAGTTCGAACGAGAATGGGAGAGACAACTGGCGCTCGACAAGGAGATCAAAACGAATGCCAAGCGTATGGGTCGCCGCGCCTCCAAGAAGATTGGAGCAGGCCGTTCCAAGAAGGGCCAAGGTGATGACGAGTATGAGCCCGGAGGTGGGAAGAGTCGTGTGAAACCAAAAGCTACTACTACCAAAGTCTCCGCATTGTCTAAACCAGCCGCTGCGCCAAAACCTCTTCTTAAGTCGAACAGTGCGCAGCGATTCGCTAGTATGTTTGCCGGTGACGACGACTTCTCAGATGACGACTTTGCCAATTTGTCCAGAAGCAAGGCGCCAGCTGCTTCCCAGGCCACAACCGATATCCAGCCGTCTCAGTCGCAGTCTGAAGAACCCGAAGCACCGCGGACGAAGCGAATGGCGGCCTCAAAAGCAAAGGCTATCGTCGAAGCAGACTCTGACAGCGATGATGCCGATGTCATGATGACTGATGATATTGGCGCCATGGTGAAAGGCATTGGAAAGCCCGAAGACTCCCCCAGCCGATTTAGTCTGCATGCGATGGCGAGACCTGAGTCCAGCCATACTGATGATAGCGTGACGAACACAAAATCGAACTCCGCTTCCAAGTCCGCTAAGGCCTTTGATTTTGACGACGATGCCGACGAGACCAACTATAAAATGCTAGCTCGCTCACCACAGAGATCCATCTCAAAAGCAACCAAGTTTGGCAGCTTCCTTTCTGATGAGGAAAAGGATCCCATCGCCGAAGATCCAATCCCTGCTGTGAAGAAGATTGCGAAGCCTAGGTCAACAGCTCCCAAAGCCAAGCCTGCGACCAAGCCCAAACCGTCAGCAGCAAAGAAGCAAAATACTCTTTCACCTGCAGCCAAGGCATACGCGGCGAGAAAGGCAACGAGCAAGTCTGCATTGGCAGACGACTCGGATGACGACATAGGATCTCCCTCACCCAAGCCTGCCCCTAGATCTCGACCCGGACGAGCTGCGGCAACCAAGAAGAAGGCAATTGTTCTTGACGATGACTCTGAAGAAGAGGAAGGGAAGGAAGAGAGCGATGACCCATTTGAGATGGACAGCGACGAATAGACATGATTCCACCCACACTCCTTGCTCGGTTGGAGAGGTATCAAGATTAGGGAATGGCGTTGGTTGGATTGATTTTGCAGATTGCACGAAATTATATATTCTCTTTAGTCTGATGAATGCTTTGCTACAATAACGATTGATTTCTATTCTTTAAAGTGGAAATAAAATAAAATAAAATAAAATAATCATTGATTGGATGGTTGAAAGCAATGAAAGCTCTGTGTAAGTCAGCAGAAGCTCGAGGAATTCTATCGATAAGCTCCTGTAGTGTTGGTGGGGTTTAGATTTCAACGACCATGCATCCCACTTGAGCAAGCCACTTTTCATTACGAACAATCTCACATCAATCTTTAAAACATCACAATCTACCAAAATTGGAGTGAGCATGTCTTCTTCAGAAGAGCCACAATCTCTTCGAGAAGTATTCCGATCCGCCGAGGCAGCACGTAGTCTCCTCGAAGCCTCACCAGACGCTCGCTCACCAGAGTTCGCCACCACCCTCTCAGCGACGCTGGGCTTGTATTTCCGTGCGCGAGACCAAATTTCTGCCGTGTCGCTCTTTTCTCCCAACGAAGGAATTGAAGATGTCGTCACTTCTTCTTTACCCTACATGCTTCTCGATTTCCAGGTCGCAGAGCTGATTCAGCGCACACCGTTCACAGACATGCCAGCACGGGGTGTGACGTTGCGGAGGGCGCGTGCGGCGTATGAAAGCTTCTTGAGCTTGGTGGATGGCTACGGACTACTTTCTAGCGTGGATTCAAAGCTGTGGGATCGGTATCGTGAAGACTCGGAGCGGTTTGCTGTAGTGTCTAGCTCGGATGCTGCGACGAAGCGCGATGCAAAGATTGCAAGTTTCCAAACTGAGAAACAGTTGCGCGAGAAGCTGGCGACGCTGAAGCGGAACCCAAAGTATCTCGATCAGGGTGGCGATGAAGACCTTGTGCGCGAGGTGCATCTTACTAGCATTACGTTTGCGGTGCACAATACATTTCAGGCGCTTGACTCCCTCAATCGCGAGGTGCTCATGATTGCTGCGGCGCCGAACATGCCCACACGGGAAGAGACTGTACACAGGGGTGAAGAGGACGATACGACGTGGAAGTTGGACCAGCCGCTCAGACGAGGGGCTGGAGCGGGCGGGCCGTTGCTCTCCAAGGAAGGCAAGCCGCTGCAGCCGTTTACGTTGGTGGGCAACCGCATGGACTTGAAAAAGGGCGTTTTCCGACCAGGTCATAACTTGCCTACTATGTCGATTGATGAGTATTTGGAGGAAGAAAAGAGGAGGGGCAATTTCTTGGAGGGCGGCACGGATCCCCAGAAGCCAGAGGTGGACGAGGACGATATGGATGCGGTGGATAGGGAGACTTATAAGGCGAGAGAGTGGGATGAGTATACGGATAACAATCCAAAGGGGTCTGGAAATACGTTGAACATGGGATGAGATATTACATGTCACAAAGCAAAATTAGGCGTTGGGGCGTTTTATTATGCACGTAGATGGAAATGTTGTTCAATCATCATAAATTCATTGTCTAGGTATCGTGGCTATTAATTCTTGCCATGCTCATTAAATTGTGCCGTATTAACTTCATTTGGTTTTGAAAAGCTACCAAATCATACTTTTTGTTTCCGTTGCTCATTCTTGGACAACCACAAACGAATCTTCGGAATGAGCCGTGCTGCTAGCTGCATCCGAATCTGCTGGCTCCTGTTCCACTTCATAGTCGCTCATAAACTCTTGTTCTGTGACGGTCGAAGTGGAATCATCATCACTTGGTGGATCCAGCATCATGTCTTCAAAGAGCTGTTTGCTTTCATTTGTGTCGTCCACGGCAATTCTTGCTTCGTTATAATCGGCACCATCAGTCATGCTGAATGACTCCGACGGCGCAATTGATTCGTTATCCGCAATGACTTCGTCCGGCCGGTAGATTGTGGAGATGCTGTCCTGGACATCCACAGACGCGGCGGTGGTGCTCCCGCGGACGCTGAGGTCGTCACGTCCATTAATCAGAGATCCAGAGGCACTGGAAGTATCTGAAGGCACGGTAATACCGGTGTGATATGACGGTCCTGGCCCATTGGGCCCCATCTCTGCTGGAGGTAAGAAGTCCTCAAACACGCCACCTGTGCCATCGTCACAGCCGCCAGCCCAAAGTGGCAAGTATTTCATTTCGTTATGCTCCAACGTCAGCAACAAGTGTAATGTAAGGTTAAGAGGCATTGCAAGTTCGTGACGAAGCCAGGAATTGGTGACAGCTAGTAGGTGGGGTCTTGCTTCCATGTCAAGCGTAACGGGAGAGAAGCAGTTGGCCCATTCTGCCACAGCTAGAGTATCGTCGATTGTGCCGGTCTGTAATTTCGAAAGCTCTCTTTTGTAGTCGTAAACGGCGTCGTTGAAATCTTCAGCGACGTCAGAAATATGTCGACATTTACTTTCAAAGTTACTGGATCGTCCAAAGGCGAAGGTTCCACGCTCCCAATCGAGATTAGAATAGACAAACGGAATCAACATCAACTGGGTTGTATTGAGTTTTGTGATAATTTCATGGCAGGGCACAAAAGTCTCGGGGCTGGCATATGTTGCACGGTCCTTGTCGATAGATATAAAGACGGGGTGCCGCGGCTCTGATTTCTCTCTAAGCACTCGATCGAAATCAAACGGGATCACTTTTCGAACGGCAGTGATCAGCATCTTTGTGGAAGTCAATGCCTTTGTAGCCAAGTAAGTTTGCTCGGCGTTTTCAAGCTGTTGTTCCATGTCCAACAGTTTTTGCCATTCAGGCAGGTCCCATTTGTCAAGGAGATTGTCATCTCGCAGCTCTTGCGCCACCCTGTTAATTCTGTCCACCATTGCTGTTGCGGCATGCTGGATCAAATTGTTGAGCTCATCTCCAGCATCTCCCTTTGCTCTACCAAAAATGGTCGTATTCTTGTTTCCAAGATTGAATGAAGGATCTGCCGCCTGTTCTAGTGCCAGCTCGTTTACCAAGATACGAAAAGCTGATTCGGTGATGGCAGGAGCTTTCACGGCAAAGCCGATTTGCAGCGCCTCTTCGGGGAGAACTTCAATAAAACGGCTGTTGGTTCCATGAAGCATCCAGGTAGTGATAGGATCGATGAGGATGCGAGCACAGTCGAAAATTTTTGCAACGCCCAGTGTGGTCCAGACTCGTGGTGCCGAGTCAAATGTGCAGTGGAGGCCTTCAATACGCATCAGAAGGCGAATGATGCAGTTGCAGTGTCGCACAGGGCAGTACTCTGGTATATCAAAATGCTTGGGTCCGTTCAACTCAATGCGCTCATGCCTAGCATTGAGTTGCACGAGCTGCTCGACGGTCGGTGGTATAGATAGAGTTCCTGTAATTGGGCCACCTACACTGGCTACCTCGAGTGTGCCTGCGTAGCTGCTGGCGAACCCAGGGTTGGATTTGCTCTCGCAATTGCAGACATCATCATGGCCCTTTACAAGCCAGTACGGTACGCCCTGGAGACGGTAGGATTTCCACCAATTTGCGATACCTGGGGTCAGTGAGAGCTCAGTCATTTGGAAGACGAGTTCATCACCCTCGGATGGTGGGGTAAGGTCCAATACGTACTTGACTCCTTCTGGTAGCTTGTTGACAAGCTTGCGGCGGCGTTGAATGCGGAACTGGTAAGTCGGATTCAACATTTCCCTGAACTTGGAGGAGTCGGTCGCCAGGAGCTTCTCTGAGTGAACGCGAACTTGTTGCGAAACGAAGGGCACTCCATCGCAGTCGAACAGCACTCTCTTGCCCTGAACATGTGGTGGGAAATCGACGAAGACGAGTGTGTCGCCTTTGTCCATGATTTTGGCAGGAGAATGTAACTGGTCAAACTCATATTGGCGTCGCATTTTGGCACTGTCCACACTTATCCATGGCTCAGAAGTGTCTACGATATTGTCCATGCTCTGTTTTGACTCGTCGAACCGCTTGTATTCTGGCATATTGATTAGCTGTTTCAAGTCCTATTTGACATTTATTCTTGCTTGGCATGTACCTATTATTGTCCGGCGCTTGGGGTTTTCCCAGGTGGTATCGGTAATGTTATTTTGGGAGACTTGCGGCCGCCGTTGAGGGATGTCGATAGGCTGTGTAGGCTGTGGTGCACTGCCTGAGTCTGCCTGGGTGTCAGTGTCTGGCCAGGGAGTCGTCTGAGGCGGATTCCCATAGTCTGGAAGCAAAGAATCCAATCTTGCGCGGGCATCCATTGGAAATGAAGACAAGGATGAGAGGGTTGGAAGAGCTCATGAACGATGCAAATAATGCTGGAGTTGGAATCACAAGCCTTAACGTTGGTGCCTGGCGACCCGTGACTCAACCAAGTTTTGGCTGTGAATTCAAATGCGGAGCCACTGTCTTGCGGCGCAGCATTCACTTTGTGTTTGCCTCGCAGGCAGCCAAGGCAAAGCGGTATTACATACATGTAGAGGGATGGATTGACCTGTCCCCCACGTGCAGCTGCGAGGCTACCGATCAACTACAACCTCTTGGACGCTACGCTGGTCACTACCTGGTCACGCAAGAGAACAAGGAGGGTTAAAAGCCTATGTGTATGCCTAGATCCAATACATCGTCGTTATAGGATGAGCAACTCAATCACTCCACCAATATCCCAGTACGGTAAGCAGCCTCTGTCATTCACATCCAACGTCCCAAAACAAAATGCCACAGTACCCCGCCATGGGACGTCAGAGTAGCAGCCACCCACTGGACAATGGCTCGATTGGTGCCCACTCAGCTCGATCTCTATCCAAGTTAGCGACCTGGTCCACTAAAGCTCCAGGGCCCCTTGCACATGTCTATCCACTAAATCCAGTCACCTTACTGAACTCCACCATCTGCCACTATTGCTGCTGCTAGGCACAACATGCTGGTGCAGTCCGCAGGTCTAGCCCCAAAGGAGCCGCCCAAGGCTGCAATCTATCCACCGCCCACCACACATAGCCTCCCCATAGCCTCGCCATTCCCTTCCTCTAAACAGCCGTCAACCACTTCATGCACTGACTCAAATGGTTTCAAAGTGACTCATATTGTTGTTGTTACGCTAGCCACATCATAATCAATCCCTGAAACATTTACATTATACTGCAGCCACCAAAGCAATGGCATGTCGGCTACCAGCATCCTGTAAGTCACAACTTTGCATCGTTCACTGTGCCGCGTTCTGCCACGACATACTGCGACTAACACCAATTCACAGCCGTAATCGAGGTGTCTTGACTATCATCTTCGTCGTCGCCACAGCTACTGCTGCTGCTTTCAAATACAAGTCAAGTGAGATACAGCAAAACGACGTTGTTCAGCACCCATACAAAGCGCCGACTGGCTCTGTCACTGTCGATCGCAGTGGTGGCGAAATATAACACAGCCTCCAAAGTCAAAAGTCAAACGTCAAAAGAAAAGCATATTATCAATGGGTTCGAACAATTGTTTCAATTACACGAATATTCCCGATATATTATACATTCAAATATTGTAATATATAACAAACCACTCCCAATGGCATTACAACATCATCACATCCTCGATCAAACATCAAAACAAGTCCTAGTCTAAAATACATTTCCTTCGAAACGCCAATTCATGCAACCAACCAGCAATGCTTGTCTACCTCTCTAGTTCCCGATTGCAGCTTAATCATAGAGAACTGCCCATTTTTTCTTCGTTCCCTTCATCACTTGCATAAGGAGTTTTCAACCTCCTTCCAGCAAGCTCTTTCCCTTTGCCAAGTCCAAACTTGCCCTCTTTCATACTCCGCCGACTTGCTGGACGCTTTCCCCAAGCCTTTTTTGGTGTAACATTGCCTCGTGACGATGCACTCTTCTTCTGTCGCAAATCCGTGTCGGAGTCTTCTTCATCCTGAGCCGTGCTGCCTCGACTCTTTAGCTCTTCACCTGACGAATTCCATCGCGAGGGTGGTGTTGAAGTCTTCATGTCACGCATTTCCTTGATAACTTCTGCGAAACCCTCTTCCAGAGTCTTCATGCGGGCCAGAACCAGCCTTCCCATCCTATCTCGATCGGCTGCATCCACGCCGCCAGCACCCCGCAGACGATTGTCTCTCATCATTGCCATGGCCATTTGTGTTTGGAAGCTTCCAGCTAATGTCAAATTGGGATCAGCACCAGCAAATGCCAAGTTAGTGTTATCAGACATGGCACTGAGGTCAGCTGATGACAATCGTCGGTTGCCCTTTGGTCGGTTCAACGGTTCAATGCTTAATAGCGCTGTTCGGCTTACGCCGCCGGTCTCTGTGAGGCCTCTCGGAGGCATCATGGGACGTGCCTTAGCCTCCGCGGGAGGCATCGGCTTTCGTAGAGGGCTGCGACGCCCGGAGATCGGTTGTGCTGGTGATGCACTAAGCTTTTGAGCGATGACTGACTTCTTCGGTGGCAGTGGTTTTGGCGGTAACACGGGCGAGGTGCTCTCTCGAGCCTCCTCCTCAGGGTTGAACAAGATCGTGTTTGTGGATAGGGTGCGGTTGTGCATCGAGCGACGAGCTGTAACAGGTCGAGGCGTTGAGGCAGCTGGTAATCCAGTCGAGCCATTTGGAGGTGTTCCCTTCTTTGAGGCTAAGCGAGCAGCTTTTCCAAAGTAATCTTCTTTTGGCTGCATGCTACCAGTCTCTTCGACAAAGCTGTGCTCGAGGTTGGTCCCAGCATCGTCCTCGTCTTCATCGTTGGTTACCAATTCGTCGTCTCCATCAGCATCAGTGTGGTCCCTGTACTCGGCGGCCAACTGCATGTGCCTGGAGTGATGTGACCGTCCTGGTCTGAAGGAAGCACCTTGGTTCGACAGGAATTCAGCAGGGTCGCTGGCTATGGAACGGACGTCAGAAACATGTCTAAGGTTTGATCCACGTTCCCAGCCCATGCTCATCCTACGCTGCCATTCAGGCACTGCCCGGCTGTCCAAAGTTGGCCACTGGCCAGAAGTAACATCTTCATCATGCTGATCCATCCAATGACGGATAGCGGTCTGAGTCTTGTGTCTCTCGTTTCGTCGACGTGAGCGCAATGTTGCGGAATCGGGCATCCGTGAGAAGACTTCTTCCAACGCTCGATCTTTCTGATATCCAGCAACTGATTCTTCGCGCATTCGGATATTTGGACTAAACATAGCCGTCCTAGCAATAGGGTCATTAAATGACACTGCGCGCCGACGACGGCGGCTATGGTTATCAACCAAATCAGTTGGCTCGAACATTGAAGGCGCTAACCAGAAGCGCTCATAGAGATAAATACAGAACAAAATTGGTAAATGAGTCACTTTGATAATGGTTCGGTTGAGCCACACAAATTGGCTAAGTGGCATACAGTAGCGGAGAGGCATAAGCACCCACGCAAAGATATTGGTTGGCGCGATATAAGAAAACAGAGCGTCGTTCTTGACCATCGAAATGGTATTGATGGCGAACACAAATCTGGCATTGTCAATACATCAGCATTTCATAGTGAACAGCTGACTTACTGATGTTCTTCTGTAGCATTGGAGGCAATGGCCATGAACGAATTCGTCAACACAGTAATGAGAATGACACTATAGCCGTTGTTAGCAACTTCAATCATATCCTGTTAAATTACAACGTACACTACAAGGTAATGACAGATGATGAGGAAAATCATCATGAGTATTCTCGCTAGCCAGTTATAAGTAGGCCACCTGAGCTTTGTTAGCGAATTGACTCTTAATAGTAAAGCAGGAAATCGCATACACATCCCAAGCAGCGGGAGTAAAACCCATCAGAATCTGGAAAATCTTGTATGCAACCTCGCCTCCATTGTCTTGGGTGTTTGAGAGAGTGAAGAAAACATAAAATCCACTGCACATAATCAAGACCAAGGTGAAGACTGCAGCTAGATCGACGGCCATCAATCTGAAAGCAATCAAGAGTTGTGAGAAGTATTGGTAGTGATCCAAAATGCTGAAAACCCGGGGCAGAAGGAGAATCGCATTTGCAGCGAGTACATCGTAGGCCATATCGTTCCACTGGTGCGGATCGGATAGGAACACACCGTAGACACGCATGCAGTAGTACACTATCAGCAATACAAGAATGCCCAGATCGAAAATGTTCCAGAAGCTCATGATGTACAAGGAGAACCCTTGTTCGGTGAAGCCAACAAGCTCATCCAACATGAATCCCGCACTCCAGAACCAAAATATTAGTTCTAAGCCAGTAATTTTGACAGATCTCTGGATCAGCACAGCCAGAAATAGGCCTATCAAAACACCTAGTGACAAGGTTGAGAGAAATGATCTATAGCGTGGCACTCTTAGTCGGGAGAGTTTGAACATGGATGCTTGCCTTGGGTCGTAAAGCATGACGGCGCGACGACCACTACCAACATTGATGTGTCCTTGTTTCGGAGGCAGCGATCCAAGCAGCGGGGTCCTGTCATCTACTTTATTGTGTGCTCCGTATGAATCGCCAACCTCTTCACGGTGGAGAGTGTCTGCTGAGGAATAGAAGGATATGGCACCGCTCCAGATAGCTTCCAGCTGCTGGACGACTACTGGATGGGCTAGGAAATGCTTCGCTGAGGCTCGGATAGCAACTTCCAACGTTGAAGTTCTTGATGCAGTCAAGGTAGTCTTGCTTGCACTAGCACTCTGCCCGGGGCGTAGAGGAGGCGCTGCGCCGTGCATTCCTTGGAGAGGGTAAAAATCATATGCGAGTGCATCAATGAGTTCTCTGGTAGAGTATTCTTTGAGCAGCTTCAGAGCTAGTAGTTCGCAAACTTTTGCTCTGGTATTGCTTATGCCAGCATTGGCTGCGTATCTCTGTCCCTCTTTCGAAAACTGTAAGCAGTTGGCCATCAAGGCGTATAAGGTCGACCGTGAAAAGTGCTGGCTGCGAATCTGCTGCTGCATGGGTTTCACCAGAAATTGCGATACCTGGGGTGAACGAAGCTGCTCCCATGTCAAAGTCGTTTCGGTTCTGGTGGACACAATGATTCGAATTGCGTGGGTTAGGCTATATACAGGAAGTGAATCTGGCGAAGAAAGCAGTTAGCAACGAGAGGAAGCGTCAAATAGGGTGGTATAGGTACCCAGATGGGAAGCTGAGAATAATGGGAGAACTGGAAGGGGTCTGTCGTCATCATCCTCATCATCCAACGGATCATCATCCTGATTACCAGCATCGTTATCTAGGCGGCTCATGCCTTCTCCGTTGAAGTCATCGTCTTCTTCCTCTTCTTCTTCGTCTTCGGCTTCGGTGAAATCAGCAGTTGCATGTGTACGATTGGTAAACTGGCGATGGGTTTGACGAGCAGAAGGGGAGAAGCCACCATCACCACCGTCAATACGGCGTCGGCTACGTCGTTGGCGACCCAAGACAGAGGAGAACATGGTGGCTGTGGCTCAACACGCTCCAATTGGAGAACTTGGGACGGCTCGCGACGCGTCTAGGAATCCATGGATGCAGGAGTTGATAAGCCAGTAAAAAATCAATAAAAATATTTCAATGATCGGCCTTGAAGTGCCACAACGTAATATAAAGCTCTGGTATCTCTCCTCTTTACTGGAAAAAAGAGGTGGCGGTTGAGGATGGGTAGGAGGTCGCGACAAGGGAGAGGATGCCTTTGGTTTTACTGGACGTCCGAGGTGGCTACTGGTGGTGGGATCGTACCCGCTAAAGCTAAACTGGTCGCTAATTTTATCAAACATGGAAAAGGAGCATTTTATGCGGGGACGGCAAACGCTTGAACCATACTTCGTTTGCTATGGGTATCTGGACTGGCGATGGATTTAGCGGCACAATGGTTTACAAGTGGTTGAGATCGTCTTTGTGGAAAAGGCGACTTTCCTTGGGATCTCGTGCAGCGTGGTGGGATGGCCAATGTAAGATTTACGGCTGATTATTACGATCGTTGTCTGCAAGTCAACTGACCACCCCCTAGCACGAAGACGAACGAGATGAGAATATGTACAATGCGCATGTTGGTTTCTCCAGTGGAAGTTTAATAGTCTGGCAAAAATGACACTTGAACCAGCAAACTAACACAACGAACACCAGCCCCTGCTGATGCATGCACCATGCAAGGTAAAGCCCACATGACGCGCTTGTGGACGCATGACACCATCCAGAGCAGCGCCCCCCGGATTCTAGGTCCACCAGAGATGGCGCCCACATGCACGAGCGGTGGCAATTAATAGGCCGTTCGAGGGCCATAATTGGCCTTGCTCGTCTATGAAGGAGGGGTTGATGTTGCTGGAAATGGTGGGCTGCAGCAAACCGTACTGGATGCCTCTCTGTTTGTTTGAGTCGTGATAAGTCGGTGAGTCTTTTGGACAGTATCTAGTAAGCAACTGTGCAACGGAACTCCTAGCCCTCGAGAGTCATTCACAAGGGCAGATCGAGCACAAGTCTACCGACATCAAGATATGCCTGTTTGTGGTGTTGCCTTGTTGTAATTCGGCTAGAACCCCTCACAGCTCACGGACCAACGTTGAGCCTCAGGCGCACTCTGGGTTCACTGGCCACCTAGGAGGCTGTACATGTAACAAATATTAGATATCCACCAGTATATTCGTTACTGCTAGTCGATGTTCACGGGTAACGAATATGTATGAAAGAGTACTGTGTACAGTCTTCTCGACACCGTTTATGAGAACGGTATCCGTGGTCTATAATGAATGTACGTCGTTTTCATCAAACGCTGTAAATGTGCCTGCTTCTGTATCAGTTACAGGCGATAGTAAAAGCTCGCTTTAATCAATAATTTGGTCACGAAAATATTTTCGTTTGTGCTACAACTTCTATGCCTGCGTATCTACTTTCTGCTTCTTGAGCTTTGAAGGGAGAGCCACACAGTCTCCCTTGCCATTATGGTTAGATCAGGTGTACAACAGAAGAGTTTACCATATTGAATACGTCTTGGGCGGAGACAACGTATCATCCCTTTAGCTAAAATAAGACTCTACACAGGCTCAATTTGTACCATAAAAATACAAAGCACTAGAACGATTCAAATATTCCGTAAATGCAGGGTAATTATTTTAAGGTGGAGTGATTGTGAGCATCACAACCAGTCAAACGCGGGACTGCCCACATAGTGGCTGGGGTATTGTTTATAGCGTACCAAGTTCACGCCACAGGAGGCTCAACAGCCAAGTGAGGTGTCTTCAGTGGAGAATCGTCGACCAGTGATGAAATGCCCTTGCAGCCTGCATGACTCCCCATTGTACATTTCACATGAACCATGAACGAGATACTGGATGGGCCAGGCAAAACCCGGCAAGTGCAGTTCATGTTATACCTAGCAATTATCACGTTCAAATGCTACTGTTTGCGCTAGTAACAACAGACTACGAGGCATCGTGGGCTTAAAATTTACAATTTGTGGCATCTATTTGCCTATTCTTCCTGTACCATTTGCAACCGTAGGTACTGCAGGCGAGTTAATCGTAATTACAATCGCTACAACTGCCTGCCGCTCTGCCAATGACAGTGCAGCATGCTCCCTAAAAGGGACCGTCTCTGGTGGAGTCTCCCCTAACGCCGAGAGCCTAATTTAGCCGTAGTGTCAGGGGACGCAGCCAGTGAAATCAAGGAATACTGGAGTCCCCTGGACTCAGTGGTTGATGGGTGGCTCCAATTTGACGGACAGTCTCGACATTAATTATTTCCTTGACCGTGATCCACAGCTCATTCCGTTGCTGGTGCTCCTGATTGATTTGCCCCCCATCATTCTTTTCTACCCTGTCTCTCCTTCTCGTGCATTGTTCCTTTCCTGCCTGGGGTTTGGCGCTTTTATTTGTTTGACCGGTACTTCGTTAATCTGACGCGTTGTAGGATTTTGGAATCTGACCAGCTTTTTACCCGTCTGATCCTGCCCGAGCTGCTTATCCATTGTCGTGGGCTTGTCAGCAGTCTCACGAACCACATTCCGATGAAACCGGCCTCCCAACTCTGCCTCTACGGCCAATTCGTCCCTTCAAACTGATAAACTTGGCATCAAATAGCCACCCATTGTCGAGAACCTGGCCATTGTTACCCGGCCCCCGTGGCCAAGCTACGTTTAACTCCATCGGAGCTAGTCTGCAACACGACCGCTTGAGCTGGCATCGCTGCTGGCTTTCGATACTCGATTTCACATTCCAGACTGTCACCCGCCGATCACATTCATTATGGCACCCGATACCAAACGTCCCGTTGACGTCAACGTCAGTGGAAGCCGTCCGCTGTCATCTTCCTCAATAATCGAAATCGAGAATTGCGAATCGACGCCTAAGATCTTGCCGAATGAAATCGAGTCTGATTCTGAATCAGACGCTGATGCTGAGGACGAACCCAAAATTACACAAGACGCTCAACAAAGCCGGACGGAAACCGACGGTACAGTCGATAGCGACTCTGGATTTGAATCCATAGCGGACGAAGAGCCACAAGAAACTGAGACGTCTGATACGGAAGAGGACATCAAAGACGGAGCTGCCGAGGAGCCGATAGAGTCCTCAGAAAATACAGACATAATCGAACCTGTTGATGTCATGGCGGCTACGACAACCACAGATCGACTCAGCAAGCAAGAGGTGATCGAAAAAAACGCTGCTGTTCAAGAAGACCCCAATCAAGAGGACTCTACAAAAACAGGCGCGGAAACGCACATTCGAGCAGAAACGGAAATAGAGACACAAGCCACAGAAGAATCGGCAGTCGGGACCCCTACGATGACCCACGATTCGATGGTGACCGTCCGCTTGTCAGAGCCTCCTGCCCTCAAATTGGATACTGAATTTGATTCTGGGGATACCACCTCAGGACACGCCAATGATACATCCCGTCGAGAAACTATTGATAGTGACGGCAAAAAAGCAGTCGAATCAGCATCAATGCCTCGAATATCTACAGCAACATTATCTCCGGCAGACCCAAATCGTAGCTTGCAGGACGAGCTGGGCCAACTTGACGCAGGTGGCCACGACAGTGATGCATCAGAAGACTTAGAAGAGGTCAACTGGGAAGAGCTTGAGAAGACTGAGGACGAGCAATCTAAGGAAGATGAAGCAGACAATGTACGTCACCAACGTAGGGCTGATCATGAAACAAAAACTAATCAGTATAGTCAACCGCGTTACTGCTTGCACGGCTGGAACAGGAGAATGCGAAGCTGGCTACGAACCCCAAAACCGCCAAGGTACAGGCTGTAGAAAGACTATTGTTGTCGCGGCCACGACCGCCTTCAAGAGCCCAACTTCAACAAATGGTCAACGAACCTACTCCTTCGGCCTTGCGATACTCTATGCTACCGCCTCCGCCCATGACTGATCTCGAATTTTACGCTGCTTTAGTTAAAGACTACCAACAGACTGCTGCTCGATTACCAACATTATTATCAAATAAGATACGCAAAGGTATCCCGCCTCCTTTGAGAGGCGTGGTATGGCAAAGTATGTCAGGAGCCCGTGACGCAAGTTTAGAGGGGCAATACGACCGCTTTTCCGGCGAGTCTAGCCCTTACGAGTTGCTCATTGGCAAGGATTTGGGAAGAAGCTTCCCCGGAGTGGACATGTTCCGCGAAGCAGATGGCGAAGGCCAGAAGATGCTGGGCCGAGTGCTCAAATGCTTTAGCTTATATGATACTAAGATTGGCTACTGCCAAGGTCTTGCGTTTCTAGTTGGGCCGTTACTAATGCATATGCCTGACAAGCAAGCGTTTTGCGTCCTCGTTAGGTAAGCTTTTTTCACGCCTAAAACCACGGACTGTGATGCTAATTAATGTCGGCAGACTGATGGAGCGATATGACCTACGGGCATGCTTTCTACCGGATTTATCTGGACTGCACGTTAGGATATACCAGTTTCGTGAACTACTTCGACAAAAGTTGCCTGGGCTTGCAAACCATCTGGAAGAGCTGCAGGTTGAGACAGCGTACGTATCGCAATGGTTCCTCAGCTTTTTCGCTGTTACTTGCCCGCTACCGATGCTTTTCCGCATATACGACGTTTTATTCGCCGAGGGAGCATCGGAAACTCTCATGAGAGTGGCACTTTCCTTGATGCGGAAGAATGAATCGCGCCTATTGGCATGCACAGAGTTGGAAGATGTCATGCAGCTTCTGCTGTCCCGAGGACTCTGGGACTGTTACCACTACGATGCCGATGAATTTGTACAAGACTTCGCCAGTCTCTCTGGTGAGGTAACAAGAGAAAAGCTGGCTCAATTGGAGCAAGCGCACAGAGAGTCATTAATAGCTACCGCGAATGCGGCGCGAGCGTCGGATGTCACCACCGGCGCAACACGTTTCCTGGGCCGTATCTGGGCATCAACTAGCACGACAAAGACCGCGGCACTCTCTCCTGGCCTAAGCGCACCTGGAAAACCTTTTAGCAGTGTTCTCAGGCGCACTCCCTCAAAACAAAGCCTGACATCCACAGTAAATTCAATGGAAGCTAGCTCCGCCAGTATTACAAGCTCCACGTCGACTGAAGGAACCAGCGTTTCGCGAGACTCTACTTTGAATCCTGAAGAAGAGCTCGCTAGTCGTGAATCTACGCCTGTTGGTCCGAAGGCTTCCAGCACCAGCAAGACGACGGAGGATAGATATCTGCATAGCCAGATTGAAGACCTCCTGACAGCTTTGAGTGAATTACAAAGGAACCATGCATTGCTGGTCAATCAGCTTCAGCGTGAGCGCGAAGAGCGTGAAGAAGATCGCCGCGCAGTTCGTTCTTTGCTTGATGGGCTCCGCAAAAAAGTCGGCAGTGCCGCAAATGAATATGAGGCGATTGAAACGGCTTCTGACAAAGCTGAGGTTGCCGAGGAGGAGAGAACCGAAGGGGAAGAAACCTTAGACGATGCAACGCCTTTATCGGATGCTACAGAAAAGCCAATCTCCTTGACTATCCTTGATGGCCCCCCAACCGATTCGCCATCTACTGAGGACCTGTCAGAACTACTTGATCGAGTTGAGACGCGATTTGCCTTGGCAAAGGAAAACAAGCATCGCTCATCTATGATGCAAACCAAATCGCAATTACGCGAAGAGCTAGCACAAGCCAAAGCTGAATCATCGACTCTATCTTCTCAATGCCAGGACTTGAACCGTCGAGTTTACGATATGGATCAGGAAATGATGACACTCAAGGAACAACTCCGAGAGCGGCACGGCCACGTTCGCACCTTGCATCAAGATAAGCAAAGATTGGAGAAGCAAATCCATACCATGAAAACCAGGGTATCTTCGAGCCCATCATACGACAGCAGCAGTCGCGAGCCCGAGCCAGACTGGGCAAATGGTAAAAGCGCCGTAGCTGGATTGCGCGAGTTCAAACTGGGACGTAGCAAGTCGACACCTTCTTCACAAGGCAATTTTGGTAAACGTATTTCGTCTTTGCCTATCCCTCACGACATGGATAACGAATCCCCAATGAGTGACCATGATGCCCTACTTCTGGAGCTTGTTGAGGCGAAAACCGCAGAAGCAAGCGCAAAGCAGGAGGCTGAAGAAGCGAAGCAAAAATTAGAAGCTCTTCGCAAAGCGTATGGTCTTGCCTCCGGCGATTCGCCAACTGGAGTTAGCGCAGCTGCCAGCGCAATGGGCGGAGTCTTTGGAAGATTGACAGGTCAAACTGCTGCGCCAACTGCAGAAGCTGTAGCGAAAATACCAACATCGGCATCAGCTTCCTCCGTTTCTGCAAGCGGTGGCTTTTGGGGATGGAGACGATGAACTGAAAGGGAATCTGGACGTAATGGCAGTCTCATACAACAACGGGGAAAGTAGAAGAAGAAGAATGATACCACAGAACGGACGATTTTTCGATTGGTTTTTTTTCTTCTATTGTAGATAAGCATAGTCACCACTGTGGCCAAGACATAGTATCCAGATTGCAGAGCGTGCATAATGCGAATGGAGGGGAACGATGCATATAGCAATTAGCATTGCATAGAAATTCATTTGAGGCATGGAACACAGTACATTAATTATACGAGGACAGCCATTGATTCCTTGACCTCTGCAAGGCCATATCGATGGATGAAAAGTGGTTGCTTTTTGAACGTCGGTGGGTTCGAGTTTAGATCGACGGACGAGTGGGGGAAGAAGCTTTAATGCGGAGAAGTGTCAACACTCATGCCGGCAATGAGAAGCGGCAATCTCTACAAATGGGCCACCTATTCAACACACTTATCGCCGCAAGGATATTTTTGTTCCGGTCTAACTCAATTATACTAAATCGGAAGCAATACCCGATATTTCGGATGTAACTTCAGGCTGCGCTTGACCATTTCTGATCCGACGATTTATAAGTGCATGACGTCGCCGTTCTAGCTTCCACGTTTTGGCTGTTCATCTTTTTCAATATCATCGGTTATATCTCTTGATGTCCACTGAAAACCAACCATGCCGACAAACAATAAACTTGAGTATGCCGTGATAGGTGGAGGTATTGCGGGCATCTCTCTCGCTATAGCCCTTCATCACCGCGGCGTATCAGTGACAATCTACGAACAGGCCGCCCAGTTTGGAGAAATCGGCGCAGGAGTGTCTTTCAGTCCCAACGCGATCCAGGCCATGAAGATATGCCATGACGGAATCTACGAAGCATTTGAGAATGTGTGCACGCGGAACGTCTGGAAGTCCAAGCAGGATGTGTGGTTTGATTATTACGATGGTGTCAGGGACAAGCACGCGTTCACCATTCGCAGCGAACTAGGACAGAATGGCGTGCATAGAGCCAAGTTCCTGGATGAGATGGTGAAGCTGTTTCCACTTAAAAGGGCTAAGTTTGGAAAGAGGGTGGACTCATACAAGCATCTTGAGAATGGGAAGGTGAGGTTAGAATTTGTTGATGGCAGTAGTGTGGAGGTAGATGCGGTGTTGGCATGTGATGGGATCAAGTCGAGAGTGAGGCAGGTCATGTTTGAGGGACATGAGTGTGCATGGCCGGTGTTTACGGGCAAATATGCGTATCGGGCTTTGATCAAGATGGAAGATGCGATTGCTGCTGTGGGAGAGGAGAAAGCGCAGAATTCGTGCATGCATGTAAGTTTGGAATTGGGGGATTTTGGGGAAATAAGGCTGATTTGGATGGCAGATGGGAAAAGGCAACCATGTGCTTACATTTCCGGTGAATCATGGCCAAGTCATGAATGTGGTGGCATTCCATACGACAGAAAAGCCATGGCAAGATAGTTCAAAGCTGACAGCGCCAGCGACTAGAGAGGATGCATTGAAGGACTTTGCAGGCTTTGGCGATACTGTAACGAAGCTTTTGTCCCTTGCGAAGCCGGAGCTAGAAATTGTGAGTTTTGATGGAGCGAGGAGCCCGATGCAGAAGCTAACTATCATAGTGGGCGATATTTGACCTGGCAGACCACCCCCCGCCACAGTTCGCTCAAGGAAAAGTTTGTCTGGTGGGTGATGCTGCACATGCCACTTCGCCGCATCATGGGGCAGGAGCAGGATTCTGTATTGAAGATGCCGCAGTTTTGGCTGCGCTGCTGTCGCATGAGAGTGTCACGTCGTCACAGCAGGTTGAGAGGGCACTGGAAATCTTTGATGAGGTGAGGAGGGAGAGAGGTGCGTGGCTGGTGCAAAGTAGTAGGTTCATCGGTAATGTGTATGAGTGGCTGGGTGAGGGAGTCGGAGATGATTTGGAAAAGATTGAGAGGGAGATTGTGCAGAGGAATTGGAAGATTGCGGGTGTAAGTGTGAAGGCGATGTGCGACGAAGCAGTGGCCAAGCTGTAGTTTTGTGTTATGGTCATATATACTCTGCCCATGCATATTTCTCTCTACAATGACACACACTGTTAACTTGCCCAGGCAGACTAGTTGTTGCGCTAGTTCTCGTGCTCATGTGTTGAAGCAATGGTGTAAGCAGGCAAAAAGGCACTGACTAGGACCTGGATATTTTGGGTGGGGATCTGCAGAAGACGAATCGGGGACTGCATTTCGATTGGCAACAAAAGCGTTGATCACCCCAAGGTCAAGGCGAAGTGGCCACTGGCAAATACTGTAATTACATGGTACGCTGTGGTAGGGTCGAGCAACAAATCACTTGCTGTGACAGTGAGTTAGCAATTAATGTAAAGACAAAGTGAATTGCTGTGCAGTGGTCATGTGATAGCGCGTGGTTGAGCAATCGTGTTCTATAGCTCTGGCCTAGGCGAAGCCCTGTATAGGACGGTAGTTTATCAGTTATTGTGCGACTAGGGGCTTGAAATAGACGACATATACTCTCAAATGGATTCGGTGAGGTGAGCATCTGTATGTACATACATTTTCACACCTCGTAGGCAGCGAAGACTGCAGCAATACTGTTTGACAGCCGGGCACGTGCTTAGTTACTCTTCATCACTTGACCGAGGCGCATGGCCGTGAAGGTGTCGAGTCCAGGCGCTCGCGATATCCCAATGACCTAGAGACGTGCGAGTGACTTTTGATAGAGGTGTAATGTAAATGTGTACATGACGGTCATTGTTTCGCGGTGAGAATTTGCTGTACCTTTTCAGCAACTGCGTACATAAACTGGTTGCGACGACGAAAAAAGTCAAGTTTAATTATGATAATTTAATAATAGAAGTGCCGGAGCTTGCCAGAGTAGCTTTGGCCAATCAGCGACGAGGATACGTCACAGGTAGGGACGACAGGACAGTAACCAAGCAACCCAAGGGGAATCAAGACAAAGAAAATGGAAATCGAGCTTCCCGTTTGAATACAGTATCATGCAAAATGTTTGTCACTAGGTTTCTAGTACATGACTTGGTGCATCTGGTGCTGCACCTTAACAGTAATTATAGGCGCTGTCACAAGCAAAAAAAAAAAAAAAAACATGGACGCCACCCGGCCAACGGGCACAAACAAGCCCACTAACGCTCGCTGGACAGGAGCTTGTAGTGCAAGAACCTGATGGCACGCTCCACCATGTCCCCTAAACATAACGCTCAGGAGGGAGGACAACGTCCACATCAGCAATGCCAGCGGGATGGGTCTTTGTCTGTCGGCGCTTCCAGGTATTTCATCACAGGCACCTACAGCGCTAAATCAAGTGTGTGTGGCCCCTAAAAGACCCCAGGCCAAAGAGAAAACGGAGGCATCCTAGGTAGCGTCAGGCCTTTGTTTTGTATTGCCACATGCTAGCCAAGGTCATTCATCGGTCAATGCTGTCTGTACCTTATGAACACACACAAAACAGAAGAGAGACATTGTACTCGCTTCCCCTCGAAGCTGCTGCTAGTTCTTGTGCATGTACAGTGCTGCAAGTAATTCGTTTTTTTTTTCTGTTGCTGCCAAAAAGTAGAGCTCCGCTGCATATCTTGCCTCTGGTCCCCCCTCCTCGGTCCCCTCCCAGTTTTCATCTCCCTCCTCCTCTGTACTGCAAACAAAAAATTCTTGACGTAAACATCTCATCATCCCACAGCTGTTGCTCGTCATCCTCAAGGTATGTGATTGCCCTTCTTCCCTGTTTTATTCTCTGCACATTAGTGGAAAACTGCCCTTTCCTGAATCATCACTCTCTGTACCTTGTTTCTCCTGAGCTTCATCAAGCTTTTCTTTTCTTTGATTCGCATTTCCCAAGCTCCCCTTTTGCACCTCCGTTTGTGCCGCCGACAACAAAGCTCTTCCGCACCTCTACTCACACAGCTCTCCCCCCTTTAGATTGTCGAGTCCTCGAATCCGAATTTCCTATCTCAACACAACAACTAAATATCTAAAACCACGACTTCATAATGGCTGACACTGCTTCGGCCCCTACGGCCAACGGTGGCTCTTTTCTCGATGCCACCAAGAACAGTAAGGTGTGTATTTACCTATTTAAACTCTGGCCCTTTTTTTTTTCCGTCTGATTCTAGAGCTGACGATGCAACTAGTTTTCACATGTGACGGGACACTTGTCCTTGACACCTTAGCCTTTTTCTTGCGACACACGCTGACGTAGCTATTTTTTTTCCCCTGCAGACGTTTCTGCTGCCTATGACTCTGTTTCCAACGGTGAGTTTCCGCCGCATTCATCTTGATCGCGTGTTTTCCTGTCTGACCTGTTATGTTTAGGCCCCGTCGCCCAAAATGTCAGGGATGAGAAGGATAAGGCTTCCGCCGAGTTTTCCAACCTGGCTGCTTCCCGCAAGACTCCCGCCAACCCTGCTGTCACCGGTCAGCCCCTAACGCATTACCACTCTTTTTTTTCCGAGCTTCTGTCATGGAAGAACCCTCGTAAGTTGCCACAAACTTGTCATCTCAGCCATAAGCGTCGACGGTGTACTAATATCGTATCACTCCAGGTGCTTCTGGTATTGCCTACGCTTCTATCATCGCCACCATCATCGCCGCTCGTTATCTCGATGTCATTCGCTGGGCTTTCAAGCTCTCTTGGATGGCCCTGGCCGTTACCGTCGCCGCTGAAGGTGCCGGAAAGCTTGTCCTCAACAACGGTCTCGCTTCCCAGCTTCGCCCCCGTCGATACTACACTGTTCCTCGCGAAACCCTCGACAGTCTCATCGGAGACGTCCACGAGCTTCTCAACTTCTTCGTCATTGAAGCTCAGCGTATTCTCTTCGCCGAGAACATTTTTGCCTCTGCCGCTGCCTGTGTTGCCGCATTCTTCTCCTACTTCCTTGTCAAGCTCGTTCCCTACTGGGGTCTCGCTATTATCGGCACCACTGTAGCTTTCTTGGTTCCTCTTATCTATACCACCAACCAAGAGCTCATTGACGAGCAGATCAAGAATGCCTCCGAAGCCATTAACGCACAAACTGCTCAGGTTCGCAGCATCGCACAGAAGCAAGCTGATCAGCTCACTGCCATGGGTAAGCAGTACGCTGGCGACTACACAGGCAAAGTTCAGGAGATGCTCCGTGGCCGCGGTGGCCCTCCTCCCGTTCCCGGAAAGACCGAGGGCCCCAAGAAGGCTGCCCCCGAGTTCCCGTCTCCCCCTACTGAGGAGCCCGCTCCTGAGAAGGCCCCCGAGATGCCTGATGCTCCCGAGGAGGAGCCTCTCATTGCTGCTTAAACAGCACAAAACGGCAACGTTGATTCATGTGTATACGAATGGAGACGATAACGCATGATAGGGCTCAGTCTTGTCATAGTCGATGTGCTTTACGAGAGCATCTGTGCTTTTATTTCCTTACCTGATATGACTGGCTTAACGGATCGGACTTTTTGGAGTGAACTGAATTTATTTCATGGGCGTCTGCTTTCGTTTTTCTGTTTGCGGCTTGCGTCGGACCTATGAATCTTTCCGTCAACCGCATAGCATACAAGATGGCTCCGTACGCAATACCCATCCTGTGATGCATGAAAAAAAAAACACTAGGGGTTTTATGGATGAAACGAAATAGGGGGCTTTCGTCTTTTTTTAATGTGGGTGTCACGAATGCATGCATTCTACTTTCTTCCAACTTGGACTATTAATTGGCGAAGTAGAAGCCGAGGGGGCATTTAGTGTTGTGTCATGTGGGACAGATTGTACAGCGCGTACCTTTGTTGTTTAGGCTGGAACTAGTCTGTAGCGTTTTACTGCGCCATGCTCGCATCTCAATATTATTCTCTCTAAACATCTGGTTTGCCTTTCGTGATTTCAAGGAGATTGGTGCCAACAAAACCAATATAGCACAGGGTAAGGTTGAACGCCGTAAGAGTGCCTATGCAAAACAAAATTTTGGTTATCTATATACTCGCTAGACATACCCCAGTGAAAATTATATACATAATGATAACATCAAACCAAGTTTACTTTCTTCTCTTCCCACCGCCCCCATCATCGCCAGCCCCTCTCTTGCGGCCATTCTTGCGCCAGTAGTCCTTGGACTCCCGCTTCTCTCTAGCTTCCTTCTTGGCCTCGTTATCCGCCAGCTTCTTCTGGAAAGCCGCATGGTTTTCAGCCTTCTTGACCTTACGGCGGGCGGCGGCATCGTTACGAATAGTGAGCAGTTGCTGCATGAGAGCTCTAGCCCGCTTCTCCTCTGAGCCGACCTCAACTACGGCACGCTTCTGCATATATGTCTGGTGCTTTTGCGGCTTAGCCTCAATAATCTGCGACTTGTACGGCAGCTCAGCGGCAAGTGCCTTGGGCACACGCAAGGGATTGAAATGGCGGGTTTCGCGCTCAATCTTGCGGTATTGGCTATTCTTGAGCTGAGGAGCGGTGAGGCCCTGGTCACGACGGACTTCACCTGTAAGACGCATAGGTTGCCATCCGATGAGGTTGGTAACAGGGTTATAGAAGCGGTGGGGTTTGATGGGATACCAAGCGCGGAGGAAGACGATGTCACTGAGGAGAATCTTGTCTTCGAACGTGGCACGGAAGTGGCCATCGGGCTTGGATAGGGCGCGCTTGATTTGGCCGCGTACACCGGAGACAGTCTTGATGGAGGCGCCTTCGAACTTTGCGATTTCGAGAGAGGTGTTGAACATGTCCTTAATGAAGGCTGTGTTTTTGAAGATTTTGTACGGCGTGCCAGTGAGTTTGAGCTTCTTTACGATCTCGGTGGATTCGTCCACGGAGAGCACGGTACCGGTGGCGGCGATGCGGAAGCCTGCGTTGGAGGCGGAGAAGGAGTTGAAGCACACGAAGCCGCTGTTGGGTGCGATGAGGGGAGCGTAGATGGTACCGAAGCAGTGCATGTGTTCGGGTGTGTATTTGAGCATGCGGTTGCGCGTGCGGGAGTCGGAGATGGAATAGATGGGGAGAGATTGGAAGCGGCGCCAGCCCAGAGAGAAGATGAGGGGATCGTTGGTCTTGAGAATCTTCTTGTGCCAGCGATGGCGCTTGATACGGACCTGCACGAATCCCCAGCGATCTTCTGTGGCGTTGAGTCCTCCCACGATGATTGGCAGCTTGGCGTTGAACTTGTTGACGAACTCGGCGGGGACGCCGTCGAGCACGATCTTGGCGTATTTGCCGGCGCGGTAGCCTTCTACGGCAGCTCGTTGGCGCTCATCAAGGTTGGAGAACTCCTCCTTGTTGATGTCGAGCTGCTTCTGGATCATGGCCTTTTGCGCATCGTACCAGTCGTCCTCGCCGAATTCCTGTACATCGCCACCGTCCTTGCGTGCATTGGATTTATCGTTGAGGAAACCGTCACGGTCTTCTTCCTCGAAGCGCTGCCTGAGTTCTTCTTTGCGGCGGGCGTTCTTTTCACGCTCTGCTTCAATTTCATCTGCGGTTTGCTGTTGCGGCGGTTGCGTGGATTGTTCGGGGTTTTCGAGATCTTCGAAGACGCCGTCGCCTTCGTCGTTCTCGTCATCTTCGCCGAAGCCCTCAAAGTCATCGTCGGCGTCGCCTCCATCTGAGCCGTTGCCAATACCGGCGGTTGTAAAGCGTTGGCGGAGAGCTTCCATGCTGGAGGCTTGTGACCATTTGGTTGCGAGGTCTTGGTAGTCGTAATCGGGGATAAAGCGGTCTTCGATGATGTCTTCCTTGTCCTTGGAGGATTTCTTGAAAAAATCGTCGTCGTCAGAGTCTGCTTCAATATTCTCTTCTTCAGATTCGGCTTCATCGCCACGCCATTTTTTGAGGGCTTCTTCCGGCGTCATGGAGACGTCGTACATGAAACGAGCGAGGTCGCTTGTGTGGTATGAGCGACGGCGACCATGCATCCGTAAGGCTTTACCATCAAGGTCATCTTTCCAGCGTAAAGCGGCTGCCTCTTCATCTGAGTCGTATTCTTCGTCACTGTCACCGTCTTCCTCGCCTGATAATGAACCAAGATCTGAGTCACTGTCTGCAAAGGCAATGTCCTCGTCTCCATTGGCTTTTTCACTGTCTTTGCGGAACATGCTGCCAAGCTTGCCTTCGTCAAATTCTTCCTCGTCAGAATCATCTTCACCGCTGATGAAGCCTTCATCATCGACAATATCGTCGTCATCGGCTCCGTCTCGTTCTGCGACTCTAGCTTTGCGCTGTGTTTTTCTGCCAGAGTCCTCGACCTCTTCGACGTCTTTTACTTCCTCGCCACCTTCGAACAGCTGAAGACCCTCGTCTGTTTGACCAAGGAGCCTACGCTCGCCTTGAAGACCGATAATCATCTCCTCTCCCTCGCCACGCTCCACACCCTCAGCGTCCTTGTCGAATGTGAACCCCTTTTCTCTCGTAATCCAAATAGCGTCACCATCAATCTTCAAACCGCTGCGATCTGACATTGGGGCATGCAGTCGCTTCTCTTTTTCGTCCAGTCTGCGTCGACCCGTCTTTCCTGCGATTTTGGCAAGTGCCTGCTCCATTGCTGGAGTAGGACAAGGATCAGGTAAGACTTCCATATTCGATACAGTGAAGTCTCCTAGTCCTGGAATGTGAACTCGCTGGCCCTGTGCAGAGAAGTTTGTACCTCGTAAATATCCAGATAAAACTACAGATCGGTCACACATCTCATTTTCTTCGATCTTCGTGGGATGAGTTATGTCGCGAAAGCTGTCGATAATAGAGTAAGGATGAGAGTTTCGCCACACGAGAGGACGGGGGTTCTTCATAATTGACAAGAAACGAGAGAGGTTGTGAATTTCGCGATCGGGATAGCGACCGTTCATGACACCGGAAAGATAGAATAGATGGGCGCCTTGGTACAATTCTGTCCAGAGTCTTCGCTTAAGTCGCTTCTTGGCGTCTCTGAGAGCTTGTGGTTTACGGAAGAGATCGAGATGTGTAAGAATACCGAAGACGTTGCCAGGCATACCGGTCGCAGCGAGGACGTTGAGGAACTCCATAGTCTCCATTTCGAAACCGTAGTTGCCGTCAATCATTAGTAGGACGATATCGGCAATCTTGGCAATATCGACCATAGCTTCGAGTTCGTTGGCGCATTCGACGAATGTCAGCCTCTGTTTCTTGGACGTGACAATGGTAATGGGTCCCTGGGGATCGGAGATTGTTTCTTTGGCATATCGGCGGATCAGAGATTTCAGCAGCGTCGTCTTGCCCACGCCGGGAGGACCGACGATGGCGACGAGGCGTGGGGGGGCTTCATCGGGAAGTCTGTCGACAAGAGGAACATGTAGTCGTCTTTCTTTGATCTAAAAAGGATGGGATTAGGATAGAAAGCATTGGAAATGTAAACAAGGTTCACGTACATCTTGTGATCTAGCTGCAGTTCGTTGCAGCCGCCCTGGGTTCGAGAAGGCGAAAGCTTTGGGATTGCGCTCTGCAATGACCGTTAGCAAAACTCAAAGTCGTAAATGATTTCTGTAATTGAAAATTGAAAGCTTACCCCCTGAATGCTGCTTCTTCTCTTTCGCCTTGCGATGAGGCTTATGCAACTGCGACTCCATGATTGCTCTGTGACGAAGAGGTTTTATCCAGATATCAAATAGCGGCGCATCAAAAAGTTTGGGCGAGGTGGGAAAATTTCTGGATATCGATAAGTCTTTACGTGGGGCGATACCCTGGCCGCTCAGCCAATCAGGTATAATACATTTTGGTGCACCATTTGAAGAAACATTATTGATATGAATTTGAATCGAAAAACAAGGACATAAAAAGACAACAACAGAAATGGAAGAAAGAAAGAAATGAATGAATGAAAAGGGGGAACCGTTCATCAATTTATTCATCGTCTTTATATTTATGACTATTAAATCTGTCATATTGTCAGCTTTGTGTAAACAGACGCTAGCCCAGACACTCGGCAGAGTCCACCGTAGACGAGGTCGCTGGCACTATTCTTGATGCCGACCGGGCTAATACTTCGCCTGATCCTCACGACATGGTGGTTGCGTTATGAAATGTAAGTAATAGCTCTCTAACGCAAGATGGTTAGTGCTGCTACTCCAAAGGCTAAGCATGTACTTAGCAAAGCTACTGGGCCTTATCGTATTTTGCTATCTTTTTTTTATAGGGGCGGTATCCGACACTGCAGCGATGGCACACAGCCTTGGAATCATTGTTTCCTCGAATCTACGATGGACAGGAATACGGTGAGGTTTTATATTCGAGATGGCGTGCTGAAATGTTTTCTCAGGTACAAGGATCTCTATTATCTCTCCGTCGCGTTGATGAATTTCTTAACGAAGAAGAAACAGAGAAATATGATCAACTTGGTGTTGGAAACTTGGATGAAAACGGCGTCGGGACAATGGGCTTCAAGTCAGCTAGGCTTACATGGTACGGAAGAGATGGTGCAACTGAATCAAGTGTCGTGGCTTTCCGGTTACTCGACCTCAACGTCAATTTCGTAATTGGTAAACTTATCATTATTACAGGACCTACAGGATCTGGCAAGGCCTCGATGCTGATGGGTATTTTGGGAGAAATGGCACGTTTACACGGCAAAGTCTACTGCCCAGGAGGCCACAGCCGCGAGGGCGCAAATGCTTGGTGCACTCCACCGTGTGCATTTGATCACAGAGGAGGATATAGCTAATCTGATCAGCCTGCATATTCAAAACGTCGCAAAAGGCGTCGGCAAAGAAATTCAGATTTATCCATGCAAGCAGAGTGACCCGAGCTATTTATTTAGCAGAGAAAGCCAAACCGACCACTATGTGAAGGTGGCCAGCATTGTCTACGGTCCTTGCAATAGTGAGACAGGTTGATACGTCGCTATGTAGATGCTACACTGTCCATAACTAGGTAATGCTCCGTATGTTGCGGAGATGCCACCAAACTAAGGTCGCTCAGTAAGCTCTATGGCGATTTTTGCGAGTTAAAATGGCAGGCGGGCCGAAAAAAGGCTCTGATAGAGCAAGTGTTAGACGAGCCTGATTTTGCAAGCCACCCGAACGAACGAGGGACAACAGAACCCAAGCTAGGGGTACCGTGAATTGAGATTGACTTCCTTTCTTTAAATTGTCATAAAACAGGCGCAAAGAGACCACTCTCCCCAATCGAGAGGCCATTTCACATTCCAGCACAGGTCTCCTCTTCGTCTCGCCACCTTTTTATAACATTTGTGCAGGCCGATTCTATTTGCTACCCATCATGAAGACGGATTGGCTCGCGTTGGTCACCTGGACTGCAGTGGTGGTCCTGTTTTCCATCTTTGCCAGGCGTTGCTTCACAACCCCTTCAAAAGCGCCGAGGCCATATGACAAGGACAGGGCAAAGAAGGAACAGGAAATGATGCGACTCCAAGCGGACGCAGAACCGAGTCTACTAGCAAAGCAACTTCTGTCCCAGCTGCCTGGGAAAATCATCTTGGCTCGTGATGTTGATAAGATGAAGGAGTATAGGGACTCGTACTGGGCCGACCAGTGCAGAGATGTTTTTCCAGCGTGCATCGTACAGCCCCAAAATGCGACAGAGCTTTCATTGGCTGTCAATATTATCAAGCGCGAGTTTGATAGCCGACAAGCAGAGGGCAATAGTACAGGCTATATTTTCGCCGTACGAAGCGGTGGCCATTCTCCGTATGATAGCAACCTTGGCGGAGGTGTCATTGTTGACATGAGAGCATTCAATGATATCGACATCTCTGAGGACCAGTCTCAAGTCACCATTGGTACTGGCGCTAGATGGGGGCCTGTCATTGAGTACTTGGAAGCCCGTGGTTTAGCGGTGGTAGGTGGTCGTGACGAGCAAGTTGGCGTTGGGGGCTTGACTCTAGGAGGTAAGATGCGTTATCCTGATAGAGACGTGTGTGAAAACAATAGCTGATAATTTAATCTAGGGGGCATTTCGTATTACTCTCCCAAATACGGGTTCGTCGCGTCAAATGTTATTAGCTACGAGGTCATACTTGCCTCCGGTGAAGCTGCTACTGCGTCAGCCACCGAGAACGCCGATCTTTGGAGAGCACTCAAGGGAGGCTCAAACAACTTTGGTATCCTAACAAAAGTCACCCTTCCCACGTTCCCAAGCCGAAAGATATGGGCCGGCTTTCTTTTCGTCTTTGGCTTTGAAGCGGCCAAGAGCGTTAAAGCTCTTCATGAATGGACCAATAGGAATTTACAACCTGGAGTCCAATATGACGAAAACATAGCCAGTCCGTTCGGCTGCTTTGCCTATAATGAATCAAGTAAAACACATGCTGTGGTTACATACTTGTGTCACACCAACCCAAGAGATTGTGGAAAGAGCTGGCCAGGTCCATTCAAGACATCACCGTTTCGGTCTCTTTGGCGCTTCTGGAATAGTTGCAAGCTCCAAACGCTGTCATCGGCTATGAAGAACATCGGTTCGTACAATCCTGCCGGAATGCGGCAAGTTTTTGGTACCCTCACGGTCAAAAACGATCTGGAGACTCTACAGGCCGCGCACGCCATCCACATGGAAGCCGTCGAGAGAACTCGCAAGGCGGGAGGTGTAAAAGCTATGAAATGGAACTTTATCATGCAATCCGTGCTGCCGCAATGGTCGACGAGAGGAGACCCAGGGCCAATGGGATTCTCCGAATCAGACACAGAGCCTCTGGTACTGCTGATGTTTTGCTCGAACTGGGGGAAAGCGGAGGATGATGAGCTCATGCATTCGGAAACTCGCCGCGCGGTAGAGAAGATTGAAGCCATGGCCAAATCCAAGGGGACAGAGCATCCATACCGCTATCTGAACTATTGTGCAGACTGGCAGAAACCATTTCAAGGGTATGGGGCTGAAAATGTCAAATTCTTGCAGGAGACCAGTAAGAAGTACGATGTGGATGGACTGTTCCAGAAGGCGTGTGCTGGTGGATTCAAGCTGTTTGAGGCGAAGGAGTAGCTATGGAATGGTTGAGCTGGCTGGATTCCGAAAATTTCTAATATTAGACAGATGGAATTCATGTATGCAACAAAGGCTCTGTGTTGGCTGCGATGTACATGCTGTGGTGCTCTGGCCAATGTCGACCTGGCAACATGGGAAGGGCACAACAAGGACAACCAGAAGAGTGCAACGGCCAGCTTATTGGATTAAAACCAGAAAATGTTTCTAATAACACGTAACGAAAACAATTTGCAAAGTCGAATCACGTTTATTTTCCAGAGCAAATAAGAGAAAAAGAGAAAGAAGTAACAGATAAATAACAGCGAATTACCATCACCTGTCAATGCTGGTGCCCAGACCAACGACCACTGCACAGGCCGAGAAAGCTTGTGTGGGCTGCATTTTTGGTGTTGCTGTGCCAACCGCCCGCCACAAGCTCACTGTCCACACAGAGCTACCTCGTCAATTGCGCCGCATAGTGGCGGTCATGCAGGTAGCTTTTTTTTTTCTTGCTCTGCCTATTATTTTGCTCTGCACGGTTCAGCAAGGTTTCCTTCTCCCCTGTGTCTCTGAAACTAGGTATCAAAGAGTCATTCACTACAGAGTTCACTGTTTGTCACACATCCATCCGATAAATACCTGCGCCTTTGCCTTCCACCCACACTACCACTGTTTACCACACCCTCCAACAGCTGTCACTTTGCAGATTCACGCAATTGAGACCCTTTGACAAACTTCCATTCTTTTTCAAACACTTCAACCACACAGTCACTATGTCTTCCCACGTTCTCGGCGACAAGGACATCAACGCTTCGCTGGAGCAGCAACAACAAGGCGGCAAGGACGTTAAGAGCATGGACTACCATCGCCAGGTTTTCCAATCTAAGATGGCTGAAGAGACGTGAGTCTTCTTCCTTTCCTTTATTAGCAACACATCGACTGACATTTACTCTACAGCGCAAAGCAATACGTATCCCCATCCGACAACATCATGAGCCCCTGCTCGGCCAAGATTAACGCCCTTCGAAACAAGCACGCCAGCAAGTATGTTACTCACCCTCCACGATTTTGACATCTCAACAGCAACTAACCTCTTCAACAGGGCCAAGCCAAAGTCTCTCTTCGCTCAAGCAAGCGCTAAGAAGCTCACAAGCGACAACCCCTTCGGCGCCCGGGACGTCTTCAAGCCATAGAGGTGCCCGCAACCTACGCATCCTGTTTCTGTTTCTGTTATTCTTGATTCGAAACGTACATATTTGCTTTTTGGCTTCGGGTTTCTTCTTGCTTCCTTTTTTTTTTTTTAATTTGTTGCCAATATGCCTTTTTCTTGGGACTGAATGATGCTTTGGGCGTTTGGACTGCAGATGATGATTATGTGCGAGAAATGGGGCTGTATTCATAGAACATCACTTTTTTTTGCGACGAAGGATGAGAATGACGTTATTTTTCTTTTATTTCTTTTGTTGGACAACATCAAATTGATTAATTCGTGTTATCCATTGATATTTTGGGTGACTTGTCTCATTCTACCAAGTGTTTTGTCTATGCTCTCCATGCGCTCACAATATACACAACGTCCTCATCAGCAACTGGATGGCCCAATCCCACCCTTTGCGGTACATGTCTTGCGCTCGCACCCCATACATATGCATGTTTGAATGTGTCTTTCAACGTACGGTGAATGCGATCACAGACGTCCTCGATGGTGCTGTTGCTGCGCACGATGAGTGCTTCGCTAAAGTCGGGATCGATTCCCTTGCGCTTGGTGTAGATGCGTATCAGTCGGAGTTCCTTCCAGCAACGGTCTATGACGTCTTGAATTCCCAGGTCCAGTTCGCAACTCATTACAACAGTCTGAGGTTCGCGAGCCAAGGAATCGAGAAAGTCGAGCGATACACTGTCAATCTTGTTGTAGACATAAAGGCACTTGATATATTTGCGGTGATCTTTCATGATGACGTCGATAAAGTCGTCTACTGTGGCGTATTCGTCGCGTACGAGGACTTCGCAGTTCAGGATTTTGTAATCGCGCAAAATGTTGTACAGCATCTTCTCGTCGAGATACTTGGGTGGTGTTTGGAACGTTATCTTCATGCCGCCGGCTGTCTTGGCTTTTAGGTAAATGTTTCTACCAGTTGTTAGCATTGCGCCATATCGTACCAGTGAGAGTCTGCCTACGGTGGCTCCCTGTTCAGTCTTATTCCAACAGCTTCCAGTTCGGCCTCTAGAAGTGCTCGTTGTTCTGCTTTTTTCGTTGCATCAAGAATCATGAGAACCAAATCACTCGTCTTGGCGGCAGAGATGACTTGTCGTCCACGTCCTTTTCCTTCAGAAGCTCCCTCGATGATACCAGGCAAATCCAGCAGCTGGATTTCGGCGCCACCGTATTCCAGTACACCAGGAATAGCCGTCAATGTTGTGAAAGCGTATGAAGCAGCCTCAGATTTCGTCTTGGTGACTTTGGAAAGGAATGTTGACTTGCCGACGGAGGGGAAGCCAACCAGCGCAATTCGGGCATCACCACTTTTGCTGACATCGAAGCCTGCTCCTGGACCACCTCCAGAGCCAGGTCCAGGTTCCAGAAGTTGAGCTCTCAATCGAGCGAGTTTTCTGTATTGCTGTCAGCTTCTTGTGTCTGCCAGCCAATGGTGGTAGTCTTACCCTTTTAATAATCCCAAATGATATTCTGACTGGAGTTAGCAGAATGCTTCATCCCTTTGAGTTTTGCTGACGAACCTGTGGCCTTATTTTCTAGGAGGCATTAGTAATTTTCTTCGCCAACATTCATCCGATTTACTTACTCTGTGTCTTTCTCATTTCCTCTTCAATCCTTGAAAAGTTGTCAGAATCAGGCTCCAAGCCAAAACGCCAGCATCACTCACTCCTTAATCTTTTCTGTAATATTCACCATCTTGACTTTCGATTATTTAAAGACGGATATCCCGTCTCAATTACCTCGTCAAAATATCGAGTAGGTTGTGATATATCTCGAAGCAATAATCGCGATTCAAGATTCTGAGGTGGGGGATGTGGGCAGAATCCATCATGGTGGGATTGCCGCCGCGCTGCGAACTTCCTCACCGCCTGCCTGTTGTAGCGCGACTTTGCCATTCTAATCGCAGCCAGCAACTTTTTGGTTATCGCGATTCAACAGCCTCGACTTTTCAATGAATTTGACCTTGCGCGCACCACGATTTGTTTGACTTTCAGGGGGGATTTTTACCAATACTGTTGTCACTCAAACAGAACAGGAATAAATTTCTTCAATTCATTTACAGCACATCCCCCCAGCCTGCCCATCGCCATGGCCGACGACGAGGCTCAAGCTCTGGCAACGCCAGCGGTTGATCAGACAACCGACGATATGGCGCTCACTACGACAAGCACCGAAGTGGTTGCGCCGCCTGAGAAGAAGATGAAGAAAATTAAGAGAAAGAAGCGCCCAGCCCGTGTACAAATCGACCCCAGCTTGATCACAGACGAACCGCCACCGCAAACAGGAACGATCTTCAACATTTGGTACGGAAAATGGTCAGGTGGTGATTCCGATCAGTATTCTCAAACAGCAGCCAAAGGTAGATGTAATATTGCGACAGATGCTGGCTACACAAAGGCCGACAGCAAGCCTGGAAGCTATTTCTGTGTGCGCTTTGCAAAGGGACTCTGCCCCAATGGCGCAGACTGCGAATATCTGCATCGATTGCCCGGGACGTATGACATGTTTGGTCAGAATGTCGATTGCTTTGGTCGCGAGAAGTTCTCCGACTACCGAGACGATATGGGTGGTGTAGGAAGCTTTATGAGAATCAACCGAACGATATACGTAGGCAAGATTCACGTCACAGACGATATCGAAGAAATTGTGGCCCGCCATTTCGCCGAATGGGGTCAGATTGAGAGAGGTAAGTGCATCTAAATCAGTTAAGGCGTACAAAGGAACTAACAATATCATAGTACGTGTCCTGAACACTCGTGGCGTTGGCTTCGTCACCTATGTGAACGAATCAAATGCGCAATTTGCCAAAGAAGCAATGTCTCACCAGTCTCTCGACCACGAAGAAGTTCTCAATGTTAGATGGGCTACCGCGGATCCCAACCCCATGGCTCAAGCGCGAGAAGCCAGAAGAATAGAAGAACAAGCAGCAGACGCCATCAGAAGAGCATTGCCGGCTGAGTTCGTCGCACAAATCGAAGGCAAACAACCCGAAGCTAAGAAGAGGAGGAAGATCGAAAGCAGCTATGGTCTAGAGGGGTACGAAGCACCCGACGAGGTGCAATTCGCTCGTGGTGCCAACGCCGTGAATCCTCTTGGTCGCCAAGGCCATGAAATCGAGTACCATCAACCGTTGGCTATTGAGAACGGCAGCGCTCCAGCAGAACCCGCCGCAGTTGAGCAGCCTCAGGCGACTGGGATCTTTTCAGGGAACACGCTAGCAGCGTTGAACAAGGCAAAGGTTTCTGTGCAATCGAAACCAAAAGAAACCAAGGCTGCCGGGCCACTTGTATCTTACGACAGCGACAGCGACGATGAATAGGCATTTTTCAATAATTTGTATTTTTGGGATAGGGAGTTTATAGAGAGCCACGATTGTATCAATAATGTTACAAGGTCTATTCAAGTTGTTACAAATAACACTTCTACTTAACTATTAAAGATGCGCGAATACAGCACCTCGTGTCTGCCAATCCAAAGATCCATGACCGGCACACTCTGTCCTGCTTCTTCAGGGGGAGTCATCCATTCCCTATCGATTGCCTCAGTTATCAGATGCTGGACCTTCTCACCAGCCAATACTTTCTGAGCTTGATATGGACCAAATACATTGGCTCGCACTGCCGCAGACACCAAGGCTTTGATATGGCTCAACATGAAGACATATGCAGTCTGTTTGAGATGCAAACCAACAACGGCACACACCACTCCAAACAACGGCGCAAGATGACCAGACACATATGGAACTTCCATACGATTGCTTTCACGCAAAAGATCAGAATAGTCTCGTAGCACTTGCATATCACTCGCCGTTGCGCCGGGCGGGATTGTCGAGCGAAATGACCGCTCCCAAATCCCTAGGAGCGCCCTTCCCTGCGCTGTGCTGGCGCGCCGGCCAACCGTACATATCACCGCCGCATCAAGCTGATCATCTAATTCTGCCACCAGGTCGGGATTACGATGCGCCGCTAACACAAAGGGTAGCGTAGTAGAGGCAAATGAAGCGACTGATAGCGGGAGAAACGTAGCAAAAGAGGAAGATGCGCGTGGCGTATGCGCCAGATAAGACTCCAATCCACTGCTAAACGCGAATGAACCAACGGGGAGTGCAGAGTCTGATAATAACAATAGAAAATGATTCGAAAGATTAGATTGTGCTGTCGCGCGTCAGTGAGGATTTTGTGGTGGTTGTCGGTAGGACTTACAAGGCGTCGGCGGTATCCGATTTGCAACCACTTGAGTGTATTTCTGCCTTTCAATGGGCTTCGACGCTCGCAGACGGGCTTTCGCATCTGCAAGTCGCGACTCTAGGTCAGCGATTTCATCTTCGATATCATTATGGCCGTTCATTGGATGGTCATTGGGGTGGATTTTTCGATGGTGAATGCACAAAGAAGAGTCTACATTAGCTTCGGGGGTCCAAGTTTATCTATGTCGGCTGGGGTGGATATGGAGGCGAATGACGGGGCCGAAGTTAGAACCGATAAGGAACTCTGTTTACAGGCAGTCTTGCGCTGGGCGGCTGAAATAATCCAAATGTGAATTTTAAATAATCCAAGAATTTAGCACTTGCATAAGGGATGCTACAGTTACTCGAGATAAAAGGATCCTGAACTCCTTGCTTGATAGAAATCAAATACCAGCTCCGACATATATGCTTCATGTTGGCCATATATTCTCCTTATCCCCCATATTCCTTGCTCGCGCTCGCTTTTTCTCTGCCATGCGTTTCTCGATACGAGCCATGGCAGCAGCTCTGCGCTCTGGGGGCAATGCACTTCGAGATTGGCTGGGTGCTGTGTTATTTTGTACAGGTTCGTCGCTCATTTCTGGTCCGCCGAGTCTGGCAAAGCGATGGCGCAGCAGGTCTACACCACTGCTGGCGTTGTGAGATGCCGTTGACTTTTGCTCTCGTGGCACTGGGTGAGACAGGCCAGGCAGTGATGGGGCGTCAAGGGTTTTCTGCCGCGTCGTAGCTGCTGCTACGCCATTGTGCATCCTGTTCGTGGCGTCTTCTCTCAGGTAGTCGCGATCTCTAGGAGTTCGAGGAACAAATGGTTGCCACGTAGGCTTTTCGTCATTGCTTCTCCTCGGTCCTGAAATTGCCAGGTTCACTGACTCGAGCGTATTGTCATCCAAATTTCTTTCTCTAGTTGATCTTGGTTTTGTCGCTTTGCCCTTATAGTCATCACCCGCCCGATTCAAATCATAAGTCCGTTGGTCATGGCATTGTACTTCTTCTTGTCCATCAAGCTTGTGCTCGGCTTCTGCGGCAGCGTGCCAATTCTTGGGCTTGCTCTGCCCTGGCTCTGCAGACTTCATGCTCTTCACTTCTTTCTTGAGGTCTGCAATCTTACCATGCGCCCTCTCCAAGACTGCCTTCATATCTGCATCGTGTATCTCAGTTTCTTTTCGAAATGCTTCAAAGTCTGCTTTCACTGATGCAAGCTCCTCATCCTTTCTCCTACACTCGTGCTCTGACTCGCGAAGTTGCGCTCTCAGCTCGCTTGCTCGAGGGGGTTCACGCTGCTCTTGGCGCGAATATTTTTCGGATTTGGCTCGTTGCAACTGATCCTTGAGAGCTGCCAGTTGTTCTCGCAACAACCCCATCTCTTTGACTTGGCTTCTAGCGCGTCGTAGCTCTCGTTGGGTTTCGAGTAGGGCCTTCTGAGTCCCGGGCGAACCATCTTCCTGCCGACGACGGTTTCCTTTGTCGCTCTGCGCTTGCTTCTCGCGTAGAGCATCTTCCAGCTGTTCCTCTAACTCTTGGACGCGCTCTCGATATTGTGCGGCAATCGTGGCTTGCTCTGCCAATGTGTCTGCTGGCTCTGGCGAGGTCTCCCCACCAGAGGCAGACCTTTGTTGTCGAGACGCAATATTGGAAGCGTTGGTGGCAATCATCTGTTCCATCTTGATAACTTTTTGTTGTTCTTCCTTTAGACGTTCAGCCATACGAATAAATTCGGAATCTTTCTGTTGAGCAAGCGTTTTGGCCAGTTGCTTATACTTGAGCAGTTTCTCCATCTCAGCCTTGGCATCAGTATGATACTTCTGGAACTCAGCTTTCCAGTATTTGCCAGACTGTGAGTGTGGCTCGTTCAAGTCCACAGTGACATCGTGTACGCTGCCTTCTTCTTCGTCGTCGTCATCCTCTTCCCATTCGTCTGAGGAGCCATCACTAATTTGCTCTGTAGTAGCTTCCTTTGGCGCATCTTTCAAATCTTTCCCTGCTGCCTTTGCTAATATTTCAGTAAGTCGCGATCGCTTTCGTATCCCCGTCTCATTTTGCGCCATGTCGTTTGGCACGCCAGTAGCTGGGACTTCGTTCCCAAATGAAACTCGTTTTCGGCGCGTCGTACCCGTTCCTGGAGTGAGCAGAATACCAGGAGGCTTTGATGGCGTGGACGAGCCCCGTTCGTCATTTGCACGCGAATACGAGGACATCTTTCTCACTGTGCGGTTTTGTGATGCTTGATGTCGTCTAGACGGGCTACCGAGGATCGCAGATTTGATTGCTCTGGCGGCAAATACTGGAGCGGGAGTATCTGGCTCATCGACTTGCGTAGTGTCGTCTACGCGACCATGTTAGCTTCATAGCCTTCATATTGATGCGTAAATGCTGAACTTACCGTGGTCTGGCACCGCGTTGTTGGACGCGTTGTCGCCGCGTTTTAGCATCCAGCCAAGCATAGTTGAAGCTCTGGCTTCGACCCAGAGAAAAGATAGCAATAATCAATTATTGTTATATATTGGTTTCAAGCGACTATAGTTTGAAAAAGATCGTCCGTTTGTGCGTGCACCAGGTGGTGTTTGTTCTCAGGTGCTGTTACGAATGTGGAAGATTGTTTACATGGATCCCGAAATGCAGTGTTGTTTTCCAGGCGTGTTAATTGGCCCAGCAGTGACCTCATCGCTCTGCAGCGCCCACAGCGCCGAAAGCGCGGCTAAGTTTTAGCGCCTGTCCCACCGAACCTGGGCGCTGGTTGCCTTTCTTTCTACTCGAACTGCTGATAGAGTGGCCGTTCGTCTACTTACTCCGAATATCACATCAAATATCACCGATCCGACTTTATTTTTTTTTGTCCTGAGCTTGAAATACGAATGAGCCAGTCAAGATAGTTTGTTCATATCCTCATGCTCTATGTTGAATATGGCAGCGTGCCTGTGGTAATGGAGTCTATAAGTGTATCAACACCCAACAAAAGAAAACGCCTCTAATTCTAGCCTGTCCAAGGAAAATGGCCAAATAGTAATCTATGCCTGAACGTAGCAGCGGACATATCCAAATTCAACAGGATTGATAGCAATGTAAACCGGGTGTCCTTGCGAGAAAACAATACTTCCGGGCTGGGTAGCGCCAGCATCCTTGAATCGCTGGCAGTGGACACGCGACAAGTCAGCGCCGGGGTGGTCGACAGCATCAGTGTGAGCTCCGGTCAGCGCGAGCTGGGTGACGGAAAAGTTCTTATATACCAGTTCGCCGACAGGGACGTCAAACTTGATCTGTCCAGAGGGTGTGGTAGCCGTGACTTCGGCGATGAGGCGGCCACTCTGGGGCAGGGGCAGAGGTGACAGCGGCCAGTATGGGCCAACATCCTCACCAAAAGTTTTACTAAATCTCGACAATGAAGCATGGCAAATATCAGCGCCACAGCCAATGCGCCAGCGGCCTGCCACTTCAGCAGCAAACCCTTGGGTTGTATCATGTTTTGTGATTAGTGTTTGCTCAACATATTTGCGGATCTCATTTGGAGTCGCTGGGTTGGGTGGGAATTTTACATTCTCTTGATACCGCTGGTTGCTCATGTTTGTGTAGATGTGAGTGATTGGGAGATTGATGCTGGCACCAATTGACAAATTCTGATCATCGCGCGTCTTTTATGCAGGCCAAGTCATGACGCAGCGCTGGGGCTGGTCCCTCCATATGGTATATTCTCCCTCTACAGTGTACAGGTGATCTGCTAGAGTCAAATCGAGACCTAGAAGCCGAAAAGTTGGTTCTCTCCATTGCCTTCGCAACATTGGAGACTTGTCCAAATAAGGTGTAGGATCACCAACGCCTGCAAGACGGGCGCCAATACCCTCTATAAGAATGCACAGGAGGACAACTAGCGCTTATGTTACCCAATCTCAGCAAATAAAACCCGCCGTGTTTGGACTTGTTATCACTAACAGACCTTAGCTCGGTTTGCCAGTCTTCTCTTCAATTTCTCCTTTTCCTTCAGGCAGTCAAAGAATGCCTCGCACCGGTTACAAATCCAATGCCAACTTATCGATTGAACTTGATAGATGGCAGGGCTTTGCTCCGGGAGATGTCATCTCTGGCAAAGTAACGCGAAGCGCTCCTCTCACTGATCAAAATGTGACCATCACTCTGCGGCTACGAGGTAGAGCAAAATGCAAGGTTTCGGTAAAAATGCAGCACGGCTCAGCCAACTATCGCAACCGCTTCAATTTCTTCGACAATACCAATTGCACATGGACGCTCTTCTCAGGGCCCCTCACTATTGCATCCGACTCTAACGCTCAGTCCTGGCAATTCCAAGCACAAATACCAACAAGTGCCTCGGCAACGGCTGTTATCGCGGAAACTAAGCCAGACGTCAGCTTTTTGCCCTTGACTGAGGAAGCTGTGATGAAACAAGGTCTCCCAGATGTATTCTATTACAAGGGTACCAACTTTTGGTCAAGCACGACTTTGTTTGGTTATGTTGAATACTATCTTGAGGCAGAATTAGTGCCTTCAAAGGGATCCTCTCGCACGGCAACACTACCTCTGTTTGTTCGCACACCAATACCAGAGTCACTTATTACAGCAATGGACTTTGCTGTCAGCGAGTCCTCGGTTCCATTTTCAATCCCACAGCCGAAACCAACAGATGAGAAGCGTGGTTTTGGGCAGAAGACGAAGGCATTGTTCGGATCATCTGGCCTTTCAGAGCTTCAGCTCTCTCTCCATGTGGAATGTCCCACCCGCCTGCAGCTAGGGTCACGAGTACCATGGTACGTCCACATTGTGCCCAGCGATGAAAGTGCAAGTTTCTTTGAGAATAATCAGGCGCCGCAATGCCAGATCACCTCATTCAATATGACGTTGAGCTCCACAACCGGTTTGGTTTGCCCAGGGACGATGTCCACAAAACGACCTACAAGAACTGAGAAGTACGAGTTCTCTTCTACTAGCCTCTTACCCGCCACCGGTGAGCCTATCTTTTTACCATTCGGGTCTAGCTCTGAGGTATTAGATATTGGCGAGCTGCTTCAGATTGTTCTGGAGGATGATGGCGTCTCTGTGATGGGCCAACGGCAGAAGAAAAAGTTCAATCCCAAGTTGGTGCCGAATATGCATACATATTGCATTAGCCACACACATAACCTGCAATGGGAGTTGGAGTTTAGTATCCTAGGCCGGTCGAAGCATAAAAAGATGCATGGACAGACGAGTGTCATATTACTCGGTCCAGACCAGGGCCAAATCGAGAGGGCTATGGCCGAATTGAGCGACGACGAAAGACAGTCAAAGTTCAAAACAATTATACTTGCGACCGAAGCTGGATTGGAGACAATTGACCTTGTGAGTGAGATTGTACAAGCCTTTGCTTCGTAACGACAAGAGAGAATTATCCGAGCAGACACATATTGCATAGAAAATGCCAGCTCAACGGCAACATTAGTTCGGTGGACGATTCCTTGTGTGGAAACCTGCGGAGGCAGCCAAGGCCTGTAGATAAAAAAAAGAGTTTCATCAGTAAACTAGAACAATTAATTCACGAGACAGTTATCGTTCTGTCAAGGCTGAGAACGTCAATCTGTAATATGGCGTTTTATAGCAGAAGCCGCTGTATATTACTTTGCATTCATTGGCTGTAGCCCTGTGAATTGGACTTACAGCGGACAAGCGCCAGGCTTAGCGCCAGATTTCAGCGGACGTTGCGCCATTGGAGGCGGCAGATTGACTGCGGCTCACCCCACTCTGTACCCCGCTATTGGCGCTGGGGCTTCTCGACAGCTGAACACCGCCTGTCGATTGGAACGGCTTGCTTTTCTTTCTTGCATGCCACAACTTACCTTTCGACTTTGGACCCAGACATACCCAAGATGGTCTCTTTCTCGTAAGAATCAACGGCTTATGCTGTGATTCTTCACTGGACTTCGCGCAACCATGACGTGGAAAACAACCGGAGCCTGGAAGAACCCCATCACCAAACCCAACAACGATGACTCGAGCTTTCCTGGGCTTAAGCCCACCACCCCCGATGCCAACAATGCCAGGGTTGAAAATGAAGAGCTGCAACAAAATGAGCTCCTTGCTCTCGAGGCTATCTACGGAGAAGATTTCGTGAAACATAGTGGCACAAACAGTGCTTGGCAGGTTAGACTTCTATGGGGAAGCACGAGGCGGAGTGTGCAAGTCAACCGTCGGCTAACATAAATCAGAAAACAGAACCCTGCTTCGACATCAATATTAAAGCTTCTAGTGATGAAGACTTTTATGTTATCCTTCGCTTCACATTGAACGCTACATATCCCAAGACTCCTCCGATCATCACAATACAAGACAAGGGCATGCTTCGCGAGGTGACACAATTCAAGATCGAAAAGTTTCTCGAGACAGAGCCCAGGAATTTCGCAAAAGAAGAGCAAGAAATGATAGACCAGATTGTGGAGGGCATAAGGGAAATTTTGGAAGATGCGGCCCAGGCCAAGGCTGCCGGCAAGAATCTGCCCTCCCTCGAAGAGGAGCGCGAGAGACATGAGGCAGCGCTCGCTGAACTAGCTCAGGAGGAGAAAGAGAAGGAGCAGCGCCAACAGGCTGAAAAGTCCAAAGAAGAGGAGCGCGTCATTGCAGAAATGCTCCAGCAGCAAATTGATCGACAAAAGCAAAAGGCTAAAGAGTCGAAACTCAAGGGTCGGCCGAATGGCATGAACCAGGCCCAGTTGTCACAAGGCGTGGATCAAGAAACTGATCAGATCGAGTTTGACCAGTTCTGTATATCCACCGACAACCAGGGTAACGAAATATCTTTCCGCTCCGTTGCTGGCAAATGCGATCCGAGACAGGGTCAGGTAGCCATTGTCTATTCCGTGCGACCAGTTCTCGCAACGGGACTCTGCAATCAAACACTCGCTCTCAAGGAAGCTGTCTTCAAGGCTACCGGGAAGGATGCCAAAGATTTCAAGAAACAGCTCCAGTCTCTGGAATCTCATCTCCAAGATCTGAAAACAGGCAAAAAGCTTCACCACCGCCACCTAGTGGACGTGCTGGACTTCAAGGTTGGCGCTGGTAGCCCCACGGAAGCTGCTGCAGCAAATACCTGGACTGTCCGAGTATTGAGCCCTTTAGCAGACAAGGGCCCTTTGGAAGAACTTCTTGAACTTGCTGGGCATGTTGAGATTGGCAAAGTACGCTCATGGACTCGTGACTTGCTCGATGCTTTGAATTTCTTGCACAACAAGAATATTGCGCATCAGAATATTCATGCTAACAACATTTTGCTGTTTCGTGAGCCAACGGGAGAAGTTGTTCCAAAGATCTCAGACGCCTGGTATCAACGAGACATGCACAACTTGTGTGCCCAGAAACAGAGTTTGCCAGGGCTGAACTCTGCCAAATCTGCATACTGGTTGCCTCCTGAAATCGCCGCGGCATCAAAGCCTCAGTACACATACAAGACAGATATCTGGGATTTTGGTATCGTCTTCCTTCAGATGATCTTCGGTCTTGATGTGCTTCAGAAATATTCATCACCGAAGAATTTGATGGAGTCGCTCACGCTTTCACAGTCCTTGCAGGAGCTTGTGGGTCGTTTCTTCAAAGAAGATAAACAGAAGCGGCCTCGTGCATTTGAGCTGGGCTCGAGTGAGTTTTTGGCTACCGATGCACCTGTGCTATTTGACGAGGCAGCCGCCATAATGTCAAACGCTCCATCGGTGACCTCATCACTTCATGCGCCACAGATCCGCCTTAGAAGAGACTCAAATGTTCGAGGGGCTGTCATTTCGCGATATACCGAGGATTTTGTGGAAGAAGGACGACTTGGAAAGGGAGGCTTCGGCGAAGTTGTGAAAGCGCGTAAAAAGCTGGACGGTCAAATATATGCCATCAAGAAAATTACACAGCGCTCGCATACTAGTTTGACCGAAATTCTGAAAGAAGTAAGACTTCTCTCTCAGCTAAGCCATCCTGCTGTCGTGCGTTATTACAATACTTGGGTCGAAGAAGTTCCGGATGTGACAGACACTGAAGGAGAGACCTCGACAGAGGCCTATACCGATGAGACCAGGGATACCAGTACTGATGGAATCGATATTCAATTCGCGACAAGCACTGGTGGGCTGGATTTCATGTCCTCAAATGCACCCATCGAGTTTGAAGACGACGAAGATTCAGATGTGGATGACGACGTAGACGATTCCGGAGACGAGACGGACAGCACATTTTCTGACTACGCTGGTGCCAACAGACTTGTGTCTCCAGAAAAGGAGCGACAAACTCCGCTCCAGCGCCGTGCGAGGTTCCAGCGGCCTTACAGAACAATTCTCTATATATCGATGGAATACTGTGAGAAGCGAGTATGTTGTCTGATAATACTTTTCATTTCCAATGCTAATACATAATAGACGCTGCGAGATTTGATATCTAGAAACTTGTACCAGAACACACCGGAAATTTGGAGACTATTTCGCCAGATTTTGGAGGGGTTGGCTCACATTCACAGTCTTAGTATTGTACACCGTGACTTGAAACCAGAAAACATCTTCATCAGCAATGGGCCTGATGGTGTTGACAATGTAAAGATTGGAGACTTTGGTTTGGCCACAAGTGGTCAGTTTTCTATCGACAAGGTTGCAGCGAACAGCTTTGAAACAGATGATATGACCAGGAGCATTGGAACAGCATACTACTCTGCTCCTGAAGTACGCTCCGCAGCCAGTGGTGTATACAGCACCAAAGTGGATGTAAGTTGTCTGCTTCAGAACGGTAAGACTCTCACTGATTGTAAATAGATGTATTCTCTTGGCATTATTTTCTTCGAAATGTGCTACCAGCCGATGGTGGGCATGCAAAAAGCCGACGTCATTGGACAACTTCGTAGAGTTAAGCCAGTTCTTCCACCAGATTTCAAGCCTGCAGAGAAGTCTCAAACAGAAATTGTTCTTTCTCTTATCAACCACAATCCTAAAGATCGACCTTTCAGCGCAGACTTGTTGAAGAGCGGAAAGCTGCCTGTTCAAATGGAGAGTGAAACGATTCGGCGAACCCTCGCGGGCCTTGCTGACCCAACATCGCCATATTACCGAAAGATGTTGTCGACACTCTTTTCTCAGCCGGTGGAGGCGACGAAGGACTATGCGTGGGATATGTTTGCGAACTCACCGACTTCTGCGGAGCTTTTCAACCGCGGTGTGGTCAAAGATGAGCTCATTTCCATCTTTCGTCGCCATGGTGCTGTGGAAACCAAACGAAGTGCCATATATCCGAGGTCCTCCCACTACGGTGACAACGTCTTCAAGGTTCTTGACTTCAACGGTACTGTGCTTCAACTTCCTTTTGATCTTACCATGGGACATGCACGCATGTTAGCGAAGGACAGCAGTGGCCTTGTATTACCGCGAACCTTTACGTTTGGAAGCGTTTACCGTGACAAACAAGACACCGGTCAACCACAAATGTTTGGTGAGGTAGATTTCGATATTGTTAGCACCGATACGTTAGACCTCGCGCTGAAGGAAGCGGAAGTGCTGAAAGTTCTGGATGAAATCGTGCAGTCTTTCCCCTCACTAGTGCAGACACCCATGTGTTTCCATGTTGGGCACTCTGACCTATTGAACTTAATTTACGAGCACTGCGGGATTGAAAGTGCCTGCCGACGGGCAGCATCTGATGTGTTGAGTAAACTGAATATCCACAGCCACACATGGCAGAAGATTAGAATGGAGCTGCGATCACCAGCTGTGGGTATATCAGCAACTAGTGTGGATGAGCTTCAACAGTTCGACTTTCGAGGTAAGATTACAACAGGCACATTGGCTCATCAGGATACTTATAATGAACAGACACTCCAAACAAAGCGTTTGCAAAACTGAAGAAGCTGTTTGAAGGAACAGATATGTACCAACGAGCATCACCGACAATCGCACATTTGAAAGAGGTCGCGGAATATGCCAAGCGTCTCGGAGTAGACACGAAACTATACATCAACCCCCTCAACAGCTTAAAGGAAAGTTTTTACTCTGGTGGTATCTTGTTTTCTTGTCTCTACGTCAAGAAGCTAAAGGATATCTTCGCTGCCGGTGGCCGGTATGACTCTCTAATTAAAGAACAGCGTCCCAAGATGGGTGGACACATGGATGAAAGGCATGCCGTGGGATTCAGTCTTGCTTGGGAAAGGCTTGCCAAGATTCCCAAGGCTGGCAATAAGGCGTTCTTGAAGCGAGGAGAGGCAGACGAGGTTACAAGTCTATTCACTGGGAGACGGGTAAGTAGACGATTGTTGAAACATGAAACACGGCAGCTAACATATTTGTAGTGTGACATCCTGGTCGCGAGCTTCGATACAGGTCTTCTAAGATCTGTCGGAATCGAAGTGCTGCAGACACTTTGGGGCCATGATATTAGCGCTGAGCTAGCAAAGGATGCAAGATCCCCCGAAGACTTGATACAGAAACATCGGGACGAAAACTACCACTGGATTGTAATCATCAAGCCAGAATCGATGCTTAAAATCAAAACCATCGGTCGCAAGGATGTCGCAGATGTGGATATCCAAGTAAGTCAGCTGCTCGCATGGCTTCGACCGCAGCTACGTGGCCGCGAAGGAAAGATGCTTTCCAGGATGAGAGGCACAAGTTCTCAGGGCGGAGAGAGCTCGACACCAACAGCGGACAAGGACCAAGAGCAGATAGTGAAGGTGCTCGTGGCACAGACAAGAAGCAAGAAATTCAACCGCAGAACAGTAGTTGAGCAGGCTCAGTCAAATGCTGCGGCATTGGTTCACGGGTTCCTGGAAGGGCCCATCCTGGCAGTGGAAATGACAGACCAGGCCCTGGAGTTGATTCGGGAGACGAGGCTCTCGGACAATGAAAGCTGGAAACGGGTAGATCACGGTGTGACGAAGCAGGAAAAGCAGTACGTGCGTGATATCCAAGACCAGCTGGCTACATGGAGGTTTTCCTATGAGAAGAAAGGAGGGACGAGGCATTCGTTCTTATATAACTTTAGGACGGGCATGTGTCTATACTACGATCTTGGAGCATAGTTGAAAAGGTGTAAACGGCACGGGGTGTAGCTAGAGCAAGCTAAATATATACCATGTCTCTCAATTGGGAGCTCCTTACAGTGTGTATATGCACTGGGAAACTACCATATGAACCCAATGGGGTGAAGCAAGATTGATTTCACCCTTTCGGTTATCATGCACGCGATAGAATACACTAACATTGCACCTCAGGTGCAGATTGTTGGGCCACAGAAATCACTGTTACAGCGTGCCGGGCAACGCGGGCAGAACGCAATCAACTACGGGTGAGTCTAGAACAGTTTGGCAACAAATTGAGGGAACAACGCAAGGCAGCCAGGAAATGACTCTTTGACAAGAAAACGAAAGGGAGAAACGGCCGAGATGCCGAACCATCGCCGCGTTAGAGAACAAAAACAATGGACAAGCCACTGGCTGGTTTAGAGCCCTGTCAGTGTGGCGCTTTAGAGCCTGGAATAATGTGAAAGATGGTGTGATGGTGGTTGGTGGCGGCGACGACCGCTCGGCCCGGAGTCTACTTTTGAAGGTCGAGGGCACCGAGTGGCACTCTCCAAGGGCAAGATTCGTGTTACAATTTGGTTTGGCTTGGAATGGTGGGTATTTGCAAACAAACATGTTTGTGAGGCTGCATTGCGTGGATGAGGTAGCCATCCCGACTTTGGGCCGAGCAGAACCTCGAACGGTGTGCGACATGTAAGGGTACAGGCGACCTGCACTTCAATTTGTGTTGCACTGGAATCGAGAGCTCTCTGGGCCGTAGTATCACTTTAAGGTGGTATTGAGTAAATGTGTAATTGATATGGAATATTTGTTTGGTATATACAAGTCAATGGTGCAATAAGATGCCTAACTCCAAAAAGAAAGTAACAACGAACACAGTACCGCCAGCCCAACAAAAAAATTGCCAAAATATCTAGGTCTCGGGATCTGTAATCTCATCCTTGACAGCAGACTTGACCTTTTCCCAGAATTTATCACCGGCTTCCTTATTGTCTTGGAACAGGGTATCGACAACCATGCGCCTGGGGGTCTCGCCCATCCATTGGAAGAGAGAGAAATCACGGAAAGTATCGGTGCGGAAGATCTCAAGCATCTCAAGAGGTTCATCACCAATGTTTTCGACGAAATGGCCCATGTTCTTGGGTACGATGCCAACATCTCCAGCGACGTAGTTGAATGTGCGAGCGTTGCCCTCGGCAGCGAAAATAGTGACACGAGCACGGCCACGGATGAAGTATGACCACTCATCCGCAATTGGATGCCAGTGCATCTCGCGAAGAGCTCCAGGCTCAATGATGGCGTGTGCAGCAGACACAGTCTTGGAAATGGGAAAGTTGCTTGTATCGGCGATGCGGACCTCGCCGCCGGTGGTCACCTTGGGATCTTGGTCAAGCATGCGATGGGTGAATCGGTATTTGGACGTCTTAACATTTTTACCGTGAGGTCGCTCCTTGGAGATTGGTCCGGGTTCGGAGCCCTTGAAGATGTACTTCTCCTTCTTAGGGAGGTGGTCAAAGAGCTCGGGGGCGAGGTGAAAGTTTTCGGCAACGACGGACTTGGGCGTGTGGGCAAGCCAATCGGTCAGGACGAATGTGGATTCTTCGGAGAAGTTGCCGTCGTCGAAAATGAGAAGGAACTCGGTGCCGTTCTCGCCCATACCTTGGAGTGAGTGAGGCACGCCGCTGGGAAAGTACCAGAGATCACCTTTCTTAAGGTCGTCGATGAAGTTGCCGCCTTCATAGTCGAGAGCTGTAATGCGAACCTCTCCCTCCAGGACATATGCCCATTCGGCCTGTTGATGCCAGTGAAGTTCACGAATTACACCCTGGTCAAGGCGCATATTGACGCCAGCGAGCTCAACGCTGGTGGGCAACTCGCGGACGGTGGTCTGTCTGGTCCAGCCGCCTTCTTCAATGCGTGTGTGAGAGTCTGTAAAGCTCCAGCGCATGTTGGCCACATTACCACGGTCAGTACTGGGAGGACGGATCATGTCTGGGCTCTGGCGAGAGCGCTCTGGGTTGTAGGGACCAAGAACGGTAGCTCCCTTGCCGTTGCGCCAGGGCTTTGGGTCAACATTGTCGCGGATGGGATCAATGTATCTATCGTACGGGTCGCGGAATTCGGGTGCGTATGGATTACGAGAAGGTTTCTTGAGATCTAGACCCTTGGAGAGACGCTGCTGAGGGCTGTCTCTATGTGGAAGCGCAGAGGTGAAGCCAACTCCGGCTAGAAGAAGCTGAACTGATGAGAGTTTCATGTCGGCGATGTGCAGGTCGATTCAATCAGCAGGGTGTATGTTTACAGCTCAATGCAAGCTTCACACCATTTAATAAACGAGAAGAAAGGAAGCTAAGGGGCATTCAATTGGAACAGAGGGGGGGGATGAGGGCTAGTGGCTGTTTTTAAGAAGCAGGCCCATCCGCCATTTACACGGAGGAGAATCTAGAGTCCGACGAAAAAGATGGCGTCGGTTCCTTGCGTGAATGGTCACTACAGGGCCAGCAGATGGTGCAGTACTACTTCACAGAGCTATACATGTAGAGGCAAGACGGGCAAGGGCAAAAAAGGCGCAGCGCCACCGTAAACATTGTTTGGGGGTGCATTCCGTGTTTGGATGCGGCAATGACAATCAATGATGCAACCAGCACAGGCTTCAATCGGGCGGAGAATGGAGGAGAGGCTCTGCGCTAGCGTGGAGAGGGAGGCACTTGGGGGTCGCTTTAGGGGGTGGATGTCCAAACAAACACTGGAATAGGCAAGACAGCCAAAGAGAAACAAATGGCTGGGGGGGTGTAGCTTGACGTTGCAGGGCATTGCAGCTGCATTGTACGGAGGCAACTCCTGTGTGACTAGGCTGTACAGGGTGCTGGAGCTGCTCCAGTTCGTGGAGGCTCTTGGTTGCAGGCGGTGCCGTTAACCGATTTACCGAGCCAAGTCCGGGTGGGACGCTATACTATGTACAATGGACTTTGGAGCGACAGGACAGGGCTCTTTGGCGGGGAAATCAGCGAATGACAGGGAATCGCGAGGTAATTGCAGTAATGCGCCGAAGGAATGGGACTCCAGCTTGGCATTCAGCCTGAGTGATGGAGGGCGCGAGTTGCTTTCACTGTGTTCTAGAGAGCACCCGTGGCTAGCTTTAGGCGATGGTTTGAGGGTAAGTAAACGAAAATCATTGCTGCTAGCAGAAACGAGGTTAATCCATTCTTCATGCAGTTCGCTTTGATTTAGTCCAGAGCGAAAAGAAGGTGAAAATACGACGCCTTGAACATGGACGAGGTAGTTTGCTCAACCTAACAGGTATCTGCTTAGCGTTGCACCCATTTGTCTTCGTCAATCGAGAAACAAGAGACTCTGCAATGCAGTAGCAGTGCATACAACTGGGCCCCAGCACCAGTTTTAGCGCAATATTTGCGCTCGTTGGTGTCTCAAATGTCACTGCATCGCTGCATGGGGAATAGCCTGCACCACCATTGATCCGTTGTTAGTTCCCCCCACCTAGTGACACAACCCCGAGCTTGATGAGTCCAGTACAGTTCCATTTCTACTTGTAGCGCCGGCGGAAAGCACCACATCGGACGTCGCCACGAGCCCAGACCCTTCAACGCTTGCGCAGCTTCTTTGCTTTGCCCCGTCCACAATCGCATTTCTGTTCTTTCCACAGCTAAATCTTTATATCAATCTGAGCAGCATAGAATTGGCTCACAATGAGCAACGGATACGGAACGACAGGCTCGTCAATTCTCAGATCCAATGGTGGAGTTGGCGGCGAGGAGCACCAGCCGCTGCTGCAGAAGCCAGAGCCACGGACGGCCGTTGCGCGTTTTCGCAAGACAATGGTTGCTGAAGTTTCGAGATCGTGGGCAGATGTAGTCCTGCTGCTCTGCTATGTGGTGACCGGCTTGTTAGATAGTGCATCGACTCAAGTCTGGGGGGCCTTTGTCTCGATGCAAACAGGTAAGCCATGTGCCGCCGTCCCATTCGCACACTGACTCCAAGCCGATTCTTATGCTAGACCATTTGACAATCCAGGAATTGACACTCATCTACTCTAGGAAATACCGTCTACGTCGGACTCGGGCTCGCCTCCCTGATCTACCCTCCCGTTAGTCCTCGTCTCTACCGCTCCGGTATCTCGCTCCTATCCTTCTGCGTGGGATCTTTCATTTTTGCTCGCTTCCATCGCTTCTTCTCCCCTAAACGACGCTGGGTCCTCTGTGTATCATTTGCAGCGCAAACATTTCTCACCGTTGCCGCAGCCCTCATAGTCACATTGAATCCTGCGCCGGAGAGCGCCGATTCCACGGACTGGACCGTACTGCTTCCACTGGCGCTTGTCGCGTTCCAAAGCTGCGGCCAGGCAGTGACAAGTCGCGCGCTCAAGTACAATGCCCTCACAAGTGTAGTGCTCACAAGTATCTATTGTGATCTGTTTTCGGACCAGGATCTATTCGCCTTGAAGAACGTGGAGAGGAACAGGAGAGCTGCTGCTCCAGCGTTGCTCCTGGCCGGTGCTGTGGCCGGCGGTGTCTTTTCCCACTCGCCTCTCGGCATTGAAGGTGCACTCTGGACGGCGGCTGCAATCAAGTTTGTCATGGCCGCGACATGGTTCTTCTGGCCGGCAGAGGAGGACGAAGAGTGAGCTGCTGGACAGGTAGAGTAACAAAAGCCCCGACGGCGCCGTATGTAAACTCATTGATAGAAAAATTTACATCCATTGGATCTACGTTGAATCTATCATGACTATTATTTTTTCTTTCGTTCTGATTATAGTCATGCCGTTGATGAAGCGGCAAGGTGTTTTACGTAGGTCGCCGTGTTGCTGTGATGCTACCCTATAGACTTCTAACCCACACGCGCCGTCCTGCTGCTTGATCCAACACATCATTTCAATGTCAAAAATACGCCTTAAGGGCATGCTAAGGAAGCTATAACTGGACCTTGGGGCTCTATTTTAATTTTAACGCTGTTGACGTAGGTTGTCGGCAAAAAATCGGTCATGGTATACTAGTTATCCATTTGGGTCAATCCTGGTGAGATATAAAATTCAATCCTATCTTTGCCTTGATAATTTTGTTGACATCACAAGGGGACGATTTTTCACACGTCATGTTAACCTTCTAGGAGAGAGCCGTCACTTCATGATTGCCCGATCACCCGGTGTGCGGCCTTTGAACGGCACTGGGTTCGGGAAGCAGAGAGGCGATTTGGCCGTTGAATCCGGGGATGCGAATACGGAGGGCTCTAATACGCGTATTGTGTGCACAAGCCGGAGCCTTTAAATTGTAAAGCGTAATGACCATGGATAGCATTTATTGTCCAAATGTACGAAATATTTGAAATCAATTGTATAAATTTGAAAGACAGCAAGTACAAGTTCCACGTTGGGTAGATGCGTAAGTCGCCGTCACATGTCAAAAGCAGCATTGATATAGCCTTTATTGAAGGACGGCGACGGCAATCAGCCCTGCGTGCAGGGACACCATCCATGTAGAAATGTTGAAGTTCAGCGCCTGTCTGGTGCTCTTCATTTTCCAACTCCGAAATCGCGTCTTGGGGCACTTAGGTACTGTGTCGCTCACCCTATCGGTCAAATAGTCAAGAGATATTTACAGCCTTGGCAAAAGTCCGATACGCGGGTTAGCTGGCCTTCAAAACTTTCTTGTCAATTCATTCCATAACTGTATTAATTCCGCACCTGTATGCCGACCTTTCTTCCCGCTTGAAACTAGCCGTGGGGATTGCCGACTGATTATCAGAGGTGGGGTTGGCGGTCTTGGGGCACACTGGTGGCCATTTGGTCGAGGAGCACAGGCGGTCGTTCGGCGATTTAGGGGCGAGGCAAGTACCTTTAGTGATAGCCTGCAGCAAAAAGATACCTGCGTCTGATCCCCCAAAACACACCCATCTACAGCGCATCTTCGGCCCCTGGAACCTTCTATGCATCTTCATTCCGAGAGTCCGTTCCGGCTTTGACGACACGTATCTCATAACGCTGCCTTTTATCGTGTTGCTGTAACCAGTTGCACGTCTCGAGCGCCGCTTCATCTCCCGTAACTTGCACTTCAACAAATTAATTTAGCATTTTCATCTTTTGCCTTCAAACCTCTTTTATTATTTTCCATTGGCTACAATTTCTATCCTGGGTCCAACGGAAGCCGGCGGATATTCTCCAATTTTATTTTAATCTCTATTTCGGCGCCATATTTTTTTTGGCTGGCCCGTCACACTAAGCGCACCAGCATCTGCACCGCCCATTCTTACCACTAAACCGCACACAGTCGGCTCAAACTCCCACCAGAGGCCCCTCCGCCGGTACCTTGAACCCTCCGCTCTTTTTTTCTGATCTGTACTCGTCAACAATCTCGACCGACCGAAGCGTTTTGCACGCGCCAACAAAGTCAACCACCGCCCATCATGGCTGAGCTCGATACTCTCGACATCATTGTCTTGGGTGCCATTCTCCTTGGCACCGTCGCATACTTCACAAAGGGCAAGCTCTGGGGCGTCCAGAAAGACCCCTATGCTACCTCCTTTGCCAACGGCAATGGTCTCAAGGCCGGCCGTACGAGGAACTTCATCGAGAAGATGGATGAGAGTGGCAAGAACTGTGTCATCTTCTACGGCTCGCAGACCGGCACCGCCGAGGATTATGCCTCTCGTCTCGCCAAGGAAGGCAAGAGTCGTTTCGGCCTCGAGACCATGGTCGCTGATCTTGAAGAGTATGATTTCGAGAACTTGGACGCTGTTCCCAGCGATAAGGTTGTCATGTTCATCCTCGCCACTTACGGTGAGGGTGAGCCCACCGATAACGCCGTCGAATTCTACGAGTTCATCACCGGTGAGGATGTCACTTTCTCTGAGAGCAAGGAGCCTGCCCTGGAGAATCTTAACTACGTGACTTTCGGTCTCGGAAACAACACCTACGAACACTACAACTCCATGGTCCGCAACGTTGACAAGGCCCTTACCAAGTTTGGCGCTCACCGCATCGGTGACGCTGGTGAAGGCGATGATGGCGCTGGCACCATGGAAGAAGATTTCCTCGCCTGGAAGGATCCTATGTGGGCTGCTTTGGCTGATAAGATGGGACTTGATGAGCGTGAGGCTGTCTATGAACCCACTTTCGGTATCACTGAGCGTGAGGGCCTTACCCACGAGTCCGAGGAAGTTTTCCTCGGTGAGCCCAACAAGAACCACCTTCAGGGAACCAACAAACCTCCATTCAACGCCCAGAACCCTTACATTGCGCCCATTGCCGAATCTCGCGAGCTTTTCAACGCCAAAGATCGCAACTGTATCCACATGGAAATCGACGTCAGCGGATCTAATTTGTCCTACCAGACTGGTGACCACATCGCCGTTTGGCCCACCAACGCTGGCGATGAGGTCGACCGGTTCCTCGATATCCTTGGTCTCTCTGAGAAGCGCAACCAGGTCATCGGTGTCAAGGCACTTGAGCCCACTGCTAAAGTGCCTTTCCCCACGCCTACCACCTACGACGCCATCGTTCGCTACCACATGGAAATCTGCGCTCCCATTTCTCGTCAATTCGTTGCCACCTTGGCCGCCTTCTCTCCCAACGATGCCGCCAAGGCCGAGATGACCCGTCTCGGAAGCGACAAGGACTACTTCCACCAAAAGACCGGCCCTTACTACCACAACATTGCTCGCTTCCTCTCTAGCGTCAGCAAGGGCGAGAAGTGGACCAACATCCCATTCTCCGCTTTCATTGAAGGTCTCACCAAGCTCCAGCCTCGTTACTACTCCATTTCTTCATCGTCTCTCGTCCAGCCCAAGAAGATCGCCATTACCGCTGTCATTGAATCGCAATCGCTGCCTGGTCGTGACGAGCCTTTCCGCGGTGTCGCCACTAACTACCTGTTTGCTCTGAAGCAGAAGCAGAATGGCGATCCTAACCCGCAGCCTTTCGGTCTTACCTACGCAATCACCGGCCCTCGCAACAAGTACGATGGCGTTCACTGCCCCGTCCATATCCGTCACTCAAACTTTAAGCTGCCTTCCGACCCCGGCCGACCCATCATCATGATCGGCCCTGGTACCGGTGTGGCTCCTTTCCGTGCATTTGTCCAGGAGCGAGCCAAGCAAGCTCAGAATGGCCAAGAGGTTGGTCGCACATTGTTGTTCTTCGGATGCCGTAACAGCAACGAAGACTTCATATATGAGTCTGAATGGGACGAATACAAGAAGATCCTTGGCGACAAGTTCGAAATAATCACCGCCTTCTCTCGTGAGACCAAGAAGAAGGTCTACGTCCAGCATCGCCTTAAGGAGCGCAGCTCCGAAGTTAACGAGCTCCTCAACAAGAAAGCTTTCTTCTACGTCTGCGGTGACGCCGCTCGTATGGCTCGCGAGGTCAACGCTGTGTTGGCTCAGATCATTGCTGAAGGCCGCGGCGTGTCTGAAGCAAAGGGTGAAGAGGTTGTCAAGACTATGAGAGCCTCTAACCAGTACCAGGTTAGTTTTTACCCCAATATTATGATATTGTTTGTATTGTACCATTGCTAATACTTTGTTATAGGAGGATGTTTGGTCGTAAATGATGATTTCATGCGATGTTATATTCCACCTTTGTTTTTGGGTATGGATCATAGATGAAAAGAAAAGAACGAATCTACATTATCGACACTACACATACAATGTTCATGAGGTTTCGTGTTTTGCTAATAGAGGAATGATGTTAGCCTACACATGGCTGGGGTCCTGCGACGAGAGGCAAGTCAGAGGTGTAACAGGAGATAAGCTTAATTTGGGTTTTTTTGGTTTGGTTTGGATGGGTTTCTGTTATGCTAACGTTCTTGTTGTTGCTTTTTTCCCTTCTCTCGAAACTGTAATCATGTTACTTTTCTGTTGTCTTTGAGCGAAATAGAGAGGAGAATAAAAAAACACATACAAATATTTTGGAGTTTGGATGCTAGCTATCGTGAAGCCTTGAGTTCATGCTGTCGCCCGGACAATGGAGGTTAATGGGCTACAGTATGTTCAGCTCGGTCGAATCAGGGGTGTACCAATAATTAGCAACATGGGATGTCTCTGTATCTGTCCCCATATGGCTTGTTCGTTGTTGGTGCGATGGCCAAGTTCAAAGACAACAGAGACATCAGGTTTCACATACAAACCGCTTAGCAGCCTCAATGAACATTCGTGGCGTGTTGTCTCTTTCCGCAAACGATATGCAGCAGTACAAATATTGACATTGAGAGTTTAATTTGACATTTTAGCTGTTGATAAGCGGCTGTTTTGCTTTTGTGGCCAAATTAGTTTGCAATTGGCTTTTGGGAGGCTTGATGTTCAGGAGGAGCATCTACCCCGTTGACGCCAACTGGAGAGAAGCGTGGGCAGTGGCCAGTATTTCGGCCTAATAAACGAACCAAACCCAATCTGGCAAAGCACAGTTCATCGGCTGTTGGTGTATGATACTACTTTCGGGGCAATTACTATGGGATATCCTTGCGGGAATGGGAATTGCGCCTGGGGATGCACGGATCGTGCCCGTTCGGACCGCTTTCCAACAGCACGCTCTCTCGGCTGGCTGCACTGAAACTGTGACATGGTGTGTGGCTTGTGGCGGTCACTCCTAAAATAATGAGAAACTTGGTGCAAGCTATTTGTGCCCCGTCCTGGGTCGGCTCGTCACTTAGAGGGTCCTAGCACATTTTGTATGCAAGTGACCAGCAAAAGCAATTCTGAGAACACGCGTTTTGACGATCACTCAAGCCACGGACAGCATGAGCCCATTCTGACGGCTGGCGTAGGAAACAAAGCTGGACAATCTTTAGGGGGACATTGAATGTTTGCTGTTACGGAGAATTTGATACCAAGTCCCAGATCTCAATCAATCATCTCAAAGCAGCGATTCGATCCAAGATAACCCGTGGATGAAGCTGAACCAACCTCAAAGAAGGAAATAATATTTATGGAACCTTTAACAGGTACCAAAAGGCTTCGACCGCTTTGCCATGTGCCTTGACCTTTGCAAGGGATGTCTGAGAATTGAAAAAAAAAAAAGTAAAAATGTGAACGTCGCTGGTATTCTTGGGACCACAGGCACACATCCTGGGGCCGGTGGCAGCCATCTTGGAACCATTTTATCCAAAGCCACCCCGCCAAAGAGTCACAAAGTCTATTGATGCCGTAACTTGTTACTTCTCTTCTTCATCCTCTTCTTCTTGTCGTTGTGTTCATTATTTGCTTTCGCCCTGTCCTTTGTCGCCAGAGCAGCTTCCACACTTCTGATATCTACCCGTCGTTTTTTGTTTCAGTTCGGTGGCTGCCTTTTTTTTTGTTGTATTTCTAATATCATTTTGCTTCGCTTGTCGACAATACCCAGCACTTGGTTGTCTTCGTTATTATTATACGAGCACGAGTTTTACGCCTGTATCATTAAACAGCCTTTTCGTGGTCAATTTGGACATTGGGAAAGCTGCAGCAATTGGACTCTGAGCTTGGGCAAACATCGCGAATGCTATCTCGGAAAGCACAAGGAACGAACAGAGTTTGCAAGAAAATATCCGACAATTATTAGACGAATTAAACGTCTGATATAAGTCGCAAGAGACACCGTATCGCTTCTGAGGACGCATTCTTCCGATTGTGGTTGACATTTCTCGGCCAGCACGAACCAACAGCGTCGTCGACAGGCTCGACCAACTGCGAGCAGCTGGCAACTCGGCACGCGAAAAAACGTTGCCATTTTGCTCAGCCAATCACTTTCCGTTTGAACGCGCGCGTTTAATAGGGCTTCTACGGCTTCCTTCTTTTTGGGTATCTCTGCCTCCTACCTCATCATTCCAAGCGAGCTCTCGAGGCGATATAACTTATTCGGGTCATATCTCCTTCCATCTTTCACCGAGGCAAGCATCGTAACTACCGTAATAGTTATTATCAGTAGGTAAGAACTCGTTTCGTTCCTCTTCTGGTCTCCTTCAAAAGCTCGTCTGCTGCTTCGGATTCATTATTCCCTTTCCTTTTCTCTTCTTTTCCACATCACAAGCATCTCAACCCATCAAACTCTTCCCCAAAGCCTTTGGTATTGCATTGAACCTTTATCACAATCTTGGCTTGTCTTTTTACCTACTTTGCTTTCATCCATTCTGACAAAGTCTTCTCGTTGCTCAAGGAAAAGTCTCTCATTATTGATCCAGCTTTTGTCTGCGTGGCAAGGTGAGCAAGGTCACAAGTCACAGCACTTGGCAGCTTTATCTTCCCTTTTCATCCCTTTTGCATTTTCAGGTTTCTACTGAAATGCTGCGAATATAATGGGTGAATTGATTGCTAACCTTCCGACAGATCTGTGTTGTACACGGTCCACCTAGCAACTGTTAATTGCTCCAGGAAAGCACAAGCTACTTTTTGCTTGAAAAGGTCCGTACATAATCTCTGGCAATGAACATCACGCGGTGCAAATCACCGTATCTGCTTGAGTCTATTGTGTCATTCATATTCTTGCTAACAATGCTAGGCATTCATGTCTTATCAACATCTCAACGTGAACAACGATTTCAACATGGACGCTACCGGAAGTCTTGCTGCCCCCTACCTTCCCAGCCCTGCTGGCAGAAACGGTCATCATGCTCACTCTGGTGGTCACGGCTCGACTGATCCTGCTAGTTTGATCAACCACTTTGCTGGAATGACTCTTGGCGGAATGGGCATGCCCAACACCGCAGCACCAGTCCCCGTGGGACCTGGTCATACTTTCGTGGTAGGATCCGATGGACAATTTGTTCTTGCACCAATGCCAGCCGCTCAACACATGGGCCTAGGCAATTCTAACGATAACCCTTACCAGAACTACTCTATGCCTCCTACAGGCTATGCAGCTCCATATGTGGGACTTCCCATGCCAGTCATGCCGTACACTCCTGGACGGGCTCCTCCTCCCGCTCAACACCGTACTGAGCGCAGCCACTCCGATGTTCCTGGACTTGAGAATCGCCGAGGATCCTACTCTACTACTGAGTCTACCCCTGCCACTCCATTCTATGGCACTGTCTCCCAGCGGGACAACGGCCCTCGTGTAGCAAGTCTTGATCGATCTGCTTATACTACGCCCTCGCCTCAGCAGATTGGGCTGACTGCCCTCCATAATGATCCTCCTAAGGCCGCTGCTCTCAGCACCGTCTCTGAGAGGGCCTTGAAGGATCTTTTGAACAAGGATCCTCCAATTCCCAAGGCTGTACCAGCGGTTTTTACACCACCCGGTCAAATGAAGAGCATTGAGCAAAGCTTGGAAAATCGCATCCCTGGAAATCGCAACGTCTACATTCGTGGCCTGCACCCTACAACTGATGACGAGCTCTTGTATCATTTTGCCTCCCGATTTGGACCAGTGGAAACCTCCAAGGCTATCATTGATACTGGTACTGGTGCCTGTAAAGGGTGAGTGGTATTTCTGCTACAAAGTCAAAGTGCTAATGGTTGTAGCTTTGGGTTTGCCAAATTCTTTGAAGCCCACGACTCTGAGATGTGCATTCGGGGCTTCCATGCCTTGGGCTATGAAGTCGGCTTTGCACGGGTAAGTGGCTCTACTTATATGCACATGAAGTCTCAGCTAACGTATTCAAAAAGGAGTCTTTCAATTCTCGTCTCAAGGCGGAAGGTGACGAAGGCTCCACCAACTTGTACATTTCCAACTTGCCTAAGACTCTGACGGAAGTTGTAAGTTCCATGCATAACAGGACTCTTAGGATGATTGCTGACCGAGCTCTATCTTAGGAACTCGGAACTATTTTCCTTGGATACACCATCCTTTCCAGCAAGATCCTTCGCGACAGTATGGGCAACAGTCGTGGCGTTGGATTCGCTCGGTATGAGAACTGATATTCGATTCACTGAAGCTCGAGGGCGAAACTAACAATGGCATACTAGCTTTGAAAATCGTGACGTCTGCGATGAGGTGATCCGCAAGTTCAACGGCGTAGGAATTGGCGAGGACGGTCTCTTGATGAACATCCGCTACGCTGATACTCCTTCTCAGAAGGAGCTCAAGAGAGTCACGGCCGAGCGCCGCCAGTTTCGCACAAACGAGTACAACATTGGCGCATATGGCACCCCTCTCGTGGGGTTGAATCCTTCTCTGTACAACCAACAGCAGTCTCAGTGGCGTCGATCTAACCCACAGACCAGAAGGTATGCCTGAATGCCTCTCTCCATTTTTTGGTCCGTTCCACTAACCAGCACGAGCAATCTGTCTGCTTCTTCCAGCGGTGATGTCGATTCTTCTCGAAGCTCCGCAGCCCAACGTGGACAGTCCGAGTACGCTCCAAGACTAAGTATGTTTTCTCCCATCTAACTCTCTGTTTCTAGGACGGCCACGACTCTGAGCACGGATGCTGAGATCTCTACACCCACCTCGTCTGAGTGCGATGAGGGCGTTACGATTCACGCCGATGTTGCCGTTTCCGCCGTCCATAGCGAGAGCATGCCATCTTCGCCATCTGCCTCCAGAAAGGAGGCATCCGCCAAGCTTGTTCAGTAATAAGCCTTCCCGAATTTTTGCACCGTTTTACACACATAATATTTTGTCCCGAAATTGGTCTTTTGCTTTCAGTTAATGCCTCGCCTTTGGAGTTGCCTGTTTTTGCCAGTATTGTGCAATCAAGGAACATTTTATCATCGGAGATAGCTGATTAACTTTTTTTTGTTGTTTGCTGAATTGGAGCTTTATTGCAATTGTGTGGAGGGAGGACGGAGCTCATTTTGCACGGTTTTGTACGGTAGATACTAGAGATCGGTAGTTTTGTTCGCAGAAAATTGGCAATGCAGCCATCAAATGAATCGAAAATCTTTTTTATAACGCAGAATTGTATCTCCAGGATTGCTATGTGGTATGTTAGAAGTCAAAAGCAGGGAAGCACAACGCACGCAATGGATGTCGTGTTGATGGATATGTACTCGTGGGTATCATTCATTAAAATTATGAGACTAGACAGCTAGCTTGGATATGCTCTCTGGAAGTTCATCTAGATTCTCTTCACCCTCTGCGCCAATCACAATGACGCCCTCCTCTTCTCCTTCGAATTCGCCTTCGCCTTCGCCTTCGCTGTCATCCTCTTCGGAGTGATCGTCCTCGTCCTCGTCATCCGAATTCTGGTCGGTACGGGTCTCCGCCTTTTGACGTACGGCCGCTTCAAGGTCTTTGATCATCTTTTTAGAAAATCCAGAAGCCTGAACGGTTGCATCTAAGCGCTTTGCGCCTCCTTTTCCCAGAGTCTTTTTAGCATCTTTGAAGAATGGGCCTGGTTCTGTGGCTGTGAAGTGAAATCGCCTCTGGAAGAATCGTTTAATGCAGTTGACGTCTCGATCAAAATACATTTCTGCATTCATGTGATCCATCGACACCATTTGCGGGAAATCGATCAAGATGGGCTCCAGTTCAAGGGTCTCCTCCCCAGCTTCAGTTGTGGTTCTGTTCTCCTTAATCAGGATATTGAACTCGTTATAATCGCCGTGGATGAGCCCGTGTTTCGCCAGTCTCAAAATCATTGAGATAAGTTCGGAATATAGCGAGGCAGGATCAGGGACTGACGCTATTTGTCGAAGGGGAAATGCGTCCACCAAGGACATGACAATGGTGTGCCGTGATTGAGCAATGGGCTCTGGCACAGGGAAACCCTCTTCTTCCAGAGCTTGCATGAAAGCGTACTCTTTCATGGCAGCGAGTCGGGATAGATACATCCACGAACCAGAAGCGCGGTTTTTGAGGTAATCTCTGTTTGACTTGACGCTTCGGAAAGAGATACGGCCTAGACGGTGAATCTTCAATACTCGCTTGATGCCTGCTTCGTTGGCTACCACCATAATATCACTTTCTTTCCCGACACCAATTCTGTTTCCAACGCTATAAACAGCCTTTTTGCTAGCATGGGTATGAAGAGCAAGGTAGTCAAGACCACCATATGTTAATCGGTATCCGTCGTATTTGGCTTCTTTAACTCGAGCGATAAGGCCAACCTTAGCCAAAGCAGAAATGCTTTTGTGTACGCCACTGGTGCCTCCACGGACTCGTGAAATTCTCTCTATAAGCGGCGTTGGAACGATTTCGTGATTTTTGCTGCCCATCTCAACCTAAAGCGTATGTTAGTTTCTGGCGCAGATCGAAAGTTTGGAGGGGATTTCCTATCGTACAGCAGTGAGAACTTTCCAATCCTCTGACGCCAGATGGCGCAAGGCTCTAGTATCCAACTTCATGATTGTAATGAATTATATGCCTGAACGTCCTCAACCACAAAATGAATGTTTCAAATTATTGTTTGTCGAATAAAACAAGATTGTATTCCGCGCAGGGCCTTTTCTTTGGTGGGGGAAGACAAAATTGATCGATAAGACAATTAATGGACAGCTTTATCGATAGCGTTGGCTTATCGCTCAAGTGGGCTTTTCTGAGGCCATAACGGGCACGTGATTGAATGGCCGGGCGGCGAGAGCACAGCAGGCAGTCAGTGGCTCGCGTAACCCGGCAGCTGTAGTGTGGCACGTCCGCTCTGGAGCTTTGCTAAGAGGCTCCATAACCTTCCATCCACCGTCCAAGCAACGAGGTTCTATTACAACATTCGACGACTAAGGTGGTGCTGTTTTCGCAAAGCCGCCGCTGTCATCAATCAATTAGCAGAAATTGCACTGCCTCGAATCTTGTTTGCCCTGCGTTTCCCTTGATTCCTGCTACCAACATCCAACTCCACGACCGTTGCGCCTCGCACCATCACCGACGCCATCATGGCCAAAGACGCCGAGTTGCCAAAGGCTGCCGACAAGGGCAAGGGCAAGGCTACTGAAGATAACAAGGATGAGAAGCCTGTGCTGAACGGCAAGAAGGAGGACGAGAAGAATGAATGTACGTGACAAAACCACTGTGTCTGATAGCTGATACGCTGACAAACGGGACCAGCAGCGGAAGAAGAGCTCAGCGAAGAGGACCAGCAGCTGAAGAATGAGCTCGACATGATCGTAGAGCGTTTGACTGTGAGTGAAATACTGCGATTGAGGCTGTGGACAATCAAGGCTGACGCTGGAAATTAGGAACCCAAAACCTCCCTTTACAAGACCGCTTTGGAGACCATGAAGACCTCGATAAAGACCTCGACTTCCTCGATGACGGCTGTACCGAAACCACTCAAGTTCTTGCGACCGCATTACGAGACTTTGACAAAGTTATACGAGGAGTGGCCTGCAGGCGACAACAAGACCTCATTGGCCGATGTCTTGTCTGTCATTGGCATGACGTTCTCTGACGAGGATAAACAAGATACCCTCAAGTACCGTTTGCTTGCCCCCACCTCCGATATTGGATCCTGGGGCCACGAATATGTTCGACACTTGGCGCTGGAGATTGGTGAAGTGCACGCCAAGCGCGTCACCGCCGAAGAGCCGGTCAAGGACCTGATCGACCTCGCCACCATTCTAGTACCCATCTTTATCCAAAGCAACCAAGAAGCCGACGCAGTTGACCTCATGAGCGAGTTGGAAATCATTGAAGATATTCCCAAATATGTTGACGAGAACACATACGCCAGAGTCTGCCTCTACATGGTCAGCATGGTCAACTTGCTCACATACCCCGACAACGAAACCTTTCTCCGCACAGCACACAAGATCTACATGGAGTACAAGCAGTACACTCAGGCAATGGTCCTGGCAATAAGGTTGCATGATGCTGATCTCATTCGATCTGATTTTGAGAAGGCCGAGGATCCTGCATTGAAGAGACAGCTTGCTTTCTTAATTGCTCGCCAAAGAATAGAGCTAGAGCTGCCAGATGCTGAAGAGGACCCCGAACTAATGGAGAGTCTGTCAAACCTCAAACTATCGGACTACTTCAAGGCTCTAGGCAAAGAGCTCAACATTCTCGACCCCAAGACGACCGAAGATATCTACAAAAGCCACTTGGAGAGCAGCCGTGTTGCTGGCATGACAAACTTGGATTCTGCCCGACACAATCTGGCCGCTGCTTTTGTCAACGCCTTTGTCAATGCCGGTTTTGGTAACGATAAGATGATGCTGGTAGACGGTGAGAATGAGAGCTGGGTGTGGAAGACGAAGGGAGACGGTATGCTGTCGACTGTTGCTTCCATGGGCACGCTCCTTATGTGGGATGTTGAAGAGGGCCTCGACAAGATTGACAAGTATACGTACTCTACCGAGCCCGAAATTTCCGCTGGTGCCATGCTTGCTATTGGAATCATGACGTCTGGAGTTAGATCTGAGTCTGAGCCCGCTCTAGCTCTTCTCGGAGATACGGATAAGCTACAACACTCAAATCCAATGGTTCGCACGGCAAGTATCATGGGATTGGGTCTTGCTTACGCTGGGTCTCATAAGGAAGAAGCCATTGAGCTCCTGTTGCCCATCGTCAGCGACTCGGATGAAGATATGCAGATCTCTGCTATGGCTGCTCTATCCTGTGGTCTAATCTGTGTTGGTTCATCTCACCCAGAAGTCAGCGAGGCCATCGTAACAACTCTCATGGACGATGATCGCAAGAACCAGCTGACAAACAAGTGGACGCGCTTCCTTGCCCTCGGTCTCGGGTTGCTGTTCTTTGGTCGCCAAGAAGAGGTTGATGTCATCTTGGAAACCCTCAGAGCCGTCGAGCACCCAATGGCTAAGCCCACAGCCGTCTTGGCCGAGATTTGTGCTTGGGCAGGTACTGGTGCCGTGCTTAAGATCCAGGAAATGTTGCACATCTGCAACGAGCACAAGGAGGAATCCGATGATAAGAAGGGAGATGAGCTCCTCCAAGCTTACGCTGTGATTGGTATTGCTTTGGTGTCCATGGGTGAAGACATTGGTCAAGAAATGGTATTGCGTCAATTCGGTCATCTCATGCACTATGGTGAAGCCAACATCCGCAAGGCAGTTCCCCTCGCCATGGGCTTGATCAGCCCAAGCAATCCACAGATGAAGGTCTACGACACGCTTTCACGATACAGCCACGACACTGACCCTGAGGTTGCAATCAACGCCATCTTTGCTATGGGTATGCTCGGTGCTGGTACCAACAATGCTCGATTGGCACAACTCCTTCGCCAACTAGCAAGCTACTACCACCGCGACCAGGATGCACTCTTCATGGTTCGCATTGCGCAAGGCCTGTTACACATGGGCAAGGGCACAATGTCTATCAACCCTTTCCACTCAGACCGACAAGTGCTGTCTCGGGTGGCAGCTGCCGGTCTCCTCGCTGCGATCATCGCAATGATCGACCCCAAGGAGTTTATCACCTCTTCTTCACACTACTTGCTCTACTTCATCACCACGGCCATGCAGCCCAGATTCCTTGTCACGTTGGATGAGGATCTCAAGCCCCTTAGTGTTAATGTCCGCGTGGGTCAGGCGGTTGACGTGGTTGGACAAGCAGGTCGTCCCAAGACAATCACAGGATGGCAAACACAGAGCACACCTGTGCTGCTGGCTTATGGTGAGAGAGCTGAGCTGGAAGATGAGCAGTACATTAGCCTCAACAGCACGCTGGAAGGACTTGTAATCCTCCGCAAGGTAAGCTAAAATTGGATGACACTCATGAGACTGACGCTAACAATTTAAACAGAACCCAGAGTGGGAGGAAGGACAGTAGGTAAACGTGTACAGTAATGCAGTGTTAACAGGACGTGGATAGACGAGTACCCAAAATGTCTTCAATATTCAAAATTTAAATGCAATGTGTCGTTACGGTGATGCTCTATGTGAGAATTTTCATGACTCCAACCCATGATTCCAAAATAAGAAAGTTATACGCTACAATTCATTCATCATGCCGTTCACCATCGATCAGGGCCAAAATGCTGCCCTTCAGGCACACTTCTGTAAGAACAAGCCTGCCAGTCGCAACCTTGTTTATATACCTCTGTCCCCCACCACTGAAAATTGGCCATCCAGCCCGGATAGATGAAGCCAAAAAAGACGATGATAATCCCAAATGCCAACCCAGAATCCAAGGCTGCGGACAATGTCATTGTATACTTGGACCACCATGCTGATGCGCGACGCTTAATGAGGTAATTGAAGACGTAGCACACGACGGCCCACACGGAGAAATTGAGACCAGTCGCGGGGGGAATCCATGACATGGCGCCAAAGATGACTGGAAGGTTGACTTTGCGGACCTTGCTGGACTTATTGTGCCGACTATATAGCCACAAGGGAATAGGCAGAAAAGCACCGAGTGGGAAGCACCATACCAGGTAGCGATAGATGGCGTTGGGCCCGAAGAACTCTCCTGGTCCAACGACTCCCCAGAGAATAGAGCCGTTGAAGTGCACACGGGCAATGGGACATGTGAAGCCATTGACAGCCTCTGCGGTGCAAATGCCCTTGACGTTGGCGAACATCCAATTGAGGACGCCGATTTGCGTCACGGACGAGACGAGCGTGGCGACAATCTGGACAATAAACATAATGCGTGGAGGGATCTTCATGTAGTGGCCGAGTTTGAGGTCGGCGGCGAACTTGATGCCCTGCGCTGATGAGATGTAGCCGTATGTGACGAAGAGCATATTGGCGATGGGGCGACCGGGGAAAACAGCGCCGCAGATGAGTTGACAGATGAGGTAGATGCTGGAGTGTTGGTTCGTGACGGCCATAATGATACCGTTGGGGATGAAGAATATGGCGCCAAGGAGGAGGGCGAGAAGGAGGCCGTACCATGGGAGGTGGATGGGATAACTGGCTGGTTAGTGTGAAGAGATGAGCGAGGCGTGAGGTAGGACTTACTATTCAACAATGAAGATGCCGATGGCTGTCATGCTGACAAAAGTCATCAAGTACCAACTTACCGGGGCATCTTTGTATCGTTTCATGAGACGACAGTGGATATCTTCTCGGCTGAGGAGGTTATCGATGTTGGATTGTGAGGTGGAATGGCGGCCAAGGCTGACTGTACTACGTGAGGGATCCGGGGTGGATGGAGTGGATGTTTCGGGGGAATCGGATACACGCTCGTATGTAGGCTTGCTATCTTGACGGGCTTCGGCGAGAGCTTTCTTCCATGTCCTCCAGATATCACGGCCGTGCCAGCAAAAAGTGTGGGTGAGTAGTGCTGCGAGTCCAGCAAATTGCATGCCATAGCTGAGCATGTACGTGACGGGGAGGAAGACGCGACTGTAATTGGAGTATGCTTCTCGATCGAATAGGAATTCCGGCGTCAAGATCTTGCTAACATCATAGACTTTCCCAGTGTTGTCGAATACCGCGGCAGATAGCATGGGCATGTAAGACGACCAAAGGACGTTGGAGTAGTAAAAGATGGGAGCAATAATCCACATGACTATCACTAGACCAGCAATGACATTCATGGCGGCCCAAAACGGTACCAGGAGAGGAGATCCAACATATGTGATTTGTGCCCAGTCAAATGTCATTGGGAACAAACCCAAGCCGGAGGTGACGCCGAATAAGTTTGCGACGACGACGTTCTTGGGTGCGAACCATGTAATGACGCTGAAATAACTGAGCGCAGGCATGAGAAGACCTGGGAAGAAGTAAAACAGGAAAGCCCCAGTCCAGACTATATAGAAGAATTTCCATCTACTGATCGTCCAGCCGTTGGCGGGCTTATTTTCTTGTTTGTGTAGGGTTGAGAACATGGCAGCCGACATGAGGGTGCTGGGCCATATCATGCCGCTGGGGTTGACGAGAAATCGCCGCGCCATGCCAGCGAAGCCATAGCCCAAGATCTGGGTGGAGATGGTGAGAAGTAGTTGATACATGATAGGGGCACTCTGGTTATAGAATTGCGTCTGTTCGACAATGACGTCCGTGGCGAATGCGAACCCAAAGGCTACATTGCTGCTAACGTATACGCAAGTATGTTCTTTCTCGTTCCAACGACCCTGGCCGAGCCATTGACGCCATGACCGCAGTGGTTTGTTATGCTGTATACGCTGCAAGTCGGTAGGTATAGATGGACAGCGCACACCTTCATGGAAGCGGTCTTCAGGATCGTATGGTCGTTTCAATAAGTAATCCCACAAGTGACCGAGTGGGTGGACGAGTAACAAGGCAATGACTGGTGTGATTGCAACACTGGGGTATCGGAGCGAAAAAAAGAGGTTTGTGGATGAGCCAAGGATGGAGAAAAGTACAGACAAACACCACATGCGTGGTGTATTTATCGAGAGTGTTGTATCGTCTGTGGGAGGCACAGAAGCTCGGACGGCTTCGTGGGGAGAATTCTCTTCAAGCTCGGTATCACTAGCCGTGGAAGAAGATATGCCGTCTTCAGAATCGGAGCCCCGGGGCGTTCTGCTGCCTGGGTTACTGTCTGACTTGACCGAATCCAAAATATCCCCCAAAAGAGGAGCTTCGAGGCTGAATCTGCCTTCCATTCCGGACATGACGCCGGTGCCGTCGAGGTCCTCCGACATGGACCTCCGGCCGGCAGTCGATGGCCGAGAGGTGGCCGATCTTCTAGAACTTTGACTACGGCTTGACTCTCGCACTCGGCGGAGATATACATCGCTGCTCGAGGTGTCGCTGGCGGCGGGGGAGTTGCTTCGAGCCGGGGTGTTTGTAACGGAGCCATACGGGCTGGAGTCTTGCCTTGATCTCCGGCTGGAGGAGTCGCTCGCATTGCGCAATAGCGACTTCTTCTTGGACAACATGGCTAAGTCTAAATCTCTCAGTTCGAGAGGAGACCCAACTCGGGGACGCGATGAAGAGGTAGCTAAGGCTTCATTGGAAGAGCAAGTGAAAGCATCGTGGGAGGAGGCAGGGTTGGTGCCGTGGTTATGGATGTGGACGTCGCTGGTATCGGCGCGGTTCTTCAGCTGCGGACTTGTCTCGGCCGAAGCAGCGTAGGCAGTAGGAGGTGCAGGATGGGCGGAAGCGAGAGTTGGACTCGGAGTGGATTGTGCGTGAGCGGCTGCAGCGGCGGTGGGTTGAATGGCGCTTGATGATGTGGAAGTGGATGAAGCAGAAATGTTTCTTCTGGCTGGTGTGGGCCGGACCACGCCGTCGTCGCCATTCAGGCCCATTAGTTTGCCCAGTAGGAAGAGGTGCGGAAAGCCCGCTGAAAGCAGGGAGGAATTCAGGGATCGAAGTGATTTTCGGGCGGCTGGCGCTGCGGGACAGTAGCAATTGGTAATGATTGATGTGCTGTGGTCAAAGCAGGAGCTTGGATAAAGGTATCGAATGATGATTTCGTCCTGTACCATACGTATTGTGGGAAGAGCCGTGAACTGAGCTATGCCCAAGGTTAAGGCTGCAGCATGGCTCGATCTGTACGACAGTATACGTTTCGTGCCGCACTTGGCTAATTGGTGCTTTGGACGGGGAACGTGGCTTGCATGAGGATGTGCTGGAGAAGGCAATCAATCACCACTTCGAGTCATCCGGCCAAGTTCAGCTGAAGCATCCCAAGATAATCGCTGCAAGGGCTTTGCTCGTAGTTGGGCCTCAAGCTGGGCGACAGTGATTCATTCATTCAGAGTAAATTAACTTTGATTAGAATCCAGAGAAAAAATTACACCAAAACCAAAGGTTAAGATCTTAAACAACGGGCATGGCAAATGTAGAGTTTAATATTCAATTAACCACAATCATGACGATGCCTTGGCTGGAAACGGCAAACGGGACGAAATGCGATATTCCCTGTTGCGGCTCCAACAGCGGTTCGTGCACTGATGTACGTCGGGCTCGGTACTCCAGCGCATGTTTAGTGTAGCCAAAAGCGCATTTACAGTGGCTCCCCGGCCGCTACGTCAGGCAAACCACATCTGAAAGTTATGGGTGCTGCGGAGCACTCACCGTCAAGCATAATCGACGCACCAAGTCCCACCACAAACCTAACCTCTGAGAATACTAGATTAGCCAAGCCCAATACCTATGTTGTCGTGCGTACAAGGGTACGCAAGTCTTTCGTATAGAGCCAGCGAGGGGCGTGAATGGTTAGAGAGTGCGTAACTTAGCAAATAGGATAAAGCACGATTGTGTTGTGAGTGGCCAAGCACCAGCCTGGCAAACTCTTCTCTGAGGTGTTGTCTGTGGAAAGGCTATGTCTTTCGATGAGTTGTTGGCTTTGAGGCGAGTATAGGAACGGCTCCCAACAGAACTCAAAGGATAGACTTGAGCAAATAAACACAATCCTACTTCTACCCATTGAGATTTGAAGCATGCGGCCAAAAACAAGGCTCTCTCCATGAATTGTCGGTGAGACAAAGTCGGAAGAAGTTACCCTTATCGACAACATATTCACGTTACGCTGTGATTGTGATTCGACTCATCAATTCACTCTTTGAAAAGGCATTCTTTATTGATTATCACGGCATTGACTAGATCCCTAAAGATACATACGGAGAGTATGTCGCTGCGGGTGCCAACACCATTCTGGATTTCAGCTACAGGGAGGTAGTTCTGTGTTCAAGCGTCCCATAAAGACAGAAAACGCACTGTTGCAAAACATTCGTGTTATGGATATTGACGCCAACAATGCAAATGATAACTTGACCCTCAGAAATCATGAATTAAATGTATTTGTATGCAAGTGACCACTACATGCTTGTGTATACATTGAGATGTTGGCCAGATTGAGCCAGCCAAGGAATAATTTCCATGCGACCACTACCTGAAACAGAAAGTTGCCCGAAATAAGCACTCGTCTAATTCCACATCTCTCAACTCAGACATTTTTCAACCGCCAACTGCCGGCGACTTTTCATCAATTATGGAGCGTCGTAGACGAGTATGAATCAGGCTCTGCCCCATGTTGATCTCAACCAGGCCCCAGTAAGCCGTGGACGACTTGTGCGCTGATAATCGTTCGACCAGCAGCTGGCAACGTTCGCTATTCATCTAAACTTACTCGTCGTGTACAATAAATTTCCAAAAACCCATGGAAGTTTTTGCCCCCTTGGCGGCCTGGGCACTCCAAGCAGCTTGCGAGGCCGGTCTCGCAGATTACATCCCGCTCTGCAACCCGACAATCGACATTGCTGCGCTGGCTGAAAGGCTGTCACCGGACTCGGAAGTGGTACTTCCTGCATCCGACACTTTCAAAGCAGCTACAACGAGATGGTCGGGATTACACGCGCCAATTGTCAAAACCGTTGTAGTGCCTGCCACGGAAAACGACGTGGCGGAGACTGTGAGAATCAGATGCTACGTTCTAGATTCCAGTAATTAACGATGCTTTTTAGGTCAGATATGCTAATGAGAAGAATATACCCTTTCTAGCTGTGACTTCCGGTCATGGAGCGATTTCAACCCAGGGAAAAATGAGGCGTGGCATTGAGATATGGATGAACAAGCTCAAGGGTTTTAATATCGCTGATGACGGGCGCACGGCGACGTTTGGTGGAGGAATTCTGAGCAAAGAACTTACTGATGCTTTATGGAAACTCAATAAACAAACCGGTAAGATTGACTGCTGCATAGTTTTTCACACGTCGGAAACTAACTCAGAAACAGTCACAGGATATTGCGAATGCACTGGCTTTGTTGGTGTCGGTCTTGGAGGTGGTCACGGCGCTCTTCAAGGGAGACTCGGACTGGTCACAGACCAGTTCGTTAACATGAATATCGTTCTTGCGGACGGCAGCATTCAAGTTATTGACCATAACTCGGATCTATGGTGGGCAATGCAAGGTGCGGGTCATAATTTTGGTATTGTAACAGCCGCAACCGCCAAAGTCTACGATGTCGAACACACCAACTGGGCCTACAAACGGTATATATTCACGGGAGACAAGGTTGAAAGTCTCTTTAACAAGTTCAATGATGTTTTCGTGGGCAAACAGCGGGCTGACATGATGCATCATGCTTTCATCCTGAATAACCCGGACATTGCGCCGGCGCCAGTCATTATGGTCTGGATTTCTCAAGAAGGTGCGGACGAAGTCGATCCAGCTTATACTCTACCAATTGAAGAGCTAGGGCCCATTCACACACACACAGAAGTTACGTTGTACACTGAGCTTCCCGGTTGGATCCTGGCTCGCATGCAAGATCCTGCTTGTCAGAAAGATGGCGAAACGCATTTGCGCTTTCCCATCGACTTGAAGAAGTACAACGCAACTGCGCATCAGCAGCTGTACGACATATTTGCGTCCGGTGTGAAGGAAGAGCCGCAATTTGGTAACTCGGTGGTTCTAAACGAGGGATATGGAGTGCAAGGCGTGCAAACTGTTCCTGAAGAGTCAACTGCGTATCCATTCCGAGGCGACGATTTGCTAATTGCCCCCTTCATCAACTACCGGCCAAATGGTCCTGAGTTGGATAAGAAGGCTAAGAAGTTTGGGGAGGCAATGCGATCAGTTTTGCATGAGGGGAGCGGCAGACAAAACATGCACTCATACATCAACTACGCTTACGGCGATGAAGAGCTTGGGAACATATACGGGGAAGAATGGCGGCTGGAGAAACTGAGAAGTCTCAAGAAGAAGTACGACCCCAATGGTCGGTTCAATTTTTATGCGCCAATTATCTAAATAAATCTATACTATGCAAGCTGAGTCTACTTTGTCTATTTCATGCTTTCATTTTTTCGTCGTAGTAGCGTTACTCAGTGCCAGACTGATTCCAAGGACCTCAGAGAGGTACCGTTCCAGGGAAGTAAAGTGTCCGCTGCCAACATCCCGGATGCAATCCTGGGCAGCTTGAATTAATATGGAGTGATATTCGCCCTGCAAACTCACCAATTCGTCTGTCGAGATTGCGAATTCTGCATCACCAGCCTCGGCGTCGACAACACAAATTCGTTCGCGAACTTCAGGGATTGACAAAATGCGGATACAGTACTCTTCCAGCAGGCCATTATCCTGGATGAATGATATGATATCCGTAAAGGAAGCGCCTTCTTTGCCGAGCAGTGTGAGCGCTGGGCCGGTTTTATCATTGCGAAGCTTGCTCTCTGCTCCGACGGCGACGTACAATGCGCAAATGAGCTTATCGCTGCTCATGTCGAGTTCGCCACCGGTGTAGTCCCTGGTGTACCCGATACACTTGCGCCAGAACAAGTTGCAGACAAACGATGATATGATAACAGGAACCAGAATGACGTAGGCCCACCACTTTGTGGCTGTTAACATTGATCCGACACCGCCGACGAGCGTTGAGATGCCATTAATAGCGCAATATATCTGCACCAGAAAACTTCGCCTCTTGACGAGGGTGAATGCCTTGGTTCCCTTGATCGATTTTCTGGCAGCCGCGAGATGTTCCCGAGCCTTGGACCATATATACACGCCCCAAAGGAAGTTGACAAGGCCATAGAGAGCAATGGGCGTGTTACCCAAATAACCAGACAGGATATTACTGACTTTGAAGACGGTGCGGTTTTCTCCCCCAATAGCCATATAAGTACCGATGGAGATGAGGACCGCTCCACCGCCCATCAGCACATCCATCCCGAACCTGTTTATGAATTCTGTGCCAAGTTCACGAAATGTTAGCGTTAAAAGTACGTCGATGTCGTGTGTGGGCAGTCCGCAATCTAGTAGGTGCTGGCGCCGTTGCTTGGCTTGCTTCCATTGTCCACGCAGAAAGGATATATTGGCCCAGGCGAGGAGAGCATCGCGGATGGCAAAGATGGACAGTACACCTGCCGCCGTGCCACCAATCGCCATGAATACTGTGGCATACACGGGCACTGGAACAACGTTCCAGATATTGGCCGCAAAGTCTCCAGCGTTTGCCAATTCCAGCAATCCAACAGTAAAATGCAGATTATTTCGAAGCCGTTCCTCTCGCACCGGTATGTAATTGCCTCTCTTGTCCTTGACGACAGATATGCGACTCGGGGCAGGGACACTGTCGACCTCAGGGGCGTGGTCGTCTGGCGGTGGTGCGGGGGCCATAAAGGGTTTCTCCATGGACTGCAAAGTGTCAGAGACGGCCACCTCGGCCGCCCCATTAACGACTTGGGATTGCATGTTGGTGAGGTGCCGCTCACAATGCGGCGAGCAGTACTTGCATGAGCGATCACTTGTTATAGACACCGCAAGCTCATCGCCCAGGGCTGGCTAATGCGTAGCATATTTCAAGGAGAACAGAGTCAAGAAAATTGGTGTCTGGTTGGAAGTGATGGGATGGCCAAAACGTGCGTTGGGAGAAATCAGCTCACTTTTAAAACTAAGGAGGAGGGAAAAAAGTTCCCGTTGCTGTTTACGACATCACGGCTCAAGCGGCATTTGTGGTGGAGAGGCGGCAGGATCGGCAACGGCATTACCGGGACCCTGACTCTTAAAAGCTGTCGGCAAGAGATGGGACAGGGAAACAGCCGTAAATGCATGCTAGATCTTTTTGATACTGCATTCAGTAAGCATTGGCCATGAAACCAAGCCTTGCCCCGCGACATTGAATCGTGTAGAAATCGCCTTGGCACGATGCCCAGACCCTCCTGGCCTGGTGATATGTGACCCATCTGTTGCCTTTGGAATGGACCCAAGAGCGTATGCCACGAAGCTTCCTTTATGTTAAAATGTACCATGCTGCCATGCTGCAATGCTAGGATGCTCACCCACGACCAGTAATCAGTTAACAAACTGTCCTTGCCGACTGCAATGTTGGACATGATGTATCTACAGTGGCTAACAATAGGCCTAGTATGAACTAATTAAATCGAAGGTGACGTCGGGCTTTCGAGGTAGCAATTAGAGTCGTCTCTACGTAATATATTTGCTCAATGACTCCCCAAATGCTTTTAGGCCGCTGCCGTCTTTTCATTGACATTGCGCTCGATGGTTACGCAAGCTTCGTCTTGAAGCGCACAAGCACTCTAACCAGTAGGAATATCTGGCGGCAAATCGGCCCTTGTACTCATAGGTATCAATACCGAACAGACTGAAATGATAGCCACAGTTGTTGATTTTAAGGTATGAGGCACTGCAGCAAAAAAAAAAAAATACAAGTAAACATTCTCGTGGATTTAGGTGGCAGCTCTTCATGCTAACCACTTTAAATGCATGCTGAGATGGGTCTTTTTGGTGGAGTGATATTCCTGGTGGCGTGCCTTACAGCTGGAAAGACTTGGAAGTAACAACGACTCGGTCGCGGAAACGAACATGACGACTCCTGTAGCTGCGGCCAAAAAGCAGCTGAGAAGTCTCATCAAACAAAGACTTTCAAATCTGTCTCCAGAAGCAGTCCAAGCCCAAAGTATGTGCGCCATTTGACGGAACCTGCGGAAAGAGGCGCAGAATAATCTAACCATCAATGCCTCAGGTCGCTCCGTCTTTGAGACACTCAAAGAGTTCAAAGCATATCAGGATGCCAAAAGAATAAGCATATACCTGGCGATGCCAGCTGCCGAGGTACAAACAGACGCCATTGTCCGGCATGCATTGGGCGCAGGCAAACAAGTCTTTGTCCCATATCTGTACAAATCCACGCTGAGCATCCCCGACAGCCCAGCGAAATTAATGGACATGGTACATCTGAAGAGCATTCAGGACTATGAATCATTGGCTCGAGACAGATGGAACATCCCCAGCATCGACCCTTCAACTGTCCCTCATCGTGAGCGTATTCTTGGAGGAGACAGCATGGCTACCCTAGATCTAATGCTGGTCCCGGGCGTTGCCTTTGACACTGATGCGGATGGATCACTGAGAAGGCTAGGTCACGGCAAAGGATTTTATGACTTTTTCTTAAATAGATACTTTGCAAGTGCGGCCGAAGAAGGAGGCAAAGGCTCCTCATTACGGCTGATTGCGCTGGGGCTCAAAGAACAGTTGTTGGATGACAGCACAACCGATGAGATTCCAATGGGATTCTACGACAGAAAATTACATGGGCTAATATTGGGAGATGGCAAGATTATAGAATCACCAGCTGATCAATAATTGTACAATAGTAATAATGACATACCAGTTTTTCTTCTTCGTGAACAAGACTACTTGCCTTCCAAGGTACAAATCGGAGCGGAAAAACTGGTCCGCGGCGTTTCTGTTACAACTTGATTGCCCCGCCAAAAGGACGCTTCGACCCCATGTCATTATTTCCACTTCCAAATGGCCTAAACAGAGGGTCGGCTTTGTGTGTTTTTGTACTCTGCAATTTTCCCTCTGACTCTGCTAGACGACATCGTTCTACTAGTGCATACACCTGGCGGTTGTTGGTATTCCTTAATTTCTGATTTCCCACTGCATCTTTGCCTTCTAGGCTGCGCATTCCTTCCCTACAACATTTTTTCTTCGTTTGCGCCAACCCAAAGCAGGACGAGCCCCTCGCGAGCGTCCTCCTATGCCGTCATCTGCCCGACAACAGCACAAACGAATTTGAAAACCGACTCCTGTCACACCAAAGCGGACACCTCCTTTACAGGAAACGAGTATAAAGCCTCAAAATGGCGACGAACGGTGGACAAGAGTCCTTTGCGCCTGACGATGTGCTGGGAGCCGTTATGACGATGAGGAACGGCGAACAGGAGACGAAAAAGAAGGCACACGCCTACCTGGAGCGGTTCCAAAAATCTGTGCGTGCGAGTATAGATGATATTTAAATCTCTGCGCTTTACTGACACTTTGTCTCGAACAGAAAGGTTCTTGGGGAACCATAATAGGTATTCTCCAGTCCAAGGCGGAACCAGAAGCTACGCTCTTTGCTGCCATCACCCTCCGCGGAAAGGTAACAAACAAACAAACAAACGGAGGAGCTGCAACAATGTGCTAACTGTGCAGATCACATATGATTTAGCCACTCAAGTACCTCTCGCCGAGCTGCCCGCACTCCGAAACCAAATTCTCATGCTTCTCAAACACTTTGCACCTGGACCTAAGCCGATACGAGTACAGCTGTGCGTTTGCTTGGCAATCTTGGCCATTCAAATGAAGGATTGGAATGATGTATTGCCATCGGTGGTACAGTCATTGAGCGATAGCCCCGAGAGCCACGCCTGCATTCTCGACTTCCTCCGTGTTCTCCCCGAGGAGGTGACCGAGGGCCGAAAGATAACTTTGTCTGTATGTGGAATGATGCGAACCTTCGATACGGCGCTTAGTACCCCGCGGAATCGCTACGACCGGTCGATTTCAGTTGGAATTTGAAGAGGATCTAATTCGTTTGGATATAGGAAGAAGATCTTGCAGATCGCACCAAGGCGTTGCTGGGAGATAATGCCGATCAAGTTGTACAGCTTTTGATCAACTACGCACAGTCCTCACGTAAGTGTTTGATATCGTTTGATAGTGGTTATTCTAATAAAATACAGCTTCCGCTGCTCGCAACCCACAACTGATGGAGTGTATCACTTCCTGGCTGAGAGAGGTCCCAGTTGGTAACATTGTCAACTCGCCTCTCTTGGACGTCATTTTCAACGGCCTCACGAGCGATGAGAGCCCACAAGAGTCCTCGGAATGCTTGTGTGTTATGCTGCGCGAAACAGCTGACGTGGATGAAAGTCAAGATACTATCCAGGTCCTGTTCCCCCGCATTCTCGCTCTAAGACCTCGCATTCAGGTGGTTGCTGAGGAGGAAGATACCGAAGCGCTTAAATCTCTTACCAAGGTGCTAGCCACGGCAGCGGAGAGCTGGGTGGTTGCAATCGCCCGTCAACCGGCGCAGTTCGGACAACTGGTGGAGGCTGTTCTCGAGTGTGCGGCTCGCGACAAAGACCGCGATGTGATTGAGCACACGTTCGTGTTCTGGTATGAGCTGAAGCAATATCTGGTTTTGGAGCGATACATCCAAAGCCGCCTGGAGCTGGTCGACGTATACTCCAAGCTCGTCGATATTCTCTTGTCGCATCTCCAGTACCCCAAACCCGAATCAGGAACTGAAACAGACTTATTCGATGGTGATCGAGAACTGGAAGAAAAGTTCCGTGAGTTTCGACACCAGATGGGAGATACATTAAAAGACGCGTGTGAGGTCATGGGCGTAACAGAATGCTTGACCAAAGTTCTCAATGCCATTCAGGCTTGGATGCAAAAGTACGCGAGCCACGTCTCAGGTACAACAGTCCCCAACTGGCAGGAATTAGAAGCACCATTGTTTGCTATGCGCGCTCTGGGCCGTATGGTTGACAAGGAGGAGGAGATTGTTCTGCCACAGCTAATGCCTCTCCTGGTGCAGATCCCGAGCCACGAGAAGCTTCGCTTTGCCACAATCATGGTTTTGGGACGCTACACGGAGTGGACAGCTGCCCACCCCGAGTACCTTGAACCACAGTTCAACTACATTGTCAATTCCTTTGAGACCGATTCACGAGAGATTGTCCGTGCCGCAGCTCTGTCCATCAAATTCTTCTGCACGGACTGCAAGCATCTGCTAAGCGGCCAGGTACTTCAGCTTCAAACTTTTTATGACCAGGTTCTTGATAAACTGCCGGATCTCAGCAAGGAGGAAGTCACAGAAGGAGTATCAAGTGTTTTGGCGGTACAGCCCGTCTCAGAAACCTATCGACTCCTGAAGACGTATTGTGATCCTTTGATTCAAAGATTAATGGCCAAAGCCAACAACGCAACAGATGAAGACAGCAAGCTTGCATTGGCTGGTAAGCCAGGCCCCCTAAAACATATTTTTTTTTCGCATGGACTGACAATTTCCAGATCATTTGCAATTAATTACTATTTTCGTCCAGAACGTTATTCCTCTGGTCAGCCCGGGTGAAGAGGACCCGGCAGTGAAGTACTGGATTGAAGTTTTCCCAATCTTGTCCACGGTGCTTGACAACTTCCTCACGTTCAGCCCCATCTGCGAGCGTGTATGTAGATGCTGGCGCAACATGGTTATTTCGTACCGCACTGGAATGGCTCCCCTACTGGCTGATATGGCCAACAAGCTCGCACAGGGCTTTACCGCCTCGAGAGAAGGATGTTTCTTGTGGGTAACATCAGCCATCTTGCGGGAATTCTCTGAGGACAGAGAGCATGTGAACCAAGGCATGACGGACAACATCTACAGCTTTTTCGAAGCTCAGACTACAACTTTCCTCCGCACTATGAACGAGCTGCAGCCTAAGGAACTACCCGATGTTGTAGACGACTTCTTTCGGTTGTTGATTGACGCGCTGCTCTACTACCCACAAAAGCTTATCCCGTCACAACTGCTGGTGCCTATCTTCGAGGCGTCTATTTACGCTTTGACTCTGGAGCAGCGCGACCCTCTGTCTTCAACACTTCACTTCCTCCGAGATTTGTTGTCGTATGGAGGCAACAACCCAGCGAGCAGTGATGGATTGCCTGAAGCAGCAGCAGGTCAAATTCGTGAGATTATCAAGGGAATTCTGATGAGCCATGGAGCCAGCTTGGTCAAGCAGGTACTTGCGGGAATGATGATTACTTTCCCCCGCGATTGTTTTGCTGACGGCAGCGGCGTGCTCTTGGCATTATTTGAGTTGGTGCCCGCGCAAACGACGGAATGGGTAACACAAACCATTCACCTTTTGCCAGAAGGAACAGTGTCACCTGTTGAAGCCGACAGATTGATGTCTAAGATCAAGGACAAGCTGCAGTCGAACGATGTTAGCAACATGCGACACGTTCGAGCTCTACTCCAGGACTTCACCAACTCATATCGCCGACGCAATGTGGCACCGAGAGACGGTCTCGGCTCACTGGAGGCTACGAGATTTCAATTCTCAGGCTAAGAGTCTCTAGGAGACAATGAATGATTAGATGTAGAAAAGGGAAACAGATTAGAATATGGAGGAAAACAATCTTTTGGCGGGTTCATATTGGCATGGAGTTGGAGCAGAGGGAATACAGTCAAGACAGCATAAGCCATCAAGTACATAAACCGGCTGGGTGTTTGATGTAGTTGATGGAGGACTGATAGATGGAAAATATATTAGAAGTGGTATTGACCACGTTTCTAAAGATAAGCTGGGTGAGCAGTTGCGTGATTGGCTTTGTAAGATGAAATCAGGGTATAGCGCCAGCTTACACAACACCGTAGTCGAACCTTCTAGTGGTGCGCTAGGCTGTCAAAATAGATAATTAGGCGTTGACTGTGACGTTTCTGGGCCTGTCTACGGTGGAGGCATGGCACTCGTGACTAGTCAACAACCACAGCCACAGGCTCGGAGACTTCTCGCATCTAAATGCGGAGTTCGAAGTCGGTAATTGGGCAAACAGAGGGCCTCACCATAATAAGCGGTACGCGGCCAGTGTCTGCATGTTCCTGCAGGCCTCCATCTTCACAGTATTTATATAGAACCTGCTCGAGCAACGGTTGCGCCAATATCCTGAAACAAGCATTGCAAACTTTAATCGATTCTAATTTGGTTTCAATTGTTTGTATAATTACATACTATCGCCATGGGAAGCCGGCCGCTGAAAACAATTCGACTCGTTCCCTGGAACCCAAATGACACAGCGCATGTCCAACGCCTGTATGACCAGCGTGTGGCTTGCACCTGGGATTTCGACTTGGTATCACAATGGAAAGAGCCTGTTCTGAGAGGGGACAAGTTTCTGTATTGGATTGTATGATGCTTCTTCCCTTTGGCACCCGTGTTCTTTGAACCACTGGCTAACATATGGCGGGTAGATTCTGGATCATTCGGACGAAGAGCTTTTGACGGCTCATCTTGAAAAGTACACAAATGTGAGATGTTCTTTCCAATCCAGAACCCCCCCCCCCCCCCCAAAAAAAAAAAAAAAAAAAAAAAAAAACAGGCAACATGTGCTGCATTGAAAGGAACACCCTTGTACTGTACTAACAACGGAACAAACAGGAACGGGATCCTTTGACAGACGACCAAGGAAACAGCTTTGTTCCTATTGGTCACATTGGTTTGGAAAAATATCCCAAGAGAAACGTTGTCTTTGGTTTCGACCCTTCAACGCTTTGGGCTAAAACCTTTTACATCTCATGGTAAGCACGCTCTTTGTTCTATTGAATACGTCACTGGCCGACTCACAAGCAACAAGGGTCCTCCAGAAGTATGGGTTGGGAAGATCGGCAATGGCGACGATTGAGCGCATGGCACACGAAGAACACAACTGCGCAGCCATTGCACTAGACACTATTTCGGATGAATTCCATAGAAGCGAGATGCTCCTCAAGCTACTCTACGATGACCAGGGCGTCCCACGCCCTCCAAAGCACCGCAGCAACCAGCAATGGTACTCCACCATGGGCTATGAAGTAGTTGACACTGTTGACCACCCGGATGTGCTGAAGGGATACGACTGGTCAACCCCGACTATGGACGAGAAGATCTTTGCGCCAAATGTGTATATGATCAAGAAGCTCTAAATGGAGGATGAAAAAAAAAGAAAAAGACAAAAGCTTTGTGTTCCTGGATAACAATGGAGTCAAATGGGGAACAGTAGCCTTTGTTTCTCGACAAGGTGATTGTTGTAGCCACACAAAGAAGAGGTCTATAGATGTATATATAATGGAAAATACACCGTTATCTCGGTGGTCTTGCAGTCCGACAGCAACAACACCATCAAATCACTCACATAATTCATCGACACTCGAACCCAAGACACGATCGGCATTCACCACAATGGCTCCTGTGAGACGCAAAGCCGAAACACAAAGCAAGGCCAGGGGCAAAGGTAAAGGCAGGGGTAGAGGTAAAGCTACTGCTTCTAACAATGACCAGCCCAGACAAACACGGCAGACACCACAAATACAACAGACGCAGCAGGCTCAACAGCCGCCGCCGCAACCGCGGCAACAAATGCTGCTCCAGAACAACCAACTGCCCCAACAGACACATCAGTTCCAACAGAAAACGCCGCTTAACCAAGCTCAGCACTCACGTCAGACGCGGCTCGAAAACCTTCAATCATCCAATCACATACCACTTCAGAACATTCAACCATTCCAGTTCATACAAACGGCCCAGCAGACTCAACCATACCAACAGATACAGTTCCCGAACACTCAGCCGGTCCAACTGGCACTACAGCAACAATCTGCTCCGATATTCCCCAGAAGCTATGATGTAATGGGATGTGCAGGAGACGATTGGCACGCCGCTACAGCTCTGTTCAAAATGCAGAATGAGGAGCGCCCGGTAAGCAACAAGCGACTAACACAATCCACATACAGACAACGCGCAGCAAATGAATTAGGAGAAGGAAGGCAGTTTACCTTCATCAACTCTACAGGGCCCCCAGCTCAGGCACCAGCGGAGCAACGGAAGAAAGGCTCCCGAAAGAGAAAAGCTAACGAGGAGGAGGAAGAAGAAGATGAACAAGCTGGCCCACGTAAGTCAAATCGCATGGGACGGCCCAAAAAAGAGCACGTTGGACGATGTGAGCACTGCATTGAACACGGCATTGACGACTGCGACGTGCGCCAAAAGATTGACAAAGAATGTACACAGTGCTCAGAATATCGTTTCACATCAGGAAACCTTCTACATGCATGTGCAGGCAAAGGATATTCAGGTGGACTTCCTCGCCAGTACAGCGTCAACCACCCCATGGAATATCCGAATAAGTCATGTAGACAATGCATGGCGAAAACGAATGCACAGGACAAGTGTGACATGGACATGCTTCTGGGATATAACTGCACCTCTTGCAACAACGGCCGTACCCAATGCAAGACCGAAGACGGTGTGCTTCTTGCAAAGAGACCAGGGAAACCAATCGAGAACGACCGGTGGTTTCGTCACGCATGCGATACTTGCTTTAACCGCGCAACGACGGCGAAAGCAACAACTCCGCCGTGTTCTTGGCTGGGATCGAGAAGCAATCGACAATCTGCGTGTCTGCAATGCAGGGCAAACGGGGTTACGTGCTTCGACGGCATGAAACTCATCGAGTATCCGCCAACAGTCATCCATAACATTTTGGATATACCAGACTGGCGCGTTCGGTATTGCTTCGGCAGCGCAGGCTGGGCTGAACTGAAAGGCAACACTCGATATCGACGCATTTGCCAGCGGTGCAACGTCGACAACGCACACTGCAGAATCTCAAATCGCTGGCCCAAATCTGCTTGCTCTCGTTGCTCCGCTATGGGAATCGACTGTATCGAAGTAGCGGTCCAAGGACAGGTGGCTAAGAAATCTCCAATCCACAGTCTCAGCATCGTTGGATTTGGCCCTGCCGCCTCGTTCCACTCTTGCCTACGATGTGTTGAAAAAGGCAGAAACTGTGATCGTCAACGCCCGTGTGATTCCTGCATTCACAGTGGAGAGCAAGATGAATGCGATAGACCAGATGCGGCGAAAACGGACGAAGCCTACAAGCGAACGACAAACTGCTTCCGCGAAAGACTCCAACGGCCTGGACCGCTCTATTACCTTGCAATGGGCTATGGACCTGGGGGTGTCAACGATATTAAAGACGGTTCGCTCATCGAGCACTGGATTGGTCCTATTGGTCCAATATATGCCCGAAAAGGCAAATACGTCAGTAAGGCTGGGCATACAGCTTCCATGGAGAACATACGAAACTCTGTCCTACCTCAGGGCGCTCCTCCACAAACACTGGACACCAATGATATGCCGTCCTGTCTTACTGTGGAACGTATTCGGCAGATGATACGGACTTGTTGGCCTGGCGTTTATCCGATGCGTCAACATCCCTCCTGGCCCCATTATACTGGTGATGTTTGGACAGCAACTTTGAAAGAAGCTGACGCCAAAGACGAAGGATTGAGACAAAAGCGAGAAAAACATACACCTGTGTCGGTACAAACAGAGCCATCTGATGGAGCAGAAGGCAGCGCTGTCGCTGAGGAGGCCGCGGACGAAGAACACGACGGCGAGGCGGATGAGGTAGACGGATCGATCTACCTCGCCGAAGAAGAAGTCGACTTGTACTCAGATGACAGAGTTCAGAGAACGGGACAGAGTAAGCAGCTTGCATACGCAGGAAGCCCAGTCGCCCAAGTTGTGGCAGAAGAACTAGACCCTGACTTTGATTACTCGGCAGCGGTAGAAGATGCTACTATTGCGTTTGAAGAGAAACTGGCCCAGGACTGTGCTCAACCGTCAGCACACCAGGGCCCAAAAGGGGACCATGATGTTGACATGAGCGGTTAGTCCCCTGGCGATATTGATTTCTTTTCGGTATCGTCGCGCGATGTATTGCACAGGTAAGTTGGACGCAAAGACACGTAATATACAGAGACAGGTTCTATACACAGGTAAGAAGATATTTAGACAGGTATGCCGTAAACATGCGACAGTCAGCATGAACTGAGATGCATTCGTCAAGCCAGTTTCTGTTACCATTGTTCATTCACGAGAATCACAGTGTTAAACTCGGAGCAATGAATGTTTTCAACCAAATTCTCATTACAAAGGCCTGACCAAAAAAAGTAATAAACATTGAAACCCATATTGACGCGCGTAAAATAGGAAAAGAAAAAAGAGGGAAAAAAAAAAGGCGCGTGAAGAGAGATACGGTGTTGCAGACTTCGACATAAGAGAAGACGAAAATGTAAATGGGAAGCAAGACGGACCAAAGAAAGAAGACGAAACGCTCAACGACATCGGCAGGTTTTGGCGATATTCTATAAGCTTGTGCTTTAGACGGGTATCGATCGATGTGGTGAACCAGTAAAGGCTGTTCCTATGCTTCTTCAAACTCGCTTTGTTCGGTGTCGCTTTTTCATTCTCTTTCTCTTTGCAGTATCCCTTTGCCGTTTGAAATTTCGCGCGAATTCACTTCCACGTATATGTTGCTCCAAGCGCTCGAAATGACTAGAACCAAAACAAACAACAAAAAAAAGTGAACCGGTGATGATGCTCGTATCACAGGACACATGTGACACAATGATCGTGTCTGTTCTCTTTTCCCTCTTGGATCAAAGAGTATCATTCGTCGACTGCGTTAAAGAGCGGAAGCAAATACTCGCGATTTAAGTTTGACGAAAATGTTTGAATCCGACTCCAATCCCAATGCAATGAAAACAGTTTGTTCGTGGTCCAGCATCAAACGTGTATTCGCTCGCTCACGAGCATCTCAATATCGCACCACTGCCAGGTTCTTCATCTCGTTCTTTTTGATATGCGTGTTCTCCGCCCCTGACACATCTTCATCACCTCACCCGCAGTTGCTTCCTCACATGAGGACGCACTTGCCACAGCAGCCTCGTGAATTTTCAGCGCCATCCATGTCTAGTTGCTTTTGGGGACCGTTGAGACCCGAGACACCACCGCTGCCTGTCGAGTAACCCTGCATCTCGCGGTTGTATTTGCGAATCTCGCGGACGATATCGTAAAAAGCCTGGTCGACATTGATTCTAGACTTGGCGGAAGTCTCGAGGAAAGTGCAGTTGAAGCCACGCGCCAAAGCCTCTCCCTCTACAAAAAGGAAGTCTTGTTAGATGTTTGGAGAAAAAGAAAAGACTAGTGGAGTGCGGATGGAATCAATACATACCTTGGCGGAAAACCTCTCGTTCACCCTCGAGATCGCACTTGTTACCTACAACCACCATTGGGAAGTAGTCCTTGTCCTTTACGCGCAAAATCTGTTGCTGAAAGACTGTGATTTCCTCGAAACTTTGGCGCGACGTGATGGAGTACACAAGCAAGAATCCTTCACCAGTGCGCATGTACTGCTCGCGCATAGCGCTGTATTCCTCCTGACCAGCGGTATCGAGAACGTCGAGAAGAGCGACCTCATCATCGATGACGCACTGCTTGCGATAAGAGTCTGTAAAAAGAAGAGGTCAGTGATTGTTTCGCTTCGTCGGCGGCGAAACATTGCTTGTTTCTTATGCACCACGTCTAGTTCAACGTCCGAGCGCACCAACCTTCAATTGTAGGATCGTATTCGTCCACAAAGTGGCTCTGGATAAGCTGAATGGTCAAGCAAGATTTGCCTACACCACCACCACCGACAACAACGAGCTTGTATTCTCGCATGAACTATATTGAGAGAAACGGACGGGTTAGCGTTCCGCTCCAGTGGAAGGGTCCCGAGAAAGGACAGCCTTCGTCATAATGGAGTATCGGTAGCCGTACCTTAGTTGTGGCAGCCATTGTGAAAGATTAACAACTTTTTGGTTTGCGGCAAGGGGTATCTGATCGCAGTTGAAATGCCGCCTGTCGGGTGTAGAAGAGACGTCTCGTCGTAGGAATTGTCAAGATGGGCGACAAAGCTCTTTGCGCGCAGATAGTTCAGTTAAGAAGCCTGTGCGACAAAGGAAGAAGATCGATAAAAGCCCGTAAACTGGTGACAGTTAAGGCGCAGGTCAGGATCGGTGAAAATGCCGAGGCGAATGGATGACTGGAATGGCTTGAAGAGATAATTTGGCAGGACGGGGGAAGGGGATGGAAAGAAAATTGAAGGCGGATGAAGGAGGTGGTTTGGGGAGCAGAAGCAGAAGAAGACTCAGAAGGGGAGGAGGGAAAAAAAGGTGGAAAAGGAAAAGCTAATGGGGGTGAGAAGGGAAAGTAGGGGGCCGGAGATGCCCTGTGGGGACAGACCTTGTTCCTCCAGGCCCAAGCATCTTAGGGGAGTGAATGGGTGTGTCTAATGACAGCAGCGCGGCCAGAAGGGCTACCTTGGTCTTTAGCGTCGAAATGGTACTGTAGGAGTGGAGGGGCGGAATACTACAGTACCACTGCCCAATTGATACTGCACAGCGTACGTGCCATCATGCGGAGGAAGGGGCCGTGGCGCTCAGGCACAGTGGCTTTTTGGCTGCCGAGTTACAGTGCAAGGCTACCACTGAAAGGGCCACAGAAGAGACGATCAATGCAGGACCTCTCGAGACCTAACAAAGAAAATATATTTTGAATAGAATTAAACCAAACTGAAAAAGAAGAAACCGGTACAAAGACCGCGAGAGCAAATCATACTGTAGTCTAAGGATGCAAGTGAAGAAGCACCTACAAATTCATTGTTCTTTCTTTCGGTTCTCCTGACTTTGGCTGTACTGTACTTGGGGCTCTTAATCTGCTTCGATTGGACGTAGCCCCAGTAGCACGCCTATTCAGAGCCCAGGCCTTCTTTATGCTGGCGTTGTTAGTCCAGTTCCAGTGCACCACCGCACTGGATTGGCCGAATGTTGATGGGGTGAGGGGTCGTGCCACAGCAGTGCAAACCAAGCATCAAGCCTTGCAGAGCCGAGGATGTCATTTTTTTTTCTTCTTCTTGTAAACAAGCTCTGGCGACAATGCCAGCAGAAGATGCCTCAACCATGAATGAATGATCAATAATGTCTGTGCCCAAGACGAACTAAGTAAAATGAAGTTTGTAGATTTTACAGGGTACTTGTAGACATTCCTTTCCCTTCCCTGAGTGCGGCTATGGACATGGTTCTTTTTTGTCGCAGCCATCTACATCGCCTTCCACAGGGTACCTATCTGACAACACCAAGGCACATCATTGGGCGGACGTACAGACGATCAACACCTTCAAGGCCTGCGCAATGCGAATAAATGCACTGCACTGTACATATTTGTTGCAAAGCGGCAATCAATAACCAATTGCCTATATGCATTCACAGCACTGTATCGCATCTGCTACGGAAGAACAATCTACGCTAGACGCACAACGGCGGCCATCGCCGCTATGGAATCGTTACCAGGTTACTCGGTGAGCATGCAGCACGGCCTAATGCAATGCATCTTTTGATTGGGTAAGAATACAAAACAAGAACAAAACAATAATAACATTAAAAAGAAGTAACATATTAAAACAAGTAAATGATCAACTGAAAATCCAGTGGCTACGAACTGCGACAGGCCATTGAGGTGCTCTTTGCTTTCTTTTCCCAACCTAGGGAGAGGGACGAAGGCTGAGAACAATGGCTGCGCTAGGGAAATGCTTAACCACTAATAATAATGACAGTACGTTTCATGGCTTGAGCCCAGTGAGTGCAGTGAAGGAGAACAATAGCTTAGCGCTTGGCACAGGGGGCCCAACACCAAGACAACAGGCAAGACCGGGCAAGACAGGGCAAGACAGTGCAAGACAGCGCTAACGGCCAGGGCCCAAAGTCGGTACCACATTGGTCCTGGTATGACTGTACTACTTTCTAGTACCGGTACTGTGCTGCAGCGCCGCCAGAGCAGATTGGAACCGAGGACTTGCCATTCTTGCCAGTTGCCAAGCAATCCCCCCTTGCCATTCTCCCTCCTTCTCTCTTCCAGAAGAGCCCACTTTCGGCGGCCAGCTCCCACCCGTCCCTCGACATGCACCGTATTGTTGTACTCAGCATTGGCTCAATGTCGTTGTTGTACTGCACCCACGACTCTGTCTTATTGCTATAATTGCATTATATGCGTAGACTTGGCAGCTTGCTAGCTGATTCACCAGCAACTTGTCAGGCCCCTACAGTAGGTCAACCGTGCATGGTACGAAATGCTCTGCATATTGGCCCTCCAGACGGAACCCTTGGAAGCCCTCAAGCTGGTCGCCTCTCCACCATCACCGTAACCAAATACGCCCATCCACCCTCCGCCCGTCATCCACACCTTCAACTGCCAACCCATTTCGGCCCCAGCGACTTTGAGAGTCTCCGGCGCTTGGCTGCTTCTGGTGATACTGTCCACCTCCACCTTGTACATAATGCTGCGTTAAATATCCATGGACATTAATCGAAATCATCAACGTTTATCCTGGCATGGGCCCCTCTACTAGCTTGAGCTAGCCGCTGCAAGTGAGCTTCCTCGCCGATAACCTCTAAATCGAGCCAAATCGTTTCAATTTCGGTGTCATGCACAGTTCGCTTGCAGTCAACTGCGGCCCGTCATGCAAGTCTATTCACGTCCCGACTGTCCTAGCTTCCCTTGCATTAACTCCGCACAGCAATGATCGCAGATGTTCCTACCAAACTCGCTGTAATGCGATGCGCAACATGCTTCTCATGTTGAGGTAGTCACTGCCTTGCATTGTGCCAACGGGAACACCGTGTACTACATGCAAAAGGGCGCTGTGCCTGGTATCCTTGCTATCTTTGCTACTTCAGCAGATATCGCATGCCTCACTTGCCGTGGATATCCTTTCTAGCATTGCTCTTATGCCGACATTTGGAAATTTTAATCTCCCATCAAGCCCCTATTTCTCCTCATTTCGACGCCAAATGTTGACGATGTAGCCTGGTGATGATGGTGGGGTGCTATTTACGGTGGCTCCAGGGGGCACACTGACCACGCTTCGCCCTGAGCGCGCTGATGAACACCCTCTTTTCTGATGCCTTTCACTACGATTCTTCTAAAGTGCTCATTATACCTTGTGATCGGCTCTCATGCAAAAATGCGCATTCTGCAATTCGAGACACATTGCCCGTGCATGTTCTACGTGCTGTGCGGGCGGCACTCGCATGCGGAATTATGGACAAAAACCTTCCACGCAGTGACCACGATGGGTATTGGCTGAGTGATGCGATAATTGCATGTAGTTGTTCTGACCATCTCAGGCGACTGCACCACCTAGCTCGTGGTGCCTTTACGCTTCGTTAGCCAATGAAATCAGGTCCGCAGAAGGACCAGTTGCGATTGGTTCGCCATTTCAGCTCCTGCGCTTCGCTGTTGCTTCCTCCCCTAGGAGTGATCTTCTCCAGCAAGCGACTTTATAATGATGGCCGCAGCACGACTGTCATCATAAGCGGAAACTGACCAGGTATCCAACACATGCGTGAATACATGTCACTAATTCGTTGCGATACCCTGTTGGCCGATGCTCAACGACGACAAGGGTTCACTAAACGGAGTTTGTCCGGTACCTTAGCTTTGGCCGAGGGCCCTACCTGATCCTTGCAAATTGAAAATCTTTCTCCGCAAAGCAATACATTGCATGTTAAGCTGCGGCACCCGTCACTCCGTAGAAAAAGAGTCTATTTCTAGCAATGCGGCCGAGGAGGCTCCTCTCACCTAGAAAGCCAGGCAGCCCTTGTGTACTGTCGGGCTTCGTGGTTCGCCATACCAGTAAAGAGCCTCGTCGTGAATCGGTGCAGACGTGAGTCATCAATTCAGTTACTCACAAACATTGGATGAACTATGTTAGGCTGCTGGCCAGCATCGGCGCAAGTGATGTTCCAGATGCGCTGAAGGAAGCGTGGCAATCCACTGAAGAGCCTCGATCGGCGCTGGGCGCTCTGATTGGACGCCGCAGAAGGAGTTTGTGGCCAGTCTGAGCACGGAGACATCATGCATATGCAGCCATCCGTGGCGATCAAATTCTACCTGGGGCCTAATATATGGTCATTTACGTATCTCCTGCCGAAAGGCCCCAGGAAGCAGCGAAGAGCCTTTGAGCAGCTTGAAAAGTTGCAAATGACACCTGGCCTCCTGCTATATTACTGTAATCTGGAGCTATCCATTGGATTGCTTTTGCTGAGTGAAGAGTTGTGTAAAGCAGAGACAGCAACGCGATAAAGCGATAACGACAGCCGACCTGACGCCATGAAAATAGACAAAGGACCAGATTTATTATGGTGCCAAAGAGGCTAAAGAGGTGTGATTAAACAATCCATAAAATATCCTTTTGTCAAAGAAGCAAACAAGCGAATTGAGGTCCAGCCCTATGGGCCACATTCAATCCAGTCGTAATGGTATTTGACAGTAAGCCGCTTTGGCTTCCTCATGTACATACGTGACAATATTTGCACAGAGCTGAGCTCGTATTTTAGGGACCAACCTAACCGCCAGCAGTTCAGTTGCCGTCGATTTGAAAACTGCCGGCTTGGCGGGCCCTCTGACCCCAGTTCTGGACTATCGATCTGCACCAAATACGCAGCAGAACAGTCTAATGAGTGCACCCTTAGATCTGCGCTATTGCCTAAAATAGCAGTTCACAATGATTATTCGGGAGGTTGGTTTTAGCAACCACCCTTCCTTCCAATGCTTAGAAACCATGACGATACTTTAGACATATGGTTTGATGTAAAGGTGCAAAGTCCTCGGGCGCTCCGTTCACTTGAGATATACGCAGAAGGACTTTCTCTCAGTTAGTGATGATCCATATCTTCGTCCATCCCTCCCTCGCAGCACTTGACAACGGTATCTGATGGCAGTACTCCTGCAACTCCTTACAAGACCCCCCCCCAAGCCCACAGGTAAGGAGAACGTTATACTTGTTTACCTTGACATTGGACCTGGTAATCCAGCCCTGAACCTCACAGCCACTTGAGCCCCCAGACTTTGGTTGCTGGCGGGAGCCTCTCACTTACGACGGCGGAAAAGGGAGATTGTCGATTTCAAGCAAGCCAGATCCACGAGTTCAGCCAAGGGCAATGGTTACTTGTATTGTGTCTCCTACTTAAGATGTAAATTACAGTAGATAGACTAAACACTGTTATTAATATAATAAAGAATTAGCTGTATTCGGTATAAGCGAGTACCCAGAGCACGGGCATCGAACATTCTCCACAGGAACCCCAGCTTAGAGTGCGAAGCTATAGCCAAGTTCGATTGAGCCCCTATTTATGGACAAAATTCATCTTAAAAGGATCCATTATGCCCAAACAGTTGGAGATAGGAGCCATTTGGAACGTCACTGGGAAATGACGATGTCTTGTGTTTCTGAGCAGATCACCAGCCTTGCGATAGAGTCAGGCCGAACCCGCAACAGCGCTCGTTGCGCCTCCTGTGGGTGAGTAACCTGAGTAACATAGGCCATTTGACCTGTATGAAATCATGTTGCTCTTTCCAGGTACCTCCAGTGGACATGTGATAAAGGAGCTTACATGGCGATGGCATCTTATCTACACTGTTAGTGGTCCCGATCACAACGCTATGTTGGCGCTGTGGTCTTCCTCAGCTTGGCGTGTTGATCATGTGCTGTATGTCTTTAAGAACATGGGAATTTGCTTAGGTTGTGTTGTGTTGGTCATGAGCGATGTGGCGTGTTCGATTCTTCTAGAAGCTCATGATGTTGAAGATTATCATTAATTTCAGATGGCGCGCTGACTCTTCCAGAAGGTCAAGTTGCCGAAGACTGTAATTGGTTTCAGATGATAAGCATTTCTATGGAGTCTATTCCCAGATGAGGGCCAGCTGCTATATGATAGTGAAACTGTGAACCGACAGTCAAGACGACTACTTGCTCTCACCATCCTCGTGGTCCGAACCGGGTTCTTCCTGGCCATCCTTGAGATATACACGCTTTCCCTCGACATTCTTTTCGACCTCAGGGACCAGGTCCTCTAAAAAGGTGAGATCTCTGCGGTTTCGTCAGTCATACATCGCAATGCTGCTCGGCGTGATGGGTCATATTACCTCCCAACTAACGTCACGCTATTGCGATCAGAGCCCCAATGTGGATAAGAGCCTACTTTAACGCCCTTTGACTCGACACGGGCGGCTAGCTCCGTCAGGTAACCTGCGACGGTGCTTTCAGGCAGTGGCGTGGCGATAATGACTCTATGCATGCTCTTGCCCTCCTTGTCAGTAAGTCGGGGTAGCAGATGCGGCTTCAAGCCGTCTAATAATCCTTGAACTGTTACTTATTAGACAATGCAACCGAGAGGGGGGTCCAAGATATACGTACATAGTCGCGGAATGCCAGGTAGGATATGAATGTTGGTGTTGACGACGGAGACGGGCTATCATGGGTAAGTGACATCTCTATTTTAGAGGAAGGGGGCGACTTACAACCCAGAGTTCGTTGCTGACGAACAAAAACTGGTCTTTGAGGTCCCTTGACTCGTCGGTGGGGAGGAAAAGCATGCGAAACTTTGCTTTACGTGCAGGTGAGTCAATTTCCCAGTTGAAGTCTGGTTGTGACTTATGCGGCTTGGAAAGGCGCTTCATTCTCTCTAACGCCTCTTCGTGCAGCTTGAGCGGGAGGTTGTAGGCTTTTGCAATGGATTGGTAAGTAATGTCATCGTGGCTAGATGCTATAGTTAGCTTGGCGCTCGTGAACAAGCAATCCGATGGCTCTTACGTTGGTCCGATACCTCCGCTGTAGAGACGTTAGTGTAGGGCTTTTGAATTCAAAGACTGGGGATACATACCTGGTTACAACAAAGTCGTAGTTGCTGCTGAGTCGACGAACAGCGTCAATGATGTCAGACTCGTCGTCTTCGACGACTTCGATCTTTTTTAATCTCTGCACGTCGGTCAATTCACTTGTCAACTCGTATCAGTAGCCTCCAACATACGAGTCCTAGCGAAAAGCACCATTTTGCCATGAAAGTCGAGTTTGTCTATAATCATTAGGCTTCATTTTCCATCGCCGCGCCATTTATTCACTCACATCAACAGTCTACAGTCAAGCAATTAGCATGTATTCAAAACACAAAAAACAAACATGTCATTACCTTTCCACCCAGTACCTCATCGCCGATTATGAGACAAGCGGCCGTGGAGATGGTACGCGCAGAAGCCATGGTTCCTGTTCGATAAGGAAAGGGGGATTGGGAAGATGAAAGGTGTCGTGCCACCTGCGACAGTCGCGATAGCATCGGGGCTAGATGCTTTGTCTAAGAGACAAACAGGATAAGTTGCCGCGATTAAATTACAATGGAGCAATGACGACAAAGGCACGGCGGATGAAATTCGGGATCGAAAAGGCTCGGGCGAATCGTTGCGTTGATTTTGGGGAAAGCTTTCGGCGCTGTGGATCCGGCGATGCGGAAGTGGCGGGAGCGGCAATTGTCTTGATGAGGCGTAGCAAATGATAGACGAACTGAACGATGTTGGTGAAAATTTGGGGGGGGACTGTTGACGACAGGTAAAGCCCGTCGGTTGGTGATGGAATGTGGCACATTTGTCTCTCGTGGGGAGAGAGGGAAGAGGTGTCGGCTTAAGTTCATCTTCACATGTAAGTCAGTACGATGTTGCATCTTGCATATGAACTGCAATCTGGCGTAGACAGGGATTGTTCCAAAGAATGGCTTTGAGCTGATCATAATTGTGATCAAACATCGACTAGCATGACTGTCCTTTACAAATTGATGGATTCTAGTTGCGTTTCACGAGAAGGGACAGCGCAACCTTGACTCTGCCAAAGGACTGCTTGCCCAAGAGCTGGTTTGTCCACTCGCCAAGCTACATGCGCGTCATTCTGAGGCCATCAGCGACGAATTCTAATATTTTCAAGAGATCTCCAAACGTAAGAGAATTTCTTGGTAAAGACTGGGCAGCAAAATCAATTACGTGCAGCATACAAATCGTGACTCGCAAAAGCCACGGTGAGGCGGTGCTTGATATATCACCCTTGGCATGCTTGTACCAACATCCATCTGGTTGGCAAGATCCTAAAACGCTTAGACAGATATAAGCTTCTGATTTTGGACGCCAATCTGATCTGGAACGAACCTTCTAGCCAAATGGCTTCGCGGTGCTCGTTGTAAGGGTATCTGTTGCGCCAAGGTGAATATCTTCTCCACATATGACGCTTCATGAAATAATGGACCATACAGAATAGGGTCGTTGTATTTTTGATATGGTATATCGTCGAGGGGCATTGCACGCTTGGCGCACGCATTTGTGGATTTTATCTGGATATCTACGACATCACTCTATTACGATTTGTGGCAACGCAAGCTCATCGAGCATTATATAAATGTCTCCTTCAAACTTCTCTTCAATTAGGGCACCTTTTACCTCAATCTATCTTGATCAAATTACTAACAACCTTGCTCATTAATATTCGAGACTCTCTTCAACAACCATAATGTCAAATTCCACCGAACAGCCCAAGCAGAACGTCAGCGTTCCCATGAAGACATCCTCAACACAGCAGCAGTAAGAGATTGGACAATCCAGCACAGAATTAGCCACAAATTCTAATCGTCTCAGAACTTTTGCAGATGCCGCTCAACACCCACCCTCTAAGATGGCCGAGCATGTTGGTCCCCCAAGCATCGAGCATGAATTTCCCCACGACAGCAAGTTCAAGAGACATTCCATCAGCCATCAGGAGCAGCACTTTTTGCAGTCAAAGCAATGAGCAACTTGTATCTATATGGTCCCACGACGAAGCGTTGGATGGAGTAGACCTTTAGACGACATGGGAGTTTAATGAGATATGGCGTAATACAGTTTTCGAAGTCCATCAAACTCCTCACTACCCTTTTGTGTGCAAATTGCAATCTGTGATCCTACCTCGCTGATAGTTCAAATACAAGACAGGCCATTTGAAACGCGAAGGTGCTTCCACACAGAAATAGAGTCCACTTGCTGGCCCTTGTGGCATTTATACCATTGTTCAGCAACATGAGATGGGTGCCAGGTTTTTGAGCTGTGCCTCACTAGCAATGCAACGAGGGCGAGCTGGCCAGTAAAACGGCATTTGCAAGGCAGAAGACACGAGTCACAACTCAAGTCCCACGGTGATATGTAAAACCATTTACCATGAAGCTCAAGATGCAACTAACCATTCAATTTCGTTCGAGGCAGAGGAGAAGGGCGGTCGGGCGAGTCGCCGAAGTGGCCGACTAAAAGGCTATTGGCGCGCCTAAAGAGATTTAAATGCGGGGAAGCCACTCCTAAATCGGTAGCTCCTCTAGTTATTTCAGGAAGCTTGGCCACTGACTATAAAGAGAGGGAGAGCGAGAAAAAAAAATAAGCATTAAAGACAGTTTGCGATATCTATATATGCACAGGTGACAAACAAGAAATACCCATTCGCCGAACCTATTCCTTCTTCATTCTTTGTTTCTCCCTTCTCTCTGATATATCGTCTCCCACCCCATCATCTACATCATGTCCACACACACCATCACCAAGGAGAGTTTGAGCGTATGTTTTCACCCAACGGCGTTTCATGACAGTATGAAAGGAAACTACTCATTGACAAATTACTAACTCGATTCAGAATCGCTCGTTTGTCCTCAGCAAGCCTCATGATGTCACATTTGAGGATCGCCCTATGCCCTCTCTCCGCGACTCTCATGATGTCCTCGTCGCCGTCAACTACACCGGCATTTGTGGCTCTGACGTCCACTACTGGCAACACGGCGCCATTGGTCATTTTGTTGTCCGTGACCCAATGATTCTTGGACACGAATCGTCAGGCACCGTCATTGAGGCAGGCGCCGATGTCACCAACTTGAAGGTCGGTGATCGAGTGGCCCTCGAGCCCGGTTATGGCTGCCGTAGATGTGATCACTGCCGTTCAGGTAAATACAACCTGTGCGACAAAATGATCTTTGCCGCCACGCCACCATATGACGGCACATTGACTGGCGTCTGGGTTTCGCCCTCGGATTTCTGCTACAAGCTCCCCGACAATGTCACTCTCCAAGAGGGTGCTCTCATTGAACCGTTGGCCGTTGCGGTTCACATTGTGAAACAGGCTGATGTCAAGCCTGGTCAATCCGTCGTCGTCATGGGTTCCGGGCCCGTTGGTCTGCTCTGCGCCGCTGTTGCTAAGGCATTTGGTGCCAGCAAGGTTGTTAGCGTTGATATTGTTCAATCCAAGCTCGACTTTGCCAAGGAGTTTGCATCCACACACATCTATGTCTCACAAAGAGTGTCCCCCGAGGAGAACGCCGCCAACATCAAGAAGGTCGCAGGTATTCCTGCCGGCGCTGATGTTGTTATCGATGCGTCTGGTGCTGAGCCCTCCATCCAAGCCAGCTTGCACACAGTGCGCATGGGCGGTACATATGTCCAAGGAGGAATGGGGAAGTCTGACATTTCGTTCCCTATTATGGCTCTGGCCCTCAAGGAGGTTACTGCCAAGGGCTCATTCCGTTATGGACCTGGTGATTACGAACTCGCAATCGAGTTGGTATCTTCGGGCAAGATTCCTGTTAAGAAGCTGGCTACTGAGGTCGTTAAGTTTGAGCAGGCTGAGGAAGCATTTAACAAGGTCAAGGGCGGCCAGGTCATTAAAATTTTAATCGCTGGTCCTAACGAAAAAGTATTTTAAATAATCGGCGCATGGCTTTTATATTCTTCAGATTTACACCGACAAGTTAAAGCAAATGAGCATGGGGACATGCATCAACGGCGTTGGGGCGGGATGTGGCGAGCGCAAATTTGAAGAGTGGTGCATGTGTAGAAATATATCCCAACTTGAATAACTACGGTCTCAAACTGCATCCCGCAGAAACACTCTGTTCTTGGAAACCTCCTAGAATGGGAATCCAGTGCGAGTCTTACAGCGCACGCAGCCACCTGACATTGGTTACAGGAATGGTTCTGATCAGCTATGTGGCATAAATGTCACCCTCCCCGCAGGTATCATTTCAGCCGAGAAGAGTCTATCATAGGTACGCGAAGCTTTCGTCTCAGTTTTAAAAACAACACAGCAAAAGTAATCACGCTTTACAATGACCCAAATCGCCACTCTCGATTTACCTCTCGAAGTTGACCCGGCTCTGGACGAGAACTTTGTGTCTGAAAACGGCGGGACCTCGTAGGGCTCACACCAGCCGCTCGATACACGGACTAATGAGTTGCATTTTTTTCAGGTTTCAAGACCCAAACATTATTCAAAACATCAAGTCTGCTGGTGAGAGAACATATCAAACGCATACCAAAGATGGTGAGTTTGCCCGCTGGCGATCGATTGTAGTTGTCCCATTTACAGACGGCTATTAGCGCAATACTGGCTACCGAACGACTCGGTAAGTTCCCTTCCCAACTTTAACCAATTAGATGAATGTCTCGGGTTCTAATGATAGAGACAAGTCGGAGCACGATCGTCTAGGTTGGTTACTTTTCATGGTTGGCTATAGTACAGTGCCTAGTTGACACCTTTGCAGATTATCAACATGAGACCGTGAAAATGATTCTGGATGGTCGTCCAGGTCTGGCGCCTCTGAATTACCCAAAAGACATTCTGGACATTGCCACTGGTACTGGTGTCTGGGCGCATGAGATAGGTAATCGATTCCCCAAAAGTTAAACCAGCTTATGTTGCAGAGCTTACAACAGGTTGTTGTTGTTTTATTTTAGCAAACCAATTCCCAGATGCACAAGTGCTCGGCACAGATTTGAGCAAAGTTGAAAGAAAATGGCCCGAGTCCAACCTGTCTTTCGTTCAACACGACGCTGAAAGTGACGAATGGAATTTTGGACGAAAATTTGATTACGTGCATCTTCGATACGTGGTATCGTGTTTTCGAGACACAAAGTCAGTTCTACAGAGAGCGTATGACAACATGAAGCCGGGGGGTTATATCGAACTCTTTGACACAGAAGCCAGCTACAACTACATAGACAGCCCCCCTTCGGCGGCCATGGAAGAATGGCTCGATATCACGACTGGTGCAATATCCAGCATCGGTGGCGACATGAAAAAGTCGGCCAGGTATAGGACATGGCTAGAAGAAGTGGGTTTCGTCAATGTAGTGTACAAGTTATTCAAGTCACCGGCCAATACGTGGCCGAAGGATCCAAAGCTCAAGCAGATTGGTGCGAGACAACTTGTTAGTATTACCGCGGCAATGGAGAGCATCGACAAGCTCGTGGCTGTCGCGGGCATTGATCCAAATGTTGTACAGGACCTTCGGCCGAAGGCCTTTGCTGATTTGAGAAACACGGATTATCATGCTTGGATGCCGATGTGAGTTTTCTGAATCGTGTGTATAGAGGGGTGCTAAATATAGTCCAGTCATATTATATATGCGAGGAAGCCCGTAGATGGATAGCGGCGTTAAGCAAGACAGGCGACAGTGTACGAAACCACAACGGGTTGGACGCACTAAAGGCGTACACTCAATGCCATTCTTCGTGTTTGAAAGTGTTTCAGCCAATAAATACACGACGTATCTCAGATGTCATGCAGGGGCATCCAGAAAATACAACTCCGTACTGGATGCCTTGTAAAGTGTCACCACAGCTGGCGGCTGACCATTTGCCATAATGGTCTGGGTGTTTCTTCACTCGACCTGGCGGTTTAAAGTTTAAAGTGAAGCCTCCAAGGCGGCGTCCAGTTGCATGGGTTCCACCTTGGCACGACACCATGCGGCGCCCAGAGATACCCGCAAGGTTGAATGGCAAACTGTCCACAGTTTTCTTCGCTTGATGGAACCAATGAGTCGCTCACGGGTTGCTTATGGACCTAATTCCGCTGTCAAAGCCCCGATCAGATAAAGAAACTGCGAGCAATGCAGGGTGGTCATCCGCCTCACGGCATTCAATTTAAGCAATTCGTGTGCTTGGCAAAATGGCAGAGCTAAGCTGGGCAAAGCTTAGCTGGACCAAGGGAGAGGTGGGTATCAGACGCCAGGAGCCCCAAAAGCGGAAAGGTTTCGAATAGGGAGACATGAGAGAGGACTCGCATGGTCAAGGGTGGTCCCGCGAGGTGCCAATTTCAATATTGGGCACGCCATGCCTGCACCCATGCCATGTGTTAACACAGCCAAGGGTTCACCCGCTACTGCAGTGCCGACAGCGAAGCTAATTTGGCACAGGTGGCTCGCAGCTGGGTGGCACTGGCATTGCTTCTGGCACTAGAATGGCCGCTAGACTCCACTGGAGCTTGTCAGCGCGGCGCAAAGTTGACACACTGCAGCCAACGACAGGGCAGATTGCAGCGGAAAACCCACTGCGGCTGAGCCATATTTTGAAATTATTCCACATTCGCCATCAGCCTCGGCGGGGCTGACTTCAGTAGGGCGTATTCGCTGGCTCACTTGTAGAGCTGCATGGATGGTAGGTAGTTGCTGCTGCTTAATTTCAGACCTGACTGCGGAATCGGTGCGAGATGAGAGCGTAGGGTTGCACCGGATTGGGTTAAATAGGAAAAGGAAAAAAAATTGTACTCACTGGATAATAGATATAATAGCCCTGACCTGGTTTCCTCCCCCCCTTCGACTCTTTTGACAGCGATCCTTTACATGTTTATTTGTCGACGCCACAGCCAAACAAAATTCAGCAGTGATTCGCAGAGGTGGAACTCGATAAACCTTTACCATCATGTCCACGGTTGCTCCCCATAACCCATTTTGGGTCTTCTTCGTCCGAATCGCCCAAGCAGTTCTCGCCCTCGTGCTCCTCGCTGTCGCGGCCGCCATCGGGGGCGGAGGCGATCTCGCTGATGCGCCTGCGCTTGTCGTTGCTTCTGTATGTTGCTTTATAATGAGGCATTAGCCTTTTACAGTGGAAATAACTAACCGATCGTGTTAATCTCATAGGCTGTTTTCACCTGGATTGTTGTAGCATATGCCATCGTCACTGATAAGATTTCAGCCTTAAACAAGCTCTACCATATCTTCGCCATCATCGCCCTCGATGCATTCCTCGCCATCATGTGGCTCTGCGCCTGGGCTTTGTCCGCCGCTCGCGCCGCCCAGTATCAGGCAGCTATCGACAGCTACAACGACTCTTGTGGCATTTTCGGCTGCTACGTAAAGCGCGAGTTGCAGAAGCGTTACCTAACCGTTGGTACCGTCAAGGGCCTTCTCGGTGCCTGCGCTGGTCTGGGTGCTCTTATCTGGTTGCTCATCATCGCCACCCTAGTTCTAAACGTTCTTGGTCTTTTGCGCGGAGCTAACAAAACTTCTGTGTCTGATTCGCATCAGACGGAAGAGGCCAAGACTCAACCTAACGCTGCTGTCCAGCCCCAGGCTGCTCCCCAGGGACAATATATTCAGCCTCAATATACCGGCCAGCAGCCTGCTGAGCAGATCCAGCCACAATATACCGGACAGGAGCAGCCTCAGTATATCCAACCTCAGTACACGGGACAGGAACAGCAGCAACCCATCCAACCCCAGTACACTGGACCTCAGCAACCCCACGAGACCTACACCCAGCAAGCACAGCCAGCTCCTGGTGAGGTTCAATATCCTCCCGTTGCGCCTCCTGCTCCTCACAACTAAGACCCAGGATTAATGGCTTCATATAACTCTTGGGAGTGGTTATTGTTCGGGATCTTTGCATTGATACCCTGTTTTCCTTGATTTTTTAATAGTTAATGATTATTATTATTATTACAAATATTTATTGAACCGTGTCTTGCAGTCCTTTTTTTTCTTTTCTTTTTTTTTTTGAAGCGAATACCATGTTTGAAGTATAATTAATCCTAGTTCATAAGTTTGCAGTTGTAGAGTTGGGCAGGGAAAGCATTCGCTCCTGTGTAAGTTGCACAAGCGGCAGGCGGTGTCAGATTCTGCCGCGATGCCAAATCCAATCCAGGAACCAGCTCCAACCAGCCATCCGCAGCCCAATCGCCCTGTCTACAGCTCAATATTTGAAGCACGACACACATTGGCGCCGCACAATGGCCTCCACAGAGCGATTGGGCGTCCCATCGCCCAATCCATTGCCATTATCCGCATCGCAAGAGGCGCAAGTGCGCGACATATACTATGCCAAAGTCCGCTCGTACTGTGCCCCCGAAATCAAAGCCTTTGCTGAGTGCGCCCTCGGCCGCACATTTTCCGTATCCTTCGCCTGTCGAGCGCAACACCGAGCTATGAATGGCTGCATGACGAACCACGCTACCCAAAAAGAATACGACCTTGCGAGGGAGGAGTGGTTCGCGAGAAGGCTGGAGCGACAAAAGGCCAGAGAGCAAAAGGCGAAGGTCGCCGCAGCACAAGAAGAATTTATCAAAGATTGGTGGGGTTTGCCAGAGGATTCGAAGTTGAGTAGGAAGCAAGCAGCGGATAAACAGAGGAATATGGAAGAAAAAGTTGGCGGAATGCCTGTCAAGAGATGATAGCAATGGGACAAAAGGGCGAAAGACGTTGAACATGGAAACTGTACGAAATGGCGGATGACACGGAGAAAAATGTATCATATTTGTATATTACGGAGTTCTTGGCCTTCATTGGGAGCAAGCGTTATAGACGAACCCTATCTTCCTCTACTAAATTCAGCACTGCATCTGCCACACCCCACGACAGCTCAAAGCCTCGGCCCCCAAGGCCATATGCATGAACAATACGTTTGCCAGAACCAAGCTTCTCTTTCGATAGGCGTATGCCGCCCTTGCGAGTTGGGCGGCGCCCAACAATGTCTTTAAGAACACGAAATGGTCCATCTTTAGTGATGATAGGATGCGTGGCTTCAAAATTGGAGAGTAGCTGTTTGCGAACCGACTCTGACGGGGTCGCGCTCCAATCGCTTGGCTCCTTAGTACCTCCTACGATAGTTCCGCCTCCGAGTGGTCGAGGGACACAGAAGGTCCATGATCCGTCTTTGTTTTGACGAGTGACCGTTTCTGAGCATTGGTTGGCGACCAGGCAAGTTTGACCTGCATTGTTAGCTTATTCGACCTTGGCCAATGATGGCAGCCCAGAAATGAGCGATTTGCATACCTCTTGTCGGAAACACATCCGGATCATTAAAACCAACGCCTGAACAGTTGACGACAGTTTTGACGTTGCCGAGTCCACCTATTGAAAATACCTCTGTTGGATCTCGCAAATCTCTGGTGACAATCTTTCCGCCTAATCTGTAAAATTGGCGAAGCATAAACATGCAGTATACCATTGGATTGACACACCAGGTGTCATATTCACAGCCCCATACTACTCCCGATGGTAATTTGTCTTGATGAAGACGCTTGAACCCGGGTAAGCCCAGCTCTTTAGCTTTGTCTTCAGTCAGGGAGACATATTGGTGTGGAGGGTCCTCAAGATATTCCACCCCCTTCATAAATTGAACTCCAGATTCTGGATTCGATTTCACCACCTCGGCCATATGGGAAAACGTAACCAGCGATAAAGCATGATCACGCTCCTCGTCCGGCGACGTGGGCGGCACCCAACGATTATGAGCGCCTCCCCACAGAGAGGTATAGTTTATAGACTTGACAGCATCAACTGTTTCAAATGGAGTTGGGAAGTCGCGTGCTACAATTGTGACAGGGTGGCCCTTCTGAAGCAGGTTGAGAGCTGAGCTCAAGCCAATAACGCCGGCTCTAGATGACGATTGTTAGTGAGAGCTAGGAGATGGCAGCCGGTCGTTAAACTTGCCCAATTACAATTACCGGTTCACTCATGCTGATGCAGGTTTCCAATAGAGGCGAGTAAGTTGCTGATTGAATATAAATATAATACCATGACTGGGCGAGTGACTGTTTTATTATTCCATGTTGTAGCTGAGCGAAGGCAGTGAGGCGGCTTTTCCGAAGCCGGTCGGAGACCGAAAAGTGGACTACTGACTCCGATCCGGAGCAAGTGGGCGCCGTGGAAGGAGCAGAATTACAGCAAAATTACAATGAATAATGTATTTGTACAATATAAAAAAAAAACATTGAGAAGCAAAGGAGAGAGAGACGAATAAATTGATTGGAGAAAAAATGGAATTGCACGAAGCTGGTTTATTCTATGCGCTACATTGCCCCTTGTAGATGGCAGGGATATGGGCTAAGGCATTAAAGACAACACCAACACCATCGCCAGTCTCCAGTTCTCTCCCTTTGTGTTGCGCAATACGATACATGGGCGTATTTCCTGATTACAAAACCTGGTCCTCTCTCATTCGCTCAATCATCCAGCCGATCAATTTCACCCAACTTCATCCACGCTCCTCGTGCAACCACTTCCTCACCCAATCCTGCACCTAAGCGCCCAGCATCCTGGACCCTGGACACCCTCGCAGCCAATCACATCCGAGCCCACAGCCCATATTCAACGCGCCCTCACAAATGCCACTCTAGCCCCTCCCATCCATTGCCTGTACTTCCACTTTGGGCCTAGAGCCCGCTGCTATTTTTGCTCGCTCTCTGTGCGACGCTGTCACTGGTCAGTGGCAGGCCACCCCAGCGCTTAAACGTCCTTCAAACCAGGAAGGCGTTTGGGTTATTCTGAGTGCCGCTCGCGTTCCTCCATTTCCTTCCCCCCATTTTGCTTGTGTTTTAATAAAGTGATTGTTTCCCTTTTTGTTTTCTCGTCGCCTTTTGCTTTAGACATCCTTGTGTTCCCGCTGAAGAATTAAACCGTTGTACGGTCTTGGCTGTGACTGGGTCGTGGCTTTGGGTTGACTTACACTCACCACCTCTGCCAATTATTACTTGACACTTAGGAAATAACGTGAAGTCATCATGTCGTCGAAGCAACTTTCTCTCTTTCCTAACGATAGGGCACCTCCTGCGCCGCCTGCTGTCGTTCGCCTAATACCAAACCCTCGACCTCGACGTCAAATGTCTCGCGAAGACAACTCATTACCTCCTCAGTCTACGCCAGAGCCGCCTCTGCCATCGTCACATTCTGAATCTCGCTCCCATACGCCGCTCCAATTCGACGTTGTTCAATCAAATTCCACACAATCTTCACAGTCCTCAAGCCAATCTCCGCCTCCGAATCGCAGCAGTATAGCCAAGATGCCTTTGCCCGACGACGAGTCTGCCCCTGCTCCTCTACGCTCTATCTTTCCCACTTACGACCCGCAAGTGCCGCTTGACCGTCAGCAATATGGCCCAACCCAATTATCTCCGACACATATTCCTCGTGCCATTGTCAGCCGACAGAGTTACTACGAAGCAGACGACGGCGGAAGTGTTGCAGAGTCTCGTGCACGCAGTCCACCTATGCGCAACTATCAGCCCAGCGCTTTCACTGGTCCCAGAGTTGTGCAACATAACACCCCTCCACCAGTTATCCCAAACACGAGTACAACAGAAGAGCTTCAGGGTTTCTGGAAAGCCGCCAATGGTTGGAAAGCTTCATCGTCGGAGGGCAGAGTGTACTGCCTCAAGCTAACTCAACACAAGGATACTCCAACTTACACGATATCCTCTGCATCACAGCCATTTTACTCTCTACGAATGGACCCAACGTCGGCATCCGCAAATATGACTCTCAGTCGTTACGATCCTCACAAGGCATTCAGAGAGTCGGGGCCATGGCATCAATCATTGGCTACCACTCTAGAAGACGAATCCAGAAAGTTACCACCAAATGATGGACTCGTTGCTTCCCTAATGCCTACTCCCGCCTTGAAAATGGCTCAAGCTAAAGCAAACGACGAAGTCGCAGTCATGACTGCAGAAAGGGAATACGCCCGTCTCGTCTGGGACGAAGACACGGCAAGCAACTGGCTTGTTCACCCCGCTCTGGCGGCACCTTTCTGCGTTTCAATAGAAAGATGTCCCGCATGGGCAAGAACTGAATACACTCTGGAACACCCCGAGTCAAGCAAGCATCTCGCAAAATTGACAAAGGATGGAACTGGAGGTGGCTGGTTAGAGATCGACACCAGTATCGCTTCTCACATCGAAGCCTACTACATTATCGATGTCGCCGTCGCGGCACTCATGCTTGTCGCAATCGCGGACAGCCAGAATATCACCTCTGCTCCCGTCGAGACGTTCGAGCCCCCGCCATCAGTGTTGGCTATGGGCAGGGAGAGCAGGAGTAGCAGCCGCTTGAGCAAGGCTAGCGGCAAGCGAAGCGCGGAGAAGAACAGTGCCAAGACCAAGGCGAAAATGGAAGAGTTTGAAATTGATCTAGAGAGTCAGCATGACAGTCTCAAGAAAGGTGCCGCAAAGGCAAGAGAAGGCATTGATAAACTGCCGTTTGTTTTTAGAGTGTTGGCCAAGATGGCCGTGGGTGTGTTCAAGTGCTTCATTTGGGTACTAACTGTGGCGTTCAAGGTTGTCGGCGGTGTTTTCAAAGTTTTGTATAAATGCGTTGGGTCGAAGTACTAAATAGCTTGTGCATGGGCGGCTTAACTCTTTATGATGAATGAACAAAATTACTATCTTGTTTGCATGCTTCTATGATGCCTTTTGGCGCCTGAACTCCGTGTCCGTACATACTTCATTTACAAAACTCAACAATGAAAACCCAAAAAATGGACAGAAATGACGAGACTGAAGTCCTCTATCGCTTTCGAGCCCTCACCATCAACTTCTTTCCTCGTCTCGACGTCCCACCAGATGTCGCCGTCTTAGCCATCTTGGCTTGCTGTTCTTCGAGAGCCACCTCAGCGTCCTTCAAAGCTTTCAACTTCTTTCGTGAGAGGCCCAGTTGTTTTTTCAGTCGCCGTAATGACTTCTCCCTCTCGAATTCTTGCGCCTCTTTGTCTTGATCTCCACCATTGCTGTCACCATTCTCGCCGTCATCTTCTGCGTGTTCCACCGCAGCTTCTCGCTCCTCTTCTGTGTCCAAAAATGTAATTTTCCGAGGTGCACTCTTCTTCAGACTCTGCGGCACGTCATCGAAGTCGGAAAAGTCGTCCTCTTCATCGTTGTCGTCGTTCTCATCCAATCGATCCAGACCTCTTGTCAGAACAATTTGCTCCTCCAGCCTGGCTACTTCTTTTGATACAACTTGCTTCATCGTTCGGACATATCCAATATCCTGCGTTTTGAGAAGCCTGACAGCATTCACATCGAGGGACTTGTTTCCTCGGTCTCCTTCAACCTTGCCCGTCCAACCTTTACCGGTTGTGATTTTTGCGCCCGGTCCCTTACGAGACATCATGCCAAAGTAAAATTCATCCTCATTGCGTTCGGTGGCCTTCTGTCGCAAGGACTTCAAGGTCTTCTTCTTCTTGTTGTAGTCTTTCGCACGCTCGGAATAATCCTTTTGGCAATATTAGCGAAAACACGAGCCATGACCAGAGTTCAAAATCAACATACTTTGTGCTTCTCGAGGAGACCTAAACGACGGCGCTCGAGTGGTTGAGCTCGCTCCTTATGTGGGCGCCGAGCCACTGCATTTCTCATGGACGACATTTTCGGATAGTTGTGTGCTTGAGAACTGTATTGCGAAATGTGTTGCGAATTGTAAGAGTGGCAGCCGATGAAGTTTGGAGGCAGGAGCTGGCAGGCGGCAGAATTTCTTGAATTTTTGGCGGTGAGGGTGGGGTGCTGTGGCGATCACCCAGCTACCCTGCACTTTATTACTGTGTACTGCGGCAACTATTGACGAAATATGAGGACATACATTGCATTGAATTGCCAATTATAGAAATTAATAATGATTGGCCAGAATCTATTGATGTAAAAAAAAAATTAAAAAAAAAATTTGAACGTAAGGTTGGAGCATATTGCTGAGTTAAGGAAGGTCATAGTAGCCGGGCGTTTGTATGTTATTACCAGGCTCAAAGAGCTGTCTGGCAAAAAAGCAGGCATAGTTAATGGTTGGCTCTCACAGCCACACCGGCTTCTCCATAGAGTTCACATAATAATCACAATAAATGCTTATGTTACTTATCGTTTGAGTGATGGCACATTCAGCATGTATTGATCACTGTAAACAGAAACGAATCGAGAGGCATCATGCTATTCTAATATACATATGTTACATCCATGGATACATGTCTAGTGTACAAGTCTATTATGATTTGACTCGCAACTGCAGACCGTATGGTGCGAGTTGCTCGTTGGTAATTTTACTGGGCGACTTGACGAAAGGGTCTTCGCCTTTCATTGTCTTAGGGAATGCCATGACGTCTCTCACAGTGGAGGTGTCGGTCATTAATGCAACCATCCTATCAAAGCCCAACGCAAAACCGGCATGCGGTGGACAGCCCGAGCGCAATACCTCGAACAGATGTGAAAAGTCCTTGATTCGTGCATCTGTCATCTTCAAAATGTCTCTCATGATGAAATCTTGAACGTCGGCAATGTGAATACGTTCACTTCCGCCTCCGATTTCGACACCGTTGAGAACCAAATCATATGCGGCACTCTTGGCCTCAAGAGGGTTGGTAAACAGCTGCTCAAGATCTGCTTCTGAAAGCGGTGCTGTGAAAGGATGATGCGCAGCTGCAAATCCTGCCGCGCCACCCTGACCAGGCTCACCCTCCTCTGTAGGTTTGAACATCGGGAATTCTGTCACCCATGCAAACTGAAGTGAACCAGGGTCACCAAGTTTGGGCTTCAACATGAAGCCAGCTTCGACCAATGCTGCCCATAATAAATTCCGAATCTCGCCAATCTTAGTTGAACCAGAGCAGTACTGTCCAACAGGCTCTTCTCTTGCTTGGAACACCACAATATCTCCATCTTGAAGCTCCTTTCCTCCTGACACCTGATCTAGGACTGTTTCGTACTCAAAGCCTAAGGACGAGAAGCCACAACGAGGCTTGCTTGAATCATACACCAAGACTTGTGGTTTACCATCTGGATTCTCGGCGATAGAAGGAGGAAGGCTCTCCATGAAGTTGAAGAAAAATTTGCGGGACTCGTCTGGAGAGCAGTCTTGCAGTTGAAAAGCAAATGCCTCCACTCGAGGATTGGGTAGATGTGTAATCATACCAACGAAGGACTGGAAAGCATCGAGATCCTTCAAATGATGAATGCGGTTGGGGATTCGCAGATCTGGCTTGTCGGTGCCGTACGCAGCAATGCTATCCGCGAATTTGATATTTGTGAAATTATACACGTCGGAACTGTTTGTACTTGACGACCCTCGGACAACAGGTATCTGCTGGCCTCGGATTTCCTGATATGCTGGCATGGCATGCAGGGCTGCTAAGACGACATCATTGATGTCTTGTCTAACTGTTGCGGCATCGGCAAAACCCCATTCCATATCTAACTGTGAAAACTCTGGTTGTCTGTCTGCACGAAGATCTTCATCTCGATAGCAACGAGCCCATTGCATATATCGTGAGATGCCACTAGCAATAAGAACCTGCTTATACTGCTGAGGACTTTGACTCAAGGCATACGCTGTACCACGTTGACGAGTTGGTACTAGGAACTCTCTGGCACCTTCAGAAGTGGATTTGAAAAGCGTAGGGGTTTCGATGTCAGTAAATCCCTTGTCGACTAGACCACTATTCATTGTATTTTTTAACCATGAGCGAAACTCTAACCTTGCCTGCAGCTCGGGATGAAAGCGAATCTGTAAGTGTCGTTTGGTTTGTGGAAACACAACTTCCGGTGTAACAATAAGGTCTTTGGGAACGGAATTCAGAGTTTGTATACTGTCCAAATACACTGTGGTTCGTGACGACTCATCGCGAGTTTGCTCGTCGGGCATCGGTTGTCGTGATTGTATTATGACGGGACTGAAAGCCGGTACTTGGCGAAAGATAGCATGCGATTCAGCATGAATGTCGCCATTGGAGCATATCTGTATCGTTTCGCCTTTTGGAGTCGTCAAATCGGCGAAGGAGAGGTGCTTTGAGACTGTTCGTTTCTTGCCCAGGTAGCCAATGTGAGCGCCATTATCAGCTTTTCTGTCAATGCCGCGATCTAGAAAATGGAGCGAAATTAGCAACTGAACCATTGTTAGTCGGTGGCAATATTACATACATTGTCTCCATGCATTGATAAGTTTGGCTTGCTTCGTATCTGCTACATTGGTAGAGCTTGCTTGTCTAGCTGGGATGCTTTGAATACACCTTCGACATACAACGGACGCTGTCCTTAGAATAGAACGGTTTCGTAGCATACTGCTGCATCGTCCTAGAGAAGGCGCCATAGCCTAAACCATAGATCTAAGAAATTGGCGACGGCTATGCGATGTGTAGTCAATGACAAGTTCGTTGTGAAGTTGCCCAGCTGGACCCTGGAAGCTGGTTGAGCCGACGATACTCCGGCACAGACCCGTCCATAAATTTTCGAACGCTAAGACAGAGCTTCTTGTTTTTCTCTTCTCTTCATGACCTCTCCATTCAAATAAACGTGAGTGCAAGCGCAGTGCAATGCCAACGGATTATAAGGGCACAAATTTCTAACTGCTTTACAGGTGATGAGAAACGCGTGAGTAATATGATGCAGATGTCGGCTACTCCAGACTTTCGAACTCTCCCGCAAGGGCTCAAGCGGTTCGCTAGCGAGGACGGCCGGTATTTTGAAATAGGCGTTCGACACACCTACCTTGTTACATCATCGGACGCGATGGAAAAAAGCTCTGATTTAATAACGAATGGAGAGGTTAGTAAATGTTGCGGTTGGAATGATTTTAGCTTGCAAGTGCAAGGCAAATCAACATTGTTATTAGGTAGGTCTAGGTTGAGTATCAGGGTTCTCAGAAGAGAAGAAGTCAATTATATAAAACAACATATTCAGTTTCAATTTTTCTTCCCTTAATATCTTACATGACACTGACGACATTATGCCTGTTTCCAAATAACCAGCCGTAGTTGCAGACTGCTCTGGCAAAGGAACGTCTGTTAAGCTGGCCATATTGGTGCGGAAGCTATCTACATTCCGATGCTGTACCATTCGTATGATTCCACTGTAGCAATTGTATGTTAGTGGCCATGGCCGCTGGAGCCGCTATATTTTTAGCGCTGTTTCGACCCACTGTGCACCACTGATTCGCCATGACGTACCTGGATCAGCCCCTAAAAAACTGGAGGCTAGAAACCTGGAACCTTATGGTTGTAAAGGGTACCGAGCAACAGCACCGCGCACCGGCCACCCTCCATTTATTAACAACTTGGTCTCCTTCAATCTACGAATGGCTCGCTTGGTGAGCGTTCATAACCATCCTTACCTGGAGAATCTGGAACGGGAGCTTCCCCTCGACGTCGTGTCTACAAGACCCCTCCGATCTCCTTTGAGTGGCCGTATCAAAATGTCAAGTTCCTTCGAAAAGTCGGTTAAAGGCGCGACCAAGATCAAGGTACGAACCGCGCCAAACCCCAGTGTGTTGCGCGGACAATCGTTCGACAGCGACGAAAGTCTCAAGCATACTAATTGTCTCTCAGAATGCGCCGCCGAAGGCAAAATACGTCGATCACATCCTGCTAGCGACAAAGTCTGGTGAAGCCGGCATCGCGGAAGTGTTTCGCACTCTGCAATATCGCTTGCGTGACTCAACATGGACGGTGGTTTTCAAAGGCCTCATGGTCACCCACCTGATGATTAAAGAAGGCTCCGGGGATGTAGCGTTGGCCTATATTGCTAGGCATCGTAATGTCCTGGCGATTAGTAGCTTTACAGATGGTGCGCTCCCCTCTGTCCCAACAAATTGAACCTCGGCGCCTAACCGCAACAGCTCAAACCCAAGGCCGAAACATCCGCAGATACTCAAATTACCTCAGCGAGCGAGCGAAAGCGTACCGCGATACTAATGTGGATTGGGTTGCTGCACCCGATTGGAAAATCGAGCGAATGACTGTTGACAGAGGAATTCTTCGAGAGATTGAATCCATGCTCAATATTATCCAGTCCCTGCTCAAGTGTGACGTAAGTGCCATTTTTTCTGTCTGGCCACAAGACGGATACTGACTCTAAGAAGGTGCTTGAAAACGAGCCAGAAACCGAAATCACTAATGCTGTTTTCAAACTTCTGGTTCTGGATTTACTAGCCTTATTCCAGGCGCTCAACCAAGCACTTATCAAGATGCTCAGCTTCTTCTTTGAAATGTCGAAGCCAGACGCCGAGAGAGCACTCGCCATTTATAAGGACTTTACCAAGTACACCGACTATGTTGTTCAGTACCTATCAGTTGCTCGCTTACACGAACACCGAACTGGGGTCAAGGTACCCAAGATAAAACACGCGCCAGTCAACCTTGGGCGCCAGCTAGAGGACTATCTCAAGGACCCAGACTTCGACGTACACCGACGACAATATTTGGCCGAATCGGAATTCAAGAAGTCAAAGGATCCCAAGGGCGAACCTGGTCGTCCTATCCCTCCCGAGAAATCGACGCCTGCTCGCGCAAGATCGCCTGCGACCAACAATCCGTTCCCGAAGGTGTCCGACTCGTCGAGCTCCGAGCCGAAGGCGAACAAGGGACCTGATCCGGACTTGATTGATTTCTTTGAATCCATTGAACAAAACCAGACGACCATGCAAGTTGCGCCACAACCAGCTGCTGTTCAAAACATGGACATGCCTTTTGCATCTCAGCAAAACAACATGCTGTTCCAGCAGCCTCAAGGCTTGGCACCTCAGCAAACTGGATTCAATCAGTTCCAACAGCAACAGCAGCAGCAACAGCAACAGCCAATCCAGCAGCAGCCAACCGGAATGTTCATGCAACAGCCTCAGCAGCTGCAGCCAAATTTCACAGGAGCTGGCTTCGGCGGATTCACGCCCCAGCCCCAAAACAATGGATACCAACCCTCGTCATTGACGCCCATTCCTCAGAACACTATGGCCAACTTCCAGAACCAAAACTCTTTGCAGCCTCAGCAAACGGGCATGGGCCAACAGCAGACAACAAACCCTTTCAGGCAGTCCATGATGATCTCTCAGCCTACCGGAATGCAGACCAACTTTACTGGTCTCGGTCAGCAAATAGACAACCGCCAGTCGACCAATCCATTCGCACGATCGTCGTCACAAACATCGTCTCCGGGGCCTAACCCAATGTCGGGCGGCCCCTTCCAGCAGCCTCAACAGCAACAGCAACAGCAACAGCAGCCACTCATCGCCCAGCAAACCGGCACGAACCCTTTTGCTCGCAACCAGGCCCCTGTTCAAAACCAACAACAGCAGCAGGGACTTGCGCCACAGCCAACGGGCACAACAAACCCATTTCGTCACGGTGATTTCGTGAACCACAGTACCGGAATGGGATGGCAGCACAATCAAATGCCTATCGGAGGCGGCCTCGACCAAGTTCAAACAGTCCCGGTATTTCCCCGTCCTGGTCAACAAACGCCATGGCAGCAGTAAAATCTGTTTTTTGACATAATAGAATCGTTCTGTTAAAATTTCCTTCTAGTTGTATGGCATTCAGCGAGGCGTTTGTTTAGGGAGTGGGTAGAACCAAACATTTTTAGAATGCAGGTTGAATATACATCATTCTTTGTAAAATATTCCCAGTGAGCCAATTCGGTGATATGCTTCTATAGCAAAACATATTGATCATTTTCTTCAAGTCTGAGACGAAACAAATATTAAAACGAAACTAAACGCCATAACACCTCGCTTAATCAATCATTTGTCGATATCCATGGCCACTTGTGCAGCGCCTTCTGTCGGAACAGCTCGATCCGTCTTCTCCTCTCCAATAAAGACCCCCAGACCCGAAAACACTTCAAAGAGCGCCCGGGAGAGGTACTCATCTGTACTGTAACCTCCAGCCGTGAAGTCGTGTCTATTTCTAGTAATGTCGGTCCATTGGCTGTGATAATCGTCCAGCTTCTCCGAGGTGAGCTCAATACGCTTCGGCAAGAGGTCCAGCCCGCCGTAAGGATCATAAGGCCCTTGTTCCGTAGCAGCTGCTTCAGCTTTCTTGTCGCGTAATCCACGAATGGACAGTCCGTTGCCTGTAGATGAGGCATATGCCTCCATGAGGCCATCGCGTTTTTGCTGGCCACGCTTCTTCAACATGATCTTGTTCATAGCTTCTGTGGCGTGTCCAGCCTCTGCGCTCTGGAGCGAGTTGAGCATTTCTTCTCTGAAACGAACGGCGTTTGCTTTTTCATCTGCTTCCTCCTGCAGATCTTGTAATCGACGCTGTCGCGCCGCTTCCTGCTCGTTGGCCAAGCGCCGTTGCCTCGCCTCGTCAGATTCACGGGCAAGTTTCTTATTTCGCTCTATGTCGGCCTTGTGCTGAGTTTCCCACTCAACGAGCTCGCTTTCTGCTTCGCTTCGCTTCGCATCGTTGCCGTTAACGAGATTGTCCGTCAAGTCTTCAACCTTTTCAAGGTATTCGTTGTAGGAATCGAGATTCTCAAAGTCGTCTTCGACTTTGTTGAACACGGCGGCAACGCGTCGACGTATATCCACCTCTCGCTCAATTTTTAAATCTGAGAAATACGCAGCTTTGAAGCCTCTGAGGCGCAGCGTCTTATGGCATCCCGCATATGGACATTGGTTGGGCCCGTCTTTAAATATTCTCTCCATGCACGTCTTGCACATGCGATGATAGCACTCCGGGTTGATGCGGAATTCCATGTCTTTGTTGAAATATCGCTGCGTTTTGCATACTGGACAAGACTCCTCGTCGACCTGGCTGGCCGTCAATCCCGGGCGAGAAGCCATGATGGACCGGGGTTGAAAGTCAGAAAACGCAGTCGTTTGTTGATGGAGAGCTGCGGGTGTAGAGTTGGAGTTAAAGAGTTGGAGCTAGGGAAGCTTTACAAATGCAGGGGGTTATTATTGGCTGTTTCTGGGGCGGCGGGGTGGCGACCAGTTGCTACTTGTGCCCCTCCATGAGCTTCTAGAAATTCATCTGTCTCCCACTTTCACATCACGAATGAATTATGGCTGAAAACGGTACGTGCCTATAAGATTTTAACAGGAGATTGTAATACTCGTTTAAGCTAACAAAGCAGAACCCACGCCCGCCGAAACTGCGGCTGCCCTTGCCAAGGAGAAGCAGGAGCAGGAAGCCCTTCCTTACAAGTGGACGCAGACAATCGGAGAGCTCAATGTTACCTTCAATGTTCCTGGAAATATGAAGGGGAAGGATCTCATTATCGAGATCAAGAAGCAAAAGTTGTCTGCTGGTATCAAGGGCCAAGACCCTACCATCAGCGTAAGCCAGTCCGTTTGCTTGCAGCTATCTCCAGCTAACGCTACCCCAGGGCGATCTCCCATACCCAATCCACGTTGATGACTCGACTTGGACACTGGCTACAAACAGCGACGGTACCAAAACGGTCGAAATCCACCTGGATAAAATCAACAAGATGGAGTGGTGGGCTCACGTCGTCACCAGCGCGCCAAAGATCGACGTCACGAAGATCCAGCCGGATAACTCCAAGCTCTCAGATCTCGACGGCGACACGAGGGGCATGGTCGAGAAGATGATGTTCGACCAGAGGCAAAAGGAACAGGGTCTTCCTACGTCAGATGAGCAGAAGAAAATGGATATCCTGAAGAAGTTCCAAGACCAACACCCTGAGATGGACTTCAGTAACGCTAAAATCAACTAGCTGCAGTGTGTAGAGCGTGGTAACGAATTCACAAGCACGGGCTGTACTCTCAACGTGCCTCGAGTGCCAAAGCTGCCCGTTCTAGAAAAGCATTGAAGTCGCGCAACTGATTGAATATGCCACCAGTAGCTGCCGAGGAGCTAGCTTGATCCGATACCTGTGAAATAAGCAAGCCCAGGTTTGCTATATCGGCTTCCTTTTGCTCTCGGGGTGACATGTCTAACTCTTCTCGACCCTGCTGCACGGCTAGCTCGATGCCGAACATTGTGTTAGAAGTAGCTAATCGTTGCTATCCTCCTTGTTAGCAAGACTTTAGTAATGTTATTGGAGACGGTGTTTACCTTTGAATCCTTTGTGTCATTCTCGTGCTTAATGCGAATAGCGTCCATCTGCAGTGCAACTTGCTCCCGCTCTCCTCGGATTCTCAAAATTTCGTCTCGCAAGTCTAGTTTCTGTTTTTGAACATGTCTCAGGCGTTTGCGTAAGGAGTGCCAATGATTCAGATGAATAGCCTGTCAAAGTTAGTTGGGGTACATTCTTAGCTTATTTAATTAAGAACAGCCCTACGTGTTGGAGCAGTCTAGAGCTGAGCTCTTCGCGGTATGCCTCGATAGCCTTCATCTTAATACGGTATTCTTTTTGCTTTGCAGAGTCACTGGTTGTGTTGGCTAAGCGCCGTAGTTGCCCAAGTGTAGTCTCGATAACTTCCTCACAAACTTGTGCCAGCACATCGACAACAGTTTCTGTTGCCTTGTTGGCAAAAGGAATGTTTTCTTGCAGGGGATCATCACTGTCATCGTCTTCACCCTCTCTCCTGTTATTGATAAATCGCTGTACAGTTACTTCGACTGCAGCATCGTCTCCGCTGGCGCTGCGCCTTGATGCACCGCTTCTCACACTGGTGGCTTTAGGTGGTCGACTGGCACCGGCACTTCTCTTCTTTGGCTGTCTCTGCGTCGCAGGGCTAGCCACAGGACGACCCTTCTGCCTCTTGTGCGGTTGCACCTCATCCCTTGAGACGTCTTCACGAGTGTCATCAGATCCAAGTCGAGGAGATCTGGCTGGTTGGGTTGGTCGACGTCTTTTAAGACCAAAGAACTTAGCTGTTTCTGCTTCGTCCATTTCCTCGGCTTCTTCCTGGTCGGGTGAGTCTGGCTCCCCTTGTGGGCGTGGAGGCGAGACTCGAGCCTCGGATACCCTGTCGTCGGACGCATCACTGACTGGCCTTTGCACGTGGTACATTGCAGAGCGATTTGTTGCGACTTTGCTAGGTTTTGATTTGCCTACAAGAGGGGATGATATGTCTGAAAGATTCCCACTGGAAGCAACGGCACCATAAAGCATTGCAGTAGTATTGGTAACGTCGTCTGTGGTTGATGCTACTCTGCGGCCACTTCCAGGGAACTGAACGGGACTTTCAAGCACTTCATCTGTCAAATTCATATCTGAACGACGTCTTTGCTCGGTTGGAAAAATAGGTGAAGAAGTTTGGTGTCCTGGGCTCGGCCTGATGACGCTTGAGGATCTGTGTTCTCGTGAACCCGGCGATGTTGATTGGCGCGCTGTACCTCTTGGCGGAGGTGGTAGCATTGCATTCGTTGTTGCACCACCTGTATCATGTCGTCTCCCCTTCAAAATAATTGGTGAACTGCTTTGACGAGAACTGCGCGGACTTGATGTGCCAAAAGGAAGAGCTATGCCGTCGATGTTGAGATTGAGTCCGGTATTATCCTCGATATTCGTGCGCCTAAAGTCGATGCAAGTTAGCTCATCTCCTAGAACAAGTGACCATGTATTTTCAAGACAACATACTGTGCTCCTCGAAGGCGCAGATCTAACCTATTACGGCGATCGGGTCGTACGGTATCGTTTGGTGGTGGTGCCTCTGGCGATGGCTCTGCTGGTACCTCTTCGGGCACCATGCCGGGATCCTCAGCAACTTGCGACGCATCACCGCCGATGTCAATGTTAAATCCTGTATCATCGCCGATAATTACACGTCTACGTGTATTAGCCTTCGTGTTCTTTGATGAACATATCATATAGGAACGTACTGTGCTCCTCGGAGGCGTTCGTTCAGGCGCCCATCGCGGGCTTCCCTTCCTGGTTCCATTAGCGACAGTCATCAACGTGCAAAGGATACTTCACTGTACCTGTAGCCATTTATTCATAAAGCTGTGAATGTTCTTTAACCGACACCATTAAAATTCGCCGGCATTTAGGTGCATTCAATGATTGCGTGAGTGGTGAACATATCCTAGACCCTGGTCGCGATTGTTATCGATTAGACGCGTCTTGCAACCGATGTCAGCGTGGGGCGGTCTTCGTCATAGGGCTTGGAGGCACCCGACTGTGCATGGCCAATATAACATCTTGCGGAATGTTGAAAATAATTTTATAAATATTGAATGGTTTCATTTTCTTTGCCTGCCAAAAATGGATTTTACTCTGATGGGTTGCTCTGAATCTCTGTATCCAATTAAACGCAGTAAACGTAATCAATATCGCTACCATCCATTAACTCCAAACCCTCAGAAAAGCCAGCACGCCATTAATATGCAAAGTGCCCAGGTATTATTCCTCTGCTTCTTCTTTCGTTTCAGGAACCCATGACATGGTTTCATCATCAAATCGATAACTGTGCAGGCGTTAGTTTGCAAAGCTGCCCACATCAGCCTCGCACAAACTTACCCGGCGAATGATTTCCGTGTCACTGCGTGGCGGCCATATTCAGATACCAGCATGTCTTCATAACGGTATGGAATTTTGGCAGGAACGCCTTCAAATGTTGTTTCTTGAAGAGGAAACACATACGTGTCCTGTCACTGCCAGTTAGTATGCCTAATCGTTGTACAAAAATGATTAGAGGGCTACCAACTCGATATTCATGCTTATTCTTGTCGTACAATATCCCCTCGCCAGCAGAATGTGTCAAGTTGTATCTTGCAGCCGTTATATCGATATAAAGACCCGAAGCCATGTCGATCCAACGCGCATCGATCTTGTTAAGCCTGTCGTCGAAACCCCTATGCTCAAAGTGAGGATTTACTTCGAGTAAATAGTAGCGACCCTTCACCTCCTCGCCAGTTTTAAAGTAGTATGTGGTCATATTATAGTACGCAGCCAAGTAGTACATATCCGCCTCAGCTACTTGAACATCAGCATCCAGGTCAAATGGCATCACCTAGGGATGGATTAGGCTTGATCATTTTCTCTTCTCAGCTTTTGAATTTACCACTTACCTTTTGACCCCACCACCAGCCCAATAATGTACCATGCATTAGCCATGTTTCAACTTTTAGGCTATTGAATGCGGCGAGATAGCTCTGCATTAGAAAACGTAGAACCCTTTGTTGGTGTTGGTCATCCAACTCCTCGACCATGAAGCGGTAGTCATAATGGGAATAATACCTGAGCACTGTTAGAAGCCATCAATTATGCAACCTCCATTGTCTCAAGTGACTTACGGATGTTCACCTATGCAAACTGTTAAAAATCTCTAGATTGGTCGATCAATTAGCCAGGGTTAACTCACGAAAGTATTTTGGTTCCGGTGGTTTCGGTTTCCCTTTCCACCAGCCTCTAAAGGTGCCGCTATGACTCCGGCCATAAGTTGCATATGTAACAAATCCAATGAGACCTAGAATGAGAATCCATATGTGCTTTGTTGATTGCATGTTGGCGCCATGCGATCGTGGCGCAGCGATATGAGGGTATCAAGGAAGCCAGTCTGCTGCGCTATGGCAATTTCACCTCGATAATACACTGAAAGAGTAATCACCAAGGGTCGAAGAATAGTGTGGTGAATATTAGGTCTTCCAAGCGCTTGTAAATCGTAGGCTACAAAAGAACGACCAAGGAGCGCTGATTGCAAAAAGGGAAAATTTTCGAAGCCACGGATAAAGATGTTTACAGAGGTCGACGCAAGCTAGTGACATCAGGGGCGAAGATGAACAGAGGGGAGCAAAACACTGGCTAATTGGTGGCAGGGTGGGTTTCAGTGAAGTGCACTAAGAGCATGTACATAGGATGAGGTGTCTGGTACAGCCGTCACCCTGAAAACTTTGGTATTATTTGCGCTTTTCAAAATTGGGTTTAGGTGAATATGCAGAGAATGGCCCTTGATTTGTTGATTTCAATTTTATAATTATAAACTGAGGGCTTGCTGTTCGGATTACGCGTGCATGCACATCAGTCGGGCTGGGTACTGCTTCCAGCTACAGGGGCATTTTGGGTCCTCGAGTGCGTGGCTGTAGTGCAGGTAAATGGGAGGACAAATGCCAGAACGGGTATGGATACAGAGTACAGTGTACCTCCAACGCCGCCTACTGAGCAAGACATCATTTTATTAGTGGGCTCTGTAATCCTCCGCGTGGCCAGCCGCGCTCAGTACCAGGCCCCACAAGAGGAGGTCAGCCTCGCAAGTCGTCACACGTCTCCAGTTCTCGCTCGTCCGCCAGCTTGGAGCTTCGACCCCCCCTCATTCACACCATCTGGCAATCGCTACTCTCTAGTTTGTTTTGAGTTTTGCCCGACTGCTCTCTGCTAGCTATCGGACCAGCGATATGGGAGCTTTCAATGTACGCTATACGCTGCTCTTTGCTGTTTGCACACGCTGCGAACCTTGAAACGTGGCTGACGTAGCTTTAGATCTTTCGCATACTCGGCGACCTTGCCCATTTGTCGTCCAAGGGAATCTTGATATTCGCCATCCACCGAAACCGCAGTGCGGAGGGCATTTCTCTAATTACCCAGATTCTTTATGCCGTCGTATTTTGCACGCGATATCTCAACCTCTTCTCAGGGAATTCAGTATGGAACTTCGTCTTCAAAGTCATCTACATTGGCACATCGTTTTACATTCTTGCGGCTATGCAATGGCTTTTCCCGCGATCTAGAGAGCGAGAACTGTCCTGGAAGCTTGGATCCATCATCCTCGGGGGATCATTGGCCCTGTCACCGTTTGTCTTGCTGATCTTCATCTCACACAAGACCTTTATCAGCGTTCGTATATGCCGCCCTCTTCTTTAGACGTAGCACTGACATATATAGTGGCTATGGGTGTTCTCTGAAATCCTCGAAGCGTTCTGTGTTCTCCCGCAACTTCTCCTGCTCCGACAAACGACCGTACCAACCGTCATCGATTCTTTCTACCTGGTCGCTTTGGGTTCCTACCGAGTCTTGTACTTCATAAACTGGATTTACCGAGGATTGCTCACGAATGACAGCCCCGATGCTGTTTCGGTCATTTTTGGCGCTATTCAGATTGCGCTCTATATTGACTTCGCATGGGTGTACTACACGCGCCAGAGAGTTAAGCTTCGTGGCGGGGGTGTCGTGGATGCCGACGACATGCGTCGCGGCGTGCTCGTGGGCCGTATCTTCGGAAGACACGCCGGTATGGATGAAGAAGATGAGGAGCAACAGACTGGTTTGAACGGAGAAAATGGCAACGGCGCTCGCCCCAAATGGGGTTCTCGCGGCATCTCTGTCAGCGCCGACGACGGCACGTATGATGCAGAGAGTGGAGGAGCTGGAGACGATGTTGACCCCGATGCGAAGATGCAAGACCCAGATGATCTTGCGAAGGCCCTTGACGATGACGACGAAGATACACCTTTGCAAGCGGGTCAATCGTCCAGCCTAAACAGCGGAATACGCAACGATGAATGGAGGGACTAAGTCCTGCAGCAGCCACCAGACAACTTTCAACTTGATATACGTCCAACATGTTGAACAAGGAGTACTCGCCAGCTTTCAAATATGAATGGATCATGTATAGTAGCGATAGGCGTATGTAGCAAATGTAAAGATATGCGCTAGCGCATCATGAATTAAACGCTCGTACCTAGGCTTGTGCAGCCGGCGATGATAAGTAGTAAGATGTATATGTACAACCTTAGACCGAAAACTCCCAAGACGACGCCTGTGTCAACTGTCAACGAAAAAGACGCCGTATTCACAATGCTAACCAATGAACCGTCTCTCAAACTCAGCGTACAACTTTGGCGAAATCTCATCACTGCTCATACCCTCAACCTCTATTAAAACTCCTTTCTTGGCGTAGTGCTCTAGCAACGGCTCGCTCGTTTCTTGAAACTTGCGAAACCTAGCTCTATATACTTCTTCGTCGTCATCAGGTCTCTTTGTGAGTGGTTCCCCAGTCACATCATCTTTGCCATCGACCTTGGGCTTATTAAACGTGGTGTTGTAAACTCGCCCTGAAGGTTCGTGGACCCAGCGGCCAGCAATGCGATCGAGAATAACCGAGAAGGGGGTCTTCAGGGAGACGGCGAGGTTGATGGGCACGATTTCGTCGAGTGAAGTGGCTTGCGCGGCCGTTCGAGGGTAGCCGTCAAGGATGAAAGAGGCAGTAGGATCTTCGGATGGGAGCATGGATGAATTGAGCGACAGGTCGGATAGCCAACCGCGGGTTCGGAGTTCGGAGGAAATCAGCTTAAGCATGAGGTCGTCGGCGACTAAACCGCCCGATTTAAGAATAGATTCGACTTGGATACCTGTAACAGCTCAAAATGTCAGTGGATGTTGAGCCGTGGGAAGCGACATAGCCGAGTGCTTCCGTGTTGCGCAGCCGGGTGAGAGGGACGGTACCGATCGGGGTCCGGGCCTTGACATTCTGTCGGAGAAGGTCTCCGGTACTAACGGATTGCAGCTGTGGAAAGCGATCGTGTAGTCGCGTAGTCTGTGTGCCCTTTCCTACGCCAGGAGCTCCAACGATGAGGACTCGTGCGGCCTTGCGGAGGTGCATGGTGAGTAGGCACTTGGTACAGTAGAGGCGTGGACTCGTGGCGTGGAGCGCAAGTGTTGAGGAGAACGGCACAACCGCTAGGTGATTTGCGACGGCCAATTGCGAAGCTGACTGCTCAGAAAAAGTCGAGATCTAAGAATACAAGAGGAATTGAGGCCGTAAAAAATGAGAATGAGAAAAGAAACGCCGCCCGAGGAACGCGCCGAACGGAAAAGCAACAGATAGCGGCACGGATGGGTAAGGTGAAAGATGTTGAGTGGGAGAAGCCGGGTTGAGGGGGGACTGGCTGGGGGTTCGCCTTCCCTACTTCCGGCTTCGGGCTTGCGCTGCTCCGGGGTTAGGGTTTTGGAATCTGGGGAACTTGGGGAAAGCGTATTGTAAGCCTGGCTTCCAACACCAATCATCACAGTGGAAATGGTCAGCCAACGACTATGAGAAGTTACTGGAAATAAAATTATAAAATTATAAAATTGTTTTCAATTGCTTTTTATATGCTTGCTCAAATTTCATCATGGCAAAAAAAAAAAAAAAAAAAAAAAAAAGAGTCAGAATCAACGCTATGCCCCCGGCCGTTATCGTTACATTTATTTACACGCACTTCTCCTCCTCTTCTTCATTTACAGCTGTGAGGCGACGAATGAGGCAGCATCAGCAGCATCAATAGCATAAGTCAAGTGCGCAGGGAGAATGAGGGCACCGGTGTTGCAAATGTCATCACCGTCGTGGCAGATAATCTTGACCTTGCTGGCATCAATGTTGTTGATGGGCTGGTGAGAGAGAGGATCGCCGAAGATAACAGCGGCGCTGACCTTATCCATGTCGGTACCAAGGTCATCAGCAGCGTTGTGGACAGAGAATCCACCCTGGGAATAGCCACCGAGGACAATCTTGGTGTCGGGGCAGGCGGAAGCGGTGTCGCGGACCATTTGAGCCCTGTTGAGTATTGTCAGTAGTTGCAAAAACCAACACAATGGCTTGTGTACTCACATAGTTGAACCAGCTGTCTTATCAGCACTAAGATATCCATCAACGGATGCAGGATATTCGACGCCAGTAGATGTGAAGCTCTTTCCGGAAAGAACAGAACCCAAGGCGTCGATAAAAGGAGGGCCAACCAGAGCACCAAGGTTTCCGGGATCGCAAGTACCACGAGTGAAGATGAGCTTCACGTCTGAGCAGGACGAGTCGGTCGAAGATGTAGCAATGTCAAAAGCTTTAGAGACCAGCTGCTCGCCCTTGGTGATCAATCCACAGATATCAGTAATGGACTCGTTAACGGGCATGAACTTGACAATAGCGTCAAGAAGTTTGTTTGTGTCGAGAGAACGGGGAACAGGGTTGGCAGCGGCCAAGCCGGCGACAAGGAGAGCCTTGGTAAGAGTGTTCATTTTGAACGGGAGGTGAGTACAAGTGAAATGCTGGTGCAAATTGAAAATATGTACAAAGAGAAGACAAGACAAGACTCTCTATAAAGAATAGAAAGCAGATGAAGAGGAAGGCCACCAAGAAGAGGAGAAGAAGAAGAAGCTGTAAACTGATTTATACCGACACAAAAAAAACAGACGAAACAGAAGCAGAGGAATGGGTTATTTATGCATGGCCAATGCCAAAATGAAGCTGAGGCTGAGTACTACACGATGGTGGTTTTGGCGGTGTCGCGAGATCTGCGATGGAGTCAGGTCCTCCGTCGAAAAAGGGCCTTCCTCTTCCAAATGGGAAGGAGTCCCGGCGCTAGACATGTCTTGCGTCGGTATCGTTTCAGACCAAATTCTGTCAAGTGACCGGGTTGAATGTGAGGCTTCGGCGATCGTCGCTTACGCCCCACGAGTGAAGAGGGGACGAAAGCTGTATTGAGTAGACTGTTTCTGGTCATAGCAGCGGCACAAGAAAATATTAGAAAATATTAGCATTAGTTAGAACTAGCCAAGAAACTTATCTTTGATTTTCTCCGGGATACAACCCCTTGAAGGATGACGGCGGGTGTTATTGAACTGCGAGGATGCCGGGCTTCTATTCCTCCGTGCTAGTCGCATATTAGTCTGGTGCCTGTAACAATGTTACACGACTGAAGTGAGCACCTGAATTCCTCCCCTGGCCCCTGTACCCCAGACGCCTCAGATCGACATTACCCTTCCCAGCGCCTGTCAAATCATCCCCAGGTCAGGCCACGCTACCCCAGGGCATGCAACCGCTCAACATCGCCAAATCTCACCTCGTGAACCACAACCCACCCGCTCCATGCTATATCGCCCGCACATGTGGCCTTGATCTCCAACAAGTATTATTGCCATCTGCAATATTACCTATGGAGATGCTCTGCGGAACTTCTCCGTATTCTGCCCGCAGTAGCAGCAGTCCCAAACTTTCTCGCCCGCCCTCCTTCCATCCCCAGACATTGCTCCGTCGCATTGATAGTTAGCGCCTCACACAGTCTTATGCCCAGTTTTGCCTGTCCCATGATTTTCCTTCACCCATTTAGGGTGGTCTCCATGTCGGGTCCTCGAATGTAACTATGCGTACTCTCAAACCAAGTTGACGCTCGCTGTACTATGCGTTCGTGCTAATGGAAACTCAAATTTATTCTTAGAATGCTGACGAAGAACACATGGCTTGGGTACACGGCAACTTGCACCGCCGTGTTCGCTTCCATGTTCATGCACTATGAGCACATACCGGCACTTGACTGTCCCCTTGATCTGGCCTTTGTGAAGATACTAAGGAAGGTCAAGCGAGAGACATATATCGAACTTTTGTTTCCGTGGCTTGATCACCAACCATTGCCCTTGCAGGTTTTCCTATTGTTGGCATTCCGGCCGAGAACGCGTAAGCACCATACAGGTCAATCTCACGCTATTCTGTTTAGCCTGTTCACTACTGTAGAATGATCGAACATCCCCGCGCAGCTCCCCTTGCGGCTCCGCGCTCATGGGCTTGGCAAAATGTGCCTGTTGCGAGTTACATATCGCTGTAACCAGTGTAAATCCGGATGCCACGGCAGGTTAGTGTCACCCAGCCCCTCGCCAAATTGATTGTCACCACACCATCTTGCATGCAGCTCGGGATTTTGGTGCCGCATTTCCAGTTCATGTATAGTGAATTCAACTTATGCAATAATGGAGTGACTAATAACATTAACTGTTCTAAGTGGCGTGCGTTCTTATCCTCGGTATAACCAAAAACTCCATCGTTATTCGTATACAGAAAGCGCCATCCTACAAGTCCTTCAACATGTGATTCTGCTGTCGGGATAGCGCTGTTCTCCAAAATACTCGAAGGTACCCATGTGTATTTTCTCATGTGCGAATCCGTGGCAGATGATACCTGCAACCCGACTCACACCACCGACATTTCCTTCAACCCACCCCCGTCCCACAATGCCTTCGCCATCTTGCCAACTATTCTCTGCGCGAGATGCTACCTGTCCTGCTTTTCACTGGATAGAAACGGAGTAGATCCGTGTCATTTTTGCTTATCTCTTGCCCGATAGCTAGTATTGCGATTCCTCCTTGCGTGTCCACGTTTACGATGGAGCGACCCGTGCCGCGACGAGCCTCGATGTGCTTAATAACAGTTCCCCATTGCCGGAGTACCGTCACACTGTCTGCAATAAGGCTCACTCCTTTTGTGCTTGTACCCTGCCAGTTGATGGTGCCAGCCCAGCTGTCCGGGTATGTAAGTAGTATATTTCCCTCTGACGATATGTGCTGTGACTCAAAGTTACCCCAAGGCTCATTTGGGGCGATAGTTGCCCTATTGGTAATTGGACTGTTCCAGTTTCTAAATACTGGCAATAATGAAAAGAAGTACTGGTGACCTTTTGAGCCAATTTTCTGAGCCAGAGCACCACCACCTCCTCCAGACGTTGCGCGGATAGGGTGATCATTATTTGGAAATTCGATAGCATCAGTCCAAATTGGTTCCCGAACTTGAATTTCAGTATTGCCATCTTCTGACAAGGTGTTCAGCCATGGGTTACGATTCCATTCGCGAGACTTATAGCTAAGAATAGGCTGCAAATCGGCCACGATGTGTCCAGATACGGTCTCAAACTCCGTCCGCGAGCCAATCGCCAGCTTAGCAGTAATGTTACCCACCCTCGTAAGCAACACTGACGCGTAGTCTCTTAATGGTAGTTTTCCGTCCTTATGTCCTGACCTGTCCTGTTGAGGCGGCACTGCAGTCACGTTGATGTTGCCTCTGCGTGAGCTGACCTCCAGCCTAGCAGACGAATCTTTCAGTAAGTCCAGTGGCTTTAACCCAATGAGCGCAGAAACATCGCCAAATACAGAGTGCAGCTGGAGGACGTTATACTGCGGGAACCAGCCTCGTACGTCTCCCAACATTGAGGCAAAGAGGCTGTTCGGCGTCTGAATCTTGTATGGTGCTATTGGTCCGTCACCAATATCTATGACATCGGGGGCAATTATGTCGCCCTTATCCAGCGAAGAGAAGAATCCCTCTGTAATGGTAATATCCAAACCAGCCCTTATTGTGATATTAAAAGACTCCGATATAATGTATGTGGATTCGAATACTGAACCAGCGGGCAGCCAAAGAACAATACGTCCCTGGTAACAGGGTGAGCCGACATTAGCGGGCCAACTTAGAATCGGTGGAGGTCCTGAAAGGTAGTACGTTTGAGCTTCATGCCCAGACCTGATATTCAGATGAGGTCTGATGCGGGGATCATTGGTAAATCCGTCAATGGTCACTTTTGCGCTCTCCCCAGGACGAGAGCTGCGGATAACAATTTCACCGAAGACTGCGATTTGGGTTCCATCTGTGCTCCCCGCATCATTGCTCCAACCTTCTTCAACAATATTTATATCAGAGTTTCGATTCAAAGCAACTTCATAAGACGTGTCGCTAATTCTGTATGGTGTATCTCGGCAATTCCACTCGGGGCGCGGCATCCACGACATAGCTGGCTCAGGGTTGGAGACGCTGATTGGTTCTGCATCAACGGACTCAGTCTAATTAGAGAAATTAGCAAAATATAACTGTATTATAAGGAAGCTTTATTATAGATCATACCTTAGGTGCTGTGGGATAAAGAATTAGGGCAGCTGTAACGAGAGACGAAAGGATGGCAGTGAAGAAGATGGCCAGACAGAGGCAGACTCTGGAAGTTGCCTTCCAGCGCAAAGACTTGGATGCCTCTTGATTTAATCCATTCTCGAGAGTGTTATTTGTTAAAGTCCTCTGAGGTAAAAGAAGCGGTTCCCTTTCGCTGACGATGGATCGCTCCTCCTCGGCTGAGCTCCGAGTATGAATCTCCGGAACAGAAGCATTAGTGGTACCGTAATTAACTGGCCGCGCTGAGCTGTACGCTGGAGGTGCCTCATTCACATGTATTGGCAATAAAAGCCCAGAGGATTGAAAAGCAGTACTTCGTGGAGGCGAAGCATGTTGGGGCTGCCTCACAGAAGTGGTATCGGGAGCAACCGAACCCAAGCCAGAGTTGGATGCATCAATTCTCTCGCCATCCTCTAAGATAGGGTTTTGTGAGAGATTGACGGTACTATCAAGTTGCTGACTTTGGGTTGACGGTACGGATTCATCTGTAAGTGGCTCCTCAGGGCCGCTGGAATCTTGTTGAGCACCTTGAAATGCCTCCGTTTCCTTTGCGCTCCGCGGCTCAGACAATGTCGGATCATCTACCATCACATCGGGTACATGTGGCACTGCATGAGAGGGCGCTCGTGGTCCACCTCTGGAGCCTTCAGCTACTGATGGATGACTTTCGTCAGGGCTCGGCTGAAAGTATCCGTCTGTTGGTGAGAAGGCGTCGCTTTCCTGGACCGGGACATCGTGACCCGAATCATCAGAGTACAACTCATCGCCGGAGTGACTGGTCATGGTTGACTAATTGCTTTATTCAACGATTGACAAACATCTCAGCCATTCGAAGACGCATTTAAGGAGGGAAAGAAAAGAGGGGTTATCGAGGTGTATTCGCAATCGTGCTTCACCATATAAGGCTGGCCTGTACGCCACGCACGCTAGTCCATGAGTTGTCAGTCATCGACAGATCGCATGCTGGAAGTTAGACCGCCACTATTCAGTTTATTTCTACAAAACAGACGCGATGGCAAATTCTACATTATGGTTTTGATTTATCACTGTACGCTAGTATACAATCTGAGATCTTGTCAACAAGAACGGAGTCATCTGACGCAAGGAGGATAGCCCGGCGAAAGAGACACCGATCTCTTTCCTTCGGGTGGCATACCCGCTTCACAAATTTTTGCAGCCCGGTGATCAGTTTCAGGCTTTTTGGACTGTAGATGAATTTAACTGTGCTTCACCGGTTCAGCTGGTGTCTGAAGACTTGTATGGATCGAAGGTGAGATAAATGTGTTGTGCGTAGAAGTGCCATATGATAAATATACTCTTTATTAGTCTATTTTACAAAGTATCTATCCGGCAAATCATGTTCTGGGATTTCAAAAGCGACCGCGACAACAGTATTGCCTGACACTGTCTCGATCTCTGCGTGAGACGTTCCTCCATTTCTGCTGACTTCAGTGAAATCTCGTGCATTCTGCCCACCCTGTACTACGTTGGACCCTTCGCCTCGAAATGCCGCCGTACTATTGTTTTATTGACAGTATACATTACCTTCCCAGGTATTTGCATAATGAACCAAAATGTTACCGCTTGTAAATTGGTGATTGGAATGCAAACTAGACGCTGGGGCGCTTGACTGAGATATTTGCAGCAACGCATCGTCGATGCGAACATAAGCCTAGCCACAAGCCGTATCAGTATTAATTCGACTTCTTGAACTTGACCTAGGGTTTTCTGTATCGTATATCGGCAGAAGGTCTATATCGATATTGCCAGACATAGACTGGAACCTGGATGACGAGCCGGCTAGCAGGGACCCGGTGATGTTGCCAGTAACAAACCTTATCTCTGTAATATAGTTTATCCCGGGGATAATTTCTGACAATCATTTCGGTGTTTTAGCCGTAATTATTGGCTGTGCAATATTTGCGTTGCCCCAATCGTTGTGAATACTTAGAAATGCAGGGGAGGGTTCGGCAGGATCAAGGGTTTGGGGCCCAACTCGAGCCGCGATATTTCCATAAAAGACGAAATCCCCAGCGTATTGTAGAAAAGGGACCATCCGAGAACATTTCACAGGCTTGTGGCAATATGAAACTCGGGTGACTGTAGTTTATAAGGAAGTAAATCACCGGAATCGAAATGGGGAGATGTCACATCTCCAGCAAAGCTCACAATGCTACCACCTCTGCTTACTGTCAAGTCTAATCCCTTGGCAATTAAAATATCTAACTGAGTTGTTCGGAAATCGAAATTTCGGATACGAGTGCCAGGCGGAGTCAATACCGTAATACGGACTTGATAGCAAGGCAACGCATTATGTTCTGGCCATTCGAGTTGTAATCTATCGGGACATACGATACTGCATCATTGGCCGCTGTCGATAACTCATCCGTCATTGTCGCATAGCCTTGGTATGAGCGCCGCCTCCCATATTGGGGTCATTAACTAAAACATCAGGGACGCGGGGAACACTGCTTGACGGCCCAACAGCGCTACCGGTAGACATTTTGCCGCTGCTATCGTCTATAGAGCTAACAGGCGGTGATGCAGAGTGAAAGTAGCCATCCGTTGTATGATCATAGTTGCTTGCGGCTATGTCTTCTCTGTCACTTGAATATTAATCATCATCTGGCAGCCCATCCATGATAACGATGAAGAAAAGAGTATTGAACGCAACCAGTGGAGGCTACATAATTGGAGAGGGAAACCAGATATACTGAGCGTCTGATGACTATGTCTTGAGAAGTGCAAAAGTCTCCGATCAAGCACGGTAAGGCTTAGAAAGATACATTCCTGGCAATGTCCGCAGTTGATCAACTGTGCAAACAGAACCGGGCTTAGTATGTCGGGACCGAGACTCTTGCTGGTGAGGCATTGAAACGTGGGGGTGACAGAAATATGTCGAGGTGTATTTCACAAAGACGGGCCGGTCGTGCGAGACACGACGCTTACAAAATCACGAGTTTACCAGCAGAAAATAACGAGCCAAATACGAAATATACTTTAATTTATTCAGTTGAATTCTTAACCCAATCTAATTCATTGTTTAAAACCTGTGGCGAGCTAGTCGCTTTCATGGCATATAACGATTCACTGTCCGGGTTATTTTATCACCTCCTTCTGCTGTTCTTGACGGGAGCCGACACGTGCAGAATCAGCTGACCACTCATACAAACCGAACGCTTGACATTACAGTCCTGGGAGGGAGTGCTCCACTCCTGGTCGTAAACCGACCCATCCGCTCCCGTGCCATTACGAAGTGCCTGCAGACCCTGAGCCGAAGCTAAGAGAAGTCTCGGGTGGCCATTGAATTTGACATTTCCCATCTTTTCATCCCTTCAACATTTCATCAAAACAACACTCACCTATGATATTTTAACTCGATCCCGACCACTAAAAGCTCCCTTTTCCTTCACTCCTTCGATTCCCCTCGAAGCGAATCCACACAATGAGCGCCTCATCAAGAGCCGCTGCGCGTATTGCCAGTCGGCAACCCCTTGGTGTCACTTGTGAGATTTCCTCCTGTCCCGACCCCCACGGTATATGCGCCAACTAACAGAATTTACAGCTCGCACACTTGCTCGGGGAGTCTCTCCTGCTTTGATTTCACGACATGTAGCCCGAAATGCACAAATTCCAGCCATAGCTCTCCTCATCCCAGCACGCTATATCGGTACTGAGCACCATCGCCAGGATGCGCAATCAACAACGCCACCTCCGGGATTCAATGCGGATCAGGCTAAGAAGCCTCTCCCAAAAGAATCGCCCGAGGTTTCAAAGACTGATGGACAAGCTCAGGATTCTACAAAGGCGGTCGCCTCTAGCAATGGCCCCGATACGACGAAAGCGGAAGCTGACATGACCGAGATCGCAGTCAAGAAACAAGAACTTGCCAAGGACAAAGAGGTCACCAAGAAAGAAAAGGAAGACAAAAAGTTGACCATTTGGCAGAAAGTCAAGAAAGAGGCGCGTCATTACTGGGACGGTAGCAAACTATTAGCTGCTGAAATCCGCATCAGTTGGCGTCTTGCGTTGAAAATGGGCGCTGGATATGAGCTGACCCGACGAGAGCACAAGCAGCTTCAGAGAACAGTCAAGGATTTGGGACGCTTGGTTCCATTCTCCGTGTTCATCATTGTGCCATTTGCAGAAGCCTTACTGCCTATCGCCCTTAAGCTTTTCCCTAACATGCTGCCCAGCACTTTCGAGGGAGAAAAGTCAAAGACGGCCAAAGCCACCTTGCTTCGCTCAACGCGCAAAGAGGTCAGCTCTTTCTTGCGCCAGACGTTAAAAGAGACAGGACTGCCTCTCAGTTCAGCCACCGCTCAGAAAGAAGAGTTTGCCAACTTCTTCCGCAAGGTCAGATCCACCGGCGAGGCTCCCACAGCCCAGGATGTCATCAAGGTTTGCAAAGTTTTCAGAGATGACATGACTCTGGACAACTTGTCTCGACCTCAGTTGGTGTCCATGTGCAAATACATGAATCTGAACACATTTGGCACCGACATGATGCTTCGTTACCAGATTCGTCACCGCATGAGACAGATTAAGAGAGACGATCGTGCCATCAGCTACGAGGGTGTAGACAGTCTCACAGTTGCCGAGCTGCAAATGGCTTGCGCGGCGCGTGGTATTAGAACTCACAGTGTTTCGCCGGCTAGAATGCGCACCGACATCCAGACTTGGTTGGACCTCCGTCTTCGTGAGGGCGTCCCGTCTACCCTTCTCGTTCTGAGCAATGCCTACATGTACGGTCAGGGTTCAGGCGAAGGCTCCAGCCAAATCGATGCGTTGATTGGAGTTCTGTCCTCTATTCCAGAGGAATTGTTCCACGAAATCGAACTCGAGGTTCACAATGCTGAGGGAGCTGCGACCAACAAGCAGCGTCTGGAAGTTATCCGCGAACAACAGGAACTTATCGAAGAAGAGAACGAGCAGAATGAGGAAAGCCAGAGCACTGGTATGGCTACTCCTCGGGATACTGAAGACATTGATGAGAAGGAGGAACGCGAAGTTGCCGCTGCATCCGCTGGCGCTGAAAAGGGCCAAGCCAGTGAAATGGTGGCAGCAGAGAAGGATCAGGAGCAAGTTGAGCGCGAGACTGGAAAATCGGAGCAGAAGTAAGAGCGGAATAAAACAAGACATCTCAAAGCAATGCAAACAAACAAAGACGGCCGGACCAAGCAGCGGACATTCACTCACATAATTTTCTACGACTTGTTGTATTTCATATGTACGATTTTACGGTATAAGGGACACCGGCGTGTATCAGAAAACTCAACAAGCACAATCACATGGGACAAAAGGGATCAAGGAGAAAGCGGTATAGACATCTCACTCAGCAATATCAATTAGAATTGGTTAGGTCATTTGTATAAAACTAGATTTTTTTTTAAATTTCTTTATCAGTTCACAGGATTTAATTTGAAATTATATACGTGCGATGTGACAGTAACTACAACGAGCGCTGTTTATTGCTGGTGTGGTTCTGTGAGTTCTTGCAGATGACGTAATCTCAATTGACCAGCCATCGTCATCACCGCAGCGCTCACCTCTACCTGCCACGCCGCATTCCCAGGCAGCTATCTCGAACATTCGCATTTTGGAGGAATTTATTCATTTCTACTTTGTACTGAGCCCTGATTCCTTTCATGCATCGCTATTGTGCAAGAGTGTAGTACTACCACATCGCGATCCACTGCAAACGGCCACTGTCTCACAGCCGAACCTCCCCGCCTTCCCGATCCTCATCCATTTCTACCATGGCATCTACCGACTCTGACCACGACCACGATCACGATAATTTCTCGAGCGTTTCGTGGAGTGAGCCTGCCGCCGATAATCAGACTGGCACATTACCCTCAACACCAGGCGATTCCGTGCAGCCCGACATGAGCGGTGAAGCTAGTACAGCCGGCCCGGTGCATGATGCCCGTACCGTTGGCGAAGAGAAGCTCGACTGCACCGTAGGATCGCCCGTCAAAGAAAATGACGGAACTAAGGATGCATTTATCTCATATCTCATCACCACAAACGTATGATAGACTGTTCACTGCTGGTGAAGATGTTCTAACATTATCACAGTCCACATTCTCCGCCTTTCAAAGGGAAACAACTACGATCCGTCGCCGGTTCACTGATTTCGTCTTCCTCTACAAACAATTGCTGAAGGACTACCCTGCCACCGCCGTACCCCCTCTTCCCGACAAGCAACGCATGGAATACGTTCGTGGCGATCGCTTTGGTCCTGATTTTACCGGTCGCAGAGCCAACTCGCTCCAGCGCTTCCTCAGTCGTCTCTCACTTCATCCTGTGCTTCGCCGCGCTCCTATCTTGCACAACTTCCTCGAAAGTCAAGATTGGAACGCAACTATGCGCAGCAAGACTACCCGCTCGAGCGTATCAACTGACCCCAGCCAAGCTAGTGGTGTCTTCGATAACTTTGCCGACACTTTCATCAATGCCTTTACAAAGGTGCACAAGCCAGACCGTCGATTCCTCGAAGTCAAAGAAAAGAGCGACAAGTTGGACGAAGACTTGAATCATATTGAAAAGGTTGTTGCGCGAGTCGCTCGCCGCCAAGGTGATCTCGAGACGGACTTCCGCGACCTGGCTGAACAATTCCAAAAGTTGGTTACGCTTGAGCCGGGCGTTGAGACAGCTGTCCACGGTTTTGCTGCATCAATCGAAGATTCTGCCGGCCAACTACACCAACTCAAGGATGTCACAGATCAAGACTACCTTGGTTCACTACGAGATATGCAAGCCTATTCTATAGCGCTGAAGAACCTTCTCAAGGCACGAGAACAGAAGCAGCTCGATTTTGAGCAGCTCACCGAATACCTCAATAAGTCAACAGTGGAGCGCGATCATCTCCAAGCCGGCCATACTTCTTCTGGCGCTGGCGGTTTCTTTCGATCAAAGCTCGAGGATGTGCGTGGTGTTGACCACGAGCAGGCTCGACGAGAGCGTACACGCAAACTGGAACTGCGTGTAGATGAGCTCACAGCTGAGGTGGAGAATGCGCGCCATACAAGCGAGATGTTTGACGAAGAAGTTGTGAGAGAAGTGGCTGACTTTGAAAGGATCAAGAGACTTGAAATGAAGGCGCAGTTGGGAGGGTTGGCCGACGCACACGTGGCGTTTTACACGGAAGTAGAAGATATTTGGCAAAAATATGTGAACGAGATGGAAAAGGAAGGCGTCGTTGCTTAATTTTGAGAAATGTTTATGTAACAAAGCGGTTAATTTATGCATGAATCTGTAAATTTTGAGTTGTGCCACAAGCGTACCCGTCGCAGCCTTCATGTAACCAAGCGTGAATGAATTTCTAGTCAATGGGATTGCCAAATATAAGTGCGCGTATGATCCATCCATTGTATCTCGTGTAGTCAGTCTTTTCAAGTATACTGACGTCCGTGCTGTCCTAACCCATCTGTGGAATAGAGCTACCCATGAACAGCCAAAGCTACGGATTTCACGTAATCAGCAAATTCAATTTCATATTTGGAAAATCTTACACTGTTGCAATTGGATTGGTTCTGCGAATCCCACAAAGATTTATAATGTATGCAGTCATTGTAACCTACCGAATTGCTGACACTCATCTCAAATGTTTTAATTCACCAAAGCGCGATACTTCCTGGCGCTACTCTAGGTCACCGCGTGGCAAAAGATTCATGGATATAAAAAAAAAAATGTATATTCTAAGTCATTAAATTCGTGCCATCTTGTGCAAAACATGCAATCTATTTTAGGTGTCTACCAAAGTGGCATCCACACCTCTGTCCCATAGTCGATGTTTGACTTCTGTGCCTCAATCCTACTCGTACAAGTTCCAAATAAACGGTCGTAGATTCTGGTCTGCTTGCCATAGTTGAAGCTTTTACGCCACTGTTGGAAAGTTAGCCGGGTGCTTGGTCGGTTAAAGGTGACTGTACTTACGCCCTTGCGGTGGTGGATATCATGGTCCTCCAAGGCCAACTCGGCATCCAACATCTGCAACAGCCATGAAACAGGGGAAGGAACAATACCGTGAATCCGGAGTCCGCTGTGGCCCCAGACTTCGGAGTAAGTCACATACTCATAGCACATCCACCACTCGAAGAATGACAGCTTGAGGCCAACTGCCCAAAGAACAGCAAAGGTTAGGAAGGGAACGATGATGATTTCAATAAATTCTTGCTCGTCGTCGGCAAAACCTGAGTGCACGGCTGTAGGGTGCTTGGTCAAATGATGCGTGCGGTGGTACTTCCACAAGGCGGGGACTTCGTGGCATGTGCGGTGGTAGCTATAGAAGAAGAAGTCGAGGATTGGCCCGTACAGGCTGAGTTTGAGCATGAAGAGACCAAAGGTCTTCCAGTCGCTGATGAGAGACGACGGGGGGATAGCTGGATCGTAATCGACGAGAACAGCCATGATGATGCGGAAGCCGGCAGTCTTGTGCATCTCGCCGATAATCTTGCCTGCGCCAGTGTTGGGGATACCGTCACGCTTGGACACGTCACCATCGAGACAGCCGAATTTATGTACCAGACGGCGAAGCATGCGGACTTCTCGGACTGCGATCATGGTATAGGCGGCGTTGTAGAACAAGATGGATGCAATCTTTCCAGGACCGTGACCAAACCAGTTGAAGTATGCTTGGTGGAGGATCAGAGGGACGAGGGCGTGGACGATGATGAAGAGATTTTGCGAGATGCCACTCATGTAAGGGATCTTGTCGGTCTTGGGATGGACGGGCAAGTCTTGGTCGGGAAAAACAGGATAGACGTTGAGGAAGTCAATGAATTTGTGATATGCGTTCCATGTTTTCCTGTCGTCGAGAGGCCAGGTAGAGACCATGGAGTGGGGGTTGTGCTCTTGCGCCCTCCCCATGATGAAGATGTGAATATGGTGGTGTATACGACAATGAAGAATGGTAAGTTGAGTTTGCACGGACTCTCAGACAGTAGGGACGTTGGCAGGAAGTAATTGAGTATATAACAATATCATTAAAGTTTGCACAGCATGCCACAGAAGCGACTGGACCCCCAATTAAATTAACATGTACCGAATTGACCTCGGTTGGTGAAGAAAACATTACTTGGTTTGGACGAGTCTGGTGCGGGGGAAATGAGCTCTGGAGAAGCTAATTGGGTCGTGAAGGGGACAATTGGGTGGCGGCTGGCACGATCTAATGTTGATGGGCGCCAAAGACAGTGAGACCATTGCGTAAGGCCACAGACAAGTACCGATTCGTGGCAGCGCAGGGAGGGGAAGACTGGCACACAGGGTTAGGGGAATGGCTGAATATGCTTGTGAAAGTGGGTTGTGGGTGGTAGAGACGGGGAGTCGGGACAACGCTGAGGGTTGGGTAATGTCATCACTGACATGGCAAGCATTGTCTATACATGTTTTTTTTAAGATTGGTTTGATTTTAATTGTTGCATTATTATTGTTGTTGTTGTTGTTATTGTTATTGTTGTTGTTGTTGTCATTTAAATTGTCCCTGTAGCCTTTTTAATTTCGTTACTGGTGTAGTCAACATTAATGCAGCTTCGTTTCTTGTATGCTATAGAAGACGCAGTTATTCTAATCTACTCTCTGCCTCAAACGCGGCTTCAACGGAACGACGGAACGGCGGAACAGCACGGTATACGCCTGTACTGTAAAAGCATGTGGTGGCGAGATCAGAACCACCGCTGACTGATCCACCGCTAGCGAGTCAAGTCATCGAAGGACGAAAGAGGGGGAATGTAACCCACTGGCACAACAATCACATGTCACAAGCTGCAGCCACTAAATCCTAATGTGCGCCGTGGTGCCATCTGCGATTTAGACTATGTTCTAAACAGTTTTGTTTTGTTTTGTTTTACTTTGTCCTTCCTGATTTGGTAAGCGGAGGCAACCCAGGGCTCTGTGCGGCTCATTGAACCATTTACGTATTAAAGAGAGTTCCCCCCTTTTGTGTTGTAAGCAATTAATTATTAATTACAGAATGGTCTTGGACTTGGCTGGTTGGTTATGCAGCAGTAGCAGCAGCAGCAGCCAGCAGCACAATCTGGTCAGAGATGCGGCTATGGAATTACCACTTTGACCGTATTATTCGCGACTGCGACACTGTTGGTCGATTTGTACGCAGAGTGCCGAAAACAATGACTGAAGCCTTCGTCAAGATGGACGGATAACAAAACCACGCGTGTCTTATCGCAGTTGCTTATTGTGCGTTCCAAATTTGGCCTGTCTCACTACCCTGTGCACCGCCTCAATCTCCCTATCAAGGTTGTCACGTTGACTGGCTGCAGGCAGCAATAAAAGCACATCCAGCCAACTGGCGCAGAAACATCAACTATTCTGTTGTAGCCAAAGTCATTGCACCTCAAAGTCTGAGAGCCTCGCACATTTCAACGCCATACAAGTCTCTGATTGGATCAAAATGGGTGCTCAGTGGTCTCAGTTCTTCCCGCCCAAGCCTACATTCTCCCAGGATGATTTCGGTCCTCAGGACGGCAAAGTCTTCATTGTCACCGGCGGATCATCCGGAATCGGGTTCGAATTGACCAAAATGCTGTATCGCAAGAATGCCACCGTGTACGTCGCCGCCAGGTCCAAAGACAGGACAGAGCAGGCCATCAAGGACATCCGCGCCGACAGCCCCAACTCAAAGGGCCGCCTAGAGTTTCTGCCACTCCAGCTTGACGACTTGACCAGCATCAAGGAATCAGTCCGACAGTTTACAGCCAAAGAATCTAAGCTGCATGTCCTCTGGAACAACGCCGGTGTCTCCCAGCCACCACTGGGCAGCGTGTCTAAACAAGGCATTGAGCTACAACTTGCCACCAACTGCCTGGGGCCTTTCCTCTTTACGCAACTTCTGTTGCCCACCCTAAAGGCTACTGCTGCTGCAGAAAGCGTATCGTCTCGAGTGGTCTGGCTCAGTAGCCAAATCGTCGAGCTGTCTGCCCCTCAAGGAGGGATCATCATGGACCAAGTACGCACTCCTCCAAACGACAAGGGCAAAAATTACACCAGTTCAAAAGCCGGTAATTGGTTTCTCTCCTCTGAACTTGCTCGTCGTTCTGGTCCCGATGGCATTTTCAGCGTTGCATTGAACCCTGGTGCGGCGTCAACCAAGTTGTTCCGACACACGCCATGGTTGACCTATCTTGCGTGGCCGCTGTTGTATAGCGCTGATCGGGCTGCTCTTACGGAGCTGTATGCTGGTTTATCGACGGAGATTACAGCAGAGAATAATGGATGTTACGTTGTCCCGTGGGGAAGAATTTCGCAGAATCCAAGAGAGGACATTGTGTTGGCCATCAAGCCCAAGGACGAGGGAGGCAGTGGACTTGCAGCAGAGTTTTGGGACTTTTGCTTGGAAAAGACAAAACATTACATGTAATTAATGTCATGGGGAGATGCAGTATATTGATTCCTTGTGACATCAGTTCTGTAGCTGAATTATCATTAATAAAGCTTAAACGAGAGCTGCTGTATAATGTACGGACCACGACCACAGTCTCGTTTACTGCTTCCTAGAAATACAGCTATTTTTATATCTCTGAGAGATCTGATACACACCATGTTAAGGAGTGCGCGATTAGTTTGAAGATTATCTCACAGCAGCCACGTTTATTATTTGCATGGCAATCGTCTACTCGTAAGTGGACGGAAATCCAGTACCAAGCTAGATAAGCCACATCTAGTGCTACCGGCATTCCATAAATAGCGGTTGATAAAGCCACTCATGAGATCGTCATGATACCCTTCTCCACCTGCAACACCTAATTCTGGTGCTGTTATCAAGCCGTTGGAATCAGTTTCCGCTGAACGACTTAATGGCGCATCGTCTTTTGAAACGCTGGATAACAACCAAAGTCGGAATTGATGCGTCGGCATCGCCAATCGATGCTAGCACTCGCTGCCCATCATGGCAGACGACATGCCCACGCCGGAAAATATAACGATGATGCAGGGATTCGAGTGGTATGTCCCTGCCGATCAGAAGCATTGGCCTCGTCTGCTGGCGCACATCCCGCAGCTGAAGTCCTGGGGCATCGACAATATCTGGATCCCGCCTGCGTATGAACCGCAGCCTACCTTTCAAGTCTCAACTAATTGGTAAACTAGATGCAAAGCTGCGACAAGTAATAGCAACGGATACGATGTTTACGACTTGTTTGTCAATCCTGAGAATATTTTCAAGCCAAACAGTAACTCACTGAGAATAGGGTACGACCTAGGAGAGTTCGACCAAAAATCCGGGTTGGCTACCAAATGGGGCACCAAGGATGAACTCTTGGACCTTTGTGACGCCGCCAGGCAATACGGCGTCGGTATCTACTTTGACGCCGTTCTGAACCACAGATTCGGCGGAGATCGCACAGAAAAATGCAAAGCAGTTGAAGTACACCCTCAGAGCAGAAACAGGATGGTCAGCAAGCCATACGAGATTGATGCCTGGGTTGGCTACGACTTTCCTGGCAAGGGAGACAAGTATAGCAAGCAAAAACTTCACTGGCATCATTTCAGTGGCGTCGACTACGACAATAATACGAAGAAAATTGCCATCTACAACATCCTCCGCGAGCCTTCCAGAGGATGGGCTAAAAGAGGCGACGTCGATGACGAAATGGGAAACTATTGGTAAGTACAGCCTACAAAGAAATCGCAGAACTGGCATCTGATTCTGGATCAGTGACTATCTCATGGGATGTAATTTAGATTACTCCAATCCAGAAGTTGAGGCGGATGTGTTAGCCTGGGGCAAGTGGCTAGCAGAGACTATTCCGCTCAAAGGCATGCGCTTCGACGCCATAAACATTTCAGTGCCAAGTTCTTAGCCAAATTTGTCAAACAAATGGATGAAACTTGCGGTGATGACTGGTTCTCCGTGGGAGAGTTCTGGAAAGACAACGTTAGGGATATGTGCAAGTATCCAAAGGGTATGAATAACAAGTTCTCGCTCTTCGATGCACCTCTGGTCCATAACTTCAGCGCCATTGGCGCCAAAAAAGGATCGGATCTCCGAGGTGTCTTCAAAGGCACTCTGACTCAATGTAAACCGCACAACTCTGTTGTAAGTTCGAACGCTACCAACTCCTCCTACTATCACTCACTGTGGATATAGACGCTTGTAATGAATCACGACACACAGCCGACTCAGGCTCTCGAACTCCTCATATCAGATTGGTTTAAACCTCTTGCTTATGCGTTTATCCTTTTTCGAGAACAGGGCTATCCATATGTCTGGTATGGTGACTTCTACGGTATCAAAGGGGAAGAGAAATACGGCCCATCATGTGGGGGAGTGCTGCACCGATTCACACTTGCTCGAAAGCTGTATGCCTACGGTGAGCAGATTGATTACTTCGATCATCCTACTTGTATAGGATGGGTGAAGTATGGTACCAACGACAGACATGTCGGCATGGCAGTATTGATGAGCAGTGATAATGCAGACCATAAGAAGATGCACGTTGGAAACATGCACGCAGGGGAAGAATGGACAGATGTCCTAGGCTGGTCTAAGAGGCCCGTCGTCATTGGCAAAGATGGATACGGAGACTTCACCGCAGGTCATTGCAGTGTCAACGTTTGGGTTCGAAGTGATGCACCAGGTCGGGAAAGATTTAGCGAGACATTGTAAGTCAGCCTTTGATGTGCACCGACTATCGCTGGCTAACACGCAATACAGCGATGCAAATATATACAACAATTAATTCTGCACAGTAAGATAGATTAAAATGTTCGGAGATTGTCTGAAATCATAAGGCTGGTTTCAACCTCATACACCATATATCACTTCAGCTTGCCTTCTTGTTTGCGTGACTGCTTTAACTTGGCTCATTCGGTTCAGAAAGATAGGACGACAGACATGGACCTGAACGTTGCATTGACCAGCATAACGAAATAACAACAGTTACATGCATGGTTAGCGATCATAATCTCAAAGGACATTGATTGAAGTGATATGTGATATATTCAAATCTATTATCAAAGCAGGAAGCAAAAACGCCAGTCATACCATGCCGCATCACCTACTGTAACATTTCTACAACTTAATCCCCAGCCTCTTCGTAGAGGCGCATTGTGCTCCCAACACAAAAAGAGCTTACGAGCGTTGTCCGCTCAGTGGCTTATGCTCTCCCTTTTCATTGATTTCTTCTTCATCGCTTTCCTCTCCGATAACATGCTGCTCCTCATCATCTGAAAAGTCCCCATCAAGCTGACGAGCTGAGCGATCTCGATACTCGTCAAACTCATCGACTTCGTCTTCACTACCACCAGCAAATGCATCATATAGTTCACCACCACGGGTTCGGCGGCCCTTGCCAGCAACGCCCTTTTCACCCCCGTTCAAGCCTTCTCCTTCTTCCTCATCAATCAACTCGAATTCGTAGTTATTGCGAGAGTCGTTGCGGCGCTGTCGTCTACGGGCAACCCAGAAGTAGATGCCCAGGCCACAGCAGAAGACACCAATGAGACCAACAGCTCCGTAGATCCATACCTGTGCCTTCTTTGAGGCACCAAATGAGGGAAGCCATGACACCCAGGAGCTGGACGGGGTTTTGGTAGGTTCCTGGTCCACGGAAGTACTCGTCTCTTCGTCTGGTTTTGTGTTGGATCCCGGTTGTTTGGTCGGGCGATGGGGGTGATCCGTCGGGTTAGCTTCCGTCTGAGGTTTTGTTGCGTCAGGTTTAGCAGCAAGAGATGTAGTCGTGGCAGGCCCAACAATGGTTGTCTGGGGCTTATCATGATCGTCATCGTCGTTCTCGTTAGGCATTGGCAGCAGCGTAGCCTTCTTTTCATCGATGGATTCTCCCCAGAGTTTGAGATGCCAGTCGGTGAAAGTTCCTTCGTGAGCATTCATGGCTTCATCGCGGACGACAACAGTCCATGTGCCGACACCACGTTCACCCCTGGAAGGAAATTAGCAAAGATGCATAATAAACAGTCACGGAAATCCACTTACCAATGGGCAACACTCATAAACGTCCAGTCTTCGTAGCCACCAACATGATTGTCGCCTTTACGAGACACAGAGATATGACTGACAATCTTTTCAGGACTAATCAAGTCAACGCTCAAGTCTCCACGGCGGGTGTGCGCGACGTTCATGGTCACAGTGACGTGCTCCAGTCTACCCAGATTGGCTTCCTTGAGCATATCTTCGGTGACTTCAAAGGTAGCAGCGACACCATCAGTAACTTGAGGAATTGGCTTGTTGACATGAAGCCAAGGAGAGAAGAACCATGCTTGTGGTTTGACTTTGTCCCAAGTCTTAGCCTTTTCGACGATACCGTAGGAGTCAATCTTGCCATAGCCATACGTGTGAGAGAAGTGCTTGCCAATGGCAGTAGTCTCCCAATCAGCGTCCTTGTCCTGGACCTTTACCGCAGTTTCCAGAGCTAGATACTGCAAGTCTCTCCAGGTCAAATCCGGGCGCACTTGCATGACAAGGGCAAAGATACCAGCGGCAAGAGGAGCTGCCGCAGAGGTGCCACCGTGGCCGGTTGCACACTTATTCTCCCCAACATCTGTGGTGTGGATAGAATCTCCGCTGCCACTTGAATAGGTGACCACAAGTTGAGCTGAGCAGTGCTCAGAGTAATAAGGGTGGTTGCCCGCACGGTCAACAGCACCAACAGTGATACTATAAATGGAGTTTGTATAGCCATCGAAGTTGCAGTTATCGCCGTTGGCGGCACCGTTGCCACTGGCAAATACATAAATGGTGCCAAGGCCATCTCGGCCCTTCTGAATACCCTTGAGCATGGCACGTCGAATAAGAATGCCAGGTGCTTCCATGGATCTTCCATCGTCAGGAGGTCCCCATGAGCAAGAGTAAATCTGATTCTTTTGATATTCGTAGATCATGGCTTCGGCTTCGTCGGCGTCACTGATGGGCTTGCTAAGAATTCGAATTCCCGCAATCTTGGAGTCATATGCAACACCAATACCACAAACGTCGTTGCGCACAGCCGCAACTTCACCAGCGCAGCGTGTTCCGTGCCTATCATCCGACAGAACTGGAGCGGGCTCGCTATCATGATCGTTGAAGTCATAAGAACCTTCAGCGAAGTAATTATCCTTAAGGTCAAGACTGTGCATATCCAGACCGTCGTCGACGATGGCAACTGTCGCATTCTTGCCAGTAATGCCTTGCAGCCATACATCGGTCACATTGACGTCGTGACCAGTTTGGACAGGGTTATACAAATGCCACTGCTCTTTGAAAATCGGATCTGCGATGGAAAGCGCTTTCATGAATTCGTCCTGTTTCTTGATGGCCCAGTCCTGAGCTTTTTGACGGGGCTTGATCTCCGCTCCAGGGGGAGGTGGCGGGATCACGCGCTTATGAAGCCGCATGCGCGGCTGCTGCTTCTGAGCGAAACGGACATTATCAAGAATATCGTTGGTTGCATCGAAGGATCGCTTTCGTCGACGGCGCTCTGCTATTTCTGTGGTCACGATGTCGTCGTCGTGCTTGGCGGCGCTGAAGATGTGGTGGTGATCAATGTCAGCAAGAGGGCCTTCGTGGTTGAGGCCGAGACGAAGAGCGACATGGCGTGGTTGAACGCCTTGGTCGAGCTGCAAGACGTAGTAGTCGTTTTTATCGTAGTCTCGGCGTATCTGGGCTGATGAGAGGGCGACAAGGCCAAGTATGCTGAGAAACGTAGCCTTCATCGTTGAGCAAAGCGACCGCGCGAAGCGATGGCGGAAAGGGTTGAGGTAGGTGGGATTGGCTATAGAGAGGCCTATGATGAAATCATGGGTCTACGATGCGTTTCGCCCTTTTCCGATGAGTTGAAGCGTCTTTGAAAGTTAGAAGTGTCAGCAACGGATGACTGAGGGTAAAAAGGCTCCGTGACAGGTTGTCGCCAGCAGGATGATCCAATGGGCGAAAGAAAGGGAGTTTTCGTACAGGAATAAAATTACAGAATGAATGAGAGGACGTTAAGGTGTTGTAAACAGAGGCTCACTATTCTACGCAAATAGGAGCAGCCAGTGTGAGACGAAAAACAGAATAAACAAGATTGGATGTCGAGAACACTTTGAAAGTCCGGAGTAATCAAGACGGCTGCTGCGTAACAGAGTTCGAGACTGTCGTCGTGGCCATTCAGGGAGGCCCCACATCCCCCAAAAAAGGTAGCGCCACAGTGAGAGCCAAAGCCAAAGCCAAATCCGCACAGCCAAAAACCAGCGGCCTGGAGTATTGGTACATGTGCCAGACTCAGGTCCCTGAAAATGGTCCGTGCTAATGTCCCATAATACTTATACACTGCCTTGCTACGCACTCTGTGTCGCCCAATAAATATTAGCGGCTCGTAGCAGTACATCACTGTTTGGTAGGGAGCCGCACGCGCCAGGTTTCTTTTTCTTACCACCTGCGCTTTGCTGATTAGCGTCTTGACTGGTGACATTGAAGCCAGCGCGTACTCCGTATACGGTAACACGGTTTATCAGTGACAGCGAAACAAACCCCCAGCTCATAGTGGGCGGTCATTCACTCCAGGGACTACTTAGAGCGCCACTATTCAAAATTAGTCGCACATTTATTTGATTCTCTCTGAACTATATCTATTAAAATCTCCAGTCAGTTTGCGGCGTCAACGTTACAGCTTATACAAAACTCTAGGGCAATGGCAGTATCCAAAAGGATACCCATGCAAACTGTTCACTCCACATTATCCATCGTCGGCAATTGCACGCCACATGCCTGCTGAGGCTCTGTACACTGTAGCTGGCGACATAACTTCACTAAATGCGCTGCAACGTCCAAGCCGGAAGGTACTAAACCGTCTTCACAATCACAATTCGTCTGGTCAAGCGATACCGGCACTTCCCCGCCCATGATCGTCTCCGAGATGCTACCTGCAAGCATCAACTTTTTGGGACTAGCCTGATCTCCTGCAGTGTGTGTATAGTAAATTTGACCATCCTCTCCCAGTGAGCTCTTTTTCTCCTTCTTAATACTTGAAAGAATCTTCGCAAATTGCAACATCATGTCGGGATCTCTCGCCGCAAAACATGCTGAACCGGGCGATGCCGATGCGGCTCTGCGCTTCGTCGGCACCGATGCCCCTGCCATGACAAAGGCGGACGAAAAGCGGCTGGTTAGAAAGATTGACATGTTTCTTATTCCTCTGTTGTGTACGATTTCCCTATCGCTTTGAAGTCGGCCTGGTCGATCTGTCTCTGACTAACCATGTCTTGTTAGTTGCCTGTTATTTCTTTCAATATCTCGATAAAAGTTTAAGTTAGTTGTAACGACATCATGAAACAACTCTTCCTCAAAGTCATTGCCCCGACTCTAACCCCAAAAATAGTCAATTACGCAAACATCATGGGCATTGAAAAGGATACCCATATCACGGGTGACCAATTCTCGCAGCTCGCCCTCGTCTTTTACGTCACATCTCTCGCTTTTGAGTTCCCTACTGGGTACCTCATGCAGCGCTTTCCCACGGCCAAATATCTCGGGCTTAACGTCATGTGCTGGGGGATAGTAGTTGCGTGTACCTCAGTCGCGAAGAATTGGGCTGGTCTTGTGTCTCTTCGGCTTCTGTTGGGAGCTTTCGAAGCCGCAATGGCCCCAGCTGGTATCTTGCTAACAGCTATGTGGTACAAAAGAGCTGAACAACCTCCTCGCATTGGCTTCTGGTATCTTGGTATAGCAATTGCCAAAATCATTGGAGCACTAGCCTCGTTTGGATTTCAGCATTATGTGGGCGATGCGTTTCATTCCTGGCAGCTAATGTTTCTCATCTTTGGCCTGTTAACAACAACACTCGGCATTACAATCATGTTCATTGTCCCAGACAACCCGATGACCTCGCGACTATCTGAGACGGAGAAGACATGGGCGATTGAGCGTCTTCGTGAAAACAAGACAGGTATCGAAAACAAACACTTCAAGCTTGAACAGGCCAAAGAGTGCTTCGTCGACCCGCAGACGTGGCTCATCTTTTTTGCTACCCTCGCATCTATGATCCCCAACGGCTTCATATCAACATATCAGGCAACGATTATCAAGAGCTTCGGTTTCACCTCCAAGGTCACATCACTCATGTCTGCTCCGTCAGGTGGGATTGAGATCGTAGCCATTCTTGCCTCCAGCTGGGTCGCAGGAAAGTATAACATGCGTGGGCCGCCAGTGCTGACTCTGCTGGCGTTAGGGCTCGCTGGGAGTTGCATGTTGGCATTCCTCCCGGAGCATAGCCCTAGCGGTGCCAAGTTGGTTGCAAACTATCTCGCCATTCTTCCGGGTACTTCTTTGTTCTTCATGTACACATATGCCTCTGCAAACTATGCCGGCCACACCAAGAAAGTAACGATGAATGCTATTATGCTCATTGGCTATTGTAAGTAGTATATTCGATTTCAGCACTACCGAAGAACACCGTCTAAAAACCGCACAGGCGTGGGAAATATCATCGGCCCTTTGACTTTTCGAGACGAGGATAAACCACGATACCTACCTGCCAAGATCGCCTTAATAGTGGCAGCTGCTTTTTACGCGATGTGCATCGTATTGCTCATGTTGTATTATCGCTGGGAGAATCGACGCCGAGATAGGCTTAGAAGTGTAGAACACGTCGAGAACAGCGAGTTCTTCGACCTCACAGACAGACAGAATCTTGAGTTCCGAGTATGTGTAATCTCGGGCCTGGTGTTGTCAAGACTAACACATATAGTACTCGCTATGAAAGCTCCGTGTTGTCACTTTTTATACACATCCAATATTCAGTTTATAAAATAATGAAATATATTGTAAAGCCGACCCATAGAAAGACCAATACGCCTCATCGCCAAATCATTCAAATGCCGTACAAATACTGCACCTCTACAGAGAAGATTCCTTATGAATTTCAACACCTGGAGGAGCACCGGTCAAGGCCTTGCACTGAGCATAGATGACGAACTGCCCAGAGACTAGTCCACAAGTCATAATCACACGAGGTCCAAGTCCTGAGAGAAGCAGCCTTTTGGGGCCAAACTCCTTGGCCAGCTGGAACATTCTGCTAGTTGCTCCCTGACCAGGATTACCAGCACCTTTGTTCATCGCGGACAGAAGCGTATCAGCGGGATGAGAGAGCACAGCGGCGGCAGCACCAGCAACAAGACCAGAGGTCAACTCAATACCAGTAGATTCCAGCTGAGTGAGCTTGGCCTTGCGCTCGGCACCAATGGATCGGAAAATAACCTCATTGACCGCCTCATGTACGGAGAACTGGCCCACAGCGTAAGGAACTTGCTTAAACAGCAAGGGTACGAAGCCAGAGTAAAACCCTCTGAAGCCTTCCTCTCTTGCTAATCTCATAAAACCAGACGTTAAGCCATTGGCAAACCCCCGTTGCGAAACAAGTCTAATTCTTGTAGCTTCGAGAGGGCAGAGCGCAATATCGGCAAAGAATTCGGCTGCGGCGCTGGCACCTAGATAAATAGCGGTACGATGCGGCACAGCTGCCTCTGGGCCGCCGGCGTAGGTGATGAACTTCTTCTTGAAGAATTCATATCCCGCGAATTTACCACCACCTTGGACTAGATATCCGACAGCTGTAGGGCCGAAGCCTGTGAGCAGGGCAGCTGGGCCTTCGCCGGCAATAATGGTTCGCGCGGCGCGCACCATGTTTTGGCCCTTGAGCGCATCGTCGACTTGGATTCGGGTCTTGACGACATCAATTGGGGTGGCAGCCTAGCGAATTGTTAGTGGAAAGCGCTGTGGTGCAGCGCAGACAAAACTCACTCCATGTGTTAAAGTCGCGGCCAAAGCTCCTGCGGAGAAGAACTTGAGGTAGTCCGAGGTGGTGAAATTGGGGACGGTGTTGGCCATTTTGAGCAGTGCGGTTAACCAATTAAGCAATTAAAAACAACGGCAGCAAAAATTGCTGGGGATGAGGAACAATTGAGGGGAGATGGTGCACAAATGGAAGACCAGAAAAAGATGGAAGGAATTGAGTTTGGGATGGGCGAGATAGAAATGGTTGGAGGAGCTCCGTATCTATTGGTGGCTTGCAGCACAACAAGTCCTGTTATCGGGCGGCGCAGGATGACGTCGTTCCCGAAGCTGCCGGGGCGAAAACCATAAAAGTCCGGTTGACTCCATGCGCTGCAATTTATTGGCCCACCGCTGGCTGGGCCCATCAGATCGATTACCGATTCAGCTGCCAAGATCCATCTCATCTGTGCTCCGTCATGATATCTAGAATATTTTTTCCTCTCTTTTTGGTTTCTCCTCTTACTTCCTGTGCAGAAATATACTATATGTTGCCTTTATGGCGGTGTGCCACATATAGTGGTCTTTGTTAAAATATCGCCAAACCGCGCCTGGAGAGCTGGCGTTAAAACACTAACAAGTGCCGTGAAGAAGAGCTAGTATATCATCTAACAGGGGGTGGGAAAGCAGCCAATCTACAACAATCAACACTTCACTGGAACAACACCAACAAAAGGAGTTCAGCTTGCCTTTGGGATATCACAAAATTTTTTAGAGGCTGAAAATGAAAAAGATCAAGAAAGAAGTTGCCAGCCGGGACTACTTAGCGCAGGATATCTAGATTGGTTTGGCATCGTATGACACACTTCAGGCCACCCTACCATGTCTCTTTGAATAATTAGCTCAGAACTTCACAACCAATAGATATGAAATGTCGTTGCAGATTAACTACTAGGCGAATCAACTTATCCTGTTCCAAACCATGGACAATGAGCATGGCCGCACCTTTTCAATAGGTAGCTTGGGCTATGAGCAAGCACACAACCCTGTCTACATATACATACGCTGTATTAACAGGCTTAGTGCTGAGGGCCAGCGTAAGGAAGTCAACTAGGCACCCTACGCCGATCCGAAATGGGGTACTTTTCCTGGCCCAGAATCTCTGTCCAAGGGGGCTGGCTTGGGGCACTCGTCAAGAGGACCCTACCACAGACCGCGGATTTCGCCGCTATGGCTTCAGCAAATTGTGTGAAGTGATGTTCATGTAACTTTGATCCTGTCTCAGATTACACCGTTTATTAAAGGCTAACGGAACGCTCAGGCATGAGCTTGCTAGCCGTCTAGGCAGTGATTCACGCATCTCCAACATCGCCATCGTTGGTCTTGACCCTGGAGTCATGTCCACAGGGCTCATGCACCGAGTGACATTGGTATTATCTGTTTTATCTGTCAACACTTACATGCGTACCGCCGCTATTTGGTCGGCTTACTTTGATCCTAATGGTACGTTTCGCTCTCCATACAATAGTACCGGCGACGGCATCAAGCTGAGCTTTGACGGTTGGCTGCCGGATAAAGGCGAAGCTCTGTATTTAAACGACGCCGATGGTTAGGAGACTGCCAAGATGGCGAGGGACGTGCCTGCCAGAAAGGAGGTGTGAGCTTATGGCCTCAACGCTGGCGGCATTGCCAAAAACGACACAGTCCTTGAATATGGCAGGGACACAAGCCAAGGCTTTGTCTAGATCGTTTCGGGAAGTTGAGTGTTCAGGCTATAACGCATAATTCTATTCTTAGCATCAAAGGCGCGTCAGATGAGAGCGTGTCATATCGTCACCTGCAGGGCATAAAGGTTATATGAAACACCCGGAGAGGCAGTCGAAGATCCGTAGTTCAACAGATGAAACGAAAAGCTCTCAGCACCAACACAGGCTAATCCACATTGTACAATCCACAGTAGTATATTAGTATCGCTCAAATTTCTGTAGATATAATCAAAAACGCTTAAATGTCACATTGGGTATCACTAAAACCAACAGATGACCGGTTCCTTCAGCAAGGTTAACCGGTGCTGTTTGAGTTGCATTGGCCAATAAAACTTGCCAGCACTCAATTCATCCACAAACTGACCAACACCACCCTCTGTTCATGCTGAGCACATCCTTTAATGGGAAAGCTCCTGCGCAGGCTGCGCTGCATACTTCCCTTCTCTTATGCGTCGCAAGTCAGGTCTGTATTGCTCACACAGGGCCGATTGACCCCACACGCCGAGGATGAGAGGTAATGCGCCTCCCATGATGCCAACAACAATTGTGACACCCGTGTAGTTGGACGAACAGAATATGAAGGCTGGCCTGCTGTCAAACATGCTGATTAGAAGAGGTATCATGCGGCAAGACGCATTCATAATATAGATGAGGATATGGCCACGACCACCACAGCAGCCCCAGAGAGTGAATGGTATCAGAACAAAATACCAAGTAAGGAACACAGTCCCGCCTAGCTGCGGAGGCATGCCTCCTTTCTTCAGCACTAGAAATGCAGGCACGCAGAAGACCACTCCAGCCAATAACATAATGGGGAACCCAACTATGATGGTCCAACCTGCACGAGGTTCGTTGGGTAAGTTACTAGCTGCCAAGAGATACAGGCCAAGCACGCATTGAACGAGGTATGGCAGCAGCCACCATGCCGGAAACAAAACGTTCCACGTGCCCATCATATGTACGGATCGCCAGAGGAGCAGGCAGAAGAACACAATTGGCAGCACATCCGTAAGCAAAATCTTGACCCATTGCCACCATGTGAAGCCAGCACGGCTGGTGGACGTGCGCTCAGCACCAAAATAGTATAACCCGGGCCATGCTTTCTCATGAAGGTTCCGAGCAATGGCAATGACACCAACGGCAGTTGGTGTCAAGGTCCTGCAACAGTTCCAGAGCACGGCATCCCAAAAACGGCCCAGGGGTTTCCGCTGAGCCAGTTGCTCATCGGGGCCACGCGAACTGAGAGGCTGATACGAGGACTTTGTGATAAGAAGCGGAATCTCCAACGCCCACCACCCAAAACATAGAATCAAGAGCGTCCCTACATACAATACCCAATCAATTGGGGCTGCAGAGCAGTTAGGGACCGCGGTTGGGATTGCTGGAAGCGTTGCTGTCGGGGTATAGGTGGAAAAGAAGTCGAGACTGGGATCGTGAGTGGTAGTTCTGGTTGGTGGAGGATTAACCATGGCGAGGGGCTGCCTTGACGGGACGGAGCAGGAGGGGCTGTTTGAAACGGGGGGCGCTTCACGAGAGCGATAGCGCGCTCGCGCAGGATTAGGTAGAGGTGGTTTTAACAAACAATATGGCTAAAAGGTTTGTGGGTTTGCAGCATCAGTCGACTTGGGGAATCGAACGAGTGCAATAGCTGATGCAACGTTTTGATTTCACGGCAGTGTTGTCGCAGTGGGAATTAAGGTTGAGATTTAAATTGGCATGAGATACGATCAGGCGCATGGTTTTCTGTTGCCAAATGAGCAGAGGCATGGTGGCTGAGAAGCAGCTGAAAAAAGTCTAGCGAGTAGAATTACGTTTTGGGATGTACTTGGGCTGAATTGGTGAATCCTGTGGGGGGGAGCTGAGCTGAAGTGAGGGACAACTATACACCAGGCTGGCGATGGAGTGGTCACAGGCGGCTGTTCCCATCAATTGAGTTGGTGGTGTTGCAAAGGAGAGATGTTTTGAGGGATGGAAACAAAATCGGCGTTACGGATAAAGCGATGGAGTAAGAGATGGGAGATCCCGAGAAAAGAAAATAAAGAAATAATAAAGTACTAACGCTGGTTGATCGTGTTCAGTGGTGTTGAGCTGGGAATATGCCGAGTTCAAATTACAGGACCAAAGCGCAGTGGAGAAGCAGGAGGCAAGGAGGCCCTTACAATTGGCCTGTAGACGTGCCGGGCTTGTCTGGGGGAGCTTGAAGGAGCCTGGACAGCAAGCCTCGGACAGTCAGTCGAGCGCTGTCTGAAACACAGTTGGTCCCCCTGCATAGCAAGTGCCCTACAGGAGCACAGCAGACCCTAGCGCCTGGGGATGTGACCGCGACAGGAGAACAAGGCCTAAGCGGTCAAGTCTGGTCAGGACTAACACAGACCCGGCCACAGCTGGTTGGTAGGAGATGGTCGGTGTCCAGAGGTTCCAGGCTGCATACGATCTGGAACATGCAGGCGCGCCAAGAGTTGTATCAAGAACCCTTTTCCACACCAACATTTGATTTTATCCAGACGTTTACGGTACATTGTTACCATGAATAGACTGGTGTTGGCGTTTTAGTGTTGCTGCAAGGAGACAAGGCTTGCATGAGTTTAGCTTACAAGTATACCAGGCGGAAACCAGAGGAGGTGGCATGACAGTAATAAGAAGTGATGTTCCCAAAGGATTGCTTCTGTGCTTTGGGATCGCTTCCCTCGTTCTCTTCTCTTTTTTTTTTGGCCCTCTTGCGTCAGCCTGCTTTCTTAGTTGATACACTACTTTAACATACGCCTTTAGGTTGGGTGTTTACTGTTTACTGTACCAGGCCTAGTCGGAATTCAAGTTAATTACACCCACCACCGTCGACATTCCAACAATACCACCACAGCAAGCATCGACCGACCAAATTACCGAACCTTATTGCCCAGCAGACGCCGGAACCATCAGATCTAATTTATCTTGTTTATCGATTTTGCAATATTTTGCAATATTTTGCAACTTTCGCAATTTTGCCGATATTTCTGGACATCACGGTGGCATCATTTCCTCGTTGAGGAAACAAGGAAACCTGGTCTGGCTGTGACAGTGGCGTCCTGTATGGTACAGCATCCTGTACTCACTTGGCCGTGTCTCCTTCTTTTTTTTTTTTTTGCACTTTTGTCCCCAGAGCGCCTGAGCCGTTGAGAGCATCCCATACTCGTTTTGCTAGTGGGTTTTAGCGGCCTTCTAGCGCAAGGACAAGGCTTCTTGTCCATTCTTTCGCGCCTCACAGTGTGCCAGTGCACTAAAAATACACCCCCCACTGACCGCCGCTCCACCACACCATCCTTCCAAAACAGCCCAGCATGTGGGACCGCCGCAGAACTGCCACATCCACCTCGTCCCTCAGCTCGCGTCATAAGCAACGGCTTGCTTCTCAACATCATCACCATCAGCAGTTACTCGACACTAATCGTGCAACACCTTTCAACGCTCTGGGTATTTCCAACGCCATTTACAAGTATCGCATACACGCCGGCAAGGTCGTCCCTGACTTGTCTCACTCTGAATTGTGAGTGTTTTTTTTTGTTTGTCTCCATAGCCTTCACACAGCCTGCTTTGTTCCTCTCGTCAATGGCAAACGCCGTTTCCAATCCAGACGACACTTCACGGCTGTCGTGTGCTGCGCCTCGCAACCACGCTTCGAATCAGCTGTGTAGGCTGGCTTGCCCCAACATCCCCAAGGCACTGTTCATTTTGCTTTTGCTTTTGATTTATTTGCTTCAAGGCACCATATTGTGCGACATCGCAAAAGATATAGTGCTCGATTCTCTTCTAAATTTGGACGGACACCAAGAAATCCACTAACGTCTTTGCTTCTCGTTTCCTTCGTCTAGGCCGCCTCTTCCACATGATATCGACAAAATAGGAGAAATCCCCAAATCTACCACTGTGACTCGTCTCGCAGACGACTCAAAGTGTCAACTGGCCTCTGACACTCACCCAACTTCGCCTTTGTATGATAGCGAAACCGAGTCCGAATTGTACCAAGGTGTCGTAAGCCCCAAGGTTGCGTCTGGAGTCATGTCTCGACTCGCACCTGAACAGATTTCGCCTCCAAGCTCTCCAGAAGCAGTAGCCTGGGGGAATCCGTGAGTTTTCTTCTTCTCCCAACTAGATATCCACAGCATATGAGCTTCTGGGCTGACATTTAATAGCCTCGATTCCGATGATGTGTCTCCCATAGATGACGACGTAGATGGCTCCGGCCAGGTGTCACGACGTACATCTGCGGCGCAACAGCCTAAGACTAATATTCCAATGCTTCGCCGGGACCGACAGGCTTCTGGCCAACGAGCTCCTAATGTTTCCGCCATCCCACAAGCCCACGCCCCAGCACCTTCATTTGGCCAGCGCATGAAGCGACTGGCAAAGTCAACGACAGAGTCCATGGAGAACCGCCCACCTTGGAAAGGTGCCAGCGGCCGTGAAGCACAGCTCAAACCGATTCGCGACGATCTGACGGTTACGCCACTCAACATTCCTGGTCGCTCCGGACGACGATCCAGTGCTGGTGGTCCAACGAAGGCTCGCACATCAGTTTACAATCCCCCAAAGCCTGAGGCTAATAGAGCTTCTACCACAATGCGAAAGCTCCTTCCAGTCAAGGAAACGAACCGCGCTGCGCAAGCTTACCCAAGCCCACCACCAGTCGACTCCATTTCGCAGGTTCAGATATCTTCACCCTCACCCGCAGCAATCACCCCAGCTCTGTCATCCATGAACTCCATCAGAAGGAAACCGCCACCATCGGCTCATGTGGACCAGAATGTTGCTCATGCTCACCCGCTTACATCAAGCCCTGTATATTCTAGTGATGAAGAGGCTCCCAAGAGTACCAGTTATGTACCAACCAACGAAGCTGCTCAACGAATGATTCCACAAGATCAGCCCCCATCTCACTTCAGCGTCACTACGCGCGGAACCTCGGAAGCCGACACTCCACGGGTATCTGAGTCGACCAATGAGAACATCAGCGAAATACACCGACCCTTCACGCCAAACAGCGATGATGTGAGGCGCGTTCTGCGCAGTGAACACGTGCGTGCTGGTTCAGATTCTCCCCTAGCCAGAAAAGGGCTCGCCGTGTCCCCGCGACCTGCATCTATTGCATCAACAAGCAAGCCTCTTCCGCCAGCACCACCAGAAGTTTCTGCTGTAGACCGAGTGGAGCATCTGAATGCACAGCTCCGGGGTTTAGCAAATCGACGCATGAATATCAACCGAGGAATCAAGCAGATGACGGAGCTTATGCCCTTGGATAATCTCATGGCTAGCGATGACGTTCTGCGCAGACGAGAGGAAGAGAAGAAGAAGATTGAGGGACTCAAGATGGAGTTGTCAGAGGTGCAGCGAGAAGAGTACGAATTGGGGATGATGTTGCATCGAGCATACAAGAGACAGAACAAGGGAGCTGCCTTCGAACCCACAACACTTTGGGTGAGAAGAGTTACCAGCTCATAAACCAGAAAGCATGCACTTACATTTTATTTGTACACATTGGGTATTGAATGGATCATTGGAAAACAATTGTATTTAGTTAAGGATACTTACATAGAGACCCTGTAGAGGGCGACAGGCTTATATAACAATACGCACTATTTTTGGCGCAGCTGCTTCCCAGCTCAGATTTGCAAAGATAACTTGGTACGCAGAGTCGACCAGCTCACCCCACAGTCCAAGAATGGGGTATATTGTAGTCAGTGCTAGAGTGAAGACTAGGAAGTGAATGATGAAGATTACGAGCCAAGGTGACCGGTTAGAAGTGACGCAGTAAGCGTGCCAAAGAAATACGAAAGGACAGATGAATACGATAGCTGTCCAACTTACCAGCGGCATGAGCAAGCCGATTTTGTCAGTCGCCCAAGATTTGATGTCGTCAATACTACCGTGGAATTTCATAGAGGTGATTCCGTCAGGGAAAGAGACAAAAAAAAACAGCTTGTCCACAGTAGCTTTGGCTGCGAAAATTGGGACAATGATAAGTAGTGTGCACAGCCTGTATAAAGCGACGAAGAAAGCCAGGATGTTGACGAGTATCATCCATAGGATTGAGGGCTCATTTCGGACGCGAGGGTGACGTCTTGGTCTTGGGCGCGGAGTTTGGGACCTGTGCCTGGGACTTATCAGAACTACCACCATGATAATGGCGAGAAGCGTTAGTATCGAATACCATGCTGGCCAAAGATGGGGGTAGAAGTAGAGGACTGCGAGGCCAACCCCTGTCTCGAGACAGGCGTGAGTGTAGGAGTTCGGGAAGAGCAAAGTCATGGTAGGCGAAATTTGCTTGCTTGCAGGTTGTGAGGATTATTTGCATTAATATTTTTCCTTCACTCTTTCCTAAGGGTATTACGTGTCTATATATCCGTATTTGCTGCAGTGAATCTCTTTGTTTATTTGACGTACCTTGCCTTTGTGACAGCACCTCATCACGATGCAACTTGCTTGCCACCCTTTCAACAAATAGAGTTTCGGGCCATCTCCAAAGAGGACTAAGAATAGTCTCAACTGGGGAAACGGAATATATGAAATAAAGCATCGTCATCTTCGTTGGACAGTTGCATGCTAATGCTCCACAGTCTACATTCCAACCGCTCGGGGCCATCCTGTTCTCTACCGCGGGACATGTCTCATCCGACAATCCGCAAACAAAGCTTATAAAGGAACGGGGGCCCGTCATCCTTTGCCTTTTGTTCCTTTGAGACTTGATGAAACAGACACTTTCTTTCTGACATTGTTGCAATTGACTACAGTATAACGAACAACCCCTTGAACAGATACAGAACAAAAGAGAGCAATGCAGTTCTACAAGCTAGTTGTGATCGCCCTGGGTGCTGAAATGGCAGCCGCGAGAGCCCTGGGCGTTGACAAGGTAGACGGGGGTGTTGGGTGCTCCAGCGACAAGGCGTGTTCAAGACATGTGAGTTGATTCCAGACTGATGCGAGGAACCCAAGGCTGATGACACAGTGTGCCAAGATTATGAGCGGCGCGACGGGCGCCTGTGGCGGGATGTTCTTACAGTGAGTGACCACAACACAAATGCTCTTTGATTTGCCGTTAATAAAGTCGTTCAAAGGGAATGCCAATGTATTCAACCGGAGAAATAAATTGCGGGACATGTAGATTTTGGCTGTTGGAATGGACACAGGCATTAGAGGCAATGATGTAATAGAAACTCTATTTTGGGCGACACCATACAACCTACGTTGCAATATACACAAATAATGAGGATTAGCTGCTCTCGCTTGCAGTGTAGGCACAGTCTTCTCTCAAATGGTGCAACAAGAACAATAATTTAAAAAGGTAAATGTTCAGTTCTCTGTTTGCACTTTGATTTGCGTCCCCAACGGCCGTTACGCAGCCATCAGGTCGACTCCTCTCCCATCCCAAGCCAAATACTTATTTCTTTTTGCATTCTGGTGCTCTTACATGTCTTGAATCTTATTAAATTGACTACGATACCGTGATAAGTGGAGGTTGCATATGCCATACTTCTTTATATTGTTCAGTAATGCGACTTCGTCACATGAAAGCCTTATTGGCTGTCTAAATACACCAAAACACACTATATTTAGTCCTTTCCTATTCCAAACGCCAAGCTGAATCCCGTTTATAAACTCCACATGTCACATTGAGTCTCAAAACCCCCAGCGTCTTCTGTTAAAAGCTTTGTTCCTGCCAACATTAGTTCCCTGCCTTTGCACGCGTTACCATTGGATGAATGCTTACCACTTCGTTGTCTTCTGAAGATTTCGCGCAAATTTCAGCTTCTATAGACTGTTCGGTTGATGATGTGTTTGCTCGCTTGACCTTTCTCGGCCTGTCAGATGGAGAGTCAGAGGGTGCTGCTCGTTTTAGCTCAGGTCGTGACGAGGGCATTGTAGTCAGCGTAGAAGGCGGAGTGTTGTTCGTGCTGAATACAGACTGAGGGGGCGTTGTGGGAACGGGAGGATAAATTGAGGCTTGCAAGTCCTGTGCAGCCCATTCCATACCGACATCTGTCATGAAGTCGGTCGAGTCATGGTATAGAATGCTCGTGAAATCTGGCAGGTCTTCCTGCTGTCCCGGTCCGTACATGGCTTCTTCGAAGTTACTTCTAAAGTCAAAGGGAATACCGTTGCTGGGAGCAGTTGTAGCAGCCGTAGCTGCTGCATTTGTATCAAGGAGCCAGTCGTGCAGCTGCTTGTCCTCTGCGGACGTCATTTGGGGCAGATGCATATTGGAGATGTCGTGTTGAACAGCTCCATTCATTGTGATGTTTGTATCCTTTGTATCGACAGGTAGATTCCAGTCAATTTTGTCAAATGCCATCTCCGGCTCGTAATTCACCAGATCTTCGGTGTCAAAGTTGTCAAAGTTGTCAAAGTAAGAGATATTGAGTTCGTCATTTATTGATCCTTCAGGCAGAGATAACAGAGTTGGATCCAAACAGCCTGCGTTTCTCACCTCTTCAGGTGAAGGGATGATCATCTGGCCGAACAGGTCTCGATTTCCTTCGCCAGACGAATTAGCCACATGGGAACTTTGTCCATCCCCCCTAGCCTGGCCAACTTCTTGATGGGAAACGTCGCTGGCCTGTCGTCGACGCATATTTCCTGCTCGAGTGACCAATGCATCAAGAGCCCCCAGTGCTTTAACAAGTTGCCTGTCGGGTTGTGCCCCAAGCGCCGGATGGTCATTAATCAGCTTCTGAAGTTGGAGTCTTGTCTGCGCCAAGTGCCACTCCTGGAAGGCAATAGTTGCATTAGGATCGATGAATTGAGCCCTGATACCGGTTGGGATTGGCGCTGGGGCTAGACATGGCCTCAAGTGAACAGTATAGACCGACTTCAGGATGCACGTCTCTTCATCCCACAAATCTTCATCTTTCATAACCATTCCAATCCTAAATAAATGTGGTTGAACAAAGTGAAACCCAGAAAGTTTTCCCACCCCGGCTTGTGGATCGATGAACTGGAACGCCGCGGCGATGGCAAAGTCGCCGCCATCGTGCTTGACATGTACTTGCACTGAGTCCATCCATGCCGCCGTCTCTTTGACGGGGCTTGTCTTCGTAAACTGCCTCGTGACAGGCACAATCTGTACACCGAAATCCACGCTCTCGAACTTGAATCTCAGTACAAACTGCCAGCACGTCTTTAGTTGAACGTTTTGCTTGACTTCAGCCTGGAACCGTGGCACAAAGTTGTACAGCGAAGGGCTCTCATACTGGTTAGTATCTCCTCCGCTGCAAATCCTCACAGTTATGGGACTCAATTTACTCCCAGGTTCAGGATCCGGTATCATAATGGCATGGTTATCCGGTCCCCATTCGTTTCTCTCGGCGTCTTGAAGGAAGCAAAGCGACCTACCACCCACAAAGCGGATTCGATCACGGTCTTTGTGGAGGTGCGCGCGTGAAGTGAGATCGCTGTAGTTTGAGAAGTAGAAGGAGAATTCGCCATCGGACGGTCCACCAAGAGGAGTTTCGATGAAGACGAAACTCCAGTCGCAGTTGGCGAAGGGGTCGTTTGGAGCGATGGGAGGTCCGCGACGCAACTGCATGGGTGTCAGGGAGACAGAGCTGCGGCGGGTGTCTGATCGACCTACACGGAGGCTTGCCATGGCAGACATGGCTGTTAGTTACCTTATATAGGCAAGAGTGTTGGTCGCTGCGGTGAGTTGCTGTTGGTAGTGCTGGGGGGGGTTCAGTTGAGGTGAATACGCCAAAAGTGCTTCGTCGATGGGCCGAAAATCAACATCTAGCGAGAATAGTGAGCTTCTTATAACGGTTCCATTATGAGAAGGATTTGAAAACAAGAACATTCGTTCTCCGTCGCAGTGAAGTTGTAGCTACAGGCTGTGAATGTTCGCACAACATGTCATTCATGTTCTTAGTACAGTTATTGGTGGCATTGTTAACTTTAAAGTGAACAATGCAGCACAGCCAAACATACAGAAGCAATTTCTCACACCGAAACCAATGATTTATAAACAAAGGCTTGTCCACCGCAGCGCAAACGTCTGCCATTGTGCTGAAAATGAGGTCAGTGCAAAAGGATATGTTAGATCTCCTCTCCTCGTAAGCACTTGGCACTCGCTACGGACCGCTCTATCGATCAACACATCGGCCCAACGGTCTTGGTGGATCCTACTGCTTTAACTCTTCATTGTGGTCAAGATCATGCATCCTTTGGTTGTGTAGAAATGTGCTGAAAGTGCCACTTGAGAGCTTGATAACTGGTGGAAACGACAGGCTGTATTAATGGCTCTGTAATCGTAGCTGACATGGCAAACCGGCCAGTGTCGCATGTGCTGAACTAAAAGAAACATATACCGGTACTAAGTAAAAACTCCCTCAATTACATTATATTCGATAAATAACATTCAGGCCTATATACACTTATCGAGATAACCAAGACAACAGCACGCTGTGGAAGTTGGCAGGGTCTGAAATCTGAGGCGCGTGTCCGAGATCCGCAAACTGTCTCAAGTCGCTGTTGGGGATCTGGCCAGCTACCTCAGGACCGAGCTCGTCAAAATGGCCTAATTTGGCGGCAACCTCAGGTGGTGCCCATTGCGCGCCAATGGCCGTCTTGTCCTTGTCGCCGACAATGACAAGAGTCCGGGGCTTCAAGTCTCCAAAGTAATGAGCGACGGGAGACGTGAGCACCATGTCGACAATCTTGGCTTGACAGCGGAGGAAGGCTTCGCGTTGTGAGCCGTAGTAGATATTGACGAGCATCTTGACCCAAACATCGTAAGCGGGCTTCCACTGGTCGACGTAGTAGAATTTGGATTCGTACGCTTTGATTGATTCGTAGGTTGATGAGGCTTCTTGCTTGTACTGGTCATCGACACTGATGTAAGGGACGCCTTTCTCTACATAGTCCTCCAGGCCGACAGCATCAACCAACACCATCTCGTCGATAGTCTCAGGGTATTGCAAACCAAAGCGAGTGGTAAGCATTCCACCAAGAGAGTGGCCAATAACAGTGACATTGCCAATCTTTAACGTATCCAAAAGGCCGCGGGTGTTCCAGGCAAGCTGGTTGAGGCTGAACTGATAGTCGGTTGGCTTGGAGCTCTTGCAGAAGCCAATTTGGTCCGGCGCGATAACGCGGTATCCTGCACCTGCGAGTACCTTGATGGTACCCTGCCATGTTGGGCCGCAGAAGTTCTTTCCGTGTAATAAAACGGCAGTCTTGCCGTTGGCTGCACAGGTTGGCTTAATGTCCATGAACGCCATCTCAAGCTTCTGCAATTGGTTCTTGAATCGGAACACCTTGACAGGGTAAGGATAGGTATAATTGGAGCCGTTGAGGTCTTCTGGGAACGGTCCATTGTCGATTGTTCCCGTCGCAGCTTCGGCGCAGCATGTGCCGGACAGAAAGGCGCCTGCTGTTAGGGCTGAAATCCAAGAGAACTTCATGGTGCAGTGCTGTTATTATCGTGCGATCCAATGGTAAGGGTGTGGGTTGACGAGATCTGCGACGCGAATCGATACGACGTGAAGCTTGTTGAGAACAGGGCAGAACGGAATTTCAGCAGACCTGAAAGCGGACCGGTCTCTTTATTACGCCCGTCGATGTAATTACTAAACGAGGAGAGAGGGGAAAGCTGATGTGGGCGACGTTCTAGTCAGGAAGATTCCAACGGTTAAATGGTGGGTTCGCGCGACCAGGGTTTGATGACGGGGGAATGAACTATTTCAACTAATAAAAGGGTAAGAACAAGCGACAGGGGCGGTTGACGGCAACAACACAAGATTTGAGATCGGGGATAGCTAAACGAGAAACGACCACAGAGGTAACATTGGCCGAAACGGCACAAGTCGAGCCGGGTGCCAAGAAACAGGAAGCTATGGATGAAGGAAAGGCGAGCAGGACGGGAGTAGACCAGCGCAAGTGCATTTGCATCCACCAACTGGAACAAACAGGTGAATCCTGGCTAGGTAATTTCATCCCAGCGTGCATTTGCGTTGCTCTGGTCCCAGTAACGGGGCATGGCGGCCGCTTCGTGGTCCACTAATAGGCCGCTAACCGGCCGCTAACCGTCCGCTAACCGTCCGCTAACCAACACAGCTGTGTGCTGGAGCACGTTGCACGCATGAGGAACCCATTATTACCAGTCCCTTATGGCTTCCCAGTTTGCCCTTTTAGGGGTCCTTGGGCTTTTTGGCTTGTTCGGGGGTCGCAGGATAGTGGACTTGCAGCCAAAATTGCTACGGGTAGCTGCCAATTACAGCAATTGATCCGCTAATGCAGGTTCTCCTTTTCGTTGCCAGCCTTTCGCTAATTACATGTCGGTACAGCCTTTCCTGTTGCTTAACGCGTTGTCTTTTGCATCCGGCCGCTCTGGTCCAACGTGGTCGTGGCGCATAGTAGTCCTCAACTTGTCAATATTGATAGGTAATTACATAGTCCTGCTGCAATTTTTGTCAAGCCTGAGCAGATTTCCAAGTAAACGAATAGACTAGGTTGAGTACGACGAGTAAAACGAAATGAAGGCGTCCACCGTTCAGCCTCGAAATTAATTCCTTCACATGCTTCTAATCTATTATTATATTATATGCTGGAACCCTTGTACACTGCGTAGTGCGTCATCAATGGTAGCATTTGCATCGGGTCCGAATAGCCATATACGAGATCAGATAATTCACATGGCACATTCTTCGTCGATCGGACAAATCCAAGTAAAAATAGAAGAACTGGCCATTGTAAAAGTCAGCACTTGGACATCATTATATACCCAGATGTAACCATGTTACGGCTCAAGGGACTGCGAACTGTGCCTATTATCATCGTCATTAATCCCATTGACAATGGCAATTGCGATTCAACAGTCAGAAATTGATATACATCATCTTCTCGTCATTCAAATGCCTTCAAAGGCCGCAAAAGATCGAGCACCTTGGCCATGTTCATCCTGTCCGCCTGACCATGTCTATCCTCACGGCGCCATCCATCATCACTACATGAAACGACGGAACGTAAGACTACTGTTGGCTAACCGCAGCAACACAATGTCCATATATCACTCTGCAAAACCATGGTGTTCCGTCGTATGATCAATGACACACAGTACATGAATTGTGTGGGTTTCCTCCTGCATATATAGAGACGCTGGCCAACCCAGATTGAGGTGAGCGACCCGGCCGGTGTTGCATTACAAGGCACTATTTTTGGACCTCCTAGTGGCTCCTCTCTCCAGTAGCCCAGCTAGGTAGGTGCTAGCTGGTTGCTCCATACAGTGGCTTCTGTGATCTCCGTGCCTTCTGTACCTACGTTGCAGCGGGTGGCATGCTATACCTTAGTGCGCGAAGCCTAGAGCAAAGACGACCACCGCTCAGGAGTCTCCTCCCTGTAGCATTGAGTTTAGCACTCCGTCTGTACTACTTTGCTACTTGTAATGCAGTTTCTCCAGCTCTCCGCATTTTGCATCTTCATCGATGGCCCAACTCTCTGCCGTATCAAGTTTCTCTGTCACTCCAAATAAGCTTCATCTACACACTCAACTTGGCCGATGGCTTTTGCGACATTTTCCTTGCGCCATGGGATATGCAAAAGCCACCAAAGCCTCTCGATTAGAACCTTACACAGTGCTACTTTTTGGTTCCCAGCACCAACGTCAAACGCCACAACCAGTTTTGTCCTTACGAGCTGATGGCAACTGGGACCTTTGGCTAATTGAGACCCGCCGCCACCACGCCTTCAACGTTCTTCTTTTCCACTTTGTGAAGTGTGAAGGAGAGCAAAGGGGTCCAGCCAATACCTTGAGTTATGTATAGGCCAGGGGCTCCCTGATTCCCTCTTGTTAAAGGAACTTTTGAAGCATTCCCAGTTACGAGAAATTGCTCTGGAGGTGACACTTGGGAAGCAGCTAGAGTAGTCAGCACAACCGCTCGATTTCCCATTCTGGCGGTGGCTCAGGCTTTGACACATTTATCAGTGCTCAGCCAAGTCAAGCCATGACAAGCACCAACCATGTAGGCTGGCCTCACCATCGCTGAGCGAGTTGCTTTGGCTGAGGCTCAAGGAACATGCACCAGTTTGTCGATAGGGTAGTCGGTGGCTGGTGCTAACGTTGCATTGCATGGCCAGTCGCTTCTGGTACAGCGAGCGAGAAAACCCTGGTTCTTGTTCTTAGCGTTCATGACAGGGATCACCATGGGTCGCTCTCCACATGCTAGCATGTCTATTTTATGCGGGCCACAACTTCAAACATGGCTGGCTGCACACTGCAAGCAAACGAACGAGGAAGTGTCTTCTTGGCGCTGTTCCATGCGCAATTGGCTCTGTTCTATTTCATCACGAGAGCTCTCGTCATGACACTTGTTAAAGGGCTGCAGCTTTCTTGGCTCTTGCTCGTACGCACCAGCCTGAATAAAACCAACAGAGTATTGGATCTCACCGCGGGCTACGGTAGCACGGTTATCTGAAAATCCGGTTCCACCTCACAGGGCAAAAAGTCCACTGTTTGTTCATCAGAGGAGACAGATGTGCCAAAGAAAGGAATCCACAAGCGCGTATATGGCCAGACAGGCCGATAGTTGGGTAATACCCTGCTAGCTGCCCACTCTAACCCAGACACTGATGTTTCAATAACATAATACTGAGCCAATGGCAGAGTCTGCACAAATCCTCAGACGAGGCATCAATGTAGAAATGGGACGAGCGGAGTTCTTCTTAATGAAAAGTGCACCTACCAGGAAGCTGTTAATGCTTGCGCAGGGGATGGACACGACATCATCTACTTTTGGGCAAAGAGCCTCTATGCGACGCCACAAAGCTGAAAGATATTGCTCTCTTCGCACCAGACTCCACCGCGCAATCTGCATCACTCACATAGTGTTACAAAGCTTCTCCATCAGGAAGGCTGTAGCCACGCTACCACGGCCACAGTCGGTGATGTGCCAAGACGGACGGTCAATTGAGGCGGGGGCAGAGGGTAGGCAGCACTGAACGGAGACAATTGGCTGCTCTACTCATTCCATAACATAATATCATTCATTTAAAATGCCCGTTTGGTGTATTCCTACCCGCTGGTTCCCTGTTAGCTGAGGTTAAACGCTGTTACAGAAGCTTCTAATTGCACATACCGAGTAACGAACACTAGGCCACATATGGGCATGTTTTCCCGGCGGGAGTTGGTTTGAATCCGGAATAATTGTAATGGGTGTCTTGGGATAGCACCACCACGCCGAAAGCCGCAAAGTGACAGGCATTAACGCAAAGGAGAAGAAAGTGCTTACTGACAGGCAACACCAAGGCTAGAAACACGGTGTGTCATTCGAAACACCAATCGACGCACATCACCTCGGCTCATCAACCAATCAATTACGCGTATTCGACGGCCAAGGAGATCACGCACGGTGCTCCTCTGATGCCAAAGTCTACAGTGACGTAGAACTGTGCCTTGCATTGTTGCAGCGGCTTGCAAGCTGGCACACATCGATTTTCTCGAGGTTCCCGTTATGGTAATCTCGCCTTTTGATCTGCATCCCATTGGAGGGTGGCACTCGCCTGGCCCATGCTCGTCGGCTCGACTCGTGTGTGTCGAACTGTGTCGTGTGGCCCAGCCTCACATATCAAAAACACGAAACTATACAGAAAACAACTCGCCTAGGGTCTGGGTGGCACTCCCCAGTTTGCTGCTGTGGGTGTGGTATCTCTGTATCTTCGGTCCTGTTTTAAGCCCGACGGAAACAATTGGGCCCAAGGCCGGAGCCACTACACCACTTGTATTATAAGACCCTCATATATCCCACATGTTCATGGCCCGCACTCTACCCCAACCCTGGCTCTACAGATATTCGATACCGTATTAGGTTCCGACCTTTTTTCTGTTATCTCGGCACTGTTGCCTCTCTGCCTCTCTTTCATAACCGTTTATATAACCATTCGCCATAGAAATCTCAGCACGTATGTCCATAACGGCTGTTGTTATTGATTATGGCGCTCTTCGAGAATACGAGGACGGAGAGCTATGCGTTCTATGTACGGACACCGTGCATTGTCTTCTTCATTATCACTCCTATCTTCATTGCTATCAGAGTTTACAACCGAATTTCGAGACGGACAGGTCTCGGCTGGGACGACTTCACCATTCTTCTATCGTTTGTAAGTGGCATTGCCTTTTGTAAGTGTGACTGCCGTCTTACACTAAGTCTCGCAGGTGTGTACACTGACGGTGCAAATCCTCATGATGATCTCATGTGATTACGGATTCGGAAGGCATATTAAGTCACTTTCAAAGGAACAAAAGTCTATGGCTTTGATGGTGAGTCGCGACTCAAGGGTCCCGTCGCCACACATGGCGATGCCACACATGACTAACATGTCCTCCTTCAGCTATTCTATGTTGCGCAAATATTCTACAAGATAACGATCAACCTCACGAAAACTTCTATCCTTCTCCTCTATCTTCGCATCTTCCTTCAACGATGGTTCAGAATCTGCTGCTACATCCTCATTGGCCTGGTTCTCAGCTACATGGTAGCAACTGTCGCCGCGTCCATTTGGCAATGCTCACCTATTCGCGGTGCTTGGGATAAGTCAGTGCATCCTACATGCATCAGTTTGACTAAGAATTGGTACGCCAATGCCGGGTTCGCCATTGCCACAGATGTTCTTATCCTTGGTCTTCCCATGCAACCAATCTGGAGCAGCAAGCTGCCCGTCAACCAGAAGAGAGCCTTGATGAGCGTCTTTGCTCTCGGTGGATTGTAAGCATAGTCACAGCCATGCTACTCGAATGCCACTAATGGATATTAGCGTCACTGTCACATCTATTCTTCGAGCAACCACACTCAACCTCTCCACTACCAGCCCCGACGTCACCTGTATGTGCCTCATTACCCTCACATTCCGCTACCGCTACTAACAATCGTCTAAGACGACATCGCCTCTACCCTTTGGACCATGATCGAAGAGAATGTCGCCATCGTCTGCGCCTGTCTACCTATGTGCCGTATGGTCCTCGCCTGGATCTTCCCAAGTGTCTTCGGTACCACGGTCCCTGCCTCCTCTGGCGCAAAGGACGACTCCAAAGAATCCTCCGATCCCACTATCACAATCGGCCAACGACGAACGCGATCAGCCGGTGGTCAGTGGCAACCATACTCTGGACCTCCCAAGGCTGAAGGCATCAACCATAGCATTGTACAACATCCCGACGACGCCAGTGAGGAGTTTATTCTGCATAATTTGGAAAATAATGGTAATGACTCGGCCGATGGGGCGATTCGCAAGACGACGCATTATGAGATTTCTTATGAGCCACATTATGCGAAGGAAAATGTATAGAAATATGAACACGGCCAAAGCTATAAAGGCAATCATGATTTGGGGGAGTTTGGTGTTTGAGTACCACAGGCGTTATGATACCTCAATTGGGATAAAGATGTATTTTATCTGACTTTCTATGCTAGCATGAATTAATTACTTGCAACTATTCTCATTCAAGCCCTAGCAACAATTACAACAAGCATCTTGATTATTGGTGCCCAGCCATTGATACAGCTGAATTTACGACAGCCATTATTAGGGTGCCCTCTCTCAATGTACAATATTTCACACATTAAATTCTGGTGTAGCTATAATACAGATAGTGGCAATGCAGTCAAAATGCACTCAACTCATTCCGTCCATGAATTCAACGCGGTCAAGCAGCATTTGCCTGTAGCCCATGTACTCCCGCAGTCCCTCCCATTCGGGACCCATCTCTTCACCATGCCTCCAAGGCTCCTTGAAACCCCAAGCACATGCTATTTTATCCAGCGCGGCGCGTTCCTCTTCTCTCATCCAGCGATAGCGCAGCGGAGTGCCGGGCATCCATGTCACACGTTTCATTTGGTCCTTGTTGCTGAGCTTTGCAATGACACCGAGAGATCCGACGACGAAGAAGTATCCAGAGATACCGGCGACACCGATCGCAGTAGCGGTCGACACGTCCATTGTGTTTTGCCAGTAGGCGGCGTAGGCTGTGGACAAGCCAAAGATGCCGAAGGGTAACGTAGCGAGACCAATTGCAGGTGCAGTACCGTGTTTAATTAGCTTTTGGCGTTTGAATGCGGGAACGCAGTAGCTCGCTTCGACGATGCCTAGCGCAGCGTCAAGGCTCCTAGCATCGATAGCTGTCTGAAGAGCCATTTCGGCGACGGGGACCTCGATAGCTCGCGCCGCCGCATTCTGGTTCTGCGCAACATATGTGATTTGGCCGTCCTTGACGACAGGTTTGCGCTTGGTGGCGTACAACTCCAAAACATAGGGTAACGATTCGGGGCGACCGAGCTGCGCCTGGGTCTGAACGTAGAGCTCGAGGAATTCGGGTGTCATTTCAACATTGGGGTTGGTAATGATGTTGTACGCTGAAGCAGAGATTCGGTTCACTGCTTCGCTAAGACGAGCGTCAATCGGAAGTTTGGTGCCTGTTCGTGCAGCTCCCAACGAAGCAAGTCGTGAGGCAGACGCTTTGGATTGAGCCTGGGCCCGTCTGAGTTGGGGGTGGAGGGCTGCCGCAGCACGAAGGCAGGATTGTAAAGCTGCAGTGGTGAGTTGTTCAGCAGGGATGCCATCGACTGAGAGGAACTTCTTCTGGCTATCTACTGCTATGCGGGCTAGTTCTTCGGGATCGGAAATTTGTGGTGTTTGTCTAGCGATACTGGTCTGATTACCCGTAGTTTGGTCCGGGACCTGGGAAGCCGAAACTGTGCTGTTCCATCTGATGGATCGTGTAGGGAGTTTGAGAGACTGTGATGCGATCAGGCGAGTAGCAATGGATTGCTTGGGGGCTCGGGGGGTATGAAAAGCGCAAGACTGGCATATAAAGCCAAATTGGCGCGGCGCTGTTGACCGCATGGCTGATTGATGATGTTGAAGCAGGTTGAAGAAGCCGCAGCGCCAGAGAAAAGGATGATTATATGAAGAGATTTGATTGGATCGTGCAGATGTGGTGGGGCGCTGGAGCTAAGGGAATGAAACGAATTGGTGGGCATACGGACAGGACAGACTTGGTTGTATTAGTCGGACAGTAAAGCTTGATTATGCGCAAGAATTTTCCGGGTACTGAAGGCTTTAATACTCTTCGAAAACTCGAAAGTAGTATTTAAACGTGTTTGCTGGAATTGCTATCGCTTGGGTGACGGCGACTTGGTGCCCGATTAGGCAATTAGACCCTGAGGATGTGGAAGGACGGCGACGTGGCAGCAAAATAAAAAGTTTCACCTATCTTCAGTAACTGATCCCTGCAATTGACGTAAATACTCTTTTAGTTTCGTCCCTTTTTCGATGAAAGGGAAGGTTTCTGCGCCAGAAAACAGAAACGTTGGACTCTGGCAGCAATGCCCTTCTTGGCCTCATCGACTGCTTTTCGATGCAAGCTCATGAGCTCGTCCCGTCTCTGACCATCAGCATTGCTAGCTAGCTCTCCAAAAAATTGAAGAGAGTTGATCTGATCTAAAACTAATAAATAATTGTCCGTCGCAAACTCGTTTCTCGTAACATTGCAAAAGCCCTGCTGCTCAAGTGCCTCGGCAAGTCTTGCAGTCCACCTGTGAATAATTAGTCCGATAGCAATGAGATGATAGACCAAAATTGTACATACGCTTTGGGCGCGTGAAATGGCTTTTGCAATTCATGGAGAAGGCTCTCCCAGTTGTGTGAGGACAGTGCCGGGTCTGCCTTTACGATTTCACGGTTGGCAAAATCGTCATTGGGCTCTTCCCATTGCAAGTAACCCCCAGGTTCTACAGCCTTGAATCAGTTTCTAGGTCAATTGGTCTGTAAGACATGCATCGCTATGTATATCTGAAGCTTACTGAGGAATTTATTCAGATTTTGAATCAGTGAGTGCGGATCACCACCGGCTGCTTGGTTTACCACTTGGACCAAAAGCCGGACATGCACTACATCATACTGCTCGACATGCTCAGCGGGTATGTCTTTCATTATGTCCAACCTCATCAGGCTGATGTCGCCTATGAATCCCTGAGCAGGATATTGTTCGTTTGAAATGTCAAATCCATGTAGTACGGCTTTCGGCAATGTTCGGGACAGGTCATGGAGCCAGACACTAGGGAGAGGTTAGGTGCAGAGCATTGTTCAAGATGGATATAGACGAACGCAGTTCCAGTTCCCACATCAGCAATGCGAATACCTGTCTTTGAGGTGTCAATACTTGGGTGCAACAGGAATCCAAGTGTTTCCTTCCATATGTAATGCTGATAGTTCAGGCGCGAGGAAGCCAGTACATCTCTATTAAGTCTGTACTTTGCCGCGGCATTTGAGATGCCATCTGCGGCGTTTGGTGCCATGGTTGACGATTTCAGAAGAGCAGGTTTCAAACTTTGGTTGTGCAAGGTACTTGGTAAGTAATATGCCCCATCACTACTCACGGCCACCAGGCTTCAACCTGCAGAGTGCTTATTACAATCTGGTGTTACATGCGGAGCCCGAGGCGGCATAGTTGTCGCAAGCCAGTCCACGCAGGGCCAGCGATCGAGCCTAAGGCTTTAGGGGGATACTATTGCATTGCAATGTTGGTTGTTTATAGAAGAGATTATTTCATATGTTTTTATGTGTAGACTACAAGAAAATCCAAAGATTCATGTATTTTTCCTAGAAATCAAAGAAAAGCCGACTCCTTGACTGGCTGTATTGACGGCCTAGCCATGAGCAGCTTCGATCATCTAAATACAACTATACTTCAAGCCCTCCGTAAAACCCAAGCCAAAGATAAGCTAACAAACGTTTAACACAGAATCTTTCTTATGCATAGGCATAATTCTAAGTAAAATATTTCATTCATCATTTTCAGATGTCCCCTTTTTATCATCCCAAATAAAAGCCTGCGCTGCCTCTTGGCGCACACGACAATCATTAATGGCTGGTATCCCTGGTATGGGGGAGAAAGTGGGGCGCAAAACGACGTAACTCATTGCGCAACAAGAGTCAGCTACATGACGAAAACCAAACTTCGTTTCAACCTCACACCAGGCCACAGCTTTCAAGATCCTAACTTGAACTGTGCATGTTTGTTGCAGGCTACCGTTTTAATTGCTAGGCGACAATATAGCCTCACACGATCGACATTGTTAAAGGACTGCGCCCCCGCGCTGTCCAACGACTCCTCCCTGCCCCGTGGAATCCCAACACTTGACTCTGGACAGCTCGAGTTGTGCAGCCGACGAGACCTAGCCGGAAACTGTTGTCAAATACTTCGAACAAATCCATCTTCAATATGCCGGGCCCTCCCCCTCCACCGCCTCCGCCGCCGCCTCCAGGAGGTGGTGGTCCTCCTCCGCCTCCTCCCCCCCCTCCAGGCGGAGGAGCTCTACCATCAAGACCACCACCTGGCGCAGGAAATAGGGTAAGCTTCATGATACAATCTTCGTCTTTCAGTATACCTGTCTAACATCACACATAGAATGCTCTCCTCTCCGACATTACCAAAGGCAAGGCCTTGAAGAAGGCTGTCACGAACGATCGCTCAGCTCCATCCATTGACAAGTCGTCGTCCTCGTCGGGGCCACCCGTTGGAGGCGCTCCTCCTGTCCCTGGAGGTCTAGCACCACCAGTTCCTGGAAACAGGGCGAGAAGTAATAGTGACCAGGGATCAGGGCATACTGGTGCATCAAGCATGGAGCCAGCGGCACCACAATTAGGTGGCTTGTTCGCCGGCGGCATGCCCAAGCTGAAGAAGAGAAGTGGTGGTGTAGATACGGGTGCAAACTCCGAGTCCACGTATCTGTCAGATCCTGGAGAGTCTATGCGATCGACTCCCAGACCACCAGCGGCACCAAAACCACCTGGCGGCGCGGCTCCTCCCATCCCAGGCCGTCCACCAGCGCCACCACCTATTGGCCAGAGCAACTTGCGCAAGACAAGCGGCAAAGGCCCTCCTCCACCTATCGGAAAGAAACCGCCTCCTCTACCAACAACACGCAAGCCCTCGGCCAATGTTTCGGCACCCTCAGCTCCTGCGCCTCCTCCACCTCCTCCGCCAGCATCGTTTGCTCCTCCTGCTCCTCCTCCTCCGCCTCCAGTATCTTCAGCACCTACACCAGCAGCGCCACCTCCACCTCCTCCTTCTGCTGCACCACCTCGTCCAGGAGCTCCTCGATCCCAACCGCCCCCCCCTCCACCACCGCCTCCAGCTCTGTCGACCAATGCTACCTCCTCACCAAGCAGTGCTGCTCCTCCGCCGCCTCCTCCTCCACCTGGAGCCGCGCCTTCTCCTCCAAGCTCACTCTCGGCTCCTCCACCTCCACCTCCCCAGTCTCGCAGCCGAGGCTCGTCCCTCCGTCAAGCCATGCTGGATCCCAGTTCTTTCACTCTCACTGCAAATGGCTCGGGATCCCCAAGCCCGTCGCTCCCTTCTGCTCATTCTCCCACTCCTAGCAATGGGGGCAGCGGCGGACGTATCTTCATCAACGATTCCAGATGGCAGTTTAAGGATGAAAGCTTACTGCCAAAACCCAGAAACTTCGTCGGCGGTGATAGGAAGTACCGCGCTGGCAGGGGAAGTAGTGTACCGTTAGATCTAAGTGCGCTGTAATGCGACAAAGGACAAAGGATTGTCGGCGAAATAGAACGGATCCTTTAATAAAACTTTGTTATCTAAAAACTTAAATGAATAGTACACGTGAATTCAGTGTTTAAACTCAGACATATATCAATTGCGACAACACCGGTGGCACATAAGAATTACTTTTTGTGATATGAAGTATAATTGCGAAATTATAGTACAGAATAAAGTACACTGCCAATCCATGGCGGTAGATGTGTAGCATGGTATTTTACATGGCCTTCAGGTAGTTGGCTTCCTTAATCTTAGCCTTTCTCTCTTTGCGCATGGCCTTCTTCAGTTCAGCACGCTTTTCGGCGGCGTCGATATTTGCCTCCACAGAGCTTCCCACCTCTCCAGGTAAGTTAGCCGATTGATGCTGCAATGGGATCTTGGGCTGCAGAGCTTCGAGGTTGCCAGAGGCAAGGAGCTGAGCTTCTCGTTCCTTTTGGCGCTTGGCTGCCAGTCGACGCTGTTTCTTGGATTTTGCTATATTAAATTGTCAGTATTCGAATACGTAACCCATTTGAACGTTACTCGTCCAAAGCAACAAGCATTCGGTCTGTGGAACATACAGAATTCGTCACCGGCGTCTTCTTCGGCAGCTCCAGAGCTCTTCTTCATCACGTCCAAGCAAGACCACAACCACTCGGGATACTCCTCATCTTTCTTTGCGATAGGGTCTTGACCGCCCTTTGTGAAGTTGAGACCGTTCAAAACAGTGCCCTCAACGCAGATGGAGCGCGGTTTGGCGGGTTCTTGGGGTTGCTCGCCAGGTTGGGTGACGGGGGTAGAGAGCGAGGGCTCGGCGGATCGTAAACGAGCTGCGACAGAAAATGTCCGCATGGTGTTGAACTGACGTCGTGCGCCGGCGGCACGGATACACCGCGTGCATATCATTGTGGAGGACTGGGTCTTGGTCGTTGACGTTGAAGGTGCAGATAGGAGAGCGACGAGGTTGAAGCTCAAAAGAAATTTCGGGTCGCTGAATACGGCCAAGCGGCCACCACATGGGGCTCCGCGAAAGGCAAGGAATCTACTCACAAGAGCAATTGCTCTCACCAATAGAGTCAAATAAATCTCACATAATTATACTTGTACAATGGTTATTTGTTTGTATTAAAATTTTCATTTAATGATATACAGTCCCGTGCAGGGAGGCGCACCTCGAATTCCATCATCGCAGCTTTCTATCAACGACAGTGGCAGCTTCTCCGTCGCCCAAATAAAACAATAGCAACGAATAATTCCATCATATGCTTGCGATATAATCCAACCTTTTAAGAAGAGAATCGCCCTTGGTTGAGCTTGGCAATCTTGTCGCTGGTGTGTACCTTTGCCTCCAAATCGATCTCCTCGTCCTTCTTCTCCATGTAATTTTGCTGAATGAATTTCGTGCCTTTAATCTTGTTTGCTGCCAACATGGAAAGATACTTCTCTGCATTGACAACTCGTTAGCATCATGCATTGGCCTGTCTGCAATAGATCGCGGGGTGATAACAAACCTCTCAGGTGGCCGCAGTTCTCGAGATGGTTGACTCCCTCACGGACATAACACTTGCCCAGCTCTTCTCCAACCAAACGTGTCTTCATGGCATTGACCCACTGCTCGCGGATAATAGCATCCTCAGCAGCCTTGAAGGCCTTGGTGTCGTCGAAGTCGACGCCGTTGAAGGTTGGCGCGACCTTGGGCTTTTGAGCCTTGAAGAGCTCAGACTCGGGAATTGGCATGATTAATTAGGGTCGTTAAAAAGGCGTCACTCTCCTATTCTGCTGTGCAGTGTCGTCCTTTGTGGTGTCTATAAAGAGGCTGGGGAATCGGCGCCGGGATTGCTATCGTCGAATGCTCTCGCGTTGTGCTGGTAATTCCTACAGGTCCATTGGTCGATTCCTCACCACCGGTATGCCTGGAATATCAGGTCTCAGGCAGCCATAGTTGAGCCACAGTTGAGCCACAGTTGAGTCTACAGCTGAGTCCACAACTTTTTGGACTCACCGCCTTATTAGCACAGACAGGCGAGTCGAAGTTCTGCCACCCTCCGACGAATTTTTTTTTATTTTTTTTTGCTAGCGCCCAGCCTCCAAGTGAAAAGGTGAAGACCTGGTCCCCCCATCAACTTTTCACATTTTTTTCCATTCTTCCTACATCACCTTTTTCCCTTTTCCGCACTTTCCCAATACACTACTCTTTGCACATACACAATGGCCAAATCAAAGGTTAAGGAGAGCAAGCCTGCTAAGGCTGAAGCCTCCCTCAAGTCTGTCAAGAACGTTAGCGTGACCAAGTCTAAGGACTCTGCTAAGGCCACGGCCAAGAAGCTGTCCAAGGAGGACAAGAAGAAGAAGGTTGAGTCTGATTCCGAGTCTTCTGACTCTGAGAGCGACTCTGATGCCAACAGCGCCTCCGACTCTTCTGACTCCTCTGATGAGGAAGTCACCAAGAAGCCTGCCACCAATGGCAAGGCTAAAAAGGCCGCCAAGGCCAAAGAGAGTTCCGACTCTGAGTCTGAGGCCGATTCTGACTCGGATTCCTCCAACTCGGATTCTGACGAGGAGAAGGCTCAGCCCAAGAGCAACGGTGCCAAGCTCAACGGCAAGTCTGCCAAAAAGGATGACTCTTCTGACTCCGACTCCGATTCTGAGAGCGAGGATGAGAAGCCTGCCACCAAGGCTGTGAACGGCAAGGCCGACAAGGTATGTTACTTCGACCTGCTGATCATCATGAAGATTTTGAAACCTAACTGGCATACCCCAGGGCTCTGACTCCAGTGATGACTCTGAGGACGATTCTGCTGACTCCGACTCCTCTGACTCTGATGATGAGGAAGAGACTAAGGCTGAGGCTCCTTCCAAGAAGCGCAAGGCTGAGGATGACATTGATGCTACTCCCAAGAAGGTCAAGAGCGACGTTCCCGCTGCCACTACCCTGTTTGCAGGCAGCCTGAGCTGGAACATCGATGACGATGCTCTCACAGAAGCTTTCAAGGACTTTGGCGGCCTTGTTGGCGCTCGCGTTGTCACTGACAAGATGAGCGGCCGCAGTCGTGGTTTCGGCTACGTTGACTTTGAAGACAACGAATCTGCTACCAAGGCCTACGAGGCCATGCAGGGCCAGGAACTCGATGGTCGTGCCCTCAACCTCGACTACGCCAACGCCAAACCTGCTGATGCTAATCCTCAAGCTCGTGCCAATGACCGTGCCAAGAGACACGGCGACACTGTCAGCCCTGAGAGCGATACCCTCTTCGTCGGCAACCTTCCCTTCGATGTCGACCAGGAGACCGTTCGCGAGTTCTTCAGCGAGGTCGCGGAGGTGGCCAGCGTTCGCCTGCCTACCGATCCGTAAGTTTTCATACTTGTTCTCTAGTGTGCACAATAGCTAACGTCACCTCGTAGTGATTCCGGTAACCTCAAGGGTTTCGGCTATGTTACCTTCAACTCGATCGATGATGCCAAGTCTGTCTTCCAAGAGAAGAACGGTGCTCCTATCGGTAACGGCAGAATGTCCCGTAGCGTCAGACTCGACTATGCTGGCGCCCGCCCTCCTCCTCGTGATGGCAACGGATTCGGCGGCGGTCGCGGCGGCGGTCGTGGTGGTGGCCGTGGTGGCTTCGGTGGCCGCGGTGGAGGTGGCTTTGGTGGCCGTGGTGGTGGAGGCGGCTTCGGCGGCCGTGGTGGTGGTGGCCGTGGTGGAGGACGTGGCGGCTACGGCTCTCCCAGCCGTGGCAGCTACTCCGGCACCAAGATGACCTTTGACTAAATGGTCGGGGCCAGTCTTGCTTCGGAATAACTAGTGGGGTTGGGTTTCTGTGGGCTGTCGATTCGAAGATAAGTTGGCGACTCCTTCGAGAGTCTGTGGGCTTTGAGAAGATGCGTCCTTTGCTGGGCCATTGATAGACCTGAGGGCTCTTGATCACCAGATCCGTCGGCTTGTGGCAGTGCCTTTTGCATGTTGGGCACTTTGGGTTTTCCTCTGTTTGCATAGTTGGCTGTACGCTTTTTGATTGTGGCTATATATGATGACGTTTTGTTTCATTACATCACTCATCTTCAACGACATACTCTTTTGTGGGCTTCTGAGGGATTTGAGCGGCTGATGTTGGCATAATGTTACTTATATGACTGCTCCTGTGGTCAGACGAGAAAGCATCCAAATCTGATTCGAGCGAATTACTTCCGAGGGGTCCTGGGGGCTTTATAACTCTTACGCAAATACTTGTTGCATTGTGATACACACTTGGCACATTGTGGCCAAGAAGTGCGATCAACCCGCTGCATGGCATGCCTTTGACTTTATATTCCCCAGTTTTGTACATTTTTCATTATCTTGCACTGTAATGACTAGAGTAAGTATGTCGTTTTGATGATTTCATTCTCGGTCCATAGGCGTTTAGGTCAGGAAAAGTAATTTATCGCATATCCTTCAATTCTCGTCGTGCAACATTGGCTGTCTCCTATATAGCTGCTCATTAAATTAGCTAATCAGACTGTGCTGTTTTGTGATACTCGGAAGAGCCTAGAACAAAACACTTGCTTGTGACTACGTTTGCCCTCATGTGGGTAACTACCCTGCATCATCACACTACTGATGCTTTCGGGGAAATATAGCGCGTTGTTACTGTATTTTTATGGATAAAAATCAGTTAGTTGGAACATACATTGTACGATGCGATGTAGAAAACCAGCTAGGGGGGATACGCCCTCTTATCATCAAAGATGAAGATTATGCAACCCTACATCTTAGCATAATCGAAACATAACTGAACTTCTGCTCCGAGTGGCAAAGTGCGGTCCCCGGACAGAACGAGAAGTCACCACGGGAGCAGTGTGAGCAAGATTACTACGACGAAGATGACGAGGACGAGGAAGATGTCGATTTTGGAGAGAACGAGTCGACTGATAACTGTCCTGGTTACTCGATTGATCCGAGGGTCGACAAAACGAGATATCCTGAGAGCGAGGGTGGTTATCAGCGCTGCATGCTATTGAAACAGGCCGCCTGGTGAACAAAAATATGTCATTTGAAAGAATCGAAGCTGGCATTGAACGATAACATTACATCCCACACTGCATTACGCATCGGTTACCGTCTTTTCTTTGTTCATGTTGGCTTCTTATCAGATGTCACGGTCCAGCGCGAGATTGGAGACCCACAGTGTGGACGTTGAAAGGGAAGGAATGATTGAGAGATGGTCAAGCCATCCTGCCGTTTTTGGCAAAGGCCCCCGCCTTTCCCTCATGACCGTCTCTTGTGGTGAGTGAAGTACCAGTACTTAGCCTAACGACGATTCTCAAAAGGATCGGGTTGTAAAAGGTATTGATCAATCTGATAAAATTAAACAAAACGTAGAAGAAATCGTTGCAGTTAGGGAAAAAGCCAAAATTTTCTTTTATACTACCCATGTCCACAAATTCTCGCAGACAACGGGCCGGTGAACTGCATAAATGAAGACTCCGTGACTGTCTTAGTAGCACTGAACACAATACACGCTGGCGGGTATGTATTAATACACGTCATGATATCATCCCCCATCGCCTGACGGACACTCGTGCTCAGCCCAATCTCAACAAAGACACCGTTGTGTTTGGCGCGGTGCTTGAAACGAAAGCTTCCCTACTTGACCCTTTACAAACCTTTCCTCGTCATCATCTCCAGTATATACCAAACGGCCCGAACGCTTCTATACTTGACTCTGATAAGGCGCCATCGCAGACGCTACGATCTCTCAACGTGAGGCGGGGTGCAACTACACCGCTGACAACCAACCTCATCCTCCCTGCTGCCATCAAAAAGGTAGACTAGTTCTTGGCAGAGAGCCCGACTAGAGGCTATTAAACATCGAGCCAACGCGATAAATCCCCCCTACTTAAGTCTTTCGAAATGGGCGGCCGCTCGAACCAGCGCAGACACGCCAGCGACGACACGCCACAGCGCGGTGCTCGCTCAAGCCCCGGCTTTCCGCATCAACGTCGTTTCGATGGTGAGCATGCGATTTCCATGAAATATCACCAAACATACTTACAGTACTAGAATCATGGGTCGAACTTTCGTCACAGCCCTCATCTTCATCGCTGTCTAGTGTTGCAGACGAAATAGTGACGACCGGTTTGCACGTTAATGGACCATACCACCGCCGACGACGTATGCAACCTACTGCAAGGTCCTTGCCCCTTCAACAAAGTACTCTCCACGCGAACGGAGCAAGCAGCCAAGAAGAAGAGGAAGAGAGTGGAAGCGAAGACGACCAAGTTCTGTCTAGTTCGGCAGAGAACATACACTCGTCCGAACGAGACCTTGCAGACGACTCAGATGCAGACAGTGACGATGGCGATAATGCAACGGCCCTTGGGCAAGCTACAGACCCATCCGTTTTTCGTCCACAGCCAAACGCCTTTTCACATCCTTTGGGTCAACGTAGCATGTCTCAAAATGCTGCATACCCTCCTCATCCCCACAGTGAATTCCGCCGGTCATCGTTCTCACACCGAGCCCAACCTAGAGCTCATCGTGGTGGACCAAGTTTTATGTATCCATCAGTACGCGAAGATAACGATGCCGCTTTGAGAGCATCACTCACGACGCTACTGTCTTGTGCTGCCGCTGCACGAGGTCTGCCGAAGACGGAAGATGAAGCTATCCGCCAACGTAATGCACGCGGTGCTGTGCGGCCAAGCACTCAGCCAATGGAACTGCAGTTCGTACCAGAGACAGATCTTTTAGCTGAGCCAGAACAGCGCAAGCCGGTGTCGGCTGCCACTTCTTCCAGAAGAACATCTCCACATCGTTCTCGAGCCAGGCATGTTTCTGATAAGCCTAAGCGTTCGGGGTCGGCTGGAAGAAGTCCCAGAGCGACGAAGAAAAAGCGTACTGTCACAGCAACAGACGAGACAACCGTGATTTCACCTACGCTCCTAACCTGGGTTGTCAGCGCTGGGGTAGTCGTTCTTGTATCTGTGGTTGGTTTCGGCGCTGGCTATGTTATCGGGCGAGAAGTTGGCCGCCAGGAAGCTCAAGAAGCCCTGGCAGCGAGTGTAGGGGGCGTCAACGATACTACCAGCCGCGAAGTAATTCGCTCCTCTGGAAGCAGTCTCCGCAGGCTCAGATGGGGTTCGGTTGGCAAGAGCATCGTTGCCCAAGCCTAAAGTAATTATTTGTTTGGCTGTTTCTGTTTAAGAAGCAGATTGGGTCTTCGTTGGCTCGGCGTTTTTACAGGGCGCAAGGTATGCTTTACGATACAAACGTTTTGAGAATCAGCATTCTACAACGAATACACTGGCGCTTGAATGATGCACAAGGATCTAAATGGAGATGAATCGAGGACAAATACTCTCATTTTTTGCTAATGGTCATATTATGGCGTTTGGATTGGCGTTTGATTTATATAGATAGTGGCTATAATGAAGTTGCTGATACACTTTTGAGTGCCAGGATTGGCCGTGTCACGAATGTTTGTATTGATAGAGTCAATTTGGAATTTGAGACAGCAGATGGCAGTCCAAAACCAATCGCTCAAAACAGAGCAGGTGTCTATTTTCAGCCTAGGGTGTGTATCTGATGAGGACCACGGAAGCTTAAATACAAAACAAAAAAAAAAAGGTCACTTGATGCAATAATCAAGACCATGCGCTGCCAAAAAAATCGACACCTCAGGGATTCGAACCCTGGCCTCCGAGGAGACGGGCTGACTAATAGCAGGCCCGCGCGTTAACCACTCCGCCAAAGTGCCGCGCTAGTGGTTGTTGACGGAAACGGTCCAAAAGTACACTATAGACCTATACCACTGCACGAGTCGTGTAATCGCATTGCGTTGCGTGATGATATTGTTGCTATTGCTGGCGTGGCGAGATGTTGCTTTTGTGTATTCACCCATCAATGTACACCGATTTCTATTTGGTAAATTATGAAATGGGTTTTCGTCTAACAGAAGCTTTCCACTGCCGTATAGGCGTGACCCTCTTCCTTTAAAAAGAGAAATTGTTAAACGTATATCAACCATGGCTGTGTGATGTTTTCGCGCCATCGTCTATCTTTTCAGCAATAGCTCCCATTTTTTTTCGGAGAGAGGAGGCAGGAATAATTACAAATAGAGACGATGCACTACTTGTGATATACTTCTACCTATTATACGTCACTCACCGTCTTAGAATTATTGACATCATGCATATGCAAAACATGTTGTTCAGCACATCGAACCCGAATACAAGGACAACCCGGAATGCGAATACGAACCATCTAAAATCAGGTCAGCGCAGGCACGATGATTGGCCAAGCGTTCGCCTCAGCGGGGTTCTGTGCAGGCAAGTATCCAAAGACAGTTTCCGCTGCTGGTGGGGCAGGGAAAAGCGCGATACCCCTGGGCTTGTGCTATGGTATGGCACTTGGCCGTAAAAAAAAGCCTTGTTAGTGTAAATTACATTTTCGTCGATTGGCACCCGCAAAGCTGCACCACCACTCGACTCCCTTTTCTTCTTCTTCATCCTTCAAACATTTAGGTGTGTTTGTCTATTATTCTCTGCCTCGCCTACCTTTTGTCCCGAACAAGTAGAAACCGATCACAGCACGTTCCACAACCGGTCGATCGACTTATATCATCTTCCATCATGGGTGTTCTTCAGGTCGCCTTGAGCCACCCGCTCGTCCAGGAGTTTCGCGCTCAGAGCATCACGGCCCAGTCATTGATGCTTTTCGCTGGCGTCATTGTTCTCTCTGTCGCCCTCAATGTCGCTAGCCAAATTCTTTTCAAGAACCCCAACGAGCCTCCCATGGTTTTTCACTGGTTCCCTTTCATTGGCAGCACCGTCACATACGGCATGGACCCTCCTACCTTCTTCGCTGAGAACCGCAAAAAGGTAAACATTACTGCAGCAATATTTGCCAAATGACTCAATCACTAACAAAGTATATAGCATGGCGACGTTTTCACCTTCGTTCTGCTCGGAAAGCGTACTACTGTCGCTGTTGGCCCAGCTGGAAACGACTTCATCCTCAACGGCAAGCTCAAGGATGTCAACGCTGAAGAAATCTACACTGTCTTGACTACTCCCGTCTTTGGCCGCGATGTCGTCTACGATTGTCCCAACGCCAAGCTCATGGAGCAGAAGAAGGTAAATGGCATATCCAGCCCGGACAATGCGTGATGGCCACAACACTAACACGTGTTTTACACAGTTCATGAAGATTGCCCTTACCACCGAAGCTTTCCGATCCTACGTCCCTATCATTGCCGGCGAGGTCCAGTCCTACTTCAAGCGTGATGCTGGTTTCAAGGGCAAGACTGGAGTCGTCGACATCCCTAAGAAGATGGCTGAGATTACTATCTTCACTGCTTCCCACGCCCTCCAAGGCAGCGCTATTCGCCAGAAGTTCGACGAGTCTCTCGCTGCTCTCTACCACGACCTCGATATGGGCTTTACCCCCATCAACTTCATGCTTCACTGGGCACCTCTCCCCTGGAACCGTAAGCGTGACCATGCCCAGCGCACAGTTGCCAAGGTTTACATGGACACAATCAAGGAGCGTCGCGCCCACAGCGATGAGGACAAGGAGCTCGACATGATGAAGCACTTGATGAACTCTACCTACAAGAATGGCACCCCCGTCCCCGACCACGAGATTGCTCACATGATGATTGCTCTTCTCATGGCTGGCCAGCACTCTTCTTCTTCTACTAGCTCTTGGATCATGCTCCGTCTCGCTCAGAACCCTGAAATTATGGAGGAGCTCTACCGGGAACAAGTCAAGGCCCTCGGCGCTGATCTGCCTGCTCTTACGTACGAAGATCTCAGCAAACTCCCTCTCAACCAGGCTGTTGTCAAGGAGACCCTCCGTCTCCACGCACCCATCCACTCCATCATGCGTGCCGTCAAGCAGCCTATGCCTGTTCCTGGCACCAAGTATGTTATTCCCACGACACACACTCTTCTCGCCGCTCCTGGCGTCAGTGCTTCTGATCCTTCATACTTCCCCAACCCTGGAGAGTGGGACCCTCACCGATGGTTGCCTGGTTCTGCCAACGCACCCATGATTGTTCGCAACGAGGACGAAGAGGAGAAGATTGACTACGGTTACGGCATTGTCAGCAAAGGTGCTTCCTCCCCTTACTTGCCCTTTGGTGCTGGTCGCCACCGATGCATCGGTGAGCAGTTTGCCAATGTGCAGCTCCAGACCATTGTTGCTGAAACTGTTCGCGAGTTCAAGTTCACCAACGCCGATGGAAGCAGAAACATCATTGGCACTGACTACGCCTCGCTTTTCTCTCGACCCTTGGAGCCTGCCAAGGTCCGCTGGGAGAGACGCGATTAAAGCAAGCGTTCATAAAGATTGATTTTGGGCATAAATTTGTAGGTTTCGTCTATTTCTCAGGAGTTTTGTGTGCAAAAATGCATCTCGTTTTAAAGCAATCATTAGATGATGGGGGCAGGTGCCATATTAGACGAACCTAATGGCAACGTAACTAAAAGACTTTTGTAATACCTTATTAGTATATAAATTAATTCCTCCAATAGAGATTTATTCTAGACATGAACAGTTCCCTAATTACTGAATATGTATTTTCGGGATATTTTTGGCCATACCACCGGCTAATCTGGACAGGGGCGTGTAGTGCGCTGGACGGATGTTCGGGAAGCCGATGTAGCACCACCATTGGCGCGTCATCCAAATGTTTCACAACGCTGCACAATAGACACATAAGTAGGTCAACTTGCTTGTCCAATCTGCGGTGCACTTTATTCCTGTGTCTAAACCTGTAGATGATAATCTTTATTCCTTAACCACGCATCAGTGGCTTCCTTTGGTCCGCATAAACGACGCAAACGCATTCAACCAAGCTGCTTTACCTACATTACTATGGTCACACAATACGGTCCGTTTGTTCGACTCTGGGGTCTACAGTACTCTCAGCTGCCAGACGCCTCTGCCAGGCCTGAGGATCTCAGTCCATTACTCACTTCGCTTTTCAGTGAAGCCCTTCCATTCATTAAAGACGTCTCCGCGCCTAACTCTGGATGGAAACGCAATGGTAGCAAGACTTACGCTAGCTCCACGGCTCCCGTGGAGCTCTACTCCCGCGTAGTTCCTACTGAAGCCCTCAAGCTAGCTGCTAAGGAACACGAATCCGTGCAAGTAGATGGGAACAAAATCGTTTCTGAGAGCTGGTTCCTTCGTCGCAGCGTACACGAAGACGCCGCAAAGAGCGGAACAGCGACGTGGGATGAGTTTGTCAAGAGTTTTAAGCAAGAACACGCAGAGACGGAGAAGAACTTTACTCCAAACATTGAAAGCACGCATTTATTTCAGCAATGGGATTGTGGCGGATTGGAGATTGAGGTAGATGGCGATACGTGGGTGGATTGGACGCTCAAGTTTGAAGAGTCGGTGCACAAACTTCCCGCACCGTTGACGAAGAGAGTTTTCCCGGTGATCCAGGCGACAGCTTCCGCAAAGGGAAGAAGAGACTTCTTGGTGGTGCAGGTGTTGGTTGAGGGCGGGCCAGCAAGCGATGGCTCAAAGGGTGCATTGAAGGCGGCGTATACGAGCGTAGAGAGAGTAAGGGAAGGGGAGGGCGGCGTTGAGTGGACAATGGGTACGGTGTCGAATGCAAGAGGCGTACTGCCGCAATGGATTCAGAATTTGTCTGTGTCAGGACTTGTGGCAAAAGATGTGAGCATGTTTTTGGAATGGATTGCAAAGCAGAGAACGAGCCAGGAGTAGACATTGGCGTGTATTAATTAGGGTCAATAACAACTGAGCGTATGTTAAATCTGGGGTCACTTTACCAAGTCGCACCTGCCAATTTGTAACGTGAATGCCCAGAGAAAGAAAGCACTTACTCGCAGACAGCTGGCCACACCTTTGAATATTCACCCCAAGCATCCAGCGCCAAACTTGAATCTTCAATTCTTCTCACATTCCACATTCCACTTATTCTATGAGATTTAACATTCCCATACACCTCAATTGACAAGAATATGCTTCGCCGACGCTCGTCGGTGCCAAGTCAGCCCAATGGCATCCTACGAAGTACCAACTCCCAGCTCCCAACACCTCGCCCTACCGTCCACTTCCAACTAGACAATGATGAAACGCACAAAGCCCGCATCGACAGACAGGCCAATGCCCTAGCCAAGATGGCCATGGAGCTGAATTTCGCCAAGATACACCGCCGATTAGACATGCTAGAAGAAGACGTCAAGGCTTTGTCGACAGCCAACACCGAAATACAATGCCAGTCAGAAACCCAACAAGCTCGTCTCACAGAAATGCACAACGATCTCTCAACGTTCAGAGAACCGGCCCACAAGGAATGTGCCAAACACCATGAGGAGTTGGGTATTGCCATCCGACAGTTACGTTCTGAGCTTGAACTGACGAAAAACCTACTCCGCCAACCATCACTCACCCTCACAGAGTCCCAACTTAGAACACCATCCAGTAATTTCCACTTCTCTGCTATTACTCGCCGCGAACTAAACTTTTCTCAGTACTCCCTCACCATCACTCCCTGGACCATCGCATCAAAGAAACCCTCAACTCCACTCGCCGCTGGAACCGCGACCACAAGGTCACCTCCATCCTCGAGGGCACTTTTGTCGCCAACTACCTGAAGCAACAGTCCAAGCGCGACGCTCCCATCGCCGTATTCATCCAAAAGATGCTAAAAGCCCGTGTTCGTCGCCGTCTCACAAACACAGACTCGCGACCTCAGACTATCGAAGCATTCCGTCGAGAAGTGACATGGAACGACGTCCGAGCCGTGATTGAGACTGAATTTGTAGCAGATACCCGAAGAATCACACATGCCCTGCAAGAAAGACACTCTTAATATACCTGAATAATATTATCGTTGTACATAACTACTGTTTCCGTGTTGACTCCATAAACGCCCGCTAAATTACAGAACCAAAGCAAAAGCTATCTTCTCCCACTAATCATCCGTCTCCAGTCCAATAGAGTTCAACTTGAGTTCAATCTCCGACTTGAGCTGCTTAATCTGACTCTCTACTCTCTTTCTGAGGATATGATTTTGCGTCTTCTCCAGATCCAGCTTCCTCTGGGCCAACTGCCTCTTGAGCTGGTTCACAATCTCCTTCACGCCCTGAATCTCATCCTTCTCAGCTCTCTCATCCTCGTCCAGATCGTCGTCATCGTCGTCGTCGTCATCATCATCCTCTTCAGACTCCTCAGACTCTTCACCCACTTCGATGCTCTGATGCACAGCCGGCGTGTTGGCCTGCGTAATAAATGGCGTAGTTCCTTCAGTGGCTGTAGCTGGTGTCTCTACCGCTTCAAACGCCGCCTCCATTGCAGCTTGAAGATCATCATCACCCTCAGCATCCTCATCACCGTAGAACGTACCGCCCATGGTGTCATCCAGTTCACCCTCTGCATCCTCATCCATGGTTCCATCTTCATCGTCGTCTCTATCATCCAACTGGCGTTCGTCAACCCACTCCCATGACGTCGATTCCGCCATGCCATCCTCGCTTAGCAACCTTTCCACCTCATTTTCCTTGTTTTCAATCTCCTTCCTGCTAATTGTTTTTGCAAATCTCCTATTCACACAGTCATGCATTGGCGGCGTCAGCCCATGCGGCCACTTGAAGCCTGTATCGATCATTGTCGGCAGCGCCGCTCGCCTTGCTTCCTCCTCATTTCTCACCTTCTGAAACACATACAGCATCTGGCAAATATCTGCTGACTTGAGGAACGATTTGCGATCCCACGTCTTCATCGCCTCTGTAATGGTCGGCAAATCCAGCATAACCGCCGCATACACAGTCCCCTTAATCGTCACCGCGGCTCTGTGCGTATCCTCATCAAAGAACTTTAACGATACGTCCGCGCCTCCAGAGTTCTTGCTTAATCCCATTTTGCCATTTTCAATACACCATCTCAGGTAATCACAGTGTTCTCCAGGTGCCATTCTCAACACAAGCTGCTCCTCAATCGCCGGGTCCAATTCACGATCACTCGCTTCTGAATCGTATCCGTCACCTGGAGGGTGCACTGGCGGTCTACCACGAGGTTTAAGCACTAGCTGCGTATGTGACGGCTTCAGGCCCGGCCGAATCTTGATTTTGGTAGCTGGATGCGACGATGAGAGTGGCATGTCATCGTCATCATCGTCCTCCTCGCGGGATCGTTTTCGGCTCTCCACTAGCTTCTGGCTAGGCTTCGATTGACGACCTGCTTTCGTCTTTACGGGCGTCGCCTCCGCCGCTGCTGGTGTAGCCGGCGTGGCTGGCACAGAGCCTCCAATTTTGAGCTTGACTTTGCGACCTGCCCCATCGGCGCCTCCTGGGGTTGCTATCGAGGGGGACGCGTCGGTCGCGAACGATGCGGAACGGCTCACGTTGAGCTTTAAGCGCGGTTTAGCTGGTACGGAGGGCGTTGCGGATGCGCCTCCTTCCGGGCCAGACATGATGGGCGGTGGCAGTTGTGTGTTGCGGTGGTAATGAAGTGGAATTAAAGCCTAGGATGGAGATTGAATCCAAAAAGCTACAGTCAGGCCTGGGCTTGTATGGGTGAACGTGCAGTGGCGTGGACACTAGCATTTTAGTGGATCTTGCTGAACCAACCCTGTTGCCTTGCCTGTGTGCAACAGCACCCAAGTGCTTTGCTGTATCAAGACATTCAGCACCTTGTGAGCAACACAAATATATTGTTACAGTTGTGATGTTGCTTATGTTGCTGTCTGAACTAATTGTTGATCAATTTATCTATCTATGTATATGACTATCGCCGTCTATGCAAGAAAATAATAAAGACTATGTGCAATCGAGGCTCGATGCAAGATGATGAAAACCAAGGACGCCATGCAATGCTCGCGAAGTGTTTTCTGTTCTCCCTTCAGATGGTATTTAACTATCAAACCCCATCCAGCCATATTCACCATCAACATTGACCCATCGGCCACCAGCAATGCCTTCCTCCCATCCCGTCATCACGCCAAGTAGTCGACAGCCCATTGCAGACACTGCGCAAACAATCCTGTCACTGGCTCCTGCAAGAACAGCAAGATCCATCATGTACGCTCGTCCCATCAAGCTTCGTAATCTCAATGCTTGGTCAGATGGTGCAGTCTTTTCGGCGACCCTGACGTTGGCATCGGTGGGGCTGGCACCAACAGGTCCGTCTCCGGCATTGTTTCTTGTCTTGTGACCAAGATTCCAAAACATTGGTGCAAAGAATCCGCCTTCCCACCCAAACGATTCGTCAACAAATGAATGAAGGAAGTGAGGATCTTGTAAGGAGTCATCGATAGCCTCTTTCGAGGCGAGCTGGATGCGCTCTTGGGCTGGGATAAAGTTCGTAAACTCTGCCTCGCCGTGCGTCATGGGGTCATCAGATGCCAATAACGTAATTGAAGTCTCGGTATCATGTTTACCGTGCACGTCAGTAGAGAGCTGCTCATCGACTAATTGCTGCACCTTAGAAAGATACACCTCAGCAGGGATGTATGTGTCCCGGTACTGAAACTCAAATGGGTGACGGTCTCCATGTCGAATGTGTAGTCCAATGATCGGTGATGGTGGTATCTTTGTATGGGCAGCACTAGCCTTCAATCGGAGATCTCTAATTCTGCTGTCGACATACTCCTGGTCACCAGAGTTGAGCTTGAAGAGGTCTTCATACCCTGCTTGGGCAAGCTCGAGGAATTGCCGCTCAGAGTTGTCAACCTTAGCCTCAGAATCCATCTGGGTAACAAGTGCAGGCAGCATCTGGTTAGCGTTTACGCTAGACACAACCAAATGGCGTGCCTCTGCAGGGCAAGGTAGCATGTGGTGTCGTGGTGGCGCGCGGCAACGAGGCGCTGGAGGAGGTTGAAAGATGTCGCTGTAAGACCCGTATCCCCATCTAGAGTCATCCAAGAAGAATGGCTTTCCTAACGCTTTCGCAGCTCCATACACAGCCCACATTCTCATCATTGCTTGGCCCAGCCCAGCATCGGAGCTTTCTAGGACGTAGGTGATGGAGCTTTGGCATACAGTTTCTCCAGCAAGTTGCTTAGCGCCAACGAAATGACCTCTGCCCTCTTCAGACAAAACCAACTTATGAACAGACGGCAGTAAGCCAGCCTTTTCGGCCTCCGCGACATCAATGAAATTTCGATCTGGTTTTGAAGCATCACTATTCGACAAGCCGTTCGTTCTTGCTTGACCGGAAGGTCGAAGCTCTGGGTCAAGACCCTTGGATCTAAGTGATGCCTCCCTGCAATGCTCTACCATATCGGAGTATTGCAGAGGCGTCAAAGGAAAAACATGGCCATGAGGGATGGAAACGGTCCATTTCGATTGCCCATTCTCGTCCGTAACGACGATGGGGGTTGGAAAATCCGGTAGCTCATCTTGGCCAACCATCTCAAACTCCTCGTGATGGTGCTCATAACTATGGTAGCCAAGTAATCCTTGGAATAACAAAACGGTGGTATAGAAAAAGGCTAGGAAAGCGGAGAGATAGATGATGGTTCGTAATAATCGCCTTGGCCGACCAACAATTTTCTGGATAGAAGACCTTCTCTTGCGAGGCACGAGAGACGGCAGACTTGGTGAAGGGGGTGGAGAGTAGAGTATGTGATTGAAGTTGAATCGAGAGGAAGTGGAAGAGACGCCGTTGGCTCGTTCATGGTGGTTGTAGGAAGCCGTCCGCCTAAGGTTCATTCTCGAAGGAGCCACCATCATTTTGGCGTGAGTAGAATGCTTGAGGTCTAGTTGAGGCGCCATTTTGGTTGATAGCTTTCGACTGAGGGCATTACACCCTACGAGGATAAAAATTGGCGGTGCTTCGAGTGGTCCATGAAATGACAGCCGATCCGTATCAACTTCTGGAGTGCAATGGTGTCGAGTAGTGTTTCGTCTATTGATGTTTGTTTTTCGGGGGTGTTTTTTTTTTTTTTTTTGGTTATTTACAAATCGATTCAAGTTTCCGATACCAGCGGAGAGTGTAAAAAGAAGGCCATGTATCAAACAGGCCAAAATAAAACCCGAACGTAATCCGGAGCGTGAATTCTGGTGGGCTTAGAAGATGTCAAGTTGGGTACTGAGGAAACGAGATGACAAAAGTCTCTCTCAGATCGAAAACCAAAAGAAAAAGAAAAATTCGACACCAAATAAAAATTAGTGCCGAATAGTAAGGAGGAGAAGAAGAAGCAGAAGAAGGAAAAAGATAATAATGACAAGAGAAAGATAATAATGAAAGAGGAAGAAGAAGAAGAAAAGAAGCAAAGAAGCAAAGAAGAAGAAAGGGCGATACGATGCAGTACAGTGACTACTAGTATGGCGCATACGGGTTTCGGGGGCTTGATTCGTTGATTCGTTGATGCTCAGTGGTCAATACCAAGGGTGGATTTGGGGCCAGCAGTGCGGGTAAGCGCCACAATTCTGGGCCTGATCGGCGCTTTTTCGCCCTGGATTTGCTTGGTTTGCCTGCTGCAGGACGTCGCTAGGGTGGCACTGTACTTGGCCATAGTCCACTGTCATGCTTTACGGGACAGCCAAGGAGCGAGTACATACTCCGTACAATGGAACGATTCGCACATAGGTAGCCTGTGGAACTAGGACACTGCATGTTCGTATTTCTGACTGTGCCTCACAAACCGTCGTCTTAAACTATTCCTTTTCGTTTCATTGTCATTCCAGTCCGACAAGGGGCATTATTTTCCAATTTTCTCCTAGTGTCGCGCGTGCACAGATACCATCATCAAAATACCAAACATCACCATGTCTACGTCATGTTCCCTGTACCTTTGTCGTCGCCAGTCCTCCAGGGGTCCTTTTTGCCTCCCTCCCCACTCGGCCAAACTCCTCCATAGGCGCGTTTCACAATTTCCTACCCCCAGAACACTTCGCAAGCCCTGTCAAGCTACCGCTGAACCATTCTAGCCAATAAAACGCCGTGAAGCCTGGCGCAGAACAATCGTAGGTTTCTTGCACACCACATCCTTGCTCCATTCCATTATTTCAATTCATTCAGAATCTAAAGGAATCTGAAGAATGAGAGCAGCTCTTAATTTTCCTTATGCTCTTCCCGACCACCACAACACGCTTTTAACCCTCTTTCGCTGGACCAAACATAAACATCGTCTGATGTACCGTAGCCCTCCAAACATGTCCAGTCCTCGCAACAGTCCAAGCCACTTGTTACAGAATATCACGCTTCGCATAACAAAATAAATTACTGCCTCCCAGCTCAGGTCACCCGTTCGTTTCTGCTCTCTTTCATGCAGTAAACGCATCCTTCGCCCCATATCTGCCTCTCCCCACCATACTATAATATCTCGTTCATCCAAATCTATAACGTCCCAATTCCACCCCATTAATATGCCCTAATATAATATTATTACCAGTCTAAAATCCAACATCACCACAACCACCATCCTTCCCAATTCCGCTTTGACTTCACTTCTAACACGCCGGCTTACATTGCTTCGCGAAAATTCTACCTCCCTCTCTTTTTCACCAATTCGTACGACTTCATTTGCCTTACAGTACACTCCTACGTCTTTATCATCACAAGTAAAGTATTATCAAGGGACCAAAATATCGGTGAAATAATTATTCTTTCATTGCGTTCCATGAGTCCAATAGTATATATCCGTCCAACACTGATAACCTAAGCAAAAAGAAAGAGAAATCAAAAGAGAGGGTATCCGGCTTTCGTCTGCTATAAAACACAGATGGGCAATGTCAAGAGTCGTTGCCTGCGTCATGTTGCCCAAAACTTCTAAACGAGCCAAACTCTAACCTTGAGGCCAAAGCGTAACAAGAAAGAAACGCAAAATTGATGCTGGGTATAAGAAAGGTATCAATAAAAGAGGAAGAAGAAATTGAGGGTAAAAAACAAATGCCGTAATAGCAAACAAAGCAGCTTCATGCTTCCCAAAACTCCAATGCCATTGCCAAATCAAATTCCAAACAAATAAAACGACTGGCAACAAAAAAAAACCATCGCTTTCCCAAACCAGACAATGAAAATGCTAACGAGGGTTCACTGATAAATCTTTCCATCCAGTCTCATTATGCCATTGCTCGCACACGGGTCACACATGCTTCCACAGCGTGCGTATTCTGCATACTCTGCTCATGCTTCGTTACTTTCAACGACAGCTCCTTGTTGTGGTGACTCAGCGCTCGGCGTTGGTGTCTGTCGCAATGGCTCCAAGTCATGCGGCGGTTCGGCCAACATCTCTAGCTTCTGACCTATTGGGAGTCGCACGCTGCCTCGAGATCCCCTAATAATCTGTCCACTCTCCACACGATCCTGAATCATCTCCTCAAGCATTTTGTTCATCTCATCCACACTCTTTGTTCGCCGACGAGGCGTTTTGGAAGGCGTCGTGCTTGATGACTGGCGGCCATCTTGTTCCCCTTCGGGATGGGACCACCTGTGTTCAGTGGACGCGTCGGCAGTGTCTCGGGAGCGAGCTGCACTGCGGAGGGCCGAGAGCATGCGGTCCTTGTCGTCCAGTCTTGCACGTAAATCAGCAATCTCTGCGTCCTTCTCTTTTAGCACTGCCGATACGCTATGATCTTCGCCAACCATGATCGCCTTGCTCGGAGCCGACAGCCCCACAGAAGTACGCGAGGAACTAGCTCGACGGGCTTGCAGGAGACGCTTCTCCAGTGTCGCGATGTACCGGTTCTTGTCCGCTAAATCCGCCTGAAGCGCCCTGTTCTGAGCTGCCATTGAAGCATTGCCGTCACCAAACTCGCCCATGCTCTCTTCCTCGCCTTCCGGAACGGCCTCGCTATCGCCATGCAGACGCTGGCCACCACTTGATCGACGACCGATCGTAGAGGATGCCGATGTCATAGATGCAGTGCGCTCAAGATAGGGGCTGCCAACTGGAGTCGTCATTGAAGAACGAACGGAGCCCGTGAGTGATAGTTGAGAAAATCTAGTGTAGTTGCCGAGAGAACTCATGGAGCCATTCGAGTTGACACCAATCGATTTAGAGCTGAGAATGAGTCGGTTCAGGTGATCGATTCGCTCCTTCAATGCCGTCCTTGCCAACTGCATCTCCAAGAGCTGTTCCTCATGTCTCTCAGATGCTTCATGTTCCATTGCGCGCTCTTCCTGGTCGTCCTTCTCCTTTTCAGCTTCCACCTCAACTTGAGCTTCGTTAGACTTTTTCTTAGCCTGCGTATCGAGCTGCTTCCTTAATTCTACAATCTCCAGGCGGTAACGTTCCAAAAGAACCCTAGCACCGCCCTCACCACCAGCTCCAAGAGCTTCCTCTGCTTTCTTGGCATGACTGACAATACTGTTTTTGGCTCGAGACGCAAACTTGAGAGTGTTTAATGTTTCAGCAGTATGGCTGTTCGCTGAGGCGGCCGTTCCAGCAGCACCGATCTGAATGGTACAGAGAATGCTAACCAGGGAGTTACCGGCAAGAGCACTCTGGAGGAGTCTGGTCAGTTTGCTGTCACGGTAAGGGAGATGTTTGCCATCCTTTTCGCCGCCCTTGCCTTCCTTCTCTTTCCATTCCGAAAGTTTCGCGATGACAGTTCCCAAAGTGAGCAAACTCTTGTTGATGTGAGCACCTTCTTGACGGCGTTCTTTGGATTCAGCTGCTTTCTCTGAGCCTGCCAAGTCGATCAGACTCAGCGTAGAGACTCGAACACCACCTGGGGCAATTCCTGAGCGCTTCGAGCCACTACCAGCACCAACTGGATTTCCAGGCATACGTTCACGGCTTTCAACCACAATCTGAACAACAGCGTGACTTCGGGAACTTCTGGCGTTGAACTGGGTGCTGGCAGTTCGACGAGCCTGATCTCCCCTGGCAATTACTCGCAACAGTTGGGTAGGGCTCTGGACAATTTCTTCCTTGAGTGGCGTAGCATAGACTCCACGCTTGCTGTCTTCTCTCAGCTTGATTTCTTCTTGGGTAACATTGCCACCGACTCCTGCCCCTGTAGGCATGCTCAACAAGTCGTGAATTTTCTCGTTATAAATTTCCAGGTAGCTGACTCGTAAGAGGAATTCGCGGGATGGCGTTTCACGAATATAGGAGAAGATATCGGTAATTGCCAGAGGAATCACACCAGGAGACGATGCAGTGCCTTGCATGGAGAAAGTCTTGCCGGTACCAGTCATACCGTAAGCAAACACGGTACCGTGATAGCCCTCCATGACCCGACGGACAAGGCGTTTGGCGGTGTGGTCATAAACTCGCGAATTGTTATCGTGGGTTGTGAATACGTTATCTAACTCCAATGTTAGTTGTCTGTCATGAACGATACGCTGAGTGAGAGAGCTTACCGTAAGTGTGGTCGCCCCCTTCCTTGCCTCGATAAGAAATTAGCGATTTGCGTCCATCCACCATCCACTCTCCCTCAGGGTTCTGCTGGTTTCCAGAGGAATCTGGGCGCACTCGGACGCTGACAAGGACATTGCCCTTGCTTTCTGATTTAGAACTTCTCTTCTCCGAGGCAGAAGCACTCTTGATGGAGCTAACTGACGTCTCAGGCTTCTGCGCGCCAGCATCGGCGGGGTCGTCAAAAGTGGTCGCTGATGTTGAATACGAGTCTTGGGCAGATGAGCTGCGACTCTGTGGAGGTGAGCCCACGCTGATCAAACCATCAGACATTCTAACAGATTTTCCTTCGCTATTGCCGTTTAGCAGGCTAGGTGTGCTTGATGACGAGTAGATATTCTGGCCCAGCTCTTTCGGCAGCTTGGATCGTCTAGCAGGTCGTGGCTTCTCGTTTGCCAATGGGCTGGGGGGCATACTAGTCGCTCGCTGTTCGCTCCTAGGCGGGTGTGGGAATGAATTTATGCTGACGCTCTTTCTAAGGGTCTTGGCTCCATTTGGAGTAGGCAGACCTTTTGGCTGTGGGAGAGCTGTTGTGGGAGCGGGAGTAGGCGGTCCAATATGCATAGATGGTGCTCTTAAGCTGCTCTTGGGGGTCGTGGGAATGGATGGAACGCCCGTGACAGATCTAACTGATGAACCGCCGCCAGGGGTGGTTGGAGGCGGGATGTTGCCGGTACTCTTTCTTGATTTGGCAACGGGTAGTGCGGGCAACGCCATATTTGGCGGGCCATTTGAAGGCCGCGATGGCCTGGGGAGCGTAGTGGCCATTGTGCTTTTGAGATCAGGCGCGCGCTTGTGGGCGATCGTGAGGTTGTGAATGCAGCTCAAATCAAGCGCATATAATTATGTACAGTAAATGAATGGCAACGTCAATCTTAGGGCGTTGCTTCCGCGGTTTCAGTATGCCATTAAGGAGAGATGCCGTTATAGCATAAAGAGACAAAAATTGTATGGGGGCCAGACAAGGCCGAATGCTGTCTATCGTAGAATTATTCGTTCGAGTTTCGTGAAATAGAAGAGCAAAAGGCGAAGTTCGATTAGCAGCGACGACTGTAGAGCGCTATACCGATTTCTCGAATAAGACAGAAAAAGCAAATGGTCAATTAACCTAGTCGGTGGGAAGCTGTCAGTATGGCTTGCATAGGAGTCGATGCAAGGCCTAAAAGATTATGCAAGTGCTCGACCGGGGTGCAGTGAAATGCATTAAATCCAAATAGCAAATAGGACAAGACAGTAACAAAATCAAATGGGGCAGAGGATAAGAAAGAATGCAAAGCTGCTGGAAGTAGTGCGCATGCTGAACCAAGGCTCTGGTGCTGTCTCTATTTCGGGAACACTGAAAAAAGAGAGGAGGGGCGAGTCAGGGAGAGCAAAAGGTGGTGTCAAGACAAGAGGCGAGAGAACTGGAATGTCTCCTACAGTCCAGGTTCACCGCTTCAGGTCATGAGTAGCAACAGACACCCTCCCAGTATAAGACATTCAAGTGAATGGTGTGCATACGAGCGACACGGGGGTATACCATAAAGAAAGAAAAAAGGAAAATACTATGCACAACATACACACATGTAGAATAAAACAGAGAGGCTATATCATCAAAGCCGATGATCCCTGTTTTTTTCTCCTTCTCGGGTGTATGTATGTGCGTAGTTTCGTCCAGTATCGATTTCAAGCAAACAAAAAGGAAGCACTAACCATGCATGTTATTTCGTCGACCAAAATTCACAACGGTGTTGCTTTTTCCTTCTCAGCTCTTGGACAATTGACTTTGCTTTTCGCTCGGAGTGTCTCAGCTTCGTCGTTGCGTGATGTCGCAGCACCTTTTTTTTTCCCAGTGCGGTGGTTGTTGTCGGCAAGGAGCGTTCAGGCAGATCGGGCCGTGCCACAGACGGGAAGATGCAGGACGCAACAAAAGAGCACAGATGAAGGATGTTTCGACGACGATTCAAAGGGTGTAAAATGTTGAAAAGAATGCGACTTGACGGGTGCAACGGTTATTCCACAAGGCGATGCGAATCTGAGTTGCTCTTCGCGACAGACGTGAAGGACAGGACAATGGACCCTGTTTGATTGTGACGAAAAAGAAAGGGAAGAAGGCGGTTTGTTGGTTGAGAAAGGTGATTTGATTAGACCCGAAATGTGACCTGGGGGGGAGCATGGGTTATGGAGAGGGGGTCACTGTAAATTGCAGGGGGGTGTTGAACTTTGGGAAGACCCAAAGGAGGGGTGGCCGCTGTGGAATAGGTAACACAAACAACCTGAATTACAGCGAATTACAGGCACTGGAACCCAGAATTTGAAAAATATATAAAATAAAATAAAATAAAATCGAGATGCTGGGCAGAGCCCCCATACAGTGAGTGGACTGGACCGGGGCAACATGTCCATTTTCTCTCGGGCTTCTGGGGCGGAAGGAGTGTGAGCCAACAGCGACTTGGGTGAATTGCACAACGAGCCCACTGAAAGGCACACGCTAAGACCCCACTGCGGCTAAGCTAGGTCGAATCCTTGGGCCAAGGAGGCACCCCATGAAGTGCGCTAGAGACAGACTAGCAGCTTTCGGAGAGCCTACTAGTTCAAAGACACTGCTCTACGTACCTCTGCCAGGAAGGTGTACATCCAATGGGCTTTGTGTATGCGCTTCTGAGCCTTTCATTGGGTGTGAGCTGCTGCTACTGCATGACACCTCATGGCTTTTCTTTCTTGACACGGCGTCGGGAAGCAGCGAGAAGCGCATCTCAACTGGAACATGGCCATGGTGGTGCGATTAGCTGAATAAAGACAACGTAGGCTCCGTTGCTAGGAGTACCGTAAATGCATGTACTGTACATGTACAGTAATTACGACGTACACAAGGAACTCCATCCATCCACCAGGGACATTCTAATAGTTCCTCCCAGGTACCTTGTCTAGAGCCTAGGAAATAGGCAGAGGCGGATTGGGTGGTATTGCCGGGGGAATGATCATAGGTGCCCCGGAGAGGGAGGAACAAGTCTGAGGAGGCGTCTTCCCCCTCAAATCTTGGGAGATGGCCCAGGTACTGTACCTCTGCTGTAGACAGGGAGCTTCAGTACTTGCTGGCTATGGCAATCTCCCACCCACTGATCAAGTAACCTGGGCAAATCATCTGCCGGATGAGGAGGGGCCAGCAACGAGCGGGCAAAGACAGTGAGAGCTAAAGCTAAGGTCACCCCCTGAGCTGAGCCTCCATCTCGTCTGCTTGTGGCTTCTCTTCTCTCTCTCTCTTTCCTCCCCCCTATCCACTCAAGCCACTCTGCCGCGGTGGAACCACCACCCGTCGTCCGCCACTCAAGAACAACGACAGGGGTGACTTGCCTCGACGAGAAGGAATCCAGCGCTACCGACATCGCCGAGCTACTAACAAAAGACCTCGGGAACCACAAGGACCCTAATTCAACCACTAGAGGTTCTGTATTGACCCTCCATCATTGTTGCCCCCTTGTGTCTTTAGGGTGCTTTTACCCCTGGCCTGGCGTGCCATCGACCCCGACGGGGAGACGCTACGTCCCAATACAGCATGATGCACGACCTGATAATGGGACGGGTTCCGCGTCGCGATGAAATGGACTCAGAGCGAAGAAGTATGCATGTACATCGTGGCGCGTGGTTTTCTTTAATGGTACTGTACATACATGTACCTAGAAAACGGTGTCGAATGTCGATGGTCGGTCCAGCAATTGTGCATCAGAACTTGCTTGCTTTTGCTAGCTGAGGAAACCTTGTACAACGACCTCATGTTGTCCTTGCAACGTAAATGATAAATTACGACTGTAATTACTGTATTCACTCTATTGTTTTCAGCAAAGGCCAGTGATCGTCGTGGTCCAGCCATCATCCTTTTTTATGTCTCTCGCTTGATATGATTATGCGAATTTTGTTTGTTGTTTGATCGTGACTGAGACTCCCTGAATCTTGTCTTTGTTCTGCTTTGACCCTGCCTGAAATTTCAGCACGCCACAACAAGAGGTGTACTGTACCTGTGCATGTACCGCAGCATCCTTCGCTCTCCCATCGGCGCCTCTTCGCTCAAATCCAAGCTCACTCGCACACTCTTGACTTTTTTTCAACATGTCACCATCAATCTAGTAATCTAGTAGTCTAGTACAGTAATCTAGTGGACTTTTAGTCCTTGCTGCTGTGCCCAATCATCCCTTGATTCGCTACACTCCACCTGGCAACTCCAAATGCACCCAGTCCCCATATGGCTAGCATCATTGTTGCTTTTCCCACACTGCCACCCACATCCAATTCTCAATCAAGCTCTTTTGCCCGATACGACAGCTTCGAGCCCTGGGTCTCGGCACCATCGTGGATTGAGTTCGAATTTGCATTTTTCTTGTTCTTTCCCTCTGCAACTAGTCATGGACTCTTCTCCAGTTTCCGTCTTCAGCGCAGCCACTTTGCCCAGTATGGTTTCTTCCACGAGGCTTTGGACTCCACGGATCCCCGATCGGGACTCCGCTGCATGCGATCAAAGGTTCGCTATGCTCGTTTAAACGGAAATGCAGCTTTGATATCTTTTCAATTATTCATGCTAGTCAAGAAGATTTGTCGATCACTGACTGGTTCTTAACGAACATGCTATTCAGTGTGCTTCTTATCGAACGGCTTTGTTTTAGCATCGCCACTTTCTTGGCAACAATCGTTCAACAAAATTAGCCCTTTACGCAATTAATTCAGTGGGGAACGTAAATCGCTAGTTAATTGCGTATGCATACTCGCCTGTACCTTGCATATAGCCACTTGTCAATCTCAACGATGGGCGACAATGACAGAAACAGAGAGCTCGACTGTGTTTTACGGTGATGGGCTCATCCGTGCGCCGCCAATCCCAGTCAGTATGCAGCCTTCATGCATGGTGCTAATGCAGGCACATGGCCCCCGGAATTTTGTTGATTATGCCAGCACGGAAATGTTTTTTATTTCTGTCGGTAAGGCTTTTCAATCAATCAATTGTCACTACAACGCTTCTCGGAGCATATGTACGCATTCATCACATTTCTCTAGTGGCCTGACCTGGAGTTCCTATCTTCTCTTCCCCGAGACTTTACTGTCTTCCTTGTTGCCTCTCAAGTATGCACACTAATTCCATTGTCTTCTTTTTTTTGTCAAGTCTGTGCTTGTCCTCTTTCTTCCGACAATTCATGCGCAAATTTGGCAATGCTCCGATCAATGTCATTTTTTTTTACCTTGGCTCCTACATAGTGATGCTATATTGGCGGTTCGCCGGGACGCGCTACTGCACGTTATGATGCTCTACAACATCTGTCGAGTATAATTACACCTTTCAGTTGTCAATGTGAAATCCACGCAAAATTCTCCTTACACCCAAGTCTGTACTTGCAGACCAGTATTTCACCCAGTGAGCTGGCCTGCGAAAGTGCCCAATCTACGTAATTTAACCCAATGTCACCCTACTCCGTCACCTCACATCGAACTTCTTTGGCCCCCTGCTCGGCATTCCCTGGCTATGGCTCTCGGCCTTCTCTAGTTCACTTGTGACCGTTCATCGCCAACATGTTTGTTCATCTGCCGAACTGACTTTGCCCCTCACAGACTCACATGTCGGCATGGGAAAGCATTGCCTGACTCGATGCCTGCGATGACCCTGTTTTCACCAACAACTACACAAACACTGACATGCATTCTACTAAACAGTATCCGTCAAGGATATCAAATCATTCCACTGCGTAGGGCCCAATGTTTGCTTCATAAAATACACATCAATTCCTCCGGACCTTGCCACATTGTTCCGTGGCAAGATGAACGCCATCATCCTAGAGCACGTACTCCTCTACCAACACTCCTCGTGTTGAAGACTTCCACCACCCCCAGACCAACGGCTTGCCCTATTGCCCACTCCCATTCAACGCCCCAAAACGACTTCCACCTCGTCCCGTACAGCCCTCCACCCTCAAACCTCTCCTTCAGCCATTCCTCTGGCCCTTCTCCCCATTTCGTTCTTGACAGCGCCTCCCGTATCCAATCCACCGCTCCCTCCGCGAGCTTCAAGTATCGTCCATGCCCAGGAACAGATATCCTGAATCCAGTTTCATCATCTAAGCTACCTCCTGAGCTGTGCCGCAACGATGGCGCGCCACCTCCCCCGCCAGCTAGATGAATTGCATTTTGTCCTCCCACCGCTGACACGGTTCCTGAAGCAAACTGCGATACGTGATGGATGGATGTTAGCGTTGTACGGTCTTCAGGTCGTACGTGCAGCGTCGTTCCAGGCGTTGCGCGAACCGAACTCGTCAAAAACCCAGCCCGTACAAGCTCATCGGTTTGTTCATGGCTAAGCCTCGTGCGTGATAGAGCTTGCGCCGTGGGATTAGCCCTGAGGAAGTCCATGAATTCCTTTCTCGTCGCTTCAGACACACCACTGGCTTTCTTGAGCATTTCTTCCAGGTCCTTGGTCTCAATGATGGCCTCGCCTGCGTTGCCTCTTCTCTCTACCCGTGCTTTTCGGACGATCCCCTTGCCCAGTAACTCTACTATCTCTCTTTCTACCTTTGTGGGTGATGCCAATATAACGTTCAGGTGACCTAGGGTAACAATCGGTGCCATGGTGGCTCTGTAGTTCAAGACTTCTGCAGAGCGCGTCGACTTCAACCCAGTTGGTGGCACAGCTGTGAACATGGTATTGCGGATATACCGCATAGCTTGGACCACATCACGAAGAGTTAATTCATCGGCCATAATCTTCGCCATGCCGTAATCTTCCAGTTTGTCTGGGAACAGCTCGTCACCTTTACTCTTTTGTTTCTTAGTCTTGCGTGGCGAGGGGCTTGACGACGCGATATTTGACCTCGCCGCAGCTGGTCGACTGGGCTTTTTGACCCTATTTGACGAGCCTAATATAGAATGTAAGCTTTTAGGCATCGTGCTCGTCTGGGATGTGTTATTTTAGGTGAAGGCGATGACTATATAGTTAAGCACTGCCGCCCAGATGTTGATCTTTGGGAGTGGCGAATGAAGCAACCGACCCCAAACTGTAGCCAACTCCAATTTAATATCAACCAGAAAGGATATTAAAATTTCTGTAGTTGCAGGACTTCAACCCGATGTAATAAATCAAGTTGAGAGCTGCTGAGAGATGCATGGAGGGTTGAAGCTCACTTCGGCAACAACACAGTACACTACCCTACATAAGCTTGCAGGTTGGATTACTAACCAATCGAATACTTCCGTTTTAGCACAAGTGAGCCATGGAGCAAGATTATCAGACGGCCTACTGACGTTAAATGCGAATTTATTACAGAGCAGCATTGGATTTCATGCCATGGCTAGAGAGCTCTCAATGGCTAGAAGCAAGTGGATGCAAATATACAAATTTTTATAATTTGACCGCTAAATGCGGCAACTAGTTGACACAAATGGAAGTTGCTGTAGTGTCTCAAACGGAAATACCCCCAAAAAGCTAAATGTCAAGCAAGAAAATTATCCTGCCATGGCAAGTATGTAGGATGTGATAGAACTCATTCTTTCACTCGTAAGCTTGAGTGATATGCGTAGCAGCTCTCTCGCAATATCTGGCTTTTCTTTCTGCAACTGCTCCCACTTTTCTCGATCCATCAACCACACCACGCAGTCCCGTTCAACCTGCGCTGTTGCAGTGCGCTCCGTTTCCGAAAAGAACGGAAGCTCACCACATGTCGTGCCAGCCACAATGCTCTCGCACAACCAACCCTGTGGTAGATCATACTCGGCTCGCAAGATACCACGTTCCACGAGATAGAAGCCACTGGCATCGTCACCTCGGCAGAAGAGCGTGGTACCTGCGGCGTATTCCTTACGTGTGAAGTATGATGTTGCTTGGAACCAGAAGTCCTCATTCTTGTCACTCAAACCCTGAAAGATCTGGAGCATAATGCGGAGAGGTTCATTAAAGCTCTGCCACTTGGTTGGGCGCTGAATTTCGATTGTGTTTAGTGCATTCTGTGCTGCTTCGGCGAGATGGCTTTGTCGGGGGGAGTTAAAGGGCGGGTCGAACGAAGAAAATGCGGATCCGGAGCTCTTGGGTACATCCAAATTGGCGGAAGCCACTCTTTTGTTAGAATTGAGCTCTTCTTGGCGGGCGTAAAGTGTCTTGAGAAGTTCGTTCTCACAACATTCCAGAGCTGAGTTCAAATTTGGCAACATCATGACTTCGATGCTGGAACTCCCGAGACCGACCGCCCGGATATTGCGTCCCAGCTGGCTCTCTGCATCGACGCCACTAAGGACGAGCAGAACGCCCTTGTTGTCGAGGATTCGACTGATCGTGTTGAATGCTTCGCCTGCTGAGTAGTCCAAATCACTGACATGCCACAGATCAAGGACCAGAAACTTGATAGGTTTCTTTGCGAATGCCTCATCTTCTAACAGACCACGTATCCGTTCCTCAACGCTGACAATGGTACCAAAGAAAAGATACCCCGTTAGCTTCATGATGTAGATCTGTTGGCCAACTTGATTGAGATAATGGTGCTGCGAAGGGTTACGTCGCACGGTGGATGTAACCGTTTCGCCATCGTATGAACCTCGGATGGCCGATACTCGCGATGTTTGGATGATGAGAGACACAAATGCCAGCAAGATACCGACTCCGATACCGACAACAAAGTCATACATGCCCATGACCAGGACAATTGCGATAACTGTCATGTACTCTGCTAGTTTCAATTTCTTCCGTGGAAGCCATATAGCCTCAAGGAGTAGCTCGAATCCTAGATCAAAGATCAGTGTGCCAACCATCATGATGGGAATGAAGCCAATAATGCTTGGGCCAATCATCATGACAACAAATGTCAATGCAGCCAATAAGTAGCCAGCTAGACGCCTGTTGCCACCAGATCTAATCACGAAAACGGTGTTGGCATACACCAGGTAGTTTTGAATACTACCCAAGCATCCGGATAAGAAATTGGAGTAGCCATGCAGCTTCAATTCTTTATCCAAATCCGCGTTGTCTTCCCCAGTCTGAAGCGCAAGAGCAGGCACATTGATGGGAACATGTAAAATTCCAAAGAATGTGAGTGCCATCATTGCAGGAATGCACTCCACAACTGCATCCCACCTCACCAACTTAAATTCTGGAAATACTGTCAGCATATCAATTCTTATAAAGTGGCCGCAATAAATACTTACGGTAGAGTGTATAGAAGTACCACCATGGCTCACCAGGTGGTGGTCCCTCAAAAATCCAACCCCCATCTCGCAAGTGGTCTGTATCTAAAACGTCCACCGAGAAGACGAACAGATAAAAGACAAGAGGAATACCAAGAATGAATAGAGGAAGAAAATACTTGGATGTAATCTTGGATTGTCCGTAGAATAGAACAATGGCGAGAACCAGAGGAAAGATCCAGAGCAGTATCCGGTCAGGTTGCGTTAGTTGGTGGAGGGTCTCGAGGTTGTACTCAAGGTTTCCGTCTAGGCGTGCCGACACCTCAAATCCAGTAGCTACAAGGAACCAGCCGACGCCACCAATACATCCAATTAAAATATGTCGTGGAATAAAACCAACCATGTAGCCAAACCTGAATTTGCCCATGAGATAGAAGACAAGACCAGTCATCATGGAGCTAACGGCGTAAGAGACAATGGTGGTTGCAATGACGGCATCTGGGTCTTCTGTGCCTACAATGTCGACAATCTTCTGCGCCATGTTGTGGAAGAATGGTACTACTTCGATCTTCCAGTTGGTTAGCTAGTGACAATGTATAAAAGTGCAAATTCCGAAGCATACCAATTCTGATCCCACCGCACCGCGAAAGATACTTCCAGTTGAAAAGATGAGTTGAGCAACGATTGTGCTCACATAGTAGATGGAAATGCCAGCTGAGCCAAGGTGCGAGAACAGTGGATTGCCTAAGGGGAACAAAATCATGCCTGCGCGTGTTAGTACTTGGACATACACTCGTCGTAACGTCGTGACTTACCATAGGACAAAGCATCCAGAATATTCAGCAGCAAACCAACTGCGACAGCTGGAAGGCAAGAAACAGGATCAATTACACCATTTTGCCAGATTGCTTTGCGGTCCCAGCGGGCAGGGTTAGCAACCATTGACATAACATGCACAGCATTTGCCTCAAACTTCCGGCCTTTCTCTACGACTCGGCGGTACCATGTTGTCTTGGTGCTCCCCTGGCCCTCAACATCCGCAGACTTGCTAATGGCACTGTCAATGGAAGCCCTTGGCAAAAGGGGTGTATTCTCGGTGGCTTCCTGGCTTTCATGTCTATCGAGGTCCGGCTGCTTTGACACAGCAGCCTCAGGCTTCGCGACTTCCGGCTGTACCTTTCGGTCTGTTGGCGTGTTTATCACTCCCGACTGGGGAGGTGACCGCTTCAGAAGGTTGGCGAGAACAGAGGGGCCAGACTCGACTTCATCGTCAGGTTCATCGTGTGTTTCATCCGGAGACTGTGGCTCTGGGACTTCTGGTATCGTGTCGGCATTACGAGAACCGTCAACTACAGAATCGATATCACCAGATTCCGAGCCAAATACTTCGTGGACTGACGGCCTTGATCTTTGGAGGAAGGACCGGTGTCGTTGAGAAGAGCCATCAGAAAGGAAATAGCTTGCTAGTTCGGCCGTGTCTTCGCGCACGGAACGCGCCGTTTGCGCACTATCGATGGGAGCTAGGGAAAATATCAGCCTGCCTTTCCTTGGAATCACGATTGAAGCGTCCTCGGTACAAAATTACCTAGTTGGTCGCGGACTGTTCCATGGATAAAAGAACGAATGGGCTCCCTCGCTGCTTGGCCAGACTGAAACGAACTAGATAGCTGGCCACCAGCTGCGATGGGGATCGATGAGTTGGTAGGCGAGCTAGCCAAATCACTGGTGTTTTGCTCCAACTGGGAAGATGAGCTAGGAGATCTGCCCCTGCCTCTCCAGGATGAAAAGCCCAAGCCAGAGGTTGACATTGTAGCCGCGAATGGAGGGCTCTCGCGAGCGATGAAGGACTATCGTTGTTCTTGAAAACGCATTAGGAATCAATGTGCAATGAAATAACGAATGTATGGCAACGGTATCCCAATATTGGCACGAAAATTGATGCTTTGACAACGGTCTGGTGTCGTGAGCGACAAGAATTACGGGATCAAGTCTTGGAGTTGGCTTGCCAAAAGGTCCCTTCCCACATGCAAGTCTCTGCCGGGAATCGCTGTCAGCTGCGCAATCACTGGATTGAGCAATTTCTGGGGCGCTGAATTTAGTGCACTTTAGCGGTTCTAGTGGAGCGGGGGTTGCTGCTGTTGATAAGAAAACCAGGCTGAACGAAAATGATTAGGGGGGCGAATTCTGGCGTGATAGATTTAGCGGCAGATGAAAGCAGACAATTGTGGTTGCGTAGTAAGAAGAAATGGGGTTGAGGCATAAAATTGATTGTCAAAAGTCTAAGTATATTTAACTTCTATCCTGTAAAACCTAGCTGGGGGGTTGCTAGCAATGGCCCTATATAATATCCCCGCGCTGTGCCTTGCATCCGCTGTCAGCCGGTCCTGCAGATGGGCTGGCGCAAGTGATTTGCAGGGGAGAGCTCATCACAAACAGAGATACACAACAGTAAAGGATGGCGGGCCGGTGAATACGGCGCGTTGCTGATTGGTGACTAGCTGAATGTCACCATATATTGCCTTTGTTGATTGCTGCCTATTCCTGCCTTATTTCAGACGCAGTGCATTATTCCATCCAAGTGCCGTCCCTCATGGAGAGTGCCTTGCCAGTACCAAGCTAGTGGTACTGCATATATATATATATATATATATGCTTCCAAGGCTTTGCTGTCGGTTTGGATTCGGTCGCATTACTGCCGTTGAGCTCAATTTGAACAAGTTGGCGTTACACCTTGCTCCAGTGGAGGCAACCTACGTAGAGCGGTTGCTACAGTTAAAGATGTGGTGCATTTAGTGGTGCTTATCCAAGCTTTTGTAGGTATCCCTGAGCTATCAGTCTTTCAACGTCGCCTTGACGAACATAGAACTGACTGTTCTTCGTCAAAGTAATTGCACTTGGCAGAAAGTTAGCATCGCTACGGCCCAGTTATTGCTCGAATGACTTACCCATATTCAGTTTGAATCTCTCCAGCATCTTTCAAGACACGCACATCAATAAAAAGATCGCGAGGCGGTTGAAGACTGCCGGTTAGATCAATATCAGTCCACTGGCCCTTGTATGCCGCCAGAAGATCACTATATTGTCGAACATAATCCTCCTCTTGTGGGCTTAGGCTGCTTGTCGAGGAGCCTGCCGCAGGGACGCCTCCATTGGACTGGTTTGATTCTCGTACTTGTTGTCCAGACAGATCAGCAATATCCGAACCATTCCACACAAGTTCCTCTAGCTTGTCTGTCCTAGTTCGATGATACGCCAGCAGACATCTTTTATTGCGGCGCATCGACAAGTGGTTTACTAGAAGCGTACACGCGACAGCCTGATCCGCTGCTGGGTTGAAGGAACCCTGAAAAGGTTCCAATAATTCTGTGACATCTTTATCCAAGTCTCTCACTTCCCGGGTTACGGCTCGAACAAGCTCAGTCTGATATGGGGGTAGATGTGCAAGGTTTTGAGTACGTTTGGCATGTTGGACCTGTTCCGACATCAGCCCTTAACCCAATTTGTGATATAGAAGATAACGGACGTACCAGTTTTACACCTAAATCGCCGTACATTTTGGCTGCGGAAACTCTGCTCTTGAAAAAGCTGTCGAAGGGGGTTTGATATACCAAGTCGCGGAATATTTGCTGCGCGTGTAAGCTCCAATAGCACGCGTCCAGCATAAAGCTCCAACAATCTACCCCGCCAAAATACTGTTTAGCTCAATAACCCCGACCCATGCAAAGAAGCCCCTCCATGAAATCAAATATACCTGACTGGCCATGCTTGTCTCGAAAATAAATGGTACTAACATAGTTGAGGTTTAGAGAGCTAAGCATTACGATAATTTGTAGTCGATGCACTCTGGGGAGGGAAATCATCTTACGGAAGCTTCCTAAGAGTAAGGCAAACGCGCCACGGCGAGCGATGCTATATGCCAGTGCATACACCAGAGAGGAGGAGTGTTGTTTATGTCCGTTAATTCTTTTTACTTTCAAGTCTATGGTAAATTGTAAAAGGCCTCTTTCTCGTAGCTAGACTCCCATATAAAACGTATCCCATTCGTCATCACATCTCATGAGAGTCATTATTCCCTTTTTGTATATCATGCCTCATACACCCATAACCTGGAGCTCCCGCACTCAAGACACAAGCTTCTTACAGCTTCTGCATAGCAGCGACATCAGTGGATTGGACGTAGTCCTCGAGCTCCTGAATCTCATCCTCAAGGTCAGAAACAGAGATCTTGGCGTCCTCGACGACCAGGTTGATCTGGAGCTTCTTGATACCGAAACCGACGGGCACGAGCTTGGAAGCACCCCAAACGAGACCATCCTTTTCAATGGCACGGACAGCAGCCTCAAGGGCAGCCATGTCAGTCTCATCATCTAAAAGGAACATCTCGTTAGCAACTCTAGCGTTAACATGGAAATTGAACAAAAAAAATGCTTACCCCAAGGCTTGACGTCAAGAGTGACGACGGACTTGGCAATGGTCTGGGGCTTGGCAGACTTCTTCTCACGGTAAGCAGCGAGACGCTCCTCACGGATTCTGGCAGCCTCTGCATCCTCCTCCTCGTCGTCGCTGCCGAACAGGTCGACATCGTCATCGTCATCAGCCTTCTCGGTGGCTTTGGCGGGGTTGACGGTCAGGTCAGCGGACTCAGGGCCGTAGGTAGAGTAGGCCTTGGAGGGGTCGCCAGGGAGGGTAGCGAACTCGCTCTCGTAAGAGGCAATGTGCTTGTACCATCTGGCGGCGTGAGGGTACTTCTCAGAGTCGGGAGCCTTCTGAGTAGCCTTGAAGACAGCAACATCAGCCTGAGAGGGACCGTTACTATAAACATGACGTTAGCATCCTGCTTCAATGTCTAGCGTATGTATGTTGGCTTCACAAAGCCCGCAAGCTAGCTATAAAGCAAGAAGAAGAATGTATATGCGCCAAAAAGAGGGGTTATTTCATCAGAGATGCATTTCTGCTGGTTTCTTCGTCCGACAGCGGGTCTTGAGTCCGCCTCCGAAACACGGACCAATTGTTCTCATCATATAAATTACAGAGGAAAGCTCGACAGGATGGTGACGGAGAAAATAGAGAAAAGCACGTACCCGACAATGTAGGATCGGGTGGTGACCCAGCTGTTGAGCACTGGCGAAGAAACAGGTCAGTGGCTACGGCGGTGAAAGAATGAGGCCATGAGTAAAAACATACTGGTAGCTCCAGCGTCGGAAAGGAGATCAGTGAAACCCATTTTGAAGGATGAGAGACGGACAAGAGAAAATTAAGGGTATCGAGGGGTGTTGGTGGAAGTTATAGGAAAGCTGAAGAGAGCGGTGGTTGTCAGGTCAATGTAGGTCAGAATTTTTTCCCCCTCCAAATTGCTACGGGTCCTTGTGGCTCCAGAGGCACCGTGGCACCCTGGAAGCTATTGGGGTTTTCTACTGGTGCCGGAATATCATTGGACCGCCCCGCACTACGGTATCCCGCCACCCTAGCAGACGAGAGTTGAGCTCCGACGTAAGAGCTGTGGCAGCCTGCTAACGACTTGTGGGTGCGTTGCTGTGACGAGCTTGTATTGTACACCAAACTGACGTTTCTCCCAACCAGCCTGCAGATTGAACGGTATCACTGCTACGATCTTGTGGACGTCTGAAACATGCCTATCGCACCAATTATAACGTTTAAAGCTGGCAAATGCAGCACAAGCGTAAGTGTTGTGGAATGTGCTGTTGCGTTTGATAGAGCATCATGATTGCTGACATGCGTCTCCGAAAGTCCAAGAAGCCAATCAAGGTCAAGCCGGAAGCCGAACCTGGATACCTTTATCTCTACTCTGAAGATGGTGAGTCAATGCGTTGTTTGCAATGCGCGAGATGACAGCTAACATTCCGCTAGATCTTGTCCACTTCTGCTGGAGGCGAAGGGAAGACCCTGTTGACGACCCCGAGCTCGACCTGGTGATGGTGCCAACGGATGGAACATTCGTTCCCCATGAACCCGAAGATTCCCAATCCACGAAAACAAACGGACGAGTGTTTGTTTTGAAATTCGGCTCTTCATCAGAACGCCACTTCTTCTGGTTGCAGTCAAAGCCACAAGGGCGCAGCGGCAATCCTAGCTATTTCAGCCCCCGCGACCGTAAGATTGGTGACATCGTCAACCGCCTTCTCCAAGGCGAAGAAGTCAACGTGACGAGAGAGCTCAACAACTTGCGAAACCCTCACAACCGCGACGATGACGATGACGAGACAATGGAGGATGCTCAGGCTCCCGCAGCTCCACGCGATCGCCATGGAAGTGCGAGCGGCGGAGCTGGCGCTGATGCAACGGGGGGAGATATCAGAGAAGAGGGTGAAGATTCTAGAGAAGGAGGAGGCGACGGTGCTAGAGCGTAGGTGATTCTCCCCGTTCTAGTTGATCGCAACTGCACTAGAGCTGTTACAGCCATGTCATGAGAGATGTTGATTCGCCACTTTATGAAATAGATGACTTCTTTAGATTGACCATGGCGGTCCAGCATGCTACTATCGTGTGTTAATTTGAATAGTATGGCTAATGAGTCTTCTTGATAGTGCCTCATCTTCAGCTCCCGATGCTGCTGCTGCCGTGCGAAACTTTCTTGCGTCAATACAAGGCCAGCAAGGGCTTGCTAGTGGTGCGGCAAGACAGCAACAAGCAGATATCCCGTACCCGTATTTGAACCATCTTCTGCCAACCTCTACCACTGTGCCTATGATCGATATTGCTACCACTGAGTACTTGGACTCGCTGCTAAGCTTCTTGCCGCCATCTGTCATTACATTGGCTACTAATGCAAGCAGTGACAGCAAAACGGAACCTAGTCCAGCAGAGGTAGAACGCGCGAAGGTATCCATGTCACTCGACGACAAACGAAGTTTGCTTAAGAAAGTCTTGCGTAGTCCGCAATTTTATCAATCTCTTGGCACATTGACAATGGCTTTGCGCGACGGAGGTCTCCCAAGTGTTGCTGATGCACTTGGTATACAAGTACAGAATGGCGGATATATCCAACAAGGGACCGTTCCCATGGGGGGAGGTCAAGCAGTTGAGGCATTTGTAGAAGGGGTTAAGAAAGCAGCGAAGGAGAGCGAGAAGAAGTAGTAGTTGGTTAGAAGCAATGCAGTTTGTCACATTTGCGGATAACGAGCGTCGTATAGAGCCACCCACCGCTTGCTGAATGTTTTATGTACACTACTGGGTTGAATTATTCTTGTACAAGTGTAACATCTGCCCAAGCGATATTTTCCTTACTAAACGAATATATAACAACTAACATGTGCATGTAGTTTATAAATTTTTGTTGTAAGTTGGCGGCTGAGGGAAGGGTCCACCGCATTCCTGGCTACCGCTATGGCTTTTTGGTGGCCGTAGTAAACGCTCCAAAGAAAAGCTATACCAAACTGTTTGCATTGCAAGCTGTCACATTGAGAACAGGCCACATCGAAGTGGTCCGAACAGGTGACAATGGCAAGCGCCTCATTCCCTACAGATATACAAGAGTTTGATGCCGACGAACGCATTTCCTTCTCAAAGCTTGATAGCAAATTCATCGCGGTTCATGATGACGGGACAGAATACGAATTCGACGCCGACCTGAAGAAATGGCAGCCCATTGACGAGCAGACGCTGGGCGCTGAGATATCACAGGGAGTCGGGAATAATGCGCGCGCTTCTAGCGAATCAAATAGCCTGGGAAAGAGAAAACAGGAGTCTGGTGACTCGAGCAATGGGGCTACAGTGAGCCTCCCTCCGATATCTAAGCTCAACCACTTTGAAAACTAACAGATTGTATTACAGACAACAGATCGTCCGAAATCAAATAGACCGAATAAAAAGCAAAAGGCTCCCCCCCAACCGAGACAGAATACGGCAGTCTACGTAAGCGGCTTACCCCAGGACGCAACTGTTGACGAGGTCCACGAAGTGTTCTCACGCAAGGCTGGTGTTATCGCAGAAGAGATCGACAGCGGAGCGCCTCGAATCAAAATGTACAACGATGCAGAGGGAAAGTTCAAGGGAGATGCTCTCGTTGTGTTCTTCAAGCCGCAGAGTGTACAGATGGCAATCATGCTGTTAGACGATACGGACTTCAGAATCACAGCGAGCGGCACAAGAGAGGGCAGGATTTCAGTACAAGAAGCTGATTCAAGCTATAAGAAGACCCAGTATGATGGAAACAACAGTACGGCTACGGAAGGTCAAACTGGCAAGTCGGAAAAACGCCCTCAGAATCATAGCGACAGGCAAAAGATTATTAAAAAGACGCAAAAGCTCGATGCCAAGCTTGCAGATTGGGACGATGACGATCCTCAAGAAATCCAAGCGAGCAGTAGCAAGAGAGATAAGACGGTAGTGTTACAACATATGTTTACCTTGCAGGAGCTGCAAGAAGATCCTGCGGCATTACTAGAGATCAAGGAAGACATTCGCGACGAATGCTCAAAGCTGGGGACAGTAACCAGCGTGGTCTTGTACGACGAGGAAGAGGATGGTATTGTGACTGTTAGATTCAAGGATACAGAGTCAGCTATGGCGTGTATCAATTTGATGCATGGCAGGAGGTTTGATGGGCGGACGGTAGCAGCATATCTCACGACAGGAAAGGAGAAGTTCAAGAAGGCAAAATACGCGGCAGATGATGGAAATGACGAGGAAGACGAGCTGAATGAATAGCTACAAACGGCCATAGCGTTGAATACCGAAGCCAGTGGTAATATACTTGTTGAATAATTTGCGACCCAATTCATGATATCTGGCAGGCGATGCGACGTGAGATGTAAAAGCTGGCAGCACGCGTAACAATCGAGCATACAATGACAATTCTGTGCTTTACTCATCAGGTAGAAAATCATTTGATGCCAAAACTACAAACGCTCGGTGATTTGGCCTTCAATGGATGAGTATTGTAAACCACAATGATGGGCTGTGAGAACCGTTGCTGTGCCAACTGGTCCTTGTTTAACCCTGCCTAAGGTGGCGCCGAAACCCAACATGTGCAAAGCCATGTCCCTTAATCATCTCTCCTCAGGACCGATATCCTTCAAAAGTCTTGTTTCTTAGATTTTGCAGTTTTCATTTTCGATTTTATCTTCCGCATTTTTCATTCCAGATTTAAAACGTGGACGGCACTTCATTGAGTCGGTTCCAAATAGACTAAGTGCTGCATTTTAGTAGCCTTGTGTATTGGACCTGAACTTTTGAGACATTCGGCATAACTTGGTCAGAACAAATACCAAGCTTGAATTTGGGGAGGTAAGAGAGATCAAAAATAGATCTGTTTGCTACAGGAATGCTAATGCCGCATGGGGCAGGAGTTAGTGAAGGAGCATTCGCGATGGGTATATTATCGAACCCGTTGCGCTCTAGAGAGGGCAGACTACCAGTCTATGAGTCAGTCAACTCGCCTACGAAAGAACGATACTCGAATGACGATTATTACTATTCCGATGATGAAGATGACGATGCTGCTTCCTCTACGATTGGACGCCGCTCTGGACGCAGCTCAAGGAGCGTCTCAGGCTCCATGTCCAACGGCTCAATATCGTTAATCAAGAAGAGGGCTCAACCCACACGCAATAGCTCTCGAATCTATCCTTACCGACTACCTACAAGAATAACACGGTACTTGATGTTCGGTGTTATTGGAATAATAGTGCTCATGGTGTTGAGCTTGGTGAGAGCAAGCCAAGTTGAGAATTGGAAGATTGCCAATAATAAACGCCCTGAGCGACCTGCACCCCCACCAGCATGGGAGAACTTCCCATTTCTGGAAAGATACTATGGAGGAATACGCACGTTGAAACCTTTCAATGAAAGCGAACCATCCTATCCCGACTTTGAAGAGCCTGCCCATCAAGAAGCTGAGGCCGCCAAACCACCAACAAAGACTGGCGGACACGGACAGCCATCAAGGAGAGATGTCCCTTCTAGTAAAAGCTGGTCTGATTATAAGAACAGAGCGCAAGAATCTAGCGTCAAGGAATGTTTCATTGATGGAGCAAATCAAGTCCGTGTGCCTCAAATTCACTTTTACGACGGCCGTCCCCATGGCTTCCCTGAGAACATTGGTGGCTCATACGAGATTCTGAAGCTGCCTGAAGATATCTGCTTTGAAAGATTTGGACGGTACGGACCTTATGGGTTCGGCTATTCTACTCGCAAAGGCGGTCTCGGTACAGGTGAACATGGCGAAAGTGAAGGCTCTGCTTCCGTCTGGAGCCAAACACCACATGTTGATTTCCGCAAGGTTGACTGGGCTGACGCTCAGCGAAGATGTTTCAACTCCAACTCTGGCCGATACAAGGCTGTGCCGGCCAAGCCTGCCAGCCACTTAGGATTCTATGTCAATGATGACCAGATGAACGAGTTGACCAAGCGCGAGGATATTGATAAAGAAAATACTGAGCAGAAACCTAAGCAGCAAGCACTAAAGGAAGACAACAAGCCCCAGACTCAAATTGAAAAGACCGGGCGTACAGCAGTAGTTGTGCGATGCTGGGATGAGTTCTTCTTTAGAGAGGATGATGTTGCCAACTTGCGCTCTCTCATATCTGAACTCTCTCTTTCTTCTGGAGGTCGCTACGACATTCATCTGCTGGTTCAGGTTAAGAATGACGCCAAGTACCCCATTTGGGCCGATAACGAAGCATACCTCAAAAGAATCAAGGAGACCATCCCCCAAGAGTTCCGCGGCCTTGTGACCATGTGGACAGAAACGCAAATGCTGGCTCTTTACCAAGGAATTCACGATGTCTGGAGCCGCGGCCCAGATTTGCCTGTCCACGGATCATACCGAGGACTGTCGATGGCTATGCAACATTTCGCTTACATGCACCCTGAGTATGATTATTACTGGCAGTGGGAAATGGACATCCGATACACTGGCCACTACTTTGATCTGGTGAACAAGATTGAGAACTGGGCCAAGGCACAGCCTCGCAAGGGCCTCTGGGAACGCAACTCCCGCTTCTATATCCCTTCATCGCACGGTTCATGGGAAGATTTCACGCAAATGGCTCGCGTCCAATCTGAAATGGGCACTGTTGGCGCTGAAACTCTCTGGGAGGGCGTTGGCGGAAAGCATGCAGAGAAGAAGCCCGAGTCCGTGTCCAAGAAGGGCAAGGCAGTCTGGGGTCCTGTACGTCCTGAAGATGAGGATGATTGGTTTGAACACGAGAACGATCCGAAGCCTCCCACCACTTTTGAGCGTGACCGGTATGAATGGGGTGTTGGTGAAGATGCCGACTTCATCACTCTCAACCCCATTTTCGACCCCGAGGGAACCACCTGGGGACTCAAGGACGACATCACTGGCTTCAACCGCTCTCATCCTCTCCCCGCTCGCCGCGCCAGCATCATCACCACATCGCGCATGTCGCGCCGTCTTCTCATGTCTATGCACCGTGCCACAGCATTCAAGAAGCAGTTCGCCTTCCCTGAGATGTGGCCCGCCACAGTCGCTCTCCAGCACGGCTACAAGGCAGTCTACGTTCCTCACCCCATCTACGTCGACCGAAAGTGGCCCGTCGAGTTTCTGACGCATACCCTTAATGCAGGCCTCAACGGTGCTACTGGTGGAGCGAGAGCTAGTGTCTATGGTGACCGCGAGCATAACCTCAAGGGCTTGACGTGGTTTTACAATGCAGGATTCGCCCCAAACCTGTACCGTAGATGGCTAGGACTCAAAGTGAATAATGACGGTGGCGATGCCTTTGAAAAGGAGGTAGACAAGTCCAAGAAAGGAGATGGCGTGAATAGCATGCCAGGAGGGGAGGGCAGAATGTGCTTGCCACCCATGCTGTTACATCCGATTAAGGATGTTGAGCTGCCGGTGGAGACACCTGATGAGGAAGAGGAGGTTGCCCTAGAGTCTGACCCAGCTGCGTAAAAGTTGCTGTGGAACGGTGTTTTATCTTTGTTCGAGCGTTTTCTTGTTTTATGGCTACCTGGCATGGTAATGTTGAAGAAGGGAAGACATGTTGTATATATGACGTTATAATGGCTTATACTTTCGGCTATCACAGATACTACAGTGTCAAGATTGACATGAATTGTCAAATGAATTTCTCATATTGCTCATGTATGGGATTTCCATATCAGCCATCCTTCCCATGCCATTACCACTAATACAGTGCACGTACAATCCATCCAACGACAGCATACACCCGTCATTTCCTTTCCCATCCCTTCCTTTTTATAACCTTTTCGGTTCCCATTGCGCCGGCTATGGTCCTCTCAAAAATAGCAGTGGTCTGAAATGAAAAGTGCTTACTGAATTCCTTTTGTTCGTCGACCACCGCAGTCAATCTTGTATCGAATATGACAGGACGAAGAGAGAAGCAACAAATATTCGAAAATAAACTGATAATGAAGTAATTAAAACAAGGCGCATTAGCAGAGTTGTTATGCGAATTGCGCTACCGTTACAGGACACGCTTAACCTCGAAGAAGCGACGGAGCCACCAGACTTGGAAGAGAGATTCGCCAACGACAACGCCGACAATGAATAGGTTCCACCACTTGACTCGAGAGTTTGTGCTTTCGGCGGTGTTGCGGTGAGTACGTTCGCGGAGGACAATGTATTGTTGCTCGTCTTTGACCTGGGCAAGGAGTTCTGAAAGCTTGCGGACTAGAAGGTGCCGGTTAGTTTACGCATTTCGATGTGTGAAGAAGTACCCATGTACCTTCGGATTCTAAGGGGTCTTGGTTGTATTCGGATTCGCTAACATAGACAACACCGTGGACGTTGAAGGAGACCTCCTTGCTATTGGCACCCCAATGTTGGTTGCCAAAACAGTAGCCGTGCTTTCCATTGGTGCCAGCAACTATAGAGTAGTCGCCGTTAGATACGGTCTTTTCGTTGGTGATGTATTGGCCGTTGGGGTCGGTGATCTGTTCACACAATGAGATGTCAGTGATCTGTTTCTTTTTATCTCTTTTCAACATTCGCATGGGACTCTTGTATCTGCCTGGATGCAGAGAGTTTCGGTCCCCACGTGCTACCAGGGATCATCGTACCCAGAAGTCAATGTCGAGGTTGCCTGCGCTGCCGAACTCGCGGTCTCCGACTTGGAAGGTAACAGTCATTCTGTCATCCTTGTTAAGGTTCTCGTGGAAGCACTCCATGCCGTGCGCAGGCAAGACAATGTTATGAGCGGCAGCGACCTGAAAGGCCACGGCAGCGACGAGGAATGACCTCGCTGTTGAAAGGAATTGCATTGCTGTGGAATATTAATTAAAATAGAAGACTATTTGTGTTGATGCAACGACCAGGTGCCGATTCGAAATGTCCTGGTTCCGAAAAAGTCGTCGAGGTGAGGTGGGAAACAATGGCGTCGATGATGGCAAGCTTGTTCCAACTCCTTTGGAAAGTCAAGCCAAGTCGCGAATTGACACCTTTTCTCTACGAGCCTACTGACAGTAGACGGACCAGTCAGAAGGCCAGGAGTTGCAAGTTACCCACTCTTGAAATTCAGGGGACAGACAGAGCAAGGAGAGCCTATCGGCAAAACCGTGGTTCTGGCTGACGACCCGAGGGCCAGTAAATGGAACCACAATCACAGGCGGCCTGAATTAAAAATATTCACTAAAAATACCCGTGGAGCTACCTACAGGCACGCGCTGTGCCCCGTAGTAAGGAGGGGTCTCCTGAATCCTCCCCCTATCTATCCTTATAGTGTGCGGTAACGACAGACTGAACCTCACCAGCTCAACGCAGATAGAGGCAGAAAAAAAACACACACACACACACACACACATACTGTATAGGTACAGGCGAGCTACATGATGCACACAGCACGACTCCACTGTAAGCTCCGCAAAACCCATCGAGATGAATTAGTACTCCACTGGTAACTGCTATTCTCAACCCCTTTGCGTGTCCTTTTTGCCTCTATTCCCAGTGGTCATTGGTGCAGTGCCTGTGTCGCGTCTGTAGAGGGGAGATTTGGCTGCCTCGCCAGTGCAGTGGTGTGCTGAGCTTGTGATAATTGGTCGACAGAAATTTTCTTGCCCTCACCCTCCCCTCCAATCGCCTGAGTAAATGCACCGTGTCCGTAATAATGGTTAGATGGCATGTACTTTTTTTTTTTGGTGCCAGGTAGACCAGTCTGCTAAGTGCTGAGATCAATCCTTGGAGGGGCGTTGACCGTTCCTCAGCCCCCTTTGGTTCGTTCGCCCCTCTTCTGCGTGTGCTGTCGCCCTCTGGTACTCCTATGGTCTCACGGTGTCAATCGCGCCCGCCCACCCCAGTCCGAGAAAAACTAGTCAAGGTCACAGTCCCAGTCTCATTCCCAGCCCAGCCTGCCTTTTCGCCCCTACACCGACAAAGGCCAACACTGTCCCGTCTTTAACTTTCTAAACCATCCCACTACCCAAACTCGATTCTCCTCCTGCGCCCACCATCCACACACGCGCATCCACCCGGTCGAACAAGAGGTAAGTTGACGATACCTTTGGTGCTTAATTGTTGTTATTTTTGCCTGTTAAGCCTTTGTTTTTATTTTTCACTTCACCTGTCTGTCTGCCTGTACATCTGACTTCCATTGCCTTTTTTTTTCTTGCCCTTCGTGCCTTTGCCAAAACCCCCACACAAAAGAGGACAGCACGACCCTGTCATGATGGAAATGCGGAAGCCTGGTCAAAATAACCAGCGCTTCTCTGCCAGGCCGCATCTGCGGTAATGGAGAATCTGTCTTTTTATCAATTTGGCAATCGAGATATATATTCAATACAGATATCCTCTTCAAGTGTCGAGGCCCTGTTGCTTTCCATCGTCTTTGGCTGACTAGGCAATTACGACATTTTGATCCCCTCTCAGCCTCCCCTGGCCTGACCCGAGGTCAACCGTTAATTTTCCCCGTCGTGTACTCTTACTTTACAACTGTTACTACTACATTGGTATTTGCTTCTTCACACGGCGCTTTGCTTACGCGTGGTCATCACTCTAGGATATTACTCTATCGCCCGCGAATCTCTCTCGATAACCTCTCCCAAAACCCCGCTTCATCCGTTTCACTACAGGCGTCGCCGCCGAAGTCGCAATCATGGGTCTCGCCTTTTCCAAGTTGTTTGATAAGTTGTGGGGGAAGAAGGAGATGCGTATTCTGATGGTCGGACTCGATGCCGCCGGTAAAACCACAATTCTCTACAAGCTGAAGCTTGGTGAGATTGTCACCACCATCCCCACCATTGGTATGAACCACCACCCACCACCGTCGTAACCCCCAACGCCGTTGCTCGCCGACGATGCATTCTAACATTATTCCGTCGCAAATAGGTTTCAACGTTGAGACTGTCGAGTACAAGAACATTCAGTTCACCGTCTGGGATGTCGGAGGTCAGGACAAGATTCGTCCTCTCTGGAGACATTACTTCCAGAACACTCAGGGTATCATCTTCGTTGTCGACAGCAACGATCGCGATCGTATTGTCGAGGCTCGTGAAGAGCTTCAGCGCATGCTGAACGAGGATGAGCTCCGAGACGCCATCTTGTTGGTCTTCGCCAACAAGCAGGATTTGCCCGTAAGCTTGTTTGACTCCCATAATTCCCCTTCAGTCCGCTAACCTGATATTTTCAAGAACGCCATGAACGCTGCCGAAATCACCGACAAGCTTGGCCTCCACAGCTTGAGACAACGTGCCTGGGTATGTCCTTTCCCTTCTTTCGCATGAGCCGCTACGTGCGCGCATCTACAAACCATTGAACCCATCGCTAATGCACCACAACAGTACATCCAGTCTACCTGCGCTACCTCTGGAGATGGTCTGTACGAGGGTCTTGAGTGGCTTGCCACCACCCTCCGCAAGGCCGGTCACCAGTAGACGTATTACGAGGAGCCAACTGACAACGCCATGTTCTCTCGCACTCTTAACGACAACGTACCACCCCCGTCGGATTCTAGGAAGGGAGATCTTAGGATTCGGTTGTAATTGCACAAAAGTCATTCATCAACCAATCGAAGTTAGTTGATTTAACTATAACGATTGTTCTTTCCGACTTGGTTCTTCATTGTCGCTGTCGCCTCCATCCTGTGTCTTTCGTGAGCTCGTTAATCGAAGGCCATGATTCAGCTATCATGGCACGGGGTCCCAGACCACTCTCTATTCCTCGAATCAGTATCCCACAATTTGAGACACGGTATGGAAGTGAAATCAGTCCTACAGCGGTAAACTTTCGATTGGTCGACCGATGGCAAATTACGTGGGATTGTATGGGTTAGCATCAAGGTGTGGGAGATGGTGGTACGAATCAGGCCTAGGCTATGACGTTCCGAACTCTCGCATGTGGTGTTGGTTTGGCTGTTTTTTTGGTTGAGATAAAAAAATTGTGTTTCGTAGTTCCTCTCTTGACTTTGACCTCATCTCTTTCACTATTCATTGCGCTTAGATTGGCGGAGTTGGGTTATTTTTTGCCTCGTTATTAAGGAAAGCCTCTCGGCTGGGAATTGATCGACGCGAATATTGATGGGGTAGGAAGAGTAGCCTCGGGTTTTTATGCTGTGGTAGTTACAGAATGGACATTTCATATTGTTGAAGTTATTGTTTAGGGACATGAGTGACTTGACATGGTGTAACACCATCACCGTTTTCAGATATGGAAGCGATGAAATGACAAATGACAAGATAAATATTTGTTATTGCGAGGGAGGGGAATAAATCAACTAAATAAATAAAATACAGCATATTTTCATGGTGTAAATGCAAAACTCCGGGTATGCTCCAACCCTTTTCCTCGTTATATTTTGAAACAATAATTATACAGTAAATTTAACAGTTAGGTATTGGCTGGTGCGAGCCTCACCACTTCCAATCCTTCCTTGCTATCCTTGATCCTGACTTCAGCTGTCTCCCCGGACTTTAGCTGGCCTCGAATAATCTTGTCGGCCAGGCCATTGCTGATCTCGTTGGTGATGAGTCTGTTGAGGGGACGAGCGCCAAATTTGGGATCGTAGCCTCTCTCAGCAAGCCAATCCCTAACGGTGTCGGGTACGGAGAGAGTGATACGACGGTCGTCAAGGCGTTGTTGCAATTCGACAAGACGAATGTTAACAATGTCGCGAATGGCCTTCATGGCAAGGCGCTTGAAGATGATGAAAGAGTCAATTCGGTTGAGGAATTCAGGAGGGTAGTTGTTACCAACGACGTCCATGACAGCCTTGCGGACTGAAGGGTCAATGTCACCTTCGGCATTCTCTTTGTAAGGGTGGTGGGGGTCGTGACCGACGAGTATGTCTGCGCCAAGGTTGGACGTCAGGACAATGATTGTGTTTTTGAAGTCGACCTTGTGGCCTTGGGCGTCTGTGAGGTATCCTTCGTCAAGAACTTGGAGAAGTAGGGCGGAGATATCGCGGTGGGCCTTTTCGAATTCATCAAAGAGGAGTACTGCGTAGGGTTTGCGTCGAACGGCTTCAGTGAGCTGACCAGCATCATCGTAGCCCACATAACCAGATGGAGCTCCAATGAGGCGTGAAATCGTATGCTTCTCTTGGAATTCGCTCATGTCGAAGCGCACGACGGCGGACTCGGTAGAGAATAGGAAGGCGGCAAGCTTCTTGCAGAGTTCAGTCTTGCCAACACCGGTTGGGCCAAGGAAGAAAAATGATGCAAGAGGCTTGTTCTCGCCGCTGAGGCCGGCGCGTTGCAGGCGTACAGCATCAGAGACGGCCTTGATGGCTTCATCCTGGCCTTTGACAGCTTCGCGAAGGGAGTCTTCCATGTGGACGAGCTTCTCAATGTGTCCAGATGTAAGCTTGGAGACGGGGATGCCCGTAATGCGAGAAACAACATTGGCGATATCATCGGGGTTGACAGAGTCGTGGATCAATATGTGGTCTTGGCCTCTAGTTGCTTCATCGCCGCCGTCTTCGCTGGGCAGCTTCTGCTCCAAATCGGGAATGACGCCAAAACGAAGCTCGGAAGCTCTGCCAAAGTTGCCAACTCGCTGTGCCTGTTCAAGTTCAAAGCGAGCTTTGTCAAGATCTTCTTGAATCTTCTTGACAGAGTCAATTTCGGATTTCTCCTTGTCCCAACGAGCGTTGAGTTCGGAAATTTCGTCGTAGTTTTTCTTGAGCTCCTTTTCCAGCTTCTCGCGACGTTCCTTGCTCGCAATGTCCTTTTCCTTACGAAGGCTCTCGAGTTCGATCTGAATAGTCATGATCTTATGGTCTAGACGCATGATATCTTCAGGCTTGGATTCGTGTTGAAGCTTCAGGTGACTGGCTGCTTCGTCCATGAGGTCAATGGCTTTGTCGGGCAAGAAGCGATCAGTGATGTAGCGGTTAGAGAGTGCTGCAGCAGCGACAAGAGCGCCATCGGTGATGCGAACTCCATGGTGGACTTCATATTTGTCCTTGATACCTCTTAGAATGGAGATGGTGTCTTCGACTGTGGGCTCGCTAACGACGATGGGCTGGAAACGTCTGGCGAGGGCGACGTCCTTTTCGATTAAGCGATATTCAGCGAGTGTTGTAGCGCCACAGCACTGGAGTTCTCCTCGAGCAAGAGCAGGCTTGAGAAGATTGGATGCGTCAATAGAGCCTTCTGCCTTTCCTAAGCCAAGTAGAGTGTGAAGCTCGTCGATGAATAAGATGACTTCACCTTCTGACTTTTGAACCTCATCCAACACCTTTTTCAATCGCTCTTCAAAGTCTCCGCGAAACTTTGCGCCGGCAATTAAAGAGCCCAGGTCTAGACTTATGACTCTTTTGCTCTTTATGCTCTCTGGTACATCTCCTTGTATGATTCGATTTGCGAGGCCTTCGAGAATGGCGGTCTTTCCTGTGCCCGCATTACCGATTAATACCGGGTTGTTTTTCGTTCGTCGAGATAAGATTTGGATAGTGCGTTGAATTTCAGCGTCTCGCCCAATGACAGGGTCTAATTTGCCCTCTCTCGCCCGAGCCGTCAAGTCAACACCAAACTGTTCCAGCGCTGACTTCTCCTCCTCTTCACCCCCCATATTCATTCGATGCGTTCCTCCTGGAGGATGCGGTCGTCCATTTGCATATGTTCGAACCATTAAAGTCGGAAGGAATTTTGATGAAGAAACACCACAGCCTATCTGATGACGGGCAAGCGATGCGACAGGTCGTACATTTCTTGAGGCAGCTCCAGCAAGGTGCTGGGCTGAAGTGATTATTTGTCTTCTAGCTTGCATTATATTGTGTCGTATGTGAAGGATTGCGCGTACACTATGCAGCTGTGTTTACAGGTATGAGTTCATGATGAGGGCAGGCCGGTTTGTCGTCCCTTAACTTGTACTCTCCCGTTCAATGATCAGACCAAACGCAGGCAGCTTTCGAGCTCCATCGCGACAGCTGGAGCACGTTCTGGTACGTTCCTCCAAGTATAAAGTACTATATCCCAAATAGGCAATGCCCCAGTTTTCCGCTTGTTCTTTCTTTATCTTATCGCCATCACGTGCCTTGTGCCCCGAGTCTCGCACAGGAGGCAGGTGCGCCTGAAAATTTATAGGTAGCCTAAAGCGGTTTAGCGCCAGAGGGTTCACATTTTGCTTCCCACAAACTCGCCTAGCGGCTTTCACGAAAGAATATCCAACATTTTGGGCCGACCATCACGAACGGTGTCTTTGACTTCTTCTTTTCCCCTCTCCACACCCCTCAACCCCAAAGACACAACCCAGAGAGTTCACCATGTCGACGAAGCCTACGACCAAGAAGTTCGGCAAGTCGACCCGGGAGGTTCCCGCGGCCGCGGACAAGGCGCAGAAGTGGTACAATGCCGATGACGAGACCGACCCCAAGAAGGTGAGTTGAAGATGATGATGATGATGAAGCATCAAAGGACGTTTTGCAAGTGTTGCCCGACATCTCATGGGACCGACAAGAAGAGTACCTTGAGTACTTGGCCGACAATCACCGACAATTGGAACCGAGCGATACACGATAGTGTTGGGCATCACCACATTCGACAACACAAGACAGATACTTGGATACAAATCATGAGATGTTGGCACGCATTGCAAACAAGCCGCAAGATGCAAAGTCATACAGGGCACAAGAATGTCGAAACTAACAAAATTTCGAAAATATAGGTCCGCAAGACTATCCGTGCCTGGGCTCCCCGCAAGTCCCTCCAGCCTGGTACCGTCCTGATCCTCCTCGCTGGCCGTTTCCGCGGCAAGCGCGTTGTCCTCCTCAAGGCCCTCGACCAGGGTGTCCTCCTTGTCACCGGACCTTTCAAGATCAACGGCGTTCCTCTGCGCCGCGTCAACGCTCGCTACGTTATCGCCACCTCCTACAAGGTCGACATCTCCGGCCTCGATCAGAAGAAGGTTGACGAGGTCTCTCAACCAAAGTACTTCACTGCCGAGAAGGCCAAGGAGAAGGCTGGTCAGGAGGCTTTCTTCAAGCAGGGCGAGAAGTCTCAGGTACGACCCGAACGCTCGACAGCAAACACGAGAGAAAAAGACACAAGAAAAACTAACGAATTTACAGAAGAAGGAGATCAGCAGCAACCGCGCTGCCGACCAGAAGGCTATTGACAAGGCCTTGATCGCCAGCATCAAGAAGGTCGAGCTCCTCCCCAGCTACCTCGCCAGCTCTTTCAGCCTGCGGAAGGGAGACAAGCCTCACGAGATGGCTTGGTAAAAAATTTCAATCACACACGACAAACTTGAAATAACGAAATGAAGAGCGAGGAGGAGGTGAATTATCTCTTTTTTTGGTGTTATCAAAAACAAACAATTTTTAAAGTGTATTCATGATTTCCTGAAGAAGAAACAAAAAGAAGCATTTCTGGACTCCAATTTCGGATTTTCCTCATCGAGCAGACATTCTGTGTGCAAACGTCTTGTTAATCAACATGAGAAGTGTGTGCCATGTTTGACTGGTGAGCAAGCATCCTGGAGTTCAAGAGAGCGCATCTAGCTGTTGATTCTGGATTGGGTCACTTTTTCGTCTTGTTTTCTTTTTTGTTACACAGAATCAGCGGAAACAAACCTCTCCTTCAACCTTGGGTTTTTGTTATATGACGGAGTACAGGGAGGATTCAGAGCTGCTACCAACGACGGCGGAGGGAGAAAATGAGCTTGTGCAACGATTTGCGGTTGTAGAAATCGGATCGGGACGGGTTTGCCATTTGCATTTGGAAGTTCTTGACGGTTACGTCCGTCATAACATCTTGGCGTCTGTAATTAGGTTTTTACAGTCAAAGAAACAAAAATCTCTAAATGACCACTATTCACATTTAATCAAGTTTCACATATTGTTGGATTATATGCATTGTGACATGCCTACAGGCCGTTTGTTAGCGTACAATTGCCAATTGTTTGTGTCTTTTAGCCTTGACGCCAAATAGATTGCCCATTTTAATCAGGCATGTACACTGCTTCACACGACAGCTAGCCGAGATAATATCAGTGGGCTTAACTGCTACAGCCCACAAACATTGAAATTGTTCAACACCAATCAAACACCGTTTTCTATTCTACATCAATTCAACTAATTCGGTGACTGGTGAATATGCAACGACTCGTTTATAGCTTGCGGTCTGCCCAGCTCTGGATCATGCCCTCGACGGAAGCATCGTAGTGCTTCAGGGTAACCTTTCCAGTGGCCTCGTCCAAGGTAGTATTGGCCTGGACAAAAACCTTGCGTGGCTGCTTGTTTGCAAGTACAATATCACGGACCTTAGTGCCCCAGAACTCGAGACCAACATCGGTCATGCGGTTGTAGAATTTGGTACCCTCTTCGACATCTCCAGTGGACTTGTAAATATGGATCTTCTGAAGGTAGTCGGCGACAGCTGGAGTTCACATGTTAGCATTTGCCACTGATTATATAGGTTTGAATGACGTAATAGACTGATACATACCCTTGCGACCAGTGGTAAGGATCTTGCTGCGATCCAACTTAATCGTCAAGTCGGACAAGTCGTCTTTGGTGTAGTCAAGCTTGCAGAAGTCATCGCCAGCCTCCAAGAAGCACTTCAAGATAGAGAATCGAGCTTGGCTGTGAGCCTGGCCCCACTTCTGGCTCTTGGGGTCCCAAGTCTCGATAGAAGCAAGACCAGCACGAGCCATGGTGAGATACGAGGAGTAAAGCACGTCGCCAGCAATTCCATTAATGTCTTCTGAGCCGTCGCCGTAGCCAAAGATCTTCAGGACGGGGAATTCACAGCTCAGATGCATGGCAACAAGTTCGGCACGGCACTCTTCGTATGAAGCAGCAATGCTTCCAAATACAGAGCCCCAAGTCTGTCCGGGTTTGTACCAGGTGGTAATAGGCTTGTTAGTGATTGGGCTGATTGGAGGGTTTTCCTTGTCAAAGTTGAAGACTCCAGGAGAAGTCTCTTGCAGAAGCTTACCGCAACCGTGGCCAGTCAGCTCGTGCAATCCGACTTGAACCTCAAAGGAGATGTCGCGGTACTTTTGGTATACCTCGAGATCCTCATCGCGAATAAAAGGGACCTTCTCGTTGGGAGCCTTGGCACTCATGACGTTGCCAAGAGAGACATTCTTGAATCCTTCAACCTGGCGGATATCGTCATAGTTGGGGATGTTGATACCAGCGGGGATACCACTGCCAGTGAAGGTCAATACTTCCAGAGAAGTAAAGTCAGGCGACAGAAACTTGTCCTTCTCGAAAGCCTTATCCCAGGGCAGAAGAGGGATGAGGCCAGGAGAGGCATCAACGAGCTCCCCAAAGGCACGGGTGCGCTCCAAGTTGACCATGGCAGCGAAACCTTCCCATTCACCTCTTACTCCAGCGGGGTCTCTATAGGTCTCGATGAATCCAATGTTTGACTCAACCATGGGCCCCTTGTCGCGAATCCACCGGCGCTGGCTGTCCTTGAAAGCTTCCAAGGAACCAGTCTTGAAGGACTTGGCATAGAAGTCATGCATCTCCTTCTGGTTTTGGTTGTCGGAGTTCTCAGCGGCTTTGTTGATGTAAGCAGTGATAGCAGCCATCTCTTTGGCATAATCGCCAAAAACGATGTTTAATTTCTTGCCCTTGACGGCGGCCTCTTCGAGCACGAAGCTTGTTTCTTTGCCAATATCGCTGCCGTTGGAGGGGGTAGAGGTATCAGCAGATGCAATAAGAAGGTCAAAAGATCCATCCTTGTTCTTTCGCAGTCTTGTGTTTTCAGGCAACAGACCCTTCTTCTCCATCCAGCCAGAGATGGCGTCAATTTCGTCCTTCTTGATATCTGGTGAGTCGGGGTAGTAAGTAGTGACGTGGTCTTGGTCGGGCCATCCCAAGTACATCTTGCCCTCGGTGCTGGTAGCAAAGATGCCACCGTTAGTCGCCTCGTAGGCCTTGGTTGCTTCTGGGGAGGTCGCGGCAAGGGCAGCCAGAGACTTTTCAGAGGCTCGAGGAATGAATTTGACGTCTCCAAAGCCTTTGTAGTTGCCTTCGTTGCCGAGGAACTGGGCAGCATACTCTAGGAATAAAGTGACTTCAGACTCGTCGACCCCAGCCTTAGCGGCCAGAGCCTTCCAGTCACCATTTGTAGTGTTGTGGAGGGCAATGATGAAGTCGAAGATGGGTTCAGACTCGGGGGAGCACTGGCGCAGGACGATACGGAAGCCAGCAAATGAAGCCTTGCTGATGTAGTGCGCATAACGGGCATGCTTCTCGCCGAGGGCATCAAAGTGGTCTCCGACCTCGAGGCGAACGACAGAAGGAGGGTTATCAGCCAGGAAGTTCTTGAGGGCGGCGGCGTCCATGGTTGTGGTGGGGGAAGAAGAAGCGAATCTTGAAAAGACACGGGGAGCTGCAGAAGGTAGCAGGATGCGAGAAGGATGGGGAATGATATGTGACGCAGCAATTGAACGACGAAGACTTCGACTAGAGCACCTTGTGATAGGGGCGTGAGAAAGAGACGGTAGCCTTCGTGCAATGGAAGACAGGACGTTGGAGGAAGGCATCAAAAGGGAAAGAAGGCGCAAGACCCTGGAGGGGCCCGCGGGGTAGATAAAAGTGTCCTAAGTGGTGAGGGGAGGGGATTGGGAGGGGCAACAGTTGTCAGCTACAGTGTACAAGAGGCGCTGCATGTGCACTCCCTAACTGGCGGGCTACTGCGCTGTGGTTGGTTGGCAGGGGGCTAGCTGAGGGGTGCAACGGCTGATTGACCCGAACAGTGCATGCAGGAAAACGCTTTCTTGCGGCCCGGGTTTTCGTGTCAGATTTTGCCAAACACCGACAGAGGAGAAATGTTATCCGGGGCGGAGAAAGTGAACAGCCCGCGAGGCGTCGTCTCGTAGTGGCGAGGCTACACTGACTTGCCTAAAGGAGCCTAAATTGGGGACAGGATTAATACTGTAGTGGGGGAGTTTGGCCCTGGCAGAGGAACTATTGTGTTTACCCGCCTAATAAGACAGAAATTTTAGGGACTTATGACCTCTGAGGGTGATAGAATACGGTAGAAGGGCAGCGCGGTGAGGACGATGGTGGAAATGCCGCAGGCTGTGAACTGACACAATGTAGAACGACGATAAACGATGCTGGTGAGGTAGAGTTTGTATGCCTGAGCAATCACTGAAACAGTCAATTGATTGAGACACGACAATGGATGTTGGACACTGGCTTCCCCTTGACGCTAATTAATGGGCACAAGTAAAATGATTGCCTGTATTTACTGCCTTAGGCCGCCGCCCGTACGAACGTTATATGGGGTGCAGTTTGTGGTGGGGACAGCTTCAACCCATCCTTTTGCTACTTGGTTCACTTATAATTCACCAACCAAGGCTAAAACCAAGCCGCAGCAGCCATAGCTCCAAAAATGACAGAAAGACTGTATTTTTGCTATTTATTCCTTTATGAATTCCAGCACGGCCCAACACGCGAAATGACTCGGTATGCTAGATGGTTCCAAATCCAGCCGACACTTGGACTTTCTTCGCGTCATTGGCACTGGCAGCGCTTGCGACGTGTTTCCCTTTGAAATTAGACAGGAATTTGGTATCCATGCCAGCAAGCACGCCAGAGTTCCCAAATGCGTTTATCATGCAGCTACGGCCCAGTGAATTCGCACACTGGGTGTTGGTGTTGGCATCAGGGCTTGTGAAGAGCTGGCCAGCGTGAGTCGTCTCGACGATGGCCTTGACGTTTTGAAATACATTGCCCTCAACAAGAACCATACCGTTGTCTTGGATCTCAAAGGCATGCCCAGAGTTGTCATACCAATAATTGTTCACTGCATGAAGGAGTGTATTACCACCAACTTTAGGAGACCGACCTGAGGTGTGGTAGACGTAGTTGTTCTTGAAGGTTACGGTCTGGGTATCGTCAGCTCTTCCATCCTTGCAAAGACATGTTCAAAATACAAGCTCGTCGAGCTAATACACTAGAGAATACTTACATCGCTGGAGCCGGTAAAGTATAGGCCCCAATAGTGATAGCCATCACATGAGGCAGACCAACTTGTTGTACCGTCGATTTTAGAGTTGGAGATTGTGACGCGGCCGCTTGGTCCGTTTCCAAGAACTATGTGCTGGCGGCCAATGAGAGACGTGGTGACATGGTCGATCCATATCATATCAGTGCCGTCGAGAGTGATGGCATCCCCGCCCCAGACGTATCTCGGGTTGAGGTTGGTGATGTGGATATTTTGGACAATGATGTTGCTAACACCGTTGGCCATACGCAACCCCTTGCCCTTGATGACGCCCTTGCCCTTCACACCTATGAGACTCTTGTTGGAAGCAACCCGTATGCCTGAGACACCAGCCTTGTCGTACGTGACGGGGACTTTGGGTGCCGATTTTTGATAGTTGTCGCACCAGCCGTTAGCATTGATAGCTAGTTGACACTTGGGGTTGGAGGTACCCCAAGGAGCGCAACCTGTCGATGTAGCCGTACCTTCTGTGCCAGTAAAATCGAGGGTACGGTCAAGGTAGATCACTCTCGGGCTGGCATCGCCAAGATAGGAGATGAGCTCGGCTGGTGTCTTCGGGTAGACTGGGGCAAGGGAGCCGCCGCCGGTTACACCTGACGCGAAGCCTTCTGCTGCACCATGTACGGTAGCAGCAGAGGATATAAGAGCCGCAATGAGGACGAATCTCATAGTTGCTCCAGGAGGTTTCGATGTGACTACTTGATACCGAATGCTATTTTCATTTGCTGTCTCTGGAGGTCAATTGTATATATACTTGGTCGTGACAAGATATCGCGAGATAATTAACCGCAGCGTTGCATTTTTCCAACTGCTTTCATTCCTTTAATCTGGATTTCACGCTGTGTGGCTTACACGCAGCATGACAAGCGCCAGGAAATGGTCCTGCCGTCATCTTTGTCTGCAATTGAGACTCCACCACTCCATATAAAAACCCCATAGTAATGATCAATAGTTGGTAAGTGGAAGAATAGCAATCGACTGCTGTAACATCGTTTATTCTTCCGCAGCGCTAGTGTATCAAAGTAAGGCAGACGGATATCGCTAATTCGGACCGGCTACGCTTTATCTCTGTGTCCTACGCAAGGTAGTGGTGTTTCAACTTTATGAGCCTCGGTTGAATTTTCCTTCGGGCTAATAGCTAACGAGATCCATGTCAAATGTTCCTTGTGACATAAACATGAATATTTGGTTGCCTCTTGGTATAATTGCTTCTGTTGGGCAGTCGATATCGCCGCCATCGATTCCTAGATTGTGACTTGAGCTATTGGAAAATAGGACTATATTGCCGTGGTTGAATGTTTGTAGAGGCTTCGACTAACACATAATATTGCGAAAGAAAAAAATAAAAATAAAGTCTAATTTGATTTAATTCGCCTCACTTCAAATTGTTATTCACCAGAATCTATTGGTTGACATTCATTCCTGGTGAGTTAGCGGGTGGTATCATCTTTATAAAGTAGTGCAAATGAGCCAAGTTAAATTTGACCGTTGCAAGTTGGAACAGCTATCTAAGTACAGTGGGCGTGTCTGTACTGTACCTGGACCAGGGCCCCTGTATTTCCAAACGCAGTGGGGAGAAGGGCAGCCAGCCCAAGCACAGCTTCAAAGTCACGGCTAGTCCATTGCTCGACAATCAAATGTGTCGCCATCCTATTATAAACAGCCTCCTTTTCTTTGGGGGGTGGGGGACAAACTGAAAATTTGTATCTGTGTATCCGAAAGATGATACTGTCTTGCTCAACGTAGTTGTCCTCGCAGTAAAGGTTGTCCACCACACTACAGCTGTGCAGATTCAACCGTAGAGTGTTTGTGCACGGCACTAGCTTTCCAAATATTCTTACACAAATCGCAAATTGTATCGTTTGAAATAACCTCATATATACAACAAAAATCAGCAGCAGCTAACCCCAATCTTTTCATATTCGAGGTTGATTGGGCGTGCAACACAAACCTGGTCGAACGCCTGTGGCTCCGTGTAGGGTAGCCGATCCTAATGAATGAGGCCGTGCTTTTCCTTGTAGGTCAGACTTCTGTGTGAGTTCTAGAACATGGGGCCCTGAGTCCTGTTGACCTTCTAACTAGATGACCTGTACCTCCATTGGACATTTGCATACGCCCAAGATCAGCTCTATCATCCGCTGCCACATCAACTGCTCCTGACGGGTGCCCCCCACGCAGCATGTCGTACATGGCACTGCCGGCCCAGTTGTCGCGTGCTACCCTGTCAAAATACATGGCTGGACCATATCAATTACTGACTATGATGCTACTGCATACTGTATGATAGGCGAGTTAATGTATGCTTCCCCCACGGAAAGAAATTAACCTCGTAGTGTCAGTACCGGACGCGCGCAATTTCCCTGGTACGAAGTCTACCCTGGCTCGTGGGTCAGGCGGTTCAAGGCGACCCAGAGACTTGGAACGGCAAACACACAGCCCAATGTCGCCAGACAAATTACGTCTGGGGGCACCCAGGTATGACGTATCGACCAGGTCGCTGAAGTATAGCACGGCATTCCGCAGCACAAGCAGCATACCCTTGCCTCGTGGCTGTCTTGCCTTGTCACACAACAGACAATGTGTTGTCGGCAAGACTCAGCTCGTCAACGACAGGTTTGTCTCATGTACAAACTACAAACAGAAACATCTTGCACAGGGGTTTCGATCCAAGCTCACGTTGGCTCGAGAAAGGGGCTGGAGCACAACAACTCAAAAAATTGCCTGCACTAGGATTGGCCGCACTTGCTGAGCAGTACTGTACCCTGTGACACCACCAGTGGATCTGCAGAGCATGAGTCGGCGCTGTGCCAATGTCTGCTAAAAGGGTATAAACCGCCCTAAAATGCCAGAACGAGTAAGTTCCACCATTTAGTCAGTAATACTTCGGGCTGTGGTTGCAGATGGGCTCTCTTGGCTGCCAGGACTGAATGCAAGTTTCAGCACTTTCATAGTTGCACAAGCTCTTGTCCCTTTCAGCTCCAAAAGACGACCATGCCTTTAACCTCATGAGAAACTAGCGTGAGATATCACAATCACATTTGGCCACTCGACGGCTAATGAAAACGGAGCCCACATTCCCCCGGGGAGAGAGAAGGGCGACCCGCCGTTGGCTGTTTGGCTCATCAAACCATCCAGAATGAGAGGTCCGCACATCCCCGTTTGTTCTCTGGGGCAATTGCTCGTAGTAAGAAAAAGTCAAAGGCCGGCGCGACAAGGTTTTCGCCCCCCTTTGGCACCGGTTTCGCTCATCTGCGTCGCCCGATATTAAAAAGGAGTCCCCAGCCTTACCGGAGGCGTATGTGACACTAAAGTATTGCCTTTTCCAATTCTACATTCTTGCTCTGTATCGTCAAAACGACTCTTCCATTCCTCTTTGCTTCGCTGTTTCGGCGAATTTTCCTTGCTCCCTGAGCTCCGCCCAACCCGACCGCGTGGTGCCTTAGCGTCGATCGTACTGCATGACCTTTTTTTTCCTTTTCTTTGGCTGTTGGTCTAAGCTGGTCAAATAAGCCTCGAACTCGGCCTTTTGTTTGTGACGTGCGTTGGCGCATATATAATCACACAGAGGGCTACACAAACATATCTATATAGCTGCTCAGCCTGTCCGACCACAATCCCACACCATGTTATCCTACGATCCCCAAGTCGCTGTCAATGGACAAGACTCTGGCGCAACCCTTTCTGTATCATCGCCTACGACAGCCCTGAAGCAAAATTCAATCAACCCATCCTCTGCCAAGTCGCAAGCCGCACTCATGGGTTCTACTGGGTCGACGACCCTCTCTGCGGAGGCACCTAATCACCACCACATTGTACTTGTCACTGGTCCGGCTGGCTGTGGCAAAACTACAGTTGCTGAGCACATTGCCGAATCAACAGGCATGCCGTATATTGAGGGAGACTCTGTGAGTTACTTAACGCCATTCAACAAGTCTGTTACTAATTGACTGCCCGTCTAGTATCACACCGAAGCCAACATTGAGAAGATGAGAACCGGAACGCCGCTGACCGACATTGACCGCTGGGATTGGCTGGCTGCCCTACGGGAAGAATCGATTCAGCGCATCAATGGCGGCGCCCAAGGCGTTGTGGTGACATGTTCAGCCCTGAAGCGCAAATATCGTGATGTCATTCGCGTGGCTGCTTATCACGACCATAGCATCCTCATTCATTTCATCTACCTTGACGCTGCCGAGGAAGTGCTCATGCAAAGAGTCACGCAGCGACAGGGCCACTATATGGGGGCTAACATGGTGGCTAGCCAGTTCACCATCCTGGAGCGACCAACGCCGGACGAAAAGGACGTCACCACCATTGACGTCAGCCGCAACCTTGAAGAAGTCAAGAAAGAAGCCCTGTCGCGAACATACGAATTGCTTCAAGAGGATAGCAAATAGTGGCAATACAGGGACGAGACTTGACTTCGCCTCTCTATTCAGCCGCTTCACGATTCTGTAATTCTTTTAATTTGACGGCATCGTTGCTCCGCCACGGCACGACTTTTTATTTTTACACTTTTCCCTTTTCCCTTTTTTAGCCTGGATTTTTTTTTTTGGAGTTAGGCAGCTTAGCGCAGTCGCTGGCTGTTGTTGGATGGGCGGATGGGCGTTGAGAGTTATTATTACACACGCATACAACAAGCTCTGGTCCCTGTATGGATTCTGGACGCAGAGCCTGCTTTTCTCTTGGATAGACAATGGATGACGACTGACTTTTTGGAAGATGTGTTGAAATTACATGCACTTTTCTATTTGCCCTAGTATTCATCGTTCGATTCTACCTTGTCCTTTAGCTTTACCCCAAACATATTGGCACAAGTCAAGTCTCAACTGATTCGCATCGTTTGCTGGCAACACCACTGCCCATTTGATCTAGAGCTTGGCCCGTGACTCCCGGATGTCCATGAATGCTTGCCTTGACCTGCCCATGTGTGGTAACACGTATCAACAACCAAAAAGTAAAAACTGGCCTATAAGGTAACCCAACACAGCCCGATTGATAGCAAGCCCACTTTTGGGCATATGCAAGTTCCCGCGACCTGCATGCGGCGCTCTTGGTCAACCCGAGGGAACAAAGAGGCAGGCTTGCTGTGTTGTTAATAAAAAGTAATCCATATGCAGTAGAATATGGGGTTGGGTGCCGGGGTGCCCTGTCAATCGCAGCCTGACCAGCGGCCGAAGTTCCACATCGGGCGCGGGATGAAGTTTCCTCACCGCGTGAGCGAACGAAGGCCAGCTACATTACTATAATAGTCTTCAAATTATCTCATTGTGCCTTGTGCTTGTGGGTTGGTGTTTTTGGCCGAGAGATTGCATGCCTTCAAATTACATACATGAAAGGAATAGGTCTCTGAGGTCCAAACATCGTCTTACACTGTGATATGGACTGAGACAGCAGGTGCGCTGTGCGAGATGACGTGTGCGGGGAAATGCGCAAAAAAAAAGGCGGAATTCGTGTCATGAGCGTATATTGCATTAGCGTTATTGAAGCAAGCACCTGAGAAGAATGAATTGCATGCATGTTTGTGCGCGTGCGTGCATTAGCCATGTTATGACGCTGGTGCATGAGATTGGTAAGAGGTGCTGCAACGCTGGACCCCAACAGACAAAGTTAGCTACTCAGCAATGAAAGCGTATTCTAGCACAATGGTGGTAGCTTCCTGCAGTAGTAAAAAGTAAATCGTAATACGAAGACGGTCAAGAACGTACTGTCCCCTCATGCAACCTTCAATGTAACAAGAGGTCCAATGGGGTTGCCTGCAAATATAGGTCCGTGAATAGAAGACTCAGTACGTAGAGCGTGGTAATTTTAAAAGGTACAAGGGTGGAAAATGTTACATGATTTTCTAAAATTTCTTATATTTAAGTTTACCAAAAGTGACAAACGGTAATGATCTAACTAACCAACCCGAAATGCGTGAAAAAGAGCCAACAAATATCAACCGCAGTCTTCTATATACAATGAAACAATGAAGTTGTACGTGTCTAGTCTATAGCTCAACATGAAACTTTTGTTTGTAAGATCGTTCCAGCCCGTTGTGTAATCTGTGGTATGCAGAGTCCCTGGTCATGGGGCGATACCGATGACAGCAGGAAAAACCACCATGCACGATGTTGTCCTTTTGGTCCGAGGCTCCGCATGTAGTTGCTAGGCTTGGGAGAAAGTTGGGGATGATACAAGATGTTTAAGCAGACTTGCCGAGGCAATGCTTTGAAGAATCTAGTGATGGGTTGGCTTTCCCCTCTTTCTCAGAAGTTGTGGCACGAAACTGCATCGTTTGTTACTTTTCCCGTAGGGGACTCTGTCGCCTTGCTGGACGAGCGGAAAGCGACGTCATGTTGCAGAAGCCCCATCTATCTAAGGTGCATGACCATGACATCTGGCTCTTCCACAACCTTGCGAACAACATCAGCGGCTCGTGCCATAGTGGCTCCGTCCACGACGCGGTGGTCCGCACTCCAACTAAAGTTGGTAATCTGCTTCTTGACAATGTTGTCGTTTTCATCAAACGCTGGCACGGTACGCATGCGGCCAACACCCATAATGGCAACTTCCTTATCGACAATGACGGGGCTGAGGTATGTACCACCAATGTTGCCAATGTTGGAGACTGTGATGGTGCCACCGGAAAGGTCTGCGGGCGTGAGCTTACCAGCATGAGCGAGGCCCTGCAGGCGGTTGAGCTCGGCAGCAATGGAAACAATGTTCATGGAGCCAACGTTCTTGATGACTGGCACTAATAGGCCAGATGGCGTGTCCATGGCCACTCCAATGTTGTGCTGAGAGCGCATGACCAGTGAAGGCTTGCTTGTCTCAGGGTCAATGTCGACGCGGGCGTTGAGTATGGGGAACTGGTAAAGCGCCAGAGACACCGCCTTGATAATGAAAGGAAGGTAGGAAAGCTTGGCTGGGCCGTCAGGTACGGGAGTCTGTGCCAGGACGCGGTTCAACCGCGTGCGGAGCTTGACAAGCTCGGTGAAGTCGATTTCGTCAGCGTAGAGGAAGTGAGGGATAGTGAGAGAGCGGGTCATGGACTTGAACATCATGTGTTGCATTTGAGTCAAAGGCTGCCGCGTCTCAACCTGACTGGCTGTGTCTGTGGGAACGGCGGCTGGGACAATTCCTTGTGGTTGCTGTGCAGGGCCGCCGTTGTCTCTGATCTGAACAAACTTGTAGATGTCCTCCTTTGTTACTCGTCCATCCCTGCCCGTGCCATCAATCTCAGTAATATCTATCTTGAGCTCCTTGGATAGATGGCGAACAGCGGGGGTTGCTGTCGCGGCGTGCTTGCCCTTAGGTTTGGCTGGCTCACTTGACTGGGGCTGTGATGGGGTTGAGCTGGATTGGGCGGGAGCTGGAGCTTCAGCGGTTTCGCTCTTGGTAGGCTCGGATACAGGAGCAGGAGAATCTTCAGTACCGACTTCGCCTTCGATGTCAATATCAACAAAAGGCTTGCCAACCTTGGCCATCTCTCCAGCCTCATAGTGTAATTTCTTGACCGTGCCGGTAAATCTACTGGTGATTTCAACAGAAGCCTTGTCGCTTTGTACTTCGCAGAGGGGCGAGAACTCTTCGACTCGAGCACCAGGTTCGACGAACCATTGAATAACCTCACATTCCACGATACCTATGACAATCACATTAGCTGTCTTGTATCGTCAGCACTGACGGCTACCCACCTTCTCCGATATCAGCCAGAATAACAGGCTTGACAGCATACAGTCGTCTTGACTCTGAAAACCATCTGGGTAACCCCGCATGAGCCGATTTACCCATGGCGATACGGCCCATGGCCTTGGATGTACTCCATTGAGCACGCAGGACTCGCGATCCTCGTTGCATAAACATGGCGGGGGAGGGAGAATAACGGAAGCCGGAAAACAATCAACAACGTCTGGTGATGATGTTCTTGTCTTAATACTTTCGTCTAGCTGCCAGTTCAATTGAAATATGGAAGGACACAATTTGAGCAAAAGGTCACAGGAAAATTAAAACCAGGGCACTCCGTTGCTGAACAAAACGCGGCATTGCAAACAAATGTTGAACGGCTTAAGCGCATTCAATCGGCATTGTGGTGGTGTAGCAATGACGCCCCGCGAATAGCCGAGTCCGGGGACAGCCAGTGACAGCCAGTGACAGCCAAGCTGTTTCGGGCCACTGCAAACCGCCGAAGGTCCTGGGAGGCCAGATAATGGAGCCCTTGGCTGGCTCCGGCAGTGCCAACGCGTGCCACAGCGCTGGTGCCCACTATAGTCTTCTGGGTGTCCACTGTCCACAGCACGGTTGAATGCTATCTGCGCCTTTACAGGGCATTTTTCCCGCCATCCAGGGGTCATCGCTAGGTACCTAGTGGTCTTTTACGCACGCGGCGGAAGCCATAGCGAGTGGGTAACAGTAGAGCCAAGTAGTGCCTATCAACGCGCCAAAAAAGAATTCTCGGAACTGCAACGCCTCGGGAGAACGAAGTATCCCACACACCGTTAACGATGGCGTCACGCACGCTAGGATTTGCTGTTACTGGCTTCCGTACGCAGCCTTTGACATGTGTCTATTGCCAATGGAGACGTAGCTTCGCTTCGTCCGCCATTCGTGCGGCACGAACAGAGAAACCCGCTGCTGGCACCTCCATGGATCCCAAGAGTGGTATCTCGGGTCCTGAAATTGAAGCGCCGCGAAGTTATGGCAAGCGAATGGAGGGAGAGTTCACACCGAAGCCGCTGCCGCGACCGATTGGCATGCCTCTGCCGCCTCGAGCTGGAGAGAACACCGGTATCGATGATCGAACGCTGCACCAACGACGAGAGGATTTCAAAGATTACGACAAGCATCTTGAGCGAAGAAAAGAGCTGTACGGAAAAGTTATATAAATCAAGCTAGACGACCACGATACTAACTGGAGATAGGACGGCCAAACTGGCACGACCTTACTTTCGAGATTGGGGCAACTTGCAATACCATAAGGGTAAATCGTTCATTGCGCCACCACGACTCTTTAAAGCCGAATTATCTCTCTTCTTCCCCAACCTTTTCGGCACGACACTTGTGAAGGCAGACAAAGTCGGCCACAATACTACACCACTTCTCACAGGGAAGGCATCTGTCGTTTCCATCTTCAGCAGCCAATGGGCCGAGCAGCAAACAAGTACATTCGTTTCCAAGGAAGCCAACCTTGCGCTGCATGAAGTCCTGGCAAGGAGTGATGGCCAGGCGCAGCTCGTCAGCATTAACTACGAGGATAACACCGGAAAAGCATGGCTGGTCAAGATGTTCATGGGTTCCCTGCGCAAGCGTTTCCCCGAGCAAGACTGGGATAAGTACTTCCTTGTACAAAGAGGTATTACGGACCACATTCGCGAGTCTATAGGATTCTTGAACACCAAAGTCGGATACACGTATCTGGTCGATCAGCATTGCAGAATCCGCTGGGCTGGAAGCGGCCCTAGCCATCCTGATGAATGCGAAAGTTTGGCAAAGGGACTGGCAAAACTGGTCGACGATCTCAACAAGGAGGCAAAATTGCCAGCTGCTGCTAGAGAGCAGCCTCGCGGTAAGAAGCAAGCCGAAAGCGAAGCATCATAGAGGAAATTGGTGAAGGTCTCACCCTTTTCATGTAAATTACGGTCTACAAAAGGACCACTGTACAATAATACATAGAGATAAGCCATAGATAATCCGCTGATACCCCAAAAATCTCAAACGCCATGGTCGCATGCCTGCATTATGAAGAAATATGATCCGCTGGTACAACATGTTTATAAGAACCAGAAAAAGACAATGAAACAAAACGCGATAAAGCCGCCCATGATTATGCCGTCTCTTCGCTTCTTTGCAGATATTCTGCCAATCAAAGTATTGATTCCAGGCACTTGACTGGCTGCCGATGTAATTCGTCGATTGATGCTAGCCAATGTCTCTCTCTGCACCAGAAAGCTATCGTTAACAGCATATGCCTGGCTGAGGATGCCATCGGTCATGTTGTTGCTGTTGTCGATGCGATTGCGTTCGTCAAGCATGTATTCTGCCTCGGCTGCTTCAGGGTTGTTTGCACGGTACTCGTTGATATCGGATCGTACATTAGTGAGCAGGTTGGCTCTGTCGCGAGCTTGCTGCAGCGTCGTGCGTAACCTTGTAAGATCGCGCTTATGTGTAGAGAGCTTCTCCCGAAGGAGTGAGAGGTTGTTCTGCTTTAGGGCAGAGGATGTGAGCGTTGACTCGCTGTCGAGTAATCTGGCGAGCTGCGTTACGATAGTGTCCCGCTGTGTAGCTTTGTTAGTCATTGGAGCCTCTTTAAAGTTAACTGGGCTTGCTAAACCTTTTCCAAGAGCTCTTGAATCTTTGTCTCTGTGTTGCTCTCATCTGCCGTAGGTTTGGGGGCAACCTTCGCTGCTGTTGAGAATTGCGCATACGTATGGAATAAGTTCTCGGTCTGCAACAGCTACGATTAGAATAGTCTGGTAGGCCGCCAGAAATTAAAACAAACCTGGGTTTCTAATGTTCGGGCTTGTTGTCGCAGCTGAGCCCAGCCTGAGTTCCCCGACGGCGTTGTCATGATGGTTCGTTAGAGTTAGCCAAGTATAATAGGGATGTTGCAGTTATGACGACGTTGCTGGCCACCACGTAATTACACGGGAGGTCGGTTCGGTCCCCTTGAAACTGCGTCTGTCTGTCACAGCCAGGAGCCGACTGATGCAAAAGTGGAACCAGCGGCAGAATTATGGTCCACCGCCCTCCATTTTCGGAAAACAACCCAAGTTCCCTGGCTCTTTCTGATTTTTCGAGCGTCCAGTTTCTCGTCACGTGCAGTTCCAACCATCCGCCAAAAAGGGAAAAAGCCCCACCACACTGGCCAATGAAAACTTCGAAATCCGCCCGCACCACACAAATACACAAACCCTAGGGCTTGAATTTTTTGGCCTACTCGGATCCCCATCGCGAATTCAGAGGCAACGATAGCAGGCTGATATTCCTCCCATTCTTTTTTGCACCATTTGTCGACACTAACTTCGAACACCACACCGAAGCAATTCAAGATGGTGAGTTTGGACTCCTAATGCCAATGCTTCATGACGAGCGAATCTCTCTGGAATGCTTTTGTTACGGATGCTGCGCGGTTACGACAATCGATTAAAGTATTCGACGACTGTCCATCACGATGTAGGACCTCACGATGCACAAATTTTGTAGCAACCACGAACCCTGCGTCCGTCCAAAAGCGAATTGTTACATGACAATAGAGATAATTGCTCGTCTTGGAGAAATTGCAAACAAGGCTTATGGACGAATGGATTCACTGACTTATGTTCTTTTGGTAGTCGTCTGCAAAGGTTAAGTCTGTCCAACTGTGGGACAAGAGCAAGGATGATCTGCTCAAGCAGCTTGGTGAGCTCAAGACCGAGCTCGGCCAGTTGCGCATCCAGAAGGTCGCTTCTTCCGGCTCCAAGCTCAACAGAATGTAAGGACTCTCCATGACATGCCACACGACCACTACCCATATACTAATATGCGGTCTTGCAGCCACGACATCCGCAAGTCTATCGCCCGTGTCTTGACCGTCATCAACGCCAAGCAACGCAACCAGCTTCGCCTGTTCTACAAGAACAAGAAGTACGCTCCTCTCGACCTCCGCCCCAAGCAGACCCGTGCCATCCGTCGCCGTTTATCACCTGAGGATGCTGCCCGCCAGCTTCCCAAGACGAAGAAGCGCAACGTTCACTTCCCTCAACGCAAGTTTGCCATCAAGGTACGAATCGAGTCCCTCCACAATGGTCTCCAACGGCCTCTTCATCCTAGGTCCCCGCCAGGTTTCGCATACTAACATGTTGACTGTAGGCTTAAGCGAATGGTGTAACGTTAAAACGTCTTTTTTAAACGCAATGATGTAAAATCGGGAAAGAGGAATCAAACGCATTATCCAACCTGGAACAGCAACACGGTGTTTAAGAAGAATGAAGTGGGAGACAAACCAATGTTCCTTTGTTTTGGACTTTGTGGCAAGCGATGACGACCAGGGAACCAAGTCATCAATGGCACAGAAGGCGGGGGATACGGGAGAGGAAGAGCGTAAGGCGTACCTTTTTTAACACGTTTTTGTTGTTGCCTCCCCGGTCCACAAAGACATATGAAGAAAAGATTTTTTAGGCGTCGATACACTGCTTTTTGCATCGCATAGGGCTTTTATGGAAACTTTTTGGGAGGGGAGGAAACACTTAACTCGGATCTATAAAAAGAACCATTTTCCAATATTGTTATGACTGATGCATTTGGTGACTTGCATACCATGTAATTCTCGTGAAGCACCGCCCCGTAAAGGTTTTTTGAAAGAGCGTTCTGCTATAGCGGACGTTAATTCAAGCATGGATTTTCTACAGGAGCGTGCTCGCCTGTAAGATAAGTATCCCCTTTGGTCTTCTCTGGAAGTTTTGAGGGATGTTTTCGTCACAGTGCAGTCAATATGCGCGAGAAGATGCTTTACCGTTTTTCGGTTCGTCAATTCCATTACTGCATAAACGTGTAGGTAGTTTGTCTCTGAATATCCCTTGAAACGCCACGGCACCCTTTTCTGTGCCTATCAATGTCCGAAAACGCCTTTGAAAAATATGAAGCCAAGATACCCCTAGTGAACAATGAACCATTGTCTTTCGTACAATCAATGCCGTTTTTACAAGAAGCCAATCATTTAAGCCTCTCCGTTTTCTCCTCGCTATCTGATGCAAAAGCTGCATTCTCTTCAATAAAAAAGAAGAAGGAGAAAGTGAAGGTAAAACGAAAAGAGTTTGAAACGGGCCTAAAATTCCATCTTGAGCGACTCAGCAATCTCACTTGCACTGTCACTAGAAGCAGCGCTCATGCTAAATGTGGACGACTTGGTCACTCTGCCAGTTTTGACTCGACTCAGAATTTTGCGGACTTCTTCTGGACGGTCTTTGTGGTTTGTTCCCATGTGTCGTCGCAGCTGGTCTAATCTGTGGAAGTCCTTGCCACAGATTTCGCAAACATGCGAACCTTTGATGTTGTGAATGCGGCGATGCTTGGACAAGTTGGAAGACTCGCCAAATTTTTTGCCGCAAATATCACACTTGAGAGGCTTAGAGCCTGTGTGCGTACGTTCATGCATAGCTAAAGCTTGTCAGTCGATATGTTGCAAAAAAGAACTCGACACTAGACTTACTCAGGGCACTCTGCTGCTTGAATGCCTGGTTGCAACCTGGGAATGAGCAAACCCATGGCTTTTCGCCAGTATGAGTTCTCATGTGCTGTTCTAGCGACTGCTTAGCGGACAGCTGAGCGCCGCAAATTTTGCATTCAACAGGTTTGACTACAGCGCATTAGCATATACTTAACTACAGTATCGGCGGGGGAGATAATAATGGTACTAACATCCGGTATGAACTTGCATATGACGCTCCAGTTTGCTGCGTTGGCTAAAGGTGGCATGTCTTGTGCAGCCTTGCCAGCGGCAGTAGAAGCCTGCATGGTCCTTTTTTATTTCTCTCAAGTGGTCGACTTTGCAGTGCTCTTGAAGTTCCTTGTGGCCATTGCAAACATGTCCACAGATTGCACCAGTTTCACTTGACCACCTGCAAGTAAATTGGTCATGGCTAGCCATGGAAGCCGTCTCAGGTTTCACAGCGTCTATCCCCAAAAAGTACTGAGGAGCATCCATGGGAGAAGGAGTTGCCAGGGAGACTGGAGTAGGTGATAACGACGCCCCCATAGACAAGTTAGTATTAGGGGATGCAGATGAAGATAAGTGCTGTCCATTGACAATTTGGCCACTGGTGGTATATCTAGCAATATGCGCTGAGCCGTCTTTGTTTAGAAAGCTACCATGCTGCATGAGCGCCGAACGATGTTGCTGGAAAATATGTTCTGCAAATGTTTGAGGATCTTGAACCTGAAAGCCACAGACATTGTCATTAGCCTGGTGATTGTGATTGTATTTTGGCAATGAACACATGGCAACAACCGAACTGGGATTGTCGGCAACACATTGCCCGACGTGGGAGCCATGAGATGTAGGATCGTGATATTGCACAATATGATTGGCGAGGATGAACTCTGAGGGGATGCCCCAAATTTGATCGAAACCAGAGATATTGGAAAGAGGGCCGTCGTCGAGCGACAGCGACGAGCAAGGAACGGCGGGAAGGCCAAGGTTGGTCAAGTCGGCTCCGCTGGTGGTAGCCATTGCCTGAGAGGTTGCCGTCATCAAACTGACTGGTGTCAACGTCGAGTCTTTATCACCAAAGGAGGTAAGCGCAGCAACAGCGGCGGCTTCGTGGTCTGAAATAGAGCACTCGGTTTTGGAACAAGGGGGGACAGGAGCATGACAGTCTTTGTCGAGGCAAAGATCAGCCGGGGCGCATGCATCATCGTCACAGCATACAGCGTGTCCGACCTCGCCACATTGACTGGGACAGCTACCAGCGCAGTCAGAGCTGCATGAGGCAGCCGATTCGCAGTCATTATCATTGCAGATATCGAAACCGTTGCAGCCGCCAGTTTGAGAGAGGAGGTTCTCTGTGAAGATGGAGTCCCATGTAGCCGAAAAGCTATTGTCATTGCCTAATTGCACACCAGAGGGATTGGAAATGCTGTGCCGTTGACGAGAATGTGTCTGAGTTTGTGACAAACTCCTCTGAACGGGCAACATGGGGTTTGTGAAGTTGTGAGGTTTGGAGGCAGTATTGCAATGGCTGAACCCGGTGTGGTCTAGACAGGTATCGTCATGGATACCAGTCGCAAAGGGATCGAGGTCTCTATGAAGAGACGAGTCCTGGGCCATCATGCCCTCGAAATCAAGAGCCATGTTGACCATGTCGTTGGACGAGTTGCCGCCATAGGCGAACGGCGAGTCTTGCATGATATCTATCAAGACTCTACCTCGCGGTCATGGGGACAAAGGGAGTAGAGGCAAAGGACAAATGTGTATTTGGTGGAGGGGGAGGGGTCCAACAGCGATGATGCGCGGAATGCAATACTGGAGCGAAAAAGAGTATTTGCAGTTGAGCGCTGCGAGAGTGACAGTAAGCGCCTGGTTGACGCTTTGGACAGAAGAAGACTATCGGGACGACTGATGATGAACGAGGCCGGAAGACGGGATCTGCAGGGCGGGGGAAGAGATGGAATAGCAGAAAAATAAAAAGAGTTTTATGAAGCGATGGCACAATAAGGGACGGCCAAGCGAGGAACAAGGCACGAAGACATGGCTACCGGTAATAGGGCAGTAGACAAGCCCACGACGATGCGGATGCGGGCACGAGTGCGTGAGTGAGAACCCGGATGGACAAATGGAGGGACCAACTTTTTTGGGGTGAGCGCGAAAAAGACGTTATGGGTCTTCGGACCGGGCTGAGCAAACTGATAATGCAGCGCACCAAAGCACCCGCAACCCATAGTGCAAACGCAGCTAATGAGTCGCCAAGCTAGCGCTGGTGAGTGGACACTGGACGAGGGTGCCGCCCCAAGATGGAGATTATGTAATGCACTTCAATGCGTTCATCAAGCGGCTTGACCAGGCGCAATGGCACGCTACAGTCCGGTAGCAATATTATCACGTCGGTGCCCATCCTGGTGTTTGTCCGTTTGCAACAATGGGCAACTCTTGATTCTTGATTTTTTTATGTTCATTTTATTCATTAGAAACAGAAGCATAACTACAACAGAGAACAGGCCAAGTTTCATTCAACTGTTTTGGCCAGCATCGAAAAGCACGCCACATAACATGGTGTAGCATGTTGCTAGCTGTTCCAGTCCCGACCCTCCTGAGTAATCGATTGCGTTTTCACTTGACCTCTTCACCGCTTCCTCTTCGATGTCTAGCCTCTGTTACCTTTGCTTCTGAGGCTTCGTCTTCCATTCCAAGCGATGCGGCAATCTCAAACAACCTCACCTTCTCCTCATGTGCAGCTGTATCTCCAAATGCTATGTCCATGTCCTCAAGACTCTTGCCCTTGGTCTCTGGAACACAGAAATAGGTGAAAGCAATTGCTACCACGCAAAATACAGCAAAGAATAAGTAAGTGCCCCATTTTAGATTATCCAACATATCTGGGGTGACCAATCCAATAATAAAATTGCTCATCCATGTTGCGCTGCAGGTAATCGCCATGGCTTTGGAACGATTACTCAAGTTGAAAATCTCCGACGGCAGAACCCAACCAACCGGTCCGAGCGAATATGCAAAGTTGACATCAAATACGTAAATGAAAGCGATGCCCGTCCAGCCAGCAGCTTTGTGTTCTTTTAGGTCGCCATAATATCCAATGATCGCCGCGTTGACGACCAGCGCGATACACATACCAACCGAACCACACATTACAAGAGGTCGACGGCCAACCTTGTCAATAAGGAAGAGCGCCGGAATGGTAGAAAGTGTGTTGATGATGCCGTACAGACCTGTAGCAAGTAGTGAAGTCGTGTTACCAGAGAGCCCAAGTTGACCAAAGATGGTTGGCGCGTAGTAGATGATGGCATTGATGCCTACGAATTGTTGGAAGAAACCAATCGCACATCCGATAAACAGTCGTCGAAATGCAGGCCAAGTCGATACAAGTGCCCCGATCTGGGAGAAGTACAAGCTCACTCCGGTTTTTCCAGGAAACTTGTCGCGTGCAATGGATTCGTCGAATAGCACCTCAGATTTGATTGCAAGGTACTCTCTTCGCAGAGACTCATCCTCTGAACCTGTGCGTCGTAGTTTTGCCAACGACGCAAGTGCTTTGTCCTCGCGCTTGCGCATCAGATAAAAGCGAGGAGACTCCGGATAGAAAAGCATGCCAGTTGCAAGGATGAGGGCAGGTAAGATCTGTAGCGCGAAAGGTACCCTCCAAGCTGCCGGGCTCTGTCCAGTGCACCCATTGGGACCAACATCTTTGTAGGGATCGAATGTACCGTCCACACCGCTATACGGGATGTCTGGAGCGCAGCGAGTGCCGCCAATGTACTGCGTCCCATATTCAAGCCAGTAGCTAACAAGAATGCCGACTGTAATGCTGACTGCAACAGTCGTTAGGGAGACATGACATTAACTTGCTAGCGATAACTTACACTGTTGTAAAGCTACAAGAGTTCCACGAACTCCCGGCACAGATACTTCTGACATATACATCGGCACAATCATAGTCAGCATGCCCACTGATACACCAGCGACGGCGCGCCCACCGAACAGCACACCAGTGGTATGAGCCGCAGCTTGAAGGGCTGAGCCCAAGACGAACACTGCAACTGCTGCGATAATTGAACCTTTTCGTCCGAATCGATCTGCGATGGGCCCGTTGATGAGCGACCCAAACCACGCTGCCAGTAACAGGGTTGAGACAAACCAGCCTTTGAAGCTGCTGTCGGTATATACTCTCGGAAAGAGAGCGCCGAATGTTTCCATTTTCAGGACACCAGAAACGACGCCTTGGTCATATCCAAAGAGAAATCCTCCAAGGGACGAAAACTGGGTGTGTAAGTGACGCTACTCGGTAGCCCTCTGGTAGTGGAAAATAGAAGGACTTACAGCACAAAGACCAAATACGTACGGATTCTCTCGAAGCTGCCGATACACGCTCCCTTTAGGAGCAGATACGAGCTCTGACATGATTTGTAAGTACGTCAACCGTAAGACGTTTGAACTGGAGCTTTTGTTGGTACGCTGCGCAACTAGGAAGGATGCATTGGCGGAATCTAGAACCGCCACTGGGATTTCTTTCTCATCAAAATAAAACCCGTCTGCTAGGGCAAACACTGCATTAAATAAACACCCCAACGGTTCAGCTGAACTATTACAAGTCTAATTCGTAACCATCATTACGCCAGGCCAGCCGTTGAGCCACGGAGCAATTTCACCCCAGTCTTACAATGATCGTCATCTACCACCGCGGACCTGCAAGCCCCGTTCCGCATAGCATATAGACATGGACACCAAGCTCGAATCGTGGTTAATACAGCGCCCTCTCACTCCGAATGAAATTTGTGAAAAATGCCTTTCCCACTCGCGCTTGAGTAGACACCCTGCACGGGTGTGAACGTCAGCGGAAGACGGGCACTCTACTACAAGCTGCTTAAGTAGCTCAGAACGTTGGAGAATTCCATAAAACTTTGCACGCTATAACTTTGTGACATGTGCCAGCATTGCCGAAACTCAAATTTAATTGCTAATAATGGTTTGTCCCCTCTACGTCCTTGCCAACAAGAAATGACGAAGGTGACCATGGCACGGCAAGATCACGTGCAGCCAAGAACGGAATCAGGACTCTCTGAGACCTGAACCCTTTCACCATTCTTCACTCGCCTGAGAGAACAAAGACGTCGAGATAAAATACTCTGTCTCCGCCAGTGCGCGATGTTTGTAACCATTCAGCCAAATTGGATTAATTAGTCGGTCGCCAAACGCTCCGCATTTGACAGCTCGATCGGTGATCCGTGCACGGCCAATCAGTGTCAGCCAACCCGCTAACTATCGGTCTAAATCTGACACAAGCAGTTGGTGCTGTAAGACACCATCACGCTCAACCCTTTGGAAAACACCAACCAGTGGCAGGCGTATCGATATCGCATGGTCGGCTGCAGCGGATGAATACAGCCAATTGGTACACCCCTATTTGGCGTGGATAGGCAACTTGGGTCAACGCTATCTGAGCCAGAGCATTCAACCAGCTGGTGCATCTCGCTCTTGCAGCACCCCGTTGATATCAGCGAAGCGGCCTAAAGCAGTGTACCCTCATCGTTTGACGCCTGCATGTCTGGCAAATTAAGGCTAGTCAATTTTTCGATGGCCAGGGGCTTATGACAGTGGACGAGCTTCGGCATCAAAGTGTCAATTCACGACGGACCCCACAGCGCGACTCACGGCTCTAGAGAGGAAGGCGAACAGAGCGGGCAAAGTGAGCAACAGTTTTCAAATATACACGGAAGATAATGCTGTCATGTCTCATATTCCCTTCCGCAGTAAGCGCTGCATTAACTGCCAGCGAAGGAAGAAAGGAGTAAGTATAAGTCCCAAAGCGCCCTGGATAGTTACCCTCAATTCGCGATGCCCCTACTAACAGTGCATCGTAGTGCGATATGAAAACTCCTTCTTGTGGCCAATGTATACGTGCCGGTATTGCGTGTGAAGGCTACGGCCCCCGATTAGCTTTCGTTGATCCCAGTGCCGCTCGCCAAAAGATTTTGGCCAAGACAGCAGCAGCTGTCGTGGCCCCAAGCAGCACGGATATCGCTTTGAAAGACTCATTAGCCAGGACAGCACGGGATGAACGGTTTATGGGCATATTTTGGGATATTTATCTGCCAAACGGTCAGAGGTTCAGCCCTGAAGCACTGAGATATTCTCCGGGGGGTTGGACAAATACAGTCATTGAATTGCACCACACGGAGCCAGCCTTGCACTATGCAATCAAAGCACTGGCGTATGGCGCAGCCGCATCACAAGAAGGAAGCTTGCAGTTACGCCTTAAAGCGACACAAATGCATAGCCGAGCTTTGGTCGAGATGCGCAAAGCTATGGATGACCCAAGTCATTATCAGTCAGATGCGATCCTCGCAGCTGTTAGGCTTTTTCAGTACTTTGAGGTCAGTCTATTTCTTGATTCACAGGCCCTTCTCGGAGCTAGGAATATCGGTTGACACGCTAAACATTGTAGCTTTTCTTTGGAAGCTTTGGTGAGCAGTGGAAAACAACTATGGAAGGCATGATCGCCCACATCCGAGGTCAGATCAATCTCATTTTCCGGAGAGGACCAGGAAGCTTCGTCTTTGGCCGCAGCCACGAAATGTTTGTGGACAGTAGAACCTACCTTGTATGTTTTCGGGAGAGACTGCACAGATGATCAAGGATGCGTTTAACATATTCTATCAGGCTATTATAACAATACAGGCTCGAGGAGAAATCAGACTGGCAACCGAAGACTGGCTAACAATACCTTGGAAAGCCATCGAAAAACAGCCCAAAGACAAGCTTACTGACATCTTGCTTGAAATCGGGGCATGCATCAAGCGGATGGATGCGTTGCGAGCACTTGACAACGTGGGATATGACTCGACTAATCAACTTCTTACTCGAGCTCTTCGTGTTAAGAACCTGTTAGACACTTGGTCCCACGATTATGAACAGCAAATGAGAATTTTTGACTATACTGCGTCACCATACATGCCGCTGTTCATCCAACACGACAGCGACATAGCCCTTGTCTACTTATCGATGGTATACTGGTGCACATGCATCTTTGTTGATACAACTGTCGAGTTCGTATCTCAGCTTCGAGACGAAGGACACAAGCCAGAAGAGGAAACGGCAATAAAGATTTTGGAGAACTCAAAGATTTATGCCTATAAGATTGCCCGTTGTGCACATCTGATCTACTCTACCAATGCTGGTGTTTGCCACCAGTCCATGGCAAGGATTCCTATAGTTTATGCTATTCGTCTTTTAGCTGCGATTGAATCGCCGGCATTTCCAAGCTTCGAACGACAGACGCTGGAGATTCTCAACCAATCCGACTTGCTGGGTGGACGCCTTGGAGGTCTTGCTGAGGTAATAGAGGACGACATGGTGAAGCGGCACCTGGAATCTGCAGCCGGCCTCGAGCTGAGGAAGGCAAAGGCTAAAGCATTAGCCTGGTGGGCAGTCGGATTAGCAAGCAGATACAGAAAGCATGACCAGCAGCCCGTGCGCTAATACATCTATGAATCCATTGTCACAGGTCGTTGGGCCCTTTGATCAGGGTCTACAAGCCGTTTTATGTAGAACAAGGTGCATCACAATGTGGCACCCTTTTGACAGGACGTAGGGCATTTATGACTTTTTGACGTTTCGTTATATTGGATAGGTAATAAATATACTAGAGATTTACTTCCGACGGAGCCTTCGAATGAATCCTGTCAAATGGCAGTCTGACAGCGCTGGAGCACAGGTACATCGTTGACATGCTTGGCTGATCCCGATCAAAAAGCTGATTGATCAAGTGTATTCGCTCCAAAACGGACGCTCGGAAATACCTCTGCGAGTGTACACCATATGGCGTCAACGGCACATGGATATGCCAATGGTTGTATCAAAAACATGGACACATAGAAGGCGCTGTCAAAATCTGCTTGCAAGATCTTTGTTCTGTAAGCTGATTTGCGGAATCAGAGAGAATATATACCATGACTAACAATGACGGCAAACATGTAACATGGAGCTTTGACATTAACCATCCTTGACTTTAGAACAATCTAGCATGGTGTACAGACTTCGTTTAAACCGATCTCAATCGCAGCGTATGAGCTAGTAGAGATCGAAGCACGCTCTCACCTATCGGACAGCAGCTCGCACCACAATAGTGTAGGCCAACAATAAAAACCACAAAAGCCCTTCAAGTGACATCTGCCAAACAATTCAAAATCCCATTATTAATTCTCCCGTTTTACGATACCGGCAAAAGATGAACGGCAGCGACAATCGCGGACCACTAAACTGGTGCCAGTCACGGAATTGATTGGCCATGACGTACATTTGACCAATCGCCACCGACCATGGAAGCTTAACGCATTTGGCCCTCACACGCACCAGGTGTGTCACTCGCACACCATTTGCCGGCTGAACCTGACTATCCGATTACAGGGTTCCTATTGCTTTCTTTAGCTGTTTTTAGCAATAGCATACCCTTCTTCATCGTCAGGTCTCGTGCTTCAACCCCGCATCTGTAAACAGTACTTAAGTCGAAGCCATCCCCTCTCCTGTAAATAGGGTTCATAGTTTTCTAGCTGATGCAATTGATCAAGTTGATTTCATCAAATATTCATCCACACCAGTCTTTCTTCATCAATACTCGTTGTCGATAGACATAATCCTCATACATAACCATCATCATGAGTGGTGAACAACCCCAGCAGAACCCAGTTCAGGGCCAGCGCCGCCAGGTACGTTGATACGCACTGCTGCTGAAGTACTTCAAGTCGTATTATCAGACTCCGAAGAGGCTTCGATGGTTTCGGATGTCATTCTTGCCACCAGTGGCACCTGTGGCACCACTTCAATACCAACACCACCTTTGTCGGGGTTTGCATCACTAACACCGTCTAGAGCTCAGGCTTTATGCCCGCCTTCGAGAGCCTCCAGAAACAACGCAGCGCCGGCCAAGCCTCTGAACGTCGTCAGAGCTTATCTGACCAGGCGTCTAAGGGCGGAATCTTTTCGCAAATTTTCCACAAGTACGTTCCGGCAGCCGCTAATAGTAGACGCGCATACTGACACTTCATGCAGTAACTTTGGACGCAATTCTAAATAAATCGAATCATACCATCAACGGTGCCTAATATCAAACCTTGATGAATAGGGTATATTTTAAGTGCTATTACTTTTCCTTTGAAATGGAGTTTTGAGGCTCGGTATGCTGTATCTGTACAATAGGAATGAATGACTTAATATGACACAAGATGGCTGCATCTATTTACGATCCAAAATTAAAATCTTCAGAAACAATGTTAACAATGTGTCAATTCCACTGGAGTTACAGTGTTGCATTATATTTTCCAATGTACGTGCATCGCAGCTCAGTCACGGCAAGATTACAATACTGTGCAGCACCAACATAGCGCACCCATCATGCACATCTTGCTTCGATCAAAACATAATTGACAAATGAAAGTGCCAATTGTATCCGCAAAACTACAGCCTGATTGATTATATCCAGACCCAAAATCCTTGCCAGTGCTATCCAGTTTGACGCGGCCAGTCAGCCACATGCCAAGCACCCCGCCTTCACCACCCCCCACAACAGTCAATCTCCAACTTCCAACTCGCCTTCAACCAACACCGAACCTATCATCACCATCTACTCACGCCCTCAAAGCTCCCTCTTTTGCCTCACCTACAATCGTATACATCTCTACTGCATTTGGCGACTGTGCGCTACCCGCTGTCATGGGCAACATCTGTGGCAAAGAGTCCAAATCAGACCACTTCTCCCAGCCAGGCCGCGTCCTCGGCGCCGCACCTCCAGCTCCCAAAACAGCTCCCATACCCAAGAAAGTAGGCGGACCGCCCCGAACACTCGGCGGATCATCGAATGAAGCTTCAGTGGATGCGTCCGATGCGCGAAGAAAAGCAGCAGAGGCGGCAGAGGCGAGTGACTCTCATTCGCCCACGCATACAATCAGTGCTAACGGCCAACAGGCTCGAGCAGGCGGAAAAGGCAAAGGAGGCAAGCTGCAAAGTCAATTAACGGCACAAAAGCAAAAGTCAAGATCAGACACCCTGAAAGACGTCAGCCAACAAGCCGTTCAGGAGAGAGAGGCAGCCGCCCAAGCACAAGCGAGGAACTGGGATTGAATAACCAACGTATTCTGTAAATACATGATTTTGAGCGTTTGCAAGCGTTCACGTTTTCCTAACTTTTAGCTATCATTACGCACTTCATGGCGGAAATTAAATGAATTGAATTGTTAATACATTAAACATGGAAATGCATCCACTGGTAACGCCGGTTCCGTTTTGCCTCTTTAAGAGGAGCAACTTCATTTAGGTAATGGTATATCGACCACTTGCTGGTGCTCTGCTGTCTGCATCAGCAGCTGCCACCGTTCCCTCTCTCAACAATCTCGTCAGCTCAGTCAACGCAGAGCTAACAACCACTTCCGTATCGCCCTCAATAAGAATGTACAGCTTCGGTTCCGCTCCAGCAGGCACCTCTTTACCGGCAGGGTAAAAATTACCCTTGGTTGTGATGGATGTGCCTGTTGAATCGAGGATCTTAGCAACGTTAGTGCGGTTGGTGACGGCCCATCGAGCCTTTTGTGGGAAATCGTTGATCTCCAACGTTGCGTGAAACGCTCCTGCGTCGGGACCCTTATTATCAATGGGTTGGCCGGAGCGCAATTGGCCTGCCTTGCCCAAGCGGCTGTTGATGGCACTGACGGCGGAGCTGACCTTGTCAAGTGGGTTGGCTCCTCCGGCTTTGCTGTCGGGTGTGTTCTCGCCGCCCTCTGTTTTAGCAGTGGCGCGTGACTGGATAGATGAGGTGGCTGCTTTAATAAGATCTAAAGCCTTGTCCTGTTCCTTGTCCTCCTCTTCTATCTTCTTCTTCTTCTCTTCTTTCTCTTCCTCTTCTTCGCCCTCAGCGCGATGCGTCTTACGTTCGCGAAGACGGGCCGCTTCACGTTCTTGGTCGAGACGATCAAGACCTTTACCACCGAAACCTGTATTATCCTTGGCTTTGCCAGCCTTGACCTTTTCACGGTGCGCTTTTCTCATCACCTCGAGCTGTTCTGGCACTGGCTGCTCACTCTGCTCGAGGGCTTTGGCAATACCAGGTGCGCAGTTCTCCTGTTCTGGCGTGACAAATGTAACAGCCACACCTGTGTTGCCTGCACGACCTGTACGGCCAGCGCGGTGGACATAATCTTCCAAATGGTTGGGTGCGTCGTAGTTGATAACCAGCTTGAGTTGCTTGACATCCAACCCACGAGCTGCGATGGATGTCGCGATCAAAATAGGAACGATACCCTTCTTGAAATCAGAGATGGTCGAATCTCGATCGATTTGATCCTTGCCTCCGTGGATAGACATGCAAGGATATCCTTTGACCATAAGCTCCTTAAGCAGATCATCGGCCTTTTCTTGTCGTTCAACGAAGATTAGAGATCGGGCGTCTTCATCTCTATCATACAAATCTCCTAGAAGTTCCAAGACACGCAGGAATTTAGTCTTCTCTTCGCGAACCTCGACGATCTGTTCGATTTCCTTTGCGACCACACTTCTACCGCCAACAGTGATCTCGATTGGGCTCTTGAGCACCTTCTTTGTAAGTGAGTCAATGATACGAGGCATAGTGGCTGAAAACAGGATTGTCTGCTTGTCGGGTCGCATGTTTGCAAAGATTTTCATGACTTGAGGCTCAAAACCCATGTCAAACATGCGGTCTGCCTCGTCCAGAACAACGTATGATACTCTTCTCAGGTTGGTGACGCGACCTTGATTGGCGGCAAGGAGATCGATCATGCGACCTGGCGTGCAGACAATGATCTCAGCTCCGCGCTTCAATTCAGCGATCTGGTCTCGAATGGGAGCACCGCCGTAGGCGCAAACTGCACGAAGGCCCATGGATTTTAAAAATGGCTTGCAGTCTCTATGAATTTGCACTGCTAATTCACGAGTTGGTGTCATGATCAAGCCAATAGCTCCATCGCCATCTTTAAGTGGCGATTGATCCTTGATGTGTCTGAACATGGGCAACAGGAATGCCATTGTCTTGCCAGATCCAGTCTTGGCTACACCAATGACATCTCGTCCAGACATTAGCGCAGGTACGGCTTGCATCTGAATGGATGTAGGCTTTTCGAAACCCATGTTGTCAATCACATCAAGTGTTTGCCGTGTCAGACCGCACTGAGCCCACTTCTGGACAGGCTTTGGTACATCCTTTCCATTGACTTTGATGCCATCCAGCTCAAGGCGTAAATCCGCCAAGTCAGCTTCGCTCAAGTTGCTCAATTCAACTGGTTCAACCCAAAAATTCTTGCGAATCGGCTCAAGTTCAATCTTGCTGTAATCGATGGTGGGGATCTCCTTCTTCTTTCGTTTGTTTGTAAGGGACAGCAGCGCTTTAGCGTCAGGGTCTTCTTCCGCTTCATAGGCGTATTCATCGTCACTGAAATAAGCTTCAGGTTCTGCAAGATTCCCTGTGCTCTTTGCCTTTGCGGCGGGTTTCTTCACCTCCCTCTCGCCCAGATCTGCCATGAAAGCATCCAAAGGATCAACATCATCCTCCACATCGACTTCCATTTGCTCGACAGGTGCAGATTGCTCGACAGGTGCAGATTGCTCGACAGGTGTAGATTGTTCTTCTACACCATTCATGGCAACATCTCCCGTGGCGTCTGTAGATTGTGCGCCAGCAGTTTTGCTTTCCAATTGGGTCTCAGCTTGCATTCTTCTTTCGTGCGCTGCACGAGCGGCTGCCGCAGCCTCCTCCTCAGTTTCTGCAAATCCATCGTCGTCGGACTCATCGTCCTCATCCTGATCAGCATAGGGGGTATCATCCGGTTCAGTAGGTAAAGCAGGGAGCTTTGTGAGTTTGCGCTTTGTTGTTTCGTCTTCGTCGAGGTCCAGCTTTCGTTTAGTTGGTAGCTTCTCATTATCGTGCTGTGATTTTCCGAATCCAAAAGCATTCGTCTTTGTGCCATTGATGGGTAATGCCGAAGCTGCGCGCTGCTTGTTAGATGTTGACTCAAGCGTTGAAGGGGTGTAGTAGGTAAGCTCACCAGCTGGAGCTTGTTTAACAGGCAAGCTAGGTAACTTATCCTGGTTCACGGCAATGGATCCCAAAACCATCTTTGAAGGTTCATGGGATCGTGCAGCAGCGGATTTCTTAGCAATGGCTTTCGGATCAAACTTGCCGGCATACGCTTGAGCGGGAGAAGCATTTCCAGAGTCACCCAGAGGTGTACCAGAGCCTGGTGAAGACACAGCCGGAGAAGCGGGAGAAGCACCAGTGGCTTTCTTGTCCATCTCAGCCAAAAGATTCCTCGTCTGACTGGGGTTGACTTCCTTTTGCTTCTGGCTCTCTAGCTCTTTCTTCTTCTTCCATGCTTCGAGCTTCGCAAGACGCTCTGCCTTCTTCTTATCCGCATCGGGTTGGGCTGCGCTCGGAGCGGGTTTCGAGGGCTGCAAAGTATTGTTAGACTGGACATGTTGCCATCGACACACAAGAGCATTTCTGCGTACCTCATCTGTGCCGCTTCGTCCGCTCTCACTCAGCGGCGTTCGTCTGCTGTCATTGCGATTGCTGCGACTGTAGCTGTCAGCGCCGGCACGGCCACTCGCTCTATCACGAGAGGCGTCTCGCCTTCTTCGGTCGACACCGCTGCCTCGACTGCGATCTCGATCACGTCGTCGGTCTGGAGACCTCGCGCCTCTGTCGCCGTATCTGTCTCTGGATCGCTGGCGTCTGCCGTCTCTTCGATAGTTGTCCTCACGTCGGTCTACTGATCGGTCTCTACGGCGTTCGCGGTCGCGACCACCTCCGCGGTATCGTTCGGGCGTTCGCGACCTCGACCTGCGACGATAATCCCTGCGATCGTCGTCGCGACGGTCGCGATGGTCCCTCTCCCAGCGGTCATCGTCTTTGCGGTGGCGCCGAGAACTGTAGTTGCTGCCTGCAGGACTTGGTGAGCGCGAGTCTCTTGGCCGAGCCATCGTTGCAAATGGTCTCGTAGGCTCAGCAAAGACCCTACTCTTGTGGAATAAATTTGAGAGTATCGTCTTGGCCCTCTTTAAAATCCAGAAGGACGCAAAAGACAATGATGGCGCCTTATTGGCTCGGGATGTTTTGCGGCACTCTCTAACCGGATACGTATTTATAATAAAACAACGGGCGATGTTTGCTGAACAGAATGAAGCTGTTAGTTGATAAGTGTGACGTGCAATCGCCACAGTCGTGGTTATGAAGATTCCGTTGCTCAGTTCAGCCGTTGCAGCCTAACAAGTTTTGGCGACAGTGGTCATCGATCCACTGACGGCAATCGACCACCAACCCCCGAGGTTTCTCCAGGGCATCAACTCCACCACCAGCTCACTACAGAGGCGCGCATGTGTGAAGCTTTGTCAATTTCGACATCTTCTGTTGTGAGGCCAATTTTGATCAATTAAATCATAGCTATGGCCGGCTTAGTTGGCTATGCCAGTAGTGATGAAGGAAGTGATGTCGAGGAGCAGAATTTGCCACAAGAGCAGTCCACTGCGTCACAGGTTCGTTCACTCTCTGATGAGCTTCCTGACTCCTGGTCACTGATACCTCCATTACAGCCTATACAATATGACTCTAAGCAAGGGGACGCAGAGGACACACAAGCTGCCCCTGCATGTAAGTCAGGTTCATCCAATGCGCAAGCAATGCTGCTACTAACTATATTCTCAGCTTCACAGCCGTCACCTGCACCACACACCTTCTCTGCCCCAGAAGTCGCATCGCCGCTAGTGCCAGCTATAGGTCCATCTCTAGGTCCATCTCTCCCGTCTGTAGACGATACAGCCTCTCTCTCTGAGGCTCCTCCATCACCTTCATCTCATCGTGCTCTCATTCAAGATCTCACCTTACCCTCAATCCCAGACTTCGACATCCCTCCGTCACCACCAGGTTCCCCCCCACCAACCACTAATAAGAAGTTCGAACAATTCATCACACTGAAAAAGAGGGGGACACATTTCAATGCAAAGCTAGAATCGTCTACAGCCACACGAAATCCATCGCTCATGGACAAGTTGCTAGGGTTTGTGGACGTTACTGGTGGAGCACAGTACCAGACGACATTATCAAGAGACTTGTGGGATCCTAGCGCCTTTCCAGACTCAGCCTATAGGTCACGGCTGCGAAGGGCTCAGGACAGGATTGCCAAGGAGAGGGATTTGGAGCGGACAAGTAGCGGAAGGAGCTCAGTGGAATTTGTTCCATCAGTTGGATTGACTAGAGGAAACAAACGGAGGCTTGATAATGACATTGACTGATATGACAAGAGTACAAAATTTAATAACTTTTAACATTTTCACGTCCTTGGCTCGCAACACACGTCACAATAATCAAAGTAAAATGTTACGAATTGTTGATAATGATACATTGAAACATTAAATTGGCTGGCCACGTTGGACCTTATTCTGAAGAAGCGTAATGGTATCAAGAAGCAGAAGTAAGCCGCTACCTCAAATTCATCGCATCCGTTTCCAAACCTGGCAAACTAAAACTCTTTCCCAAAGTGCATCAGAGCTCGGCAATGTGCGACTGCCAGTGATCAGAAAACATGTACAAGTCATTCGTCCACACATAAAGCCCACGGTCTCATTCTAAATCAAAGCCCTCCCAACACCGTTCGACAAATACTATCATGTTGCGACCACATCCCCTTTCGGTTCACAAGCGTGTATAAACAAAGGCGGGAACAGGAAGCTGTAAAAATAACAAAAAGCAAGGCCAATAAAAAAAGAAATATGTTACGCCATTGAAGACAACTTCGCGAAAAGCAAAAAAGTTCTGCGACTCGGCATTCTTACGAGCTGCCGCTGAGAATAGCAGCGACGTCAAGAGTGACGACTTGGTCGGCGTTAGCCAGAGCATCGGCGAAGTACGTCAGGTCCTTGCCATCCTTCTTCACAGACTTGCCCTTGAGGTGGAAAGGAACAGGCTTGCCGTTTTCCTTGCTGAGAGCTAGTGCAACTTGGTTTTGGTCGAGAATGCCGGTGACCTTGAAGGTGTTCGAACCAGGCTTGAGGTAGAGGTCGTTGATGAACAGCTCACCGATCTTCTTGTTGTCGTAGAGGTTGTTGAATGTAGCGTTACCAATATCAATGGTGAAGTAGGATTGGTTGGGAAGCTCGACATCGGCGAAGAAGTTGGGCTCGTTGTCCTTAGCTTGCAAATCGGCCCTGCCATGCTTCACTTGAGTACCTTTGAACAAGTTCAGGCCAGGGGTATCAAGGGTCTTCTTGAAAGTGACAGAAGACTTGCGGTTGAGGCCCTTAGGCTGTACCTTTGTCTTACCCTCGACCGTGACACGGAGAGTGTCGTTGTTGATGAACCAAGTGTTGAAGCGAGTAAAGGCAGCCATGTCTTGAATGACAATATCGTTGGTGAAGTTGACCCACTGGAACTTGTTGGCGTTGGTCTTAGGGAACTTGATGTTGGCGAAAGGAGTGTGAGAAGGCTCATCCTCGAGGTACATGACACCATCAAAAGCATCGATATCGGCCTTGACCGTGCCGTCGGTCTTGATGGAGGTGTTGAAGCCCAGAGTGTAACTTGTGGGGGTGGTGTTGGTGACTTGGATGGAGTGGATTGTCAGCTTAGCCTTGTTGATCTTGTCCTGAGCAATCTTGGGGACAGCAACGAAGATACTATGGAGAAAAAGGTTAGCATGCTAATACGGCACTGAAGGCACATCGCAGCTCGAAGAATAGTGGGCAGGGTCATGACAGGGTGTGGGGAGGTGCCAGAATGCGTCTAGAACAACAGAGTTTGGTGGCGAACAAGCCCTCTTCCTCTTGCTCCGGCTTGGCGCTCTTGGGGTGTCAGGCGAATCATGCCACCGCGGAAAGCTCGGGGAAGAAGAAGCGTCAAATCCATTGTCTGTTGTTAAGAGACATTCGCGAATAGGTTGCGACACACAAGTCCTTTCAACCAATGCGATGAGAGTAAACATGAAACTTACGCAATGAGGACGACAATAACGGAGATGATGACAAAGATGATGAGATGCAACCACCACCACTTGGCGCAGTGACGCTTGACGGCACCGCCCTTCTTGGGGGTAGCGCCCGTCTCGGTTTGGGAAAATTCGTTCTTGTCGGACATTTTGTCTGTGGTTTTTTTTTGTTCTTGTTTGCGCTGTGTAGATAGAGCGACGCGATGGTTTGAAGTATGCGCGTGCGACTGGACGCTCCGAAGAGTAGAAGGGAGAGAGTGTAGCTTGTAGAGAGAGGGACTGGCAGGCGATATGAAGACGAATGAATGAAACTAGGGACTGTTGGATTCTCCAGCAACGAAGCAACGAAGAGAAAAAAGAAGAGCAAAAAAGGAAATTAAGAGACAGGCGGCGATGGACCAGTGTTTAAGTATGGATGGATCCGGGAGGACTACCAATCTCGGGGTGTGGGCAAGCTAAAACTCGACGCCAAAGGTAATAAAGCCATTTTTGGAGACGCAAGAGTCGAGCGACAGGCACGCATGCCACAGAGGGACAAAAAAAGAGGAAAAGCATAGACCCTGGGCGTACCCCAGCGTCTTTCAGATTGGGGGATCCACCTGCTGCATTTCCATCTTGTTGCATTGGCTATAATACAGCACCCTTCATGCTTATGGCACCGCTCCGCAGCAGCTAATGGTGCGCTAACACGGCGCTGCGCTGGAGAAATTTGGAGGGGATGCAGGCAGAGCGAAAAAGCCAGCGACGCTAGCTAATGGGGATTGGTTTCTGGGTCCTTGGCCTGAGCGCCACGCTGAATTGGTGCAATTGAGCCGTGATCTTCGCTGGATCCCGCCCCGCCACTGCAACTGGCGCCATGCCATACTGAGCATACGGCCGAGCCAGCGCCCCCCAGACTTTTAGCCCAGCTGCGGGGACTGACCAATTATAGTGGTCGCTTTTTCTTTGCCTTTCCCACTCCAGGCCTTCGGTCCCCCTCCCATAACCCTCTGCCACAGAGGCCGAGAGCAGCTGTAGCAGCCCTCCTCTCTCTGACGGACGGGCAGACAAAGATCTTGCAGGGATTGTGGATTGGGCTGCTGGCTGCATGGCGTGCCACTAATTCGGAGGTCCCTCGGCTGCTTGTGAAGCGTTTTTTTTTATAGCAGGCAGTGCCTATGTTTTCTTTACTACGTGAAAATAAAAAGCATGTGACGACTGGAGGGTCTTCTTTGCTCTCTTGCGTGATGCGACAACACAAGTTGTACCTTAGTCAGTTACAGTGTCCCCATACTCCAACCCCAAGATAATTTGCTTTCCCCTCATAATTAATTTTTTCAATAGCGAGCCCTTACCCAGGACCAGAGCTTTTTTCCCCCTTCCTCTTGCTAACAGTACCCATAATCTATCTTCCCCAGGAATCCCACAATGTAAGAGGGAGAAGAAAAAACTGGCGAGCTTACGGTCATTTCGCCAGCGGACTCGCCAGCGGCGATGCCGAAAGACAAAGGCCATCAAACAGTTGCACAGGATTGGGGGCCAGAACTCAGAAGGCGAAAGCTAAAATAGCAATTAACCATGGAGAAGCATGTGGCGAGTCAAGGCGGAAGAATGCAAGCCATCACTTTAAAAAGAGGTGCCATAAAAAATAAATGCAAAATCGCCCATTTTTTTTTGGGGGGGGGGGGGGGTTTGAAAAAATAGTAAATTAAGAAAAAAAAAAATTACCTGCTGCGCCAGTCATGCCAACACCGCCGATACCTAAAAGTGTGGCCACTGGGCTTGCCGAATGTGCTGTAAAGAGTTGGTTGGTAGGTCACTAACGACCGCTGAACGGGCCTATTTGTGCAATGGCACCAGCGCTTTGCAACACTTTATAGTGGCCCCCTGTCATCCCCCCCGTCGAGTCAAGCATGGCCAGGTTCTTAGGCTGGCTCGTGCTCCGCTCTGGAAATGAGATCCAACCGGCGAGGTCAAGATGCATCAATTGAAAAACCCTTCACGGAATAAAGCATCAAGAATAAAATAACAGCTCGGGGCATAATTAGAGCCAACAGGGTGAAGAATTATACCGCATGTTACCTATCACTTTGGGAATGGACAGCCACAAGTACCTCGCAGGAGACATTGTCTTTGTCGGGTAGCCTCACCTTTGCCACGAGACACCTGCTCGTACAACGTGGAACACCAAAATTCCTTTACGGACCGTCTTCCGACGCCACAACACCATCTCGACAAATGCAACAATGGATCGATTGTCCCATATACTACTCAGTACAATCATCCCATTGCACGACAGCACGTCCTTTTTCCACTTCCTTGTGAAAAGGCTGGGACAACACCAAAAAGAAACCCCCCCAAGTCAAAGGTCCACCACACCAACTTCTGGCCCTGCCGTATCTGCCGTGATGTGGCCGTTGTGCCATCACGGACAAGCACCAGCAATAGGCAAAGTATATCCACACCCAATGTCACAGACTCTTCCCTTCTCCTAGGCCTCTAAGTGCGACTCCCGTTTGCTGAAACCTGCACAAAATGTCAGTGGACGTGACTAGCATTTTGCCTGCATCAGGAAGCTAAACAATAGACTTTATTTATTGTGTTACCTTTGATCCGCCGCCACAAAATATTGCTACGCGTATTAGTACTCAAGGTTTCATCGCAGCGATTGACTTTGAATCCCGATCAATTGGAAACTTTACACGCCATGTTACCATACAAGATTTGGACGAGCACTAGAATGATGTGACATGCAATCGAGAGACACCCAATAGTCAGGGCCAAGTCCTCCCATGAGTCTGCACGCATTCAGCCATCCAAGGGCCGCCACCATCACAACAAGATGGCTTCTTTTCTCACTCAAGCTTTAATTGACGTCTATAACAAATTCCAAATGCCAACTCAGCCATAAAGCTCTCACATCACCTGCAAGAGAATACTACAGCCAATTCCTCGGTCCATCCGACTTCTTCAAGCACGGATGCAAGCCATTCCTTCAGCCACGCCGCAACGCTGCATCATCTTTTGACAGACGGGCGGACATGCACACACCACCGCCTATTTCTGAAGTACTAGCCTTGTGGTTCCGCCCTCCAGGCCCTGGACTGGACTCGTTTAGCGCCAACATAATCAACGCGGCCCTCACGGTCTACCAAAAGTCTATCAGCCACTAGATCCCCTCCTAGTCCCTTGCATGGCACTCTCCATTAGATATATTGAGTGCTAAGCGGACGTGTATCGAAAACAATCACGGACCATTCTGTGGAAGCGTCAGTTGGAAGCTTATACTCCCCAGTCAAGGAAACTGAAAAAGCAAGACCTTATGGCTGACAGCGTGACCTGTGGCACATACATGTTCTGGGCATTACCCAAACAATGGTCCATTGGCTTGGCGACAGGAGCCCTGTCCGTGAGTGGCTCTGCCTTGCACCACAAACCGTTCGGGAACTTCCCCAGGGTTCATCTGTCAGGGCAAGAGGATTTTACGGAACGAGTGTATCCCTCGAGCCCATAACAAGCTTTCCCCGTGCTATAGCATCAGTTGGAGTGTGCGTCGTAAGCGACGTCGACATACTATACCCCGGCCTGTGTAGCAGGACGATCTGTCTGGTCCCGATAAACGTCTCCGCGCTCTCATGAACCACAAACTGCCTCGGAAGGCAGGTAAATTACCTTGTGCGCCACTGTTTGAAGAGGCACCCCACGGAGGACCAATCCATTTCAGTCTTCATTGCCCCGAGATGCAAACCAAAATCGGGCCACTGGGGTAGCAAGTAAAATGACCCCCTGCTTTTGTGGCTTAACCACATGTCAGCATGTCCAAACGAGGAACCACAGTTGGGTAATTAGTCGCACTGCCCATCAACACAGCAGCACTAGTATTGGTAGGCGTTTTATTACGTGGTTCCTAATATCGAGTTGCAGATTGATCGGCCATGGTGCCATGCCTTGTTAAAAAATTATACTAATGTTTGATATTCCTGCTCATCAGTCTTGGCATATTGTCTGGCGTGCTGTTGAGCCTCAGTCAAATATGCACGCATAATGTTGTCTCCCAAATGAAGAGCCAATGTGTTGTACGCCGTGGCCAATGCCAGGCTGAAGGATCGTTTTCATTGATGTTTTCATCAGTGCATCTGGTATGCAACGAAACGCAGAAGGGTTCATTACCGCAGCATTGACATCACTTTCTCGGCGTGCACAAGTTTCCCATCATTATTCACGCGTCTCTTTGCGCCGATCAGTCGTATGCCATGTTTTCATTGTTTATGAAAATCATCTTTTCAGCTGTGCTCATGCTCTAGCTTTCCCTTCATATTGGGCCGTCGATTGCAGGTGGTGCTCCTTCAACATAGACATTTGCTACTGTGCCTCTATTGACAGAAGAGCATTTCATTGTATTCCTCATTTAGAACATTCTATGAGAAGATTATGACAGCTACGAATTAACGAAGCCACCAACAATCACAGGCGTATCGTCCGAGATCTAAGACTCCGAAAACCGTTGCGAAACTATGACGAAGTTGGGATTCCGACACCGACGCGGACACGAGGAGCCTCGTATACGGACTCCACGGCATTCGAAGTCGCTTGTGTGTATACGTTTTGTTCCATGGCAAATTCGGTCTACAAATGGTCTTGAAATGGACTATATGGGTAGGGACATGATATTGAAGTATGAATATTGGCAGCTTTGGTGAGTTGGCCCTTGAAGGCAAACCCAGAGGGAATATGCTGCTTGACAGCACCTTCGAACTGGCAGAGAGCTTGTGACAATTTTGATAATGGAATGCTTTGTATGAAATACCCTAATTAGTGTTGCATTTTATAACCGAATCCTGCGACATCCACACCGCTTACTTCGAACCCCAAACCGTTGTACTCGTACCGTAACCATCTTAAGCCCTAATCTCAATCATGGGTGAAGAAACACGCCCTCTGTGCATACTTTGAACAATGACAGCCAAGAAGAACAAGCTGCCCACAATCATGGTGACTCTCTGGAGGACAGGCTTCTTAACTCCAAAGGTGGCCCATTGGCGGCTAGCATTGCCAAGGTGGCCCTTGATTTGCTCATAGCCAAGCTTGTAGTAAATCATGCCTACGAGAGCAATAGAGTAGCCGAAGAATTGAAGAGGCGTAACTTCGGTGCCCCAGATAATCATGGAGGCAACGACGAGGATGATATCCTTGAGGACGCCACACAGGGTGAGGACCACAGCGGAAGTTTTGCCAATCTAGGAGCCTCGTTATAAATAAATTTGACATCAATAGAAGCCCAGAGCAGACGTACCAGCAGAACAAGAGAAACATTGAGCATGAATGCACACAATCCATTAAGGAAAAATGTAAACAGTCCAACATGATAGATCTCTCCCATGGAGACCTTGGGGACCTCCCACAGAAGAGCAATGACACCGTTGAAAGCGGCACAAACGGGTGCAAAGTAGTACAATGAAACCAGGGGGTCCATCTTGAAATCAGCTGAGCTCAACAGTCTCTGGACCATGGTCAGTCTGAGCGCCTCAAACATGAGTCCAGCGATCTGGATAACGAAACCAACGAGGACAAAGTTGATTTCTCCAATAGAAGCGATGATGACTCCACCGACAATCACTGACACGTTGAGGAACTGCTTCGAGTTAAACTGCGTCACGCCGAGGGACCAGCCCGCGAGAAGCACAGCCATGGGCATAGTGGCTTTGAGCATCTGGATAAAGGCCACAGAGAGGTGCAGGTAGGCAATGTTGCCACAGATGAGACTCAAACTGAAGAAGATGCCAATGGGGACGACGGCGCGCATGTAGACATCTGGGGTCATCTTGACGGATTTGCGGCTATCAAGCAGGGTGGTCCAGCGAGCCATGATTTGGGTGATGACAGTGGCGAAGATAAGGTGGTATGTGGTGAGAATGACGGGGTATCCTGAAAGGTTAGCGAGTAACTGACCGAGAAGAAACGAGATTCATACGGAAGTTGAGGGTGTCCAGAACCCATTTGTTGAACAGAATCACCATTGAGCTAAAGCTAATCCATGAGCTACGCCATGTTAGTATCGATATCAGGAATGGCATGCTGCCTGGGCCCCAAAAAGAATTACTCACACCACGTAGAAAGCTGAAGGAATAGCTATTCCTGAGGACGGCTTCTTGATCTGGACATTCGGATTCACCGTTGGCAAGACCGGTGAAGCAGCATCTTGGCGCGGCACATCGCCAGACGCGCGTGCCTTTTCTAGGGACATGATGTGTAACTAACGAAACTAAGAACACAACCAAGGCTCAACAAAGGAGCACAGAGTCAAGATAGCCCTTAGTCGATGCGGAAGAGACTACTGGAACAACAGGCCAGAAAAGAAACAAAGAGAAATCCAAGAAATCGTGGCGGGAAGGGGATGAGGTACTTTACAAGTAAATTTTGCATTCAAGCTTCACTGGCAATAAAGAGGGACCAACGTGCCAGCGGGCGGGTTCATGTCCCCCTAGATTAGGACTGGGCATTGCGTGTTTCAATTCGCTCCAAGTAGCTTTGGATGCGGGTAAATGGCCCATGTCTCTCATTACGTCTGCACCGGTGAAATACACCAGTACCGGTACCGGTACCATATAGTTATGCGTTATCTTTATTAATTATTGCATTAGATGGGGAGGACAAGGCTCTGCATGTCAGGGGTTGTGGGCGGCAAGGGATCCGCGCTTGGAATGAGGCTACGCATCGACGCGACGAGACGAAGGGTGAAGGTGAAAAATGGTCATGTAATGTCTTGAGTCGAAGACTTTGACGTACGATATCGCCTTTCGAGAAAGAAAAAAAAAGATTGTCTCCTGATAGCGATAATTCATGGACAGCTTCACGGGGACAGATGGCCCAAAGCAGAATCGTGAGAGATAACATATGAATTTATCAAGTACAACCAGATCTCTATCTCGCAGCCCTACCTACAGTTTCGATTTTGTCCACAATCCCTGGCGATCTAGTCCTGGCTCTCCATCGTAGATATCTCTCTCCACGCGGCGAGTGTTGACCTGTGAGATACTAATTAGTATACAAGGAGGCTTTTGTGTCGTTCACAATTCAGTACATACATGTCTTGGGCCTAGCTCCGAAACGTTCTTGGCTCCCAATAATCGCATGGCCGTCAATGTCTCACCTTGCAGAACTATCAAATTGGTTAGCATCACAACGCCAATCTCCACAGCACGGAAATATACTCACTCTCAAACATGCGCTCTACGCCGGCCTGACCACCAGCGCCCAGTCCGTATAGCGCACCACGGCCAACACCAACCGCCTTGGCACCAAGACAAAGTGCCTTCACCACGTCTGTACCTCGCTTAATGCCTCCATCGATCCACACTTCAATCTTGCTTAGCACCTCTGGGCAATACTTGCGGATTTCCAACAATGTGTGGATGGGAGGGGGGGCTGTGTCCATGGCTCTACCGCCGTGGTTGGACAAGATAATGGCTTTGACCTGAGGAGCGTACTGCGCGGCTAGATAAGCATCTTCATGGGTTTGCACGCCCTTTAGCACAATGGGCAGGGTAGTGTGCTTTGCCAACCATGGCAGAGTCGTCTTCCATGTCAAGTCCGCAGCCGTGCCAAAGAAGAGTTGCTGACCAACGCCACCACCGCCAGGGCGCTTCTCAGCATCTGGATTGCCCGCTGCAGAGACCGTAGATGTTTGGCCTATGCTGTTTCGTTCGTCGTGCTCGCGCTTTCCTGGTACTGGCGCATCAAGCGTCAGGCAAATGAACTTGTAGTGGTTGCTCATTGACTCGATGCGACGCAGCATTGCCTCGCTCTTACTGCGCTGGTCTTGGACATACAATTGCCAGCCAAACATTTGATCTGGGCCAGCGCCTTCGACAACCTGCTCCGGTGTCATAGACGCATTGTTTGAAACGATTTGCAAAGCACCAAATTTTGCCGCGGCCTTGGCAATGCCTTGTTCACCATCGGGATGAGCAAGACGGGCCATAGCTGCTGGCGCAACAAAGATGGGTAACCCAACCTTCTGACCGAGAAGGGTTGTCGAGGGGTCGCATTGCGTGCAATCAACGAAGACTCTGGGTCTCAAATTGATGTCTTTGTAGGCTTGGTTATTTCTCTCCTTTGTCAGCAAGTCATCGGACGCAGAATAGTAATAACACCAAGCCTTGCGAGGAATTCTTTTGGTGGCTTCCTTTTCGATATCGTCGAGATTAATCAGCGCCTGTGGGGGCAATAGAACTTCTTCCTGGGACGCTGGTGACGCTGATTCACTGGGCGAGTCTGCTTGAAGCTTCTCTAGCTCCTCTGGTGAGACAGTTCCGAGCCTAGCTTCGGGCTTGAGGTTCTCTTCCAATGTGCCTGGAGGATGTACGGGATCATAGTCTTCGGTGGCGTCTTTGCCTGCCAATGAAAGAATGATTCTCGAGCCGCCGGGGTGAGACGAGAGGAAGTTGGTTACGTCGTAGACGTTTCCGTACAGGACCACCCAGCAACTTTCAGCGGTGTTGTGTTTGGCGACTGAATAGTCAGTACATTGAATGAGATGGGAGCGATGAGTATAGGCTCACCTTCAGCCGCATCGAAAACTTTGGCCATGGTGTAGATATTAGTCAGTGAAATTGAGCAGATTGAGTGATAGCAATTGACAGCAGCACGGCAGCAGTCAACTTCAATGGTAAAATCCAATAGCCGATATGAGAGCTCCGATTCAGGACAACTCTAGTTAGCCGAACAGCGCTTTGTGGATAACTCTTCAAGGCCTTCAATTACACAAATGACAATGCAGAGTAAAGCAATAAGGCAAGAGACGCAGTTGAAAGAGGAGAAGGTTCTCTCAAATGCAATGCAAAGGTGAGAGGGCGTAAAATGCTGCAATACAAACGCAAGTTGGGGAATTCGGAAACTGCTAATCCATTTATCCGCCATTCTGATTGGTGGGACCGCTTCATACAGTGCCTGGTTCACGGGGGTCACTCCCCCAAAGACGCCCATCGTCCTCCGCAGCCCGCCGGCGCCGGCTACTGTCAATACCCCAACCCAACACCTGCAGGCATAAATTACCTATCTGTGGAAACTTTCGCCGGCCACAGCCAAATTCGGCTAGGATCCATCTTCTTACCTACATGACCTCACCTCAGATTTGCCCTCCTTCCAACTCCAACGAGCTATAGAATTCACACCTTCGCCATGCGTCCAACCTTTTCCTCCACGCGGGCCGCATCCCGACTGCTATCCCGCCAAGCCGTCCAACCACGCCAGTTCTTTTCCGAGTCATCCTCCGCGCCTCAAACCCACTACGACTTCTTCCCATCCACGCTCCCTCAAGGGCCTCCCCCAAAGGGCCACTTCCCCATCAATACACGATCACTGCGCAAAGAGTTTCTCCAGCTGCAAGCACGTTACCACCCAGACCTGCATCCGGCTGAGACAAAACCCCGCGCCGAAGCTACGTCCGCCGCGATCAACGAAGCCTACAAGACGCTGGCCAATCCTCTACTACGAGCGCAATATATCCTATGGCTGCGCGGTGTTGACGTCGCCAACGATGAGACCCTAAAAATAGAAGAGCCGGATCTTCTCATGACTGTGTTAGAGGCTAGGGAAGAAATCGAGGACGCGCGATCCGAAAAGGACCTGGAGAGCGTCAGGACTGTGAATGAAGAAAGGATTGCCGAGACAGAGCAAGGGCTCGAGAAGGCATTCAGGGACGATGATATTACGGGGGCCAAGAAATTGGCCGTTAGGATGAGATATTGGGTCAACATAAGAGAGAGTCTGGACAACTGGGAACCGGGAAAACCCATTGTTCTAGAGCATTAGAATTGGCATCACGACAGTAAAGACATGACAGGTGCAAAGGTGTACGATAATGTAACAGTACGCACGCACACATGAATATAGAACATCATCAGATCATACAATGGCGTTTCTTTCTTTCCGCTCTTCAAGTTCGCAGAATAGCCTGATTTGCTTACTTATTCATTTGGTTGATTATTATGCTGCCCTACGTGTCATACATGTATATATATATCCCTTTCCAAAGCTGTCCTTTTCGCCGTGCCAAAGCTAAACTCGTTAACTCTGCCCAAATCCATAAAACGCCAGTATAATATGTCATCGCTTTCCCAAGTTTCAATAATTATGCAGTTAGCTGGTTTATATACACCAAAACAGTTCAAGTATCCCTAGAACTCCCAAGACCGAAACGTGACTGGTGCGGCCATCCCTCTCATCGCTGGTACGCCGGCAGTTGTTCTTGTGCTGAACTGCCACTTGCATTACTGTAGTCATGGTTTCCGGATGGCCCGGAAGAGACGTCATCATGGCCATATCCGTCTTCTTCTAGTAGTGTAGGTGCGGATGGTTCAGCGTCAGGCGTGATGTTGCTGCTGGAGCCGGCGGCGCTGGACCGCTCTATGTCGTCCGGCACTTCAGGAGGCGCACTGGCCTCTCCGATAAGCCGCCTACGTTCAAGCTCTTGCTTATCTTCTGTAGGATATGTTGTTGACGTGACGTCTTGTTCAGTTGGCGCTGATGGGCCTGCATCGCTCTCTTCAATAGGTGAGAATGTTGGCGCGGCGTATGGCGGACGCGGAGTATCTTGTGAGTCGTAGTCATAAATATCGTCCTCATCTGGCGCTAATCCAGAGCCAGACCCCGATGCAGCAGCCCCGGGTGGCTGACTTGGTAATAGTCGTGTCTCAGCTTGACGTACACGCTCCTTTTCTGTCATTGACTGCTGGTCTTGCACCTGTGGGGGAGGGATATATGCTGGAGCGGCTTCTTGTGTATGACGATATCCATTCACTTCAGGATAGGCAGGCTGTGACGGACCTGGCGCTGGTAATTCTGATGGTATTCGGAGGGGAGGCGGTGGGCTGGGGTATCTTGGTTGATAAGCGTGTGCTGCAGGAGAAGACGAGCCGGCAAAGGGCCCGCCAGCTGCTCGGTTGTTTGCATCGGGAGAAATAACCTCTACTTCTTCACCGTCGGCAAGTCTAATAATGCGACGATTTGGATCGGTTGGTGGTTTGCGTGTGCGAGCCACATCTACTGTGCCAACAATGGTCTCCATGGACAGAGATATGACACCTTTCTGTGGGCGCACCGCTGACGTGTCTAGGATCGCGGAGGGTAGTCTGGCACCGTATGCGTTAATGCTCGGATCCAAAGCGCCAGTTTGTTGACCAAGCCTTCCTGCCGGTTGCGCGACTTGCATGACTTGACTGGATAATCGGCCGCCTAAGTCCAGAAGAACTTCGACCATGTATTTAAACGTGATCATACCACCAGGGACGCTCTTCATGGTCGGGAAGCAATCGTCGGGGATCTTGAGTGACAATTTTATAGTAGTGTAAAGTGTGTTGGGGTCGGTAATTAAAGGTGCGGTGTTTTGGTCGAGATCCTTTCGAAATACACTGCGTGAGCTTGTTGAGCTGAGCGCCATACCAGCAAGAGATGCCCGTGAACTCGGGTAGGCTTCGTCAATGTTGCGATTACCTCTGCCAGAGAAGGCTGACGCGGGTGGCGACGAGTCTATGCGACACTGTCTGTATAGCGTAACAATGATGCCACTCATACTCTTCACTCGTTTGATGTGTTGTATCGAAATCTTGACCGTGACAGTGTCACCGGGGAGGTAACCAGCTTTGAGTATCTCTATCGACGCCGTGATCGTTTTGTTGTCCACCACTTGTTGCTTCGCTGGTGAGGTGATGCCCGTGTTGATTGAAGATGATGCAGCCACGCCATCATATCGGCTCAATCCTGTACTCACGCTGCGGCTACTGCCTGCGCTTATCTCGCTGCGTCCATCGGCGCCGTTCCTATGCTCTACTTGGCGGTAATCCCGAACAGACTCGTCAGTCGCTTGCGATTGCTCCGTGGAATCTACTTCTGAGCCAACTTCAGTGCCTGCGCCGTCGTGAGTGGCAGTCGCGGTTCGTTCAAGCCCTGCTTGCGTACGCTTCTTCTTTGATTTTTTGGCCATTGGTTCAAGGAAAATCGTCCGCGGCCTAGGGGCGCGCAGTTGTCCGATGTCGATCCTTTCGGCCAACAAAACTCTTCTTTCGCATGTCGAGGTTGGCGCGATGGCCGTTGGGCGAGTCAAGGTAGCTGTAATCATGTATGAGACTGTCCCGCGCTCAAACTGCAGCGGTAGGTTAGTTTAATCGCTCCTTTCCAACAGGTATTCAAAGTACTGCGCGGTTACTCACATCAATGCTGCTTGGTAAGTTCTTCTTGGGGAACATCAAATCAAACCCAAACTCATATCTGCCTGGTTCCAGTCTGCCTTCGCCGCTCAAGACTTGCTCATCCTGAAATAAGCTCGCGATCCCGCTTCCGTGGTATTGTGCTTTATTCGACACGCCGCCTCTGGGAGGTACAGAAGTGATCTGGCCTCTCGCAGCAGCCGCAGGGTCCTTGTAGACTTGAACATATCCGTGAAGAGCGACAACAAGATGCGTTATGCGCACCGGTTTTGCGATTGCGAGAACTACGGACCCGCGCACGGAATCCCCGATACTGTATTGTTTATGCGGTTCGTCGGGTCGAATGTGAAAGTCGGCAAGGTTGCGATTCCGGCTGCGAAGAGGCAGATTGATCGGCGGCAAATTGAGTCGCGAGAAAAAGCCAGATCGCGACGAGGAAGAAACGGATGCGGCAGATGAGGATGGTGATTTGTTCCTCACAGCTGCCGTCGTAGGAGTTGCAGCCGCTTCAGCAGCATCATCAGTAGGCGTTGAGGTTGCCGGCGTATTCGTCGACAGTCGACTTGAGCCCCGTTGCGATGCTGACGGCATGGGCGGCGACAGCGCAGGGGCAAGCGCGCGAGGTCATGCGGGAGAAGGTTCTCTATGAGAGGACGAGAAAATGAAAGGACGGTGTACAATAGAGAGGTCAAAGAACAAAATGAGAGCCCACGGAGACCAGACAGATTAAGGGTTGTTGATGGAACAAGGATGGGAATCAGGCTAGAAACGGGTGACGGTATTCGTCAGGTGCAGTAGGTTGAGCTGAGGTCCCTTGGTCCTGTAGATTATGGAGAGGGGCGAGGTGTATGGGTTCGGACTAGCATCTGGCGACTATGTACCCAAAAAAGAATGGAGAAATTTGTATAGTAAATATGCGTGCCTGTGGTGAGATAAGTTGGCAATTGCTGATGGTCGGTGGTGGTAGTGACAGTAGTGGTGTGTGGTGGGAGGATTATGGTGGAGAGATTTCGGATTGGAGTAGATTAGAGACGGTCGGAGGAGTAGGGAGGGGGGCGGTTCAAGGAGCCTTTTTGCGGTGGTTGACGGTATGGATGGATACGAGGGGTGTAGTGTGGTGCGTGATGCAGTACGTGCGCAGGCAGGAGATGGGCAACTGGGGGACGTGGACTGGAAGAACAGTGGGAATAATATTGGGAAAGAGCCCACTATAAGCCACTGAAGCAGCCTGACCAGTCCACTGTAATTAGGTACAACCTGACGGCTCACCGTTTAATTAGATAACGACATGAGAGATGGGCGAGGACGAATAAAGCAGCAGCTGGGTCAAATGGTAGATATGATCCTGCCGTCTCTGAAATTATCCGTACCATTTTTTTTCCCCCTGTGTTCCGCTGCTGTTTTGTGATATCTGATTTCAGCATCATCGAGCGTGCTTATACACAAACAGGCCACACCCACTCTCCCCATAGGTCACCGTAACCGCTAGCGGGTCCCTTTCCCCTCCATCATCTCTTAGCGCCTGCCGCAACGCCGCCTTCCTTGAGCGGGAGGTGCATTCTTGTCCTGGTTATAGGTATCCCATGCTGTACTACAGTGGATCGGTGCTGCAGCCCACCAACCTCAGCCTGCAGCGCCTGTAATACCGCTCAGAAGGTATTGTACCTTCCAGGGATGGTCATCGAGCACCCCTCCGAATTTCCAATAGTCCCGTTTCGGGCACCGCAGCATTTACCCACGAGGGCCATTCAGAGCGCTGCGTCACCCTCCCTAACATGCAACCTGAAGATTGTGCACGAATGACTTGTCCAGCTTCAATTGGTCATCTTCAAACATCAATGCGACTTTGCACGACCCCTTGGTGCGCCAGTGCTTTATAGCGTACATGTAGCATGCGCTGTAAAGAAAAAGCACCCCAGTATTGCATCTCGCCAAGAAGTCTTGACGGCGTGATCCCGTGCCAAGGAAAAGCTTGGTTTCCCTCTTTATTTATTTTTGTACCTTTTCTAGACTTGATTATTTCCATTAATTCACTTACCACCAACCTCACCGTTACCAAGCTCAAATAATTGACGCTGCTGATCATTCCCAGCTCGTCCTTTGTGACTGGCTTTTTTTGTCTCCTCGTTATAAACCCAAACTCACCATTTTCCTTGTTAAACGTATTGGAACGTTACTGCGAGATGAGGGGGGAATGGGACAGATCCCATCGTCCCTCGGCTGTTACCATATTACTCATTTCAATCTGCAATTCAATCACGATTGCCAGTCAGCACTCTAATCCATCTTCACCTCAGTTTACATCAGCATGTCTTTTGGAATGATATCATCCTGATTCTGATTTCATTAACACATATTCTTTCCTGTATTATTTAACAGGTACACTCATACACAAGCTGCACCATAACCTCAGTCTCCCGCCCTGTAAAACAAACTGCAATGTAAAACAAATATGCGCCGACCCTATGCCAATGCTATGCAACGCCATGCTATCCAGATAAATCCAAAACAGTGACAATACAAGACAGGGGGGGGGGGAAGGGTATTTCTTGTATAAATTCAAAACGCCTTTCCCTTCACCCTAGCCATGCACTCAATGCCATGCGTTCAATCCAAAGCCTCACCTTGTAAGATGCTCTTGAGAATCCCCGATCCAATTCCATCGGTCATCGACTCCATATCTTTCTCTCCTACGCTACTCGAGACTCGCTTATCGTCGCCGCTAGACAAGATTGACGATTTCCTCCCGCGCTTGCTCGGTGTTTGATGAGTCCCAAAACTACCAGACTTGCCATCCACATCGTTCACCAGACCAAGTGTCTCCAGGCTTCCCACAACTTCGCGGAATTCTGAGCTAGACAATGGATGAAGGAGCGAATCCTGGGTGCAAAGTCGGCAGTATGCCTCGAAGAGGTTCTTGATTGTTGGTGCGAGTGACTGAGACTTGCTGGGTGTAGACGGTGCTCCAGACAACTTCAAAGAAGCGCGGGTTCTGTTTTCATAGGCGACAAGTGCACACAAGGCAGCTTTTTGCTGTAGGTTGAGCGCCTTGAGTCTTTGTGTTGTTCCGTTGTTGAAAGCTGCGGCTGTGACTTTGTTGAGGTGACCGATAGATGCGCGAGGGGCATTCTCTGCGGTCAGTTCCTTGAGGGAGCGGGCCATGATCTGAACCACACTTCTGCCGCCGACGTTGGCACCGTTGACGTTTTCACCGAGAGGCTTCTTAGACGGAGACATTTGCACCAAAGCTTCGCGCGCTTGCTCCTCATGCTTGCTTCTTGTCTCAACCTCAATCAAATCCAGTGCTCGACGGCAAATCTCGAAAGCCCTGCGAAGGTCGCCGCTCTGGCTTGCAATCTTGCGAGAGCAAAGTTCAATAGCAGCGGGGTGGATGAAAGGGACGTAGGACTCCTTGCCTGCAGGCATGAGTGACTTGAGTCGTGTGGTGATAATGTTCTTGACCTGAGCAGCGTTGTAAGGCAAAAATGATAACAGTTCAGGCTTGAGGTTCTTGGCCTTGAGTCTTGGTAGGAATCGGTCGGTGAGATCCAAAGCGTTGGCAATGCCTACAAGTAAAAGGCGAGAGGACTTGTGAAGAGACCACTCAAACATACGGTACAGACTTTCCAAGCCCATAGTAAGGATGTGGTCAATCTCATCCAAGGTGACAATGTAGACTGCATCAGATTCTTCTTTGGGGTAGAAAGTCTTCTGAAGAGCCGCAACAGCATCCAGTTCGTTCAATCCATCAGTGCTCTGTCCCAGCGCGGTTAGGAGGCTAATATACAAATCTTTGGACGACTTGATGCTCATGCAATTGATGTACGTTGTCTGGACTCCCTCTCGCTTCTCGTAACCCTGAATAAGTTCTGTAATCATGGCACTCTTACCGGTGCCAGGAGGTCCACTGACATAGAGACAGCCACTGGGCGTTGTTAACTCTGAGCGATCCAAAAATGTTATCAACTGTTCTCTCTCCACGTCTCTACCGACTAGCTGACCAGGCTCAGCTCCCCTAGCGAATAATTGACGTGCAGAGTGGTAGACAGTCTGGATGGTGCTGGGTGATAATGGCGAGGAAGGAGTGAGGCGCTTGAACAGCCTGCCGGCGGACATGACGGCGTGACGGGGCGTCGTGGGGTATCCGGTGAGAGCATCTCTATGGCGTGGAGTAGAAGGAGTAACTGGGTTCTTTTTAACGGAGGCGGAAGAGTTAGATCTTTGTCTCTTGGCTGGTGATGGTTCCACGATTTCGACGGTTGAGGGATCCTCGTTCTCGTCGTTGTAGTCAACCACAATGGTGCATTGGCGACGAGGTCTCTTGGTAGAAGATTCTGCAAACAGTTAATGAAAGATTCTCAGATAGATGCCAGTAGTGCTTGACATACCAACTTCCTCCGAGTTGCGGCTTCTCTTTCCAAGCGCCGAGTGAGGCATAATGTCTATCCGGTCTGGTGGTTGTTCCTGCAAATATTGATGTCGATACCCAAAAGCTGTGTACAGGTGCAACGGATAATGCACACAATTGAACTCCTGTTTCGATAGATGTATGTTGCGTGGGTGATAATTGCAACCAAAGATGAGGTCGTTAAACTAATTGCTAAGGAAAGAGTAGAATGGAACGTTGTGGTCATTAAAAGTCGATGCCAGGGATTGTAAGCGCCTCCCGTCAAGTGGGACTGCTCGTACAAAGTCGCGTCCCGACGCGCTACCAAAACGCGGCTTTACGCGATTCCATTAAAGTGATGATCAGTGCGTCTCCACCCGTTCGCTGGCCGCTGGCACGGCACCAGTTGTTAATGCAATTGCGTTAGCTGACAGCGAATCACATCTCCAGTTGCGTCAAAAAGGAAATAAATCGTTATCCCTAGATGAAACATCCTCTTCGGTGTGTTACAGCTGTTACAGCTACATGATGATAATTAATAAAAGTTTATTTTCGTACCAGAATATTCTAACATTGCTTCGGGACTAAAATACCCAGCCCTCTTAAGCCATGACGCAATGAATTTCCCCGGCTAAGATTTCCTCCTCAACAGCTTGCCTCCAACATCCTCATCATCGTCCAGATCTTTCACGCATCACCGCCAACATGACAACATATATCCCTTCTCTAACAATACCCACAGCGGTATTCCATAACCCAGCTACTTCCATCTTGCTCCCTGTCGTCCTCGGTACAGCAGTTGGATACAGCGCCCGACGTAAGCCTTTTCTCTGATTGCCCATCCCTGCAGACCACCAAACTAACAGGCAATAGCTTCGGAGACCAAGAAGACCTATCTTGCACTTCAGCAGCCTCCACTACGCCCTCCTCCCTGGCTCTTTGGTCCTGTCTGGACGCTCCTTTATGGGTATTTGCCTCTCAATTGAACCCTTGACGATTTTCTTCTACTTACCAGATTTCTTTCTTCCAGAGTAATGGGCTATGCAGCTTATCGAGTCGCTCACATTGGTCTCAGCCCACTTTCGTCGCCCCAAACAGTCCAAACCACGAAACAAAGCCTCACGCTGTACACTATCCAGCTTGGCATTAACCTCGTGTGGATGCCCCTCTTCTTTGTTGCCAAACGGCCCGTTGCAGCCACCGTCGATATCCTCACCCTGATCGGTACGAATAGTTATTTGGCGTACTTGTGGAGCTCTGTGGATGAAGTCGCAGCTTGGTGCCAGGCGCCCTATCTCGCTTGGTTGGGCTTCGCGACGTATCTGTGCGTCGGAACTGGTCATCTCAATAACTGGGATCTCGGTGAGAAGAAGCAGCCCAAAGTTGAGAAGAAATAATAATCCGTGGTGCGAGCAACAGATTGGAATTGCGACAAATGTATTTGTGTATATATGTAGTTTTTTTATACGAATAATAATTCAAGTCGTCAAGTCGTCGTGTCTATTTTCCAGTGGCACACCGGCCGTCCTTGTTTCCACATAACCAACCCTCTGAATAACGCCAAAATGATGCAGATGCTAAAGTCTATCCGTTCATGACCAAAACTCCGGTTACAAAATTAATAATAAAGTAGAATAAAAACAGCAATAGGAAAAATGTCAAATATATACCGCTCGCAGCTCTGCAATACGTAAATGAACCGAGGATCAGGCTCTGCAGGTTACTGCATGGGTAGATGTGTCTTCAAAGAGTCGAAAATGGTAAAAATGACAGCTGATGCAGGAGCTGATCGTAGACAGGTGATGCCGCAGCCGCGATATAACCCGCGAATGCCGTGTTTGTTCCAAATGGCGGCACCCTCGCCCCAGAAGGTACTCCTGGGGATGTTAGGCCCAGTTGGCATAGTTTGCATGCGAGATTTGATAGTGTCGGCAGGGAAGAAAAGGAAATTGTATGACACTCCGGCAGATGCACCAGCAACCAATTGCTGCCATAAAGGGAGAGGATCAACCAAGGACTTTTCTTTCTCGGTTTGTGTCTTGGCTTTCTTCGCTCTAACCTGTCGAAACATCGCAGTGACGGTCTCTTTGGCACCGAACCATGCTGCTGAGCCTCCCGTCTCTCTAATGAGAGTACCCAGCTGACCATGCCAAAAGCCTCTTATACCTTCGTGGCGAAAAACATCGCGCACCACTGCCAACGGCCTTAGGTGTACGACTGCTTGGCCAGCTTGGGACGACGGCACTTGAATGCGACACTTGACAAGCTCAATGGGCGTCAGAACATACGAAGTGAGCGCACCGGCGAAGCCGCCAGTTACATACAAGGCAGGTAGTGACAAGGCAGTATCTCTGGATGAATACCCAGTGGCATATAATATTTCTCGGCCGATAGTCTCGAAGACAAAGAGCGAGCTTGTTTCAGCGGCAGCACCAACCAGCGGAGCGCTGATACCGCGGTACATGCCTAAGAAGCCATCTGTTTGAAGTGACTGCCGAAAGCAATCGAGTGGTCCTTTGTATCGCAAGGGTAGACTATCGGGTTGGCTCTGAAGTCGTACTTTGACAGTGTCGAAAGGATATTCGATGTATTTTCCAAGAATCCCCGCAAGCTATAAGTGCAAGGGCAAGTCAGCACATGCTGAGCGTCGCAAAACAGCACAGCAGGGATAAACACTTACCGAACCATAAGTAATGGACTCAAACGCTTCGATAGCTGCTGTTTTACTTTTTAGAGCAATGTCTGGAGCGAAGGCGGGCGGCGAAGAAGCCTCGACCGAGATGGGGCTCGGTTCCATAGTGGGTGTCGGAATGAACTCGGTGATACGGGGGGTGAAAGATGCAAAGAGAGTAATTCTTTTGCAATAGGACTTTAGGATCGCAAGGAACGGCAAAGGTGAATGTACTTGTAATTGTCGAATTCCAGTGTGTAACGATATGGTGATCGGAAATCGCGACGGTCAGAGTAGCAGCAGAGTCGAGGGCTCAGTCGCATCACAGCAAAGTAAAGCACCTCACCGACAGACACAAGCTGTGCTGACGCCGCACTTCGGTAGCCCCTTTGTAGAGTAAGATTGGAAAGCTTTCCTTGGTGGCGATGGCCGATGTTACATGCAGGAGCCGTCTAATCCGAGTAACATGGCATGGAGGAGGTGGTATTTCGTCGTGGTTGAAGGTGGGATAAATAAGAAAAATAAAATTTATGGGCTTCTCGGCAGTGACGCCGACTAGGAAGAAAGACGCATTTTGCGTTGGGCACCCACTATAATTCTTATCGGCAGCGCGCTATCGGCCAGCCCAGAGATCCTTTGGCGTTGGGAAAGGCGCGGCGTGGTGGAACCGCCTGCCCTCCTATTCTGTACCGTTCTCGCTGCAGCGGCAAATCGCTGCTAATCTGTGGTATACTGTTATGTACCAGTGAGCTCGTAACTAACACCACTTGACTACGGTACAGTGCCTCAACATCATGCAATTTTGTAATGGTTACAGGTGATTGTGATATTCCCACCACTCTGATACGTAATTCTCGATGTAACTCTAATTTTGAGCCGCAACACTAATTGTATCCAACCATCACTCCACCACAAATGTCACTTTGCACCGATGCCACTTTAGATGTTACCGTACGGCAGCATGTTCCGTAGCAATGACAGTGCTCTAGACCGCCGTCACCTGAAAGCTCTCGTCATTCACTCAGGCCGCGGTGCTCGAATTTTGAAAAATCCCTCTTTGCGCCTCACTGATACATAGCACACAGAAGAAGAAAAATGCCGCACGCAAATCCAGCGTGGAAATTATTGTTTGGAGTGCCCTGTAGCAACTACATGACGCCAAATTCGCATAAGTCACTAGACATGTCATCCATCTATCCAATCATTGCAGGTCCAACAATAGCTAACACAAACCCCGTAGCTTGCATTCACCCATTACATGGCCCTTGATATCATAGCCAAGGGCAATATCCGTGAATTGTCACCCTTACTGCTTCTTCTTGTGCGCGGTGCCCTCCTTCTTCTTCTTCTTATCAATCTCCTCCGCATCATCCCAGTCTCTCTTCTCCGCATACCACTGTCCAGCCTGTAGCACCAGGACACCGATCAGCACCAGAGCCAAGATGGTGTTGCTGGCAGCCAGCACTCTCAAGCTATCCTCCTTGCCCAGAATATACTCGCCATCGCGTCCGCTTGAGTGCGTCTCAGCAAACTCCGGCGAGTCCCAGTATCCCGAGCTGATGGATCGCAGGCCCTTGACAATATTAGAAATGTAGACGGCCACACCAATTGTGTACAGGATCAGCGACGCGCCATCAAAGAGAAAATTGGCCTCGCTCGGGCGGAAGAGCTTAGCAAACAAGCCCAAGAAGCCCACCGAGATCATGATGTTGAGCATCCTGCCTATCAAGGGCGGCGCTTGGTGCATGAACTTCAGATGTACCTCGAGTTGTTGGTAAAACGAGGGTTCAACTACTTCCTTGCTCCATAGCAGCGGGAAGTCGTAGGGGAACGACGCGAAGAGGATGCCGAGGAAGAAACAAGTCGCTAGAATCACGGTTAGCGATCAATTCGAACACAACTGATTTGGAGCGGTAATGGTTTTCGAACTCCAATACATACGTCCAATAATTAAAAACGTCGCAAACGACCCAGACCCCTTGTAGTCTTTGGATTTGGTGGTCTTGGACCAATCGATGAAGGAGCTCATTGTGCGTGTTTGGGAGGTAAACTCGGCCGTCGCGTTGCTTGTGCAGTAGATATGTCGCTGTTTCTGGTAGGATTGGTGTCGCAGCTGGGCAAAATCAGGATAGTTGCGTAGCTTTAAATACTTTGCAGACGCGAAGAAAGGCTGGATGTTGATCTGGCTTGAAGCTTCTACTCCATTGTGGGGGAGCTGTAATACCCTGGACAAGTTAGCGCTTTTGCCTGCACTCCACATAATCTCTTAACTGCCTACAGGTACCTCTCCCAAGCCTCACTTCATCTCACGTCTTGGCAGCCTCTGACTTCTGAACTCTATGCTTTAAATTCTTCCCGTATGCAATAATACGTAAAGCTTTTATTTACCAACATCTCTGACACCATGCGCCTTCTCATTTGCGCTGTAGCAGTTGCTGCCGCTGCCTCCGCTGTCAACAGTGTTAGCGTCTTCAAGGGGGACAAGAAGTACTCATACGTTGGGTGCTACAACGAGACGACCGAAATTCCCGATTCAGCAGGAACCCGTGCTCTCGACGGCGGTATCAATGAAGTGAAGAAAGGCGAGATGACTGTCCCCATGTGCCTCAGCTTCTGCGGGGATGGGGACACTCAGTATCGGTATGCTGGTTTGGAGTGGTCAAGGTGTGTTTTGCCTCAATGCAGCCCCTTTTAGGTAACGCGCGCTAACGAACATGATTTTAGAGAATGCTGGTGTGCTCAGAACATCGCCGGCATTGCTGAGAAGCTGGATGACAAGGAGTGCAGCTATCCTTGTGAAGGCAACTCAAGCATGGCTTGTGGTGGAAATCTCAAGCTCAGCGTATATCGCATTTCTGGCAGCTCGAGACTAGCGGCGACTCCTGTCCTGTTGGCCATGTCCGGTATGCTCATGGCATGGATGTATTAAACCCAGCTACGGCGTAACACTTTCTATGTAATTCAAAGCGAGCCTGGAGTTTTGGAGAAAAGCATATACATTACCTCATTCTTCTAACAAACAGTTCTACAGCCACAAGTATTTTTTTTTGTCTGTATCATACAACAGTATTTAATCATTAATCATCAACATTATATATTCAAGGGTGCCCGTCCCCGTTGCCTCACAGCATTCTGTACAACTTCCTTGACACTGTTTAGGGACTCCTTCCAAGCACAATATCCTGGCCCCTCCGGAGTGCTTTGATTGACTAAAACATTCAACCATTTCACCAACGTCGCTGCTTTATTCATGTCACGCTCCTCTTCAACGACGCGAGCCAGGTATTTCTCAAGTACTTCCACATCGCCACGGTGGGGTCCATCTTCTCGTGTCTCCATGTGCCATGCTGATAGCAAGTCTTTGATCTCTCTTGTGGAAGTAGCTCCTGACGTAGCAAACGATATTTTAGGCGGTGGTATTGGAAAACCGATTCTTTGCTGCCCTCCTACAAAGGCATCGTTCACATCATTTTGCAGTCTCCGACTGGGTGCATCCAACCCTGAGTGTTGAGCAAGCTTTTGTCGGCGGTGGTCGGCAATGACCTCTTTGCGAACGTCTTCTGGAAGTTCTGCGAGGAACTCGGGATCCAGTTCATCGATTTCCATCTCGGTTGTGCTATTATCCCCTTTCTTTGCTCCTCGCATAAAACTTGTCTGAACGACTCCAGCTTCCGCATCGCGCTGCCTTTGCGCTTTGCTCATCATCCCCCTAACGCCTCCTCGTTTCGTCGGCGTCGTCTGCTTCTTGTCAGGACTGAGGTGCCTCTTTGACGGTGATTTGTGCATTGGTATCTGCTCCGGTCGCCGACCGTATGTGCTAAGAATCTCTGCCTTCATGTCATCTGGAAGGGCATTGAAGACCTCGGCGTCAACTTGTGACGGTAGAATATCAGCGGAGATCGGGCTTTCGGATCTTGATGGGGTAAAGGGCGAAGCTGATCGTGATATTGGGTTCGATCCCTTCGCTTTCTGATTCATCAACTTGCTTCGGATATCGTTGGGAAGCTCTGCTAATACGCGAGGATCGGCATTGGAAGGCATAATGAACTGTGTTCCCGAGACATTGAGCGGGCTTTGCGCTTTAGTATCTTTCTCTGCTGCCTTTGCCAGCGCCATTGCTGGGTGAATTTTCGGTTTTCTTGGTGTAAGAGGGTCGTCAGCGATCGGATCATCTTTGGCTTCGAAGCTACGGGAGCTCTTTGGTTTCGTTGGTGACTCAATGTCGTCGATTTGGTCTGCCATTGCTATCTTCTTTCCCGACCCCCCACCAGGGGCGGCAAATGTCAATTTTCTTTGGCTGCTCTCGGATGCCGTCGCATTGCTTTTGATCGGCTCCAGTTTCGTCATTTGCACTCCAAGGCCACGCAAGTCACCTGGACTAAACTTGAAAGATCGTAAGATAGAGACAGCCTCCTTTGCTATCGTCTCATGGCTGTGCGTGGACACGCCAAAGGTAGCACTTTTGTTAAAAGTGTCACATCTGCCATGTCCCAGGTGTTTGGCTGGGTCGAGTGGTGCATCCAGTGATCGTCTCATGATCTTCATTGTGAGGTGCCGTCCTTTGACTTGTTCGTTGAGTAGCCGCCGCTCGAGCTCTTTGCAAAGGTTGAATACAAATTCCTCTGCTTCAGGTTGATTAATAAACCGAATGCCCCAGCTGACTTCTGCTGATACAGATTTGCGAGGCGGTTGGATTCCAACTTCAGTCTTATCTATACCCCTAGCATATTCTGCGAGCCTCTCCCCTGTCTTTGGCCCCAACGCCGATACGAGTCGCTCCCTGGGGATATCGCGGATATCTTTAACAAATTTGACCCCAAGTTCTTCCAACTTACCACCCAGGCTATATGCAACACCGGGAAGTTGTTCTACAGTTAGTTCACCAATCAAATCCAACACTTCTTCCGGTCGTAATTGGAATTGTCCTGCTGGTTTTGCTCTGCGAAGCGCAACTTTGGCTTGTAAAATGTTGCCTCCAATCCCCACAGAGACATGACAGCCAGTTTTGTCCTTGATAGTATCTCGAAGTCGTTGTGCAATATCATCAGCCATTTCTTGTTCTCGCCACGTACTGCCCTCGTCAACACCCATGCCTTGTGATCCCGTGGCATTTAGAACGATGGCAGTTGCATCGACGAGTGCTTCATCAATGCTCACACTCTGTACAACTCCGCCAATGTTCATTATCGACTCGTAAAATATCCGACTGGCTTCTTCGTACGCAGGGAAATCATATGACAGGACTTTAATATCAGGACACAAGTCCAGCGCGCGCTTCATCCACATGCCGTTTTTGACTCCAAACTTTCGAGCGACATAGTTACAGCTAGCAATCTCTGATCCTGATCCAGTGCCATGAGCCACCACTGTCGGCTTGTCAATGAATTCGGGATTTTTCTTGAGGGATACGGCGCAAAAGAAACTATCAAAGTCGACGTGCAGGATATAGCGGCGGCTTCCCGGCTTGGACTTGAACGTTTTTACGGCGAGGCCCTTATCCGCTGCTAGCCTTTGCATTGATGATTTGAGCTCTGCCTTCCAAGTGGATAAATGATGCAGTCGACTGGTCGAGTAGAACTTGTTCAAGAAATCTGGATTGGCGCACGAAGACTCTCGGAGTCGCGGGTCTGATAACAACCATGCATTATGCTCTTCTGAAGTCATTTTGTTGATGTGTGGTTCTGCTTTGGGCTTGGGCTCGTGCTTATCCTCTGGCTTCGCTTGGATCGGGCTCTCAACGGTTGGTGCTTCGTTGGGTGTAGTTCGGTCATCCAGTAATGTCTCCAACTCCTCCGGTAAATCAAGGTCTTCATCGCTAAAATCTTCGATGTCATCCTTGCGTAATTGCCTTGCCTTGATAGCTGCCTCGGTGGGAGACTTTTCATTTGCCTTTTGGACAGCTTGGCTCCAATTCTGTGACGGCGAAGCCGCTGTTGGGCTCTTAAATTGCGCAGTGTAGTAGCTATTATCAGTTTGCTCCTTATAGCCTTTCCTATTAGCCGGGCTGGATTGTTCCAGTCCTGCAGATCCACCAAACTTAAGAACCTTTTGCCTAGGTCCTTCATCCAATACGCGATAATCGTTCCATGGCATCAGCTTGCCTGCTTCCACAGAATCCGTGATCCAGGCAGGCTTAACAATGCGATAGCGGTTAAATTCTACCGCTTTCTTTGGTGGAAGTGTCGAAGCGATAATATGTGTAGCCATGGTTTTTGAATCAAGATACTGTAAGAAGCCGCCGCCATGTTCAACTATTTGTTGATGCAAGCTGCGATCATTAGTGTTGTTGCTCCTCGTCCCATCCCGACTGCTCAGCTTACACATGAAGAGGTGGCTGTGTGAACCCTGTTATATGGGCTACAATTCCTTTAAATATCTGAGGCTTGTCAGATGATGCGCGAATCTCTGCGTCTAGATTCTGAAGCTTGATCTTCTTGCGACGAAAGTAATCGCCAAACCCATTAAAGCCACTGGCCTCGTACTCCTCTCCATCCTCATCATCAAACGTATGCGACTCGATGCGCTTGCGCACCAAAGCGGAATTCTTATCCAAAACACTGCCCATGGCGGCGCGTAAGTAGTGTCCAAGACGTCAACAGTAACTCTTTATGTGCAGAGGCGGCGCATTGTCAAGCGCATTTGTAGCGAAAGGAAGATCGACGTCGTTATCCAAATCTCGTTATGAGCTCCCTATGTGTAAGCATTGGAGTCATCTTTACTCAGCAATCATCAAACAAAAGGCGTGAAAACCACCACCGAATTGTATGTTGCTTCTGAACTGAAGACAAATGCGTCAGTCGGGAAACGTCAGTGGCGCCACTCGCGTAAAGTGGAGCGTTCAAAGGGTCGCGCTTTTGCACGACAGCCCGTGACTTCAGTTTGCGACAGCATTTTGACTAGCCTAATTAGTTTGTCACTCTTCGAAGGGACTGCGCTCCTGTAACTTCGGGGTGCTTCTGTGTGGCTGTGTATTATCAAGTGCTGCTCAAGCTTTCCATTAGCTTCTCGGCCATGAACAACGAACAGTTTCGGAAGCTGATGCTGGCCAATTCCGCCAAGTCATCCAGCTCGAAAGATGGCAGCTCTTCGACCAGACAGCCTGCACAAAGCAGCACATTAGGGTCTCGGTTAAAAGCAAACATTCCGATGACACCGTATGTATTCTCTATTGAAGCCAGGGTGTTTATCACTAACATCTTTGTAGGCGCTCTGTTGGAGGCCAATCAAGCTTTGCACGACAGCTCGCTGAACAACGACAAAGCGAACATCCATCGAAGAAATTCAAAACCTCGGCACCAAAAGGAGTCAAGCTCGCATCGGGATATGTCGACCGAGCTAGGACGAGAGAGGAAGAAGATGATGAGAGAGCCGCCAGATTAAAAGCGTTGGAGCAATCATTAAAGGACGAAGAAATTGATCAAGCGACTTTTGACAAGCTACGGTACGAAATTGCTGGCGGCGACTTGGAAAGCACACATCTAGTAAAGGGTCTCGACTTCAAGCTCCTCGAAAGAGTTCGCAAGGGAGAGGATGTATACTCAGGCAATCAAGACGACGAACAATCACCAACGGGCGAGGAACTAGATGTTGACGACGAATTTGACCAATTAGAAGACAAAGAAGTGCAGGCTGTTGAAAAAGAAAAGTCCGAAAAGAAAAAGGGACAGCTCTCTACAGTAGCGCTTGCGCCAGGGAAGAAGCGCACTCGTGATCAGATCCTTGCAGAGTTGAAAGCGGCTAGACAAGCGGCAAAGACGAAAACAGAACCGGCGCTTGGTGATCGCTTCCGCAAAATTGGAGGAAAGCAGATGCCAGGATCAAGAATTGAGCGAGATAGCAAAGGACGAGAGGTACTCATTATTATAGACGAAGATGGTCACGAGAAACGCAAAGTGAGAAAGGTACAGCCTGGAGCAGCACAGAAGGAGGCAGAGTTGGCGCCAGATCCTACTTCGAAACCCCTAGGAATGGAGGTCCCAGAGCAGTATAGAAAGCAGGAAGCAGAAGAAGAAGATGATGGCGATGTGGACATTTTCGACAATGTCGGCGACGACTACGATCCCTTAGCCGGCATGAGCGACTCAGATGAGGATTCAGATGAGGATAATGGCAAAGACACGAAAACAGAGGCATCCGCAGACACTTCTATGCCGCCACCTCCAAAGCCGCAGCCCGCAACCAAACAGAACTACTTTCAAAACTCCAAAACTGGACTCATGTCCGAAGAGACCAGCAAAGCACCTTCCATGTCTGACCCCGCTATCATGGCAGCTATCAAGCGTGCATCTGCACTACGCCCCATTGGCGGCGATAGAGATGAAACCGATAGCGGTGACGATGACGACGAGGAAGCCAAGAAAGCGAAGGCCAACGAAGAGCGACGCAAGAGATTACTGGACAACACCGACCGCGACGCAGAAGACATGGATATGGGCTTTGGTACGAGTAGATACGAAGACGAAGAGGACTTTGATGACCAAAAGATCAAGCTATCTAAATGGGGAGGAGGCGATGACGATGATGGTGGTGAAGGCGGCGGTAAGAGCAAGAGGAAGAGAGGGCCAAAGAAGAGGAAGGGCGATGTGAATAGTGCAGAGGACGTGTTGAGGGTCATGGAGCAGAGGAAGAATAAATAGCCACACTGTATGATAGAATGATACCACCTAACGAGCCTCAAAGAATTCATTTCTCAGGCATTTAATTCCGTCTACAACTGTAACATGTACTTGTCGAACGCTAGACCTTTGACGGCGTTTGACAGCCCGAAGCCGGGGAGCAACACCCCACAAAAGCGCTCCGTCAGTAGTGGAGTTTTAAGCTGGGGAAATTCACGTCTCGAGCTTCCGACACGGCCAGCTCCGACAAACTTGGCTTTCACACACAATTCCTGGCAGCTCGGCAGACACAATTCTCGGCTTGTGCGGTAATTTGTTTCGTTCTTGGATAATTCATTGTCGGCGAATCGGGACTTGCGTAGAGATATATCTGCTGCTGTGCCATATTGTATAATTGACTTGAACGTGGTGTGAACTCTGTAACATCGTCCAGCATGGCTGATAAGATTCCCGTTTGGTTGGATTGCGATCCAGGCCATGATGTGAGTCTGTTCTTGCTTTTTTCCCCCTCATATTTCTATTATATCTGTCTCGATTTTCAGTGACAACTAACACTTCTGCCCTAGGATGTATTTGCTATGATCTTTGCAGCTCATCATCCGCGAATCAACCTCCTCGGTGTCTCATCCGTCTTTGGTAACGCATCTCTTGAGTATTTTCCACCTGTCCTCACTGTACAATTGCAATTCACTGACATCGCCTCAGTCATGTCACAAAGAATGCCGCCTCAATCCTCACAGCCATTGGCAAGACAGATGTCCCTCTGCATATCGGCATGTCCAAGGCTCTAGAGCGTCCCGCCGTGCATGCCCCTGATGTCCATGGTGAAAGTGGTCTTGACGGCACTGAGCTTCTCCCGGTGCCCCAGAAAGATCCATCGTCCGTGCCAGCCATAGACGCCATGGCAGCTGCTCTCAAAGCTCAACCCAAGGACACAGCATGGATTGTGGCTACCGGATCAACTACCAACGTTGGTGCTCTGTTCCGCAAGTACCCCGAGCTCGCCAGTCACATCAAAGGATTAAGCATCATGGGCGGATCTATTGGTGAAAACTTCTCGAATGCGCCGCTGGGAAAGGTTGATGGCAAAGAACGAATTGGCAATATCACGCCATACGCCGAGTTCAATATTCTAATTGACCCCGAGGCTGCACATGAGATCTTTTCCAACAAGGAATTGGCAAGTAAGACAATACTGATTCCCTTGGACTTGACACATCAGGTGCTCGCCACCCCGGACATTCGCGATCTGATCCTGTATGGGCGAGACCACAAAGGAAAGGAGCCTAAGTCCACATTGAGATTGATGCTCATTGAATTGTTATATTTCTTCGCAAAGACATATGTGTAAGTTCTCATCCTGTGAGTTGAATGTTATTTCGTGTTGGCTAACCAATAACACAGAGATGTGTTTGGCATTTCTGAGGGCCCGCCTCTGCATGATCCTCTCGCTGTCGCTGCAGTCCTCGCCGGCACCTCAGATGATATCGGCTTCAAATACTGGGACTCTGAGCGCAGCCAGGCTCCCGAGCATGAGGAGCGCTTCGACGTCACCATCGTTACAGAGGGGACCTATGAAGCCGCCAAGGAAAACGGTAGTGGTATACAGACTGGTCGCACCATCATTAAGGAAACTCCTGTTGGCCAGTCTGGCGTGAGAATACCTCGTTCAGTCGACGTAAATAAATTCTGGAAGGTCATGGAGGAGTGCACGGAACGAGCTGATGGGCACATCTAGATTCAACTACATTAGACATAAAAGGGGCATCGATTGTACACGGGATACACAAAACGGGACAGATCATGCGAGACTCATATAGAACAAAATTAAAAGTGATTAAATAGTTAAGACGCTAGTGTATGCTGATTGTTTGTTTTCTGTTGTTACATGCGTACAACCTTCCTCTTATGCAAATGCAGGCTCCTCTTGGTCGTTCATGGCCAGCATAAAATTGAGACTCCGCTCGTACGTCCATACTGTTACGGCGCTTGCTGGTGCTGCTTTTATCAGGCTAATCGTCAAGCCTTTATATAACCCTCTCAGTCCTTCTCGTGTAACAATGGTGCGTATAGCTCCCAGTGTGGTGTGGTACACGGGAATGTCACTGTATACATATCGACTTCTGGTAGGACCTTGTACTTGAATACGCTTCCGTACCAAATCTAACGGGAACACTGCTGTTTTCGCAATGACACTTCCCAGTATACCCGCTGTTGCATCACCGGTGCCCCAGGGAAGGTTCAAGTCTCCCATTGGAAGTCGCAGGCCTTCGTACGCGACAAAGAACATACCCATGTAAGGGATGATCTGCGCCAGCGCAGGCCCTAAGCCACGGAAAAATCCTCTGTAGCCTTCATCCCGATGGATATCTTGAATCGCACCAAACAGCGATCTGTATATTTTGTTTGTGCCCTGAGCAGCAAATCGCGTTCGCAGCAAATCGAGCGGGTATGTAGCGGTGGTAGCGACAGCTCCGGACGACGCTCCAGCGATGAAGCTCTCACCAGAATCAGGAAGTTTGAAGGGAAGACCGGACTGGACGAATAAAGTCACGGAACGATAGGTCGTAAACTGGATGGCAGAATAGCAGACGTACATGAGTTCGGCGGGGACGTTGCCTTTCCAGAACCCTGTGATACCTTCATTGCTGAGAATGTGTTTGAGTGTGGGCAATGTGCCTTCGTAAACGGGAGCGTGAACTCCAGGATTAAGTTGCTTCGCAAAAGCTCTCGATTGTAGCTGCAAACGGATTTTGAGGACGTCGAGGGGAGCTATAATGAATCTGAATTTCGTTAGACAGCGTTGGAGACAGCAGGGCTGTGGGAACAAGCGATTACCTTGACACCAGACCTGCTGCTGCCCCGGCAGAGACTACCTGTAGTCTTGTGCCCTGGGAAAAGTGTTAGAACCGCAAGGTTATTTTGGCACGAGGGAGGAGATGTGTACCTCATCTTTTAATCGAGCGCCAGAGGGCGACATGCATTCGCATCGACCCAGGTTGAGGGCAGCTTAAGCTGTGGTGTGGAGATCGTCGTCAGGCGGGTGTTCTCATGAGCTGCAGTTTCGACTTATGGGAAGGAGACTCGGGTAGTAGCTGGGCTGTTGAGTGACGTGTGATGCGAAGATGTGGAAGCGAAAAGTTAGGAACGCGCAGAACAAAAGAAAGGGAACATGTTGGAAAATGGAAAAAAGCTGGGTGGAGTCGGATATCGTCATGGTACGGGTGCTGGTGCTGGGTCGATCACAGTTTGTTATCTCATTAGGCCTGCATACCTGGTAGAAGAGACTGAAAATAGGTGAGAAGACAACAAATGAGGATTTTTGAGCATTCAACAGGAAATACTGCTGCTGGATGACAGGGTTTTTCATTCTGGGCTGCATGTCAAGCATGGCCTGAATAGCAGCAGATTGAGATGACGCGCCGTAGAGAGTCAAAAGCAAGGGTCCAGGAATGGGTCGCGTTCGAGTTGAGACAATGGATTGTGACTAACAGCTAATAGAGACCAATATCTCAAAGAGAAGAAAAAAAAATTAAATTTGTTTTAGTGCACTGTTTGACATCTAGTCTGCAAGTCTTCTGCGGCCCTTTGCCCTTTGTACATGTCTCGTAGACCGAATTTTCTGTAGTGTTTCGCTATGCCGTGTATTATGTGAGGTTGCAGTGTAATTATTTGTCTATGCCTCCCAATGTTACAGCAGCTAATAGGCCTCGCACTGTAACCGTAGGTAAGCCACAGCACACGCATTGAACCATAGTTGGCTAGCAGCGGCATTTAATCTTGTTCTGCAAATAATTGCACGGCACCCCATGTTTGATATTCCACCAGTATCCTTTCTGTGCAAAATCCGTCCAGTAAAAATAATTAGATCTACAATCCACCTGCGCCTCCATGGGAAAGGTAACTTATTAGTGTGCCTCTGGCCGTGTCTCTGCTCACTGTAAGCGACCCTTCAAGGGGCTACCCCCTGCAGCTTTCATGTGTCAAAAAAAACGCTTCCACAGGCCTCAATGCCCTGAAGGTGACCACTAAATCCCACCTTAATGTCGCCCAAATCTACAACGTAACAGCAGGTGGACCCTTGAATCCCACTGACAATTACAGAACAGGCACAGCTCCCACCAGTCTATGCCGCTTTGGGCCAGCTTCCATTAATCCGAACCCAAATCTTGTTCAATTTATCATCGTCACATTTTCCGCGCACCCTTCCGCTTGACTTTACGGCACCTTTTCTGATAGCCGGCAGTTGGTCTTCTTACTCTCCTTCTCTCCTCATCCGCCCTACTCCGGTCGACTGCCTGTTTATGATTCTGTCAACACATTCAAAAATTACTCGTTTATCTATTTTTCTCATTCCAAAACTTGCTTGTTTTTCTTGCCTGACAGCTACTTCTAAGCCATCTTCAATCACATGGTTCGTTCAAGCCCCGGACGACGTTACATGTGACATAACCACTGACCCAAAACTCCAGACACCAGTTTTCGAGCTTCGGTCCTCCCCTTTCCCAACCATCTTCGACGTCCTCTCATAAGTTTTTATTCTCTGCGACAATGCCCTCCATCGCCCCTCCGAACCTTCACGAGCTGCTGTCGCCCCTCCTCCCCGCCATACCTCCTGCCGCCGCCTCGACTGCGCCCGCAGAAGGCGTCCTACCATTCCTCTCCCCTATTCTTCGCCAAAGAGTCAAGATTCTCTCTTCGTCTAGCACAGACCCATGGCTACGGTTGCTATGCTACGATCCTTCCAAAGCCCCCAAGCTAGCTGAGATTGCTGCCAGTGGCAACCTAGACCCCCATCCAGTTTCCGGCGAAGTTGAAGTTGATTGGGAATACGATGCCGAGACACGTTACAGAAGGATAGATGCCGAAACCCTTCAGTCTCTCGTAGCCTTGTCTGAGTTGGGACTTGCTTTTCAATTGGTTCACTGCGTGAATGATCCTGAAGGTGGTGCCGACGGATGGAGAGTAGGCGAAGTCACAACTGTCGACAAGCCTTCACCATTCTCTTTGTTTGGCGGCGCATCTACTATTGGCGAAGCTGAGCGACAATTCCAAGAGGTCCAAGCAGCGGCCAAGAGCGGCTCCAAACCAATGCAAGCCAATGGTCATCTCGCTGTGGCGACTGCGCCTGCGCCTGCGGACGACGACGAAGACGACGGCTACTGGGACCAATACGACGCAACGCCCGCCAACCGCACGCCCGCCCAAAATCGCTCTCCTGCGCCGTTATCAACTGGCAATGCGACTTCTTCAAACGCATTCCAGCCCGCGGCGAACGACGACGATGAGTATTTTGCACAATACGACGAAGTCCAACCCGCCATGGACAACTACGACCCAGACGAAGCTGCAGTGGCGCAACAAGCGCAAATTGAGGTGCCGCCATTAGGTCTCGGGTCTGCATTAAAAGACCCAGAGACGGCACCAGAGCCAGACTATCCCGTCAACGGCAACAGCAAGAGTCCCATCTTGCAACCTCGCCCAGAATCAAGCGCCAGCTCCAACGGTTCTAACACAGTAGCTAAGCTCGAAGCCACAGCTGGGCTACAAGAACAGAGCGAGTTTGGCGTCAAGCAGCATGTATCTCGCAGTATTCGCAGTCTGTTTCAGTTGTCCAGAGCATCAGGTATCGACAGGGATGAGTTTGAAAGATTGGTACAGACTGAGCTGAACCTCTTGGGTATGGCTGATACCTCTGATTTGAGTTAAGAGAGGCTGAAAAATTCAAGGGCCTTTGCATTGATTGTAGCATATAACTTTTGTTCTTATATTTCGCATAGCACGGCGTTTACTCATGCATGGACAATTTTCATTACGCACCCATTTGGTTCGTATATATTTCATAGCTTGTATGATATTTATAGGAACGAACATCTGAATAACAATGTACAAACTGTTTCGACATTCCTATCGAAAATTCTAACGATTCAGAGCTATACCAACTGTTCTAATGGTGTCTTCAACCTGTTGAGTGGCAGTTACAATGGTAGCATAATAAACAAAATATAAAGGTGAAAAGTGGAATTCACTGCCTAATCATGTCTCAATCCAAATCAAAGTATATCCTTTTCATCAAAAAAAAAAATAACCATAGTAGCCCTAACGCCTAAATCAGGATATCTCACAAGCAAGCATCGCTTCTAGAGTATCAGTAAACTATTTATACCGGGCCCAAAGTGCCTTTCTTTTCTCGTATTGGTCCGTTACCAAGAATGTCAACGAGGAATAAAGTGAATAATAGAAGGCCAATAAAACATGAATTGGCGAAGAGAGAAGATTTCGCTTATCCCAAAAAAAAAAAGACGCTATCATATGTGTTTATATATCGCAAGAAATGAGTAAGGGTAGAAAGTGTAGCTTTACAGGCTCAAGCAATAACCAAGTTGTTCAAGGCTAATCGAGCCATGTGTAATACCCTTACGCAGTGACGGTCCTCCTTGCGAGAGGGTTGGTTATCGCCATTGCAGAAAAGATAACCCGTGTGCTTAGGCATCTGGCCGGTGGCATTGAGGTGGTCCATCTCAGCATGGCGCTCGTTGCTTCTCTCTTCAAGGCTGGCGAGGACTTCTCGCAGACTCTTGCGGCGGTTGTATCCTTGGTTACGGGGGTTGCCATAGACATCCAGCCTAAGAATCGAACAAACAACCCCACGCCAAACGTCGGGAGACAGAAACTGTTTGTCGAAACTATGCATATCATGACCAGCGTATAGATCATCGTCGGGGTTGATAGCGTCATAGTAGCCGCCGAGATCTCGGAGAGAAAAATAAAGCGTTCTGTTTTCTCTTTTCGCGGCCAGGACGTCGCTGTGAACCATTTCCATAATGGCAGCATATGCGTTGCAAGCTGAGGGCACTAAAGCACCGAGAATCATCAGGCTCTGGAAGCTTTGCATGGGAATGGGCTCTGTAACTGGATGTGCAAATCCAGAACATGACGCGCAGCACACAACGTCGTGAGCGACCTTGGAAGCACCGCGGACGACTCGCATGGCAGTTGATACGTCCTGAGGTAAATGTGACAGAGATTCTAGGGCGAAGTTCAGCGAGGAGATGCATCCGCAGGAAACAGTAGGAGCGGGCTTTCTAGGTTGGCCAGGTTGATAAGCAGAGTACTCGCCAGAAATAGGAGCATCGCTTGGAGGCGAAGCAGGAGCTTCTGGCGAAGCTGAGAAATGCGAGCTGACGTACAGCGACGGGGGGTTATTGCTGTCTTCTGAATGATATGATGATGGATCAAAGACGGCGCTCTGATTGAAGTCAAATGAAGCAGGTATAGAACCCAATGAGCCTGCATCCGAGCATGAAGGGGCAAGAGCAGGATAAGTCATTGACATATCTGCGCTGCTTGATACATGGTTGTAATAGTCTGAGCCAAGGTCGAGAAAGGGAAGATCTTGGCCAGTGCTTTGGTCCAGAAATTCGAGAGGCGGCTGGACAAAGAACTGTTGGGTTTGGTGCTGGTTCTGACTAGTCGATGAGCTGCTCTCAAACATGTTGATGAAGGGTGAAGTCGGTTGACGGTTTTGTGTAGGTGAAGGCTTAGAGCGTCTAGAAACTGGGCGAGTGGCATCTTCATCCGTGTGGCGACGCTTTCGGGGCCGTCCCATGGGCTTTTGAGGAGAATAATAGCAAGGGATGCCCTCACGCTTGCATCTAGCACAGCCATCAGGTTCCTTAGAGCAAGCTAACTTTCGTGTTCCTGGCGAGACAAAGAAGGTTAGCAAAGTCGGAGGCGGTTTGACAGAAATATGTTGATGACCATGCCAAGGTACACTTACGACATTCATCACAGGCACGGTGCTTGGGGATACCGGTGGCTGTAGACTGGGCCTTGGTAGTCATGGCTCTGGTGATTGTATCCAGGTTGTAGAAGTGAGGAATATGGAAGCGGTGGGAAGATGCGCGGGAGATCCGGGGGATGAACAACGGGGGGTCTGTCCACCACTTTAGCTGTAGGGCTGATCCGAGTATGGTAGTAGTCGAGAAATCTGAATCTGTGGCTCGACTTGGGCACCTAAGGCTCGAAATGCAGCCAAGACGATTCCAAAGAAACAATTATGTGTGTGGACGGTTTAGATAGGTGGGTGATTTTCTCGCGCTCGACGAGGCTGTGAATTTCTGCGTGTGAGTGAGGAGTAGGTGGGATATGGGCGGGCCGTAGGAGGCAAGTATGCGTGGTGTGTGGTCGGGCAAAAGCAAGCTGGTCTCGGGCCCGAGTAATTTCCGTTCTGCTGTCTGCTTTGTGGTCACTGAATGCGACGCTGAAAAGTCACAGTATAAGAAATCCGATGATGCTCAGTTGCAATCGTGATAATCAAGGTCGTCGTAAGCTTCCTTCTGTTTTCTGATGGGTAGGAAAGGTGCTAATGCAGATCCAGCTGGGCGGCAAGTAAAGGAACCAGGGCTAACAAAGAAGAAAAGGCTCCGACAGGGCCAAGGAGGGGAAAGAAGGGTATCAGGAACGATACTACAAGGAAATCGAAGAAAAACGAGAATGGCGGAGGGGAAAGGATTCGAGGAGGAAAGAAAAGGACGAGATCGCGGGTTTAAGAGCCTCCCAAATAAGAAAGCCAAAGCCCCGTCGAAGCAGGTCAAGCCCCCTGTGCAGAATCGAATGGAGTACTAGTTGCAGCGTTAGCGTCTTTGTAACTGTCAACGGACGCGAGTACTCCAGGCTACACCAGATGGGATCAAGGTTTGTTTCATTTTAGTTTTCTATTTGTTTTCTTTTACTGTTTTCCCTTTCTTTCCTGGTTTCTTTTAGCTCCGGCATTACTTGGGGGCACCACTCCCTCCCACCATGTCCATTGTGTCCGCATACAAATAGATGTACGCCAGAGGGTAGAATTCTAAAAAAGAACTAGGTAGGTGCTGTATGTATGCTGAGTCCACAGTGTGGCTTTAGGCTGGTGGATCCTCTATAACTACACTGGCAATGTGCTGGGGGAGGCAACTGTTGCTGTCTGACGGTGGCCATGGCAGGGAAGTGGGAGGGTAGCAGCCTTTCAGCGCGGGTGGCCGTCCCAGGATCTAGGCCGAATTGTACTGGTGAGCAGAAATCCTGCGCATCCAGTGGTCATCCGATTGGGGGGACCCTGTCATGCTTTTTTTTCCCTTTTTAGTCACAATGCCGTTGGGGGCAGGCAGACACTGGGGTCCCGTAAATGGACCAAATAATGGGGTGGGCAGATGAACGACTCAACCAGGACGTCCACTAAACGGATGGACAGCGTCAATACGCTAGTTAATGAAGAATATGAAGAAGCACTCTTGGCACCACCTGCCGGCGAACTAGGGCGGATCCCACAGGCCATTCAGTGCCCCCCCCCCCCCCCTCCATTCAAATCCAGGACCCCATTTGCCGCTGACAAGAACCTCTCGCCGCCCAAAGCCCTGGTTACACCCCCACCCGAAACCTCTGGTCTCCTCTAAAGCCCCCAGCGAATGCATGTCGACAATATAGCCTAGGAACAGTATCCATCAAAACGGATATACATGTACTGTACATACTAGGCTCTTCTTCGTATGTCCCCTCAACAGCATCAGCTGAGAGCGATCCATCTCATTCAGGAGCTCCAAATCGTCCTTAAATCCCTGCCCAGCCCCGCGCAATCCTTTGCAGAAGAAGGAATAGCGCGCGGCTCTTGGGGTACAGATATTGTCAGCACTGGCACCTTGCTCTCAAGCTAATCTACTACGGCAGCCCACTCCAGTGGTCTTATTCTATCTGTGTTTTGGCTCTTGGTAATTGTTTCTTGAGGTTTTCCATTTTCTTTCCTCCAGGCTTTCTACTTACATGTGCAAGACAATACGCAACTTCATTTGATTGGCTTAACGCCACTGCAGCTTTGCGGCGCCATACATGTACCGAGCACTGCCTTGGCCAGTGCGGTCGGCCTTCTAGAAGAAAGGGTCGACTGGGGCAGCAGATTTACCTTCTCAAAATCATCGCCATCAAAACAAGTCTGGGATCATCATTACTAGATTCGCCAGCTATCAAATAATCCAGCCCTTGCTGGTAGCGTGGTCACCAGCATTTCTTCCTATATAGCACATTCTACCTCTACCAATGCCTGCAAGGCGAAAGACTTGGGCTGCTCTGTTTGCATGCGTCAAGAACACGCATCAGATTGTTTCTCGGGTTTATCGGACACATGTTGCGAGATTTCGTCGATACCCATAATGGTGTGTACTATTAGTGGCCGCGGCCCACTGTAGCAAATGCACATGTATATGCCTCAACAAGGAACATTGGAGTGAGAAGTGGGCAGTGGTAAATTTCCCTAGCAGTATGAACCACAGGGCTGACAGGGTAGCAGTGATCCGTTTTATTCTTAGCCTTGAATGGTTGATGGTGCTGTTAATAGACGAGATGCACAAAAGCAAACCCACTATTGGCGCTATCTTTTTAGTGACTCAACTACTGTACTCCGTACTTATCAAGGATCCGCAGAGAGGCCGCCACACGCTAGCACAGTTTAGAACGGGAGTCATACCGGGTACAGTAACCAGACTCAGACGAATCTTCAATCGCCCTTACTGGTACGCCGTAGCAACCCTTGAACAAGACGTAGCATCAAACCTAAGTTTACCGCCAAATTGAGCCCTGTATTGTCTTCCAACCAATCCGTGTTATTCTATTCCAATGTCAATGCCAGCCGATCAAATCCATGTTAGATCCACGCCGCATGGCTGACAGTCATATCATCATGATATTTTGTTTTCAATACCGCCCGCATGGCCCTTAGCGTGATGGGCCTTCCGGCTCGCTAAAAGGGACAACATTGGGGGCCAGTCAGAATCAAAAACATGTATCCTGAATGTCTGATTACAATATTACACACAATCGAGACCTGAGCATATTACATACAGTAGATTGGCAAAAATGGATCAGGCATCTGTTTTTTGTTTTTGCACCGCCTCTGGTACCTTTTGTCCGAACAGGGGCGTTGAGAGTTGCAAATTGTTGCAAACAAGCAACTGATCTAATGGAGTAAAACCGGACGCTCGCATGCTAGCCAATAGATGAACGGACAAGAACCGTTTCGAGCAGCCTCACTGACAATTACCCAAAAACCGGGTTCACGGACCGATAGCGAGACCCCCTTCACGTTACCACCACCTGCAGCCATTGGCCCCCAGCGCTTCTGCCATGGGGTGTGCTAGAACAAGCAGGACCTTGAAGAAGATTGTGTATTTGTTTATCGATTGAATAATTCGAGAAACGTCGCCGAATACCGTCTGACATTGATGCATCGCTCTGGGTTTGCAGTAATTACAATCCCTACCAGGGGTGCCGCGGTGTCCCCGTCTGACCTTGCCCATGTTAAAATAGCACTGGCAAGTGGAAGGCACATACATTCACTGGAGTGGGCTCGCGATTAAACAAAAGCGCGAGTCTAGGCTGTAGTGGTGAAGACTACCACACCTACTACTGGTACGCCTCCCAAGCGTCCGTTTTGCGACGGCGGGTGCGACGGCCACACCCCAGTCAGTTTAGCGCTACATTTCAAATCATCTCGCAGGGATAGGCTTCTGCACATCTCTCGTTTCCCGTTATCTAGCATTGTCGTGGAGACCTTTCTACACTGCAGTAGGCGAGCATCATCTTTTACGAGCAAATGGTTCTAAAACTTGACGCCAGAAGGAGCATTAACGCCAGAAAGAGCATCCAGGCAGACTCCATTCAGTGTCTCCATCCCTACGAATCATTGTACAAATATACACGACGTTGTATTGAATTGCGTGTTTGGCCGAAGGAATCCCGAAATCTAGTGGCCGCAAGTGAGACGTCAAGGTCTAGCATGAGATGCATACGCACTCTCAGATATTTGACCGACTTGCATGCAACGTATCTTGCCTTTTTTTTTTTTTTCTTAGTGCTTGTACTTCTCCTCGGAGTCTAGAATTGCAAGCTCTACCGAGGGAAACTCTAGTAGATGTCCAAATACAGTAATCATGATTCCGGGTTCAATGTCGACTACGCTTGGCCCCCAAAAGCGAAACAGGGCGAAACGATGATCAGCTCGTTGTATTGCTCGCCTGATTGGCCCCTGTCTTTTAGTGATTTCTCTTTGTTCTCTCTGTATGATCCCTGTAGGCATCCAATATGGTGGCATGCAATTTCTCACGACATTTTCACAACCGGAGAGCTTTCATAGCCATGCTAACCTCTTAGCCAAGCTTTGGTTGTTGGGCATCTGGAAACATTCACCTCTATGTCTATTCCTGTTTGCCACTGTACGTAGCTCTCCTTAGGCATCTACCAGAAGTACCTGCGGGTAGACTACCTCCGCGGGCCGCTGAACCAGTTCCGCAGCGCTTACACTTCGCAAATGCCCCTCACAAGTCTGGGTCTCGCTTCCCCTGTTGCGATGGCACACTAAAGTGGACAGACTGCTTTTAGGAGTGCAGTTTTGTCCAATACAGTACCAGTAGCTGCAGAGAATTAAAGCATTATGATTCAACCATGGAGTTGTACAGGTAATTTGCCAGACATGGACTTTTCCAGTAATAGCACGACGAAAAACATGTAAGTCTGTTCCAAAGGGAGTGAGACAAAATTAAAGTCTGCCTTGCTTGTAAGCAAAGTAGCCTACGGTTGATGATGACAGTCGAGGTAAGTTTCGATATTATGACGGGAGATGAGTTACATATTTGAGTTGTTGGTGTTTGGTGTTCGACACTAGCCAAGGTTATCATATGCAAAGGCGCCGTATTCCAGGTGCACGATGGTAAAACGTTGGCAACGGAACTTGCCATGCGTTGGCGTCGTGCAATTGTTATTGGTGGTGGCAGTGATTTTCTGTTGTCTCGTTAGGCTCGGTGGCTGGCTGCAACCAACGGCAGCCACAGAGTATGAAGTGAGCGTAAGCTGCGTTGTACATGAGTTCAGTACAGTAGTTCCGCGCGGACAGGCATTAGTATGGTTCGATTGCATTAGCGTTTATGTAGGTAACGCAGCAAATATCAATTTAACATGATGCCAGATGTGCTGCTGGATTAGCCGCGCATGGTCAACTGAATTGGCCCATATATGTTTAAGGGAATAAAGAAAATATTACATTGATGTACCTCACTTTGTAGACGAGTCGCCAAAGGGGACATGTTAACTAATAAGTATTGACAAGAGGATATCACACTTGAAGTTGCGTTAGTGGACTAGTGGACTACAGAGGCTAACGGGGGTGTTGGGGGTGTTGGGGTGTTGGGGGTGTCTCCTGGGGTGGGTGTATTGAATCAGGGACTATCAACAGAGTTCCAAGTGCAGTGTTGTGTTCTCTGTGTAAATTCTGCGGATTTGCGCTCCATAATATTTATAATAATTTCAGGAAGAAAATGTTTAATAAAAACTACGATACGGCGTACCCAATTAATTTTAGCAATCGAAGCAATGTAACTTGCCATGATACTAAATCCGCAAAGTCCATCAGATTGATGTTTGATGTTAGCGGCAGTGGATGGTCAGTGACCCAAGTGCTGGCCCTGGCTCGAGGTAGTTCTTAGTTCAGACAGGCCCACGCGGAAGCTCGGGATGATGGAGCCCGGGTTGTGCAAGTTGTGCACGTTTTGATGGGGTAAGACGGGGTAAGATTGGGTGCATAACTCTTGTGCAGAGATGACTCTCTGTACAGTTAGTTGGGGGGAAGAGCGTCATCTTAGAGTGAAGGTTTAGGGAATCCTGCAAAAGGGTAAGAAACGTGTAGAGTGAAACAGCCGAGCGGGTCTGGGTGTGGAAGCAAGGAAAACTCGAAAAGGATTGTTTCTTGGTTAATTCATTGATTTTATGACTTCTCGGCTAAGGCTGAACAAGCGACGTTTGGCGCAACATTTTACTGGCCCTGTGTCTTGTAATGGGTGCAAAAGCCGGCAGTGTCTTAGAGGCTGGATTGCCGCTGTAAAACGCAGCCCTGATGTGCCAATGGGCAGTGAGTAGGTGCCATGTTTTCGGGTGTGGGAAACGCGCCCTCTCCGACAGATGCAACGGGTAATTGTAGATTTGGCCAGCGATCCTTCAGGCGAGCATGGGGCACAAAGAGAACCTGTTTGCTGGAGGATGCGTTGCGCCAAGAGGTGCTAATAATGATTAGCGTAGTGGTCCCGAAGCTGGGTACACAGGAGTAAATGTTCCTTGAGGCGGAAAGTGGTGAAGCTAGAAAGAGAAGCTAGGAAAACACAATTAGAACAAATTACTCCGTGTACTAGTCTAGGTCGGTACTCTGAACGGCGACTGACGGTGGCTGAGCATCACGAAACAAACGCCCAAAAAAGTGCAATATTGATCCTTTCCATTTCATCCACTTGTACCACGTTACGAAATTATATTAGCATTGCCTGCTCTGGAAATGCGGCTCAGCGCTGGGCCTAATTCCAAATACCACAAGGCTCCATTGGCTAAATAAGCTGAACCGCCAAGTCACCTCGGTCTCGCTCCCCCACAGTTTCAAGTGAAATGTAGTTACTACAGCATCGTTTGAAATGGCAATGACATGACGCTCATCGACATGGCGGCTCTTGACTGACGTGATGCGACACCTTGGTCCCAATCATCGCGAGTCATTATTGATTTGCGGCCCCATGATATTCGCAACAGAAGCCAATGCCACGTGCATTGCTCCCTGCGGAGTGCCGAAGCTGAGCAACTGGTGATGAGGCAGTAAAAAGAATGCACGGAGCTGTAAAAGGGGTCCAAATGTTCTCTACTCCACGGTACCTACTTACTGATACACCGACGCCTCCTCGAAGTTGGTTGAATCTAAACAGACGACAGGGCCAAAACACTACTAGATTTGTTCTAGAACAATACACCGAAAGGAGCACTAGCACATGCAAGTTTCATTGCCGATGACGATAGAATAGCCCTATGGGTTCCTGATTATTTGTTGCCGAGCTGCAATCGTAACATGTACAATATTTATCCTGTTATTTTTGGGTAAGCATTTACTAAGGTACGTACCTCAACAACAGTTAGAGGCTTACGGACTGCAGACACGGTCAGGTCCCGCCTATTTGCCCGACGCTGTCCGCCGTCGTCTACCCCGGTCTCTGATTGGCCCAGCCGTCGAGCTGGCGCACTATACCCGAAGGAGTTATCGAAAGTCGAAGTCCCTCGACAGCCGAGCATTACAAGGCTCTCGCTAACGCCCTAGCTCAGTCAGCAATTCCACAGTGGGCTCGAACCACAACCTTGACCCCTGCTAGGTGTGCTTACCCGGGAGCTCGATTTACATGTACGCCTGTGCGGAAGCCGCCACACCAATTCAATCCTCATCACATTCAACATCAACTACATGTTGAAATCCACTGTTCTGCTGCATCCGCTATGTTTTTGCTTCATTCTGTAAATCGGTTGGTCCATGCAGTCCTGCTTGCATCCTCAGAAAATAAATCCATACATTCTCCTACGAATTACTCCATGCCTGCATTATAGCCCCCACGTGAGGTGACATCCTTGCACACCGACAATGAACCGTTGCTTTGCGTCACCAACAAACTCACTATGATCCCTACGATTGTGATTAGTCCAGCAACGAGGCTTTCCACATCAACCAACCATAACTGCCAAAGGCCGAAGAGAAGCAACTGTCATCCATTCTAACCTTGAAACCTACCTTCATCAAATCCCACACACCCCTTTCGAAGCGCTAGCAATGATCTTCTGCAATAGCGCGCGCCTCCAACAAAGAACCTTGTAGCACACCTACTACACTGTTGCACTGCTACACGCTGTATCGAAACTAGATGCAGTAACCTGCGCTCATGCCCTGGAAATGGACAAGCTTGCAATTTCAACGTTAGCCTCCAAACGCGCGTCCCTCCATGAGCAGTTTGCTGACGGCACTCGTCGGCCCCTCGTTCTGCCCTACTGCCTGTTCGGTACGTTTATCCTTCCTGCGCTGTGGCTGTCTATCCCTCAGGACCGCACGCGACGGCCTTGGCTATACGAGACACGATGGATCGTGGTGATTATCGTGCTGGCCCTCAACTATGACCAGGTTGTCCATGCGTCCAGCACCAACGTGGCGGCGTCTTATGCAGCTGGCCTGATGGCAACATGGGGCAGCATGCTATGCTTGAACCTGATGGTGTGGACAAGGGCACAAGAAAGTGCCGCGCGGGCAATCAAAGTAAACGGCCCGTTTGTATCGACTTCCCAACGCGATAGCAAGGCTGTTTTCTCGGCTGCTTCACCAGCCAAAGGATTGCGTAACAGAGGACCCAGAAAGAACTGTAACTCTTCAAAAGTGCATGGGGAAAAGCAAAAGAACATTGAATTTCACTACATTTGGCAACGGTTCCCCGCCAATGGTCCCTTTGTCGAGAGGTTCGGTTGGGCTTTGGACCTCCTGTGTAGCTTCAGAGGATCAGGTTAGTTCTACCTATCGGAACTTTTGCGCCCTAGGCAACGCACTGTGACTGACAAAGAGTTCATAGGATGGAATTGGTCGAGTTCTGCGATACCGCAACCGGCAAATACCGATCAAAGTGAGAATAATGCACCGATTGACGTCTCCATGATCCCAAGCCGCACGCCCAGCGGGTACTCTATTCCACAGAGCCAGTCGTCGTTCGTCACCAGCCGCCTTGCTAACATCGCTATATCCTACGCCCTGTTAGATCTGATGTCTGCCTTGATGATGAAGGACATATACTTCATCCTCGGTCCCGATCATCTTACGCCCCCAAAGACACCAATGCCATCGCATCTAATGCCACATCCACAGCCCTACCTACTCTTCCTGTACCGCCAACTTTTGTCCTTCATCGGCATCCTTAGTGCCATCTCCGCTGCGTTCTCCGCTGCAGAGCTCGTTCAATACTTTGTAATCAAGCGGTTCTTTCCGTCTCGGCACGCCCTCTGGTTCTACGTGTCAACCTTTGGCTCCTTCGCGCAGGTTCTAGACAGAGGTCTTGCGGGCTTTTGGGGGTCATGGTGGCACCAAACCTTCCGCGTACAGTTTCTGGCCCCGGCTACGTATTTAATGCAACGGGGATATATCAAGAAGGGGACGAGGGTTGGCACGGCCGTCGCCATGCTGGTTACATTTGGCCAGTCCGGACTGTTGCACGCTTCAGGAAGTATATCCGCCATGGGAAACGGCAAGATATGGCAACCACCGCTGTTCTTCATGCTGCAAGCTGTAGGGGTCTCTGTTCAGGCATCACTTTCCATGGCGCTGCCCTCCGTTTCGCCGAGGGTGGTGCCGAGAATGGCCAATTTGCTCTTCGCCATGGCCTGGCTGCTTGCCACGGCACCGCTATTCGTCGACGACTTGGCGTCAGTCGGACTGTGGATGCTCGAGCCGGTGCCTGTGTCGGTTGTGAAGCCATTGGGACTGGGGTACCCGGGAGATACGTGGTGGAGGTGGGATGAACATTACTTTCCGAGATGGCATACGGGCTATAGGTGGTGGGAGAGTGGCATTGCGGTATAGACAAAAGTTTGCGGGCATTGTGTCACCATACACGACTACGGTTTATCGATGTTGCATAAGGAATCCATGGCATGGCGCGTTTATTGGGTATTTAGACATAATAGTAATCGTAATACACACTGCTTCTAAAAGAGTATTGATCGTCGTGGATCAACTTTGTGAAGTTCCAGGCGAAGCCACGTCAGGACTTCCATGTACTTAGTCTGCTTTCGACCCAATGTCTCTATGAACGCAGAAAAGGCAGCCCTGTATGTAAATTAGCGCACTGACTTGACACTGGTGTGGATGATTGAGACACTCACGTTTGGAGTTGCTGCTTGCTGATACTGTATTGATACTCCGGATACCGAGTTTTGCGAGATTTGCTTGTCAGTATCAGGTGTGCGACATCCACTGTTTTGGCAATGGTTCCTAGATTCAAACTTTAGCCAAATTCACACAGCAGCCAAAGTGGCATTCGCATACGGATGACGAGCTTCGGCGATGGGCGCTGCACTGGTCGAAGAGATCGAGCATACGCCCACATCTTGGATGCAGTTTCGCTGAATGCACTATGCAATGTGGTGAGGACGGTGGATGAAGAGTTGTGAGACGTATCATAGAACATGTGGTGAGATTGGATTTTGAACGAGTCTGCAAGTTTTAGTGATGTACTTAATTGAAGGGACGGAAGTTTACATACTGAGGACCTTTCGCTGAAAATTCTGGCCAGGAAGATGACCGTGCTCCACGGTGAGGCAGTTGGATATATCTGAAATAGTCAGCTGATATGATCTGAAGCGGTATAACGGAGTGCTCACTGAGGTTTCGATCTCGTATGCGGTCTTTGCCAATGTTCAAGTTGTGGCAGTCGATGGCCGTTCCGCAGTAGGGGAACCATGTTCCAGCGTCCAATTTTGTAACACGCTTGCCTCGAAGAATAAGATTGAAATTGACCAATGTCTTCTTCTCGCTCACTGTTACTCCGTAATCTGGTACACCATTTTGCATCAGCTCTACGAATTGCACTGCTTTGGCGCGATTAGTCGTGATGAGGAGAAAATCGTCAATCAAGCGAAGTAGACAGCAATCTGAAGACTGTAGAAACCCGAGATGCCGCGACTCTAGATCGGCATAGAAGTAATTGCAGAGGAAGGACGATAGGACAGACCCTTGGGGGATCCCTTGTTTCTGTCGATATAACTTCTTGCCAACCTTGATCAGGTTCTGTTCAATGTGTTCTTCCATTAGCTGGAGGAGGCCATGGGTATCCCAGTTTTTGCGTGATGCAGAACCGATGAAAACGGTGTTCTTGGCTTTAGAAGCTAAAGAATCTTCAACACGGTCGACGAATGAGCGGGAGTCGTGCTCGAGAAGAGCGTTGGCGTGCCAGCGGCGAATGGGCTTTGTCGTCATCATGTCCTTGTTGGACAAAGAGCGTTCACCAGGCCTGACTTCAGCGTGTTTGACAATGTTGTAGGAGGATTGGTTTGTGATAGTTTTCATGAGTTTCATGACTGCAGCTTGCGGTATGGTGTCGAAAGCAGCTTGCACATCTACTTTCGCAAAATACAATTTTGGGAGGGCGGGACCGAGGGTTTCTCGAAATGTCTTCAGTCTCCAGTAGATATCTCCAACAGAGAACATGGCTGAGCCTAGTCGTTCCGGATGAATTACCTGTACGGGAATCAGTTATATGACGATGCAGTGGTACATTCGAACACCTACTCTCTCCAATTTGAGGACTGTGTGAATTGGGCTCAATATGTTGTTGATACTCGGCCCTAGAATTTGGGGCATCCTGGGATTGACCTGCTTCTTACGTAGGTTCGTAATCGGCCGCAAGGAATCTCGCTTTGGTAACAGGCGGATCTGGCTGTGGCCCAATCTCCTTCGTTGCGAAGCAGCCTCATTGTGGTCACCAGATTTGAACTCTTCAAACATGTTGTCCCTGAGGCTTCGCAAAGCGGGTTCCGATATTGCCTTCCACACATCGTGACGAAAATAGAATAACCGGTACCGGTCGTTATTCGATTCCGTGACATAGAAGCTGTTTCTGATCAGCGGTATAAGAAGCGAGTCAAAGACGTAGTACAAGAACTCCAAGAAGATCTCCTGCCTTTTGTTCGTCTCAGATTGACTAGGCTTTTGCTCGCTAGAGCTTGGTAGATGGAGCCAAGATATATTCGCGAGCTAGAAAACGTTAGTTGACAAAGTTGGGAAGTGCAAGATCATGCCATACCTTGAAGCCCTGTGACAGCTCGTGTAGAGACATGGTTTCAAATCGTCGCAGGGAAATGAAGTGATGGACCTTTCGGAGAAATACATCCCTGTTCTCTCTTCCCGACTTGCCGTCTCCCCAAAAGGGAAGTGGAACGAGTTTGACCAAAGCGGCGCGGCAGTATGCAGATACCTGAGCCGTAGAACAGGCCATATCCACGATGGAGCGGCCCTCCAATTTGGGTTTGCAGGTATGTTTACTCTGCCTGTTCCTATGCTTAGGGTCTTCTGCTGGGCGATTTTGTGCACAGTCTGCTGTTTTTGGACGGAGAACTGGTTTTGAAGCTGGTTTGGAGCCACCAAGATACTTTGGCATTGGGCGTTTCGACCGCTCTCTGTCGTGGTCACAAGGACAATAGTGACGCAAAAGTTCAATGTATGAACAGCGATGATGCATAACTTGGAACCGTCGCACCAGGCTCTTGGCTCGCCCTCGCAGCCGTTTTGGTATCTTGGGTAGTGCCGAGTCAGAAATCTTCGACGCACTGTGAAATATCTGGGAAACTTCATCATCTCGAACAGTGTAATCCTGAAAATTCTGTGATGTTCTCGAAGAGTCCACTTCTGACGTGAATACATTGTGTAGACGGAACTGCCTGGGGAACATGTACATTAGTACCTTGATTGTGTTTGTTTCGTTTCTTCTCCCCAGGTCAACATCGTCTCTATTTGTCGTTATCGACCTATGAGAATATCGGTTTAAAGCATCTGTTTTCTATCAGCTTTCGATATCAAATAGAAGAGGCTAGGCCTCTTACGAATATGTTTGAAGCCTGACTGGACAAGACCTCCTGGCGTCAACGTTGGCTTAGCGTAGAGTATTCGAGTCCTAACGAGGGATATCTCAGAAGCAGTTCGAGATACTTGACCTTCTTTTATAGATGCAAAACCCGTTTCAGACAAAGGCTCGCCTACCATCCAGTCAGATACATTAATGGTTCAGGATATATGAAGAAATAATTACCGCTTAGTTGGTAATAATTATGATATCCGGATTCGGCAGCAGGGAATATGGTACAATCCACAACCAAGTCAATCATGATGCTTTCACCTGACCGACCGAGGAGTGCAAGGACGTCCGTCCATGGAGTATCCTTCAGCGCATCAACGCTAGCATTAGGGAAGTGGCGGTACACACCAGGGATTGTGGTTTGGTATTGCTCGCCATCCCTGATGCTTCTACGAAATCCATCGCAAAGAAGATGTTTTGGCCATCGCCCTGGTCTTGTTTCCCTGGAGAATAATAGCCAAATCGCGAAGTCGATGATCTGATGAAGTATCTTCAGTACAACGGTCACTAGCATGATGGGAGGATATATTGAAACATACCTCGGACTGGGAATAAATGGCCCCTGATATGCCCCCAGAGAGAGTGATGTATGATTCATCAGCTCTCTGGGAGAATGATACCCATTGCTCCCATCTCGCTGGATCCTTGACTAGGCTATTGCTGGAGGAACAGACCAAACAGGAGTCAAGAAGACGAGACAGGCGAATATCTGTCTCGGAACACTCTAATTGATGGCCCAGCGAAGCGAGTTTTCTCCGACGAAGTCTGGACGAGCTGGGTAGCTTCGCAAGCAGATACTCTCGTAGCGTTTGTACATGTGGGTAATGATGGCGTAACAGATCTCGTTTCACGAAGGATCCAGGACTTGCGGTTCTTAATTTTTTGATTGGCGACGCGTCATTGTGGGCAGGCTTTCGTTTGATGGACCTTTCCATGATATTTTTTCAACCATGGTTGTATTTTTGTCGCGCCGTATCGAAAATGTCTTTGGTGATTTAGGCGCGTCAAACGGAGGTACGTTTGTTGGATACGCGGCCCGCTGCGCCGCTTTACTGAGCTGAGAGGCTTATGGCTCTCTGGCCGGTAGCCCAGTGGCAGGCGACATGGTTGTATCACGTCTCACAAATTAGGTGTCACGGTACCCGTCGAGCTCACCAACCGTTAAGGCATTGATCATTTCTTATTTGATGAGTTTCGCTAATAAAGAGGAATTGCAGAATCTAATTGAGATTCACAATCGGCACCAGTGAAGGATCACTTATGCGAAATAAGACAGCAAATGGGCTTTAAAAAAACATTTGGGTTGATTTGTTTAACAGAGCAATGGAGGCATTAAGCGAGCTTTATGCATGATGCTTGGATAGTGCCCTGGCTTGCGTGCGCCCTGAACGGGCAACGCAACGAATGTATTGACCAGGCCTCTGAGTTATTATGTACCTATCAATTAGACAGGCACTAGAGACGAAGATTTCAAGCGACGCTGTCATGGTGACGGCTGAGGGTGTGAGAAATTGTGCAGCGTTACTGCTTCCATGTCGTTCACAAACTGCTCACTATGTCGTCAGAAATTCGCTTAATTGGCCTTTTTTTTCTATCATCTGGCCAGTCTGGACGCCAGAGCTGGACTCGGCTGCTTTTGGAGGCTGTCGCTCTTTCGCTGAATGCATCATCCTGGAGTGACAGGGTTGGTTGACAGCTGCCCGTCATATGCTGGCATTTGGCTACTGAAACTTGCGGATGCTGGATGTCAGTGAATGCACTGTAAATGAAACACCGCCAGCCCCCAGTCGCCTGCCATGGCTTCAAAGGATAAGAATCATGAAGCTCTCATAAACAACTTGTAGATAAATCCTGACATAAAAAGCCGACGAGACAAAATAATAAGAGAGCAAATAAAAATTGGGTAGCCTAATTTTAGCCATTGATCGTTTTTAATTTTTCGATTCAAGGGAGAGCCCATTTCGATTTATCGAACCAATCCGCGACTTCGGTTCCTTGGTCCCAGCGTCGCATCATCATAAGCCACCCACTAAACTGCCCTGGCTTGGCTAGCTTCAGTTTGGATGGGAGGGGATAGGATGGGGCTGTCTCCTATGCTTTATCAGTGGCCAGGCACTAATCGACTGGTACAGTACAAGCACAGCGGTTCAGCCACTAAACAGAGCTTCGCTTCCCCAGTAAATCTCACCTCTCAGCCCGCATTCAGCAACAGAGACCTGTTGTACCTCCATCTTTTTAGCGTACTTCCTCTCAGTCTTTCCCGTCTCTGTCCCCCCCAGCGTTACCCGCCAATAAAATGAATGAATTTCCGAGGCACATCACTCGACCATAGACGGCTTGCGCCGACCAACTAAGGTTTGGTGCCTTGTCAACTTATTTATCCAGTCAAAAAAGGGCCAAGGGGAAAGCCAAAAAAAAAAAAAAAAAAAAAAAAAAAAAGCTCAGGTCAGGTCACTGTCAGTGACCCTCACGCTTCCCCACCTCCCTGGCCCTGGCGCCTTTCTCGCTGCCATTTTTGTCTTTCTACCCGAGTTGCATCCTCGCTCCGAATCCCAGTAAAAAAACATCCACCTTTAAACCATCCTGACACCTCTACTTCCCTTCACTTGCATCTCTCAGCCTATCGATTTCCGTCGCCATCGCCAACTCGCCGGGTCTCCTCTTCCATACTATCGACGCCCAATCCGCCTAACGTATCGATGCACCTTTTCCGTCCGCATTTCGTCGTGCCCCCGACCACCTGCGCTAACAAAAGGGCTTGATCGAATGCGTAGGGCCTGTCCATCATGGATCAGGACCCGGACGCAGGGCTTGGGAGTCAAGGAGCCCAACCCCATCCCGATTCCCAACAACCACACCATATTGGGAACTCCGACGTGTCTTTTCTATATCCAGACGCACACAACCACAGCTCACACGCTGAGCTTTCCAATATCATCTCGAATTCCACCAACCACGATACCCCCGCCGATGAAAATGCTCCCTCTCGCGACCTAGACGCCGACGCCTTCTATAAACCCTACCAACTGCAGTCAACATCACCGCCACCGGCGATTTCGGCAAAGTCCCTTTTGCCTATGGCAACTTCGGCCTCCCAACCTTCTAACCGATCCAATCGCGATGTTGGCTCTATGAAGCGTACCGTGCTACCCGACCAGCGCAGCCCGCCTCGCACAAATCTACGATCCGTATCTGGACCTGTTGGCGGTAGGTCTGCTGGCGCGCCCAGTGTCAAGGATCTGATGAAGCGATTCGACCAAAATGATGGCTCTGCATCTAATTCTCGCGTCCCACTGCGCTCCACTGCGTCCTCGCAAGCCAGACGCGATCCCGTTACCCCTCTCAAGAACCGAGGCGAGAACGGATCCCTCCCACCTGCTAGGCTTCATCCATCGGGCTCATCACCGGATGTGTCGAGCCCCAAGTCGTTTGCGAATCGCATTAATAACCCTCGACGGCTGACAGGCGAAAGCGTGACTAGCATTAAACGAACAAACGCCACACATGCGCAGGGAGACACTCAAACGCAGCTGCGTTTGCCCAGGGACGACCCGAGCTCTCAACGGCTGCTGTTTGGAGAAATTCTTCCTGAGCAAAGAGATGCGCCCGTGGTGGGTTATGGAATACAACCGCAGCGCCCCAGAAGAACTTCCGAGTCAAGCGTTCATGATTTCGCGAGACCGCGCAGCTTCTCAGACCCAGATGTGGAACCTTCGTCTGCTGCCAACTGGTACCGAAATGTTGAGGCATCCCAGGAAGCTATTGACGAATCGCAGCATGACACACCTCGCCGTAAACACAATCGATCACAAAGTGACGCCTCTTCCGCCCAATTTCATTCCCCGCAGCATCTTACAGCGAAGTCCCTGTTAAAGACGCCGACACCTAGCAAGCACATCTCGCCCTCCGTCTCGACGTCGAAACTACCAGTCCCCGTTCGGAGGATCAATAGCCCAACAGGCTCGGAAAGCTCCCATCACAGCCGACCGAACTCGCCTCCATCAACAAGACGAACACTGCAGAATGGCGGCTTCTCTCACGCCAGCCCCCCTTACTCCAGAGCTAAGACGCCTACATCCCGTGCCAAGACTCCTACACACCCATCTACACGAGAACGACGACCACCTCCCCCAAGCCTTCCTTCATCAAGCAACAGCAGGGTGCCTGCTTATGTCTCGGTACCACCACCGTCGCAATCTCCTACGCAGCGAGGTTCCCGAACTCGTCAGTCTGTCACTATGGCATCAACTGCTAGCTCACGAATGAGGGAGAGTGCCAAGCACCATTCTAGGGCAAACGATCACCAAGGGAGAAGACGGAATATTTCTGTTGGGCCTATTGACTTCGAACAACGAAGAGAGCATATTCGACTAGCATATAGCAAATCAATTCGAGAAAGCCAGGTGCTAGAAGCTCAACAGAAAGCAGCAGCTCAGGAAGAACCCCTACCCTCGCTTCCCAGTGGCCTTGTTGCAGACCATCTTCCATCAGCTGCGAAGTTATCTGACATAAACAGCGAGAAGGAGACGGCCAAGGCAGTAAAAACACCAACTCTGACGATATCGACGTCGCAGGTGACTGAATCAAATAGCGTTGTATTGCAAACTCTCAACGATTCACCCACACTTGGCCTTCCTGGGAGTTTTCCAGAAGCTACCCCTCCTCTCTTACAAGAGGAGATACCGCAATCTGCAATATCAGCAGGCTCAGCAACTACTGAGTTCGACAATGAACCGCAGACTACACCGGCAGTTCCCGCACAAACGTATTCGCCATTGGGTGTTCCACGAACTGTTATTGAACCGCCAAGCCCACAAGTGACTCAAGCCCAATATCAAAAGTCGGAATACAAATATCCTTTCGCGGAAGAGGTTGGCGTGGTAAAGGAAGAGTCACTGGCCGATGGTGGCATTGAGCCCAGCACCACCCAGCCAGCTGGTTACCAACGCTGGAGCTCGGCCGCCCCCAGCGTAAACAACGATGACTTTGAGGAAAGTTTCAATCGTCCTCCACCTCAGCCTGAAAATTACGAGACCACTGTCACTATTCTACCTCCAGAAGAGTTGGATCAGTCGACAACCACCCAGCTTATCCCACCATTACCTAGGATGCCACAACAGGACGAGTCAGACTACTGCTCAGAACTTGATAATGGCCCAGAAGCTTCTCAAAGTCGTTATCATGGATCGGACTATGCGACAACAGAAGCCTGCACGGAAGACATTGATGACCGAGATCGTGCAGAGCGACACTATGGTAAAGAATACGCCTCTCGGCGCGCATCCACCTGCGCTTCATCTGATGCTGGTGGTGCGCTGCAAGACCATGCGTATGACCAACCATTCACGACCGGTAGTGCTAGTGGCTTAGGCATACCGCCCTATCGTCAGCATGGGAAACGATCCAGTCATCAATCAGCATGGACTGACTACTCTGTGGAAACATCAGATGGCGCCCTGGGTACTGACTCACCATTTGCTCGTTCCCAACACCAACTTCCCGAGGTAGATACAGGCGAAGGCTTTTCTGTACCATATTTGTCACCAAGCCGTCCTCGTGTACCTTCACATCTCCCTTCTCCCGACCATGAACCGCCGCCAATTCCTCCGTCTGCCTCTGGTTCTGCTTTCAATTCTCGACCGTCAAGTGCCTATTATGATCAGTCTCATAGCAGCACCTTATTGAATTCGGAAAGAGAGAGCGACGGCTATGCCTCTTACAACGATACGCCTAGATCTGTGGACACACCATCCTTTGAGGCAGGCGAGCAGGAGAGTCTTGAGCGAAGCTCTGCTGACACTGATAGCAAGGTGCTCACAACAGATGGCGCCGAACCTACGGGCAAAGAGCGCCAACGGCTGGTACAGCGGCGTAATGTCATCAGGGAGCTTGTTGACACTGAGGCAGTCTTCGTGCGTGATATGAACATTGTCGAAGAAATTTACAAGGGTACGGCCGAGGCATGCCCAAAGCTGGACGACCAAACTGTCAAAATCGTGTTCCGGAATAGCCACGAAATCATCGAGTTCCACACCACCTTCCTGGCTGAGCTCAAAGTAGCAGTTGCCGGAGTATATGTCCCCAAAGGTGGTCGCACTGCCAAGGCAAAACAAGCCTTCACCACTGTCGAAAACGATATTCCCCAGGATGAACTGAGCGACATTAAGGATCGTGACACTGCCATTGGTGAAGTCTTTCAACGCAACATTGACAAGATGAAGACGGTGCATGAGAGCTTTTTGCGAAATAGCGACCAGGCCGCAAAGAGATTGATTCAGATTCAGCAGGACTCTACTGTCAAAGTCTGGTTAACTGAGTGTAACGAAGTTGCCAAGGATCTCACTGCCGCCTGGGATCTCGATTCTCTCCTCATTAAGCCAATGCAAAGAATCACCAAGTACCCCAACCTTATCATCACAATGCTCCAGCATACACCACAAGATCATCCGGACAGAGAAGAGCTTACCAAAGCGAAAGATATCCTCGAGACGGCCATTATCGAGATCAACAAGACCAAGAAGAACTTTGAGCTTGTAGGACAGATTGTGGGAAGGAAGCGAAAGGAGTCCGACGTCAAGACTGGCCTCGCGCGTGCGTTCGGCAAGCGCGTGGACAAACTGCAAACCTCCGGGGTTCGACCTATTGATGATGCTGCTTATACTAAGTTGAAAGAGAAGTTCGGCGACGATTACCTGCGCCTCCAAGTTGTCCTTCGAGACGTGGAATTCTATACCAGACAGGTTTCGGAATATGTTCATGAGTTCTTGCAATACCTGTCTTCTATCGAGCTGGTTATGAGGCTGCAGCCAGGTAGCTATCCTGAGCTGGAGAGTAAATGGGTTCAGTTCAACATATCCATGCGCGATTTGGAAAAAGTGGTGCTGGAAGACCACCTTGCGCAGGTCAGGAAGCATGTCATCGAACCGTTTGAACAAGTCATCAAAGCATATGGGAATCCTTCCCTGGCAATGAAGAAAAGACAAAAGCGCCGCGTGGATTTCGAAAAAGCTGAGCAGTTAAAGCGCGGGGGCAAATCGCTGGATCCTAAACTGCGCGAACTTATTGAGCAGTACGATGCGCTCAATGATGCGCTTCTGAAAGAGCTACCGAAGCTTTCCGTCCTTACAGAGCGAGTTGGCAATGTCTGCCTCGGCAATTTCGTTAACATTCAAACCAACTGGTACAGGATCTGGAGAGAAAAGATGAAGACTGTACTCATCGATTGTCCCGACATGCCCGAGCCGCAAGACATCATTTCTGCTTTTCAGCGTGATCATCCATATGCTGCCGATCAAATGGCCAACATTGGTATCCTGAATCCAGCCAACCGCGGGCGCCCATCTCAGTCTGCGACAAACAGCATCGACGAGGGACATCGATACCTGCGCTCGCGCACAGCGGATCCTGATAGGCGGGGGCGTGGACTGTCCGTTAACAACGATGCTACTTCTAGTTCCGACTTGACCCCGCGTAACAGCGATTCAATCTCGATGACTCCATCGTATAATACGAGCTTGACGGCGGCAGGCAGCAGTGTAAATGCGCCAAGCCCTCACCAGTACTACTACAGAGATTACTACTCAGGAATACAGCAGTATGCTGGAAGCTCAGCATCGCCAAAGTCGTCTGAGGTTGGTGCCGCTAGCTCCAAATCGCTGGCCGGCACTGGCCACACGTCAACCAGGCCTAGCACAAGCCGAAGCTATGATTCTGGTGGCATTCCCAGACAGTCCTCTGACTCGTCAAGATATAAAAGAGATTCGAATACGTACAATGCGAACCAGCTGCCACAGGATACTAGCAGATTTTCAAACCTGTTTCACTCTGCACTGCCACTGAATGATGGACCAAATGAAAGCCAAAGGTCATCAAGAGCGTCTTCACGAGATCGCGGACAAGAAGGAGACGGCTATAATGTGCTTTGGCTGGCAGCGTCCCTGTTTGAGTTCAACATCACCACTACGAAGCATGAGGCTGGATACCCCTATTTGACATACCAGGCAGGCGAGGTGAGTTTCCTGCACTCCAGCACCTATAATATGGAATAATTGCTGACCAACCATCATAGATCTTTGATGTGATTGCCGAGAAGGGAGAACTGTGGCTCGCCAAGAACCAGGATGACCACACACAAAAGGTTGGTTGGATCTGGTCAAAGCATTTTGCTCGCCTGGCAGATTCATGATTGCCATTCTATGGATTGGCCTTTTTTGGGCAGAAGCATGAGTGGTCGACCGACAGTGTATATTTGCGCGGATTTGGCAAAATATTGTTTATTTGAAGATGCTTGGAAGAGAAGAAGAGAAGGGAAGGCGTTCAATACGGTATCGCATTGCACAAAAATTATAACGACATGAGCGATTGCAGCATTTTGTTTTTCAGCAGCATTTGTTTTTTTTATCCCTCGGCTAAACCGCCGTGATTTCTTTTCATTTCTTTTTCAAAATACCTCTTTGCTTGCTTTCTTGCTTCACTCTGTTTGTTTTGTACGCTGTACTCTTTATTGCTTCTGCAATTTTCGCATTTGGTCCTGGTTTTAGTTTTCCTTCCTAGTCCCTTGTTGCAGAGCTGGAACCAATGAGAGATGACGAAAACGCTGTTTGTGCTTCAAATCTCTTTACAGAACAGACTAAATACAAGGTGGGCGTATCATGAGGAAGAGCAAACGAACGGCGCAATGGCTCATATATAAAACAGGGCATGATGAGGAAGACAAAAGTCAGAGATATATGCCACGGTTTGGGGTGCTTGGGATTACGTGTTTCTATGATATAAGGGAAAGGTCAATGGATGTACAGGAAGATACCAAAATAACAATGTTTATATAACGATTCTTTTTTATATAAAGAATTTTCAACACAGACACTACCTCGATGAAATGCTAGTTGATGGCGCCTGACCTGATCGACTAGCCCAAGTTGAAAAGGAATGAGGATGTCAGGGGTCAGAGGCGTTAGTGGCTTGAGGCGGCCCAACGTCATTTCGCCTCTTGCTTCAGTGAGCAACCTTATTTGACCAAAACACAGTGCAACCTGCATCTCTCGAACGTCTACTTAACCATTGTGTTGTTTTCCTTGCACAATGCCATTAATGCCCACTCGTGAGTAGTAAAGTCGTGCCACCATGACAGAGCTGGACCACACCTCGATTAGGGGCAGGACTGAATCAATGCAAATGGTCCTGCTCACGTTCTGTACAATCGGGATCACGTACGTATGAGCCTGTTCTTCTCACAGCTCAGTGTTGGTATTGCAAATGGAAGTTAACTTGCTCACCGCTGCTATAGCTTCACATGGGGTATCGAAATGACATGTACGTACAGTATAGTCTCCGTCTGGTCATAATGGGATGTGTTTGCGCTGACAAATTGAAAGACTGTACTCCTTATCTCTTGGACCTTGGACTAAGTAAAAGCAACACATCGCTAGTATGGGTAGCTGGCCCACTATCGGGTTTGATCGTACAACCTGTGGTAGGAGTGCTCTCTGACGAGAGTACCTCTCGGTGGGGGAGACGCCGACCGATGATGGTGATCGGGGCGATTGTTGTGGCGTTGAGTTTGATTGCTTTGGGATTTACAAAGGAGTTGTTGTATACTTTCTTTGGTGAGACGGCATCGCCAAGAGCCACAATTGTGATCGCTGTAATGGCGATTTATGTGGTCGACTTTGCTATCAATGCCGGTGAGTTATTCGCGATATTGACCAGGGAGACTCTTCTGATCATCGCAATAGTTATGTCGTGTTCGCGGAGCTTGATTGTGGACACTCTTCCTATTGAAAAACAGCAAGCTGGAGCTGCCTGGGGTGAGTTGCCCTGCCTATGGTGAACCAGATCACTAGCTAACAACGTACCAGCAAGTCGAATGTCTGCTCTAGGGCATATGATAGGGTACTCTGCGGGGGCGGTCGATATGGTAACGCAATTTGGCACTGCTCTTGGCGAAACGCAATTTCAACAGTTGACTGTTGTTGCTGCTCTGGCCATCATTGTCTGCACTGCGGTAACATGTTGGTCTGTTAGTGAAAAAGTTTTTACTGCGGACAGAGCGTCACTATCGAGCGGCAATGGCTTCAAGATCTTCAGTCAAATCTACAGAAGATTGCTTCATCTTCCACCGCGCATGCAAGCAATTTGTTGGGCACAGTTCTGGTCCTGGATAGGCTGGTTCCCTTTCCTCTTTTACAGCACTACCTGGGTTGGCGAGACATATTTTCGGTACGATGTAGCAGGCGACGACAAAAAGTCAGACGATGTGTTGGGCCGAATTGGACGCGTGGGGAGTGCCTCATTTGTAGTATACTCTATCATTACGTTGCTCGGTGCGCTGTTTTTGCCCTTGTTAGTTAAAGCACCGGACGATCAGACGTACACACAAAGGCTACCTAGTGGCTTTCTTGGAAAGCTCGTGGCGCGAACGAGATGGCAGAAACCTGACTTACTGTCGACATGGATATGCGGGCACTTGTTGTTTTCTGGAGCTATGTTGTTGGCGCCATTTGCGAGGAGCTTTCGATTCGCGACCTTGTTGGTTTGTATCTGCGGGTTGTAAGTCATTACTCGCCGCACTTTAACGAAGCCAGCTAATTAGCAAACAGACCCTGGACGATTGCAATGTGGGCACCTACAGCTCTTTTGGGGGTTGAAATTAATAAAATGGCTGCTGGCCATTCGTATCGACAAGTTGGACACGAGATGGCAGATATCGGAATACCTCGACATGATGTTCAGGACGACATGGAGCTATCTGGCGTGTACTTTGGCATACTCAATATATACACCACCCTGCCCCAATTCATCGGAACATTCATATCGAGCATCATATTCAGCATATTGGAACCGGGAATGAACAAGAACAGCAATGGTGAGCAATTCGCTGTCAAAGACGCGACTGGACCGAACGCAATTTCCATCTGTCTCTTCATAGGAGCCCTGAGCTCAATTGGCGCAGGATATGCTACAAGGCGGTTAAAGGCATTGTAATTATCCGCTGCAGCCTCCTTGATTTGCTGCTCACAGATATGTAAGGTACGATCCTGTTTAGTCCGTCCCCAATGCAGGTACATGAAACGTGAAACATGAAACAAAATGGAATCAGTGCATCTGTTCTCAAAACGTGTCTTTTTGGTGGTGAGTCCATCGCATCACTATGGCAATATCTTTTCAGACTTTATGTCCCATTTATCTCTGCCCTATTCGCCTCCTGAGATTTTCTCCCACTCATCCTCCGTACTAACGTTGGACAGCCTCTCAGACTTCCGACGTCGCACGGGTCCCTCGGCCGCTTGTTTCGCCTTGCCACGGCGAGATTGCTTCTTGGACTTCTCCTCCACTTCTGTATCCTCACCGTCACTGATGTGGCTGTTTGCTTTGACTCCTTCAGATGGTTCCTTTCCCGTTGGCTGATGTTGGTCCTTGTCGTCGGACGTTCCGATCTCCCCACGAGCTTTGGCGGCTTCCAACTCGGCAGCAAACCAATTAATCGCCCACCATAATCCTCCGCTGAGAATGGATAGCACCACAAAGTGAATGCTGTAGGTGGTGACGAGGAGGATGAAGAGCAGGAGTTGCAGCGCGGCGAATGTGATATTGGTGGCTTTGAGGAGGGTGGTTGTAGGCCCTGGTGTGAAGATAGACTCCCACAGTTCGACGAAAAAGGAAGACATGCTTTCGTCCTTGCTTTGATTTGATCGATGTTTGTCGCACAAATGGGCAGTGATGAGGTTTGAATGGGAAATTAGAGGATAAGCTGCGATGCGAAATTGATGGTGATTGGTTCTGCAGGCAAGTAGGACACGTTCGCTGGGTGAGTCTTCACACACTACAAGCACTGGAGCAGGCACAGAAAAAAAGGCAAAATAGATTCCACAAATGTTTAATGCAATGCAGTACTTTGGAATCAACTATGCGATACTCTGGCGATGATAAGTTCGATACACCCCTTTCCCAGGCGTCGCCGTTTGACCCCCGCGACGCGCTGAAACTCGCGATTGCCTGCTCAAAGCCGATGACTAAGCCACATTCAGGCAACTTTCAATGATGGGCCCAATAAGGTGGGCTGGAGATCAGCAGCCCAGCGCATTGTCTCGCTTGCCATTTTCAACCTGGTTCCATGTCCTTTGTCCTTACTCACCGAGGAATGGGAAAAACACTGACAAAATCCTTTGAATCCAGGTCTGTTCGCACACTATGGGGGGAAAACAAAGGGGCAGATACAATGGATCCCATTGGGAGCCTCAAATATTCCCTCAAGTTTATCTCTCGGATGGAAACGGCTCACTCCATTGGGAGCTTCATTCGTGTGCATTGTCCTTTTGCTTCCTTTGCGTTCGTAATGTTTGGTGCCCCGAGCGGGTGGCGCACCATATGTTTTGATCCTACAGCCAAGAGTGAGCTCATGTTGTCAGAGCCTCGTCTCATAACTCTGCCCATTATTCCAGGCAATGTAAGCTGCAATATGGACGGGCGCTTCACAGCAGGATTTCGAGGAGGATCCTTTTCTGGAGTGATACAATACTCTATATTCGTCTGTCGCAAGGCGTTTTGACAATCCCGCATACATATGTCTCCATCCTACTACCATGTGCGGGATGCCACGAGTGACGGGAGGGATGGGGGAGGGGTGTGATGTTTGTCGGCGCCTGCCTCGTTTGCAACAACCAGAGCCTGATATGTGTTGTTATGTATGGGGAGGCGTGTATGCGTATGTGTGCATGTGTGTGTGCGAGGAGGGGCCACGGAACAGTAATTGAAAGCACACTGCGTTAATGTGTGCCGTCTGAGCAACCAATCACCTTGATGGCGTTTGTTTTTCACTTGTAACTTGGATAAGAAGTTGCCGAGAGACATGTTGTGTGTAGACGTTCTCAAATCTCACCGTTAGCTACGACACTCATCGTTAGCCTACGCTGGCTCGCCTCAGCGCCAGCGCCATCCACCCCGAACGCCGTCCCATCTAAATTAGAGCAGGCTGTATTAGTTGAGTTCACGGTAAATGCTTACCACAAATAATTATCGCCACGGTGAATATCGAATATTAACTTGTTGTTGACATGCAGCTGCACAACACCGTCAGCTCAAGCCGTTTCAACGCCCGCACCTTCTTGAACCGGCTTTGCCCAGTTTAGGATGCCGATCAATAGTTCTGGTCCAGCTGCTCATCTTACATGGCCTTGCTTTCGAAAGACAGCAGGGCCAAAGAGGAGGGGCGCCAAAGTCCCTTAGAGGTCACAGGCAGAACGCCTTCGGCCCCAAACAGCCCCCATGCGTACAAGACACTCCCTCGCTTGCATCGCAACAAACCAAGACATCTATAACTGATAGGATAACTTGCATGAGAAGATGGCTCAAAGTCTCATAAATACAGTTCGCCATGTTTCCACTTACAAATCCCTTGATATGCACAGTGTCCGTTGCCACCAACTATCGAGGCTCACCAAGCTAAGTCTCGATCCAACTGGAACTTAGCCAGAAAGTCTTGCCATCTCTTTCTACAGTTGCTCCGTTCGAAATTGCCCAGAAAGAGATAGTCAGATATAATAGAAACCACACTCTTGCTGTGCAGGAACCAATGTTCCTGCGGCCAGAAATACCGCCGAGCAAGTTGTCATGCACTGAAACTCTGCGAGTTACACGCTTACCCTTGGGATGTACCCTTTCCACGTGGCGCACGGTGCCTCCGAAAAATAGGAAAGCTCTTGTCATCATGTCAAAAATGTCTGTGCCATTGAAGGATGCACTTTACAAGTCACACGTTTAACTGCTTTCCGCGGATGAGGTGGTAGTGTTGCTCAGCAGCCATGGCATCCTTCGCTCAACTACGGTTGCCAGTGTACTCCACCACAACGTGGCTTCGAGGGATCGAATAGGAGCGTCTCAAACAAGAGAAGGTAAAGAAGATCTTTTTTTTTGTCCTTTGTCCGCACCCAACTCTTCACCATCGGCATTTGTACACCATATCCTCCCCTCCTCACCGATACTTCAGCGCCGCTTTCGTCGTCCTTCAGCCATCCTTCCTTCGCAGCGCCTGAGCAACTGGGAAATTAGGAAATAGTTGCCGACGATCAATGGCGCCGACCATGGTGCATCCTGCTGCAGGCTAGTTAGTGCCTCCGCTATAAACGACCTGTTGGCGCTAGACGCAAACCAAAGCCATAACTAGTAACTGTTAGCCGCCGTACTATCAAATCTAGGAGTGCAATGTCCCCGCGAAGCAGGATCTTTCTCTTATGAGTGATTATGCATAAGCCTTGAGAAGAAGGAAAGCAAAAATAAACAGCATGGCAAGCAAAGGAGCAAGCGCCTCTTCTATCACCGAAAGCTCCATTAAAAAACTCCTCTACACGTGGCTAATCCCTTAGCACGAATCCTTTGGCGTGCTTTCATACCGACACTCTCACGGCCACATCTTGTGGCCGACGGACGCTAGTCAGCGTCCCCAGAAAAAGCACTAAGCGGCATAACAACCTTTTTCCGGCTGTGGTGTAAACCAAATCGGTCCCTGAACCGACCAGATGTGTTGACGATGCATGAATTTCGTCGTTGTACATGCCGTTTCTAAGGCATAGACCCGATATATCGGACGTGCACCTCCAAAAATGGCTAAGGCTGACTGAATGCCACGCTAATCGTTGATTGCCAAATTGACGTATGGAGCTTCCTAATGACCACCCAACCTGGAGAGAAAGCCGGCGCCTTTATGCTCGTAAATTACGCACTCGCATTACTAGCCTTTTGGAACGAATTGCCGGTCCAACAGTCCCTCCGCTTCGAGGACTGAGGAGGGAGTGGCTCTCTCCATCAAAATCCTTCGTCCCAGCCAACAGACGCCGATCCACTACAGTCGCCCCCACAGGAGATTTAGAAGGGCGTGTCTTCAGGAAATGCCACTGGATGCAGCTGTGGCATCTCTGGCCCCCAGTGGTGTTGCTTGGCTTGGGGCGTCTGGCCCAAGACGGTTGTAAGATGATTGCATTACCAAAGATCGGGAATAGATCGGAGAATATGCTCAGGTCAGCGCACATTGACGCCTCACCAGTGAGAGCTTGGACTGAAACAAGAGCACACAGACAACTGTGCTCCCTCGCGTTGAACCGCACCTTCGTAGAATGATTGCTGAGAGCAGCACCAGACGCTGCTGTGAGCTAACGGACGCCGCCGAGCGTTGATGGCTTGCAGTGCCAAATCATAATTGGCCGGGGAAGGATGGCCGCTGTGGGTGCACACAGGACAGTACTGTCCGCATATGGGCAGCTTTCATTAGTCAACAGCACATAGACCAGGGTCTTGAAAAGGCTAGCATCCCTTATTGGCGTCCAAAGTGGCCACGAATGGTGCCCACCAGGTCGAAAGCGACTGATCTTGAGGTGGGGCTCAGCGACCCAGTCAGTCTCGACAGAGCTCAGGACACTGGTTTGAGGGGGTGTAAGCCTTATTCTTAGCCCGTATCGTAGCCTGCCACCTTGCCCTTGGGATACCGTTTAGAAGAACGCGTAAAGCAAAGACAAGCTAATCCTGGCCTGCGAAGGGCCTCGTTCTGGACCAGATTTGATCACCGCCCCGCTAGCGATGCAAGACCAAAAACTTTCGGGCCAACATAATGCGCCAATGCCTACACCTACCATGTAGGCAGCCTGAAAGAGCTTGTCACTACTGGGATGTGATAGTTGACCGATCAACTGGCTCCGCGACCAATTGGCTCACAAGATTGCAATCACGCCCAACTTTTGAGAATAGTACAAACTAGAGCCCAAAGGGTTTGGTTGCAAGTCGTCATGCAGCCACCTCAACCATGATTTGCCCTGAACGACCGTTGTGTAGTGTGGTAAGCCCTGATTGGTGATGGTCAGGGATGTGTGGAGCGAAAGCTGGTTACTGTTGCAGAGTGGAGAGATCCAGGGCCTGTCTACGAATGTTGCAATGCTTGTACTGTAATAGCTAATGGAGAACTAGCCATGCACCATGTATCCATTGTAATCTTGCTTGCCCTGGTGATGGCGTAAAGTCTGGCAACAAGGTCTCCGGAAAAGAGTTCGGAGCCTGGAGCTTTGTCCAACGCAGGGGAACTTGATTTAGATGCCACCATCGGGCGTCTATCGCCCGTCCTTGGCATGATTGGGTATACTAGACGCCATGACTATTCCCGGCAAGGAGCAGCTTGAGGGATCATGGCCTGTTTCTTGCGAGGACAAAGCTTTTCTCTTTCTCGCTACTTTGTTTACTCGCACGTCCTCCAAACAATAGTTGGGAAGGGAGACACCCAGCCTTACCACTTTCTAGCACCTGGAAGTAGAAGGCTTCCCCTTCTCTGAGCAGTGTCACAGGGCGAGGCAGACTCAGCCTGCTGGTGAACAGACGTTTCACTTGTGGCCAGAGGGTCATCATTTTGGTCTTGAAGTGGTGTCAAGCTCGGGCATTTCCAAAAGGGCAACACAATGCGCCATTTCGATCATCAAGTAGCAACGCGGAATTCCAGTTTATGTCGATCAACAGTTACTGCTGTGAGACTGCCAAGTTGGAGGACAACTCAAATGGGTGTGCAGCGAGCGAATGCAGGACGCACCAGTGCATTGCAAATACGTCGCTCGCCTACCTGGTGGGGAGCAGACGAATAACACGAGATAAGTGGGAGGGGCAAAAAAGAAGGTGTGCAGCTGGGGGCGGGACGAGGTAAGCGCAGAGATAGAAGGGTTCGACGGTGTGGTGTGGTGTGTTGGGTTGGATGGTGGTGTGCAAGATCAGGAATCTACAGCAGGCACAGCAACTGCAGCGCAGCACGGCGCAGCACAGCGCAGCAAGGAAGGAGCTGAGGCACAGTTGTGCAGCGTGTGAGCTACAGTGCATTTATTGGCTGCGAAGTCACTCAACACCAGCAGCTGGTTACAGCTAATGCTTCAACACCCCCACCCGTTCCAGTCTTGCCCTGGACAGACTCATGGCATATAGCTGTTGAACTTCCCATGCCTTCAGGTAGCATCTGCAGAACAGCGAGAAGCATGCACTCCTCCTGACCACAACTCTCTAGGTATAGTACGCTGCTCGCTACACTCCAAAGGCCGACGGCTTAGAGCGCCAAAATCGCCTGTGCTGCGCCTTGATTCATACCTTCTACCGATGGGGGTGGCTGCGGGTCACATCTGCCACTGATTATGGGGTATCTCCAGTAGCCCTGTTCAGCCAGCCGCAATCTCAGTGGTCGACAGACGAGAACCAGCGGCAGACACTGTGAGGCGAGCCTAGACGAATCGTTTACGCTGCCCAAAAGGTGCCAGAGGAGTGAGACGTCGGCCCCTTACAGCATTGGTGCAGGATGTATGGCCTGTCTGAGTACGGATTTTTGTTGTTTCAATGCACCGTCAAGCCTTCAAGCCATCACGTCCAAACGCGCGTTTCAAAAACCAGCTGCTCGGCGACAGCGACGCTATACAGGATGACCTAAAAAATTCTGCAGCAAAAGGCTTGTCCGCAAGAATCCTTCTGGCTACAGGAGCTACTCACCTGCAGGTCTGTTTTTGGTTAGTGGTATCGCACCCCTAGAGCGACAGCGCCACGCTACGAGGGACCAATTCTGCACGTGGCAACGTCGCTCGGATCACGCAGGATACGCCGTATGGATTGGGTTGGTTAGGTGAGCGCGCCTATGTGGTTTGCTAGTTTTGCACACACTCCAAGCTTGGTCTAGGATAAGGCACGCATTATTCCTGTCTGCCCATTGACAGGTCAACTGTAGGTCACCAAATATTGACTTTAGATTGATGCCAGCAACGCAACGTCTGGCCCTGGCCAATTTCTTTTTTTTTACAGGGTGCAAAGCGAGCAAGGACAGGCATGAACGGCGACGGCCGAAAGCTACCCCATTCCTCTGACCACCATCAATCAACCCCGGTTCTTGTAGCTGTTGAATGCAGCAGCGCTTTTCTGTGCCAAAGGCGGGGAGGGTAGCTCTCGGTGCAATCGGCTGCCACTGATTATGCCGTGGAGTCTTTGGGAATGGTGGCCCACAAGACACGAAAACTGCGTCATACTTCCAGTCCCTTGGCCGCCTAGCTGTTAGCTCAACATGTTTACTTGCGGTAGGATTCGTGCGGCCATTGTTCGCCAGGCTCCAACAGAAGAAGGCAAAATCGTCAACAGGGGGAAGACATGGCGCGTTGTGTGTCATTACCGGCGGAATGGATGATCCCAGACCTCACAATGGATCTAGTTGGGCGGGTCTTCTGATACAAATCTGTCGTGAGTGGGAAAGAAGGGGACCAAAAAAAAAAGCAGCGGACAAAGCTCCTTTCCTCGGGTATGCAACCTCTCTGTGGACACCAGCTCTAAAATTGTCTTTTGAGGTCGTTTCTCTAGCGCCAACATGCAGACCAAGGTGGAGGTGGTGTCGGAATTCTGAGTGTGGAGGGGCGTGTATCACTCCACAGCACACCACAAGCATCCTTGCTTGACGTGTGCTGCACACCCCTCGTATCATCCACACCTCTTTGATGAACCTGTTCGACCAAAGCAATTTTGAAGGATCCTACGAGAGAGTAGGTAGTCCTGTAGTGTCAGTGCAATTTCTGCAAAGCGGGAACGCGTTGGTTCGGCTGCTTGGGCAAACTCCTTGCGAAGCTCCTTGCAACATGTCTCCACACATGTTCCTCTGCTTGCTGTTGGTTGACATGATGCACAGCCTTACCTTAATCCAGCTAACCGCCGAGTGCTCGTCACTTTGCCCATTGTTGCTAGGTGTGTTCCGCTCTTCTCGCTGCGAAGGGGAAAAAAGGCCAATACCCTTGCCCCCAACCTATGCCACATCGGTCTCTTAGGCCAAATCCTTCACCCCTGCAAGGACATATTCCCAAAACTGGCCCTGCTTGCGTCTGCCATTATAAGTTGACCCTGATTCCCGGACTAATATCATCATTCATGTGAAGCTCAACCAGATCGAACCATCTCTTCTTGGCTCGTTTATGCTTCTTCGTGGTTTAATCTCCGCATTCTCACACTACCCTCAACCATTGCAACCTTACATCCCCGTCTGTGCATCAAAGTTCATTCAAGCATTGTTATTCTCCCAAGATTCTGGACCACGAGTACCGGAAGGTACCCAGTTTTGCAGATTCTCACTCTACAGACCACCGCTGCACACTCAACTTGAAAACTTTATTAACTTCTTATCCCTCCACCGCACTGTTGCAGTGCCATTATTTCTCAACCAGTATGAGGTACGGCGATGATTCCCACTCTTTTTGAAGCTGAGCAGACAGTCTAATAGCTTCTAGCACTACTTCTGCTGAGCTTGGATCAAGCTATTCTCCAAGATTCCGCCCACAAGCCAACTGGCCGGGTAAGTCAGCTCTGTCAGGTCTTATCGTTTTGCAGCTCCTGACAAATCAGAACCTGTCGAGACCAGTTTCTCGGATATGTTGGATCAGAGCTTCCACTTAGATCATTCGGAATCTAGCGAAACTCCTCCCAGCAGTGCTGCCTCCATCGCGTCCAGCCCTTCTCACTCTTCCATCATGACGGACAACGATCTCAGGCGCCACAGAGAAAGACGGCGAAGTCAAGCTCCCAGCGGCTCCAGAGCTCGACAGCTTAGCATTAGCTCTTACCACGAAGGCGCACCCGCCCCCGTTGGTGTTATGGAACCAACCACTCTCACGATGCCGGTTTACACCAGCACACCCGCTACGATGTCTCTCTTGCCCGAGCCAGTTCCATCTAATACACCAAACCACTACATCCCGGGCTTTGCCTCACTAATGAGCGACCAGGTTGGGCATCACCAACACCATGCATACGGCCCTTCATCCTATCCCCAACCTCTGTAAGTTGTATGCTGGCCCGAATCTAGCCTTTGCGTGCTAACTGTAGTAGACACAGACCACATGGATATGAAATGGCTGTCGAGTACCACAACCACTATACTCAATCCCACAATTTCAAGTAAGCAACACACCAGAATATTCATTGCATGTTAATAACTAATTTTCCCGTAGCAGTGTGTCCACTCACCATAACACACCTCGCTCCCACAGAAGCAGCCTCGCCTACAACTCGGCGGCATCTCTCAGATCAAGTACCAGCAGCCCTGCTCTCGAAACCTCGCGAGTCAAGGTCGTTCACAGCCGACCTAAGCCTCGCTGCTTCGATCACGGCTGCAATGGGCGTCAGTTTTCAACCTTTAGCAACCTTCTTCGACATCAGAGAGAAAAGTCTGGTCATGCTAGTAAGGCAACATGTCCCAACTGTGGTGCCGAATTCACCAGAACGACAGCCCGCAATGGACACCTCTTACATGACAAATGCAAGCGGCGACCTTAGTCGCGCCAGCAACCAACGTATTTCCCTTTCTTATGAGCACTACGAACTTAATGTGATTTATTTCTTTGGAGTGTCATCTTGGACTGTGTCTGAGACACCACGAGGAGTTTTACTGTTTTTTTTTTCCTGTCTGGACGACCCTTTACAAACAATCCGCTTTGCTTTGCACCAGGCCTTGGAGCTTGATGCGTGTACAATATTGAAGATATCATTTGGCTTTTACGCTGCGCATTGTGCGCGACAGTTTCGAATTGGCAAAGGAAAAGATTAAGACTGACAATTTCCTTTCGTTTCAATGATTTCTGTAAATTACTTTGTTTCCCTGAGTCATCAATTTCTGCCGTAGTCGCAACTGTAGGTTGTTTCCGAACGCCCTTCCTTTGAAGTGCTATGTTTCCACTGGTTTGAGGATATCCGGGTTCAAAAGAAGCTGTCGGATCAGCGAGTGGTCCGGATGTGCCGCGAAACGAGAATGTGGTGGTGAACAGTTGCATCCAATATGCCATGAATCCTGTGATGGGCGGGTACTTGGATGGAAAGCGGACACTTTGCCATATCGACATGTGCTACCGGAGAGTTATTCGGAATGTAGCCTTGCACTGATGGTGATTTGAAACTGTTTAAGCGGGAGACTAAGCCGTAGTAAGCTATGAAATGCACAGCTACATGAGAGCAGAGACAATTGCCCTGTATCGAGAGACTGTGGTCAAAGTTTGTGTTGCAAGCTAAAAGAGGGTTCACAACTGAGTTCTTATACACGGTTCTGGAATTCAATCTGCAATGCTCAAGTATCATATATGACTTCTTGATCGCCAAGACCAAATCCGAAGACGCTACGAACCTGCCACATGGCGATCCCATAATGTCTGGTAAGCTAAATTCGCTTCAGCTTTTTCTCCACGTTTTCGATCCGGTAGCAGCAAGCAGCTACAAGTGCCGAGCTGTCCTTCCAGGCATATTGCTCCTCACACGTTGTTCAGCGTATCATGTTACTGTAATGAGCGAGAGATGGGCTTGCTGATGGGGTGTGCGACAAGAACACGAGCCGCTAGGCTGTCAGATTGGAAACCTCCGAAGGGTCCCAGGGTTAGGCCACGAGGAGCTGCGACCAGGGTCGTAGCTGGGGTTGCTCATCAACACTAAGAGTAATGATGCAGCCTGAAAGTCTCGTGGTCTGTCAACCTTCGCACTATTCGACGCTCTGTCCCATAGAAACCAGTATGGAATCAAACTCGGCCAGGGGTACAGCCCGCTCCCATTCCCTGTCATCCAAATAAGAGCTAATGTAGGAAACAAACTAATTACGCACTGATACAGACAAGGCGAGGCGTTTTGGGGCTTCTGTGTGCGTAGGTGTGGCCGAACCATTGCTCATTGACCCAGTCAGAATACCTCGTCTTCCAGCTAGCTTCGTCATGAAAGGGCAACTTGATGCTGAGGTAGTGCACCAGGCTTTGCGTTGGCGCTGACATGATGGGGCCACTTAATCCGCAGTCCTTACCTTGAAACAGACATGGCTTGCCTAGGCAGTCGTCTATTTTCAGCTTCCGGGCTCACAACTACAAGCGGTAGCGTCGATCGAGTACCCTGTCAGCATTGACGCAATTTGGCGACCACACATGTTCGCTTTGTTTTCGGTGCCGAAGAGGGTCATCGGAGCCCTTTTGTGACTTGAACTTCCTGATTAGGCAGCGAACGAAATTCCTAACCTTCCCTTGCATTCAATTTTCTTACCCAATGGCTATTACAGCGTCGTCAATACACCAATAAATAATACAATGTCATCTGTGGCGGATGCAAGACCGCTTGATAGGGGCCCGGGCCCAAACGCCGCCCCCGTAATCATTCATGTTGGAAAGAGTAGACAATGCTGTCATTTACGCAACGGTGATATCGAGGGCTAGATTTGAATATTAATCAACGCCATTCGCTTAAACGAGTGATATTCCGATGCAATTCAATGCGTCAATGCTCGAATTAGCCGTACCAATAAGCGACTGCTGTGGCTGTTGTGGCACAAAGCGTGCGGAAGCGCCACAGCGTGGGACAAATGCCACCGCCACAGTTCGGCACAACAGCAAACATCATGTTAATACCATCCTCAAATGACGTCCATTAGATCATAATGACTGCTGCAACAGTGCGTGCCAGGAGGAATAAAGTCTTTCGATCTGTGTTCCAGGCAGACTTTTCGCAGCCAACGCCCTTGATCCCCCCAACAGAGGCAGGTGAAGCGTTTGGCGTGCTGCCCCAGAAGAACGCGTCTGCGCCATCAACACGCGCCGGCAGCTCCTCTCGACGGCATGGTGGACACGACAGTGTCACGGACCAGGTAGTTTGGGATAGGGCATGGCATACGGTAACATCGAAGATCCTGCTGCCTTCATCAGTTGCTGCGGAGGACTCCTTCGGTACCATTGCCCCTGCATCACAAGATACCGATGGATCGTTTCATGAAGCGCTACCGGTAATTCTAAATCCATCAACCACGGTTCCTAAAGCCGCTCATACCGAGGATATTATTCAGTGGCATGCCAGCCAGGCAAGGCAGCATTTTGTACACCATGTCCTGCCCTTGCTTGCTGCCTGTGTTGGTCACTCCCAGCCAAGGCAAGTGGTCATGAGCTCCATCCAAACGCTTGAGGCTGCACATCGACAGTACTTATATGGATTGCTGTTGATCGTTCGCGGAATAAAAGATGAAGACGAGGCAGAGCAGGCAGTGAGTGCTTTCAGAAGGGATATCCATGCAATCATTGGCAACTCGTGGACAGCTGGCCTGGTTGGCGCGCTTGGAGCCGTGTTACAGACATTACTAGAGACTCTACTGGCTCCGGACACAAGAACGACGTCTCCAACAGGGAAAGAGAGTAAGCGTGCCAAAGATGAATTAGTGGGCCTTTTGGATTCATTGCAAAAAGTCGGCTTGGCTGGTGATAGGTTTCAAGTTCTTTTCGCCGAACTAATGGATAAAAGCATGCAAAATTTTATCACGAAAAGCTACGCTGGGTTCTGGAGCTCTAGTGAGGATGAAGAAGGCAAAGCGCCACATCGAGGATGCATGACCCAACTGTGCTTCTGGGTTGAGAATCATTACAGCCGCTTGGCCGTTGAAGTGTTTAGTCGACTCGGTGGACATGTGGCATGGGCGGATGTGGAGAGATGGAGGGAGATTGCCATTGGCAGATTGGCGACGTTGCGAATTCATGAATTGTTCGACATTGTACTCCAATGGCCTCGCAGCAGGGGGGCGTTAGAAGATTTGACTTCTTCTATTACCACTCCACACCGTCGCCTACAGCTCACTGACGCTTTCTCGGCAACCCTTCAACGGCGCTTACTGCATCCTGGTCGGTCGACTCTAGAAATTCTGCAAACCTATATTTCAATGATCAAGGCGTTCCATGCATTAGACCACTCCAAAGTACTGCTGGATCGGGTTGTGCACGCTCTACAGTTATACCTATGTCAGCGAGATGATGCGATTCGCATTGTAGTTACAGGACTGCTCACAGACAAGAGGTTTGCAAGTGAGAAGACAATGAAGACGCAACTCGTCGAGTTGGCCGCGATCCACGATGAGAATATCTCGCGTCCAACCCGTCAGAGAGAGGATGAGGAGTTGGATTGGGATGACTTGACTTGGACACCTGATCCCGTTGACGCAGGCGTCAACTATAAACGACCAAAGAATGAGGATGTTATCGGCACGCTCATCAGTGCTCTTGGCTCACAAGATATCTTCATCAAAGAGTTTCAATCTATTATTGCAAGCCGACTGTTATCGAAACAGCCAGGATTTCAACAGGAGCTCAAGATATTGCATCTACTGAAAAGGCGTTTTGGAGAAACCGCCATGCAAAACTGCGATGTCATGGTCAAAGACATTCAAGATTCAAGACGAGTCAATACTATTATACGACAGGCACTCCGTAATCAAGATACAGGGCTCAGCAGTGGCTTGTCGTATCATTCCAAGATACTGTCTCGGCTGTACTGGCCCAATTTGGCAAAAGAGTCATTTAGAGTACCCCCTCCTGTTGTCCAGGTTCAAGAACAATACGAGCGAAGATTTGAACAGCTCAAGACGTCTCGCAAACTCAATTGGCTGGACCACATTGGGTCAGCGTCTGTGCTACTACAACTGGACGATCGTACGGTTGATCTAGAGTGCAAAACATATGAGGCTGCAGTGATTTATGAATTTCAAAACAGCGGGAACGAAGTCACAGTGCAAAAATCCTTCGATGAAATATGGCAAACCCTTATGATTGATGAGGACTTGCTAGAGTCTGCATTGAAATTTTGGGTGTCTAAACGGGTGCTACGAGATATTGGTAACCAGACATATGAAGTCATCGAAAGACTGGAAACCGACTCGGATTCCAAAAAGGATGTCGAGGGAGAGGCAGCTGATGGGGGCGTGGAGGAAGCAGGACAGTCGTCTCCAAAGAAGCCGAAGCTGAATACGAAGGAAAAAGAGCGGCGGGGAGTGTACTGGCAATTCATTGTCGGCATGCTAACCAATTCAGCCCCAGCAATGCCGCTAGGTCAAATAGCCATGATGATGAAGATGTTGATACCGGAAGGGTGCCCATGGAGCAACGAAGAGCTGTCGGAGTTCCTTGGAGAGAAGATTGCAGAAGGGGAGTTGGACTTGGCTGGTGGCAAGTATCGGCTGCCGAAGAAGTGATTTTATTGACTACAGAATTCGGCAGCAATTCGCATCAACGCCGGTCCCGGCTCCAAAGCACACATTTATTTTCCGGACGTCTGCGACGGTTTGATGACAACATATCAAATGCTCCTTGTATCCCGTCCAGGACAGGGCCATCAAGTAGGGCTATGGTGACCGTAGGTCTGGTTCCAATTAGCAACATGCCAAATCCAAAGCAGGCAAGTCAAATTGGTCTCAGGTTTGCACGGAGTGGAGGATCATAAACCTTATCCTTTAGCGGGATCCAGGGAGAAACCTAGTTTCGCTCAAGCGAAGGAGAGAGCAGTTTTCTGCCGCGAATGGATTGAAGTTGGCGAACAGGGTATGAGTGCAATTAACGAGGAATGGAAGTCTTTTTTACTCGGCAGTTACACAAGCGTGGGTTACATGTGTCGTTTCTGACTGGATTGAAGCGAGGTGTATGTAAGGCAGATCATTAATTCATCTTTGGGCAGAAATTCCTTCAGGCGGCATGCATGCTAGAGAGTGATGCTGTCATGTAGAAGCAATTTAACGTTGCAACATGCTTATAAAGTTTACGAAAAAAAAAAAGGGCAATTAGATGATTTGATACTGCTTAGATGCCATTCAATGCGAAATTTGGATGGTGATGGAGCAGTAGCAAGTTGTGCAAACAAGCCCTGTGGCTAGGGACTTGCTGGGTTCGCTGATGTGGAAGCTGCTAGTGGACATGGACAGATTATTAACACATTTTTCGGTGTGCCTCCACTGTTCACTAGCCATAATACATCAGTGAGCGGCGTCGCAAGATGCCTTTGCCCACATCTCATATGTGGCATGAAGTGGTTTTCAATATTCTACTGAGTATTGATGGTCTATTCATGGAAATACTATAGAGTCGGTTTTTTGTACGGCATGTAACCAAGAAAATAAGCACTCTTTTTTATCACAATCTGTTGTGTTGCAATCTATCCTGACTGGATCTTTCTTGCATCATTGATTTACTTTCGGCGTGCTCCGATTTCGACAAAAGCCCAACGAATTCCCTGCTACCTCTACGGTGTCTCACTGAAATATGTTGTCAATATGATCAGCATCATGTATTTGGTAGTCTGTATCTGATTCTTGCATGTCGCCGTCGCGGTGGACAGTGACATCAGTAGCAATGGAGAGGTTGTCATGACGTGGTGCTGCGTGAGTTTACTTTCGTTTGGTTTAAAAAACAAAAAATTTGCGATACACACACCGATGACAAGTGTTTCGCCAAATCCCCGATGCAGAATTTCAGTCCCTGCTGTAGCTTCTGCAACATCCGGCCTGTCAGTTTTTGTGGTACAGTACATGCTGCGAGAGCCCACCCATCCATTCATTGCCACGGCGACAAGTGCTGCGTAGCAGTCAGCGTGGCTCGTTTTGCTTATTAGAACGTTAAGATATTGTTAATTATTTGTTTCTTTGTTCCTAGATACAGGTCTTACAGGGATGCGGCGACGGGATCAATTGCACCAGACACTGGTGTGCAATTGCGTATCTTGTTAAACGAGCCTCACTGGACGCATATACAGTTTACTCAACATTATAGACAAGGGTAACCTGATTTATTGGGGGCGTGTGATTTATGAAATGAGAGAAGGAGGCATTTTGATGAGCGTGAGTCAGCCATGTGGCGAGGGCAGGCCAATTACTCCATACAGTACTTGCATTTACTGTATATTTGGACTGAACCTGAAATCGATGGCTGCTGCCACCACCACACGCCCATCCCATCCATCCACAACAAACCCAGCTCTTGTCCAAGGCGACTCTAGTCTCAAAACTGGGTTAGTTTCTCTTTCTCCTTTTCTTTTTCTTTTAATCCTCAGGTCCTCTCCAATCTCGTCACACTCTCATCACATCACATCACTCCACTTTTTGGCATGGGTCCGCGACCATCTTAAGCAGCACCCAACCAACACTCTTCTCGAGCGCAAGCATGACAGCAATGCTGCCGCGAAAAGGCTCGGGCCATACATGCGTAGGAAGGTTTCTTTCGTGTTTATTCAGTTGGGTGGAGGGGGCGTGTACTGGTATTATTGCTTCCTTTTTGTCTCCCAAAACCCACTGTTCCTCGTCTAAACTTTGTGATTACTCGTTCACCGACGGCCTGAGTGACCCTGATCTCGGCCTCCACCCCCGCTGGCCTTGACGCGGCGCTGCTCGATTCCACTTGCTTCGGTTTGGTTGGTTGCGTTGGTGTCTATTATGGGGTCAGCCATAACTATATCAACTTACCAGTTGGTGTGTTGTTCCGCTAGTTGGGTCTGCACTCTTTTTAGCCTTTTGTGGTTGCTTTCCATGGTCATATTTTGAACGGATTAGGCCAGTTCAGTTCGGGCCTAAATTCCGGTCGGCTACATGCGTTCGTTCTTCGGAACCCATGATTACAATTTAGATAAGCCTTCAAACAGTGAATCATTGGTAAAACCTATATGAGTGGCCAGGCTGCCACAACACAAAGGCGTGGTAATGCGAGGCAAATTAGGCACGGGAAGTACACATGGGGGTTTCTCTCGCGTCGGGGGCTGGATGATACGGCCTGAAAATGCCAACAAGGCGTAATAACACGGGCACCATGCGAAAGACTTCGCTTGCGTTGTAGAGGTCATGTTACTCGTCGCTGTCCACAAATGCCTGGACCAGAATTTCTAGCCTGAGTGTGGTTGTGGTGTGGCCTGTGTAAGTTGGCTGGTTTGGTTCCCCTCTTTCTGGCCACTCCTGCCTCTGATGATTTAGTCGCTCTTCCCTTCCCGCCATTCTCTTACATGTGCATTCGCAGTCGCATTTGCATCTGCGCCTTCCTAAATCCGATCAATAGTCTTTCCATTCTGCATTTCCACTTAGCTCATCACCCTCGTAGTCACCAGCCATTCTCTTCCGGTTTTTTTTGTCTCATTTCTATTACGCTTTGCCCTCCTTCTCAGTTTCCACAACATTGCATCTCCGCCACCTGGTCGTTATTCCTTACCTGATACTTTTTGGCTTTATTGGGATCCTCTTCTCCTTCCATGGTTCGCCTTTTCGCTTCCTACCCTGCCTGACTGACCTTTCCTCTTTGCCCGTCTCCGCCTTACTCTTTACCGTCGCATTCATGGGCTTGTGCCGCCCGCCCGCCCGCCTATCAGTCACATAGTGGAATTTGCCCATCTTTTGGCTTTGTGTTGCGGAAACATTATTAGCCGCTCTCCCAAGCTGCCTACCTTGAGTGTCTTTACACTTTCTTGCCGTCTCCTCAGTTGGGGTCCAACAATTTGAATGTCCACACTTATCCTGCGCTTTCGCCTCCTCTTCGTTCACTTCCCCTCTTTCAAAGCCTCAGCTTTCAACCAGCGATTCACCTCTGAAGCTCGGCACCTCTTCACTCTGTACAACATTCCGTTATCATAAGCTGTCTATTCGCTTTACGGCTCTGAATATTCTCGTCCTCGCACTCTTAACCTATCGTAATCTTGTCAACGAGCTACGCCTCGACAACCTCATGTCCGTGGATTGCCCAACTTGTCGTCCGCAGCAATTCATATTTTCTTCTTGGTATTCTTCGTTCTCAAAAGAACTACCTGAAGCCATCCGACGCAAGTGACGACCCGTATCGCAGCACAGGATATATATGAGTACCCTCTGCCAGACATCCGTTGAATAGTCGACACGTTCTTTGCCTCAGTAGCATTACACGAAAGATTTTTAATTTTTTTTACAACAGTATACAATTATCTCGTTATACTTTTTATTTACCGTCTTTGTGGGCTTTATACACAGCGCCCCGTTGCTCCAGGCTCTCTTGTCGAAATTTCTCTTCACACAGTGGGAGCTTCGGCGTCTTCAGACAACAGCGCCTCGCACCGCGCTAATAAAATCAGCTACTCTCGGTATTGAAGCGATGCGCTATGGATTCGATGGACTACTCATACCATGACTCCTCGGGGGCATCGTCGAATGTTAACCCCGGCGCTTCGTGGCACCCGGCGTCCGACGCCCCATGGCCACCCACCTTCAACCAGCATACCACCAGCTCGTCACAGCCATCTCCGAGTCTGATACCAAATCCCCAATCGATGTTCCCATCCGCACAAGAATTTTCTTTGACAGCATTTGGATATGATTTCAGCGAACATATGAATGCATTATCTTCGCAAACAGAGCCAACGATGCCGCAAGATCTTTTTTATCCACCTACACCAAGCCACAGCAATCCAACTGGTCCTTTTGGCTTGTCCGCGCATGCTGCTGAGTCTGCTAGCCTCGCACCTCAGCGAGACCGTGGAATCTTATTTCAGTCCCGGAATGCTGCTAGACTTCAGAGACACCAAAGCGTATCATCTTCATCTCGAGTTCAACAAAGTGCTGGTATCCCTCAGCGTGGCCAAAGCATGACCACACCCCGGCGACCAACGTCAGCTCTTCGTTCTCGCTATGCAATCAGCCAGCCTTCTCTAGACACCACTGGAATTGCCGAATGGGAGCCTCCTTCGAACGCAACATCGACGATTGCAACGCCTGCAGTAGCAGCATCATCAAACGCCTCTGGTTCATCTCCTACCCAGCCAGTCACCGCTCAATCTGCGACCCAGGATGAACAGTCTTCTGCTGCGCTTAGAAATCCAGCATACACCAGGCAAGCCTCGCAGCGTACGCAACTTCTACAATCAACAACAAAAAAACGTTCAAGAAGACTAATGTTCTCCAGTGACTTCATATATGCCAATGCCCCAACCACGACTACATGCTCCTCCATACCTCGCCGATCGGAGACGTCTGATTCAACATCATGATAACCATCAACAACAGCACAGAGCGCGTCATTCAGCAAGCGGGCGTCTTGTGATATCGGAAGTTTCGACAGATAGTAGCGACCAGCCACCAAGCTCACCTAGATCACCACCCAATACTTCATCCAGTCGCCGTGGACAGACTTCAAGCGGCGTCACAGAACTGCAGCCTACGCGAAGTGTTCATATTTATCGAGTCGCCGCTAACAGAATGGTTGTACCTAAGTGGGTCGTGGATGGGCTGGAGAAAGTTGATGTGAGCGAGCTCGATGAGGGCGATCGAAGTGAGTAACCAATCAAAAGAGGCAACAGCTGTTCGGTCCCCCTTGTATTGGATTCAATTATTAACCTAAATCACAGCTTGTGTAATTTGCTACAACGACTATGACACTGAATCTCCAGAGGGTAATAAAGAAGTGCCTCTACGACTGCCGAAGTGCAAACATGTGTTTGGCAGCCACTGCATCCGCAAGTGGTTTGAGGAATCTGACAGCTGTCCGTACTGCCGTGGCAAGCTGCGATCAGAGCCCAGGAACCCCAAAGGATCTGGAAGAGCTTTCATGAACTTGATGCGAGTCCGAGGCTGGACTGGACATGGCGGGTAAGCTTGAGAATTAATCGTTGGCAGCTCTGGGATTGTTTACTAATTTTTTTTACCCAGCACTCCCGAAGATATTTATCGACAATTAGTTATGGGAGAATCTGCCAATACATCACCACGAAACAGGCGTTCCGTAGGAGAAAGACGTCCAGTCCCTGACAACGCCGAGGAACAACCTAGGAGAACAAGACAGCGTCTCAGCACTGCATCGGATGAAGAACCTGAGTCCGTTATGTATAACGGCTTCAGGGTACCAATGGCTTCTCATTCAACCCAATATCCGAGATCGGGGGAGCGAAATGGAGATGAAAGACTGCGTGACTTGCCCACGGCTGAGCGCACGGGGTCGTCTCAGTTAACTGCAGGAAATAATTTGGTGCCAAATCACAGCCGCTCAAGTGGTGCTTCCACAAGGGTGGCGCCAACGAGATCACCAAGGCCAGAATTGCTGACATCCGTCTTCAATGTGCCAGTTATGCCTAATCGATTTTCCAATTCTAGCTTGTATGACTCGGCTCGTCGCCATGCAAGTGAGTCGACGGCTCTGCAAAGGCAATATAGCCCTCGACCGGACGGCCTTTTACCATTTTCAGGAGAGGCCGACACTATGGATACTGCCTTGCTGAATCCCTTAGACCGGACCCCAATGCCGAATCAACTTGGCGCCTTACCGATGAGCATGATGCCTCAGAGATTCGACCCAATGTGGCCGCTTCTCCATGGTCGAGAGTGGATTTGAGTTGAATGTATGCGTGAAGTGTGCATTTTTTTTTTATATATTTACACGCTTGGGATAGCATCACTGGTTTGATTATCGACGGTTGTTTTTCGGAAACTAAGACGACGACATTTTTGGTTGGCAGGCATTTACTCACGCGTCGTTTGGATTTTGTACCTATATTTTACTTTTTGTTTTTTTAATGATGATAAGCGTCAGCATGAAATAATGAAGCGTACTCCTTTCCAATAGTATATTAAATGAGCTAATTTTGAGCACAAATCATGTAATTAGCAGCCATGAACGTAGACCAGTAGACTATGAAGCTTTTCTTTCTTTTTTGGGGGGGCCAGTTTGATGTACGGGCATGCCTCGGCCGCATCTGGTGCAGTCAAAGGAATTGCTGAGTGATACGGTGTAGCAGCAAAAGCCAATTACGGGTTAGTGAGCGTAGATAAACAAGGCATACAGTAATTGTATTGAGTAAATTCATCCAGTACCGGTATAGTTAGCATGCCTAGGCTGTTCAGAATCATACTGAGACGAGTCATCATAGTTCCACTCCGTGCTGTCTGCGAAGGAACGGAAGCGGGAGACGAATCGGGCCAACAGTTGCAGCCGAATGTGCGGAGAAGGACTCCACAACGCAAGGACTGAGCAATGGGAGGCTGCGGATTTGAAGGGGCTTGGTCGGAGTTTGGGGCTAGTTTTGGTATTTAAATGGCATGCATGAAACTGACACGACTTTGAATGAAGACAAACAGATGTCGCAGGCACCGTAATTTCATTTTGTGTACCTCGTCATCCCGGCCTGATTTATTTTATTTCATTAACCCGACATTCAGATTTCTGCAATGGGCCCGACCCAGACTATAGCGGCCGGTTCGCTCGTGCTTAGCCTCTTTCTGAGCTACGTCAACGACACACAACGGCGCGCGTTCCTGCTTGGCACATTTGCAGCTCTATTCTTTGGGCAACTATTTGTATACGCAGCCTATGCGGTACTCATCTATCCATTCTACGTCTCTCCTCTGAGACATATCCCCACGGCGCCGGGTGGTCATTGGCTGTTGGGCCATGGCATGAAGATTGTCAAGGAGGTTAACGGCAATCCGTCGCGAGAATGGATAAGAACAGTTCCTAATGATGGAATCTTGAGATATTTTTGGTTCTTCAACATTGAGCGAGTTCTCGTTACTTCACCGCAAGCGATGGCCGAGGTGCTGGTGACCAAGAATTACACATTCCCTAAGCCATCAGCGGTCAGGGTGAATATTGGGCGAGCCCTTGGCTACGGTATCCTCCTAGCAGAGGGTGATGAACATAAGCTTCAAAGGAGGAATTTGATGCCTGCGTTCGCGTTTCGTCACGTCAAGGACCTCTATCCCACATTCTGGCGTAAAACAAGAGAGGTGGTGCAGGCCATGACGCAGGCCGCAGGCGCCGAAGGTGCACTGGAGACTGAGGTTTACGGGTGGTCTTCAAGAGTGACGCTGGATATTATTGGCCTGGCTGGTATGGGCAAGGATTTTGGTGCCATACAAGATGAGAACAACCATCTGGTGCAGCTGTACAATCAGCTCTTCAAACCTACTCGCGGCGCCCAGTTCTTGGCCCTGCTGGAATCAGTTGTGGGAGTTAGAGTGGTAGCGCTGTTGCCAGTGAGGCGAACCGATCACATTGCCGAGGCAAGTAAGAGGATTCGCCAGGTATGTCTCGGTCTGATTGCTGAGAAAAGAGCCAAGATGGAAGGCGGGGAGTGCGAAAAGCACAAAGGCGGCGATGTCGACATTTTGGGCGTCGCAATGGAGAGCGGACTGTTCTCGGACGCCGGACTTGTAGATCAAATGATGACGTTTCTAGCGGCTGGACATGAAACAACGGCATCGGCAATGATCTGGGCGATTTACCTGCTGTCAAAACACAAAGATATGCAAAGCCGACTGCGACAAGAAATTCGCGACAACCTGCCCAGCGTGGACGACGCAGATACGGCTGTTTCTAGCATTGACGTGGATAAGATGCCATATCTCAACGCCGTAACGAGCGAGGTCCTGCGGTACTTTAGTCCTGTGCCGCAAACCATGCGAGAAGCCTCTAGTGATGCTACGGTTCTGGGCACGGTGGTCCCCAAGGGTACGAGAGTGGTCATTTCACCTTGGGGAACGAACCGAGACGAGAAACTGTGGGGTGATGATGCCGGCGAGTTTAAGCCCGAGAGATGGCTGGCGAAGGAGGACGGCAAAGCAAGTAACAACGGAGGAGCCGAGAGCAATTATGCCTTGTTGACATTCTTGCATGGTCCCAGGAGCTGCATCGGACAGAGTTTTGCAAAGGCTGAATTTGCCTGTCTTTTGGCAGGTTGGATTGGCAGATTTGAATTTGAACTGGGGGATGCAAGTATGGCAGATGAGACGAGCTTGGATATTAAGGGAGGGATAACGGCGAAGCCCAAGGGTGGTATGCCTGTCGTGGCGAGGGTTGTTAGTGGATGGTGATGGAGGTGTGTACTTTGAGCTACCATGAAAATAAACAAAGTTTGGTCCATGCCTTTCTGTAACGTGCGTGAAGTACATAGTATGTTTACAGAGTGCAGTAACAGTTAATTTGTATAGCAAAGCTTGACAGTTCCCACTTATGCAAATGTGGAAGTGGGGGTGTGGCAAGTGTACCTGGCAATTAGGGAAATGAGGGGAGGCGAGAGTCCAATATAAACTCGCTCATCGGACACGGATCTCATATATGGGCCGGGCTTTGAAGCTCGGGTATCGGACTTTGAAGCTCTGGCGTCGGGCTTTGGACCTTAGCAGTCGGCTTTGAAAATGGTCGTATCGGGCTTTGAAACTGCAACCAGCAAGGGGGTGCAACTCGTTGGGCGCTGGTCCTTTCATCACAATCATGCAGATATATAATCGGTATTCCCCCGCTTCCATCAGCCCGATCCTTCATCTATCCCAATACACAGCTGCTTCGCTTGGCCACCCTCTTACCATGACGCAAGAAGCTATTGTACATCCGATCTTTGAGAAGGTCACCGGTACTTGGCAATACATTGTTGCATGCCCAGACACCAAAAAAGCCGCCATCATTGATCCCGTTCTCGACTTTGACCTGGGCAACCTAAAGGCATCTACACAATCTGCTGACGAACTTTTGCAAATCATCGCTGAGCATGGTTATACCGTAGACTTTCTGCTCGAAACGCATGCACATGCCGATCATCTAACAGCCGCTGCGTATCTTCAAAAGAAGCTGGGGCAGTCACAAGGCTCCAAGCCAGCGATTGCCACGGGACATCGTATTCGCCAGGTCCAGGCCACCTTCGGACAAAAGTACGGCGTTGCGCAAGAGAAACTCGACAACGCCTTTGAGAAGCTCTTCACGGACAACGAAAATTTCGCTATTGGCAACCTGGGCGCCGTTGCGTTGCATCTGCCGGGCCACACGCCGGATCATAGCGGCTACCAGATCGGACCCAACGTATTTACTGGCGACTCCATCTTCAACCCTGATGTCGGTACCGCGCGATGCGACTTCCCAGATGGTGACGCCGCAACGCTCTATAACTCGGTCCAGACGCTTCTCTCGATGCCAGCCCACTATAAATTGTACACTGGTCACGATTACCCTCCCTCGGACTCTGGAAGGGATCCGCTACCCTTTGTGACTGTCCAGGAGCAGCTGGACAAGAACAAGCACGTCAAGGCTGGCACAAATCCGGATGAATTCCGTCGCTGGCGGGAGGAGCGTGATGCTGGGCTGAAAGAGCCGAGACTGCTACACCCTGCGCTTCAAACCAATATCAGGGCTGGCAAACTTGACGAAACTGATGAGGGTAGTGGCGTTACCTTCCTCACACTACCTGTTCAGATTCCTTCTCAAATTTAACGACACCATGACGTCAACGGTGGATAAAAATGGCAGCCCCGTGAAATCTAATTTCCTGCCTCAGCATTAGAACCCGCCCTCGCAGCGATGTCAATTAGCTATATAGTATGTAAACATGACGCTGTCTCCTGCTCCTATCGGAGTCTGAGAGCAAAGCCTGAACTTACCCAATCGGCGACTGGCAGGGACAATGGCAGCTAAAACTAGGCTCAATCTTCCCAGCTAGGCAATATCCGTTTTCACATAGTTATCGTTTCAGAGCACCAAAGACCTGCTCAACTTGACTGGTTGTTTTTGTGTCACCTCATTTGTGGATATGTCAAACTTGGTGTAACTTACAACCAACAATGCTCGCCCAGCAAACCAAAACGCTTGTATAGACTTTATCACCAGAGAACACCGCGCGGCGATGCAGCTCAGTGGCTTCAGGGATCGCTTCGCGAAATCCTCACGCGGTTTCCCTCTCGTCTACCTAACCAAGACGCCGACAAAGTAGATGGTTTGCGAAGGCAGCGCCCCCCGTCGCTACCGAATTGTTGTGATTGGCGGCGGCTCGGCCGGCTCGAGTGTCAGCCATCGACTGCTTTGCTCGAGTAAATTCAACAACTCTCACACGACGAAAAGGGTTGATTTCCTCCACGCAACCCCCAAGATAGGGCCTTACAAGTTCGTCTCGAGAAGTTCCCTTGCCGCCGCTGCGGGCCTTGTATCGGTTGACCCTGGAACGCTGCGGCACACCGAGTACAACAATGTGTGGGCCATTGGGGATGCGTCCAACTTGCGACCTCAAAGACGGCCGCGGCGATTACTGCGCAGGCGCCTGTGCTGGTCTCCAACATCCAGGGCGTGTTAGAGAATAAACCGCTGCAAGCTGCCTATGACGGATACACTTCTTGTCCGCTCATCACCGAGTATGGCAAAGTACTACTCGCAGAGTTTCAGTACGTGGCGCAACCGAAGGAGACTTTCGGGCATCTGCTTGGCGTCGATCAAATCGAGCCACGCAGAGCATTCTATCATCTAAAAAAGGACTTTTCCCCTTTGTCTATCGCAAATTCATGGCCAAGGGGGCTTGGGCTGGTCCAAAAGGCTTCATCCGATAATGGCACGTAGGTTTAATGATTCAAATAAAGCTAGAGATAGCGGTTCCTTATATATTCTATGCTGTGCTGGGGATAGTAGACATTGAATACCACTATAGTATTAGTTTTCTATACAATATAAACTGCACTATAAGTTCTAACTAGTATGCACTTGTACACTGTTATTAATGACCAGTTCTAAATATCTAATTCTACCGTTTCAAAAATCTATAATACCATTCTAACCAAGCCAGCTAGCTAACCAGCTAGTTGGTTGCTTGGCTGGCTGGTTAGTTATTATATAATGGATTATAGATCAGAAACCTATAGCAAAAGAGTTACTAACTAAAACAATCCCGGGCATCGGCATCGACCTTATTCGTCGCTAGTAGCAGCTTGACAATAGCTATATACCCGTTTGCCAGCTGCATACAAGAGCAGAGTCTGCCCCAACTCATCCTGGGTAACTACATCAGCCTTATTAGTTGCAAGTAGCAGCTCGACAATGGCTGCACGCCTGTTCGCAGCTGCATATGAGAGTGGTGTTTAAGCATCCAGGTCAGGGCCACCAGCAACCAAACAACGGTTATAGGTATCGCCAGCTTTGTTGGTCAGAAATTCGCTAGACTGGCTGGCTTCCTGGCTTGCTAGCTGGCTAGCTAGTAGGGAAACTTACTAATTAGATGCTCTTTTTTTTTCTAGACTAATAAAAAAGATATAGAGAAGTGCCGTAAGGCGTTTCTAAGATTTTAATAAGACGTCCCTAATAGATTCCTATTTCAATGGTTATACATATAGTTAGTTATAGATATAAAATAATAGTAAATAAAAAGATGGATAAAGTAATAAAGATATTAATGTAATAAAGATATTAATGTAAATTAAATATCTAAATAAGAGAAAGGGAAAAGCTAAATTGTTAGACCTCTATGAGGTTCGTCAGGATCAGCCTGCTGAAGGTCAGGGATCCCCAACAGTTCGCTGTTCCTAACGAGCCTCTATTTAAGACTAGGTCAGTAGTCCATAGGATCGCTACGGGCACACATGTAACATAAATAATAAGAAAAATTAGTATTATAGTTAAAGATTTATTTTTATCATTTTTTCTTATTTTTTGTCATTTTGATATTTAGTTTTTTAGTCTGTTTGTAGATAACCGTGTATGTACATGGCTATGGTGTACGAATAGCTTAGTTACAAGCACTACGAAAGAGTGGGTGGGGTGTGGCACGAGTAAGAAAAGTCTGATATATAAACTCGGCGAACTAGGCTAGCCAGGTCGGCGACTGCGTGGGCTGCGACGAGAGCAAACGGCGACCACGTCAAGGCCGCAATGTTCTTTACTCGGGCTCTCTCCCAAGACTCAACGGCATTGTTATCCCGGAAGTGGACGTAATACGTCGTTATTGGCTTGCCGATCGAGGTGCTGCACAGGGCTGGAAGCGCTCCACTGGGTAACAAAGTACTCTGTTTTGTCTGTTTACCAGTACTCCGTGATGCTTGCCGCTCCGCCCTTGGACAATCATACAAGCATCAAGAGAAAGGTTCTGGTGGTTGGCAGCAAGTCCGCTACGCTAGTCCTCCATATGGCATCCACGTCTCCCAGCCCATCTTCGCCATGGCAGGCTCCATAGCCTGTACAGCGTGCCGCAAGTCGCACTTGAAGTGCGACCTCCAAAGGCCAATATGCTCGCGATGTGTCGGGCACCGACTGTCCTGCACCTATCTCCCCTCTCGCCGCGGAGGCAGGCGGGTTCCACGCGACCTTAACCAGGCACCAGTGGCAGACCTGCGACCCGCGGCGCGCCCAACCTCTGCTACGGCGACCGCGGTAGCAGCTCCCAGCAACAGCCCGGTTGGAGCGTACGGTGGCCGCGCAAACAATGAGGCATCGCCGGCGGCAACGGCCAGCACTTCTGGTGGTGCCTATGCCCCTGCCAACTCGATAAGCTACAAGCCCGCCGACCAGAGTCCATCACAACAACCCTATGTTCCGGAAGCGCGCCTCGTGCATCTCTACTATACATTTTTCCATCAGGCACATCCCATTCTGGTACCGGCCACATTTTACAATGATCAAGGCTACCCAGACTATGTGCACCAGCTTGTTCGATTCATCGGTAGCCACTACTCGAAAGTCCTCTGTGCAGATGATTTTCTAGAGCATACCAGCCTGCTTCTCGTCACGGACGTGAAATCGCCCACCCTGGTGCAGGCGTTGCTTCTCTTCTCCATAATAATGTCGGTGCGGAACAACAGAAGTGAGGCGGTGTCGGCACTGTCGCGCGCCGTAACTCTTGCGCTAGAGCTTGGCATGTATCGAGCCGACTATGCTGGAGGCTTTTCCAACTCCAACTGGTTGCAAACCGAGAGCTTACGGCGGACTTGGTGGGAACTGCTCATGTGGGAAATCTACTTGGCCATTCCCAACTCCAAGATCGTCCTCCGTTGTAGCACTGTCAAGAGCGACGTATACTTGCCTTGTGAAGAGAATATATATGCCTCGCCTTCTTTGCGGCGGACAACACCGTTACAAACATTCTCTGCCTTTCGGGCGAGGTTGTTTGACCAGCTTAGTGACTCCGACGTAGACGACATCGTGGGACAGCAGCAGGCACAATCCCAACACAATTTCTCATCATACAGCTATCGCATCGAGGCATTCCATATCCTGGCAAGGGTACTGGTCCTCAACACGCAACATGAGATACATCCTGACCATCTACAGAGCATCGCCAACATGATTGTTAGCTGGGGCCATCTCTTGCCAGCCAGCAAGGTCGATGTTGTAGACAGGTATGGCAATATCGACGAGATGCTATTTCAGGCACAGTTCATCGTTCACTATGCGTCTGCACTTCTTCATGTTTCTCGAAGCAACCTGCGGCCCAGATTTCCCGCGTTTCCCAGCACAATCTGTCCTGAAACCCCCGCTCGGCTCTCACCATCCCTTACTAGACATACACATGATGTGAAAGCTATTGGGGCGGCCAAGGAGCTGTCGAATCTGCTTTCTATACATTCAAAACCTCAGGGATACAGCCCGTCGATGGTTCCTGGTACAGTGCTTAGTGGGCTTGTGCAATTGGCTGCGGCCGAGGCTCACGGCTCCAACTGCTTTGAACACCATCAGAATCGGGCAGTGCTTGTTCTTGCCACCCTAAGCATCCTGAAAAAGGAATGGCCAATAGCAGAGGAGGCATATCGTCATGTTAAAACTACTGCTGCCACGGTCGTCGCCGCTGCTGCTTCTGTTACTGCGACTTCTTACAACGAGCCGGACATGATTGCGCAGCCATCGCAAGCGCGAGCCACACCCGCGGCCTACGGCGATTCCGAAACTCAGATGCTCAGGGAGTCGACTGCAAATCAGCAGGCCGGCGCCATGGACTTTGCCGTTGACGCAAGCAGCTTGGACGCAATAAACAAATTTTTCCTACCAGGACTATTGTCACCACACATAGAACAAACCTGTGGCGAGTCGCCGACGCCCAACTATTTCGTACCATTTGATTGACATCGAAGCAGCCCGGGCAGTGTATCAGCAATGGATCTTAGGCTTACACAAGATAACAAATATAGCCATACTCCAATCACTAGAGTGAATAAATGTAATAATAAATTCAATTTTGATTATTTCTTATATATATTAAAGCTAGCTTGTCTTATACTAAACTACTATAGCTATAATAAAATAGGAATAAAGCTATAAATATATTTTAATGCTCTTAGTTAATTTAAAAAGAAAAGCATAATTTATAGATCTAGTGTAACTTTGGATGGCTATAGGAGCGGTACTATCTATCTCCCTATAAAGTAGAGATTGCTAGAACCAGGTTATGGGGTTAAGTTGGTTCCTAAATAATATATCTACTAATATTCCTTAGATAGTATTTCCAAAAAAAAATTTAGTATATCAAGCTTTTATAGTTCTAATAGAAATTTTATAATAATTATCATTTTATAAGAAACCGCAATTGTTATCCAAAGACAATCTCGGCATCCGATGCGAGGAAACAGTCTAGAATAACTTGTCAGTTACCTTTGTGTAGTGGATTTTTCTGCTCCGGATAAGTTATACGCCGGTCTAATAGACAAAGCACCTCCAAAGACTCCCAGTGTTGCCCCCAATGCCAATACACCTTGGTATGCTGGGCGGAATTCCCCTCGTTGCAACGACCGAAGCACCGAAAAATATCTCCTCGTGGCATACACTATGCAGCCGGTGCCTAGACCTACCAGAGTCCTCACAAGTAGCTGCTCACTTGGTTCGTCCTCTCCGCGCTCGTCCGCTGAGCCCCGCTTCTTACCATGAAGAGCGACAACTTCAAACCGGGAAACCCTCTCGACGGCCATTCCGAGGGCGATGAAACCAATCCCCGTCCTAGTCCAAGCTAAATATGTGCGCTCAGACGCGAGAAGGTCACGCGCCACTGAGCCAGTGTTTTTGTAGATTGGGCTCGTGAACCGCGACCATGGCGCCATGTGATCAAGAGCGAATGTGGAGGTCGAGGTGGTCGAAATGGAAGGAGTTGGGGTTGATGAAGCAATGCTTTATAGTGATGGGCTGTGTGCGAGGCGATAAACTGTAGTTTGGACGCAATGGACAGCTAATTGATGATGTGCTTATGAGACGGTTTGTGTACAAGAGAAGTTCTAGGCCCAGTCTCACTGGATTTGAACAGTAGGTGGTTAGTTAGCCAGTCGCCGAAATTTAGACCTTGCAAGAGCGGGCCAATAACATCGGCCACGCGAGCCATATACATTGCATTAGACCTCAGAGGGAGCTTACAATTATAGAAAATCCCACGAAAATAGACGATGAAAGGAATACTATTGCCATGACTGAGGCTTAGAGGACTTTCGCGATCATTTGCGTTATCTACCTTTTATTCGACGTCTTTGAGAGCGGACCTTGTAAGACGGACGCCGAGTTTGAAGAGAGGCTAAGGGTAAATCAGCTCTATAACTACGCCGCAAACAACTAGGGCCATCATGCTTGTGAAGCGTCGACATGCTATGATAGTGTTGTAGCGTTTTTAAAGCATTAGCCGAGAGTGGAAGCATTGAGCCAAGCCTTAATGGCGACTAAAAGTCGATGGAATGCCAATTGGAGCCAGGATGTACTAGTGAGAGTAACGGGGCTTTATTTAGTGGCATACTTTGGAGACCAAGAAGTAGTGGGTATATTGCTCTAGGACTGGCAGGATATAGACCAAAAGGGTAGCTAGGGTCGAGCTCCACTCTTATATACGGTTGAAAATGGGCATGCAGCCATTGTCAAGCTGCTGCTGGCAACGAACAATATCGATACCAAGTCTTGTAACGGTTAAATACTGCTCTGGTATGCGGCCGAGAAGGGGCATGCGGCCATTGTCGAGCTGCCGCTGGCGATAAATAGGTTGATATTAATGCTAAGTCTTGTAATAGTCAAACACCACTCTCATATACGGCTGTAAACGGGTATATAGCCATTTTTGAGCTGCTACTGGTGATGAATAAGGTTTGATATTGATGCTAAGTCTTGCAACGGTTAAATACCGCTTTTATATATAGCTGCCAACACATAGATGTATAATGTATGCAGCTGCTCTTCATTGCCATTTGCTGTCCTTGTGTTGTCTTCTTTAGCTGAAAGCTATATCCAGCCGTCTTTTCTTGTCTGCTCTTTGCTCTGTAGAGAATGAGGCCAGAAAGCTATTCCGAGAGAGCCTCATCTTCCTTGCCAATTGCATAACTGTCAATTTTCTTCTCATACATATACACAAATATGGCTTCGCATTCTGTTCGAAACCCATTCGAGAGCCAGCGGAGTGCCGGCAGCGATATGACAACGATGGCTCTCGTCCAGACCGGCTGTCCTTCGAAGTTTTTCTCTCCAGATGAACATGGTATCAAAGGCTGAATGCTGAGACCGTTGTTGTCCGCATACCACTGCCGCCGCCGAATGGCTTTCTGCCTCAGAATATGGCTTCCTCCAATCTCCTACCGGCATCTCTGAAGGCCATTTCTATATCAGCCTTAATGTCGCCATCTACAACCAGCAGATCATCACCACCGACTGGGCCGACCAATGGTTTGTCATGACCGGCCGACTCCACCCCTACGCTCTGACCTGGGAATTGGCCCAGCGAGACGGGCTGGAGACTGAAACTGTCACTCTCTCCGATTACACAATCCCGGCGTTTATCGTGCGCGATGCCAGTTACCAACCATATGACCCGTCCTATCCTACTTAAGCGACTGTTATAAAAACTAACCAAGCTGGAAGCATATGCCTCGCACTCTTTCTGGCTGGGATTCGTTTCCAGCCATCTCTCCTACTGTTAGTTTGACAGGTCCCATCATCAGCTCCGGCCAAGCAATGCTGCGGGACGACGCTATCATCAGTCTTGGCGACACACAGGGCCGATGCTGCGGGTTCATCCTGCTGACATGGCAAATGAGAGTGTGGCTCATGTCTTCAGCAGCTGAAAGGTTACGTTGACTCGGCAGCCAGCAGGTTTGGACGTGCTCCACTCTTGCGCCACCTGTGGCGCTACGTCCCTCTTGGGAATAGTTGGTGCCGCCTTAAGATGACATGCTGAAGAATGTCGACCAGAGCGACGTTGAACAGAGTTGCAAAGAGCTATGAAGGGTTTAAGTAAATACTAATCATTCGAAACCCAATTCATGTACACTGTGCGATTTATGTCTTACATCTAAGATTCAGATAAAAATAGAAAGTAGGTGTAGTGCGCGTGGTATGCTGGCTCTATTGTCAGCATTGTTGTCTAATTTTAAGTTTGCGGAAACTCAATTCCAGACAACAACACCATGACAAAAATATCTACAAATTGTAGTAATATACTAGATTGTTCAATTTTTTCTTAATAATAAACTTACGGAAAATAGGCACAAGTTTTAGAGTTCCAAAAAAAATTACAACTCTCATCATGACAGTAATCCTCCTCCCTTCATTCGGCTATACACCCTGACTTGCATCTCGTTAAAGCAGCGCCTCGGTCTACCGACGGTTCCCCAGCCACCGCAACTTGAACGGGCGGCTCGGGTCGATGGGGCCCCCCAGCTAACTAGGAGCTTTTGGGACTCACCTCCAAAACAAACACATCCCTACCCTTTCTACCTAATACCACATAATTTTTCCTTATTTCTCTCTTCGTCATAGCAACCCATTTCTTTTTGCAGAGGTATCCCGTCAACTCCCCCAAAATACCTCAGACAAAAGAAGTACATAATGACGAGAGAATCTCGTCGCCGGAGTCCAGATGACTCTAAGAGGCGACACCGCGATCGAGAACGAGACCGTGAGCGCAGAAGTTCCCGCGATAGAACATATACACAAACCACCGCCACATCCACCACCAACCCATATCCCTTCAGCAATCCTCCATACACCTCATATCCTGCCGCTGCTGCTGCCCAAAGCAGTCGTCGACGCTCCGACCGCCGCAGGTCCTATTCAAGCACGAGCTCGTCCGGCTCAAGCTCCATAGCATCTTCTTTACTCGACATTTCCAGACACACGCAAACAAGAAAATACGGTGGTATTTTCGGCGCATTCTTCAAAGCACCATCGGAGAGACGCAGACGCGTCGGTCGACGTACCACTGCACGATCCTCGAAGCGACCAAACTTTTACTTTGGCGGTGGAAATTCTTCATCTTCGTCGGTTAACTCTGACCTTGCTTATGGCAATGGATACATCCCCAAACGAAAGAGCAGCAATCGCAACCTGAATGCTGGCCCCGGCACCGCTAGTGGAAGATATAGGACGAGAGACAGAGATGGATACGAATCGGCTTCTAGACCTGGCAGGCCTGCTAGGTCCAAGACTGACGAGGAAATTCTCTCTATCGGCCGTCAGCTGAGTGACTTGGCCAGAGAACAGAATAAGCATGACCTCAAGGCCGCCGGCATCACCAAGCCTTCCGCTATGGCTGCCGGCGCGGCTGCCCTGTATGCTCTGCAGAAGCGCAAGAAGCGCAACTCTTCACCAAAATCTAGGGGCATCGGTAGCTCCAAGCCACACGGCGCATCATCTAGTGACGAATCAGACTGGGAATCTGCTTCTGACGATGATGATTCAGATGATGCAAACTCTCATTTGGCCTATGGCTCCGCTGTCGGTTCGCGCGTTGGCCCAGGAGTAGGCGCCGCTGCAGGAGCTTTGGCAGGCGCCGCTGGTGCCGCCTACATTGGTCATGAGATATACGACAGGAAGAGCTCCATTGTCGACCCTCGTCTGTTTGGCCCAGTCAACTCTCTGCACGGCATGATTAATACCCCCTGTGGTTTTGATGAGCCGGGATCTGTCAATGACTCTCGCTATCAGGTCGCTGTTCGTGAGCAGCGTTATGGTGGCTCAAGTGGCTATAACAATGGACCGATGAGAGAAGTTTACCCTGTGCCAACATCTGACCCTACCAAATATGATGTAGATCTTCCTCACCGATCCCGCCCTGCGCCAGTTCCTCTGCAACAACCAATCCCCAAAACTCCAGTTTCTTCCAAAGTCTATAATGCCGAAAGGCTTGAGGATTCAACTCGCCGAGACTCTCGATCTGGGCGCGACCGATCTGACAGCCAAGGAATCAGCGGTTCGGCTGCCGCTGGTCTTGCTGCCGCAGCTATTGGCTCTGCTGCCCTCCTGGCATCAGACCGCAAGGACGACAAGAAGGTCAAGCGCAGCTCACGGGATTACGAAGGGGAGCGCGAGCGGGACCGAGAAAGGGACAGAGACAGAGATCGGGACTCCAAACGTCGTGACAAGGAATCTGATCGCGACAAGGAACGTCGCAAATCTAAGCGAGAGTCTTATACTTCCAAGTATGACGATCCCCAGGACCACAAGCGTTCCGCTCGGCAGGACGATTACGATGGCCAATCTAGGAAGCGTCGTGAACTCGATGACGATGTACGCACCGAAAAATCTTACAAATCTTCCCGAGGAGACCGTGATCGCCGAGACCGGGACAAGGACCGCGATAGAGACCGTGATACCCGCAGTGAGGTATCCCGATCCTCTCGAAAGGACAGTGACAAGTACTCGAAACGAGACGAGCGACAAGGAGAGTCCAGCAAGTCCAAGGCAGGTGACAGAGAAGTTCTGGAAAACAGCAAACCCCAACCAAGTACGAAAATTGACCCTTTCCAATTCCAGGTGCCCGATGATGACTTCATGACTCCTCCACTGGCCAAGGTTGCACGGCCCCTTACACCAAACATCGTCACTGTGTCCGCTGAGCCAAACTTTGATGACGACGACTTCCATGTACCAGTACCACATGCCGAGTCACGATTGAGCCGCAAGGATTCATTTGAGATCGAGCAGATGGCCGACAGAGAAGTATCTAGTTCCAAGGGTTCACGCCAATACCGCGACCCTCAGACAGGACATGAATGCGAGGAAGGCGAACACGCAGCCAGTGCTATTTGGGATGAGGCCCGGCATGCAACTATTCCAGTTGCCGCCGGTGCCATCGCGGCTGCCATCGCAATTGAAGGAGAGCGATCTCATGAGAGGCGACGTGACGACTACGACGCAGATGGGTCCAGAGAACGTTATTCAAGGCATCGGGACACTGTTCAAGAAGAGGCGGACCGATATTACCGGGAGTCAGTCATTGCGCGCAAGATTGAGGAGGAGCGCAAGCGAGGTGACACCCCCGATCGCTCGGTCGTAGAGAGATGGGAGAATGACAGCCACGACAAGGACATCACAATTGTCACCCCTCCAGAGATGGAAGACAGGGAGAAGAAGACTGGGCCTTACGACGGACCTAACGCTGATGTCCGCATCGACAATCACATCTTACCCGAGGAGGAGTACAAGTTTCGGGCTACAAGCGGCAAGAAGTCCAAAAAGACCAAGAAGTTCAAATCGCGCGATCCCTCTTGCGAACGAGACCGACCTATGCTCAACCTTGTCCTACCCACACCTGTTCCCACTCCTGCCCCTGAGAAGCAGGAAGAGAAGCAATCCGAAAGAGGAATCGATAAGAGGGTGGACAAGGCTGCGAAGGAGAAGTCTAAGGAATCCTCTCGCAGCGTCGACGCTGAGCCAGAAGTGGTCGTTGGACCCAAGGGTGACATCATAGAGAATGCTGCTGCCAACAAGTCAGTCACTTGGGGTGAGAACTCAACCAAGCGTTTTGAAGTCGAGAGCCCAAGTCCAGACTATCGTAGCGATGTCGAGACCGAGAACAAGGATGATACGAAGGAAGACAGGTCGGAGTCGCGCAGAGATTCGCCTCCTAGCAAGGACAAGTCAAGATCCCGTCTCGCGAAGGGTAGCCAGTGGGGCATCCTTGCTGCAGCTATTGCCGGCAACAGTAAAGAGCCTGATAATGAACTTGACAGAGCATCTAATGTTTCATCCTCTTCGAAGAAGTCTTCTTCGAGCAAAGGTCTCCCTTCAGACATCGACTTTCCTGCGATGGGACCTGATCAAGTTTTCTCTGCAGATACTGGAGAGCAGCCTCCTGTGCCTGGACCCAAACCAACCAGCCCACATGCAGAGCACATGACAGGCTCGTACGCCGATGATATTGAATTTGCTGCCACTCTTGCAGCCGGACTCAAGGACACTGGCTTTGATTCCAACATTGTCATCGACGACCCGACATATCGACGCCGCGACTCTCCTCCCGGTACCAAGGAGGCCAACGGTGATGACTGGAGAAATTACTCGTCATTCTCGGATATTGTGACCGACGCAACCTCAAAGAAGGCTTACGATCGTTCTGTAGCATCTGAGCCTGGCGGCAGAAGCAGAGATAGAGACCTTGATAGTCCAAAAGACAAGGCAACAGTTGACGATGATTGGTCCGAAAAGAAGCTTAGCAAGAAGGAAAAAAAGAAGCTTGAGAAGCTTAGGCGCCAATCCACCGACACTGTTGAGCCAGCAGAGACTGCTTCTCCCGTCGATAGTGTCAACTTTGAAGATGCCTTCGAAGACCTGCCAAAAATAAGCAAGAAGGAGCAGAAAAAGCGTGACAAAGAAGCCAAAGCCCGCGCTCTCCAACTAGGAGGCGAGGATCCTGAACGGGAGCCTGAACCTGAACGGGAGCCTGAACCTGAACGGGAGCCTGAACCTGGACCTGGACCTGGACCAGGACCTGAACCATCTTCTGCTCGTGAGGCTATAGATGATGTCTGGGAAGAAACTTCGTCCAAGAAAAAGAAGAAGAAAAGTAGGAAGAGCAGGGACTTGGAGGACGAGCAAGTAACTGTTCCTGCTGATGCCTTTGACGATCTGCAATCTCTCCGCAAGGTTGACAAAGACGATGACTGGGACACACCTTCAAAATCTAAGCGCAGGTCCATGCCTGATTTTGACTCTTACTCCAAGTCTGTCGCCGAGTCTGAGATCTCTGAGACGCCGAGCAAGAAGAGCAGCAAGTCATCGAAAAGACGCAGTCTGAACGAGGATGCTCTCAAGTCTCTTCATGACAGTCCCACCTCAGACCGCAAGCTTTTTGACGACCGCGAGGTTCAATCTGTCGTCTCCGAATCCCGCGGTGACGAGCGCAGACGAAGCAAACGATCATCTCGATATGATGATGATGATGATGCCAAATCTGTCGCCTCTGCTCCTGGTGGCTCACGCAAGAATAAAGACAAGGATTCCTCAAGTAAACGGTCTAGCGGCCTGTTTGCAAGCATATTCAAAGGAAAAGATGAGGACAAAAAGGATTCTTTTTTAGATAATGCCGGCACCCTTGGCGCGGGTGCCGGCTTGGCGGGTGCTGCTGCTATCATTGCCTCCAGTGTCTCCCGCTCCAACGCCGCCCAACAATCCGCTGAGCACTCCAAGGAACTCTCTGGTGAACCACGTCTTGCTTCTGAGTACGAGGCATTAGACCCAGAGATTGTTCCTCGTGCTATCAAACCTGCCATAGATCCTCAATATGGTGACCTTCTTCCCCTTCCTCCAAGTGAGCCTGGAAGCCCTCAGCAGAGTCCTGAAGAACTACCAGCTCTTCCCGACAGTCGCCCCGATACGCCTCCCGAAGAGCGTGCTTTGAAGAGAGAGCAATCTTCTCACCGCAGACGTCGGAGTACACAAGATGCTCATACCAAGTCTCCAAGCAGCACTGCTATTCCCATCTCTCTACGACTTGGACAGCGTAGCAATCCGTCCAGTCCAGGAGCTATGAGATCTCCCCCAATAAGCTCGCCGCCAAGTAATACTAGCCCTGAGGCTATCGCGAAAAGATTGGCACGAGGCACGTCATGGGATAGCAGCCGAGAAATCAAGCCTCTATACCTCCTCGAACACTCTCGACAGGGCTCTACTGATACTGTCGTGCGACAAGAAGATCTTCCTGCCCTGCCTCCGAGTGAGCCAAGCGAACCCCCCTCGCGCGACGAAACAGACCCTGGCTTCCACACTGCAGACGAAGCTGAGCAAGAACTTGGAGAGCTAGCTTCAGGTGGCCTCCATATTCAAACTGACAGCCTGCCAAAATCTCTTGATGATATCGCTGGATCACAAGAAACCACTCCTAAGGCAGAAGCCAAGCCTCAATTTCCTGGAGTAGCAAGTGCTTCCGCCGAGGAAAGGCTCATTTTGCCTGATGCTTCAGAAGATTTCGCATCTGCAGACGAGCATTTCTCGGATGCTGTTGAGGCGCATTCCCGTCGGGGATCTGAGGATGCCTCAGGAGCTGTTACCTTGCCAGAGACTACCATTGCGGAGCCTGCGCCTGAACCTCAAGAACCGCAACAGTGGTCCATCCAAGATGATGCTGAACCTGACGAGTGGGCTGGTCTGAGTGCTAAGCAGAAGAAGAAGCTCAAGAAAGCTCGACAGACAAGCCAATCTGTCGATTTTTCTAACCCTGCCGAAACAACAGAAGCACAAGTGGCTGAAGCCTCCGAAAATCGTGACCCTCCTGTCGTTGAGCCAGCTCCTGCTGATGACGAATTCGAGACTCCAAAGAAGGGCAAAAAATCCAAGAAGGGCAAGAAGAAACAGCAAACTTCTTGGGATGAAAAGGTAGCAGAACCAGTTACCCCCTCTGCAGAGCCAGACTCCTCCCACGAGGCCACAGAGACTGGCCCATCCGAAACTTCGAAGGACATCGAGCCTACCTCTGATGCCGGTGAGCCTGAAATCGCCCTCAATTTGGGCCGCGATGTGCCAGGAGAGGAGCCAAAGGTAGATGACTTGTGGGAAGGGCCTTCGAAGAAGAACAAGAAGAAGAAGAAGCGCCAAACCCTCGACGCCTGGGCCACAGATATATCAGCTGCGCTAGAACCTGAGACAAAGTCCGATGAGCCTACAACCGAGGTGTCCCGTGATGTTGCAAAGGAGGCTCCATTTGAGGTGCAACCAGAGGGGACTGAACCCGCAGAACAACAGCCTGCAGAGGTAGAGGCGGACGATATGTGGTCACAGCCTACATCCAAGAAGGATAAGAAGAAGAAGAAGAGGAGGAGTCTTCAACTTGACGATCCTATCCCCGAACCTGCAGCGGCTGCGTCAGATCATGTTCCTGACCCTGTTTCCGACGTTGGAGGCGTTGTCAAGACCGGGGATGAAGAAGCTCTTGAGCTGCCAAAGGAGTCGAGTGAGCCTCAAGATATCACTGCTCCCTGGGCAGACCAGGAGCCCCAAGCTGCTCAAGACGATGACTTTGCTCCTGTGGTGTCTAAGGGCAAGAAGAAGAAGAAGGAAAAGAGAAAGTCAGTACAGTATGAGCCTGAAGTAAAGGTTCCTGAGACTGCAGACAAAGACGAGAGCTCCTTCCTTTCGGCTTCAGAATTGCTTCCTGCCGCTGCCGCGGTTACTGCGGCTGGATTTGGGCTGACCGAAGTTCTTGGATCCAAAGAAGCTACCGATGAAGACCAGGAAACGCCTAAGGACACAGAGTCTCCCAAGGACACAGAACAGCTGGAGCCGTCGGAGGCTATCGTATTAGAGCCTGTCGCATCAGAGCCTGTCGCATCAGAGCCTCTCTTTTCCCAAGATGCGCCTCTCCCTGATACGCAAGATGTAGCTACCAGCTTTGATACTGTGCCAACTGAGCAGCCCGCAATAATAGAGCCAACTGACGAGTGGTCCGAGTCTCAGCCGAAAAAGAAGGGTAAAAAGGATAAGAAAAAGAAGAAGGGCCAGTCGAATGTCTGGGATTTGATTGAAGAGGCAAAGCCTGTCGATGAACCTCCAGTGGAGAAATCTGAGAAGTCATCTGAGCTGGACACTGCTCCCGCATTTGACAGAGAACTTACTGAAGAGCCTTTCTCAATTGAACCTGAGTCGGGGCCTGTCACTGAGGAGCCTACTGCCATTGAGGCGACTACTCCTCAGGCTGAGGATGAGTGGAGTGCTCCTACCACTAGCAAGAAGTCTAAGAAAGACAAGAAGAAGAAGAGAGAGAGCGTTACGTTCGCCGATGAGCCTGAAGTTGTTGAAATTCCCGCTAATGCACCAGAGTCTGACCCTGCCGATGAATATACCACTGATACTCTTTCCGACGCTGTGGCATCTGCTCCAGCCGAAGTGTCACTTGCTGAAGAAACTGCGAAGACTCCAGAAGAAGACCTTGCCAACGCTGCTGTGTCTGAGGAAGCGCCAGTCGAACCAGCCTCTGTCGAGGAATGGCCTGTAGCTTTAAGCAAGAAGGACAAGAAGAAGAAGAAGCGTCAGAGTCTTCTTTCTGAGCCCGAAATTACTTCCGACCAACCAACTGATGAACCAGCTCAGGTTATCGAGGAATCTGCTGAGAAGGGAGGCTTGGAAGAGCCACCCGCTAAATCTGCCCCTACAGAGGAATGGCCAGTCACAATGAGCAAGAAGGACAAGAAGAAGAAGAAGCGTCAGAGTCTTCTTTCTGAGCCCGAAATTACTTCCGACCAACCAACTGATGAACCAGCTCAGGTTACCGAAGAAGAATTCTCAAAATCCATAAGCCCAGATGATGCTTCTACTGATCCAGCTCCCATCGAAGAGTGGCCAGTGGCGCTCAGTAAGAAGGATAAGAAGAAGAAGAAGCGCCAAGGCCTTCTTTCTGAACCCGAACAAGCTGCTCTGGAACCAGAGGAGCCTATTGCAGAGAATACTAGAGATTCATTATCCAAGGCCGTTCCGGTTGATGAGGAAATCATTGCGCCTGTAGAGCCTACCCCCATTGACGAACCAGCTCCTGCTGATGAGTGGCCAGTGGCTCTAAGCAAGAAAGACAAGAAGAAAAAGAAGCGTGGAAGCCTGCTAGCTTCTAGTCTTGGAAGCGAACCCGAGCCAACAGCAGCTGAGCCTGCCGATTCTAACAAGGATATATCGTTGCAATATCCTACTGAAGATGAATTGGCTGCTGAGTCTGCTATTGTAGAGGCGACTTCTGAGTCTGCTCCGAACGATGACCCAGCTGCTATTGAAGAGAAGTGGCCAGTCGCCCTCAGCAAAAAAGACAAGAAGAAGAAGCGGCAGAGCCTCCTCTCCAATGCTGACACAGAGGAGCCTTTTATTGCGGAGCAACCTACGGAGGCTCTTCTCCCAGCAGAGCTTGCTACAGAAACAAGTCAAGATGCAGTTGTGGACCGCGAAGCTGAGTTTGAGATGCCTAAGAAGGGTAAGAAGGGCAAGAAGGGCAAGAAATCTTCTGTCTTCCTAGACTGGAGTACTGAGGAGCCACCTCAAAGTCCTACCTTGGAGGCTGTAGAACCCGAAGAGACAGAGGCTATCGCTACACCCAAGGACGAGAATGCTACCGAAAGTGGCACGAAGGACGCCGTCGAGGTCCAGCCAGAAGCCGAGAGCCCAGCCCAAGAAGAGATGGCTGAAGATATATCCAGGGTGCTTGAACCCCAGGCAGTCAATCTTTCCCAAGCGCCATCCGAAGAGCCATCCAATGACTCTGAGTTCTTGTTACCAGCGAAATTGACAAAGAAGGACAAGAAAAAGAAAAGGCAGCAGCAGGAAGAGCTAACAACAACTACCGAAGCTGAGCAAACTAGGCAGAACGAGAGCCCCTCCGAAGAGGTTAAATCTACCGATGCTACAACTGAAGCTCCTGTTCCAGAAACGACAGCAGATGTCAATGTTATGGGAAAAGACATCACTGCACTTGAAGAGGTTGCTGCTGAGAAAGGGCCAGAAGAGTCTCAGCAACAACCAAATTTCGATGGCGAATGGGGCACTGTTAGTCGCAAGCCTTCTAAGAAAGAGAAGAAGAAAAAGAAGGCTGAATCTGAGGCTGAAGCTTCATCGCTGGAATCAACAGAGTCAACAGAGGATCCTGCACAACCTCCCGATGATGCAGAGGCGACCAGGGATAGTGCAGCTGAAGCTATCGTCGAAGCTGCCTCTGATGCACCAAGTGGCGACGCTGAGGCTGACGACTCATGGGGTGTAGGCTTGTCGAAAAAGGAGAAGAAGAAGCTCAAGAAGAAGGGTCTGGCTGTGGTAGCGATTGCTGGCGCTGCAGGCTTGATTGCCGAGCAGGCTGAAAAGGAATCGGCTCATCAGGATGCAGAAAGCACTCCGACAGACTCTCAGTCTGAGTCTGCTGGCGTGGCTAATGAGAATTCCGCATCCCCCGTCGAAACTTCCCAAGAGAATGACGACTGGCCCCCTACAAAGCTGAGCAAAAAGGACAAGAAGAAGGCCAAGAAGCTTGCAAAAGATTCTGGCGATGCTCTAGAGCCTGACAACAAGACTTCTGAAGCCGAGCTTCTTACTCCAGTAGAAGACTCAGTCGACAATCTCTCAAAGGAACCAATCGCTTCGTCATCATGGGCAGATGAAATGAATGACGAAGACTGGGCAACTCCCTCAGATCAGCCAGCTGCTAACGACCTAGGTACAGAACAAGCGCCTGATGACGATGGCTTCGAGAGCTTTTCCTCGAAGAAGACATCTAAGAAAGACAAAAAGAAGCGCAAGTCTGGCCTCCAAAATTTCGAGCTACCTGGAGAGGACCCCACCCCAGATGTGCCGTCTGGGGAGCAAGCTGCGGTAACCACTGTTAATGAGCCCGAAACTGACAAGAATGATGTTCTCCTCAGTACGGACAATCAAGAGGAAGCTTTAGCGCCATCAACGGAAATTCCGGCCGATGACGAGTGGGCGCTTCCTACAAAGAAGAGCAAGAAGGGGAAGAAGGGGAAGCGGGCCAGTATCGTAGAGTCGCCCCCTGTAGAACCTGAGACCGAACCTCAGTCTGCACCCCAGGTTCTGGAAGGGCAAGATGAGCCTGAAAAACATGTCACAAATGTTCCAGAAGTGTCTGTAGACACAGAAATGGTGCCAGAGCCAGATTTTGAACGAGCAGCAGAGCCTGAAGCAGCACAAGAGGAAGATCCGTGGCCAGTTGTCGCAAAGAAGAAGGGCAAGAAGGGCAAGAAGAACAAGTCCATCAGCCTGGATTGGGACGAACCTACGGAGCAGGGGACGGCAGGCAAGCAACCAGTCGCTGAAAGCGAACCAATCCCCAGCGGTGACGCAGCAGTTGTCCCTGATCCTTCTATTTCCGCCACTGCCACGGAGGAGGATGGCTGGGGTGCGCCAAAGAAGAAGAGCAAGAAGGGTAAGAAGAACAAATCTCTTTTCGCCTGGGATGAGGCCAGCCCTGAACCTGTTCTCGATACCTCTAGCCCAGACAAACTGGACGAAGAGTTGGATCGCAACCTTGAAACCGAAGTGAAGGACAAGGACTTGAAGCCAGTCGGTGCCTTGGACGAGCAAGCTGCCGCCGTTCCTGTAGTCGCTGACGCTGTCGCTGAGGACCTGTGGGGCACACCTTCTACCAAGAAGCAGTCCAAAAAAGACAAGAAGCGCAAGTCTATCCAATCAGACGTACCAGAGCCTGGGTTAGCTGAGGATCAAAAGGAAAAGGGTGCTACCAAAGATGTTTGGGAGATTGATGACTACTTCGCACCCAAGACGGACTCCCCGCCAACAGAATTCGTTGAGGAGCAACCTGGAGCAACAGAAGTGAAGGTTGTTCTTGTTGACTCACCCAAGAATGCGAGTTCTATGGCAGATATTGTTGGCCAAGCCATGGAAAGGGAATCAGGACCATTGGATATGAGACACGTTGACTCAATGGGCGATATCGTTGAACAATCCATGAACAAAAATCTAGCTTTCGACGATGAGCCTCCGCACTCAATGAGTGACGTTGTTGAGCAGGCTAGGGCCAAAAAGTCACCAGTTGACGATGAGCTCTCTGGCTCGATGGCAGACATTGTTGAACAGGCAATGATTAAAGGATTTCCTGAAGACGAAGCTGTTTCAAAACCCACCGGTAAGAAGTCCAAAAAGAATCGAAAGGGCTCTCTGGATACCTCGTCCACTGCAAAGGACGATGAGGCATCAACCGGTAGCACTGCCGCTGCTGCTGCCCTGACAGGCGGCGTGGCCATGTTGGCGGAGAAGTTTGGAGGGGGGAAGAAAAAGAAGTCAAAGCAAAAGAAGATTGTGGACAAGAGGTCTACGCGAGAGGAAGACATCTTTGATGATCCTGCACTATGGGAGGGCGCCGATAAGAAAGAGATGACAGGAGATCCACGTGAAGATGATGGAGATGGTGATTTCTGGGCTGCAGACAACGAACCCGTGGAGGATGGGCCTAGCAAAGCGAGAGAGATCTCCACAAATCACCCAAACGGAAGTTTCACTGAATCGGAGAGTGGGTGGAAGGAGACGTCAAGGCAAGGAGCCAAGTTGGATGATGAATTTGCCGAGTCACCCATTCTTGGAAGGGGGAATTCAGACCTGAACCGTTCAGGTCCCTCTGGTTTACTCAGCCAGGACTCAATGAGCCGTGATTCGGGACACCTTTTGCAGGAGCAACCTTCGCTGCCTAGCATCATCACGGACTCGCCGAGAACATCACCAACACGGGGCCTGCCAGCTGTGCAAGAGATTCCAGAGGCAGAGGCAGACCCTGCCAACAGCGACAAATGGCCTACGCCTGAATTGAATCGTGACAGTGGCTTCATGACTGATTCACCACATCCTCAAAGACTACGCAGCCCTCATCTCAACAACGTACAAAACCGGGATAGTGGGGTGCACAGTGGTGACTGGACAGACAGCGTTGGTGACATGCAGTCGCATGAGGCGGCTACTGAACGGCGACTACGAAATTCACCTATGGGTACACCAGTACTGAGGGAACCTACACACTCGGAAAGGGCATTTGAAGATCCTGAGAAGAGAATCGGCCCAGCCTCTTCCAAGAAATACGGCGGTATCGGTGCAGGAGCAGCAGGTCTATCTACGGCTGCAGCGGCTGCTGCCTCGATGAGAGGATCATCACCAAACCATGACCAAGAAGGCCGCCGCAGTGTATCAGACTCGGCGTCCAGACACAATGCTAGTTTCTCGGACAGAGACCCACAAGGACGGGCCGAAGCCGTCGCTGGTGGTGTGGCTGGTGCTCGCCGGTCGGTGTCCAATTCAAGTTTGTCCCGGCAACGCACGCCTGAACCGCTCAAGTTTCGGCCTGATAGCCCAGGCATCCGTGCCTCAGCCACACCAACCCCCCCGCTAAGACGGGTCGACAAGCGACTGAGTGGCGACCTGAGAGCTCTACATCAACAAAACAACTCGACGCCGCCAGTTGCTAACGAGGGTCGTGTCCGTTCAAAGGACATGGCCGACGTATATGTGAGTGTCCCTGCAAATCTTTGATTTCGGGACCGCTGCTATTTAAACACAAAGCAAAAAAAAGCAGCGATTCCGAATTTTTTTGATGCTTTTTTTTTATGTTTTACTATCATGTTGATACGACTTACAATGTTGCGTGCTGCTTGGTTTTTTTTTTTTACAAAAAGTCCATGTTTTTGCCTGCGTTTCGCAAATTGCATCGTTCTACATCAACCGAATATGCGTCGTCGCAGGTACTGACCATTAATTTTTCAGGATGGTTTTGGCGAAGGCCGTATTGGCTCGCCCAAGTCTCCAACTAGGCCACATAGCATGCGTCGCCGACAAAGCATGCAAGTTTTAGAGCTCGAATCAAAAGTGGAACAGCTGCTAGCCGAGAATCGTCAACTTCAAGAAGCTCGCTCTCATACTGAGCTCAACACTACTGCTCGTTCAGTCTCCGCTTTGTCTGAGCGAGACGCTGAAATCGATTCTCTGAAGCAAACTCTCCAGTATCTGCAGAATGAAGTCACACGTCTCACCGAGGTAAATGACGGGCTTACTAGTGCAAATGCGCAGCTTGCCAGCAACGATAATGGTCGTTACGCTGGCCTACATGTCTCTGGGGATGGATCGCGTGGACTTGACGGTGGCGCTGGATCTCCAGGATCCTTGCAACAAACTTTGGAGGAAAAGGATGCTGAGATTGCCGATTTGAGGTTTCAGCTCGAAGCCGCCAAGGAGCAGGTTCGAGACATGCAACGAAAGATTCTCGAATCCAAAGCTGAAGAAGCCGAGTTCCTCGACATTAAAGATGAGGACTATTTCGACCACAGGTGTCAGCAGCTTTGCTCTCATGTGCAGCAGTGGGTTCTGCGCTTCTCCAAGTTCTCCGACATGCGAGCTTGTCGCTTGACTAGCGAAATCAATGACGAAAAGACAATCGATCGCCTTGATAACGCCGTGCTCGATGGATCCGATGTTGACAATTATCTCAATGATCGAGTCAAGCGCCGAGATATCTTCATGTCCATGACTATGAACATGATTTGGGAGTTCGTCTTTACCCGATACCTCTTTGGTATGGACCGTGAGCAACGACAAAAGCTCAAGTCTCTTGAGAAGCTCCTCACAGAAGTCGGACCTGCTCAGGCCGTCCGCCAATGGCGTGCCGTCACTTTGACTCTGCTCTCCAGAAGAGAGAGCTTCAAGCAACAACGAGACCAGGACACTGAAGCAGTTGTCCAGGCAATTTTCCAGACTCTCTGCAAGATCTTGCCACCGCCAGGCAATCTGGAAACACAAATTCAATCCCAGCTGCGCCGTGTGATGAACGAGGCCGTCGACTTGTCCATTGAGATGCGCAAGCAGAAGGCAGAGTACATGATGCTCCCGCCTCTGCAGCCCGAGTATGACGCAGACGGTGAACTCGTAGGCACTGTTCAATTCAATGCTTCCATGATGAATGAGCGAAGTGCCAACAACACCATATCCAACGAGGATCTCGAGGCCCAGGGATTCATGGTACGTGTTGTTCTTTTCCCATTAGTGGTGAAAAAGGGTGACGATGACGGCGTTGGCGATGATGAGATTGTAGTCTGCCCGGCGCAAGTCATCATTGCTCGTGAGGATCGAAGACGCCATCTCACACCGGGAAGTGATGCTGGGGGAGCATCACTCGGTGCGCCCAGCCGATTGAGCGTTGTAACAGAACCGATGTTGGACGCTCAATATGCTGAGTAGACAGAGATGTAGGACATTGTTCACTTTTTTTTTTTTTTTTTGGAGCGGGTATCAATAGAGGATTAAGAAAATGTCTGAGAGGTTTTAGGGAGTGTTTATTTGTTACAGTGGTTTATTTATAACGGTCGATTGGCATATAAAGATGGATGGGGGATGTGTTTTAATAGTTTTGCATTTCTTGTTACTTTTCACCCATTGTATTTATTTGGGAATCTTTCTGATTCGTGTTATTTGCAGAGCGGAATTTATAGTTGTATGTAGCTCGTGGAATTTATCAGTTGTTTTATATCACCACTGGGAACATCATTTGACTAGAATTTATGTGTGAATGTTGCGAGATGATTCATGAGTGCCTAACGGCGGGTATATGGTATGCTATATGCTATTGCTATATACGATCAAGATATTATACGAGTGGGTTTATCGTCCATTGGTGTCATCAATGGTCTTCCTCCAGCCTTGAAGCAAAGCTACAGCCCGCTTGGCCCTTTCTGAGCCCTGATGCTTCCTAACCATATTCATCAACCAGTCCAGACGTGATGTGCGGCCCCAGTTTCCTTGTGCCAGATCATCTGTGACCAGGTCTGCCATGTAGGCAAGCATCTGGGGAGAAATAGTGCCGGATAGGGCGTACTGTCTGGTTGCGCAACTTTCAACACGGCGCAGGCGTTGGCGGTCACTGAGGTGTGTGGCGGATTTGGTGTACGCTGCGGCGATGCGGTCAAGGAGATGCATCTTGTTTGTGGTGGTGGACTTGCATTCGTGGTGGGTAGATGGTTTAGACATGATGCGAAGGAGAGAGAAGAGGCGGTGTTCAACTAAGGGATCGTTGATGATGGATTCGATGTACGGTGTCCATGAGGAGGTCGGCCAGTAACGGGGAATAGTGTCGTGTAATTGGATGACAAGTTTGTAGTCGTTGCAGTTCATAGCAAATGCGCACATGGCTGCTGAGGGTGGTGGAGATAATGCAAGGTTATGGACCAGGACGTCTATAGCATTCATTCTCGTAAGTATGGTGTGCAGTTCCTGAGAAGCAGCGGATGATTTGGCAAGATTCTGGATAAGAAGGGACCATCGCTGAGAGTCAAGCTTATATGTTGCGCTAGTGAGCTGCAGACAGATTTGTCGAGAAATGGCCTTGGTAGTGGTGAGACGCGCTGTGCAAAGTTGCCAGACTTGCGTGTCGTTGAGGGGGTCATCCGCGACCAAGGCAGCAAATTGAGCATGAGTTATGGCACTGCTGTGCGCAGTGATCGAGAGCCATGCGAAGCGTAGGCGAGGGTTGGATAGACATGAACTGATTCGCGATTGAATTTCAGTGAGCTGTGATACACTGAGCGATTCGAGAATTCTGGCAAACTTGTTGGCTCGGATCGACCAGTGGGGAGACGTAGTGCTTCGAGCGGCTTGCGATGTGATGAAGGCATTGGTGATGTGCGCGAGATGTGAGGCTGGTAGTTGGTGAGATATTGAGGTGGGCATTACTGCCATCAGACGTCGGAAAAGGCGCACATCGTCGGAGCTGCCTCTTCTATAGCAGATGCTGGAGCACACAGGAAGCCACAGGCGTTCTGAGATGGCGAGCGGTGCCGCTGTGATTCCATCGACTATGCCGTGGGTGACTTCACTAGAGAATTTGCGACCAATTTGTCCAGGTTCGGTTTGTACGGTTCCATCGTACAGTACGTCCAAAATCTGGACTAATTGAGTGGCAGTGAAGTCACCCGTGATGATGCGTCGCGTTAGATTTTCTCGGTATTGCCCAACTAAGGCTGTAACTTGCTCGATAGTGGCATCGTGTAATTGAGCAATTTCATCCCGAATCTGGCAGAGTTCTTGAAATTCTGACGAATAAGTTCCATCATATCGTTCGATTACGCGGACCTCTGGCACTGCGGCCACAGTAGCGACTTCGCCAGCCATCTTCAATACTGGAGCGGCTTCGATCGCAGGAGGTGTGAGGAATGGCTTGTCGGCATCCGATTTCTCCAGCCAACCAATGAAGCTGTTAAATATTCCAGATGCTGACATGTCTCTCCCTTTGGTCTTTCGCGCTTCTGGTGTTGACGGTGCCTCCCATCGCCAGGAAGCTGCATCGGGAATGACTTCGAAATGCCATGGCTGAGGGAACATGACGCTCGATGGCATGAAGCCGGTCATGCGGCGCTTACCAATACGTCGTCGACTCTCGAGTGGTCCCTTATGTGAGCTTATAGAACGGCATTGAATTCGAGATAGGTGTTGATATCGCTCCACCGCCTGGCGCAGCACGGCATCCGTGATCCAGACCGGATGGCTGTTGGAAGAGACACCGCGCCGGCATTGAGCCGGGTAGCGCACGGCCATTACGATTTATTTTTGAGGCTGACAATTTAGCAGAGTGCCATGTCTCGGATAATTGGATTGGGTGCGCGTCTGTTGAGGTCGGAGACGGCGAGGTCGGGCGAATGGTTGGACGACCTGCGATGTCTTTGAGATTGCAAGGTGGTGTTGTGGTGCAGATTAGGAAAAGCGGGTCTGTGAAAACAAATTCCGCCCCGAGGAAGTGGCTTACCCTATATCAGAAATTTTGTATTGTATTGCGGAATTCTGCGAGCGTGCTTGTTGAAATATTTGTATTGAGGCTGATTTTTTAACATTTGCTGTATCCTGGTTTTCTGGTTTGCCATTATTTTGAAACACAACATCAGGGCTGTTGTTGAACAGCTCGTAGAATGGCAATTGTGTTCTACCGAGTGACATCTCAATACTGGGCAACAAGTATAGCTCCCAACTCTGTTCAAATCAAATAAGGAGCCATTCACAAGATTGAACAATATCTGAGACTATAATGACACCACTGTCATGTAACCAGAGCGTAGCATGAAGGAAGTCTAGCATGCGGCTGTTACGTAGGCTTAGGCTCTGGCTCAGATATCTACGTCAGGAAATAAAAGAACACAAGGGGGTTGGCTTTCGTAATCAACTGTTAAACCCACTAGATAAGTTTGACAAATACCCGGGTTCATCATAAATATAATGCTGAGGCTGCCATATAATTGCCTGCGCAAGCTTCGGGGTCGGTGCTGTTGCTCAATGATGTAAGCCCGATGCAAACGTGAGGGTCGGGGTCCGATATGACTGTGATGGCGGCCCCGTTGGGAGAATGTGCTGCATTCTGTCTTGTATGTGATGCTGCTACTTGAACATAAAATAAAAATAGTAAGTATTACGTGGCAGACAGCCTGTATAAATAAACAATGTACATACATAATGAGAAACGAGAAGGGCAGAGACATGTACAACTTGTCCTCGGAGACCCCTATCCGCAACCCCGATGGCGCTAAACTGGATTCACAGCGGCCCCAGTTTTCCTTGTAAAGACCACTATGCGCCAGCTCCGTCGCCTGTTTTTGTAGGACAGCGCCCTGTTTTAGCGTTAATCAGAGACTCAGTGGGTGCACCCCAGTGACAAACAAGCCTGTCCCCCGTCTGCTCCTGACACATGGCTCCTCGGTAGACCGCCCCAAGGGACAGACGAACCACCACAGTGCTGTCACGCGGCCCCTCTGCATTTCAACACCGGAGTAGATTGCGATTTTAAGACATGGTCTGTCTGGCCGACACACACATGCGCGCCCGAATACATTAGACATTCTTTAAATCTCCCTGCCCGGCGGGCGCTTCATGGCGACGTTCAACACGCCTGTGATCCCCCTATCGTTACCCTCTGTCGCCTGTCGCCTCTAAATCATTCGTTCCTAGATGGAGCCTGTCGTATATGAAGAGTCGCCGTTAGCCGATTACCTCAAGGGTAAGAAACACCTGTGTGGCACTGTTGATCAAACAACATGGATTAATTGATAGTAGACGAGGATGATGGCTCCGACGATGCGTGGGCTGCCGCTGATAGCACCTCTGAACGTCCTGCGTCGACGCGATCCGATACCTCCCCTCCGGCGAGCCCGTCACCATTTGCGCCAGCCGGTCGGCCCATGGTGAAACCTAGGTTTCGCAGTAATAGCAAGAGGCCATCAACACTGGCGTTACCACCGCTGGATACGCGATTGTCGCCTCTTCGAGCTCTCAGGAGAAACTGTTCTGTAAGATACTCGCTGCGCCACTCTTCATTTCGAGTACTTCATGTCCCTAACAAAGTCGGTAGGCTGCCGTCGCTGCAAGTATTGATCGCGCCGATAATGCAAAGTTTCTCGAAAAGTTCCGATACACCATTATCGCTTCTCAGCTGTTAAGCGGACACTCAGTGGCGGCCCGTAGGCAGGTCGGCACAGAAGCCCTCGGCGCAATCGCAGAACAATGCGACCAATCTCTTTTGTCTAGCGAAGGTATCGCTGCATCCATATTCGGGGCACTGGCTCTTGCTGTTATACTAAGCTGGGTCTTTGGACAATCCCAATCTTACGTTACCAGAAAGCGGCTTATTTTCCTGGTTGTTTTACTTGTTGCATTCGTCATTCTAGGCCAAGTTTATATGCGACGACAATGGTTACGCTATAGGAGGGAGCAGTCCCTCTCTGAAATGAGCATATTCGTGGCCACCTCATATGACTTTGATAGCGCAACTGAAGCTACACTAGCCTTGGTCCAAGAAGTTGAGCTGGTCTCAAGAGGATACAGAATGCAAGCAGAACCTTCTGAGATGATGTTTGATCTTCATGCTAACCTGTACCTGCAGAAGCGCCCCTCTACCACCCATCAGCCGATTAGAAGACCGAAGTCAAGGTCGGAAATGCGTTCGACTACGAAGAGCATTGAAGCGAAGCTTCGCTGATGTTATCGATACATATAACAAAGTTTCAGATGTAATAAGGGGGTTCTCCGAGCAAACCGAACTTGAGAAGTACTATGACATGTACGATGTCAGTGACTTTGACATGTCAGATGCCCTCCAAGGGTTCAACGAATCAGAGTTTGAGGACCCAGAATCATTACGCACCCTAAAAATTTTGGCTGCCCGATTTTATACCACTCGAAAGATGCTGCTGTGCGCGATGCTGGCTTTGGATGCGAACGGGGAGGGGTCTGACCTCTTACGATGGACAGCTGTGGTGGAAGCTCTTCGTTCACTAAACAAGTGCACAAAGACATCGTACGACAAACTTCAGTCCATCTTGAGCGAAGAAGAATGTACGTATTAGCAGTCACCATTTGCCAATACTCAACTCGCGCCGCCTAACAATCTCTCTAGCATTCCCTACACCACCGACGCCGAAGGTCCCTTTGACACCGGGCCGCGAACGCTGGCGGTCCCAGCTGCGGAAACTTGGTTCTCTGTCTACCGGAATACGCGGCTTGCAGGCCAAGCTCCATCTGCTACGAGAAGAATCAGATAGAGCTCTGGATGACTCAAGCGATGTGTCAGAACTGGCTCCGGGATTAATGGCTCAGTATGAGTCTATTGGAGTCGATCTGAAGGAGCTCATAACCGCTTGGGAAGAAGGCAAAGCTGCCCTCGCCGTTGGAATCGATAGAAACGAGAAGCGGTTATCGTCTATGAGCACGCTGCTTTCTCCTCGAAGCTCAATGAGCGGAGTAACCACGGCATACGAAGGAAATGCTGCTGATGCTCTGAAAGCACTAACTGGCGAGTCACCAACGAGCTCTGTCATTAATGAAGACGAGAGTCCAGAAGTGTTTGAAGCTGTAGCTCGACCACGCCCTCGCAGCTTGCTCACACGCGAAGAGAGAATTACTAAAGTCAAAGAGGAACGGGAGCAAAAAGCACATGCTCGGCAACAAATGGATGCGACGAGGGGAATGTTGCGAGAGCTGGAAACGGTCATCAACCTGCGGCCTAAGACTCGAGCTAGTGCGCCGGCAGCAGGAAGCTTCGATTTTAACAAGCAATGATAGATTTCTGAACATTTTTTTTTATCACTCTATGGCGATTTTTTCTCTCGTCGAATATGAGAATACGACTCTGACATACCATTGCTACTACGCTTGTTATTCACGCCCAACCCCCAATTGCCGCCATCACCTCCAGCACCTCTACTCTATCCATTTAACACGTTTGGATTTTAATCGCAAACGTTTAGATCAGCACACAGTCTGACAACAGTACGAACCCCAGCCGGGCAAGACGTTTTATTGTTGGAATAGACCTGGCGTTTTGAATCAGGTTCCCTTTTTTGCGTTTTCGTTTCTGGAGAGAAACATTGGCTGCCTAGCTTCTGTATATAAACACTCATTTCATGTTTTCTTTTAAATTGGTCAATTAGAATTGTACTTTTTAATACATGAAACAATTGGAAGAATATGATTACTGTGCTTTGCTTGCTGCCTGCTGAGGCTCCATTAGCCGTACCGTTAACAATAATGAGGGCGCAATGATGGAGACTGAAGTGTGCCCCGCGTCAAGTTGGCGTCAACTACTGGAATCGGGTGGGTAGCTGAACCCCGCTGAGACGCGTCTGAATTACCCACCAATTCTCGACCCGCGTGTTAAGTGCTTTTTCTCATGGTCCTGGCATCTCTCTTCTTGCTCTTCTGACATACTCTCTATCTATTTCGTAATTCTCTCGACTCGTCGCCAGCTTCTCCAATTCCCGCCAACATCTTAATATCTTTTGGACTCGCTTTCTTCTTGATACCATCAAACTAACCGCACCGCTACCCTCTCACACAGACAGTATGCCCGACCCCCTCACTTGCCGGTGCACGCTGTCTCTTGGAAGCTCACACTTAACGTTGGAATTGACTAACTCGCTCGTTTTACTTTAGAAATGTTGGAAGCTCGATTGGAACAGGCCAACATCCTGAAGAAGGTTGTTGACGCCATCAAGGACCTGGTTCAGGACTGCAACTTCGACTGCAATGACTCTGGCATTGCTCTCCAAGCCATGGACAACTCTCACGTCGCGCTCGTGTCCATGATGCTCAAGGCTGAAGGCTTCTCCCCGTACCGATGCGACCGCAACATTGCCCTGGGTGTCAACTTGACATCGCTGACCAAGGTGCTGCGCGCTGCTCAGAACGAGGATATCCTGACGCTCAAGGCTGAGGACGCACCGGATGTGCTCAACCTGGTGTTTGAGAGCAGCGAGAACGACCGCATCAGCGAGTATGACTTGAAGCTCATGGACATCGACCAGGAGCACCTGGGTATCCCAGAGACGGAGTACGCTGCCACCATTTCCATGCCTACTTCTGAGTTTCGCCGAATTTGCACCGATTTGTCTGCTATGTCCGAGTCTGGTGAGTATCCTGTAACGCGCATACAAGGAAGATATTGAAGAGGGTGTTAACGACCTGTGTCAATAGTCGGCATCGAAGCCTCCAAGGATGGTGTTAAGTTTTCTTGCAACGGAGATATCGGCAACGGCGCTGTGACTCTTCGAAGCCACACCAACGTTGAGAAGCCTGAGCTCAACGTGGAGATTGAGCTGACGGAGCCTGTCTCCCTCACCTTCTCTCTCAAGTACCTGGTCAACTTCTGCAAGGCTGCTGCTTTGTCCAACCAGGTCAAGATTTGTCTGTCTAGCGAGGTGCCCCTGTTGGTCGAGTACAACTTGTCTGGTAGCAGCTACTTGCGCTTCTACCTTGCGCCCAAGGTAAGTGACATGTTTGAGCAAGACAATCAGATGTGAAGTTGAAGGCTAACGACTACTGTAGATTGGCGATGAGGAGTAAGACCTCGAGTGGAAGTGGATTTGCAAAAAGTTAATGGAGTTGATTATAAACGTCAACTTTTACAAAGCAGAGTGTGCAATTTAGAAGGGGAGAGGCGAGCACGGAGGATCAGACTGAATAAGAGTAGCTGGGACGATGGAAATTCTCACGATAATGAATCAAGATATACTTGTAAAACCTGCAGCCATCTGTTTACTGGGTCTTGTTGCCCTACCCCCTGTTACCTTGTGTGAGATGAGAGTTGCATTTTATTGTATTCCATTGTCCAACCAGCCGGGTCCATATTATGAAATACGCCGCGGTATTTTGGATTACGCCGTTCCGATCTGCGGCTCACATTCTTAGCCCGTCTTTTGTGCTGGGTTTTGACTGCCCCTCCCCCTCCTTGCTTGCCTTTTGGATCCATGACTGAACGACATCGCACACTACTACACTACTACGCCATGCAAGTTGCCTTGTCTCGCATGTACTAAGCAGCCCACGGTTACAATACCAGTTAATTACGGGGTCATTCCTTAATAACATACCGGTAGCTTTGCTTGGTTGTTCAAGCTATTGAAGACCCCGGTTTTGTCATTTCCCGCTAGAGCCGTTTTTTTTTAACTGATCTGAGTTTCGCGCCTTTCCGGGCTCCGTCTTTGGATTTTCTCTTCGGTTACATTTACCTCGATTGTGAAACAGCCGGCCATTCAACATCTCAACCCAAATTGTTTTGCTCATACAGGCCTTTTCACAAGTAGAGCAGCTTGCAAACACAGGCTCTCCGACTAGTATTGGGCGTTGAAATAGGGCTGCGCTGGTGTAACTCGAGCCTCTGGCAGTTGAGAAAATCGTTCCGACCCTGTACGACACGCAGACACACCACACAAAGCTGGTTTGCAATTTGTGCATGAGCTCAACAATCATGTCTGCGAAGCCTATTGTGCCACCGACAAGGGTTCTGGCTGTAGCAAGCCATGTAAGTAATATCTTTGTGCTTTTCAGCTGCAGGATTAGAGGGCTAATAGGTTTTTTCCCCGCCGCAAACAGGTAGTATCTGGGTATGTCTCAAATCCTGTTTAAGGCTGCAGCTAATGCCATGCATATTTCATGTGGTAATCTTACTGACGTCCTCGTAGATATGTTGGAAATAAAGTTGCAGTTTTCGTGTTGCAATCACTGGGCTGTGATGCTGCAGCTTTAAATACCGTCCAATTCAGTGAGTCACTCACTACTTGTCACTGTCGCCCACCGTAACATTACCTAACGCAACCTCTGCAGGCAACCATACGGGCTATAGACAATGGAAAGGCACAAAAGTTTCTGCAAAGGAAATCGAGGACCTGTATGAAGGCCTCCGCGAGAACTACCTCGATGATTTTGACATGATGCTGTCCGGATATGTCCCTGGTGCTGAAGCAGTTGTAGCTGTTGGTGCCATCGCGAGGGAGCTCAAGGATAAGACGAGAACTCACCCAGGCGACTTCTTCTGGGTATTGGACCCAGTAATGGGAGATAACGGCAAGATATATGTCGCTGAAGATGTTGTACCTGCATACAAGTCACTTTTGTCGTATGCGGATCTCATCTTGCCCAACCAATTCGAGGCCGAGTGGGACCATCTCTGTTCCTTGACTTAACACACTATATGCTAACTGGTTCAGGATACTATCCGACGTCAAAATCACAAACATGGATACCCTCAAACAGGCTATCCAAGTCCTGCACGAAACCTACAATATCCCCCACGTCGTTATTACCTCTGTCAAGCTCTCAGAAGCAGACCATTCAGCCAATCAGCTCTGCGTTGTTGGATCAAGCATGACTTCGTCCAAGCAAGCTCGTCTTTTCAAGATCCTTTTCCCCGCCATTGACTGCTACTTCTGCGGAACCGGCGACATGTTTGGTGCCCTCATCACCACTCGTATGCGCGAAGCTGTTAATGCCGTGCCTGGATTGCTAGAGCGCTCTAGCTGGCTCAGCGAGGAAAGTGTATTGGCCACTGAACTCCCCCTTGCACGTGCTGCAGAAAGGACCCTGGCGAGCATGCATGAGGTGTTATCTCGGACGCGGGACGCCATGTCTGGTGTGATTGGGCGCACGAGGAATACGCTATCGGAAGAGGACAAGGCAGATGCGACAAAGCAGCATTATGTTAAGACCAAGGCGGCAGAGCTGCAGCTGGTGAGGAACCTGGATTGCTTGAGATCTCCGGAACAAGCGTTTGAGGTCATGGGCATTTAAATACAGAGGCGGGCAGAGTTGAATGTTTAGAGGTGAATGTTTTTGTCTTCCGTTACAGATACAGGTGACAGATATAGGAACTTTTGCAAATAGAAACCAAGGCAAAAAGGCAATTTCCAATTCATTTCACATTATTTGCCTACATTTGACTAGGCGTCTATTTGTTTTTACTCTCTTGACACATCTAGTTGGTGCCGGTGCTGCCGAATCCTCCAGCACCACGGACGCTCTCGGCCAACTCTTCAACCTCTACAACCTCGGGAGTAGCAATGCGCTCTAAGACGAGCTGTGCAATACGATCGCCCTCCTTGATCTCGAAATCGGCTTCGTTGTGGTTGAATAGCAAAACCTTGACTTGGCCACGATAATCGGCGTCAATAACACCGGCGCCGGTGTCAATGAAGTGCTTGGATGCGAGGCCAGAGCGAGGAGCAATGCGGCCATCTATCAAGCTATTAGCACTTGTTTCCAAATGAGATCCCACTCGCGAATTTAAACTTACAAGTTCCTACGGGCACGGCGATGCTAATGTCGGTGTCGACGAGGACCTTGCCTCTGGCAGGGACAGTGGTGTCCTTTGCAGCATAGAGGTCGTAGCCAGCAGAAAATTCGCTTCCGCGAGTAGGCAGACGACCCTGGGGGGAGAGCTTCTTGACTTGCAGGGCGGGTTCGGCGGCGGGAGCAGTCATGTTGGAGGAGTCGGTATCGGTCTTGACGCGCTTAGCTGGAGGAGAGGAGATTGTGGCCGTGGAAGGATCGGTGGTCATGTTCTTTTGGAAAACGTTTGGTATTGATGAAGAGAAGAGACGTTGATGTATGATAGTGGAGGAGAGGGAAGCTATGTGCAATAGCTGGCGGTGGGAGACGCGTTGTGACGCGAGAAGCTGCGCGAGCGGCATGGTGGGGTTTAAGTGGCGGGGCCGGAGGGAGACCCTTGCATACATGGACGAGTCTGGACGAAGTGAATTGCTTGCCTGTTTGAGAACATAGGGAAGAATAGATGTTTCGTCTTTTGTTGACAATGAAGAATTCATTCACAAGCCAAGGGTTGCAAACTGTTGAACGTGGTGCCCCGTCTCAAGCGGTGGTAGAGGAAAGTGACCCTTGACACATGTGGTGAGATTATGATGAACAGACAACCAACTGCCAATGCTGTGCCATCTTTCAGACAATGTATCGATTCTGACGAGCGATTCTCTCTGAAAAATCCAATATTTTAGAGCCAGCTCACTCTTCCAAATCGCGACCAAAGTCCACCAATCGTATTCTCGACGAATCTTTGGGATGGAATTGCGCAACCTTGGATCTGATCAAAAACCTGGCCGCAGCAGATTCTCTCTCAAGAGTGACGTATGACTCTGAATTATCCCCTCTCGCTGTTGTAAGCCTATTGAGCAAATTCTCTATTAAAGTGCGCATCTCCTGGCCTGCGGCAGCAATCTCATCCTCAGCGCCCTGCTCTTGAAGTTGTCCCCCAGTGGCGGCTCCCCAGATCTCATCAATGCGCCTCTGTCGCTTGTCTTGGTCGAAAGCACTCTTGGTAGCTTTCCTCAATTTGCCTTGAGCATTGAAACCGCCGGCTAGGTCCTCGGAGTCTATATCCATAAGTTCCCCGACCACGGGACCGCCCAGCTCTTCTGCAGCAAGCATTGGTGCGAGCTCATTCTTGATGAAGCCACGAAGGAACCGCAAGAGTTCCTTTGTCTCACTAGCATATGCTGTTGTCTTTCTTTCTAACTCGTCCAGTCTCTCCTGCGTGGCATCTTCCTGGCGCAGGTCGGCGTTGGACGCCAATTCGTTCTGCAGAGATTCTATCCTTGCAGTTAAAGCTTCTGTGAGAAGATTTTGGTCGCGAAGTGTCGCTTTATCAGCCTCAAGTTGTCTGCTTTGAGCTTCTTTTTGTGACGTTTGAGTCTCCAGAAGCGTATTTGACTCAGTAATGGTGTTGTGTGTTTTGCGCATGGCTAGCAATGATGGCAGTACCGAGTGCGGAAACGGTAGGAATGGTCTTGAGTTGGTGAGATTCTCGAAAGCTGTGGCAATAATTGTGGCTTGTGCAGCTGGTGAGAGAGTTTGATCTCTATTTGAATCCTGCAGCCGAGATAATTCCTTCTCTTTAAGTCGTATTTGTTTTTGAAGCTCCTCTCTGGTCAGCCTCAGATTCATGCTGTGAGATGCGTCTTCCTCCATGATGCGGTCAGCCTGTTGCGATGCGATGCTTGCTGTAGAACTGGTAGTAATGAAAAGCAACCGAAATAATATACAACAATGTCACTTGACTTTTGAGTGCTCGAGTTCGCGTAGCCGCAAGAAGGAGATATCGCGTCTACTGGTTGGCACTCGCGTTCACTTATTCGCAGCGGATTGTTCTGTACTGTGCTAGCTAGTACTGTATTTTTACCGTTGGAGGGGCGCTGAACTGCAAGGAAGTTAGCGGGTTCTGGACTCATTCCAGCGCTTAATGGCTGCGATGTAGACTCACTTCACACTGTGCAATGCACGTGACGAACGCTTTCTAAATGGGCAGCGCACTTCTCCAGGAGTCAATGCGACACGACTACTACTACTGACAAGCAGCGGAGTGCTGATTGAATTGACGACAGCCAATACTCGCAATCATCCCCGATTGAGGAGCTGAGTTTCTGCGCATAGTATAGTGATACGACGGCTCGCTCGATTTCCATTCATCGCTCCTCCTCCCGCCCGCCTATTAGCTGAGCATACGCGATCGGCCTGTTAACACTCTTCGTCATCTTATTAGCATCCATCGGATCGCCAGCCCAACGCGAACAATATCGCAAAGGACGTTTGCTTGCAGTCGCAGGAGTCTGTTGATTTGTTAGCAATCCCGATTAGCGTACAAGGTTTGAGTTGAGCGATTTGTCTCTACTTCTCTGCTTTAGAGAACACCACCTTCCCAGTACTGTTCGCTTCACCTACTCCTATCACAACCGCCTGTCTCCTGTCGCCTTTCACCATCCTTCTCCATCTCCTCGCGACGTCTTCCAACATATTCCTGGCCTTTCCGACACCACTTCACAGGATTTCCCATCTCCACTGGTTGTAAGCGAGCGAAAAGGACTGTGTTCTTTCTGTACGCGCACAACGCCACTCCGACACCTCTCTCCTCCGTCTTCCTGGCACGCGACACTTCTTTCCAAGTCACAATTCACAACCCGACTTCTCCGAATCCCTTCGACCCAATACAAAGTCACTACACCAGCACGTTTTCCTCCTTTGAAAACCCCCTGAGTGTAGATAAAGACGAACAATATAATATCAAAACGGAGGGAATTTGCCCCCGACAAGAAATATCAAGAAGCATCGTATTGAAAGAAAAGACTGTGACTACGTGTCTCTAACAAAATGCCTGCTTCACCCACACAGCCGACCAACTCGGCCAAGCGCCCTCTCGAGGAGGCCTCGTCTCCTTCCAGAGCGACCGATCAGCCAGAAGCGAAGCGCCCAGCCCTCGATAAAGTTGCCAAGCCTGACGAGGACGCAGAGCCACTCGATGCTGCCCCTGAAGCTACCGAGGAAGCTGTGGACAAGAATGGCGATGACGCCTCGAACGGTGTTGCGGCTGAGAACGCCCAGAATTCGGCAACCGAAGACGGTGGCGACGAAAAGGTAGTTTCTGGTACTGGTTCAGTCCCGGAGAATACCAACACTGCTGCTGCTAATGACGAGACTTCATGGATTCACATTCGCGCCGTAATCTCAAGCCCTGAGGCTGCTACAATCATCGGCAAGGGCGGTGAGAATGTGTCTAGCATTCGAAAGATGTCCAACGCCAAGTGCACTGTCAGCGACTACCAAAAGGGAGCCGTCGAGCGCATCTTGACCGTGAGTGGCATCGTTGATGCTGCGGCCAAAGTATGTTGTTTTCCCTTTTCCATGCATCGCTCACCTCGCTAATCTGTCTCAGGCATTTGGTTTGATCATCCGCACATTGAACAATGAGCCCCTTGACGAGCCCTCAACTGCTTCCTCCAAGACTTACCCCCTTCGCCTCTTGATCCCCCACATCCTCATTGGTTCCATCATCGGTAAGGGTGGTGCCCGTATTCGCGAGATTCAAGAAGCCTCGGGCGCCAGGCTTAATGCGTCTGACTCTTGTCTCCCTATGTCTGGTGAACGTTCTCTAGTAGTTATGGGAGTTGCTGACGCTGTGCACATTGCGACATACTACGTTGGCAGCACATTGCTCGAACAGCTCAACGAACGATTCGGCGGACCCGCCGCATCTGCATACGCCACTAGAAGTGGCGCACCTGCCGGCTCGATCCCTGGAGGCATGCAGGTAGTGCCTTACAGCCCGCAGCCCGCATCTGGCCACTACGGACGAAGCGAGAACTATGGCCGCCACGCCGAACGACGACCCCATATGCCTCCTGCGGCCTATCCTCCTCCATACCCACCGCACGCTGGAGGACAACCCGCGCACCCTTCTGTGCCGATGCACTACGGCGCCCAAGGGGCTGGATACGGAGCTCCTGCACCCCACGTGCAGCCGCATGTTGCACCTCATACAGGAGGACCCCAAGCCCATGGTGGACCTCAGGGACAGCAGCCCATGCACGGCGGCGCTGGGATACCAGGTGGCCCTATTACACAGCAGATCTATATCCCCAACGACATGGTCGGCGCAATTATCGGCAAGGGTGGACAGAAGATCAACGAGATACGCCAGCTTAGCGGCAGCGTGATCAAAATCAACGAACCGCAGGACAACAGTAACGAGCGTCTAGTGACGATTACTGGAACGGAGGAATGCAATAGAATGGCATTATACATGCTGTATTCGCGACTTGGTGAGGCGCAAAACCGAAGCACCGGCAGCGGCTAAAGAACACTTATGAAGAGAATCAATTATCTAACCAAGCATGGGGACCTGGTGCCTCAAATACAGACTCGGAAAAACATCGAATGTAACTTGATTGTCCACACGAACTGGGGATGAAATCAACCAACACGGCCAGGAACAGGGAAAAGAAGGACCAGTCAAGGTGAATTATACGGAAGAGAAGGGAATGGAAAAGCAAAACGATGAGGCTGATAACGGGCGGAGCTGGGCACGCGTATAACAACAAAGTTGACTCTTCCTCATGTTTTATTTTTCTATGTTGTCACTTTGATTTTTCTGGTGCATTATAATGGATGGTGTTTGAGTTATTGTTGCGAATGCGTGGGCTAGTTTTTGTATCTATTGTTTAGTTTCGGGGATGTAACAACTTCAACATAGGTCTTGCACTGCTGGCCGAGGACTAATACAAATTGTGAGAGTATTTAATGGTGGTCAAATTGCAAATTGCAAATTGCAAAATGTTGCAATGTTTATTTGATTGATGCAGGAATAAGATTGCTATTCATGATGCCGATTTCATGGCAGGCGTGTCATTACTGGTACATTTCCCCTTGTGTTATAACCTGGTGAGATTGACGTGATACTGGTAAAGTTAGTATTAGCCACTGAGAGCGGGAAAGGTACTTTGTAGAATTACTCACCACACCAACTGCTTTTCGGCCCTGTCTTACGTAGTGGATATTGCGATCGATGACTGGTGTCAAGGTTAGTGACTATTCGCGCTCGCTACACGTGTAGCATGGTTTGTGGAATTTACGCACTCTTGCCCTCGCCACGCTGCGCAAGGTGAGCCTCCTTACTATCCCACCCAATGAGCATACTGGCACTCTCTCCCTCTGGTGGATTTACACCCTCGTGAATCATTGGATGCCACTGGCCAAAGGCAAGCCCCTTGTAGCCATCCATGAGGCTCTGATCAAAACACCTGGAGAAGGGTTTCATGCCTTTTTCCAAAAATCCAACATCGGCGCCATACGCGCTAAACACCTCGGTACATGGCGCAGCCAGGGCAGCGCCAATATCGCCCTGCATGAATGCCCTTGATGTGGCAATGGATGTGAGGACGGCGCGGAGCGAAGACAGCCATTCGGTGTAAGTGGGGGAGGCCAGGAAAGCGTCCAGGGCTGCGCCGGTCTTCCAGCGAATGGCCCATGTCCATTTCGTGGGATCCTCGAGCTGTCTCCCGAGGAAGATCTTGGAGACGCCGGGGATGGCTTTGAGTTGGGCGTTGACGGAGTGGAAAGAGGCGGGAGGGGTGGAGGCGGATTGTTGGAGGGACGGATTGAAGGTTAGGGTTGATAGTTGGAGGACTTCCTGCGTTGACATGATGGGCGACAACCCCACGAGATGTGCATTCAAAAAAGGGGGGAAAGAAAGGAGCAATCGAGTTGAGGCAAGGCGAGAAGAGGAGGATTCAAGCAAGAGGAAATAAAAAGGAAAATCAAGCAGCGGAATAAGGCAGTAGGATTGAGATGTGTTGAGGTGGAAAAGTGGCCAGATAAAGTTATCTTCAGAAGTTCCTGAGGTCCGAACACGGCGGGCAGATTTGCGGAGAATGGCTACAGATATAATTGGAGATTTAATGTGGAGGGTTCGCTCGGTCTTGGGTTCCTTTTTTATTTTTTATTATTTTTTTTTAATTGGCTTCCCTGTTACCTGTTTCTTGGTGTGAGTAAATTTTTTTTTTTCATTAGTTTGCCTAATAGAGTGGTACCGTACTGTACGGTGGTACCTGTAGAGGCCTCTTTTAGCAGCCAACTTTGTTCATCATGCATCTCAGATGCACGCATCACTGGCATGATTGGTTCAGATGGTGCAGATTGGTGGGGAGGAGGGGGGAGCCCTCTGTTCTTTGAGCACAACCCGTCAAAATCATGTGATAATCAAGCCCTGTGTGAGGCGACGTGAGGCAATTTGCATTTGATGCTCGACTCGTCATTAATCGATAGTTTCACGACATTTCACCAATGCCGCATTGCTCGTTGCCAAACTGTTCCGTCGTTTTGTCAGGTCAACATGATGTCAATTTGCTCTTCCGAATCGGCCGAGAGCTCGCGTGACCCACTCTGTGCCAAGGCCGGAGTAACTAGTCCCGTTGCTGCACTCAAACCTCACTTTCGCCTTTGATAGCTTTCATTCGCGTCTGCATCGTCAAGTCATAGCCTCTCACCACAACGCCATGTCATAGTAAAGCCAACATTCCATTACCAAACCTCCTCATCCTTCATCCTTCATCCTCCTATACGCCTTCCCCGCCGGCCCTCAACAATTCTTACCTCCAAAATGTCCGAAAAATCCACTGCATCCTCTCCCTGTTCCATCAACGTCCTGACCCTCAACTGCTGGGGCCTCAAATTCATCTCCGCCCTACGCCAGCCTCGCCTAGCAGAAATTGGCCGCCAAATAGCCCTACTAGAACCTCCTCCAGATATCGTAGGCCTTCAAGAATGCTGGACCCAAGACGATTTTGCCGCCATCTGTTCGGCCACTGCTTCCATCCTGCCCTATACCAAGTTTTACTTCACCGGCGTATTTGGTGGCGGACTCGCCATCTTGAGTCGTTGGCCCATTGTTGAAAGCTCCATGTCTGGTTATCCCCTCAATGGTAGGCCAACCGCCTTCTTTCGTGGCGACTGGTATGTAGGAAAGGGCATCGCTCGAGCTAGTATCAAATTCGGCCCGGGACCCAAAGACCTTGTTCAAGTCTTCAACACTCATGTAAGTTGTTGACCTTTTACGATTCTAACCACACACATGCTAACCGTTGCTAGACTCATGCTCCATATGGCACAAAACCACACAGCCAGTATACATGCCACCGCACCGCCCAAGCCTGGGAAATCTCCAAACAGCTCCGCTCCGCCTCCCAAGCCGGCCACCTCGTCATCGCTCTTGGCGACTTCAACATGATCCCATCATCCCTCGCCCACCGCATTATTTCCACACACTCTCCCGTTCGTGACGCCTGGCGCGTTATCCACCCTGACAGCTCACTCGGCCCCGCCCTTCATCCCTCTGAAGCAGCACGCGGCGTCCCCATCCCTACCGCAGAGTACAACATCACACACAACGGCTGTACTAGCGATGGCGTCTACAACACCTGGAGATGGCCCAAAGAGAAGCAAGAAAAGTTACGCAAGGGTAACGACCCCATGACTGTTGGCCCTGATACGCCAGACCCAAAAGGAAAACGACTCGATTATGTCTTTGTATCAACAGGCTTGTCAGACTCGCCTAATCGATGGGTCGTCGATTCTGTTTCCGTGGAGATGACTCAACGGCACCCTGAATTGCGTGTCTCCCTTTCCGACCATTTTGCTGTCCGCGCTACTATTCGCCGCTACGAATCCTCTACCTCAATTACAAATACAGCACACGAAGCACAGCTCAGATTGACTTCCGATAAGCAGCAATATCTCAACGTGGAAGATTATGATGAGATCCTCGCTGTGATAGATGAATACTCCGCTGGTGAAAGGCAACAACAAAGATGGCGAGGCATTCACTTCTACATATCCATCCCGCTGTGGATCGCCTGCATCGTCGCTACCCCCTTCATTGGCAAGGCGAGTGCGGCCACAGCTATTGTTGGAAGCCTCATTCTTGCAACTGGTGTTGTAGATGGCTTGATTGCACTGCTGTTTTTCTCATGGGAATTGCGTACGATACGAGAGTTCGAATGGGAGGTGAGAAATGCAAAGACTTTCGCCCTGGAAAACCCATAGATGCGTCTTCACAACTCAATCATAAGCCATCTGAGACAAGTTTGATATGTAATAATCTGCTGCTCCTTCTTCTTCTTCTTCTTCTTTTTTTTTTGTTTTTTTTTTTTTGAGAAACTGTATAGAAGAGTAGCCATGTTTAATACGTCTTGGCAAGTGTCGTTTCTTGTAACAACCGCTTCTGAGAGCTACTAGTGAGTTGCGCCTCCCGGTCGGCATCAGATATTGTTAGCTAGTCCAACTCTAAAAGATATGAAGCAACCAATAGGTCTGCTAATGTACCCAGCTATGAGTAATGTAGCCTCCGGGTCTCATCCTTCTCCAGGTATATCCTATGAAAGCACTAGCCTTTCTCGTCTCCATGACCATCTTCTTGAATTTGTCATCCCGCAGTAGCAAGTCTCTTGATCGTTTGCGCTGTTTGCGACCGTATAAACGCATGAATTGCTTCAATATTTTCTTTTCATCTGGGCTCATATCTGTCTGAGCATCAATCTGCTCATCAAGCTTGCGCAAACTTGTCGAGTCATATGGTTTGGCTACCAGATGTAGGCCCATCGTTTGCACCACAGGCCGAAAGCCTTCGAGCACCGATCTTACCTCATCAGCTGTAAGCCCAGCAGAGGGAGACGAATCCGACCAGTCTTCGATCGGCTCTGATTCGTTGAAGTATTGAGTGTCGTCAAAGCTGGTGACATTTGGAATGAATGGCGGCTCAATCGTGTGCATGCGGTCCCAAGGCATGTTTTTGAACCATTTGTGGGCTCTAATATCTTCGCCATCTTGAGGAAAAACGTGATGTCGCAGCAGGTCTGTTTTAATACCAGCACCCTGTTCTTCTAGATCTTTTATCGCATATAGCTTTGAAGACAGCCTGTGCTCCTTGTCCTGAATAAGGTGGTATATAAGCTCTCTGCATTTGTTACTGACTATTGGCTGCGGCGGAAATTTGAATGTCTGCCTGTGTGCCTAATCATGCTGTCAGATCTATCTTAAATTCATAGTGCGAAGTCATCTCACCAAGATTCGCTCTTTCGTTTCTTTGCGGCCCTGTTCGCCAATGAACGGAGTATGCCCGTAAATGCATTCGTACAAGATGATGCCGATGCTCTACCAATCGCACCTACCATCGTAACCTTGCCTACTAATTACTTCTGGCGCCATGTATTGACTAGTTCCGACAACTGAATTGGCCGAAATGCGGTTGCCGTGCTGATTTCTCCAGCCAATAACGGAGGATAAATATTCATCTTGATCGGTGTTCTTCTTGTCATGACGATCTGCCCCAATTGTCAGGCTTTGAAGCTTTTCAAATTGACCTTTAACACTTCCACATGCTTCTTGGTCTTTGAAATCTCCGTCTACCTGAATACCTAGCTTCCTAACGAGCGAATAGCGATGCCAATTGAAAAACGAGGCATCGTGTGACCAGTGACCATCGAATGCCAGCCCAAAGTCTGATATTTTCAGATGACTAGATGCCGAAATCAGGAAGTTGTCTGGCTTGATATCTCGATGAATAAAATTATACCGATGGGTTTCTTCCACTGCTAATATCATCTCGGCGACATAAAATTGGGCGACCTTTTCATGGAGAACTTGTTCTCGAATCAACAAGCCCAAAAAATCACCTCCTGGCATATACTCCATGACCAAATACAGGCTGGTGTGGTCCTGGAAACTGCATACTAACGGGACAATCCTTTGAGTGCGTAAAATATTAGCAAATTTCTAGACGCACCTTTGAACTCATGTCCCGAATACTTGCCAGTTCGCTCCTTCAGATGCCACAAGGAAATCTCGCTCGGCTCGTAAATGACCCTCCTGGCTGCTAAGCAGCATTTCTGACTTGCGGATTATTTTCATGGCAAATACTTGGTTAGTGAAAGGATGGTAGTAGTCGTCACTCCTCTCTCTGACCAACCGCACAACACCAAAACTCCCCTGCCCGAGAACTTTAAGCTGCTCGTATTTCTGCTCCGAATATTGAGAAGGCTCTTTCATGTGGCGCTGATTACTTTGAGATTTCAAAACTCGCATCTCGCGTAAATAACAAGATTCTTGATGAGCGAACGAATAACGAATCAGGCTCTTCCGCTCAGGACTGAGCTGTTGACTGTAGAAGAGTTGTCGCTCCAGTTGCTGCTCACGGAACTCGCGAGAAGTGGGCTTATTTAGAAGTTCATTGAAGTGTGTTTCGAAGTAAACCCTGACAGCTGCTGCCTTCTCCGAACTGACAATAGACGCAGGTGGCAAGCCAGACGTTACCTCGTTAATAGTCCCCAAGGTTTCAGGGTTTGACTTGCCCCGCGACAATTTGCGACTGATCCGCCTTTGGAGATTTTCCTTCACCAACGGCTGAGGCGAACATTGAGTTTCTGTTGAAGATCTCGCATCACTGACCTCTGGCGTTGCCTTTCCTAGCCTACCTGTTTGTAAAGAACCGCTTGCATCAATGGGCAAGGCGTAGCGTACCGGCCCCCAAGCTTGTAAACAGCTCCGTCTCCTTCTCAATTTCAGATTTCGTTGAATAACTGTCATACTTGGCGCAGAACCAAGCGAATCGAGGCGGAATTTCTTTGCTAAGTCAATAGGCATCATTGCCTTCACTTTGTTTGCGCCAGACGAAAACTCGGGGAAGCTTTGTGATTTATCCAGTAGCACACTATCCATGGCAGTGAAATCATCAGGAACGCCATGATCGTAGCCTGCAGAGACATGCGAACCTTTCGCATATTAGCGCGTGATAGTGTTTCGCTCTATGTAATGGTGCTTACTGCTTCGCCCAAACGCCTTGATCGCTCCTCGAAGATCTGACCATACGTTTGAGCTTTTACGGCGAGGCTTTCGAGGTTGCGCATCCTTTAACGGATCTGTATAGTTAATCGGTGCTGAGGGCATAATGACAGGTGGTTAAAGCGTGGATTCTTTTGGCAAAGCAAGGTCGCGGCGCTTGTCGAGCAGTCGTAGCCGATCGTGGGTCACAGAAGCTGAGATACCATGGAGATGTTGCAGCATGGACTGTTTCGGTTATCTGATAAAGACTGTCGCGGTTATTAAATGAGAGACAGTATGTAAAGTATGTGTAATGATAATTTAGAGAAACGACTGTGTCTAGCGAAAAAATGTTGAAATTCACTCTGGGACAGACAGGTGATAGGTGGGAAGTTGTATCGCAAGTCGTTCTTGCCCTAGAGTTTACGCAAAAACAAAGACAAAGAAAGCTTCGAGATCAATGGATGAAGTTATGAAAGTATTTCATGGAAATCGAATCTGCATCCTATCAATGTTGAACTTTTTTGATTCATGAAAGCTTGCTATGTAAGCTTTCAGATAAACGTAGCCAGATGGCAGCCATCTTCCTCCTTTATCAACTCGTCTTACACCTGAATTTTAAACAAGGAAATACAAAGATAAAACAAAAACATGAAATCTTACGCCAGTAGTTCATGCAATGTAAGTCATTGCCCGCTCATCCCTTCAGAAATCCATCCAAGAAGAGGTTGTGTGGACCAAGGCTCATCATTACCGCATGAATCCATTCCAAAAATAAATAAAGCAATCCCTTTAACCGTGAAATATCGTCCAAAGCTAGCCTTCTTTAGGATTATGCTCAGATACCAAATTTAGCAGCATGACTTATTAATACAGACAAATCACAAGACGCGAGGAACAAACAGCTTTTGCCAGGCAAAATGCTTACTTGATCTCGAGCAACTTGACGTCAAAAGTCAGCTGGCTATTGGCGGGGATACCGGGCAGAGCCTTGGAGCCGTAGGCGAGTTTGGCAGGAATAGTCATGCGACGCTCGCCGCCGATGGACATGCCAACAACACCGACGTCCCAGCCCTTGATGACCTGGCCCTTGCCAACCTTGAAGTTGAAAGGCTTGCCCTTCTTGTTGGCATCGAATTGCTGACCGTTAGCAAGCTTGCCGATGTAGCGGACTCCGACAGTGTCACCGTTCTTGACAACACGTCCACTTCCAATTTTGCGGTCGTCAATAGTGACACCCTGAACATTCTTGACGCCAGTGCTAGCAGCCCCGTTGGTCTTGGCAGTAGAGCCGGTAGGGCCCAACTCGAGGTTCTTAGCAAACTGAACCTTCTTGGCGTCCTTCTTGTCCTCGGCAGCAACAGCCTCGCCCTTGTTGTTCTTGAGCTTCTTCTGCTGCTTCTTGGACAATTTGGAGTCATCAATCAAGTCATCGAGGTTCTCGGCCTCGGCAGCACGCTTATTCTTGCCCTTTTTCTCGGTAGAAACCAACTTGGGAACCTCCTCGTCGGAGTCAACTTCGGTGACACGGGGGTCGTCAACGTCGTCGAGCTCATCGCTCTCGTCATCATCGAGTTCGTCACCCATGGCGTACTCAAACTCCTCGGGGTCGAAGTCGTAGTCATCCTCATCATCCTCATCATCCTCATCGTCCTCGTCATCATCCATAACGTAGTTTCCGGTCAGGAAAATAGTGTGGGAGCCGCTAACGACGAAGAAAACTCGCTCACCATGGTTGACAGTGATGTCAAGGGGTTGCTGGTAGTTCTATTCTCACTGTTAGCCACATTTGCTCGTTTAGTAATCTTTGCTGAGCGTCAAGCATACCTTTTGGGTGTCAAGGGTGCAGATGACGAAGGTCTCGAGGTCACCACCATCCTCACTGTCATCATCATCGAAGTCATCCTCATCATCTTCGCTATCATCATCATCATCCTCCTCCTCCTCCTCCTCAACAGCCTTGGCCTTGGATTTGCCCTTAGACTTCTTAGAAGGCTTAGCATCTTCCATGTCCTCATCCTCGTCGTCATCCTGGGTAGCCTCAAGGAGCTTCTTGATAGCAGCGGCCTGTTTTTGCTTCTTGGACTTGGCAGGGTCGCTGGGACCACCGTTAGCTTCCTCCTCTTCGTCATCCTCATCGTCATCGGAGCCGTCAAGGAGAGCCCTCATGTACTCGTCGTCAAGCTCCTCATCGTCGTCCTCATCAAGGCCAGGGAAAGCACGCTTCACAATGCGAAGGGTAGAGCGGGGGATCTCAGGAATGTTGCCATCCTCATCAGCCTCAGGCTCTTCGGTAGGGTCGACAGCGGCCATGGTAATGCGGAACTGTCAAAGTGTTAGCTTAGATTCCATTAAGGATCAATTCAACTGCGATATGGAATTGTTGACACTAGCTACGCAGCAGCAGAAAGGGCAGGAGGCTCAACTTACAGAGGCAGGGAAATCCATACCGGCTGGGATCAAGATCTCGCCGGGAGGGACCTCAAGGCCGTAAACGGGACCGGGGAAAGCAGCCATTTTGTCTGTAGCTTTGTAGGTATGAAAACACTTAAACAGGAACACAGTGAAGTGAATGAGGAAACGACTGATGTTTCAAAAGGACTGTATGATATGAACAATTGACAGTCGCAAGTGGTGATGGAGCAGAAGGAAAAAAAAAGCAGTTTGTTTAACGGTCGAAAAAAAAGCGTCAAGAATGGCGGAGCTCAAAATTTCTGCTGGACTTTTTTTTTCTCTGGTTGTACGCCTGGCAAAAAGCTCCACTCCGGCGCCTGTAGCCAATGGTAGGGGCCGATAAGGCCCTTATCACTGAATTGGAGAGTGCTGTCTCAGCAACCGGCCCCGCTGTGGACCGTCCGCTGTAACTTCGAGAAGCAGCGACTCAGACTCCAACTGCCTCAGTCAGCGCTTGCCAAGGACATCCCAAACCTAGGCTCGCGATGCATTTATTCATTGGTGTATGCGCAAGTGGGATGCATCATAACCTTGAGTGTGGTTCTTCTTTTGTTCTTTGACTCACATAACTGGAAAACAAGAAAAGTTAATGTTACAACACCATCTCACCATCACGCCAATTTCTCATTCTTCTCTCTCCACAGACTGGTAAACCAACCCCGAATCACTTGCCATCCTGTCGACAGCATGAACGCACTTTGGCTCTTATCATACAACTGTGCTCTATCACCAGTATCTGTTAACGTGAGGCCAAGCTCACAAACAGGTGCTGGCCAATACTTCGTAGTCTCCCTAGCATAAGCAGCCATGAGGTCGTTTCCGTTCGTGATACCGCCTGCACAGCCTCGATATTAACATACGACACTCTCAAGGAACAATTACAAAATGCACTCACCGCTAGACCAAAGTTTTCCATCCCTCACCCATCGATACTTCTCTCCTGCTAGCTTCATCTTCGGAAACTTCTCCCGCAGTTCGTTCTGCAAACCCCTCGGCCCACTCACTGTCTTGCCGTTTCCAATACCTGATGCACCCACGAGGAATGCACCAGTGCAGATACTCAAGATGTCGACTTCTGGCGTAGCATACTGCTTTCTTAACCAATCGAGAGCCGGCTGGTCGAAGACAACGGTGGGATCGGGACCGGGAATGATCACGATGTCAAGCTTTCCCGGTGCGACATCCTCGTCTTCATAGTGATGCGTTGCTTTCAGGATCATACCTGATGTAAATTCAATGTTGTCGCCTTGAGAAGGTGAATTAATGTAACTGAAGGTGGTACTAGGAGCCAAGTCTTTCGCTATGTAGTTGGGCAGGCCCGTAATTAGGGAGAGGTACTCTTTAGACATGGAGCCTAAGACGTCAACGCAGGCAGCGTCTAGCGCTTGCGCGCCATGAGGCATAAAAACTCCAATTCTGATGGGCATCCTGACGATATTTTCGGTTTTCGTTGAATGAAGACTCACGTGGATTAAAAAGGGCAAAGCTGGGCTCTGGCGAGAGAGCCCGTGCGAGACTCATATATACATCAGCTAAACCCCGATAGGTCCCGGATTCAACGCAGGCCTTGGTCACAACCACCGACGACCCCCGGGTGTCACCAAACCAGCCGCACTGCCTACGACATCGATATATCAGGTTTATATCAGTCAGTATAGCAGGATGATTAAATAATAAAAGCACTTTGAATCAGGTATCTGGTTGTTGTGTATTATTCACAATTAAATTACTCATTAAGTATTAGAATTAAAGTTATTACCCGAGCTGTCACCCCTCACCCATTACGATTAATTCATTAAAGCTCGAGCAAAAACATTCCAACCAAAACCATCTCCAAGCTGTGTCAAGCGAGTGTGGTGGACCAGCTATCAACACTCGCAAACATGAGAGCCATTGTCCCAATAACGCCGATCTAATGTCGTGTGTGCTAAACGAATGACCGTATGCAAAATTTACTCAACCATTTAAAAAGAAGTAACTCGCACCATCAATCATGCCATGTGATCTGCACTGACGGACTTTGCCCTCTGTCTTGTCGCCTTCTTACTCACAGTGTATGTCAGCTCGGCTGTCCAAAAGTGTGTAAAGCCGGCTTGGGCAGCTGGAATAGAGCCAAAGATGGGAGCCACCAGTGGAATCAAACCATAGTCAATAAACTTCTCTCGAAGTGAGCGGTGCGAGAAGCACATTCCCTGGTCAAGCCCTGCATTACGCATCTCTGTCTCTCGAGCTTTGACACAAATTCGGTGGTAGCTTTCATACATCCAGAGATAGATGGCGACAAACATAAAACCAACGGTTCGAAGTACATTGCAGGCGGTGAAGATCCAACCAAGATGATGGGGATCCTGCTTGCCACCTGCAGCCCACAAATACAGACCAGAGGCAAGAACGAGAATCATCATGTGAGTTGGGACAAAGTGAGCCTCGTAGAGTCGCAGCATCAGATACGTAATGCGCTCCCAGTGAGGATCCTTCAGCGTATCTTGGGTGACGTCGGAGAAAATTCCATTCGAAGCTGCGGCATCTGTCCCCGCGTTGGCTGCTTGGTTTTCAGGGATGTAGAAGTTCGATCCCTCACCATTGTTCTTGTGCAGAGGAGGGAAAGCTCTGGTGGTGTGCTTGCGCTCTCTCCAGACCTCAAACAGTTTACGAATGGCAAATCCCGAATCCAAAGACCCCCACATGTGTCGTAGAGCCTGCTTGTAGCGTGCTTGGATGTCTGCAAAGCAGCCCCGGATGCCGCCGCCCTGGCAAGCCGAGACGTTGGTTTGGCTGACGGGGCTCATGACGGTACGGCAAGTGAGGTTTCCGTTTAGAGCAAAGAAACACTTAATGAACATGTGCAGATCTTCACCAATAGCTTCAGCGTCTGTATCCCAGCCGCCAACACGGTCGACGAGCTCCAAAGGCAGAGCATACACGGAGGTCGGCGGGGCAATGGTGGAGTTCCGGTAGAGACCAGAGATGCCGGCGGCGCACCACAGAATGTCGGCGACGCGGACAATTGAAGCGACCGCGTGCGCATTGCGGTCAAAGATGATAGGAGCTGCGTACATGGTTGTGGAAGCAGTTTCGGGGTGAGCCAGGTGCATGGAGGTGATCTGAGAGAAAAAGCGACGTGAAAGGTGACTATCAGCTGTTGTTGATTTTAGCCAGCGAACCAAAGCTAGTGCACTGATTTGCAGCACAGTACATACCGTCAATTCCAGTGATGATCACTCTCTTGCGAATTTCCATGGTGTAGTTTTCGCTAAGCTTTCGAGCTGCCCATCCAATATTGCTGCCCTTGCCAGCTGATTCGCCGGGAATGTCGGGAGGATGACAGGTGTAGTCAATCAGGCGGAACTTCTTGGCAAAATCTTGGATTAATCCGAGTGCTTTAGTATCACTGCCAATTTCTCTCTGCTCCATTCCCAAGTATACCTGTACAAGTCAGTTTGAAACTTCAATTCGAGAAGGAACTGAACACTTACATCATAGCAGGCAGCGGCCTGAGGGTGTGACGCAAGAACGTCGAGTGTCTCTTTCAGCGTGTCAAGCTCTTCTTTATAATTTGGGATAATAATGGCATGGATAATTGTGGGCGAATCCAGGTCTTCAATGTCTGACAAATCTGCTTCTATGTCGCTCAGTCCATCACTGGCACCCGCAAAGGGGGCTGGGGAGTTGGATGTAAGAGTCTCGGAGCTCGCAAAGGAAGATGACGAGGTACGGCGATCTTTGTCTGCTTTTTTGAACTCTGTGAGAGCCTGGATACGCGCCGTGCGCTTGAGAGAAGCCGTTACATCCCAAAGGCCACGACAAGCTCGAATTGGGACCAGGAAGACCATAATGTGAACAAACAGCGAGTAGTACGCGAAGATCTGTGCCAGGATACCGACACCAGCTCCTCGTGGTGATACGGGTGTGTCTATCGAAGATGAATCGATCTTATTTGGATAGCTTTGCGATCGGAATTCTTGCGAAATAACCCAGTATGAGAGTGCAATGAGGGTCACGATACTCAACCCTCCAGCCCTTTTGGTGCACCACGTGAAGACCGACATCGCTAGGCACGTCTTTTTGTCGCAATCAGTTGCAGCTCCTTGTTAAAGTGAATCCGGGTATGTAATGCCAAAAAGTGCCAAGCAAGGTCTAACAAAATACCCCCAAGATTCAACTCGACAAACAAGAATAGCGAAATGATAAAGGAGGATACGGTGGAAAGGGCAGCAGGTCTATGGTGAAGGTGGGAAGAATGGGAAAACATGGACTACTACATGATAGAAAGGGGATTGGGGAATTGTGCCGAGTGCGGCTTAAAACAGTTCTCAGTCTCTTCTCTCATCATAGTCCCATGTCCCCATAGGGGTCATTGCTATGCTCCGGCCACAGCTACATCAAACGCCAAATTGGTGTGAAATCCACTACTAGCATGGCACAGTTGGACTGCGGAATGACATGAGCGACTTAGTCCTCAAAGAGATATGCAGAAACGTCACCCAAGGGGCTCATAGCCTGGGAGGAAGGTAGGTAGGATAGAGGGAGCCCGTGGGTTTGAGATGTGGAGGAGGGAATGGAGTGACATGGAGCATATGTACCTTCTGGGTCCTTTTGTGTAAGTGGGCCATAGCACGGGCTGGTACCTGAATGGGCGATCATGAATTGATATTGCTTGGATGTCTTGCCTTGAATTTGATGTGATTGATTGGTTTTCTCCAGATCTGAGGTACATATATTTTCACGTAGGATGCGGAAGGTTTGACAGCTGCGATTAAATGTTGGGAGTGTGCTGAGTTGCTGGTCTGGATCTACACATCTAGTACCCTATGCGCATTTGACTTGAACGCCAGAAGCATAGAAGCTCGCCCAGTTTCAGACAGTCCTCAAATATACAAACAGCCTCAGTGGTGCATTAAGATGACATCATTAAGATGACATGGAACATCTATGGGCTGTCTGAATGTGAGAGTCCAAACTTCTCGAGGTACTGGACGTTGCTGAGAGGTCACCAGCTACCGACTCTACCGGATGCTCCTCTCATACGTTGTATGGGCTTGAAGCGTCATCATTGTGGCTTTGGCAATAAGTTATTTATATGCAACTATTTCCAAGGCAAAAACTGTGTCATTTATCGTGCTAAGACAATGAAGGCTGGAGTAGCGCAAGGTAGAGGGCATCGAGAGCGTTGTATTGCATCTTTATCTTCTGGCTTCTCTGTCTCGTTCAATATGATGCCTTGTCGTCGACTACAGCTTCATTCAGAAATGCTTGCGATGCAAAGAAACCTTGCTGCGCCTCGTTGGGACGTGTAGGCTGCGCGATCAGTGCCTCTCAGAGCTCATCGAGCTGATGTGCCGATCGAGACGAAATACTGGAGCACCACAGTCATAGGCAATCCTTGGAATAACAGCGGAAATGTTGGTCTTGCTTAAAGCCAAAATAGACATACCCGAGCCTGAATACACGCTACTTTGAGGGGCGGATGACATGTTTGCTAATACACAACAACTTGTTACGCACTAGCATCACTAAGAATATGGACCATAGCACTCGCATCAGACATGGAGAAGTAGAGTACAAGTCTTGGATGTACTTCTGCTAAACATGGCGCTACCTGGTTTGATAAACAGACGCGAGAGAAATTGCCCAACTCTTGCCAAAAAGCCCCCAGTATAGGCCCAACGTTTTTAAACCACCTCATCTCAGTGGCTTAGAACCTGGTGCTAATCCCCATACACCCCCTTGGCTGGTACCACTACCTAGAAACGTTCTTAACCTTACCTGGCTAAGGTTGCTCTATGCTTCCACTGGCGGTGGGCTCAAACTGCAGGCCAGCATTTGATCCCTCTCCTAGGCAAAGATTCTTGCTGGTGCTACACTAGAGAATGTATAAATTGCTACATACAAGGGGAGCCACTAGTAGCCGTTTGGCTCGTCAATGGCAGAGCTCTCTCAAGCCACGCGGCCCTCTTAATTGGCTGCAAAATGCCCAGTGCGTCCCAAAATGGAGAAGCCCACACACCTCCGCCCAGCGCTCTGATTCGTTGTTCGGCAGTCCTGCCTCTAACTCTACCCTTGCAACACAACCCACGCCATGTTGAATGCTCATCTCGCTAAACAGGGCCTTGAGAAGTTGGAGTCGAGCGAGATTGATTGCTTGCTCCACGTGCATCTTCCTACTCGCCTTCATGTGTCGTGGATCGTCGCAAAGCGCCGGGTCGCCAAGAGATTGAGTTTGACTACTGTACATTAAAGCATGTAACTTCGCCAAAAGATAAATTTCAATGACCACATGAATCTGACGGTGTAAGGCAAGGACGTCATGACGTTGGTGAAGGTTGACCTGGTTGGAAAACGTTAGTGCCGCGAATACGTGGTGAGGCTCCTTTCGAGTCACTACTCTGGACAGCAGGGAAAAGCAAGCACGCATATCATTTCAATATGTCATCTTCTTTAAAATTGCTCACAAGTTACAGGCTGATAATTGTTGGATTTCTATAACTACATTTGACAAGTGACGTCCGATCGTCCCATCCTCTGGCCTCTGGATCGACTCAATCATAATGCAGCCACATTACATTAAGCGGTTAATGTGATGCTATCATATAGCCGCCATAGATGTGTGGGTTGCTGCGCGCATTCTCACTCTATCCAGGTCTTGTTTCCCCGTCACGACATCACGATAACGCATATACATTCGCCATCATACGAAATGTAATCATCTGCGGTGGGCTGAAAGTAAAGCATCCGCGGACATGCCACAGTATAATCGTCGTAAACTGCTTCGGAAGCGGCAGAAAGCAATGGAGGAGTGCTTGTTGTTTCAGTCGACATGCAGTTCAACATCGTAGTAGCACAGGTCCTGGTCCGCTGGGACGCGACCTTAATAAATGTGCGTTTGAGACAACTATGTTTCCCGCGTTCTACGTCGTTGCTTGTAGTTGTAATGGTTTATGCTTCGACTGTCGGTATCGAACGCCTTGACCTGACGCTGCGGTATAAGCACTTAACGGAAGAGTCCGCTTCAAGGAGCTTTTTCAAACAGCTCCAGAATAGGTTTAGCAGCCTGATAGAAATGTAATGTCAGCATGCTGTTAAAGCGACTTTGTTAGAAAGGTGACATACATCGATAAACTTTTCAAGATCCTGATCAAGATTGGCCAGGTCATCCTTGCGTCTAGTGTTCTCAGCGATGAGCTTCTGCTTGCGCTTGAGCAACTCCTGGCGATGCTGCTCCAAAGCCTCGCGCTCTATCCTCTCATGCTCAATTCGAGCATACATCAACTCGTTCTCATCGCTGTTGGCCTGGTCGGGGTGTTGCTCCAAAAATTCTTCGACTGGAATTAGTGGAAGTTGTTGGTATTTGTGGCTGCGCAGAACCAGTTAGCATGGAGTTTAAAAGTATTGTAGAAGAAATTGTCATCAAGTGCAAACATACTCGTAAGATTCACAAGCATTAATTTCGCCTTGAAGATGTCGTTGTTCGTAGTATAGGTTCTGCAGTTGGAGGTGTAATCTGTCAACTTCTTGTCGTCGCTCTGCCGTCTGCGTCTTAGTTTCACGCGCAGCTAAGCATGCACAACGATGCAGGCCACGAAGCTGAGAGATGTTGGCAAGAAGATGCTTCTGATGCTTGGCGATTTCCGCTTGCAGATCTGGCGACGCGCCATCTTGGACTGCGTTGTCGGTGAGTTGCAAGAGAGTGTGAGCCTGGTTCCTGGCTTGATCGGAGATTTGCAGCACAGCGACAAGGCTAGGGTCGGTTACTATGCTGTCGACAGTCATGGTACAGCTATGTTGGCGCCGGTGCGCGACGAATTTGGCTTTTGGGTTGGTGTCGGTATTAATGGGTAGAAATGCTGGAAGCTCTGATCGCCAGATGGAGATTCAGAGCACGAGAGCGAAGTCGTTTGGAAGTTTCTGATAGGCTGGCAAATTTGGGGTGGGTCAGAGTAATTGCGGGTAATTTTGGCAGTGAATGACATGCGCTAATGGGAATCCGTTAAGTGGTAAATTAGCCTCGGAACTCAATCAGATGGGGGCAGACCAGTGGCTTCGAGAGGCAAGAGGCCCAGTAAAATTTAGCGGCCTACAGCGATTGAGATGGTAAATTTGCAAGAATTTGATGCCCGAGCCTCAACAATTGCGAATTGCCCATTTTTTTTTTTTTTTTTTTTTTTTTTTGGTTAATTGCTGCAGGCGCTACAGGGGTAGAACAGTCATGTGCGATTTTTATGACAGAAGTTGCAGCAAAAGGACCTTGGCGGCCAAGCTATTCTAAGCACAATAAAATAGTACAATATTCGCTCTCATGGTCATTGGTAAGGGCAGCTAGCGCAGTGAGAATATGTCGTCTGAGAGCGTCATTTCAATTTCCCAAACTGCAACCTCCTCATTTTAAGCCCCTCTTACTCAACCCGCTGTGCCAGCCGTTCGTCTCTCACTCAGAGCTCCCGGCCTACTCCGTGTTTGCTGTCTCAAACCATCCTGTCAAATTCATCGCCATTCCATCACAACAAAAAGGAAACCATCATTGACTTATCCCAGCTCGCTCTATCACAACAAGGAAACGCAATCTTCAAGGTGCATCGCATTGCCACTTTGTTGCATCGCCACGCCACAGTTTTTCTTGATCAATTTATTCCTATTTGCGCAAGTCAACAAACCGTCTCCAGTTCGGCCCCAACCAATTGTCCCGGATCCTTTTCGCTCGTGCCCAGCCCAGAGGACCACTGTGCATCCGTTTGCATTCAATCCTTTACTCCTTCGCCATCAATCCATCACAACCAACCATCGAGACATGAGCCGACGTTAGGAGAATAACTATAAATTCTTTCCGAAAATGCCGGGCGTGACTACCGCTTTCACGTCGGCATGTGGCTCCAAGCCCAACCACGATGACGATGCCACCGCCGCAACCACCGCAACTGATCTTCGCAACGCTACTCCTCTGAACCGGCGACGACACTCATTCTTCCTCCCCCGGCGCAAGTCAATCGTTGGCCAAATAATGGAGGGTGAAGAGAATTTGCTCCTCAAGGTCGACCTGTTCCTGTCAGAGCTGGAGCGCCGACTTGACTTCCTCGAAAACTATGGCGACCTCGGCAACGACTATAGTTTTTCCCGTGCATTCGCCACGCTGCAGGCTGTTCGCACACGATGCTCTCAGGCTTCAGAGGAGGTCTTAGGCGCCGGCCGACGTAGATTGCACATCATGGTTGAGACACTTGAGACTCGATACCAGGAAACCCTCGCTGCCGCCGAGAGTCTCCAAGACAAAGCGACTGTTGGAATCGACCTCCTTGAAGGAATGCTCACCGAGTTCGAAACCAGCGCATCCAAATTCCGCGAGCAAGGTTTCGCCAATGCTGCGACGGCTGCCGAGGCCTTTATTGATGAAGGACGCCGTGTTGCCAACGAAAGTATTGAGCGTGCGCGCGGAGTGGTGGATGAGGGTTTGGAACGGGCTCGCCGAGCTGCCTTGTCCCTTGAGGAACATATCCAACAGGCCGTCGAAACTGCCAGAGAGCACAAGCGTCTCCTTTTGTACCACGAACTACCAATGCCATGGAGAAACAACCCACACATTATCAAGGGATACCGCTTCGCAGAAACCAAGGTGGAGTGCGTGCGCTCTGCCTTCAACCTCTCTAACGAGCTTGTCAACATCTGGTCGCATGCCATTGGACTCGTCCTCGTTCTGGCCGTCGCATTGTACTTCTACCCCAGCAGCACCAATTTCTCTCTTAGCACCAAGACCGATGTGTTTGTTGCTGCCGTTTTCTTCGTCATGGCTTGTTTAACTCTTGTCTGTTCCACGATCTGGCACACTATGAACGCTGTTGCCGATGTCAATGCTATTTCCATCTTCGCCTGTGTCGACTACACGGGCATATCTCTGCTGATTGCCGCATCCATCATGACCACCGAATACACTGCTTTCTACTGCGACCCGCTCAGCCGCTGGACCTACATGTCCCTGACGGCGTTTTTGGGAATTGGTGGAGTTGCGCTGCCATGGCACCCGCGCTTTAATGGAGCAGACATGGCCTGGGCGCGTGTGGCATTCTACGTTGGTCTCGCCCTTACCGGCTTCATGCCCATCGTGCAGCTGTGGTACACACACGGCCCAGAATTTGTACGCAACTTCTATTCGCCCATTAGCAGATCTATCCTGGTTTACTTTGGCGGCGCTATCGTCTATGCTAGCAAGTGTCCCGAACGCTGGTGTCCAGGCATGTTTGACTATATTGGTGGAAGCCACAACTTGTGGCACGTTGCCGTCCTTGGTGGTATCTTATTCCACTACACCGCTATGCAAGCTTTCTTTGCAAACGCATTTTTGCGTGCCGAGGGCGGCTGCCCGGCTTATTGAGATATGAGACATAAGGATACTTCAAATGTTAAGACGTACATATGTTAGGATAACGATGGACTGGGCTGTATGAAAGCATCTGAGAGGACGAGTGAATGAGAGGACATTCGGAGGAGGCATATTTGCATCGAATGCGTACATGCATTTATTGGCGTTTGGGATTTAAATGTTTTTCTTTTTCTTCGTGTGGCATTCACAGCCACTGCACATACTTTTTGTATATCATTACATTTGGAAGGCAATTAGCCTTTCCTTTATATCTTTAACCTCTAGAGAGAAGGCTTAAGAAGTTCGCCTCATAGAGAATAGAACAAAAACATACCATCAGCTTATATGAACTTTTCCAATCCCGCCGGGGACGCTGACGCAACATGGAAACCTTTACTTCCTCACCTGGACATCAACATGGGCACTCAGCCATCACGCAAGCCCTGCACACATGTTTATTTTAACTTTAATCCATCGAAAGCGCATCATGAATAATGTGCGACTTGATTCATGTTTGATGCTCACCGAAACAGCAGCACGGTCGGCATGCATTCATTGTAGTCCAAATTTTGATCAATTTCATTCGCAAACAACAACCATGCCTTAACAATGCTAGTGTACAAACCAATTTTCATGAACTCATAACCATTTCCTGAACCATGCGTCTACCTTGCAAAACAATACCTTGAAAGAAAATAGAAAAATAAGAAAACTCTCGTGAAACATTACTCATAGCTTGAAAACAAGTCGTTGCAGCACCTACAACGACGGCTCACAGCGCATGTGCTACAATCTCGGCGTAGACGTCATCGGGAATCTTCTTGATGATCCCAATGGTGACAGTCTTGATAAGATCGGCGTTGAGTTGAGGGAATGATCTCAAGACCTTGTTCGGACTAAGCAGAGTTAGTAATGATCTAATTACTGGCAATGGATCTTGGCGTACCTCGGAGATTGCAGAATCTGAGATCTCATTATTGTGAGCTGTGCCACGATGCATAGAATGTTCAAATGCGGCCCGTATGCGAACAAAAAATCCCACAGTCTCAATACCTCAGGCAGGGGGGGAGTGCACGCACACAGCGTCAGGACAGAGGGGAATGCATAAATCTCTGCAGAGAGACCCTTGGCAGTGAGATACATGCTCAGCTTCGGATCTACAATCGCAAGCACCTTGTCTACCAGAGCAAGACCGCGGTGGACACCATCCATAGCGCCACGGATGTATGCTGGACACTCCCTGGTGAGAAGAGAATGGAATAGAACAAATGCTTCGGCTTCGCTACGCGCCGCGTACAGAAATGGTGCTGCGAGTACGTTCATTCCTTGGACATAAGTGCCAGGTTCTGCGGCTGTTGCAGATCCTGAGTTCAAGTGTTAAATTCTGTGCAAAGGAATGCATTGTGGAAGGAAAGGCTTACTGGCTTGAGAGTGCCCAGATATGCTTCCGCCTAAGCTCTCGCGAGGATGCGATGATTGGCGACTGCCTGGTCTGCTTGATGCCTGTCGCTCATCTTCCTTCGAATCGTGTAATTTCCATGCAATGGCATTGAGGAGACGGATAAGACTAGCTTCGCTTACGCGACGGCGGAATAATGGATCGGTGGTGAGCGTACGAAAAGTATCATTGCGAATCTTGGCATACGCTGGAGAGGCGCCGCGATGAATCAGCGCAAGGTAATCGTCGGTTGGCATGATTGGAGAATCAAGCAATACCAGCCATACATAGATTCTCAACGTTGACATGCCGTCCTCGGCACTTTTGACACCCTCGTCCACCACTTTCCATCTCGCACTCTCCAGAGCTCCAACAAAGTCTCCATCGTTTGGCCCATCTCGCACAATCTGCTGCAGCGTCAAGTGGCCATGTGAAAAGACTGGTTTACGAGAGCCAGTTCGCCTACTAGCAGTGACGGTATTCATCTGATGGAGCATGGGGGAGGTGGCATCGCTGTTTGCGCGGCCTCGAGGGTGCTGCTGCGCTTGCTGCGGAGAGCGATTGGATGATGGGCCAATTCGCGTTGGAGAAGTATTGCGCTGCAATTCGCGTCGCTGTTGGGAGATGAGAGATGTTTGGATGGCAGCTTTGGCACCGAGGGTGTGCGCAGATTGAAGGCGACGGAGAGCTCGATGGGTTCGCGGTGATGGCGGCGGTTGAAGGTCTGTGTGGACGTATGGGTGGACGGACTGCGCCGCGTCGCGTGTTGGGGATGTCGGCATCGCAGCTAATTACGCAAATTGGTCAATACAATGGGGGTGCCAACATAGCAGCGGCGATGGCGAGGCAAAGAAGTCGGTTTGACGTTTGCTGTGGATGAAGCTTGAGAGCGTGCAGGAAACGATGGCTTAGTGGGGTGGCTGGGCGTTGGCATTTGCGGGACGCCGTTTAGATCAGGCTGGCAACCAGATAGTGATGAACGCTTAACCGCAACAAAAACGATTGAAATTGAAATTATGGGGGTTTTAAGAAAAGAAAAAAGGTAGATAGCTTATCAAATTCTTAGTTTTTAGGTCTGATTCGCATGGCGTGTTTGAGCGAGGTGGCTAGCTCTTTCGTGGTTGATCTCGAGCAATCTTCGTCAACGGTTTTTGGGTACAGGCTCGCTTCATATATTAGGCTTCGAATGCTTGAGTTGTTCGACATAGGAGGCCTCTCCTCGGAAGCAAGGAATGTAAGGTCTGTGACAACTATGGGCAAAAATGCCATCAACACGCATGGTGCACGATACAAATACAGATATGGACTTGTGCCAGGAAAGCATCCCGGTAATCTTACAGCTGAGCTCCCCAAGGCTTGACGCTGCTTCGCGTATATGTAAATGGCCGTCTTCAGAGACGGTTTGAGCAGGAACTGCCACCGACGCCAAAGCTTTTCGGATCTGAACCTCCGGGGTAATCGCAGTAGAGCAAAGAGAAGAGCATTACCTCAGTGAAAGATGCTCGCTTGTCCGGTGAGGCGGCCAGATAGACTTTCTTTTGCTGCTATCCGACTGGTTCCGGACCATCGGCCGCAGAGCAATCACGCAACACCGCCTGACCATGCGTGAAATGCCAGCACACAGGCTGGGTGCAATGCAGCTAGTAGAAACACGGATTAAATCACAGGTCTAGACACTACGAGCTGGATGGCCCGGCATCAATCATCATCTGTAGCGTAGTATCGGAGTATTTTAGAATGCAGCTAATATATGATGCATCCGCTTGAGCCGCACAGTCTGGTCAAGCTCGCGCCTGCAGCGCCAGGGAGATAAAAAGACTAATTATTGTAACCCATCTCATTTCTATATGTAAAACTGGTTCAATACTTATCCATACGTATAAGAGGAGCCAAATTGAGGATAGCAATATCGGAAAATGGAGAGGGATGGGTTCATGACGCAGCATAGTGGATGATGCCCAGTAATAAAGCAGAGGCCGTCATTTTTCCAAGGCACTCACTCCATTGCTTGATGGTGAAGAGGGAAAAGTCCGATAAATGCGGGGAAAGGTGAGATAGAATAGAGATAAAATTATAGATGGTAGCTGGCAGCGAAATCTTTGTCAAGAGTTGTGGCAACGGCGCTGTACTGTATCCCTGTCATCCTAGAGGTTTGTTAGCTTGAAAATCCTGTGATAATGAACAAATTGCTATTTTTTTGTTCATTTTTCAAGTCGTCGGTATGCTCCAGAGCTCAAGTTGAATTGATTTGCTTGGAGGAACTTCACCCTTTGGCTCCGTTGGCGGAGATGGTTGATTACCCAATTGTCCCCAGTGTGCAGGAACGGCGTGCGCAGTGCCTGACTGATGGCTTTGCCTGCCCTGGCCAGTTTCTCCGTACCTGTAACAACGTGTCATAATGACTGCCACAGCGCAAAATTGCATTCGGCTGGCAGTGAGGAACAGACTTTTCCACTACCAGCCTAGGGTCGATTGCGACATTGTTTTAGTGGAGCTTAGTTGACGAAACGTCCCCATCATTCATCCTCGAAGCCTCCTCCGACGGCCCTTGGAATATGGGGATTTGTGGAATCATTAGAAATGCGAGCGATAACAGCGAAGGTCCGAGAAATTCTTTTCAATCTTCCCTGGCATCAGTCTCTTCACCTTGTCATCTCTACAACTTAAGAACATTTCAAACTCCTCTCTGCTTTCAATCCATCGACACCTGTCCACTATCACGTCATTCTCCAAGCAGCCACTTCAGCCAAGAGATCCCGTGGCTTTTCTCTACTGTCCATCTGACTAGAGCCTCCAAACTCCCGACATTTCAAGTTTACACATAGCGCATCTTCGGCTCGTCGCTCCAGCTATTTCTCATCTCCTCGCCGTCGAGACTTCTCTCTTCTGTTCTTCCTCTAGCTCACTGCCGAGCCACCCGCTTATACGCCTTGGTTTACCTACGCCGCAGGCTTCGGATATTGTTGATCCCATCCTCCAGGCTCTCTGTCTTCTGAAGTATTCAGGCCATACCTTGATTTTCTTCGTTCCATATTGCGAGGATACTGTGCGAAAGCTTCAGTACGCTTAACGCCGCCACCTGCGAGTCTATCGCGATTTAACCTTTCCCCAACCAGACTTCCTTTTCACCCCGGCCTCTCATTTCTATTGCTGCACTATGGGGTTGTAGTACTTTAACATTTAACACTCGTTTGTGGACCTCATTTTAGTCTATCCCAGGACTAAAAGGCCATTTCTCTTTTTTCGACCTCCAGCGCTCTCCTCTACCCTTTCGTTTCCTCTCGTTACTCACATTTTCAGCAACCATGTCTGGTGCTACTAGCAAGATCGGCTATGGGATTGCTAAGGTCCTTGGCATCCAGCTTGAGAATGATGGATCTAGCCAAGAAGACCCCGTCACAAGAGGCGAGTCTGTCTTATCGATGCAGACCAGCGACTCCTTCTTCGAAGGGCCGCCGACCACGTCAGAGTGGCTACATGAGCAAATACCCACTAAAGAAGAATCGATAAAGTACACAAAATCCCTTTTTCCTTTCTTATCATGGATTACACATTACAATAGGCAATGGCTTGCTGGCGACGTTGTCGCCGGTATTACCATCGGCGCAATCCTTGTACCCCAAGGTATGGCCTATGCTTTGCTCGCGAATTTGGAGCCCCAATATGGACTATATTCCTCGTTTATGGGTGTTATCATTTACTGGATCTTTGGCACTTCCAAAGACATCTCCATCGGCCCCGTGGCAGTTCTGTCAACTGTTGTTGGAACAGTGGTGCAGAGCCTCAAGTCCTCTGGCGTTGAATATGAGCCTCATGTCATCGCTTCGGCGCTATCAATCATCTCCGGATGCATCGTACTTGGTATGGGTCTACTGCGCGTAGGCTGGATAGTCGACCTGATTTCTATCACTTCCTTGTCAGCATTCATGACCGGATCTGCCATTACCATTGGCGTCAGCCAGCTCCCTGCTTTATTCGGCTTGACTGGTTTCTCCAACCGCGATGCTCCCTATAAAGTGATCATCAACACGCTCAAGAATTTGCCTGATACGAAGCTGGATGCTGCTATGGGACTCAGTGCTTTATTCTTTCTCTATCTGATCCGATACACTTTCACTACTGCTGCGGAGCGATATCCCAACAAGAAGCGTATTCTGTTCTTCGCAAACACGATGCGAACCGTTTTCATCATTCTCTTGTACACTATGATCAGCTGGCTGGTCAATCGCCACCGCCGTAGTGATCCGGCATTCAAGGTCTTGGGAACTGTACCAAAGGGTAAGTAACTTTCTTTAAGTTGTGGTCGAGAAATTGTACTAACATACCTTCAGGCTTCAAGGCTGTAGGAGCGCCTGTCCTAAAGAGCGACATGCTGTCCAAATTCGCCTCCCATCTCCCTGCTACTGTCATTGTAATGCTGGTCGAACATATTGCAATTTCTAAGGCTTTTGGGCGAGTTAACAACTACACCATTGATCCTTCGCAGGAAATGGTGGCGATTGGTATGACCAACGTTCTTGGCCCGTTCCTAGGGGGGTATCCTTCCACTGGATCATTTAGCAGAACGGCTGTCAACTCCAAAGCTGGTGTTAGAACACCTGCCGCCGGTATTATCACAGGATTGGTCGTGCTACTGGCAACTTATCTGCTTACGGCTGTCTTTTTCTACATCCCCAGCGCCTCTCTGGCTGCTGTCATTATTCATGCTGTTGGTGATCTCATCACTCCTCCAAACACAGTCTACGGATTCTGGAGAGTGTCGCCAATTGAAGTCTTAGTCTTCTTTGTTGGTGTTTTCGTGAGCGTCTTCGTTCACATTGAAGAAGGACTGTATGCAACAGTAGCTCTTTCTGCTGCAATTCTTCTCTTCCGCATCCTCAAGGCGCGCGGTAGATTCATGGGTAAGGTGCGTGTCCACTCTGTTCTGGGCGACCACGTCATCGGCAACGACCACAAAAAACTGGTTGGCGAGTATGGAACTTTTGAAGATCGCCTAGAGGATTCCAGCAGAAATATCTTCTTGCCTCTCGACCACGGTGACGGCTCCAACCCCGAAGTCGAGTTGGACAACCCTTACCCCGGTATCTTCATCTACCGCTTCTCGGAAGGTTTCAACTATCCTAATGCAAGCTGCGCGTTGGAATACTTGACAGACTTCGTTAAGGAACGCACGAGGAGAAGCAGTCCAGAACTCTTTGAGCGACGTGGTGATCGACCTTGGAACAACCCCGGGCCTAAGAAGGGTGGCAAGAGTCGACGAGCACACGACGATGATGAGCTTCCAACACTCAAAGCCATCATTTTAGATTTCAGCTCTGTCAACAATGTTGATATCACCTCTGTTCAGCGCTTGATTGATGTTCGCAACCAACTTGACAAATACGCTGCTCCTGATGTTGTAGATTGGCACATTGCCTGCATTAACAATCGTTGGACCAAGCGCGCTTTAATTGCTGGAGGATTTGGTGTTCCCACCAAGCCAACCGATGGCTTACAGCACCGCTGGAAGTCCATCTTCAGCGTTGCAGAAATTGGAGGCAAAGACTCCGCAGCAGCTGTCGCTGAAGCTGTCGCAAACGAGAGAGAGTTGAGACTTACAGAGTCTCATCGCGCGGACGAAGAGCTAGGCAAGGTTGAGACTTCTGAAGATGAATCTGCAGCTACCGGTAGTGATATTGAGAAACCTGTTGATGCTGCAATGAGGCAGAGGCGAAAAGGTGCAGTGGTCAATGGCCTTGATAGGCCACTGTTCCACGTCGATTTGACAAATGCAGTTCAAAGTGCTATTGTCAACGCCGAAGCAAGACAAGAAGCTAGAGCTGCTTCAGAAGGACACAATTAGATTCGGACATTATTAGCGAGCATTTCATGGCGTGTTTGTTTGGTTACATTTAGACTAGGTAGACGAATAATGATCAGCATTTCAATGCACTCAGCGGACCTGATGATTGTGCAGTAGGGCTTAGACGGAACATGATCCTTACATGTTAATAGTGACACGTTTTATTTTGAACTACAAGAGTAATTTAAAGGCTTACTCTTGCAACGATTTGTAGATGTCTCTTGTGGTTGGCACCAGCTTATCAAGAGCCCCACAATAGACATGTTGGCGACGATTCACGGCTTCTCAAACTTGCATCTTTTCATCTTCGCCACATCATCGATTTCCGAGCGTCTATTCTAGTATAAGCATTGGTTGTGTCATAGACATACAGCCTGCAATATGCCTATCGGCATTCAACGCCTAAATGTCAAGAAGTCCCAGCCAAATCCGCACATCATCTTCATCAAACCTCTCCCTGGACAGGATGAGAAGATAGCCCAGAGCTTCCTCGAGCGCATTGCCGCCCAATGCTGTAGGTTTTCCGTCGCAAATTCAGTCATCATGAGCTATTTTAGCTCTAATACAACCTCGTTAGTGCCCGTTATGCGCGAAAATCACCTCTCAGTCACATCGCTGGAGGAATTTGAGCCGAACCGTGAGTTCGTAGGTCGCAACTTCAACGCCGGCGAAGTTATCCAACTGGTCCTCAAATCACTTTCAAGTGGTCGCTGGCTTCCATTTGAATACGTTCAAATGGTAATGATGCACGAGCTAGCCCACTGCCAGCAAATGAATCACTCTCGTGCCTTCTGGGCAGTGCGGAACCAGTACGCCACACAAATGTATGGCCTCTGGAATAAGGGGTACACAGGTGATGGGATTTGGGGAAGGGGTGCGAATCTAGCAACTGGACAGTGGGAGAGAAATACAGTACGAGCTGGAGAAGTATTACCAGAGCATTTATGTGGCGGGACATATAGGTCGAGAAGGAAACGGAAGGGAAAGCAGCAGCTTTCTTACCAAGAGAGAAAACAGAGGCGCATAGAGAAAAAGTTTGGCAAAAACGGCATGGCACTGGGGGCAGATGATGAAACAAAGGTGAAATTGGAGAAAGGCAAGAAAGTGCAGGGCAAACCCCGAGTAGCTGGGAGCGCTCGAGGAAGAGAGCTGCGTGCCGCTGCTGCCTTGGCAAGATTTGACCAGCTGAAGAGCGAGAGCATTAAGGAGGAGAACTTTGAGACGGATAGCGGAAGTGATGAGGAGGAAGATGCGGTAGATTTTGATGGCAAGAAGATATTGGACGGGCAAGGGAGAGGGATGGTCAAGGTGTGTGAGGATGAGGATGCTACCGATCCGGCGGCAAGGAACGAACTGGATGAGCTGCGTGGCGTTTTCAGAGGAGATGTGAAAGTGAAGAGTGAGCCAGTTGACGACCTCGTGGGGGTCGATGATTTGCCAGCAGCAAATGAGGTGAAGAGCGAACTGGGGGGCGGTTTTGGAAGCATTCACAATATACCACGAGCGGTTACTACGACTGTCCAGAAAGCGCATTCTACACAATTGACAAATACTGGCAAAGGCCAGATTAGTTCTACGACTGTTAAAATGGAGGATGGCTCTGCAATTTCACAAGCAACTTCGAGTAAGAGCTCATGCGATATGTGTTCCTACGAGAACACACCGAATTCACTTACCTGCACCATCTGCGCCAATGTACTAGATCCTGCGTCAGCCAAAGATTCGTGGAAATGCCAGGGCGACGCCTGCAAAGACAGCCAGTATATCAATTCGAGCGACTGTGGAGTGTGTGGTCTTTGTGGACGGCGAAAGTCATGAGATTGCGAGATTTGTATGATCTTCCGCATATCTGAATTATGTACTGTTTTACCATAGAAGATTTACTCTTTGTAATGATACCCTGTATAGTTTTGCTACTTCCAGTCGCTACCTGTAAGCATATCTGTGTGCCTGGACATGAATGTTTCAAGACATGGGGGGGAGAGAACATGGTCTAGAACACTGTAAGCAATGATGGGTGGGAGTGTGAGTGGACACATGCAGGCTCGGGTTCTGGGCCCGAGTAAAGCTAAAGAGTCAGTAGTTGGAACTGATACAGGTCAAGATATTGAGTTTGGGGTTAGGAGACGATTGGCCGTGTTGAGGCTGAATTGAGGTATGTATGGGTGAAGGTGAACAGGTGACCTTGGAAAGAACCATTACAGAAAGATGGGTACTGTACGACAGTGAGTTGATAACATGAGGGGAAACGATTCCGGATAGTACGGATGGCGCTGCTTGGCTGAATGTGCCATCCAAATATGGCGAATGTGCATTTCTAGGAGTGTGGCGTGGCCATGGTGCAGCAGTGTAGCCGTTACAGACAGGGTTATATTCTGTCACAATTCAACCGCCAACTCTAGAATTCCCCTAGTACAATGCACATCTACTAGGCTGTACTCTGGCGTCTGCTTACATGGCGATACGAAGCCGAGAGAATTAGGAGAGATGTGCCATCTGGCCACGTCCTGCCATGCCATGCCATGCCATGCCATGCATGTATGTATGCATTACCCCGCAAAGTTGAGAAAACCGGGCGCAAGCGAGTGCAGCCACCATTTGGGCTGCTCAGAGGAGCCAGCGGACGCTAGTAGGGACAGGAGTGGGATTTTAGGTGCTTAGTGCTGGGCATGGGCTGCAAAGTTGAGGGGCAGAAACAACGAGGCCAGATACATCCGGTTTGACTTTGGTAATGGATGTGATTGGATGGGATTGGCAAGCACACCATCAAGTCTCGAGTGTACAAACGGAGGCATGCTGAGCTGCATGCCTCCCGAAGGAGAATCTATGTAGGTGATACGAGATGGCGGGCAGAGAGCAGACAACTGTGATAGTGCATGCTGGTAGATTTTCTAAGTGGTAGTCTCCATGTAGAAGTTGAGTTACCTCATGGTACTAGAGCAATTCCAAGAGTTTGAATTGACGACGATTTCATCATTGTGCCCATGAGGTAGTGCAGCGAAACAGGAGCAACAAACAGTACGTTGAATGATGTACGGCGCGTCAGGGAAGGCGATGAATTACCAAATTGGTTGAGTCATTAAATTAGGATCCTTGGACATTTGAATCAGGGGATCCCTTTGTGGTGAAGGCATTTTTGTATTTCCCCAGGCCCCTGCATGGATGGATGAGATCCTGCTGCTTCCACCAGAGCCTGGGGAGAGAAGAAAGGCGCAAGTTCCGGGGGTAGTCATTGGCTGACAGTTGGACGCAAGATCCACCCCACGTGCCGAAAGTACCAGGCGCATCCACTGAAGCTCGTTGAAGCGACCCTATTCTTAGGGAAGCTACGTCACTGTTCTGAGCACAGCCTGGGGTATATGTAAAGCTGCGCTGGGAATTGAGAGACAGAGAAGTAGCTTCAAGGGACCCTGGACGATTTTAAAATTTCGTCACGTCATGCTGTATTCTCTCGGAGTCGAATAGTGATAAAACACACTCAGTGTGAAGAAGTGACAAAATACAATGTTTGGCTCATGACGGTACTTGAATACCAGCGCAAACAAGGTTCCCCGTCGTTGCAGTCGACACTTGCTGACGATCTCGTTACAAAGCCAAACATGCAGCTGCAATAAATGGATTAAATGAGCAAAATGATCACCGCCGATCGCATTTCTGCAAATTATGTTGTTTTGTGCCCTTCGATCTGTCGCGTGCCTGCAATGTGTTTTGCTGAATTAGGGCTTCTTGACTCTGATTCTTTGCATTGCATCGGTTGACGTAGCCCTTGCTGGGGTGTGCTGCAGCTGCAGGCCGAGCAGAGCAGCATGGTGCTGGACGTGTTTGTGCTGTGCAGTAGCGAGCGTTTTCACATGCCAACCAACTACATGCCCAAACAATGTGATTTCATATTGATTTATTCTTAATCATGTATGCTCAGTTGATAAATCATCGAATTAAACGGATTTTTATTTAATCATGGAAGGTCTCTGGGAGCACGAATGGGATGGCCGATGTCGCTTGCCATGGTCGATTTCGCCGTCTTGGTGCAGGATCCCAAGGCCGGTGAGCACCAGCAGGTGGTGAGTGCGCGAAGGTGGCAGGAGGCAGGAGCTGATCTGTCGCCACCCCGCACTTTCCACTCCAATCTGCATCAGACTTTCCCACTTCAGAGCGCCAAACAGGAAGGGTCCACTCTGCATCTCTTGTCCTGTCTTGTCCTCTCCTCTCCTCTCCTCTCCCCTCGCTCCCCCATGCATGTCCATCCATGTCTTCCCCCTGCTCTGCTCTGTGCTTCTCCTCTCTTTCTATGTAGCTTTCATAGTCCCTCTCCTATCAGCTTTGCAAGTCAAGTCTGTCTGTGCCCGAAAATACGTGCTTGTAAACACCCATGCAACCATGTCCCATTCCGTCTGACGCACCATTTCCCACTCGGATTGGATGTTACCATCCAACCTATTTCCCCTCTTTTTTCTCTTGTACCAACCACTACCGACTTCTGCGTCGACCCTTATCTCGGAGCTAAGCTAAAGCTACTGCAGTTGCAGTTAACCCACTACAGGCTGCGCTGAGCTAAGGCGCCTACCCACCAGACCATACCATTATAGTGCTGCCAGCGTTGGATACATCTCGACACTATATAATCCACCTGCCGCACTTTGTCACCCCCAAAGTCTAAACTCTACTTGATCTTCTCCCATTTCCGTCGTCTCTTAATCATCTCTCTATCTCATCTCCCATTTCCCTTTTTTTTTCTTCCCTCATCAATCTCTTTTAAGTCTCATCTCTGTATCTTTTTACACTCTCTTCTGCTCTTTAAATAACCATCTCTATCTTCCTACCACCACCATCCCCGCTCGCCCAATAAACACACTTCATTTACCAAGTCCGCCACCACTTCACTCATCTTTTTTCCTTCTTCATCGTCCAACCCAATCTCTACGGTTACAGTTACACTACTGAAGTCGATCGACCTTTTCACGAAACACAAAGAGCGCCTGCTGTTACACCAGCGAGAACAAACGCTCGCTCGCCAAAGAGAAAGGAACCCAAATCGTCCGCAATCGGCCATCGCCAAAAACTCCCTCTTAATTCCAACGCCCGCCACCACCAACAACAGAATCATTCCCGCCAACATGTCTACAGAAAACGGCCCAAACGGTGGCATCGCCCATCGGCGCAGCTCCATCACCCAAGCCGCCCTCTCCAACCTCTTTTCACGTGGCTCTTCCAACGGCAACGTTCCTCCGATCCCTCCGCCCACAAATGGTGCCGCCACTGATGCTCAGAGACGTCGGCTCTCTGTAAGCACCATCGGACTTTCGGGCACATCGCCGACCAACCCTTCCTCCGTCTTCAGCAATATTCGACGTGGTAGCATCTCCACAAACTCGGGCTCAATTGATGAGAGCGCAATTGAGGACGAAGATGGCGAACAGGGGGCCGCTAGAACTGCTCCTACGACGCCATTCACTCGTCGTATGAGCTTTGGAGGCACCTCGTCCATGAGGGGCTATCGCCAGAACGGCAGCCCCGGCAATGGTAACAATAACCCGACCTCTCCTCCACCGCCTGCCCCTCAACTAGGTCGCAGAACGAGCATTGCAAAGTCGCCTCCGAGCGCCTCTGCCGCATGGTCTTCTGCCGGCCGTCGCACTAGCAGCGTCCTGTCCTCTTCATTACCACAGGCAAGCTTTACCATGAATACAAGAATCCCTTCTGACAATGGCATTTCTCGAGCAGACCAGCAGGGCTTCAATTGGTCCGAGCAACTACGGTCAAGAGCTGAGAGCTCCGTGAGCGGCTCCCGTCCGTCATTCTCGCTTGGCTCAAGCTCCCCGCCCGCGAACCGTGCCACTCACGATCGTGCCCGTTCGGTGTCGGAAATGTCGCAACCACCCAACCAAATGCCCGCGGCACCAGCCAAGCAGCAGCAGCCTCGCGCCAAGCCCGATGCCTTCCAAGAGAGAATCCTTAAGGGAGACTTCTATATGGACTAATCTCTATTAAAAGTGGCAACAACATGTGGAAGAGACATATTATGAATGACGATTGCAGCAGCATGTGGGGGTTCTAGCGTTGTTTGGCGTATGGATACGCTTTCTTTTTCTTTTCTATTCGCACTATTGGAATTGCTTATATGTCGCCCGGCGTTGACAAAGTATTATGCGGCTGGAGATTGGCATGGTTGAGAGGAGATGTGTTGCAGTGAGAGTGATGCAAACACGCAGTTGTTTGCAATGTACGATCTGTCGCTTGATTTTGGAATCGCTTCAAGGACTAACATTACTGAACGCATTGCACAGTAGCAATAAGATTGATTACAAGGGTTGTTTATGGAACAGGCGCACTGAGGCAGGTTTCGGAACGGATTCACAGAATGGAAGCAAATTTGCAATTGGACAAATTTTTTTAATTTTTTTTTCAATGTAAAAAGGTTATCTGCCTCAGGCAGTAGATTGACAAATATAACTAGTCCCGTCACTCTATGTCATTAACCACTATATGACGTGAATAAATCATGATACATGTTCATTTAAGTAACCGTAGATAGCAAGTAGACGCAGACGCCATAGCATTCCCATTCCATTCCAAGACCGAGTAGAGTTCCAATACATGATACAATACATGATACAATACATAATACAATTACACATACCTTCAGCCACCGTGGTTATTTCACTCCCCCAACTGCATCATTAGAACGGAAAGGTATTCGGGTCGGGCAGGCCGGTAAACATGTCATTATACCACGGCTCAGCAATGCCATCCATCGACAACCCCGCAGGTAGAGAGTCAAAATTCACATCCGCCAGCATGGCCTGCGTGACCCATGGCGGGAGAGGCGCGGTACTGCCATCAGCCAAGTTTGGCGCTGGCGCTGTGGCAGCGTTGTCGTAGAATGGTTGTGGGGTCTGGTGTTGAGAGGACGACGTCGGTGTCGAGAATTGGAAGGCTTGATTGGCGGAGCGAGACTCATGGCCTGTGGCTACTTCTGAAAGAAGCTGGAGGGGAGTGTTTGTCGTGGGGATGTTGTATGTCGGCTGAATCGCTTGGGGATTAAGCTGGGGCTGATTTTGCTGTTGTTGTTGCTGTTGTTGCTGTTGTTGCTGCTGTGGTTCGGATTCAGGCCGTCCTTGTTTGACGAACCAGCTTCTCAGCATGGCGAGAACGACGAGGAACTTGGAAGCTGGTCGGCACTTGTCTTCTGCAGCGGTGGCTCTGAACTTCTCGAGGAGTGAGTCAAGGTAGTGTTGCACGCGCATGTTGTCGCGGTTGATGACCTTGCCAAGGTCTGAGCCGGCGGCGCTGGCGGAGAAGAACATCTTCATGAGGACGACGACTGCGTATGCAACACGAACGAAGTTGAATACGGGCAGGCAGCGGATATCGTGGATGTCCATGGCGAGGAATGTGTCGAAGATGCTGTCGATGGAGGTTAGACAGGCGGAGAGGGCATTGATGTGTGCGGCGGATAAAGCTTCGGCGCTGACGAGGCCGTCTTTGAGCGTTTCGGTGTTGAAGGGTGGGCGGAGGTGGTCATTGGATGGGTCGACATGGAGGGCCATTTCGTGCATGTAGAGGTTGAGAACGTTGAAGCCGATTTTCAAAGTCGCTGCGAGCATGTCAGGAAAAGTGTTGTACAGTACGATATAACCACAAAGGTACTTACGCTTCATGAGATCAGGAGGCACAGAAGCAACATATCTCTCTAAATCTCTCTCCAGCACCCTAAGCGCATACTGTGTTCTTGCGTCTGTAATGTTCACCATCGTTGATGGATCGTCCATGGAGAATTGCGTGCCAACTTCTTCTCCCAAGTGGTGCGACCACACCAAGTGGCAGAAATACTTATCCGTCTGTGCAGCATCTGGCGAATTCTGCAAGATGTCATTCGACTCTGCCATGAATGAAGTCCAGCGAATCAAGTTCGGTCGGTGCAAGGACATGGCGGTATTTGATGACAAGAAGTAGCACGTCAACCATGTTCGTCTGGCTTCAAGAGATTCAGGATCAGGTAACGGCGTTTTTCGAAGCATAGGATTGCCAGCTCCCCATGACGGGGGACCAGGGCCACCAGCTTTGCGCGAGGTAGCCTTCCGCCCCAGACCAATGTCAATGGCCATGACCGCGGCAATGTGTACGAGCTGATAGAACTTCAATTCCTCAAAGTACTCCGGAGGCCAGTACCAGATGACCGCAATATTGAGCGCCTGCACTAATTCCAAGCTCTTTTCGCCGGTAACAATAACTTTTTCCGCAAACTTCTGCATCAATTCCCTCTGAAGCACTCTCTGCAGTCCATGATTTTCTCCTGAGGCTGCAGCCATAATCGACAGAAAGACCAATGGTTTTGTCCTTCGTAGCTCCATCACCGTGTAATCTTCTGGGAAAACCACTGCCGGTAAATGGCGTACCATGTTGGTCGTATACCGTGTGAACAACTGCGTAGCTAATTCCATTGTCATCAGCCCTCGCTCAACGACATCTCCATCCGTTGGCTTTGCGTATGCAGGCCACCCCGCAGCCGCAGCAGCAAGTGACGGCGTCCTCTTCTCCTCTGAGCCTGCATCGTCAAAATCGGCCTTCCTTTTTTGTTGACCTGATTCCCTGACACGTTCATGCGTCCAATCTGGTCCTCCCAGACCGTACATGCGGTTGGGGGGTTGGTCAGCTCCCCAATCTTGCTGCTGCCTCATGTCCACTTGCGGCGACTGCTGCGGCGCAGCTCTTGCGTGCAAACTCGCTGTCAGGGCATCGATTTTCTTCTCTAGTTCAGAAACCCTGCTATCCGTCTTCTTTTGTCTCTTCCTCGTCGGCGCCGTCACCACGCAATTCCTCCCTGCCTTTTTACATCGTTTACAAGGGCCGTCGTTAGGGTCGGGTTCGCATCGCACTTTCAATCCGCGACAGGATTCGCATGCTCTAGCTTTCTTCGCATCCTGATCACCACTCTGCTGCTGTTGCTGTCCACCAGAAGGCGAATCAGTAGTCGACGCAGCCTGGTAGTATCTCTGACTGGATGGAGAAGCGCTGGCCGATGTAGTCGTGCCGTCGTCCTCCGGGGAGCCTTGCGCCGGTGCTGCCCCCGCGCCGCCTCCTCGAAGCCGTGGATCTAGATCCATGTTGTCTCGGGCCGAGTGTAACGGGTGTTTGAGCGTGTTATGCCGGCTTGCATCCAATGCTTTGGTTGTTTACGGTACCAAAGCGTAGACAAACGGCAGACTTTGTCTCCGAGTTTCCGACCGAGTGGAGAGTCCGACTTGCCGACAGTGCAATTTTCCCGCACAAGTGCTGTGCATATTGGTTTGACCGATTATGTAATGCCCCAATCACGGCACCAAGTTGCCCGTGAGCCGACCCTAAATAACTGACCGTAACGATAATGATTCAGTGCCTCGCATCTGGCACTCCTACGATATTATCTTGTTGCTATTCAGTTTCGCCGCAAGTTCAGGGCGCTCTGTGTGTTTGTGGATGCTAAATGGCCGCTACCTGCCGCGAATGAAGGGATTGAGGCACGTTTTACAAGAGCAACAGCGCGAGTCACATCACAATTTTTGGACCAAAACTTGTCGTCATATACCATTATGTTGTTATAAAAGAAATCCAATGTCAGGGATTGACAGTGCGCAAACTCCAATAATCCTTATCAATATACACCAGTCAACTCCATGATATATGTAAGAAATATATGTATATAATCCTTTGTCCGCATAGACATCGTACATTCATCCTCGTCTCAAAGTATGACAACCACTGTTATCAGAGACTCGCAAAATAATCCAAAAAGTCCAAGCAAAGGGAAGCTCAAAAAAACAAGATCGGACCGGACCGAGGTCGACTTAGTAAAGAACGCCTGGTTCTCGCCTAAAAAGCAGGTGTACAAGTAAAATATCGAGTGACTGTTCGTCAACTGCTGAAAATGCTCGAAGGAATGTAAAAAGAAAAAAATGCAAAATAGCACATCTGCGTGAAGTGATTCCGAAATCGTAAAAACATTGGATGGCGAGTGGTATCTTGTGGTATACATCGCTGTATGGGTATGGCGAAAAGAAGAAGCATAAAAAAGTCTTCAAAATCAGTAACAATGAAAACAAAGGTATCAAGAAGAAGGAGACAAAATTGGATAAACGCCGATTAGAAATTAGTAGCGGGGATCCTCGCGTATTTGTTCGTGGACATGTTGGTATTGATAACCCATGCCGTTGTTCATGTAAATAGAGCTTTCGCGGCGCTTGTTGCCAGAACCTTGGACGTGATGTTCTTGAGGCCCACGATGCCCGCCATTGTGGGCCTCTGGGGCAGGTTCGTAGGTTTGGCGCTCATACCCAGGTGCTGCCCGGGGTGCTGGGTGCATATCCTGTACGTCAATCGCAGGTGGCATGCCATATCCGCTCTCATAAGCAGGGCGGGCATTAACGACGGGCTGCATCGGGGCATTGCCTTGTGGTTGCTGATGCCCGAAATGAGCGGGTTCATAAGCAGGTCGCACACTACCTGTTGGAGGAGTTGGCGTGTTTCGGGAGGTATTCAGCGTTGTCAGAGGCGGCGTTGGTGACGATCTTGCATGGTCTCTCATGACTTCCATTCGTGGCTGGAGCCTTGGAGAATGGGCACTTCCGCCAGAAGATGTTGATGGCCTTGCAGGTGGCTCAAAGCGCTGGTGTCCATCCATCGTACCTTGACTGTCAGACTCGGGCAGAGAAGCTGATAGTTGATAGTCCTCGGCACTCACGCCAAAGATGCCTTCAAAGTTCTGCAAAAACATGGCGAAAATGGGGGCCGGAATGTTGAGTGTGGGTGAAAAGACGATACCGACATTTCTAACCGTCATCTTGTTCACATCTGAGTTGTTGATGATCTTGATTAAGAAAGAAATCAAATATCGCAATAGTGCTCCGTTGGCAGGCGGCAGTCGTTGTGCAAGTACATTCATCTTCGACACTTTTTCATCCAAATCAGGCAATTCGGTAACAGATAAAAAGTCCATGTGAAGTTCCCTACTGAGGATTGTTGTAGGCAATTCTCTTAGGTACAGCTTGAGCAACGAAGCAACAGCATGAATGTCATAATACTGCTCGTCGTTGATCAAGTCAACGTCGCCCTCGGTGTTGAAGCGCTCTCGTAGCTGCTTAATCACTACGTTTGAGCCGCTCAAGCGGAAGATGCCTTCCTCATGCATAGCATTTTTAGCCTCCAGATACTGGATGCATCGATAAATAACAGACGGCACTGGTACATGGAGACCAAACGCTGCGTTATAGCGCACAGCCTCTGCCAAATTGGCGCCAAAAACCTGCCCGATAGGTCCATGCAGGCCGTGTGGTGCCGGGGCTGTGGAACTGTTGTCACTGCCTCCAAAAACAGAATCTTGTCCATCTGAGGATGATCGCGTCTTAGGACCAAATCCGAAAAAGCTGCGTTTGCGTTGTTTCTTCTCATCATGGCCAGGGACAGAAAGTCCCGTCTTGTTTCCCCATGTTGTTGCATCAGAAATGAGCTGCATGTCCTTGGGGCCAGAAATCATCTTGGACTGAGAAAGGTCATGCACCAATTGACCATTGGGCGTGTCAGGGACCGCGCCAGCCGTCTTCGGTCGAGCTGTAGTCAGCTGAGGGGCTTCCCCAGCGTGTGTAGCGTCATATCGCACTCCAATAAGAGTGTCCGAATCTGTGTTTTGGTGCTGCGCACGCGCTGGATTGGATTTCTTGATCTTGTTGGGCTGTTCAGCGCTTTCCGTTGTTTGCCGTTCTTGGATGCTACTGTTGTGTGGCTTCGCTGGAGGCTCGCTATCATCAGAATCCCGGTGGTCAATCCATTGCAGGAGAGCATCCACCCAGAGATCGCGTTCCTTGTCGCTTTCAGCACACAGTACGTGTTTCACCAGACTACTCGAATCCTTCTTCTTCGGTTCGCCGATAAGGAATGCATGACGATATTGCGTTTCGGGCTCTTCTATAGAAGCTCGAGTGGGCGACTGGTTTTCGCGGTGATGCTGCTTGCCAATCTGGGCATTTTGAAGCTTAATTGTACCCAAGTGAGGACCACCTGGAGTTTCATAATACTTTAGATGTGGGCCATCGAGCACGAAGAATCTCATCTTCCAGCCGCCAAAATTCTTGCCACGTTTCGTCAAGTATCCGCTGCGAACTGGCTTACCATCTGGGCCCAGGCTGTAGGTACTAGCATCCTGCGATGCAGCAAGGCCAGCACCAGTCTCATCTGCGTTTGGTGGCAAAGTGTTGGTCGACAAATACTTGCACAGCTCCAAGGCTGTGTTAATGTCCAGTGGTGTATTCAATAACTCGTCCATGTATTGTTCAAGAGCAATTCTGCGTGCATCAAGCCTCGCTGGTGCATGGCCGCTGAAGAGCGCCCGATCTGGCGTCTTAGCTGTAAACGCAGAACATTGCTTCAAGCGCTGGTCCAACTTCGAAAGGGAGGCAGTGTCTTTCTCAACGCGCCACAGTTCGCCTCCATCAGATCTTGAGATCACAGCCAATGTGAAAACAGGATCCTCTTCGAGCTGGGTCAGAGACAAGATGCTAGCTCGTGACGGTTTCATCCGCGAAGAGGCGACTTTTATATCGATGGATGGCAATGCGTTAGGGGGAAGTAAGAGGTCGGGAAATTCGTCAGTCATTAGGCCCTTGAAGATCTTCTTGCGCTCTACGGGACTCGGTTGGCTCTCAGCAGAGTCCCTATGCTGGTGAGCAGTCACATTCTTCTTAGCCAGGTTTAATGGCTCGCTACTGTCCAATCCAGCTGGAGCAGTGGCCGAAGCAGGAATGCCAGAGTGTGGCGGCATGGGAATGGGCTGACGAGGCGGACGTGGAGAAAGAGGGACCATTCCATGAGGATGAGTGGGTGATTGAATTTTGCTCATGCCGGGCATGGGCCTGGGGCTGGCTGGCAGCCCAGGGCTCATAATTGGAGGAACCAAGTCTCTTCGGTTATCGACTGCCTTTGCACTTAAAATAGCATTTAGTGATGCGGTCTCTTGGCCAGCAGGAAGATGAGCATTGCGAGGCTGCTTTTCGGCAGAGATTTCCGCGGCTTCGTTTGCTGCTTGAATTTCACGCCGTCTATCATCTTCCTCTCGAGTTCGGCGCCGCCCACGCTCAGCATGTGGGATCTCATTCACCTCGAGAATATCGTCGTAATCCGAGTCAGAATCCTCGTCCAAAGGAGACGCTAGAGCGGCCAGTTTCTGAGTTGCTGAGTTTCCAAGCTGCAAAGGGGCGGGGGGGCCTTTTCTTGGAGGAGGGGGGAATTTCGCCAGTCCAGGGTCTTCTTTCTTGGAGGTGTTAGTTTGAGTGCCGATCGGTGGTGAAGCTGCGGGAAGCGCTGGAGGAGGCATCTTGGGTGGTTCGCTAGGCAAGCTCCGTGACGGAGGAAGAGAGGCATTGTATGGAAGTTCCCGAACGTTCCCTTCGCTCTTTTCCTTGCGCGCTTCCTCCTCGGCAGCCTCTTCAGCCGCGTGGTCAAACTTGTTTAGGGCATGTTCCTGTGGCTTAGGCATTGTGCGAACAGGGTCAAGCAGCTCAGCAACGGGAGATTGTGGTTTTTGTGGCTGATCTGCAGGGGGGGTGATGGGATAAGGCGCCATCGATACATCAACTGGTGAATGTTTCAACCCGTCCGATTCTAAAATGGGAGAGTCGGGATTCACAGCCGTTGTATCGCTCCTGGTTTCGGTATCTGTGTGTGACAATGTCCTCTGTTCAGTATCGGGCTTCTCGCGAATTGGCCCTCCAACGACTTTCGCCACAGAGGGATTTGCCATGAGTTCCTTAAGTTTCTTTCTGTATTTCTCTTTTTCCTTCATGGCGGCCTCGAGATCTTTGTTAAGGCCCCAGACCATGGCACGCTGTTTGTCGACCAGGCGCCATAGCTGGTTGTTTTGTTGTGACTGTGAATGTTTTTCTTTAAGAAGATGCTGAATGACGGCTTCGGGGCTACCAGCGGCTTTGATAAGCGCAGCAATATCCGTTGGTGTCGCCTCTGCACTTTTAGACGAGGTGCTCGAGCTGGTCTTGGAAGCAATCGCGGAAATGGCGGTGTCTATGGAACTGCTTCGTGGGATGTTGTTCGTCAACCCGCTGGGCACCGCAGCGACAGGGCCATCCATTTTCGATTCCGGACGGTTGCTTGCGCTAGAAGGGAGGTGTTTGAAAGCTATTGGGTCGGATACGCTGCGTCCTTCGTTGGTGGCATTTGGGAAATTATATCTGCATTTGTGAGTTAGTCACTATTCCTAGTCGATGCAGCGAGATGCAGAGGCAAGACTAACTTTGTGATTTCTTCTTCTGGGCTTGATGGATTAGACGAATCGGTGTAGAATGTGGCTTGCGCTGCAGGAAGCCGTTGCGGTTTCTCTGCTCGTGCTCTTGGATCCTGCCGTCTGCCTTGGGATTGGGCAGCAGCAGCCTGGTTATATGAAGTTGAGCTTGACAAAGGGCTGGGAACAGGCGGCCTTGGTGACCTATTCAAAGATAAAAAGAAAGCTGGTCAGCACAAAGCAATTTCCAAACAAGTATGCAGAACAGCAAGCAGAAGGCACCCTGGTTAGGCAAGAAAAGGCTTTGTCGCACAGCAGCAATCTCAGCGTCAAGCGAGAAGCAAAGCGGCAACAGGGCAACACAAAGGTAACAACGGTTGTTGACGCGAGTATGTTGTCGGTCGCACATGCTTCAGCGCAGATGAGTGGCGATTGGCTGAGTGGACGAGGAGACGAGCAGACGGACGAATAGTAAAGACTCAAGGCGGATGTCGCGGGTAACATTTCTGATGGCGCATTTTGCAGTAACTTGGAAGAGCAAGGAACCAAAAGATGAAGCAGGAACAGACAGGTTGGGAAAGAGCAACAACGAGGGCACATCAGCAGATTGTTTGCTGGGAGGAACTCACCTTAGACCAGCACCAGATGATGAAGGAGCCACAGAGAGTGGTGACTTTGGGTTCTGAGCCAAGCGTCCAATAGTCGGGCTGTCGTCGAGGTTTTGGGAGCGAGAGTCGTATGGGGAAGAGTGCGAAGGTGTTGGAGTGGTGGCAGTACTATTGGCGGCAGCAGTGGTCGAAGGAGGATTATTGGCACGACCAGGACCGGAAGCAGGAGTATCGGTCGCGGATTGGCCATGCCGGGGCACAAGCTGCGACATGATGCGCCTCGCAAATCGGCCGAAGCCCCAAGTACTGCGCTGTGTCCGTTCAAGGGTGGTGGGGTGTGGGTGCAAGCGCAGATGCAGGTGCAGCGCAGTAAGAGTAATTAATAAGAGGCTCTCTTATTTTGGCGGGTGGCACTCTTCGGGACTGGGCCTGCGTCACGTCACCCTGAGCATCGACGCATGAACGGCTGATGGGGAAGACGGGGGGGGTTGAGAGCCAAAAGCGCGAGGTGAGGTGAGGGAGAAAGAGAGGTAGAGGAGCCTTGGTATTTCTTTTTTGTCAGTGTTGTTTGGATGACCCTTGCCCTTGTTTCTCTTTGCGTAAATCTGGGGGCCTTGGTGGGGATGGGCAGATGATTCTGTTTTTCTTGAGTGGTAATGAGGAAAAGAGAGTGGAAGAGAATGAAGAGAGGTGAAGGAGGCTCCTAGCGGTCGCCTGTGTGGATTTGGTTTGGGGTGAATTGCATTTGGGGGTGCAGAGGGATACGAGAGCGAGAGACAAGTGGAGGGAGAAAGTCTAAAATGGGGGGTTGCTTTGGGACTAGTTCACTGTGCCAATTGCTCTATCACAAGGCGGCTGCGATACTGGCTGCGACGGTAATTTTCTCCTCAAATGCTCAAAGTGCATGGTACAATGGCGAATTGATATGACAACGGTGGAAGTGATGTATGGCACAGCATTTAACAAGCTAAAAATGTAAAATCAAGGATCGGGACTGTTAGTGACGCCCTCCTGTTGTTATCTTGCTAGGAGAAGAGCCAGTTGGCAGCGATTCTTCCTAAGCATATGCCCCAATTTTAACCCTGCCCAAATAAAAGTCAAAAACAGTCTGGGATACACCAAATTTGAGAGTACAGAACGATATGAAGGGGATTTCGGTCGCAAATCTGTGATAAAGGGGAGTCTGTTCTGGCACCTCTCCATTGCAGTGCAGCAAAGCCGCAAATGCTGAAGCTGCCCCTATTTCATTACAGGATAGCTGCAGTGGCAAATATCAAGGTCTCTCCTCATCTCAGTGTAACGGTAGCAAATTGACAAATGCCTTACCATGGCTCTATTCTGCCGGGTATGGCAAAAATGTTTGGGATCTAGCATCCATCAATGGGTCTGAACCAGCAGGGTTGGAGGACTAGGGCCAGGACTAAGGACTAGGTAGGTCCCTGGATCTCAAAAGGCGCTTGTGGCGGCACCTATTACAGCACTGGATTGCTCTGTTCAGTGACTTTTGAGGGTGCGGTGCACTGTGCTGCAATCGTGGTCCAGCAGCTCACTGATCAACACGCCAGCAGCATAACAGCTAGGATCAAGGATATTATCCATAGAGGGGTACGGGAGGGGGCTCTGCCGGGGAACGTGAACAGGGGGGGCTGTAAACAGTTCGAAATGGCAGAGAGTAAATTAATCTGCCATTTTGCCTATGAATAAACCCAGTCGATTAAAAACCGAAAAGTCACAAGAGCAGTTGACAAGCCATTATCAGTTTCACCAACAGCCCCAAGTTTAATTACAGAACCACCCAGGGGTGGATGTGCAAGTGGGGAGAGGGGGGCACTTTTAGCCTCTCAAGCCTCTCCAATCTGGCAAGCCTAGTCCCAATTTAGCGCCTTTGGCTCTCGTTTTAGCACCTGCTGCACTGTAATTCCAGCCCTTCCTAGCCTGTCGTTGACTCTTGTTACCCCCGCCATATTGGCACATTTCCTTGCTCCCCTAGTTCGCGCTCCAACATGGCGTTGTGATCACGCACCACACCACCACCACTCCTGGCGTCAACAGTTTGTCCAATTACTCGTGTACAGTACACCGCCAAAAAGAGCGCTCAAGCAGGTCCCAAAATGAAATGAAGGTGATTCGATAGGAAGCTTGTGAACCAGTCATTCAGCTTGAACATCCCCACCACTTCCATCGCCAATCGCCCGTGCCTAGTCCTTGTTTGTCAGGTCCTTCTGGCGCTATTGATTTCTGTTGTTCCTGTCAATCCCCTTCCAACCCTGGTACATTGAGGTAGTATTATTGATTTAACTTTATTGTATTTTAATATTAAATACTACGGAAAAATGTACATTATGGTACACAGATCCGTTTCCTCTTTAATACAAGCATGTCTGCGGTGCTCCTTGCCCTGGACAAACCCCGTGCGCAGAGTGTCTCCATCCTGTGGCGTCACCGTTACCGTTTTCCCCGTAGTGCCCTAACTAGGTACAGGAGCTCTTTGCCTCGAACTTGTCATGCTTTTGTGCAGATTTCGTCCCCTCGCCTGGCTTTTACACCTGCAGGTACCGGTTTGGTCCTTTTCGGACAGAAGAAGGGACAATACCGTAAATGATCAACATAATCTACTACACTGCGTTACATGGTTTGTGTGTAATGGAATCCTTTTGGTATGTGGCCTTATCCACGTTCCATTTCGCAAGCTTCACCGACATTTAACACGATATCCCAGAAATAGCTTCAAAATAGGAAATACAATTCGGGTGTGAATTCCATTTGGAAACAATGTCTCGTGTTAATCTGAATCTCCTCCTTACTTTTTTAGAACATCCACGCGGCATCGCATAAGACCAATCCACTTCCAAAGCGTGCCTATCAACAGGGAACCAAAGGAGGAAAAGCAATCATGAGCTACAGCCATGGGCTCGACTCGTCTCAACGCCAGCTTTCGCATGCATTCACTACATGCAGCTCTACCTCAGTATTGTGGACGCCGCCCCTGTAATTGTACTCAAACGGTCGTCCCATCTGCACGCAATGGCCTCTTTTGGCCAACTCAATTCACCAAGGCCTTTAACTCATTGTGGCTGATGCATCTTTGCCGCTCCTCTGTGACTGTTCTTAACGAAGTCTGCGGTCCACTGTCAATGTGTTGCGACCTTTGGGCTGTATTGCTGTCAATCACCAACACACAGAACCGAGAAAACTACTACTCTTTTCCACTTCCACAGGATATTGCCTTGACAACTCAACCAAATGCAAATGGCATTGAACCAATGCACAAATCTTGCCACATAACTGGACTACCATGCATTCTCCTGCTTTAACATCAACCCGTCCAATTCCGAGCATTCGCATTCCAAATTACACACCCCACAAAGACGTTTTCCTTACAACAACAAAACAAAAACATTAACAGGACAAATGACAAGGTCTCCCCTTCCTCGGACATGGTGGCCGTGAGACAAGCAAGCCTATATTGTCTCTTACCGGGGGATTATTCCAAGATGCTGCCCCTTTTGCGCCATGGTAACCTTGTCTCAGACATTTGCTCAGGAACCCGTTGCGCGCGCGACATAAAACAAGACAGGACGAAATTTCCACCTTGTTATCTGCGTAAATTTTACCTAACATGCATTCTTGCGCGCTGCAATCATGTATCAATGAAATTAATCGTCTTTGCTACGCAAATTACTCCAATCCAAATCGCGTGAGTCAATGCTAATCCGAGCAAGATAAACATGCCACACAAACAAGTTTCAATATAAACACGATATAAATAAAAATATCTCATATAGTTTTTCAGATAGACTAGCAAAACCGCAGGCCAGTCTGATTCGCCGATGAAGAATTTGTGAAACGCAAGGACACGATTGCTCACGCGTAGGAGTTCCGTTTCGAGGCGGTTTCAGTGTCGGCGAGCTGACTTCAATCATGACAATCTCTAACAAAAACAGCATCTGTAACGTAGACAAAGATTTTAATCGAAATTTCTTCTAGGGATCCATGCATGCGGGTATTTTATGCCATTCGTCTTTGACCTGTCTACGTCTACAGATAGAAATTGTTGTGAAACGCATCGGAAACTACCCCAGATCGCGATATCTGACGTTTGTCACCCGGGGTGGTCGTAAGCGGAGCCTGATAACTTTATTGCAAAAAATCCGTCTCTAATAATGCCGTTTCAATGGTGTCTAACTCATTGGGAATCCAATGCTCACCTTCTATTTTCCGTAGAACCGTCCATCCAACCTTCTGAAGCCGGCTTTTTAAGTATAGCTTTTCAATCATCAGCCCGTGGTTCTTTACTGCCATGTCAATCAATTAGTAGTTACCCATTTGTTCCCGATTATTAATGTAAACCGACCCAAACTTTCTCACTTAGGAGTCAATATCCGGAAAATATTTATTTTATATTATCAAGACATTAAATAGTCTTTTCTTCCATGGATAATCAATCATCTCTGAGGTTGCCTGTCCGTGGTCACAGAAAATGGCGCTGCACCAGCCACAGCTCTGCCCCGCCTCATCCCACCATCAGCCCACCAGAGCCAAGCTTAGCCAAGGCCGCCTGCTCTGAAATCTTGATTGCCTCGTGGACAACGTCATGCGGGCTGTGCATGTACCGCTGCTTTCGAGGCTGTTCCACAAAGCCAAGTTTCGTTCCCATTCTTCTTTTCCCGTCCTTTCTTCTTTTGTTTCCATCCACATCTTTGCCGCATAGCATCTAGCAATCGTTTCGCGCACCCGCAAAACATACTTCCCATAACCCTTTTGTATAAGTGAACCGCTGTCATCATGGGTAAGTCATCGCCAACCAGCCCACCTCACCACCACCATGGCTAATATTCCCCATTCAGGTCGCGAAAGAGCTTATAAAAAGAAACTTTACCTCTCGCGCCCGGATCCCGATGAGATCAACGTTCGAACCCGTGTCACTCGGTACATGCCACCAACCCCTCCTCCCGTCGTCGAGTGTCCTCCCGAACCCGAACCTTGTCCTCCACCTACTCTGTGCCTCCCTGAACCCGAGTCAGAATGTGAACCCATCGATGTCATCGCCGTTGATGTCGACCCTGAGCCCCCTAGGTCCAAGAAATCGCATCGCTCTCGTAGTAGAAGCAAGCATCGAACTTCCTCATCCCACGAAAGGGAAGTCGTCATCGAGCGCGACAGATATATCCACGTCCCTGTGCCTGTAAAGGTCCCTGTCAGAGAGGAGCCGAGGTATGCTACTTACCGTTATGTTGAGGGGCCGAAGAGACCGTCACCCCCAGCCCTGCCGGAGCCACGATACGAAGATGAGAGGGAGCACATCAAAATTGATATCGACATTGAGGATCGCCACCATTCCCATTCGCGAGACTACGGAGACTACCGCTATGGAGATTATCGTTCGGGGGACTATTACAGACGCTGATACAGCGTTGTTGATTACGCGGAAACCACAATTTCATGATTTAATGACTGACTTAAATACGATTTGACGTTGATTTAATACGCCTTCCAGCGGCTGAGAGTTGAGAGTTTTTTGTTGTTTTTGATTAGCACATAGTATTTATCTATTTATGATCTATTAAACGTTTTATTTCATCACAAATCACGCAAGTCCTCAGTCTGACACGGAGAAAGAGCTCTGTCGATGAGTACGTCTTCTCGATAACTGAGCCCTATTCCTGGGTTCTCTCACATATTGCTGCAGCCTTGTCAACGGAGCCGGTCGTACCACCTCATACTCTGGCGAAAGCGGTCTATTGACATAGTATGTTTCCGGTGCTGGTGCCACGGCGGCTGATAGCGGCATTTGTCGCCCTCTGCACGTCAACCATCGCCATACATTACCGAGCTCGTTCATCCACCATAGTCCTCCGATGATGACCAGAATCGTTACGGGAATGGCAATCGCCCAGTATAGCCACTGTCTATATTCCATATCCCTCACATCAGATGTATTCATACCAAAAATGCCAGCGATGGCTGATAGTGGCAAGAAGATGTACGATATCGCAGTAAATGCATAAACAGCGTTCTCCTGTCTATCCTTGGTTGATTCCACCTTGTACGCAACAGCGCTTTCCAATTCTTCGACATACTCTTCAAAACGACGAAACTCCTGATCTCGCTGTTCAATGAGTCGCACGCAGTCGGTGAGGAACAGGTTACGGAAGCCGTATTTGTTCGTAGGCGATAACTTGGACGCTGATTCCAATCCCTCAGCATTCTGGTCCTCAAAACCGGAATAGTCGTATTTTCTTCCGCGGGCGTCTTTCGAGTACTGATTATCGGCATAGTAGGCTCTGTCATACGCGGGCTTGCGTTTTCGTCTGAATGCCATGTCTTCGTCGCCGCGACCAAAGCTCTCGAAGCCATCGGCAGAGAACAAGCTTTTTCGCAGCGATGCCATGACTGATCGCTGTTTGTATAGTGTTCGAATGACAGCTCTCATCTCAGGTTTGACAAGATCCAGTTTATGCTGATTAGACCTATCGATTGGCTTCGATGTGATGTCCGTATCCTGTGTGTGTTAGCACCATCCCTGTGGGTTTTTGTAGCTTGGGTGTCGCACCAGTGAGTTCAAAAATAGAGAATATGTCTCTGAAATATCGCCAGATTTGCCAACTTGGTCCTGAAGGAGCTGCAGAGCCACCAATGACACAACCTCAAGCGGCTGTACGGAGGCATGGTCCAAAAGGTTATCCGAAGAGATGCCCTGGATGATTTTACTCATGCCAGTGGTGAGCAGTTTCTTCGCCCTTTCGAAGTTGTCCTCCCACCGTGGAATATTTGCTCGACAAGTTACAAGTCCTGACAGGAGATGAAGCCAGGCTCCAGAGAATTCACGAGGGAACTCGATCTTGGCTCTGTCTTCCGGGCCGGCATGGGACATGAAATTCTGGAAAACCTGTGTGTCTGCCCAAGTTGATCGCAAAAGGGCTTTGAGTTGCGTAACATAAAATTGATACACGTCATATGAACCGTCTGATCGAGAAACCTGCACACGTTAGCGAGTTTCTATTAAGAAAAGGACAGTGCATACATACTCCAAGCATGTCAACAATAGCACCCCAGTATTTTCCAGATGTCGGTCCTTTGCAGTTCATTGGCAAAAAGAGTTGAAAAATTGCATCAAGAGCATTCGCAACTTCTAGTCGCTCCTCGTAACGGCGTTTTTCTTCATCGTCCTTCAAATCCTCGATCTCTACGTTCTGAATAGCTAGTTTAGCTATGAGTTCATCCCTAGTTGAGGTAATACAAGCTGTATAACACAGCTGTGTAGTGTACGTCGCTTCTTTGGTGATAAATTCCTCTGCTGACTTGAGCTGAGCGTCAAAGTCTTGTACAACGACATCGGGGCTTGATTTAGTGCCCATTGCGGGGTTTGCTAGCGGTAGAACATGCAAAGGCTCAGATGTCATGCTCAACATGTTTTCCTTGTCAAGTTCTTTTTGTATCATGGTTGCTGATAAATTTGGGCTTTTGCTCTTTTCTGCCTTGCTTGAACTAGGCTCTGGTATAGTAGCATCTGCGTCGGTGGTAATCGCTGTCTTGAGATTGCTTCGCGGCAGTGTTTCGGGGTATGTACTGGATTCTCATTAGCAGCTAGAATTGTGATCGAAAGAGGGACTTACGCTACTCGTAGCTCTAGTGTGGTAGTATTGACTTTGCTTACGTATCTTAGCAGCTTTGGCCACTCTTCAGGTGAAATACTTTTGCCATTATGCAAGAACTCTAAGTGACTGGGCCAAAATGCCGTGAAGTGAGATATAAAGGCCTTTGTTTGTCAAGTTCTATCCTATGGACGCAGCTAAGGGAAACTTACAAACCATGTTCTGCACTCTGATACGGAGAATGTCCATGTAAGTGCTTCACCATACTTGACAAGGATTCTCTGCGTAACAGAACCATTGGGAGGAGACAATTCTGAAGCAAAAGTGATCGCCTCGCCTTGGAGTTCGGACTTCGCCAACTCACCACATGTAACTAGGATACCTTGATGCCAGATTTAGTCTCTAACCGCCTATCGAATAAAGTTGAGACACCTGCTTACTGTTGTCAATTACCACACACCACAACTGCGAAATGTGAAAGCATTCATCTTTTTCAGCAATACCGAGCTGACAGATGGCTTGATCCATGTCTCTTTGCTGTGGAATTCGAGAATACTGCATCTGCAGTAGAGTCTGGCTCGGGAATGTTGCTGTGCTAGAGCCTGCACTCAATCCAGAGTATCCATGCAGCGAAAAATAGGGGATGCATATCCATTTGACCATTGGTGCATTAGCATCTTGCTTATCGTTCGGCAGATACTTCGGCTTTTCCAGGGAAACCTCAACAAGTTTTGGCTCAATATATCCAACTTTTTGGCCGTTGGGGTTATAAGTAGATCCGACACATCGTTGTTTTACACTTGCTCGAAGTCTTGCAACCGCGGATCGTTCCGTTTCATTGAGATGCAACTCTCTCGATATTTCAAGCTGGTAGAGGACGCTTAGTTGGCATACGGTCTTTTCTTACTCTACTTTGTTCAACTTACCCAAAAATCATCGAAATTCATTACATCTTGTTGGATATGTCTTTTCGCCAAACAGTCAGCACAACTCCTTGTTTCTGGACTCAACTCACTTACAGCCATCTGAAAAGTGGTTGATTTCTGCCTTTCAATCCGTGTTTGACTGTGAATGTTGCGTTATGATGACCGCCGATCTCTGCGTCTCCTCGATATTGAGAAGCGTGAACTTTTGTAACTGCAGTAGCCCATGACATCTCGGTGTCGTCCACCAGCGATTGCTTATCTGGAGTTGGCGATTCAAGATCAGAGAGATTTCCATTTTTGGAAGACTCTGCTTCATTACACACAAAGTTAAACTGTTCGAATACATCAACGTCTCGAGTGGGCGATGCAGGGCGTACTATTACAAAGTCGTCATTTTCCCCTTGGCGCCTTTCTCGCAATAGAGGGTCTCTCCATGATGCATTTGACTCGGAGCGTTGATATGGGTGTGGACTGCCATCTCTCTCTTCATTTTCAGTCTCATTTTCATATGTTCTGGTTTGCACTTGCTTCTCAGGGATAATGATCTGCTCTGTGTATGTCTCTGTCTCTGGCATTGGGACTTCCATTGGTAGGGGCTGAATCTCCGGTGGTTTACCAACATGGCGCCTAGACCGTGACGTCCTCTCTTGAGCGTAAGGTCTTGGCCGGGACTGCCTGGCCATGGACTCGGAGTATGACACATTGAGACGTGGAGGTGCAGCCGTACGAATAGGTCTGCGTTCGTCTGGTCCAAAAAACTCGGTGCTATGCCTCTTTCTTGGCTCATCAACAGACTCGTAATAGCCTTCGGTTGGTGATTGTGGAACTTGAAGTGGTCCCGCAAAGTAATTGACTGCAGGATATGCTGGGCGATGAATCACGTATGGCGCTTTACTATGGCGTTTCCGTGGTGCAGGCTCCTCTAGGCCGTCATAATCATCATCGTCATAAAAATCATCACTCGTGCGACGACGAGTACGTGAAGACGGGACCTATATCACCTGTTAGAATACAAGATATAAGATCGGACTTGAGTCCAGTTTGCACAAACATACGACGTAATATGGACGGCGGCTGCTAGATGCAGTACCTGGACGTCTCCTCTCGTAACTCATTGTAGTCGGGCAATTGGTGGACAGCTCGCCCGTTCACGTTGTACTCGCTATGCGTAAAACCAAGGAAGGCTCATGAGCGCCGTGCTGTATAGGTCGGTTCACATACAATGAGCATTGCCCCTATAACAAGGTATTGTATATAGTAGGTCCAGCTGGCCGCTGATCAAGACGCGCTGTGGCTGACAGACGCTAGCATGGCGGCCCGGCAACCACTGATTACTACTGAAAAGGATGATCCAGCAAACGACGGCATCAAGGTAGTGAAATCAATCATAAATGTACATTTAACGAGATAACTTTTGTGAGATATTAATATACGGCGATCTAAGCTGGAATAGCACGTCGCCAAGGTCTGAGCTATTCTTAGAGCACCGACCGAGCCAACGTTCCTTACAGTGGAGTTTGGCGCATTCCAGACAGAGCGTGACGCCACAGTGAAGCCTGGGCTGGAGCTCCCCCTTGACCACCTGCCCCTCCAAACTCTGTCCCTCCAATTAGTCGCTGCACCATTGAGCTACTGAGCGCCATCTGCAACAAGCTTTCGTTGGAGTATCATTTGCACAGACAATGGCGTCCAATGTAACAGAAGTTAGCTCAAAGGAGCAATTTGACAACCTCGTCAAGGCTACTCGTATTGTCGTTGTGAACTGTAAGTAGTGTCCAACACCAATCCACGCGCTTTTTCCATGATGAAGATCTGCACGATCCCGCCTGCAACTTGTTTCTTCTGTTCGAGCAAGCGCTGACCTAGGTTGTTCTAAAGTTACATCATCATCTTCACAGCTGAGCGAACAGATTTCGGCTCTGTACGAGGCTCTATCGGGGTCCCTTGCGCGCCCTAAGGCCGTGTCGTTTATCTCCGTCAATGGCGACTCCAACAGCGAACTCTCGAAGCAATACTCCATCACCGCCTACCCTACGTTTCTCATCTTCCGAGATGGCCAGCTGAAGGAAAACGTCTCTGGGGCGAACCCAGACGAGCTTGGAACTATCATTGAAAAGCTCGCCACCCATGTTCGCGCCTTGGGTGACAGCGCTGAGACTGGCAGCAGCTCAACAGGTGGCGCCAGCGGTGATGCTGACTGGAAGGGTGCTGAGCTGCCACGAGGCTACAGTGACATAACCGACCAAGTTGAAATTAAGGGATGCGAACTTCTTAACGCCGATGAAGATGCTGGCCCAGTCAAGGTGCTATTCGAGACCTCGAAACCTAGCGGTTTGAGCGGCAAGAGCTCTGGCAAGGATTACGTACTAAGTGGTGCCGACGACCAGCTCCTGCTTTACATCCCCTTCCAGGGCATTATTAAATTGCACACGCTACAGGTAAGTGTGGTTCGCTTTTTGGCTTTTTGGCTTTTTGGCTTTTTGGCTTAGGTTAATGATCGCCAAAGATCACATCAGCTCCCGAATCCGATCAAACAGACGTTTCAAGACCTGGCGTTGTTCACCTCTACATCAACCACCCACACAACCTTGACTTTAGTGAAGCGGACGACATCGAACCAGTGCAAGCCATCACCCTTGGCCCTGGCGACTGGAACAGCAACGGCACGGCCAACATCAATCTGCGATTTGTCAAGTTCCAGAAGACCAGCTCACTCATCGTTTACATCCAGCAAGGTGACGGTGAGGCTGATGCTGTCCGCTTAGACAGAATCAGGCTGGTCGGCGAGGCTGGAGCAAAGAGGCAAATGGGAGCACTACAGAAGGTGGGCGATGAGGAGTAGTTGCTCTGTCCTCGCTCCTGATGATTACCTGTCTTCCATCCGTGGGCTGCTCCCTGTCGTGCTGGTTTACGAGTGATGAGACCAAGATTTAAATAGAATTGCAAAGCAATCAACGAAAGACTTGTCCTGCCAAAATACGACATCCATATTCTTGAAACCCACAACCTAGCACTCATCAGGCTCTGGAATTGCTCACTGACAATAATCTCCACGGCATATACACATGTAGCTATTAAACACTAGATCTGAGATGGATATGTCTGGCTTCGTTACCTTCGGTTCAAGCGTGATCAGCACAAGGACCAAAATAAATGGTAACAAAGCCAGCTGCAATTAAATTCGATCTGGGGCACAACCGACGCTCGGATTTTGTCCATTGAAGGGGACTCGAGCAACACGGGTATAGATAGTAGGTCATGCTCGCCGCACGAAGAGAAAAAGAGAAAAGAGAAAGCGAAGCTTTCGCGCGGCGCGAGAAAGTTTTTATCCCCACTGGCAAGGGTCCATGTCGCTTAGTCATGTTCTAGTGTAGGGTAGGTTCCTGCAACTTGGAGGGTTCTGAGCTTGAGCCTGTTTAGTATGATGAGTATGCATATTTTTTAAGGGTGATACCTCTTAATGTTCTCATTTCAAAAATAAGAATTGCAATAACTGCTTCTATGTCTCTTTTCAGCTTCGTGGAATAATTATTGTCTGTGAGCCAAATTCTTTAGTCCACCCATGTGCTGGACCTCAGCGCCATTATGATTTACACATACTAAATAATATAGTACACGTTGCTAAAAGATGGCTGCGAGAGCAATTTAAAAAATTGACAGGATTGTGTGAGTCACCAATATTTGAAACGCTAACGATCAAACAGATACTCCAAGCTAATATAAATACACGCCCAGACAGCTTGAACAAGCAGAAGACCAGATATCCTTACCAAGCCGAGTGCTCAGCCACACTTCTCAGAGGAAGCGCCACAGTGACGTTATCATTGAACTGTCTGCCAGGTCGCATTTATTGAACCTTGTGGTATCTTCCAACATAAATCATAGTTGTACCTCACCTTCTGGGATTCATACCTTGACGGCCACTCATATAATTACCAGCAGCCATGTCGACAAGCTCTCCGCCAAACTACTGTGAGTTGAATAGCGAAGGACCGATGGTCACATGCTAACGTTTACATGCAGACGCCATTCTGGAGATTCCCGACAATGCGACAGCGGACCGCATTCGAGATGCCTACAAACGGTATGAAGGAGAAACTAAGCCTTTATTATCCGAAGATATCAAAACTAACATGATCACAGGGCTGCATTGAAAACCCATCCCGACCGAGTCGCAGCCGACTCACCTGAAAGAGCCGAGCGCACGCGAAAATTCCAGCTTGTCAATGACGCATACTACACGTTGTCAGACCCAGTCCGTCGACGAGAGTACGACGCCCAGCGCAAGATCTTCAGTCGCCCACCCGCAGAAGATCCTTTCGCCGAGGCTGATGAGGAGATTCCTCCCCAAGGTGCCACAGCTGGAGGACCAAATGTCTACTCGTGGGCATGGGATTTCTTCACCAAGGGCCAAAATGGCAATGCAAGTGCCGACCGACAGCACACCGAAAATGAACAGTTTAGAGATGTGTTTGAGGAAATGATGCGAGATGAGGGAATGGCAGAGGACGGCAATAATCAACCAACTGGCAAGTTCTGGGGTATCATTGGCGGCGTCAGCGGCGGGGCCTTGGGCTTCATTGTGGCAAATGTTCCCGGATTGGTTGCTGGTGCCGTTGCGGGCAACAGGCTTGGCGCTGTGAGAGATGCAAAGGGAAAGAGCGTGTATGCAGTATTCCAGGAATTACCTGCAGACGATCGCTCGAGACTTCTGAGCCAGCTTGCAATGAGAGTGTTTAGCCATGCCACTGGCTTGTAAGCGCCACGAAAGAACAAGTTGTAAAGAGCAGACATGGATACAATTCAAGAGATAACAGTTCAGTAGGCGTTTGGTTAGCGTTCGTCCAATTTCCCTAGATAGCTCAACATAATATCTTTTTCAGTCAACACTCTCCCTGTGTGCACACGTCCCTTGTGCATTACAAGTTGCAGACACACGAAACCGAACAGCCTCTATTTTTCTCGACTATAATTTTTCAAGAACGCCAATATAACACCGAATGCACTTGATATGTAAATGTCAACATCATTTATTTCGAAAGACTCAGTAGCAACTAGAATGGATAATAAAACACATACATTTTAAACCTAGACCCAGAACTGTAAATCTCATGACTCCCTGTAAAAAAAAGAGGTCCCCTGATCCAAGGCACAAAAATAACGTTTCGCCTGAACCAAAGGTATCGCAATATTTTGTCCGCAAATGTGTTCTCACCAAACAACTTCAACCTTATCTTCGGGGAGGTGGGTTGAAGCCAGGAGGAGCGCCGCCGGGGGGACCATTGAAACCCGGAGGTGCAAATCCAGGACCGCCAGGAGGGCCTCCGGGGAAGCCCCCAGGAGGAGGAGGAAAGCCTCCAGGGAAACCTGGAGGTGCTACTTGCTGATTAAAAAAAGTTCGTCGTTTATGTGACCGGAAGTACTTACCACCACGTCCACCACCAGGGAAGCCAGGAGCACCAGGAGGCGCACCAGGGAAGCCGCCGAAACCAGGAGGGGGAGCTCCTCCACCAAATCCGGCAGCAGGACCCTGTGTCACAAAGTTAGCGGAGTTCATCGATGTTTCGAGGCGAGACGATAGCTTACAGCCAATGATGGAGGAGGAGCGCCACGGCCAGCAGGCTTAGCGACGCCAGGACCGGTGCTGAGGGCAGATGGGATTCCTCCAGGTTGACTCTTTCCAAGTCTGGCGCTTGGGTCAGCGGGAGGAGGCGATTCGACGGAGAGTGATATGATGTAGGCGCCACGAACAATGGCCAGGCCCAGGGTTCGCTTCTCTTCTGATTCGACTTGGTTGCCGCCTTGCCGTCTCTTGACGCGTCGGAATTCTTCAGTATCTGCAAGAACAAGGTTCATGTGCTGAAATGTACGTCAGTATATCACTTATTAAAGCTCCTTGAGGACGACCCGTACCTTGTCAAACGCCAGCATCTGGCCAGTCATGGACCTTCCGTCGTTCAACACAACTTTCATGCGCCAGTTAATCTACCAAATACAAGTCAGTTTCTCATGCCTAATGCTGTTGGGAATCTCTGGATGGAGCTATTCGAGGGGTACGTACGTAGCCGGCCTGTGAGAGAACTTTGATTAGCAGCTGTTTTCGTTTCCGGGAAAGCCACGTAGCCGGCCATTGGACATACCATCTTTCCTTGTTTGTTCGACATGTTGACTGTAATTTCGAGTGCTTGCTTGCGCAGCTACTCAAGTGTTCAAAAAATTACGTTGCACGGAGCTCTTACGCGACCGCGACAGACTTTCAACGCTACAAAAGCTTTGAAGGCGAATGGCAGAATAGCGGAACAACCAAAATTTGCGGAGCCTCGATTGGGAAGGCTGAAGAGCAGCAGGCAGGCAGGTCGGTACTTGTAACTTGTACCTTTTCCTGCGCCATTCCCTTTTCGGTCACAAAGCCCCCACAATTCATAATTTCGGTGGATGAGGGCAGACAAACCCTCGAATTTTTCTGGCTCACAAAATCTCCATCTCCATTCAACGCCAACATTCGACCCTTCGACATATCACCCAGAACCGTCGATCAACCACCGCAACAATGGCGTCCGAGAAGGCTAACAACCCCATGAGGGAGCTCAAGATTCAGAAGCTTGTTCTGAACATTTGCGTCGGAGAGTCTGGTGATAGACTTACCCGTGCCGCCAAGGTGCTCGAACAGCTTTCTGGTCAGACTCCTGTCTACAGTACGATTTACCCCGATTGCGACTACGAAACGAGATAATTCCTCTAACAATATTCAACAGGCAAGGCTCGCTACACTGTCCGTACCTTCGGTATCCGTCGTAACGAAAAGATCTCTGTCCACGTTACCGTCCGTGGCCCCAAGGTACATAACTTTACACCCGTGAAAAAAATAAATCGATTGGGTATCTGTGATATTAACAAGGTATCTTCTTAGGCTGAGGAAATCCTCGAGCGTGGCCTCAAGGTCAAGGAGTACGAACTCCGTAAGCGCAACTTCTCTGAGACTGGCAACTTCGGTTTCGGTATCAGCGAGCACATCGATCTTGGTATCAAGTACGACCCCTCTATCGGTATTTACGGCATGGACTTCTACGCCTGCATGACCCGCCCTGGAGAGCGTGTCAGCCGCCGTCGCCGCACAAAGTCTCGCATTGGTGCTTCTCACCGCATCAAGCGCGAGGAGACTGTCAAGTGGTTCAAGACCCGCTTCGATGGCATTGTCAGATAAACAGGACAATGGTGGAACGGCTTGGGGGATAGAATGGAAATTATCACGGCGAACAATTTGGGAGGGAAAATGAATGAGGCGAAACTGTATTTATGTTTTCCTTTACATCAGCTCAGACGCTTAACAGTCGAGCTACGGCCTAAGAGACCGACCGGCGCCCATGCCGGCTTCCTTTGAATGGCTTTCAATGTGATGAATATCATATGTGCCTATCTTCAATACTCATTTCCGCACAACTAAAAGTGACAAATTGGCAATTCATTAGCGTCGCATTGTCGCCGTAAACAATTGAGCATAGTTTTACGAGGTGTGTTGACAGCAGCAGCCTATGAAGACTTGGATTTGTTTGAGTGCCCCGAACCAGAATCCAGCATCTAAGCTATCATCATACAGTATTGCCCACTTCGAATATCCCTCAAGCAGCAGAACATGATGCATTGGAAATAATAGGCCATATCTTCTCTCTTCCGTCGAATCGATGCTGTAGTTAAATCACGTGATATTATACATAGCGACAGATGCTGCCCAATTGGGAACTCAGAGTTCGGCGCGCCAAACCAATGAGGCTGATCGAAGGCGTTACGATCTTAAACTTTATTAGTGTATATGACCAATGCTGCGACCTCCCTCCATCATTCATATCTTGACAGCTATTTGACTTCAGCATGGGGTCCTGAAGTTCCAAGCATGTTACGGATGGCGCTATGCCGGTAGACGTAGATTTACCTGAAGTTTGCGTCCTGTATTAGTCCAAGTCAAAGGGTGTCATGAGTTGCAATCTCTGCAATGAAGATCCAGCGCCATCGTGCCTCATTAGCATGCCACAAGTCTGGTTTGGCGACCTGATTGTCCACGGTGGACTCACAAAAAAATGATGCTCTGCTCGCCATGATCCAACATGCTGGCATATCAGGCACTTCATCTAAGATTATTATTTACCCTACCAGGTCAGAGGAACCGACGGTTACCGAAGAGATGAGATGGCACCAGAAGGGATGGTTGCCATCTCGCACATTTGCGATTCGCACCAACTCAGAAGAGCTGCCGGAGCGATTTGAATGGCGAGGATCAAAGGGGGATGCTGTCAAAGACTTGGGTGAGGTCTCGTTTGGCTGGAAGCTTGTTCGACTCGGTCGAGGCAACGAAGTAGTGCCAGTATTCTCCATGGCCAAGTTCAGCATGTCTATGTTTAAGGCGGCTGAATTTCAATTTCTCGGTAGCGGTGCAACAGGGGAGTTAGGCCATACAAGGGCTAAGATGGCTCTTGCGACGTTACTGAGAATAAACCAAAATAGCCAATCGAATTGATCATGGCTGTTGAGACATCATGGTGAAATCATTGATTTTAATTCTGTAGCCAGAGTGAACTTTCAAGTAATGAAATCTACTTGTTAACTATTTGGCGTGATTTATGTCCATGGCCAGGGTGTAATGGCAGCTGTAATTAGTATAAGCTTATTACTCCGAAATGGACCAGTAGTTATTAGCTGTTACGAGCAGTAATTTGCTGATACCTGAGGCGACAACAGCACCGGATACCTGCTAAACCAGGCACCTAGAAAATCTTACAGTACCTGAAGCAGTAAAATGAGACCGGAGTAGGAAAATCGTTTTGGCGCCCTCAGGTTTTCCGGGCAAAACCGCGCAACTGCCCCTGATTGGGTGGCTGGGGGTTGTCGGGCCCACCAACTCCCTCACAGACTCTGCTCCCAACGCTGTCCTCCCGAAAATCTCCATCTGCTCTCCCGCAAAGGCAGCACGCAACTCTCCAAATCTCCCCTCTCCCAATTGCACGTTGCTGCAATTGCTCCTTTTCTTTTTGCCCTCACACATCAATTACATCCGTCACGATGTTCCGAAACGCTCTCCGCCAGTCCACGCGTGCCGTCGGCGCCGTTTCTGCTGCTGGCAGAGTGGTGAGTTTTTAACTCCTCAAATTGCCCCCAGTCGACCGAGTGAACCCTTTTCCATCGAGACGCAACCTCAAAACAGCCTCGATCCATCTCAAAAATATTTACATCGACCAATTGAGTGGTCCAACCACATTGGCTTCGAATTTTTGAGCTTTTTAGGAGCTGTTTTGAGTCCTCGATCGCTCGACTGGCCTTCTCCCGGGGCTTCGGCTAACTTGTGTTTTTTTTCCGCTAGACTCGAAATGCCGCACCCGCCGCCATCAACGCTGCCGTTCGAACCTACGCTTCCGACGCCAAGGCCGCTCCCACTGAGGTCTCTTCCATTCTCGAGCAGCGCATTCGTGGAGTCCAGGAGGAATCTAACCTCGCTGAGACCGGTCGTGTCCTCTCGGTCGGGTACGTACATAATTTCTGCTTTTGGGCGGTCGCTCTCCGTATTTTTGCAAGGGGGTTGAACGAAACACACTCGCCTCAATGCCTGCCGAGCAGCGCTATCTGTTATGATGAATTGAATTAATGCATGCGAGAATTGGAAAACTAATTTTTTTTTCTTGTACAGAGATGGTATCGCCCGTGTCCACGGCATGGCCAACGTCCAGGCTGAAGAGCTTGTCGAGTAAGTAGTCATGATCTACTCAAGCTGCATGTAGCACCAACGCTAACTAAATTCAAGGTTCGCCTCTGGCGTCAAGGGCATGTGCATGAACCTTGAGGCCGGCCAGGTCGGTGTTGTGTTGTTCGGTTCCGATCGTCTTGTCCGTGAAGGCGAGACTGTCAAGCGTACTGGCGAAATTGTAAGCTCTTAACCACGACTACATAGCGCTGACATATCTTCGATTTATTGATTGCTAACACTACATGCAGGTCGATGTGCCTGTCGGCCCTGAAATGCTTGGCCGTGTTGTCGATGCTCTGGGTAACCCCATTGACGGCAAGGGCCCTATCAACACCAAGGAGAAGCGCCGTGCTCAGCTCAAGGCCCCTGGTATCTTGCCTCGCAAGTCCGTCAACCAACCCGTGCAGACTGGTCTCAAGTCTGTCGACGCCATGGTTCCTATCGGCCGTGGTCAGCGTGAGTTGATCATTGGTGATCGTCAGACCGGTAAGACTGCCGTTGGTCTTGACACCATCCTTAACCAGAAGCGTTGGAACAACTCCAATGACGAGACCAAGAAGCTTTACTGCGTCTATGTCGCCGTCGGCCAGAAGCGTTCCACTGTCGCCCAGTTCGTCCAGACCCTCGAGGAGAACGACGCCATGAAGTACTCCATTGTTGTCGCCGCCACTGCCTCTGAGGCCGCTCCTCTCCAGTACATTGCTCCTTTCACTGGTGGTAAGTTTGCTTGCTTAACTTGACTTTTGTTTTATTTTTGATACTAACTCATATTTCCAGTAAGTTTTTCTCTCTCCTGACATCCGTCCAAGGTTTTTTCTTCTATGTTTTTTTCTTTCTGTCTTCTGTCCTACCCCTAAGCTGTTGAACTTGCTGCGAGGGCCACGACAAGTGCGACCGCTTCATCAAGCAAGACAGCATCAACAAATGTGCCCCACAGCATCAACAACCGCAACGACGATGTCGTTGCGGATTTATTCAAAAGCCCGGCAACAGAAAGGACCGCGGCGACACATCACACCATGGCAATCATTGAGGATGCTTAAAGCACCACGGAGAGCTCATAGAGCATGATCCTTCCTCGGGCGAAAGGCCAATTTTCTTATTTCTCTCATCCTGCAAGAGAGGCTAACCCCTCGTCTTCTCCCCTGTCTTATCAGGCTCACGCTATATTATCACCGTCACGCATCATCCTTATGTTTCTCACCTGGACGCATCTTTCGTTTTTATATGGTTTTCTGATCTTTTACTAATATTTCATCTCTTTCAGGCTGCGATTGGAGAGTGGTTCCGTGATAATGGCAAGCACTCTCTTCTGATCTTCGACGATCTTTCCAAGCAGGCTGTCGCTTACCGTCAAATGTCCCTGCTGCTCCGTCGTCCCCCTGGTCGTGAGGCTTACCCCGGTGACGTTTTCTACCTCCACTCTCGTCTTCTCGAGCGTGCTGCCAAGCTGAACGATCACCATGGTGGCGGTTCCATGACTGCCCTGCCTATCATTGAGACTCAGGGTGGTGATGTGTCTGCCTACATTCCTACCAACGTCATTTCCATTACCGACGGTCAGATCTTCTTGGAGTCCGAGCTCTTCTACAAGGGTATCCGTCCTGCCATTAACGTCGGTCTTTCCGTCTCTCGTGTCGGTTCCGCTGCCCAGCTCAAGGCCATGAAGCAGGTCGCTGGTTCCCTGAAGCTTTTCTTGGCCCAGTACCGTGAGGTCGCCGCTTTCGCCCAGTTCGGTTCCGATCTTGATGCTGCTACCAAGCAGACGCTCAGCCGTGGTGAACGCGTAAGTTTTCGATGATAACTTGCATGCACATGAACCTGTCACTAACCCATTCTACAGTTGACTGAGCTCCTTAAGCAAAAGCAATACTCTCCTATGGCCGTTAACGAGATGGTTCCCCTTATCTTCGCTGGTGTCAACGGTTACCTCGACCCTGTCCCTGTCAGCCGCGTCCTTGAGTGGGAGGCTGACTACACTGCCCACCTGAAGACCAACGAGGCTGACTTGTTGGCCACTATTGACAAGGAGGGTGCCATCAGCAAGGAGACTGAGGCCAAGCTCAAGGAGGTCACCGTTTCTTTCATCAAGAGCTTCCTCGGTTAAGCTTGAGGCCAACTAATTTTATCAAGATACCTTGAGTGTACTAGAAGAAGGGCCGTTGGAGATGCTGCTGTCTATACCGAAATTCTGTAGTCTTTTTTCTCTCTATGAGTGGAGAGATGAGTCGAGGGGTTGCGCCTGACGGAGCAAATGGTTGATAGAGGAGATTCGCCAGTCGTATTACCACTTGTAAAATAGAGCTCATAACTCAATGATAGCCCTCTATTTCTTTTGTTCTTTTAAAAATGTTATATTTACTTACAGTTTCTTTGCCAGTGATAGTAATATGCTCTCAGCGTGTGTAACAGTATGTTCAGTTGTAATGTTGAGTTCCGGTGACATCATGTGCTTGTCAGAGGTGCGACCGCCAGAGAGCTGCTGGATCTCACACTCGAACTCCTCCCACGCTCCTTTGCCATCAACAACAGGTACATTCTCCGTCAACAAGCCCAACCATTTGGCTCACAGCAAATTGTTGCCTGTTTTCTCGTGTCTGTACTGATTCACCTTTTACACAGCCTTAGGCATTTTGAGCCCGCAATCAATCGACTATCTTAAGCTACGCCATTAACACTCATTAGGCAATGACAGCAGCACACGCACCGCCCGAAATGTCTGCAGCGACGAGAAACGTGCTCAACAGGGTCCAAAGGATGATTCCTCCCATGCTAGACAAGTTTCACAAAGGTGAGAAATCAATACCGTCGTTCGTGTGAGCTACGATGCCAACTTTTCATCAGGGCAACTTGGCCGCGTTGCTGTCATCGGAGGGAGCCAGGACTATACTGGCGCACCATATTTTTCTGCAATGGCCAGCGCAAAATTGGGCTGTGATATGGTATTTTCATCCAAAATCCTCATATGAGCAACCTAGCTAACCCCAACGAGTCGCATGTCATCTGTACTCCTGCTGCAGCAGCCGTCATCAAGACATACTCACCCAACCTCATGGTTCATCCTCTGATGCGCCAAAGTCCAGTCCCAAACCAATCGCCAGCTCCGCTGAAGGAAGAAACCGATCCAGATGCAGTTGCCCAAGGTATCATCGACTTGCTTGGCAGACTACACGTGCTAGTAGTTGGTCCAGGATTGGGCCGTGATCCATTGATGCAAGACACAGTTGGCCGAGTGATCAAAGCTGCTAGAGACAAGGGAATGCCCATAGTGATGGATGCAGACGCTCTGCTATTGGTACAGAACGACATGGCCATTATTAAAGGCTATTCCGATGCCATCTTGACACCGAACGTCGTCGAATTTGAGCGTCTTTGCAAAGCAGCAAAGATCGATGTGTCCAACGCCAGCAGTGAAATGGAAAGAGTAGAGCTTCTAGCCAAAGCACTAGGGGGAGTTACGATTATTCAAAAGGGACAGAAGGACCTCATCTCAAATGGCAAGCAAACGTTGGTGAATGACTTGGTCGGTGGGAAGAAGAGAAGTGGTGGACAGGGGGATACATTGACAGGTAGTCTTGCGACATTCTTGGCATGGAGGAAGGCCTACTTGGACAAGTTATGGGAAGACCAAGGTGGTGAGAGGTTGACCAAAGAAGAGATGATTGGTTTGGCTGCATTTGGAGGCAGTGCTGTCACAAGAGTAAGTGCTTCCCTGACTAAAAGTTAGCCAGATGTTTGCTAACAGTGACTAGGGATGCTCACGACTCGCATTTCTTAAGAAGGGCAGGAGTTTACAGGCTAGTGATCTTACAGAAGAAGTGCACACTGCGTTTACGGACCTCTTTGGGGATGTCGATGGGGATGCCAACTCGAAGTTGTAGTATATGACGTGAAGCATGACTACACCATCTGATATATATTGTTGTATTGTTATATAGCAGGATAACATAAGTATTAGTCTTGTGACTACAGTTGATAGACATTGATGATGTTTGTGATTGTGATGTGGCTTTGAAGTCTTTGATCTGTGTTACTCGAGCTGCACAACACATTCTACATCGACACTATTGTTCAGCTCTGTTTTATGACGCCTGTATCAGTCAAGTCACCTAGAAGAACACAATAACTACTTGTGAAAGTCACTGAAGGGCTTGTACCAGCTGTCATATTGGAAGTTACAAGATACGCGATGTTAATAGCAAAACTGTGGTCTCAGCCCCCCACCCCAGGGCATACATATGCACGCACGCACGCACGCATGCATGCATGCACACGCACTGAATAACTATACCCAGACAAATGTCTTGTTTGCTACAGTATGAATGAGGGGGATCCAAGCATGGCCGAAACATCCCTGGTAGGCTTAGCTCTTTGTGCATGTCTTGTCGGATCTTACAGTGGTGTTTTCTCTCGGCGAACCCGAGAAGCTGCGCATTAGACGCGAAGGTTTCACTGCAATGGTACAATTCATTGTTATAGTGGCATGTCTACGTAGTCGAGGCGATTTAGGAAAACTAGTCTTTGCGACATCAAGCAGTCTGATGGCGAAAAGCCACACAGTCGATCAGGGACTGAACGCCTCATATGGCAACATTTTGTTCCTGGATTCGCTCTCTCTAAAGAAAGAATAAAACTGACACCCCACGTGCCACGCTACAGGCAAGAGTCGTTTGACGCGACAATTCGCGAGAAAATGTTTGATGCCCTTGGATGCCTTTTTGCGGAATAGCTGCAGGTCTAAAACATATGAGACGAGGATCAACAGCACACTTATTTGCTCTGCACCGATCACAGTGTAATATTGCACTCTGCTTCAGCTGAAAGTCGAAACAACTCAGACTTCGACACACTCTTTGTTCTCTTGTCATGTCTTTCCATGCGCCCTGCGACATATGATACAATATCGGATGTAGTACACGACACCAGGTTGACCTGTTCCAATAAGACGAGTATCTGGCATGCACAAACACCTGTGAAAAAGACGAGGCGTATTTCTTCGGACGGTTTACTTGGGTTTTCTTCTTCCGCGGTTGGGTATCTGTTCTTTTCCGTCTAGAAAAGGAATACAGACGCACCTACAGTGGCATAAAAAAGCCCGTGCACCGTAAAAAAGGGTTTTTGGCGTAACCCAAGCGGCTGCTCAGTGCGACCCTCCATCCAAGGGCGACGACATATGGCTAAAAAAAGGAACAACTCGCCTAGCTCTTGAAGGGGGCGACCGAAAAAGCAACAGCTGGGTTGACTTGTCATTGGGAAAAGATGAGTTTCTCAAAGGAGGGTAGGCAAGCACGTTATTTCCCCGTAGTACTTATGACATAGTCATAGACAGGCAGAAATTGACTTAGCCTGTCTGCATGTCAATTGACACAAGCAGGGCACAACGCTGCGACCATCCTTGTAAGTATTTGGGCTGATGATATGACCCTGGTACAGTTTAAGCCCCTTCCACCTACCGTCCTGATGGGACTTCGCTTCCGAATTCCACACTTGTGATATCCCATAAATGAGCTACAAAACGTCGATGCCCGTTTCAATTGGAAGAGCCAATATATCTCAGCGTTGTTGAGCAGTTCACTAGCTCCGAGGACTAGTTGCATTTGTTGCCCAGAGACGGTCGCCATCCTATCCTGCCTACAGACGTATTCCACGGCTACGTCGGGAGCAGCCCAAAGTGAACTAACAGCGCACCGTCATGCACACACAAAGGCTAGCTTCGTTGTAGCATTTCTTGCGAGACATTGAGCTGCCAGCGCCATTGGCTTTAGAATCGGTCGTGTGGGGTGATGCGTGTGTTGTTGCAGCAATCGCACCAATGGCAGCCTCACAGAGTGCTCCGAAGAAGCAATTCTCCAAGGTCCAACCAGAGACACCATGCACACCTATTCACAAAAGTGACGCATACAAAGCATACTTGCTCCAAAGCAGCTGCAACGATCAGTGGGGGGCTGCCTAGGTTGCTGGAGCTATGGTCTTGGAGTCAAGCCACACTCTGTTGCCCTGTTTCTGTGTGCGAAGCGAGGATATCAATTTGGTCGTGGATGATACAAACTTCGAGCATATCAAATATAGTCTTCCATAAATTGCTGCATATCAAACAACTGCCGTGCACAGAGAAGCCAATGGATCCCTGAAACTTTATATACATGGATATTTGCATGGCACTTTTGACGTAATCAAAACCGTTGAAGCGGCCCGAACAATTAATTAACATTTCGGCCGTGCGTGTCTGGGCGAAGAGCAACTGCCTTTCGCTCTTACGTGCTCCCTACCTGCTCGGCAATCAATAAGTAGTATCCTTTGAAGAAGATTACAGTACATGCATGCATAATGTATTGCTAATTGCCATACATGAAATTCGTGCGCCGTAACCTATTGGGCATCATTGAAGAACGCATTGAGGTAATTTCACCTTTACTAGAGGGTTCTCGCTATCCACAGCAGCATTGCCATGCCTAAGCAATGGTGTAGGTTTACCGCAAACCACTATCGACGGCTACTGTAGCTAGTCGCAACGCCTAGGTTCGGTTCCAAATGCTTTCGCTGCTCGTAATGTATTGTAAGTACTGTATATGGGCTGTGGAGAGCTCTTCCAGCTGCCAAGAGGGCTTGCTAGGTAAACCAAACCTTTGGTTCCAAATTCCTGGTTTCCAGGTAGCCGGTGCCTTTATGCAGCTGCATCCTTGCTCGTGCATTGCATATGGTCATCTCAATCAGCTTGGTGGCGGCATCGCACCAGCACACCCCCCTGCGAAAAGAACCTCGACGAACCTTTCCCTTCGTGAGTAATGAGCTTGCAGTCTCTGCCCATCCACTTACTCTACGGAGCAGCGAACAGTCTACCTCATTCTTCTTTTTTTGGGGGGGGGGGGGTTTCTGGTTTTGTTTTTTTGGGACGGTTCGTTTTGAGAGTGCGTGTGGCGTGGAGAGAAAATGACAGCTCGCACGCAGGGAGATTTTGCTTTTGATGAACCCAAACTTTCAGTCCCCAGCCACATTGGGTCAATTTTCCTGGCTTGCCACGGATTGTGGGCTGACTGGCGTCATCCGCTATTCCGGACCTCATGAGTTTGCAAAGAATAGAGGTAAATTTTATTGTTGGCTTTGGCAACAATAGATGGAGCGTGAAACTACCCTGGTTCCTGGTGCCTGTTGAAGAGGATCCCTTCCCTCCATATTTTGACATGGGTTTTGAATGTCATCAACGAACAAAGTGGAGGAAATGTTAATTGCCGAAACGTCACTACAGCCAATGTATTGGCTCGATTCCGGTAGAGTTGAGCGTTGCGTCGCCGACTGGAGGGATTGCTACGCCATGGGGCTGACTCCCTGTAGCGGAACGTTATCCGGTAGTGCGCCATAAGCCCAGGTCTGTGGTCTGTGGTTCCTCCTCAACGCTTGCAAGCATACATGGTAGACATGGATGCGATAACAGGAGTTCCGAGTGCCTGGTGAGAACTGGACCTCTATTTTCATCCCAGCATAGCAGGGCAGATCCTACAAATGCAGAGGTGAAAAAAAGTATCAGACCTTGTCGTCTCCGTCGTTGAGCTTCCCGCGGCGCGCACGTCCGTCCCTTCTAGTCGCGGCCGTAGCCCATGGTGCTCCACCGTTGCAGCCAAGTACCACAGTAGCGTTGAGCAAAAGAAACGGTTCCACGAATCGTCTTTGCATCTTTCAATCTTCTTGAAGACGAGTTTCTTTTCCGTATGCACAGCACAAGCCTTTCCCGTACCACGTTGATAATCAGCTAAGCGTTCGACGCACAGGTAGGGTAGGAAAAGGAAAAACAATGTGCTTGCATCAACAACTGTCAGTGCTGGAAATAAACCGTCCCCGCCTGCACTTGACGCGGCTCAGCTCCAGCGGCACCAGCGGCTTCCCTAGAACCCAGACTGGAATAAAGCGGCGCGCGGGCTGAGCGGGAAGGGAATGAACTGCCCAAACCTCATGCTTAATCAAATGTGAGAGATGATGAGCAGCTGGAGCTGGTATGCTGCACAGCGACTGGTGCGTTTATTTGGTGCTGTTGTTGTCTCAGTCGCCTCCTGCCACCAGCATGACAAAAGTTAGCTTTAGCATCAGCCACCAAAGCAATCACAGGGTCAGTCAGGTTGCCGCATTGTATTGATGTCTTGGGATAAACAGCTGCCCTTGAGAGACGACGTAATAATACTTAACGCTTCCGTCAGAGGCAACTTGTTGTCTCCGTCAAGTCTCCGTCAAGTCTCGACCCTTTGAAGAAGTGACATGGCACTGTATAACAAACCGGGGCCTCTGCCATCAAGTAGAATTCCGTCAGCATGTGGCCCAGTTGTGTTTATTTTGCCAGTCGGGGCTCCAACGACCTCGAGCAAAATTTCACCTCAGCTGGGCATTGATGCATATTGTCCCAGGCTAGCTGTCCTGACGATAATACCGCACGCAGTACTGTAGAGGACGATGTAACACATGCTGGATAGATTATGCATCGTCGGCCTCTTTGGAGGTAGTAGACACGCATTCAATGGAGTCTAGTCCCATCGGTGCAGCGTCCTAGGGCGATGAACCGTACCCTCTGTCTCGGCCGTATCTGAAATACTACAGTAAACAGTAACAGCCATCGAGCTGGACTTGCGCAAAGCCTCTCTGGGCTTGGTACTCAGAGTGGCGAGGAGAGACAACAGGTGGGGAGCTCAGGTGGAGAGAGGTGTAAAAGAGGCTCGACTGATAGTGGTCTGGTCTGCTGTCCTTTGGGTCAAAGGTCTGAGAGCCGGGCGAGGATTCCCCTCCTCCCGTACCCTTCCCCTCGCCTGTGTCGCACCACCCCCTGTCGTCTGGTATGTCTCTGCTTTTTCCCTGGCTGGTGTTTTTCTTCTTTTGGTGTTTTATTTTTCCTTTGCCTCACACCCCACTGTCAGTCCACCCACACTCTCCCACCCTTGTTGACAAGTCGTGGATAAAGTGATTTGCCTTGTCAATAGGTACTCAATAGCACACAAATTGTGGCACACTTTCCTCCCCCCACCTGGTAGGTTTCTCGGGTCCGTATCCTTGCTTTTTCTTGTGTGCATTTTGGTCTCGCCTTCTTGTCCCATCCCTGGCGTCCCCAGGTCTTAAAAAGAATGAGGGACCCTCCTGAACGGTTTCTGATAAAACGGGTTTTCTTCATATCGAAAAAACGAAGTAGACGCCGTTCTATTGAGCATCGGATTTTTGAAGGATTTGAATCCAAGTTAGCTTGGACTTCATTCGCTTTGTCGAGTACTGTTGAACGCGACTCCGCCATTTCCTAATCCAGCAGTCGCTCCCACTCTTAGTCGCACCTGCCAGGACTTATACGCCACTCACTGCTTCCTCACCATCGTCTGATCCAACACGTCATCTTCCAGCCTTCCATCCAATATTAAATATTCAGGAGGATATTTTGAAGACTCTTTTGTGAAGAAAAAAATCCTGGACCAAATTCAATTCCGACAGCCGACGGCCATTGCAAGTCATCGTTGAAAAATGGCGACCCGGTTCGATCGCCTTGAGCGATTCTTCAACACTTACAAGAGAAAGGGATCATTACCTGTTGGTAGCGGTGAACCAATCAGCCCGGTGACCGCTGTTCATTCAGAAGTTGAACAGCAATTCCCTTCTCCTTCATTCATTCGCCCAAAAGCTTCGCGTATGTGTGCTCGTGATGAAGTTCGCCTGAGGGATGCTACAGACCGCTCTCCCTCGGTGCCAGATATCATTCTCTCACAGCGCTTCACTCGCTACCATTCGCGCAATCAAGGGTCGACTGGAAGCTCTACTGCCTCAACCAAGCGCAATTTGCCATCTGTCAACAGCCGTCAAAACGACCCGCTGATGGCAAGCTTCCGCGACTTTCAATTCCCAAAGCCACCAAGCAACGGCGAAATATCTCCCTCTTCTCTCACCTTCAACCCTAAGAGCTCGTCTGAAGCTCGTCGCATTCCTAGCCCTAGATCCTGCTCACCACTCCGCCTGGCCATTCCTACAAGGACTGATACACCGCCTTCCTCTGATCCCGAAGACAACACCTGTCCATATGCAGTAATGCGCAACAAGAAGCTGCCTAGTATTCCTGGACGTCTGCCCCCAACGCCTGGAGAATCTCCTGAACTGGGACCCGTCCCTGAGCGCTTACTGAGATCCTGCAAATCCGCAGACAATCTCGAGACCAATTTGTTCAACGATATCCGCTTTGACTTGAACCAGTCTCTCAACAACACTAGCCCCCTTCGAAAGTCTTTCAGCCAACTAAGCCTCCGAGAATCTTCCCGCCTCTCGTGCACCAGCTCGACGCTTCGCGAGCCGGATGTAAGCGAGTTTCTGAGTCTTAGCGACGATGATATTGCCGAGGATACAGCTAGCGAAAGTGTCGATTTTGCGTCATTTGACGGACCCCATTCAGAGTTGCCGGGCATGGGTCATTCGTTTGCTCAAAAGCCCTTAGCCTCGTCGTTATTGACCTTGACCCCACCGCGAGCAAGCCAACCGGCAACGGCTGCTGCGTTTGAAGCCGCCCGAATTGCCAAGCGATATGACTTTGATCTGGTCTATGTCGTGAATCTTTGGCCTGGTAGTGCCTCCGAGGATGACGAACCGAATGCGGGTGAGCGCCCGTTAATCGGCCGCCTGCTTGCAGCTCACGGTCTGCACCATGTGCCATCACCTCTTCAAATCTCTTCGCTTGTACATACCACCATTCTTCGCTCAGACGGCTGGATTGAGTACAGAAATCCCGATGCACGCGGCTACGATCTTGCAAGAGGATACGCTGCTGCGTTCTATACCGGACAGTACGCCCGCCAAGGCTGCAAAGACAGCTCTAACCCAGTATCTGGAGTAAGATTGTCTGAGCAAATCGATCGCGGCATTGTCTTCGCTGCCTATAGAAAGCCTCGAGCAGGCGAAGAGAGACTTGGCCGCACTTTCAGTGAGAGTGAGCTCGGAGAGCTCCACAAGGAAGCTGAAGTCCTCGTTGAGATGCTCATTGACATTCACGTGGCAAGCAGGCTTCGCAACCCCCCAGCTCTGAGTACCTCAGCCGATGAGACTGGACCGATGCCCGAGCAGATGCTTGTATAAATAACTCTGAAGCCGAAATATTTTCTGCGTTTACGGCATCACCCCCGATTGAACCACACTCTCTACCAAACATCTACATTTCCTATGTCCTGTGTTATATACCCGACTGAAATCAGTCTTTGCGTACGACTACATATGAATTATCTTGTTTAACAGCTTTCCTTTTCTTTTTCTTTGTTTGGAGTGGTATTTCTCATTCCTTGGAACGAAGAGTACCTTTCATCAGAAGCGGCTCGGCGAAACAGAACGATTTCTTTTCATCACATTTTATGAACATTTATTACGACCTATTTCATTGTTTTAATTGCGATCAAAAAGGGTTTGCATGATCCGGAGTACAAACCACACAGCAAACGTCGGCTCAAAAGGGAGCAGCGGCTGTGCTGGAGGCTATTTGTTTGTCACTTTTCACTGTCCTAGTATGGGCTCTAGAGTAGTAGCCTTAGATACATAATCAAAGGATATTCATTAAACAAAACTTGCCATCTGTTGATGCTGCAATTGCCCATAGGTGTGAGGTGTTGTGAGACTGCAGCAACAATCTTGGATTCAAGCGTAAGTAGTGAAAGCGCTCGCGCAGCTGCGTTACTTCCTAAGCCAATTCGCCATGAACGGTGCTTTGTCCCCTGAGGAGAAAGAAACAAAACGAAGTTTTTTTAAATTAACCTATAACATAATAACTATCCTTTGCTTCCATATATAACTAATAGGTTTCCTTTTTTTTTTTGGTCCTTCTTTTCTGATGTAAAACTTCATCTATCGCTTGACCAGACCGCCTGCAAGGCTTTATGCCTGGTAGGTAGAGGCGGAGACGTTTCCACCACGTCCGGTCCAGTTGACGTGAATGTCCTGGCCGTTGGGGTACTTCTCGCTAGCGAACTCGGGCTTGATGCGGAAAGTGTGAGCACCGAAGTAATCACGCTGGGCCTGCAACAAGTTGGCGGGCAGGTCCTTGGTGCGGTAGCCGTCGAACCAAGACAGGGCAGTAGAGAATGCGGGAGTCGGGATACCAAGCTGGGCGGCCTGGGCGACAACCTCTCTCCATCCGGGTTGGGCCTTGTGGATGGCCTCGTTGAAGAAATCGTCGAAGAGGAGGTTGGTCAGGCTGGGCTCCTTGCGGTAGGCAGAGGTGATGTCCTTGAGGAAGACGGAGCGGATAATGCAGCCACCACGCCACATGAGGGCAATGGAAGGCTTGTTGAGTTTCCAGCCGTACTCCTTGGCAGCCTCCTGCATGAGCATGAAGCCTTGGGCGTAGGAGATGATCTTGGAGGCATAAAGAGCCTGCTCGAGGTCGTCAAGGAACTGCTCCTTGTTGCCCTCAAACTTGCCGCTGCCACGGGCGACGTACTTGAGCTTGGTGGACGCAACAGCACGCTCGTCCTTGATGCTGGACAAGCAACGAGCGAGGACGGCCTCGGCAATCAAGGTAACGGGCATACCAAGGTCGAGAGAGTTGATGGCAGTCCACTTGCCAGTACCCTTCTGGCCGGCCTTGTCGAGGATCTTCTCAACGAGGGCGGTGCCGTCGTCGTCGTTGTAGTACATGATATCACGGGTGATCTCAATGAGGAAAGAGTCCAAGACACCCTTGTTCCACTTGGTGAGGACATCACCAATCTCCTTGTTGGAAAGACCAAGACCGCGCTTCATAATATCGTAGGCCTGTGACGTTTAATTAGCACCTAAACACTCATTTGAGTATATCTACAGAATCAAAGGTAAGCTTACCTCGCAGATGAGCTGCATATCGCCATACTCGATACCGTTGTGGACCATCTTGACGTAGTGGCCAGCACCCTCGTCACCAACCCACTCGCAGCAAGCTTCGCCGTTGCTCTTGGCTGAGATGCTCTGGAAGATGTCCTTGATGTGTGGCCAGGCTTCCTCATTACCACCAGGCATGATGGAAGGACCGTAGCGGGCACCCTCCTCGCCACCGGATACACCGGAACCAACGAAGCGCAGGCCCTTAGTGTTGAGGTACTGAGTTCTGCGGTTGGAGTCGGGGAAGTGGGAGTTACCACCATCGATGATGATATCGCCCTTCTCAAGGAGAGGCAAGAGCTTCTCAATCCAGTCGTCGACAGCCTGACCAGCCTGGACAAGTAGCATGATGCGACGGGGGGACTTCAGCTTGCTGACGAACTCCTCGACAGTGTGAGCGCCGACAATGGACTTGCCCTTGGCCTCGTTTTCCAAGAAGCGGTCGACCTTGGAGACGGTTCGGTTGAAGGCACAGATGGTGAAGCCATGGTCGGCCATGTTCAGGATAAGGTTCTGTCCCCTGAGAGAGAGTGTGTGAGCTCGGCGTAGCGTTTGGAAAGGGACATGGTTCAACTTACATGACAGCAAGGCCGATAAGGCCAAGATCCGCGCTGGGGACATTGTTAGTATTACTTGAAGCAGAGTAAGGAGCTTGTTGTTGTTGTTGTTGTTGTGGCTGCTGTTGCGGTGCGCCCAGGTTGAGGTTGGCGAGGCGAGCTCTACCATTGAAACCGTAGATGAGCAACTATGCTTGACGACATTGAAGGTAAGGGAGGAGCCCGAAAAAGGGACCAGCCAGGAAACGCACAAAGCTAGAAGGAAGCAGATTGTTCCAATCTGCGACTAGCGATTGATGGCTACCGGTCTCTGACCAGTTGCGCGAATTGAGCTCATGAAGCAAACATTTGGTAGAGTGCTCTGGGGCGGGGTGGTGGGGTAATGGTTGCAGAGAAGGGACAAAAAAAGACGATGATGAGGGGAGGGAGAGCAGAGAGTGAACTTACACAGGGCCAGACATGATTAATGTGTATAAAGGATTAAGTTTTCGAGACGATTGAAATGGGTTGTGTTTGGGAGGAGAAGAAAAGAAATGAGAAGAGAGTTTCTAGCGACAAGAGAGAAATGGATAGAAAAAGATAAGGTGTGGATGGACCGTCGCTGTTGGGGGAGCAAGACTGGTAAAAGTGGGGTGGGAAAGGCAGTAGACTGGGTGGGATGGGTGTGATGATAAACGTCATAAAGCGGAAAAGAGCTCAGGGAGAAGAGCAGCCAGCTTTATATGTACAACATGGTTTGCAGCTGTCGGCGACATTTGTGGAAAATCCAAAACATCGAGCATCGGGCCATGTTCAAAACTCAAACATTGCTCTGGGAAAACTTTGTTTCATACTCGAGCTGACAGGAACTGTCTATGCGGCATTTGAGACGAGTGCCTTTGATTTCTTTGCTAACTGTACATGGCCTCCCCAGCCCAGCTTCAGTTGTACCGCCTGTGCACCACCACTCCATCCACTGTAAATGACTGATATGCCCACTATAATTGTAGCTTTGTCGCAGCCATTAGCACCCCTTACCCACGCCTACTGGTTCATTTACCAGCTCACTACTCTCCGTGCATGCTAACTTTACTGTCAAGCACTAAAGACCTGTTGCACTCCGATGAAACAACCTTGGCAGTCACAAATAGCCTTGGCGGCCATAAACTGACCATATAACCCTCTGGACAAGAAGTAGAACAAAAAAAGAAGGCAAAGAGGGGACACTATTATACCTATACCTGCGGACGTAAACATTCAAGACAACAAACACTCGCCATCGGCGACAATTGCCATGTCTCGTCCATCCATCAATCGGATCTAAAGTAAAACAGGAAAACTCCGGCGGCAACAAGGCATCAACGTGAATAATTGTCTCCCACGACAACCCCCACGCATCGGCAATCCAACCGCACCATTGAATCCATTAGTTTACATGCTAAACGTGTCTCTCATGAAATAAATCACAACTGAGGATACTAACTATGGCTCATGAATATGAGCTTCAGCACTTGCTAGCACTGCTCTCACTCGCTGCGTAATGTGTTTAACATATTTCTCTACACTAATAAACGCCAATGCTGCATAGATACTTGCTCCTCTTCTACTCGCGAGCTGTCATAGGTGGATATTCTTTTTATTTTATTTTCGGACGATACCCGGATTGACCGGACTGGCCAGTATTTGGTCCAATTGCCGCACATCAATGGCTACTGCAAAGGCCGGCTCCGCATATACGCACGGTGCCGTACAGACGGCCGAATTCTGATTACATAAGTCTCAGAGCTGGGCCCGCGAATAATGGCTAGTGTTGGCATGAAGCCGCATGATTTGATAGACTTAAGCGATGAATTGGCGTTCCTGATGATATTATTTCAATTCATAGGTTTATGTTCAGCTGCAATGATTCAATTCGCCATCTTGCATTGACGAGGGGGAGCGTGTGCTTCACTTTGCACACCAGGCATCTAACACCGTCGCTAGCTCTCCGCTCCCCTCTACTTGTGCCAACTCCATTCTTTCACCAACAACACATCACAGCATCTACATACCACAACAGCACCACCACACTACAGCTGTACTGCGCACGACCGTCCGCGCATCCCGCCACCATGGCAACCCCACCCGCAGTCTTCCACGCATATCTCCGTCCGGCCACTCTCCAAATCCTGCGAGCAACTGGATACCACTCTACGCGACCCAACGTTGTTGATTCTCTCACCGACCTCGCCGCGCGTTATCTCGCTGTACTCTGCGAGAAGACGGCCGCCCATGCCACGCATAACCACGCAGATGGGAACTCGGCCGACTTCGATGTTTCTGACATCCGCCTCGCCCTGCAAGACATAGGCGCGCTCCTCCCAGACAAGAGAGGCGTGGAGGACCGCCTAGCCGCAGGTGACGAAACGGAGGATGTTCGTGGCGTGGAGGACTTTATTGCCTGGTTCAATGGGCAACGCATGAAGGAGTTGATGGATGTGGGCACGGAGCATGGCGAGTCTGACGCGACCGACTACTTGAATGGTGAGTTATTACCCGACTGAGCCGTGAACACACCCCAACCCGAGAAGCGTATCCATTACTGACTATGTGAATAATGCAGCTTTGAAAAAGAAACATAACAAGACCGGCGACGACGCAAAATACAACGGTACAATTCTCGGTCGGCCAACGCAGGGGTCAGAAGTGGCAGTCGAAGGTGGCCCGGTGGCGAGCATCAATGAATGGATATCTCAAAGGAGAAGCGATTCGTTACTACAGGATGTAGCTGATTCACCGGCTAGCTCTGCGCTCAGCTCCGTCGGCGACCAGTTGGGTGACGAGGATGGAGATATGGACATGACGTAGGGCCCTTTTCTACGACCTTGGTCACCACCACTACTTGTATTATATCCTTTTTTGATTTCTGGAAGCGATGGAGTTTCGGATTTGGAAAATTATACATAAATTATTATTTCTTCATGATTTTGGAATTACAGGAGTGAACTATCTTTAATAATGAACACGAATGTTACGGTCATTGGTTGAGTAGGCCTATAGTGCCTGTGTGTCGAAGAGGTGAATTCTACTTTTACATGGTGTAAATGCTAGCTTACTATACATTTTATACATATTTTACAGGTTCTTCTTTCTCAGTATGTCTGCAACGCCCATTTCCTTGGCCGCAGCGCCAACATCTCCTCCTTCCTTGGGCCAAAACTTCTTCTGCAGATACCCATACAACGCCTCCTCCCTCTTGGCTCCTTCTAGCTGACTCAAGTCTCCTTGCACGAAATCCACCAGTCCATTATCGATCTCTCTCTTTGCAATCAACAGCCTTTTGCGCTGTGATGCTGTATCCCAGGACAGTCGTTGTGTGCCTATTACCATTTCCACCACCAGCATCTCTGGCGGCAGGAAATTAAGCGATTCCTTCAATGCTGCTAAAGCAACTAGGAATCCGCTACCATCTTGCAAACGACGGAATGAGTGAAGAATCTTGCGTGCTAGTTGGCCGTCCATACCGTCAGGCAGGAATACCGAGCGGAAGGCGAGCGTCTCCTTGAACAGTGCTCTGGTGGTGTGAATTTCATCGATTCGATCGTTTGGTGAGATGATATGCAAGCGATTCACAGCGAGTGTCTTCCATAGTGCGCTGAAGGTGTAGGGGTCAGGAGTGATCCCACGGTCAGTGACGAGGGATTTGTACAAGGCCAATGCTTCTTTGGGCTGACCAACTTGGATATAGGATTCGAGGAGTTGGTTCATCATGAATGCATCGGGGCTGATTTGTGCCGAGTGGAAGGCGTCCCAGAGTTCTTCCTGACGGCTGTGTAGCTCCCGGAGACGGTAGTTTTCGGCGAGAAGCCCAAAAGTTTCAACAGTGGCTCGTGGTGTTGTTTGCGTGTTTGCGTTACTCTGTTGGCTATCATCATCCCTTGCACGAACGAACCGGATTCGCTCTTCGATCATTTGCCAAGCCACTTTGTCGGCCATTTCAAGATCCTTGGCTCCGCCTGACCGTTGCCATGCCCCAATCAAGCCATTCAGCTGGATTGATGAAGCTTCAACTCCTTTACTGCGCATGAACTCGACAACACTGTAGGCCCCATCCAAGTCACCGGCGCCAATGAGACGCTTGAGCCACTTTCCAAGGAAAAACTTGTTGGCAATAACTGTGGGCATATACTTCTGCTTGCTTAAATCGATTTGTCCATCGCTCATCATGTCAACAAACGCGAATAGTGCACTTTCCGTGTGGCCGGTGGCTAAGAAGTATGCCACCACCTGGTCATAATCAGATATGCGCATTTCCTTGCCGAGCAGCTGGCGCATGCGCCTGTAAGTATTCCATGCCTTTTGCTGTCCATCGGCTGTATTTTGCTCGCACCATGTACGAATTAGTGGCATGAGAATGCGAGCGTCTTGATGTTTGTTGAGTAACTTGTCCGCAGCTCGTTCCGCTTGATCCAAGTCTCCAGTACGACAGTACATGCGCACTCCTAGAGCCCAGTATTCTTGAAAAGACTCTGCGCTCTCCTTTCCAAGAGAAGGCTTGCAACGTCGCCAATTTTCGATAGCCTTAGCCTCCCATCCATCGACGAACACTGCTTCGATCGTCAACAGCTGTTGATCGGGGCTGAGAGTCACCTTGGCTTCACTCATATCTCTAGCTAGCAGAGATATGTGAGCTAACCTGTGCAAATTCACAGATTCATCTGCTGAAAAAATGGTCCATAAGAAGTCCCACATCTCCATTGGCACATTGCTCCAAGCACGCGCAATCGTCAGCCGTGTGCTGTGGTAAGCTCTGTATACAGCAGAGACACTCTTCTTAGAGATATTGGAGTCCCGTTTCGTTTCATTGTATACCCTCGAGATAATGGTGTTGAATTTCGCAATCTTCTTTCGCTGGTTTAAATTCCATCCCCGGTCTGATATTTGTGGTGTCGTGTCCCGTGCATTAAGTGCCACAAAATCTTCGTCCTCCTCTCGCTCGAGCTCTACGTTCAGTCCCTCCAGAGCAGATGCCAACTCTTCCGCCACATGTTTCGGTAAATCGCTCGTCGCGTCTTTCAGGTCGGAATCGAGATCGCGTGTGTATGCGTTCATGTCCTCCATCATGCGATCAAGGTCTTCCGGGCTCTGGACCCCTTTCCACATGCCGCTCATTTGTTTAACGACTGCGTCGAAGGTATCTTTTTCCTCCTGAGTTCGCAGATTTGCTTTCATTTGGAGCAGCCCATCCTGGAAGCCCATACCGTCCATGCCCATCATGGATTTCGAGAAAGCGTCTTCATCGACCAGTTCTCTGCGCTTGGCTCCATCTTGTTCAAAGTAGCGCACACCGAAATCCTGAGTATTATCTTCATTATTTCCTTGTAACAAAGTCGCGGTTTGTTGTCGTGACGGTGGTAATCGCTGTACTAAAGGTCGTGCTTGTCCAGGAGCAGACTGGGCTGCACGTCGTCGACTGGGGGCTCGCCTACCAACTTGCGCGCTGTAGGGAGCTGCTGCTGTTTGATTGTTGTTTTGTTTTCGGAATGCGGAGAGACAGGTGCGACATATGGTTCCATTTTGAGCCCGCAGGTCAAAAAGTAACGGCCGACTAGGCATTTTGTATACCATAAGTTGCAAGCATCTCTTTCAAGAAGGACATTGAAGCTCGGGGGTTCGACGCGGCGTACCATGACTTTAAGTCGCTTATCGATAAGGACAGCGGGATTAGACAATACAAACCACACTTTAAGATAAAATTTTAAAAATACAAGAGAATAACTCAATCTATGAAATATCTACCTTGATTTATCTATAGTCTCTTTATCCCTTGCACATATAGGAAAGCAGACTTTTCGTAGGCTCGACGCTGTGCCCTTGTCCCTACCGCCTGCCTTTTTGGTGTCCGCATTTTTTTTGTTTCTGCCAGAAAAGTTGAAAATCAGCGTCCACGCCGCATCGCAGCTTGCAGTTTGAATCAATTCACCCGCAAATCACACAAGACAACAGCCGTCATGGCAGATGGTGCTACCGAATATCTGCGCTTTACCGGCCATAGACAATTCGCCCAAAGACTGACCCTATCCACCCTCACGGGCCGCCCTGTGCACATTTCCAAAATCCGCAGCACATCACCGACGAACCCAGGTCTCGCCCCTCATGAGGTCTCCTTCCTCCGTCTTCTCGAAGCCATTACCAACGGCTCCTCTATGCAAATATCCTTCACCGGTACGACGATAACATACCACCCTGGTCTGATCAGCGGAACAATCGCTGGACAAGGTGCGGCAGAGGGAGACGTTATTGAACACAGCCTGCCCACCACAATCACAAGAGGCATTACATACTTCTTGCTGCCTCTGTGTCTTCTTGCGCCGTTTTCAAAGGCTCATATGAATGTGCGCTTCTCTGGCCCTGGTGTTATTACATCTGCTACCGAGACCGGAGACCCTTCAGTGGATTCGTTCCGAACAGCCGTCTTACCTCTGTTCGGACTGTTCGGTATCCCTCCTGCAAGAATCGAGTTGAGGGTGTTGCAGAGATCATGTGCTGGACCTGGTGGACGCGGAGGCGGTGGAATTGTCGAAATTCGCTTTGCCAGCCAAGTGCGTTTACCAAAGACGCTGCATTTAAACAGAAATCCTGGGCGTGTCAAGAGAATACGAGGTGTCGCATACAGCACGGGAGTATCTGCGTCAAATAATGGGCGCATGATTCACTCTGCGCGAGAGGTCCTCAATCAACTTGTTACAGATATCCATATTGCGGCACAGTACGACCAAGCACCACTTGTCCCAACTGGTGACAAAGCAGGCAGCAAGCGTCGTTTAGGAATTGGCTTTGGGTTGAGCCTGGTTGCTGAGTCTAGCTCAGTAGGCGTTTATTATTCTGCGGACGTCGTCGTTCCACCTGGTGGTGGCGAAGTCCCGGAAGAGATTGGCAAGAAGGCTGCATATCAACTCTTGGAAACCATTTCCCAAGGAGGCTGTGTTTCCAGAGTCGCCGCAAGCAATGTATTAATATTAATGGCCATGGGATCCGAAGATGTTGGACGATTACGAGTTGGAAGGGACATCATTGGAAGCGAGGAAATGGTTGGTCTGGCTAGAGATCTGAAGACGTTTGGAGCCAGCAGCTGGGGATTGAGGGATGCCGAAGATGATTCTGGCGACATTGTTGTTTCAGTTAAGGGAACCGGCGTTGGAAATGTTGGTAGGAAAATAGCGTAAATTTTTGGGTTTCATTTCAATACATGTTACATTCAATTCACAAACAGCACCCTTTTCTTCCATGTCTGGCCCTTTAATTCTACGAAATAAAAACGAGGCTATCATTAAAGTGTGGTATCTGTCTATGTGTTGCTGCGCTCAGAAGATCCAAGAACTACTCCACGACGCCGAGCCTGAAGTGCAGCAATCGTCGTCCCGTAGCTAAAACTTCGAAGTGAATGCGCCGCAGTTCTTTCAAATTCAGTTGCAGCAGATCGCATGGTATGCAAAACGTGGTATTCTCCCAAAACGCCGTTCCCCGAGCTCATGATGTCAGATAAATGAGAAGTAGGTCGATCGTCGCCTGAGCCGCCGGGCGATTGGGCCTCAGCCTCGCTAGGTCGCCCAGATGCCCCAGCCTCGGCCTCCATCGCGTTCAAAGGCTGCATCTCAACATCATCACCAGTCATATCTTGACCGCCGTCTACCAATTCGCTCGTGACTCCCCGCTCTTCAGCGTCCAGTTGCTCTAGAGTACGTTCCTGCCTCAATTCCTGCAACACGTCCGGAAATAGGGGGCGAAAAGTCTTCAGAATCAAACGTAGTTTTTCTCTCTCAGTATGTATGCACAGCATGACGCACTGCAGCGCCAGGATAAACACATCAGCCAAAATATAGTACAGTCGAGACGTCGGTGGTCGCTGGCCTACGAAGTCGATGATGAGGCCCCCATGCTGATACCCTCTATGGTGCTCGGGTCCCGTCGGAAGTGCTGTGAGTATATGCAGCAATATAGATAACATATTTGGTATTACAACCAGCAAAACGTGAACTCGGCTCGCTGGCATTAAAAAGGGAAACGCTTCGTCCTTGGGACTCAAATACATGTATTGGCCGGCCGCCCGCAGCAAAAATCGAAACAAGGAGCATCTAAATGAGACGTTAGAATAATCAAAGACTCTCGTTTGCTTGAAGAGTAGCATACTCCATATAGTACATTGCGCTCAGCTCAGCAAACACAACCAAGTCGAAGCATTTAAGCAAGTGGGTGACAAATGATAGCTTCTTCTTGAGGCCTGGGTCTTTTCGCTTCTTGCTTTTCCTTCTCCGTCGGCGTCGCTCGGCATGGGATTGCGATCTCGATCGCGAAGCTCCGTCGCTATTGCGGCTGCCTGAACCAACGCTCAACCCTCGACGCAATGGCGCCACAGGTCTCTGCGAGGGTTCATGATTCATAATAGCTAGAATTCATTTGGCTTAGGCGATGTTGTCCTTAGCGGAAGCAGACTTGGTCTAGCGGGATGCGGACATAGAGGCACAGTCCTTAATGGATGGATTTGTTGATATGTCGTGGTCTTGACTGGGGCACATGTCAAGTCCACGTACGATGGTTTGGCGCTCACTGGGCTGGAGCTTGGCGCAGCTACAGGAACTGCTGCTTCGGGAGGAGCATTGAAGGGTTACCTAATCAATCTTTGGCATTGTCAAATGTTCAAGAATTGAGTATTAGCACGGAGACTAACCAGCTTTCTAACAGTATCTGTTTGCAATAATTTTTTTTTACGAGTGCGTCTGAATTGTTTACTATTTTCATTAATTTTATTTAATCCGTCACATGCCTTTAGACACAGTAGCGCACATGCACAGCGACGGCTTGCCAGGATCAACATTAATTCCGACCCGTAAAAAAGGACCCCGCCAGAGTGGTGGGATGTTTAGCACCTCCAACGCCAATTTATCGGTGGGCGAAACTTTGTGTGCAAGTGACTCAGACTTGACTGATCGTAGTAATTTGGCCAGCCAGGGCACGCCAGCAGCCCAACCAACACTTGGACAATCACGATGTCGACTTCGAGCGCCGCCCCCTCTGGGGATCTTGCCTTGCAAATCCTCCAAATTCTGTCGCAAAAGAGCCCAATTCTGTCGTCCGAAGCATTCCCCACGTTGGCCTCTCAGGATGTCAAGGCCGCATTGGATCGCCTGGGCTCCCGCTCCATGATCACCTACCAAACCATTGATCGCGAGGAAGCTATTCTAGAACCCGAAGCCGAAGAAATTGCCACTCATGGAAGCCACGAGGCCCGAGTCTTTGAAGCGTTGAGAAAAGCCATGGATGGTCTGACCATCCCAGAGTTGGAGTCGGCCATTGGCGACAAGACGGTGACAAAGCTCGGCCAAGGAAAGGCCTTCAGAGAGAAGTGGATCTCCAAGAGCAAAGATGGCAAGCTTGTTGCTACGGTATGATATAAAAGCATAGCACAATGTGTATCAGGCTGCTAACTAGGTATTCTAGGCCGAGTCCATCCACGACGTTACCCGCGAGCAATTACAAAACATCAAAAAGACCAAGACTGGCGACGCTAAGGTGTTGGCTGATCTGAAGAAGCGCAAGCTTATCAAGATGCAAAAGATTACCAGCTTCAAGATCGAGAAGGGCCCCAAGTTCGCCCTCGAGATCCAGAAGGAAGAGACCGACCTGACATCCGACATGATCACCTCAGGTGCCTGGAAGACGGCCAACTTCAAACCATACAACTTCAAGGCTCTTGGAGCCGACCAAAACGCCGGCGCTCTGCACCCTCTGAACAAGGTCCGCCAAGAATTCCGCCAAATCTTCTTCGAAATGGGTTTCGAGGAAATGCCCGCCAACAAGTTCGTCGAAACCGGCTTCTGGAACTTCGATGCCCTCTACGTCCCTCAACAGCATCCTGCTCGTGATTTGCAGGATACCTTCTACATCTCCGACCCTAAGACTGGCGAGAAGCCCCGCCCCCAAATCGAAGGCCAGGACACCGAAGCCTACTGGAACAACGTCAAGGAAGTTCACCAGGACGGCAAGTATGGCTCCATTGGTTACAGATACCCATGGGCTGCAGAAGAGTCCATGCGCCTCGTCCTCCGTACTCACACTACCTCCATTTCCGCCGCTCTGTTGCACAAGCTCGCCTCAAAAAAGGGACCCGATGGCCGCCCTCCCCCAGCGCGCTACTTCTCCATCGACCGAGTTTTCCGTAACGAAACCGTCGACGCAACACATCTCGCTGAGTTCCACCAAGTGGAAGGTGTCATTGCTGACTACGGATTAACCCTCGGTGGTCTCATGGAGTTCATGGAGATCTTCTTCAACAAGATGGGCATCACTGACCTCAAGTTTAAGCCTGCTTACAACCCTTACACTGAGCCAAGTATGGAAATCTTCAGCTACCACAAGGGTCTGGGCAAGTTGGTCGAGATTGGTAACAGTGGCATGTTCCGTCCAGAAATGCTGGAGGCTATGGGTCTGCCCAAGGACATGCGCGTCTTTGGTTGGGGTTTGAGTCTAGAGCGTCCTACCATGATCAAGTACAAGATTTCCAACATTAGAGAGCTGCTTGGCCACAAGGTCGATCTCAACTTCATTGAGAGAAATCCTGCCGTGCGTTTGGACAAGGAATAGAGCACAGTTTAATCGATGCAGACAAAAAAGAAATAAGAGATAGAATCATGATGAATGGAAACCAGATACCAACTTATACTTCATGCAGTCAGTTGACCTTAAATTAGCTGTCATGTATGTACATCTAGCTGCAACCATAAAAAGGAACGCCACGTATGCAGTTTTTAATCAATCAACGCCGGAAAAGCTACTCAAAGCAAACCCAATCAGGTCTTGAGCATAAAGATCTAGGTCGCATTGTTAGTTTGCAGTCTGAATGAGCAGCCATTCGAAATGTTGCCACATACCTGGTTCAAAGATTTCGTATCCAGAAACGCTTGTCTCTTCTGAGCAATAAACTTGGATCTCACAAAGTTCCTGCTCCGTGGTGTTGATGTCCCCGTCGCAGGCGTGGATGATCCAGAGTCCACTGGCGTCTCCTGCGTTCCAGCAGCGGCAGCAGCAGCGGCCTTCTTTAGTTTCTTCTTTTCCTTCTTTAATCTCTTCGCCTCGTCTTCTGATAGATCTGTCGATGATTCCTTTGATTTCGACTTGGACTTTTTCTTCTTCTTCGTCTTCTCCGCTACGTCCACTGAGGATTCGTTGTCACTGTCGGACGCCTTGCTCTTCTTATCCTTCTTGTCCTTCTTGTCCTTCTTGCTCTTCTTAGCCTTCTTTTTATCCTTCTTGGTAACCTCCTCGTCTTCGTCGCTACTGCCCTTTTGCTTCTTGCTCTTCTTCTTCTTCACCGGCTCAGCTTCCTCCATCTCATCTGCCTTTCTTTTCTTGTCCTTCTTCTTCACCTCCACCTTGACCTCTTCTACTTCCTCTTCAGAAGACGAATCAGAGTCTGTATCTTCTTCGACCTTATCGCCAATCAGCAGCCCGCCTCTAACGAATCTCATCGGTCCATATTTTCTCTCAACCCAGATGTTCGTCTTGATGGCTGCTCTCGTTTGTCTATCGCTTTCGACCGCCTCTTCCGATTTGCCGTTCAATCTGCTGAGGAGGTCTGAGAATACGTCTAATCCAGTGACTTCGTCTTCTTTCGCCTTGTTGAACCCCAGACCTTTCATGTCGTCCTTCAACACTACGCGAATGTATGATGCATTCGCAGAGGTGTGAAGTTCAGAGTGCGGCGCATCTTGGGCACCGAGGTATTGACCCGGTTGCCAACCTTGGGATCGAAGAATCTTCTGACCAAATGTCGTTGTGTCTCGCGACCATTTTGTGTTGTTCGGGTCGGTATTGATTTTACGTTTGCTACGGGCGGGACAAGCGTTAGTCGGAATGCAATGCAATGCATGTACTTTTGCGCATTACACGAACCTCTTATTGTCAGCTAATAATCCCATGTTGGCGACTGTGGTCTTTCAATGCCTTGTTGCGTTTCAACGAGCGAGTGATTGGGCTGGAAAGTGTGGTTGTCGGCGCTTCCTTCTGGCGGACGAAAGTGAAAAAAAAAATCTGGAGGCGTGGGGTTGGCTTGTCTGATTGGCGCGGGTCCACCACGCCGCTCGACGCAGAGTTGATGGGCTGAAGCTACAGACGGGCAGCTTCTTAATTAAATGGTCACAATTGAGCATTGGCCAAATAAACTCGTAAACTCCATGTTTGTTTTTGATATTATACAAGGCACGTATTAGACCTTATTTTACGAATACATCAAGAAAATTAAATCAAAAGCAACAAACACAAGCCAAGCCCAGATAACCCCAGTCCCATAACAATAAATTGACTCCCGCCTGCCACAACTCCCCTCTTGCAATTCACATCCTGGGCTCAAGTTCCAATGCGGATTCCTGAGTTCTCACATCGCGGATTGTTACCAAACCACCCTAGTAGTTTAGCTCTCCACCACTTGCGCCCCCCGAGGCTTGATCCAGATCCTCGTAACTCTTCAAGCTGCGGCCTTGGACTGCTTCGCGAGGACCACTGGCAGCTCCGCCAGCTCCGTCGCCCCAACGCGATCCTCCAGTGCGGCCACGTCCGCCATCATATCTACCACCTCGGCGATCATATGGGCCGCTGCGGTGGTAACCACGCCCAGACATGCCGCCACGACGAATGGGTCCTCCTGTACGGTCATCACCTCCCCAACCGCCTGCCATGTTCATCATGGGAGGCATGCCGTTGGCCGCCATTCCGGGTACCATCATGCCATTCATGGAGAAGTTTTGCAAGTTGAATCCACGAGGAGTGCCAGTAGCAGCCTGTCCATTTGCTTGGGGGAAATGGCCATTGGAACTGGCATCTGTACGAGATGGAGCAATGTGCGACGGATCCATAATATAGGCGTTGATGAGTTCAAACTAGATGGTATCGTTAGTAACTTAAACTTGGACTGCTACGTTCAAGTGAATGCAGGCGGCCCGAACAGCTTACCTCTTCCTTTAGTCCATCAACCCAATCTGAATGTCTTTTCTCCACATGCTTTTTCCAGAAATGCTCCTCTTTGAACAACTTAGAGCATTCCGGTACCTTACACCTCCACTTGTGCTCATCCTCCTGCTTGACATGCTTCGCTAGCTCTTCTTCAACGGCTTCATCAATTGGTCTACCGCCGAGCTTGCGGATATCAACAGATAGAGGGTCGAGGATCTGGGAAAGCTTGTCCTCAAATGTCTTGACCCAGTTGTAGGCGCGCTGCAGTTGTTGCTCAGTCTTGTTAGATGTGTTGCGGAACTTCTTATCCGTGTCCATAGCATCTGCATCCAAATCCTCGTCGTTCTCACGCTTTTTCTCGGGGAAAGGCTCTCCGTCAGCGCTAGCTCTTGCAACCTCCTTTGCAGACGTCGACAGTGTGCTTCGTGGCCTACGAAGATGCCCCCCAGGACACTTGCGCGTCAACTCATGCACGGAGTCGCTTTCGAAGACACAGAAAAAGCAGAAGTTGAAAACTCGTCGCAGATACTCAATCAGAAGATCAAGCTTCTTTTTCTTGGCAAGCAATTCTTCGTCATCAACCTCATCCTCATCCTCATCGATAGCCCCCTCCTCATCGTCTTCTCCCTCACCGTCCTCTCCTTCCATAGCCTCATCCATGGAAATCTCCTTAGGCTCTTTGTTCTTCTTTTTTGGAGTTGGGACAGCAGGTTTCAACTGTCCAGAACTGATAAGGTTCTCAACTTTCTCTTCAACTTTGGGCACGGCTTGTAAGTCCGATCCGAAATCTTCCTCGAATTTATTTACCAGACGTTGAACCAGTGATAGATCCTTTTCAATTCGCTCAGGAGCAGAGAACAAGTCCCAAAGAGCCTTCTTACGAGGGTTGGTGGGTGGGTTGTGAACACCAACGTGGCAAACGAAATCACCTCGCACTTCATCCTTGACCGTCTTGCCGTTGACTGCCTCGAGAGCCTTTTCAGCTGTGGAAAGTGTCGTAGGTGCTGAAAGGGACTCGTCACCATCATCATCCTTGGGATCAGCCCGGTCAATTGGCATCGCAGTTTCGGAAGATGGATGCAGCATAACCCATCCAATGCGATGATAACGTTTGCTGGGATTGGGATCCGACAGAGAGAGCCACTTAAAGCCGCCCTCTTCCTCGCCAAGATGCTCCTTGCAAAATGATTCCAAATTCTGGCGACTTACATGAGGCGCAATAGTTTTGATTAGCAGGGTTGGTTGGACTTGGGTTTCGTCGCGAATATCAGCACCGTTTGCGGGGACGAGGTCACCAACGCCCAATATTTCGTTGGCTGGCGTGGCTTCTCCCTCTTCTTTCTCGACAACCCCGCCGGCGCCGTTGGTCTCACTTTTCGGCAGCCCCTCGAGAGAATAGTCGTCAAAGGTGCCAGATTCCAGATCTTGCTCCCATTGACTGTATGCGCCGCGACGAAATTCATTAATCTTGGATCGCAATTCGTCTCGTACCTCAGCAACATAGCGTTCTCTGAACCACTGCTCCTTCTTGTGCTCTGCAACAAATGCGCGAGCCATCTTGGCCTGAAGCTCCTCCTTATAAGAATCGTACGCGGCTTGAATCTTGGCCTTTTCTGCTTCACGCTCCTCCTGTGTATCTCGAGGTCGCTCCGGTTCGCGTCGGCGTCCGGTTAAGGCCCGCTCCTTGTCGTCCTTGATCTTCTCGTTGACTCTCCACCACTCTCCGAAGTAGGAGAAGCCAACTTGATATGGGAGGCGGGCTGGGTCAGCCAACGGATTCGACGCTAAAGGAGCGGCACCACCAGGGGCCCCATGCTGGCCTGGAACATATCGATCTATGTTAGACGGAGGTGGTGATATCATGCGGCGACGGTCGTCACGGTCTCCACGGTCGCCTCGAGGTCCTCGATCTCCACGCGGTCTTTCATCTCGACGTCCGCGCGGATCATATCGATCTCCTGGAGATCGCGAGCGGCGGCGATCACGGCGGTCATTGCCTGTAGCAAGAATAAGCAAACCATCATCAGTAGTCTTCTCAAGGCGGTTCTTACCAGGCGATCTGGCCCGGTAAAACGCATCACCGCGATCTTCCCTGCTTCTCGAGTCATCGCGACCTCTATATCGGTCCTCGGGGGATCGGCCACCCGGTTCACGATAAGAGCTCATGTTGTGTCTAAGATTCTCGTGCGTGTTGACCAGGGTAGGTGTTCGAGCTTGCAAAGGTTGGTCGATGCCTGTGTGGACTTTGCGCGTCACGTCGATTCGTCTATTGGAGGCCGAGGTATATATTGACGGCACGGTCTGTAAGCGCACAGAAGAAAGGCTGTTAGAGATGACATTCTGAAGGGCAATTGAATAGAATAATAGCGAGAAGAGTAATTGATAGAATAACAATAGAGGTGCCGCCGCCGCAACGCGGTACAAGGTAGGTGTTTGAAGGGTTAAAAGAAAAGTTCAAGTAAAAGTTGTCAAAGCAAATGACACAGGCGATAAATTAGGGGCGCGATGGAAGAATGGGAGGATAGAACGCGTGGTAGGAGAGAGGCAAGAATCAGAATGGACAAACGAGGCGTTGGGGACGAAAGCCGAGATGTAATATGTGACAAGAAAAAGGGCAAAAGTAGGAAGATAAGAGAGGGTAGACGAACTGAATTGAAGAATTAACTGCGCAGATGCCCACAATGCAATCAAGCGACAGTGATGGATGAAGTCGGTGGTGTTGAGGCTCGACAAACAGCCATGACCGTGCAGAATTGAAGTTGGAAAGGAACAGGCTGAGTGAGCTGAGCTTGAGTGGGCTTAGCCTTTGCCAGGGCAGCAGCGGGCAAGGTGAGAAACAGGGGGGTGAGTCTGCTACAGTAGCGCCGTCGGGGCAGCGTCGTTTGGAACTGGGGCGACCCCAGCAGCTCGTTCAGTGCGGCTCATGTCGCGTTGTCGGAGTGCTAGACTGCACAGTTGCAAAGAGTAATGCGCACTGTATTTACTGATAGCTAACTGGTCAACTGACACAGTGCAGTTTTGCTTACACACTGTACACAACTGTTGGGGAGCCGGTACCCAGACATGGGATTGGATCTGACCTGCACACTCGATCTGGGTTCGCAAATTGGTAAGGCAAGCTACGTTAGTGTTTTACGTTTATGAGTTCAATTCGCAATTCAACCTCTGTAGCCAGGTTGGCTAAGGTATAGAGAGCATGGAGTGCGCACTTTGCACGAGAGCTAAGATTCAGGGTGTGTCAATCGTCGTAGCATCAAAGCAGGAGTCTATTACGAAGGATGCGGGGGAAAATCGTAGCCAAACCAAACATGTATCTTCTTGAATTGCCATTGATTCCTTCTTTTATATATCTCCCTCAGAATATATAACCCAATGTAGCCGTCCAAATATGCATCGTAGTGACCCCAGTGGGGCTCAGTGCATCAAACGGTGGAAGGTGGCGAACTCCGACTGCACGGCTCAAACCGATCATCCATCAACGTCTTCAACGTCTACGCAACCTGTATCGACCGCTATAACACCTGCAAGATCTCAACATAGCCTTTCCGGCCTCTTTTAACAAGTAGGTCATCGCTAGCCATCAAGTAAACGAGGAAGTCCCCGGTGGCGGACTGCTTCTCCCCCCGTCTTGGGCAAGGTCACCGATTTTATATGTCCCTTCTTTCTACAGCCTTAGATACATCTTCTCGCCGAGCTGTCAACAATGAAAATTCGCCATTTATCCCGAAGTTGATTATTACACAGTACCTGCTTGTGCAAGCATTTATGAAATCAAAATGGCCGACGAGACACATGGAGCGTACAACGAAGCTGTTGAAAAGTCCCGACAGAGGGAATATCCCATGCTCAACGGTGAGGAAATCATACCTTCTTGCACAGTTGAAATGACTAATAATGCCAGGTTCAATATTTCTCGATCATGCTGGAACAACCCTGCCACCCAAGTCTTTAATGGATGCTTTTGCAGCTGAGCTCACGTCAACTCTCTACGGCAATCCTCATTCTGCATCCTCTGCATCCCAGGCCGCCGCAAACCGTATTGATGACACCAGGGTCCGTCTCTTAAACTTTTTCAATGCCGACCCTGCCGAATATGATCTTGTATTCGTCTCGAACGCAACAGCAGGCATCAAATTGGTGGTGGAAGCCTTTCGCGCATCGCCCGACGGCTTCCGGTTTGCCTATCACGAGGCATGTCACACCAGTGTCGTCGGCATTAGAGAAGAAGCTACTCAAACTGAGTGTTTTGATGACTTCCGAGTTAAACAATGGATTGGAGGAAAACATATCGTGGAATCTACCGCCTCGGACCAATCAGCGACACTATTCGCATATTCAGCCCAGTCACACTTAGACGGTAAACGGTATCCCCTCTCTTGGCCACAACAAATCAGAAAGCAACACTCCGACACTGTATATACACTTCTCGACGCCTCATCACTCGTTGCTACCTCCCCACTTGATATAGACAACGCCGCCGCCGATTTTACTGTTCTAAGCTTGTACAAAATATTTGGCTTTCCCGACCTTGGCGCATTGATCGTCCGTCGGTCGTCCGGCCATATCTTCCAGCAACGCAAGTATTTCGGAGGAGGTACCGTCGACATGGTCGTTTGTGGCAAGGAACAATGGCATGCTCGCAAATCCACCCTTCACTCCCATCTTGAGGACGGCACGTTGCCGTTTCACAATATCATCGCTGCAGGCCTTGCACTCCAGATACACAAACAGCTCTTCGGCTCCATGAATCAAGTCAGCTCTCACTCTAGATTTCTCACCACACGATTACTGGATGGCCTATCGGAGCTTCGGCACAGTAACGGTTCCCCTGCCTGCTTTATCTATACAAGACATCCTAACGAATCACCGCTCGGCACGGGGCCTATTGTCTCATTCAACCTTCGCAACAGTGCTGGCCATTGGGTAGGCCTAGCTGAGTTCGAGAAACTCGCCATACTTCGAAACATTCAAATTCGCACTGGTAGTGTCTGCAGTCCTGGAGGGATAGCGTCATCACTGAACCTTGAGCCATGGGAAATGAGAAAGAACTTCTCAGCTGGCCTTCGCTGCGGCGCAGATAGTGAAATCCTTAACGGCAAGCCAACAGGTGTAATACGCGCCAGCCTCGGGGCCATGAGCACCAAATCCGATATCGATTCATTCATCAGTTTCATTCATGAGTTCTTTGTCGAAGCTTCACCCGTACACCCAACTACTCTTACCGCCACCCTTCTTCCAACTTTACGTCTCAAATCTATCACCGTTTATCCCATCAAGTCATGCGGAGGATTTCTAGTCCCCCGAAACACACCATGGGCCGTTAAAGCAGAAGGTCTCGCCTGGGACCGTGAATGGTGTCTCGTCCACCGCGGCTCTGCTCAAGCTCTCAGTCAAAAGCGTTATCCTAAAATGGCCCTTTTCAAACCTCGTCTCGACTTCGAAACTGGCAACCTCCATGTATCTTTCTCTCAGCCCTCTCATCCTCCTGCTTCCATCTCCATCCCTCTCTCCGCCAATCCTACCTTATTCACATCGGAATTCAAGCAAACCGCCTCGCGTGTCTGTGGCGACAACATCACTGCACAGGTCTACGCTTCGGCCACCATCAACGATTTCTTCACCAACGCCCTAGGCGTCCCATGCGCCCTTGCCCGTTTCCCACCTGGCGGGAGTGGTCTCACCAGCCGGCTATCAAAATTACCCATGGAAAGACAACGGGGACACCAACGGAGGCTGCTTCCCGGCTCCTTCCCGGATGATATGCCCTCACCACCAGATTCCGATTCTGAACAACGCCAAAAGGCTCCCGAAACTAAACTGCTTCTGTCCAACGAGAGTCCTATTCTGATGATCCATGAAGCAAGCGTCGACGCTCTGAACGCAGATATCGTCTCACGCGGCGGCACTCCCGTTTCGTCAGCGTCATTCCGAGCCAACATCTTGCTCGACAACGCAAGCAATGAAGACCAGCAAGCATGGAGAGAAGATTCATGGCGACGACTACAAATAGGAACACAGAATTTTACTCTACTTGGACAATGTCGAAGATGTCAGATGGTATGTGTTGATCAGGTTACTGCGGAGAAGAAGCAAGAGCCGTTTGTGACGCTGGCAAAGACAAGGCGCATCGATGGCAAAGTGTACTTCGGAATGCATATGCAGCACGAGGCCACGAGTGCGGCCGGTGAAGAACGAACTGTCATGGTAGGCGACTCGGTCTCGGTTCTACAGTAGGAGAGGCATTCAATGTATTTTTAATTATAACAGCAAGCACAGGCAGCGTTGAATTTTGATTTAGATATCATTGCAATATTGGAGTGCTATGTGTTTATGCTATGTACGTTCCCGTGATAGAGGGTATATATAAAAGATTCGCTGATGCAAGGTATGAACAAATATATGCTTGGGCTTAGTAACTGCCACGATGGGACAAATGCCTTAGTACGAGAAAGCCTCAGTATGAAGCAAGAGCTCAGCAGCAGCATCCTCGTGACCCGTAGTAATCAGCCTCTGCGCATTGGCTGCCGCAACACTAGCGTCGTGGACCATACCTGATGGTCCGCACACTGACACGCCGACAGTGACACCCGGTTGAGTGGCGTAGCGAGCGATAACATCGCCAACAACAGGGCGTCCTTGGAAGAACGTGACGCCGAATAGAGAAGCAATAGAGCTAGCACCGTCATCTCGCAGGCTGATGTCCGTTCTCTCTTTGCCTGCGCTCTTCTCTTCATCGTCGCTGGAGGCGGCATTCGCAGCTGGAATATCGGTATATGTCTCGTGGAAGTGGATGCTCAGTCCAGTCATTTCACTCACACCAGCCATGAAAGGAACTTTCATGATACGCTGGAGCTCTTCCATGTACCATATACGCATTTCGGGATCGCGGGTGGCAAGTACAACATGGAGCTGGTCGCAGCATGAGAAAATACCGAGTCTTCTCTTACGAACCCAGTCTTCAACCAAGGCTAGCGTGAATCCACAACCTGAGCCACCAGCAATAAGGAGAGTGCGATCGAAGCCTCCGGACCAGCGCTCAGGCAAGCCGCCATATGGGCCTTCCATAAGAACTTTCACGCCGGCGTCAGGCTGTTTGCTAGCTGCGGCTGCAAGGCGGCGGGTGAGACCGCCTCTTGGCTGAAGGAAGAAGATCATTTCACCTCCGGTATCGAGGCTGTCAGGAGCGTGGATTTTGGGGATGGAGCAAATGGTGAAAGGGTGGGCTGTGAGAGCATGAGGACCACCAGTGACGAAGCGCAGGAATACATGTTGACCAGGCGTCCAATCCGACTTGGTCTCAATAGCCACGCGGAGTGAGTGAGGTGTTTCCAGTCGAAGGTGGGCTGTGTGGCTGATGCCGTGCTGAAAGTAAGTTTTGAAATACGCGAAGACGAGAGAAGCTCCGTAGAGGGCGGCGGCGGCGATAAAGTAGTCCCAAGAGGTGAGAACGAAACCACAGTGGATCATGAAGAAGACGAAGAACGTGATGGCAAAGAAGATATGGGTTGCTTTGAAGAACTCGTAGTAGCGGTTACGGACCCAGGAAATGGACATAAAGGTCAGCCAGGCTTGTGCAACAAGAGCGATGACACCAGTGAGCCACAAGCCACCATCGCGCCAAGTTTTTACGAGATCATGCTTGTATTGGTGGAAGATAACGAATGGGAAAGTGTGGATGAGCGCGAGGACAAACATTGCCCAGCTAATCCATCCGTGCCAGACATTCAGTTTCTCGTGAGATACACCAGTCAGAGTGGAAACCAGATTCGCCTTGGATCCAAGAATTAAGATGAACGGTAAGCAAGCGAGGGCCATCCATCCTGTTCGGGTCGCAATAGGTGGTGAGTTGCCGTAGTGAGCGTCAGTTGGCCAGTAGTAAGGTTGAGGGCCAAGAGTCATGGCAGCAAAGAAAATGAAGCCTACGCCAGCCAACAAGTATGCGCCGAGAGACTGTGTGTTGTGGCTACCAAAGCGCCAGCTCTTGTACGAGAGGTAGCGAGTGGCAGATACAATGCGCCTGTATGGCGTTGAACGCAAGACGGATGGAGCGAGCATGTAAGGGAGGTAGCGGGCGGCGCTGAAGACGAAGATGGTGGCGAGAAAGAAATATACGGTTGGTAGTGAGAAGACATGATCAGCCTCATACCTATCCAATGTTAGAACACCAACATCATGCGGCAGCGGGTTGGGCGCAATGGGGAGCAACATACCAAAATACCCAATATCTCATCTTGTATGCGCACTGTTCCGGGGTCATTGAGCATTGGCCAGGATCTCTTGAGCTGTGAAGGCTTGTGGGCTTCTCTACCAGTGGTAAAAACCACGGCATTGGAGGCTTATCATCGCCCATGTGCATGTTGGCGATGTTGCGACGGCGTGGTCGGCTTGGATTTGTGCGAGGGTGCTGCGTTGCTTGCCAAGGACAAAGTGACGGCGCTGTGGCCAATGGGGAAAGAGGTGTCTGTTTAGTGTCGTTGGCGGAAGTCAACAGAGTGACATGGAAGCTAGAAATGTCTCGGGTATAATAAAACCGTTGAAATGATAATCATGGGAAGGAAGAAAAAAGTATTAGTAAAAGCAGACCCGGCTTTTGTAACAAAGAGAGAGAGAGAGTTGTAAAAGTAATTAAAGAGTCCAGTAAACTACCCCAAACCACGAGGAAGTCCGGGAGCGCCAGAGTGAGCATGTTTGAGGGAGATGGCCCATGTGGGGCACCGCAAGCGTCCGCGGACCAGCAGGAGCGAACCAAAACTTGCTCACTCCTTCCTTTTTCGGCATCGGGACCCATGGCACCATTCACGCCATATGATGAACAAGAAATATGAAATAACCAACTAAAAATGATGCTGAAATGAGGCTGAAATGGGTTCACTTCCATTGGTCAGTGCTATTCGTCCCTCAAACGGACTCTTTCTCTACTGAAACTGTTTCAAAACATTCTCAATCCTTCTTCAGCCTTTATTGGATCTCGGCAATAACCAGACTACCGAATTGTGGCGTCTAAAACTTGCTCAAATCCTTCCACATCCAACCTACGAAGGCAGAACTGTCACACATCTTCCCATCCATCTCCGCTTTTCCTGCTCTGAGCCTGTCAACCAACCTGCGCACTGTCGGCGACCAATCATATCCGTAGCTTTCTAACTACTATAGGACTTTATATAACACAGTGCTCAAGGTGCTTCTGCGGCTCGTCTCCGGGGACAGGCTGAGCCTTGTAATTCCTTTACTGAGCCAGCACCAATACCTTGATGGCTCTGTCAGCAATCGGCCTTGATTATACACATCCACGTCTCACGTTTGCATCCGTAGGGGATATCCAGACAAGAAATAAATAAAATGGTCCGTATGCCTCATTACATTAAGCCAAATCATTCTCATATTCCCTCACTGCATTTCAATCCTTGGAAATTCCACTCCACTTGTTAATCCAGTTAATCACCTCTCTGTGCCACACCAGTGAGTTCTCCGGCTTCAACACCCACTATTGATAGAGAAGCACAACGTTAGCCAAGCGTCTCTTTTTCACATTTCATATTGTCTCGTCGATCGGCCACTTACATGATTCTCATCGGGGAATACCACCAGCTTGCTCGGGATCTCGCGTGTTTGCAACACATTGAACATGGCCAGACCCTCGCCCACTGTAAGGCGGTAATCCAGCTCATTGTGCAAGACCAGCATTGGCGTTGCCCAGTGCTTGGTATATGAAGCAGGATCCCACTTCTCATATCCTTCACGGTTGTCCCACAGCGTGCCGCCGAAATCATGCTCGGAGAAGAACAGTTCGTCGGTGGACCACTGTGTCAGCGTCGAGAAAACACCGTCATGGCATACCAACGCTTTGAATTTGCGTCCTAAGTCATGGCCTTGGATCCAGTCTTTTGTAACGCTTTGTTAGCAAACAGTTTGTGTCTTGCTGCGTAGTTGCATCAACTTACTGATCATATAGCCGCCGTACGAGGCACCGAGAGCAACAGCTCGATCGGTATCAACATAGTCCACTTCCTTCTCCAGGTACTCAAAGCACTTGACTAAATCCTCGTATGGCGACCCTCCCCAGTTTTCGGTAATAGCATCACAATGTTCTTGACCGTATCCTGTGCTGCCTGTCGGGTTGGGGCACACAACAACGTAGCCCTGCTCGGCATATATGGCTGGGTTCCAACGATAGCTCCAGTTATCCAACCAAGCAGACTGGGGACCACCATGGATCAAAAATGCTAAAGGATACTTCTTGCTCTTATCGAAATCGGAAGGCAAAACAACTACGGCATGGTTATCGTAGCCGCGTGAGCCAGGGTACCAGATGCCATGGCGCTGGCTGTTGTTCAGACCGAAAGACTTGCCATTCTTGGAGCTAGAGGAGACCTCGGCGACTTCCTTTGTTTTGGGGTTGACGACGGAATACTTTGAGCTATCCACTAGAGAATTCGATGACACAAGTAAGCTGTTGCTGACTTGCAAGTAATGTGCCTCTGTCACTGCGCCGTCTGCGAAGATGGGAGTTGGGAATTCTTTCGCGGCTGCTGGCGAAGATGGCAGCTTCCATAGAAGCCCTTGACCGTGCTTCTCTGCAACAACGTAAAGTTCTTTATCATCAACGCTCCATGTGATAGACTCCGGCTTATGGTCCCATGCTCCCTTGCCGTCCTCAGATTTGTAAAATTCATGAACTTCGTCCAGGTTATCCACGCTGGGGACGAGCAAGATGCGGTTCTTGTCACTCTCATACTGAATGTGCTTCATCTTCAAGAATGCAAGCTTTTTGCCATCGTTGGCAAAAGTGGGCGCGTTGCTGTAACCCTTGAGATCGCCAGTTTCGATAAGCTGAGGTGGGCCAGCAGGCTTCTCGGCGAAAGACTGCAACTTGACATAGTACACGTCCGACTTTGTAAATCGCGCTGGGTTGATTTCGGGGTCCTTGGCAACGAACGCAATACCTTCAGCGCCAATGTCAAAGTCGCCAGCGCCACCAAACGGCCCGACTGGGCAAGCGAGCTTGGTGCCAGCAAGTAAGTTCTGGAATGGCTTCTCGAGCGTCCACTTGTCACCGTTCTTCTCCAACTGGCCATACCAGATGGAGTTGTGATTTTCCGTCTCCCACGTATCCCAGTGACGAACAAACAGGGAATCATAAATCTTGGCGGTGTCGTGTCTCTTGGATTCAGCAGCAGGCCAGTACATGTCACCCTTTGGCGTGGTCACAGCAGCAACAGCAACGACAACTTTGCCATCAAGACGCTGTTGCGCCTTAGGGCTGGAGACAGTTCCTGCAAAATGGTGAATCAAGTAGTTACTACAAGCACCATGTTAGATAACTTTGCCTTAGTGTTTGAGAGAGTTGAGCGTCGTCTCACTTTGATGGTTCAAGCACATCATGGTAGACGAGGGTAGTGCTTCCATTGTCAGTTGTTTTGAGATAAGCAATCTCATAATCGCTGATCCAGAAAGGATCGCTCGCAGCAGGGTCCTCTGAGATGAGTCGAGATGTGCCGTCTCCAATGTTCAAGACTCTGATCTGAGAATTCTTGGAATGCGAATGGAAGGAATAAGTCGACACCTACACGCGGAGTTTAGTAGCCGTTTTCTCTCTAATGTCGTCCCAGCCTAAGCAGCTCAAAAAGCCGCGCAATATTCATGAAGCACGTACGGTATACAGTGCCAAAACTCCAGACTCATTGGGAACGCCGGGAGATCGACGGGGTGCAGAGAGGAGCACCTCAGGCGTGAACTTGGTAGCTTGGATAGTCATGGCTGTCATGGATGCGTCATTCGAATACAAAGTGAATCAACTGAAGTCTCTCTGGCCGCACAACAAAAGCATCAGAGATTCAATTGAGTGAGGTATAAAATTTGAGGAATGGATCAATGACCAAACTGTACAAATCTGTTTCCAGTGCCTTAACTGGTGCTCAAGTGCCAGCTTACGTTAGAGAAACGGGAAGGGTTCCCGGACACAAGCTGAACCCCGCACCCGGCCCAGACTTCCCCTCCGCTGCAATGTCCACTTACAGCGGCGCAACTGTAATGGGCAGACGCTAAATAGTTAACTGGAGGTAGGTAGGCCTTAGCTTGCCGCAACGCAACTAATAATGCACTTAAGCTCGCTCACAGTCACTACTATAGCGTTTCATGAGCCCGCTTGGCCCGCGACTGGCCGAATTGCACAGTAACGGGTCGGTAACGAGATGGGCCGTCCTACGATTATCGGCAGTCAGGACAATTGTACGATACTATTTTGACTATTTGAACAGCAATTCACTTCGTTGATGTCGTGTGAATTAATAAATGGTAATTATCTAACCTCGTTAGGCAGCGCCGAGTGAAAGCTCACACATCACTGTCGCGTGGCCACGTCTGCCGGGCTCTGGCCGCATCAGCTATGCCAGCGGTCATCTAATGTTGGGTATTTGTAAATCGTTTCATTCCCCTGGCCATTTTCATCATTCTTGCCCGTTACTTGGATGCACTGCATAGCCCGTCCAATTATGGGCAGCAACTGGCGCCAGGCGATACTTAGCGCTACGCACCTTGCATAGCATGTTCCGCAGATGCTACAAGTTGCAAAGGCCCTGTCTTGCAGCTTGTCTCCAGTTGCAGCGAAGTCTATTCGGCTGACCCGTGCTTTGAGCTCTAATACATAACGCTTGAAGGATAGTTGTCTCTGGACTCATCGTCAGCAGAGTATCGTCATTCGCCTCATTATTTCCTCGAAGCCCCAAAGTTCGTGCGTTTCTTTGTCGTGTGCGTGTCGTTCTCGCTATCTTCTGCCTCCTTGTCCACCACCTTCTTTTTCTTACTCTTATTTCCACTCGGCGTGCCCTGGCCTGATTCGCGGAAGGAAGCAGATACTGGCGTGGGAGCGTGCGATCCCGGTGTCGATCCTACTGATCCTGGGCCTGGTGTTGAATCCTAGCACATTCCATGATTAGATCGTTTTGTATAGTACCATCTGCCTTTCGTTGCTTACCCCATTGCTTGGACGATATGAAACAGACGATCGCGAGAAGACTCGATTCTGTTCCATCGGACCGGTTTTACGTCTTTGAGCCGCAGCTCCACTAATTCCTTTCATGTAATTATCGAACCCAGTGATGATGTTTCCGCTTGGAGTGCTTTCGAGGTAGGCAAGTTCTTTTTGTGCAATGCCTTCTTCCACTTGATTCTGTGTATCTGTTAGCTCGTGGTTGCGTTGTTGAGCCATGCGCTCTTGGTATCTTGGTTGGCGCGTACCAGGCGTCTATCTAGAATTCGTCTTTTCTCAATCAAGTCCCGGACGCGGGCTTGTGATTTCTTGTACTCCGTCATCGTCGGCTGGTTCTCTCCAGGTCCGCCGACTTTGTTGTCTGCCATGACGCGCCGAGAAAGTGATGGATATTGGTGATGGATCGAGACTGTTATTCGATGGTAGTATTGAGAACTTGAATTGCGGCGCTTCGTGATGGCGATGGCAAGATTTTTCTGGCGTAGGTTGATAATGTTTACGTCAAACTGATTTTGGACGTCGCAGCTTGCTCAAAAGGCCCACCTTACACCAGCCTCGCCAACTAAGCTGTGTCACAAGACAGAGACGATACACCTCCATGAAATAAAGCTCGACTGCTTTGTTAATGCCACTCGTAAACAATAACAATACTTATACAGACACATGTATTTGTAGTTTACAGTTCGCCGGAATACCGACTACTAGCAATGAATGTTACGTCCCGAGCCCTCAATAGTAGGAACATCTAGGCTTTCCTTGTATCGACTAAACATAATAATGACTAAATACCAAATTCAAAGCATACACTGCTTATGTCTCATTTCTCCAAACGCTTTCTTAGTTTCCAAGCCATCAAGAACGGACTTATTGCGCTAGATGAAGTAGGCTCTGTGGAACGAGCAAAGTCAGGGTCGATGTAGGTTAGGTTGCAGGGAGCTCTTCTCTTAGAAGATGCCATTCGCAAGCAACCGCCGCTGTGGATATTTCAAATGCGTATGGAGGCGCGCATCGCGAGTTTCGCGCCTGGATATTATCGGGGCACATCTTTTGACCAATCAGTATGACTTTCATCAATCTGAGGCTGAGGAACTATTCCGCCCGCGTCTCTGCGACGTCTCAGGGGTCCTCCTCGAACGACCAGATCGCTTATCATTGCCAGGCGATTTACTTCTGCCATTCCCTCTACTGGTGGATCGCGAGGGTGAGCGTGATCTAGATCTTGACCGAGATCTTGATCGAGACCGTGAGGCCGAAAAACTTTTAGACCGACTAGACCTAGAGGACAACGAGCGTGATCGACTGCGGCTAGACGAGCGATTTCGCGAGTTGGAGTATCTTCTTCGCTTGGCAGCCGGTGTATGGCGCCCGCTAGAGCTGCTGCGGGATCTCCGTGCAGAGCCTCGTTGTCTGCCGCGACTATCGCGGCTGCGGTTCCTCGATCGTGATCGCGAGCGCTTCGATGATTTGCTGGCTCGGTCTGAAGAGCGTCTGCGAGGTGCGGGAGTTGGTGAGCGTGACCGACTGCGGGATGAACTGCGGTTTCTTGGGCTAGAGTGTCTGCTAGACGATCTTGTTGGTGAGCGACTCTTCCGACGCCATCTATTCTCAGGCGGCCTAGCCCCTCTACCCCTTGGCACGTAACTATTGCGGCCAGGAGGGTCTCTAGGAGAGCGGTAATTGTTATCAGGGGCTCGTCTACGATCGTTGAAGTCCCGATCATCAGGTCGTCGTCGCCAGTTGTCTCGGTCGCGGCCACGATCACGCTCGCGACGGTCCCTTTCCTTCAACTCAGCTATCTCACGTTCGCGCCGATCGGCTTCATCTCGTCTTCGTCTGGAGTCGTCAGAGGCCCGACCTGCATCAATCTTAATTTTGGTGAGCCGACATGTCCATAGTTCTGCTAATGAGTAACATTACCTTTTCCTGCATGAGCTCTTGCTTTTTGGCCTCCAGCAGCTCCTTGGGAACACCCTGAGGGCTTGTCTGTGCACTCAAGAACATATTCCATAGCTGTTTACAGAAAGCGGGTGTGTCTTTGTCGAGAAATCCAGTCAGTTGCATTTGAAGGTTCTTAATATCGGGCTGTCGCAGTTCCATGTCAGTATCCCAAGAAAACAGGCGAAAGTCTCAGTTGACGCGTACATATCTTGTTCCTTCTATGAGTCCAAAGCAGAGTTCGATCACGATGTCGTCCTCGCTTCCTAGAATCTCGGAAATCTTGTTGGCGATCCATCTAGGGGGCTAGTCAGCAAAATGAGGTACGTCGACAACCACAGCCTGACACAAACTTTTTCATAACCTGCAAGTTGACCTTTTGCATGTCAACCTTCTGATTAAATTCAGGAGGGAACCTTGTGTTCTTCATCAACCTCGCATCAGTATTGGATGCCATTTTGACGAGATTTGACGCGCCAATGCGTTTGTTGCTGGATGAGAACAGCCAGGAGGTTGCTCTTGTGACGTCTGGAGCTTTGTATCTGCTGGGTCAGGCTGGCGATGATTTCAGCGCTAAAATGCCCTGTAGACAGAGGCTCCACCCTCTGCGGCCTTGACGTAGCTGTTTCAAGGTCGCCCCGCTAAGCCGAGATTCACTATTTCTTGCGTTTGCTGTTCGCTGCCTGGAAATCTGAACATAGCATCCTAATGAATGGCCGCTGCGCATTTATGACATTTTAAATTCACCTGAATATGGGACTGCCTATAAACATGAATAATCTACACGCCCCAACTGTGCCTTCTGGCCCATCGACTGCCGCCGCTCCCAACGGACAAGTCGGTCATTTGAGCTTCGCTGAGCTTCAGCAGAAGAAGAGCACTATCGAAGCTGAGCTACAGGCGCTTGGTGGCGTTCTTGATACAGTATTACTTCCTCATCTGCTGTTTTACGATGATCGCTAATCAGATGTCCAGCATGGAGTTGACATGAATACATCGCTCTTAACGAGAGATGGCTTCCCACGGTCTGATATTGACGTTGCTCAGAGTGAGTCTCACCAGAAGCCCTACTTTGTGCAATGCAACTGTTAATCTCTTCAAAGTCCGCACAACCAGAGCAAGGATTGTGCGGTTGAGAAATGATCATAAAGAGATTATGGATCGGGCAGAAAAATTCCTCCATGAGCACTTCGCAAATGTAACTGATGACGAGTCACCCGCGCTTGCCACTGGTGTCAGTGCTTCCGACGGACCTCTTTCAGACTCAGATACAACCACCCTCGATGAACCGTTTGCAAAGGTCAACTCGGTAGCATCCGGAAGCCCTGCGGAGCGAGCCGGTCTCAAAGCAGGAGATGAGATTCGAACCTTTGGCTATGTGAACCGCGAAAACCACGATAACCTTAAAAAGGTCGGAGATTGCGTGCAAGGTAATGAAGGAGTAAGTTACACATATGTGCATTCGCTTATAAATGGTGGTCACTAACAACCAGAAGAACAACATCTTCATTAAGGTATCGCGACCAACTGGCGCCGCACAACGTCAAGAGCTTCGTTTAACACTTACACCAGTGCGGGACTGGGGCGGCAGAGGGATGTTGGGATGTCATATCTTGCCCATTTGAGTATTTTGAGGAGGCTTGTAGATACGGCTGGCGTTTTGGATCATGTTTCATTAGATGCCGAGAAGTGATTTTGTTGTGTTTGTCTATCTACGGACGCTGGAAACACTGCTGCCGCTAAGTACCGATTCCATGGGAACGATGGGTTCTCTATTTTAAAAAACAACAGTGGCACGGCAGTGGCTGTCTGGAACTAAGTATGGGGTATGTCGTTGGGAAGAAATGTGTTCAGATTGGCCACTACCTGCAGCATTAATCTTCTGTACTGTGACAGGAATGGTATGAAGAACGAGGCCCTTTTACCTTGGAAATGTCGGTGGACCAGTAGGCTAACAGTGTCGATGACATGGCGCCATAGCATCCCAGGAGTGGCGCTTGGCTGCTTTTGAGGTGCTAGTGAATGCCCGCCGCTACCTGACCACCGCCTATCGTTTTCCTTGGATTTCTACTTTCGCCTGTATCCAGGCTAGCAAGCTCAGGTACCACTCGCATGGAATACAGGCGCATGGTACTTTGCTGGCATCCCAGGCACCCACTTGTGGTGCCTGTCTGGCCTACCAAGGGGTAACTCGGTACCTAGCCAGAAATAAGGCACCTTTTCAAAATACATCCAGCATGATCTTGCATGCTATATCACCAACCAATAAAATAATAATAATAATGATAATAATAAAAACATACAAAATACTTTTATTTATAACTAGACTGATAACTGAGATGATAAACGTGTAATGATGCCTAGAGTGATGTTATTGAACAAAGCAGACAGGCATCTTTGATGGGAAAAGTGCTTTTTTCCTGGCCACACCGTGCCTTGTGGTGTCACGTGCAGGCAGGCAACCCGCGGGCAGTGGATCAAAAATTCTGCTTTACTCTCACCCCCCGCTACATACAAAACTACAGAGGTTGACCGATTTGTGCAAGTTTACGAAACAACAGCACATCTACAACACCAGATTCCACAAAGGTACGGCCGCCAAAATTCGCAGAAAATTCGCAAGTGGACTTGATATGTCTCTGTAGCCAAATTTTTCTGCCGAAATCAAACCCATCGCATCGACATTAAGCTTACAAACCGGTTTTAGGACCCCGCCTTGTTTACATCACAAACGAAGAGGTCATCTCGAACGAACATTCACAACCATGGCTGAGCAGCAAACTCCCACTTTCAAGCTCGTCCTTGTCGGCGATGGTGGTACCGGAAAGGTTAGTCCCAAAGCTCTGGCGAAATATCTCCCCTCTTCGTCGCGATCGCCACAAGCAATATCCCTCGCCGCCACTTTCGTGCCCCTCATCGATGACCGAACCGCGTACTAAGATTTTTTCCCCTACCGATATAGACCACCTTTGTCAAGCGTCATTTGACTGGTGAATTCGAGAAGAAGTACCTGGCTACCCTTGGTGTCGAAGTCCACCCTCTTGGCTTCTCTACCGTAAGTCCCCCCTTCTGCCCCGCGATCCGATGTGGCGAGACTAACTTTCTGCTACAGAACTATGGCCAAATCCAGTTCGATGTCTGGGATACTGCTGGTCAGGAGAAGTTCGGTGGTCTCCGTGACGGTTACTACATTAACGGACAGTGCGGTATCATCATGTTCGATGTTACCTCCCGTATCACCTACAAGAACGTTCCCAACTGGCATCGTATGTTCCCTTCCCCTTTAATATGCCATCCATTGACCCATGATGCTAACTATAATCTTACCAGGTGATCTCGTCCGTGTTTGCGAGAACATCCCCATCGTCCTCTGCGGTAACAAGGTTGACGTCAAGGAGCGCAAAGTCAAGGCTAAGACCATTACCTTCCACCGCAAGAAGAACCTTCAGTACTACGATATCTCTGCCAAGTCCAACTACAACTTCGAGAAGCCTTTCCTGTGGCTCGCCCGCAAGCTGGTTGGCAACCCTCAGCTTGTATGATTTTCCTACATTACTCACTATTTAACGCGTTTGCTAACTAAGCAATGTAGGAGTTCGTTGCTGCTCCCGCTCTGGCCCCTCCTACCGCCCAGGTCGATGAGGCTCTCCTTGCTAAGTACCGCGAGGAGATGACTGCCGCTGAAGCCACCGCCCTTCCCGATGAGGGCTCTGATGACGACCTGTAAACGATTCAAAACGACGGAGGACACGTTTAGCGCCAGGATATTGGTTTTGGGATCCTGAAGCGCCTCATAATGGATGGCATTAGAAAGTGATCATTTACGAAAAAGAAGAGAAAGGAAGAAACTCAGAGGTTTCTTGTCTTGTTTACGGAAGCGTGATTCGGAGGAGCGAAACATTACCCCCATTGGACCCGATTAGGATCCTCATATAAAGAAAGGCCGTTTTCTTTTGTCGCTGCAACATTGCGACGCAAATATCTAGTTAGACTTTCCCCATAAAATATTATCTGCCAGAATTCACTATGGCGCCATATTTGTTTGTTCTGCAGGCGCTTGTGCAAAATGTTTGAAAGCTTATTATTATCAGCAGCTGGAAACGGCATATTTTCAGTAGCATACCGTAGCTAGCCACCCCTAACGCTATTTACCATTTGGCTTCTTGTGAAGAGTCGATTACACAGATACAGGGTACGTGGATTACACAGTAGATCAGAGATGAACATTAGAAAGCTTGGAGCGAATCAAAAGACATGTTGCCACGAAAACCATGGGAGGCCGTCACTGAGAAGTACGTACAACCCCCCTCAAACGAGCGGCGAATTAAAATCCTTCTGGCAACGAGAAACTCAGGTCTACAGCAGAGTTGAGAGATAAATCTGTTGCAGTGCAGGAAAAATCCTACGGTGAGAAACTCGATGTTGCGTTGATGAAGGGAAAGAAATGACAAGACGACGCAAATATTTTCCAGCCCAAGGCGCGTGGTTTGATGGAGACCCATTTTTATTAGCAGCGAGTGGATTGTGCGGCGGCTGGGATGGACTGGACAGGGGACCACAAGAAATGGCGAAGTTCAGTTCGCAACAACATCCATACTTTAAGCGGGCAAACGCTGGTAATGGTTCAAGCTAATCTTGTGTTTTGAATTTTGGCGACTTAATTATTGCTTGTATGGTGCTGGTATGCTCCGCTGAGGGGCGAGATGTCAATTTCTGCCAGATACTGCCCCAGGTATTTATTTGTTAGATGCTGATTGGAGCCCGAACAGTTTATTTACATGTAGTTCTTACATTAGAGCCTAATAATGCTGTGTTCTTGGATGCGTGTAGGGAAATGGAAAAACATAAATTGACGAGGTTGACATGGAGATCTGTGAATCAGTCCATTAAAAAAAGAAAAAACATGACACCTTGCCCAAAGGAGAAAACAAAAAGCTGCAATTTCTTTGCTGCAATTTTTTTTACTATCGAATTGTATATACAACAGAGCACGCGTGTTGACTACTTCCAGGATGGGATTAAGCAGTGACAAGGGTCGAGACGTGATCCTGTAGCGGATTGGTCCAACGCGCGGAATGGGCCCCCATGTTAGCCACTAGCCTTGCTGGGGCGACTGGCGGTCTTGCAGAACAGCTAGTTACAGGGCATTTTTATAGTGGTTTTTAAAGCACTACCGCCCAAAATACAGTGTTTTTGGCTGCTACCACTAATTGCTGCAGCACCCAAGACCTGCATGCCCCATTCCACTGTCTCCACGTCCGCGTCCACGGTCCACGGTTCACGTCCCTCTGACCTCAACACGCATCGACCTGGGGGCTTTCCTATTCATTTACTCTTACTCTCTCGTTTTCTTACCCAGCTTCTATTCTGCAACTTCTCGGCAAGCCTCTTCATTCTTGGTTTCTGTTGCAATTGGTCATTTCTGCCAATCGTTCTCTGCGTTGCATCTTGGTTTGCTTGCTTGCTTGATACGGCGTTTCTTCCGTGTTATTCCTTTAACGTGTATTATGATAACCAGCTTGACTTGACTTTTGTCTTTGCTCTTCGACCTCCAAACAACCTAATTCGAAAATCGAAGTAGACTATCCTCTCCGTCGTTAACCATCATGTCGAACTTACCTGTCGCGTCTTCCAACGAGCCCTCGGTCGAGAATCAACATGGATCCTCTTCACCCTCTCACCACGATTCCTCGATAATGTCCCACGACATCTCGGAACTCGTCACGGACACATCCAGCCACGACTTGAGTAAAGAGTCTGAAAAACACCCAAAGAGCAGGAGAAAACGCACCACGTACGTGTTTCATGGAACAGGATATATAAGTCCCGTCACTGTGTATCGAATTTACGCAACTAATCCGTACCAATTTGCAGTGCCCAAGACAAAGCCATCCTCGAAGATGCATACAACAACAATGCCAAACCCGACAAGCAGGCGCGTCTTGATATTGTCAGCCGTGTCTCTTTAAACGAGAAAGAAGTCCAGGTATGGATATCAATTACTTCAAGCAGTGTCGCTGGCCTCCTCACAACGCGTCGCGGGTCGGCCATTGATGATGACCTTGATATTAACACGCATTCCACAGATTTGGTTTCAAAATCGACGCCAAAATGATCGAAGGAAATCCCGTCCCTTGTCACCGCAAGAACTCGCTGCTTTGAGATTCAATGGCTTGCAATCGACGCCTTCTTCTGACTCTCTTGCATCATTCTCTGTTGGCCCCAACTTCCACCACATTACCGACCCTTCCATGTCTCACCTCTCCAACTACGATGCAGCTCGCTTGCCCGCTAGTGGACACCAGGACCAACAGCAGTTACTCGTTCCTACTTCTGGAAGCCCACATATGCCATTGAGCCAGCAGTCAGTGGCCACCACTCAGCCTAGCGAGGCTTCGTCTTCCCAAGCATCTCAAGAGGGCTCACAAGCTCTGTCTCAGTCATTCTCAAGCTCTGTTGGCTACCTGGCAAACCGATGGAACCTTGGGAGCTCTTTCTCTTCTCAACCCAACCCTCACCATGAAGGTGATATCTCTCCAAGGTGTGTGACAGTTCTTACATGTTGAAACCCAGACACTGACCAATCTCCAGTTGTACCGCACCTAGCGAGAGTCGACGTGCGTCTGATGGTCCAACATTGAAACGTAGCCATTCTCAGTCCCACATGCGACTTAAACTGTCGTTGGAGGGTAAGGCAGAGCTGGTAAATGGAGTATCGCCAGTCAAAGCGGTCCCCCAACGACCAACCTCTCCACTTCCCGAAGTTTCTCGCCCAAGAGGCTTGAAACGAAGCTACAGTGCCCTCCCCGCTATTACACTGCCTCCCATTACAGCTCTGACTAGTTTGTTGCCACCTCGCCTGCACCGTGGCAGATCTCGCGATGTCAATGCCTGGGAATCCTGTGCAGACTCTGACAAGCGTGATGATTTGGCTACTCAAGCTGAGAACGAATCCAACGGCTCGGCCATCGCAGCCATCAGCCTGCTTCGCTCCACCAGCGGGGTTTTGCAGTCTAGCTCCACGAAGCGTAATGCTCCAATTTCGTGCAAACAGGCTCGACCTCACCCTTCTAAGAAAGCCAAACTTAGCCGAGCAATCTCCAGCATCGCGCGTCTTGAACATGCTGGAAAGGAGAACGATGATGGATTTGTTGCTGAAAAGCCCACCGATAAGCTTAAGGTATCGAGGCTTCTATCTCCAACGGACTCTGACAAGGAGAATATGAGTCCAGATGAGGATGGCCAACCCCGCGATACAGGAATGCGTCGGCCACTTCCCACTGGGCCTACCACCAAGTCACAAAACCCTCGACGTGTTGGACGCGTTTTACAGGACCGTGCTAGCTCCGGCATGCTTAATGCTCGCGCCAACACTGCCCCTCTCCGCAAGAGCAAGGGTGACATCGATATTTTTGACGACGGTGAGAAACGTCAGTCACGCGCTAATGATGTCGAGAAGTTTATGCGCGGCGAAGTCAGTCCCAGCAAAAAGGGCGATATGGACTGCGTTGCTGGGCTCCTATCTCTAAGCCAGGGTGCATGGAGATGACATAACAACCTCGATACTTTATCGCAAGTTTAAACAAACAGCGTTGGTTTTATGCTAGCTTTGGAGTTCTTTTCTGGAACTGTTTTGTTTTGGGTCCAAATACCCGGCGGCGGAAAAGGAAATTGATACACAACTTTGGCTTTTTCCCTCTTCTTCAAATCTCTGATCGAAGAATGAAAAGCCACACAACACAGCATAGCTCTCATAGAGAGCTGTTGTCATGTCTGTTTTTGATATTTCAGGGGACATATATGGTTTTGTTCACTGGTGAACAAGATTTTCATGGCGTATAAGTGGTTTCGAACTTTAAGTACTGATTGTGGATTGGTTGGTTTATCACGACGGGATATGACAGACAAAAAAATATATGACGAAGACAAGATGTATTGTCTACAGAGTATTGTATTGTATATGATTGTGTGACTGGTGAAAGTCCATGTTATGTCTGTTCTATGTAATGAATGCTTTGTGCAATGCCATGTATAAAGAAATGCTAGTGGCTCCCAGGAAAATAAACCAGACTCCGGCAAGATTTGACAAATGTAATAAGGACGTTGGAAAGAACGGCACAAGAAAGCTTATAAAACGTATGACACACTGGCAACGCTAAGCTGAGTGCCGTTGTGGACATACACTCTTAGAGCCCAAGCAAGCCCATCTGTCGTCGCACTGGGCTTGCGGCTTCACTGCCCTCCTCGCTGGCATAATATGCACTATCCGTGTCGATATCCCACGATTCCTCTTCTTCCTTTTCTTCACCGGCAGCTTCGCCGCCGCTCTCAAAGGGTTTTTGGGCAGCGGCGCGGACGTTCCAGCGCAGAGTGCGGCTGACGCTGTCGAACCACTCAGTGTCTGTTCGAGTGACGGTGGGGAAAGGATACTGGGATGCCGCGATGGTAACATGGTCGCCTTGACGGAGCTCGATACGTCCTTTGCCGTCAAATGAACAGTATGCGGTAGCTCGCGAAGATGCGGGAACAGCGACGCGGAGAGCCATGGTGTCAGAGAGGACCATTGGCCGGAAGGAAAGGGTATGAGGGCAAATTGGAGTGAGGAGGATGGCGGGGATATCGGGGTGGACGAGAGATCCGCCAGCGGAGAGGGAGTAGGCTGTGGATCCGGTAGGAGTGGAAAAGATGCAGCCGTCGGCTTGCACGACGGTAAGCAGTTCATCATCACCGTAGAGTTCCAAGTTGGACACATATGGTGACGGGCCGCGATCAATGACAAGCTCATTGAGAACTTCGAAAGACTCTCCGCCTTCGCCGAGGGCGTTGACAATGGTTCCGCGACGCCAGACGGTGCAGGTGAAGCGCATGCGGAGGTTGATCTTCATGCCAGAGTCGCCCATGACGCGATCGAGGTGCTCCTTATATTTCTCAAATTCAAAAGTGGTCATGAAGCCGAGACTGCCAAGGCTGAAGGAGAGAACTGGTGGCACAACCCGTTGGAAAAGCCATGATGTGAACAGAACGGTACCGTCACCGCCGAGAGTGAGGACCAAGTCGAACTTTTCGGGCTGGCTCCAGCACAGATCTGGTGTCCAGTACTTGAGCATGTGCTCGAAGTGCGGGTCAGAGGCTACGATGCCAGCTGAGTCAAAGCGCTTAGAGTTGCGCAACTTGGCGTCGACATATACGTTAACTCCGAGATCTGAGCCGTAACGAGGCTTTGAGAGGAGCCAAGTGGCTAGCTCGCGTGTGAGTAAGACGAGTTGGTTGTCGCGAGCCTTGGTAACAATCATAACATTGCGGACTGCACGCTTGATAGGTCGTCGCTGTAGTTGCTTGGAGACTTCGCGGACCCCCGTGGCGGTTTGAGCAAGGCGTGAATGAGACATGGAATCATCGTTCTTGATTTCCTCCAAGACCTTGTCGATGTCGACAGCGTCGTCAAAGCGCTGATGGTAGAAACATGGGGAGCGCATGGCAGTGAATGCCGTTGCGGTAGATGAGCGACGACGTGCGAATTGTTGCTGTGTGGCCAGGTCGTTAAGCGCATCAGTCAGCTTGAGCGACGCGGCCGCAGAGGGAAGGCCAGCGGTGGCATTGCTAGCCAGGATGCTATCGAGAGACAAAGCATCGGGGCGCTTATGTACATGATGGGGTGCTCTCGGGGTGAGCGAATCAGAGGCCATGGTGGGCGGCATTGGGATTGACAGAGACAGAGGAGACGGCAACTCGGTGGGTGAAGGCGCACAGGGTATCGGTGAAATGGCCGTAGAAGTTGGCGAAATGGGATGGTCTTGAGCGACCTGGGAGGGAGAGGACTCTTCAATGCATGGTGATAGCGGCTGAACAGGTGTGGTGGTGGCCGGAGTTTTAATGTTGTGATTGGGGGAGTTATTAATGTCGTTTGGAGTTAGTTCGGCCGACGGAGATGGCGGAAGTGGGATTGAGAGTGGACTGCCAGTCGTGGTGTCGTCGGCATTGGAGCCACTAATGGCGGGGTGTAGAGACGTGGGAGAGAGAAGAAGGACAGGCTCTGAAGTGTAAGACATGGCAACGGTGCTAGTGCTACTGCTGGAGTAGTGGTGGGGGTGAGATGGTGTGCTGGCAGGTGGCAGGTGGCAGACAAGTCAGGCTTCGGACTTAATGGAATTTATAATGCTGCATCCTGCGTTAGCCTTTAAGTTATACATTGAGCATATTTGTGTGCGTGATTGTGAGGGTGTCGGAAACTTTGACGCAAAGTTTAGTGTCATACCTGAAGGGCGCGAATATGATTCCGTGGCGTTGAATGGCGACGAGTGTAAAGAGCTGTGGCGGCAAGACGCTGTCGTGAATGAAGTGGCCACCGTCCAGCGAGTGTGCCAAGTGAATTGAAATGAAAGTCGGAAAAAGAATTAAAAGAATGATATAAATGGCGAATGTGAGACGTGGCAGCGATTTGAGAGGGAAGGAATGCAGTGGACTGAAGTGAAAATCAAAGCAATACTAGAGCTTCCAGAGCTCAAATCTCTATCTCAATGGAAGGATGTAATACCTCCACGTACTCATTGGTGAATGTTGATCAAGGAATGATTGGCGGACCGAACGCTCATCAATCGAGGATGGACCATGGGACGAAAAGGCTTTTATTTCCTGCCAGCTTCATAAATCTTACACACCAAACCTACAATAAATGACATGGACATGGCCAAATGTACGAGACTTGCTTCAGAAGGCTCCGCTTACGTTTCCGCCTTGAGCGTGCAGGTGTTCATAAATCTGGGTAAAATGAATCTGGAAACCAGGCCCGATGAAAACATGGTCCATCGAGTAGTTGCTATTCGCTACAGCATGGGCAAGTGCACAAAGGGAAAGGGTATATGTTTGAATCCAAAACTCGAGACCTGAGACGTAGGATTGCACTGGTAATAAACCTACAAGGGGCCAGCTACGTAGGGCAACGCTGTATTGCGCCGGAAGGGGCGTTAGGCGTGTGTTTGGTGGGGAGCTGACTGTTACAGCTTCGAGTCGTCCCAGGGCTTGGCTGTCACAGCATGGCAATTATTCACCATAATTTTATCAAGCAAAACAATGAGGCATATTTGTTGAAGAGGAAAAAAGAAGAAGAAAAAAATGACCAGGAGAAGAAATACATTGAGTGAATTTTGGCAACTGGTTGACGCCGTGTGGAGGCAATACGGACTGCTGTAACAGTTGCTTGCAGTGGCTTGTTGGCCAACCTGTGCTGTAACGTGTAAAGACAATGCCCACACGTTGCTATCAAAGACATTAAAGCACATTAAAAACACGAGCCATAGATACTTAATAGCATAATTGTTATCAAAGAATAAAATATGGACCTAGTACTCATTCGTATTTCACCTCTCAGCTTTTTTTCTCCAGTCACACAGCATGTCGTGCCGCGCCACTGATGAAACATGGTCATAAGCTCAGGGCCCTCTCCTCACGTCTCGACTCTTGCACTCAACCCACAGACCACAATAGCTACCTCTTTGCCGCGCGAGAAGCACTACCATATTCTGCCAGACTGGCTGTTTCGACGGCCCGTCCCTAGAGTCTCACGACTCCTGGATTCGGGCTTGTCACGGGCCCGAAAGCCTTGCTCTTATTGCCCGAAGGGGACTGAGGCAGCCAAGCCTGTCCTCGTCAACAATTCCTCCGACCTTGTTTTGTTATGCTCTCCAACTCTTGCCTGGAAACGAAGCACGTAAATAAGACTGCCTGTAACTGCCAAGATGTTCCGCATTGGGGGCAAGCGTCTCCCTGTAATACAAGTCACTGCCACGACCGGAGGAAAAAAACAGAACACTACTGCAGTCCTGCTTTATTTCCAGTGCAGATCTCCCGCCGTCTTTGTTTCCATGACTGATCGGATAAAGGATTTGATGCTTGTAGATTCCAGCGCGCCGTCTTGCATAGGCTTGTCCATGCTAGCATCATCTGATTGGCAGCACACATGTTCTCCTGCTTGAAGAACCTGCTCCCACTCCTCTGGCGAGAATGAGCCTTCGCTCTCAACGAGCAAAAGCTCGTTATCCGACGTAAAACTTAATACGTGCAAAGAGCTTGCTATCTCAGCTTCTCTAGAACTTGGATCTGCGATGATGGAGTTGCTATCGTCAGATGGGATAGCCAGGGCTACTGCGGTGGCAATACTCTTTAGTGGGATGGCTGCCGTCAAGAGGCCGAGGACAGATGCGTGAAGTAACGCTGGAATGATGGAAAGATTCTAAAGAGTCAGCATCTCTGCGATGGGTTTAGAGCTCCACTGCTTACCAAGCGAGCTTGATTGAGTTTGAAGTTGACATATGCATTTTCTGGCGTTTCGGTGATTTGCAGTGTGATTTGAATCATAGATCTAGGAAAGTTCCTGATTGGGATGAGTTGGCGCAACGCAGGCTGCAGGATTGATTCCAGCTGTCGCTCGGCAGTTCCTATTGATATTTGTTAGCTTGAGGGTTCCATATAGTACCGGAACAGCTGTTGTTCTCACCTCCAACGCCAGCGGCTGGCCGGACATTGATATCCAAGATGGCTTCAAACGGATTCTCATCTCGTCGCGAAGCCTCAATCGGCCCGTTCACCGATGCTGTGACTGTATATCCGCAATATGAGAAAGTAGCCGAACCATCTGCTTTTGGGAGCATGGAAAGTTCGGCTTTGGGTATCGTTGACGGCGACATGATGGTGGATGTGATGGATTGTTGTGTGTTGCTGAAGGCTTGAGTGAGGTGAGAATTTCAAGACGATTTTTAGAGGATGTATTGGCGCTGCGAAAAGTGGTGGGGAGGTACTTGGCTCTTAACGATAGTCCAGGCGCCAACTATGGCTGGGCATTCTGAAACAGGAAGAAGCTCACTGATGCGGAATATTAATTTATCAGTACGTAGTAGTCTAACAAATTAAAATCGGAATTATTGACCATTATTTAATGGCATAATCATCCATTGTGAAAGAACACCCATGTCGTTGGCAGTGGGTCTGGCAGCTCAACCGCAGCGGTGCTTCACCATCAGTTCCAGTCGCCACCTTCAACTTCCTCTTTCCATGCCTCTTCACCACACCTCAAAATCCCCATACGCGTTCAAAATGGATAGCACAGCAGTCATACCCAACTTAAAGGATCGTATCCCCAAGCTGGAGCCTCGCAGGCGTCGTCCTGGCCCGTCAAACTCGATCCCCGTGCCGACGACACCAGCTCTCCCATCGCCACCCGACTCATCCAACTGGATCTTTAAGGCTCCCACACGTCGCATCTTATCTCTAAAGGATCATGAGATCTTCCTCAAGTCCCCTACTTACGACTTGATTCTGGCATGGGTCTTTAGCCTCACGGAATCCGTCGTTGGTATCCCGTGCTCCAGCGTCCGTGACGGCGACCTCAGTGAGCCCGTCAAGACTTTGCTCGAGATTCTAGATGAAGCAGAGGCTTTGGCCGGTCAGTCACCACCAGATGATCAAGGAGGCTCAAGATTCGGCAACAAGGCGTTTAGGGGTTTTTTGCAGCTGGCGAAAGAACGCTCAAAGGAATGGCATCAGTCTCTCGGCTTGAAGGATGATGCTGCGATTGCTGAGGTCTCGAAATATCTCGACGAATCTTTTGGAAATAAGAGCAGAATTGACTATGGCTCTGGACATGAACTCAATTTTGCTATTTGGCTGTTATGTTTATATCAGTTGGACATTCTGCACAGATCCGATTTCAAGGCTATCGTCTTGAAGGTCTTCACGCGTTACCTGCAGTTGATGCGTACAGTTCAAATGATGTATTACCTGGAGCCAGCGGGATCTCATGGTGTCTGGGGTCTGGACGACTACCAGTTTCTCCCTTTTCTGTTTGGAGCATCCCAGCTACTGCATCACCCTTACATTACGCCACGATCGATCCATCAGGATTTGACACTGGAAGAATCAAGCAATGAATATATGTATCTGGGACAAGTAGACTTTGTCAACAGCACGAAAACCGTCAAGGGCCTGCGATGGCATAGCCCCATGCTGGATGATATCTCATCAGCTAAGTCATGGACTAAGATTGAAGGAGGAATGCGCCGCATGTTCGTTTCCGAGGTTCTTGGCAAGCTTCCCGTGATGCAACATTTTTTGTTTGGCTCTCTGGTACCTGCTGAAGCGAGCATGAGCGAAGAAGATGCTGAGCATGACCACGAGAATGGAGAGGTCGAGGGCCATGAAGGAGATGATCACTCTGGACACTCACATGGAGTGACCGGTTGGGGTGACTGTTGCGGAATCAAAGTCCCCAGCAGTATTGCTGCTGCTCAGGAGCTCAAAAAGCGGGGGAACGGCGAATCGCTTAGACGCATTCCATTTGATTAGATGATGTCGTTTAGAATATAGCATAAATACAGTAAAAACCTTCTTAAAATTCTGGTATTAATGGTGTTCGTACCACCCGCGCCGCCTGGTCTCTGCAAAACTTCCTCGTGTTGGCGATAAACAAACCCCAATCTAACATCTGTAATGACTACTGACGAACTAAAGATGGAAAAGATAGTGAGCCCATATCATAGGTCTTGGAAAGACTTGTTCTGCACCAGCAGATCTGTTGCCGATCCAAGTTACATCGCTGTCAGCACGATGGCGATATGTGCCGTAGCACTAGCCAGCCATGTAAAATTAGAGTGGAAGAATGCATTCGTCTGATTCTGGGAAAGCAAGTACGCCTGCCTTGGTGTGTGAGAAAGGAAATACATCTTTTTTAGTCGATCCAATCGTAGCCCGCAGCGCCATAACATTGTACGCTGGCTAATCAAAAACTGCATACCAGCTAACCACTCCATTTAATTGAGAAGTCGGGAACTGAGCTGTCTATTAGCTGGGCTTACGGCTTGCATTACACCCCTGAGTGGCGCAAGTTAACGAGCGCCAACTGTATGTGTAATATACCATTAATGCTTCGTGAACGAGCTATCTATCCACATGAGGCTGCAGCATGTCACCAACTGCAAGATTGAAAGCGTTTAGTGCACAATAACCTGGAGCCAATTATGAGAGTAAGCAAGCATATTGTATATAAAAGTAGCTTCCCCTGAGATAAAAAAAATTCCAAATTGCATATAGTCAATGCAAAAAACTACCTAATTACCTACTCAATTAGCATCCTTCCAAAGTAAGGGTCACCTACTTCAAGTTGTATTCTTCATAAGCTTACTAACTAGCAAGATGGTTAATTTGATGAAAGCCGCCACTCTCGGCGCTATGCTCATAACCTCAACTTCGGCGCACCAATTCGAGGTCTTTGAAAACACCGACTGTACTAGCAAAGAGTACTCAATTACCATCAACACCGTCCCGGATGCTGATCGCCTGTGCTACGAGTTCACACCAAAGTATAAAGATGCTGTATTCCGTAGTGTCCGATTTAGCAACATGAATACCTGCCACTTCCGTTTCGCTTCCAGTATGCACCAATGCAAGGCCGAGACATTTAAGAATACCTTTGACGTCGGCGCTGAGAACTTTTGCTTCCAGATTCCCGAGACATGGACCTCGATGGATGTCACGGGTTGCCCACCGGTGTCGCCTAGCGTCGCCAAGATGAGCATGGCGGCCAAGCCACAAATCACTGTGCGTCACTGGTGAAGGGGTTTTATATTTAGTGTAACGTCAATGTCAAAGCTGGTATGGGACGGAGGTGGTGGATTTAGACGTTCAGCATTTGAGGTTGTCTATGAATAACTTAATGGCTTTGAATATGCAAAGATTCTTAGTTATATTACGGAGTAGATTAGTGTTAAAGAAATAGCTTCATTATTCTAAAGAGAGGAACTAGAAAAGCATATAGCATTCACCTTGTTATTGACTATTGCGATGGTCCACAAAAAAAGGAGCAATGTCTAGAATAAGAGACTTGTAAATAATAATATTTCACTATAGTCTATCTGGGTATAGGTGAATGAAGTCTACCGTGGTAGTCGAAGAAAGCTGTCATTTCATGGCTTTATACAGCTTAATAGTCTGGTCAGTATTCTGATATAATCTTAACGTAGGACTGACTACATGGGCGTTTTATCAAGTGGTTACTATAGGGAATATACCCTTGAGTGACATTTACAATGTTATTAAGATCTACACAAGCTAACTTTTAGTACATCCAGAAAAGAAGTTTCTCATAGGTATGAACCATTCTTCTTCATATTCTGTTATATTGGGCTGTAAATTGGGCCCCCTCCGCAAATTAACCACCACAAGCAGCTTGTGTTTCTCCAACGCTGCACCCCTTTTTAATTTGCTGCGAGCCTGCAAGCTTGCAATGACTTTATACAGTTTGCGTCGCACCCTTTAGGCCAACACTCCCATAAAATAGGAGTGATAAATGCGGAAAAGCCGTGCCATAGAATTGAACTGGTTTTGGAGATATTTGGTGTTTGCTTTGATGAGTTTCACTTTCAAAAGAGATGGGTGGTTACCAATTGACATGACATTTGCATGAGCAAGCCCAGTGCCCCAATACTTCGACGCAGATAACCGGTTCAAAGCCTCCACAAGAAGAAGTGCCTTGTCCACTTTGTCACGAGATTAGTGTTAAACTAATTAAATATTACTTTATCTTAGCCGAGGTGAACAGAGAAGGCGCAATTGGTTTCGTCGTTCAGCAGGACAGTAATCCTTCACAGCTCTACCGATGGTTGGGCGAGTGCTATTGATTGCTACATTGCCGGATGCTGAGACTTCGGCTTAGCGTTTGATCCTCAGCCAAGCCAAGATCGCATCAGTAAGCTCTCCGGATCCGCTTTGCCCATAAAAATAAACAGGATTACGTGGACTGTGGAAAGGAAGCAATGTAAATGTTACGTGGCTTGATACTTATTAGTGCATCAGGGTCCAGCTGAGACGGCACAATGCAGATGAAGAGTGAGAGAGGCGCAGGGGAAACAGTTAGCCGTGAGCCTAGATTGATTTGATGCTTAGATTACTGGCAGTCAAGCGGCGGCCGCTCCATGAACTTCATGTCAGTGTCCTTTGTTGGTTGGTTGGTGATGCTGTCGCAGATCGACTGCATCGTCACAATGATGAAAGCCCATTATAGATGGCCATGTTGCCCTGACAGCGAAAGCTTCCGTTTCTGTAGATATCACACTCTGTATCTAATTTGGAACGCGAATTCTTTGTGTGTATTTCTCTCCAATAACACGAGCCTCTCCAATAACACGAGCACCCCGCTCTCCTCATAGGGCAAAACAATAGAGACATGAAAAAGGAAAAAAAAGAGGCACAGGGCTGTTAGCGCCTTGACCACGGCCGCTGCAGGGCGCTGTTGCCCCACGCTCTCAGCGAGGCTTTAAGCTCAATTAGTGCAAGCGTCCGCCTGGGCTTGCGCGGCCGCTCCACTAATAACTGCCCTAAGGCGCTGTAAACTGGGGCTGCTAGGGTGCTGGACATCAAACCATACCCTTTTCAACTTCAAGACGCGCGTTCCTCGACCTCGCTCATGCCTTTTCCACCTATCACCGCAGCTGTGAAAGGTCTGTGACGCAGCAAGCCTCTTTTTAGGTTTAGATCAGATCGTATTGGCTCTTGGCATTGTCAGAGAGTTGGAAAAAAAAAGAATGGGGGTCCAATTTTAATGCAAAGCAAAGAGACCTTTGATGAGACACCCGAAGGTCGGCTCCGACGGTTATTAGCCCCGGTTTAGGGAAGAGCCGTTAGAGACGCAGGTAATAATTCATAAGTGATGATATGAAATTGTAAGCCATTCACCGATACTGAACAGCGGGTAGGGGATGCAGGACAATGCGTAGCTAGCTCTGTACAGACACTTGGAACACACTAAAGTACATCAGCAAGGTGACAAAGAGGGCTCAGTGCATCCCATCTGCGGGTCAGTGAGTGTTAGCCCGATATGATCTTCGCTAGTGCCATGGACAAGACGAACGAGGCTTCTTCCCTCCACGCGCTATCAAAAGTCATATCATGGCTGTGCTTAGCGCTGCGGCCCCCTGACCGTATGCTGCCGAGTTTCAATGGAACATGACACGGGAGAACCATGAATCTGGCATTCCGTAAGAAAACATAAGAAGTCCAGCCTTGTGCCGATACCCATCATCTTTTATTTATCGTTTATCTGCTTCACCTTTGTACTGCTTGTTTACAGTCTGAGCTATTCCCTTCCTAACTTGTCCTTCCTTGTTTTTTCACTAGTCTGCGCACTGCCAATACCTTCATGACAAAGGGGAGACTTGTTCAAAAGTCATTCCCTCACCATGGCCAGATTTAGCTTTGGCAAACAGCTATTGGCTCTGATTCGCAAGAATTTGCTTCTTGCAGTCATCCGGCGACCGCTAGGCTTTCTTGTGCTCATCTATGGCTTTCCTATTGCTGTCCTCGCTGTTCTCCTTTCTATACCGTCTTTCCTTACTGTCTCCAATGGACTCGGTACTTCCGCTCCAGTACCTATCAGGGATCTTGTTGACATCGTCAATAAGCCACTCATCGTCGTTAGGCCACCAGAGCTTGGGAACGATGTTGATCGTGTCATCCAAAACTTCACCAAGCCCTTGGATCAGAGCCTTGTTAAGATAATTGACACAGAAAGCGATCTTGTGGATATGTGTCTGGCCAACGTTCGCGGTCAAAGCAACTGTTTTGCATCAGTCGCCTTCATCGATTCTCCCGAGACCAAAGGTACGATCAAAAACAGCGTAACTGGATCCAATCATACATGGAAATATGTAGTCCGCACAGATCCCTCCAAAACGGGTGGAAACTACAACATTCCTAAGCACGATACCGCGTCCGAAAACTTTTACCTTCCACTGCAACTTGCTATCAATAACGCCATCAACAAACGACAAGACCGGCCCAAATCGTTCGGATGGACAACTGAAACTGTGGAAGAGCAAAAGCGCGAAAATCTCGAAACCGGCCTTGGGCTGATGGGCCAGATATATATCTTTGCATTGTTTGTCTGTTTCTACATGATAATCTATCGCTTCACAAGTTTCATCACCAATGACAGAGAAACAGGCATGTCACAGCTGATTGACAGCATGGGAGGCCGTTGGTCTCCAGTATCGCGTGTATTGGCTTGGCTGACTGTAATGAACATTGTCAGCATCCCTTGCTTCATCATCTTTGGCATCCTGTTTTGGCGTTTGGCGTTCCCGACGACCGATGTGGGCTTGCTCATCGGCTGGCAGATTCTACAAGGCCTGTCTGTGAACAGTTCTACTGTATTTGCTGCTGCATGGTTCACCAAATCTCGCGTTTCATCAGTTTATGTTATCGGCGCCTTTCTATTACTCTCTGTTGGGGCCCAAATCTATGGGTTCCAAATAAAGCCTACGCTGCCTCAATCTTTTGGCGTATATCCCTTGATTGCGCTATTCTCCAGCTCGAATTATGTTTACTTTACGCAGCAGATGGTTTTGTGGGAAGTTCAGAAACTGCCAGCAAACATTCACAAACTCCCAAAGCCAGATCTTGGCCTGAATTCCGAATCATATAACATAACACAATCAACGATGCTTGGATTTTTGGCTTTGCACATCATTGCCTATCCTGTGCTGGCAATTTTGGTAGAGTACTTCTTTCACGGCATCAGCTTCAGTCATAGAACCTTCAAGGACGAAGCAAACCAGCTAGACCACGAAAACGCCTTGGTAGTAGAGACTTCAGACCTTAAAAAGGAATTCAAGGCTGGGTTTTGGTCAACTGTGTTTTGCCGTGGCAGGAAGAAGAGAGTCCAGGCTGTCAATGGAGTCAGCCTTGCAGGCTATCGTGGCCAAATCCTTTGTCTAGTTGGCCCCAATGGCTCCGGCAAGACCACCACGCTACACATGGTGGCAGGCTTCATCAAACCCTCCTCTGGAAAGATTTCGGTGGGAGCCTCGCCGTCCCAGATTGGTATCTGTCCACAGAGGAACACAATGTGGGATTCGCTCACTGTGAGAGAGCATGTCAAGATTTGGAGCCAAATCAAGGGCGGGAATGAATCCGCACAAGATATTGAGGAGCTCATTCGCTCTTGTGACTTGGAAGCCAAGGTCAACTGTCAAGCCAAGACACTGAGTGGTGGACAGAAGAGAAAATTGCAGCTAGCCTGTATGTTCATCGGCAACTCCACGGTATGCCTGATTGACGAATGTACCTCTGGCTTAGATCCGCTATCTCGTCGCATCATTTGGGAAATATTGTTGGAACAGCGTGCTAAGCGAAGCATTGTGTTCACCACACATTTCCTGGACGAAGTAGAGGTTTTGGCTGATCACATTGCCATCTTATCGAAAGGTAAGGTCAAATGCCACGGCGCCGTTGCTGAACTAAAGAGCCAATTTGCTGGAGGGTACAAAGTTCTCGTTCCAAATACTGCTGAGCAAATTGATGTGCCTTATACCGCAGAAGTCCACCAAGACCGTCTAGTCTATTCAGTGCCCGACTCAGCTTCTGCGGCCGGTCTCTCTTCAGCTTTCGCTAGGGCAGGGGTGTCCAACGTGGCCATCGCCGGCCCTCAGGTCGAAGATGTCTTTTTGAACGTTGCAGATGATGTCGAGCTCGAGCCTGAAAACAGAGAGGCAACGAGTCATATTGACAATGAGTTTAAAATGTCAGCTGCCAAGACCACTTCGTTTTGGTCTCAAGTTTGGACGCTTTTCCGCAAGCGATGCACCGTGCTGCGACGCTTTTGGTGGCCGTACTTCTATGTTATGGCACTACCCATCATCATTGTTCCTTGCATGAAGAAGCTGTTGGCGTTCTATACTCCAGATCTCTGCCAAAACTCGACCCCTCAGCTGAATCCACCATACTTCAGTACCGACTTCTACGCTCAGGATGATTGTAGTCAGAGCTACTGTACAAAACTATTCCTCGGCGCCGGGGCTACGGACAAGGCAATGCATAACGTGGTCGACAAACACTTTTACCAAGTATCGAATATCTCCCCAAAATTTTACAACAGTCTCGTTCACACCGAGCCAGGCCTTGAGGCATGGACCAAAGCCGTCAACAATGCCACAGGTGATTATAGCAACAATGGCGGCATTTACTTTGACTCAGAAAGTGACCCAGGAACGATTGCTTGGGTATTCTACCAAGGTTCTCTACCAGGCGGCTGGCAAATGTTGAACCTCTACAGTCAACTAAAGGGTGGTGTTGAGATTACGGCGTCGCCTGACGTCTTTGCTGAGACGCCAAAGCCTAGCATCAACTCAGGCATATCATATGCCATTTTCTTTTGCCTCGTTATGGCGATCTATCCAGCGGCCTTTGTTCTGTATCCAGCGATTGAAAAGTCGCGCAAAGTGCGGTCCATTGCCTACGCAAACGGAGTTCGTCGTGCACCACTCTGGGTCGCGTATGGTCTCTTCGACTTCATGTTTGTCCTTGTAATATCGGTGGTGCTGAGTATCATTATGAGCATTCAAATTGTATGGGTTGGTACTGTTTGGGTCATGCTGCCAGTGTTGATCTTTTACGGACTTGCAGCTATTTTGTTGGGCTATCTTATAAGTCACTTCGTGAATGGCGCTCTCAAGTCATTCTTAGCCATGTTTGGAATTAGCGTTCTGATGTATGCCATCGCTGCCATTGCCTTTGGCGTAAGTTGTTATTCTCCCGTCTCACCTCATGGAATCGTTACTGACGCAAATCTAGGTCGGCTGGACATCTTCTGGTGGCGCTGAAGCAGACAGAATTGCTGATGGCCTCACATATGGTTTGCATCTGATTTTCCCTATTGGAAATGTCTTTAGAGCTGTGCTTCTAGGGTTTAATGTCGGCCATGTGCGCTGCAAAAACGACTCTCTACTTGACGCTGGCTCTTTCTACGCTTTTGGCGGACCCATCTTCTATCTCATCTTGCAGTCCGCAGTGTTACTCTTCCTCCTCATCTGGATCGAGGGAGATATCGCCCTTTTCCGAAAGAAGAGCAAGATTGTCACACCAGGAGACGGTGAGAAGTCTGTTGGCAGCTCTTCCGCCAGTGACGATGTTGATGCTGAAAGGCAACGTGTAGAGAACACCGACGCCGATCTTCTCCGACTGCTTCACTTGAGCAAAGCCTTTGGGTCAAATCAAGCCGTGGACGATGTCACTCTGGGTCTCCCACCTAGCGAAGTTTTGGCTTTGATCGGCCCCAATGGAGCGGGCAAATCCACTCTGGTCAACCTCATCCAGTCTGATCTTTCTGCCGACCGAGGTCAAGCATACCTTTGCGGAGAAGATTCAAGGACTCGTTCTGCTCAAAAGTTCCTTGGTGTCTGCCCTCAGTATGATGCCATGGATATGATGAACACGAAGGATCACTTGTCCTTTTACGCGAGAATCAAAGGCATTGAGAATGCCCAGGCGAACATTGAGCACATTATGGCTCGACTTGGTCTCACCCCTCACGCCAGAACCCAAGCAATGAAACTGTCAGGTGGTAATAAGCGAAAGCTCAGTCTGGCAATTGCATTGATTGGAACTCCTCCCGTGTTGGTTCTAGACGAACCCACTTCGGCCATGGATGCAGTCGCAAAGAGATCATTCTGGAAGATTATCCAGAGTATCTCGTCCAACCACTCCGTTCTTCTTACTGTAAGTTTACACATCCTACCCGATTAGTATATGACGCATTGCTGAACGTTCAAAGACCCATAGTATGGAAGAAGCAGATACATTGGCGACTCGCGCAGCAATCATCTCAAAGCGCCTACTCGCGGTTGGCACTTCTCAAGATCTGCGTCATCGCTACAGCAACGTTTACCACGTCAGCATGATTTTGAGCTCTGCACCTTCCTCTTCCCCCGGAGAGATGGAAGCTCTCCGTACTTTTATCCATCAGCACATTTCTGGTGCGCAACTGGAACGTGATATGATGGGCGGACAAGTGCGCTTTACTGTTCCCGGTGGCGATTCCTCGTCCGGCAACATTGCCAGCGTCATCAACCTACTGGAAGATAATAAGGAACACCTGGGTGTCGAATATTACTCAGTAACGGCGGCAACATTGGAGAATGTATTTTTGAGTGTGGTGAGGGCCAACAATGTGCAGGAAGAAGATGGGGATGAAAAGGCTCAAGGCTGGGGTAAACGCCTTGGAGGGCTATTTTGATCATTTACTTTATGGATTGGAACGGTTTGATAACAGCTTGAAAGTTTGCAAAGGAAATATCGTATTTACATTAGTTTTATGTACATCTAATACAACCCTTAAAACATGTACCGGAAAGTAACTGCACGGTCGCCCTGCTCAGATAATTCCAGAGGTGTATGATCACGCCCAGCTCCATCTCTCAGCGCCTTGGCTCTCTTCTTATTGATGGCACTGTAGGCAACGACCAAGATGCCAGTGGCGACGATACCGCCAACAATAAAGCCGATTTCTAGGGCATGACCGAGAACGTAATGTGGCTTGTCCTTCTTGCGATAGAAGTTGGACGCCATTGCCTGTATCTTTGTGAGCAATTTAATCAGCCTGGGATGCATAGAGGTGATGACTTACGCCGCCAAGGTTGCCGACTCCGATTTGAATGGCCATTCCGACGCTTCGTTTATAACTACCGGACAAGTTGTTGGATAGCCAGGCGATAACGCCGGGGAAAGCTGGGTAGATGGCGCAAGCGGCGATGAAGACTCCTCCATAGACGACTTTAGGGTTGTGTGAGCCGAGACACCTGTTGTTGACGTGGTTAGTTGACGAAAATGCCGTTTTTGCAAGAGTAGACGTACATTGCGAAACCGACGAGCATCATAAAGAGGAAACCAACGATGAAGGGACTGCGTTTGCCTACTCGATCCGAGAAGTAGGCTCCGACTACGGCGAAGATGGAGGCGGTGATGTAGATGGGGACAGTGAGAAGCTGGGCTTGGGCGCGCGTATAGTTCAGGTCCTTGATGATGGTGGGCAGAAACAGACTGATGCCATAAAGTGGGCAGACGACCTAATTGAATGAGCACAGGACAGAAAAGATGTTGGAGGAGAGTTCTTACACCCCAGTAGACAAAGACGTTGACGTAGATTTGCCAATCAAGGAATGCTTGGCGTACGTATTTCCATTTGAATTCTTCAGCTTGAGCAACGTCGACGGAGTCAGAGTCTTCGGTTTGGGCAACCTGGCCTTGATATTTGAGTCGGTGAATGACAAAAGCACGTTCTTCTTCAGTGAGGAAGGAAGCTGTCTCTGGAAAGTCGTAGAGGAGGAAGTATGCAGCGATGGCGGCAATGACGGTTACAATTCCTTCGAGGATGAAGATCCAGCGCCAGCCTTCGAGACCACCGATACCGTTCATCTTGCTGATGGCGAAGGCGAGGAGACCCGAAAAAGCGCCCGCAATAGAGGCGGCGGAGAAGAACATGGCTTGGCGGAGCTGGATTTCGTGACGGCAATACCACATTGTGAGGTAGTACTGAACACAGTCAAGTTAGGATGTTGGATTGATGACACAGGGCATAGTAACTTACAGCAACACCAGGGAACAAGCCAGCTTCAGTGATGCCAAGGAAGATTCGGGTGATGAGAAGGCCCTTGTAGTCCTTGACGATGCCCATCAGAGTCATGACGACGCCCCAGGCAACCATGATTGTAGGAAGCCAGCGACTGGGACGGAGCTTCTTCAGCATCAGGTTGCTGGGAACTTCGAATGCGCAGTAGGTGAAAAAGAAGACAGTGAGACACCAGTTATATTGAGGGCCAGAGAGCCCCAGGTCGGTGGAGAGTCCTTCAACGTTGGCATTGCCAATATTTCCACCTAATAACGTGTGTTAGTTTGGATGTGCATTGAGAAGAAGAAACGAATTGACTTGCGATCTAGGAATGACAGAAGGTATAGCACCGCCAGCATGGGAATGAGACGCATGTCCATCTTGCGCAGGACTTTCTTCTCGTCTATGTGGGAGAAATCCGGATGTGGCTCGGCTTTGGGGAGCATGGTGGGGGATTGGTTGTCGACATGTTGGATCTGGCCAGCGTCGACCTTTTCAGACGGTGGCGAGGAGGAATCCATGGCGAACAAGTGCGTTTTGAGCTGTGCGACGGCGATGAGGACTCGAGTAGAGTTGGAGAGGAAGTGAGGGGAGGAAATGTGCGCGACGGCGCTGATTAAATGGCTTGCTCGTATACCCCAGACTCGGAAGCGAAATTGGGGCGAGTTCGGGAGAATTTACCCCAGAAACGGGCCAGACTTGTGGCCTAGATTGGAAAGCCCCATCGCGTATGGGGTAATTTGAACAGGCTGTATTGTATTGAAGTACGCTTATTAAAGCGCGCCATCGTGGGACCCCATTTCAGCCGTTGTTGTGGTTGTATCGGGTCGTTGACCAAAGGGGGAGAAGCTTTGCAGGCTGGGCTGGGCTGGGCATGGCGGGCTTGTCCCGTTGTAGCGCTGATCGTCTGAAAGACACCACCTTGGATAAAGTGCTCTGCAAAAAGGAAAATACCAACGGCGGGCTTGGTTTGTGGGAGCATGAAGTTGGCTATTTGTAAGGTCTTGGGTGTTTTAGGGGCTTCCACATGGCGCTGGGCGTGGAGGGATTTTAGTGGATGGAGGCCTAGGAACACTGGGCATCGCAGCAAGCGTAGCGATAAGGTTAATTGAACACGGCGCCACTGGCGGTTGTGGTGCGTACATTCCTGCTTCACGGCTCCTAGGGGTTCGTTCCAAGGCTGCTCATATCGAGATGGAAGACCACAGCTTCATGATGGCATTGTGCATTCTTTGCATCGGTTTGACGAGACGCTGTTTGCGGGATTGGCTCGATTGCATCTGTCTAGCTGGTGGCCGTGATGGATCTTATTTGTTTCCGTATTGTTCGAGCATCAAGGCGCCGGTTGGTGGCCATGTTGCTACTGTAGCGCTTGTGGTATGCGCCAGACGCAAGCACGTAGCCAGTGAGCAGCCTTCATCTAGTGGTCTACGGGAAGACAAATAACTACAGCGAGTCTGGTTACATGCCCCGCGAGTAAAACGGGTTGTACATCCATTACTAACCCCGGTCGCTGTACGTGAAAGCAGAATGTAGTTACGCCTAATTATGTCAACTACATTCAAGTGCCTGCGTCAATCTTGCAGAGCTGGCCTTTCGTTGACGGAGGGGTTTCTTTTTGGGGGCAAAAGGTACTTTTGTGCCGGCCAACTCTGATCTGAAGCGTCCCTTCGAACTGAGGGATGTCTTTTGGCCCTGTTTCCACATACGGTCTGCACACCATCCAGCACACCAGCGGTGGTCGGTGTTGGTGGCTTGCAGGGAATATTGGCGCTAACGACGGCGGGGTGATGAGAAGAGTCCACTGCCCCTCAAAGGCCCGCAGCGTGACCACCATTTGACTTGGTGCTTCCTTCCATGCTATTCATCTGCTTGCTAATATTTTCCGCCCGTAATTACTTCATTATTGCTGTATTTTTTCACAGCCTCAATGCGTCCATTCAGTGATATGTAGAATTGCGACGGGGATAATCTGTTGGCTGGGAAGTGGCGTGTATCCCTCGTCATCAATGTTCAACCTTTTGGCTGAGGCTGCATTGTTATAGAGTCGTGGCGCCTGATGGCTACGCGCCGCGCTCTCTGATTTGTGCTGCTGCCCTCCAAATCCTTCGCCCCCAGCAATACGAATCCAATCACAAATGGACGCTGTGGGACCGGGTCTGCTCGGAACTTCATTAGCGCTGCCAATCGCCGCATTTACAGTACTCTTCCTTGTAGCAGTGAACTTGACCAAGAGCCTGGCGTCCCCCAGGTCTCTTCAGGCGTGAAGTCTGCACCTCCTCATTTGAAACCTTTAAGGGTTCCTCACGGTCGACTGGAATTGAATGTTGATTCAATTCCCTAGTTGTGGTTGTCACGTCTTGGTATCTCTCAAAACGGGTTGTACCCGCCAAAGATGCGTGGAGGTAAGCTACCAGTCGTCACGTCGCCAGAACATCTACCGTCATCTCCCATATAAAGTTCATCAAGACAGCTGGCCTTGAGGACAGCGTTTCTACCCAGCTGCGAGACTTGCGAAAGGACGAGGTTGAACAATCTGTCACGACGCGACTTGTCGGAGCGTCATATAATATTGCGGGTGAGTTCACCACATCCCCCCCTTCTCATGTTTGCTGAAACACTAACATGCTACAAGCTATCTTTTGCGGCGCCTTCATGCCTACTTTTATCATTGCCAGTGCTTTCATTTGGACAAATTTCTCTGGGAGGCTCACAACCGCTGAAGCATTTAATACCGTGGTCATAGTTGGCCTGGTCAACCGCTCGCTGTGGGCTGTTATGGAGTCCGTCCCCAGCGCATTTGCGTCTCTTACAGCGTTGAATCGTATCCAAAAATTCCTATTACTCGAAGAAGTAGGCCAGAGAAACGCTAATGGAGACCTAAGAGCGCGAGTTCCAATGGGTGATGAAGCATATGGGCAGCAAGAAATGATTGAGCTTAAATGCCGCAGATATCGATGCTAAAGAGCACTTGGATCAAGCCTATGTCGCTAAGTTATGTCGTGCTTCCCTTGCTGTACAAGGAAATGCAGAGACGGTTGTATTGAAGGAGCTCGATCTCGTCGTTTCCAAAGGAGAATTCCTTGCTGTCAGCGGGCCAACCAGCTGCGGGAAATCTACTTTTTTGATACCGAAACGGAGGTCGTTGCTGGAAGTGTAAAGATTCAACCCGGGCCAAAGGCTTATTGTGACCAGATAGTCTGGCTCAAGAACGCGTCTATTCGTGACAACATTACTGGCTATGAAGGGTTTGATGAGATCTGGTATAACTCGATTCTGGATCTTATGGGCATTGCGTTTGGGCTGCTCCGACAACATTTTACAGGTTTCAAGCTCGTTTTGATGGACGAGCCGACAAGTAACCTCGACCACAAGACTGATGCAAAAATCCAGACAATTTTTGATAGGAGGTTGAAAAACTGCACTGTTATCACAATTGCCCACCGTGCTCAGTCAATCTTGAGAGCCGACACGATTTACGAGGTTTCTGACGGCAAAATAGGCGCTTGCACTGATCGCGAACCGCACGTCGGGCCCAGGCCAGGTTGGAATCCGGACCAACATCGTTACATCGGACACGCGGGCCCTTATGAAAGTAGCGATGATGGAAGCCGAGTGCTTGGAGTCTTTCACAAGCATTGCCTACCTTTTGAAATGCGTCGAGAATACAGCTTATGCAGCTTTCAGCCAAGCGAGATGTTGAAAGCGGGCGGGCACCACTGGACGAAAATGGGCGACCCATATCACCGACAACCTGGTGCAGGGTCAATTTTCTTTCCAAATTTCACAAGCTTTAGGTAAATTATGTTGTATATGACTTGGAATGGGTCGTTTGTTGGTGATAATATTGCAGGATGTGAGGCCTGGTCCTGGTGCGACGAACGGGACCAACAGTCCCTGTTCTTGAGAGACACTAACAAGCACATGGCCGGGTTTGGTTGGTCCGTGATACAATATCGCTGATTGTAAAGATTAAATTCGGTAACCAACGGTGGAACTGGTAAAGCAGTAGTATTTTCATGTGTGCTACGGTTCAAACGGATTGGTCTAGTTTGAAACGCCAGCTCCAAACGTCTCGCGCCACAGCCCATCTCAGGCACCACCGCACCAGGTGCGCCTCAAAAGAATCTTCAACTGTAACAGCGGTGACGAAGGGTTTCAGGGTGATTTTGGAGCAAACAGGCTTTGCGCTTGTTTGTGTATGTTGCGACCATTTTACGGTGAACCGGTAATGGACATGTCCAATTCAACCAGTTCGGTCATTTACAGCCTAAATTTGCTAGTTGGCCGTAAACAAATGTTAATAATTAGACGTTAAAAGCAAGAACAAAAACGGCCAGAGTCGTCGCCGCCGCAGCCAGAGAGCGGGCATCAACATCTTCGGCCAGTGTCTCGCGCAACACCAGATCGGCCAGGCATGCAAGTATGTAAAACCTGCAGGCGGAGCGAGATGGACGCCGCAGACCGAATACGCGCGAATCGACACTTCGGTTTAGCGCCTTTTTTTCTTTCTACAAAGAAAAGAATGGACATTTTTACATTCTTGGTCTAGACTAGCTGCTGTAAAAAAAAAAAAAAAAAAAAAAAAAAAAAAAAAAAGGCATTGAAGCGTCACGCATCACCACCCCTGAAACGACTTAGTACAGTCGACCTAGCTAGTTGACCTTGGTTGGCCCGGGGTAGCTATTGTGCCTGGAACTTGTGACTTTGCAAGAATGCCACTAATAATTGCTCGGGTCGGCACTGAACCGCCCAACCAAACCCTTTTGCTCGTGGCGCAGGCACCTAAACAGTTCCACATTTCATCTGCCCTGCGGAGGATCCCTTTACCTCTCCTTTCACTATTGCGCATGCGACCGCGAGACCCCCCTAACGCCGTACGGTAATACAGCTCCAGTTTACAAACTACTATTGTCGCCGCCTATGTAACTATTCTTCTATCCTGGTAATTAATTGCCAGCGCAGGCGCGTACCATACCGTACAACGCTAGTACGGCAAATCCCCTTGCCTGTCTGCTTCGCCTAGGCCAAACTGCCCATAATCCCCTGTTAGCATTGCCCACCGCTGCCAGGGGACCCTCAATCCGACAGACTATTGGGCCCTGACCACACGACCAAAGACAAACACCCCAGTCATGATTTCGGACTCTGTTCCTTCATCATCGACTTCCTCGTCCCCTCCTGTCCTTGTCCCCTCTTCCAGCTCTGTTCCCGTTGATCCCGCCGACGTCAATCCTCATCAGAAACGCAGAGTCTATGACGATCCTACTCGACCCGCTTCCACAACCTCGACAATAAGCTCTGGTCTACTTGTAGACGCTGAAGCCCCTTCTTTCGATAGCTTTTCATCACCAGCCCAATCCACGTCAACCGCCGTCGTCCCCACGTCGACGACGCGCGAAGACATTGAGATGGAACCCATTGCGGGCCACCGACGGCGCAAGAGCAGCTTGATGAACCCGGTTGGCGGCATTAACGCACCCCCGACCAGGTCCCTCGTTCCCGGTGTGCGACATCCCTCGCCCAGTATCGCAGAGCAACCAGCCGAGGAGCCGGGGCCGGCTGTGGGAGTAAGCGCTTCCGGCTCTGGTTACGACCGAGCCGATTCCAGCAGAGATAGTTTCAGTGATGAAGACTTGCACGACGACGAGGAAACGGGATTAACGACAAAGGAACGTGCTCAGAAGCAAAAGAGGAAGAGGCGGAATACGCAGCTTGACCAACGTATTGCTCGAGAGAAGCATTTGAGTGTAGATGATAAAAGAGAGGCTGATAAAGACATTATGAGGACACTCTTGGTCAACACCGGCTTCATCTTGCTTTGGTATCTGTTTTCTTTATCCATTTCATTGGTAAGCTCCGCTGCTTTTTACATTCTTGCTACCCTGACGCACAGCCACTAACCATAACGACAGTATAACAAGTGGATGTTTGATAAAGACCGCCTTAATTTCGCATTCCCTCTCTTCACGACATCGACACACATGCTTGTGCAATTTTGCTTGGCATCGTTGGTATTATACTTCATACCATCACTTAGGCCCTTCCAGAAACACGAATCGGATCGCGGCCGCTCACGACACGAAACAGAGCCAACAACCGGAATGTCCAAGATGTACTATCTGACACGGATTGGTCCTTGTGGTGCTGCTACTAGCTTGGATATTGGCTTCGGAAACATGTCTCTGAAGGTCATCAGTCTCACCTTCTACAGTATGTCTTCATATTTCACTCCATTTTCATTAATGAAATGATTGTTTGCAAACTGCTGACACTTTTTATAGCAATGTGCAAGTCGTCATCGCTCGCTTTCGTTCTCATCTTTGCGTTCCTTTTCCGCCTCGAGCCACCGACGTGGAAACTTGTCGCCATTATTGCTGTCATGACAGCTGGAGTCATTCTCATGGTCTTCGGAGAAGTTGAGTTCGAACTCGGTGGTTTCTTGCTGGTCATATCTGCCGCATTCTTCTCTGGTTTCCGATGGGGATTGACACAACTTCTCCTGCTGCGCAACCCCGCCACTTCCAATCCTTTTTCCAGCATCTTTTTCTTATCTCCTGTCATGTTCCTCACCCTCATTGCGATCGCGATACCTGTTGAAGGATTCGGGCCCCTATTTGAAGGCGTCGGTCGCCTTTATGATGCATTTGGTGTCCTGACGCCACTTGTACTATTGTTCCCGGGCTGCATTGCATTCCTCATGATAGCATCTGAGTTTGCATTGCTTCAACGAACATCCGTTGTTACGCTGTCCATTGCCGGCATTTTCAAGGAAGTGTTAACAATTATTGTGGCTTCTTTCATTTTTGAAGACAAGCTCACAATGATCAACTTTGTTGGTCTCTTGGTGACACTTATAGCCATTATTGCCTACAATTACATCAAAATCAGCAAGATGCGTGCTGATGCTCAAGGTGGTTTGAAGGGTGGTCATACTGAACTCGACTCTTCACCATCCAGTCATTTGGCTAGCGATGTCGAAAACGATGAAGCTGCAGAAGAGACTGCGGGTTTATTGCGACAAGATGACGACCGAGATCAAGCCATTGTGCATTCCGATACCGAACTCTCACCCATCACATCACAGCACGACAACCACTTGTCCGCTGGGGGCAAATAACTGGCCTCTTTAATTTCATCTTTTCTTTTATATCATTTATATCGATATTGTTATCGCCTCAAACTGTCTTTCGAATATTTTCTTTACTTTGCATTGTTTGCACTAGGGAGGCGGGTAAAAGAAGTGTTTACGCACACGCAGTTCATCACATGAAATGCATCACACCGGGTAGAAGGGCGTTATGGTGATTCTGCTTCTCTTTTTGATATCATTGTAGCTACAAATACCACATGCTCACTATCACGTCATTTTGCCGTCCCGTTCGTAGCGGGCAATCGTTGGCGGTTCTCAATGGACCGGATCATGTTGTATCATGTGAAACTCTTTGGCAGCATATTTCGACGGTGTATTTCTCAATCTGCGGATGCAAATAATCAACGGAATTTGCTCAATGCGTGTTCTAAGTGTATTGGTTTGGTATGATGACGGAACAGTCACCCAATCCTTCTATAGTACATGACCAGAAGATTTCTCATCGCTAAGGCCCGTGACAGTAATCTAATGCTACTGGAAAACAAAAAAGCAAAAGCTCCAAGCGCCTGAACATTACGGCTCAAGGCACGCATTTAACCCAACAGCTTGAGTCCATTCTTGGTCTTCTGGCCTGGCTTTACCACGCCAGCACTTTGCTTAGGCCCCAGATGGGGCTCTTGGCTTCTCTCGTCCCTGTATTGTCTGTTCTTATTGCCCTTCTTGTTGTTGTATTTTTGTTTTGCGTTGGAAACCTTGATTTCCGTGTTCGCTTTACGCACCGTGACTGGACGACTCTGGATATACTTGTTGTTCATGTCCTTCGCCGCCTGGAAGAAGTCGTCTGCATCGCTGAAACTGACAAAGCCGTAGCCTTTGGATTTTGTGGTTCGCTTGTCGCGGATGACACGTGCCTTTTGGACGGAGGACCATCGTGAGAAAGCCTTGAGCAGCGAGTCGTCGGTGACTTCGCCAGCAAGGTTACCCACGAACAAACGCAAATGAGAGGGATCCCATTCCAGCAAACTGTCGTCTGTCCATTTCTTGCCACCGCCTTCGCGCTTGACAGTTAATTGCTTGTCGGGGTGGAGGTTGGCAACTTCAGCAGCCCTGGACGGATCGACGGTAGGGTTGACGCCGGTGGTAGTGGTGGGCGCAGAAGCATTGGGGTCGCGAGGCGCATAAGCGCTCTGCCATTGTGCGATTTGCGCCGCCATTTCGGGGTCGTAGTCGCTACTGGCAGCTGGGCCAGCAACAGGTCCTGTCGAGACGGCTGCCGTGCCAGGCATAGGGAACGGGTTGCGTATCTGCGGCGCAGCACCGTATGACTGTGGTTGTTGGGAATATGATTGCGCCGGCTGTGCATAAGACTGCGACTGCTGCGAGTACGACGGCGGTGCTCCATAGTGTTGTTGTGGTTGTGAGGAGTATGAAGTTGGGTAGGAGCTCACCCCCGAGGGAGGAGCCGAGTAGGACTGGTATGCTGATGGTGGCTGTCCATGGTGGGTGGACGGACTCGAATACGTCGTCGTCGAGGATTGGTTAAAGGCGGATTTGAAACCCGGCTTGCTGTTGGTGGATGGAGGTGGTCGTGGAGGAAGAGAGTTGATGCCTGGAGGTGGAGGATATGACATGATGAACAACGCTTGTCTTTTTTATTTATTTTACAAAACGGAATGCTTTGTTCAAATAAGGGACGTACCGTTGAGAAATCTTCCTTGGAAAAAGTTTCTCCTTCCTGTGAGATTAGAGTGACGGTAACCGTTGCGGTTGTTGATTTGTATTTGACCTCTGGCGATGCTTGTGGTGGAGGCCCTTGTCGCAATAAATGTTGGTTCGGGAATGAGTTTTTCCGGGCCGTGACTGTTTGTGAACAACAACGACAATGACCTTGTACGAGATGGGATAAATATTTTTAAATGCACAAAAATGCTTGTATTCGTTTTTATTAAGTAGAGTCTATTTTCAGTCATTCAACCATATTATTGGCCATCCCTCATGTATAGAATGATTTTGTGTAACAGCAGTGAATGGCCCACTTTTCATGGCCTGGCTGCGCGAGCTGGTCGCGAACAAACTTGGGGCGCGACAGCAAATGCAAGCATCCAAACTAACCTACTCACCAATCCACGATTAACCGGAGCAGCGATTCGTACATCCGCGCCATTCTCCAATCCGCGCGGTAGCCACCCCGCCCAGATTTACGATCATTGATTAATTGCAGCCGCCGACCGACGGACTGTGCGATTGCGTATTTTGCTTGCCTCAATTCGACCACCATTGACAAGCTCCGTAGTGCTGCCAACCATCCAATATGGGCGACCCTAGTCAAACCGTCCCTCAGGACCTGGTGCGTTATCGCCAGTGACTTTGCCAGATGACAAGGAAATAGGTTAGCTAACGCCCGATCTAGATGCCTCATGTCCACCTCATCTCTTCCTTTCGATACCCGGCGATGGCGCGTCTCGATCTTCCCGAAGTCGCGAAGTGGCTGATGAGCGCACCGCAAATCGCCCGCGACAAGGCGCCATTTTTCTGGACATATCTCGATAAGCCAGCCGACAGCACCATCTTGCTGACGTGGCAGCCTCAAGGGAGACTGGGAACCAACTTTGCGACGGATGGCTTCGTCTGGGCCCCCCCTGAGCAGATTTACAAGCACGAACTTGGCCCTGGATTGGTAAGTTTTAGCACAGAGACTGCTAGGGCAATCTGACTGCGGCGGCAGATTTGCTAATTGAATGAATAGCTGCTTGAAATTTACTACTTGAAGGCTGGTTATATCCCTGGCGAACAGGTTGCGACGCACGCGAGACGACGTTTCCGACTTATTGCGACCCAGGCGCACCCGAACCCATCCTCTGTGGACAGCAGCTTGTTTATTGTCCACTATGGACCTTCAGAACCAAATGACCGCATGCCTGCTACCATGGTCCCGTACGACGAACGTGTCAACACTATCATGCAGCAACGACACTTTCTTCTGAGATCTGGACAGATCCGTCGCAAGGAATTCATGTTGTCCGATCGCGTGAACTGGCCATCGCTCCCTGAACTCACCCGCCAGCAGATGGGACCTCAAGCAACTCCCCGCGGAGTTCCTCAGCAAATGGCATATCCTACTTCTACTCCCACTGGTCCACCTGCTAAGCGCGCACGTCACGGGCACAACCAAAGCCAAGCACCACCCGGCGCGTCGCCTGGACTGGACGTTTTGGACGATGAAGAGGATAATTCGAGAGGAGACATGTTTGATCACATTAGTCCAAGAGAGCTATCCGTTTCGCGTTATCAACAGAACCATGAGTGGATGGAAGAAATTCTATCGTCTGGATACAGAGTGGGACAGATTTCTCCTTCAGATCTGGGATTGGGACTGAAGGGAGAATTAGCTGCGTTGACCGAGGGTATTTTTACAGCCCAAGGCGGCGAGGCCTTGGCCTCATTGCCAGAAAAGTCTTACGTTGGAAAACTCGATGAGGGACAGGCAGATGAATTCCGCAAACGTGTCAACGACTACATCGAATCTACAAAGTCCGAGATCAGCCAAATGGAGAAGGAGCACGCTGAGGCATTGGCGAAGTTTAAGGAGAGCTCATTGATTCGAATTAAGGAAAGAGAACTCAAGTCTGTCCGCGAAGAGACTGGTCCTGAAGTATGGAGAATTGAAGGTCGCGTTGACGTGACAGATGACGGCAACGAGGACCGCCGCCTCCCTGCGACGAAGCAAACCATTGATGACATTGTCAAGGACGTGGAGTTGGATACTGGCAAGACTATTGATGGTAAACCCTCGGTTCACCGTGTCCAGGCAGGTGGCTTCCAGGAGCCCGTACCAGAGCCATCGCCCGAGCCTGAGCCACAACTCGAAGCTGTGCCGGCTCCAACTGAAGAAGGAGAAAAGAGACAATCACGACAACCATCACAGGCAGGTTCCCAGAATGAAGGCCTGGTAGGTGGCGAGTCTGATCTTGACATGGGCGATACGGCTGCCGGCCTCTTGGATCAAATGCACAGCGGCTTTTCATCTACATCTACTCCCAACAACAACTTCCCCACACCACAAGCCCAGTTGTCTGCAGGACAATCGAACGCCGCAACACCAGCGAATGCTCAAGGTCAATCGCCTGTTCCAGCAGCAGGCGCAGCTCCGGAACCTGCCGCAGTGGATGTGCAGATGGGAGGAACAGACGCAGCGACGCAGAAACAAGAAGCTCAGCCCCAACAAGCACAGCAAACAGATGATTTGCAAGCCAAAGAGGGAGAAGCTGCCACAGCGCCAGACCAGGGAACTGAAAGCGGCGACTGGGTGGTCGTGCCCAAGGAATCCGCCAATGAGAGCACAGATGAAGCTCGGCCAGCAGAGGAGTCCGCCAAGGCTGAAGAAGCTGTAGGCACCACGACAGCTGCAGCCACAGGGCTGTCAGCGGCGGCGACACCAGCTGTCACAGATGGTGGCGGCGCTGTGTTTGACCAGAATGACTTCAACTCATTAGAGGACCTAGACTCAGCAGGTGATGCGCTGGCCGGATTTGAAGGGTCCGGTGGAGGCCTTGGCGAGGGACTGGATCTGCAGATGGACATGGAGGATTCGGCGTTTGGGGATGCCTTCCACGGTGTGGGATCTGGCACGCCTGGCGGCGAGGAACAGAATCAGGACATGTAAGCAACACGTGAAGGCGGCATATTGTGAAAGTTTTGGATCCACCTGAAGTGTTGATCATGTATCTGTTGAGACTGTTGGAGACGTCGGCCGCACAGGGGTTAGCGAGAAGGGGAAAATGAAGGCTCGTGTGTGAAGCATGGGGATCTATTTTCTCTTTTGTTCCTGATGAAACAAGAAAAAAAGTGAAAATTGGCGTGAAAGATTTACAACTTGAAATTAGGAAATGGGAACTCTAAGGAAACAGGGTTGTAGGAGTAAATGTATTTTATTTTATCTGAGTTTTTTTTTAATGTATTTTCATGTCATTTGACGCTGCTTGAATTGGTGCACGTCGCTTTCGTTTGTTCTACCATGTTTGGTTAATGGCAGCATTTGGGATGATGCTGATTGATGGACAGACACATTTGCCATGTGCGTGCGCGGCATTGAGTTGAACCTTGGCGATGACTAGCTAGTGAGTAGGTGGATGGGCGTGTCGATGCCTGAATCGACGAGATTGAAATGCTCCTTGATGAGATGAAAAGATTGCCGCTGTTTGACGTGGGACGGCTTCAAACCGTATAGAGCGTGCACTTGTGAAGCAAGAGAGTAAGCGCACGTCCAATCCTGACACCGGAACTTGCAAGGTGACTGTGAGGGGGGGGAATGGGAGGTGGCTGAACAATCCGACGACCGTGTTCGAAGCAGGAATCAATGTTGGCATCTAATTTCGACAATTTGCAATTCTGCGGCGTAGCGAACAATTAATCTTGTGCGTGGTACTGCACAAGTGAAGCTGAGCAGAGGTTTGAGGTTGGTGAGAGAATGGATGGGTGAAACACTGCCTGAGACTCGACGCGAGACTGACATCGTCGCGGCTTCATCCCTACACGAGCGACAGCCAGCCGAAACCGACCACCATGTGTCAAATGCACAGACTAAGGCAGGACAAGGATGAGGGGGAAAAGCTTAGCCTTGCCGCTAATTATATCTTAATGCTGAAAGTCACTAGCACGTCTGTACTTAAAGGAGCATGAATCTCTTCGTTTGAAGATCTTCTTGGTTTCTTTCTTTCTTCAGGTATTCCCTCACTTGACGGAAAAAAAAAAGACCTAGACAATCTTTTCCTTTGTTGGTTTGTGTTTTCTGCGTTTTCTTATTACTCTTGTTACTACCTGCTGGTTCAGGAACTACACTCACTAGTTGAGCTGGTTGTATTCTTTTTTTTTTTTACTTAATATTTTTTGGTCTACATTTTTAATACCCCGTCTGTCGTTATTACTTACGCAACAACAAACACACAAAGATGCTTTTCTCAAAGGGATGTGCGGCCTTGGTCGCTTGCGCTTCTTTGGTGTCGGGACAGTTCTTGAACCCATCCAGGAAGACGGTGGTTGAGGTTGGAAAGGCGATCGATATCAAGTGGGAACAGGCTGGCTTGCTCGCTCCTTTGTCTATCAGCTTGATTCCGGGGGGCACCATCATTCAGGAATCCATCATCATTCAACGCGTTGCTGGTGAGTCTCAACATGAAAAGATTAGGGGACAAAAGACAAGACTAACAAAAAGAAATCAGTCAACATTGGAAACGTTGGCGTCATCACTTGGACTGCTGATGAGAGAATCACTGCCCTCGAATCCTTCTCCATGGTCATCGTCGATGCTCGCGGTGTCATTGTCGTCTCCGAGCAATTCATCATCAACCACCTCCGCAAGAAGCCTCACTACAGGCACTCCAAAGTCGGCTATGGAAAGACCATCACTGTGACTGAGGGAGGCGACCACACCGTTACCAAGACGGAGACGACTGTTGTTGAGACTGATGTTCCAGTCATGACTGAGCCTCCTAGTGTCTACTACTCTGGTGACTACCAGACTGGATACCAGCTGTCGACGCTTCCTGGTGTTGGCGATCCTGGTTATGGAAAGCTGACGCCTCTGCCTGGTAGCGGTGGTGGTTACAACAAGTACACCACTGCCACCGAGGAAAACAAGTATACGACAACTACTGAGGACAAGACGTACGAGACTTCTACCACCGAGTATAAGAAGTACGACACCACCACCTCCGAATACAACAAGTACGATACTACCACTACCGAATACAAAAAGTATGATACCACTACTACCGAATACAAAAAGTATGATACCACTACTACCGAATACAAAAAGTATGATACCACTACTACTTCTGAGGAGAAGACGTACGAAACATCCACCACAACCACAGAGTACAAGAAGTATGAGACTACCACCACTGAGGAAAAGTCTACTTATACCCCTCCTCCTCCCGAGACCACCACTGAGGAGAAGACATACGAGACTTCCACCACGACCTCAGAGTACAAGAAGTACGACACTACCACCACCGAGGAAAAGTCTACTTATACCCCTCCTCCTCCTCCTCCCCCCGAGACCACCACTGAGGAGAAGACAACGTATACTCCGCCACCACCTCCCCCAGAGACTACCACGGAAGAGAAGTCGACTTACACTCCTCCCCCCGCGGAGACGTACAAGTCTTTCCATCAATACACTCCTCCCGCAAATACCTACACGCCACCGCCAGCTGACACCACAACCGAGGAGCAATCAACTTACACTCCTCCTCCCGCTGAAACTACAACTGAGGTACAAACAACATATACTCCTCCTCCCGCTGACACGACAACCGAGGAGATGACAACATTCACTCCTCCCCCTGCGGAGACCACCACCGAGGAGATGACAACCTACACGCCGCCCCCTCCCACAACTTTCGAGGTCAGCACCTACGTCCCACCTGCTGGAACGGGAGGCAACTTCACCATGCCCTCAGGGAACGGCTCATTCCCCGTCACGGCAATGGGAATCAAGAACGTCCCCTCGGGATGGGTGGTGGCAGGTGCTGCTATGTTGGGATTGATGGTTTAAAATGACGGTGTTTATGATTTTGTTGTTTTGGTGTTATTTTCCTTTGTAGTCATTTAAATACAGACTGTAATTCTTCCGCTCAGACGCTATATACATGCAGTATCTACCGAGATGTCCTCAATGCCAACGCAGTCAAGTGAGTGAAGTAAAGCTAATACCCAATGTTGCTCCAAGGGCTTTCGGGATAATCCAGCATATTTGGTGAATCATCCAGCTGGCCCATATTTTCAGACATGATTTTCACCAGGCTGTCATTACCTGGTTTATCTCCCGAGGCTTCCCAGAACATAGCCCCCGCGAGACCCTGGTCCTGGACATATCTCGCCTTCAGCCTAGTTGTTTCAGGATTGTCAAAGGACACCAACTCCCGACTTGTTGTGTTATAGGTCCATGCCGCCATGACTTCCTTATCGACGTGTACTTTTTCTTCACCTTTGGGAAGTTCGTTGTACAAGTAATCAGATGCAGAGGTTGATTCCAACCGGTTCGTCTTGAAATTGTCAAAGGAACCTCCCAGCCCATCTGTGTCCTGGAAAACTCTCCCATATAGCGGTATACCCAGGACAATCTTGTCCAATGGCACACCTCCAGTTAGATACCCTTGCACAGCAGCATTGGTCGTCGTCTCGGTGCTGTCCGGATCTGCTGCATCCGCATAAACACCCGCCTGGTGACTTGCAACTCTACTAAAGGATCCAGAGTAATCATATGCCATGAGATGCCATGCATCAACGTGGCGGTCTAACTCTTTTAGGTTGAGAGCAGCATAGTTGCGCGGGTTCGATGACACAGCAATGGTGAGCTGGTAGTGGTAGTTTTGCCTATTACGTCGAGCATAGCGGTCCAATGCATTGCGAGTCTGCTTTATCATCGCTGCGAAATCGTCGGCTTCGGAGGTTTGGGGATATTCCCAGTCAATGTCGACACCATCAAAGCCATACTCTGATACGAGTTTGACGACGCTGTCTGCGAAAGCACGTCGCCCAGCCGAAGAGTTAGACGGAGCCTTGAAAATGCCATTGTTGGAGAGACTAGCGCCTCCTATAGAGAGCAGAGTCTTTAGAGAGCGATGCTTTTTCTTGAGCTGAAAGAGTTGCTCAATGTTGCCGTGCACAATGTCTTTGGCGTCCCTCTGTTGAATTGGGTCAAGTTGGTGTTGGGTGTCGGTATTGAGATCAGTCAGAATACTGAGGTGGTTAATATCGGCTGCTTTAACAATCAGGAGCAAGACTTACGCTGACGCGTTTGCAGCGATTGATGCAAATGAATACAGAAGATGAGTTACATGCTGGATGGGGACGTTTTTCAGTGTAAAGTTATTGTAGATGGACCTGACCATTAGCTTGGGCTCAACGCAGACCAGAGGTAGCTTACCAATTTGTAAAGTAAAGAACATTTCTGCGTTTAGTACTGCTAGGCTCAGCTGTAGGTCTGGCAGTTGATGTACTTGTGACCATCCAAGTAGACGATGCAGGCGGTATCATTGTCGTCGATGCTCCCTCGGTTAATATACCAGTCCACACAGCATGATCGTAGCTGTACAGTGACTTCTCGCCCTCGGTCGGAACGGCTGTTGTAGAGGCTCTCCAACCATCCATAGATGTCATGGTGGTTCTATCCATGGTAGTGGTGATATAAACCGCTTTGCAGAAGCCGCCTTCGCGGATGGTGCGGCGAGGAGCGGCTTCTGACAGGGAAACAAGTAGACATACGAATAGTAGGAGGTACATGGTGGGTGAATTATTGAAGAATTATTGTTTGAGGGATTCATAATGAAAAGGGGGAGGGGATATATTGATAATAAAGGAAATAGAACTATAGAAATGATAGATGACGTCGAGGTTGATGAGGAATGTGGTGGTTCAATATGGGATGCGTGGAGTGAGAGGTTCGAGGTTGGATGAACTATAGTCCATATAAGCTGCAGATACATATTTGCAATCCACGAACTCTATCTGGGTCATCACGAAATAAAACGCAATTAAGCATGCCCTGTTAAAGCTGTCAGCTGGTTCTCAATTGCAATTTGACTATACGGTGTTGAACAACACGCCCATCTTCTTCCCGTCGTTCGTTGCAGCAATCTCCAATTGACAGCTCCTATTCTTCTTGACATATACATTAAATTTATCCAAGTCTGCAATTTGGAAATTCAAAGACTCCATGCTACGGAATGGGATATCTATTATTAGCCGTGTCGAACGGCAATGCGATATCAATGTCTCACCTCCCTTGACCAGCGAATGCGTGGAATGGCTTGGGGCACAACCACCACGACCGAATGACAGGAATATGTTCAGCGCGCACTACTGCATGTGGATCAAAAAACTGCAACACGGGACGTGATTGCCATTGACCTCTCCGTTGCTGTAGCTGCGAGGACTAATACGCCACACATCCGCCTTTGCCAACTAGACGTATGCATGATAGCTGTTTTGTAGAAAAGGTTACATGACAGGTTAAGTTGTTAATTGATATTACTTAATGCGTGATGTCAATTCATGAGCCTCAAATTCTGCCGTAATTCTCTGCTGCACGGTAAATCTATTCCTCCTCATCCTGTTCTCCAACACTCCTCGCCTTCACGCAGGCATCAACCTCGCTGCGACAAAGCGTAATCGTCTCTTTTATAAGCGCCAGTTTCCCGTCCAATGTGGCACATTTGGTGCATTTTTGGTCAATCAGTCGTGAGTGTAACCCGTGCGCGAAGCGATCTTGACAAGTCGGTTTGTCGCATTGTCGGATAAGCTTGCCCCAGGCGTCGTGCCTGCAAAGGTAAATAGTTCGTTTGAATGTGCACATTTCCGAAGGTTTTCGAAACTAGCAAGCTCTAGTATTATTATCCATCAGGGCGTCACATCTGTAGGCTTAAATATTGGTGTTGTTGGGAACATTGCCTAGTATTCCTTGGCTGTTCCGTTCATGTTTGCTTGCTCCACGAATCAAGAACACCCCCGGCCAACACTTCATGGAAATTGTTTGCCCAGTAGGTCTTCCTTTCTTTACTTTCAGACAGCACGGTTTGAACATCCACGCCAACTCTGTGTAAAGTCTTCAGCAGGCTGCCATCCTGTGCCCCAATGGCAACGCCTTTGTCGTGTAACAAGCATTGCATGTCCGTTGTTGAATCGCCAAAATATGCAGACCTCTCGCAAGATTCCCCAAGGATTCCCTTTAGTGCTTTCAATTTATCGTTTGGACCGATCAATATTTGGCCGTTCGCCTCTGCAGGGCCGACGATTTTACCATCATCAGTAGTCTCGTTTGCTACCACTCTCACATTGGGATATTTCTCCAACACACCCTCAATGAAACCAGCCGACCAGTTGATAGACAAAACATAAACTGGCCATTGTCTCTTATTAGCCAGTTCAATGACATCGTTAAATCCCGCTCGCAGCTCTAGTTCTCCAACTGGCTTCAGAGCTTTCGAGCCTATCAGGCGGAACTGTGACTTGGACAGCCGGTTAAAAATGCCTGCGGCTTCCACTCGCGCTACTGACTTCTCATCTCCTTTCCGAAACCCGGAGAGATATTCTAGCTCCTGTGCCAAAGTATTTCTCTCCGAAGTGGTTGGCTTGTATGCTGATTTATATCCCTCGTAGTCTTGCATGTATTGCTTCTCGATGACTTTCCAGTCAGGCGTGAGATCGTCGCCGGTGCGCTGCTTCTGCAACTTGATAGACTCCTTGACTAGATACGAAATTGTATCTTGCGTTGTGATTGTACCGTCAAAATCAAATATGAGTCGCATGGCTGCACGTCTGAGCATTGAGAAATGAGGGAAGAGGTAGATGACGCCAAGTTTGATAAGTGGTGATGCGTGTTGTAGAGATTTAGTGTTCGTTGGCTGGGTGGGTCATTATGTTATTGTTACTGTCCATCACAAATCGGCACCCGTACGTAGAAATTGCGATGAACTTGACCCTCTGTTAAATTGAGCTTCTATATAGTACATTCCATGGTCACTGTTAATCAACGCCCAACGCCTTTTTCCTTCCGTTCAGACCGTGCCACCGTTTACAATCTCAATGGTCTACGGAGCAGGGAGCACATCTTCCATTTCCTCTGGTTCGTCGTCCTCGCCGTCATCTTCGGCAGCAGCCGCTTCCTCCTTGGAGTCATTTCCAGCCTTGTCTCTGTAGGCTTCGCCGAGGCAGTAGTGGTTGGCAAAAGGGCCACTCTTGTTCAGCACAGCCACTTCCTCCAACACTTGTCGCAAGTACGAGTCTGGCTGTTGTGTCCTCTGTCGCAGAGCCTTCATAGACCAATACTGATACTGACGGAAACAATCGAAGATGAGATCGAGAAGCTGGTTTTTGGGAATACGGGCAGCCTTGAACACTTCGCCCTTCTTGGGCTTGACAGTTTGGGGGGTGTTTTTCTGGACAGGTCAGTTAATATTTTGTCTCTTTGAAGATTATACCATAGAAAGCTTACGATGAAATTGCCCGCCCAGCCAACAGCCCCAGCAGTGCCGGGGTTGATGATTGAGGACGCCGTGTTTCTGCTGATGATCTGCAGCTTGGCCTTGGAGTTGTCGGCATCAAAGAGCTGCTGAGCCAGGAAGCGCTCTTCTTCTTGAGGGTTTCGAGGCTCAACACGAACATCATAGCGAATTTTGCCAAACACTTTGGTTCGCTCTATAATACATGTCAGCATTCTACGTCCCAGCGCTCAGATGATCGAAATGCGCAACGTACTGGGGATGGCCTTCCTGTAGTACGGCTGGTAGCGGCTCCGTCTATCGTATGTCTTCTTTTGTGGCGGTCCAGGTTCATTATTTCGCAGCGCGCTGGCTGGGATACCGGCATTGAGTGCTTCTTGGCGCGCCTTGTTCTTCGCCTTGTAGCTAGGAAGATCCTCTTCAGTGAAGATGAAGTGGTTCTTGACGTTTCTATCCAAGACGTCCAGGTCGTACTCGCGCGGCAGCATCTGATGCTCAGGGCAGCTTGGGTGCAGCAGCATTTTTAGTTTTGTGACATCTGGACCTGCGCCGCTCGGGTCAGGCTCGTTCCACGTGCGCAGAGTGCCTATTTGCACCTCATCGTCGTCGCCCAGTCGGTTCGTCAGCTTCTCCCACGCCTCCCACATGTAACGCGGTATACGCGCTAGGTACAGGGTCTCTAAGCTGTTATTTGGCAGGTTCTTGTCGTAGAACTCGAGGTCGCCGGCGTCCTCGTAGAGATCCTCGTCGTCGATTGGCGCAGGAGAGTCGCGCGGCTCATCCTTGACGGCGCCAGCTTCCGCCATGTTGATCGGGCACGCTAGGGTCCAGAAACGGGGGGTGGGAGGTCGTCTAGAAGCGTTGGATCGTGGACACAAGCGTTATATCGTGGGCAGAAGCGTAGAACCTGCGCCAGTTCGATGCAGAGCGCGATGGCGGGAGTGTTTGGTAAGAATGGTGCGTGACGAAGAAGCTGTTGCGCCAGGCACGAGCAAGTGTTCACAGGCAGGGAAATAGTGGAGAGTGACGTGCTGAACAGACACTTTGGGGAGGCAGCAGGGCGCTAAACCCAATTCATCCACTGGCACCAACCACCGCCTACAGGTGATTTGTTCTGGCTATCGTCCTTGAATACGTTTACAGTTATGTGAATTTATTCTTGCCAAACCCAAAAATGAATGAATAAACGGCGTGAGAGAATCAATCCTTCGAATATATCACAACATCACGTATTAAACCTCTCTTGGTATCTTCCCACATAACTTTTCTACATCCAGTATTTCAGACTGCACAGCGATGCTATGCTAATCAACTTCTCAATTATTAACCAAATAAATGCATGTCGTTTGGACAAAATCTTTCTAAACAAAAAAATAAAAAATAAATAAAAAATCCATATTTACAAATCCATGATATAGCTCATCTACAGCTTCCTGCACACCTTCACCAGGCCATTGATGCGCTCCATACCCTTCTCGACAGTCTTGCCCATGTTAGCAATGTCGTCGGCCTTCATACCGCGACGTATTTTCGCAGCATCCTTGAGCCATCCTCTGGCAGCGCCGCGGATAGCAACACCACCCATGATGATGCCGAATATTTCAAGAGGAGCATTCTTGGGGTTGGTAGCAATATCATAAACACCGAGACCAGCACCACCAACCTCGGCAATAATGGTCGCGATACGAGCAACTGCAGCTATGCCAGTGATGGCGCCGACGGCCTCTCCGAGACCAGGAATAACAAAGAAAATGGCAGTCAGTGCAAGAAGGATAATATTCTCTCGTTCCTTCTTTTCAATCTCCTCTCCCGCCTCCTTAATCTGTTCCATGGCGTCCACGGCGGCGACAACCATATAGGCAGGCATGCCAGTGGCATCGACGGCGTCCTTGGTTGATTCGACGAAAACACCGAGATACATTTCCAACTCAGCATCACTCAAGAATCGCTTCAAGTCGTCCATCTTGTCGAGAGACTTGGATACAGCATCCTTTGGGTTGGGCATGTTCCAGTTGGGGTCGAGTTCGGGGGCACCAATCAAGCTTCCCCATTCGTCACAAGGAGAGATCTTCTCTTGTTCCTTCAAGCAAGGAGTGAGACGCAGATGTTGAGGACGAATAGCATCCTTGGTGATGCCATACTTGTCTTCAATATGCTTGTATAGTTTGTCCTCATCCTTGGGGACAAGGTAGATGTTAAAGGCTTGGTCGATCTGGTTCTTGGGAGGGCAAGCGATAGAGGCGTTCTTGTACTTGATTTGACCATTATCCTTCTTGCCATCGGCGCGAGCTTGGAAGCAGTTATAATATTCATCAGTGTCGTCAAAGTAGATCTGTTTAAGTTCCTCGGCGTAACTCTGCTTGACAGCCTTGGCGAAGGTGTTATATTTGTGATCGTATCCATCATTGATAATGTCGTTGTAGTGTTGAAGAGCGGCATCCAGTTCCTTCTCAAGAGCACCCATGATGTATTGGTCGACGCAGTTCCAGGGTGGGTTAGCTGCTTCGACAGCCTCTACACTGTCATACTCTTGGTCACACTTCTCCAGCTTAGGGGGAGGCTCGTAGTCACCAGCGTCTCGCTCAGACTCGAAGGCCTGGAGATCAACAGACCAGTCAGAAGTACCAGCAAAATGGTAGTTGGAGTAAAGCTTTTCACGAGAAGATTTGGTACCGTCATCCATGTAGGAGACCCATTCAGTGTTGTCGTAGACCAGGATGTTGGAACTGGATTTGTCCTTCCAAGTCTTAGCGGTGGGGTTTGTGTCGATGATATCCTTAATCTCAGCATCAGAAATATATCCTGACGTTTTGGTGCACATGCCCTTTTTGGCGTAAGAAACGCTTTTGGTACCAGTGAAATGGCATGCAGGACCATCGCAACCAGCTTGAGCCATCTTGAAAGAACGGCCGTAACTAGAAACACCAACAACGACCTTGTTGGATGGCACACCTGCTTTGGTAATCATAGACAATGCTCCCAGGGTTTCTGTCAAGTTAACATGTGAACGCAGGCAGTTTCCTTCCTCGCATCCAGGGCTAGTCCACTTGTTTCCAGCATCCCACTGGCCGTGCAAGTCGTAAGTCATATAGACCATGTAGTCGAGAACCTTGTACATCATTTCAACTGGGAAGGCCTTTAGATACCAGTAGGAGGCAGGGGCTGCAAAGGAGATGGACTTAGACTTATCCATAGCACCACGAAGGTTGTAAAGGAACTTGTAGTAGTTTTTGCCGTCCTCAGGATCACCAGACGGAATACCTGGGATATCAGGGGCGCTAGGGTACTCCCAATCTAGATCAAAGCCGTCTAGCTTGTGCTTCGTGACAAAATCAATGACACTGGATTGGAACTTGCCACGGTTCTCCGCCTTGACAGCATCTCGTAAAATGTGGTACGTGCTGGCAGAGGTACTAAAGTCCCATCCGCCGAAAGAAATGATCTTCTTGACACCAGTAACTTTCTTGAATCGATCGAACTCGTCTTGTACTTTGCTCACATCCACAGTAAATTGTGGTGTGAGATCAGCGAAAGCAAAGTGGATGTGGGTGTATTTATTGGTATCCGTTTCGTCGACGTGCATGTTCAAGCACTCGCGATCCCAGTTCCAGGCTCCGAAGTATGCAATGCGGATGGCATCTGCACGAGGATCGGATCTGATAATGTTCATTCCGCAGTTCTGCACACACCCGTTCGTGCCAGCCTTGGCAGTACCAGGTGCACCAGTCTCAGACTTGGTGATGGTACAGAAGTCCTCGTTGACACCGCATTGACCCCAAATGTTACAGCAGACCTTGAGTGGGCATGGGTTAAGCTCGGTAAGATTGGTTCCAGCCTTGGGCTTCTTAGTGCCAGGGACGGTAGGACCACAGACAGCGTTGGCAACTGGAGCAGGCATAGGAGGTTCACCCTTGCTGAGACAGATATTAACACCTTTCCAAAGGACCTTACATCCGTTCCAGCCCCACGTATGCTTATTGAATGCCTCGATTTGCTCGTTTGTCAAGCTGTTTTCTGCAGCAAGAGCAGAGCAAGAGTCACCAGTCCCTACCGTGTGGGTAGCGCAAACACCGTCAGCTCCGGGCTTAGGAGAGAAGTCAGGCAGTTTACCCTTTGTGCAGCAGACGTGCTGTCCAGGAACCAGCTTGGAGCAGAAATCTGCGCCTGGGTGAAGCTTGGTGAAGTCGTCACCAGAGATGCCACACTTGGAGGCCATAGAGGCACAAGAGTCGCCACCGATGACCTTTTGGGTCTTGCAGGTTCCATCCGAGTTTCCAGAGGGAATACCACGGCGGAAAAATGATCGACCAGTGAGAGTGCTGTTAGATGAGGCAATGGTAGCAGGCACTTGCATAGTGATGTCGTTCCAATCGTGCAGGTTGCTCACTTCAGGAGCACATTCGCCGTTGTTCCATGCCTTAACAGCGTCCTGTACATAGGAAATATCACCAGAAGCGCTTGCGACGATACCTACGGCAAAGTCGGAACCACGGTTCTTAGCATCACAGAGCTGAACAATGGTGGCATCGGAGACACCGTTCTTTTCAACATAGGCAAGGAACTTATCCAAGACATCGGCAGTGATACCCTGGGTTTGGATCTGAGAGCCTGCATAGAAACCAACGAGAGCGCTGTGAGATGAAGCGAAGCTGATGGCATCCTTGCACTCAGCCGGGTTCGACTTGAGGTACCGCTGGATTTGGCGGCCAGCGGCAGCAACGTTCTTGGAAGCATCAGAGGGCCCGGCAGCACCCTTGGAGCCAATCTGAAGCTTAGCCTTGGTCTTAACAGACTTGGCCAACGCGCAAGTTCCAATGTTCTTGGCTCGCTTAGCCTTTTTGGTATTGGAGTCGAGATCAGCAACACAGGCACGAATGGCAGCCTCGGATGACTTGTCATCGATGTTGCGATCCACGGCGAAGTCAAGGAGCATCGTCTTGTCGCACTTGGCCAGTTTCGTGACATCAGCGTACAAATTCCAGTCTTTGGAATTAGACCCAACTTCGCTGCAGGTTGAAGGACACGTTTGCATAACGGATGAAGGGGGTGTGCGAGCGTTGGCGGCATCAAACTCTTTCATCAACTCATCCATGACATGGGCATCATCCAGGTTGGGATGAGATACCGAGTCGTAGGGAATGGCTTGTACGCCAGTTGCAGAATCTTGTGCGGTGGCTACGGCCAGACTCGCACAGAGCACGGCGGCCGCTTGGGCAAAAGACCTCATGACGGCTGGAGGTCTGCCGTATTGAGACGACAGTCAAGAATGACTAGGCTATGGAGGAAGAAGAAGAAGAAGAAGAAGAAGAAGAAAAGTAACACACGGTTAGGCTGTTTGTATCACAAACCGAAGTATACCTCCTTTTCTGAATAAATGAAGGTCAGAGAGGAAGGTCTCATTCACCTCAACAGGACGGAATGAGGAAAGGAAGAGAGAAAGAAGTTTTGTCCAGGGACAATGGACCCATGTAGAAGATATCAAGATGAGCCCTTGCCACGAGAGAAGACCTTGCTAAGTGGCTAGTCATCGCAAAAGTCAGCTCGTAGGGCCCATTATTCCATCAACATTGTATCGGCTTGCATGTTGTTAGCTGCACAGTGAAGAGGGGGCGTGTAAGCGAGGAAACGCAGGGGTGGGAATTTGGTTTGCTCACCATCGAACAACGTATGAACACGGGGAGCCGATGCCAATTCAGCCAGTGAGAATCATGTAAACACGGTTTGATGGTTCAAGGATGTCCTACGCTACCTCGGAAGCGCGATGTCGGCGAACTAGCAATCAAGAAACCATCGAGCAAGCGAGGCTCACGGCTCGAAACTTTCTCCACAGTGAAACGAGCGAATGTCTCCGATACGATGACAAGAATGCCTAACTCTTGCGCAGAATAGAAATTCCAAAAAGAGTTAAAGAGCCGAGCCATGTCCTGGTAAGAATTGAACCGCGGAACAACGAGGAATAAGCCCGCCTGCCGCTAGTATTTACAGTACACTGAAATCAGCACCACGCGCCCTGTGGAACCACTAGAAACGGCACGAGGAGCGCTAATTCGGTAGTGGCGCACAGTGAGATTGCTCCAGACTCCAGGCTACCCGATTTGGTCTTTTAAGGCGCCGCTGAGCGGCAGGTAGTGCCCTAAAACGACAAGGCTAGCCTAGAATGTGCCTAAAATAGGACAGTACTGTAGTGGGGAGTTTGTTTAGCGAAGCCTGTAAGCCGACTTCAGCACTTTCATTTCCACGGTCCGACAGCCCCGACTTTCCCATTTCGTAACAGGGTCCCATCCGATACGCTCAATGGATTACATAGATTCCTCTCTATCAAAGTACCTTTTTTCTGTTGGTATAGCCTCTGGACGTTACTAACTACTTCCGGATGGCGGCATGCATGGCACTACAAGATGCTTTTTGCAGCGCCATCGGTCGTCTCACCAAGTCCACGGATGCTGACAGAAGTAGCCAGATGAAAGCCTTGTTCTTAGTGCACGCTCTAGTGCCGCCATAGAAATTTTTCGCTAGTTGCCACCTTCTAATTCCCTATACGTGCTTGGTGTTGCTGCAGACTTTTCCCATGCTAGCGTCAACCAGGATGCCTCAGCCCCGACTCACTACGCCGTCCTATGCCTAGGACCTGCGGCGCTAGGAGCCAAGACTAAGCTTATGCCGTATTTTATGATGGGCTTTCTGTTGAGGCGTTGTTTGGTTCATCTCCACGGTGGTATTTCCCATAGCCTGATCCACATGCGACGACTTACACCCGCAGCGTAACATTGTTCACACACCCCTATGGCCATCGCTGCGGCTCCAGTGGTGCCTTTCACGCCGTCCAGTAATCAATAGAAATGCTTCTGCAAGCCAAGTCCTCTTTTTGCAGCATGAGACCTATCTAGACTGCCTTTTCCCTTCTCTTCCTCGATGACATAGTCTCTTTCTTGAAGAGGCTGTCTCGGACTTGTCGTTTTACTTCCTAGTTTCCTTTCAAGACATTTCTTGAAATAACATTGCCATTGTTAGGCATTTGCATAGACTTTCTTTGTTTACAAACATGATCTTCAGGCCCTCTGTCCTGTTGCTCTCATGGCTGGTGGGCTTCACTGTCGCCTACCAGCTCCCCGGAGGATATGAGCGTGTCATGTTCTACTACGCCTATCTCATGGAGATTTCTGCCTATGGCGAACCAAAACAGATTGCTCCTGCTTGTTCTCGCCTGATGGGCCTTGGAAAGACACCCTGCTCATACGATCAGTTTGTGGAATATCTCGTTCATAAGGAACCTGACAAGACCGGATACACTCGCATCACTGGCGGCGACTACGACAAGGATCACCCTCCTGACGTTGAAGACACAGCTCACAGAACCATGGCTAGTGGTGCTACTGGCCCTGTTATGGAGGGTCGAGTCGTTCAAGGTTTCAAGGCTGACGGCGCCGAAGACTCTGCCAAGTACGCCCAACTCCTTCAAAAGGTTGGACGCTATATTAACCTGCTATCTCTTGAGGACAAGGTTCCCACTTCCATGAAAACTGCCTGCGGCGACGCCTTGAAAGGAGTCATTTTCGCTCGTCTGGATGCTTCTACAGGAGAATTCGAAGCTGCTCCTGCAAACAAGGGCAAGCGCACCGTCCCCAAGGTTGAACGTCCTGTCTGGTCCGACCACCCTGAATGGGGTACTGTTCATACTCTCAACCCCGGACAATACTGTACGGACAATAAAGTTAGCAAGAAGGAACTTAAGACTTTGTGGGACGATGTAGTCGACTCTAGCCACGCCGGTGACATTCAGGTTCTCAAGCAAGCTTATAGCACTATCCAGGAGAGTTGCTCAAGTGTGTAGTTGGGCTATTTTGGGATTTTTAGGTTTGGCAGCTAGGTTTTTTCTTGTTCCATATTTAATACAGTTTCTTTGCTTGAATTATCATATACTGGCGCATCCGACCAATTTGATAGTACCTACTGTCGTCGTTAACCTTGGTGATAACACGGCAGAGAGACTCTGCCAAGTGCTGACCAGTATTGCTGTTGCTCGCTATCACATTAATTGCCAAGCCTATGCAAGGCATTAGCCCATTGCGTAGTCAAGCGGCTGTTCGTTTTCAAGATAATGTTGAAGACTGTAAAAAGACCAAGTCACTTTACCTACCCGGGAGCCTGAATTTCACAGTGGGGATAAATCACCAGCGCAGCCTTTGGCGGACAAATTCTGCGCGCTATCGATAACCGTCAAGAAAAAAAATGAAGCAGCACCAGTAAAAAGCGGCTTGCTCTAAATGCACCCCAAAATATCTTCGGCATCATCTCCAATATTTCGAGCAATCATATTCATGAGTGATGTCTTCCGATTCCTCTCCAGCGCCCGAGGACCCTCAGGTCACTCAATCATCGAAGCGAAAGGCCGATCTTGATGAAATCGAAGTCGACGTCTCTGCGCCGGAACCACCATCAAAACGAGCCAAGCGAGCCCTCAAGAAGGGCAAGTCTCTCCCCACAAAGGCTACGAGCGATGACGAGAAAGATAATGACGGCGAGGAGGGAAAGAGCAAATCTGAAAAAGCCCGATCCGAACATGCAGTATGGGTTGGAAACCTACCATTCAATGTGACGCCGCAGGAGCTTCGCCAATGGTTGATTGACAACTCTGGCGGCGTCCTCACAGACGAATCCATTACTCGAATTAAGTTGCCAATGGTTAAGACTCCTGGAGGCAGAGCCAAGGATGAGAAACCCGTCAACAAGGGCTTTGCTTACGTTGACTTCACCGACATTGGCGGCAAGGTTGCCGCTATCGCATTGTCTGAAACCCAACTAGCCTACCGCAAGTTGCTTATCAAGGACGCAACATCGTTCGAAGGACGGCCGAAGAAGGAGAAGGAGGCTACAGAGGGAGATGAAAAGGCCAATGGCCAAAAGACCCCGGGAGCAGCACAGGATTCTGATTCCAAGGCCAGCCGCAAGATCTTTGTCGGTAACTTGAGCTTTCAAGTCAAAGAGGACGACGTATGGAAGAACTTTGAAAAGTGTGGTGAAATTGAGTCTGTAAAGCTTGCGACCTTTGAGGATTCTGGAAAGTGCAAGGGATATGGTTGGGTGAAGTTCAAGGACTCAGAAGCCGCTGCTTGGGCAGTCAAAGGCTTCGTCAAGGTCAAGGAGGACATTGAAACCGAAGCCGACTTTGAAGACAACGACGACTCGTCCAAAGATAAGCAACAACAGCGACTAACAAAGACGAGAAAGTGGTGGATAAACCGCATGTTTGGACGAGAGCTGAAGCTAGAACTTGCAGAAGACGACCAAACGCGCTACAAGAAGCGTTTCACCAAGGGCAGAGGTGCTGCTCAGAACGGTCCCCCGAGAGGCGGACCTCGCGGACAGAGCTTCAGAAGGGAACAGAACGGCGGCGAGAATGATGACGAAGAAGAGTCGAATAGACCTCCCCAGAGAGCTCAAGTCAAGTCGGCTAAGGATTTGGAGATCGCCAGATTAACTGGCAAGGTTGTGGAGTCGACGGGAACGAAGATGACCTTTGATTAATGTTGATGGAAATAGAGCGATGTGATGTATTTATGAAGACAGAATATCATTTACAGCGATTTCATGCGATACGTCCCGGTTCCGGTGTAGCAGCTGTGTTCGCCGTGGCCATCCACTCGCCCGGCTATTAGAGGCGGCGATCAGCCCCGCATGCGTGACGTTATTGCTGGCCACTCCGCGATGAACCACTCTCATCTTTATTCTTTCAAGCTGGATCAGCATATCCCATTTAGACCATTAGTTTTTGAAAAGGAACAAGACAAAATGTACGACTCGCAGGTGACATTCACTCTTGACACGATATGTCCATGGTAAGCACACATCGTATCTCAACTGGCCTTCAAGTGCTCACTCATGTCTAGGACATTCGTCGCAAAGAAGAGGTAACCTCACCATTCTCTATGTACATTACGGCGAAAAGTATTAACCAAAACAGATTGGACAAAGCCCTTGAACAAGTTCGCTCCTCACCTGCATCATCCAAGGTCAAATTCACCACGCACTACGAACCATATCAGCTCAATCCGGACTTCCCTCCCTCCGCCAATAAGAATGAATGGTATCTCACGAACAAACACAATGGAAACGTTGAAGCCCAAAAGGTCTTCCAAGAGCATATGAACGAGCAGGTTGCCCCTCTGGGACTGAAGATCTCGTTCGACGGCGAAATGGGAAACACCCTTAATGCCCATCGTGTAATTCAATACATCCAGGAGGAAAAAGGCGAAGAAGTGGCCGACAAGCTTGTAAATGCCTTGTATGACCGTTACTTTACTCAGGCTAAGCACCCTTCTGCGGACGAAACGTTGATTGACGGCTGTGTGGCTGCTGGCATCGACGAGGAGGAGGCAAAGAAGATTGTGGGGGATAAGGAGCTGGGCTTGAGGAAGGTCAAGGAGCAGTTGAGGATGGTGGCTATGGATGTAGATGCTGTGCCTGTGGTGACGTTTGAAGGCAAGCGAAGAGATATTACGTTGACGGGAGCCAAGGAGGTTGCGGACTATGTCAAGGCACTGGAGACGGTTGCGAAGGAAAGCTCTTGATTGTGGCAAAGCAAATATTTGCAAAAGAGAATTATTGAAATGATAAAATTGAATATTAAATGACAGTTGAAAGATGTTTCGTGATAATAAAGACAGGAGTATAAGAAAAGAAAAGTGAAGAAAATCGTGAAGAATGAACGTGCGCATGTCTCGTATCCATAAACATTGCTGATAGGTCGTGAAATCATAAAAGAAGGTAAAAAAAAATTGCTTTATCGAATGAGACAGAATGGTAAAACCATACTTGACTGAGTAATGCGGTCATCCAATACCTCTCGGCTGCAGGTGGAAAAGTCCCGACTATACGTTGAAAAGTCTCTGCTCGCCATGACACGACAAGCGGCAACAGCACCATTGGTCCTATTTTTCTTGACTGAGAACTCGCGTGATAGCTTTTTCATCACAGCTTCTTTTGCCTTTGCCAATGCATCGGCTCGCGCATCGGCATCCTCAGCGAACAGGCGATGAGTTTCTTCCTGCTCAATATTGCGTTGAACAGGAGAAATGCCACTTTCATCCGCTGGCTCTTTACTGGGCGGCACGTATACCGTAGGCTGGAGGAATAGAAGTGGCTCAGGGCTAGGAGAGAGCTTGCGGGGTGAAATTGGTCTGCTTGCGGGAGATGAAGAGCTCTTAAGGCTCTCAAGCGACTTTCGGAGTGAGGACTGCTTCTTAGGTGTTCTTGGCGGGGAAACTGGATATGGCCATTCAGACTCTTCCTTATGGTTCCGATATGAACGAGAATCGTGACTGGCGTTGGTCTTGGAGCTGATGTGACGATGATGCTTAACTCGCTTCTTCTTACGAAGTTTAGTGCTAAAGCTCATGACGGAATCTCGGGCTGTGGACTCAGTGGCCAGGGATTGAGGACGAAGCGATGGCTCTCTTGACGCAGCCACTTCTTCAGTCAGTTCTTCAATGACACTGCGGTCTTCATCACTGAAGCCGAGACCACCCAAGTCAAGATCCAGCAGCTCTTTGCTGGCTGCTTCAACGGCAGCGCTGGGACTCGGCAAATCGTCGAAAATGTCACTGGAAACTAGCGTTGCTTGTGAAGAACAAGCAAAACTCTGCCTCAATCTGGACCAGGATCTGTCATTGACTGGAGATAGTGCATCATCCCAATCTCCGTTGTCGGCAAGAGAGACATTTTCAAAGTCAAACTCCTTGACGGTGCCTTGGTGGGACGAGATGACAGCCTTGAGCTGCTGAGCGTACATTTCTGAGTTGCGGATTTGCATATATCGCAACTGGGGTAGGTGAATAGGTGGCCTAGACGGTCTGCAAGGCAGCGGTGACATGGGGGATGTCACTTCGTGGAAAAGCTTCTTGGATGCACGAGGAGGTGCAAATAGCGGATCCGCGAAGAGTGCGATAGGACAAGGGCCCTTGTCCCCGAGCCAGGTGAACGCGAACTTCTCCAGTGTAGGCGCCAGTGTACGAATGTAGTCATCAATGATCTTGAGATGGTCCAAGCCAGGAGATGGTCCGTTGAATTCCCAAGACTCAATGGAAAGGTGCAGCTTGCGGATCTGCTTCCAGCGTCGGCCAGCCGACGGGACGCTACCGAAGCCAGTAACATGTCTGAGGTAGTTCAGAGCCGAAGGATGGATGGTCAGGGACAGCTTATGAAGCTTTGTCAGTGCAGCTCGCTCCACGGCGATGCGCAGGCTGATCAAAGCATAGTCAACGATGTCTCTCCTGTATCGCTCCTCCGGATTTTGACCTGGGCAACGCACTGACAAATGACGCATGTTCTTGAGATGGGCAAAGGCATTGATGAAGCTGGGAACATTGGTGGCAGCATGGAATAGCGGGGGATACTGCTGCATCAGGATGTCCCCGAACTCACTATTGCCATACTTGGGTCTAGTGATGGCTGAGCCCATGCTTGTGTGAGGAGTGTAGAGGAAATTAATCTCCTTGCCTGTCTCGGGGTGCACGAGGGGAGGAAGAAACGTGGCATTGGAGTGTGGAAAGTGGAAGGTGAGGTGTTCGACATGATGACCGATGCGTCCAAGGGCAACAACGCGAGTGGGCTTTGTGAAGGTGTTGGCTGTGAAGTTGACGTGAAGGCGAGTGAAGATGTGCTTGGTGAGGAGGTTGCAGCAAGCGGCTGAGGTAAGGCGGACGGCGCAGAGATCTGATTTGGATAGATGAGGAAGGAGATGGTCTTTGATGTGTTCGCTCCTCAAGAGGGCATAAAACTGTTGCTCAGTTGAAGCCATAGCTGTCTCATGCCTGAGCTGCGCGACTGAGCTGAATGATGCCAAGTTGGGAGTGGAATCTCCTATTTTGTCGACGGTTTGTTTCAGATACGCAATGGTATGTTTGAGTTTAAAGTTTTGCGACAACGGATATCGAACATCAAACAGATGTGTTTGTTGTAAAGGGATTCAACGACAGCTGTCGAAGAGATAAAGTATTGTTGGTGTAAGTCAAGGCTTGTATATTGTCCAGCAACTTGCAGCCGAACTTGACTCAAAGCAAAAAGAGATGTCAATAAGTAAGAGACGGAAAAACAAGGCAATAATGAAGGAGGCCAGAAACGACGACCCGAAACGAGCATGTCACAAAGGTATATATCCCGACCCATCCCCTTCTCCTGGCAGGTTGCTGATCCAGCCATTCTCTTTCTCCTCTTTTCGTGCTCTTTCTTTGCCCGCCACCGAAGCTGCAGCTTTCAACACTCCACAAACTTGCATGTCTAGACCAGAGTTCCTGTCGCGTTTCCAAGGACACAGTTTTTTACGGTTCTGAGTGGTCGGTGAGTCACGAAGAGCCCCTGCAAGGTTACGGCAGTCGTGGCACTGGACAAACAGACATCGAGTCCCGCGCCGGGGCCGAAGGGTTGGCTGGCCTCAACGTTCAGACAGCAAGACCCAGTAAAACAAAGGCAAGACCGTGCATATCGAAACATTTCCAGCCAGTGGGATTGCTTCCCAGCCCTGGAACTGGAGTACCCGCGTTGGAGGGAGTTCCGCGTCCCTTTAGCGTGGATGCGACATGCAGGCTCATGTAAAGACGTGTGGCGTAGCGGTTGGCGTTTTGGACCAATCAGAGGTGCGCCACAGCGCGCGGCAGACGCGTGGAGTGTAGAACGCGGGGCGCGACTTTGGCGATTCTGCACTGCTTCTGCGCTGCTTCCACGCGCTTTGTCCAAGGTTGGCGTTTCTTTGGCGCGATTACCGTACCCTCAACCCTTTTTAATGCTTGCGATTGTCGGTTTTCCCTTTGTACAAGTGCCGTGGTGGGGCTTTTGTTTCCGCCGCACTTTGTTTTTGTTCCATAGGGCCAGAGATCAGACAGACAGGTATGTCATTGTTTCATCTTCGCCATGTTCATGAATATCTCATTGTTGTAAGTCAGCCAACCGTCGGTAACAGTCGCTACCCACGCCATGAAGTGAAACGTTTGGTTTCCCCTTTTCTTTCTGTTCAATGACTGCAAACCAATAGACTTTGAACTTGGTTTGTTTTAGTTATGTCGCGTTGTTATTTATCATTCTGGTGTCAATGGTGAGCCTGTCATCGTTGCTTCTAGATCAGAGGCACGCAAGCTTTTTGCCAATGCCAGGATTAACATTGTTTGTCGCCGTTGTTGATTTTCTTGAATAAAAGAGAATATACTTGATCATCGCATTCATGCGGTATGAAGCCAGGCAATGCCCAATATGTAACCGTAGCAATGGTGGGTATCATTATCTGCTTATCCTTCTCTATACCTACATACGCCGTTCCCTACAGCAATGTCTGTAAGCCTGTCACAGGCTACCTCCCACGCCCTCTGCCCCTGCCTCTGCCTCTACCGCGACCACCGCCGCCGCCACCTCCTCCTCCGCGCTTTCCTCTATGAGCTGGAGGAGGGGGCGATGGACCGCGTCTTGATCGCCCAGCGTGCCCGCGAGTCTCTATCGCGCGTGGTGCAGTGGGTGGTGGCACATTACGATAGTCTTTGCTTGGTGGCGGTCTCGCTGGCAGAGAAGATGGACCTTCTGACAATGGTTGGTAACTGTTGTATCTTGACATGCCTGGTGGAGGGGGTGGTGGAGGGGGCACATATCGGTCGACAGGAGGTGGCGGTCCTGGGGGAAGAGGCGGGTTGAACGTTGGCTTGCTCGGCAGCTGGATGTTGCTGGCTATGCGAATCTGTCCTACGACTGGTGCTGGGGGTCTCACCACCCGCTGTCCAATAAAGTCCCCGTCGGAGTCGTCGCTCTCTGAGTAGTGTATATGTGTTGTGCGTGTGGCGCGGCCGCGAATCTGCAAGTCGCCTCGTCTGGCGTTCTGTCTCCCACCAGCTCCCTCCGTTTCCTCAATGGCAACGCCGGCACTGTCTGGATTCACGTAGAGGTTGCGGTTTCGGAGAGTCCATGTGGGATTGACCTTCTTCTTGCCACGTTGAGAGCAATCAGAAGCAAAATGATTTCTGCTGCCACAGTTGGCACACGATGCTGCAATGAACACCACTGATTTTACAGTCTCGCCATCTGCATGAAACGATCGCCAGGGTTCGGTGCAATCATCTTCCAGGTGGTCGGTGCCGCCACAGTATGTGCAGGCCAATCCTTCGTCCATGGTCAACGCGAGCTTCTCTACGCATTTCGAAGTTTGGTGCCCAATTTGATGGCACTTTCGGCATCGCTCAGGCATCGTAGCACATGTGTAGTCCCAGTGTCCATATTCACCGCAAAACCTGCATTTTCCCTTGGTGCAGTTGGCGGCAATATGACCGTCTCCTCCGCAAGCCAGGCACATCCTACCTGGCTTTGCAGCTGAAGGGAAGTACCGGCGCTGCTCTTCTGAGGGCTCAGCTTCGGGCTGCGGTTCTAGACCCTGTTCTTGGCTCTGGAGCTCTTTTGGCTCCTCCGCTACAGCAGATGTGGTATTGCTCCTTTCAAGATCGTGTGCATTTCCTCCATTTGTAGCCACTGGCGCTTCAGTATTAGACGCGGTTACCTTCTCTGCCGCTGCACTAGATATTCCCAAGCCAGCAATAATTGATTCGATATCGCCGGACTTCTTCATCTTCTCAGCAGTTTGTCGGGCGGTCTTCTTCTTGGGTCCCTTCAACTTGCTCTCTCTATCAATATAATGGTGGAAAGCCTCTGTGACAGTGGGTGTATCAATGGAACTAGCTTCATTTTCATTGGAGGCATAAAAGACTCTGATCCAGTCTTCGAATCTCACAATCCACGACCATTCAGGCTTTTGTGAAATAACAGGTAGCTTGAGGGACACTTCGCCCTTTTTATACACTGGTGCATTGTCGTGTAGGTAGGCGGCTGATTCAGTGTTTGCCGCTGTGGCCTCTTTCTTGCCAGGCTTGTCTGTGCCATCCTCCGCAACTTCGCCCTCCTCGGAGCCAGTCAAGTCTATGCTGACACTAGATGCTTGAGAATGTCTAGCTCTCTTGGATGAGCGTGACGTAGCTTTTCCAGTATCGGCTTGGCCGTCTTGTGCGTCATCTGCGGATCTCTTCTTTGAGAATGACGGTTCATCATCACTGCTGCCTCCTATACTTATAACATCTCCTGGTATCGACTGCTGTGAAGCCATGGTCGCTCGTGAGCTTCAGTCGCGTTGGTATATATGACGAAAATTTCAACGAGACTGGGGCTCAACCATGCCAGAAGGGGAGCAGGGTGGCGGTGTCTTTAGATAGAAATATCCCAAATAGCCGTTCGTTCCATAAGCTACCAAACAGTGCTCGGCATGAAGAAAAATGCTTGAATTTTAACACATTTAATGAATGAAGAATCGCAATCTCGAACAGCTTCGCGAAATTTGAACAGTTGGCGAATCAGGAGCGAAGCCTAGTTGAATGCAGGATCCACCCACTGCCTGGCGTTGTGTCGGCACCGAAGATTAGCCATGTCCGTGCCTGATGGTGACACGACTAACAATTTCAAGGCTTTCCTAGTAATTGAACATGGCGCTTCATAAGTCTGTTTGCTTATTGGATTTCAGCATTTTCTTAAATCTCCTACGAGAGACGTAGTGCAGTAACACGACAGTGCTGGCCTGGAACATCTTGGTTCATCACAGGGTCCCTTAGTACTGAGCGTTTAATAATAAGATGAAGCCAAGTATGCAGTGGTTCCTCGAGGACGATGGAAGCTATTGAACGTTTTGGACCAGGGTCAGTGTAGTTAATAGCGGAATCGGAAATGAGACTCAACAAACACACCTACTTTGCTGAGCTTGAGCCGGTGTTCATCTCCACTCAACTGATGATATTCATTGGCGTTATGGAAACGGATGCATTGTGGCTGCTTGCGAGGGTATTAATTGACACTCATTTCTTCTGTATACGCCTCTTTAGCCTCCCCGTAGAGTGGTGTAGAGTGAAATAAATAGCGGTCGCAGTTATGAATTGAAGCGTGAACTCACACTGGTAACTTACGTTTTCTTCATGTTGAGCCCTTTCAACTTTATTCCACACAAAAAAAAAGATGATTTAATTTTCCGTTTTTCGTCTTAATGACATGAAGCACCCCCATCTGCAAACACACGTCGGCACGCTGTCAAATCTGCAGCAATCAAGGCATTGCATCGCCCATGCATGTCTACAGGCACCCTGAATAAAGGCCAAGCTTTGCCCGCCACAACCACAATAAAAGGCCCGGAGTCCCTACGTTACGACTCGTGTCTGAGCGGAATGGCCTTTAGCGCTTCGCTCACTGGTCCAATGTCCACCTGACCCTGTATTCTGGGTCCCCCAAAAAGGGTCTAGAGAGCTGTCCGTAGCTGACCATAGGCTGTCCGTAGTAGAATGGGAGGCGCTGCACCGCACTAGCGTAGGATCCCTTGCCCCATTTTCTGTCTTCTGTCCTGTAGAGCCCGCCCAAATGCCCTGTACTATTGAGGGGAGTGCGCTGGAGCCCACCACTTTAATGTACTGGCCCAATGGTGTAGCGAGTGCCCTCCAGAAAATGGAACCTCACATCAGGCAATACCAGCTTCGTCGGCAGCCGAGAAATCTTGCCTCTTCTCTTCTTCTTCCCCAATCCCATTACCAACCAACGGAATTGTGTCGCTTCACTTTCCAACATTTCATTCGCCTACTATCCACCCACGTTTCGATATTTTCTTTTGTAGTCGCTACGACCGGCTGCCTCTCCCGCGCACCCCTTCTCGTCACCACGACCTGTACACTACTTTAACTTTTTCCCCTGGCCTTTGGTTTCGCCCGCGAGCCCTTACGTGTCCGACATTTCGAGCATCGCGCCAGCCACTGTGACATCACTACGTCTACCGACTGGCTTTGTGAGCGCGTATCGCCGATTCCAGAGACTCCTTTTTCTGCTTGACGTCAATTCGCTGTCGTTTGCGAAGCCCCCCGTTTTACAGTCTGTCCAGAGCCAGTCAACAACGAGGGCGCTGACGGAAGTCCCTTTTGCCAGATAGGCACACGACCAACTCTCCCAAGGTTTCCGCCAATACCGCCAAGCTGTCTTCCCCAATCCTTCTTCAGAGCACTGCTTCCTACGACGCAGGCAGTAAGCCTCCGCGCCGTGGCAGCATCTATCTCAACATGGCCGATGCAGACAACGCTGGTCGTAGGAGAAGATCCAGCAGTATTTTGCAAGTGTATCATGAGCCCCAAGAGACGCTAGAGCAAATCAGCGATCAAGCCGCCCTTCCAAACCTCAATGCCAATTGGACTAACGCCAAAGGTAAGTCCGACCAGACCCAGTCCCCTGGCGGCCGCTGTGTGGGAACCAATGCGTTCCCTAGAACTTTGCAGCGTTTTGCTCCGGGCCTCCCGCACAAACTGTAAAGCATGGGATATGCGCTAACCAACACTGGAACAATAGGAGCGTGGACGATTCATTTTGTCTTGATAGCGTGCTTGAAGATTTTTTACAACGTCATTCCAGGAGTCTCTCAGGAGACATCATGGACCCTCACCAACATTACGTACATGTTTGGCTCGTACATCATGTTCCACTATGTGCGCGGCGTGCCCTTCGAATTCAACAGTGGAGCCTTCGATAATCTAAACATGTGGGAGCAAATCGACAATGGTGCTCAATACACGCCCACGAAGAAGTTCCTCCTCAGCGTACCGATTGTACTGTTCCTCCTCAGTACTCACTATACCCACTACGACTTAGCATACTTTGTGATTAACTTCTTGGCCGTATTGGCTGTTGTAATTCCCAAGCTCCCATTTGTACGTATCTTGCCTGTTATCATTGCTCGGTAATGCTTGAAGACAGTGCCCACTAACGCCATTTTCTTACTACAGAGCCATCGTATGCGATTTGGACTATTCTCAGGGGTTCCCGAAGAGTAATATACCTCCAGATAGAGTTTCGTGGCGTATTCTGGACGGCGTTCGGAGGCAAATGGCTAATAATTTGAAGTTTGAAAAGAGGACTGGTGGGAGAGTGGGAATACAGAGCCAAACGAAATTGAGGAGTCAAAGACAATATGGCATATTCACCGAGCGAGCATCATACATTACGTGGCTCCCGCGCCACTCGAACAGGCTTTATGTGGTTTTTTTTTTCTTGTTGTTTGTGTTAATACTGGTTTGTTGTATTATTTCCGTTGTCTGATAGGGAAACAAGTTATGGAACAAGTGGAGAAAATGGGTTGGGGAGGAAATCGATGGACGGTATTTGGTTTCCCTGTGGTACTTTTTTAATTTTTGGATCTGCTTTGGCAGTGGCTTTGCTCGGCACGCAAATGAGCGCTTCGAAAGGCGTCTTACACGGATGAGAGACAGGGAGCAATGAGGAAGGATGAGTGGTTGAAGAAAAGGATGTTGATACCTGGACATAGCAAAGTCGCTAGTACTGTCAATACGAAATGAAACCTCGACGAGGAATTGAACTTTGACGGCCATGTGCGCCACGGCAAAGCTTATCTGGCATCGCGCGCTGAGTAGCCTATCACGGTAGCGAGAAGTCGCCATTGTTTTGATGGCATTTGTCTCGAAGCTTTTGAGGCTGTTGTCCCGACGTGCACGATATCGGAGATGATCGAAAATTGTGCGTCGTCTGGAGTATAAAGGACGACAACGTGCTCTATCCCGGCCTGCGTCTATTCTGATCCTCAGACACTCGTTCACTTCGGTTCTCACATTCCCAGACCTTTCCCAAAACTCTTCTCATCTCTTCCACAATGCGTGTCACCGTCTTGACAGTCCTGGCCGCCGCTGCCAACGCCTACTACATCAACAACAACCACTCCGAGGGCAAGCCAGTCGTCACCACTCCGTGCGAGACTTCTTCTGTTGCTCCTCCCCCTTCTGCCACCACTCCTTGCGAGACTTCTACTGTTGCTCCCCCTCCTCCTCCTCCCCCATCCAGCAGCCAGTACCAGACTCCTGAGCCCGTTGTCACTTCTACTCCCTGTGAGACCGAGACTCCTCACGTCCCCGTCTCTACCCCATGCGAGACTGAGGTCCCCGTCACCACCACCCCCTGCGACACTCCCGCCGTGCCTACCACCATGGTCGTTGCCACCACCACCGCCGGCGGTAACTGGACTGAGCCTCCTGCTACGACTGGACCTGCAATACTACCCACCGCCGCTGCTGGTAAGCATGCCGTGCCTGTGTTGGGAAGCCTTGCTGCCGTTGCATTGGTCAACATCTTCTTCCTGTAAGGCACCCAACTAAGCTGACCCTTGTTGGATACGTCTTGGGAAAACAAAGACTTTTTGGATGAGAATGGATCTGTGGGGGTTTGATAACTTTTAATATCTAATATTTCACTGTCAGCGAGCAGTATTTGACTCTATTTTTGGTTTTCGTCTAGAACACCAAGATCTTCGCATTGCGCATCATGTTCAGAGCATGTGCTCATGGAAGTCTCGTCGTTCCAGATAGTTGGATTCCTCAACGCAGTCACTCGTTCCCTAGGGAAGATCAATTGAAACCACCTTCTCCCTCAACACTTCTGCAACCGTGACTCATGCTATATTGCCCACGCAACGAAACACGTAATCGAATGATATGTTGGTTGTCTATTTTGTCCTATAGCAAGCTCATAACTCCGAGCGCCGAGCGTGCTCACGCAATGCAGTCTGAAATAGGAGGATCCCCGCGATGCGCTAGACCTGCAGGTTGATTGATAAAACCCCACGGTAGGCTTCCACCCCCCCACAGTGTTCAGCCTCATAGCTCACTCAGGCTGCCACTCGGTGCAGCTCGGCGATGGGCTCATGTCACCCCATTTCGGAAGCCCGAGGGAGGTATTTGCTGAATTAGGGATGAGCTTTTGTTCTGTCTAGTTGATGCCTTGCTGATGGTGTCAGTTGGGGTAAATGTGGGATGTGAGGGGCAAGCATATAAATAAGCTTGACTTCCCTCCCTCCAGCTCTCAATTTAACCCCTCAAATTGCATTCATTGATAAGATATTGTTCAATTTCAACACACAGTTTCAAAATGAAGTACTCTCGCGATACAATCCTATACTCCTCTCCCGACCTGGCCAGCCAAGTCACAGGCTACGCCGAGGCGCACTCAACTCCCATTCCCTCCAACATCGCCGCCTACCACGACCGCATGTCGAGCCACCCGAGCTCCGACATGCTCACGTCCAACTTCCAGTCGCAGTTCCATCTCCTCCTCGCGCAAAGCATTGGTGCTAAGCGAGTGCTCGAGATAGGTGTCTTTCTCGGCTACTCTGCCCTAGTATGGTCCAAGGCGGTTGGGCCAGATGGCAAAGTCACGGGTTTAGAGTATGATGCAGGGTTTGCCAAGCTTGCACGAGAAGGATTTGAGTCTGAAGGAGTGAAGAATGTCGAAATCATTGTTGGAGCGGCTGCAGATACGTGAGTGGCATAAACACGGGATATATGTAACCGCTCAAGGTGAACTGATAATGTTTTTAGACTTTCTACATTTGAGCCCGACGCGCCATACGATTTGGTCTTTATCGACGCCGATAAGACGGGTTACAAGGGCTACCTGAAGCAGCTGCTTGAAGGATCCAAGCCAGGAAGCTCCAGTAGGCTCTTACGCCCGGGAGCTCTGATCTTGGCGGACAACGTCTTGCAGAAGGGCAAGACAGTGGATGAAAGACAGAATGCTGAGAATATCAAGGCTGTCAGGGAGTTTAATGAGTTTGCCAAGTCCGAGGAACGGCTGCAAACTGTGTTGGTGCCTCTGTGGGACGGACTGAGTGTTATTCGTTTGGTGGATTAGAGAAAAGCTTGTTACAGACAATATCAAGATAGAAGATGCGGGTTGCAAGAAGCTGGGAAGTCACAAAAGCAATTGGTTGGACAATAATATTATAAATTATAGGGAGTATATTAAACGGTATAGGACCGTGAGGTATCGTAACTCCATAGAAGAAAATCATATCCATTGCTGCGACAGCGCCAGAGTGGTGGACCCTGGCTTGTCCGGCGAGGTATCATAGCATTAGTTTCATCACCATTAATTACTTCTTCAACAATCCAATTTAATCAAATCAATCGTTTGGCGCAAGCACAATGACGATTCCCGGTGGAGAAGTCGTAGGTGCAACTTGTCGGTTCTTGTCATGTTTGTAAACATTTCAGTAGCGCAGTTTACAGAAGAGTGGCGAAGCGCTTCTTGCGGCGGCTCTTCTCAGCACCGAAACCGTTCTCGGTAGACATGTGCTTCTTGTTGCTGCGGCGGGAAGCACAGCAGGTGAAGAAGATGAGAATGGTGGAGAGAATGAGCAAGATGGCGGCGGCGAGGACGCACCAGATGGCAGCTCCCCACTTGGCCGTGTTGCCGGACTTGTTAACGTCGTGGTGGATGATGCTGAGGCCAGCAAAGTCGGTAGCAAGGACAACAATAGTGATGATGAACGTGATTCCGGACAAGATGGAGCTGATGAAGGACAGGAAAGTGCTGGTGCCAATGGCGAAGAGGAAGGCAATGAAGGCGAGACCGCAGCCAATGGGGTGCAGGACCATGACGCGGGTCAAAGCCTTGGCCGTGTCCTCGCCAGCGGTGGAAATATCGATGTTCTTGTCAACCTGAGAGACTTCGTAGGCAGGGTTGTAGCCAATCATGCGCTTGCTGCAGCCATCATCTCCGCCACTATTGTAAACGTTAGCAAACAGTTGTTACGGTATGGTTTTCGGCGTGAAACCAGAGTGCGCGCGCATAGATATACGCGAACCTTGATGTAGCTTTGGAAAGCGAAAGACTTACTCGACAGACAACTGGCAGAAGCCAAACGTTCCGAACGAGAGTTCAGAGCGAGAAACGCCATTGTTGAAGTTGACGCGCAACAACGAAATGTGATTGACGACGGGCGCGCTGATGGTAGCAATGAGCAGCAGAATGCAGGCCGCGAACAGGCAGAAAGTGCCAATGTGGTGGAAGAATTTGCCGACACCCATGATGGCGAAGTTGTGATATTTGGAGTTGTGGGTGATTTGTGTGAGATGTGAGAAGAATGACGGGAAGTAGAGAGAAAGAAGAGGAACAGAGAATAATAAGAGACACGGTCCAGACGAGAATGGATCTTGTTAGGAGCAAGGGTGGAGAGGGAGAGACAAAGGGCAGAGGGGTATGGGTGATTGGGGAGAGGGGGGGGAATGTGCGCGTAATATAAATTTCTACAACACTAGAAATGTTTCACAAGCTTGGAAGGGATTGAAATACCAAAAAAAAAAACCGGCAAGCAAGGATCATGATGGAAATGGGTCCTTGGGTATTTGGGCAGCGAGAAGGTGACCAGCTAACGGGAGGGCGGCCTCAGATCCAAGGTGCAGGGAAGGATTGCTGTGCTGCGCCAGGTACAGTAACTTGGATACTGGGGATGGGCAGTGATGATTGTATGAGGTAGCAGCAATTATTAGACAACACCAAAAGGGTACCTTACATAGAAGCAGTGTTGGGGGACCAAAAATGACCAAAAACAAGGACGAGACAAGCTGGATGAAGCTGGATCGAGCTACGCTACACCAGAAAAGGTACAAGAGAAATTACCGAGTTGGCCCAGACAAGCTAAGGTACAGTACTCCGTACTAGGTAGCATGGGCCGGCATGGAGCAGCTAGAGGAGCCAGGGGTGCCCCGTAGCGTGCCCCGTAGCTGAGATCGGTACTTGGAGTGGGACGCCGAGCAAACGCAGGCTCAAACTGTGGCTGCGACGTCATGAATTAATATTGCAGCAGGCAGCGAGCGAGCAGCACTGCTGGGGCCAGAACAGTGCTGTGCGACAGTAACACCGCCCCTTCCAATCTCCCTCTCGGTCCTCTATCACAATCAGCCTCTACTAGGAGAAAGACAGGAAGAAAAAGAGTAGCATCCGTATGCATCGGAATGAGCGTGCCGTTTCGTTGCAAATGGCATCACCTGCTCACCCAATTTTCTTTTTCTTTTAGCCGACCGCCAGGCTATAGGGTCGCTTTGGGATACCTGTGGCTGTCAGGATCAATAAACCCAGGCGCCGCCATCAACAGATCGATAGCTCGGCTGCAGGCCAAGGCGAAGGCCCAAAAAAAAAGCGGTCACTGCAAAGTTGCAGCTCGCCCAGACGCACAGTGACGTAGCCCACTGCCAACTCACGTAATAGCTAGCGTCACATGTGGCTTTGCACCCTCTCAGAGCCCAGAGACACAGCAAAGACACCGCAACCACGGTCCCGCCGCAGAGGCAACACTTCGACCAAGCCCCAGAACCCGCAGGGCTTCAGCCACAGTTGGTCTCCCAGGGGTGCTGAGCATCATTTCCCCACTGGAGTTCCAGAGTCCTCAAATGGGTTCCCTGTTTTTTGGTTCTTTTTCATCCATCACATCTGCCCAGGAAATGAATCAAGCAGAACCAAATGTCATCGCGGCCCAAGCGAAAGAAACAGCTGCCACAGAAAGGGACATGCCATGCCAGCAACCCGCCGCTACAGTAGCGGCAACGCTGTGCTGCTGAATCTTACCATGGTATTCTCTTCCAGCATCTTGCGGAAACTCGGCTATGCAACGTGATCTGTGGATCAACCGCATCCATGATGCACATGCCAACTGCACAGCCACTCAGCCGTGGGCATTGACGTAGGGGCCAGCAAAAATATCCCAAAAATCTTTTTCTTTTCAATGGACCAACAAATTACTTCGTCACATACGTAATGCTCCTTCATTTTACTCACTTCCCTTTCCCTTCAACTTCCGTGGATGCGCCACAGTTTCCTCCCGCCGCCACAGTCTGGAACGTTGTGCCCCGTGCAGTGAGGGTCTGCCAAATCAAGGTAATGAGACCTTGTTCCCTGGCAACCAACCCCCCAAAAAAGCGCTTCTGTGATGCCTTGTACATTCTAAACTCTTGTCTTTTAATCGCTGTTTAAAAACAAAACCGCAGCGCCTCTGGATGATCTCAGCACGTTGATCTGATTGGTCCTGTTATCAAGAGAGCTGTATTCGACTCAATAGGATACCGATATCACAGTCTTAGGTCAACTTTGGTGAGTCGTGATATGGAAACCGTGTAAGATCAAACCCATAGGTTCTATAATAAAAAGAACAATATCTATTTGAATATTTATATGTTTCAGTGAACAGTAAAAATTAATAATGGGTAAACGAAACTGTCCAACAATTCGAGCTCTTTTGACGCCCTTTCCGGTTAACAGAGCGGAAGCCTGAGGGAGGCTTGAACAAGTAGTAGTACGAGAAGTGTGGAAGACCAACAAGCTTGTTATATTGTTTGTTTGGCTTGCTTGCCTTGGAGCATAGAACACAACTTATAGAATAAGCAATTCCGATAGTGAAAGTCAAAGTTAGAATATGAGCAAACGTAGAAAAACCAGCAAAAAAGATAGTTCAAGCATCCTCAGCGTGGGTTTTTCTTTTTTTTTTCCCAGCCCCTTTTATAACTTCCCATATTATACGGTCAACTTACCAATCATCGACGATATTTTGGCCAATAGCCAGAGCATAGCAATCTGGCAGGACTATCACTTATCATGGATAGCTCAGCAGTGACAAAAGAAGATGGCAGGCAGTTCTTCGGGAAATGTGCGTATCTTATAGGAGATGGTGACACACCTGGTGCCTGGCAACAACAGAGGGGGACAACTCAGATTTGTCCAAAACATCGTCTGTCAACATCTCTGGCAGCGGGATTTTGATCCGGAGCAGGATCGAATGCGGCCCTATGTTGATGACTTTGGCCTTGAGAAGCGTAATTGTTATTTGCAGATAGATCACCACGGCCTTGATCACACCATGGGCTGGGATATAGCAGTCCCGCTAGTGTTGTACAAGTGGACAGGGCAGTTTCTGTAAGTGGTATTGTTCATTTGTTTTTTGTTCTCCTCCTACGACATGTACCTCAAGCTATGCTCAAGATCAAACTCACAATCGCTCCCAGTATTCAGATCGAAGAGATACTACCGGATAAGTTCAAGAAGGAATTGAAAAAGATGGCCATTTGCATGGGAGGGCAGGAAGTGGCACAAAGTGCCTAAAGGACTAGACGGAAAATATGCCCCGAAAGAATATCGTCAAATTCTCAAGTCATGCCTCAGACTGGGCGCGTCTATTTTGGAAGATGGTGTTGATTTTCTCCTGACGTATCCAGAACATGGATGGTGGCTCAAAAATCATCTGGAGCCAGAGTTGTGAGCTAAAATTGAGCTTTTCGTTGATATGTCTGGTGTTATAGAGGACGTGGAAAAGTACAATGTACATCGCACCGATTATTACACAAGACAAGATCTCGCCGACATATGGTGCAGCCATTATAAACATCAATTACCAGATAGAATAACATAAGGAATTGAAACTCCTAGCCTCACTTCATAATTCATGTGAGCAAAACTAGAGACTATTGTCACAAACATGCGTGTGTATGCACTACGGGGGTAGCATTGACAATCCTATTAGTACAGGCTAGATGTTTTTAGAGCTGCGATAGCTCTGGGACTTTAATTTCAATGGTTTGGGACTAATCAGCAGCGCTAACATTAGCTCATCTGTGCCAATCACACTGCAAGTCGCTTGCACTCGCTTATTGGTCGCTTCAGACTCCATAGGCCCGCTTGCAATATCCGACACGGCGATACTTTGTCCAAATCGTGCACGACGAACCGTGAATCCTTGTCCGGTCTGTTCTAGACCGTTTTTTGGAAGTCTGTCCCATCATTGGTCACTTTCGCTGCCCATGATCGACGGCTCTGTCGTCGGTAAAGCTGTCCATCTTAGACCGCAAGTGGCCCTGCAGCCTTCAAAGCCGACTGTCAAAGACTTGGTTGGGCTTGCGTGGCTTAACATCAGCTGTGGATGTCGCACGCCAAAATATAATCCTTTTTGGTGTCAACAGTGACTGATAGTAGGACTCTGATGTCTCTCTCAGTGCTGTCTCAGGCTTTCCCTTGATGTTGGTTGGCTTTGGTGATTTGATATCTTGTTCAACACAAGTCGCTGATCAAGTGTCTTTCTCAGAAGTGTTGCTGGTAGGCCATTGGGTGACTTCTTCATTTGTGTCGTCGTGGAGACCATCGCTGTGGTCCGATTCTCCCAGCAGCCCTGTCCAGTATCCTGGCAGCGACTTTCGAACGGCCAAACGTTGAAACTTGCGATGATCAACACTAGGTAACCTCGGATTCCACAGCCAGTGTGCAAGTCCTCTGCTAGCCAAGTTTACGGGTAGCGATTCTTTAAGGGCCATGGTTCTGAATGACTTTGCTTGTCGCTGGAAATCGGCAGGCCAGCGGTGTGTGTACGGATCTGCTCGGATGGCTCTTGGGTGATGGTAATCCGACATATGCGTGCATCTAATGTCAAAAGTCTGTGACCTTGAGGGGGCCTTTCGCGCCTCAGAAGAGCCGCCTTCGCTTTGGGCTGGCCATAGCCTAGGCTTGGCGATTTCCAGCATCTCTTCCAAGTCTTGATTATCCTGAGAGTCCAGCGCGGTTGTAGGTTCGGGCGTAGAAACTTCGTATCGAAAGTATGCGTCTTTGGCCAGTTGGTTGGCCATATCAATGTCGTTTGTCACCGCAATGTATTCCTGAGGTTGTCCCTGTAAAAGCCATCTCGTGTTAGAACCAGCTACCCACTGCGATTGCTCTAGTACAAGCGGCCATACCGATTGATACGTACCGGAACAGCTTTAAACACTTCGATTGGACCTCTTTGCTTCAGTGCCTGTAGAACAGAGCGTCGTTCGGCAAACGTTCGAGGTGGAGGAGTGACTGTCACACGAAGAGTTCGATCTGCCCATCGGGTCTTCCATTTCGCCAAAGCCGCTAGGCCCTCTTCGCTGGCTCGCGAGAAATGCGAAAGCTTCGACATTTCTAATAAATGGCTGTCCTTTTCCAGGTCTAACGGTTGTCAGATGGGGAAGGAGATCCGGATCTGTAAAAAGAAATAATGAAAAGGAAAGCGATCTTAAGCTTCGGAGTTGTGTGAATGTGGGGCCTTTTGGCGCGTGCAGTCAAGGCAGCGACAGCCTCGCCACAACTTCTCATCTTGCGCAAAGCTTCTCAGCCACGGCGATTTGATTTGATTCAACACGAGCTCTATCTGCAGCTTCTGCGGTACTGGTTTGAGCTCTTATTCTATTATTTGTACTTGTATTAATTTCTGCAACGTTTCATGAGTCTCTCTTCCCATTAGCGCAACTGAACGGGCGAGCGCCGCCGAATCGCAACCTACGCAAACAGGTCTTGTGAGCCACTCCTCGACCGACATGGCAACTCCTACTCCCATGAAGCATGGGCCTTCGCAACAAGGTCGTACTCCCTCAGGGAGAACTCCATCACAACTCACCGGCGCAACGCCGCCAGTCTCAACTCCATTCTCAAACGCCGCGCAAGCAGCTTTCTCGCCCCGAAACCAACGATCCTCGCCACAACAAGTCAAGAAATCCCCAGCCACCTCCATGATGGGCCAATCGTCTATGGGAGCCCTTAATTTCGATAGTCCCTCTACAGCAGCTGCTATGGGTGCCTTGGGCGGCTTTGACATGGGGCTAGATGGTGTCGGGGGACTAGATGGCTTGGCTGCTACATACGCCAGCGAGGAGGAGAAGCTGAGGAGACTTGATGTAATTCTGAAGCTTCTAAATGTAAGTCATCGCATCAGTTTCGGCACTCATTCTACCGTTGTGCTCACAAACTGTCACAGGAGAAGAAAGGACTCGTTAGCGAAGCAGGCATCGAACGACTGGCCCAACGATTAGGGATGGAATTGCTGGCCGAAGATCAAACAACCCCCGGGGGACGTAAGACAAAAACACTTGCCATTGCTGGCTCTGCTATTGCCCTGGATATTGTCCTCGACAACAACATTGTCCAGAGTGTCGCACTTGCCTACCACGGTTCAGCATCAACTGTATCAAAACATATCGAAGCTGCCGAGAAGATCCTCCTCACAGACTTGCAGCTCTTGCCAAACCAAAGCCCGCTCACGAAAACGTTAGATAGGTTCGCCTCTAACTTTGAGCACCTCGCCAAGCTTGATAAGCTCAGCATTGTGCCTGGGCTCGACTGCCACGAAGCGTTGGCAGGAATCTGTCTCACGCTCGAACGCCTTCATGACTGGGACATGGAGCAGCTACGAAAAGATCCCCAACTTGCTGGCAAGTCTGACGCATTCCTTTCGCAAACAGCCATGTGTTTGAAGCATGGCTATCCCACCATGCACGCCCATGGCAAAGTCGGGCTAGCACTACAATACTGGAAGCAACTTCGCTTTGTACCGCCTTCCAAGGACGAGCCCACCACCAAGGACAACACATGGTCACTCGTCCTGGAATGCGCTGCCATTGATCAAGTCGGCCTTCCTCCAATTAGGGTATCAGACAACTGGATCTCAAAAGATGTCATCAAGGCAGAATCGGACGCCAAGTCACCTGTCCTCGACTGGCAAGAACCAGAACAAGTCTCCCTCCCACAATCAGATGAAGCCAAAGAGGCAGGCATGGAAGTGCTGCAACCTGATTTGTCCACTACCAGAGTTCCTCGTGTCATGTTCACTGTCGCCTTCGACCCGCCAGTCATCTTGCCTCAAAACGACTGGGCCAGGCTCTACGCCTTTGCCAACGTCGAACCTCCTCCGATCAACTCGCCTGGTGACTTCAACAACCGCCCACCACCGCCTCCCCCAACGTTTGACTCGCTCTTCTTCCCCATCACCTCTGGCACGAAGCAAGACCCTAGTGAACCGAGATCAATAACACGGGAGCGCGAGGTACAAGTATTCGACGACCAGCGCCAACCTTCCACTGCCAACCACAAGAATACCCTCTACATCTACAAGCCCATCTACTCTCAGGAAGTCAGCGAGATGCCATTTTCTCACCCTAAGCAGCTCATCGAGATGCTGCCCTTACTACGCCAATATGCCTTCCTCACGACCATCTTACAAAACAGTTTCGGTCGCACTGACAGCTCGCCGTCAACGAAATCTTCGACGGCCAAGAACACCAACACCAAGCAACAGCCCTCCAATACCGTCCCGCTCAAAGATCAACTATCAACATTCTACTCCGCAGAACCTTCAGTCATGTCGAGCTTGAACCTGGATGCTATCCTTTGGGTTCACCCTTCACCCCATCTCCAGGTTGTCTTCCCCATGGGCTCTTCCACCGCCGAAATCATGTTCAAGATCCTGGAAGGCGGCCTTGTCGAAGTCACAAGCGAGAACATTCTCGAATATCTCCCAGAAGGGAAGAAGGGCAAGATCACAAAAGACGGGTTGGCGAAAGCCCTGGAGCACTTGGAGGACTTGAGTAAATGGGCCGAATGGATAAGGACAAGATTATCATGATGAGTATGAAGTGGCGTTTTGATTAAAATATTTGATACTGGAGGGACCAAGAAATCAATGACATGAAAATCCGTTAAGAATTAAAAGCTGAGCTCCAATCTGCTTGAAAGAAACCCAGGTGATAGGAATAAGTGGTTGGTAAGAATGGTAATAGTTGTTTATGTCAAAAAAAAAAAAAAAAAAGAATATATATTTTCCAAGAAAGCAGACTTCCAATATACCTAACTGCAATAACAGGGCTCTAGTTTTCTCCTTCATCGTATACATGAAAAATCATCTACATTCCTGTCGTTACTCCTCCCGATAGAATAAATCCAAAAAAAAAAAAAAAAAAAAAAAGGGGGGGGGGTTGAAAATTAAGAGAAGGAAAAAAGGAAGAGGGTCGCTGAAGAAGTTGCGTTGATCATTGTCGTCATTTACAGAGCAAGGATGGCCACAGCTCCAATGATGGCAAAGGCGCTGGTAGCAAGTCGAGCTCCGCCGTTGACGATGGGATGGCAGTTCTCGCCATTGCAGCCGCCAGGGTTCTGGCCAGCAGGGGGGGTGACAATGCCGCCAGTAGGCTGGGGCTTGTTCACGGTGCTCCAGGTGCCGTTGTTGTTGGCGGGCTGGGAGACGATGACGGTAGAGGTCTGCTCAGGCTGGCTGGGACCAGTAGGGACACCGCCGGGGGGAACGACGACCCCGGTCTCGGTGGGCTGCTGTCCAGCGGGACCGGTAGGCTGCTCGCCACCGGGTGGGCAGTAGGTGGTAGTGACGACCTCGGTGGTGACCTTGCCAACAGGGCAGTTGGTCACGGTGGGGGCGCAGCTGGTGATGGTGTACACCTTGGTGACCTTGGTGGTGATGGTCTCAGAACCAGTTTGACCGGGAGGCTTGCCCGTGGGCTTCTCGGGGGTCTTGGTGGTGGTGGGAACAGCAGAGACAGGGCACACAGTGGTGTATGCAGGGACAGTGACGGTGGTGACCTTGCCGACGGGGCAGTTGGTGACCACAGGAGGGCAGCTGGTGATGGTGTAGGTCGTTGTAGTGTACACGACTGAGGTGGTCAGCTCGACGGACGAGGTGGTTGGTACAGAAGAGTTGCCCCAAGGGGTGCTCCAGGTGGTGGGAGTTGCGGAGCTGGTGATTTCAGTTCCGGGAGCGCTGGAGGTGTCGGTGGGGATGGCAGTGCTGGTGGTCTCGACGGTGTTGGTGTTGGTCTCGGTGGGTTCAGCGGTGCTGGTCTCAGTAGTTGACTCAGCAGAGGAAGTTGTCTCTGTGGTGGGCTCAGTAGTGCTAGTCTCGGTAGTGCTGCTCTCGACAGTACTGGTGGTAGACTCCACGGTGCTGGTCTCAGTGGTAGACTCTACAGAGGAAGTCGTCTCGGTAGTGGGCTCCGCAGTGCTGGTCTCAGTGGTAGACTCTACAGAGGAAGTCGTCTCAGTAGTAGGCTTGGCAGAAGACGTTGTCTCCGTGGTGGGCTCAGCAGTGCTAGTCTCGGTGCTGCTCTCGACAGTGCTCGTGGTAGATTCCACGGTAGAAGAGCTTACAATCGTGGAGCTAGATGAGCTTGTTGAGCTGGAGGTGGTTGAGCTAGAAGTGGTGGAAGAGCTAGTGGTAGAAGAGCTGGTTGAGGTAGGAGTGCTGGAGGTGCTGGACGTAGTAGAGGTGGTCGACGTTGTAGACGTGGTAGACTTGGTAGACGTAGACGTAGTCTTTGTCGAGCTAGACGTAGTAGTGCTAGTAGTCTTGCTTGTGGTCGAGGTAGTCTTGGGCAGGTCCTGAGGCTCCTGGAAGTAGCGAATGTCCTTAACCTTGAAGAAGACATTGGCAAAGTCACCAGGGAACTTGTTAACGTAGTCTTCGCATTTAAGCTCGCGGGTCTTGGCGGCACATCCGGGCTTCCAAAACTGTGTGCCAGCAGGGTTGCCGCAGAAGTTGATGTTGAACATGAGGCTTTGAGCGTTGAAGTGCTTGTCAATGTTGCAGCTCTTGCTCTTGAGATAGATGGTAGGGGTTCCCCAGGAAGCGGTGTCAGGGTGGTTGTCACCAATGTTCTTGGGGGCCTGTGCTGGGTGCCAATTGTACAACTTGACGAAGTCGTGAGTCCACTCAAGGGCAACTGTGATTTTTAATTAGCGAATGTGTTCAAAGGCAGCAGTAGGATTGAATCAACTTACAAACACCACCGTCAGGGGAGCCCCAGGGACCAGTGGTATCCTCGGCGACACAGCCTTGTCCTGGCCATTGGACGTGAGGAAGACCGCTCTGATATTCATTATCACAGTTGTATGTATTCAAGGGCGCCTTGGCACCAGTATTATCGAGAAGACAGTTGCCGTAAGTAGAGGAGTTGGCAGTGTGAAAGGCAGGAGTATTATGAGGGTTCAAGTTCCATCCTTCGTACATGTCAAATTCACCATCTTGAGGCCAGTTCTTGCCGACCGTCCAGCTAGTAATTGTTAGTTACCTGTCGAGAAACCACCATTTACAGTAAGGTTGGACTTACAAAGCTGGCCAAACACCGCACTTCTGCTCGGGCAGGTGGGAAAAGCGAGCCACAATGAGACCGCGCTTGTACCATTTCTTGGATTGGATCTTGACGGAAGGACGACCCATATATTCAGTAGCAAGGTTCTTGTGGTCGACACCGAGGACGACTTCGCCACCTTCGACGCGAACAAGACCAGCGGCGACAGCATTTGCCTTGTTCAAGTAGTTGACATGGCCACCATTGACATCGACGTTGTTGTTGTCGTTAGTGCCAAACTTACTCTAATAGCAGTCCAGTCAGTTTGGGTCTCTTTTTATCACAAATCAAATAAGCCACCAGATTTATATCTTACCTCCCAAAAATTGAATTTGTCGAGGAAGTTGGTGCTGTCGTAAGTCTCAACGAGGCTGAACTTGGTGGCCGAGACAGAACTGGCACAAGCCAGGAGAGCTGTGCCAAGAGCGGTAATAGAAGGGGCCATGATGGTATGTTGTTAAAGAATGAATATCAATAGACCTTGGAAGTCTTAAAGAGTGACTGGAAGAGAAGCGAATGAACGAAAACGAATGTGATAGACGTGCGATACGTCAGAGGACGAGCAAAGAAAGCTCAAAGGATTGTCAGGTTGAAGTCGACAAAGGGTCAAGATCTACTTCTACAGAAAGAGGGAAGAAGAAGAAGAAGAAAAGAAGAAAGGGAGGTGGGCAGAGATACGGGGACAAGGCATCGGGGATTAATAGATTTGATACAATGTGGGCTTCGAGGCTCTCGATTTGCAGGAGACACACAGGCAGGCAGGCAGGCAGAGTCCCCATCAATCCATTACGTCCCAGTTCCATCCGCTTAGATAGCCAGTCAATCAAGCGATCCATCCATAACGACAGGGCCACTCTATCCCGAGCCCCCGATGGCTGGCTGGCAATGTAATAAGTCTAATTTCAATGCAACAGGCAGGGCAAGGCGTAATGAGGGGCACACATAATGCATCTCATTGGCAGGATTCTAACAGAGTCACCGTCGTCACGTCGTTTGCAGGCTGGTGAAGCGCACTAGAGAGGTTTTAGCCTGCGCTCGATCCTGAGCAAAGATGACTGCATGCATCATTGTTTGCCCTTTTGCCAACTGCTAACCGAGCTGCAGTGACTACCAAAAGGTCATGGGACTCGGCAAAGCCATACAAGAAGAGGATGGTCTGAGGAGCGGGAACAAGGATTCAACAGGGCATCAGCCAACCACGTTGCTGGATGAGATGGGAAGTGATGGAGGCATGCCCAGACCGACGGAGGTGTGGGCTGTGGGAATAGATTGGGTGAGACTGTACGCGACGTCTTGAGCATGGCGAGCGGGTGCTGGGGCACAGTTGAGGCGTTTTCTGTTCATGCAGGCGATGGCCTAGTGTGTGAATGTTTGGAGGAGAAGGCCTCATGAGTGGACGGACTTTGATGGAGTGGATGAGTCGCTGGGCGCTAACAGAGCCCAAGGCAACCAGGGCTTTCCCTGTCCTGTAAACTCATCCACTGTAGCCCTCTGTAAATAAAAACAAAAACTCGTCTGCAGCGTTGAGCGAACCACTAAAGGGGAACGACTGCCCACTGGAAGCGTCCACTGGGGGGCGTAGGTTGCCTGGAATTGCGGGGACTGGCTAATGCAGCAACCGTTAGGAAACACCGAAGCAGAAATTTTGTCTGCGAGCCTCGCTAAAGTATCTCTGGCTCTCTCTCGCTATACTTGTGTTCCGTTCTACTTTCTTTTTCTCTGTCGACCGATACGGTCCGTCACTGAATGTAGTCGACAGCAAACCATCTGCAAAGAAACAAATCTCTATCCAGACCGGAAAACACCAAAGACGTGCAAATCAGGCTGAGCAAGCCACACCAATATTCACCAAACAAACTAAACCAAATCAAGACGACTCTCCCAAGCCCAAGAAAAAAAGAATCTCCCCTTTCTCCGTTACCCCTGCGTCGCCCACATGGCATGGCCCTCTTGTCAAGTCCAGGACACAACTCCCCGTACAGGGCCTCGGAGCAACATCCCCAAAACCGCACCTCGCCGTCCCTCAATAATAGCTCTATCAGGTCTAGACTGCCACGCCAAAAGCTCGTCTCAAAAGTTCCATCCCCTTCAACCAACTCACTCTTGGGCAAAACACGAGGCAATTTCCTTAGTTTCCTGTGCCTAATGCTGATCCGGCCCAGCCCACCGAAGAGGAGAAATTGGACAGCAAATAAAGATAGACCGCGGAACTGATAGTCCAAGATCTTTTCCGCATACGGGCAATCCCTCAATAGTGATCATCGATGAGACATCTAGCGAGGCTGAATGTGTTTTTCGTCTTGTCCTATCACTTTTATATTTCGGTAGATGAGTATTAGTAATGTACATGATGTGTGTAAGTGCCACACATACCAGCATTTTCTTTTCCTTATTGCCAATATACACCAAAAAGCCTCGCTCCCTTGCTTTCCCCTTTTCCTACATTACACGCGCCGAAAAAGCCGGTTATTTCCGTTCCTTGCCAGTCTTGAATGGCTTCATCCCCGACACACTGCTCTGCTCGCCCTTCCCATCTACTTTCACTCTCTTCAAGCACACCCATCCGTCACCAGCCTTGACAAAACACTTGCCGCTCTTTTCATCCACCTTCATAGCCTGCTTCCCTCTCGCAAAAACAATTTCCTCGTTTGTCCCATCCACCTCTCCCGCCGTGGCACCCTCTGCATCGAGGAACAGTACCCGCTTCTCCTTCCCCTGTCCTTGTCCATTCTGAGTCACGCCCATTGTCCATACAGACCCAAAGACCCTCATTCGCCGACTCCAATCCTCCACTGTCGTCCACCTGTCCCAATCCACTTCTGCAGCTGCCTTGTTCACTTTTGGCGCGTGCGTCAGCGTGCTGCTCGCGAGGCGACTGGCCATCCATCCTGCGTCCCGCGTTGGTGGCACATGCACGCCGTCGCGGAGACCCTGCACTAGCATTTCTGCTCCTATTGTGCCTAGCTGTTCCGTCAGTTGTGATACGGTGCAATCCGGCGGGATGGGCACGCCAGGGGAAGGGGTTTGCGCCAGAACTGTCCCGTGGTCGAATGCCTTGTCGTCCAGTGTTTGTAATGATACGCCTGTGTATTCGTCCCCTCGTAGAATTGCGTGATGTATCGGCGCTGGACCTCGAAGACTACCCTGGCATCAGCACTTATAATGACCGATAAACTCAACGTAACCTACTCTGGTAATAATGACGGATGAACATTCAAACCACCATATTTCGCCGTCCCCAGAATTCTCTTGGGCACGAACAGCCCAAAAGAGACCACCACTATCAAATTCACCCTGCGTGGTAACTTGTCTCTATCAGCATAACGTCACAACATGCTCGCACAAGCATCAACTTACATCCCAATCCCTAAATGTAGGTCTCTGATGGATCTGCAACCCCAACTCATCCGCCAAACTCTTGCAAGGCACTATCCACCATCAGCATTGTCCTCGCATGTCAAGCCTCATACATACCCTCGCGGAGTTGCTTGAACCCCCTTCCTGTCCTCTTTCCCGGCAACACCATCACCTCCAAACTCTCCACCAGTGATTTATTCGTCTCATGCTCTGCGTGTAGCGCCTTTAGTGAAGCGCAGCTGAACTCGTCTGAGCCGCAGAAGAGGATCCGGAGTGGCTCTGACGCTGATGTTGTGAGACTGCGCTTCCACGTGGTTGCGGCCCGCTGCGCCCTGAATAACAATCGACACATCATGTTCTCATCTTGAAAAATAACCCCTGCAGTAGATTCAGTAGATCTGCCTGTCTAGAGATGTGGTCGTTGTCGCGACTGATGGTGAGAGATGATCGTCTCCTGAGGTTGGATGTCGCGTTTGATGCAATTTCGGGCTATCTGCATCTCCACCAACGTCGTTCGACATCAACAGCAGAGAAATCTTCAGAGTCGAATTATTTTACACATTTCTCATTTAAATATCATACATCATTAAAGTAAACACCAATCACATGAAACGTACCACTCCTCATCATCCATCACAATCTCCCACCCTAACCGCCCCAACGCTACCCTGCTCCCTTCTTCCACTACAGCCCTCCTCCCCAGCCCAGTCAACTTGCCCTCTCCAGCCAAAATCACATTTCTTTTGTCTCCCTCAAAAGTCCCTCTTACAAGGTACATTCTTGTACCCGGTTTCACCTCCTCCACTGTGAACCGGGCCTGTTCTGCATCACCCACATCCTCTTGGCCACCCTTGACATCTGATAGCCATCCTTGCAGCTCTGCCGCTAACCCGCCAGCGACATATTTTGCGCCTTTTCTCTGTGGGGAGAACACATCGGGTAAAGCTTCGTATGTTTCACCAGCGACTTGTTTGAATCGCGGTGGTGGTCGGAATACTGGCTGTGGCGCAGGTGTGAGTTCAACCTCCTCCTGCTGTTGCTCTTCATTGTCGCGTGAGTCCTCATCTGATGAAGGAATACTTGCTGAAAGTCGCCTCCTCTTTATCTCTCTTCCATCCTGTGATGATGCATCTGCGTCCAAGTCGACAGGTTGCTCCCCTACGTAATCTTGCACTCCGATAGAGTCTGGTACAGTGTCGTCCTCAAGCACGGCACCATCGTTCACTTCGATAGAATCGGCGATTTCGTCTTTCCCTTCCTCATGATTGTTCGTCTCTGACTCCTCCGCGCTATCCACGTCTTCTACATCCTCTATCCCTCTCTGCGTGGACCCAAACCTTGGCGTAGAAGAAAAGAACTTTGGCGCTGTAGCTGCAGGCGTAGAGTCAACAGGCTTCTGGGCTGGCCGCTTCGGTACTAAAAATCTCCTTGGAGTTGGCGTCTACAAGATCTAGTTAGTTGCTTATGCTCGTTTGAAAGAATCCAGTCACTGTTTCTCACGCTGGGAGGTGCACCCATTTCGCCCGTAATGAAGTGGTGCGGGATGTGATATGTCGCAGGCCCTGTTGCTTGTTCCTCACCCTCCTGGATATATTCGGATCCCTCGCCCAATCCTCCTCAGATTCATCGGTTCCCATCCACTTCTAGCCAATCGCTCGTGGATATTGGACTAAAGACTTGGGATAATACGAGATGGTGATGAATGTGGTCAAATGCGCAGCGAATTGTCGCGCAACGTCGTCATTCACGGTGGGGCATCAAGTTCTCTCACCCACAGCGCGCCCATACCATCACGGACAACAGCAATTCAACCACAGTCCTTGAATCAATCACCATGAAGCACTTCTGGGTCTCTAAGTAATCATAATTATGTCTTATCTGCATTCAACAGACTCGCTGTCTCGACTCTATCTAGATAAATACAATGCCCATGTCCAAGACCAGGGAGCTGCCCGCTTCCTCATGAGGATCTAAACAACTTGCCTGGGGGGGGAAAGGAATGGGGGAAAAAAGAAAAAAAAGAAAAGAGAAACATACTTCCCAGTATAGTTAAGTAAAATAAGATAAAAGTAAAGAACGCCGATGTGTGCAAAATCCACTCTTATATATAGTTTTCTCATGTCGCCCCTCTGGTGTCGTCAAGCTTCAACGATCATGGTACACTTTTCAGATATACCACGACTTGAAACCCTGTTCATAGACCCATCGAAACGCGCCTTTGCCTCTACAATAGCAAGCGACAGAGAGAGAAAGGAAGAAGCGGAACAACAAAAAAACATAAATGGTATCCTGACCAAACTGAAGATGAAAAGTGTAAGGTCTATAACAGCGTCACAAGCGTCGTCACTTGACGGGGATGCGCTAAAGCCTAAAGAAACCAATAGTCCAATAGACTCAATAGCAAATCACATTATCGACATTAGCCGTATGCAAGCTCGAAACCGGTTCTGTGGCCCTCATCCTGAGGTTGGGAATCCTTGACAGGATGAAGCATTATTGAAGGCAAGCAGGGGCGGCCGTGAGTCTGCTCCCACTTCTCGCCACCGATATCAGTGTCGAACCACCCCATCCAGTTGTTGTACAGTCGGTTTGGAGGCTCGGCGCGGTAGTACCAGGTTGTGCCTTGGTAACGTCGTTCACGTCCCCATCCCATAGGGCTACCATAGCTTCCAGCGGTGCCGTTAGGGCCGGGATTGAACCACTTGTTGAGAAATGCGCCATTCCAGCTGCGATCCATGTAGACAGGGTGAGGAGCATGAACGGCCTTCAAGCCATGGAGAAGGGCAACCGTTTGCGGTGTCATTTCTGAAGCGACATGGTTGCCTCGCATATTCTCTACGTGCATGATATCCAAGACACGTTTTGAAATGCGCGATTGTGTGACAATAGTCGATCGTCGAGGGAGATCTTGGCTCTTGTGGTTATCATCGTTGTAACCCCAAACTTGTTTACCAATGATCCAGTTGCTACGAATAGGGTCAAACATGGGACCAGTGGTGATAACATCCGCATCTTCATCAACTCCCCATTTATAATCGTCGTCGTCAGGATTTGCGCTGGGTGGTTTCGGGCCGATAGGTGTAATGAAAGGCAGGTCTGGAGCACCCCAGACAGTGTGCTTACCATATGTGTCTTGAATGCCTCGGCGGAAAGCGGTATTGTAGTCACCGTGGAATTCGGGGATGTACCAGCGGTCACTTCGCTCCCAAATGCCCTTGCGAGGCTGCTCTCTGGCAAATTTGTCGGTGCCTTCCAACAGATCGTAGTGATGGCCAGTGAATCGGAAATCCATCTCCCAGTTCCAAATATAGTCGAACTGCGGATGCTCGTGGCTAAACTTTTGCACAGACAACCATTGCGCGGTGTGAACACTGCGTTCGTTATTGTCCTTCATTTCCGTGTATATGTCCCACACAGCCTGGTCATTCCACAGCACAGTCAGAGACTGGAACTCTGGGGGCACCCAGTCTTCCAAAACCTGCTGATAAACATTCTTGTCCTTGAACAAGTCGGCGTACTTCTTTTCCTTGACATGCATTAGAAGGAAGACTTCATACTTGCCACCAGATCGCAGAGATGTCTCGCTGACCAAAGCTCTGATTACTTGCTTGTCGTTCTCGGTGTACTTCTTTCCGGTGTACGTGCGTAGCAAGATAGCAGTTCTCTTCTCTTTGATGAAACCACCGGAGCCCTTAGTAGGGGATTGGTCACGGGCAACATCCACAGGAGAACGACCCTTGATCTTGGGAGAGTCTGGCTTCTTATTGCTGGTCACAAATTGATCTTGCTTGTTGGAGCTGCCCTGCTGCTGGCCATCGCCTTGTTGGGTCGAGCCTGCTTGAGGAGCTGGAGTCTGGGCTGCGGCGTTGGCTTTGAGCTTGGTAGCAAGTTCAGGGTACAACTCGAGGTAGGGATTCGTGTTCTCACTAGGTGAGTCAAATCGCTTCGCGTTGGCCTTAGCGCATTCTGACTGTAGATTGCCCCACTGCACCTTGTTCCAATCCAACGCTTCGGTTTTGCCATTAACAGTCTTGGCTTGATCGTGCAGTCCATATGGCCCAAGGCGGGTCTCTCGTTCCCAGCAGATGTTAGGATCAAGACCTAGGGCATCATAGCTTCCGAAAAGAGGCGCGGGCCAGTTTTCAGGGCGCCCTTTGAAGACGAACAAGTCCTCAATGGGTTTACCCAATGGACCATTACAGGGGACGTACGGGGCATATCCAGCGCCAATCCAGTCCTTGCTGTTGTAGTCAGGGTATGGGTTGAAGCGGACAGGCTTGTCGACAGAGTACTTGACTCGGAAATCAGCTGAGCTGTCAAGTCTCTTTTCAGCCTCGGCTGTGCGGTTGTCTTTTTCCTGGAGATTAACTACGGTCTTTCCATAGATGAGATTCGACGTGGCGAGGCTAATAATACCATGTTAGCTATCAGAAGCCAATAATTTACAAAAGCTAGAGAAGCAACGTACTTAGCAGTGGTTTTGTAGACATATCTCCAGATCTTTCTCATGTCTTTTTCAGCTTGTAGCCTACTAATGGTGCCTTCGTCACGAGGTGTGCCATCCTTTTCGTATCCTGGGGCTACATCATTGGGATCCTCATGGTCATCTGGATCTCTCCAGCCCTTGAGGTCGTCGGCCGAAATGTCCCAATATTGTTTCTCATTTGGTTTGCTCTTTTGACCTGTAGGGGTGCTTGGGTTTTCCTTCTGTACGGGCTTTTCTTCAGGCTTTTCTTCAGGTTTTTCTTCCGTCTTGGGAGGGGATCCTTGAGCAGGGCTGGCGGGGTCGTTGTTGTGAGGATCAGAAGGATGCATCTGCTTGACAATGTGCAAGTCAGGCGCTGGGCCACTGAACATCACGAAGTAGACTGTGACCGCCGCAAAGACGAGGAAGAGTAAAAATCTAGGACGCAAGAGCGTCGCCACACGGCCGCTAGATGATGGAGGGCCCATCATGATATGATGTCGATCGGGGCGGGGGTCTGTTATTAGATTGTATGTTGCTAATAATTTGAAAACGCTTGGTTCCGCTCTGGTCAAGGGAATTGGCGTTCACGATTCGCGGGTTCCGGAGTTCAACGACTCATTCTGCGATCAACACAGCAAGGCGGTAGAGAGATAGCGAAGCGCTGCAATCAAGAACTGACGTCCAAAGCGCAGTCGCCCAGCAACCGTCGGGCACGGTTTGCTAGCAGCTTGCTAGAATGGACTTGAATCTTGTTTGGAGGGCACAAGTGAACAGCCTGTTGAACAAGAGCAAACCTAAGCACGATCGCAAGAGCGCAAACCTGAACGCGGTCGAAACCTTAAACGACAAGAACTTTCGTAATGCGTTCAAGCGATTAGAGTATGGCTTTTTAATAGAGTGTTGCGAGAATGGGAGATTCGGTTCTGTCGTTCGAGATGTCGCAGTGTCGGCGGATCGAGTCTAGAAGCAGGTGATACTGTAAAGAGGAAGTAGAAGAAACAAGACAGAAACAAGACAGAGAGAGAAAGGAACGAATGTCTTCTGTATTGTATGTGCGATAAAAACAGGAATAAAGACAACGGCAACAAAAAGTTTCTTGTCTTGAAGACGAGGCGTGAAACCAGCAAGATACAGGAGAGAAGGAAAAGGGAAGCGAGAACGAAGTGCAGAAGAATACGTAGCGACTTCTGACGACCGCAACAGGGGGTCAGATGGATGGAGACACTGCCAAAGTGTGCATGTAGCGTGGTACAGCAGCGTCCTGCAGACTACGCTACTGAGTGGCCACACCCACTACTCAGGGCAATCAGCGTGTAGCAGAGTGCACCCACTTTCTATGCAAGTCTTTCCGTAAAGGAACAATCAGCAGCGTGATGCGCAGTATTGAATAAATTGCGGCAGCACGTATCATTGACAAGACGACAAAAAACAGTACAGTAACTGGTTAGTTACACATCGTTATACACCTCGTTTCTTTCTTTCCTTTTTTTTTTTTTTTCCCGAACAGCCACAAGACGTCAGAAGGAGGCTTGAGACGATGCAGAACCAGCTTGCACCAAAGGTCTCACGCATTTAATCTTATTAGAGAACGGTGGATTTTAGTGGGTGCCACTGTGGACGCCACTGGGGACCAATTTTTAGGGGGGCAGACGCATTTGGCTGAGAGCAGCCAATAAGGGATCTTTTTTAGGGGCTTTTTTCAGTCCTTTGCTCGCAGCGCGAACTCTAGAGACAAAGCAGCTTTTAGCCGTTGGGATTACGCAATTATCTCTTGTTGTTTTTGCTGCGTGGTCTTTTTTTTTTTTTTTTTTTTTTTGCTTGAATAAGCTTGAACAGAAAAATTGCTATTGAGCACGCCCAGAGCAGATTAAACTGCAAATATTTTTGAAACTAACATTCAAAGTCACCGATTATAAGCCGTTTCGCCTGACTGGAGCTTTTTACGCTTCATGCCAAGCTTTTTCGACATAGGGGTCTGGCACCAGATAAACATTGCCCATCAATCTCTCTAATAAAACCTAGCGCCTGAACAGTGCTCTTGTGCTGCAAAGTGCCAGGTACAGTACTTTTAATTCTTGCTGCTCTTTATCTGCCTTTGGTAACACTGCCGAGCCCAATCAATGTGCTGCTGAACCCAAGCAATTACCGCTGTCAGATATTCCCCGTCCCAAAGAAGCATTCCCGTGCGCAAATCCCTACCAATGCGCAAACCTGGCTTCTTCGCTTCGTCCCATCTGCAAGCATCATACTCCTCTTCGACGCCCAGTACACCGTTTTCGCTCACAAATGCTGCGCAGCCATTGATCCGTCTCCCACCGGGTCCATTTCATCTTCGTATCTCTAGTCGCTGCATGTAGCAGATTGTTCCTCCAATGAGACGACCTTCCTTAAACATACACTCAGCAACACTGATCACCGCTGCTGATCAGTTCCATCCAATTGACAATCAACCCCCTTATATTACCCACACTGGTACGAGAGGATCAAACCAGGATCAAACACACATTTCTAGTGCATCATCTTGTTATTCATCAACCCTGAATTCCTCGTAATGATTTTCTTGCCATGTTACTCTTTTTGCCTGTTCTTTTTTGTTTATTTCCACACCGAGATATCCACCTCGGCCACTGAACGGAAACCTGACAGCGGTTTCGTCCAATTAACGCGACTCAGCCCACGTCAATCATCTCTCCACCAACTTGCCACCTCTGTAGTACAAACTTTCTTTGTTACTATTTTTGCAACATCATTTCGTTATGGAATCCCAAAATCTTATAGAGCGAGCATCAGAATTTTCACCAACATCCCAGCGATGGTCACATTCCAGCATACCATGTTTCATTCATCTCTCCAATGACGCAATGTTTCATTCTTAAACAAGATAATCTTTCCCTCCAGACTACTATTGCATCAGTATATAAGAAGTAAGTTTAACTATAGGTTTAGATTTTAATTATAAATAAGACCACTACCATTGAAATGTTGAAAGTATACTGTTATGTTAATTTGAACGATTGTAGAGATCATAATACTATTATTAAAACTCTTAACTTATTAACTCATAGCCTTTTAAAACTATTTTTTTAAATATTATTTAAGAGCTTATATAAATAGTAAATTCTCCAACCACCGTCACCAAAACTGCCTTTTTGAATAAATAAACAAATAAACCGGAACCGAACAAATCTGACAAAAAGAAACTCATTTCGTAGTCCATGATCGAACAGATAATAGGAAAGAAAAGAAAAAAGGCCGAATCATCCAACCAGCGAATGCAAAGGGTATATAAATAAAAGCAAATAAAGACAACTGTCCACCCCAAATGATTGTTCCCAAAGACCCCAGTGCCCTTACAGTAAGGACAATGCAAGTAGAATAAATAGATTGGGAAATTAAAACAATTACATCATACCGATCCTCGTCATGCGCTTGTTCATCTTTGGAGCTTGTCCACCTTGGCGACCGTTTGGCGCTACACCATATGGTCCACGGTGCATGCCCACGGCCGCACCGGGTCTAGGACCGCCAGCTGGTCGGCCCATTCCATTAGATGGGCGTCTGCTTGAATTGTCTGATGGCATCGGTGGTGGTGGTGGTGGGTAGGAATCCGGCTCCACGTTCGGTGCGCGTGTGTTGAATTGTTGAACTCTTCGCCAAGCGTCACGTTCACAATACGACTTGCCTTCGACTTCAAAGTAGCCCTCTGACAGCGAACAACCGCAGTCGAGGCAGCGGAAGCAACCGGGGTGACGCTTGACCATCGTCTCGTCTTCCAAGTACTGCCCTTCGATGCCACGGCCACAGCTTCCACATAAGCTGCCGTTGAGCTTGTGGTAGTGCAGTTCGCAATAAGGCTTGTCACTGTGGACATAGAATTCTGCCGAGGCAAAAGGCGCTGTGCAAATTGCACAAACGAAACACGCTTTGTGATATTTGCCAGTCAAACGACCATCAGCAGACGAAATACTCTTTCCGGTGATGGGCAGACTGCAGGCCTTGCAGTCACCTCGCGATACTGGTCCCACAGGGTCGCGTGAGCCTTGTCGCATTGGCGGTGCCCCCCGAAGTCCATTTCTTGGAGCTCCGAAGCCATTGTCACGAGGCAGCGAGCCGTATGTTGGAGAGGGTCCTCGGTCGCGGAGGCCATGCTGGATAGCTGGGTCGTATCTATCGTCTTGAGGCGAGGCTGTGTATGGAGACTCTACCATGCCGGGTGGATTGCGGAAGGGGGCTTGCACGGCTGGGTCGATACGGAGATCCTTTGGTCGAAAGTCTTCGCGTCGAGGCTGAGGCCCGTTGCCGGCTGCTCGTACATAGTCTCGGGTGTCTGGAACATAACGTTGTGGCGGTGTTCGCTCCGGGGAAGTTTGGGTCGTGATGGCGCTGGAAAAGCTCTCATGGCTGGTATGGGTTTGTGCTGAGGATGAACCCGAGCCAGATGAGGAGTGGTATGGGTTACCAATGCCAAACTCTGCAGCCAAATCAACTGAGCCGTTGCTCTTGTGGGACGGTATGTTGTTGGCAGGACGTGGCGGAGGACGCCTAGAAGTATCGTAACCAGGACCTGGTCGAGTACGATCTTGCTGCAAACCAGGCATAGACGGTCTTCTGTTAGGGTAATCAGATGGAGGAGCAGGTCGGGGGAAGGTATCAGCGCGAACAGGTTTTCTGTCGTCGTTACCAACGAAACCACCATAACCGTTCGTTCGCTGCGCAGGTGCAAAGCCCTCGTCTGGAGGCGGGTCCCAGCGATCTAAGGAGTCTTTGCGCTGAGGAAAATTGTTGCGAGCTGTGGAAGGTCTGCGCGCATTATCAAATGGATTAGAAGCAATGTTGTTCATGCGCTGCATGAAGTCGTTGCCAGCAAGGTTTTTAGGTGGCTGAGGAGGCTCGGGCGCATCCGAATCTGTGAGCCCGCCATAACCGCCAGGCCTTCTGCCATTAGAGCGCGGTGAGTGATTCGCCTCGTCATGGTTTGCAATCTCTGGCGCGTAGTAGTCGTCGGTCCGGCCACCACCTAAGCGTCCTGTTGGCGTGCGAGGAGAGACGTTCCTCGATTCGCTGGAGTGGCTCACTGGAGTGAGTTGACCTTGGCGCAGAAACTGACCATCTGTATTTATTAGCTTTGCGCCGTCATTTATATCAGCATGCTGGCTAGTAACTTACTGGCTCCTCGAGTGTCGACTGGAGGAGGGGTCTGGAACTTGTTCCGGGCGGCATACGGGTTATCAAACTCAGTTGAGTCGAGCGGCGGCGTAACTATACGACAGTGAGCTTGGTGCGCTTGATATAAATTTTCATAGTATGTATATGCTGGCTTACCATTAAAGGGTTCTGCGGTACACTCATGTTGTCCCATCATGGAGATTTCGACATCGTTACCGCATGTCGAGCATGTGATTGACGGCAAGAAAGCCGACTCGCGCGGAAGAGCCATGTTGGTGAAGGCTCTTTTCGCAGTGGAAGTGTGCTTTTAGAATAATTATTCTTCTTGGATTTGTTGTGGTGACATATGTCGTTGCAGCCCTTCAACAAGCAAATACCAGGGTCGTCTTTGTGCCAGTTATATTGCAAGCAACATGAACAGAGCAAAGCAAAACAATCTTTAGATCCAGCTACGATTGTGTCTTTTCTTCTTGTAAATCAGCAATGTCGTAAGATTCGTATCGAAAAGGTTGTAAATGGAAAAGAAACCTGTCGATGATTGTTTCGTGGCGCCTGCAGAGCATAAATCTGGTACCCCCCCGCGAGGCTGAAAGCGTGCGTGACAACCTGATGCACGACGGTTTTGAAAACTGTTACAGGTTGATATCAAAAGGAAGCCAAAGGATGGTCGTCGCAGGAAAGAAACGCGAGCAAGTATTACTATGGAGGTAGTAAAGAAGAGCGAGAGAGGAAAAGAGTTTGACCAGAGTGCCAGGTGTGAAGAGCTGTGTTGCATCAAGTGTCTCGAATGCGGAGGGTTGCAGGGGTGTTTGTATGGCGGCCAGATTAGACCCCTGACTTGTGACCTTTTTTAACCAGCGCTAGCGGGATGGGTACCTTGCATCACCCCCTGGTCAATAAGAAAAAGCTCGTACCAACTCCCAAGCCAGACTGGAGATAAATGTCGTAACAAGCGGAGTACCATACGGGATTAGACCCCTGACAATCAGTGCTATTGCTGAAGCTATTTGGTGTTGTTGCAGCCCTGGATGTGAGGGGAATCGTGTGTTTCGCGGTACAGTGTATTACGGCTGGGCGGAAAATGTCATGATCAATAACAAGGGCGAAGGTTACTGAAAGGGGCGACCGCTGGGGCCAATACTCAAAGAGAACAATGTGTACTTTGTTTCAACGTGGACGAAGAGACATGCAGCTTGTCAATTTTGTCGCTACAATAATCAATTCGGTTGCTATGCCATATTCGCTATAATGGCCCCTCCCTTGGTGCATCGGACAAGACATTGCACTTCCACACTTTTCTTTAGGGCATGTTAGGAGAAGCATTACCACTAATACTCCCTTGTCTAGGGAGACAAAGTCTCTAAACGCAAGCATTGATTGGTTGCAGGGTCTTTTAGCGAGGCTATCATGGGCCCCCCATTTTTTGGCTCTGTCTTTTTGCTTTCCATTGTTTGGGGTAATTTTCATTGCTGAAAGATTGGCCGCTTTTGCACTCATTGATAGATGTCATGATGCAAAGTCTGACATATAGGTGCTGTGCCAGGCCAGCATTATTATCCGTTTCAGCAACAAGGATATATAATGACAGTCATTGGGGAAATCAGCATACCAGGGGAGAAATGGCCAATGTCGATGCAGGTAACTGATTCACCGACCTGTACATGTAGCCTGGACCAAGCCAAAAAAAAATTACTGCAACTCTACGCTGCAACTGTAAATAGCCACTGTCCAAATCGAGCTCTGTTCCAAGGTCAGGTAATGAGCAAAGGCCCACAACGCCTCTCGGGTGCCTTGCAGGCACGGTGGGGTGACCACCAAGTTGGGCATGGGGGTCAAGTTCCAGGCTCCATCTACAGCTACAAAGCCGACTGCGCAGGGAACTAGGCCCATAAATTAGTGCTCGGCTGGGTGCTCTAATTGGCAGTCGAGGCTTTAATCTCATCAAACAGTCCACTGAGCTGCTGGCCAATTCTCACTGCAGCAGCGCTCTTTCTTTGTTTATGGCTGTTTTCAAAGCTGCAGCCCTTTCATATCATGTGCGATGCTTATGTTTTAGGACTGTGAAGTGATTGGATGGAATAGCTGCAATAATACGAGCACCATGATGAGGATGATTAGTAGGCTGCAGCCCAACCTCTCGTCCCAACTGAGCTATCGAGCAAGTTCCTGGACGCTCCTCCTAGAATTATACATGGTTCTCCCACAGGGAGGCCGATGCTTGGCTACTGGTCTGTGCGAACGAACCTGGAAAGAGAAATTTGGCCGCATGTGCAGCAACACATAGGCAATAACACACTCTTCTGGTCATGGCTCCTGAGCTTGGGCACGAAAACTTTGAAACAGGGAACAATTAGTCACCTTTGGGCATCATCTCCAAGTTAATTCTGCTTATTTCAAATGAGTATTATTTAAGCGCTGCTCTTTCCATCTCTGACAACGTTCAAACTTCCTGATGGGAATTGCAATCTCCCCACACCGCCGCTCCAGGGACCCCAACAACACCTGGGCCACATTGTTTGATCGGTTCTTCTCCTAACTAACCATTGATGATCCTCATCTCTATGAGATCCATAAACAAGCGCCAGCAGGGGCCATTCAGCAAGCCCGCTATATAGCTGCTAGGGACAAGAAAAAAGTACATGTCAATAAATGTACTGGAAGCGCCAAAAAAAAAATTAGAGAAACGCAGTAATCTTCTTGACGCAATGTAGAACCGACGTTAGGGACACAACAATTCGAAGCCTTAGCATGAAGCTTATCACTTCATCCGCAAACGACACGCCCTGATTTGCTTGGAAAGTCACATCTCATGTCGTCGGCGTTTATTCAGCTGACGGTTGATGATGGTCAGACTGAACATTATCGCACCAATCATGACGACACTGGTGTTGATACCATGCGAATACATACAATTAGGTGCTATACAGTACCTCTAGTCCTGTAATACGGCCATAAGCTGTTCAGGCACCATCGCCCATCGGCAGTGCCGCCGAGTAAGAGCCGCACCAGGTACTCATTAGTTTCTCGTCTACTCGCCGCCAGCTATGAGGGGGGAAACGGGCTTGTCAAGGGTTTTTGATTGGCTCTGGCCGAGTTCATCCTAACGTGGCCGTGAAATCCAGCTCTCAGCGCTCAACAACGGCGCGTTTCAGAATGTAATTTTGTGCGAATCGCCTTGTAACATTCTCGCAGAAATTATCATGGGCCTGGTCCAAACTCTCGTTAATCGGACCACCTATAATTTACTATGCTCATATACTTTGTTTGTGGCTGGCCATTAAGTAATTTCGTGTACTTACACGAAAGTCCGTGCATATTGCGGCTCTCTCTCGACGAATTGAATTACGGCGTTGTTAAACATAGGATTTCGCGACGGCGATGAAGACCATGCTTCTATAACACCGGTCCTATTGCCTATAGTAGTTCTTTCGACTGCGAACTACGAAACAAAACCACTATAGTTAAAAACAGACTGCGTGCACAAGCCTTAGAACATCACCGTTGGCGCAAAATAACTGCCTGCTTTGGATTGCATTCGCCATGTAGGGTAATAAGTTCACCGTGTTGCGGTGTGTGTCAGGCACACCGAGCCCCCAAACAGGTTCCAAGACACGCATTTTGCGTGGGCCGACTGTATGTCACTTTGTTTAATTAATAGAAACAGCCACACGATGGACAATTATATTTTCGGTGCACTGAGCCAATGACGAGTCAAGGCGGCCAAGCCCAGCCAAGCTGTCAGTATCACATCAGGCAAAACTCTGCTCACGAGCTCAAATTCACAATCAGCGTGGACAGCCGACCGACAGCTTGGTGTCCATACACACTTAGACGTCGCATCACAGCCCAGTACGTAAATGAAATGCATATAGCGCTGCTCCTTTTTCCCACACAAGTATACGTCGGCTTTTGTGTAATTGGCCACGCCGCAAAGTCCTCCCCTCTTTTAAAAACTTCCAGTCAATGTGGGCTTCTCCCTATTTTGTCTTGTGTTTCTGTGCCGCCTCCTGCCAGCCAGGCCGTTATTGCAGCCGAGCCGAACCGAAGTCAACGGAGGAGAGCTCCGGCATTGTCCGCTACCAGGCAGAGGCAAGGGCCTCCTGTCCATGTACCTCAACACTATACCTCTATCCTAAGAAAAGAAACGCACGACGTTACGTCGCGAGCATTATTTCTAAACCAACCCCTCAAGGTCATTGATTATAATGTTTCAATCTGTTTGCAGTAGTCCTACCCAAAATGTTGGGACGACCTCCCCGACCCATCCGAGCATATTGGATAATGAGAACCGCTAAAATGGCCCCTGCAGATAGCACTGTTATCTCTCCATTGTAGTATTGCACTGCATTGCTCGATCGCGCATCCCCCAATCACAATGCGAGTGCCCCGCTGAAGCAACGCCGCATCCCCATCGTTGCACTGTATTAGCGGTCCTCACCGCCTTGACAACACACGCTGTAGGTCCAGCTGCTCAACCAGCCTATCGCAATGGCAGCTACCAGAGCCCCACGGCTAAGACCCTTTCGCTAACAGCTCGTGTGCTCCCCCCTCCCTCTGGGCCTGCGGTAAAATTTGGCTAACCCCTCCAAGCACATGCGAGGTCAGGCACGTTTCTTTGGGGAAGACCTATTTCTACCCACCTGCGCCCCATCACTTTCTGCTCGGTTTTCTCAACCTCTCAAAAACAACACCAATTTGTCAGTTTACCAGTCAATCAACACCTTTACAAACCCATCAGCAACTTTTTGTTCTTTTTAGAACCAAAAAGTAAACACATCCCGTCACTTGGACAGCCGTTTGGTACTGCCTAGTCGACCGCTTTCAGCCACCCCACCAAACACCACAAATCTTGTTGATCGAGTCTGTAAAGCTCGGTCACAGCAAAGTCGCCAAGACGTTTTCCAATCTCCTCAACTCGTAAGATTTACTGGCTACAAAATACCTAGACATCGATATGCTAACCATTCACAGGGTTCACCACCCGTTCGCAGGAGCCCGCTGCTCTGCCGATACTGGAGGGGCATCGGACTCTATTGAAACCCAATAAAGGTCCAACTACACCAAGAAACTGCCCTCTTACCACGCAAATAAACTTCTCGCGCCAACCCACTAGTCAATACCATGGCTCCTCACGCTGAAGTTCTTTCGGGCTCCTCGAACGGGGCGGCCGATGCCAACGGACATTCCCAGTCCGCTGCCACCGCGCCTACCACTTTTACTGTCAACTCTCCCAACGTCACTTACACTGACGCTGAGATCAAGTCCAAGTACACTTATCGCACCACCAGCGTCGAAACCGACGCCAACGGCAACTTTGTCGCCACTCCCAGGGAGACTCCCTATGAGTTCAAGGTCGACCGCAAGGTCCCCAAGGTCGGCATGATGTTGGTCGGCTGGGGTGGCAACAACGGTACCACTGTCACCGCTGGTATCATTGCCAACCGCCGCAACATTGGCTGGGAAACCAAGGAGGGTCCTCGCGAGTCTAACTACTATGGCTCTGTCGTTATGGGCTCTACCCTCAAGCTCGGCACTGACGCCAAGACTAACAAGGAGGTCAACATTCCCTTCCACAACATCCTCCCCATGGTCCACCCCAACGACCTCGTCATTGGTGGTTGGGACATCAGCAAGATGAACCTTGCCCAGGCCATGGACCGCGCCCAAGTCCTCGAGCCTACTCTCAAGGCTCAGGTCAAGAAGGAGATGACTGAGATGGTTCCCCTGCCTTCCATCTACTACCCTGACTTCATTGCTGCCAACCAAGAGGACCGTGCCGACAACGTCGTCGAAGGTTCCAAGGCTTCCACTGCCCATGTTGAGCACATCCGTAACGATATCCGCCAATTCAAGGAGAAGAACGGTCTTGACAAGGTCATTGTCATGTGGACTGCCAACACTGAGCGTTACGCTGACATCATTCCGGGTGTCAACGACACTGCCGACAACCTCCTCAAGGCTATCGACCAAGGCCACGAGGAAGTCTCTCCTTCCACCATCTTTGCTGTTGCCTCCATTCTGGAGAAAACTCCCTTCATCAACGGCTCTCCCCAGAACACCTTTGTTCCCGGTGCCATTGAGCTCGCTGCGAAGCACGATGCCTACATTGGTGGTGACGACTTCAAGTCGGGTCAGACCAAGATGAAGTCTGCCCTTGTTGACTTCCTCATCAACGCCGGTATCAAGTTGACTTCCATTGCCAGCTATAACCACCTTGGCAACAACGATGGCAAAAACTTGAGCTCTCAGAAGCAGTTCCGCTCCAAGGAGATTTCCAAGTCCAACGTCGTCGATGATATGGTTGAAGCCAACTCTGTCTTGTACAAGGAGGGCGAGCACCCCGACCACTGCGTCGTCATTAAGTACATGCCTGCTGTCGCTGACAACAAGCGTGCTCTGGATGAGTACTACGCTGAAATCTTCATGGGTGGACACCAAACTATTTCGTGAGTGCATCATTAACGCGGTGCTTATATATCTACTAACAATACTAGGTTGTTCAATATCTGCGAGGACTCTCTCCTGGCTTCTCCCCTCATCATTGACCTTGTCGTCATTGCTGAGATGATGACACGTATTCAGTGGAAGTCTGCTGGTGAGGACGAGTTCAAGAACTTCCACAGCGTTCTCAGCGTTCTCAGCTACATGCTCAAGGCTCCTCTGACTCCTCCCGGCACTCCTGTTGTCAACGCCCTCGCCAAGCAGCGCGCCGCCTTGACCAACATCTTCCGTGCTTGCGTTGGACTTGAGCCCGAGTCTGACATGACTCTTGAGCACAAGCTGCTGTAAAAGCGTAAATGCAACACGCAGCAGCTAGTTTGGAGTGACTGCTCTAAACGAGGATTTACTTTCTACTCCGTCCTTACCGACAATTTTTAAACACCCATTTTAATACACACATAAAACAAGAAAAAAAAAAGGTAGAATGTCAGTACATTGTACTGCTCGATAATATACGCATTCGCCTAATTAATATGTTCGACTGCTCCGTGACTGAAATAATGGCCGCTGTCCTAACATGTTGATTTGTGGCTGGTGCGCTAAAAACACTTTAACGCGGGCCGTGGTGCGTCGCGCCACTTATTAGCGCGTCGCGTCGTAGAAATACGGCCCACTCGACTTACATCTCGAGCCCGCCAGCCTGATCATTCATGACTTGACCAATTCACCTTTTGCTGCAGAAAATTACAAAAGCTGTGATCTTCTTTTTGAATATAACTTTGTAGCATTATAGCCAAATAGAAGCAAACTCAATGGCTTCTTCGGCCCCATCATCCCCCCATTCGTCACGGGGCGGATCACCAGCACCATTACTGACGCCGCGATCCAAGATCAAGGCTCTCCTCGCTACTATAGATAGCAGTGACGATGAAGCTGCGAGTCCAACGGTAAAGAAGACGAAGAAATTGCCCGCACACACAATCCGACCAGCGAGTTCAGGAGACGACAGCGAGTCGGATGTACCAGTTCGCCCCAGAGGCAAACTTGCCTCGCGAATGCAAGCTGCTGCACAGCCTGCAGAGGAAGGCGATGCTAGAGAACGCGTACGCAAGTTACTTGAACGCGAAAGCGAAGAGAAAGATACTAGAGAGACCGCCGACGCAGACGATGAAGAGGAGGAGCCTATAGTTTCTCGACGCCTCCAGCGACGCGTGCGAGAAGCCACTCCCGAAAACGATACCAATAGTTCCAGCAGCGCACCAGCTAGTCCTGGGTTGTTTGTAGAATCACCCGAAAAACGACCTCATTCACAACACCCCGAATCAGACTCGGAGGACGAGTTGCCTGCCACAAAATCAGATCGCTTCAAAGCTCTCGTTGAGCGCAAGCGACAAGAACGTCTGGCACGCGAGGCTGCCGAAGAGGCTCGGCAGGCTGAGCGTCGTGAGAGACAAGAGCAATTGGCCTCAGAAATGGACCAATTTGGCTCAGAAGATGACAGAATTACGGATGACGAGGGTGGCATCAAGCTTACACAGGAGAACCGTCCTGCTCGCAAAGCCAGCAAGCGGGCTATTGAGGAGATGAACCGTGAGACACAACGAATGGCGCGCAGCATGCAGCTCGCTCACGAAGCCAAAACACGTAAGAAGATCTCCAAAGCTAGCCTTTTCGAAAAGTTCAACTTCAGACCTGCTGGACAGGCAGCTCCGGAATTGCCACCCCAAGAGAACAGCTCAAGCAGACCATCCACCCCTTCTAGCGATGTTGAGATGGGTGAATCTGGGACTCCTCCGACTTCTCCTCCCTCCGCAACTAAATCCAAAGAGCATACAGAGCAGGTTGTACAACAAGAGCAAGCCCCCGTAACCGAGCTCGAGGTCAACGATGCATCCACGGCAGAGCAGAAGGGCAAAGGAATTGCTACAGAAGCAGAACAAAGCAAGGAGCCTCGCCGTTTGCGCGTCCGAATGCCATATTCTCTCAAGACGTTCTCCAATGACTCCGATGACGAACTGCAAATCACCACCTCCACGAAGGACAAGATCGACGCCATCTTCAACAGCGTTCCTCACAAGAAATCGGAACACACCAATTCATTACAGGTGCTACACGCTCTCACTCACATGACATCTCCCGACCGCAAAAGACGTGGCAAAGACCAAGGAATGACTGCTGGCGAACTTGTCGCCAACTTGCAGCGCAAGGCTCGTGAACAAGCCAAGAAGGAGCGTGAGCGACGTTTGGAGACTCTCAAGGCACAAGGTGTCGTAATTGAGACTGTCGAAGAGCGCGAGCGTCAGATGGAAGAAGTTGAAAACATGGTCGCTAAGGCTCGTGAAGAAGCTGAACGATTGATGGAAAAGGAGCGTGAAGAGGCGAAGCAGCAAAAGAAGGAGAATGCTGCAGCTGATCCATTGGCATGGGATGACAGCGATGAGGACTACGAAGACTCGGCAAACGAAGCTGATGGTGAGGTGTCCGCCATTGAGCTCTCTGGATCTGAGGATGAGGTAGAGGATGAAGAAGAAGAAGAGAATGAGGAGAAGGACGACGGGGCTAATGACGAGACGACTGACATGGTGGATGTTGCTGCTATGGAGAGCGAGGAGGAGGCAGGCCCTCGGGTCAAGAGACGCCGTGTGCGGAATGCTGTCCTGTCCGATGACGAGGATGCTCCAGTCGAGGCTACACCAAGACCTAAGGCTACTCAAGTTTCTCCCATGGTGAACGATTCTCCCGCAGCTCCTGGCTCCGTCTTCCGCTCAGCCAAGAAGACCTTCATTCCCGGTCTGCCAGTCCACGGCCCTGCCGGTCTTGGCCTCACGCAAATCTTTGCAGGCACCATGGACAGCCAGATCAGTCCATCAGGTCCCACACAGTCGATGATGCCAGACTTTGACCAGCTCCCCGACTCCAACTTCTCTGCCACTACCGAAAATGAGATTGTGGAAGACTCTCAGCGCAACGATACTCAAGAAGCTACTCAGGCTATTCGTCTCAATACCTCGCAATCACAGATGCGCGGATTAGACAGTCTGATGCGTGATTACCCATCTCAAACCTCGCAAACAATTGAACTCTCTCAGGACGGTGGCTTGCGCGAGTACACTCCTCTGCGTGATCGATTCATTGAGCCACCATTCTCCACCGTTGAGACCATTGCCAATGATGAACAAGCTTCGCCGTTGGTGCGCCGACGCCTTCGACAGCGCATCGCCACTGTTGTGGAGGAGAAAGGGGAGGAGGAAACACAGCAACCAACAGCAGAGGAGTCTGCTTTCGCAGTCATGAAGGATCTTGCCAAGCAAGAAGAGAAACGTCGCCTTGCGGAAGAGTTTGATCGCAAGAAGAGCAAGGCCAAAGAAATGGTTGAAGAGCAAGCTCAAGAATCTGAAGACGAGTATGCTGGTCTCGGTGGAGCAGATGGTGAAGACAGCGATAGTGATGCCGCGTCTGTTCAAGACATGATTGACGACGCTGCTGGGAACGAAGATACCGGCAAGCTTGCTGCTTTCTACGCGTAAGTTTTCTACATTCCTGACAAATGAAGCCCATCTAACGATTTAGTGACCGAGAACGAGCCGACGATGAAAAGGCTGTCGAGAAGCTGTTCAAGGATATTACGACTGGTATGCTCCGTCGCAAGCGCGGCGCTGACTATGACCTGGATGATTCAGACGATGACGGCGAGGCCCGTCGTCGAATGAAGCGTCGCCAATTCGCCAAAATGCAAAAAGCCCTCTTTTCCGATGAGCGTGTAAAAAAGATGGCTCAAGATCCTGGTAACCAAGCATTCTTGCGAACTATTGAAGACCACGGCAGCGACGAGGAAGTCGACTTGCTAGTTGTCGATGAGCCTGAGTCGCAATCATCTGAATCGACATCTCAAGAAGCACAGGTAGTCCCGGACAGCCAACCAAAGCCATTGACTGCGACACAAAACAGAGCTCCGGCACGCATGCGTAGAACAGCAGGCGGCAAGAAGCCTTCCAACATTGGGGAGGTCCGCGAGACGCTGTCCAATCTCCTCGAAGAGCCGCAAGGATCCATTATTCCCGCTACGGAAGCGGGCTCTGACAGCGAAGACGAAAACCCTCGTAACGACAAGGAGAACCGTTCACCGAACCGTCGTGTCGTCGACAGAATCAGTCTTAAGCGAACATCGTCGAGTATTTCTGTCGGTGGTCGTGTGGCATTTGCTGCTTCTTCGTCGACTGCGTTCAAGGTGCCAATGCTTCTTCGTCGTGCTACGACCAACTCGTCGCTCATGTCGTCGACGTCAACGTCGAGCGGTGAAACTGGCGGCGCTGGGGGATTTGGCGAAGAGAACAAGATCAAGAAGACTGCTGGAAAGCGAAGTGGTGTCGTTAGTCGTGTCAAGGAGATTGAGGGACAGGCAAAGATTCAAGAGAGTGAGAGGAGGAGAGAAGAGAGGAAGATTCGCGGTGCTGAGAGGAGGAGAGGAGTGGTTGGGGGATTATTGGGACGAGGATCATTTGCTTAGGTTTGCATTAGCACTGGCGTCGGCGTTTAGGTACTTTTTCATGAGCAATTCAATTGGTTACCACCCATAAGCTTCTTCCCTCTAGATCCAGTCTTCGCCGCCCTTTCATTGGGCTTGTTGCTGTCATGTTATATAAAGTTGTAGGTTCAATGGTGGGTTCGAGCAATGAGACACAAAGGTCTAGGGACCCTTGCTGCTCATTGCTGGCTCTGATGTCTGCTGTTGTCTATTGGCATCAATTGAATGACGAGACTTACAATAGACTGGCAAGATAGGCTGCATTTTAAACTAGGTTCAGAGTATGCTCGGTTTATATTTATAGTTTTATTGTTGTTACTATTTCATGATCAATGATGCAAGCGCAAGTAATAATGTTCAAATTGATTCACTGTTGGGCCAGACGTGATGTGATTCTCAATGTCATTAAAGACTCCATTCATAAACTCATCATGTCTGGACACTGCGAAACTCCCAAGGGTTATTCTTTCTACGTAGACAATAACATGATGATTCGTGCCCAAAGGGCATCCTCATACGACTAAAAGTAATTCATCCAATGATATGGAACTAGCCATGGCTTTGTTTTCAGACTAAATAAGACAGCCGATTCAAGTAGCATTTAGCCTCTAAAATGAAACTGTGACTTACAGCTATGAATCTTCCGCCACGTGAATCAACATTGTGCCTGAAACAGAGGATCAGCCAAGTCGCACCAGGGACTGGTTTCGAGTGGAATTTTCCTATCAACGAAGAGGATGAATCCAGGGGACAAAAGCCAGCTCCATTCCAACCCCAAGGCTCCCTTCCCCAGTTATCAACATCTCCAATACCCTTGCATTGGAGATCTCGCAAAGCCAACAACGACCTTCTTCCATCAATCGCATTGTGCGCATTATACGAATCGGGGTTAGTGCGACGAGGCTTTCGTGGTGTTACTCTCCACTTCTCCGCTTTGCTTTGGGTGAGCGCGCTGATGCGACAACCTGTTCGCCTTTTTGCCCTGCCCTTGGTTGTGCTTACTATCCCTCTTTGTTCCCAATCTGTGCCTAATCTTCATCAAACGCGGCCCAAAAATTAGGGGAGCGGGGAACTCCATCACGCACACAACCTTGAACAAACGGTCAATCTGCTGCAGCAACCATTCGAGCGATTGCGTACGGGGCTTAGCTTGCCTCCATCTCATGCGCCCCCTCCTCCTCCCCGGCAAGATATCCCTGAATCGAGGCTTCTGTCGATTGACGGGAGACGCCACTTGCTCGTTGTCCATTCGGGCCACACCTCGTAGTGAGTGGAGTGCACCGCTTGAGTCAATCTTGGGAAGATATCCCGCCTTATCTCGGCCTACCTTGCAGCTGCAAGGGAGCATACCGAGGTTACCTCGCAGTGTGACATCGCTGCCGACAGTCAAGGACATCGGGGAAGGCGGGCTCTGTATCCGAGCCTTGGGACTGATTGACGCGACACCGCAACTACCGCCATGCCGTCCTCTCCAGAGCTGGCTCTCGTCCCTGCCGGCGCGGGCAGCAAGTCTAATGCACCGAAGGATGCAGGCAAGGGAACTAGCCGGAAGCGCAGGACGCACAGGAAATCCCGCCTAGGATGCACCAACTGCAAAATACGAAGTGTCAAGGTATGTCAACTCTTTGTCTTCTGCACATCTTGCCGAATTGAGATGCAGTCTCGTGCCGGGCAGCATGATCTTAGCAATATGTGGACATGAGCTAACTTGGACAGTGCGATGAATCTAAGCCATCATGCGGTAGATGCACCTCATCGGGCTTCACCTGCACATACTCTACCAGTGCGCCGGCGCTGCAGCTGTCGTATTCGGGAGTCTTTAAGCTGGACATGAGCACACCGTCTCCGGCACCATATCTCAACAAGCAGATCCCCATTGCTTTACCCATGGCCAACAAGGTTGGCACGTATGAGATGCGGCCCTATGAGATTGCAGCCGTAGATCGGTACCTCAACCGAACAGCTCATGCATTTAGGACTGATGACAAGAGGTATCAAAAAGCCATCTCAATCGACATGGCTAATGCAGTATGTCTCACTCTCACCCTAACCTGCATCGAACCTATCTGACCTCTTTAGCACCCCTCGTTATATCACATCTTTACAACATTCGCTCTACTCCACGACATGTACCTTGCAGACAGCCCACCAGCAGTATGGCGATCCCAGTCCGCGGCCATGTCGTTTCATTGGTACCACGCCGCGGCCCTTTTTAAACAAAAGCTGCAACTGTATACCTCTACGCCCTCCATAGCCATTGGTGGAAAAGAACGCGACGCCCTCTGGATGTGTTCAACGCTTCTCACCGTCGCCACTTTCGCCAATATTGACTCGTTTGACCCTTTCGAGTCTTGGCCAATGAAGCCCTCCGACCCAATGGATCTTGGCTGGATCAAAATGGACCAGGGCAAAAACATTGTTTGGGATATTCTCGACCCAACTCGCCCCGAAAGCCATTACAACACTCTCTACCGATACATGGCCGAGTCAAATATGCCCAACGGTCGCGCTCCCATCCGCCCGCACGGCTTACCAGCCGAATTCTTCGCTTTGTACAATATAAACGAATACTCCAACGCAGACAACAATCCGTACCACGCACAAGTATCCGTCCTATCCCAAATCCTGTATGACGAAGTCACTTTCCGCACAGGCCTGCGCTTCTTCGTCTTCCCTAGTCAGATGCGCCCATCGTTCCTGCGTCTTCTCGAAGCAAAGGACCCCCGCGCCATGCTGCTCTTGGTATACTGGTACTCCAGACTCGTCGAGTTCCCTTGGTGGTTCGTACGGCCACGAGCCATTGTTGAGGGGGTTGCCATCTGCGTTTACTTGCAACGGTACCACAACGATGATGACGACATCATCGCTCTGCTCAGAGTGCCACAAGAGCTTCTCTTTGAAGCCTACAGGGAGACAAAATGGGGCGATGCGAGACGGCTCGAGCGATTGGAGCACAGGACATGGCCATCTTCACAATCCTCATCTGAATCACCAGAAGTAATCACTCTGCAGCTGAGAACGCCAGAGTCACAATCTTCATATGTGAGCCTTTAATAATTTTCCTTTATTTTTCTTGTACGAATGAATGTTAGATATCCGTAATGTAAATCCTTTCTATTTTGACCTTCTTCAACAATGCCTTACTAAATCATTGACCCTTTACTCATCGTTGGTCATGGTATCGCCACGGGTAATAGGCCCCTTGACTGTCTGTCTACCATAATATAGGTGGGCAGATTGGCCCTAGGCTATTGCGTCCAAGCTGGCCGTCAACGTAGCCAGGTCATCGTCATCATCGTCGTCGGGCAATGTGACGGCAGCGGCATTACCTGGTCTTGGGCCAATTGTAAAGGGCCCATTGATAGCAGCGGCAGGGGCAACGGTAGTGGTGGCAGCATCAACGCTTGCCTCAGTCTCTTGGCCCTCGCCAGCGGGATTGTTGGCGGCATCGGATCTTGCAGTATCTGGACCATTTCTTGTGGGTCTCAAGAGCGATCTCAGCACGCTTCTGCCGAAACTCAGTATGACGCAACTTCTCATAGAGCTACCGCGTTGTCTTTGACTCTGTTAGCTTATCTAAAATATGCATGAAAAAGCCAAACTTACCGTTGGTTTCTTCCCTTTCTCCCTCTTCTTCCTGCTTTGGGGTAGCTTTTGGGCCCAGCCCCAGTGCAACCTCCAAGCCGACCATCCCCCTGTTCTCTTGCTATCACTGTTGTACACCCGATCGTGTAAGTCGCGATTCCCGTCTGGCGAAGTAATTCGCTGTCGCCTGCAATCATAAAATATTGCGGCGATGTTACCAATATCTCAATCTACGCCACAGTATCCCCTGAACCTTCAAATATGCTAGATCATAATTGCCAACCCGATAGATGGCTAGCCAGTAGTTCCAAGCTATCCACTGTGATCAACTTCGCAGCTGTTGAAGCTTCATATTCCGAAATAATTCTCCGACAACCACCGAGCTCCCAAGCTTCCACGATGTGTTGATAACAACACAATTGGTTCCGTGGTCTAGTTGGTTACGACGTTTCGTTAACAAGGACACCCTTGCGATCCGAAAAGGTCCCCGGTTCGAGCCCGGGCGGAATCACTTTTTTGCCATTTTGCATGAATTGGCCATGGCTAAACCATTTGTAGTTAAATGAGGGATTTATGGACAACTCCTTTAGGCATAGTACAAGCTGCGCGGCTAATTCAGTTTAATCTTAATTTTTATTTTGCAGACATGCCAGTCCTCAATTGCAGTATCGGAATGATTATAGGGCAATTTTGGATCCAGCTGAGCCGTGTGCATGGTGGTAGCCTTCAAAGACAACTGGATCCTTCGGCACAGCCGTGGCTGCTACAGTCAATGCAGAGAGGGCTGAATTCCGGAAATAAGATGTGCGGAAACAACTCAACGGGCAACGCAACGGCAATCGCCTGATGCTGCGGCAGGCCGTCACCTTCGGCATTGCGCCGAGCCAATAGCTGATGAGCGTTTGGCCAATGTTTGGCCCAATGAGATAGATGCTTCGAGGCTTGTGTTGGTGCACTCATACTTTCAACTGCGAGTGGTGCTGTTTGGTTCATCCGGCATGGCATGGCTGTCCGCGTAGCAGAGAAATTGGACAGAGTGGCGATTTACAAGGGCTAAACAGTTGCTGTACAGTGGTGATTTCTCATACAAGCAATGTACGGTCCCATTGGCGTTGATTTTATCAGAATAGCGCAATTTGCTTCGCCTGTGGCTTCCCAATCTTTACGGTAGCGCTGCTTCATCATCTGCAACAACTGGGTATTATTCTCTGACAACGGTATGTGTGCACTAATTCGACGACAATACCTTTGCAAGACGTAATCGTAATGTGGTCAAGATCGCACAGCTCCATTCACCTGGATATCCATTTTGGACACCCAGTCCAAAGCGCAGAATGTTTGGATCCGGTTCAAACCTCCTGCTAGGGCCAATACAAACAGACCAAGGAGCCGTGTCATGACGTTCCTATGAGAGGGATTCTCATACAGGCTTGGCTGGAGATAGTTTAACGTATAAAGGCACGGTTAGGCGAGAATTCTCGGCTGTTGTCCAGAATATGGCGCTCAACTTTCACTGACATTTGGCCTAGTATTGAACGATTCATCGTTACTGTGAGTATTTCACTACATAGGTATTCTAGGCCATAATAACAACAGTGACCTCATTTTCAAGCGATTAGATCATGGTCAAAAGCGGCCCGGTGATATAGGCACTCCAGCGACTTTAGTGCTCCAGCCACGACAGGAGTTCACCAAAACTCCTATACGGCCTGCAGCAGCTTGGGAAGCGGTAGAAGACTCCCCCCTTCATCGTAATCTGGAACGACGCAACAATCTTTTGAACAGACTTGGTCATCTGAGCGACACTGGTCACTTGATAATCCCAGGTGGGAAGATGCTTCACCAAGACTTCGACTTTCGGCTCACTGTTGAGGACTGCCCAACCGAAGCCGAATGGGCCAGTCTGGACAGTGATGGCAAGACGAGGTATCAAATTAGCGCTAGGCTTCGAGACACCCAGGGCAAGGACCCTCAGTCCAACTTACAGCGGCCTTTGCTGGATCGAGAAAGGCATCAAGGGCCTTTGTATATACCAGATGGACTTCCAGCGGCATTGACGGCCGCTCATGCCTACAACCAATTCACTGGTTCAACCAGCACGCGAGAGCACTACATATCTTTGGTTACAGCAATGAGCGGATTGGCATTGCTAGCATTTCCCAAGAGCTCGAGGCTCTGTTGGCCCAGCTCTTTCTTAGTCTCAAGTTTACCCACATGTATGGAACAACAGAAAGATCGTGTCAAAGCATCGTCTTTTGTGTCAAGGGGCGTAGTAACCCTTGGCTCTTCTGAAGTGTTTAGGATGTCTTCTTGAGCCAAGATGACAGCGCGGCTGGTGGCATGCAAGTCCAGACTCTTGATGACCTTGACCAAGTTGAGCAAGCCATCATGCGCAAAGAGAGACCAAAGGGTGTGAATATTATCACATAAATCACCATTATTCCCATAAATACTAATGATCGATAATATCTATTACATCGAAAGCCATTTTATTAGTATTTACCAGTTATTCATCGCAGATTTACAATCGTTGTGCCCATGGTTGCCTGTCATCTACCGTGGTGCGTCGGTCCCGAACCGCCACCCCCCCGGACTTTCGCCCAAAATTGCATTACATCACGCAACCTTGACCTCAACCTCAAAGCCTTAACCTTAACTACCACACGGAGGCATCCTCACGCCTCCCACGATGCCTCCCCTCTTCCCAACCAGAGCCCCTACCCTCAAAACAATACACCAATGCTGTCATCACTTTCAACAGCTTCGACAATTCCGCACAACATGCCGCCTGCGCTCCGACCTGACGCGCAAAAACCACTACGAGCGCCTCAACGTTCGCACCGACGCCACCCCTGCCGAGATCAAAAAGTGCATCGTCCTTCCAATCGTTACTGACAAGCAGCTAACGTCCCAGGTCTTTCTACTCCCTCTCTAAAACACACCACCCCGACGCAAACCGCTCCAACCCCAACGCCTCCGAAACCTTCTCGCTCATCTCCGAATCATACACGATACTATCCGACTCGTCGCGCCGCGCCATCTACGACCGCGACGTCCTCCACCTTAACCAGTTCTCTCCCGCCAATCGAAAGGGCTCGTACCACAGCACGTCAAACCCGGCGGGTGGTCGTCCGGCATCAGGCCTGTCACGCAGGCGGGGGACGTTTCGTGGGCCTCCGCCGAGTTTCTATCGGAGCGGAGGATGGGGCGCACAGTCAGAGAAGCGACGGAAGGCTCATGAGGAGTCGACGGCTGGACCGGAGAAGAGTCCCTTTGGGGGAATGGGACCCGGGTCGGACCCATTTGGACATCATGAAGACGTGCCGCATTTCAATAAGCAGAGTCACAAGAGGACGCACGAGACGGAGGACCAGAGACGATGGCAGAGGCAGAGGAGGGCGGTAGATGACGACGGCGTAGAGTTTGAGCCCCAGACAAGCGTAGGCGCGCATTTCCTCATCGTCGCAAGTATCTTGGGCGTGACGTTTTTGGCGCCGTTGGTATATCTTCAATTTGTGCGGGGGGAGCGGCGAAAAAAAGAGTATGCCCGATTAACATAGAGCACTTTTGCATTTTGGTGGCGATATCATTTGATATAGATATAGACACAAGCTCATACATCACAAAAACAAAACGATTCTAATGACTCAAGGAATTGTATTATTTTACATCTACATCCCGGAACCCAGGGCAAATGCAATCTTCTAAGATACATGGCCATGAAATCCATGGCGCCGACTTTAACTCCAGTATTTTTGGGTAAAGACATAAGAGATTAGCTTAGCCCTCGAAGGTGAAGCTGGCACCGAGCTACATGTTGTTAGCACAGTCATTGTAACAAATCTAGAGTAAGAACTCACCTTGTGGGTAGCCTGGTCGAGCTTCTGGGTGTCGAAGGAACCACCGAGACCCAGGGTGACACCTTCGCGGAGGAGGACGTTGTAGGCAATGGCGGCGATACCACGGTCGTTGATCTTGGCCTTGGCGAAGGAGACGGGATCGATGCGGTACTTGCTGGCAACCTCAAGGCCGACAGTGTTGCCGGTCTTGGAGTTCCAGGTGGCCTTGGCACCGGCCTCGACCTGGCTGTTGACCTTGTGGTAGTAAGAGGCAGCGAAGATGCTCAGGTTGTCAGTGGCAGTGACGGCAGCGCTGTACTGGGGAGCAGCGTAACCGACAGCGGCGCTGTAGGCAGTGACGGCGGCCTTGTTGACGTCGTAACCAGCGCTGGCACCGGCAAGGAAACCCTCGTGGCCGACAACGGCATCGACGTTGGCGGTAGGGCCCTTGAGGAGGTTGAAGAAGGCACGGCCGTGGAAACCGGGCTGCTTGAAGAGCAAGTTGAACTTGGCGCCCTTGGCAGCGGTGGCAGGGAGGAAGTTGAAGAGACCCTCGAGCTTGAGGCCCTTGGCGAGGGTGTCGTTGACCTCAAGTTTGGTGTCGAGGACGTTGGCGGTGTTCCAGGTCTGGGTGAGGGTCAAACCTGAGAGCTGTTAGTACTCCAATCAAACAGTTTTGAGAGAGCTTTGACGACGCGCGCGTATCATGGCTGAGGAATTGTATGGAGGTTCGTACCGGAAGGCTTGTCGGTGTATTTTCCCTCAATCTGCAGGCGCAAGGTCAGTCGCAATGCGATTAGAGACTACTCAAGTGAACTTACGGCAGCAGAGGTGGCCTTGTCGTGGCTAGACTTGCCAGTGACCTTGAAGGCAACGCCGTTGGGGGCGGTGTCCTTGAACTCGAAGGTAGTGGCAGAGAGGTGGTAGAAATCCTTGTTGAGGAGCTATATCATCAGTGGGGAGAGTATCCCCATACACGTTAGCCAATTGACTTTGGATGGGGAGAAAACGAATCCATCAGAGTTGGAACAAGTGTAGAGCTCTGCATTGTCGCCAATGGCAAATTCCATCATCTTGTCCCATAGCTCCAAGTGATCGCGTAAGCGTGGCAGCAATGCAACGGGGGGGGGGAAAGTTGATGGGGAAAAAAAGGGATCATCGCATACATCGTTGGCCGGCTTGGCAATGTCGGAGAAGGCAGGGACAGACATCTTGACGGTTAAGTAGACTTTGGAAAAAGGTCTTTTGGAGGAGTGGAAAGAGAAATAGGGTGTTGCGGTGTACGTTATGGGACAAACAGCGGTTGTTGAGGGAGCAGAAATGCCGTCTGACGGAGTCGGGAAAATGTTTTGGGGGCAGCTCGTAATTGGCTCAACAACCAGGGACCACCAACCGTGTACACTCGTAGGGGTGCCTGGTTCGCCTGGGCACCTAAACTGTTCCGGAAACCTCTGAAAAGTGGATTCACAGCACCCAATGTCGCACCTGTAATTTGGCCTCGTCGTCCCGGTCAGACCCGGCATAATCCCTCAGGTGACGCTCTCCACTAACATTAATTTCATCCTTTTTTCGTTTCCAGAACGTTTTAGCGGTCCGTCGGTCAGTTACTATATGTTACTGGACACGGTACCAGTACCTGAAGCCCTGGTCATGGCGCCAATGTCGTTATTATTACCGCCTTTGTCAACTAAGTTATGTGCAATTATAATTCTTATTACACCATTGTAATCAAAATTGTTTGGCTCATGGTGCCTCACACAGAACCGAGCTCTAGTATCTCTTCAATTCGCCACTGTGCGCTGTGCAGCTATTGTCCAAATCTTATTTTGCTTTCTCATAGTCATTCAAAACGTCTATAAAACTAGTATATTCGCCAAGAACTACATTCACTTTTGTTCAACACCTTTCCAATCTACATCTGCTACCAATTATGAACATCTTTTCTATACCGCGTTGTCATACTTCTCGTTGTGAGTAGAAATTGCACTATATCAACCTAGTTAGTCACAAATTCATAGTTACAATCATCAGGTACTTAAACTTACCGGCCAGAAGGATCACTCTGTTTAGACCACGTAGGCGTCCAGCGCATAACTGTAGACGCACAGCGGGGAGGGAAGTGCTCATCGAACATCAGGCGGTACCAGTAAGCCTCCTTGGTGTCAGGGATATCTGATCCCCATTCAGCCTTGGGGTTCTTCATCATGTCATCGGTAACGTGCAGCTCGGCGTTGTCCTTGAGCGCGTCGATCCACCCGTAGCCGACACCATCAGAAAACTGCTCCTTTTGGCGCCACAGGATCTCCTCGGGGAGGTATGGTGCCGTCTCTGGCTCGTCGGTCGTATCGAAAGCCTTGCGCAGAATGTACTTCTCCATGCGCTCCTTATTGATCATCTTCTCCTTGGGATCAATGTTCATGCAAACCTCGAGGAACTAAAAACATTAACATTTGCGTTTCACAATTATGTCTCTCGAATGCTTACCTCCTTGTCGAGGAAAGGAACACGAGCTTCCAAGCCCCAGGCGGAGGTGGACTTGTTGGCACGCAGGCAGTCGGCAAGATGCAGGTTCTTGACACGGCGAACAGTCTCCTCGTGGAAAGCCTTGGGGTCAGGAGCAGCGTGGAAGTACAAGTAGCCACCAAAGATCTCGTCGCTGCCCTCACCGCTGAGAACCATCTTGACACCCATGGCCTTGATCTTGCGGGACAAGAGGTACATGGGGGTGGAAGCACGGATGGTGGTGACGTCGTAAGTCTCCAAGTGGTAAATTACATCAGAAAGAGCGTTGAGACCATCTTCGATGGTAAAGGTCATGACGTGGTGTTTCGTACCCAAGAACTTGGCAACCTTGAGCGCTGCCTCGTTATCGGGTGATCCAGGGAGACCAATTGAGAAAGAGTTGAGCTGAGGGAGATAGGTAACAGTGGACAAGTTGTCGTCGTCGTCGATACCGACGAGGCCCTCACCGCCCTCAATCTCGCCGTTGGCTTCGAGAACCTTTTGCTTCATGCGGAGGGTCTCGCGCTGAGCAATGGAAGCGACCAAGCTGGAGTCGAGGCCGCCAGAAAGCAATACGCCGTAAGGAACTTCAGCCATGAGGCGTTTGCGTACAGACTTCTCCAATGTGTGGCGGATCAGCTTGTAGTCGACAGGTGTAGAAGGCACGCTGCTGGGATCCCACCAAGTGGGCTTGAAGTAGCGGGTGGTCTCGCCTGTCTTGGAGTCGAAGACGTGGCCAGGAGGGAAGGCGACGATTTTGTCGCAAACTTGATGCAGAGACTTGAGCTCAGAGGCAAAGTAAACGGCACCAGGCTCCTTCCATGACCAGCCCTGGTAGAAAGTCGTGATTCCGATGGGGTCGCGGGCAGCAATTACACGGTCCTCCTTCTTGTCATACAGAACAAAGGAGAACATTCCGTCGAGGTGGGAAGGGGCATCGATTCCATATTGTTGGTACTGAGGGCTGTTAGAAACCATACTGTCCACATTGTTGCTGAATCGGACTTCATCTTACCAGAGGGATGATGACCTCGCAGTCGGAGTGTGTCTTGAACTCGTAGGGGGTCTTGAGGTTCTTGCGCAAAAGACGGTGGTTGTAGATTTCACCGTTGACAGCGAGGGCGATCGAGTTATCGGTGTTGGTCAAGGGCTGGGCGCCAGAATCTAGAGACTTGAGTCAACATATGATCGCCAAGAGCAGAATTTTGGAAGCGGGTACTCACCGACGCCGACAATGCTGAGACGCTCATGGCACAGGACTTTGGAATTGTCTGTTAGCTTTGAACTCGATTTCACAAATTCTCAATCAAGTCTTACTTGTGTTGTTGAGGATAATGCTTCCACCTAAATGTCTTGTTTTAGTTTGCTGCTACGAGGCTCTCGTGACTCGACCAATAACTCACTCCAGTCGGGGCCACGATGGCGGACCCTGTTTCAAAAGTAAGCCGGCGCTCAATTGACGTTTTCCTGAAGCTCCGATTCACTTACTGCTTGGACAGCTTCAAAGCCGTGGGCTTGAACTTTTGCACATCGGGATGACTAGAATTGGCAGGTCGTCAGCTACTCCGATCTTGACAGCTCGACGGTACCGGAGGGGTTCAGATTTGCCCCTCCAAGCATGTGCAAACGCAAGTAGGGCAGGTTAACTTACGCATGACACGCGAAAATGCCACACATGATTGTAGTTTCTACCTTGGGGGGATGCCTGAGAGAAACAAGATTGTTATTTTGGGGACGAAAGATGCAAGAGTGAGAAATCAAAGTTTAAATCGCAGAGGAGAAGGGAATGGCCAGAATGACTCGACCCTCCAAATGCAGCGTTATCTCTCAGGTGTGGGCGGGCGGCACAGCGCAGCTCCCACAGCTTAGGCTCTAAATTTTTAGTGCTGAAGCTGGCAATTTAGCAGGGCAAGATAGATGGGGGAGTGGGCGGGCGGCCTGCTTCTGCTGCGACTTTTGTTGCTGGTGTCCGACTTCGGCTCGAGCACTGGATTCAATTGCTGCGATTTTATTGGTCCGTGGCAGAGATAACCTTTTATGACACATTCAACCAGCGACAGTCCGATGGACGACACATCGTACAGAGATTAATTTGAAAGTAAAACAATCAAAATAAATAAACCACAAGATTGAAAAAGGATTAGAAAGACAATATGCATTTGATATTGAGCATTAACCTGCCCATGTGTAGCTGAACGAGACCTCTTTGTCACTCGCCTGTTAGAGCATGGCACACCGCATTCAGAATACTGTACGCTCTTGTATTTGTCTCATGTGCTTGACTGTAACACCCTTCAAATCCTCACTGTGGAAAAACAAACAATACAAAATCACATAATCACAGCTTCCAAATTGTCAGCAAATGCTACTCTCTTTTATTTACCCTAGGACGCCTCGTATCTTCCGTCAAGTCATGCTCCGTGCAAAAAGCTATACATGCGTGCAGCTATGCTCAGCGTCCGCTCAAAAATCGTAATATCGCAGCAAACAATCCTAAACGCCTTGGCCCTTCGGTATAGTGTAAAATCGTCGTCCGTCATAACAGCCTACCATACTCTACAGTATGCAATCGTCTCCGCCATCTCGGCCGCGTGGAAATAACTAAGGCGCGATGTTCTCAGCAACAACTCGGCGAACGCGCTTCTGGTATTCGACACGATCCTTCTTAAACAAGTTGTATGCTTCGGCCTGCGCAGGGGACTCGGGGTTCGGGTCGTTGAGCAAGTCTTGTATACCAAGCAGAATCTGCGTCATCGTTATGGCAGGCTTCCATGCTTCCTCTTCATTCAAGATGGAAAGGCAGACAGTGCCCGAGGGATAGACGTTCGGGTGGAACAGGGGAGGAACAAATTTGCCTATACATGTTAGTTCTCTCATCAACAGTGACCGACACGCTGCGTACTCACATTTGGGAGGCTTGGTCGGATATTCTACAAGATACATTAGCATATAGTTTCGCATCGGTTTTGCTGCCTGTTCTCTTACCATCCGGGAAAGCCACTGTCAACTTGAACAGTCCTCCTGCCCAGATTGTCTTTTCTTTTCCAGGGATACCGCATTCCCAGTTCTTCAAGTCAAGTACTCCAGCAGCGGTGCGCGTTGGTCGAGCGTAAAATCCGAACGGATGGTTTTTGCGCCATTGCTTCCTTCGTAGGGTCAGTAAAATCGCCTCACATGAGTTTTTTCTTCGTAGCGCCATACCGCTCTTCTTGTAATCTGTTCTGGCAGAGAGCCATGGTAGCGTTTGTTTGCGCAACAGCCGAATCGAATCCGTTGGTTTGGTGAAAGCAAACGCAGAATGCTAGACACCAGGAAGGCAAGAACGACAGTGCTTCTCTTTGAAACACAAAGCGGTGAATAAATATGAATTGAGCGCGAGGAAAATGTGTCTGCGAACCACCAACAGCGCGGATGGAGTGTTGAGAGAAAACTCACGATGATGTGAAAAGAACGATTTTAGCAGCCTGGAGTGGCGCGGTGTTCCGCGCTTGGAGGCGGAATTTCGCCCTGTAACAAGAGGCAACCCTTCATGCTGTTGCTGTTGCTGTTGCCTGTGCGCCGTAGGCAGTGGTGGTGGGTGCTGCGCTGTAATGGCCACTGTGAGAGTGGCGGGGTGGTTCCCTGGACGTGGGGTCATTTGCGGGTGGCTCAAGCTTCCAGTTGCTTCCTCGGTCCATAACTACCAACGACATACATCTTTTCCATGGTCGACGATTGGTCATCGCTGCTACATATAGACCGCACTGGGGCATTTTTATTCTTGCCGTTTTCCTTTCAACTAGCAGTGCAGCTGCGCGATTCAGTACAGCCTGGCAGACCTGCGATATACATCGAGGGCAACCATCACATGTTCGGCTATCTCACGGCAAGGTGTTCATAAGTTTCTGTGATAATGGGCGCCACGGACCCGACACCGGAGAGTGTCGAAAAGAAAGATGTCGAAGTGAAGGCTGAAGAGGGCAGCTCTAAGCCAGTGGAGCATGTCGAGGACGTGCCCGACCCTGATGAGGATGATTTGGATGACCTGGATGGTAAGTGATGCGGCTATATGGCTATATATGAGCCTGTGCTAATTCGAATAGACATGCTTGATGACTTCTCAGCTGTAAAACTGGATCAGAGCAAAACTGAAAAGACGGAAGCTCCAGCTGCCACATCTGCACCCGCTGCTGCGACGGCTACATCGGAAGCACCCCAAGCTGCCGCACCGCTGCCTGGTGAGCCTGGCTCTAATGTATCAGAAGAAGAGTTTGCCAAACAGCTCCAGGCTGGTATGGCCGACCTTCTCGGTGAACTAGAAAAATCTGTAAGCCAGCAATCTCCCCTGCGCCGTTGTGCTAGTTACTAACGACGAGGTTAGCCACAAATGCAGCAGGAATTTGAAGATATGTTCAAGCAATTTACAGCCGCTACCGATGGAGCAGATGCAGCAGGCGCAAGCGGTGCAGGTCCTGCCGCTGGAGCGTCCAAGGCTGCCGCAGATGCTGGCGCAGATGCAACATTCCAAGATACCATCCGTCGCACGATGGAGCGCATGCAGAATTCCGGTGAGCAGGCTACTGCCGCAGCTGCCTCTGGAGGCGCCGACGATTTCATGTCAGAACTGCTGAAGCAAATGTCCGGGGGAGGAGACCTCGGTGGCGAAGGCGGCGAGGAAGAGTTTTCCAAGATGCTCATGGGCATGATGGAGCAATTGACGAACAAGGACATTCTGTACGAACCCATGAAGGAGCTCAACGACAAATTCCCCGAATGGATGGAGAAGAACAAGGAGACGACGTCTGCAGAGGACTTGAAGAGATATGATGAACAGCAGGTATTGGTCAAAGAGATTGTGGACAAATTTGAGTCTCCTACGTATGCAGACTCTAATGCTGCTGATCGCGAATACATTGTCGAAAGAATGCAAAAGGTAAGCATTACACATATTCACCTGAAATTATTTAGAACAAGCTTGACTGACGGCCACAGATGCAAGAGGCTGGCTCGCCGCCATCAGATTTAGTGGGAGACATGGCTTCCGCACAAGAGGCATTTGGTGGCGGTGGTGGTGATGGCGCTGATGAACAGTGCAATCCTCAATAGATTGAAATTTGGTTACGCAGTATACCCGTGGGTACATTTCGAAGAGCAAAAGTTAAAACATCTGATCCTTTATATAACGCCGTTGTGTGCCCCGTTGACCTTGTCAATAACCGTTTCCTAAACGCCAGAAAGGTAACCCGAAATACAATTTGTCCTCCCAGATCCAACCCTATTTCTTTATGACATTTCCATTGCATCCCCATCCCCAACCCCTTGACTCTCTCGCTGTCCCTGTTCTTGTGATATCAACTCGGCAAATATCGCGTCGTATTCTTCGTCCGACAGGGCCGGTGAAGGTGGTCGCGCGGAATCTAGATCATAAGATGCCATGATTTGCTCAAATTCTCTGTCCTCTGCATCATCCATAATGATCTCGTCATCGTCCTCGATGGGCTGCGGTGTCTCTGGTCGAAACTCAACAGCATCCTCAATGTCTGCGTCAGTGAGCTCTGGCGCGTCGTATGATAATTGACCCATATCTGCCAGCCAATTCGTCTTCAGAAACTACGAGGGTGTCAGTGAGGTTCTTAACGTCAGGCCAAAATCACAAACGTACGTGTCCCTCGATATCTCTGCGCTGCCAAGCCTTGTCGTCGGCTTTGTCGCGCACGCTCTGCAGAAAAGTCCTTCGCCTTTGCGCTTGTGCATCTTCTCTACGTCTCATCACCGGGTTGGGACGCGCGTTCCGCGATGCATATTTGAATTTGGGTGGCTGAATGGGTGATGATTGAGTTTGACGCTGCGATAAAGTATTCTCGTCGGCTGGGGATAGAGGCGAAGTGGCGCGAAGTGGTGAAGATGAAAGTGGTGAAGAGACTGAAGGACGATGGTCCCAACCTGTAAAGATAGGTGCTGGGGCGAATGACAACATCTCGTTGGAAGGTTTATCGTTATCTGGCATAAATGATGGATGGAAGGAAAATTAAATGGGTAGAGGGATACCGTTGAGGGTGCAGTGCCTTAATTGAATTCCAAGACATCAAGAACGCGGTTTGTTAATGGCCGTCGCGCCATCACGTGTAGGCGTAAATAGAGGGAAGGACCGCTGTAGCACAGCGCTTGCACAAGCGGATATGCATGACGTGCCGTCAGCCCCTGGTGGTCGGGTTCGGGTCACGGAGCCTCGGCGAATCACGGCGCCGGCAAAGGAAAAAGTTATTGTCGCAGATTGGCCATTTGTCCCAACAAATTTCGTCTTTTATGTTTGCCCATTCGAGCAGAAACCCTTATTCTTGATGTTTTGGCTTAGGATGAGTGCATTGAAACCCTGTCGACGTTGAGGGTTTATTCTCTCAGCATGCAACCATTTTCGTTATCAGTCGTTGCGGGCCGCATTGGTTCTCGACAGTGGACATGTTCGACTTGTCGCGTGCAATTAGGTCGCAGCCGACCGTCTGCTTGGATTCCTAAGCGATCTTTTGCCTCAGCACCGAAAGCGACTCAGGGAAGCGCCGGCAAGGGACAAAGGAAATTCATTCTCTTCGCCTCTGCAGGCGCTGCAGCTACCACAACTGTGGTTGCCTTCACCGACGACATCAAGAACGCATACGAAGCCACCGAGCGAACGGGGCGGGTTATCGTTGGACTGGCAGTTTGCATCAACGAGTATGTCTAATTGACTTCGAGTTTAAGCAAAGTGACTCTAATAATTGTAGTTATCGTCGAACGTTAAACGCCAAAGCCGACATCGAAGACGAGGAGGAACAAAGCAAAATTCTCAAGGCTTGTCACAAGCGTTGTGCCGAGCGCACCCTCAAAGTACTTGAGAAGAATGGAGGCATTTTTATTAAACTGGGACAGCATTTGGTGAGTCGAGACTGTTCAATATCAATTCACTGCAAGCTAACGAGAACCAGAGCGCCATGAACTATCTGCTACCTTCGGAATGGACCACAACATTTATCCCTCTGCAAGACAAATGCCCCGTATCGTCATTCACCTCGATCGAAGAAATGTTCCGCAAAGACACGAACGAAGATCTTTGGGACTACTTCTCGGAATTCTCAGAGAAACCTATTGGAGCTGCGTCGCTCGCGCAAGTTCACCTTGCGACAATTGAAGACACTGGTCGCAAAGTAGCCGTGAAGGTGCAGCATCCCGAGCTGCAAGCCTGGGCACCTCTCGACCTGGCACTCACAAGATACACATTTTCAACCCTCAAACGATTCTTCCCCGAATACGACCTCGAATGGCTCTCTTCTGAAATGGACGTTTCCTTGCCGCTAGAGCTTGACTTTCAAGAAGAAGCCAAAAATGCCAATCGCATGAGAGCGCACTTCGCCAAGATCCCCCAACTTCCCCTCATCATCCCCGAAGTCATCTGGGCCAAGAAGCGTATTCTCGTCATGGCGTGCGAGTCCGGAAACCGACCCGACGACTTGGAATATCTTGATAAGAACGGAATCGACCGCGACGAGGTAGCCGCTACTCTTGGCCGCATCTTCAATGAAATGATCTTTGGCGACGGCGCTCCGTTGCACTGCGATCCACACGGTGGAAACATTGCCATTCGCAAGAATAACCGCTCGCGAGGTCTCAGTGGACGTCCCAACTTCGACATCATCCTCTACGACCACGGCCTCTACCGCGATATTCCCTTACCACTTCGTCGTTCGTATGCCAAGATGTGGCTCGCCGTTATTGATGGCGACATGGACCGCATGAAAAAGTACTCGCGCGAAGTCGCCGGAATTAGCGACAAGGATTTCCCACTGTTCGCTTCCGCAATCACAGGCCGCGACTACAGCGTTGTCTCGAGCCAAGGCTCCATCCTTAAAACCCGATCTTCCGACGAGGAGGTTTCCATGAGCACCTCACTCCAAGAAGGTCTCATAGTCGACCTAGTACAGCTGCTGAGTCGCGTGCCACGTATCATTCTCCTCATCCTCAAAACCAACGACCTTACGCGCAGCCTCGACGAGAACCTTCAGACTCGCCAAGGCCCCATCCGCAGCTTCATGATTCTTGCACGATACTGCGCTCGCACTGTGTTCCATGAGCAACTGGAGCAGATTAAGGGCTCGCTGCTGTGGCCGACCAATGCCTTCCTGGCAGTTACTGCGTGGTTGTCCTTTGTAAAGATTGAAGTGAAGTTGGAGGCGTTTGAGCTGTGGTTGAATATTCGACGATTGATTGGGTTGGGGAGTTTGAATATTGGGCCTCCCATGAAGCAATGATAGACGCATAGAAATAGACTAATAGATTCATTAATTACTTATGACAACTGCTGATAACGCATAGTGGCTTTTTTGGCGGTACCATGCTAACATGCAGAATGGAAGTTATTGTTGAAAGTACAAACGTCCCATGAGTATACATGGTGTTGCAATGAGCCGGTGTTACATGAGCTGTGTTCCAGTAAATACAAGAAAACCAATCAAAAAAGATATTCGCTCCTGATATGCCTATTGATTGGAGTTTAACCGGAAAGGATGTGCTTCAGAGTTAAACACCCACTCATCCAGATTGATAACACTCTCGTCTTCAAAGATCAAATAAAAGTACTTGGTCGTCTCTCCTAGCCAAAACGTCTACACCCCAGCATGTTAGCAGCTTGTAATTTTACAATTGTCACGTAGCAAACATCAAACTTACCTCCATTTTATCTTCCCATCCTCCACCGGTGATTGGCTGTCTCGTCACGTCTCTGACGGTGGCGAAAGCCTCATCGGTTTCTGACGCTGCTACAATTCCCTCCCACATGCGCCAAGCGGCATCTCGCCATTTCTGGTCGCCTGTGATGCGCCACATGTAGTAAACACTTTCGATTGCCTCTGGTCGCGAACTATAGTGCTTTGATCGACATGCCACCAGACCAGGTGGCAAGCCCTCGCTCAGATAGCTTTTGAAAAATGTTGGGTCGTAGGCACAAACGCCAGTGGTTGATTCGCATGCATGCAGTTGCTGGTTCTCGGCCATGATCTTGCCGGGCATTGTATCATATAACCACACGCAGCCTGAAGTCAATCTTGCTCCTGTATCTACAAAGTCCTGCTTGGAGAGTAGTTTTCCAGCCAGTGCGTACATTCCGCCAGCGAAGCATGCCAAATGTTCCGCTTCAGTTGAAAAATCCTTATTTCCTTGCGATATGATTCCGCTGCCTGGGAGCAGAATATCTTCGTCGTGCATGGTCATGGGTTTAAAGAGCAGCCAATCCTTGGCAGCTTGTAGTGAAGTAGTGGCCATTTGTTCATACTGATGGTCCATACCAGACAGCAGCTGGTGCATCTTGGGTAGGTATTCGTACATGGAGTCAGCACCGCCTCCCAAACTGAATCGCGAATGAATCAGTTCTTCTTTGTCATAATCAATGTCGTGTGTCCACAGGCCGGGGACATCGGTTTCATTTTGCAAGCGATGGAACATAAGTTTCAACCGCTCTGTGGCGTCGTAATACTTGGGATCACCGGTAATCTGGCTCAGCCTGGTAAACTCTAGGCATAAGGTTCCACCAGCAGCGATCGACATGAGGCTATCAGCAGTTTGAGTTCCTGCTTTAGCTCTGCCGTAGTTCAACCAATGAGATGGCAATCGGTTTGGTGTGTCAAACGTCGCGTAAAGCGTGTCACCAAGCTCGACAGCCTTTCTCAGTAGTACTGACTCTTGTGAGAGGTCATATGCAGCCAGCAATCCTCCCAGATATCGGATTGTAACTTCAAACAGATTGATGGCTTGATCGTGAGTATCGTACCAATCAATGACGGCAACTTCTTGCACAGCCGCGTAAAAATCGTCTTTGAGCCCCATGATCCAAAGCCCATCGAGGGCATCCACCAGCTGAGCACCCCAACCACTGAATGTCTCGACGCCTTTTTTGCTTAATGGCCGCAGCTCGTCTGCCTTCCACGCGTATTTCTTGTATGCGTTCCAGCTCTTGACAAATTTGCTCTTGATGATTTCTTTGCGCTCCTCCGCCACTGGGTCCTTGGCAGCTGACGTGGCTACCTTTTGTATCTGAGGCAGCTTCTTTGCTTGTCCTGTAGGCAGAGACTTCATGTCCGTGACCGGATGGTATACTTTAGCCTTGCTCCAATCATAGCTGCTTGCGATGTATTTAAACCGTCCCACCCGGAGCATCGGCTGCTGTCTGTAGTATCGCCATGTCCACAGTAGCAAGGCTGCAAGGCAGAAAGCAAGGATATAGCGGGAGCCCAGTCTCGCCGTCGCGAACATGATAAAACTCGGCGTCTCTAGAAGCGTAGTAGCAAACAAAATTCCCACACAAGACAAGACACAGATTATGATGGAAAGGGGGAATTCATATTGGAGGCTCTGACGTCTGAGGATTTCGTAAGGTCTTGGCATCTTTGGTGGATCCGGTCGGGCTGTACCGCAGCTGTCAAACCACTAGACTAGTACTAGACGACTGCCGTAATTAATACTTTTTCTACAGAGGCATTGGCAGTTCACTCCTCACTCTGAAAATGCGATGTGTCGTGTAAAAGAATGACAAAAAGTTGGGTTATATATCTATCTTTAACAGGCAATACCTACTAATATGCCCGTTGTCAAAAGTGATGACCATCTCAATAGGCTTTGCAACATAAGCACAGCGTACTCAACCGAGCGCATTCTTGAATGACGCAAGAACACTTGAGATAGCACTCCTACAACAAATCACGCCGGTAGCTCTACCGCCGTATTAGCCATTCCTAGGTATTGTCCGTGTAGGCTTCCCTTCTCCCATAGCCTCATCCACGTATTGCCGTCGCACTCGTTGTGTAACAGAGCCTAGGCTTCATTTTTGCACCGTTCCTCTACGCTTTACAATAAAGCTGTCGCCACGAGGCTTCATATCGGCCAGTGTTGCTTTAAGCTTCGAAAAAGCGGTCCAGTAAGGATATGCTCGCGATTGGGTTGATGACAAGCGTTGCTCGGGAAGCGAGCAGTTGCCTGACTGTCAATCAGAAGACAAGAAATCTTTCTGCCTAATGATGCTGAGTTCCCCGTAACGAACGGTCTAATGTCTCTAGTTTTCTGCCATGTGGTGGCCCTTTTCATTTGTGACCTCAGTCGTAACCTCCACCGATCTGGCTGTGAAACGCAGTGCTAACACTTTTCTCATCGTCGTCAAGTCGTCTGCCGTAGTAACCACCAGATCCAGGAGCTCGGTTCGTTCCGTCGACAAAATTTTGCAGACGATCGGATTGAGTGTACGAAATAGGCCTAGATCCAGCAACAATATCCTGAAGGCCGGCTCCGAGACTAGCGCCACCCTGGCCAACACCCTTGCCGCCCAAGACACTGGAAGTTGCATCTGTATACTCCGAATTGGCTACGCTCTCTCCAGCGACGCTTTCGGCCGGTCGAACGTGTTTCTTGTTTCCTCGGCCTTGAGTTCCAGCGCCAGGCAGACCGGGCCACTGCTCAGCACCGAAGCTAGAAAACATGGCTGGGAATGAAGTGTTCAGTGACGCACCGCCGAATGTTGAGCCATGAATGGATGAGACGTCGTCAGGGATGTACGACATCATGGAACCAGATTCAAAGTCGCGAGAAGGGCCTTGGTTGTTGTTGAAGCGTCCGTTTTGGTACCCACGGGCAGGATACTGGGAGAGGTGGTTGCCCTTGGGTCGCTGAGTAGGCCTGGGCTTGCTGAACTGCAGCAAGCACCTTTGCAAATTGGTCAGAGGACCCTCCACAAAGCACTTGCGATCTTTGAAGTGTGTCAACAGATTCCACCAAAGCTCGTGCTTGGACAAAATCTTGGGGTTACCGAGGATGACCAGACCATACTTGGCTCGAGTTAAAGCTACGTTCAGACGTCTAGGATCTGAAAGGAAACCAATACCCTGGTTCTCGTTGGATCGAACACAAGAAAGCACAATGAAATCTTTCTCACGGCCCTGGAATGCGTCGACAGAGGCAACTTCGACTTCTTTATACATTTCCTTTTTGAGAGTTCCAGAGTTCTGCATAGTTGAAACGATGTAACTTCTTTGGCCCTCATATGGTGTGATAACACCAATAGAAGATGGGGGTACTCCAGCTCTAAAGAATCGAGTAACTGCCTTCTCGACATTCGAGGCTTCAGTTCGGTTTAGATAAGATGTTCCGGATGTCGAAATCTCTTCATTACCAAAGTTGGACCAAAACATCATGGGCATCTCGGCGGCGGGCCAAGGGAAATCAACGTCGTTTCTCTTTCGCTGTTCAACAGTAACACCGTTTTGCAAACTTCCCTCGTAGAACATGTTGGAGGGGAACTCAGACAAACAAGGATGCATTCGATACTGCATGTTGAGTACAATTGGCTTATTTTGAAGCTCCATCAGGCGTTCAAAGAGGGACTGGTTTAAACCAGCCTTTGCTGCCTTCTTGTTCATGATAACAGGTCCTAGCTGCTTGTGGTCACCGACCAAAACAGCTTGCTTGCAGCCTAACACAAGGGGAATAATGCATTCCGGCTCCGCAGATTGAGTCGACTCATCAATCAAGACATTTCGAAACTTCATCTTGGCAAGACGAGGATCTCCAGCACCAACGCAGGTACAGCATACAACATCGGCATTGTTAAGTGCCTCTCGTTCGACTTGCTTGGTGAGCTGTTTGAATTTCTTCTCATCTTGAATGGAAAGTTCTCCAGTTTCGGTTTTCAGCTGAGAAAGCTTCATGAATTCGCTGTTGAGACCAGACTTGCGAACCTGCTCATGCAGAGAGAGGAAGCTGACGGAAGATTCGACATCCTCTCGTGATTTGGCCGTCAATCGCACCACCTTGAGTCCAGTAAGATGTATCTTTTCACACAGTTGATCCACCGCAACGTTAGATGGAGCACAAACAAGTACTTGGTTACCACTTGTCTTGGCGAGATGATAAATGATGGTAGCCGATGTAACAGTCTTTCCTGTTCCAGGAGGTCCCTGAATCAAGCTAAGAGGCTTCTGCAGAACTGATCGAATAGCATCAACCTGGCTGGTGTTCAAGTCAGGTAACCCGGGAGCTGTCCACTTCTTGGGTAAGTTCAACTTCATGGGCTGCAAACGAACATCATGGCCAAGGAGCGTGTGGAAGATGTAGCCGGAGACGCTCATTTCATCGAGCGCAAAGGTCTTCATGGCGTTTTGCATGCGGTCATACGACGTGGCTTTCCAAACATAATCGGCTGAGAAATTATGGGAGAGCTCAGTAGGCACAGACTTGTCGTTGCCTGTTTTGCGCAATTCAAGACACACTTCATCCGACTGGTTATTTGGGATCTTGATGACATAGCCTACACCTTGCCAAGGTTCACGGAGGTCTCCGTTGTAACGAAGCAGCATTTCATCTCCAACGGCAAGCTTGACTTCTCCGGACTCAATCTTGCGCAAGTTGAACGAAACGATGTGCTTGGTGTTGAGGCCCATATTCCATTGGACTGTCAATCCATCTTCAGACTGGGCCTCCTTCAGCTTCTTGTCGTAATCAGACTCCATCTTGACCAGCGGGCCAAAAATGTTCTGATAGTGGTATGGATCATCGTATCGCAAGAGTACCTTTTCGGGTTCGTCATCGACAGCTACTGTCTTGTCTAAATCGGCGACGGAGGCATTCGGGTCGACTTTCCATGTCTCTTCGAGCTTCGCAATTGTGGTGGACGTCAAGTGTCGCGCACGTAGCTGCTCAACATCAGATGGAGGACTAACTAACCAGCTTAAGAAAGCACGCTCCTCAATGAGCGGTTCCCAGCGGGAAGTGTCCCAGTTCATATCTTTGTTGGAGGCAGAAGCGGCGCATGGTTGACGACACAGTAACACAACGACAGTGTCTGACTTAGCAGGAATGAATCCGAGAAGAAAGGCATTTTTCGTGCCGCATTGGTAGCATTCGAGTACAGTGTCGCCGAGGGTCGATTCAGGGTGCAGCTGTACTTCCTTATGGCGGGCTCTGACAAGATGGTTGACGATATGGGTCGATGTACCGTTTCCGCGAGCGCTGCAAAACCATTTGTTGCAAGCCAAACACTTGACAACGCAGGCTGGAGAATGAATGCCGCAGTACCTGAGAATAAGAGTCAGCAACGAGCTCTGGCGCCAGCAATCGTTTAGACTTACGCGCAAGCATGAGCGGGCAATTTCTTTTCCTCCTCTTGGTCCTTTAGAGACATTCCTAGAATGCCATCCACGGGAACACTATTTAGACTATCGTTGTCGTCTTCATCGAAAGCCTCGGTTTGATTATCATCGTCATCAGCGCGGCGGCGGCCGCTTGCTCCGAATTTTCCATACAGGAGGCTCTCGTCTGGGTCCAAGGCAGATAGATCGTCCGCTTCGGCGTTGATAGCTGCCGCAGAGTCGGAAATAAGGTGGTTGCCCACATGGGTGAAAGCACCCTCCATGTTGTTTGCGCTGTCGTGAGGGCTTGTCTGCTAGGTTCCAGTTGTAGGTTCTTTCGTTCTGAACAGAGCCTAGTCAGTGTGATGCTCAAAAATTAAGGCAGCTTGGCAGAGGCAAAGACGGGCTTTTTCAGTGCCAGCAACCGATATATGCATGAACAAACCTGTATACAGCAGATCTGGAGTAAAATGTCACAGCAGCGAACTTGGCCACTGGTGTAAAATTAGGTAGAGTAGTTTGATAGCTGTGCTAGGTCGGTTCACATCATCGCGGGGCAGAAATTTCTAGGTGAATCGCAAGCGTTTTCGAGAACAGCGTCAGTGTGCCACAGAAACAATGTAGTAACTTTAGGCTTCGGAAAAAAACTCTTGCAGCAAGCTTCTTTCTACTCCCTTAAACCTATGACACAGAGTTTCTTCCATTAAAAACGGCCGACAATGGGACCCTCCTCGTTTGCGCCCAGCCAGTGCGACCATCACGTGTCTTATCGATAAATCCGCCGTAAAAAAAATCCAGTAGCGCCGCCAACAGGCAGGGCGATTTTAGTAGCAGCAGACGGCAGAAAGCATCCTACATCAATTTAAAATCGTCGCAGTTGTGTCCAGTGAAATACCGCCAAGATGATGATTGTAAGTTATATGGTTTATATACAAATTCTGGTTTTGGAGCATTTGCTAATTTTTCAAAAGCGAAAGCAAGCCCGCCAACGGCGAGACTACCTATACCGCCGAGCGGTTCTCCTTCGAGATGCAGAAATTAGTGAAAAGCGAGCGAAACTCAAAGCCTCATTGGCTTCTGGAAAGCCATTGGACTCGTCAATCTCAAATGATAAAGCATTGCGAAAAGATTACCAGTACGATGAATCAGCACCCGACTTGACGACGAATGAAGCGATGGATTTAGATGACGAATATGCACAATTATCTGGCATCGTCGACCCTCGAGTTCTTGTCACAACGTCTCGCGACCCCTCTGCACGATTAGCCGCCTTCTCAAAAGAGATCCGATTATTATTACCGACCTCCATCAGAATGAATCGTGGTAACCTGATTCTACCCGACTTGGTCCGCTCAGCACAGTCGGCTGGTCTCTCAGATGTTGTGTTGCTCCATGAACATCGTGGTACACCAACAGCCCTCACACTATCCCATTTCCCTCACGGACCTACCGTTTCTTTCTCTCTGCACAATGTCGTATTGCGACACGATATTCCCGGAAGCATACGAGGCACTGTTAGTGAATCATACCCTCACCTGATCTTTGACGGATTTACCACACCATTGGGTAAGCGCATCGCCAAGATTTTGAAACACATGTTCCCGCCAAGGGAAGCTATTACAGCCAAGAACAAGATTGGAAGCAGAGTAGTGACTTTCAAGAACATCGATGACAGTATCGAGGTTCGACACCACGTATTTGTGCGGACTGGCTATGATGCTGTAGAGTTGTCGGAGGTCGGGCCCCGAATGACTCTAAGACCATTTGAGATTCGAAGCGGCACATTGGAGAACAAGGACGGCGATGTGGAATGGCACCTGACGCAGTATACCCGAACTGCCAAGAAGAAGAACTACCTGTAGTACCCAGCTAGGCGACGGGGGCTGTGAAATGTCACCGAACAGATAGACGCTGTACATATTATGTTTTGGAGCATATGCAAGGGCAATATGAACTGACGTCGGGGCACGTGTTCTAGATATCGTGTATATAGATACCCAGTTAGGCTGCCAAATATGAATTCAAGGCACCGAGATTCCAATTCGCTAGGTCACATTGAACAAAAATGCCCCCGAATTAAGAGGGACTATCGCCATTTAGTTCGCCTTGCTTTAGTCAAACGACTGTTAGTCAATTTCGCAATTCAGACAAAGGTGGCGAAAGATTCGTTGATGCCTCGCCTGCCTGATATGCGAGTACGAGTTTAGGCTGCCGCTGTTTTTGTTGGAGAGATGTAGGATCATAGGGCTACGCAATTGTATTGGGGCTCATGCTTCCCGAGTGGTAACCTGACGCTATTTTTGGCGTGAGCTCTCTGCGCAGTCGCCAATGGACTCCACCGTCTGAGCCCATCTCCAGTGCCAAGTTGTCAGCCTTGGGTGGATGTCTCCAGTGATGTTAGTGCTAGCCGACTGCAGCTGCCAGTGGCTGCGCACTCAAGAGCGGCCCGCCATACAGTCCGGTACCAGCACATAGCATTTGCAGCTCATCCGACGAAGCCATATAAATCATTGCTAAGCCCGGCCATCAATTGAGCCAATACATCGTGACTTTCTAGAATATTTCCATCTCATTTTTATCGTCTCTAACTTATTGCGCCTTTCTTTGGACTCTTCTGAATTATATTTCCTTAATCACTGTCAGCAGAGCAACTTGTCTAATTTGCCCCAGTGAGTGACGCAGGCTACCCTGCCGGCCTATTTTTTTTTTTTTTAGTCTTCTTTTGGCTTCCTTCTTCCGACGTTTAGTGCCACAGCGCCGAATTCAGAAGGTGGCTCCGGGTGCTCTGTGCTCCGTTCAAGCTGCGCAGTGCCACCACAGAACCCTGCAACTAAAAACGGCCCCAGCCTTTCATCATCACCCATTCTTCACTGCGCCGCCAGTCATCAATAGTCGCTGAGCCTTTTCCACTCCGCATCACCATTTAATATCGTTAATTTCCGTCTTATCTCTGCCAACCCTTCCGCATCTCAATAGAATATACATAATTTCGCCCAGCATGTCTCAAGGACAATCGACCGGCAACCCCTACTCTTACCAGTACCAGCAGCCCCAGGATGCAGCTCACGGATACGGCCAGGTGAGTACCCTCTGCAGCTACCTTCATTGTTATTGGCGCAATGTGCAAAGGGCACCAGCCAGCTATCGTCGCGGAAGCGCAGGAAATCGCTGACAACCCATCTCTGTCTCTGTTAGGCCAATCCCTACTCCGAGGACAATTACGAGCTGCAAGACTACAATGCTGGCCAGCAACAACAAAGACCGACGCTTACGCAGAACGAGTTCCTCGATCGTGTGGGCAATTTGCGCGAGGAAATCAAATCATTGACAAACGATATTGAGTACATTGGTCAGCTCCACCAGCGTGCCCTCAGCAGCCCCGATGGTCAGGCTAAGGATCAATTGGAGGCATATGTCTCGCAAACACAGATCAAGAACACCAGGATCAAGGATCGCATCAAAGGGCTCGAGAAGGACCTCGCTAAAACCACCGACAACAGCCGCAACACCAAGAAGACGCAAATCGAGTCTGCCAAGACCCTATTCAAAGCCGAGCTCCAGAAGTTCCAGAGCTTGGAGAACGATTACCAGCACCGCTATCGCGAGCAAATTGCCCGACAATACCGCATCGTAAACCCAGATGCTTCCGAACAGGAAGTTAAGGAGGCTGCGTCCGCAAACTGGGGCGACGAGGGAGTTTTCCAGACTGCGGTACGTACAGAAAATCTATACCAGGGAGGAATGAACCCCTATCTAACCTTGTTCAGATCAAGACAAATCGCACTGGCCATGCGCAATCGGCGCTGGGTAACGTACGTGCTCGCCACAATGAACTGCAGCGAATCGAGCAGACACTTGCCGAGCTCAGTATTCTGTACCAGGAGCTTGCCGCTGTTGTCGAACAGCAAGATCCTGTTGTCCAAGCAGCCGAGACCAACGCCGAAGACACCGTTCAGCGCCTAGAAGACGGCAACAAGCAAACCAAGTCAGCTGCAGAACATCTCAGGCGCGCGCGCAAGCTCAAGTGGTGGTGTCTCTTCATCGTCGTCCTCATTATCATCGCTATTGCTATTGGTGTTGCTGCAGGCATCTGCTTAAACACCGACAAATGCAAGAAGAAGTGAGGAACACTATATGGTTGATTGTACAATACGACGGTGAAAAGCGCGACAAGAACGGCAACTTGGTACGTTATATCACACCACGCCCCGCACAAGTATCGAGTTGGCTTTTTTTTTTTTGGTTTGGATGCTATTTTCTTATTTCTATATCTCTATATGTCATGCCATTGGCATGAGCTACGTAATGTCTCTGCCCTGTTTCAAGGGCAGCAAGGAAAGCCAAGGAACGAAAGGATGAGTTGGATGAATGTAATGGATGGGATCCCAAAAGAAGATAAAATGAATATGCTGTATAGATGCAACGAAAACTTGAATAATTTGAGTTTATTATTTCCTAATCTTGAATCCATCACCAGTAGTATATCATCACAGATGAACGGGAGCCAGTATAGGGGAGGGAAGTTTTGAAGAATTCCATTAAAGGTGTAAATGTACAAGAAGGGCTCTGAGAAGCTGGCAACACCGCCATATAGAGTAGCCCATTCGACTCCAAACATGTTGCAGCAACAAAAACAAAGGAAAACAAGAAAAAGAAAAGAAAAAGACTAATAATAATAAATGGTTAAAAAAGAACCTCGTTTCCTGAACCTCATACACTTTTGTTGATTTTGCAATGCAGCCCAACCCAATGAACCATGCCAAGTCGTTTTCGTTGTTCCTTTTTTTTTGGTCTTGTTCTCTTGTTCTCTTTTTCGCTTAGTGGTTTTGAGCCACGTCGGTTTAAGCTCCCATGCGTAGGCCAGGAGGACCGCCACCAGCAAGCTTGGCGGCGAGCTTGGGGTACTTCTCGGTGACCTGGACCTGTGTTCTCGTGGCTTCGGCGTATGACAGAGCGTTGACAATCTCGCCTTCGGTACGGGCTAGTTCGGCGGCGCGCTCAAAGTACTTGAGGGCTTCGGGAACCTTGTTCTGCTGAAGCAGGAGCTGGGCCATGGTGGCAACGGCGATATCGCACTCGGGATCGACTACAGGATCATGTTAGTGCTGTTCGTTGGGGAGATGGCTGGCGCATGTGTCGGCGAAACTTACTGATCAGTGCCTTCTGGCAGAGTCCCTCAGCCTCCTTGAAGTCTTGCTTCCATTGGAACAGTGCGAGTGCCTTGTTGATCAATGGCAGAACGTTCATTGACATGGGCTTGGTCTGCTTCTCCATCTCCACGGCAGTTTCGAACTTCTCAACAGCCTCGGCGTAGTTGCCCTGGTCGAGCAACAGCTCGCCGTAGTAGTTGTATACATCGGGAACCTTGGTGAAATTCTTGATGCAGCGGCGGAAAGTGGCCATGGACGAGGCAATGGAGCCCATCTTGTATTGCGTCACACCCAATTGAATGTGTGAGAATATGAAGTCCTTGTCCAGGTCAATGGACTTTTGGTAGTCCTTCTGGGCTTCAGAGAGGTCACCCTTGATGAAGTGCGCCTGAGCGCGGTGGTAGTACACATCGGGATCGTTCTTGTCATGCTCCAGAGCCTTAACAAACTCTTCATCGGCCTTGCTTGGCTCGCCGAGCTCGAGGAAGATGCTGGCGCGCTTGATATAGGTCTGTGTCAAAGATGGGTCGAGTTCGATGCTCTTGTCGAAATCCTGTAGAGCATCGCTATGGTTTCCGAGGAGGGTGCGCATGGTACCACGGTAGTTGTAGACAAGGGCTTCGTTGTCGCCAAGGTCGCCCAGTTCAAGAGCCTTTTCGAAAGCTATACGGCCCTCTTCGTAACCATCAGAAGTCTTCTTCTCGAGACTCTGAAGTCCCAATTGAAGCTGGCCAAGACCAGTGTCGAGGGACAACTCTTCCGAGTCCTCGAGTCCAGCGGGACGGGGCTTGGGACGGAAGCTCTGGAGGTAGTTGCCAACAAAGATAGGGCTGGGCAGCTTTGCAGGTCGAGAAGCGAGCATCTCCTTGGCCTTGTGCTCAGCGAAGACCTTGAGCAGTCGCTCGACAGCCTGAGCGGTTGACTCGCTCTTGAAGTTATCAATGATACAAGAGGCAGTGAAGTCGAGGAGAGCCTCAGAGTACATCTTCTGGTGCTCATAGGCAGTCGCTCGACGGTTAATAGCCTTGACGTATTCGGGGTCCATGGTGATAGCAGCAGTGGTATCCTCAATGACCTGATCCCATTCGCTCATGGCACTGTGGCAGGCGGCGCGGTTGGAGTAGAAGACCGGGTCAGGCTTGCAGAGGATAGCCTGAGTGTATAGATCGATAGCCTTGTTGTATGCCTTGTCGCCATAGGCCTTGTTTCCGGCTTGCTTCAGCTTGGCGGCATATTCTTCGCGTTGAGCCGCTGTCAGAGCCTGGACGGAGGCTTCGTCGATTTCTGGGAGCTCAGCTTCGCTCTGGACGCTGGCAGCTTTTGGTTGAGTGGGAGCAGCGGGTGCTTCCTTGTTATCGGCAGCTTTGCGTTCGGCTTCTTTGCGCTTGCGGCGCTCCTTCTTGCTAAGTTTTGGTGTGCTGCTGGACTTGGATGTCTGCAGTTGGATATGTTGTTAGCTTGCCTCTTTTTTCTTTTCCTTTGCAGGGGGCAATTGCGTTAAGCCGTTATGCTGTAGAACAATCGAGAAATGCGCAAAGGCTCTTACCGAGTCAGAGTTGAGATAGTACACAACACCAGCGCCAGTGACGACAACAGCCACACCGGCAATTGTGTAGACTACGGCCTTGTTGTCGGATACCCAAGATGATATGCGATCCCAAGTGCTGGCAGGGGCATCAACCCTCAAGACAGCTGGGTTGGCAGCAGCCGGGGGGATTGTAGGGAGGGGATTAGACATTGCAATAGGCAAATGGTGAAAAATACAAGCAATTACAGGGAAATGAAAATAAAGAAAGGATGAAAATGAAGCGACCTGTGGTGAAGGAGGGCCAGACAGGAAGGAGAGTCGATGATGTAGGGGCGCCAAGCTACTGGACTAAAGCTTTCGCAGTAGAAAAAGAATCAAACAAAATTTCCCGTCTCCTGCCGACCAGCAACCGAACGAGTTTCATTAGTCATGCAACATTTTTTCTCCACAGCTGTTTGACTGTGCTACCCTGCATGGCGAAAGAAGAATTGCACAACACCAGTGAAATGGCTTCAAAGAAAAAAAAAGATTGATCATGCTTTACATTTACTTATTCATGGGTTAAAAAAAATATTTTAACATTACATTCTATTTGGTCCTTGATGTTATGTAGCTTGTGATCTGATAGTGTCATATGCCCAAGTCTCATTGTACCTAAGCAGCATTGGGCACTTTACGAGGTGCAGTGTTTCACCTCTCACTTACCATCTACACCGCGGGGTTGTGCGACTGTTCTTCATCGTTGATAGCAAATCCAATTGGCAATGTGCACGCAATTGTCCAAGCATTAGCCAACTTTAATTGACTCTAATACTCGAAATATCATACTTTGTGGTGTTTCTGAAAGCTAGCCATTATTTGTCAGCGCCATACGCCTGCTCCATAGCGCGGGTAATTATCATCTCATGACAGCTCCTGCTTGCTGGAATCAACGTCTAATACCGCGGCGGGCAACGCTCTAGATATCCTCACAAGTCAACTGGTACCGCAAGTATCAACTGCCCAAAATGGCGGAGGAAGACTTTTACATCTTCACTACCATGCGGTTTGATCCTGCCCTCAGGACAACCATCGATACAGACTTGGACCCCGATGGTTTCAACGCCAGAGTCCAGTCCCCATTCTACTTGCTGCCCTATCACCAAGACCGCCTCCTCAAGGCAGCGACTCACTATGGCTGGGACCCAGCAATCAAGGATCTTACTGGTAGACTGGGACTCCTATATGTGGCTGAGAGAGCCTTTAAGTTTTTGCAAAATCCTCAGCACCCTCCCGTCAGACTGCGGCTTAGAATTGGACCGGATGGCAAGTTTCACTATGAGAAGTTTGACATTCCCGCTCTGCCTCTGCCAAACTTGCTTCCTACTAGCTTGCCTGCTCCAGGAGCGACTCCAGGACCAGACGAACCGGAAGAGTTGCCACCGTACACACTGGTAGTAGACAATGCCAGGGCTACCCGGTCCGAGTTTACCTATTTCAAGACAGCAAAGCGAGAGTTCTACACGGCAGCCCGTGAGAAAGCAGGGATCAAGGCGGGAGGTAGCAAAGAAGTGTTGATTATCGGAGACGACAATTTTGTTATGGAGGCAAGCATTACAACTCCTTACTTCTGGAGAAATGGCAAATGGGTTACCCCCCCCGTGGCCAAGCAGTTCAACGCCGAAGCCGATTGCACTGGTGGACATGACGGTGTTAGCCGTCGGTATGCGTTGACCAGGTAAGATATCTGTCATTTGTGAACTTGCTTTTATAGGGATAATACTAATGACTTAAGGGGTCTGGCTGTTGAGCAAGATGTCAAGCTTGATGAGTTGGTTGACGGAGAGCAATGCTGGATTAGCAATGGAGTTTCAGGATTCACCAGGGCAGTCCTTAAGCTATCTGGGTAGATTTTAAATAGAACAGGAATTAAGGATGCAAAATGATACACATTAGATTTTATTCATACCAATCGAAGGGGGCCAACCTAACTGTGCCATGAATTGTGAGGCATTGATTCTGCGACAGTGGGGGGGGGGTGCCCTGTAGGGCCTGCGCCGCCAGCACTGCCGCCTTCTGTGCGATAACCACCTAACGCGTTTCGAGACGCGCCACTATCTCTTCCACTTCAACGACCACTCTCCTGGGAGAGCTACATTCTACAGGGACCTCTGGAAATATTCGGAGATGCCATAGAAACATGTCAGTACAAGTTTCTGATGCCGAAGATGCAATTGCAAATGGGCGCCGCTTCTACAATGCGAAGCAATATCGCCCTGCGCTGGAGCAATTCACCATTGTAAGTTCACACTGTAGTATCATTCCGCTCGACCGTGCAACGTCTCGATACTAATGCACAGAGGCCATGAAACTATGTCCATGCAGCAGAAAGATGAAGAGATCGCGATGTTTCTGCAAAAACTTTGAGAAAGTTGCAGCAGAAAATGGGGATATATTTAAAGAGGCAATGTACAATTGTCATTGTGCTGTGGGCAAGACGTTCAACAAATGTGACAAATCCGTTCACATTCAGGCATTGGATTATAGAGCAGCAACGTTCGAAGTGATAAAGCAGCTTGAAAGGGCAAAGAGAGACGCAGAATGGATACTCGAACTTGCTCCGCGGCTGCCAGATGTGTGTTGTCCTGCTATCGATCATCCCAGCCGTGCTAATTTGCCTTTAGGGGTATCTCCGCCTAGGAAAGATTGCAAGATTGATGAAAGATGACGAATTTGCATGGAAGTTGTTCTCTGCTGGAATAGACGTTGCCAGTGCAAATGGCCAGAGTCATTCTTCAAAAGCAAAGGTAAAGTTGGTGAACGAAGTATTGTGTCGTGATCTGGTGCTAACAAGTTTTATTAAAGAGTTTATATGCTGCATCTAAACCATTACAAATGAAGTTCTATCGCAAGGATCCGCTGCAGCTTCCTGCAGACATTGTTTACTGGATAATGCTATACTGCGATCTGGTAACCAGAGTGTAAGTTTATGGCGCCACGCATTTAATTATCACAAACTGAACCGTTCAGCCGATGCCTCCGTGTTTCAAAGTCTTGGAAGGGAGCACTCACTGCCACGGTGAATACATGGCTCTGGAAAGACCTTGAATTCACAGGTCGAGCCGCGAGGAGACCTCCCCCAATACAGGGACTAAGGAAACTTGCCGATTATGCAGGCCGAGATGTTCGTCGGATCATTATACCATTTGCAAACTCTTTTGGTCTAATACAGTCCAAACTGAACGTTCTGTTATCTGGAGCAAAGAACCTGGAACAACTGGAGATCGGATTTCCTATGCGTGGCTTGGAAGTGCCACGGTATGCGGGCATGTGCAAGTCATTGAAACACCTCAAACTTTCGCACTTCAACCCAACTGTTGCCAACAAACATTCTGAGCCAGACGTAATCACTGCTTTCCCACTCTCATTCATTGTCAACGCCGCCGACACTCTGGAGCACCTGCATCTAGACGGTCTTCCCAGTGATTGGTTCCGTGAGCGAGATGTACCTTTGCTGCCCCGTTTACAATCTCTCCGAATGCAGCTCAAGTCAACAACCTTGCAGACATTGCCATTGGTAAATTATCTGACTATTGCCATACATCGTAGCTGACTAACTATTGTCCTAGTTTCATATTGCTACCAAGACTCCAGCACTAGAGGATCTTTGGCTCAATGAAGTCTGGACCGACCCTCCCCATAACTGGTATGAGAATTGGGATGTAGTTTGGCCGCATCTTAAAAATTTGACTGTCGTTGGTGGCAACGCAATGCTCCAAGAAGCACTCGTTGGTATAGTCGCTTTGACCTCGCTGCATCACGGAAAGACATTACAACACATCGATCTCAGCTTCTCTTACAGAGACGAAGGAGTCAGTCTAATAACCAAGGAACCAATGGACGAGATAGTCAAACTAGGAGGCATGCCGCTGCCACCAGATATCGCTGCCGTGTCCAGACCCAACTCATACGATGCTATACAATCTGTGCGCCTCCATGGCATTCCCCTAAACCCTGCCATGGCTCGAGAGATGTTTGAGCATGCAATTGTTGCAGGAAATTTACACACTATGGACATCGTATTCCCCCTTGATGTGCTCAATTCAACCATGGGATCCTCTAGCATAACATACTTGGCTGGCTATGGATGGCTCAAAGGAGCCGCAACGATTCGAACAATGGGTGTCACGCGTTTTCGCTTTAGGTCATATCCTCGCAGTGAAGATGATTTGCCTCTTCCAGCGTTTTTGGCTAGTTTTCCTAATTTGGAGGAACTGGAAATTGGATCGGCGTACTATGAAGAGGCAGAGCTGTGTATGGTCATAGAAGCTATCATCAAGGTGACGAAGCTCAAGGTGCTGTATCAGAGCCAGATTCGAGGAGCAATGATGGATCAACTGATGGCTCTAGGGGGGAGGCATGGCGTCAAAATGATATGGGGAGAGCGTCCTCGACCATGGCCCGTTGTATTGAACGATGAGCAACGATAAATAATTCGAAATAGAAGAGACGTATTTTGGGTTGGATGAAATGCACGATGGTCTATTTTACTCGTCCTATATACTTTTCAATCATGTCTCATCAATCCCCAATGCTTTATCCGCGGCCAACTTTGAAAGAAAGAATCTGTGCGTTCATGTTAGTCTACTCTCTCCAAAGTACGGTATGAGAAACTTACATCATTCTTTCCTACAGCAACTAAATCATCTTCGGCCACTCTGATATTACCAACGCCCTCTATGTATGCTATTGGAGCATCGCCCATAATCTTGCGCGCAACATCTGACACCGTAGACCCCTTCTTGACGAGAACGCAATCCCTAAATACAAATTTGGACTCCGATGCGCCGGCGCTGAATGTCGAAGTATTTCGAACAGGGAAGACGGGCACCAGGCCCAGCAGCTCTGCAGCCTTCGACAACACTTGAACAACACCCGTCGACCCAAATCTATACAGCACCATATCTTTCAAGTTCTCTATTCGATTTTTGTTTTTCTCGTCAAGCTCTTTCAACCCACCCCCAGTAGCGTCGCCTTGTTCTATGAGATCTTCTCTAGTGTCAACAAATTCACTTCCTTCTGTGTATTTGACGTAGCCTTGCTTGGCCATCTTTCGGAGGAAGATTTCTGAAATAGCGGAGCACAGGACAATGGAGTTGGGGTCTTGCATTTTGGCAATCTTGGCGATATTCTTATCGGCGTCCGGGTGATCGATCTTATTGAGCGCTATGACGGTGGGGAATTTCTCATCGACGAAAGAGTTGACAACATGTGTTACTGTTTCGTCCGACCAGGCTTCTAACGGCTCTTTGACACCGGATCGATCCAACGTGCGGTTAATAACTGTGGAAGTTGCTCCATATCCAGAGAATTGATTCTGTAACGTTTCGACTGCGGTGGCTTTGATTGCGACATGTCGTCTTCGAATAGAGGGCCATTTGTCCATGAGATTGCCGAGAATCCATGCTACGACTTCGCTACGCAACCACGCAATGTCCACCGAAGGATCGTACCCTCGAGTCTCTTTCCCCTCTGCGTCGACAGTGCCGGAAGCGTCGACAACGTGGATCAAGGCATCGGCGTGTCGCAAATCATCCAAGAACTTGTTTCCTAAACCTTTGCCTTCGTGTGCGCCGGGAACTAGGCCAGCAACATCGAGAAGTTCTATCGGTACAGATCGTCGCCCGTCAACACATCCGCCGTAGTTGGGCCTGCAACGATCTGATACTTTATGGCGCGCACACGCGCATTCGATCTGTAGGTATCCTATGGCCCGTTGGGGGTCGATTGTTGTGAATCTGGACAGGTCATACGGTTAGCGATAGCGGGTGAAAGAATGGCAGGTTCTCGCATACGGGAAGTTGCCTGGAAGCGATGGGTTAGAGCCTGCAGCATATATGTCGCATTTTAGGATGTACAACTTACCAACTTTGGATGAGGCATCTGTCAGGCTGTTTAGAGTCGTACTCTTGCCGGCCGAAGGCTTTCCCACCAGGCCAATGAGGGGATCTCGAGGCATGGCGGGGGTTCTGCTCTCAACGAAGCGGGCAGCGACACCAAGGACCTTTGATCTGTGATGATTGAGTTTATAGGATAGATGCTTAACAATTGAAGAATATCGATCAAACTAAATCTCGATATTATCTTCTACAAACGTTGCGTTGCCTGGTCCTTCAATGGGTGAGCGTGGGGCAGACTAGGAGGGAAAAAAGCCTGACGTCAAAAAAAAAATTATATATATAATTTGTTGGCCGCCTTATCTGTATACAGCGACTGACACTGCCGTACTTTGAGAGTACTTGCATCCCACTTTGAATACCATTAAGCAAATTTACATAGGAACTTGAGAGACAATTTGGCGACAAATCCAAGAGTCGGAAATAAATTATAAATATACTAACGCGGTTGCGAATTGTTCTTGCATCTTGCAGTTGCGATCTCGTGCCCCACAGGCTCCTTCCTCATTGGAGCGAGCGCGCATACTTCAGTGGGTGAAGCTCGCGTCTTCACCATCTCTGCCATCAAACAGTCATCTTAATAAACTCGATTTGCTACTAATTTTCCGATTAGAGAGCAAAAGTCTCTCTCAATAAACCAGTCGTTCGATTCTTGTCGTAATTGCCGATATGGAAGAGCTACAGCTTCCCATCGAGTCTTTTCCGGCCTGGGCTCTGCTCCAGGACGTCGAGTTCGATGGCGTTGGGATTTCCAAAACGCAAGACAAAGGATACGGGCTTGTATCAAACAAAGAATTAGAACAGGAATATATTGTACTGCGCATACCTCACGACTTGCTGCTCTCAGTCGACCAAGTAGAGCAGTACGCCAAAGTTGATAGTAACTTTAGAAGTCTGCTGGAAGCCTTTAAACAACGGGTAGGTTCCGATAAAGCTTGAAAGAGTTTATAGAGCTCACATTTATAGTCTCCCAGAATGCAGATACTGTTATACCTCTTCTCACAGCTCATCAGTCTCAAACAAAAGCAGAGTGATGCCAAGCACTGCACGTCAACGCCGTGGACCGAGTATATACGATTCATACCACACTATATCCCAGTGCCTACCATGTGGGAAGAGGCTGAACAGATGCTACTAAACGGAACTTCGTTGGAGGTATGTATGTCCTTGCATCCTAAGGGGTACCAAAGCGTCCGTTGATTGGCATCTACAACGGCTGATCTACCCAGTCCCATAAATCTCATCTAACATGCCACAGGATGCACTGGGCGCAAAGTTAGCTGCATTGCATGCAGAGTTCGATACTCTGCGTGACCTATCGTCGGAATTACCCTTTTGGAGCAGCTTACTGTGGGACAGCAACGCTGCATCATTCACTGACTGGATCCTTGTGGATGCTTGGTTCAGGTCTCGCTGCCTAGAACTCCCTTTGGCCGGTACTTCCATGGTTCCGGGGCTGGACATGGTCAATCATGCACGTCAAGCAACTGCATACTACCAAGAAGACGATCAGGATGGTGTGACGCTCCGTATACGTCCGAACTGCAGGGCCCCTGACGGTGAGGAGGTGACGATATCTTACGGCGAGGCTAAATCCCCTGCAGAAATGTTGTTCAGCTATGGTTTCATTGAAAGCGATACGGCTGTTCGAGAATTGACTTTGCACCTGGAGCCACTGGAAGATGATCCACTGGGTAGAGCTAAACTACACATATTCAAAGGACCTGCAACAGTAAAGTTGACAGTGACAGAGGATGGGTGTCACTGGGAAAGCCCGTTTGCATTTCTGATGTGTCTAAATGAGGAGGACGGTTTAGCATTCCGATTGTTACAGGATCATGCAGGAGAGCGCCAACTACGACTATTCTGGCAGGAGAAGGACGTGACTGATTGTACAGATGACTTTGAAGCGCTCGTCCGGGATCATAAACTGCGGCAGGTGTTCCTTTTGCGAATCGCCACAGTGCTCCACGAACGGGTCGAAAACCAACTGCGAAAGATCACTGCAGGGCCTAGTCAGGACGAACTTGAACCCCTGATTGAGTCCGACATACTCCGACATGGATGCGTCGAGGCTACAAGTGCTCTAAAAAGGGTCGAGAGGGAAACGCTGGCTGCAGCCATAGACGCGCTGGACGCACAGGTATGTTGCCACCAGGTTTTGTGACTCACGGGACAAAATTTTATAGCAATCTCATTCGATGCTTGCTGACATGGGATTTCATTTCAGAAAACGGATCTTCTCGCAGATCAGCACGTTGTGGCATATCTCGGATTGATGGAAGCTTCCCAAAACGAGCAAGCGCCCAGTGAGGCTGCAAACTCGACCAATGAGGATGACTTCAGTTAGAGTCTGGGGTAAGCTTCCCCGACTTTTTTCTTTTCAAAACAAAGAGACCCTGGCTGCCCGTTTAGACTCGTTTTTCTAGTGTCATGCGACTGTGAATCTTGACAGCTGTATTCAATTCTACCATCTCGGCGACATTCTGACCTCTGTGACGCCGTTGCTCCTGTCTTTGGTGGTCTGCCCTGTCTCCTATCGCCGCAAGATTCCAAGGAGACTTGGTACTCTAATGGTTTCCCTTTTATCTATACACAAAATCAATGGTACTTTAAGACACGTATACATCTGACGCATTCGTGAGGACATTGCCTGAAATTGGTATGGAAGACATCTGAAGTGCCATCTAAAGTGCTATTTTCAATGTATGTATGGATGCAAAAACCGTTGCCACGTGAGCCGCAACCGTGAACGACACGGAAGTCCTTCCCCTATTGAGGAAAGCGTGCTAATGGAGAGAACTCCGGTGGAGAGATTGCCATCAAAATGCCAAAGAGAGGAGGATCTGAAGCTTGAACTGTCTAGGATAACGGTATAATGGAGCTGCTGCATGGCTCCTCTCTGTGCTGGAGGGCTAGTCTGTTGGGCCAGAGAAAAATGAGGCACAGCTACTGGACAAGCTGCCAAGCTAGCTAGCTAGCTTTGCATTTTGGTGAAGTTACGTCAAAGACTTGGGTTTCGTAGATCCCCACGCGCGGACACAACGAGAGAAACACGACAGGTAAGCCGCAAAATTAGTGCGAATACGACTCTGACCAAGGGCAACAAATCGGTTTTAAAGCGGGCACAAGACGACCAATCCTCTGGTTAGGTCAAGCTGTTGTCTGGCCATAGTGCATAACTAATCCAGACTGCCACTTGTACGTGAAGCCGCCAAGCTAGCTCAGTCATAATTTATTGGACCAAACCAAACGTCGTTGAATGGACCTCGTGTCCACCACAGGCTGCGGAATCCACTAGTCTTTGTTGACGGCAAAAGACTCAGGGAAACAGCGTTCGAGACCTCATCATGTTTGCCGCGCTAGAGGCGTTCTTCCTGGGTTAGGGAACGAGACACTCAAACGAGGAAGCTATTGGCTATGCACTGGAACACCAAAGTGAGTAACTGGCATGCTGGGTGGCATGATCGTCTGACTGGATGCAGAGAGTGCCAGTAACGCTCACGGTTCAACCCCATCCGATGCAATAAGACACAGCCCCGGGCTAAGGGGCAAAGACCGTCCAGGATCTACGGTGTAGGAGCATATGATTAGTATACAAGCTGGTTGAGAAGACCTTTGATGGCTGGCATGGCTTGCCCAATTTCGCACTTGAGGCTGAATGGCTGCGGATACATTGCACGCAAATTGGTCGAGGAAGGTGAGTGGGAGCATACGAAAGGGGTGGCAAGCTAAAAGAGCTGCCAGAGGATGCTTCCCATCCTGAGAGGTGGCTTGCAGGCAGATGCATCCAAGGTGACCTGGATCAGCAAAGCGAGTCTTAACATTTAATAAGTGGCAGTTGGGTTTGTGGGAGCAGAGGAGTCCGGGGTAAAATATTGATGTTGATCATGTACAGTGGTGTTTGATGTAATGGTACAGTATGACGCAGTCGAACCATAGCACACAGTGCGAAGCACAAGCCCATGGTGCGAGATAGCCAGCCCTCCGCACTCTGCATGCTTACAGAGCCTCCGGGGTATTCTTACCAAGACACGCCAATACTAGAGGCGGATGGACGAGGAACACATAACTGAGACTAGGGGAGACTAAACAGTACTAGCGGGACGCCTTTGACTAGGTGGAGGTGGAGAGAAGGCCGCAAAGGCTTGTGCACAGTGCAAGTACACGGAGTTGCAGTGCAAGTTCAGGAAGACATCACAGTGCGAGAGCCAGTCATTAGTGAAATTGATCGATCGGTTCTAGATCTGTGAGGCATGGACACTCTTTATTTCATACTGTCGCACCCTTGGGCGCACAGGCGGGATGGGGTAAGAGCACAGAGTGAGGCGCTTTCTTGATCGACGCGCAAGTTGGGCAAATGTGACCCCGGGTTTTCCCTGCAGCATCCCTGAGCCTGCATGGCACATCGATGCATGGATGTGATGTACGCCTCGTTCTGGTGTTTTTGGCTTGGTATATACATGTTTGGGAGAGTGAAGACATGCCTTGAACGAGTGTGTGCTGTCTGTTGTCTCGCCAAGGAGGCCTGATGGCTGCATGTTTTGCTTTTGTTTCCAGTCTCCTTTGTCCAGATTAGGCAAGGAGCTCGGCTCAAGTGCTAACGGTGGCGTATAATGACGGCCTCCAGAGTCACAGACAAAGCAGCATGAAGTAGCCTTGAGAACCGGAAGCAGGGCGAACCAGGGATGGGATATGACGATGTAGAGGTTCGATGGCGCCTCGAACGGTGTCATCGATTTTGGTACTGTGCAAACCCATGAACCTGTTCAATTATGGAAGGGGTCTATATTTCAGAATCATGCAGCAGCAGAGCTGGCGATAGAATTGCTTACTACAGATCTAGTACTAAGAACAGGTTTGTTTGTGTGAGGAGAGGGTGCACGATGAAGTCGACACTAAGCGAAAGCCGCTGGTGGTGGAATGATTGCCTTCAATGATTGCTCAAGTGCTCCATTGCCAATTCGATAGTGTCCCACGACAGAACAGACAGCGTTTTAACCCCAATTAGCTTAATTGAATCGAGGAAACAAGGGGGTGTGTACTGATGCAAATGGGGGCTATTGTACCCCACGGGGAAGACGATGAGATATCAACACGTTAATTTCAGCACGAGAAGTAGCTCATTACTATGTCATGTCAGAGCAGATACACCTTAGTAGAGTGCGGTACTTGATGGTACCGATACAAGGCGGTTCAGACAAGAGAATTCGATGGACAAGCCGGGAAGTTGGTTTGAGTTGCATTGAGAATGTTGAGCTGTATAGTCGGATCGGGTGGTGTGAGGACAATCGGGGAGTGAGGTTGAGTCAAGACTGAGAGGCTAGTCAATCGCTGAACGGTAGCATTGACGAGGTGAGGATCATGAACAAGGTAAAGTTTGTAGATTGTATTCGTTTGTGGGGTAGATGGAGTTCATTTACCGTATCTCTGGGACTGGGGGGAAATCAATCAATCAATCAATCAATCAATTAATTAATTAATCGGAAAGAGACGAATGAAAAACGGGAAGCTTAATTCGTGATAGGTACCGACAGCTGCAGTACGGTAGAGCACCGTCTGCGTCCTGTTGTGAGTGGCTTCACCCCACTATTATCAACCTGGAGTACACCCCAATTGCCGTTAAATTTGAACTGTTGTAAAATAAGCACAGTACAGTACGGAGTACAGTACCTACAGTTTTCGCCAGTGGCAGTTGGGCGTGTGCCTCAGTTCCTGGAACCTCCGACGAGTCACCAATGAAATAGCGCCAAAGTGGCAGACGAAAGCATCCCGGCCCCACCCCCAGACTCTTGCTGAGTTTTGCCAGGCACGCTATTTGGCGGCGGCGCTGTGGAGGGCGACGAGTCTTGCGGCGACCCCACTAAAAGATCCAAGGTTTAGTGCGCCAAATTTGGCCTGGACCCAGTGCTACACTGGGCTGCGTGCCCTGTACCGTGCTGTACTTTGCGGTATGCACCCACGCTAGGCCACCCAGCTGTCACCCCCAGCCCAAACATGGCGCCGCTGTCTTGGGGAGGGGAAGTTTCCGGGGCAGAGGGGTGGAGGACCAAGGACCAGAGGGAGAGAAGAGCCAGCGTACGACAGGGAAACGGAGCTAAGCACTCACGCGAATCCACTCTGGCGGCGCTGCTGGTGCTTTGCTGGGGTTGGGTTGGTCTCTGTAATGCCCATTGGTGCACTGTTGTAGAGTAGCGCTGGTCCACGACATCGACCCTCTCTTTTCTTCCTCATCCTGACGCTCCTTCTCTCTTTTAACCTTCACCATTAGCCTCTTCTTTATCTTCCCCTTCTCCTTCTTCCCTCTCCGCAAACACATTTTACCGTTTAGACTGGTTTTAATCTACGTCTTGGTGAAATCCCTTTCAATCCCTTTTAATCCCTTTTAACTGGTTATTCCTTTTTTATTTTCCACTTTACCAGCGTATCTTTTGCTCTATCCTTTTATCCCGCTTCTCTTCTATCAATCACGCCTCAACGCCATTTGTCCGTTGAGCCCCTTCTATTATTACGAGATAATCCGAATATATCCCTTTCGTCAATTTACCGGTCTGGAAGACGAGAAAAACAAAAACGGTAGCACTCCTCTACTGCTACTGAGACGCATGCGACGACAGAAGCAACAACTCGAGCGCACTATTCTTGGGTCACGGATCTTAATGCACAAGCGATAAGTCGACACTTTTACGGTTCCAAGTCAATCAGATACTCCTACTTCCCGATTTCGACTTCTCGAATCCACAAGCTACGACGACGACGACGACGCCAACGCTATATTGTAGCGTTGAAGTGATTCCTCTGAACGCCACCAATACAGACATTTTTACATACCTACGCCGAATCTCACCAAAACTAGACAGGATACTGTCTGACCACCCACCATGCCTGGCATCCTTCCCATGAAGGTGATCAAGGTGGGCAATAGCGCTCAGAGCCGCATTGCCCAAGCCTGCGATCGCTGTCGCAGCAAAAAGATTCGCTGTGACGGAATTCGCCCTACATGTTCACAATGCGCCAACGTAGGATTCGAATGCCGGACCAGCGACAAGCTCAGTCGTCGCGCATTCCCACGTGGTTACACGGAGTCGCTAGAAGAGCGTGTACGAGTTCTAGAAGCCGAGGTCCGCGAGCTCAAGGACCTTCTAGACGAGAAAGACGAGAAGATTGACATGCTTTCGGCCATGCACAACAGCCGCCGCCGACCCTCTGTGACGACCACAACCGTTGCGCCAACTCCCGAGAGCACAAGGGAGTCACCTAAACCTAAAGAGGATACTTTCAAGGTCCAAGCCTCGCCGTTGCTGCTCGGCGTCGAAAATTCAGACGCCTATTTTATGGGGTCGTCTAGTGGTCGTGCTTTTATTGGTAAGATGACACTCCAAATCTTTTGCACGTGGCTGCAGATGCAGATGTTGCATGAGCCAATTAATAGCAAAGTAATATAACGTATCGACTGACCACCCCCATCTCGCAGCCGCTTTCAAACGCAAGATCCAAGAGACAGGGAAACCATGTGCCGAGTTCAACCCGGAGGCGTTCTTGCACATGCAAGGCTGCCCGCCGCTGACGGCAAGGTTACCAGAAGCCTCAGTCAGGGTCCCTCCCCGCATGTTCTCAGATAGATGCGTCAATGTCTACTTCCAAGAATGGGCTCCTCTGTTCCCCGTGCTTCATAAGCCAACTTTCCTCAGACTCTACGAAGAGTTTGTCGCAGATCCCGAAAAGGTCAGGAATAAGCACAAGCTTGCCCAACTTTACCTTGTCTTCAGCCTTGCTGGCCTGTCATCCTCATCGCCAGACCTGAATCAACTCGCATCATGTGAGAGACAATGGACCGAGGCCCTTGACCAGCTGCTCCTGGAGAACACCATGAGCACATTGCAGTGCCTGCTACTGGCGTTGCTCTACTTCAGTTTGACTGCCGACTACCGTCGCTTACAACACTACAAGTCTATCGCCGTCGGACTTTCTCAACGTCTCGGCTTGCATCAAAGCCAAAAGCGATTCTCATTCGGCGCTTTGACACTTGAGACTCGCAAGAAGGTCTTTTGGACCCTGTACTCGGTTGACTGGTACGTCATTAAATAAATCAAATGATCAATTTCTCATTGATACTAATAATGTTGCTAGCTTCTCCGCCGCCACACTCGGGCTGCCTCGACTATTCAAAGAAGAGGATGTGCAAGCTGAATTGCCATCCGATACCGACGATGAGTACATCACTGAGAAGGGTTTCCAGCCTACGCTGCCAGGCGAGCATACTCGCCTCTCAAGTGCCTTGGCTCTATTTGGAGCCGCCCGTGTTCTCGCTGCCGTCCTGGACAAGAATTATCCAGCAGCTACTAGCTACGACCTATCACTATCACAGCTCAGGGCGCTAGACGCTGATCTCGATGCGTGGTACGAGAATCTCCCGGGCCACTTGAAGCTCAACTTCAAGCAAGACAAGCCGTCAACCGATGTGACTGGCAGTCGCTCGCCTCTTCTGGCGCTTGCATACTTCAACATTCGAACGCTGATCCACCGCCCAGCCATTGGTTCAGGGCTGGGAGCCGCCAAGGGCGCCTCAAACTTGCTGGCGCTTGCAGACTCTAGCAAGCGTATCATTCAAATCACGGACCTCCTGCAGGAACGAAACTTGTCCTTCTCCTTCTGCCTAAACCGCGGAGACATGTTGGCACTCTGTGCCATGACACTTTTGTACCGTGTTGTGGACCTCAAGCCATCCAGCAAGCTGCTACGGGATGATGAGCGTCTTGTAAACGGTGTCATCAAGTCCCTGGATGCCACAAAAGCCGCTGGTTATATTGACCTGCGTAAGATTGCGTCAATGCTGATCTCCGTCGATGGTTCTCCATGTCCATCAACGTCCCCCAGTGGACAACGCAAGTGTTCTGCATCTAGCCCCTCGTCTAAGTCACCGGCAAGTCATTCGAGGAAGAAGAACTCGGCGTCACCTGCATCCGATACGCAAAGCCCTCACTCAAAGGAGAGAAGTAGGCGCATGACCATGCCTGAGGTACTACCATCTGATCAGCTGTTTGATGACTCGCAGGGTCGCCATTCCTTCGACAGCGTTGCTTCTGATCCTACTTTGACAGCGACGGATACAATGGCAATGCCCCAAATGGCCAATGGCCAGCTGCACCCTGCGATGATGGCTGTGCGACCCAATCTCGATTATCTCTCTCTTGGAAACACGCCGTCAGGATCACGACCAGCGTCACCTGGCCGCTCCCGTCAGCACTCAGTGCCGACCCTGGTAACGCAAGCTGGAAACGTTGTGTCCAATGCTATGGCAGCTAAGATGGCAGGTGTATCACCATCTGAATGGGAAGCACTGCTGGGCTCTATGGACGGAGGAATGAATAATGTATATCACACAATTTATGGAGGGTCGACGATAGCCAGCGAGCCTCCTATGTCGGTGAAGAACGAATGGTCACCAAATTCATGGGACCTGCGAACTTTCAACATTGGAGAATTGGGCGGCAACGGCGAAGGACCACAAAGTGTTCTTAGCTTAAGCGACGAGAGTCTCAGCTCAGGTGAGGAAGTTGCGCCGTCGGAACTGGGCCTCAGCGTGGGAAGTGTCGATTATGGTCGCGAGACTTTTTCTTTCCCAGCAGATAGTCTCGATGGGTTTCTGTTGTAATGACTTGCGATCCTGAGGCAAACTACACGTATTACCTATTGCCACTCTCGCTATTCTTAATGAACGGAATTGGAACATACGAAACATTTGGAAGGTCCAGAAACAAATTGGACATGAACGTGGTTTATGATACTCTATGGGTTGGTCTACTATCTGCTTGCTTTTTCAAGGCAATTTTGGTTTGCGCGATTAGTCTCATGACGAAATGGTTTGGGTTCTTGGCTTGGTTTAGGCTTTGGGTAAGCTTTCTGGGATATGAAATGACTGGGCATGCTTTTGGGGACAATGTTTGGAGTGACTGATTGTATTGTATTCTTTTTACGTTATGGCTAGTTTTGTTCGCAAATTGTAATAAATGATGCGATAACATTGTATGTGCAACGGAGTGAGTGGCTTGTCTGTGATGAGCGGAAATAACAGAACTTCGACGGTGAAGATGCAACTGGTGCAAGTCGCTCCTCATCGAGATTGGCGGACTTTGGACAGCACATCGGGAAGTCCTGCGGGGTTCTACCTGCAGGATGATGTCGTCTTCCTTTGCCGCCTAATGGAATTTAGTGTCTGAACTCCGTGCTATGAGATTTCCAAGGGCTGGACAGTCTCCAGTTATTTAATGAAGCAGCGCTGGAGGAGGGAAACAGGGATCCAGCAATACAAGTCGTCTCCGCTGAAGGATGGCCAGAGTTGAAGTAGCTGGTTCCCGACCTTGCACCACCCAATGTACATGCGGTCTTCGTATATAACTCAGACTGTGATATTGAGAGCGGGACGTACGAAACACAACTGTGTGTGGTTTTTTTTTTTTTTTTTGGTCCACTTGCAGCCGTCGTTTTTTACATTGTTTTCTAGTCGTTCTGTCTCGTGGATACGTTCAAAATGGGTACAGAAGAAGAGTGGTTACAGACCGCGCCTCCAGGTATGACGAACCAACACGTTACACGACAGGAATGGGCTAAATCTATGTAGCACAATGGGCAAAGGCAACGACGAGAATCCCCCAAATCATAGCACATAGGGGGTACAAAGCCAAATATGCCGAGAACTCCATGAAAGCTATGCAAGCTGCCGTGGAAGCCGGGGCGGTGGCGCTGGAGACGGATGTTCACCTCACTGCGGACGGCGTGGTTGTTTTGTCTCATGTAAGGTGCTTGAGTGTGTAAACGAAGGGTTGGGGCTGATTGAGTGCAGGATCCGACTCTGAAGAGATGCTTTGGTAGAGATGAGAAGATAAGTGACGTTCTGTGGGAGGATGTCGCCAAGTTGAAGAGCGTATCTGATCCAGAGGTGGGGATGGCTCGGTTGGTTGACTTGTTAGATTGGCTAAAGAGTCCTGGCCGGCAACGAATCTGGGTGCTACTCGACATCAAGGTATGTCCCGTCGCTGTGTTGGAAACACCAACTAACCGTAGTAGATCGATGACGATGCAGATGAATTACTCACCGCAATTGGCGATGCGTTTGACTCTGTGCCCTCCGCATGGACGCAGCGCATCATCCTCGGCTGCTGGAACGTACGTATCTCCCCTTCTTCACTCATTGGATCCAACTCATACCACCCAGGCAACCTTTATCAAAGCCGCCCGCCGCATCCTCCCAGCCTACTCCCTCGCACACATTTCCTACTCGCTATACTACTCACAGCACTTCTCCTCTCTGCCCAACCTGGGCTTCAATATCGTTTACCCCCGCATTGGTTTCCCTTTCGCAGGCTGGTTTCTCCGCAACGCCCAGAAGAGCGATAGACCCTTGTTCGTTTGGACCGTCAACGACAAGTATTGGATGGAGTGGTGCTTGCGTCAAAACCAACATGTCCAAGAGGGGCAGAAGATGGTGATTGACGGCATCATTACAGATGATCCGATTGAGCTTGTTGGTGTGATTGAGCGGTCGCAAGACGGCAGGCAGCACTCGAGTACTGTGCGAGAGGTGGTGCGTCGGTGGTGGCAACTGTGCTTGCTCAATGTCGTGGCGTCGGTGATCTTTCTTGTCAGGAGATATTCTCACGGCAAGATGGATTATTTGCATGAAGCGAAATAGACGTAAATGTGTGGTTGATTATATTACATATGCTGATTGAAACCCAGAACGCCTAAACCCCAGTCCACCTTACACAATAGCTACTACTACTACCTTTTGAAATGTGGTTTTTATTTTGCATGTATATTATATCTCCACGTCAATGTCGAGGTCCAAGGAACCAATCACATCATCGTCCACCAGAGGCTTGTGAATGGTAGGAAGGCCCTTGTTATCCTCTTTCTGCAACTTGGCGATATGCGGCAGTATCCCAGCAGGTTTCGTCGCAGAGACTGTTGGCGTTCCATTCGCTGGTGTGGCTGCCGCACTGCCATTTGCTGAATCTGCGCTGGCCTTCTCGTTGACATCGTGCACGAACTTGGCCTTTGTGCGCAGACGACGCGACGGGTCTTCCTTGACTTGGTCGCCGCGACTGAGTGCCATTTCGATTTCTCGCGCCTTGGCTCGCTCCTTAAGTTGCGCCCGGCGAACTCCCTCGGCATTGAGGCGTCTGTTTTCGCGGTTGCGCTCGGCGAGACGGTCTTGTTCCGATGACGCCTTGAGGGAACTGCTGCTCCTGGAGGGGCCCAGGCTAGTCTTGAAGGCGAGGCGTTGCGCGCCCATCTTGTCCAGCTCTTCTTGGAGCTCTTCCATCTTCATGGTGTCGTTGGCGACAGTGGCTTCTTCCAGGAGGCGCGCGACACGTTCGCGCTCAGCTGGGTCGAAGCGGCGCTTGAGTTCGTTGCGGCGGGCCAGACGGGCCTTGATCTCCTCGTTGGTCCATGTGTGGTTGATGAGGTTGTTGATGCTGTCGATTTTGTCGGTGAGGAATGCCTTGGTGGGCAGTTTGACACCTTCGTTGTGGCTGGTTACTTGATAACGGTGGAGTTCGGACTGGAATGATATTAGTTACGGTGGTAGATAGCAACGGTAGGATACGAACCTCTGTGAATTTGCCGCTGGATGCTGCGATAAAGGGGAATTCCTTAATAGCCTTGCCGTGAGCAGCCTTAATGTACTGATCCGTCACGAATGTTCCATTAGGACCGGTAAGCGCATATGCTCGTCCAGTCGTGAAACCTGTGCTAGTCAGTTATTGTTGCATATGTACTGTCCAACATGTGCTTTACCTTTAATCATGGCCATGCGGTATTGCTCGACGCCGGTTTCAGGATGAGGTCCAAGGGCAACTCGAATGAAGCAGCCAGTAATGGAGGGCTCAAAGCCGGGAGTGAAGCAGACTTGAGCAAATTCATTACGGCCCAGACGAACCCTGTCGAAATCTTTAAGTTCTGCAGGAGGCACGTCCTTGACTTCTTCCTTCTCAGGAGTTCTTGATCGTCGTCTGCCGTACTCATAATCGCTCTCTTCATCATCTGAGTAGCCGCGGCCAGGTGAGAACGCATCGCGACGTCTCTCGTGGTCTTCTTTGCGCTTTTGCTTCTCTGCCTTGCTTCGACGCAACAAGTCCATTGCGCTCTCGCCTTTTCCGGTCCGTTGTCTGGTATTTCTTGATCCGTCATCTAGATCTGCGTCGGCGCTTCGCTTCTTCTTTGTCTTCTTGGCAGCCTTTTCGCTGTCGACAACCATCTGTCGCAGTAAGCGGTTCTGCCGCAGACGACCAACTTCTTGCTGTCTCTCGGCAATAATCTGTTCTCGTTCCAAATCTCTCATCGCCATTACTTCAGCCTTTTCAGCCTCACTCCTGTAGAGTCCATCAACGGGATACATGACGCCCTCATCTTCAACTCCCTTAGACCGTGACATCTCGTCGTCGGAATCGGACTCGTCCATAGGCGCAGAATCTAAAGAATTTGGCGATGACGGCGCTGATGACCTAATCAGTCATGTTAGCATTCATTCAACGAGACCCAGCTATTCGCGCCAGCAGCGCGCAACCCCATTCGGACGCTACGGCAGACGTTGCTGGAGAGGCTGATTCACTTACGCCTCGCCTTCTTCCTCCGAGTCATCACCTCTCTGCGTCCTTCGACCAGGTCGCTTGGATTTCGCCGCGCCCCTTTTCTTAGGGGGAGGCGACGCTGAAGTGTCTCTGCGAACGGATCCTTCAGAGTCGGAGTCTCCTCCTGCAAGGGCAAGGAGCTCATCATCGATATCGGCCATTATGTCTGTGTTTTCCGAGTTGTTCGGTGCGGTGATTTGCAATTGGTTCGAATGCCGCGTTGTAGACGGTTGCTACTAACGGCTTGCGAACAGAAAATCCCTTCAAGATGGAGTTGCAGGTCGCTGTGTCTCCAAGGAAACAGTTAAGTACCCGGAGAGCTGTTGCTGAAGTGTTGTAGAGGCGACTATCGATATTTGAGAGCAAACACAGCGATGTGAGTAGAGGAAAACGCTGGCGGTGGATAGGCGCCAATGTCTTTCCGCGTGGTTTCGAAAAGTTGGGTTGCTGTTCGCAAGCTGCACAACCTTGGCGCTAAGTCTACGTGTTTGGGCACAGTGCAACCACAGCACCAGGCCGCCGCGGCCCACGGCAGAAGAATTTGTCCGGCCACAGCCAACCAACCCTGGTGGTACCTGAGCCGCGCAAACAGCCTCGAGCCAGGCCAAAATAATTATTAGCAGCCAATTCATTGCAGCACTTGAACTCATAGAAACACCCGTCCACTGCACACTTCACCACGCACAATCAAAGCGCATCCAGAATGGCTCCCGCCCGGTGCATAGCGAGCCCTGCTCGTAGAATATGTTTATGTCCATCAATTCGCACAGCATCGCGCGCATTTTCCACAACGTCATCGTTTAGACAAGCATCTCCCGCCGAGCAGCAACCAAAGAAACGCAAGCCACTCACCCAAGAACAACGAGATTTTCTGTCATCTGCTGTGAGTTTCGGTCCCATCACAGTCTATATTCGTCCCCGGATTCCAAGCACTAACTTTTTTGGCCTCAGCTCCGCGTAAATCAAGCTGGTGAACTCGCAGCCACCCTCATCTACACAGCCCAAACCCCCCCCATCGTCCGCCAACATCCTCACCTCCGGCCGCTAATGAAACACATGTACGACCAAGAAGCCGGCCACTTCGACACCTTCAATGCTCTCATCCACAAACATCGCGTCCGCCCTACCGCCCTGTACCCCGTCTGGTCCGTCCTCGCCACGGGCTTGGGTTGGTCAACGGCCGTTATGGGCCGTGAAGCAGCCATGGCGTGCACAGAGGCTGTTGAAACAGAAATTGGCAATCACTACAACGAGCAAATACGCACCCTTATTGAGATGATCACGCAGTGGGAGGCCGAGGGTTATGAAGTCGGAGAGGAGTTCTCAGACCTTATCAAGACCCTCAGGCGCATTCGAGATGAGGAGCTGGAACACTTGGATCATGCTGTAGAGCACGATGCGAAGAAGGCAGAGCCTCATTGGCTACTTACAGGTGTTATTCGAGCTGGGTGTAAGGGAGCAATTTGGGTCAGCGAGCGTGTGTAACAACGGTTGAATCGATCTGGTGTTGCTCATTGAGAGGTGTAACTCTACGCCATAACTGTATAGGATATCGTTGATTTGTACAACATGTAACTTTTACTTGATTTCTTCAGCCACCTCGAGACAAAAATTCGTTGCAAATTAAGTATATTATAATTTCAATTAACCACCTTCTATAATGCGGCTATTTCTCTAACCATCTATAACAAGATGCGCCGAACCAAATAAAATCACAAACTACCGATTACAAGAGGAGAAACGCAAAACAGGAGAACGCCAGCCCGATGATATGCCCTGTCTGCCATGCAATGTGCTATTTGTAAGGAAACTGCCGGAACATGTTCAACGCCATTTACAACGCTCTCAGTGGTCGAATATTTTCCAGAGGAGAGCGTGCTAACTTCGAACAATAAAACATATGAAAGGGAAAGAAAGAAAGATGCCTATAATAATAATAAAAAGGAGCAAATAAGTTGTTGGTTGTCTCGGTAACCACGAGATATTAGTTGCTAAAAACATGGTTAGTACTGAGCGACTGGTAACTTGATAAGTTAACTTACTAGATGGCGAGCGGCGCAACTCCGTCCACTTGGTAACCCCAATTGCCATTATTCTCTTCCGTAAGAAGCCAATCATAAGGAAACTGGACCACGTTGCCTTGTACCATCTTCAAAAGTTCTTCAGCGTCAGCGCGGGAAGGCATCTCTTCGCCTATCGACCAGCGCTTGCTGCCCTTAGTTGTTGCCCGTCGTCGGCGCTTCACTGAGTCCACAGGACCGGGCGTAGAAGTAGTCGGCTCCTTCGAGGGTCGCTTCTCCAAGTTGGTAAAAGTCGTCTTCCTCTCTCGGGTCTTCTCGCCGCTCAGCTTTTGAGCATCAGTGTTGGACTGAGCCTGTGATAGGTTGTCAAGGTCGCCTTGATTCTCATCTTCTGCGTGCTTTTCGTTCGAGATGGACTGTTTGCCTTCTTGCTCTCCACTTTCACCAGGAATAATGATGTTTTCCGTCAACTTCTCATCTGGCAAAGTCGGATCGTGTCCAGCTGCTTGGGCAATACCTTCCAGAGTAGGCGCAGCAACGCCAATTGCGCCAGATTGCGAGGCATGTCGTGGGCTGGCTTCGCGTTTGAGTTCGTTCTCGTCCGTAGCTGGCTTGCCATCCATGCTTTCCTTGAAACGCTTGCCATATTCCACAAATTCGCGGTATTCTGCCCAGGTGCTAACTTCTGAATCTGGCATACAGCGGAATACTCGCCGATACAGCTTCGTGTTGTTGCGAGCCACTCGGTTCCAGATGTCATCGATGAAAATGCTATTGACTGGGTCTCGCATACAGTCCTTGTTGATATCTGCAAGTTTGATATCAGCAGCGAGAGGGTGAAAGGCGCCGCTCTTTGGACGGCCGGTTTGAGGATCAATGTGCACCGACGGTCCACCAATATCTGTATCATCCAGGATGGGCAAAGTTGGCAGCTGTGCTGACCTAGGCAATCCCAGCTGTTCTGTTGTGCGACGGTCCAAAGGTGGCACTGGAGGCAAAGACTCACTTCCTGCTGCAACAGGTTCAAGGTACCTATTGTCAGGATTGGGACTAGTTTGCTGTGGCTCTGACCGTGGGTGCTCAATGGTGCCCTTGCCTTCGGCATTAACATCAGAAACAAGCACCTCTCGGCCGTTCACAATGGCGGTGTCACGGCCGCCGGCAATACCAGCATCTTCAGCTGACTTCCAATGATCTGCCCCATAGCCAGATACGTCGTTAGCATAGCGTTCAGAATCATGCTGTAGGTTGGATTGGCGGCGTTTCCCCTTATTATCTGTTGAGTTGGATGAGGATGAAGATGACGAAGAATCGACGTCAGTGACGGCACGAGCCATGTTGATGTCCAGTTCGTGATTAAAGCTATGTCCACGATTGTCGCTGCCACTCCCCTTCGCAGGGCGAGAACTGGGCCCTGGCTCGTCTGCCAGCATTGGGTCCTCACTGTAGATTTCATCAAGACGCTGTTCAAACTCATCGCGCTCCATCTCCTGTTGACGTTCCTGCTCAAGAATCTCATCCACGTCAAGACCAAGATGCTCGCGCATCAAACGCATACGCAACGTATGAGCGAAGCGGCCAACCTGGTATGGCTCTCCTCCCATCGTTGACCAGATCATGTCAGTATCTCGCACAATGGCAGCGCATTCAGAATCACGACTACCCAGCATGGATCTTTCGTTGATGTTCGCGGATCCAATAAGGGCGATGCGATCATCAACAATAATAGTCTTTGCATGGATATACAACTGTTCAGTGACAAGAACATCGTTGCTCATAATGCCCCATTGTCGGAGAGAAAAGAAGTCGATATATGTGGACGGGTCGATACCAGCGGCACGAAGGCGACCAAAGATGGAGTGCTCTCCCCTGCATATGCTGCGATACTGGCACATGAGAATTAAGCGGACACTTGTGCCTTCTTGCTCATCGACCGTGTTCTGGAAGCCTGGCATCAGAGGGATGACAATGACGCAGCGCCAAGTTTCTCCATTTTCATGAGCACGAACGATGCGGTTGACCAAGGCATCTCCGATTCGATTCGCGATTTTAGTGTTGTAAACCTCCGTGCTGGAAATGAAGAACTGGTTCTCCATGTAGACGAAATGATCAGATTCCTCGATCATCTTGACGTAAGCAGTCTGAATGCTGTGCTCGGTTTCCTCCAAGCCCAAGGACCAGGTAGTGGCGGACCTGAGCATTTGTACTTCGCAGGTGCCAGTTAAGCCGAGAGCCTCAAGCTCGTCCATCTTTGCTTCCGGAGGAGGCAGTAAGAAAGGTAGTGGCCTGGTTGACTTGCGCCCACGACGCAAATAATTCCATCTCTGCACGAAATGTCTTGTCAGATCTCTCGCAGGCTGCCCAACCACTTGCATGGCAACGTCATGCCAAGGCATTCGCGGCACTTTACTACGATCATACATTTCCTCATATGGCTCATTGAGGCGGAAGAAGTCTTGGACGCGAGGGTTTGAGTAGTCCTTGCCAGGGAAAAGCTGGCAATGTTCAGAATCCTTTGGTGCTTCTGTAAGTTCAAAGCCAGTGGGTTTGTCATCGACAATAGGATGCTGAGGGCAATCCCAACGGCCGAAACAAAGATCAACACCACCCAGGAAAGCAACATCATGATCGACAACGCAAATCTTCTCATGATGGGCAAAGAAGAACTGGTTCTTCTTAAATTGATTTGGGGACCTCTGAACAAAGATATTTGGATGCAGGTTAAGGAGAGAGAACTTTGTGTACTCAGAGTCGATAGGGATAGCTGCCTCCACGTTTCGGTAGACAATGACAAAGATTTTGACACCTTCTCTTGCCTTCTTCTGCAGCAGTCGATCTAGTCGCCACTTCTGACTGATCGCAGCTGGTCTTCTCATGTACAGCTCAGGGCTAAGCCACCAATCATGAATGTAAATTACATCCTTAGCCATGTTGATGGCGCGAGACACGTTCCACATATAGTCTCGGCCATCAACCAGCCACTGAGCGAAGACATTGTTGCGTACAGGAGCAAAGCTGTCAAATCGCTTCTTTTCGTACCAGACGGTTTGTCGCAGCATTTCCGTCATGGACTCCTCAAATTGCTTCATGACAGACTGATACCTGGAAAACAAGCGAACTTTCCGCTCAGACGTCTGCAGCGTCAAGGTATGATGCTTATCCGGCGGTGATTCGACAGTCAGATCAATCTCGGACTGCTTGCTCTTGGAAGCGATCTGTTTCAATGTGCTTCTCTTAGAGACGATGCTGAACTTTGAATCTACAAGATATACATCGTAGATGTTCATGTTCTCTGGCGAATCGACGCAGACGATATAGCTTTGTCGGACAAGAAACCACTTCCTGCTGTGTCGAGCTATGACCTTGGCTGGGGTAAGAACACGGCGGAAGTCCAAGCCTTTAGAGGATTGAATATGAAGGTATCCTTCTTTTCCGTGGTAGCTCCCTTCAGCAGCGAGGCGGACACCAAGCGCAGACAGCTCTAGAAAGCGACACAGGCGGTTGCTATCGGCTCTGAACATAAGCCAACGGACCATCTCCGAGAGGTACTTTTCTAAAATTCTCCTCTGCTTATCAACGTATCGTTGCCTCATAGCCTCAGCCGAGAGATCTGCTTGGCCATCGGCATTGCGGATTGAATCCGAGTCACCTAATCCTGTAGATCGACGTCGGATGCCAAGCATGTTGACCTTGGACCTCTTTCTGCGATGCTGGCGGTGTCCTTCGCCGCCCTCGGCTTGGCCATGTTCACGGCTTTCGCCCATGTCGCCAGTGTCGTCACCAGTAGCGTCACCGCCGTCCATAGTGTCTTCTCGGTCAGTAGGCTGCTCTTCCTCCTCACTACTGTCATCCTTGTTTCGCGCGCCTCGAAGATACGGAAATGCGGAATAAGGAAACTTGGGTTGCTTTGGCCGTGCTCCTAAATCACGGCCAAGCTTGTATTTGTCGTTATTGAGCGCAAACTTATACCTGAAATGCAAGTTATAAATGTCTCTGATCGTTCGAGTAATCGTCCACACCATACGGCTTGGACCGCTGCCATATTCCAATTCCATAGTGAAGTTCCAATGGCGTTCCTTGTCGTCGTCTAGCATGGGAGCGCTGTCAGTAATTCTCAGTTTGAGCTGTTCCAGCAGAACAGGGATTCTCTTATTCCCATGCTCATCACGCTGAATCATACTGGCCAGCATAAGGACCGCAGGCGCACCAGCTCGAAGTTCAGCCATCAACTCTGCAGACTTGAAATACTCGAATCTATCTTCTTTCTTTTGTCTGAGCATCTTCAAGGTGCTCTTGACTTGCTTCCATTTTTGCGCTCCAAATGTTGACGCACGTTCTGAATGAAAGAATGGTCGTCGAGGTGTGATTGCATCACCATCAGACATGCCACCGCCTCCAAAAACAGTAATACGTCTGGCGTGTCCGTTCCGTCTGCCTACGACGGCCGAGCTTTCCATACCATCAACCTCCTCACCAGGGGGCACTGTTGTTGCATGCATCCATGAATGTCCTCGTCGTGCAAATGGGCGCCGGCGTACCTGCTCCTTTGCTTCTCCTTCAGAGAGGATATGGTCACCCACAGAAGTATCTGGCATACTAGCACGTCGCCGAAGAAATCGATTGTACGGACTAGAAGGCTCAGGCTCGCCCTGGAAGGGTGCTGGTGAGTTTGGAGAAGAGATATCACCCTTAATGAATCGCCGCATTCTACGTTTCTTCTTGCCTGGCGGGCTGGATCCGGTGGCATTTCCTTCATCCGCGTTCTCTTCAACATCTGCGTCATCATCCGATTGCTCCTCTTGAAGTGCATGAGGCAGACGGCTACCTCCAAAGTGAGGTGTGCTGGGTGATGCGACTGATGCTTGAATGCTTGCATCCTGTACCACGGAGGGTGCAGTTGATGCTTTCGGGCTTTGACTACCGGAGGTTGCTGTGAACGACTTCAACTTCGACATGATCGAGCCGCCTCTCGACTTTCCAGGGGTCTCCGGGCCATCCCATGAGCCATGTCGTGAGTGGCCAGGCTGGAAATCGGGAGGATCAAACCTAGCAAACTGGATGCTCCGTCCGCCACCAGACTCTTGGCCCTGCACACTAGAATAGTTGCCGGTAGCGGCGGGATCGCCATTTTCTGACTCTCGAGTCTCGTTCGCTTGTCCGCTCGTTTCTATTTCATTGGTAGGATTGCTTCGCGGCGCAGAAGCTCTACTGTCCTGCGTTGGTTCGGCCTTGTCGTCCCTATCAAGACCACCAAATCCAGGGGTGAAAGAGAGGGGCGGGAGAAGGCTTGTAGCATCTTTTGGAGGAGCCGGCGGCGATTGAGACTCGTTCGGCGCTGGCGACGAGTTGTCTGGCGACCTCGTCATTGGTGATACGGAGTCGTCGTGCCGTGTTCGCGCCATGATGATGGCTGCCGAGCTTTGATATGAAGTCCTCCAAACTTCGGGATATGCGGTCGGCAGTGGCTATGATTGGTTGGCTTGAGAATATATACCCAACGCTTAGCATGGGCTGTTTAATCGGAGACAAATAATCGGCATGCTTGGAGATGATTTCAGCTCTGTGTTGTTGTCGAAATGGAAATGCGGCAGAAAGCTTTTGCTGGATGGGATTGGGTTCGCGATGCTGGCTGGTTACTTGTTCACAAAAGAGCGCAGCACGATACTAGCAGATAGATTGCTGGGAATAAATGTACTGTTGCAACGCCTGCGGCTTGGAACTAGCACCATGTGATGCAATATTGCTGTAGACGATCAATAATCTCGTGGTGCAAATGCCGGCGCACGTGGGGGAGAATGGATGGACGAGGCTACTCGGATCGGGCCTGCGAAGCAATGCTGTGCAGCAAGTGACCCTGAATTACTGGGGTGGCATGACAGTAGGGGCGGGCCTCTTTGGGCGGCGTTCGGGGGCGTGTGCTGTGGGCGTGGGCGCCTTTGGGGCGACTTGTTGAGCTTGGGGCGTGTAATTGGCTTGCTGCGTTGGCTTGGATTAAGTTTGGTATCGACGACTGCAGCATCATCATCATGGCAGAAACATTATACCAAATGTGCAGATTGGGCAAACAATTGCAGAGTGAGGGAATTGAAGGATTGATAAATATAAATGCAATACAAAGCTTGTTCGTTTTATGATAGAAGCTGCCTCATACTAAAGGGACGTTGACCTAGTTCAAGTACTCTCAGGGGCCTGACACCAAGTAGCAAGGTGGCTAACTCTGGTTTGTCTATATCTTTTTTGCTAAAGGAATTCCACCATATTTATCAAAGTTTACAACGCACCGGCAGTAAGGTTACGGCCCTACCATACTGGTTTAATTTTCGTTTTGCATTTATGACTAGGAAAGCATACTTCGTCGTCCGCCGCATCGTCACGGTGGGCTCACCCTGGAGCCAGAAACATGCAAGTCGTACAAGATCTCGCTGATATGCAACAGCCCAGGTCGTCTACGCAAGACGTTGCGGTTAGACAGATTGGCCTGCTATAATATATTGTTTACGCAGACAAATGTATTCATTAATTACTTCTATCCTCCGCAGATCAATGGCTGCGAGTGAAATACGTAACGCACTGGTAGCGCTTCAACTGTTTCGTGTTGTGAGAGGCATCACAGAACCACAGAGAAAAACATACAGAGAAGGAAACGAAGCAAAGAAATAACACCCCCACCCCCAAGAGCCGAAAAGCTTCCACTCAAAAGTATCATATGTATCAGACTTACGAAATACTTAGCGGCCCCTTGGTATTGGCGCGCTGGAGTCTTATTAGTGAGGTTTTCTGTTACAGAAACACATCTAGAGCTGAATACAACAGAAAATATGCTGGACCCTTGAAGTTATTTGAAAGTATATCTGTTCAATATAAATTGGAAAGCGGACAATATCAAACTGACAATATCAAGCCAAGAACAACGGCCAAGTTGGTTATGGTATCTTTGCATCTTGACGTGGAGATTACACAGACTGCAGCCACATCTACACCTCCGTTGACACGCGTATTCGCTGCACACTCCATGATTCATGGACGACTTCAGGGATCCGGCGAATTCGACTCGTATTTAGGTAAACGAGAAGTACAGTCTTCTGGAACAAGTATGAACACAAATAGCGCCCCAAAATGAGGCCATTTCTCGCGCTGAGCTTTACCACGGTGGACTCATTTGGGATGAAGCCGAGGTGAAGCCTTGAGAGAGTCTGGCGCGGAAAGAAAAGTCTCTGTTTTTGTACTGGTTGGTGTTGGATGTAAAGAAACTGTTTCTGATATTGGAGCTATAACATATCATGAATGGCGTGGCTTTTATTATTTGTATAGCATTGTTCACGTCGTTTATTGGAGCTGGGATCTGCTATGTAGGCCGAATAACAACGAGACGATAGCCTCAACCAAGACAGACGACTGGCCCGCAACATCATACTTTCGCTCCAAAGTGCTTCTCGCTTACTCACTACAACACTAGCACAGCGACAGAAAGTCACTATGAAATTATACGCCGCCACAAGTGGGCAAACAATAGAGAATCCAACAGAGGGAAGGTATCACAGTGGGAAATTTGGCTGGAAATTAAATTGTACCTAGCGCCGCCCAGCAGCCAATCACAACACTTGTATCTTTTCGCGTATTCCCAGCTGAGGAAATACCTCTCCCCACTCCATGGTTCCCCCTGAGATCTCTCTCTCTCTTTTTTTTTTGTTGCTTGGGGAATACACCAATTCCCTGCAGCGCACGCTAATGACCTGCAGCAGCCCAGAGCCCCGGCACTTAATTTTTTTTGTGTCAACAAATACAGCCTTGTAGCGTGGCCTCCAGCGCCGTGTAGGGTGCCACCAATAGTGTAACACGACTTTGCCCCCCCATCGTCACTCTGACCCAACTCGCGTATTCGGGTTTTCCCTACTGTGTCCCGATCTACTCTACCACCTCATTTTCCTCCTTTCTCTCTTGCCTTTCCCTTTTTTGACAGGCCCTTAGATTGGTTCTGCTTTTTGTACGACAGTGCGCAGATTCACATTGCCATTGTTCTGTCGAATTTGTCCACAATTCCGACAGCTCGGCTGAATTCATTAAACACCGCCGCGCCCAAACAAATCTGTTCATCATGTCCGGGAGATATTCTCTGCGGCAGACGCCGAGGTACATATATTGTTTACTTTGCTCCTTCTTTACGTGTATTGCTTGATATCTAGCTGTACTTATATCTGCCATTGTCTCTTTTGCTTTCCAAAAAAGTCAATTGGCTTGTTCCTTTACATCTTGGTACACTGCAAAACAAACAAAACATTGCACCACGGCAACCTCGCGGCAAAGCAAGTGGCTAACCTCCTATACGCAGAAAGAAGGAACTATTCGACGGCATGGTTGAAACTCCATCCAAGTCGCGCAGCTCGCGCCGCCAATCCTCGTTCCCCCCCGAAGCCACTTCCGATAACGACAGAGAAGCCAGCGTTCCTGCTGAGAAGCCAGCTCGCTCGCGATCGGTGCGCCGCCGAACTGGCAAATTCACCGAAGACATGGACGAAGATGAGAGCACCAACAAGGATGAGACCAAGTCTGCCGCCAATGGCAGCAAGCGTGCTCGCTCAGTCTCCAGACCTCGCTCCAGAAAGAGCTCAGGCAAGGCTAATGGTGCAGAAGCCGACGCTCAAGTCATTGACGGATGGAGACCCGGCCAGGACCCCAAGATCGACTACTCTGGCGAATTCGAGTTTGGAGGCTCCGTTGGAACTACCATTATGATGATTTGCTTCCCCATCCTCATGTGGTACATGTGGGTTGGTGCTACATACTACGACGGAAAGTTCCCTTCTCGTATTCCCGGACAGAGCTGGTCTGGATTCGCTCAGCAACTCTTCAACTACGTTTACACCGGTGCATTCCCCTCACTCAAGGCTTGGACCTGGTACTGGTCTTACCTGATCTTCGAGGGTGCTTGCTACTGTCTCCTCCCGGGTGTTTGGGGATACGGAAAGCCACTTCCCCACGCGAACAACAAGCAGCTTCCATACTACTGCAATGCCTACATCAGCTTGTACTTCACCCTTGCCATTTTGGGTGTTCTGCACTTCACCGGAATCTGGCCTGTATACAACGCCATTGACGAGTTCGGTCCTCTTCTGTCTGTCGCCATCCTCAGCGGTTTCATCGTCTCTTTCGTTGCCTACTTCTCTGCTCTGTATCGCGGCAAGCAGCATCGCATGACCGGCTACCCCATCTATGACTTCTTCATGGGCGCTGAGTTGAACCCCCGCATGTTCGGCATCCTCGACTTCAAGATGTTCTTCGAAGTCCGCATGCCTTGGTTCATCCTCTTGATTTTGTCGCTCGGAGCTGCCGCACGCCAGTACGAGCAGTACGGCTACGTCTCTGGCGAGGTCATGTTCCTTGTCATGGCTCACTACCTCTATGCCAACGCTTGCGCCAAGGGTGAAGAGCTCATCATCACCACCTGGGACATGTACTACGAGAAATGGGGCTTCATGCTCATTTTCTGGAACCTTGCTGGTGTCCCCCTGTCCTACTGCCACTGCACCATCTACCTCGCCAACCACGCTCCCTCTGAGTACCGCTGGAACCGCTACGCCCTTGTTGCCATGTACGGTGCTTACCTCTTCTGGTACTGGGTCTGGGACAGCTGCAACAGCCAAAAGAACCGCTTCCGTGCCATGGAGCGTGGCAAGGTTGTCTGGCGCAAGACCTTCCCCCAGGTCCCTTGGCAAACTGTCAAGAACCCCAAGACTATTGTCACCCCTCAAGGTACTATTCTCGTTGACGGTTGGTACGGCCTTGCCAGAAAGATTCACTACACCGCCGACATCTGGTTTGCCGTCTCGTGGGGTCTCATCACAGGTTTCCAGTAAGTTCAAGCCCTTTACAATCGCAAACTCAAGTACAAGCTAACCCTCGCAATAGGAGCCCCTTCCCTTGGTTCTATCCTGTCTTCTTCTGCCTCATGATTGCTCACCGTGCCCTGCGTGATATCCAACGCTGCCGCAGAAAGTACGGTGACGCCTGGCTCGAGTATGAGCGCCGCGTGCCATATCTGTTCATTCCTGTAAGTCTCGGCAAATGCATTCTCCAAACATCCCCATCTCTAACTTCTATCATCCAGTACGTCATCTAAAGATACGGCATACCTTTGCCCATTCTTCTTTCTTGTGATTCCCCGCCGACAATTACCCTTTAATCACTTTTATTTGCCCAACGCACACTTCTTAGTAACATATTGGATGCGCTTCAGGTGAAGCTACTATTCTTTTCATATCTTTTCTCTTATAACTGTAATCTCTCCTCATATGAGGACCTTTGGGCGGTGGGAGGAGGTGTTTTAAAAGCAGCCGTTGGGCGGTTTTAATGGAAGAGTTTCCAACTTCACATATATGATTTGAATATGGATTTTGTTGTTTCAACTGCTTGCGTCCACAGTCTCTCCCTAAGTACAATACACTGCCCACGTAGCTTTGCTTCATGTGACAGAAATCTATCGCATCATGGTTGTTCTTCGGTTAAGGCGACACCCATTCAGAGGTATTCAAAAGTATCACAGCGGATCAAGAAGTCCTAATGGCAACAATAATAAAGACGATACGTAGAGAAACAACCCAGCATGGGTAATGAAATGCAGCTCAGCCTATACTAGATCCTCCACGTAATCACTGTCTATCACAAGAAACTGCGTGAGGCCAGCCCAAAAAACAAACACATCTTGTCGCTAGTGTACATGTACGACCAACACCAAGTCGATCTATCACCCCCACGGAGCAGCAGGAGACAGCATCGAAACATATTCTCGATCCCACTCAAAATACAGAAACATTGTGGTTTACAACTGTCGTTTCCACCTGAACCATTATGCGGTACGCAGATTGCTTTGACTCTGTAACATCGCGTTCTGCAGGCCATCAACGTAATCTGTCAATGCAGACTCTGTGTTTCTTTAGCATGAAACGTCAGAGGTGGCCTTCGAGTTCATCAGCAGTGCGACAATAAGTCCGTACAGACCTGTGCAAAAGTTAGTATACTGCTATGCGCATCATATGTATCGCAATAAACGTACCCAAAACTTCAGCGAAAATGAGAATCAGAATCATTCCGACGAAGAGACGGGGCTGTTGAGCGCTTCCTCGGACACCAGCATCACCAACAATACCAATGGCGAAACCAGCAGCGAGACCAGCGAGGCCAACAGAAAGACCAGCACCAAATTGGATGAAGCTGGTGTAGAGAGCCATCTCTTGCTTCAGACCGTCGGAGATAAGCACAGATACGACCAGACCGTAGATACCAATGATACCAGCCATAATGACAGGAACAATGTCTAGCGACCGTTAGATATCAATAAAGCATAATCAGAAAGCACGGGTTAGCTCACTCTTGACAATGAGATCAGGGCGCAAGACACCCATAGCTGCAATGCCTACACCAGACTTCGCGGTACCGTAGGAGGCACCGAGACAGGTGAAGACAATAGCGCTAGTGCAGCCCATGGCACTGAAGAAGGGCTATAAAAACGTTAGCTTTTGATGCTCATAGCTCGATCGAATTTGATGAATTCGCAAGGCGGATTGAGGTTGCTGCGTCATGTCGACTGGCGCGAGGGGAAGCTGGTTGGCAGACTAACCGCGTAGGCAGGGCTATGTAAAGGGTTTTGTTAGCTTGCATTCTATCAAATATTGAGTGCCAACGCGAAGAATTTCTGATTCAGTGCGCGTGAGGCGTGCTGTAAGCTTCAAGTGGAATTCCCTGAGCTCCCAGGTAAACCCCCTCAAGGGCGGCGCGGAGCTGACGTACCAAAGCTCGGACATCTTGACGGTTTTAAGTCTGGTGGACAAATGAAAGAAATTAAGTTGGTCGGAATGCAATTAAACACTGATATAGCTTCGGGCACGGGATCCGTCGGAGTTTGTTGATGGCTCGTGGGCGTTGAGTCGATGGGTTAGGTTGTGGTGGTTGAGGTGTCGTTCCCTGGTGTTGCTCCCGTTAACACAGGTTTTGCTACACTGTGGCAGGTTGGAGCTGCCTTACATAAGGCAAGGACAGCCCGCAACAATGATGTTCCTGTTCCGCAGCCACTCCCTCATGACCCGATACAGCTCACCATTGTTTCAGATTTAATTCTATTCAAAAAGGCGTTGCTGTAGTGCAAATCTTAGTTGGTGTCAGTGGTGTAAGATTTATTTCGTACAGCTTTATTCGCGCATTGCATTGTTGAGAAGTTCATCGACACCTCTCTCCCGCCCGAAGTACCAATCGCGGCTTGTAACAGGCAAGAGGTACCCACGTTGTTCGTACCTGCTTTACGGTTCGCTCTATGACGTGAGCTCCACACCAGGACTGCGCCTGGCCGAGGCCGTATTAACGCGCCATGTTGAAACCCCGCGAAATAGGTTTTAGATGGCGCTAATTGCCCTGTATCTGTAATCCTATGATTCTATAATTACACTTTTCTCACTTTATCATATGCACACTCTTGTCAACTGAGGAGAAACTGCTATCGTAATGGCTGGGCTGGCGCGCAAGATTATCATATGTGCAGCAATTGATGGATTGGTGATCCAACCTCTGTCGTCAAAGGGCCAACGACCCTTTCAGCCTATTAAACTAAAATATGGCGACGCTTCGATATCAGTAATTTCTAGGGATCAAGTTCCCGATACATCCCTCGATGGATCCTCCTTTGAGGCGTTTGGCGTAATTGGTATGACTTCATTCCCTGGTCACTGAGCTTCACACTAACAGATATCCTGGTCAGGCTTGATCACAGTCTCGAAGCTGAGCTTCCTCATTACCATTACGCGGCGCCAACAGGTCGCACAGATATTCGGGCATCCAATCTACGCGGTAACAGGGGTAGCTGTCACTCCATGCTCTTCAAAAGAAAGCGCAAGCGATTCTATCAGAAAGACCGCCAATCTTCTAGATAGCGATTCAGCTTCTGCTGCCGAAGACACCGAGAGCAGTGATGAAGAGACAGATGCGCCAGCTAGTGCAAGCGACGAGATTGAAGATACTAACACTGAGAGTGCGGGCACAAGCCGGTCTGCGCGTAACAGTATTGCCGAAGACGTATTTCGGAAGCGAGGTAGCTACGGCAAGTTCGCTCAGCGTTGGTTTTCTCGAGGAGCCTGGAATCAAGACAAGAATAGGACCATTGGACTAAGCGACTCTACTTCGAGCCTCCAGTCTGACGGACGAGCTACGCCGCAACCTGACAACCATCCAGGGTCTGCCATTGACAACGAGACACAGTCACAGACTACAAGCTTGCTCCCCAAATTGCTTCGCTCCATCCAGTTATTGTTTGGATCGTCCCGCAGTCTATACTTTTCATATGATCTCGACATTACCAGAAGCTTGGCTGATACTGCATTGAGTCCTAGCCTAGATGCTCCTCTCTATTCGAAAGCAGACAGTGTGTTCTTTTGGAACCATAACATCCTAGAACCGTTCATGGAATCTAGGCAAGATTCGGTGGCTCTCCCCGTTATGCAAGGATTTGTCGGCCAGAGGTCATTCATCGTTGATAGCAATCCGCCCCAGGTGGACGAGCCGAAAATGGAATCCGTGGAAATGAACAACTTATCTCCCACAAAGACTGAAGACGCGTTAGACAACAAGAGTGATAACAATAGAAGTTCGCTGGAAATGAGGGCCACGGAAAAGAAATACCTGATAACACTTATTTCCCGTCGATCTACGAAGAGAGCCGGCTTGAGATATCTTCGACGAGGTATCGATGAAAATGGCTTTACAGCCAACATGGTCGAGACCGAGCAGCTTTTATCGTCCTCCAAATGGGATGCATTGTCTCCCATATATTCGTTCTTACAAATCCGCGGAAGCATACCACTGTACTGGACGCAGACTGCGTATGCGCTGAAGCCGATTCCTGTAGTTCAGCACTCCCCAGAGGAAAACTACAAAGCTTGCAAGAAGCATTTTGAACGCCTGAGAAATACGTACGGCAAGCTTCAGATTGTAAATTTGGTCGAAAAACAAGGCATTGAGGAGTCCATTGGAACCCAGTTTCAAAACAATGTTCAGAGAATCAACGAAGAAGGAAACCATCAACCAGATATTCCCTTGGAATGGTTCGACTTTCACCATGCCTGCCGAGGCATGAAATTCGAAAACGTCAACGATTTGCTGTTGCGCCTCAAGGATGAACTGGAGGGCATGGGGAGCTCCGTTCAGCAAGGAAGTTCACTAGTCAAGCGGCAGATGGGCGTTTTCCGTACAAATTGTATGGACTGTTTGGATCGAACCAACGTTTGCCAGAGCTGTTTTGCGAAACACATGCTAGATTTGCAGCTGAAGGCGGAAGGCATTGACATGACTGCACAGGTAGACCAAGACACCACCTGGTTCAACACTCTATGGGCCGACAATGGTGATGCCGTCTCAAAGCAATACGCATCAACGGCAGCAATGAAGGGGGATTACACTCGAACCAAGAAACGAGACTATCGAGGAGCTTTGAACGATCTTGGACTGTCGTTGGCGCGTTTATATAGCGGGTAAGTATATGGCAAAGAGTTTTCACACTTCAATACTAACATTTACAGTATGGTAAATGACTACTTCAGTCAGGCGGTGATCGATTTCATTCTTGGAAACGTCACAGGCAAGATCTTTGAAGAATTTGAAGCGGATATGATGACCAAGGATCCTGCCATATCTGTCACAAAGATGCGTGAGCGTGCTGTCGAACTATGCCAGAAGAGAGTCATCGCGGACCTCCAAGAGGAGATCCACGGCGGCTGGGTTCTCATTTCTCCTAACGTTACGGATGTTGTTAGATCATCCATCATGGAAGATGTAGTATTGCTGTTGACGGACGCGGCACTCTACCTCTGCCGCTTCGACTGGGACTTGGACAAGGTGTCATCCTTTGAGCGTGTAAATCTCGGCAACATCAACCAGATCAAGTATGGCACCTACATCACCTCAACAGTATCATCCGTCCATGCCGATGAGACCAAGAACGTTGGTCTTGTTGTTACATACCAACCTGGAAAGAGCGACATTCGCAGAACAAACACTAGAACCCTATCCTCCATGGGAGATTTGACCACCGCCGCCGCTAGCCTTGGTCGACAGGACGCCGCAATTGAGACACCAAGCATTGCCAGCTTCTTCTCTATTCGACCAAAGGTCTCTACTACGCGAAAACTTGCGTTCAAAGCACCATACACGGATTCATCCACTGCTGTGGCGAGATCTGGTCCTCAGCAGACCGAGTTGCAACAGGTAGTCACTATCTGCGATGAAATTGACCACTTAATACAAGAGCAACAGCTGCGCAAAGAAGGCGAAGAAGCCGTCAGCATCGTCGAAAAGGGAGACATCATTTCGTTGGAGGTTGCGAAGCGCAACACAGGACTGTTGGAGCAGTTGGGGCATTCCATTAAGCGACTTGTATGGGCATGATAAGAACCTAGAATGAACTTTGAAGTAACGAGTATATGACTATTATTGCTAGCATTACTTATAGAATCATTTCATCTTGGCATTGCTCTCATTTTCCAGCACTACGTCTCCAACGGAACACCCGCTGAAGATACCGCATGTTTTCCAGCTGAATAGGATAGGATAGCTGATCAGAAAGGCGGAACCAAATTGAATCCCCGCCATCCACAAACTCCCAAGAACGCTCTTCTGACTCCATTCCTTCCAGGGTATGGTTGAGCAGCCACTGCATTGGGTATCGCTTTTGCTCCTTGCCAATTGCCGTCTCTGAGTAGCTGCCTGGGCTGTCAATGACGACTAGTAAGCTGCCACTCGGTAACACATCGCCGATATTATTCAAGAGCTGCGTCGTCTTTCTTATGCCCCCATTCGTGTAGAGTTCGTTGAGGGTAAACATGATTGTTAAAACCACTGGCTCATTTCCCATCACTTCTGCCCACTTGGTCTTGTCTATCGAAAAGGCGTCTTGCTGTTCAACATTGATAGATAATTGAGACTCGGATAATAGGGGCGTATTTGATGCCTTGGCCGCAGCGGAGGCATACTTGGACAATGGAGGAGGAGTCTTGAGGGATGTTTGTAAGGTGTTGCTAACGTTAGTCCACGGTGCCGAGTCGATCAAAGTGAGTGAACCCTCCGACCTTGACTGCGCTAGGTATGATGCGAAGCCAACATGCTCTGCGGCACAGCCACCTATTGACACCATTTTGAGTTTACTTGAAGCAGCAGCAACTGCATCGAAGTCATCTTTGAGTATGAGGAACAAGTTGCCATAGCAAAGAGCTCTCGAGGGACTCCATCTCGCCGCATATGTCTCAAGATACTGCTCCTTTCCAAAAGCTGTTTCAAAGTCACGATTAAAAAGAGCTTGCTTGATTTCTTGGAGCGTGGTGTTGAATGAATCTGAAGAGAGGAGTGGTTGGAAGGAATCGGAGAAGACGTTGAGTACGCGCTGTTGATTCTTGAGGAGCTGTGGTGCGTTGACAGACGAATCGGCCTTTGCCGGCCGTTGATTCCCCGGCATTGTTGGGTATATGTGAATATGTGCAAGTTTTAAAACGAGAGATGGAGATTCTGAAGATTTAAAGAGGTGATGGACGACATATGGTGCTATGGTGGCTCAGATAGAGAGGCTGAGTTGGTAGTGGGAAAAATTGAATGGAGCCGGCCATTGTAGATTAATTTGAGACATCGCTGGCTTACACCGCCAGCAGTTGGTAGCCGCAAATATCGGTGCATGCCTAAATTGGCGCTGCATTTTTCCTAATTTACAGTATTGTCTCCTTTGAGATATTTGAATAAGGGCGAGGAGACGGCTAGTTTATTTTGTAATTGGTCAAGTACAGCCACCGCGTACTCGTCACGTTGACGTCCGAATACGGGGTTGATCCCATTGACGGAGACAGCAATTAGCAGCAAAAGCGCTGCATGCGCATTTCAGAAGCGTTTATTGGCTTGCTGTATGTCTATAAAGCCATAGGTTGTAAACATGCCGCTTTGCATCGTTCATTCCGGATTGGATCGTGATGCTGCAGCAATGAGAAGCCGATGGGGATACCCACATTAGTCGCCGACGGCTCCGGAGACCTAGACTCAAGAAGGCTATCTGAAAATATGTATTGTCAACCAAATCATACCAAGTCTTCATGAAAGCGGTATTCTGGGCTTTTTTTGAGACTGTTGTATGTGAATGCGAAGTTCTGTTTCCTCGAGGAAGTATTGCTTGTGAAGCATACCGTACGATGATGTTCTTATCATGCAATATATGGGCATAGAACATCGCCCAAAGCAAGTCGATAGTAAGGGCAGGACCATTTGAATATGATTTTGGATAAGTACTACAACCTGGACCGTGAATAGCAGCACACACTGGAAAGACTGAACAGTGATGTCAGCCATTGGCCGGGAAATCGGGAGCGCCTCCTTAAGGCAGTCCGTTTTGCTGGGCAAACAACGGCAAAACCGAGCTGTGATTCAGTGCAGTCGGTGACGTGGTTGTGCAGGACAGGGCAGGGCAAGGGCTACCGAAATGATATTGATGCCTAATTCTCCCGATTGGCTGATGGCTGCCAGTGTTTATGCGTTAGTACAATCGAAATTGTCATGCACCTATTGTTTCCAACAAAAACAAGATGGGCCGATGTGAGTCGCTGTGGACAGGATACCTGTACTCAAAGCATATATACACTTTGTGGTGGCGTCTTTGATGAGGCAAACTCTAGAAATCGAGAGAAAGACACAAAGAGACTAGAGATGCGGGGAAGGCACATCTAAAGCGTAGGTTTGGCTGTGTGAGTTTCGATTGGTAGGCAGCGATGAGTTAACGTGTGAGAGCAAACGGACTGCCGGGAGGTGGTTGTCTGCGATGAATGATGAGAAATGGGTGACGCATGAGCGGACTAAATACCTTGGATCTGGTGAAACAACCCCCGCTTCGCCTGGAAGCGCTGTATTTGCTGGTAAATGCGAAATAATTAGGCGACAACTACAGAGTGACGCAGGGCACGACTGGACGGGCAGACATCCCATTAGCCTGGCGGCGGCCATAGGAAAGGCAGCGAAGGCGCTAGAGGTCGCCCACGCCCACTGAAACGCATTAAAAATAGGCATCCACCCCGCCTGCCAAAGGTTTGTTGAACAGAGAGAGAAAAGGGTGAAGCAAACCTAAATAGCCATTGCCAGACCCAAGAACTGACAAAATGTGTTTTAAACTTAGTAAACTGAATAAGCTGCAGCAAGATAAATTTATGTTAAATTTTGTTGAAGCATAAAAACATGGTCCCTTCTGCTTGACCTGACTACCCCCATACTAGTCCGCTCATCCTCCAAGACATTCATATGTACAGCTAACAGCACTGAAAACAAGGCACGGCTAGCGCTCTTTCATCACAACTACAGCAGCAGCTCCAGCTCCAAGCACACCATGTCATAGCTGTAGTGCTCAAAAGGTTACCCACTTGCATCACGACCTGTGCCTTTCCGCACCAAAGCCACTGTCTTGGTCTCTGTCTCTCCCTCCCAACTGATTATTAGGCTTTGGCGTTGGCTTTGTCAGTCATTATTGTCCACCGAAAAGCCCATACCTCTGCAATTACCATCTTCCCCCGAGACCTCCCTTTTTTCTTCTTCATCTTCTCTATTGTTTGCTTCTTTCTACTCCGACACAAATTATAATTTAATCATACTAATCTACAGCTTTGATCCGTTGGAATTATTCGCTTGATTCCATCCACCACAGATCTTTCGTCGTCCTCCACTTTGGGGGAGATTCCTAGGCGGCGCTTCCTCTACATTCGCTGCGGGTTCGCCCTGGCGCTGCCTTGCTGCCCACGTTTCGTTTGGTGATACATTGGGCATTGGTCACGCTTCCTCCCATCAATAAGGCCGCTTTATTGATGCGCATCACTATCTACTTCTATTCTACCAGCTTCACCTAATTTTGCAAACCCGCATGATCTGCTTGCGCCGCAATACCCTCACCTCTCCGACGCTCCATCCGTCCGTCGCCTGGTCGTCATCTTCTCTCTAAGAGACCTCGACTTTGCTCAACCCTTCGCCATCGCCACCATGGCCCCGGCTCCTAGACGCAGAAAGCCTGGCCCTGGCCAGCGCCGAAGACTCGAGACCGAAGTTGACGGCCGTCCAGAGACGATCGACCTAGATGACGATTCCGCAACTGACGGCTCCGCTGGGTTGGACGACCACAACGTCGCGCCGGAGAGTGACACGACCAACATCGACGATGCATCTCCCACCTTAGCCAATCCTGCTAACCATAGTAATGGCGCAGCAAAGCGCGGTGGAAAGCAGTCATCCAAGGCGGGGAACGGGCCAAATCATAAAAAGAGCATTGCCGACACGGAAACGATGCTTAAGGATCTCTCTCTCGACGACAAGTCACAACCCGAATCTAAATCAAAGGATAGCAAGTCATCCCCTGGAAAGCAGTCGTCTGGGCCCATGATAGTCAGCTCGGCTTCTGCAGCAAAGAATCCTCCGGGTCAACAGACGGAGCGCCGTCGACAAGATCAAGACGATTATAAGCGTCGGAAAGATCAGGATCCTGCGTTTGTCCCGAACCGAGGCTCATTTTTCATGCACGACTCCAGACATTCGGGGCATCCGAGCAATGGCTTCCGTCAACTTGGCAGAGGAGGTCGGGGTAGAGGTCGTGGTAATTATGGCGGTTCCTACAATCATATCAGGTATGACCCTAGTAGTCAGACAACATAATCTAGGTCAGTCGCTAACACATCGAGCAGTCATCCATATCAGCAACCTTCCGATCCAACGACAAGCGGACAGTGGGCACACGATATGCACGAGAACGTAACTGAACCCACGCAACGACGACATAGACACGAGCCCAACCACGAAGGACCGCCCAACGGCAACGGCTACATCCCCACCTGCAAAGACAGCGAGGAACCCATTAACCGTATCTTGTCTACGGAGAAGCAGCTTGGCAAGGCGCAAGTTCGAGTTTTCTTGCCAGAACTGAACAAGAATCAAATCTTTTCGGGAATGATTGTCAAACAGTACACAAAGCTGCCTGATCATCGCCCTCCACTGCGACGAGACAAGCCAGTACGCATCTCCCTGCCTGGTCGTCCTCCACGATACATCTTCCCTGCTTCCGATAGATCATTCACCTTCATTCCTCGGGCATTACGGCCTAATCAGCAGCGCGCACGAGGGAAACCTCGATCCGCCCTTGGTTCAATGGGAGGGTTCTCCAGGAGAACTAGTATTTTTGGGGGCAGCTACTTTGGTAGTAATTACGGCAGCACCTATGGAAGCATATATTCGCCCAGTGTGGACATGAGCAGGCGCTCATCCGTGGTATATGATCAGACTCCGTTATTCTCACCAACTGGATCCGTCATTTCTAGAGCCGCAGTTCCTCTCGAAAACCCTAGGCCAATTGTTCGGCTCCCTCCTGCCGGTCGCCCGGATTTGCCATTCGGAGGCGATATTCCTATGTCCTACGATCAATCGATGATGCCTCCACCTGTCCCTCCATCTATGGCGATGCCTCCACCACAGCTCCCCACTCAACAGCATACCCCGGATCAGCATCGCAGAGCGCCAAGCCACGACCGAAGTGACAGTCTGTCCAATTCACTGCCCATGCATCAACCTCGCCCGCAAAAGAACATCTCGGTTGCGGATATAGAGTCTCCAACACTGAACCAGTCGGGCAACCCAGCATTCCAGCAAGCGTTCCACCAGCAGGTACCTTTCCAAGTGGCCAACAACACGCAGCATGGAAGTCATGGGCGGCGCATTTCACATGCTTCACACGCCTCGCACACTTCCCAGCATGGCACTGGAACCCCATCATCGTATGTTCCTGATAGTGGAATCCATGCAACTCCCTTCCAACCCGCTGCATATGGGCAGCAATCGTATTACAACCAGCAACAGTTCCAGGGCCAGCAGCAGGGCTACTACTATCCACCAGGCTACGCTCATCATAACATGAACTCGTCAGGAAGTTCTGGTGCATACACGACGGCGGGTTCTGCTGCAATGCCTGGTAGCTATGCCATACAGGGCCATCACGCACATCACGGCTCGCAAGGAGGATCTACCAACCCCAATCTTGTTGCCCAGGAGGTTAATGGCATGGTATACTACTATGACGCAGCTCATATCCAATCCACTGGCTCGTATCCCTCCTACTCGAGCCAGGGATATCAACCTGGGACACTGGCGATGCAGGGAATGATGACTCCAAGCCCGGACGCGTTCTATTATTCCCAACAGGCTCCGAATATGGCGTACTATCCGCAGTAGAGTTGTGATCAGATGGCATACGCTCATTTGCCCTTTTCAGCCCCTCTCCCCGTTTATAGCTAATGTTTTCATCGTTTTATGTGTTTTCCTTTCGTTTGCGAAAAGCTCACTCGCTATCATCCTTTTTACTATATCAATTTGTCTATTTTTCACGAAGATGTACGTTGGTGCTACACGAGATTGGGCGTATGGGAAAGGAAGCACCGCATCTGGTCTGTTTAACCAGCGTTCGAGTACAGTATCAGCTGCTGTTCTGTCTCGTAGCAAAGGCTAGTGTTTTGTTAGTGGGTGCTGAAAAGATATCGGAGAGGAGTTGGGTATTATATGCTTTATGTTCTGGGAGAGATATTCCAAAAAACGACGCTCACACAGCAGTGTCACAGACGTTTGAAGTCTGGCAGCTTCTTGTTCTTTTACTTGGCATGGCGTTGGGGGAACATTCTTTGGTATTCTTTTTTTGTTCTTCTCTTTTTTTATCTTTGGTTTAGCCTTCAACTGCATATCCTACATCAGAAGTCGTCCACAAGACTTTTCTTTCGCTTTTTCCCATGTTCTTTCGCTGTCTATTTCATCTCTCATTTGTTCAACGCCGAGAAGGCAATGGTGTTGGGGGGCGGGGGGCGGAAACCGGTATTATTATCATTACTATTACTTCATAGCACCTGGAACTCATGATTTTCACTAAACGTTTTGTCCCATCACACATCGAGCTTTGGTGCAACGATATTAGTCTTTGTGATGCAATCGACATGCTGTCCGCTCTCGGAGGCTCCACCAACACTCAGCACCAAACACCCGAGCCATAGCTGACCTTCTTTTCTTATCGTCTTTGCATCCATCAACACTAGTTGACAGCATTGGCACCGCCCAACCAATCGATTATTTGGACCATGAAACCTGATATCAGAGAGTGATGACTGTTACCAAGTCCTGCAATGTACAAGCCCGTACCGCCGCGACCCAAGAAGACGAACATCACCCGATCCAGAACGGGATGTATATCCTGTCGCAAGCGTCGCACAAAGGTGTGCATTTATCTAAACATTAGCGATGAATAATAGTGGCTGATATATTTAATACAGTGCGATGAGAAGCTGCCGTCGTGTGGTACATGTGTAAGACTGGGCAAGGTCTGTGAACGAGAGAAAAAGCTTGACTTCCGTTCCGTGGCCACACCACAAAGTCTCATACCTAAGAAAGAACCGTCTGTTGCTGTGAAACTATACAGCAAGACTTGGAATGAGCAGTTATTCATGCTGCCGATTGCATTGCGGAAGATAAAGACAGATGCGTTGATGGATGATGTGACAACAGCATTGTCGTCTTGTCACTTATCGCGCACTCTGCCACAACATAAAACCTACACGGCGACAACTCGTGGAGAATCATTTCGACCAGACGCAAATCATGAATCTGTCAGCTATGAGTTTTATAATTCTGCGTTGAGAAAGGTTGCGGCACTGGATCCAGAGAAGATACGGAGACATCAAGCTGCGTTGGTATTGTTCTGCTACTTGGAAGCGTCAATGGGTAGTTTTGGAGGATATAGGGTACATTCCAAGGTATTGCACGATATTCTAAGTCATGAAGCATTTGCGGCCGCGTGGATGGAAATTGAGATGCAAGTGTGGATGAGGAGGGTGTATTTTGGGACACTAAGGTTCCATCGGACATCAGGGCCGTTTGATGGATGGAGGGGGAGGGGAAGGCCGGCATTACTCATGAATTTGTGGGAGTCGGCGAGATTGAATTATGCAGCAGTGATTGGTCTCTGGGAATGGGGTAAGGTGACAGACCATTTGCTGGCGCTGAAGAGTCAAGCTTATAAACTCGATGAGTTGATGGTAGGGCGTTTTACTCTCGCAGATGTGACGCACCCTATTCGCTTTAACTCTCACAAAGAAGCAATGGAGTGCGCATATTATCTTACTGCAAGGGTCATGCAGTCTCCAGGACCGCTTCAAATAGTCGACGGACGCTGGGACGAAGCATACGAAGAAGCCGAAATTTGGATCTCAAGACTCATCCTTGTTGCAGAGGGCATATCCTGGCCAGATTGTGTGCACCAAAACAGCTTTACTGTCGGGTTGTCCAGTCTGCTCTTATCCGCCATTATGCGCTCTCATAGCATGGGCATCAGTGGTCGAATACAGAACTGGTTGGAAAGCAAGCTTACTTGCGATGCCTTCGAGGAAGGCAGTTTCCCCGTCTTCCAAGTTTTAGAAGTCATGAAGCTGATACATCGCGAGAAAGAGAATGGAAGGGACATCATGGCGCTATTTCAAACTGTTGACGATGGCGGCGGCACAGGCAAGCTGGGATCATATAATAGCCAAAAGCTGTCATCACTTCTAGTGTATGCGCGAGGAAGAAGCACAGGGGAATTGTATTCTTATGTATTAACGCTGTAAATTAGTCTAAGTATACTACCAACCACTTGCTCTAGCCCAGACATCCACCACCTGGCTGGGAGAAACATCTGAGTCCATGACTAGATACCAACCATACAAGGCCCCAGTAATACATGCGTGATTAGGGAATATCTGCACGACTTGGCCAATTTCTAGTGGAAGAGGATCGGTGCTGTCATCCTCCCATGCAACGATGCTATGCTCCTGGCTCACGCGGCTGATTATCATTCTGTGATCCCCTGAGTGGTTCAACACACCCCATCCTTTGTACGAAGCGCACGGCTCACGGCCTAAGCCCAACACTCCCACTGCCAAGAGTGCTTCGGGCTGGTTTCTTTCACCATTATTGTAGACGCTGCAGACTTCTGCCATGACGGAGATGGCGATTTCCTCTTCTAAGCTACCCAGCGTGCGAGAGCGCGTTGATATCTGCTGCATATCGAGAAGAGAGTACACGCCAGCATGCAATTCCAGTGTCCTCCCCTGGGAAGTTGCCCTTTGCATAAGATTCTTGAGGGATGTTGCTGCTGCTGACGGTGTCGACAGGTTCTGGATCGACGTAACTTGTGGGGAAGCTCCGACGCTGATGGTGATGTTTTCAGGGAATTGGGAACACGCATCAAGGCAGCCGAGTATTTCACTCTCGAGATTTGCCATGGCTTGCTCGGGTGTTGAGTCGTTATAACTCAAACTACTGTGGGAGTATAGTCCGACGATTTTGAGCTTCTCTTCGACATGGAGGGCCTTGAGCTTGGTTACTAGGTCGTCCTTGTTGATGCTTTGAGGTGGAAGACCGGCACGATGATAGCCCGTATCTACTTTGAGGTAGACGCCTGCAGGAAACCCGGTTTCTTCATGGAAGCGTGTGACGTGTGCAAGTTGGGTGGCGTGATCTACCATGACGGTGATGGAGCCTGGGCCTAATTGACGGGCTGCCGCGGCAAGTCTATTGACCTGGGATGGGGGAAGTGGTATGCCGTATAGGACATTGACGGAACGTCCTTCCTTGAGGTACTCTTGAAGGAGAGGGAGTATGTATTCAAGCTCAGCAATGGTGGATACTACCAAGCTGACAGTGTTGGCATCACCGACCTGTATCCTTGTGCCCTGAATGGTCTACATTTGTTAATCAAAATCCTTGTTAACGGAGTAAAGAACTGACCTTGTGGGTTTTAATATGAACACGAAAGCCCACACCCAGGTCTGCCACAGCCTTTGATAGAGACTCGCAATGCCGGCGCATCTTTGCCCTGTCCAGGATAACGGCCGGGCGAGGCACGACAGATACATCCTGACCAACATAGAATTGATGAAGGGTGGCCGGATCAGGAGTTAGACGCTGAGGAATCATAATGGATATGAAGAGAGAAAAAAAAACCAAGTTGAATGAGAGCCCAAAAAAATTGAATAATTGATGTTGAAGTGCTGCTGATGAGCCACTTATACATCCAGCGGGCTCAACTGGCGCTATACCGAATGTGGTGCGCGGGAACGACGCGGGGCGAAACGGAGAAGCTCCGATGAAATGATGCAAGGCGACGGCGCAAGTCCGAACGACTATATAAGTCGTGGGGACACGGGCTCCCCAAGGCTGATGACTATTCAATTCAAATTAGTCCTGCCCATTTAGCTCATTATGGCTCCTAAAGTTATCATCTTTGACCTCCTCACTGCCCTCTTGGACTCATGGACCCTTTGGGAAGAATCCGCCGGCGGCGACGCCCTGCCCTGGCGATCTCGCTACCTCGAAATAACCTTCGCGGCGGGTAAATATGTTCCATATGAGAACTTTGTCCGTCAAGCAGCCCAGGATGTAGGGCTTCCTGCCTCTGTGCCAGAAAAGCTCATCCAGAATTGGAACAGGCTACAGCCGTGGCCAGAGGTACCTTCTGTGCTGCAACAACTTAAAGATAAAGGATACAAGCTGGGTGTGGTCACGAATTGCTCCAAGAAGATGGGAAACATTGCGGCAGATAGAGCGGGTGAGGGTGTGTTTGATTCTGTTGTTACCGCGGAGGAGAGTGGGTTTTACAAGCCCGTGAAGGAGGCTTACTTGGCCATTTTGGACGCAATGGGTGTTACAGCCGACGAGGCGCTATTTGTGGCGGGCAGTGCGGGAGATGTACAAGGTGCGACGGATGCTGGGATGAAGGTTGTATGGCATAATCATGTTGGGTTGAAGCCGAAGGGGGATGCGGTTCCGCTTAGGGAGGGGAGGACGATGGATGATGCACTGAGAGATTATCTATAAATTTGTGTATATACTAAAGTAGTAATCTGTACAGGCTGTGTAGTTTCTAATATGGTACTAAAAGACGCCGAGCTGGCGCTTCGCCATGGGAAATCCACATTCTAAAACATCCATCTCTATTTCTTTTACATCGCTGATATCGACCCCATGGTTGATGACGCTCGCAGAATCGAGTCAGCACCATCAGGGGCTGCGGGCAGTGTCATGGAAGAACAAAAAGCGTAGCTCGAGGTTACGTGCGACGGCAGTGTCGTCGGGTGAGAGTTGGTTTATTTCATTGGCGAGACTGAGGATTTCTGGGAGCTGGAGAATGACGTCGAGGAGTTGGTGCATAAAGTTCTTGGACTCAACGAGCCTGGCGTTTCTAGCCATTCTTCTCTGGAGAGGAAAGTTTGCTTTCCGTTTGTTAAAGCTGAAGTGATCTGTATTGCATTAGAACGTTCTCAGCTGTCGAGTTTCTAACAGGTAGCTTACAAGAGAAATGCGACAGCAGAGGAAGATGGCGTGCTGATCAGGCTGCTGACACGCTTCTGGGCCGGCCATCTCAAGATATGCCTGGACACCGACGACGTGTGACATCCAAGCATCGATATTCGATAATAACCTAGTATCATTATTATATTGCCCCATGACCTTTGTGCACGGAGCCGCGGCAGCCATGTCCAATGCCTGCGACTTGTATCTGTGCCGGGATATCGCAGTGGGCTCATTGTGTAGGATCACCACATGCCGGCCCGTCCCACGGCACATAGTGATTCACAAACTCATCCCAAACATGGGCTTTGTAGAAGGGCAAAAGATTTATATCTTGCGGGCCACAATCGACATCAGTGCCATGAACGCCGCGGTGATGAGTTGGTTTGGTGACTTCGAGTTGGGAAATGGCCCACTTTCTGAGGGCGTCGACTTCTCAGATGACTGTGACGCTGATGATTGAGAGGAATTATCCGATTTGGCAGCGTGGTGAACGAAGGTAAGGTTTCGCTCGTAGTTACAGTGCTCATTGGAACGAGCACATCGACTGCATGATGATTTCTTGTAGTCATACTGAAGTAGTATCGATTGGCTATCATGTGAGTTCCAAACGGAACTATGTTGACGCTTTTACATTCTTCGTTCCCTTTCTGCAATTCGCGCATCGCGGTGGAAGAAGCGACCTGGGTACCATGGGGCACTGACAAGACAAATTGAGGCAATGGACCATTCAATTGAAGTCAAGGGGGTTGAGTTTTGCTTGGGAACACAACCCATTTTGTGCCATTGATAGAAAATACGGGATCACAGGGCTGCAGCCTTTCATTGGAGACATCTCGTCCTAAGAAGAATAATCTTGGCCAGTCCTGGACTCCGGAACGGAGATGCCGCCATGTCGCTTGGTGCAGGGGCAGTTGGTTGCTGCTTTAAGAATGGCGTCTCGGTATCTGGAGATGTTCGACATGATTTGCAGCCGGGCCAGGACGGGAAAGGGGATTGTTGTCATTGGGAGGAAGTGTAAAGCTAAATTGTCCGGCCGGGATGATGGCTGAAACACTAGGTATGGTAGATAACTATGGGGGCTCGTTATCTGACGATTTGAAACGATCCCAATGTTGATGGCGTTGGTTTGGGCCCTATGCCATCTTCTGCAGTCTGGATAGGTGTGGTGTAAAGAACTGCTGGATACTTACTTATGTATTTGATTAAATAGTTGCTATTAAAGAGGGCTGGCCATTGTAAACTCGTAGGCATCTACATGGTATATTTACATTTTTCAATCCAATCACTAGGGAGCGGGGGTGGAGGGATGAAGCTTTCGTTGCCTGATCACGAATAATTGATGGCTGCCTTGACTAAGACAATACACGTTACTAGAATTTGCTGCTTCAAGAGAGAAGTAGCAAGAGCGGAGAGAGAAAGCGGCCGCTGTCTTTCTTGTGAATGTGTTTGCCTGATTTTGATAACACTGTTTCTGTACAACACCAGAGATGCGTTGCTGAGGTGCGGTTGAAGCGGTGTGATTGTGTAATTTTGAGTCGAGTGGCGTCGCATGGTGGTGCAACACAGTCGGCAGAAGTCTGTAGAAATCTTGCAACATGGTTCGCATGTATTTCTAATCATTCAAAATTCGCATACTTTACGTGTCCTGTAGCTTAATTTTAGAATTAGGTAGCTGTGTGCCATTGACGAAGCGAAGACAGATGTGCATGATGATAGCAGGCACAGTGTATGTACACGCGGCATATGCTGCATTGACGAACGAGGCGTGCCTCAGGCTGTAGTGCAGCAACATGGCTGTGAAATTCATGCAGACGAATCCTACCATGATGGAATCCATAGGTAGGCAGCCTATCTGGTCAAGGGAGTGATGGCGGTGCGGATACCGTGCGTATGTTTGCCATTGCAATTCCGTTTGTACAGATCTCGCGTTGATGGAAACGGAGTGAATCATTGATTCATTTGGCCAGCAAGTCAGCAGCAGGTGCCGGAAAGAAGAAAAAATGGGCTATTCCATTGAAAAGTAAAATGAGGAGAGAATATATTTGTCGTATTTTTTGGGTGTCATGAATTAAATTAATCTTTGGCGGCTTAAAAGTAATTTTTGTATTATTCACAGTCGGCTGCACAGTGAGGGACCTCTACTTGTACCTGCCATGACTGAGCTGTACTTGCAGAACCCAGACCCTTGTCGCCTGCCACGGGTGCTCTATCCGGCGTCGGAGAAAGAGGGGCGGGCCCCAGGCAGAGAGGCAGAGGAATGACCTGCTGACACTTGACAAGTGCACCCAAGCAAGCTACCTGCTGTTTCTGGCCCCTCCCCACCTTTTCCCTTCCTTAGTCGCTGTCCCTGTACGCAATTGACCACTGCCTGGTGGAGGCAAAAGCAGCTGCACTAATCTACTGCACTGTACTAGGGACGGTAGCTTCGCCCGTAGAATGCCGCCTAAAGTACCCTGGCCTATCTTTTCCTACAGTGCATCACCAGTACAATACAGTACGGCACAGCACAGTGCAGTCGCCGCCTTCAGCCCGCCCCCGCCCGCTGCCCACCAATCACCCCCAGCAGCCAGCAACTCTTACGCACTCACTTCGAGTTTCTGCCACACTAGAGCCAGCTACCTTGGGTACTTCCCGCCCTCTCTCTCTATTGCCTCTCACTCTCTGGGGCCCCGACCGCATCATCCTCTCTTCTCCTCTTCTCCTCCACTTTTCCCACTCACCTGCCGTCTTCCTGCACCTTTCACCCAACTCGCACTCATCCATCTCAATCTTCCATCATCCTCTTGTTCCTTGCATTGCATCAGTGCATTTCTCTCCATTTTTTCATCACTCCTTCGCATTCCATCATCTCCTTTGACTGTTGAGGATAGCCTCGCCTTACCTCTTTTCTGCTTTTTGTCATAGCTAAAGAGAGCTCTACCACGGAGGGAAGGTGACCTCATATTGCATTCGCAGTTCCCTCTCCACAGCTGTAAGCCAACCCCGACCGCCTCACTTCCACCTCGTCATTTTAAGAGCAACCACGTCGCCTTCCCATCCCAGAAAAAATGTAGCTGACCTCTAATTGGCACAGAAATTTAAAAGCCGACTGCAATGTCGACGATCGCTACCATGGGCCCCGACTCTCCAGTCACAATCAAGGTCGCCTTTGACGGCACTGCTAGGAAGGTCAAGATTCCACTTCGGGACATGGTTCCGAGGGTCTTGGAAGAACATGTACGTCTAAATTCTCAACCAACTTAAACTCCCTGGCATCACAACACAAAGTGCGGTTGGTGCTGCATGTCCAAGTCTGTTGGACGGGCATAAGTGAATGACGAAAGAAAAACGACACCAACAGTTGCTAATCTACTCTTCCATCAGATCCGAACCTTCCTTCACATTTCCACCGACAAGAGGGCCATGATCGAGCGATACTCGGACTCTGCCGCTGCCTACGTTTTGCTCGACTCTACCAACATGGCCGTCTACAAGCAGTTGTATCGAGCTGCCAAGGCCAAATCCAAGCTGAAGTTGCGTGTAACTCTTCTCGAACAGACACCCAAGGTTGTACCCCAACCCGCCAGCGTCGAGGACGAGCAGCCCACCGAGGCAAGCCAGCCTTCTCGTCCTCAAATTAATCTACCACTCAGAACCAACCCTCTGCACAAGACATACGACTCCAATCTTCTCAGTGCTGCCGCCAGGCTTATCCAAGAACAAAATCGTGGTGACTTCGAGAGCCGCCTGGGCTGTCTCATGGACTCAACCCGTAACACTACCTCTGCCACGCAGCCAACCCCCTCAGTACCCGTTGCTGCCTTTGCAGTTTGCTGCAACAGCTGTGAGATGACTGTTCCCGATGCTCATTATCACTGCTCTACTTGCGAGGATGGTGACTTTGATCTTTGCCAGTCGTGTGTTGACCAGGGCATTACATGCCACAGCGATGACCACTGGCTCATTAAGCGCACAGTCATTGACGGTGTCATTGTGAAGAGCAGCACTGAGACTATGCAAGTCAAGCCCAAGCCCAAAGCCCTGCCTGCACCCGCACCTGCACCCGCACCTGCACCTGCACCTGCACCTGCACGCCGACCTCATGACGTTATCAAGAATGTGGTGACTACCGTCAAGACAGAGCCTAAGAAGGAGCCCATCAACCTCTTCTCCATGCCAGGTGCTTATGTCACCGGTGAATTTGATCTGCGAACCTGCAACAACTGCCTCCAAGGTATGTCTTACTATTAGATAACATATCCTCTTGATAGCCACAGCAAGCTAACTGTTCGACTAGAACTTCCTAGCGCTGAGTTTGTGCACTGCGGCGTCTGTGAGGACTTTGATCTTTGCCAGCCTTGCTTTGCCAAGGACGAGCATGGCCATCACCCCATGCATCAGTTCAGCCCTGCTGTTGAAGGTACCAAGCTGCCGGATCACATCTCCATGAAGATGGCTGCTGGCAGAAATAAGATGCACCTCGCTATCTGCGATGGCTGTGACAAGGTACGCCTATTCCTTCGTAACACATACCTGAAAGAATGCCGGGACTAACATTTGATAGAATATCACTGGCGTACGCCACAAATGCCTTGACTGCCCTGACTGGGACTACTGTGCTCAGTGCGTCCTTAACGCCAGTTTCGTCCATCCCAAGCACCGATTCGCTCCCATTTATGAGCCTCTTTCCCTTGGCTATAACACCGAGTCAAACCAACCCGTTCACATGGGCATTTGCTGCGATGGCCCATTATGCTCATCCGCTGGCTGGCCCAGCTACATCAGAGGCGTGCGCTACAAGTGTGCCGTCTGCCACGACGTCGACTTTTGTGCTAGCTGCGAAGCGAATCCATCCAACGCGCATAACAAGACACACCCTCTCATCAAATTTAGAACCCCTGTTCGCCACGTCAGCGTGACTACCACTGGTGAGCATCAGGACGGCAAGAAAATGGTTCCTATGGGAGACCGCTCTCCTGTCGCTCCCAGCACCCCAAGTGCTGCCAGTCAGAACTCCATGAACCCTGTGCAGACCGTTGTTAATGTGGCTCCCGAGCCGACCGAACCTGAATCTGAAGAGAAGGAGAAGACCCTCGTCTCAGCCTCCATCAAGGACGATTCGCTGCAAGGCCAGTTCATTCGTGACACTGTTCCCGATGGCTCTATCATGGCGCCAAACGCTGTGTTCCAACAAACCTGGACTCTTCGAAACAAGGGCGAAGTTGCTTGGCCTGCTGGCTGCGCCGTGACCTTTGTCGGTGGTGACTACATGGGCCACGTCGATTCTGCACACCCTGCTGGCATCTCGGAACTCGTGTCTGCTTCCAAGTCTACCGTGTGCTACAGCAGCCTTGCCCCTGGACAAGAATTCCAATTCACCGTTCTTCTCAGAAGCCCCCCTCGCCCTGGCAAGTTCATTTCCTACTGGCGTCTTGCTACTGAGGACGGTGAGAGATTTGGTGATCGCCTGTGGTGCGAGGTCAATGTCCGCGTTGTCAAGTTGGAGACTAAGCCTAAGCTGGTTGCTGCCGTGGGACAGGTCAAGTCTGAAGCGGAGATGTCTCAATCTCAAGACTCTACTTCTGATAGCACTATGATCTTCCCCAAGCTTGAGAAGGAATCCCCCTGTACCAGCATCTATCAGAGCAAGCCTAGCCAGCCCAGCACCCAAGATGAGACATCGGTAACCAGCGACGCCTTGGATGACGGCGTTGATGATGACGAGTGGGACGCTTCCGACGATGGTTTTCTGACTGACGAGGAGTACGACATTCTCGATGCTTCTGACGAGGAATATCTTGAGGAACAGCAACGCAAGATGCTTGCCAAATAAAATAGCGGCTCTACATGTAACGCAATGGAGTTAAACGGAAGGACAACTGCTTTGCAGTGATGATTAGTTGATTTCTTTTGTATCAACTTATATGACATCACGTATTTGTATTTTTCATTGCTTTTATTTTGCTATGTGGGATTTATAATTTTGTCGTCTTTTTTTCATATCATGTCACTATTTTGTTTGTGCCTACACAGCACCGGGGACTACACTCTTTATCTAGGCCTGCAGATGATTTAAATTAGTACGTAAATTGACTGAGAGATGCTTTGTGAAATAATGCTACCGTGAAGAGGAAATTATTGTGAACTGAGGTAGATTTGGGTGAATTGGAGCTTAACAAGTCCTCGACCACGGCTATGTGTGAACAATTTACCATTACGCTCTTCGGGGTGGGATGGGCGTTTTCCCTTGGAGCAAACAAAACTAGGCATGTTGCCTAGCTTGCCTAGCCGTAGTTATTCCAACAGCATTCTTTGCCACAAATGGAAACCAGCCTATTGCTAGCCAAGCTTTGAAATGACAGACTATTTACAAACGCCGAGGCTGCCAAAGCACCATATCGAGTACCACATCACGAGCATTCACGAAGTTGACATGACACGACTTTCCAAGTTCGCCGTAATGGTAAACTCTTCTACATTGAGATCTCGTCGTCATCCTTCGTAAACGCTCTTGGCACAATCGAAAGATACAAGGACTTCGTGAAGCTTCTAAAAGCTGGCGAAGAGATGATGGGCGATACCTACGATAAGGATGTCTACGAATGGGTCAATGACCGACGTTCCTGACAGTACTCACTCCCCCGCCCCAGGGAGACGCCAGGAATACCAGAGTAACTCTACAGCAGTATCTATTCCCTGGTTTCTTCCTTTTCCATTTCGAATTGTTGATGAACAACCGTAACCGCATCGCATTCCAAAAGAGTAATCTCCATTTTCGCATCGTTTATACAGTTCGACGAAGACTTTCTTGATGATCCGGAGACATGGACCTCGCTGTTTGAACCCAATAACATCATCTTAAATCCTGAAATCCCCGAAGATGCCCTTTGCAAGGAGCATCGCAGGGTATTGACCAGGAATGAGACGATGCAGTGTTTTTAAGCCGTGCACATCCAAAGTACAAGCCAGCCATCTGTGAACTGCAGATATACAAGGAGGTACATGCGGAAGGTCTCTATGGGGGATCAAATCTATGCCGCATGTATGGAGTCGTTTTGGAAGACTGCTAATTTATCCTGGGTCTGTTGCTCACATATATTGATTGCCCTGGGCGGCCGTTGTCTGCTAAAATTATTCCAGGCAACACTCAAGATCCACCACTAGAGGTAAGGCAGAGGTGGATGCAACAGATAGACGGGACACTGAGCAAACTTCACTCAAAGGGGATAGTCTGGGGTGATGTAAAGACGGAGGATGTCTTGATTGACAGAGAGGATAATGCTTGGGTGACGGGCTTTGGAGGAGGGTATACTGAGGGATAGGTTGACAGGGAGCTTGCTGAGCCGGTGAATGAAATCAGAAAGGTCTTATTTCCGAACTAAATACTTCAGATAACATCACATCTAATTATAGTTTGATATTTTTCTTCAGTGTTTTATTTTTCTTCTTTATAATTTATTTCTAAACGTTCATGTTTGAGTGGAAGCATATTGATTGGGCGAACAAAGTTTGCGTTAGTAAGCAGCTTTTCGCGGTGCCGAACTGGGCGACACTTACGCGCATGGCTGCCTGAGGCGGCCAAAGAGCCTGGGTGAGAGACGGATGGATGAGAGAACAGGGAGGAGCGAAGTGAGAGACCGAAAAAAAACGGGGCGCAATAAACTTGACTGGCTGACAAGTAAGGAAGCACACCAGCAGCTGCGAAAGGAGGGCCCAAGTGCACGACCTCGCCCACCCATCGCTCGCTCCCCCGTGTTGTGGCTTCTTCCAAATACATGCACTAAACAATTTTTTTGCCCTTCTCCCTGTCGCCCACGGCCCAGCCCAGCTCAGCTCACATTCAGTGCCAGTTCTGCAAGGAGCGTCGAGCGTCCGCACCGCCGTGCCCACAACAAGCCGCAACGAAAAAGCTTCCCATTATTTTTTTCCCTCCTCTTTATTTTATACCGTACTCCCCCATCGCGCGTCCGGAGCCGCCTCAACTTTCTTTGGACGACTTAATACTTCGGTCGAATGCGACTTCATTGAATCGTCGCTGCTTTAGCCGGCTAAAGTATTGGGACGCTGTTTTTATCCAACCTTATATTTCATTTTAAATTCGAGGAGTGAATCGTTGATTTATTATCTTCTCACTTACTCCTCAGTAGCTTCGGCTGCACAAGATTCGACCACCACACCCCTTAGCTGGAAGGGTTCTTTTAAATCTATCCACGCGCCAACCGTCGACTCTCCCATCGCGCTGCCATCTTCATCTATAGTTTACTCTTGTTTCTCACCTGTACTAAGATGGTTACATTTTCTCTTCCCGGCGATGCGGAGGCCGGCGCAGTCACAAACGGCACGCCGCGTGCACGTCCACCTCTACCGTTCGCGAAACGCCCATACGGCGCCTCCCCCTTCGCACCGAGCTCCTCGAGACGCACCGGAACTCCTCAGGCTGCATCTGCGCGAAAGATTTTGACGACGCGTGACGAAGTCCCTTCGAGCAGTCTTAGCAAGAACTCGATCGCCACTGCGCGCAACATCTTCCGTGCTTCATCAATTTCCGACAGCCCACCCATCACCCCATTCTCTCCCAGCTTGCCACAAAGCACTATGAAGCGCGTCTTTGCTCCTGGTGCTACACCCGAGCCCTCGCGAGTCTACAGAGAAGCTACTGCCCAGGCAACACCACGTGGTATGGCCGCCAAGACGGACGACAAGAATTTGTTTCCCATGCGCATCGCTTCTCCACCACGCGAGCTGACAGGCGAGCATTTGGCGAACCAAGTACCCAAGGACTGGAACTCTAAGGGTTCTATATACGCGGACCAATTCCTCCAACATCTCGCCCCTCCGGATTTGGATGAGGAGCAGCGCAGACAGTTCTTCTGCATTCTCGATCTCCGTAGATTGAAGTACGCAGCCAATGAGATCTTCGCCAAGAAAGCCTGGAAACTCAATGTTATCAATTTTGCCAAGGAGTTTGAGAAGAGCCGCAGCATTATTCTCCTCCGATATGGTCTCTACGAGTTCCAAAACGTCAAGCCATCGAAAGAGGTCCTCAAAAGGTGGCGACGTGAGCATGGCCTGCCCGAGCCAGAGGAAGAAGAGGTTGCAACGGCTCCTACACCTTCCAAGTCTGTATCGTCCAAAAAGCGCAAGGCCGATGGAGATCTGGCCAAGGATACCGGCAAGATAGAGAAGGAATCGTCTCTAGGCAAACGTCGCGCAACTGAGCGAGCCCCCGAGCCCGAGCCCATTCCCGACACATCAAAAGTGCTTGGCAAGACGAAGAGACGTGCTTCCATGGACGACGAGGAAGATGACCAGCCTAGCAAGCGATCCACTCCTTCCGCCACAAAGTCCCTGTTCGAGAAGATTGCCAACAACTCTGCCGAATCTCCTGCGCCCAAGGCTGCTGACGCCGCAAAGAAGCCTAGCGTCTTCGGTGCTAACAAGCCTGCTGTAGGCGGCTTGGCTCGTTCCGTGTTCGAGAATTTGAAATCGGGTCCTGGAGCAGCTCCAGCAACTTCCGGCGGCAACATCTTCGGCTATCTTTCTGACGCTAGTTCAGCCAAGAACAGCGGCGTCGATGCAGATGCGGACAGTGACACAGATTCTGAAGGCGATGACAGTGCTGAAGCTGGACAGAGTGATGAGCCTAGTGGTAACGCTAGCGCCACTGCGGAAACCGCTTCTCAAGTCGGATCGACCCTTTTTGGCAACAAGCCTACTGCTGCTGGCGCTGATGCCGGTGGCTCAAGCGAACCTGGCACTCGCGAGAGCACGCCTGGTCGTAGCCTCTTTGACCGAGTCACTAAGGGTACCGATGGAGAACCTGTTCGTGCCTCAGAGGAGCCAGTTGAGAAACCTGTGGCGGATCAAACTTGGAACCCTAGTACCACACCTCTCAAATTTGCTCCCACAACATCATCCAGCTCAATCTTCGGCAAGCCTACCACGTCTGGTAGTACCAGCTCCATCTTTGCTCCCAAGTCAGCGGGCTCCTCTACCTTGTTCGGCGCACCTAAGGAGGAGGGCCCTGCCAAGGAAACGCCAGTTGCTTCTGAATCCGAGAAAGAGGCTGGCGAGTCGGATAAAGAGAACGACTCTCAGTCATCTAAGAAACCTGCCTTTGAGCCAAAGACAGTTGCTCCTGCCTTTGAGCCAAAGACAGTTGCTCCTGCCCAGCCCAGCTTTGGGAGCTTGTTCCAGCCAAAGCCTGCCCCAGCAGCCTCTACCGAAGCTGAAGAGACGCCCAAGCCCCCGGCTTCAAACATGTTTGGAGCCTCTAAGCCCGCAACGTCGAACCTGTTTGGGTCAGCAAACAAGCCAACCGAGTCTGCGCCAGTTATGCAGTCCTCAACACTCTTTGGAGCCAAACCTGCCGAGTCTAAGCCTGTCGAGTCTAAGCCTGCCGACGCCGAGGCCACAAAGCCTGCTACTTCGGAAACGGCACCACAGACAGAGGCAAAGCCTGCTTCTTCTCTCTTCGCTAGCCAGCCAGCTACAACTGGGTCAGCAACGTCACTGTTTGGTGGAGCCTCCAAGCCAGCTATTTCTAACCTGTTTGGCAACTCCAACGCTTCTGCGCAATCCACAGCCCCAAAGACCGATGCGGCTCCAGCAGCTACCCCAGCGCCAGCTTTCAACTTTGGAGGTAGCAGTGCGACAGCATCCAAGCCGCTTTTTGGGGCTCCCAAATCTCCACCGTCGAGCACCGCCCCAAGCAACATGTTTGCTGGCAGCCCGATGAAGCAGGATGATCAATCTCCCGCCAAGAAGATGTTCACTGGTGGTGCCACTAATGGTTCGTCTGCTCCAATGTTCAGCTTCGGCGGTCCAAGCACCACCCCTGCCCCTGCTCCTACCTTTGGGGGAACGGTTAACACTGCCAATGCTACAGCTACAACAAACAATGCTGCTATCTCCTTTGGTTCTGAAACGTCTACCGCGACTAATGGTGGCTCTTTTGGCTTCAACTTTGGTGGTAACTCTACTGGAACGAGCTTTAACAACCCCTTCGCGTCTGGCGGTGCTGGCACTAACAGTGCTACTGCTGCGCCAGCCTCAACCTCTGGAAACATGTTCAGCTTTGGTGGCGCAGCTCCTGCTGCCAGCTCTGGAAACTCATTCCAGTTTGGTGGATCAGGTGCAAACACGCCGTCGTCTGGCGGTAACATCTTTGGAAACCAAAATGCAGGCGCTGCAGCCCCTGTTTTTGGTGGTGCGTCGAACAACGCGGGTAACTCGACTGGGTTCAACTTTACGTCGGCTCCTGCTCAAGGAAACGGCGCTGTGTTTGGTGGAAATCAGCCAACACCATTGGCACCCTCGTTTGGCAACAGCCTGCAGCCACCGGCTGGCGGATCCTCGACCACCGGGACCAGTAAGTCTACTTTTTCGCACCGGAAGATCGCGCCGCTAAAGCGACGGCTGTAGACTCCCCCCTCAATCTTGGCGGAGACTCCAGCCTGGCTACAACACCAGCCAACGGAACTCCAGAGCCCTCTGCTAGTAAAGCAGATGCCGCCAACGGTGCCGACGAAGATGGCGAGAAGCACGAACAGATCGACTTGACGGAGGGAGCTGAAGCGGACGAAGAGGTGTTGCACGATGTCCGCGCTAAGGTGCTGAAGTTCATGCCGGATGGAGAGAAGGGTGAAGGTGGAGAAGACAAGCCTAAACCCAAGAGCCCATGGTCTACCAAGGGTGTTGGGCCCTTGCGTCTTCTGAAGCACAAAGAGACAAGCGCCGTGCGTCTGTTGCTTCGAGCCGAGCCAAGAGGTCACATCGCAATCAACCGATCCTTGTTGCCAGACCTGAGCTACAAGGCTGACAAGAAGTATGTCAAGCTGACCACTTCGAACGAGACAGGAGATGGATTGGAGACTTGGATGATTCAAGTTAAGACGGATGATATGGCCAAGGCGTTGGCCGAGGCACTGGAGGAGAACAAGGTGTATAATAAGAAGTAATATTTGGAGGGGGGTTTTTTTTTTTTTGGCGAAAGGATTTTAAATATGCATTGGCTTTGTAGACAGCCTGGGAATTTTCAGGCTTGTCCGGATAACTAAAAGGTATAGTATAGCATTGGCGGCGTTATTAGAGCATCGTAGGATTATTGGCTTTCAGATTATTTGCCATAAATGTTAGTTTATTAAAGAGAGGTGCCCGGTGGCTGTTTTTGAACAGATTTAGCTTTCTGCGTACGCCAGGAGTACGCTACTACAAATATATGGCATTGTTGATGCATTTGTCTTCGTTTATAAAGTGAGGTTTTCTGTAATGTGATTAAAAGGGTGCTGTGTGCTAGCTGCCAGACAAACGCGGGGGCGGGGTGAAATGCCGTGCAGAGTAGAGTGCTGAGAGCTTCCTAGCACTTGTCGCGTCGCGCGTCAACTTTGAACCACCCAAGTCGAACTGCAAACGCTCGACCACCGACACCACACACCGAACAGTCTAACAGCTATGCCTCGGTTAGTAAAAGCTATTGTATTGAATCCACCACGGTGGGAAAAAAGTCTAACCAGACGGCTGCAGAGAGATTATCACGATCCAGGCTGGGCAGTGCGGTAACAGCAGTATGTACCTCCTACTGAAAGTCAGAGCCTCAACTTGCCCATATAATGCGGTCGATGGCTCGCAAATAATGTTCAAGTAACATGTAAAATGCTGACATGCTTATTTCTCAGTTGGAAGCCAGTTCTGGCAGCAGCTTTGCCAGGAACATGGCATCAACCAAGACGGCAACCTCGAAGACTTTGCGACCGAAGGCGGCGATCGAAAGGACGTGTTTTACTACCAGAGCGACGATACCAGATACATTCCTCGCGCAATATTAATAGATTTGGAACCAAGAGTATGCATGGGAGCAGAAACGGGGTCGGCGAAGCTATGTGCTAACGAGAGCGTTTTCTAGGTCATTGGCGCAATTCAACAGGGACCTTATCGAAACATCTACAACCCGGAAAACTTTTATGTGGGAAAGAATGGAATGGGAGCAGCGAATAACTGGGGTGATGGTTACCAGAGTGGTGAGGAAGTTTGTGAGGATATCATGGAGATGATTGATCGTGAAGCGGACGGAAGTGACTCTCTCGAGGTAAGTTGGGCTATAGCCGGTCCATGACTTGATGGGATACTAACTTATAATGGAGGGATTTATGATGCTGCATTCGATTGCAGGAGGTACTGGCTCAGGTTTGGGATCTTTCCTGCTGGAGAGACTGAACGACAGATTCCCGAAGAAGATTATCCAAACGTACTCTGTATTTCCCGACACACAGAACGCGGGAGATGTTGTTGTGCATCCGTATAACAGCATGCTTTCGCTGAGACGACTCACGCAGAACGCTGACTCTGTGGTGGTGCTCGATAATGGTGCCTTGTCTCGCATTGCGGCGGACATTTTGCATGTACAGGAACCATCGTTCCAACAAACAAACCAGCTTGTGCGTCCGAGTATAGAACAACGAAGAACAAGAAAGGCTAATAGATGATAGGTTTCTACTGTCATGTCTGCTAGCACAACGACGCTACGATACCCAGGATACATGCACAACGACCTCGTCAGCATTTTGGCTTCACTGATTCCCACACCGAGACTGCATTTCTTGCAGACGTCCTACACGCCGTTTACGGGTGATCAAGTTGAGCAGGCCAAGACGGTGCGCAAGACAACAGTACTCGACGTCATGCGACGACTACTGCAGTCCAAAAACCGCATGGTGTCTGCACCTCCAAGCAAGAAGAGTCGTTACATCTCCATTCTCAACGTCATTCAAGGCGAGGTTGACCCTACGGACGTACACAAGAGTTTGCTGCGTATTCGTGAGCGCAGACTAGCTACGTTCATTCCTTGGGGACCAGCAAGTATCCAGGTCGCTCTGACTAAGCGAAGCCCTTATGTGCCGGCCACTTCGAGAGTGAGCGGACTGATGCTAGCAAACCACACGAGTATCGCTACAGTAAGCTTATTCACCTTTTGACCCATTAGAGGTTGTACTAAACAATTCGCTAGCTGTTCAAACGCATTGTACGCCAATACGACGGAATGAGAAAGCGCAACGCTTTCATGGAGGGATACAAGAAGACTGCCCCGTTCGCGGATAACCTGCTTGAATTCGACGAAGCACGCGAAGTCGTTACGGATCTGATCTCGGAATACGAAGCCGCTGAGGACGAGGATTATCTTAACCCAAATCCGGACAAGCCCGTGTCTGCTGATGCGGATAAACGGATGGGCTAAGGCACTGCCAATTCCAGTTGGCTCCGAAGGCTTCTATGGTCGAAATTGCAAAACCACAAGGACACAAAACGGCGTTATAATTGGAAAGATGAATGTCGATTATGGCTGGATACCTTGAATGAAGGGTCCACACCAAACCATGGCAAGGGTAGTTAGAATGTGCTTTTATTGAGATTAATGACATCATGTAATGAATCAGAGGTTATTTCATCGTGTATATTATCCACTGCGTGGAGAAGAAAAACGTTGAAAGCTATGTCATGTTGGTGTCGCCAGGACCGGAGGTTGTGGTCCGAGCAGCTTCTCCACAGGAACGTCTCAGTAACGTCATGGCGAGTGAGCTGTGAGATGAATATATAAAACAGATCAAAGCCAAAAGCATTCTCCTCTATAAACCATGCTCAGTTTTGTGTCTCTTACGATCTGAAAAGTTGATTACAATTTGTAAGTCTTCTAGTTCGTGGTGTTGGCAAGAATTGACTAACACAACATAGTGTCAATTATACAAGACACTGCCATCTACTAGACAACACGTCACAAAATGTCTGAATCGAAACAAGAACAAATTGACCGTGTCAAGGCCAACTTGCCCCTGCCAGACCAGCCCCCGAAAGCTTCTGATTGGCAGTCCATGGATGCCCGTACAGTTAACGTGGGCTCTGGAGGAACGGAAGCACCTGTCGGCACGGGCCAGGGTGCTACCGTTGGATCGGAAAGAAATCCCGCTACCGTAGGGGCGAATGCAGATATGTCTAAGGTTGGGAGACAGGGCGTTGAGGGGTTAAGTGAGCCGCCCAAGGATGCTGCGTATAAGAACTAGATGAATGAATCAAGAAATTATAAACATCTCAGAAGCATGTGTTGCTGAAGTGTGGCGACACCGTCTACATCACGTATATTAAACGAGTTTCTGTTCTCTACTAATTGAAGGTCGTTAACTCTCACCACGAAACTTTTGATGAAAGAGTTGAAAATATTGGTAATGGACTCGATAATTGCGTCGTGGTAGTTGTTGAAGAGCATTTTGTCGGTGCTTCGAACTGGCCGCCACTTATTCTAGGCCAGAGCTCAACCGCTGTGGGGCAATTCCGCCTGCCAAAAAGTTCAAACCTCCATCAACAACCTTTCGCATCGTCTGCCCCCACTAGCCATTTCTTCCATCCCACTCCTCAATAACTTTATGCTTCGTTCAATCGTCAGAATGGCCGAATCCGCTCCCAAACGCCTCAAGACTGATGCCCTTATCGGCACCCACAACGGCCACTTCCACGCCGACGAAGCTCTCGCGGTGCACATGCTCCGTCAGCTCCCCGCTTACTCGGCCTCGCCCCTAGTCCGCACCCGCGATCCCAAGCTCCTCGAGACATGCCACACCGTCGTTGATGTCGGTGGCGAATATGATGTTGCCCGTAACCGTTACGATCATCACCAACGCGGGTTCGACACGACCTTCCCCGGCCGCAAGACCAAGCTTTCCTCTGCAGGGTTGGTGTTCCTGCACTTTGGCCGCGCCATTATCGCCCAACGCCTGGGCGAGGGTGTTTCTGAGGATTCTGCCGAGGTATCACTGCTATACAACAAGATCTACGAGTCGTTCATCGAGGCTCTCGACGCCCACGATAACGGTATCTCCGTCTACGACCCCAAGGCTCTTGCTGCCGCTGGCTTGACCAAGAACTTCTCCGAGGGAGGATTCGGCTTGGGCGCCATGGTTGGTCGCCTGAACCCCAACTGGAACGATCCCGTCCCTTCAGACCCCGATGCTGCCCAAAAGGCCGAAGATGAAAAGTTTGCCCAAGCCAGTCAGCGCATCGGAGAGGAGTTCCAGCGCGAGTTGGACTACTACACCAAGGCTTGGTTGCCCGCTCGCGAGGTTGTTCAAAAGGCGTTTGAAAAGCGAACCGAGTATGATGCTGAGGGCCGTGTTTTGGTCTTTGACGGCCAGAGCGCTCCATGGAAAGACCACCTCTACTCACTCGAGGACGGCAAGCAATCGGTTTTGTACGTTTTGTATCCTGAGAAACCTGAGCCTGGGGCCAAGTGGCGCATTCAGTGTGTGCCCGAGAGCAAGGATTCCTTTGTTAGCAGGAAGCCCTTGCCTGAAGCCTGGAGAGGATTCCGTGACGAGGAGCTGGATGGCATCACGGGAGTGCCTGGGGGCGTTTTTGTGCACGCTGCTGGCTTTATTGGCGGAAACAAGACTTTTGAGGGAGCTAAGGAGATGGCTGTCAAGGCATTGGCACTGTAACGGATTTCACGATTGGGTATAGAAAAGGGTAAAAAAGGACGCAAAGTTTGGGTAAAAGGTTTTGTAATGTTTGATATGATACCTCAAATAAGAGAGAAGTAGACAAACCACATAAGAAAACAGGTCAACGTGAAATAACAACGTGAAATAATATCGTGAAATAAATTGCAACGAAACACTCTTGCTTAATGCTCCATACCTATCAGAAACTCATGTCCAGCTTGACCAAGCGCCCGTTGCTTTTGCTTTTGCTTCTACAAAAGGCGGCCCAAGTGAAGCGAAGCGAATCACACCGAACCAGACGAAACCGTATCGAATCCTCCAAAAAGTATTTCCTTTGCCTTGTCGTCTTTGCCCTTGACCACCATCCGAAACGCCATCACAGCTAGTGAAGTGAAAAAGAAAACACTTAAAGAGTAAAACAAAAGAAAGAAAAAATGAATAATAATAAAAGTAGCCCTCGGTCCCAGAACCACTGCGTCATTCTGTGTGATAGAGATCCAAGGGAACATAACACATGCCGGAAGTGAATTGTCCCCAATATGTCGTACAGGTTGGCTCATTGCTCATTGACTGAGAAACAAGCTACCGACGAATAGGGATTCCAGCACCTGCGGCCAAAGGTTCGGCGACAGCTCCCATCGGACTGCCAGCTTTGGATTGGTCTTCAACATCGCTCTGCTTGTCCTTGTTCTCGTCGGCGCTGGTCTCGCGGTTCAGGAAGCTGCTCTCCTTGATTGGGCTGCCGGCCTGGATGCCAGCTGTAGATCCTAAGTGCTTGGGGACAGCTCCGGTGCCGTTGATGGGCGAGGATAGGTGGGGGATATTCTCGGGGACGGGGTGTTGGGATCCAACGGCACCGGCATCGACGCCGTCGCCCTTGCCAGCTTTGGACATGGCGTAGTCGCCAGAATCGAAATATTTGCGCTCCTTGAGATGCTTGGCGAAGTGGTCGGAGCGGGAGGGCAGCTTTCCGTACAGGCGGAAGAGACGTTGCTCTTCTGGCGAGAGGGACTGTGGCATAATTTGTTAGTGGCTTGTGGTGGACAATATATGATTGACAGCTATGGAAGGCGCAGTACCTTGACGTCGACCTTGTTCTTCTGGTGAGGATTCATGGTGGACGACAGTGGTGATGTGATATGTTGGTATGTGCTGCGGCGGGGGAGGGACTCGTGCCCAGTCAAGGGAAGACAATCGAGAATGATATCAAGCTTCGACGACGCGGATTTGATGTAGATTCGGGTGTGAGTCGTCAATGGTGATGAAGAGTTCGTTTATCCGTCGGGTTTCGAAACTCGAGAGAAATGTAAATCGAGTTGGGGATAATACACAAAGGCCTGGGAGGGGGGAGAATGCCAATCCAGCTGGTAGTGGTACAACTCTTTTTGGGGTGGTGTGCAGTCGCTCACACTGGATAGTCGGGTAAGCTAGGCTAAAGAGGACGGCTCAGTGGGGAGCTCAGAGGGGGGTTATGCTGGTAGCGGGGCGGATTGCTTTGGCGGGTCGGTGAGGTCACCTGCACCAAGTGCCGGCAGTGAGATGTTAGGGGGTGCGCTAGAACGAATTAATGTTTAGAAGGGGGAATTTTGTTGAGGATTCGTATGTGAGAATTTGTTTACAAGGGGAAATGGTTCAAAGAGAGAGGTGGGTGGCTGTGGTGGTGGGTTGGATTGGTTGGCGTGTATGAGAAGGTTTTGGTTTCCAATATAGGGTCTTGCGTGGTTGGTATTGGTATTGACTGGGCGATTGGCGGATAACGGTCTTATAACATGGATGATAATAATAACATGGAAAGTGAAATTAAACCAGACGTAAACATTCACCAAGGACATATGAGGCAATGGGTAGATTAATTTGCTACCGGTGCAGCTGTTTCCAAAGTCACTTGCCATGTCGCGGATGAACGGTGCTTTCACGCTCTGGATAGGCTCACACTCACCCGCGGAAATCACTGTTAATGTACACTGTTGGTTACACAGTTAATCATAGATGACGATAGGATCTGTAAAACTGCAGTGCAAATTGAGGTGGTACAGCGAATATAGAAGACACGATACATCGTCAATGCATAACTGATCACTATCACATCATCGCAACCCCTCTTTTCAAATGGCTGCCGAAAGGTATGCCACACCATTCTCACGTCTGCGTCTGTGATAATCCCATCACTGCAGCAATGAATGTTTGCATAGAACCAAATGCCTCTCCTCTAGGAGCTGATTGACATGGGTACGCCGTGCATTAATGTACTGAACCATGTCTTCCTATGCAGGCAACGCGTGTCAATGGTCTAGAAACATGCGCCGCAATTCATTGCTGCACAGGATAATCCGAACGGCCTACCGGTAAAGTTGCAGGCGAATTTTGGGGGGACAATCGGCAACAGCCCTCCGCTATTAAGGTTCTGGTGCCATGGGCAATGGTACCAAACCCCAATCTATACTGTGGTGCTGCTCAGCATTCAAACTCTAAAGCAACGATGCGGGGTTACTTTCTCATTTATTGAAATATTTCAGATTGGGGCCTCAAACGTAAAAGACAAGAATGCAATGACAGTCTTTGAAGTAAGAGGTGCATCATGTGTCTGATGTCTAGTATAAATGTCAACTCCGCCAGGTTGCAGGTAAGCTTACACCAAAGTTCCGCAAGACAATCACGATTAGTGCCAGTATTGGTGACCATTCAAGTCGAAACGTATCAAACATCCAAAAAGTTATCAATTATATTGCCGCTCTTACGCCAATTGCTTGACTCATCAGCAATTTGGGCTTCAATTAATTTGAACTGTTGTAGGCGGCTCACATCTGCTCGAAAAGTCACATGATCGGACCGTAGGCGTCACAGACTGACGGAAAGAGCGACCAGCGACCGCCGGGTGAGGTGCTTGCGGCAGGTATGGGGTGACTGGCAAAGGAAAGAACTATCGATATCTGTATTGTCCAGTGTTCCTTCCCTGATCCAATTTCACGCTGCCCGATGTTCCGATAAATTCCAACTTTCCATTCTTTTCATCTTTTTCAATTCCTCGGCTCTTCGTATTCAATCCAGCTGTCAGCTCTAATTTCAGCTTTTGTTATTAATATTTTTCGTCGGACGAATTGGATTTCTAAGCATCCTGCATGTAGACCAACACTGGCAAGTGACAGAGCATAAAAAGTCCGCCCGATTTTTTTTTCAACGGACTTGGCTGCTCTGGCCGCGCCGAAGTCTGGCCAAAAAAAGCTCCACCACGCTCCTCAAATACCACTACCGCCTAGCTTGACAAGCTCGCCTTTTTCCTTTCTCCTTCGGCCGAATCGTGCTTTACTTCTTGGATATTTTGTCTTCGTCTCGAGAATCGACCGCTTGCCGTGCTACTTCCCGGAGCTCTTGATCTTCTTCTAGTTGTTGTGTTCTCGGCTATTACGCAGGAACTACAGCCTCGTTGCGCCGCTTCGCCTGAACGGAGCTTGCGTTCAACTCTACGCGCGGGATATCGCTCTCAACAGCGGGATTGCGCACATTCACAACATTGGCCATCTCGTGAGGAATTGAGGGTCGGAAACTCTGTCGCAAACTGGAAACAGCGTGCGTCAGGTTATATATACCATTGCTCGGTAAAAGAGAAGCCTCCTACGCCCGTGGATTCCATCTTGCATGTCATCGATTGCGCCATCCCTCCAATACGCCCTCAGCGACAACCCGAAGCCCTACTCACCCCTCTTCAGGCTTTGCCTTGCACGCCCTCAGTAACCTTTGAGATATGGGTTTGCTGTGAGTTTTCTCTCAAAAATAGTAACAATCAAGCACCTGAACCGCTGTGGCTAATGTAAAACCCTCTAGAGCACTCGGAACCGCTTTGGAATGGCCAGAGGCCAAGAAACATGCCCATCAGGTTCGAGAATGGGGTATTAAGGTACTTCACTTTCTTAGTCGATGCCCAGCCAGCTTAAACAGCGCTAACGAGCAATCTAGCAACTCTTGGAGATTTGGAACAAGGCGAAGGGCAAAGAACGAGATGCTTTGCTGTGGGGAGATGAGGCAAGTCTCAGCATTTCTCGTCGCCATCTCATTTTTTTTTTGAGGACAGTTATTAACTATTCTTAGGTTGAATATCTGGTTGTCAAGTATTCAGAGGATGAGCCCAGAGTTATGTTGTCTTTGCGACAGGCCGAAATTTTGAAGGCCCTTGCCGCTGATGCCGAACTCGCCAAAGAAGGCGGATGTGTTCCTGCTCTTCAGGACATCAAGAGCAAGAAGTGCGTTGTCATTTCTCTCTCCATCAAATGCACACATAACTAACTGTTATAGAAACAAAACCTTGCCTGTCTTTCACCCAGAATTTGGTCGTTTCATGCTTGAAGCTACTCCTGGCAAACCATGGGGTATCGGCTTTCGAGAGTTGTTGGATGTCGAACCAGACATGAAGCTCCGACGAAAGATTGCCAAAGATCATATGCAAGCTTCTGAATACCCCATAACTCTCACCACATTCCCTCAAATCGGAGTCCCCGGACAATTCACTGACCCGTATTACCCCGTTTCGGGACCTCGTCTGCGATCGCAATTCGTCCCTGACGAGATTGCAAACCCTCATATTCGGTTCCCTACTCTCGCTGCCAACATTCGCTCTCGAAGGGGCCGCAAAGTTCAGGTAAACGTACCAATCTTTCATGACAAGAACACGGCCAAGCCATGGAAGGATCCTACAACCAACTTCGACTTGCACAATTGGCCCGAAGACGATGATGAGCGTAACGGAGCTGCTCCAGACGACTTTATTCACATGGATGCCATGGCATTTGGAATGGGAAGCTGCTGTCTTCAAATAACCTTCCAAGCAAAGAATATTGTCGAAGGCCGACAACTCTATGATCAGCTCAGCCCCCTTGGTCCCATTATGCTTGCTTTGACGGCTGCAACTCCTGTATACAAAGGATTCCTTGCCGGCACTGATGTCCGCTGGAATCAAATCAGCCGTGCTGTGGACTGCCGAACGCCAGAGGAATTAGGCGAGAAGGTAAGACGCTCTTGGAGACGCCTCTCGGTGCAAACCTGCTAACGGGTATCAGCCACTTAAGAACGACCGTTGGAGGATTCCAAAGTCTAGATATGCGTCCAATTCTACGTACATTTCTCTTGACCCTAGACTACGCAAAGAATATCTTGACCCCGACCTGGTCATTGATGAAGACATCAAGGCCGAGCTCATGGAAGGCGGTATGGATGACCGTCTAGCCACCCACTTCGCACATCTTTTTATTCGCGACCCTATTGTCATCTTCGAAGAAGATCTTCAGGAGCTTGATCTCAAGAAGACTGACCATTTCGAGAACATCCAATCCACTAACTGGCAACACATGCGATTCAAGCCTCCACCAGCTGAAAACAACATTGGCTGGAGAGTCGAGTTCCGATCCATGGAGATTCAAGTGACCGATTTTGAGAATGCTGCCTTTTCTGTTTTCATGGTCCTTGTCACCCGTGCTATCCTCTCCTTCGACCTAAACTTCTACATTCCCATCAAGAAGGTGGACGAGAACATGGAACGTGCTCATGGTGTTGACTCTGTCTTGAAAGACAAGTTTTACTTCCGCAAGAACCCATTTCCCCTACGGCCTTCTCGCGCCAACACTGCTTTTGATGATGGCAGCAGCCGTCCTGGATCAGCATATCCCAGTCGTCCAGCTTCCCCTGGTGCTGTCGAAGATGAGTTTGATGAAATGACCATTGATGAAATCATCAATGGATCTGTGTCTGGCGAATTCCCTGGTCTCATTCCTATTGTTGAGAGCTATTTGGATAGCGTCAACGTAGACGTGGAGACACGCTGCGAACTTGCAACCTATCTCAGCCTTATCAGCAAGCGAGCCAGTGGCGAACTTGATACTACAGCTCGCTGGATCCGCAACTTCGTCGATGCTCACCCGAAGTACAAGCATGACAGCGTTGTTGACGATGAGATCAACCACGACCTTATTAGCGCTGTGATTGCCATTGGGGAGAGAGAGAGTGCTGGCCGTAATTTTGCTGGACTGGGCATCCACGGCCTAGCTAAGTTATTGGGCCGGTTTAGGGGAGGATGTGGACAGGAACCTTCAGCTTCACCTAAGGAGAATGGCAACGGGCAAGCTACGGCTACGAATGGAGAAGGCACAACTGTCAACGGAGAGTCAGTATTAGAGAGCACTGAGGGAGAATCTAGGAAGAGGAAGAGCGAATGGATTGAAGGAGATGATGGGCTTGCCGAACAGCAAGAGCAATGAGGGAATTGACCATGGCACATCTGGCTGACGAGGTTTCGTGATACTTGGACAATTTAGCACATATTTGCACAATTCATATGAACTTGGTATTTACACTATTCCATTCACAATTTTGACGCTCATAATATGGCAAAACTCTGACATATCACTTTTGTTAATACACACCCAGATAGCGCATCCAATAGCCTATACTAAATAGGCAGGCAGTTATGCTTCGGTTCATGGCCCGAGCAGATGCGAGATGAAAAGGCCGGGTTGCCTTTTCAGTGGAGATGGCCGAGCAATAAACTTCCCTTTTGACGATAGTTCAAGGCAGAAATGCGCCAGGGGAGGGGTGTGTGTTTTCTACATTCTTGCTCCTTCTAGTCATTATGGTGAAGCAGCACTGACTCGATCGGAGCAGGCTTTGCCGCAGCAAATTTTTAACTTGAGAATCCACCGCGGAGGGTCAACAACGTCCACTATTTCTTAGAGGGGAACCAGGTTACTCAATGCACTAAATTGGTGTGACTAACAAGGTTGAGTGAATCATGAGCTAGGATATGGACGGTCTATCCAGGCGTTGAGGAAAAGCAAAATTGGCGTAGAAAAAACGTGGATGCATGAACTGGTTTATTGTATGAAAAGGAAACCATGTCTCGGAGAGAGGTCTACAGGCGGTTTAGCGTGTGCTTCTAGAAGGAGTTGTGTTTTGGTTAGGAGAGCAGGTCGGAACAATTCAATGGGCGCGCTGCGGGTATCGCCTACATCCCTTACATCCGAGAAAAGGGTAGTGAAGAGACTAAAACCACGGCAGTTGGGGATATTCTCGTGACATTGTTTACCCGAGGTTGGTTGGAGGGTGTGGGAGTTAGACACGGACGTACGACATTCTAGGTATGGCATGATTAATGACCAGATTGAAGAGAAACAGGCACCCACGTTGAGAGCATACGTATCATTGCCGTTCTGGGAAAGTTTGGGTTGAGACGAAAAAGGTAAAATGTAATGTAAAATGAAATATAGGCCCAGAGTGGATTCGGGGCTGCTGCGGAACATGACGGAGGGTGTCTTTGGATCGAATGAGAAGACGAAGGGAGTATAATTAACGTGGTCACGCGGTTATTTCGTTCATAGCAGTGCTGTGGTTCGTGCTTGGGAAATACTTCCCTAGATTGACTAGCTTGCGAGCTGCAAAAGCCTTGGCTAGTTAGTGGTTGAATATCTATTGATTGATGAATCAGATTTTGTGTCTCTGCTTGGACTGCAATCAAAATAAAGGGTCTAGATCATCTTGATCGGCCACGTTTATTCGACATCAACAGCACTTGAACCCTGCCCGTTATGTAGGAATGCATCGCTTAGCGAACGACTCATATGTGCATCGCAATTATTGGTAGGAATGTGGGGGTAGCATTGCAAAACTGCGATGCACAAGCTTCTGGATGGCCAGTTTAATAGTGAAACACATTTCCATCCGCGACTACTGGTCTCGTGGTCAAGCAGAGTGCTGATTGGGTTGTGCTGCAGTTGCCCTGCGTTCAAGCCGCACGTCTTGTTTTCCTTGTTTGTCAAGTGTTTGACTTGGGACCATGTCATCTGACTCGATGATGTGTTATCGATCAAGAGCAAATCGAGCCATACGAATAGATTTAGGGGGTGAAGTGGTCCGGAACGGCCCGCTTGGAACAGAAAATGCCCATGGACAAGACTTGAGCGGAACTGCTGTGTAAGGCAATGTCCATCGTCCGATCGTCGACTGGCGCGTCTTTTCGCTGGCAAACTGGCTGTGCCCAGTGCGACGGAGAATCCTCCGGCGACAACAATTGATCTCCGAATGAGACCAGACGGACGACAAAACAGATGGCCTAGGGTATCGTTGGTGTGGACTTGAGCGACTTATCCAGAAATGCCAAGACCACCATGGAGTGAAGTGAACTGCCGAGGATTGGCATCTCGATGTTGCCATCGGATTTGCATTCCAGTCATCTCATCACAAAACAACAACAGAATGAGAGCGATAAACGCACGAGAACAGAAAAAGGAAAAGGGAAAAAGAGGGCTCCGCCAATGGATGTAAAACCCTTTGGTTGGCACTGGCGAACTGCCGACTTCTCAAAAAAGGAAGAACAGTAGCTAGGTCGTGGGGCAAGGGCGCAGGTCTCAGCTTCTGGCTGATCAGCACGGTGTATCCTCCACTGGCCAAGAGACAACAAGACAAATATTGGCTAGGGCTAGGCCAGAAAGGGTAGCCAGAGTGAGCCAATCAATGTGTTTAGGATCTGGTATAGATGATAGATCTGATCTCGCTATAAGCGGCGATCCAGTGAGACATTGCTTACAAGCAAAAATGGCCCATCGAGAGAGCCCATGACGGAAGGTGAGACAACCACATTACCATGGCGTCTGGCGCATTTCAATTACGAAATAGGGAGAGGGTGTGCAAACGCTCCCAGTAAAAAGAGATCGGTCTATTTACGTAAAGAAGCTAGCCCTCCATGTGGGTGTGGTTTTTGTCCATACCATCGGCAGCTACGGTGACGTCTGTCAATTTGAGAGAGATCTCCGTGCCAATTCCTGTTGTGCGAACTGGTGTTAGACTGGAATGATTCAATTTTAAACGAGGATAGATCGATGACTGTCTGCGAGATTGGCTCCGAGGTCTGGCGTGGGGGAGGACACGCACGGGCATGCGACTACCTTGGAGTCGTTTGCCAGCAGCGCATGTACTGCACATCCCAAGTGCCTCCTACCTGCTGAAGTCGTGTCCCGCCAAGTCGGAATGGCGGTGCATCTGTCTTTGACCCGATGCTCGTGACCACAAAACATATGCAGACGAAGAGCTGGGTGCAGACAGACACTGTGCGTTCTGTAGCAGAGCTGTAAATTTACTGCAGCATTGACCAAGTCAGACCAGACGTTGATGACCCGTTAACAGACACAACGGCGTCGAGAGGAGGCCCGTGACCGATATGTGCTGTCTGTCAAGCACCACATGGCTCCATTCAAGATTCAAATGAATAGCGGTGACCAAAAGGAAAATCACGGAAGGCATCCATCTCGCGGATGTCGGGCCGCGGTGCAACGACAAGGGCACACGAGAGCATAGTAACGTATCGTAGCTGAGAGAGTTGTGTTGAAGATGCGATCTACCACACTTGTTCCGGAGCAAGGAGTTACCGACCAGTTTGGTCTAAGACAACGAGCTGAGCTGTCGCTACTGAAGCTCTTGTTCGTTCGCCAGTCATCGCGTTAGCCCTTTCTAGGTAATAAAAGTGAAGGGGGGGTGGCTGCTCCGTTTCGCCCTTTGGCGCATGCCCACCATGGCGGCGAAACATGCTTCTTTTGCGAGCCATGATAAATGAGGCGTTGAGTCAAACGACACAAGCAAAAAACCGTTGATGTCTCGCTAATTGTGGAAGTGACGGGGCTGCAAGTCATCGGCAGTACAACCATTCGTTTGCTTTAACGAGGTTGGATGAATTTCGAACAACAAAAGACTAATTACAGCCACAATAGGCATCATTAGTTCCGTCTCTGACTAATAAAATCCCTGAAAATGATGATGCAGACCGAGGAGAGGGCGTCCTCGGAAAAGAACAATGGAGGGGCGTGCTCGTTTATCAACGAATGAACTGTGGCAGATCTGGGAGAACAGACTCATCATCCCAGCCATCCATGTCTGCGTGGCAGAGAGAGCTACTGCCTGTCATCTCAAACGAACGATGGCGCTGTGCATCTTGCTTTTTGATGGGACGGGACTGGACGGAAGAATTTCATTTCGATAGAACTCGCAGCCATCTTCCATTGTTTTTGTTTTTTTAGCCTTGGCTGGATTGTGTGGTGAATAGATAGTAAAGGGGCGTGTGCAGGCGAGTTCCTATTCGCCTTTTCCAGGTAACCTAATTATTTGCTTTGGATGTCATGCAAACAAACTATGCATTCCACTCAATCGCCGATCACGTAACCAACGGGAACTCCCATCGAAAAAGAAACGACCCTCTAGGGGGTTCAAAAGAGAAAGTAGGCTGGTTGGTGGCGTTTTCTGGTATCTGATTGCTGATCGAGGGCACAAGGTGAGAGGGGAGAAGGAGATGAGGAGACGAACGATGGGCGCGCTCAGAAAAAAGTAAATAAAAAAAGACCTGTCGTCGAACGCTGGGCTATGATTTGCAGCGTCAAGTGGCCCAGCCTAGGCCACATCGGCCAGTACCTACACGTGGCTACAGCGCTGATTGGCGAGTCCAGGGCCCCTAAACTCAACGGCCGTAGCGGCCGCTCACATGGTCAGCCAAAAGTATTGCGCCTCTAAAATAAAATGGCACTGCAAACACCCCTGTATTCATCCGCTGTATATTGCCATTCAGTCCACTGTAGTCCACTGTAGTCCACTGTGCCGCCGCTCCAACCGCCACTATTCTAAACATATTAATAAAAATTTCAATCACACGCCACCAGCCATCCTTTCATCTCTTCTCTCTCCTCCCCGTCCCTCCCCTTCAAGTGGCTTCCTCCTTTTCTCTTCATCATGGATATTTTCGGCCAATGATAGCGCTAACAAACGGGAAAACAAAAACAAAACTCAATGTCAACGCCCAGCCAATTGTCTACCCCCTCCCAGCCCCGCCGCAAGGGATCAATGGTGAACCTACCTGGTCTTTGTCACATTTAATCTTTCCCCTTTACAAGGGTCCAGCCATTTCATTTCAGTTCGGTGGCTACAAGCTTGTCCCTAGTAAACAGCGTCTTCCATGTTTCGCGTTCATCGTGAACTCTCGCCGCCTTAGCATTGAGTGACTGACTCAGTGGAAGCGCCATGCCTACTCAGATGGCGATCTTGATTTGCCTCCCATCGGAAGGGCCCCATTCCGAACCACTCAATTGCTCTCCATTCCGATACTGGGAAACCGTTGAACCACGCTTTCCATGACCTCTGGAACCGCTGGCTTTTGCGCTCTCCAATGCAGCCACTGCAAATCCTACAAGCAAGGTCCTCTCCGAGCCATCGGATGCACGAACCTCATTCCGAATCGGCAACCCTAACCATGGCGAACAGTAGTGACGGGCGTGAACGATTCTACCGTTGTCATGAGTCTCCAGGACTCTTCTCTGCCGTTGTTCAGCTCACAGCCATTCGGCGAGGGGGTGTAACGTCAAAGTAACGCGCAGTTTGATTGCGTGTCACGTATAATATGTTGCTCCAGATTTTATACAAGAGCGCCGTATGCATGCAGGTCGCAGCAAGATATCACAGTTACACGAGGACACAAGAAAATGCAGGAGCCCCTTCTGAATGAAGATCTCCGGCCCAACGGCTTTGCTAGGGGTAGAGTTCGGTCGGTCAGGACAGAAACCCGAGGGATATGGAGTTGCGGATCACTCCCAGTGCTGCATGCAGCCTAGATGTTGCTGATGGAGTCGTACCAAGAAAGGCGATATCTCACCGTCTTACACATATCCTACCTCATGTTTAACCCCGTAAACAAGATCCGTGACGTGAAAAGTGGGCAATCTTAGTAGAGAACGAGACAAACCACAACGGTCCATGTGCTATATGTAGGTTGCCGTTTTAACTTGACCTGTGGTATGAGAATGATTGAGACTTGGTGGCTGTTGGCTGCCAACACTACCCGCCAAGGATCTCGGAGTCACCTGCACCACCACATGTAATGGCTCTTCTACTTTTACTTCTCGTCGAACGATTCTCACGCCTCAAGCCACCCTCATTCACGTTGCACCATGCCCGATTCGTTGTCACATAAGGGAATGCAGCAGCCGCCCGCCTCCGTCACATTTTGCCACCGCATGGCTCCATCATGCACCTTTCTTCTAATCTGTCACAGTCTTGCTCTGCACCGCTTTTCAGTTTTCAATAACCTCGGCAATTTCTCTATCATCGTCGCAGAGGAAGCATCATATCGGACACTGATCTTGTCCTCCCCCTGCTATGTACCACGAACAAAACAGTCCTGTCACCTCGTCGGCTGTGTTCATCCTTCCATCACCCGTTGTCTTACTCAAAGTGTAACCACACTTGTTTCTTGATGTATTCCTAAGCTTGCAGCACAAGATGTAGTGAATAAAGCACGCATCTCGTCAGATCTCTTGGCTGAAATCGTCCTCATACGTTTATGCTTGCGCTGTACCCGCGCCATCACAAAACAGCTAGCTACGGCTGAAACGGCTCTTCCCTGTTTTCCCCCGGCCAATGCGTCGAGCTTCACTGTCCTTTTTGGGTCTAACACTTTACACCTAAACACCTGAACATAGTAACTTTATTAATATACATGAATTCAGCCGTGGCTGGCTGCAACGGGGGAGGAAACAAAAACAAGACCCAAAAAAGAAAGGTCAAACCACGCCAAGCCATCAATTTGTCAATCCGAGCCGCGGATGACAAAAAAAAGTAAACCGATTAGATAGATCTGCGTCAAGTAATACAAACTTCTTCTCCCTCAAGTACAATGCAGTAAAAATAAGATTTTGTTTCTTGAGGATAAAGGCTAAAAGTCAATGAGCCTCAATTATAGAAAAAGGAAAATGCTTGTCCTGTTATATTTTCTTTTGTTCTTGCTGGTGTCATGCATGAAGTACCATTGCCCCATGAATGTAGCATGACATGACAGATGAGAATCAAAGACAGGAATGCAACAAACTGCTGGGGTCCCTGCCTCGCCTTCTGTTTTCGAGACACAGTCATCATACTTGACGGAGCTCCGCTTTGCTTTCCTTGGCTCGTTGCCGTGCTGTTAGCTATCGCATCATCTCGTCTCATATTACTGCATGGCTCTTCAGGGTACTCTGTCTACGTTTGAATGCCTAAACCTACTTCATCTTGGGTCGGTGCTCATCAGTCCATTGCCATCCTGCAGCTTCCCAATTCCAATCAAGTATCAACCAACATTGGATCTAGGCGGCGAGGAGGCGTTCAATGGCTATTAACCCGTTTTGCAAGCATGCTCTCTGGGTATACATTGAATACCAAGGAAACAAATAAGAGACTGTCAACGTAAAATATACCACAGACAAACTAAGGCGACAAAAGAAACGCCCCTCCCAGCATCCAATAGTCATATCTCGCTCTACCTGAAGTGCCGGCTTCAAGTCGTAAGCGGGAGCAGGTCCGTGTCACGGAGGGTCTGTGTGTCTTAGCAGCAGCTTTTCGATTGTACGCTGCGTTGCAGTTCCATCTTAATCATGTCACTCACAGCAGAATTGTTCATCATCAAGAATTGTTGCCAAACTATATGGTTCTCTTGTCTAAAAATCCCAGTTCCTTGTAGCTCTCTGACATGTAAATTACACACCGCAGAAAATAAGAAATGTACGATGGATGAGACCAAGTCAGCCCACCTAATCATCACACCAAATACAAACACCTCCAACAAACTATATGAACAAAAAAAAACAAATGACCGCCCCTGGTTTCAACGCCTGTGATGCCAACGAGTCCGTTCATGACTCTCCCTAAAGAAAAATGAAATGAAAAAGCAATGGATATCAAAGAAAAAAAAGTAGCCTCCGATTTCGTCCAAAGAAGAAAGAAAACAAAAAAAAAACGCTGTGCCTCCCCATCATATCACTACACTGCACAGTTTGCAATTGGTGCCACTATAAGCTGGCGGTGAACTCGTCGCCTGGAGTGTTCTTGTGTCATTGTGTTGACACAGGCAGTAGACGCATGGTTCGTGCAATAGCGTCGACATTGCTGGTTAAGCCACTTTGGTCAATGACGCACAATATGTCCCTGGTGGTCCAAACATCATCGCCACCAATAGTAGTAGCTGAACCTTGCAACTGTCTCTTATGCTACACCATGCTGTTGTGTCACACTGTGTTTTCCGATTTCTAATTGCGTTCTTCTGTCTTCGGGCGTAATGATCTGTTCTCCAGCTGGCGTTTTCTCTCCAACTTGGCGTAGTGTAGACCGCACGCATTGCAAAGGGTTCGGGCACCATCGGGTCCACGCCTCCACTCTGGTGTATCAATTCTATTGCAGCTATGGCATCGGCCAGGCGGGGCAGCACGCTAACAATGTTGTTAGTTACTGTCCTGAAGGATGTTGTTTTGGACATGTGTGTGATGGAACTTACACCGCGGCGCTTCTTGACCTCATTCACAGGATACTGAGGCTTCATTCCGTCGTACATTGATACGTCGTGTGCCTCGCCATAAGGTCCCTTGGGCTTCACACCGTCCCGAGATCTGTCGGCTTGCATGGAAACCTGCACGACTTCACGGACTTGCTCCAGAGAACGCTTGATGTATTCAACATTGGCAAGCATCTCACTAACTTCGCGCTCCGTTGGGAGACGATCTGGCACTGGCTGGGATCCATGTTGCTCTTGGGCAATGCGTCCATAAGCTTCAGCGAAGTTAAAGATAGTTCGGGTGTGGGAGCCGATCTGTTTGATAGTTAGCAATCGAAATCGCTCAAGCTGTGCGCCAGCAAGGCATTTACTTACTCTGCTGAATGCTTCTTGGTAGCTCCAAGTTTCGAAGTGACGGTTAGGCTGGGGATCGTAGCGGCGAGCATAGTCGCCAGGCTCTCCGTGCGTTGGGGGGCGGCGAGCGTCGTATTCACCTGGAATGTGGCGAGGAGAAATGGGATAACCGGGAAGGGGGTGTTGGCCAGGAGGAAGCTGGCCAGACTGGTACGGATGGGAGGAGGGCATGGGAGGAGGCGGCTGTGGGTATGAGCCGCTCACAGAGCGTGGTTCGCCATGGTTTTGGGGGTGTTGAGGACCATCAGGCTTTCCCGGTGGAGTTGGTCGTCGGTCGGAGACGGGGAATCCAGGTCGTCCACTAAAAGTTGGTCGCGGCGATTCTGAGAAGGCCGGGATGGCATCCTGTCTAGGTGTGAAAGATGCAGGGTGTAATGGTTGTGGTGAAGAGTGGTGCTTCTCGTGCTCAGGATACTGGCGGTTGGCGAAAGGCGAGGGCAAACCAGAGCTGGACTGGCCGCTCTGATGAGGAGGAGGGAACTGGCCAGGTCGCGCACCAGAGATGACCTCGGAGATGGACGGAAGGGACTGGCGAGAAGGCGCCTCATTCTCGTCAGGAGCCCGTCTTTGCTCCGAAGAAGAGATCATGGTCGAGCTGTTTGATGAGAAGTGCTGATGTTGAGGATAGGCGGAAGAGGACAAGTTGGACGCCTGGGTCGGATAATGCGAAATTGGGGTTAGGACGCTGGCAGCGGCCATGGCAGGGTTGTCGAGTGATCGATGGCTGAAATGTTCTCTCTGCTGATGCTGAGAGGGAGATGGTTGATTGATTTAGAGTCGAGTGCTGACCAATATCGTGACTATCGTGTGGGAGTGGTGGTTTGGAACTAGAAAAAGTGTGGAAGAAACTGCGGGCGAGAGGGGGGCATGTCAATATGTATGCTTCGCCAAAGGGCTGAGTTCAGCTAATAGTGGAGGAATGTAAGACGGACCTTTGCCGGACTGTTGGGTCGCCCACATTCATAGCGCGTGGCAATGACACCTAGCAAAAAGGAGGGATCTGGATTTGTTTAGCTCCGTCGATTACATCTAACTTGGCGGAGAAACTAGAAAGAAAGATGGACACGAGGCTGGGTGGGAAACGGGGGAGGGGGTGAGAAAGCCAGTGGGGTGTCTGATGGGGAATCGATGAGTCGTGGCAGGCGAGATGGAGGTACTTGCCTCGTCGGGTGAGGGGTGGTAAACTAATCTTGGCTGCCTACCTTTCAACGGGCAGGTGGGCTCCTACTGTTTTAAAAAGAGGAGACCGATGGAACAAAATTGGGAAGGAGGAACCTAGCCAGGGTATTGCAACTGACTTAGGAAAAGATAGCAGGGGGGCGATTAGAAAAAGGACAAACAAAAAAAAAGCGAAGAGAAAAATAGAACCACTCTTCAATCAAGCGTCCTGCTCTAACCGATGAGCAGAAATCTATCTTGGGCTGTGCGATAAACCCTTAGATTGAGCAACTGTGCAAGCGTCGAAACTCCGGACAAGATCTGACGCGATCATTAGAGCGATGGCCTCTCTTTTAGGGGGTGTGGCTGCTCCATGCAGCGTGTGCTGTGCATGCAGGACAGATGGGACAAGGTGCTCACCGATCTTTCCTTTTTTTTTTTTTTTTTCCTTAATTCAATTTCTTTTGGTCCTCGTCACTTTTTCCCTTTTTTTTTTTTCGTAGTGGAGGGGGGGTGTTCTTAATCAATGACCCACTCAAGTCATTGACGGGGGTAACCTTGCTTCTCATACACACTCCCTATTGGAAAATCTCGCACGCCCCGGCAAACCGCTGTTCTCTTGCTACTTGGGCTCATCTGGGATGCTCCAGCCTCGACGGCCAACCAACGGAGGGGGGCGGCCCAGACAAGGATGTCGGAGCTTCAGCCTAAGGAGGTCATTGAGAGACGCTCGGAAATCCCAAGGTCCGCAGCGGCCATTGTGATGGGTCCATTGGTAATTCATCCAGAACTACCAAAGCGAGCTCGGCTGGCATCCAAATTTCATTATTGTGCAAACGAGCGTGAAGATCTGATTGCGCTAACTATTGGCTCTTAGCACACCTCGCTTCCGCAATACGGCACACGAGGCCACATACACAAGCACACTTTGTTTAAACGGGCCTTATTCCATCATACATGTCGCCCTCCTGTACGAAGCCATGCGGCCAGCTATCATGTCTGCAGCAGTCAACAGCACCACCTTGCACACAACTGTGGTTAGAATGGATAGCGATAGAAAAGGGAGCGGGAGGATGGCAATGGCGACATCATAAAATCAAAAGCCAAAAACAAGACCAGAGACCTTTTTCAGATCAACGGTGGCTCTCCACGCTGGTGCTATGCTGTCCACTACTTGTTAGAATTTGGATCGAGATTTGACTTTTACTCGATCTCCATCGTGGAGATGAAAACAGACGACCATGCCTAATCTACGATTACAGCAACGGTTCGCCCACCACAACGGACCGAGAACAACGCATCAAGCCACTGCTGCGACGCCGCCTGATGTGTTGGGTGTCCAACCATATTTCTTCGAAAATGTCAGAGGCGCTCCAAATGGTTGCATGAAGGATTGATACTTCACAAGAATTACTGAGCCAAAGAAATACATTTCCTTGGCATGGTGGGTGGCTTTTCCCAGCACATCCTCCACGCGCCCATTGCGCCATCGCCTGATTCGTCAACAACAGAAGACGCTATGTCACCCAAGATCAGCGCCATGCACCCAGAGTCTCGAATGGGCCATCCATCGGGTGGCCTTTTTCAAGAATAATTTTTTTACACAACTGTAGCATCTCGTCAAGTTCGTTGCTTTGGTCAGATCCGATGGCACATGGTTGATCCAAGCCTTAGATGGCGCACAGACGCAGAAGATTATCGAAGCCTGGCGCATAGTAAATTACTTGTTCAATCCATCTATGGAAGGGTAGCACAGACACCTCCTCCGTCTGGGAAATCCCGCGCAAGTCTGATCTCAATTTTGCTGGCATCAATGCCGTTCACATCTTTTATTGCGAATTAGTACCACCACTAATAAGAGGCTCTGCAGCATGGGCTTGCGATCTCCATCACACGCCTGTATTCCAGCAACAAAGGAAACCCCCGAAAAAAAGTCATGGCGCTTGGCTATCGTATTACCCGACCAGGCCTTGCCAAGCGTATCACACCATGTTATACTGCAAAGGACAGAACGGTCGATGCACATTGTTCTTTTAAGCCTGGTTGCTGTCATTCTTCAATCCATTTCTATATTCAGACGTGAGAATGTCTGCGAGAATTACCGAGCTGTTACGAAGTAGCCTCAACCTAAAATGATATGTGGGGATCAGCGGTGAAGAACCTAGGCAAATGTGGCCAACGTCTCGCACACGGATCCGCACTGACATTATTGCACTGAGGGAGCAATGCTTTGTTAGGGTCCCCTTCCTGCCTGAATGGGTTACTGGCCGAGCAGTGATCTGATGTGAACTCCCACGAAGAGCTTTGCTTAGAAGGGAAGTTTCTACTCCAACCTTGGCGCCCTCCTTTCAAGGTTTAACAGCAAATATTAAAATCAGTGGGCCAAAATCCCTCGAGTGAGCCGCCGATATGCACAGCATAGGAGCCTATACACAACTTACTGATGGGCAAGGCGCATGTATGAGATCCTTCTTTGTTTATGTAGAACGCTGGGAATGATAAAAATGGTGCATTCTTTGGAAACACATCGGCAGGCTCATCGTCATGCTGATTTGAACCTCAGCCGTGTTGCCGGGGACAATTTCTGCGACATGAATCAGCGTACATGGCACACAACAGCACCAGTACTGATAGTGGCATGTAGCCAAGGGCCGACATTGCCACTTCTCAGAGAGCAAGCTCCAGATGAAAGCATCCACCACTCCAGGCTTCTTTTTTTCCTTTCATACTTCTTTGTTATGTCTCGAGTCCACTCGGCAAATCGAATATAACGCTATGTCAAACTAGACGCAGCGGATATTTGGATTCCTGAGACACTGGCAATGCAAATTGGTCTATTAGATCAATCGGCAACGACTATTGTAGGTTTAAGGATAACCACATGAAGCATTTTAAGCGCCTTCAGAGGTGGCAGTTTATTGCACCGGCTTCGTACGTGCAATTTTACTTGGAGAAATCTAAACCCTGAAATCCTGGTGTGGAAACAGCTGCCAAACGTGGCAAACGCTCTGATCTGTCAGTTCAGAGCTCACTTTTGTCATGCATGCTCCCAGTGACGGTTCCGAGAAAGAGGCGCATTACGGAGCATGGTAGACCCATATGTTGGATATCACGGCCAACCCTCTTGTGCCACTATCCATTGTGCAAAAGTCTTTGTGGAGCAAATGACTCCTTTTTGCTTTCATCATCCGCTCCAGTGGCACTCTCGGTCCTCGACCTCGACGGACCAGAAAAAAGCCTTTGCTTGTCTCGTGACGGACCCTCTAATTATGGAATGTGGGTGTTGCCAAGGCGGCGCATCGAGCTAGATTTTGCTGTTCCATGGTCATTGTCTTAGTCGAGATGGAAAGCTTAGTTGAACCCCGTTGTCCGGAGAAGCCGAGCGTTATTTCAACAAGCGCCCTGAGGTCACAGCACCAAGACAGGGAGATTGGGACTCCAGCGCCGCAAAGACGGCATTCCGATTCGTCGACTCGTATCTTGGGTTCGGATTCTTACTTTAGCTGAAAATCGGGTCGCTTATGGTCGTCTGCTTTAGAAAGCCTTGAGTGATGACACCAGTGTACTTCAGCCGAACCTTTTTTAAAGCAGGTGGTTCGGCCAACTACTCAACTACACCATGGCTACGACCGGCGCATACTACCAAGCCTTCACGCTCAATTTTAAGGATTGACTGCAAAGCCAATCGTGACATCTAAACCAAGCATTAATTTTTCTTTTTTGGTCGTATTTCATTCGGTGGCCTGACTAGTGCTTCCAAGCGTGTGGTGATGCCTGAAAACGTTACGCAATCGACAGGTAATGACAATGTCATGCCTGCCCATGCTCCATACAGCTAGGTAAGGGGCGCAGCAGGGGGGGACAAATGAGGACAGCAGTGCGCCAAAATAAACAACAAGAGCAGAACCGGCTGGGTTGGCCGATGATCAATTGTTGTGGGGCGTTGAGTCCGATCAGACGATCGGAGGCGATGTTAGATCGCCCGTTACAGAGAGCAACATGAAGAATATTTGTTTGAGTACAGAGGATACGAGTCCGTCGCAATTCTTCCCAGGGGATTTCATTCCACTGAAATGTTTATCTGGAGAGAAATGTTGCCCATCGGCGCCATCTTTCGATGGTCAATCAGTAATGGGAGGTTTTCGTTGAGCGAGCCACACTACTACTCTGGAACAACTGGCGAATACTACTGTAATTGCGGCGTCTTGCAATAATCCTGCGTTATGGGGCAACTCCACCACCTCGGTGTTCCTTTCTCGAGTTACTGGTCCTTCAGAAACCACTGTTTTGACAGCAGCATCTAGCAGAGCTGCTGCTACATGAAAGTATGTCCTAGCCGAGGTCATAATGTACCTACAACATGGTCACTCTCCGCAAGAACCGCCTCGTTGGCTCTTGGCCGGACAATGTGGCTGTAACAGTCCACCCCATCCATCTGGCGTCTCGTCAGCTGCTTATGTGGGCAAATGACCGGAATTACCCGTCTATACTCAGCCTCGCTCTACACCATGGTTGACAGGCCGTCTTTTCTTTTGGGGGGGGGGGGGGGGGGGGGGGGGTGTCACAATTTGCGATAGAGTGCCGAAAGGGCCACAGATGCCGCAAATTGATATCGATGGAGGGTAGAGCATCGGTAGGGGAAACATGGCAGCAATTTCGCGGCGTCGTCTGACTGCGCTGTACTGCAACCTTCAAAAGTATAGAGCCATTAATTGCGCTCAAGACGATCTGGTAATCCTGTACATACCTGCAACATCAGAGGGCACGAGTGGCACCCATGCAGTCCGGGCAAGACGCCGCATGTTTACCCGAACATATAGTGTTGACTCGCTCTGAGCGCCGGTTGCCCTAACCAGATATCGCTGGTCGCTAAAAAAATTTGGCTTACTTTCTTACTGTTGAAGACTCGCCCCGTAGAGCTTCTAGAAGAGCCAAGGAACAAATTATTGGCATCCTGGCATTCCATCTCCATGCTGGGGTCCATCATCTGCGCGCCAGTCCCGTTGAGCTGACACAATTCACAAGCGTTTAAACTACTCAGCAGCGGACGTAAAGCTGCGCTGGAGGACGTTTTCTGTATGCTTGGCTGGAACTACTCTTGCATCTTAGTTCTAGGCCGTGGCGAAAAGGGGAAATGCCGAGCGACTTTACGCAATTGCCTTGATCAGCCACTCATCTCACCTCCACTCACGCTGAGCGATTCGACAGTCAATAGCCAACCGAAAGACTCGGTTTGATAGTTTAGAAACGAAGTGGCTCATAGGTCTTGAGTGCTTGAAACGGATTACATCTTAGCCGTACCAACCATTACATCAAGACGAAGTCTAGTTCTCTCTGCCGAAACGCTAATGACGCGTCTCACAATCGGGGTCTTTTACGTAGGCGCCAAGTAGATTCAAAGGGGAGCAAAGTAATCTTACCAAAGCCCGCACACCCCAATCGGTGTCGCTGCAACCCTGTGGCGGCGGGACTGCCCATGATGTCTCCGTCTGTGGAGAATAACGCCAAAGGGACAACGGGACTTTCCATGACACTGAAAATTTGCAATTCATGCTCTCATAATCTGAAGACATCGCGGGTACGAAACCCGACGGAAATGGTAGTAAGCGCTTCGCAAAGAGCCTCATGGTTACATTCCAGTGATCAAGGCTACTTGTTTGGACTCTAAGGCCAATCTTCCTAAGGGACAGCCTGGCAGGCAGCCATTAGCAATCCAAAGAGCGAAGTACGCTTAGCATTTCAACACGACTGGCTTTGTAGCTTCAACACACTAGCATAATACCGCATAGGAGCAACATACTACAGGCAATCAGACGGTGTAACACATTGATGTATTAAAACGGTGTACGGGTATGTCGAGATTGCTTGTGGCCGAGGTTGGGAGATTAGTCGCGGAGTAATTATGGCCCCCAAGCAAGATCTACAACTGTAAAGTCTTGTGAGAGAGACAGGAGCGCAATAATGTGGAGTGAGCAAGGTAAAGCGCATGAGGTGCCAGATTCCCTGTTGTTACTATTCTGAACGAACCGTGGATGATGAGACCGGCTCCAGGTTCATCAGAAGCTTCGGGATCTTTCTTTCTTCGGTTTCCAAACTTGACGTTTTACAGGAAATTATATCATGGGATCTGACAACACGCCAGTTTATGAAGGACAGATTTTGGCCGAGTCATACAAGGACGATAAAGCGAATGAGCAGATTACGGGCTTAGAAACACTGAAGGGGAGCGGCTGACCTATCCCCCAATCCAAAGCCCCAGTGCCATCAAATCCTGGCCCTTGTAGAACAGGCAAGATGATGACAATGCCGATGGTCATACGGATCACAAAGCTAGAAATCGCCCTAAAATAGTGACCGCCGGCTGTCGGGGACAACGGTGACTGGTCAGAGTCCGCAAACTTTCTCCACCTGAAAAATGAGGTGAGGGCGAAAACGAGCGTGAGTGTTAGGAGTATTATGACAGGGCCTTTGCTTGGACTGACACCATGTTCACAGATCCCAGTCAGGGTGAGGCCTGCCCAGCCCTCTTTCATTGGGGGGGAATGTGACAGTGGGCAGAGTTTGGGAAATGGGGCACTGACAGAGACTGATTTGACTGACTTGACTGATTGCCGGCTGCGGATACATAGCTGTCGGCACATCGTTTCAATGTGACGCTACCTGCGGCTCATCTCTCTTAAATCTACGTACGATAATCCTAGGCAACGGCACTTCGGGCTGTTTTTGGTTACTCTGGAGCTGTTTTGGAGCAAAGCTTAGTACCACGGCAAGAGCTGGGCAAACCAATTGGGAGACAAACAAGGGTCAATAACGCTCAAGTTGTAAGCAATGATCGCCAAGAACTTGCCACAATATCCCTGATGATTAGGTGGAGGAGTGCATCAAGCCAAAACAGCAAGCCGAGCTTGAGCAACATGTTTGTTTCGTCTTACTAGATGATGCCACTCGAGCCGCCGCTTTGATCTAGATGGCTGCCTCTACACTTTCCAGACGACGAAGCTGCGTGTCCAGACCACTCCATTGTACGCCACAGCGGTTTAGCAATGCTTAAGCCCATTAGCATGGTTCGTCTTGACATGGCTATTGCTGGCAATAGAGCGCTCTCAGCTAAATTTTGAAGACAATCTTCTAACTGATTAGCTCTTGACAAAGTACAGAGGGCAACACATTAGATATGGTCAAGCTATAATAAGATGAATATTTCGGCATTCAAGCTTTGAGCCAAAAAGCTGACCTAGATAAAGCCCGGCAAACAGGTTAATTTCAGGTAATCTTGGTAAGCGTTGCTAATGTGCGATGCAATTTAGCACACTATCTTCGTGTGGCGCATTTGAGGTAACATTCGCCAAGCCTCTACAACTGTTGCACTGTCTTTGTTTTCAATTACTGTTACGTTGGTCCTCCTTTGGTATTGCCTAACGCATGCCGTCGCTCTCGCAATTAGACTATCAATGGAAACAACGGGTTCGCTTCTCCTCCCCCTTGAAAAATAAAAATAAAAATAAAACCAGTCCCTCGCAGGTCACCTCACTAAATGTACACTCACAACCAGATCTACTTCACTAGCATCGGAGCCTTTTGGGGGGGTAAGATTCCAAAAATGAGTTGCACCGCAACCGCTGTTGCTTATGAACAGCGAAAGTCGGGACCCCGTAACATGGGTGAAAAGCCAAGCTTTCAGGCCTGGGGCTAACTGTCGTTCACTGGGCCACGGCTGACGACGGGCTGAATGGAAACCCCCCAGAAGGATGCTGCTCTGCACCGGGCATGGGCTGGGATGGGGGTGTAGCAGGGGCCACAGCAGCACAAGTTACAGGGGACAAAAAGTTGGCCGATCGAGCTGGATTTGCACAGAGGGAAAACGATGAGAATAGTGGAGAGGGCGCGCCGCGCATCAGATGCGTTGTCGATGGGTGCGTGATCTGGTCCGTGGCTGTGTGCCAAACGAGCAATGCAATGCGGCACCGGACCAGCTTGCGTATTACGATTCAACAAGTGAGTGGATCAGACCAGCCAGTTTACGAGGCGCTGTAGCGCTCAAAAACAAGAGCGAACGCGAATGAATGGGGCCAAGAGTAAATAGCGGTAATGTAATAGGGTCGTCAGGGTTTGAGTCACGAAAAGAGGAGAGAAGGCGGCGTGTGTGGTGCTGCGGTGTGAACGCGAGAAACGACGTTGCGCAGTGTGATTAGAGATGCGGGCAACGATGGGCGGGAGGGGAGGGGAGGGCAGACCCTGGGACGCTAGATCGACCACGCGGTGCCCAGATCTTGTGTGGTGGCCTCTTTGATTGGATTAGCTTGGGTCCTGGTCCGACTGTTACAGTACTATTACATGCGTCGCGCCAGGTGATTGATACTGCGCAATCTCAGTGGTGCACTCTATGCGACGCGGACACAGCGCAGAGCGCGGTACATGATGTATTTGTTGGCATCATGGAGACTAGATGTGCTCCTCCAGCTGAGTACCCGTCTGGAGGCAACCCCAATCGGAGGAAGCATCTCAAGCAAAGGGGCACCGGCATGGTTTCGCAGAGAGCTGGAGTGGAAACACGCCGACGGGGCGTAGACTAATTATCCGCGGTAGTTGGTAATTATTCTGTAACTATGGTGTGCGTCTCCTCTAACAGTTCCTAACAACACCTGCCATGCCTAACAACACCTGCCATGCTCCAGCATCTCCCGCAAAGGCATTTTAACCAGCCAGGGTGAAGAAATGGATCAAGGGATGGCGCACTACCATCACAAATCGGTTGCAACGGATAAAATTGCAGGACAAAGGCTTAGAAACAGACAAAGTCACCACCAAGCCCAGCCAGCTCAGCCAGCTCAGCCAGCCCAGCCCAGCCCAGCCCAGCCTCAATCCGTACTGGGTGAGCGACATGACGCACCGAAGCACACACTCACAACCCACCAGCAACAAAGGGACCTCGTTCAAAATTGTGAGATCTGCGAGCTGGAGACACACACACCACACGGGGGCAAGGGAGAAAGAGAGGGAGTGAGCAGCAATTCCTATCCCCAGACTGCTCCTTACTATTCGCATTTCGTTTGCGTTTATCATTGTCCTTTTCTCCTGCTACATTCTTTCTAGTGTTGATTCAATGACGAGCCAATATAGGTATGGACATTCACATTCACGCAGGACAGCTGTGCCGCACCCCTTACATCATCACGACAGGCTGTCGTCTATGGTCTGTATTGTTATGATTTTGTTTCATCGCGGTCCATTTTTCTCGGCTTGGGTCTCCTTGGAAGGGACCCAATCTTGCTTTTGGGCCGAAGCGACTGCTTCGATTGCCATTTAACCGGGCGATTTGATGATACATGCGCGCGCTGTGCACTAGGCGGGAAGAAGAAGGCGGCAGAGACGAGCATTGTTTCTGCGGCCAGTCGCTTCGATGATTTACATGTATCATGCAAGTACTGTACATGACATGCTGCATCGCTAGCAGCCTTCCATGACGAATAAAATAAATTCAAAATTCAAAATTCAAAAGGATACAGCTCAGCCAATGTACAGGAGGGGGCGTGTGTTGCAGCGCGCGGCGTCTTGCCTGTTTAGGGAATGATTTGTTACAGCCGAGCCGGCAACTGAGCGTTTTTACTGGTGGGCAAATACAGCCGGTGACTTTCTCGTTCTGGCTTTAGCCCTGGCCGAATGCTTTTTGGGGTTTTTTTTTGAGGGGGTTTTTTTGTTTTGTGTCCTTTGGTCCGCTGGTTATTTTCTTTTAATTGAACTAGCAGCTTAAATTGGTTTTAGAATCGCGCGCAACGCAACCGGGGGGGCGGTCAGATGAGTTCGTACCTCATGTCTGCTACCGGACCACCCCGATCGGCAGATGTCTGGAGCGGAAAAGGCTGAATTAGAGTACTGAAGATTACAGTTACTATCGCTGCTAACTTTTACGTTTGGGTCAGGAGACTGCCAGCCCGTAAATCTGTCGTTGCAGGGCCTGCCTCGGGACAATGTCACTCATGCGCCTTTGTCGGGTTTCCTCGCAGTTTCGACGCAGCGTTTGGGCATTTCTCCTCCTTGGCCGTTTCTCTGGTCCATTGATATTAAATCCTGATCCATGCTTTGATTGTTGCAAGGGGCCCGATTTTTCTGTAGGCCTGACGGAAATTCTTTTTCTTCTTACCCTTGTTCCAATTTTTTGTTGTGTTGGGCACGTCGTCTCCAGGACGTTATCCAGGGAGGCCGTCCTTCCAAAGCTTCCAGAACGCTTCAAAATCTGACATCGGATCGAGGACTTTGTTCTTTGTTCGAGGGGGGTGGGTGTGGTGTCCAAGGGGAGAACCCCCACAGAACCGAAAGCTGTTGAATCGTTTTTTTCTTGGCTGCTTACTCTGGATCTACATCCAGGTCCAATGCGAAGAAAAGTCTCCAGTAACTAACAGACATCCATTCCTTGCCTGCCCTGAGCAACAGCTAATCACACTGGACTGGGGTTTCTTCGAGATGGTCGTGCTGTACAGTACATAGTAGTTGCCACCCCTCGGACTAAAGGTAAGTGGGAGGCCACCGGGCCGGCCAGAATGACCAGAAGAAGAATGGAAGGATTCCAATAGTGGGCTTGTAATGGAATTTTTGGGGCCTAAATGGCCAGTGCAGCGTATCCCCTACAGCGCCCTGTACACATGTAGTACCATGTAGATGTGCACTAAAGTCCCCCGGAGATGCTGTCTTCAGAGGCCCTGTATGGGGGTCAGCGACATCCCATCCATCTCCCTTCATCCTGGACTAGCCGATGAACGGCTTGAAGATGGGAGAGATGAACTGGGGAGAATGAGAGGACGCAAGGCAAACTCACGCACACCACACCCATGTGGTAGGGTAGTTGTGGTTGGCTCTTGGGGTGTGGTTGGAAAGATAAGTCACATCACAATCTGCTCTGATAGTTTACATGCAGCCCCCCCCCCCCCCAATGAAAGTCTTGGCTTTCCTCTAGTCTACTGATCCTTGGGATTTCTTCGAGTCTTTAGCGTCCGGGTACAGTAACCCCCACTCCCATCCCATTTCATTCCGTACATGTAAGAAACGGCCAACCAGCCCCCAAGGTTTTTTTTTTTCTCGTGGTTGCGTTTTGGTCATGATGGGCGGGTCGCTTAACTGATCTGGGCTAATTAGGATATTGAAAACGGCCAACCCAGTTTAAAGAGAGTGATGACCCGTTTTGTGGTTGTCCATTTCACTGTAGAGAAGACTATTGGATGACGGGCTTTTGGGCTGGTGTGTCTCTATGAGCACCGTGCCGTAAAACGAGCTACAAGAATAATTACAAGGCTTTCTGTCATTGCTTGGCAAAGAATGAGTGGCCTTTATTTCTAGTATCCATTGTTTCTTGCTGTGAAGCAATAGTAATTGACGAGCAATGAATAACGAGGAGTGTGGTTAAGGATTTTCAGTCACGCTATGCATCACTCACACACGCCATCTGCATCTCATCACAGCCCATCACATTTTTGGGTCCTGCACACGCCTCCCTCCAGGAACAGCAACGGCGCCAGATTGAGTCCAAGGACTTCAGGGTGGTGCGTTGTCGATTGTCTGTGCAGTACTTGGTAACAATGTGTCATGTCCCGATTCTCTCGCTTTTGCCGATGTGATGAGACCAGGCACCCTTTCCATTGTGGCCAGCGTTCAGAAATGGGTTCCAGAGCCGAAACGAAGCCTCTTGGTAAGATGAAATCACATCACCGCAACTGAGGCGGCATGCGATTTCGGAGCGCCATGTGTTGGTGGCTTGTCCTTTGGCCTAGCTCGTCCGTCCTCCCACCCCCTTTGAATGGGACATTTGGCAAGGATGTGGGATTTTTGAGGTGCTGGATTGATTTGGCCATTTTTTTTGTTTTGGCTCAAGTGTGGCTGTTTCTTGGCAGTAAATAGTGCAGGAATAAATAACTAAAAACTGGCCGGGTCGTTTAAATTGATGTGCAGTGCTGCAGCCGACCAGCCAAGATGATCTGAACAAATCATGCTTTGTAATTGGCAAAACGCCACGAGCATGTCACTCTTCGCATTTGGTTTATTTCCTTTTTTTTTTCTTTTCTTTTTTAATCTATTTTCTTATGGGGACGGAATGTCAATCGTTCAACGTGTACGCCCTGCGGCTCGGAAGACCGAACAAGGCGTGATGAGGCGATATTGAAACTTTGCGGCGCATGCAATGCAAGACAGTAATCAACTCTTCGTGACAAATAAGACTCTGTATTTATTGATTTTGTATGCTTTTTGTGTGTGTGTGTGTGTGTGTGTTCCACGACCACACACCAGCTTCGAAGGCTTCTTCTTTTTTTTCCCCCATGTGCGGAACTTCTGTAATCAGCCATGTTCCGACAGCCTCACTTGGCGAGTTTGAGTCTGCCTCGCTCGCTCTCCTCACAAAGAAGGCTGCAGACGAAAATGGCTGGCACAGGCAGCGTAGCATTGCCTTCCCGTTCGCCAATGATGCATGATGCACAGGAAAACTGACTTGTCACTGGGCGACATGAAATGCCTGATTTGATCGTCTTTTCTTTTTTTTTCTGCTCAAGCCACCATCTTCGGCAACGGTTTGCTGTAGGGTAGTGAGCGTGACGGAGGGTGGTGGTTCTTTTTTTCTCGCCTCTTCAGATGCTGGTACCCATTACAAATGAGAACGTATTTGGACGAGATACCCTTTTGTGTATGTAATGACTGGGATGAGCGATAGGTTGGACCAGATTAAGAAAGCAGGGATTTGCCGTTGATCGTGGGGTGGGAATGTTTCTTTTCTGTTTTTTGCCACGCTGGCGTCGTAGTGTTTTTGATTAAACGCCGACATAACGTTGCAATTGCGCTGTTTTTTTTTTTGCGGAGACGGGATTAACAAATGTCTGGTTTGTTGTGATTTGACTCTATACTTGGCAAGAACCTGGTCACCGTTTGCTTGATTGGCTTAATTTAAACGCATCATACATATCTGCGGTAAGTGGGTGGAACGAAGCTCAACATCCCAACTGCTTATGTGTCTGCCTAACTGGCTAGTTTGGGATCAGTTCTAGGCAGCTAAGCTATTGATTGATTCACCAGACTCCGGAGGATCGCTGATAGCAAAAAGGTGCACAAGGCTCTCAATATTAATGCCTAAAGTAGACTGACTATGTGGTTCATTCCGCTCCGATCATAGCTTGATCTTTGCCTTCAACGGCAGGTGTTTACTGCTGTTACCCACAAACACATCATACTCGCCCCTCTGCAACTGCCACTTTTGCTTCTCTGTATTCCAAACGCTCAGATCTCTCCTGTTCAGAGCTAGTGTTACTGTGGTTTGTTCGCCTGGAGCCAAGTGGCGCTTCTCGAAACCACGGAGCTGCTTTGCCGGGCTGTTGGGGATGCCCGCGTATAGTTGGACTACTTCTGCTCCTGCCACCTTGCCTGTGTTGGTGACTTCAGCAGTGACGTAGTAGAGGTCGTCGAAGAGATCGGCCTGGCCGCCAGTTACCACTGCTCCGGCTGGATACTCGTCTGTACGGGCCCCGGATAAGCGCTTGACTTGGAGGTTGGAGATGGAGAAGCTTGTGTAACTGAGGCCGAAGCCGAATTCGTAGCGGGGGGTGACGTTGTGCTTCTCAAAGTGCTTGTAGTCGGTGTAGATTCCTTCGGTGAAGTTACTTTGCGGATAGTCTTTGAATATGCCTTCAGGTGTTGTCGGGTTGAGCAGTTGGCCGTAGTCGGATTCCCTCTTGCCAACTGTGTAGGGTAGTTTGCCGGAAAAGTTGGACTCGCCGTAGAGCAAGGATACAATCGACGTGCCAATATCCTGTCCGGGAAGGTGAGCAAAGATAATGGCCGTGACGTTGGGGTGGTCGACGAAGCCATCTACAAGACGAGGACCGGCGTTTTGGAAGATGACGACTGTCTTTGCGCATTGGTCCGCCACGGACTTGATCAGTGTGTCTGTGTAGTTGTCTTGTAGGAATGGACGATCATGCCCTTCGGTTGACCACGCGTTTCCAAATACTAGACATGCGTCTGAAGCAGGATGGACATCAGCCTCTGCGGAAAGGAAGTCGTTGAATACAGCCGTGCCGTCCGAGTACGTTCGTTGACGCAGTGCCTCAAACGGCGACATGAAGTTCGCAGGAGCCGTGGCACCAGACCCTCCTCCATGAAGCATTGAGCCGTTCTTTCCAATGACTGGGAAGTTGGGGTTGGGAGCCGAGATGTATCCCTCAACAACGTCCTTGGCGTTGATGGGCTCAGCACCTGAGATCCACGATTGGCCGAGGATGACGTCCTTGAGAGGTGCGTACAAGTCTGGAGTCTTTGCTGCGTAGCCAAAGATGGACAATAGGCGAGGCTTTTTGAAAGGAAGGGTGTTCTTTGTATGCTTCACCAGGACGTGACCTTCAATCGCACCGTTGAGGAGCACTGGCCGAGCTTCTGGATCGCGAGCATCTACGACATCGTGCGGCTTGAAGAGATCTTTAGGCATGCCGATTCCAGGGTTAGGGAATGACGAGTCTTGTTTGAAATGGTACCATGATGAGACAATCCTACATGATTGTGAGTAACGTTGCCGTGTGACCATTGTTAATGCGTCTTACCTGGTTGCCATGTCGTCGAGCCGAGACTCGGGCACCGAGCCGTTCTTGATGGACTTGACGAGCTCATCGCCCCAAAAGCTGCCACCGTCTGGCATTGCCATGTCCAGGCCAGCTAGCGACGTTGCCACTCCAGCATGTTGGGCTCCCCAATCGGAAACAACAAAGCCCTGCGAATGGTTAGCTGTCTTGCTCAACTGACGAAAGCAGCCTGTTTACCTGGAAACCTAGCTCTGTCTTCAAAAGTCCGTTCATGGTCTTGCTATTGGCGCAGCCGTAGGAGTTGTTGATGCGCTGATATGAGCACATGATATTTCCTGACCCAGCGCGAACGGCATCTTGGAATGGCCTGTACAATTAGCCTCCGCAAAGTAACCAATTGTTTCGCCTAGCATACCAGAGATAAAGCTCGTGCATTGTCTTATCATCGATATTGGATGAAATGGCTTCCGTGGCATTGCCAATACCCGGTGTGCGATAGCTTTCTTGCTCGTTGGCAATGTAGTGCTTGTCCTGTTAGTTTGCCCATTTGATATCATTAGAGAATGCTCACCTTGACACTTGTGATGACGCCCTGGCTTTGTATTCCAGAGACTGTCTGTGCAGCTAATGCTCCAGACAAGTACGGATCAGCTGCGAAACTTTCCCAGTTTCTTCCACTCTTGGCCACTCTCCACGCTGGACCGACTACTGGTCCTAGGATGACGTTGACGCCTTTCTTCTTCGATTCGCCTCCCATAGCCACGCCTCTCTGTGCAGCCAAATCTTTATTCCAGCTTCCCGTCTGTTAGCATAAGGCAAAGCTACGTAGACTCTTAACCAACATACCTAGCTCCGACATGAATGCCGCTGGGGAACGAACTGACAAAGTCTGTCATGCGCACTCCCTGCCCGGCATCGGTCAGACACATGCCATGGAAACCAAGACGCTTAATGGGCGTAATGTTTCCCGAACATCCATTGTCAACACTGGCTCCGCTAGTCAAATTGACCTTCTCTTCCATGGTCATCTTTGCCACCAGTGCCTTGGCCTTGTTATATGACTCTTGCCATTGTCCCTCTCCGGTCATTTCAGCTATGTTACCTGTTAGTCTTTACGGACGCATTCTCTCAAAAGCCCGGTAAACACTTACGAGAGGGATATACTGGTGGCGATTGGCCATAGAAATAAGTATCGCTATCAATGGCATAATCGGCCGAAGCTATCCAAGGCAGATTCGCCCAGCCAAGAAGGGCTAACAAGGCAGCTCCGGCAACCATTGTTCAAGAGCTATCGTAGTCGCTGCCTTTGTGAAAGTTTCAGTAAGGATTGAATGCCACAAATCTAACAGTGCCACGAACCGTTTCAATCAAGAGCAAGCTAAATAGCCGTGCAAACTAGATGGAAAGGAATAAGGAAGAAGGAGGAAGTTGAAAGAGGAGTAGGACTACAGCTATTATTACACGACGGATAAACAAAACAATCGGACAAGAGACGCTCCGAGGTGCATGCAGGTAGGATGGACGACGGCCCGAATTTCCTTGCATTAATATGGCAAGATTTTCAGGTATGACGAACAAGCAAGAGGGCACATGCACATCCCCCAAGGCCTTTGGCTCTGTTTGCTCTGTTTCTTCCCCGCAAATGACAACAATATTCTCGATCGGGGTTGCTGCTGTTGTGGGGTCGTGACAGGGAGCTTTGGCCAATGGCAGCGCCATCGATAGTGTCACCAGCGGGGAGCTGCAGCGCTGTAAACATTGCTGACAGTAGACAGCGATGATTGTGTTGTATTCCCTTTCTTGTTTTGTGTCTTCTGTATTTGTTGCTCAAGCTTTATCATCGCCATACCGGTCAGAAATTCGAGAAAACTTTTTTATTCAAATTCATTACATCCCAAAACACAATTATGCACCTAATATGCAAACCGAAAACAACCGATTGCTGCCTTCACTGCCCTTGAATCGCCTTGTTTCAACTTCACAAACTGGCAGTCCAAAAACAAGCTAATAAAACTGCCGCCTGTGGTAATGGTATGCAAGGTTCGATCCGATATCTTGTCGTCAATCTATGCCGTATTTATAAACAGGGAGAACAAACAAGTATAAGCCGCAGCAGCAAGCTTAATGATATTAACAAAAAGAGAAAGAGATGTCCCAAAGCCGAAGCCAAATCGAGGTCGAGCAATGCGGCTGATAGGAATCCAGGATTCACGTCGTGGATAGGCGTCTTGTCTGGATCTGGGTCGATTCGCGTGTATATCCGACCAAGTTGTCGCCATATCCCTGTTTCTTGACCTTGCGCTTCCGCATATGGGGGGACGATTGTCCCGATTCCACGCGAAGCAAGCCATGCGTTCCATAATCATACATAAGTCATCCAACAGGATTGGCTGGAGAACCACCGAACCATTGTCTGTTGTGAGAGTTTGAGAAGAAAGACCAGAGAAAGAAGAGGTGTCGTGTCGTAGGTAAAGTATCCTGTTGAGAAGGACGCTGCTTATAAACGAAGAACAAGAAGTAAAATGAAATCAGCAGAAAAAGGGAAAAAGTAGCAATGTCGTGGTATCTTGAACGAGAAGGATTAAGGAAAGTGCACCCGCGGCTCTGCCTTATAGTATGAGCTGCTTGAGGTTCCGTTGGATTATCATGTCTTGCACGGATCCCATTGTAATCTTGAGCAAGTTGGTATCCGTAGCATTCGTGAAATGTCCGTAGATATCCTTTTCAGGGTTTCTGCTGAGAGCACGGAACTTGTCCAGGAAATATTTGCTGGCAGCTTTGTAATCGTCGGCCGGTCCGAGGTAGTCAGTGAAGCCATATTTGGTGATTGGGCTTCTCGGCAACTTCTCTCTAAACAGATCCATCTTGTTGAGAAAGAGGATCATGGAGGATTTCGCAAACCAGTGCGAGTTTGCTATTGACTCCCAAAGCATCAGGGCCTCGTTCATTTGGTTCTGTGCAACAAACGTTAGCATATGGCGCCCTCTTTAAAACGCCGATGTTTTATACGTACACCGTCCTTGTCTTCCACTAGGCATTGGTCATAGCCGCTGATAGCAACCAGGAATAACAAGCAGTTGACATTCTCGAAGCAGTGTATCCATTTCTTTCGCTCGGAACGCTGACCGCCAACGTCGAACATGCGGTAGGTCAACTGTCCGAGATCGAAAATCGTTTCCGTAATACCCGTGGTTCGTAGTCTTGATCGCAGCAAATCTTGGTCGTTCGGTACATATCCGTCGGCCCAGATGCGGTCCAGGTCGTGGACAAAGCTATGAAAAGATGAGAACTGCTGTCTCCAATATAGTAGGCTATCCAGAACTTACTATGCCAAGTTATCGTGCAAAGCATATTCGTTCCCTTTGGCAATCGCGGCCTTGACACCCTTGTCCTCCCACAGGGCCTTGATAGGCTCCAGGTAATCTTGTGGTAGCTTTTCTTCGGGGCTAATTTCGTGTTCGACTAAAATGTGCGCCATGAATTTCTAGGAGTTCGCAAATCAGTGAAACAGCCCTCAGTTGGAAGTGTTGCTTCAATGCAGCTATTGTTGTTCCTTACCTCATTGTCAGGGCTGTCAAATTCGAAATTCAGCTCTGTCATGGCTTCCGAAATTGTGCGGAACGACTGCACGATGTTGCTGAATACGACTGGTTTCCAATCTAATCTCTCATGCTTTGTGAAACCTTGAGAGTAGATAAGCTTCATTTGTTTAAGAATTGTCGATTTTCCCGATTCACCAGCTCCTGAATGAGAGTAAAACAAAAATGTTAGCAATTATACCTCGGCTGTCTCGTGACGCCTGCTCATGAGCGCAGAGACTGCATAATTGAACAAAAAGAAACTTACCAAGAAGCAGAAGTTTGACTTCACGGGCCATGCGCCTCTCATCTTGGCGAATAACTCGGTCTAGCTCGCGCGAGCGAGCCTCGCCCTTGTCGGATTTGCGACTTCCAAAACACATGTTGGTCAAGTAGACTTGCAAAGAAATTTAGCAAATAGAGGTAGGCTTCCAGCTGTCTCTTGTCAGGAAGCGAAGAGCGCCACAACAACTGAAAGGAACAGCCTTATGAACGTGGGTAGCGACAGGAAACCCGAAGAACTGGGTTTGCGCTCTCGGAAAGACGATGAACGTGTCGTACAACGCGCGTGATGCAAGAAATCAACGGCCAATCTCCTGTTTATAGGTCCAGGGTTTCGCAGCTGCCACAAGAGGGGGGATTTTCCACAGTCGCAGCCACACAAGGGAAGAACTGGGATGTCGGCCAGTGACGTGCTGCGATTCGGTAATGCGCCGTAAAGTTGCTCCCCGCAGAGCTGATGAGGCGCTGCGCTGTGTGCTCGGACGTCGGATTGTCGAACGGTACAAGCGAGGCTGGCACCAGTGGACGCCTGATTCCTTGTGAAAGGGAAAGGATGTGAGACTGGTTAAGATGAATTGGAGACAGGAGTGAGTAGGAGGCAAGTCGTGGTGCCTGGAAGACAAAGTAAGACCACCCACAAATAGGTAATTGTCACAAATATGTTGCTGTGGCTCGCTCGGGGTAGACCTGGCCTAATTCGATTTGGGGCCTCTGCTTTTCTCTGTTCCTTGTTAACCCGCTTTAGGTTTCTCTTCTGGTACAGGGTCGCCTATTAGTTCGTGAACCAAACAGCAGGGATACAGGGCATGGGATGAAAATGGCAAAGCGGAGAAATGCACAGGGTCGTCGCGACAGCTTTAAAGGGATATTTTGTCGAAGAGGAAAGGGGCCGGCCAAGCACTAGAACTGGAACAAAAGTCAGCGAAGCATCGCCATTTTCTGCAACTGAAACTAGCAACACTGGTCACAGCTTGCTACAGCGCCGCTGTGGGAGGGGAGACTGTGGGTTCAGGCCAAAGGCGGCCAAATGGTGGGCCCAATGCCGGAATGCCCCATTTTCTTCGCAGGTACTAGTCTAGCGCGATGCGACCCTAAAGTTGAAGAAACGAGTGGCCAAAGATGTGCATTGAGAAAGTTTTAAAGCCCGAAATGGTTGAAGCTTCATTAATGCTCCGATGCACGCCGCTTGCGCTGCCCGTGTCGTTGGGCTGATCGAAGCCAAAGTGTCGATGAAATCTCACCATGACTTGGATGATATGATGCTGTTACTGTACTTCCACACACCCATTCCTTCCCTTTACGGTGCCGCGGCTCTGCAAATGTCGGTCTGTTACAGCTGGCGTTCAATTTGGCAGTTGCTTGCCCCGCAGGACACCTTGCTTGTGCATGAAGCTAACAAGCTTGCAAGGTGCACGGCGCCTGTCCGTTGCGTCTGCCTACCTATGACTACGGCACATGGAGCAGCAGCGGACCATCCGTCATCAGGCATAATGTAATTCCACAGCACAGCAACTCGCCATCTACCTCTGTCCATACCTCTGCCAAGTACATGTAGCCACACCACCACCACCACCACCGCCAGCACGGCGTCGCCTACAGGACATCGCCCCCCTCCACTTTAGGCTTCTGATGATTTACTGTGGCTGGATTGGTACCAGCCCTGTGGACGGACAAGATTGAGGAATCCGGCTCGGCACGAATGTACCGAAATATAATGGCAACAAACGGAAAGATGGGAGGTAAATGCCGTTATATCTCAAGACAAAAACAAAGAAGATGAGTCGTAATTACCGCCACTGCACCAGAACGTCTCATTCGTTGGGGTTTGCTTTTGACTTTGCCACATTGTCAACTTTCGCTGATGCGAATTCCAGCCAGTAACCCTGTCCTAGCGCTGGGCTACATCACTCCTTTTAGCTTCAATGTGCTCCGTTCTCCAGAGCGCCAGTCAACACTACGGGCCTCTAGCCTTCATCCACAACGCCATTACACTTCAGCGTGAGCCGCTAGCTCATCCAGCCGACGGGGAACCCGGATCTACAAAGTTGCCTGCTGTAGAGGGCATTGTCTCTCGCTGTCATTCGTGCATTTAAGTCGACTATTGATGCCTACAGCCACTCAAGAAAACAAATTTTTGCGGAGACTGGACGAAAACAAGAAAGCGAGATGACATGTTCATCCTCGTCAATGTTTCTGGTGCACCATTGCACTATTTTTTAAGACCTCCCCAGATGGCGGTCGCTTCTGAAGAAGGGAACCCCCGACTGCCTGGGCAGCCCCTGTGCATTGCAATGCCATTTTCCTTTGGGGAGGGGGCTCTGAGAGGCTTGTTCTGCTAAAAACTGAGCGGATGTTGAGGTCCCCGGTTGACTCCATCCACACAACCTTCACAGCGCCACAGAATACAGGACGGACCTTGCGAACCGTGTCGCGTTAATATCCCACAGTGGACCCTGCGCTGCATGACTAGCTTCTGATGGCCGACAAAAGACCCATTAGTTGCGGCGCTATGTAACCACTAGATAATGAAACAGCGACGAGCGATCAGGGGCCAGGCACTATGATAGCTTGTTGAGGGACAAATTGTCTGTTTCAACGGCCACCGCTTACGAGCCAACCACTTGGTCGATTTCGCAATATGGCATCGGGCGACGGCTTACTGGCGCACCTCTCAATTGCGGTGCTCGCGGTGCTGGTAACCATGTTAGGATAGTGCGGTCTTGGATTAGCCCCGAAACTGAGACGACGCCATTACCACACAATCGTCCTCGCTGGCAGTTGTATCTCCTTGTGAGCTTGAACTGCAGCTGGCAGCGACCGTGGATATGCAGATGCACAGGGGTAAATAAGAAGACAAGAAAGTTGAGAAGCACAGTCCACTGGCGTAGCTGTGAGCTGACGCCACTTATATGTCAAGAAGACGTCCGTCCTGTCCCTCGCGTCCGTAGTATCACTGTCCTCAAAATCAATTAATTGTAGCGGTCCATGGTGTGTTATCACCACCTACACATTAATCATATCGAGGGACGAAGGCAACTACTGTAACTTTAACAGGTAATCTTGGACTCGGCTTCATCTTCTTTGTGCTCAGCCTGCATGACCCCTGGTCCCTAAGTGTACTGAGTCTATCTGACGGGGAGTTTTGAAAATACCTTTATCTGAAATCAAGCATGCATGCGAGCGATACTACCTCAAAGGCAATAACCTTCGTTCTCAATACGATGTAGAATGGAGACGTCATGTACGGAATACTGTAGTCAAGAAAACCTTGTAGATTCATCTAGGCGGAGTGGTTCGTCCTGCAGGTTGAAGATGGGTAACCCTGTCTGCCCCCTGCATGCTTATGCAAAATCCTAGTCAGTTTTAGAGTGCCTTAATTCTCGTAACGAGAAACCATCCGAATCCGAATGTAGTAAGGGAGGCCTTCTCGCCTCGAGGTACAGTACAAGGGTCAGGGTTATTAACTAGAGAGTTACGGAGCACAGCTCTTCATTACTGGCGTGTGGTTAAACTAATAAACAAAATTGGGGACGGAACAATGCCAAACGCCGAGCAGATGGTGTTAGTGGTAACGATATTTCAATTCGCAATGCCACACTACCAGACTTATGACCACCGATGGCGAGATGATTGATGTAGTTGAGTGATAGACACTGCTCTGATTTCGGCCGAGAGATGAGAAATGTCTGTTCGCCGCAGCAATTAGATCGTTGTGCCGCTGTCATGCGTGAGATCCTGGCCGGCAAGCTAGTCGCATCGTAGCTCATGCCTGAGGCGGTGTGATCAGCCGGTCATGAGGTAACCAACTCGTAACTATTACAGATGAAGCTTTGGCATCACAGATATATTTTTTAAAAAAAATTGTGCAAGGCGGATGTACAGAGGGCTGGCGTGTTGTGATTGGTGCTGGTAAGCCACGATGGTGGCTGCATAGGTAAAAATGGCCAACACACGCGTGGATGAATACATGTGGCAATGTGAGTAGATACCTATCACATTTTGTAAGTCCCAGCCTAACATGGACATAGGGTGTTCGGACATTAAAGCACTTGAGCAGAACTTTTGAATGTAACGTCGTCGAAGAAGCGGAAGAGAACCCATCGAGGTCGAGAAAGAGTATGCTGGTGACAGATGTCGTAGACCATAGTGTTGGGTGATTTCTTTCACGGTTGGGGCTAGTTGATCAGAGCACTCTGCGCTTTTATATCGTATCATGTTGGAGCTGTTGCTGTGACTGTACTGGGCTGGCAGCACTGCTGATGGAGTTTGGAACATATCGTCAACGATGCGAGCTGTGCATTAAAGCAGCGTCCCATTCAACTTGGTCACGCAATTATTATTCAAAGCCTTTCATATGTGGTTGTGACATCTAAACGGTGAGATATTCGGGTTATGCCAAATATTTGAAGAGGCTAGGTGATCTGTAGCTGGCCCAGTGAGATGCTACATGATGGTCATAGTGTCGTTCTGAGCTTAATCAATAGGGTCTGTTGATGGATTCGTCGTCACAATGTTCAAACTACAGGTATATCATTACATACCAGCTCTGACAGCATTCTACTCGGGCGTGACATGATGAAGACAGTCTTCACGGTTCAACTGCGGGGATAAAGGTTGGAGTATCCTACATCGGAGCTACTTTCGGATCACACTCAGACTGACATTCAAAGTAATAGCTAATGGCATGCCTGAAGTCTATTTGTTAATTCAAGTTTAAAAAATGCCCATTAATTAATGCCATGGCTGCTGTGCTTATGTCATGAGGGACATATTCAAGAAACGTACCACAGCCCACACTACGGCAATGTACCTCATGACAGCTCTGCTAGTGCCTTAAATGGCTCATTATGGGGAAAATGCAATGATTTTTATTATCCTAATTGATCAAATTCTCAAAATATTGCCTCATTTATACATAGCCAAGTGCTGGATAGCTATAATGCCGTCCGCGGCGCCCGTGGAAGAGCCCCAGTTGAGGCAGTGGAAGGCACTCAGGCACTGCGAAATGACTGCTGAATGGCTGCGTGGTGGTGTCCCTCAGTGATGTCCCTCAAATGGCCCCGCTAAATATTTTTTTTATACCCCGCCAACGAAAAGCTCAGGTACCCAAACCGAAGCCCCAGAAACGGAAAGGAAAAGAGAGAGAAAAAAAAGATTTTCCTGGCAGAAGGCGCATGACAAAAACTCTAGCTTTCCTACGGCAGACGCATCGTCATTCTCTTCTTCGCTCTACATCATCTTCATCTTTTTTCCCCTTCAGAAACAATTCCTCGTTTCTTTCTTCCTCATCCTTTTCCAAAATGTCTGAGTCTGAAATTGTTCACCCCACCATCAAGGGTATGTACAGTCTTGTTATCCGTCATGAAGTTACCCCGCCGTCACCACAACGCTTCATCTGCCCATCAAGTCACAATTGGAGCTACACTCTCATCTTTGCTTCTACTCTCCAATAGCTAGAACCACCACTTACTAACCACGAATGCAGATGGCTGGTTCCGTGAGATCTCCGACATGTGGCCCGGCCAGGCCATGACCCTCAAGGTCGAAAAGGTCCTTCACCACGAGAAGTCCAAGTACCAAGACGTCCTCGTCTTCAAGTCCACCGACTACGGCCACGTCCTCGTCCTCGACAACGTCATCCAGTGCACCGAGCGTGACGAGTTCTCCTACCAGGAGATGATCACCCACCTTGCCATGAACTCCCACCCCAACCCTAAGAAGGTTCTTGTCATTGGTGGTGGTGACGGTGGTGTCCTCCGCGAGGTCGTCAAGCACGACGTCGTCGAGGAAGCCATCCTCTGTGACATTGACGAGGCCGTCCCCCGCGTCTCCAAGCAGTTCCTCCCCGAGATGGCTACTGGCTTGACCCACCCCAAGAGCACCGTCCACATTGGCGACGGTTTCAAGTTCCTCAACGACTACAAGAACAGCTTCGATGTCATCATCACCGACTCTTCTGACCCTGAGGGTCCCGCCGAGAGCCTCTTCCAGAAGCCCTACTTCCAGCTGCTTCACGATGCCCTCCGCGAGGGTGGTGTCATTACTACTCAAGGTTGTCTGTCTCCTATATTCGTCATCAAGGAAAGCTACAACTGGACGCACAATGCTAATCTGCTTTGTTTCTGCAAATGCAAATAAACATGCTGGTTCAGCTTGATTCAAGCTAATGCTGCTTTCCAAGTGTGGTTGCCAGTAGTGCTGTGCCCACACTAACAAGCGGACGCAATCAATTTCTCCCCGAGATTGACTGCCTATCCCTTGTCTGCACATAAACAACTTGAGAAATTTCAAATTCATTGACTAACTATTTTCTTCACAGCTGAAAACCAATGGCTTCATCTCTCCCTCATCACTCAACTCAAGAAGGACTGCAAGGAAATCTTCCCCACCGTCGAGTATGCCTACACCACCATCCCTACCTACCCCTCCGGTCAGATCGGCTTCATGGTCTGCAGCAAGGATGCCAACCGCGACGTCAAGGTCCCCGTCCGCTCCTGGGCTCCTGAGGAAGAGGAGAAGCTCTGCAGGTACTACAACGCCGAGATCCACAAGGCCAGCTTCGTCTTGCCCACCTTTGCCAAGAAGGCTCTGCAATAGACTGCTTTTCGTTTAGGAATGGAGCAGTTATAGATATTTTCTGATTTACCAATGAAGGGTAAACAAAAGTAGCAAGTTAATTGTCGGGTTATGAAAAGCATGATTTTAATGTCTCACGGGTTACATAGATGGAACGACCACGTCTCGATAGACGGGTTGATTGGATAGCAAACACACAATATACCCTCGGGTGATTTGGAAACATTTTACTATAGCAGCGTTGCTGGATGTGAAACGGCATAAAATGGATTACTTTTGAATAATTATCTATATATCTGTCTCCTTGAAGCTTATTTTGCCAGCGCTCACATCAGGATACACATCGTACCGTCTCTGTGTATTGAGGGGAATGTTCTTTCTTGCCTCAGCGATGTTCGTCTCGTGCAATTCAGCCTGCACAGTTGTCTCCTTTTCCTCGGCCTCAACCAACACCTTGGCCATGGGATCAACAATCATGCTATGGCCCCAAGCAGGGTACGACGCCTCCATATCGCGCGCGGGACTGCACATGGCAACATAGATCTGATTGTCCACCGCACGGCCCTGAGCAAGCAGCTTCCAGTGTAATTCGCCCGTGGTCAAGTTGAAAGCACCGGGGTAAATTAGTACAAAAGCACCCTTGCGAGCCGCAATGGTCGCCAACTCGGGGAATCGCACATCGTAGCAGATGGCTACGGCAATGGTACCATACTCAGGCAAATCCACTAACGTGACCTTGTTTCCCGGGCTGAGCACCTCAGACTCCTTGAACTTGACCTTTCCCGGGATGTCAATATCAAAGAGATGAACTTTGCGATGGGTATCGAGCAACTTTCCATCCGGACCAAAGATGAGAGTGGTGTTGTAGTACTTCTTAGTCTCGGGGTTCAGCTCTGGGATAGAACCACCAATAAGGTACACCTTATTCTGCGCAGCCATGGCCGACAATGCGTGGAAAGACGGCGCCTGTTCAGTAGTAGGTGGAGAGGGCTGCAGAACTTCAGCGTAGGTGGGGAAGAAGTTGGTTCCGTAGGGCGAGTTGAAGCATTCAGGGAGCACAACGATATTGGCGCCCGAGGAGGCTGCCTTGGCCACTTGAGAAGCAGCGTGGACGAGGTTAGCGGCCTTGTCGGCGCCGGAAGCGAGTTGGATGCATGAGAGCTTGACAGACTGCTTGAGGACGGGCGAGGGCGTTGAGGAAGACATATTGCGCTGAAAGAGGGATGTTGGGAAGAGTTTGTGTGGTGGTGACAAGCGTGAGAGGCATGTAACTGTGCGAGTGGCTGTGAGGAGTGAGCGAGGTATTCGCATTGTGGTTGGAGGGTTTGTGATGAGGAGAGGTTTTGGCGATGTCGGACGTACAGTGGGGTGGGCCGGCGGAAGCCGATGCGGATAGTGGATAGCGAAGTACAGACTGGGGGAGATATTTTGCGCTAGCAGTATTTAATTGCATTAAGTATTTGACTTGTATTAATTTATTGTGTAGTTTGCTATAGAGAGGGCATCCTGTTGCATAGTAACAGTGCTCACTCTCTGGGGATAGGGTAGCTCTGTGATGTGATGTGATGTGATGTCATTGATGCGACACCTACGTCGACGAGATGACAATATCAGACCATGTCTTCTGCTCAAGATACAGAAGTGACAGCATGTAAATATAACCATCTTTTTTTCAACCACTCCTATTCTAAACAAGGCCAATAATGTCATGTAGTTGCGATTAGGTCAACACAAGCCCCACCGGCGCTCCAAACTTGCCACGATGCCATCTTCGTAGCGCAAGCAGGCAACCATTTTACAGGGGGGCTGATCAATACCCAGCGGAGTACTGTACTTCCCCTGCCATGGTCAACCGCTGCCACTGTGAAGTCACTATCACAGCCACAGAGCCCCATGTCAACCACTGAAGCGGCACGACGTGTTGCTTAAGCTCCCTCCCTCACGGCGACGTCACCATCTCCTCCTCATCTCTATCTCTCTTCAACCCAACACATCTGTCCTCATCGCCACCGCGATTAAACTCATCACATCGTTTCCTCGGTCGAATAAACCCTCAGGCAGCCATGACCCGCGTTTCTGTTTATTCGGCTGCCATTGTGGCATTCTTAGCTTGTATGTCACCACATCTATTCAACGACAACAATGTAAACTAATAGACCGTCAGCCACATCCATGATTATCGCATCGATAGTCATGCCAAACTGGGTCACTTACTCAGTCACCACAGTTAAAGGCGATAAGATTCAGAAACATATCGGTCTGCATCGCACGTGTTCCACCCTATCTGATCCAACATGCCAAGAGTTCCCATCCAGGGATCTGTGTCAAGAGGGAGAGAGATATTTCTGCTCCGTGTGGCGGACGGCAGGCTTCATGACGTCTTTTGCGGCTATATTGTGTCTCGCCACGTTAGTGGCCTTTGCTGTGACACTGGGTGGTGGCAAGTATAAGCGGGAGACGGGCTGGCCGTTTATTTCGGGACTGATGACTTTGGTGACTGTGGTGGAGTTGGCTGTTATTTCCATGGTGGTGAGTTTACGTACATAACGCGACATTGCTCGATATATGCTGACGGTGGCAGGCGTACTTGTATGATCATGATGGCCAGTTTGCTGTTCCGGGCTGGCATCTTGATACTTCGTGGTATCTGGCTTTAGTCAGCGCGATTATTAGTTTGTTGATTGCGGGAGGTATGGCTGTGTCGGCATACTTGCTGCCCCCAGAGGATGGATATGAATTCTTGAATGAGCCGCTGGACCCGTGAGTCTAGCTTATCGTTATGATGTGCATTTCACAAGGCGTTGGTTATTCACGGGGTTTGGGCTCATCGATGTATGACCTTTTAATATGTATATATATTTTAATTTGAGGCTTTTTTACATATTTATCAAGTTTTCTTGCCGACATACTTGGCTGTGGCATGGGATGCCTTTCGAGCGTTGTCGCTTTTGATGGTTCTTCTGGTGGTGGTCGTTCAGAGGTCATGTATCTGACATATTGAGAGGTGTGCACAGTTATCAAGGTCATCCACGATGTCAAATTAATGCAACACGCTTGAACTACCACAGACCGCTCTCGTCAGCATTTGGTGAAAGACCGTACCTTGTTCAGATGCCTGAATCTGCGGTGCTGCTCAAGTTCATTACCTTTCTCGACCGGCCGCTGCACTTGCTTCTATATGAGTATGTCAGCTGCAGCGCAATACCATATCAAAGATTGGCACCCCGCAAAAAATTCATATCTGGTCCGCCCTGCCTCGCAAAACGAGCAAGTTCATCTGGCCGCTCTGGCATAGACATCCGCCGAGGGCGCGCTTGTGCGTTTCGTCGGTCGAGCTCCTTTAGTGCAGGTAGGATAAGCGGAACAACCGCAAGGTTGTCCCAGAATGCTGGCGGGAATTGCATGTCCTGGTCAAATACTTCCATGTTTGCTTTCGTGGTGTGGAGTGTGCGGTTATGTCTTCAAAACGTTGTTGTACTTGGCTCTCTTGTACAGACATTAGAGTCAACCTGGGCTGTTTTAAGCTCCAATGTAGGAGAGAAACAATCGCCAGGAGCTGTGAAAGATATCAAAGGTCTTTGTGGTAGGCTGTGAGAACAATGTCGTTTGTCTATTAGACAATGTCTTTGTATTATTTTCTTTGTGCCCTCCTTTGCAGGTTTTCTTTATATCATGTGCTGTCCCTTCTTTGCCCAAGTTCGCAAACTATCTCTAGCACCTCTCCTCTCCAACTGAAACTTGTTGGCCATTTTGCTCGATATGAATGTCAGTAATCCTACCTGTTCTGTCTTCACAATTGTGTTTTAACTTCTTCACTAGCCTATCATACTCAATGGAAGATTTCGCATCGACCGCCGAGTCGGCGCAGGAGGGTTCGGCCTTGTTTACATCGGTAAGTTTAATCATTGCCAGACTACTCCATGGATAAACTAACAATATAGGTACCGATCTACACACACACAACCAAGTTGCAATAAAGCTCATGCCCGTCACGGACCAACAAAATATGTTAAAACGGGAAAAAGAAATCTGCGAAAAACTACAACGTGGCACCGGATTTGCGCAAGTGCTCTGGTTCGGAGAGCAGGGACGGTACAGAGTCTTGGTCTCCGAGCTCCTGGGGCCGTCCCTTCAGGATCTGTTGGTCTACTGTGCTAACCGTTTCTCCCTCAAGACTGTTTTACTAATAGCCGACCAAGCCATCAGGCGCATTGAGTACATACACAACAAAGGGTACATATACCGAGACGTGAAACCGGACAACTTCTTGCTCGGGACCGGGAGAGAAGGCAGTGTTATATACGCAATCGACTTTGGCTTGACAAAGGAATTCGCAACTGATCATGCGCAACCCCTGCCCTATCAAATGTTTGCCGGTACCACGGACTTTGCAAGTATAAATAATCACAACAGACTAGGTTTGTGCATCAGTCCTTATTATGGAATATTTGACTAACCATGAAACAGAACTATCCCGTCGTGACGACCTAGAGTCCTTGGGCTACGTGTTGATATATTTCATACGAGGTCAACTGCCATGGGAGAATGCAGAAGTCGAGGATAATGAGGACATTATCGAGCTTGTAGGGCAACAAAAAGCTAACATGACGTTGGAAGCATTATGCGAGGGTCTTCCCTCGGCATTCTTGAAATACATGATATACGTACGAGGTTTGGCATTCCAAGAGCGGCCAAACTACCGGTTCTTGAGGCTGCTGTTTAGTAGCTTGTTTCATCAACGCAGATTTACGCATGATGGTGTTTTCCATTGGACAGAATGGCGGTTTCGCCAACTGCGACACGAACCGCTGCCAATGCTCAGATGATGATGGTACATCTGGTTGGATGATTTAGCCATTTCTGGACCATTCCCTCCACCGTAAGGACCATTTATCACAGCGATGTTGTTTTGATGTTTGCTTCATCTCCCTGCAACGGACTTTATAGAACTTTTGGCTTTGATCTAATATCGGGGTTTATGTGTGTCAAAGACAAAGCTGCTTAGCTTGGTCAGTGATGTCTGGGGTTGGGCACAAGGCTGAATCTCTTGTAATAAACGGCAACAGGCTTCAGATTCCTCATACTGAGCAACACCACCAATAAATATGCAACCGAGACGCCATTACTGATCCGATGTCGTTGGTTGGCTTATAAGCCGAACCTCGTGGGGGTTCTCCACCACCGGCGGCTTCCGGTCATAAGGTGCACCACTAATAAATCATCCCACGTCGTCCATGCAGCTTCGCTCACACCTTCGCTACTCCCTCCTCACTTCGCAAATTTCACTACCATGGCCGGCATCTCGCCCGAACAGCTCTCCCAATTCAACCGCGACGGTTACCTCATCATTCCCCAAGCCCTCACCCCCCACACCGTCTCTTCCCTCCTCGCCGAGACAAACCACCTCCTCACCACGTTCCCCATAGAGTCACACCCTCTCACACGCTTCTCAACTGGTGAAAAGGCCGACCATGTAGGCGACGACTACTTTCTATCCTCTGGCGACAAGATCCGTTTCTTCTTTGAAGAAGACGCCTTCGACTCCGCCGGCAACCTGACCAAGCCCAAGGAGCGTGCCATCAACAAAATCGGCCACTACCTACACGCCTTATCCCCTCCATTCGCCAAGCTGATCGACGACCATGCCGTCACAGCAAACGGAGAAGTTAGTCCCGCCGCCGTAGCGAAGAGTCTTGGCTTCAAGGACCCTCGCTGCCTGCAAAGCATGGTGATTTGCAAGCAGCCTGAGATAGGTGGTGCTGTGCCTCCGCACCAGGACTCGACTTTTTTGTATACGGATCCGCCGTCCGCCGTTGGATTTTGGTACGCGCTGGAGGATGCTACGCTGGAGAATGGATGCTTGAGTTTCTTGCCGGGGTCACATCGGTGGGCACCCATTGCGAAGAGGTTAGTTAGAAAGGCAGGCGATGCTGGCACGGAGATGGTGGACAATGATGGGCCAGTGTTTCCCAATAATCAGGAGTTTGGGGAGAAGAAGCCGGACAGTGAGGAGTATGTCCCCGGAGAGGTGAAAGCGGGTGATTTGGTGTTGATCCATGGCAATTTGTTGCACAAGAGCGAGAGGAATACGAGCTTGAAGGGCAGGATCATCTATACGTTCCATGTTATTGAGGGGGATGGGTCAGAGTATGATAAGAGGAACTGGTTGCAGCCTCCAAAGGAGGGGTTTACAAAGTTGTACGCTTAGAGGGATAGCGAGTTGTGAAAGAATTAAGTCAAGAATGTCAAGCAAGTCTATAATCTAACTAGGGTATCTTGTGATATGGTCTGGCCATCTGTACATGTAGTCTATATGCAAATCCCGCTTTACGCAAATCCCAAAACAAGTCTAAGTGACGAACAAATAATCACAAATGTACATCTCTATGCTGTAGCCGACGCAGCTTCTGTTGTTTTTGCCTTAGCTTCAGCTTCATCGTCTGCGTCGTCAGAATCGTCCTCGGAGGAATCATCGTCTGAAGAGGATGACGAAGATGAACTGCTGGATTCAGAATCCTCCTCCTCCTCTTCGTCTCGCTCGCCGTCATCATCATCGTCATCGTCGTCCGAGTCGGATTCAGAAGATGACGAAGATGAGCTGCCGCTGCTGCTGGTATCCGAGTCAGAGTCGGACTCTGAACTGCTGCTGCTGCTGCTGTCGTCGTCGTCATTGTTGACTCGGAGCTTGCGGCGACGCTTGCCTGGAACTCCGTTTACTTGTGTTCTTGTAGTATCCTTGACAGCTTCTGAGCCAGTGGCCTTTGCGCGCGCACTGCCGACAGTGTTGGTACTGGCATCGGTCTCGTATCCGTCATTCAGCGTCGTGAGGACCATCTCCGCACGCATACGCTTCACAACTCGACTAGTAACCACGCTATCATCCTGCGCCTTTGTGATGTAATCCACCTCGCTGAACGGTCTCTTTTGTCCCACGCGCAACGACTCGAGCCAATTGGACAATATCGTCTCGTACGTCGCCTGCTTCGAGTCGGTGTCTGGTGTGTCTGGCGGGAACGCCGTTGCGCCCTCGGAGGTGTCCTTTGTTCGGATTTCCATGGCAGTCTCTCGCAGCCGCTGGCGCACAAAGCCTTTCAATGGTTGAATGTAGTCGTAAAAGGCATCTATGTCAGCGGCGGGGACGCCGGACTCGAACACGGCCTTGATGAGGGTGGACTGATGGTTCTTGTTGAACTTCCAGGACTCGGGAGAGGTCTTCCACAGTCTGAGATACTCCAGCGCCGGCTGTGTGTCTGTGACAGGCACGGGTTTTGGTTTTTTCGCAGGTCCCTTTGGTTTTTTTGGTGTTGGTGTCGCTTTGATTAGAGGTGCTCGCGTGATGGCGTCTTGCTTGGTCGGGGTGTCACCAAAGGTCACAGACTTTTTCTTGTTGAGTTGAGGAGTGCCATTGGAGTATGGACTGGAATCGAAGCGACCGGTGCGCGACCTTTTATTGCCATGTGAATAATCGCTCGCGGCCTGGGCGCCGAATTTTCTTTTGGCATTCGGACCCTCTTGGGATCTGTCTGGATGCCCAACGGCCGGGGTATCATTTGCTGACGGTGATGCGTCAGACTGCTTGAGCTTGAGACCAAGCTTTTTCCATGCTGGAGTTTTGGGATTTGACCTCGAGTCAGACGAAATCATTTTGATATTATGCTATGCGGCCGGCAATGAGAAATTGGTTGTCAATCAAGGGTGTATAGTATGGGCGGTCGAGGTAGATGAGACCCTTGACCAAAAAAAAAAAAAAAAGAGAAAAGTCGCTACACCACAATCAGTACAGACAGGTATTGGGCGTGGTTGGGCAGATGCAGAGCCGCTGTCTGGCAGAAAATGCAAAATTTCTAGCGGAGTCAATTCTGCGTTTGGGCGCCTGCTGGGCCCTGCCTTGGGCCTCACCCGCTAAGTAATTCGACAGTTGAGACCGCGAAAAGGTGCTGCTAGGGAAGAGACGCCCCACTTTCCTGCCCTTTCTGGCACCAAAGTTGTTCCGGCCCCGAAAGAGCTTCCGTTGCACTGAGTTGCCTTGGGATGGCTCCAGGCAAGCTGTGCTAACGCGTACATGCTCGAGCTCTACCAACGACGACATCCATTCGATTCTCAATCATCATCACAACTCTGCATTCCACGACATCGCTGAACTTTCGATACCCTCTTTAATTCCCGAATTGCCCTTGAGAGGGCTATATCATCGTCACAATGTCAGGTAAATAGCTCTTCCCCCGCGACAGCTTGTCTGATTCCCAGGTAACTGTTTGCTAATCAAGTTTCACAGCCAGCGCATACGACAGACATATTACCATTTTCGCCGACAATGGACGCTTGTACCAAGTCGGTAAGTTTGAAGAGCAAGATGGCATCTTGCGTGGAGGAAGCGACAAGGTGTGGATGCACTATGGCGACGACATTGCTGACAGCTTGCAGAGTACGCCTTCAAGGCCATCACAGCTGCGAACATTATGTCCGTAGGACTTCGGGGAAAGGACTGCGCCGTAGTATTGTCGCAAAAGAAGGTCCCCGTAAGTAATTGCAAGCTGCGCTTGGCCGGATTTGAAGGTACCGTGTTGCTAACGTTCACATAGGATAAGCTGATCGATCCCTCTTCTGTTTCTCACATCTTTCAAATCTCACCATCCGTCGGTGTCGTAATCACCGGTTCCATCGCCGATGCCAGAGCATTTGCCCAAAGAGCACAGGGTGAAGCTGCTGAGTTCCGATACAAGTTTGGTTATGAGATGCCCGCCGATGCGTTGGCCAAGAGACTGGCCAACATCAGCCAGGTCTATACTCAAAGAGTGCGTTGAATCAACCGGGCAAGAATCGCATTAGACCTCATGACGGCATACTGACGATCACAGGCATACATGCGCCCGTACGGTGTAGCGACGACCATCATCTCTCTCGACTCCGAATACGGACCTCAACTGTTCAAGTGCGATCCCGCCGGGTACTACATTGGCTACAAGGGAACCGCTGCTGGACCCAAGCAACAAGAAGCGCTCAATCACTTGGAGAAGAAGCTGAGGAACAAGGATGCGGCTGATGGTTCATGGGAAGATGTCGTCGAGTTGGCCATTACGACACTTAGCACAGTGTTGAGCATGGACTTCAAGAAGAACGAGATTGAGATTGGTATTGTTGGTGGACCACGAACAGACGGTAAAGAGGGTACGGATCCTCGATTCCGCCTATTGACTGAGGATGAGATTGACGAGAGACTGCAAGCCATTGCCGAGAAGGACTAAGGGGCAGGGCACGGGATGGTGTTTTGACTTGTGTTTCCATAGTTCAATCTCTTGTACGTGTAATAGACGAAGACTATCACAAACTGTTCAGTTCAAAGAACGGGGTTCGCGGATGCCAACGAGTCAGGCGTTGTGCTTTTTGTGTGCCACAGATGGTTCGCAAAAATGGCGTGAGTGGCAAGTCAGCCTTGAGCTAATGCACAGTAGGCGATTGGATGGAGACGAGACAAGGGGAAGGCAATGCCGTGGCCAGTTCAGGATCTAGATTGAAAAGGGGAGGAGGCTAGTCGAGCTATCAAGGTTGCATTAAGACCGATTGACTTTGACCGAGAACAGCAAATGTCGAGGGGTGGGTGTGATTGGCAGGCTTAAGAGGTCAGGGTGCGGATACAAGATGGTAATAGAGGAGGGAGTACACGGATGCAGTGGACATGGAAATGCAGTTGGGGGATACGATTGGCTGTGAGGGTATGGGGGCTTGGCTGAGAAGGAGTTTATGGATAGGATGATATACATGTCCAGGGGTCAAGTGTGCAGTAATGGAGATGTATTCGTAATGACGCTTATTCAATCTAGGGTGATCAGGCTCAGTACGAGGTGTTGTAGGGAGGAGACACGTATTTAGAAATGACATGTATATGGTACATGACGATTGTGGTGATGCCAGGGTTGTAGTTGATTAATTAGCGAGAGTCGAATCGTGTGGTGGTTCCGCAATTAACGAGAATAGTACATGGAGACGACCTATCAAGAGGTGAGGTTTGAACGATGCAGATTGCACACGACGTAATGAACCCAGTCGGTAGCGAGGTGCAGGGTTGGGGGGGAATTGCGGATTGACGGTATGATTGGCTAGCGTCGAGCCATGCAGAGACCGCTAAATTGTCCCGAATTGGGAAGGCGCGGCGTGTCTCGCGCCAGCTGAGTTGCATTAAAAAAAAAAAACGGACCGTCTATCTTCTTCCAGCTGTAGCGTTCCCGTTCGTTCGTTTCTTTGTTCTCTCTCTCAACAAACGCCCACTTTTTGGACTACCGCCAATGATGGCTGTACCGTAGGTGAATGGCGATCCTTCGACCCGGCCAGTTACAGTACCCTCGCAAAGGCAAGCAAGCCCACCACGCCAAAATGGGGACAAGACTGGATAGCGTGTAAAATTTGCACCACTGGCTGGTGCCTCAGGGAGACGAGCAAAAGAATTTGCACAGTCTCATGGAGAAGCTACAAAAAAGAGCATGATGGCGATATGAATGTGGACGATGCCCCTGTGACCAATTGCGTTACTGGCTGCCTAGAAATGAATGAGACAGGAATAAGAAATCAGCTCTTATTCCCAGTCCCTGATTCACTTTTTTTTTCTTCAGTATCTTTTGAACGTCTGCCGACTTGCAATGATGCTCGACCTCTGAGACATGATGCGGCACGGTCGACGTCGAGAAAGGCACTAGCATGCATACGTCCATCCCAACGCCTCTATTGGATCCCCCTAAATCCGTCAAGCTCATCATGCGAGGCTACTGCTGTCTTGGACCTCCGCCTACGGCACATTTGCTACCCTAATTGATTCCTCTAATGTTCCAGTCCAGCTAGTTGGCCCCGATCGACTGGGTTCGCGCGGATCCCCTCGCGGATGGCGACAATCCCGCCCCTCCGTCCCGTCGGTGAATGTCTCGCCTTTAGTTCTTGCTCTACTAACTTGCAAGGATGCGTTCCCAAAGATGCCTGCCAATTCAACGCTCTTGTAGCTGGTTGGTCAGCCACATGGAGTTCAGTCCAGCTTGTCCAGGGTCTTGTTTGACGTGGGGTTAGCTTTTCCCACCTTTGTGCCTGGCATGATTGATTTGTTTATTCTGGAGCCTTACCCAGCGTCTTAGCCTTTGGCTTTACTGTACGTCCTGTACATTGTACCTGAACCCAGCACCACTTTCATACATGCACGAAAAACTTGGCTTTTCTTGTGTCCTTGTTCTCTGCGTGGATGTAGCGATGGAGACTCGGCCCCTCTTCGCCATGTGTGCGTCCGAAATGGAACGCCTCTTTCTCTGGGGGGCCGGTACTGTCCAATTGGAATCCCCGGATCCATGAATGATTTGAGATTTCATTCCCAATCCGCGGTCCTGGGTGTCTAACACATTCTCTCATTCGCTGCAAGCCAGCCATCCACAAGGCCAAATCTTACGACCCAAGGCTCACTTACAGCGCACACCAGCTGGTATACTTCGCGGAGCCCTATGGTATAGGCGACCCAAAGACACCCCGGCTTTCTTGCGTGTACACCACCGTGGTGCCCCTAGGGCGGCCGCACGTAATGACACAAGACCCAACCGAATGCTCTGGAACCCGATGTGGTGTAATACCAATGCCCCCTCTTCTGACGGAGACTTGCTCGGTGACTGGCGCGAGTGGCCAGGTTAGTCCCTGAACAACAGAGACCGCGAGGAGAAAAAACACCGCGGTTTATCTTTTCTACTTGCACATCACCTTGCCGGCGCTAGAACTGCTTCCATTCTTGTTTCCTCCGTGTCATTCATTCCACAATGTCTTCTGCCCCCCTGGGATGAGGAGGGGCCCGGGATCCAGATCTTGAATCGAGTATTTGTATCGGCTAGCGTCTCCTCAACTTTTTCTTAAGAGGTTAGCGAATTGGCTTGTGCTCGCCTGACCTTGTCCAAGACGTCGACTTTTGACTCGTTTCCGTCTCAATTAGCCCCGCGATACCAATGACAAGACCGCAGAACGACTTACCTTTGGCTCTGTCGCACTGAAGTTATTCGAGTGCACACGGAGTAATGGATGGATGTAAGTTGGTCCAGCTCTGGCTACCTAGTTTGTCAGCACCCGCAAGGATGTAGCTTTTGTAGGACCTTACTAACCAGAGATGTTGCTGTTATAGTCAATGAATGCCGAACCGCCCGCGTAGCAGAGGTGCTTGCAGATTTTCGACAGCTGCAACTCCAAATCACTTCTGTTTCCATTGAGCCACCTGACATGGAAGATTATTACACTCAAGGATGGGCGGCACTGCGACAATGCTCGGTTGATGGGCACTTTATCCTAGAGTGTGCCGCTGACACAAGTGTTCCGACTTCTCCGTATGGACAATTAGAGGTTGACAAAGCCGAACTTCAACAGTGCGTACAATCCGTATAACCGTGAACAAGCGACATCATCGAATTATTTGGCAATACTAATACCTTATGCATACAGAGTTCTCTTAGACGCATGCTCACGACGCCACGAAGGGCAAAAGATACTTTTGCGACAACAAGCTGTCCAGCGCTGGATCTATTGCCGCGCCAAGGTGTTACAAGGCGGACGTCCAAGACCCGAACTACACCCACATCTTGAGGCATTGGACAAGAAACTGGCCGCCGTTAGTATAGCGCCACCATAGCGCTACAACGTATACAATAGACTGACGCGTGCCTTCTAACAGGACTTTGATTTTATTACGGATGAATTCATCTACTCGAACTTGCTGGCGGCAGACATGTCGCAAGGCCGCTGGACGGTTGAAGATCCGAGTTTACAGAGCATCCTGCACTGGCTGCGGGAGAGAAGATGATTGCACAGCTCCTCTTAATAGTAATACCACGACACGACAATGAGGGACATGATGTAACAGGGGTTTGACCAACGGAGATCAAATTGAGACGATATACATTATACCCGGGTTTTGCATGGCACGGCGAATTATAACAGGATGGGATAGAGGAGCATTCATAGCGAGCATTGGGTTTATTTTTCTTGATACAGAGCTGGAGTTTACTGGTTGAACCTGGCCATTACCATAACATTATATTATATTCTCACATCAACTTCACTTTTAATCGTGCTTAGTTCAAATTTAGTTACCCATAGGAGACTGTAAGTACGGTAGCTGAGGAATCTGAGCCTCCTACGATTCAACCTGGCATTCATTCTTGACCGAATTCGAGTGAATTATTTTGCCCTAGCTACATGATTTTCCTAATAAATGGCACAGGGCTTGTATAGTACGTAAGACATTCGCCTAACTTCGAGCTACCATGAAAGCTTTAGAGATTCTACTACATTTCTATAAGGTCAATACTTACCTGTGTGCGATCTTTGAATGAATAATGAATGTTACGCGCGATTGATCGACATGGTTGTCCAGAGTAGACTAGGATACCAAAGTTAAGGCAGTATATGCAGTGGTTGAAACCAACTAGTACGAAGCTTCCAATTAAGTGCGTGGAGGGACAGTCGTTTCAAATCTGCAGTTTCAGCTACCCATATGCGAGCCCATAGGTGATCAAGTCGATGGTGATGCACATCAACGTCTCAGCAGTTTTGTTGAACGAAACAATCAAATTGGTATTATGGTACACAACATCATCTATGCATCTATTGCTTGCTAATTACACACAAGGCAATGCCGACCAACGAAAAGGCCATGCCTATGCTGGTATCTAAAAGGGCATAATTAGCCCAAATCTCAATGGTAGTTTGACATTTCCAGGACTTGGATTTGGGTAGCGGGTATTCAAGGGGACGGGGCGAGAATGTCTTACCTCTGCTAATGACTTTGTTTTCCACATACCACTCCCCCAGAACGGTGAAGAGGAACGCCATAGTATTGACAATCGGGACTGTCAAGCTCAGCTCTGCAAGGTTCATGGGTGTCAGTTAAATCCAAGACAACGATCTGATATCCCCGGATTGAAGCCGATGGGGGTGGCGTCGATGCACAAACAGTGTGGATGTAATAAGAGGGTGTCCAAAAGAAAGGAAAAACGTACCAGCTTGCCCAATCAACAGAAAGAACCACACGCTCCCCGTTAAGTTTATCAACAGCGGAATAGCATATCTCGGATTCTTCAATAAATCCAGCACGCCGAAAAACGCGGCATACAGCTTGCGCCTCACCCACGAGTTCTTGACAGCTTCCGACTCGAGAATGGGATGCGCGCCAGTGGAATGGGTGCGGGCTGCGCGCCGGATGAACGGCGTGGTGCCGCCCCATGCTATGCCGACGAGGAGGAAAGAAAGGATGTAATTGAATAGGGGGGGTTTGTCTTCCATTGTTGTCGACGTCGATGCAACTTGTGATGGTTGAAGGGAGGAGGTTGAATTAATAAGTGGAGAAGTAGGGGGAAAGAAGCAGAGGCCAATGGGTGGATGACGGTCATTTGTGGGTTGGCGATGAATGTTGCAATGTCGTACAAGTGAGATCTTTTGTGAAGATGGATCCCTGTATGGCTGAAGAGGAGACTATTGATCTAATTATAGATTGGATCAGATGAACTTTCGCAAATTGGAGCTGTTTCGGAGATGATCATGAGCTTGGTTGGTACATTTGCACGCAACAAAGGGTATTGGTACTTCATTAAGTTGGTTATACCTAAACACATACAGTTTAATAAACACACACAAAAAAGGAAAAAAAAAAAACACTCTAAAAAAAAAAGACTCCATTACCGGGTAGAACGCCTTGAAAATCAACAGCCCTCTTCTTCTCCTGAAAGACCTAGTCCCGAATCAATGGGCGATGGACATGTTTTGTCCGCTCGGTTGGATTCAACATCTGCCAACATTTTCTCCGCACTGACGGCAATGAACTCGTCCTATCGAGTCTCAGAGTAGTCATTCAGCGCTACGCAAACTGCTCCTCTATGATGTCCGTTATACTGTCGAATGATTTGCTGGCTGTGTAGCTCCCAGAGTCGAGCGTAGTGGTCTGAGCACGCCGTTACCAGGTACGCAGAGTCGGCGCTGAACGCGCAATCCCACACCCATCGCTGGTGACCCGTCAATGTCGCCTCAAGCGGTAAAGCCTTTGGCTCGTCGTATTTGGGCACTGAGTCCTTGACCTCCCAGATCTTGGCTGTGTGGTCTGCGCTGCATGTCGCGAGCTTCTTGACATCAGGCGACAATAGTATGCGCGTGACGTATTCCTTATGTGCGCTGAATTGCGTCACTGGTACCAGTCGCGTTCCGTTGTACTCAGTTTGGAAGCTCCAAATGAAAACGTTGCCCTTGAATCATGTTAGCAATCGCTTCGGTTTCCGTGCCGCATGTATATCACCTACGGCATTATTGGCCGCGCAGAGTAGAGTTCCATCGCTGGCAACAGTCACGCTGGAAACAGAAACGTCCTCTTCTGGCGTGAGGTGATGCGCACACGTATTCTCAGCCAAATCCCACACCCGCACGAATCCTGACCGATCGCAGCTAATGATTTCGCCCTGGTTGGGGTGGATGACGACGTCGTTCACCGGTGATCCGTGGTTATAGCTGCGCTGAATCGTGCCCGTCCTCGTTTCCCAGATCTTTACTGTGCCGTCTTCCGAGCTCGTGACCATCCATTTTCCCTCGCAGTGGAATGCGACGCCCGTAATATTCCCCGTGTGACCTTCAAATGTCAACAACGGGTTCGGATTTGTGGACTTGACATCGTAGAGCTTGACAGTGTGGTGGCCCGCTGCGGCGAGGAAGCGTTTGTCGGGCGAGATGCATAGCCGGTTGACCTGCGAGTCTGGGTGTTGAATCGTGCGCGAGCAGATGCCAGAGAGGGCTTCCCAGAATCTTTGAATTTGTTAGCATGTGGCCTTGTCGTAGTTCGATGCGAGGGAGCGCGGGTGGAGTGAGGCGAACCTGATGGTATGGTCGTAGCCAGCTATTGTCGAGGTTAGCAAGCAAAGAGATAGCAGCGATGAGAGCAGCATTTACCTGTGCAAAGAATGACAGACATTGCGATCCGTGGCTTGGCAAAGTTGTATGCGCCAATAAAGCCGATCGACCGCGGTGTCGAGAGGGGACGAGGGACTTCTGGGAGAGGAGCTGAGATGATGCAGCAGATGGCGAGGCTAGAGGTTGGAGACACAGCGTGGTGTAGCACCGAATCCCAGCCAGCTGACTGAGCTCAACCCCACCAGCCATCAACAAAGCTTCGGTTAGTCGCCAAAGGGGGTAGTAAAAAAGCACGGCAAATAATTGTAAAATAATTGTAAAATGAAAGCATGTTATGAAAGAAACTATCCTAAATGGTGCCTGGCTTTCCAGAGAAATTATATCGCTGACGGAGCTTGAATTTTGCACCATGCTCGTTGGCTGGCTTACACGCTGTCTCCTCATAGTTTATAAAGCTAAGCACCTAGGTATCATCCATCCATATCTTCATCGGCTGGCTTATTCTCTGATGGAGCATTGTTATTCACCACGGATTGGATATCGGACGTATCTTGTTCACTCTTAGACAAGCTGCTATCAGCGGCAATTGTTTCCTCTCGTCGCTCTTTGCAAAACTGGTAGTCTTGGCAGCATTCGTTGTTATCGCAGATGTCGTCTCCCGGGTTTTCATTGCTATTATGTTGCTCATTTACCCCCTGTTGAATGAACCAATTATCCATGTTAAGTTCCCGCAGTTGACTTCGTGACTCCCCTCGGACGTGCATGGCTTGATATCTCTCAGCCTTCTTGCCTTTACCTTCTGCTACACGAACCGGCTTCAGCATTGTTCCTCCACACTGGTCACATCCATCACCCCTCCAATGCCCATTCCAAGTTAACGTCTCCCCAAAATCTGAAGCTTGCGAGACTTACGTGCGGATGCTACACATATCGCACACACCGAGTTCATGGCCATCCACCTCCCCCCGAATGAGAGCTTCCACATTAAACAAGGCACCTTCACCGCCGCTTTCTCCATCACCGTCGGCTTTGGAATCGTTTTGCATTCTGCGTTGATGATATTTCGTCTTGATAAATAATAATGTTGTTGTGTTTGAAAGTTGTGAAAGAACCACAATTCACCACTTTGGAAGATCTCGGACTCAACTCCAGTGTAGCCCCCTCAGCCTTTATACCTAGCGTCACGTAAGAGCAATCGCGTTGTGCAATCGTCTAACTTGCATGATGACAGAATTATTAAGTCCACCCTGGTTGTGCAGCAGTAGTACCGCCTGTCATGGTTTTGCTTTTCAGCCAAGCCGGCCGCAGAACAAGAGACCTACAATGCAAGCCCACAGCTTGTGTAACCCCAATCTTTTGCTGTACTATAACATCAGGCACTTGTCGAAAACAACTCACCGATACTATAACCCCCCGTCGTGGTTGGGCACAGCATGCCTATGCGTTAAGAGAACAAGGTGAAATCCACCAACCACCGATCAACATGAAGCCTCATCACAGTTGCTCATACAAGCACTTGTAAAGAGTGTAAAGAGAATTTCATTTATTCATGTCTGCCTAATATCCTTCTTGCGGCAATTACTCTCCATATCCCTGCCCAAATACATACAAACTGATAAGCTGCAATTAAGATGCAATACAAAACAAGAGGAAATGACAAGTGTCTGTGACTGCCTGATATCTGTGATCGACAATTACTATAATCAGATAAAATCAAAACGAAGGAAGCTTCTGAGGTGTCCATATGTGATAAAAGCAAAAATTGCACCGTACGCCAATCATAAGTACCGACAAAAGAAAATGAAGGACATTTGACTGCATGTCAAAGTCGAATTTATAAAGCTGGAGCGGTCGCGATCAGAGCTGTCACCACGGCAATGCCACCCAATGCTGCAAAACCGACGGCTTCGGCGACACGCCTCAGTCTCTTGGACGACCGGTCAACAACCTCAACGTTGGAGTTGGCTCGAGTAGTTTCATTGTTGGTGCTATTGTCAACGGGAGGATCTTCGCTGATGTCTGATGCTTTTCGTTTGGCGGGAACAGTGCTGGGCGCTATACCACTCTGGGATACCTGGCCTGCTTGCTTCGTTTGCATGAATTCGAGGCTTGCTTTCGTCAAGCAGCGGACCCGTTCCTCGCGCATACGGCTGATTCGCCCAAGGTCCACCTGTTGAAGGATCTGGTCAACTTTGCTAAGTTCTCGGTTGGTACCGTCAAACACTTCCTCAGCAATCTTCACATTCTCATTGACATTCGCAACAATTTCTTCCGCAGACTCAAAGACATTGCTTCCTTCAAATGGAACACCAGTACTAGCAAACTCGGCTGGTGCAAACATGTTTGAGGGAGTAGCGTCTTCATCTCCCAAATCGCTTCCAAATAAATCTGCTTCATCCGCTGCATTGGACACACAATTTGCCCCATCTTCGGTAACCATCGCTTCAATATCAATAATAGTTCTGTCTGGTGGCGACGTAGGAGGCGTTGAATGAGACTCGTCTTGCTCCAAATCAACAGATGAGTCCCAGTCTTGAGCAGTTAAGTCAATGTGGTCAGACGATTGAATGTAATCAACCTTTTGAGCAGGGGCGATATCATTCTCCTCCAAAATGCTTATAGTTTCGTTAATGGACCGATCCTCTCCACCACTGAGGGCTTCCATGACAGATTCAACGTCCGATTCGTCTGGAACTTGGAAGACCATAGGTCCATCACTGGATCTAGCAAGAAAATTAGAACAAGAAAATGGTATCGAGTCCATGTAAACGTACTGTTTCTCACCAAACTTCAAGCTTACATGCATCTGGCACTGGTGGAATGAAATGGCACCTCTTTCGATGCGGACTCCAAATGCAACAATGTCGCCGTCCTTTAGCACCTGACTAGCCTTAATGGGCTCTTTGGCACCGTTGTAAAAGGTACCGTGCAGCGAGCCGATGTCAGTGACACTGACAGCCTGCAGATAGTTAGCTTCAGTGTTTTACAGTAAAGCAAGACAGAGCATACCTGGTTCTCGGCGTTGAAGCGCAGTTGGGCATGGTCTCTGGACATGACAGGCGAGTCAATCCATGCATTATGCTCGGACGCTCCGAGGGAACTATCTCGCTTCGACGATCGTCCCACAGTGATGGTTGGTCGTTCCTTTGAAAGTATTATACGTCGCTCCGGGACGACAAAGGTCGAGGGGCCGTCGATGACCGAGAGAGAAATGAGAACTGCCGCAGCATTAGAAGCCGGTATAAGTGGAAGGAGTAAGATTACGTACCTTGCCCTGGCAGCACTTTGTGATCCATCTTTGCGACAAACACAGAGGGATATGCTCAGGATGAATCAAAATAGAGTCAAGTCAGACGAGTTGCAATGTATGTTTATCGTTTGAGCGCGGTGCACGCTGTCGCGGTTGTTTGTCTTCACGGGCGGTACTCCAGGCAGCCCCGCAGTACCTCCAAGGTGATGTATCAGACGACACAGGGCGACGAGTGAACGGCTTGACGTGCGGGTAAAAAGTGACTCGAGATTTGTTCCTCAAGTATCAAGCTCTCAGGTGCGAGATGACGAAAGACAAAGGAATCAAACAACTTGGCTCGGCAAGTGCAACAGATGTCGAGGAGAAGGTGAGGTGATGCGAGGCGAGGTTGACACAAGTACCAGTGACGGGAAGGTGGGGCAGAAGTGAGGGAGTGCGGGTGGTTTGCCAGTCCCAGTGATTCCAAGTGGTGTAGGCAGCATGCACTTATGGTGGACAAGCACACAACGGCGCTTCAGTAGTTGCATTAATATGAGATGTGAGGCGAGACCAGCAGCCAGGCAGCCAATCCAGGCTGAGTGTGGCCCTGCACTGTCGCCATGTGCCTGCAGGCAGCTGTCAGCCCGCTGTGAGCGGCTGCTCAGTTTATGCGTGAATACGACTTGCTGTGAACATGCAGAGGCGACAAAACGAGGCGAAACAACGATAGCTTAAAGCAAGCATGATTCTTTTAGATGTAGTTGTTTTGGAAGATATTTAAAAATTAGTTCATCGTTTATTTCAGACAGGTGATTTGAAGCGTTTCAAGACACGACAACCCGATAGCGTAACCACCTCGTAAAGAGTCCATGGTTGGGCATCCATTACTAGACTATGACCTGAAAAGGCCGCCTCTTAAGTATCGTGCCATGTCCTTCTACAGTTTGGAGTTTGTCTGTCTCTGTTAGCTTAGTAACTTCCACACCCTCTATTAAATCTGCAATCCCATACGTAAAAAATCTGCTGCCAGTTGTTGCCGAAAATTGAAAAGGGACGAGTCCTCTAGCACAAGCCATGGTCTGGAATTTTCTATTACTTGGACAAGCCCGCAGATAAAAGCAATGAATTGCTATAAATGCGGCTCTGTGCTGGCCATGCCTTATACCAGCAGTACTTCGTGGTGCCATCTTTGAGGTCATGTTTATGTTTCGCAATTACGTGGTGGCCCATCCCTGGAAATACTAGATTTATCCGTGATTCACGCAGACGGTATACCTCACAAGCGTTTAAGTAAAACTTTGGCTCAAATCATACATTGAAGTTATTTTATTTGGCTATCACCACACCACAGGCATCTAGACCTTTTGGTGCCTGACAGCACAGCAAGGCAGGAAACAACGCCACTCAATCTTCACCGTACTTTGTCTTCCAAATAATGCATTCTTACATAAAATTTCGCTGAGAAGATGTTTGTTTCTTTTTTGTTCTGCACAGAACATCGTATATAGTCATTATAGTGGAAGGCATAGACTCATATCATGACATCATCATCACCCATATACTTCACTCAACTCTATCCTTGCCATCCGACCCCTTCATCACTCAAGTCCTCCTCAAATCTCCCGAACAAAAATAACTCTCCAGGATCTTCACTGCGGAAATACACTGCACATAGAGTCCATATCACCACCACCCATTTCGGTCTCATGCTTAGATCCAGTGACCACGACCACGTTTCCCATTATCGCGTAAAGTGGCTGCTGCCCAAGACACGCAACCCCACCACAGCGTAGTGTTGTCTATGAAAGCGGGCAGCGGGAGATGCGGGGTGGGTTCATCTCCCCCTCCACCCCAGTGGGCTTCCCTTCTGCATTCCCTGTAATTCAGGACCCATTTCAGGCGCAAAACAGGCAAAGTGCGGTGAACACCACCACCACAACCCACTGAGACACCTGCCAAAGTAGTTGCGCTAGCGCTCTTTCCAGCGTCCTTGTCGCCCCGCCCCAGAACATGGCTTGCACCAGGGTCCGGGTCACTGTCCACCTGCCCACCGTTTCCCCAATAATTAAAGCCCGAAAACCACACAAATGCGATTTATTATCGCCCATATTGTAATAACCCTGCTCTGGTTTGCGAATATCCATCCTCCCTTGACATCCTCCATCTCGCATCTTCTTTGTTCCCTTACACGCTTCACTCACAAGACATCGGTTGCTCAAACATCGTTGTCCCTCCCAGCAAGCTTTATCCCCACGATACAAGTTGAATTCCTCATGGATTTTATGCACCTCGGCAACTTCACCATCCAGTCCTCAAAGCTTAACCCAACGTCTGATCAACGACACAAGTACAGACACATAGTCTCCTGAGACTGCTATACACACCTTTAGCGCACCTTTGTCTCCTACTGAGTAGCGAGCACAGCTATCTCACCTTCAGCATACGTTCCACCTACACCCTGAAGCACATTCACCCATCATATCCGCCAAGATGATGAACCACGCCAGAGTCAAAGCCCTCAAGGGGAACGGCAAAACCACCTCGCGCAAAGCCATCAAGTCCGGCCGCGCCTCTGGCGCCTCAACCCCCCAAGGATCTCCCATGGCTTCGCTTCTCACATCGCCTACGCACTCGACGAACGCTAGCCGAGTCACCTCCGACATTAGCGATGATGATGGCAGTGACTTCGAGCTCGATGACATGATGTCGTCCATCCACTCTGGTGGCTCACAGTCCGAGGCTGGTGGCGACGAGCCCACAAGCTCATTCGACACCAAGGCTCTCCTCGAGGGCATCCAAGATCGCAAGCACAACAACAACGAAACCCGCGAGCAGTACCTCGAAGCCTACATAAAGGTCATCCGCACACGTTACAACGCCGACACACATCTGTGGCTTGACGACGCTGCCAGCACTCTCGTCGACGCCTTCCTCAAGGGTGCTAACCGCGCCTCGGAAGCCAGGGAACGCCTCCTCAACTTGCAGGCATACTGCCTCACCATCGGCACCGTAGAAGACATGGATGTATTCGAATCTGCCGAACGAGCTCTTAAGCAGATCCTATCCGATGATGACGACGATGGCTGCCAAGTCTGGGCTATCTATGCCCTCAGCATGACTGTTCTATACGGCGGAGGCCTCGAAGAAGCAGCCCTCGAAGTTATGGAATACCTCGTTGACATCATCCAAACCGATGGCGAAAGCATCGAAGCTCACGACAACGCTTCCGTAGTCGCTGCCGCCCTTCTCGGCTGGTCCTTTGTCGCCAGTCATGTCGACGACTACTCAGATTACGCCGACGTTGCTATGGACGCCTTCGTTGAGCAACTCGACAGCACTGACGTGGAAGTCCAGTCCAATGCCGGCGCATGCATCGCCCTCGTATTCGAAAGCTCTCGCTCCCATGAGCATGACACAGGCAAGCCCTTCTCTCTGCAATACGATCCAGCCAAGCTCGCCGGTCGCCTCAGCGAACTCGCCAAGAACAGCGCCAAATCCGTCTCCCGCCGGGACCGTCGCGACCTGCGCGAGAGTTTAGTCAGCGTAGTCACGTCACTCGAGCGCTCTGTCGGCCCATACTATTCTACCGCTCTCTACATACCTGAGAAAGATGATCACGTACCAGCCTCTCAACGCAATGAGGATGGCCAAGCCGAATACGGGTATAGATACAAGCTACGTCTCGGCGGCCACGTCGCCAAGGTAGACACTTGGTCGTTATATGCGCGCGTCACGATGCTCAAGCTCATTTTCCGCGGTGGACTGGAGAAGCATGTTTTCGTGAACCCTGTCGTGACAGAGTGTCTGGACGATGCGGATTGGACGCAGTCAAGCGGCGGTAAGGGAAAGAAGAAATGAAGTTTAAGTAGCATTTTTTTTTCTTGCCTTCTTTATGACGGACGCAAGGTCTCATTTTAGTTTTCTTCATATGATAGACGGAAAATACGGGAGGACATGCACTATATACCATACACGCGGCGTTAGCACTGGATAATGAATTCACGAAAAGACATAACTTGTTTATAGCTCTCTTTTACACAGATACACATATCAATCAAGACAGGAACATCAGTACTGCAGAAATATAAATTCGTTTCAATCAAACTTCATCAATGAATATATATATATAAACCATGATTCATCTAACTTTTTCATAATGTAGTGAGAGTTCTTCGCAACGATTCGGCTAGACTTCGATTGCCCTCCCTGATAATAGCAAGTGTACAACTAAACACAGTTGGCTACTGATTGTTTTACAAGTCTTTTGGTTTCATACAACGAAGGACATCGTTAAAATATAACGTTCCAGCGAGGCTGCCACAAAAATCTGACCGCGAGTAACAACACGGCTCCGGCAAGACTGGAAGCTCCAGAAAAGGTGAAGGCCCCTACCCAATTGTTTGTGTGGTCTTTGATGGCGCCACTAATGGGGCCACCCGCCAGAGCACCGAAGGAGCAGAATGCCATCATGGTGCCAATACGGAGACCGATGTGGCCCATGTCTGGCGTGGTTTGGGCAACACAGGCAGACCCGAGAGGGACGAGACCACCGGAGAAGAGGCCAAAGAAGATAGCAAAGACAACCATGGCAGAGAAAGATGTCATCCATGTCCAGCTAATTGTAATACCGCTTGTAAGTAGTGCCATGACGAAGAGAATGTTGAAGCTACGGATTGTTAGAATATGAGTACTTCAACTGAGCAAGTGAGGCTTACCGTCCAACGTGATCTGCAATCCATCCAGTGAGAACTCGGCCACATACGGATCCAGAATATGCGATTGCCAGTAGATTGTTGGACATCGTGGCACTGACTCCGTGGCTTTCTGCATAGAGTGGGATGTAGTAGAATGGCACGAGCATTCCACAGTAGATGAAGAACAAGGCAAGACTGAGGAAGAAGAAACGCCAGTCCAGCACTGCCTTTGTAAAACTTGTCTGAGACTGTTTGATTTCGTTTCCAGAAGTGTCGTGTCCTGCCACACCTTTGCGCTCTTGGACCAAGAAACACGCCACAAGCAAGAGGGGGATGGATATGAGGGCATTAATCCGGTGTACCCACGGACCGCTGACTACGGTGAAAAGTTTGTTGACAACAAGAGGCCACAGGATGCCCCCGGCAGAGCTGCCAGATACTGCTATTCCCAGTGCGAGGGCTCGCCTCTTATTGAACCACTCAGAGATGGCACTGGTGGCAGGGTAGAAACTATTGACGGTCAGAATGTTATTTCTCCAGGGGGCATGCCACTTACAGAAGCGAGTTTCCGATTCCAAAGAGGAAACCTTGGGCTAGAAGATAGTGATAAAACTTGTAAGAGAAGCTGGTACAGATGAACGAGCAGAGGCAGACGAAAGTTCCCAAGAGCATAAGAGGTCGGGCGCCCCATCGATCGAATGCCGGCCCTACCACAATACCTCCGAGAAAGAGGAGAAAAAGCTGTTCAGATCAGCAAAGTACTTTTCACCAGGTATTATTGCGTTCGTACCTGCACGCTACCGATCCAGGTGATTGTCGAAGTGCTGAGTAACCATTCGTGTTCGTACCGAGCTTGAAATATTCCAAACGAGTTGAGAAGACCTTTTGCAACGTGTTAGCAACCAAACCCTCAGCACAAGGCGCAGGTGCTCGTACCGAATCCAATAGTAAAATTGATGAATCCTCCCAATACGACCAACCAAGCACGATGACCGCCATCGGGAACTTCAATATGTCCCACGCCAAAGGTATTAGACGACCCTCCCTTCGACTTATCTGTATTGTACCCCGAAGCAGGATTTTCTTCCTTAGAATTCCCATTCCCCTCTCCGAGGTCAAGGTTGGATGGATGATGGTTGACATTTTGAAGTGGTTCCAACATTGGACGCGGCGAGATAGGCTCTAAGTCACAAACGACGTGTATCGCCGCCATGGCAAAGGATTCGTCTCGTGCGCCGCGTTATCAAGGCAGAACAACAGAGACAAAAGTGAAAACTAAACGAATGTATAGCCGGTAACGCAATCGTTGTCGATTCAGTAAGACTCTGTCTAGAAGATTGAACGAAAGACTGAAGGAAGACAAAATACCAACAAGTGAAATGATGTGGGCAGAAAGACAAGGGACCAAAAGAAGAAGAGGGCAGGACAAACAGAGCTCTCCGTCCAATAAACGAAAGAAGAGCAGAATCTGGATTTGCTGTCGCCTGAGTTCGCAATGGCATTGGTCGACGCAAGCGCGCGGAGCCACCTGGCAGATGGGCGACTTGCCAGTCGGCGACAGCTGGCGGCAGTCCCAGACGATCGTCTCGGTCTCGGTGAAGGGTTTCTCATGGCATGATTTTTAAGCATAGCAAAGCAATGCAACGCAGACTATTGAGTATTGTGCATTAGCTTTTGGAAAGTCTGCGTCGGTGCGACTGATCCTTCGTTCAAACCTCTGCTTAACTCATGGCCAACAGAAAGGATCCTTAGCACCGCAGAACTACCAGGTTGCTGGCAAATATGAAGCGAGAAGACAGGCATAATTTCAGCTGAAGGATTCAAAGAGTGCCATTGCATGGAATTAGTATCTTTGTGTCGACTAACAGGCAGTGGCAAGCGTCTGTTAACTCACAAAGCCATATCACCAACACCTAGGCATCGGGCCGGGCACCATGGGTGGATTCACTAATGCCGTCTCAGTCACTACTTTATAAAGTGGACGACGGTCAATGTCTAAACTCATGCAATACGAGAGGAAATAAATAGTTCAAACGGCATTTGTGCCTGTCAATTTAATGTAAGACAAAGCGATCTATAAGTATTATCCTTGAGAGCAGAAATCGCATCTCTAAAAAAGCCAACCGTACGCCATTAACCAGATCATCATTGGATCTTTGCCCGCCATGAGAGTATACAAAGGGAATTATAAACAGTCAAGGAAAAAATTGTTCATCAAGTTTTCGCTTCGCCAATGTCAAAAATCAAAACTTCTTACAACTTGCCAAAGATGGAAGTCATGAGAATCTTGGTGACACGATAAGGATCGGCGTTAGAGGCAGGACGACGGTCCTCAAAGTAGCCGTAACCCTTGGAAGCAGACTCGCGGGGAATACGGATGGAGCAACCACGGTTGGCGACACCGTAAGAGAACTGGTCGATGGAGCCAGTCTCGTACTTGCCGGTAAGACGCTGCTCGTTGTCCTCGCCGTACTCCTTGATACACTCGATGTGGTGGGGCTCGAGGTTCTTGATGGCAGCCTCGATGTGAGCCATACCACCCTCCACACGCATCTCCTTGGTGGAGAAGTTGGTGTGCATACCAGCACCGTTCCAGTCACCCTTCATGGGCTTGGGGTGGACGGAGACCTTGACGCCAAAGTCCTCAGCAACACGGGCGAGGAAGAAACGGGCCATCCAGAGCTGGTCACCCATCTCAATACCCTCGCAAGGGCCGACTTGGTACTCCCACTGCGCGGGCATAACCTCGGCGTTGGTACCAGAGATGTTGATACCGGCATAGAGACAGGCCTTGTAGTGAGCCTCAACGATGTCACGCATGACAACCTTGCCAGCACCGACACCGCAGTAGTAAGGGCCCTGAGGAGCAGGGAAGCCACCCTGGGGCCAGCCAAACGGTCTGTCATCGAGGTCGAGGAGAGTGTACTCTTGCTCGAGACCGAACCAAGGCTCGTGCTCGGCGTAAGCCTCCATCACCTTTTTGCACTCATGACGGAAGTTGAACTTGTTGGGGGTGCCATCGGCGTTCCAGCACTCAGCAAGAACAATGATGTTGGGGGCACCACGGAAGGGATCAGGGTAGACGGCACAAGGGCGGAGGTAGACATCAGAGTTGTCACCGGGAGCCTGGCTTGTGGACGAGCCGTCGAAGTTCCAGACGGGAAGGTCTTCAGGCTTGTATTCCTGTTCCTTCAATGTCTATATCGTGACGCAATGGTTAGCACTGTGATCTCATATAAAGCGCGGCTAATAAACTCCAAGCAAAAGAAAACCGGTATTGTCCCATGTGAATATAGTTTGGCGGGCGGGGGCGCCAGCACCCGCAAGACCGAATCACGCCGAAATGACGACGTTGATTGGTAGAGCGGTGGCGATCATGACGATAAGCCTTATCTTTGGGGTTGTTGATGGTGGGGTATGACGGGGTGATACCAGAGGCTCGCAAACAGCAAGGGGCTTATTTTTGAGCGTGGCTAGCGTGGCTGGTTTCTCGCATGACTGGCGGCCCTTGGCACAGCGCAGTGACGCCAACGGTGCATTGGCGGGACAAATCGGGCTCATAGCAGAGACATTGAAAAACAAAGAACAACGACGAGGAATAAAACATACTCTTGACTTGGATCGGGTCTCACCAGCAGAGTCAACCCAAACGTACTCGGCCATGAGCTGACCCTTCTGGTCAAGCTTCATGTACTTTTGGACCTGTTGTAAATTGTCAGCATCGACATGTTCGGTTCGGATTGTAGCGGTATCGGTAGGGTGAGTCGTACAATCTCCGTTTTGGAGGTAAAAGCGTAACGGTTATCAGACTGTTGGAAGAGCAGTTAGCCTTTGCAATGCTTCGAAATATGAATTGCCTGGGCCGATCGGCCTCGGCATGTCGCATGAGCGCGTAAATTGATCGGGTAGGAGATAACATACCATGATTGCTGATTGTGACTGTGTGATGATGCGAAGGGATGTATGAAGGAGGAATGCAACCCAAGATGTATAATGGGTGATAAGAGAAAACGAGGAGAGGATAAAAGAAAAAGGGATGTAGATAGAGGTCAAGGGCGTGATAACGGGAAGAAGAGGGGGGCCTGGGGTTTTATCTCTGTTGAAGCAAAGCAAACCGGAGATGGTGACGAAAACCAAGAGGGCGTGGATGCTACAAAGAAGCAGGAAAGAAAAAGATAAGGCAATGCAGGGATTCGCCGCGAGCGGTTTCTTGCTGGGTGGGTGGCATGGTGGGGTGCTGCTAAGAAAATAAAACTGTGGGCTGTGGCGGGGCGCAGTGATGGGCTTGAGTCGTCCAAGCCGAGCCCTGGGTGAGACAGACCGGTACAGTTGGGGTATCTTTTCGGGGTGGTCCCCCGCGTTCAGGTACCTGGCATACACCTGTTGAACGTTCCGATGGTGCAGTCACTGATAAGGTCTCGCCGCACCCGGGGGCGTCAACCATTCGGCACCAAGGGCCACCACAGAGGCACCACGGTAGCCAATAGCAGCAGCGCCAGGCCTTAGATTTGGCGCTAGAAAATTGTCCTGGAAGCCAAAAAGTCAACAATCTGAGTGGTTGCTGATAACGAATCTCTCCTCTTCCCCGGTCTGGAATTTGCGCGTCTGACTGGCTCTGGTACCTGGTCGACCAAGAGACGTGGTACCACGTGAGGGTACCGAGTTGCAGTGGTTTCGGCCCATCGGGTACGTCTGGCTACATTGAATGCCGTTGGCCAGATAGGTATCTTCTTGCTAGGATTTAATTTTAATTTTAATTGGTTTATTGTTTGTTACGGTGCTTAGAAGCAGCTGTACTGATAACCGGCTACCCCACGGGTTCCAGTCGCGTGGTACATTTCCCAGAACAACGAGATAGCCAGTAATACAGCCCTTGTTTGTAATTGCTAGCTGTTGAAAATAAAATAAAATATATATGGCCCATCAGTAACACAGCGCCATTTCCATCCGTATTTCCTCAATCCCAGCCGTGGCGATACACCTTAAAGATATTTTTGGCACCCGAGAGCGGCGCAGCAGCCTAGAGTCAACCTCGTTTTTTTTTTTTGGTTGACTGGCACTTCCAGCCCTGTAATTTTCGGGAGGCAATGCCTTTGTTTTACCGCTGTTCTGTTCTGGCCTGGCCCTGTGTCCACTCGAAAAAAGGGTCCTCTTACAGAAGGGTCTCCCCCCATACCCCCCCTGTGATACAGCCTGAGGGCTCTTAACGGGTAACCACGGCCAGCGTGGTGGACGATATGGAGACTCTGACTACCGAGAAATAAAAAAAAAATCAAGCGCGTGAGCAGCAAAGAAATAAAAAACCAATTAAAATTAACAATTTCTTATGCACTGCAACTAAAACGGAGGAAACTTCAAGGATCTTTTGTCAAAAATCACCCGTAAGTGAAAGCTAGTTTGCGCGATATATTGACAGTACTTGCGACGTTTGGATCGTTCTGTTTCACGACTTGCATGTACACAATGCAGCCAAGGAGCCCTTGTTGCATCACTCACATGTGAAGGGGTGCTGTCCCAATGGGTTCATTACAGGTACTTTACGCGGTGGGTGGCACTCAGCAAACATGGGCGCACACGCTAAATTAGTGTCGTCTGTTTGCTTGGAGGGCACCAAACCACCAAGCCCTTCTACTGCAAGCCCTTGCGACAGGAGCCTCACGGTTCTCACACATCGTCACAGTGCCTCGTTTTGCGACCGCTGTATCCCCATCGGTATGGGATTGAACTCGACCACCTTTTCGCGTCACTGTACATAAACAAGACATGGTAGCTGTGATCCATGATGCTGAATGTGCGGCGTCATATTCCAACCCAGGACAAGCACCAGCGAACCAAATGTCGCATTGCATCGCGTTGCCTCAAAATATCGACGTCACCAAACGCGAATAACGCGAATTCCCCTGACTCTATCCTGCTCCAAAAAGCGACGGCCACATGTCAAATCGTCCTCCATGTCTCCGGGCAGCGTTGAGCTGGACGCTACCCAAATCAAGCTTCCTGTCGGACCATCGAAAATGGGGAATCGGAACATGACGTGCCATAAATCTATAATAATTAGGTCACTGCTGTACCAGATTGGCTGCATCTCGTTTGGGTGTGGTGAATTGTCGCCGGCGGGTGTGTTTGTGTGTGCATCTCACAAGACTGCCTTTCCTGTTTAGGCGTCGTTGACTTATCGCTGCGCTCCTATTGGTCAACCTTTAAATGCCTCGGGTTGAACTTACACACTCGTTCCCCCGGATTTTTCCTTTCTCCCACATTCCAATCAAATTAGTTTTGGAGACGACTCGCTCGGTCTTCTCCAGTCTCCCCCAAACAGCCCACAATTCACCCTGTATCTGTTATCTATCATGTCCTACTGGCTGGTCCGTCGGTGTCCCCAGCGCATAGGCGAGGCGGTCTCACGCTCGCTGCAACTCGGTAAGGTTGGGGGCCTATATCGGATGTTAGTCAAGCGACAGGCCGATCTAGTTCCGATCTAATGGCCATTTTTTGCCCTTGACATGTGCCTCCGGCAACGGATGCCTTTTGTGACAATTGCCAATTCCTAGGATACCATTGGGGATGATGAATGCTTATCGCTTCCCCTGAATATTCCATCCACGGATGAGAGGGGTTTGGTTAGACACACACCCTGCGGATGTAACAAGCCCTTGAGCCTCACACGCCTCTATTCCCGTCAGCGACTGTGGTAAGGGCGATAATCCGACGGATTGTCATTGCCTGGAGCTGCATATTTGATAACGGCATGGAAGCGGCTCTGCGGTCAATATAGAAAGGCGGCGTGTCAGCGCTCCGTTTTGCGGCTCAACTTTAGCCGCAATTGCTGTCCCTTGATCTGACTACAGTGCGACTCTACGCCTACATCGTGACAGCGTTCACCAACCGCAAGCTGATGACAGCTGTTGGTAGCTGCTTGGCGACATGGAGAATTGAATTGCTTTGCTATGTCTTTGAACCTAAACTATTTGAACTGGGCCAAAAGGATTATTTAACCCTTCTTTTTTTTTTTTGGGTACCAAACGTTGATGTTTGCCTTTCAGCTTCAGCAGCAACAGTTGATACACAAGATGTCTCTTTGCAGCACTCGCCAAGTCCATTACCAGTGATCAAAATCACAAAGACTACATGCTTTCTATAAGCTAAGAAGTAGCAGGAAAGCGTGACTTCACCATTTCGAAGGATCGTATACAGGCATCCTCGGTGAGGAAAACCTCGACCTCCGGCAAGTCCCTGGATACGGCGGCCACCCACATGTCGTCGTGATGCGTTGCCTCGAGCCATTCCGTCGCTTGCAGGCTCGACTATCAAAGATGTCTTACTCGTGTCTGTAGATGTTGACACAGGCGGCGGCTACGAGGACATTTCACCAGACCAAAGCTTCCACGTCGGCACATCAATCTTCGATGGCGGCTATCTAATCACCAATAGCACGGCGAATCCGCAGCAACTCATTGCATCATATCAATCCATCAACCGAGATACAAAGCCCTGCGGGCGAGCGATGAAGCGCTTCTTGTTGGGGACTACAGAAATGCAAACACTACTTGAGATGACAGCGCAAATCTCGGCATTGACACAAAGCAAGAGCTATATTCTGGTCGGCCATGGTTTGAATGAAGATCTCAAATTTCAGAATAATATTGACTCGAGCAATGGTTACTAGAGCATGTTATATTCTGGATACAGTAGAGGCTACACAACATGTTTTGCAGCTGTATTATCGGCATAGCCTGGAGAAGCTTATGAGCGCACTCAGCATACCATACGATGATTGACAGCTTCATGCTGCTGGCAATGGTTGTCCTTTTTGCCCTCAAGACGCTTCTCACGATCGCCTCTTGCGATACGTCCTCAAAGCACTACGCCTCGACCCTTATTAACGAGCAGGCGATCGATGCACTTAACTCCACTGTTACTGGTCTCGAGGCTATTCCTCTTGCACCGTATCCCCTACCGCCAGACAGAGTTGAGGGAACCTCGCCTCTAGAAAAGTCTTCGAAATTGTCAGTCAGCGCTAAGTGAAGACTACGATAGGAAAGAAAAGCAATCCGTCGAACAAACGGAGCTTTAGCAAGTACAAGTGATCCAGAACAAGACGCCAGCTATGACCCTGCTGGCGCATCACCTGCTGGTCATGCTACCTAATTGCTAGAATATAGCTATTACCACATATGGACATGTTCGCCGTCAAATATTGAAACGTGAGAGGCTATCTTTGAAACTTCGAAAACAGATGGCCATGGCAAAAACGATGCAACATGCGCTGCGACCATTCGAATGACAATGGGACAACTCCAGCTTCTAACCGCAGACTGCGCCGCCTTGTGTCAAGCTATCGCACAACAAACATATCTGGACATATGGTAAACCAGAGAAAATAAAGCTTCTGCCTTTTGATGGAACATGTCACGTCCTGAGGGCCCAGAACAAGCAAACTCTGGCGCGGCAAAGCAGCCAATCGATTTAGACCAGGCTTGACTGAGTGAGACTTGGCTCAACCTGGGCCCTAGTCAACGAACGCTAACCCCCAGCCTTTCTTAACACACATAATATTACTGCAAAACTCAAGTTCTTCCCAACATTACAAGACTCATCAAATTTCTATCCCAATTTGCAACTTCTCGTCGTCGCTACCTCGTCTGCACGTCAGCCACTTTATGCCCAACTTCAACAAAGGGTCAGCCCGCCGCCACCGGGTCTATTTTATGCAAGAATTGTGCAGGGTTGTGCAGGGTTGTGCAGCACCGATCCCCCTGCACTCGGCCTGCTGACCAGCCGGATCCGAAGCAACGTGGTTACCAGCTAAACCCTTCCGCGTATTTATTATTCGCCCGGAGATTGTTCAGTGCAGGCCCGCTCTACGCGTATAGATCATATGGTACTAATTAGCCTTGCTTTTTACCATTGGAACCATTGGCCGTAAGACTCCTGAAACGTGATAGATATATAGCTGAGGTCGGCGATTTTTTTTTTCGTGTGTGTGATGTGATTTTGTGTTTCTGTGTCTTTCCCATTTTGTGAAACAATTTCCTTATTCGCAAACACCGATCAAGGCTTGCCAGTCGCTGGCGCACAGTGACACTCACTCACACGACCATGACCTCGAGTAGCGAAAAGGACCTCGAGACCGGCGCGGCATCGTCCGAAAGCGGCATCAAGAACAATGACGGCCAAATACAAGATCCAAACATTGTATGGTGGGAGAGCGACACCGACCCCGAATGCCCCATGAATTGGCCTGCCAAGTGGAAAACCATCAACGTCTGTCTCATCTCGGGCTGGACGTTCCTCACCCCGCTTGCTTCATCCATGGTGGCGCCAGGCATTCTGGACATTCTCAAGGATTTCCATTCGACAGACGTCACATTGGGTTCCTTTGTTGTCTCCATTTTCATTTTGGGATACGCCGTTGGGCCTTTGTTCCTAGCGCCATTGTCTGAGATCTACGGCCGAACGCCGGTTTACCATGTCTCAAACTGTCTGTTCGTTATTTGGACCCTGGCATGCGCATTCGCTCCCAACTTGGGCGCACTGCTAGTCTTTCGATTCTTTGAAGGAATGGCTGGTGTCTGCACCTTGACTATTGGTAGCGGCACCATTTCCGATCTTATTCCTGCCGAGAAACGAGGTGCTTTTATGGCCATCTACTCTCTGGGACCTCTTCTTGGGCCCGTAGTTGGCCCTATCGCAGGCGCTTTTCTAAGCCAAGCTGAAGGCTGGCGCTGGGTATTCAGGCTCCTCACTATTGCCGTAAGTTCAATCTTCACCCTGTACAAGTTTCGCACACTAAAATCCTCCAGTCCGGCGTCATGACCGTCGTCACCTTCTTCATCGTCCGAGAATCCTACCACCCAACCGTCCTCCAGCGCAAGACCGAACGCCTGCGCCGCGAAACCGGCAACCCCAACCTCCGCAGCAAGCTCGACACCGGCCTGACCAAGAAGCAAGTCTTCATGCAGGCCATCATCCGCCCTACCAAGATGCTGTTGTTCTCTCCCATCGTCCTCTTGCTCAGCTTATACATGGCCGTCGTCTACGGCTACCTCTACCTCCTCTTCACCACCATCACCTCAGTCTACGAGCAGTCCTACGGGTGGAACAGCGGCGTCGCAGGTCTTTCGTTCTTAGGGATCGGCATCGGCATGTTTCTGGGCTTATTCGCCTTTGCGTCAACCTCCGACCGGCTGGTTGCGCGCCTCATGGCCAAAAACAATTCGGAGCGCAAGCCAGAGTATCGACTCCCCATCATGATGGCCGGTGCGTTATTCGTGCCCATTGGTCTGTTTTGGTACGGCTGGTCCGCTGAGAAGCACCTGCATTACGTTATGCCCATCATCGGCACCGGCTGGGTAGGCTGCGGCTTGATCCTCACCTTTATGCCCATCTCCGTGTACCTTGTGGATGCGTTTACTCTGTACGCTGCAAGTGCCATGGCTGCCAACACGGTGTTGAGATCACTCATGGGTGCCTTCTTACCCCTCGCTGGACCCAAGATGTATACCAAGCTCGGGTTGGGCTGGGGTAATTCCACATTGGGATTCATTGCGCTGGCGCTGTGGCCCGTGAGTTTGTTGTTTTACGTGTACGGCGAGAGAATTCGTACAAGTAAGCGCTTCGCAGTCACTTTTTAAACTGCCGTGTCATGTTTCATCATCTTTGCAATGCATAAAAGCCTTATAGATTTGCAATTCACATTTTGGGCGTTAAGAAATGACATAGAATACTATTAATACCGACATCATACCCATTGAAATGGCTCTTTTGTTGTCATGGCTATATAATGATCTTCATAATTTGTGATGCTCTGTAAATGCTTAGATGGCCAGAATCTCGTTCACGGGAACTCCCCAATGCCAGCTCGCTACAGCCATGGCCGAGATGCTCATCGTCACAGCCATCAAAAAGTTGACATCGTTGTTATCCAGCAAATCCCACCCACTTTCCACCACTCTCGATGGCTTCTCATCGCCAAAGCTCGACTTTCTATGCTTATCACCACTGCCAGTTGCCTTGGCACCTTCCTTCTCCTCTAATGCAGACTCATCCTTGACCGTGCCAGCGTTCTCAACAATAGCTTTGGCTTCAGCTCGCATAATCGACTGTCCGCCCGGTGTCACCAACACGCGATGTCCACCATCGCCCTCCACAATCTTGCCGGAGCGCACATCTCTCACTGAGCGCTGGAACAGTCCACCTAAGAAGCTGTCTAGCACGCTGCCAAGGAATCCCCAAATTATTAGGAAGCCCATGAATTCTCGTCGCTGCATCATCGTCCAGGGCCAGCCGCCGCCGAGGGTGGGGGCGGTGTGCTCAGTGCAGAACGGAATGAACATGACAGACGATGCAACAATAATCATGGATCCGAAAAATCCTGCCAAGAGACCTGTGAGGCTGACGCCGCCGTTCGTACCACGGGGTACCTTGCGCAAGGTCCATGAGGTGATGAGGCGAGGCTCGCCGGTGGATAGGATGCCTAGCTCGGAGCTGAATGTGTCAGCAGCAACGGCTGCGTAGTTGGCGATGATTCCGACGAGCAGGATGTCACCTCCCCAGGAGTAGCACATGGAGTTTTCGGGATTCACGGTGTTCTCGTCGATGTATGCGCTGGAGCGGGCTCTAAGTTGTCGAGCGTGTAGAATGGTCAGGACGGATGCGACAAGCGAGTTTGCCAGCACTGCTGCATGTTAGCTCTGCGCAAGATACACAAGGACACAATTATACATACCTTGAACGTGTGTTCGAGGGCCTTCGCCTCCCGAGCTACCCGTGGATCGCAGCGTCAACGTCGCCTTGATTTGTTCCTTGACCTGTTCCCGTCAGTCATCTGTGCTGAGCAGCGAGCTGGGCCAACTTACATGTGTAACTCTCGTTCCAGCCAAGAAGAATATAACTAGAAGCGCAAAGGGCAGGTTCCATGGGTGGTAAGCATGCGCAGCGGCCGTCAAAGCTGCAGCGATGATGCCTCCTGTTGTCAGAGACTTTTTCTTGTAGGCGCGCACGACGAGCGCGATCGTCGCCGGCACAGCAATTATCGGCCTCATAGTTGATTTGCTATGTCTGTTCGTTCATGTATTTGATTCTATGCGGGCCGTGATATCGTAACACGTTAAAACAAAGGTTGGTTGGAGCTGTTGGTGTTGACGTATGGTTCAAGTTCAGCTACGTAACGAGGATGGAAGCTCCCCACTCTAGCTGCATGCCCTGGATAAGATAACAGGATCATGGGAACATCCAACCACGCGCGCCACGCACATGTAATCATGAAGAAGAAATTAACAACACTGTGACGAACCACTTGTTTCATTATAAATTCTTATTCAAAGTACCTCCATTGGCTGCAGGCACAATTTAGGTGGAGTTCTCTACCTCTGAATAGTGGCTGAATCATGCTAGTAGACTTCGAGTGCATCCTTTGTAAATCAACATCATCACAGCTCGATTCCAATCATTTTCCTCCTCACACCAATACTGACAGATCCTCCCTTGTCATAGCCTTGACAACGTGTTACTTAAGCTCGAAAAGAGCAATAACGACTTAACTGGAATACGCCATCTTCGGCTGCGAAGGACATTTCTCTTTCTTGACTTCCTCAAGTTCCTCATCGTCGCAAACCATCTCACCTGCGTGATCAGAACGATTGTCCTGGAAGTAGTAAGTAGGAGGAGGCTGCCAACCCTGCTCCAAAGCATCGTGCGTCCATGTTTCTGGGTTCTCAGCCATCCTTCGGGCAGCGCGATACTTTTCTCTGGCGTTGGTATCGAAGCAAGCTCCCACAAAGAGGACGAGACTGACAACGAAACTAGTGACAAGGAGGGACACTGCAGCCAGTGCTAGGTCGTTGGCAGGACTACCGGATAAGTCTATGTCGGGTGGCATATCGTAATACCAGGCATAGTTGTCGTAGGCCCAGACGAACCAGGCTACCCAGCCACCATACAACGGACAAGGGACGGCGACGAGCAGGTACAATGCAATGAGAATTGGTGGGGCAATGCTCTGTTTCTTGATGAGTCGATGAAGAAACTCGGCACCGCTGCAGACGAATGCAGTGCCGAACTGTAGAAGTTAGTTCATATGTAGCGTTCAACAATATATGACATGCTAAGACGTACCACACAGCAGGAGCCGGCGATGAGCATGACAACATATTGCTCTTTGGGGAATCTAATGAAACAAAAACCCATCACGATACCACAGAGGGATACAAGGAGCAGGAAAGCGTTGAGCGAGAACTTGGTCAACATCCACACTCGACTTTCAACAGGAACGCGCTCAACACCGCCAAAGGGTCGACGAGAGGGCTCCATACTGGTAAGTATTACCAATGTTCACTTAAACGTAGGATTGATTGGTTTCCGTACATGGGGTCATCTGATGATCAGCGATAATAAGCAGGCTCAACGTGAAACGATTCATCAACTTGCTTTATACCAACCCAACGCTTCTACACAACCTCATTTACGATCCTTCGATCGGTATAGACCCAAAACGGCAAGTATACAAAACTTCAACCACGCGTCTTTCATCGACGACACGTAAGCTCAGCGATCTGATTAGTAGGATTATCGTCTAACCTACCACACACCGACTACCAAGCCGTGCGCCTCGCATGCAAAGCTGCAGCCATTCTCATTATTAGAAGCCCTAAATACAGCAGGATGTGTGAGTTGTTAAGCCAGCTCCTGCAAAGCACGGCCCAATTCCACGCGTGATGACGCGGCTTTGCGTAGGGTCTGGGGTCAATTCTGGGATCGAATTGGCCAGCCTTGCGAGAGGGTGTCCCGATCGGCTCTAGGGGAGACAAGACGGATAGGGCTAGCCCGAGCCTATTGCACTGCTGTTTGAAATAGTTTGCCATATTGTCGGAAAAGGGGAAGTCTCTCCGTCGAACAGGTTATACGTTGCTAATATCCACGGTTGCGAAACATCAGGAAGCAGAACAAGAGCGAAATCATCAACATGTCATTTTCCCATTCCAAACATGATATCGCCATGCAAAACCGTATCCCTAAACGTTCCATATACTATACTCCAAATACATCCAAACCTAAACCTTACCAGCCATCAGTGTCTCCAGTTCCCATGGGCTCAATGTACTTCTCCTCCTTGATGCCCGCATGCTCTGCTTCTGTTCTCTCTTACGCTTGCCGGGTTTCGGCTGATTTTCCTCTATTGTGGGCACCTCCTCTCTTACGGGGTCCATATTCTCAATGTTACTGTCTCTTCTGTCTTGCTCTTCTGGTTCTGGCTGTGATTCTGGCGCTACTGCAGCTGGTGCGCTGGACTTTCGTAAACGAGCTGCCTTGAGCTTTGCTCTCACACGCGCTGCGTCTGCCTCTCGCTCAGAAGCAGCAAGCTTTGCTGCGATATTGGTTATTGTCAGTGGGCTCTGTTGAGGAGCCGGCTCCTCTGGCCGTGACAGTGATTTCGTGGCAGCTGGTCGTCTTGATACAATGGGAGTAGGAACCGTGATTGGAGCATCAGCCTTCACTGGCTCTTTCTCAGATTGGGGCAGTGCTTCCACTTGTGGGACTGAAGGCTTCGAGTCGGGATTCTCCATGCGTGAGGCCGAGGCTGCGGCCACAGCTGGCTTGGTCTGCGCTCTGACTGTAGGCTTGCTTGGTTCCGCCTTCGTTGTGTTCTGTGAAGGGATCCTCGATGGACGGGTTATTTGGCTACGGGTCGTGGATGATGCAGTGGCTGCAGCTGCTCTGCGAGGTCGCTCCGCGGCCGTAGTTGGGATTGTAGATCGCTGTACCGGCTTCTTCGCGCCAGCTGTACCGCGGTTACCAGCAGATTTTGAGTTTCGTAGAGGGCTCATCCGTGGAGGCTCAGGAAGAGGAGACGACGGGGGCGAAGGCTGCCTCACGTCTTCCATTGGCTCTTCAACATCTGGCTCCGCCGCTTCTTCATACTGCACAGGTTCGTCCTCTGCTAAGCTGCTCGTATCGCTGTCTGATTCGGTCATAATGCGATCTTCTGGCGCTGGGACTAAGTGCAAACTGCCTTGTGACGACCGCCTTGAAGTGTCCTCGACACCATCCATTTCAGGTATTTCGGACACAGACTCCAGTCTGAAGTCGCTAGCATCGTTTGTGTCGTGGATATTCTTCACGCGTATCGGGCTGAGTTTCAAACCCATTCTAAAGTCTTCCTCTGAAAGTGGCTGGCCGTTTGTCGACATTCTCCTCCTCCAGCCATCAATCAAGTGCACTGCATCCTTCCATCTGCTCTCCATCTTTACCCACCCATCCTTGAGGCGTGTAATTTCTTCCTCCCTCATTGTCACCTCTTCCAGTGGCACAAATGAGGGGTTGTTGAGCAGGGTTCTCATGTAGTCCATAACTGAATCAAGTTCAAACGTCAACTCCTCCAGGCCCGAGTGTTGCTTCACTTGCGCATCTGCTCTTTCATCGCTCTGCCATCCACTCATCTCCTGCAGCTGCTCCATGGCTCGTTGCATCACCATCAGCACCGCATCGTTCTCTTCGCTGAGCTTGCGGGCGAGATTCGTCAAAAAGGTAGTTGAACCTGGCTCGAGATCGCTGGACTCTGTGGTATCTTTCCGAGTACCGACATCTCCAGTTATTGTGATGGTGGTGATTGCAGAGTTTGTTCGGGAACCGCGGGCTCGCCCAGCTTCCGTTACTTGTTTCTTCAAAGTGTCGATTTGCCGATCGCGTCGTCGCACTTCTGTTGCACAAGATGTTCTCGTTTGCGTAACAAGAGCTTTCGTCCTAGATATATCCTCCTTCAATCCTCGAATCGTCGCCTCGGCAGATTTCAGTTGTGTCTTAAGAGCTGCCTCAGAGCCTAAAGCGATGTCGAGTTTCCTCTGCGCCTCTGTGTTCTTTTCAGTGAGTCGCGTAATATCGGCGGTACTTTTCATGTTCTCTGCGCGTAGAGAGCGCATCACCGTAGATAGCGATTCGCGGTGTTCCGCATCGCGCTGGGAAATGTTAGCGGGTTGTGTGTTCGGTGGTGACTAATGAAAGCCTACATCGCGTCGTAGAATCAAGTCATTGACTATTCTGATGATTTTCCCACTCGTCGCAGAATCATACTGTCCATTTTCTCCCACGCCCGCAAAATCTATTGTCTGTCCATCTCGTATCAGTCCTCGCGACAGCAGCTGATTGTTGATGTACAGCGAAGCCGTCCGCAGATTCTCCGTGTCGACCATGGTGATGTGACGGCGAGGCTACAAGGAGTATGAATGAAGAAATCTCATTCAACAGCCCATGTCTTGTAAATATCTCGCGTGTTTTATGCTGCTTCGTAAGTATTCTCTGTAGACTCTGTTCGCTGTGTCGACAATTGTTTGGTTGCTCGGCGGGGAAAGTAAACAAGGAAGACACCCCACAATACGCATAACAACGCATAACTACATAATTAATCAAGCACTGTTAGACACTGTACGGATGCACGCCCGACTGTATTCCTCGGAGGATTCAATCGCATTTTGCCCTTTTTTCTTTTTCTTTTTCTTTTTCTTTTTTTTTTTTTTTGACTATGTACACGAGAATTGATGATATTTACAGAATTATAGCCGTCTCTATTATTCGTATGTATGTGTTGTCAGCGGTATGGTGACTGGCTCTAGCGGCTTCAAGCCGGCAGCGCTACTTAACAAGAAGTTGAAATGAAAAGTCGCCTCTAGATACATTGCATTGGATGCAATCGACAATGATTCATAATTTTCGTTATTAATCTGATCTTTGTACGTTAGTAAAACCCTTGTAAAAGCGGTCCTCTTCAAAGATGCATCTCTCTAAGTCTTCAGACAGCTTGAGAAGATATGTTACGCGGTTTTGTTCAGCACAAGCAGCAGCAAAATCTCAATAGATCCAGCATTACCGCCATATGTTGGCCCCGCGGCGTCATCATGGTATAATCGAGGCTATCGGGCAACGGTGGAATCCAACTCACCATGGTTTTGAGCTAACTCATGATTCGGGCTTGAACTTGCCACGCTTTTCCTTCATCGCATTGACTCTCCTCCTGTCCTCCTCAAACCTCTTCAGTAAACCATACTGCTGCTCCTTGCGCCGTTGACGAAGCTGGAATCTGTAAAAGTCCTTCGTCTCTGACTTTCTCTTATTTTGTCTCTCCAACATCCTATCCCGTGCAACTTCAGCCTCATTGCGACTAGCTGGTGCAGCTCTCCCTCCACGTGTAACAGTAACGAAGCCGTCCTCGTCAGGTTCATTGCGCAGCCTCTTGGCGAGCTCGGCAGCATCTTTCTCCTTCTGGTTGAAAGCTGTGAAGAACGCATGGACTGCACGTTGCGTCTCAATCTTGTCGATTCTTGACATTTGAAGGTGCGATGATATCCATGGCGTGCCCAATTCTGGTACATCATCCGCTAAGCCTTGGCCCCAGACTGGATATTGCTTCGTCTTGTTGCTCTTGGCGATGGCCTTGAGCACAAGTTGCACGCTCTTCTCATCTGCAAGGAGGACGATGGCTGTACCGCTGCTACGATGCAGTTGCCTTGTCCAAATTTCCGGCAATCTAGAAGCAGACTCCTCACTCTTGCGCTCTTCCGCTTCAGTCTCGTCACGCTTTCGCTTTCTCGCCATGTCGTTGACCTTGGTCGCTCTCAGAGGATCGACTGAAAGCGCCGTCTTGTTCTCATCGTCAAAGGTAATGCTCTCAAAACGTCCAGCACCGACTAGCTGGGTAAAAACGGCTCGAAAATGAGGCTCTGTGCTATCTGTAGGGATATTTTTGAGGAATAAACTGCGAGAATCATCGGCTGTAGGGATTTTCGGGGCGTTTTTTCGTATGCGGATTTGGTGGACGGCTGTCTCTGGGAACGATGGCTCGGGGGGGATTTGAATAGAGAGAATGGCAAACTGATCGCCAGACTCTGAAGAAACCATTTTTACCAGATTGAAATTTTGTAGGCGACAAATGGGACGGTGATTGAAGATGCTTCAGAAAGCTGCGTCGGCTTTGGAGAAAAAAAGTTGGTGGAGTTTTATCGATAAGGCCCCAGCTCTGCGGAAATGGGCCGCCTGCAGCCTGTAGCGGACAGACGCCGTGACTCCGTTCCGTCTTGCCTTTCCATGTTGATATTCAAAAACCAAATTCGCAGAAAGTATGAAAGTATGCTCAGCACGTGTAGTATTGCAAGTCTTCCTATATTTCCCTGAGAAGGGAGAGCCCCGATGCGGCGCAGATCGTAGGGCTACTGGCACTAGCACATGAACATGGGATCATGATATATACATTCTATTCATTTCAAGCTCAAGCACATGACATAAATCATAACATATCAAATCTCAATACCAATTCGTCCTATTCCACGACTGACACACGCCAGCATCGAGTTGGTTTGCTCCTCTGGGGATAAGGCATTGCCTCGATGATCGACCTTGCCGCATGTAACTGTGACCTTGCATGTTCCGCAGTTGCCAACCTCACAACTAGAAGGGAAGTCTTCAAAGTCTTTGCGAAGAGCGTCCAGAAGGGTCTCGTCTTCGCCCACTTTGATAACCTTGCCATCTTTGTTTGCGATCTCAGCCTCGAAGGGGTCGCCAGAAGTATCAGCCGAGAAAGCCTCGTAGCTTACTTCGTCTGGTGGAATACCATTCGCCTCAACGGCAGCTTTTGCAGCTTCCATCATGCGGTTGGGGCCACATACGTAAATGTGACTGTTCCAAGGCATGTTCTTGATAACGCTAGGAATATCCATCCTTTCGCCCTTGGATTTGTCGTAGATGATCACACGATCACCATAGGGCTCTAACAAATCCTTGAAAGGGACGTCCTCAGATGAACGAACAGCAAAATGGAGCTGTACACTCCAATTGATGCTGTGCATTGCTTTCATAATATCTAGGAATGCGGTGATTCCAATGCCGCCGGCGATGAAGAGGTGATTACTGGCAGCGCCTGGAGGTTCAATGTCTGTCGTTACACGCCCAACCTGTAGAATGTCACCATCTTTCACATCCTCGTGCAAGTACCGCGATCCACCTTTGCTATTCTCATCAAGCGCAATTCCTAGCTGGAACTTGTTGCCGGCGCCGACACCTTCACTGTCGCCACACAGCATGGAATACTTCCTAATCAAACCGTTTGGCAGCTTGATTCGAGCATGAGCTGCCAACAACTCCTTAGGTATATCTTCATCAATAGTTTCCGTCTCCAGCGTGAGGTGAAGGATTCTGGGAGTTGCCATTTTGCGACTCGTAACCTTGAAATCTCTCCACACCTCTTCAGTCTTGTGCTCAGGCTTATTCTCCTTGGCTTTCGCCACTCTTCTTTTAAATTGTCCACGACTCTCCTGGCCGAGCGCCTCTATCTCTGCCAATTTCGTATTCATTTCCAGATTGTCCTTCTCGCGATGCAAGTACTGCTGAATGCGCTCTATCGTCCACTCTGGATGTTTTCTCTCTACCAATCGCAGCTTGTCTCCAGCCTTGACTGTGCCCTCGCGTAATACTCTATAGTACCAACCAGTGCGACTGGATTGATACGTCTTTGGCGCAAAGTTCTTGAGTGAGAACCTGTGGTTGAGTTTGAAGCACGGCATGCGCGGAAGCGACACTTGGACCTGGGCTTCGTCCCCGACGGCAATGATGTCGCCAATGCAGACGTTCCTCTCATTCATATGAGAAGTAACAAAGTTCTCTCCAAACCCTCCCGGCACGAATCGCTCTGCGCGCTCGGGGTAGCTCTCAGCCCAGTTGCGGTAATGTGACGCGCAGTCTGACACTCACTGTTAGCTCTCCGAAAAAGAAAATTAAAGAGAAAGTAATTCGGCAATTTGCTTACATCCTAGAATAGCCTTATCTGGTCCGCCGTGGAAGGTCATATCATGCTCATCGCCTTGAAGGCCGAGCTTGGTGAGCTTCATAGGCTGCGTGCAGATCTGCTTGTCGATTCCGGTGAGGACTTGGAGGCCAGGCATGTTCTTCATTTTCGAAGTTCGGACCTCCAAAAGAGTGTCAACCTCAAAGGGTGACTCAAAGTTAATAGTATCTTTCTTCATCTTAGTAACAGTGGAAATCACAACAGGCTACAAACAAAAGTAAACGAAGAGGGTGTAAGTTCACGGCTCGAATTTATAATTGGGGCCGGCCGAGCTCGGGTTCAGGCGTACAGTGTCGATTACAGCTGGTCCACACCGTGTATATGGCCGGAGAAGCTCAGTCCAGCGCATGACTGATGAATTGAGAGCGATGGTCCCAAGTTGGCGCCCTTTATTAGATCATTAGTGGATTATTATCCTAATGTATCTGTAACTAGGATGAGTGCCCACACACTTGCTTTTGCAAAGTGTCAATGCAGTCTATTAGTAGCTCCTCCCATATTGTTGTTCCACCAGCCCTTCCCTCAGTTCACTTGCACATAGTTCCCTGCAGTCACGATTAGTAAGGGCAAGAAAGGCAATACCCGAGGTTCTGTTCATACCTGGAAATTGGCCCTGTCTCCCATTGAGCTTGCCAGTCCACCACTCATTCTCGTTCTTTGTCCTTGTGACAATCTCAATCACGTCGCCAGCTGAGAAGCTCAAATCACCCTCGGCTTGTGCAGAAAAGTCGTACAATGCCGTTACAGTCTCCGCCGTTTTCGCTGCAGCCAAATGGCTGGGTTTAGGCTTGGGCGGTGGTGGCTTGCCCTTTGCCGCAGCGACCATAGCCATGCTGGAGTTGCCTGCGCTGTAGGGAGGCGGCGTTTGTTCCTGAGTTGAGGATGTCGTAGAAGTAGGTCTTTGGTATGCGCTAGTTCTTGGGCTAGAACCAGATGAACTCGGCCCAGCTGTGAGAAGAGCAGGCTGCTTGCCACCTTCAAGTGCGGGTCGCTGGTATTTTGGTGGTCTGCGCTGGCCAGTCGTCTTGAATCGTACAATGGATAGCGCTTCTACTTGCTCCTGAATATCACCTCGTGCCTCGATGAAGGCTTCTTCGATGTCGCGTGATAAGTCGAAGTAACCGATATCGCAACGCTGCATTCGCTCGTGAAGTGTGTAAAAGATGTTCAGCTGCATGTAGTAGAATGACTGGAACAGTGGCTGGATGAATTCTTGCTCTAGCTTGAACAGCTTGGGCAATTCGTCCTTGAGCAAGTCGTTAAAATATTCGAAATCTTGCGTGGCTTGTTCGACGTCACCCTCTGCTTTCCACAAGGCTTTCTCATCCTTGGCGCTGCGCTCCTTCTTGTCCTCAAGCTTCTTGAGAGTGGCGCGATGGCGATCGAAGTCCAATTGTTTGTGGTCTCGCTTGACAGCTGTTTTTCGGATGACTTTGATGATGTCCATCAGTTCGTTAGCTGGTCGGATAACTCTTGTCTCGATCATTTCCAGCTCAGGCGCCAGCGTCTCTTGAAGCTCTTTGACAATAGCCTCATACTCTTCGCATGCTTCGATACCCTCGGGGTTTCCTTCAGGCTTCATGGAATCAGGGTCTGACATCCTTCCAGAAATTGGTTTATAGATTTCAGTCATGGCCTTGCTGAAACCAATCTGGTGAGAGAGCATGCCATTGATGGCAGCGAAGTATTTTTTCGACTCATCATGAAGCTTCTTAGTTTCCGTTTCGAGCTCCTGGAATCGTCGTTCGGCATCGATATACACGGCATCCTTGGTAGTCTCGCCAATGTTGAACTTTGACTTGAACTGTTGAGGCGCCTGTTTGCAGATCGGGTTGTTAGCTAGCTGTGTCTTGGTCGACGCAACAGGAGGGGTTGGCGTTGCGTCACAAGAGGGGCACAAACCCGAGTGAGGCTCTTGGAAAAGCCCTTGAAACTCATTGTGGTGGTTATTGGGCGAGTAGAATAACAGAATAATAGTTAATGAGTGAACTGTCTGGCCGTCACGAGCGCCTTAAGAATCGCGGGCGCGGCGATATTGCAGAAGTTGAAGTCATACAAGTAAGATGGTCAGAACTTGGCAGAGCAATGGTGCACTGTGAGCTCAGCCTTGGTGACGACTGGGTCGTGGCTGTGCCGTTGTGTTGTGGCGCGGTGTCATGGCCGCATGTAGTGAGCGGTGGCACAGAGACGGAGATGGAGGCAAGCTGTTTGGCTGTGTAATTGCCCGGCTGAAAAATTGGGGTAAAATATCACAACCCTCTTCTCCAGTCTCTCGTCGTCTCCTACATATTTCCTGTGGCAAATATTCCAACCAATTATTTGCAAATACAGATCCGTGACTGTAGCATGACGGCTGTGTTCGCTGCCCTTGACCAATCAGAGCTGATTGATTGCACCCACTTATCCCCGAGCCCGAGCCGACTTTGCTGACCTAAACAAATTTCTCCCAGGGCAGCGTTTTTCGTTAATAAAATCACAACGGCGGAGTTTTGCACTCCCCAATTTCTTTCTCGCTCCATGCACACTCATCCATAACAACACAACCATGGCCAGTCTTTCATCAAATGCATTTAGGACGGCGGGCCGTCTTGGTCGCCGCTCTGTTGCTGGAGCTTCAAGAAGTGCCCTGGTGGCAATGGGACCAGCTAGGAGATCATACGTGAAGGAGTCGAAACCCGACCATGCTCGCGTTGAGACTGCCATCAAGCTTGACAAGAAAGACTTCGTTGATATTCCTCCTCCATCGATGGAGGCACCGACGAATGCCAAAGTTAGCCCAATGGCCGGTACGTTGTCATCTTGCTTGCTACTTGCGTGACCGCCGAGCACAATTTGCTAACATTTGCCTCAAGAGGTCCTCAAGTCCGCGGCTGTCATGGAAGAGGGTCAGCGACCCATTTATCTTGATATGCAGTCAACGACTCCCGTCGATCCTCGAGTTCTCGATGCTATGATACCTTATTATGTCGGAGTCTACGGCAACCCGCATTCACGGACGCACGCCTATGGTTGGGAGAGTGAGAAAGCTGTCGAAGAAGCTCGTGAAAATATCGCAAAGCTTATCGGTGCGGATTCCAAGGAAATTATCTTTACCAGTGGCGCGACTGAGAGTAACAACATGAGCATCAAGGGTGTTGCCCGCTTCTTTGGTCGCTCTGGCAAGAAGAAGCACATCATTACGACACAGACTGAGCACAAGTGCGTGTTGGACAGCTGCCGCCATCTTCAAGATGAAGGTTTTGAGGTCACATACCTGCCAGTTCAAAATTCTGGACTCGTTGATATGAATGAGCTCAAGGCTGCCATTCGTCCCGAAACCGCCCTCGTCAGTATCATGACGGTCAATAATGAGATCGGCGTTATCCAGCCTGTCGCCGAGATTGGCAAACTTTGCCGTGAAAACAAGATTTTCTTCCACACGGATGCTGCTCAAGCAGTCGGAAAGATTCCCCTTGATGTCAATGCCATGAACATTGACCTCATGTCCATCTCCTCTCATAAGATCTATGGCCCCAAGGGCATTGGTGCCTGTTACGTACGACGACGACCTCGTGTTCGCTTGGACCCAATTATCACTGGCGGTGGCCAGGAGAGAGGATTGCGCAGTGGTACTCTCGCTCCTGCCCTCGTTGCCGGCTTCGGAGAAGCTTGCCGCATCGCAATCGAAGAAATGAATGTAAGTTATACATGCCTATCTGAACCAAACATACCTCTTCTTTATGATGTTATCTTTTATTTTACATGCATGGTCTGAATGCCCGTGACAAGGCTCTTCATGTCGACCACAAAACCTGTCTGATTTCGAACCCTTCACTACCACTTTACTACCTTACATTGTGCTTTACGAATAGTGGCTAACCAAACATAGTATGATACCAAGCGAATCAAGTACCTCTCCGACCGGCTCCTGAAGGGACTGCTGTCCATGGAACACACATCGCAGAACGGACACGCTGATTCTTTCTATCCTGGATGCGTGAACGTCTCGTTCGCTTACGTCGAGGGTGAATCGCTGCTGATGGCGCTCAAGGACATTGCTCTGTCATCAGGCAGTGCTTGCACGTCGGCATCGCTGGAGCCCAGCTACGTCCTACGTGCTCTTGGTAACAGCGATGAAAGTGCGCATAGCAGCATCCGATTTGGTATCGGTCGTTTCACCACCGAAGAGGAAATTGACTATGTGTTGAAGGCCGTTCAGGAACGTGTGACGTTCTTGCGTGAGCTGAGCCCACTGTGGGAGTTGGTCCAAGAAGGCATCGATCTCAACACGATCCAATGGAGCCAACATTAAGTAGAGAAAGGTGAAATGATGTATATTATGGGAGGGAATGCCCGGCCAGGTTCAATGGCCTCTGATGGACGTGGGCGAACCACGTATGTAAAAGCATTGTACAACAAAGATACCTTCGTTTCGGTTATGAAGCATATGAATGCGTTTTATTTAATCAACATATTGGAAACAATTTTTGGGAGTGCACAGGTCTGTCATCTACACACTACGTAACCACGGATCAATGAGTGATAGCCACTTTTGACTTCCAAATGATGACAGGACGAAAAGTATAGGGGATACTAGTTGTGTAAGCAAATGGACGTACAATACCCTCATTTGATTAGGCGTGTGGCTCCATGATTGGTTTACGTAACAGTACATGACGATGTTCGCGCCACATAACCATCAATCGCCATTTAATAATTGTGGCACTCACAAGGGACATGTCGTAACATTAGAAGGAGAAACGTGCCGCGTTGGGGACTAAGTTGGTCAACCCCACCAGAAGCAGCGTTAAAGCCATGGCCGATGACATCACTGTCACAATTGGCTAAATTGCAACCCACCATAGCTTCCCAAAAATCTTGGAAAACACGTTAGGAAGGGTCCTTAGAGGAGGGGCACACGCCAAAGAAGAATTTGCCATTAGCTTAACAGTATTTCGTTTGCTCTTGCACGATCGAGATTCTATAAATCCCCCTTCGTGCTCCTCATTGTTTGCAAGTGAAGCTCCCCCCATAACCATCACATTCTCGCAGCCCAGCTTTTCTGTAAACACCTTCTGCCCTTACACCAACATCTACACAACACAAACACAATCACAGCCACACCACCTACATCCTAGCAAACATGTCTGATGAAGCTCCCAAGGCCCCCTCTACTCTCCAGTCGTACGTCGACTCTGCCACTGGCGCTGTCCAGAGTGCCATCGGCAGCTTGACCGGCAACACCGCCGACCAGGCCAAGGGAGAGCAGCAGAAGGCTGCAGCCCAGGCAGAGCATGACGCTTCTCAAGCTCATGTTAAGCTTCCTGGAGCTACTGTTTCCAGTGATGGTGGTATCGCCAAGGATGATGGCAACCGTTCTCAGGGGTCCTGGAATCAGACCATGGGTTCTGCAAAGGAAGCCGTCGGTGGCCTCATCGGCAACGAGGTATGTTGAAGAAGCCCCTGGTATTTATGCATTAACATGGAACTATTCTAACAAGGGTACGAACAGTCTCTGAAATCGACCGGCCGTCAACAGAACCTGGAGGGTCAGCAGCAGGAAGCCAAGGGCCAGCTCAACGACTTGGCTGGCGGCGTTGCGTCTCGAGCCCAGGGAACAGTTGGAGGGGCCATTTCTAACTTGACAGGTGATAAGGAGGGGCAAGCACACTACGAGCAAATGCGCGCTGATGGAAAGGCGCAGCAGCGTGGAGTCGAGGCCGACTTGCAGAAGAAGGCCGAAGCTGAACAAAAGGATGCTGAGCAGAAGTAACGCTTCCAGCGGTACATGACTAACGGCATTACGTCGATTGGTTACGTTTGAGAGCAAGCGCCGTATTAATGAACTATACCCTGTTTACGATGAGACGAGGATATCGATAGCAAATAACAATTTGGTCATTCTTTAATGATGTTGCAAGCTTGTAATGTCCCATGTTGGTGAGAATAGGTTTCAGGCTGGCGGTGCAAGGCTCAGGGTAAGCAGAACAGGTCAGTTTGAAGACACCAGGCTGCGCTAGACTCAAAGCTAGACGGGTAGACTGGGAAAGCTTTGGTCGGGTGTTGTGTTTCGCAGTGAAGTCAAACATGTTAGGCTTACGTGAAAGCTAGTTTCAGTGGGAGGCATTATGATGGGTAGCAAGCTTGCAAGCATGGCAGATGACGCCAAAGGCTAAGATTTTGTGTGTCAGCCGAGTCTTACATGGCCACCCGAGCAAGTGCGTTTTACACGCATGCGCAGGTCTAGACTAGACACCGTAGGCAATCAGGCATGCAGGATGCAAGCAGGTCAATCCGAAAGCGCACCGTTGCCGCATAGCAGCAGGACGCTGGAACTCGATGTAATCTGGAGATGACAGGCAGAGGAAGCAGAGGGTGGCGTGTCGATCTTTTGTAATATTTCACATGGCTAGGGCGGAAAGAACGTGCTACAGGTAATGGACATGGAGCTTTGGCGCCTAACTTGCATGCTGAAGAATGTTATCGAAACGCAGCGTGGCATATAGGTGCATGGTCTTGTGGCGAAAACGAGGCAGACTTGGCTGCATGGAATCCGTAGAGGCTTGTTTCGAGGAGGGATGTGATGGTGTGTTGATGTAGCTTTGGGGGCCGTGCACAGGGATTCCGCGGAAGAACGTGAGACAGTGAAAAGGCAGTACTTTGATTTTGTTCACGCTTGAATAATGACATTTGTGTGTAAATCAAACGAATACAAAGGTTTGTGGAATGGAACGAGAGGTCGTGTGAAAACAGCATGTGCCGAGAGTTTGTGCGGGATGAGGTGGGTTGATGAGAAAGAAGCAAACAAGGCTGAGGGAAGATATCTCAAACAGACATGGATAAATCAGACATGGAACTGGGAAAGGAGTCACTGATAAAGATGTGAATGGTTCAACCGGGTGGGAGAAGGAAAGGAAATGGAGGAGGGTAATGTAAATGTGTGTGACATAAAAAGCAAGCAACTAAGCCAGCCAGCATGCATGTACAAGAAGAGGTGACGAGGTAACGAGAAGCAAATAATTCGACGAGTACATGCAGATGTAGAGGGTACAAGTTGGAGTGTTTAGTGGATTGGGTGGTGTTGTCAGTAGCACCACGGGGGGGATATCGTGCACAAGACGGTTCATTACAGTGGATAGCACAGCGGTGGCCACAGCGGAGCTACAGCGCAAGTGCAGCCGCAGCGTAGTGCAGTTGAACAGAGTCTGAATGCAGTCAGCCGAAGGATTGGAAGGATGGCGAGGAAACGATATGACCACATGAGTGGAAAATGCAAATTATAACTGGGGTGATTAGATTAGTTCTTGCGCCATGATGATATTTCTCTGTTATCGGTAAATTGGCATTTAGACTTTGTTCTGATAGAGAACATGTTCTTGACCCCGTACGGTGAAGGATTGTTGGTGCGTGGCGTCTGTGCGGTAGGATTCAAGAGGCCCGTGGCATGCCACGAGGGAGCTGAGCGGAGGTGGCTAGAGACGTTACCGATCTATCTACAGTGCGAAATAGTGAGATTGGAAGGACTCTGAGGTCGAGCAAAGCTGAGAAGTTAACCAAAACAGAACGAGTGAGGCTGGGCTTGTTGAAACTTCAGCCGGTTTCCGTGTCTGGTTATGTTCTAGCTGAGAGCGTCGGGTGACTTGATTTCGGGCGGCTGCATTTCACAAATACACGGGAGGAAAAAAAGTGTTACAGTAGTGTAGTGTAGTGTACTAGAGCCTAGCGACGATTCACTCTGAGACGCAGTGCAGCAGGAAACCAATCCTGCTTTTCGTACAGCAGCATCTCATGCGGGACCGGAACTGGAGCAAGCATAGTGCCTACTGTGTGGTCTTTGCTCTGGGTTGGACTGTGCGATGCGGTGCTGCTTTGAGGAATGGTAAAATCTTTTTTTTTTGACGGCTGCAGAACATTACTACAGTGCAGTTACATGACATTAAGCAGTCACGGACTAGGTCGAATGGAGGAAAGGCATGGTTTAGCATGCATGTTTTAGTGTCCCGGCTGGAGCTGGATTCGGTAGGCCCGGGGAAGCTTGGAGTGTGGATCGGCGTGGGAATAATGCTGACTTGGTCATTCATTATCGGGGTATATTATTATTATTTTCATTATTGGCGCGTCTAGTGCTGGACTAATATCTGGAAAAAATTATTCGGATGACGTTTTGTTTAGTTGGAAGCTTATGTTTTGGAACAGGGTGAGATTTTGTGAGAATGGATGATCGCATCTTACGCCGGTCAATTTAGGCCAAGGTGAAGGTACGGGGCGGTTGATAGCAGCGCAGCACAAGTCAGTGTACTCTGTAGAAGGTACTCGTTTTGTGCAGTTCTGGCTGTCATTGTTCTCTGGTGCTTTTGCTCAGACCCCTGGGACCCTGTATAGAAGACATTACAGTGGACATGCACTAAGTAACTTTATCCGTACCTCACCTGAATCGCCCTGAGACAGTGCTAGCTTGCTACCAACAGACTCTTACCTGATGCAGTAAAGGGAAAAAAGGCTGCCGGATATTTGTACATGTACGTTTCGTGTGCCGTGAACCATGCAAGGTAGCTATCAATAGCGTTGGAAATATTTCTCCGTAATAGATTAACCAGTGGCAGCATGGTACAAAAAGAGGGCGTTTTCTGCGCTGCTTCTCTTCGGCGCCGCGCTGTCCAAGGACCAGGGCACAGGGGTCAAGCAAGACGCCACAGCCATTCGCTTGCACCACCGCATTAGTGGACCGTCCCAGCTTGCAAGGTACGGTGCCGTGGCAAGGGAAAAGGTACAGGCCAGCACAGGCTGGTACAGCGCAGTGATTGTCTGCCAGTGGTGTTCCTCCCCTTTCCACCTCCACCTCCACGTTTGGTCTAGTTCCAGTGGAACGGGACCAGCAGTTCAGGGGGCCACTCGCACACTAGCAGGGGCACAATGTACCTTTTACTTCTGGGCTCCGGCTCTCCACAGAACGCGACGATTTGACTGCGAGACCTTTGTCAGGGGTCTCTTTCTCTCTCTCTCTCTCTCTCTCTCTTTTTTTTTTTTTTTTTGGGCCACCACCGCATGCCACCCACACCACTAGAACAGCACCCACTAGGCACAGCACGCATATGTACATACACACTGGTGTACCGGTACATAATAGTAATCGGAGTAATTATTGCGGGAGGAGGAAAAAAATATTTGTGGCACTCTCAAACAAGTTGGGTGAATCAAACAAATACTAAAATAATACTAAAATAATAAAACATACACAAACCCAAAAAGAGGACCCCCCAGTCTTCGCTCCCATGTCGCAAAATAGAGGTTCGAGACAGCACACACCACCAGGGGACCCCAGCCTAGTCCCAGCAGAAGACCAAAAAAAGAAAAAAAGAAAAAAGAAAAAAAGAAACGAAAAAAAGAACAGGCCAATGCGATCAGAAGATCCATCATTAATCCTCTTTTCTCACTCTTCTTACCTTACTCTCCGACATCTGCCTCTCTTGTACTGGTTGTCATCGGGGTTTTTCTTCTTCTAATACTCTTTCCTTCCACTCCTCCTCCTTTTCTTCTACTACTCACGTTGAAAACAAGACGTTGAAGACGTTGACAGCAACACTTAATTTTTTTTTTAAGAGATTTGTACATAGAGAACTCTCTCTCTTGGTTTTTGCTGTCTATCGTTGCTTGCGCCATACCCGCCAAAATCAATTGTTCCTCAACGGAGTCTATTTGGAGCCTGACTCGTTCGAAATGACTGGCTCTTTGCGATCTTGATTGAGCACAATCCATTAGAGGTATGCTCCTACTTACTTTCTTCAATCATTTCATCATTGCTGTTTCTTTGCTCTGCTTCATCGGTTTATTTTCGCCAGCCAACCACCCACCTACCCTCCCTGTCTTGCGCTTTGGTTGGAAATTGGCAACGCACCACCCAAAGTCCGTGTCGCATTGGCAATCTGCCCACCACAACATGGGCTCTGGCTTCTCCTTTTTGCTCTCGATTCGACGTCTCTAAAACCTCCAATTCACTGACATATTTCCTTTCGGCGACAGTGTCGGTTTTTTTTGCTTCTACTCGATCCTTTAATATCCAGTTACTCTAATCGCCACAGCCACTTTCCGGGTTCATTAATCTCCCCTCGATTTTGGGGTCCCAAACCTACCCCCGAATCTCGATCTCCCCTACATTTTTTTTAACCGGTGATCCCTGAATCCTTGGGCCCCGGAATATACAACCGCGCATAAATGCCCAATTCCACACACAGCATGTCTCGGCCTTCGTCTGGGCCTGTGTCTCCAAGACCAAGCCGATCGCGAACACACAGCGTCTCTAGCGATAAGCCTTCTACCGTAGGCCATTATACCCTCACATGTCCGCCCTCCGTCTCCCCCGACGCTGCCTTTATCGCGAGATCGGCAGCATGCCAAATAGTTACAAACGACCACGATAGCCATGCTTCCATCTGGTACGACCAAAATGGAATCGATCCATCCGACGACACCGCCGTGGTGTCGGATGGCGCTCTGCAGCTCGTCAATAGCTTCCTCGACCACCTTCTCTTCAACTTCCTCCAAGCCTCTCGAGCCACCACTTTAGCCGCCCTTCGACCCGCTGTCACCGATATACTTAAGCCAAAACTCGCCAAAGACACAATTGGAAATGCAGACGAGGAATTGCACGAATATCTTGGCGGTGCCGATGAAGACGACTATGTTCAACCACAAGGATCTTCCCGAGGCTGGGATCTCGAACTAGTATGGAAGCGCACTCGTCTCCGTTGTATGGTGTACTCGTCACTGGGAAATATGGAGGAGGAAGATGAGGATATGTACATGGAGCAAGAAGATTTGGAAGTGGGTGTCGACGAGCAGATTTCTGACGTTATCTCACCCGCCGTTGCCATTTTCTTGACCTCTGTGATGGAATATATGGGAGAGCTCACATTGACGGTTGCTGGACAGGCTGCTTATCATAGAATTCGCTCGAAAATCGAGCGCGAGCTTAAAGACGGCACCCGCCACTCTGGTGATGTCGCTCCTCAGATCGTGGTAGAGGAGTTAGACATGGAACGCGTTGCGCTCGATCGTACACTCGGTAGACTCTGGCGCGGTTGGAAGAAGCGACTCCGTGGACCAGCCCCCGATACTATCCCGAGACCATTTTCTCGCAGCTCCGTCGGCCACTCGAGACAAGATAGCGGCGCACATGACATCCTATCTTCTCCTAAGATCGGTAGCGATATCAGTGAATTCAGAAAGTCTCAGGAGCCGCCACGAGAGACGATTGTCGAGGATCCCCAGCCAGTTGACATTCCTCTGCCCATTGGTGAGCGAGACGTGGACGAAATTGAAGTTCCAGGGCTGGTTCACTATAGCGACGAAGAAAACTCCGACGAGGAGCAGGAGGGAGGTTCACGCAACATTCGTCCTAAGAGTCTCTTTGTTGGCCGACAGCGATTCGAAAATGGCTTACCCACGCCTTCTCGCTCACGAAACAGCACAAATGGTACTCCAGTGTACAGACGCAAGCGGCCCGTCTCCATGCCTGTGCCGAGATCATTACCATTCCTGCCTAGATTCGACTCAGAAGATGAGGAAGAGAGCGAAACTGTCAAGGGCGGCAAGGTGGGCGATGACAGCCGTAGCATCGACGAAGACGGCGTGTCTGAGTTGAGCGATGAGGAAGAAGAGGCGCACGAGAAGCACTCCAAGAAGGTGCCCAAGCCTGTTACCGTAATGGGTGAGGAGCAGTGGGATTCCGAGGAGCCTGCTGAATATGAAGAGGCTGAAATCTTGACTTCTTCTCGAGTTTCCATGGGTAGCATTTCCTCTCCTTCGATTTCTGGATCTGGATCTGGATCTGAGTCTGGCAAGCGACAACCTAAGCGTACCTCGAGCGTGGGCTCTGCACGCATCATCGAAGTCACTGGTCCCAAAAGTCCGACTAGACCTACATCTCTTGACGTCAAAGAGTCTCCTTCGACGACCTCTCAGCGTTCGTCAGTGCATCGCAAGCAGAAGAGCCTGGACAGTGCAACTTTGATGTCGTCTCCTCGATCGCCAATTGAGCGTTTGCAACAGCCCATCACCACCACAACTATTTCTGAATCTGAAGAGGACACTGAGCACGCCGAAGGAGAGTCAAAGCCTAAGTTCGCCACCAAGTCGCCAAAGAGAAAGTCAGCCCAGAAAGCGCCAGCTCCTCGATCAGTTCCAGAAAAGACTACGGTTGCCGGAAAAGCAGGAGACCGCGACAGCAAGTCCTGGCCACTTCGCCATGAGCAACACGAAGCCAAGGAAACCAAGGATCAGCAACCAAAGTCTACAGCCAAGATTGCTGCACAAACCGCTGCAGCCGCCGCTGTTGCTGCTGGTGCCACTGCTGCTGTGGCAGCACCAGTTCTCTCATCTGAGAAACCTCCTGCACCACCTAAGAAGACCAGGCCTACCATCGAAACAGAGAAGGCCAATGCTCCTGTCGAGACACCTGTAGAAGAAGAGAGAGGTCCTGCAGTTCCCTCCAAGGCACCAGCGGTTCCATCAAAAGCACCCGGTCGTTCCCCACGAGAGCCGCCCAAGGAGACAAAGAGGACGCCACTTACTCTCGAGAGTATTCGCACAAAGGAGGCCGAAGAGACAAATCTACACGGCTATGAGCCTCCAAGACGAATCCACACATCTGTTTCCTCAACGTCTTCCGTCACCGGGCGACTTAAACCCGTGCGTATCTCTGAAGACAACTCGTCTGCCAGTCGCTCTGAAAGCGTTGCCCGTGACTTTGAAGAGTTGATCCAGAGTAACCAGACCATCTCGTTTACTCTCACTCCTGAGAGCATGCGTGATGCTAGCTCGAAGCGTTCTCTCGATAGCCCTGTCGTGACCAAGCTTTCCAGAAAGAGTGAAGAATGGAGCCGGTCACCCATTACCAAGACATTCCCCATCGTACCGGATGACAGTTCGTCTCCCGTCTCCTACAAGTCACCAGGCTTTGGTACTATTGCTGAAGATGAACATGCTAAGCCTACTGGTCCCGTCCCTCGTGCGCCTGCTGGTATTGCCCTTACCACCGGACGTCGTGGTACTGGACCACAGGCAAGAGATGCCCGAGTTCCTGCAGAGTCTACTGCCGATTTTGCAGAATTCATCAAGGCCACTGGTCCCCCGGAAGAAGTGAAGCGCCCTACTTCGCGCAATGTCAGCAGCCCCGTCAGTCCTCCTACGCAGCAACCCAAGCTTCGTCCTACGTCGTCTGCTAGCAATATGCGAAACCGCTACCACCCAAGAGAAGCCCATACCGAGGCCAAGCCGGACAACAATGACTTGCTTGATTTCATCCGACAGGGACCTCCTATTGCTGCAACTAACCACCGTATTCCCCGCCATATCGCGCCATTCCGCACCACCATGGACTCTGATCAGTTGAATGGTGTTACTGGTGGCAAGGCAGTGGATGCTACTATCCCTGATATTCGTTACAGCCAGGGTTCTACCAACGCTACAGAGAATTCCGTAGAGTCGTCAATGCACTCGAACACTGCTCTGCTTAAGAACAAGGGCGCCGCTAAGCTCGGCGCTACCTTTGATGAAGACGATATCATGCCGAAGCGCAAGACTCGCCGCGTGCGAGATCCCTACGCTCTGGATTTCAGCGACGAGGACGATGATCTATTTGACGATATCGCTCCCAGACCACCTGTCAAGAAGGAAGAGAGCCTTGCAGAGTTCCTGCGCAACTATGACCCTCCTCCCGAGCCAGTGCCTACCCAGCAGCGTGTGCCTAAGAAGAAGTCTAGTGCCCCAAGCCTGATCACTAGATTTGCCAGGAGCAACACTCGTGACTCGACCATTGGCGCCAGCAGCCCTGTATCGCCACCGGCATCTGCAATTGAGAGCCGTCCCCTGCACAGCAGCGCCGGCACCGCCCGCAGTGGCCACATCCCCATCCAGGTCAACATGCCACCAGGATATGGCAAATACGGAGTCGTCGACGAAGGACTCGGTAAACCCCGTGTCTCGACCCCATCGAGTGGCAGAGTGCCCATGAAGAAGTTTGAGCCTCGGGAAGCCGTCACCGGCGGCGGCCAAACCGCAGAGCTCGCTTCGTTTTTCCGCACCTCAATGCCACCTCCGGCGATGACTCGAGCGCCATCGCCACCACCTGTTCCCCAAGAACCGAGCGGCTTCTCGAGAATGTTTGGTCGCAAGAAGAAGTCTGGGGTTTTTTTAAAGTGACTATACCACGAGTATTTGTGGTCATATATTATGTCTTCTATATGGAACCGTTTTACAATTGCTTTTACAATTTTTGATATTTGGATATGCATGCTTTATTGGGATTGGATTCTTTGGCGCAAAATGTGTGATACCACCAGTTTGTTAGCTTGGTTTGAATCTTTTAGTTTTGATATATATTTTTGTGTTGCTTGGATGATTTGGCTTTTGGATATTTAGCGTACATTGAGAATATGTAATGTCATTATGATCTGAATACCATTTCCTAGTTGTGAAGTTTGCTCTTGCCGTGTAAGACGTCGGCTGGCATAATCTCTAGAAGCTATCTCTTGTTTCTTTTCATCACTACCATTTAACACATCCGTTCATTTGTCTGTTTCAATCATCATTATGGATTTTAGTCCGATCTCGTACTTCTAGCATCTCCCCCCTCGATATCGTGATGAACGACCTCACTAGTATTCTCTCTCTCTCGGCGACTAGTTCATGCTGTCACGAACTAATCGCAGCTTTCGAAACTTATTCAACAAGGTATGGTCGACGTTTCTCCAAGGCATGCCTCTGATAGATCGCGTGCTGTGAAGTGGACGCACACGCTTTGTCTGTCATATGTATCGGCAACAGCTGAGCTTCTCTCGGCGCTAAGAATGCCGGATTCGCCTCAGGAGAGGATCGCATACAAGCTGCTTCTGAGCCTATTCAAACCAAAACCATTCGTCCACAACATTGGGGGGGCTGCAATATCGTGGCATAATGCAGGTGCAAGTCCATCTGGGCCGCTTGATGCTTTGGCAGAGAGTCCTTGTACTCGCCGTGCAAGGTCCGCCAAGTCTGGAGGATGCTGGGACAGTTCGGCATGTACACAAGCCCACCGCGGGGATGTGCTCCTGCCTACCAAGGAGACGACGTATGTAGAGATGCAGTCTAGGTTACTGATAAATGGCGATGTTGGACACACTGCGCACTGCGAGGGATATGGCATCACCTGTACAGTCATACTTCGTGGCAACAGCGTGCTATTTTCGCTGTGTAGAGACTATGGCACGGAATAACTTGCTGAGGAGGACATTGAAGACAAGTTATCAGATCCCACGAGTCGAAATCCAGATTTGCCATTACTCTCAGCAGCCACTAACTGCGCTCAGCAGTTCCCCGATGGTAGGAATAGTGCCTATGAAGAGCGACACGACACGACTTGATGTGGGTGTAAATATGGATGCGAGTTAACTTGAAAAGAATAAGCGTCGAATTAAAACTTAGCAATACACTTGAAATAAAATATATCTGTTGTTGAAAAGCGTTGAAAAAAGAAAGGAAACGAAAAGAAAAGAAAACTACCGGTTCAAATAAGCTTAGAGGACCATACTGTCATTGCAAGAGGCCGCTCTCACCGACCTTAACGCCAAATATACCAATAAACAATCAACGAAGCAGTCAAATCAAACCCTGCGCCATGCTGTACATACAAAAATCATCAAACCACCTCACTCACGTGGGCTTCGCCTAGGTTTACATTACAGGTCCATACGACCAGCAATATCCTCACTCATGAACCTCTCCCTCGGTGTATCAAGCATATCATGATCGTCGTCGTCCTCCATCTCATCATCATCAAACTCATCCACAAACTCCTCGTCCAAAAACGACACAATGTCCCCATCCTCGCCTCTGTTCCAATACAAGCCATCATCGGCTCCGTCGTCCATATCCTCTCCATCCGGCACGACCAATTGCGCATCCTTATCACCGAGCCAGTAATTAGCGCGCTTCTGCGCTCCCTCTGCGCCCAAGTCTGCAAAACGCTTGCCTGCGCCGGCATTGGTGGGACGGAGCGTCGGACTGTGTGATGAGACTACGGGGACGACGCGAGTATAGAGGTATGCGACGCGCTTGAGGGAGCGATTGAAGAAGAAGTAGTGGACGGCCCAGATGGCGCTTTCGTCTTCTTCAAAGGGGTCGATTTCGGGATGGTAGCTAAAGATGGTGCATTCGTTGAGGCGCATTTCCTTGTCGATGAGAGACCAGCATTGCGGGCCCCAGTTGGAGCTGGTGTCGCTGCCGAGAGAGGAGTCAAAGGACGTCGACGGGTCGACTGAGGGACGGACGTTTTGCAGGATGGAGTCGAGGTTGGCCATGATTTTGCGCAGGTTCCTTTCGCGCTTGAAGTCGCCGGGGCGGAGAACGTGGGAGAAGTCGTAGTGCGGGTGGCTCGCGTTGAGGGTAGCAATCATGTATGCAAAAGTGCGCCTGCTGGAGAGCTCGGACAGGGGTCCGAAAGCGCTAGAGGTGGAAAATAGCTGCATGCTGGGCGATGTCGCAAGCATTTGCGCGCGGTCCGGCGGTGAGAGGCTGGCGCCGAGTTTCAGAAGCGCGGCATGTTGTGAGTTGAGGTCCTTGTCGATGTTCTTGTAGAGCTTCTTGTCTGATCCGGTGGATTTCGTCGTGTACAAGTCGCAGCCGCCGGTGACGTTGCAGTCGGGAGTGTTGAAGTTGAGTGCGCTTGTCACGGCTTCAAAGTCGTGAACTGGTAAGTACTGGAGAGTGGTGGTTTAGTTAGGAATGCGATTGAACAGTTGGTCAATTTCGTGGTTGGCGTACCTTCATCTTGACGGTTTAGATTGATTCTGTCAGAGGCAAATAATGTGAGCAAAGTCGCACCGGGCGATTTGTTGTGAGCTGGGAAATTAAGAGAAGAATTTGCGTGAAGCTTCGTCGGCAGTGAATCGGGCTGAGACCAGCACAGGCAGCGAACACCGTGTCGCGGGGTCTTGCAATGTCGCAACGACTTGAAAATATAGAGCAAATGGGGATGCGTGACGTGCGTTTCCAAACCAGTAATTGCAAAGAGCAAGAGTCGTCGTCGTTCGGAGGGGTTGTCGCGTCGTGGATTGTGCAGATCGGATTGGCGGCCCAATGCTTGACAATCGACGATTCAAATGATGGGGTTCTGGGGAACCAGAGCTGAGTCGTCGAAACAATCACTAGACGGGTAGTCTAGCAACTTAGCAACAATGAGACATTGCATTCGCAGAAATGAGGTGGTTTGGTTGATTAACGAAGGTGGTGATGGGATAAGTCGGGGGAGAAGATGCGACCGTGGATGGATGGACGAGATCACGCAGGAAATGGGGGTGGAGATTCGTCAACAACGTGGGCTGGGCGGATGGTCGCAGTAGCAGCGATTATCAGCAGGCACAACGCTGTGATGGGCTGTGATGGGCTGCGCTATGCACAGAGTGGAGGACGCGAGAGGGGCGTAGTTGGCTTTGGCTCGGGTGACGTGATAATTACTGTGCAACAGCAGCACTTGCGACCAGTAACCAACCTGAGGGGAGACAGGGAAACCACGGAACGGCTTCAGCGGCCACTCACTGATTGCTGACTGCGATGCAATGCGCTCGCTGAATGGCCTGGGCCGGTTCGGATCAGTGCAGTTGAGGGGGAGGAGCCACTAAAAACTTAGCGCCTCGTTGTTGCTCTTTGTGTCCGCTTGCAGTGCGTAAGCCCACCCGCGACTGTGCCGTGACCATCCCCAGCAGCATACATGCCACACAGCCATCTCCGACTCCAGCAATGCCGAGCATCCTTTGGCGCTGTTCAGTTGACTTTCGGTTAGTGGATCAACGTCCCCCAAACCTTACCATCCAGACTCACACAGCGAATGGCATTCTTCCTCTGCACCACGCACCCATCCAACTCATCTGCGATTTGTCACATCGTGAACCACCAGCTTTGTCTTGTTTGTGGCGTGAAACGTCGGGCATCCTATCATTAGTGCAACGCGTTCAAGGCAATGGTCAGGTTTGCTGCCGAGTCAAAAGTACTTTGAATCATGAAATCGTTTGTGATTATTCATAGAGCCTCTCCCCCTTTGATAGTCAAATCAAAAGAGAATGTGCCCTTGTTCAATGCAATACCTTGTCTTTCAAGCCCAAGGCTCATGAGTCCTCTGCAACAGAGTCGCTCATGGCCTGGCCTTCCAGCACAAGGAATGCGAGTATCTCTCTACGAAGGTGGTTTTCCCCCTTCCAAGATCTATACACAAAGCTAACCGGGTTCCGAACATCAATCCTATTCCAGCTGTGATTGTGCTCATGCCCATGCCCCTTTGCGTCCTCTCTTCACATCGAAGAGATGCTCAACCCTCGTTGAGTCTTTTGCTTTAGCTTTTTTGTTGTGCGTCCATTAAATCGCCGCTGTCCTCCCAAATTACACAAGCCCCATGTCTTTTAGGCTGTTCGTAATAACTTCCGTATCCTGTGAATACAAGGTATGTCAATGACAGGTCATGACAACAGTTGCTCATTCAGTCGGAGACGTGGTAATTCCGCTGGTCTGGCGGATGTGATGTCTGTGTAATGCTGTGAATCAGGCTGCCCTTGACTGCCACGGAAACGAAACGAAGGCAAGTCATGGGGCTTTGATGTGTGCTGTTGGTGGGTTGGGCAAGCTACATGAGCTTGGTAACCTCGTCTTCGACCTTTTCGTCACGCAGACAGGCGTCAGTGGGCTTGTTGAATGCTTTCGAAAGTGAGGTTGCAGAGGAAAATGCAGCCGTTCCCGGGAATAAATAAAACAACCCGATGGCGACAAGACGAGGAAAAACAACTCATGGTTGATCACTCACCTCCATGTCTTCTAGGGAGTCTTGCTGCCCTATGCAGCGTAATACATTCTTTTTACTGCTTTCTTGCAGCTCGCCAGCGAGCAGCAATTCGTCCAAAATGTAATAGGCTTTCGTGAAAGAGAAGATAATGTCGAGCTCGCAGACGTTGCCGTAGTACTTGTCCATTTGCTCGACATATCTGTGGATAATCTCAAGGGTGATCAATTCGTTGTCGTCCGAAGCACAGCCGGCGATGAAAAATAACGAGGCGTATCTTCTATAAACGATTTTCGTGTCTGCAGTTTCGTTAGTTGCTGCCATCGGACAAGGTTCAAGCTGCTGCCTACACACCTTTGTACTCGATAAAGTTGCACATTCGCGTGCGGCGAGCAAGGACGAGTTGGGAGACATCCTTGACAATCTTTGCCTTGTCCTTGGGCGACAATGTGGTGAACCATTTAGCGAGGCGCTAAGCGAGGTTAGTCAATGTCGAAGAAGCTGTTGGATTCGAGGCCACATACTACTTTGCCCTGGCGAGAAAGGAGAATCAAATATCTGGCGGGGTCAAGCGCGTCAGCAAACTGCATGTGCAGAGTATCGAAACATGGCGGCATGGACTCACTGGATGGCCATTGTGACTGGGATGGCCTGTTCCTGGAATGATGGGTGACGGGGAGATTTTCGAGATGATGGAGAGAGCTGGTTGCAAGTTCTAGAGTTGAGAATGTAATTTTATCTGGTTGGGGCCGAGAGGTGAAGAGTGTCGTGGTCTGTGCCGCTGTGGACAGATGTGGGGCAGTTGGCAGGGTGTGAGCAGCACTGAGTAGGCTTGTGGGTGTCATTTGCAGTATTGTGTGGTGCGAACTTTCTATTAATAAACTATGTTGACGGCGATTGAAATCAAATATTATGCCGAATGTCATAAAATGAAGAACGAAGATGCTCATACATATACAAATAATAAATTAGCAACCTGGTAAAGGCACAATTATGCAACTCTCGGTCTCGTATCATCATCGACCCCTCCTCATGTTTTCGTTAGCCTCTTAATGCTGTATTTCCAGCTCAGAATATTGTGCTTTTTGCCTCTAAACTTGATATCAATATTGCCTTCATTTCTATATTCGAAATCTGTCTCAGGTTTGTACGTGCCCCCGTTCTGCTCTCCAGGCTCGGGAAACTGCACAATCACCCAGTCACTGTCGTCGCTCTCGTCGACATCGAGGGAGGAATAGGTCTGAGGTCGTTCGACAGCTTTTGAAGCGTCCGAGGTTTCTAATAGAATTATGAGCCGGGGTCTTCGCTTCCTCAGCACTACGTCTATACGTTAGCTGCCGACTTACTGGCGTCTTTGGCAGTGTGTGTCTTTTCCGACATAGTGGCTAGATGTTTGCTAGATGGCACGTAGCAAGCATCAATGCAAGCCTCATAATAATGGTGCGACGGTATATGTCAACAATAGGCTATATACAAGAAAAACTTGGATCAACGCGTGGCAACATGCGGGAGCATGCAACCAGGCTGAGACTCGCAGCCAACCGACGACAATCCATCCGTTACTCCAAGAAGTCAACCTATAATCACCAGGTCTTTAACTATAGAGTACTGAGTTGGAATTTGCCGTTTTCAAATGGATCTAAAAAAAATCAATCCAGCATCGAATAAATGCAATGGTCACATTGCAAATTCGCAGCCCAACGCACATCAGATGCAGGTCTCATGACGAACTCGGAACCAGGCCGACCATTTACACCATGTTCATCCCAACGTTGACGACATGACATGGCACTGACTATAATCGGTTGCCTCACCATTTATTAATACTTGGCCAACGGACCCTGAAAATCTCACTTGCAAATCTCGTCACATCTAGCTGCATCTACCATTCGCGGAAATTAAACACAAATTTCCTCACCCAGTAATTCCATCAACTCCGCAATAGCCCCCGAACGGCGCTGTCCGTCTCATCTCCATTTGGTCGTGGCCTGTGCTGCGCCCTTCAACATACAGAGCCATCCCGGCGCACAAACTCCGCCCCGAATTGCGTCATTACTAATCCAAATTTTAGCTGTCCTCCGCCTGCAACTCCCCATTGCAACAGGCCTCAGCACACCAGAGCCTGCCCCTACGGCGCCTGCTGCAATTATTATAGCGCATGTCCACCTTCTGCCCAGCGCAGCGCAGGACCCTTTAATTAGCGATAAGACGGGACAGCGCCATCGGACCATCGGCTTGTGACAATTTTTTCCCTCTTCATTCTCGTCATCGTCTTTTTTCTTTACACCGTCCTTTTGTCGCCGACATATTCTCTCCTTCCCATTCATTGCAATTTGGGTTTGCTTTCACAAACTTGCAATGACGAAGCTTGTACTCTCCACGGGGTACGTCACCTTTATGCAGCACTCTGTGCCGCCCGCGCATATGCAATTTTCCCCTCCCCCGCCATTTGCCATCAATGGCAATGAAATGCACCAGATATCCCCGGCGACTGAACCAAAGCTGATCATGTGAATTTTCTTACAGCAATGTCATGTCCGCTGGGCCGACTATTATTCGAAAGTCTAGAACCACCCGATCGAACCTCGAACTCGTCAATTCCCTCCGCGAAAACTTCCTTGCGACTCGGCAAGACTACGCAGCCTTCCAGGAGGAAGCACAAACAAATGGCAACGGAAATGGGAACGGCACGGCGCACGCTCTCAATGGAGTTGATCAGTGGACCGAGAGAGATAATGCCGTTTGGTACATCCCTCGCATTGACTGGCGCGGAGCCGGTCTGAAAGAGGAGACTGGCCAGTATGAAATTACCGTCAAGCTCTTCTTGCTGCCCGACACGCCTGTCCAACAACGTGAACAGTATGTTCAAGAGGCTTTGACTCTGGTCATGAAGGAGTTGGGTATTCAGAAGATTGACTTGTTGGTCGTTTCATTCCCCGGCATGTCGTTTGAAGGCAGCTGCGAATGGGAAGCCGATAAGATCAATGCGCAACAAGGAAACCTCGAGGAGGAGGCTGCCACATGGAAGGTATTGGAGAGATTACACTCTGAAGGAGTTGTGAGCCATCTGGGTGTTTCTGAATTTGGTAGTGAGAAGCTTCAAGCCTTCTTGGAGAGAACAACTGTCGCTCCCGCCGTCGATCAGATCAATCTGCAAGACTGCTGCAGCGTACCACCCCCTCTGAAGCAGCTCGCTGAAGCCAAGAATATTGAGCTCAACGTACATACCGATTGCACCGATATTCTGCCCCCAGGAACACTTCGCGAGCTGCTCAGCCACGGCTCCCAGGGTGCAGGTATCCTGGCAGACACAGAACACAACGGAGGTGGCGCCAAGGGTGAGCTCACTCCCCAATGGGTTGTACGATATACGGCATTCGTCCGTGACAGAGGTGTTATTGAGAACAAGGGCTACTTTGCTGGTGCAGAACTGCGCGACAACTGAGGGCAGCGCAGTGCAGTAGAGATGGGATTGGGTATAAACGGTAGAGGAGGCTAGTCTGTCTGTGCTTACTTTTCAGTGTTGGTTTTTCTGGTTTGTCATTATAGCGAGCATTACACGAGAGATCTCGTTGCGAATATATCTCTTTATTCTTCTTTGACTATTTTACTTTTTCTTCGTCTTGATGAAGTTTAACCCAACATGCTCCTCTTCCTGCCTCTCATTCTAACATCCTCTAACTTCTTCAACACAGTCGGTGCCTGCTTAAAGCTCTCTCTGTATGCATCCAACACCTCTCCAAAAACACACTCGGCTCTGGGATGCGTGCTACCAAACGCCCTCTCAAGCACATACAAATCAACCGCCCGATCCTCTTCATGAACACTCCCGCTCGCCAGCCCCAAGTCTATAATGACAATCTCGCCCTCCAAACTGTTGACCTGTGCCTCACCATTCTGTACACCATCACTCCCCACCGGACTCAGCATCATATTACTAGTCGTCAAATCCCCATGTACAATACCAATCTTGTGCATTTTCCCCACCGCCGCACCAATCCTCCTCATTAAACTCTTGAGTCCCTCATCGTTCTCAATCCCTTTCGTCCGCGTACCCAAACACGCATTGATATTCGCTCGTACCGGTCCGCCGTGAATCCACTCCAGCATCAACCAACCCCCTGCTTCGTCGAGGCCGTACACGGCCGGCACGCGGAGACCGTCACGGCGACATTTAGTTAGAATACGTGCTTCGGACAGAATGCGGTGTTTAGTTAGGCGCTGGTCAAGGATGGGGTGGCGCCAGGGCTTCTTGGGGCGGTACTTGAGCGCGCAGGGTATGGAGGGGTCGAGGTAGGTCGTTTTGTAGAGGCGGCCTTCGGCGCCTTGGGTGATGAGGATGGGTGATGACGACGAGGGCCGCTGGAGGATAGGCGGGAGGGGGAATTGTTGGGTTGCGGAGGTGGTCATTTTGGAGGATGGGTTGGATGTTGGATGTTGGGAGTGAAGTTGGAAGTTTTGTGGTTGCGACGCAATGTTTGGCTGCCCCACCATGCCCCTCTGCGGGAGTGACTGACATGAGGATCCTGAACGTGGATTTGTTTGCTCATCTCGCTGGATAGGCGTTAGTTGTCGAGAACTTTAAAATTCACATGCTCCAGAATTAATATTAGCAATCAATCAATTTGCTCAAAATGCTGTAAGGCTTTCACTGTGGTGCCACGAGGAGGGCTTGTAACCAGGAACAGAATGTAACTGAATCAAGAACAAGAACGACTTGTCTACTTAGGATATCATAAAGCTGATACTATTTACTCTACAAAAAGGTTCGAACATAGTTTCATTAATGTACAACATGCGGAAAACTGACAATATTTGGCTCTTGTTGAGCTTTATTCTGTCATACTGATTTGCCATAGTGTTGGATGTAAGCCAGTGACTAGCGCATTCACAGCCTTACCCGCACTTAGTTCATACACCTCACCCAACCTCGGACGATGCAAACAGACACATTTGCCCAAATTATCTTATTCCTCGGCGCCTTCTACTACTACATAGTCCGCCCTCGCCGCTATGCCCTCTTCCTCGGCAAGTTTCTCCTCTTCATGATACTATTCATCCCTGTATTCGCCCACATGGTCGGGATGCCAGATAACAGCCAAGACGACGAGGAGCAAGACACGGCAAGAGACCAGGTAACTATTAGCATTTTACTCGCAACGTCCATGTGTGCGGCGCCGTTTGCAATAGTGTTCGACCACACGGCCTCGTGGCGATTCATCGGCCTGCAAATTGCTGCGTACTGGGTGGTGCAATTCGTCTTGGGCGCGGGACTGGTGTATTGGCTGCATAGTGAGCTGACGCTTGCTCATGGACGGTTCGTACTACAGGAGTCTCCGGGCATCGTGATGAGATTTATTGCCAATTTGCCAAAGGACGGATGGGGCCAATTATGTGTCTTGGTTGGCACTACCTGGGAAATATTTACCGATTCGGTGGCAAGGTCGTTGTCGCCAGCGGCCAAGGAGGCTCCCACGCTGGTGTTGCGGCGTTCTGATGGGAGGGCCATAGCCAATATAACAGCAAGCACATCGTAAATAAGATCATGTAAATTTTTGTTCAATTGCAACCTCTATATTAGAATTACTGTGGCAATTGCGCTACTCTATCCTTGTACACCTGCTCAGCTCTCGTCCAAACACCTTCACTATCCCGACGGTTCAAGGTCAACAAGCTTGGCAGTAGCAAGTTGGAGTACTCGTCGCTAGACTCGCGAGCTATTAATGTGGGAAGATGATCGATGGCAACAATTCTGAGTTCTGCTCCGCTGATCTCCTTCTTGGTGGGAATCGTAGGCTTGTCGAAGGAGCTCCAGGTATTGTACACGGGAATCGGGTTGTTTTCGCTGTTAGGGTCGCAGCTGATGTCGCAAATGACTCTCAGCTTTCTGTCAGGAGTCGCGAGGGATTCGAACGTGACGAAAGGAGGAGTGGCAGTAGGGCCGAGATAGACGCAGTTGATGAAGATATCAGACGTAACAATCTCCTCGAATGGTCCACCGCGAGCAGTCTCAGCCATATCCCATTTGAGGATTGAATCCTCTCCAAGTCCAGCCGCAGTGCAGAAGTCAACAGCTCCCTTACCACAGCGTCCAAGGGCGCCAATGACAATAGAGCGGGGGAGTTGACCGCCATTGGCCTTGATTGCGGGCTCAATGGCAGCCTTGACTTGCTTAACTAGAGCTGGGGCACTGTCGAAAACGGGGACAGCTTCTTGGGTGACTCCAGGGTTCAATACTTGATGAGCCCAGGACAAGAGCGCAATGGCAGCGCCAGCATATCCGGCCCAGTAGCCAAAGGCAGCCACGCGACGTCCATTCTCGTCCACTAGGAACTCAAGATCGTACAAAAGGCCACCACCTTGCACAAAGCGTGAGAGCCATTGGGCCCAGCCTTCTTGCTTCTTGAAAATATGCTGGAAGTGGATGAAGGTATGAGACAGAGCGCTGTCTCCTTCAGGCAGTTCCTTGAGGCCCAGGATGATGTCTTCCTTTGGGGCTTTGAGCCACGATCCGGCAGGGACCAACTCGGCGCCTACTGCTGAAAACTCGTCATCGTTGTAAATGCGGTCGCTGGATCGTTCGACGCGGACAAGGTAGCCAGCGTCAATGAGGGCCTTGGCTGTTTCGGGAGACACTGCGCTAATTGTTAGAGGTGGGATGCGGAAAATGTGAAGACGTGTACGTACAGGGCGAGCGACGCTCGAATGGCTTGGTCTCAGATCTGAGATGGATGACGGTAGCCATTTTGTGTGCACGGGGGTGTCAATTGTGCTGTTGGGAGAAAACAATCCGGGTTAGAAAGATGTCAAGTCGAGCTTGCGTCTGCAAAGGCGGTAGAATATTATAGCTGTTTGACTGTCGTGCAGCGGCCGAAAACGGAGTAGTATGACTCCGCACAATTTTTTGGTCACAGTATGGATTCCAGGCATTGTCAACCAACGCGCATTCTAATACTACGTTATGATGTTAAATAGTCAACTTTTGCAGTCAACTTTTAAAATTGCACAAATCTCTTAAATTGTTTTTTGATGTACTTCATTGCTTTGTGGTATGTACATTGTACCACATCCTACCGCGCATACTACACTATGCAAATGCACCTCCACGACCATTCAACAGAACCTCTAACTACTTGAAATGAACTCTCGGTTTGATCGCCTCTCTTCACCCACACAATATCTCCGCAGCTGTTATACTGAAACTGGGGGCATCATCGCCATCTTCTTTCGCCTGCTGCCCATCCCAGTCGTACAAGTGATGGTTTGCCCATGACCTGCAAACCAAACATCAAACGCGACTAAACACATAGACAGTAATATGCCTCTCGGCCGTAACAATTTTATTCTTTTGAAAGTATACAGCTTTGGAATCGTGCCTGAACGCCACGTGTAGAAACAGATGGGTACATGCTGGCTTCAGAGCCTCGTCGATGGATGGCAGATGTTCCGAGTACATTGGCACGCCAGAGAGTAAAGCAGTTTAATGCCCAGTACGGAGCGAAAGGCTGATCATACATAGTCATTATTCTTATTGATACAACTTGATTTCCTAACAGACCCTAGATGCCTCAGAGCATACCAAGCTATAAAGCTATATTGCATGTCCCCCTCTCCCACATTTGGGCAGGGTAACAGGCGATTCTAACAATAAGGCGCCTTGCTATGGGATATTTGCCATTCTATGACAGTATTTACTATCGTTGCATTATCAATTATTCATCTAGCTCTTCAAAGCTTATCAAAATGGCTGCAGATTATGAAGTCGTGATCATTGGCGCTGGCCCCGGCGGTCTAAGCATGGCGGCATATATTGTGCGCCGAGATCACAAAACCATGATCTTCGACTGTGTAAAGTATCGCAAATCCCCCCAGCAACCTCATGTCCACTGTGACATCGTGGGATAAGAAAGACCCTGCTTAGTTCCGCGCTGCATCACTTGCTGATTTTGTGCGATATGGGTCCGTCCCGCTAGAAAAGACTGGAATTGAGACCATCAAGACGAAAGAGGATGGTACTTTTGAGGCATCCGCCAATGGTAAGACGTGGACCGTCAGGAAGGTGGTCCTGGCTACTGGCGTCGAAGACGTTTTCCTTGACATTCTCGGATATGCCGACTGTTGGTGTCGTGGTTTTGAAGTTCTCGTCTTACCTGCTCGTATACTAATCCTGCACCATCAACAGCTTCCACTGTCTTTACTGCCACGGATGGAAAGAGAAGGGCGTCAAGTCCGCTGGTGTAATTGCAAAAGGCACCACTGGCACTCCAGTTCTAGCGCTTCACTTTGCTCGCATGACCCTGCGAATGACCGATCATTCGTATCATAAACACCAACGGCAATGAGAAGCTCAGCGATGGTATCAAGGCAGTTTTGGCTCCAGTTCCGACTCCAATGGCGGGTTGATAACAGGAAGACTACCAAACTGCGAGGAAATCTGGCTGACAACCTGGGGCTTGACTTGACGGAAAAGAGTGCCTTTGCGGCGGGTGATTGCTCCCCTCCCATGCAGACTACTACTTCTGCTACTTATACTGGAACTCTTGCTGGTGGCGGTGTTCCTTTGCAGGTTCAACCGGAGGACTTCAAGCAACAGGCCATTTTCTGGAGTAGATGGATAAACTTGCCTCATTAGGCTGATTGTATCGCTACGTAGTAGATACACACGTCAAATACATGCTTTTCTTCAGCAATTGTCATTTCACTGATTTCAATTCATTCATACATTCAAATGTCCGATCCCTGACGTCGCCTGTAATTGGCTTCCCATCCAGTTTGGCGGTGGCAATCTCGTAAATACCCATCAGGTCCGGGCATGTTTTGTACCATCATCAAGGGCTTCGGATATCACAATGACAAAATTATACCATAGTATGCCTATTTTGTTGGGTAGATCCAGCATCGTGTCCTTTCAATAGGCTCCCAACATCTCACTGAGGCGGCGCAGCCAGGCTGCCCACACCAAGCAGGGCTTCGCGGATCATGCACTCTCAATGCCTCCCCTGGTTTCTGGTTCGTCCAAAGCGATCACCATGCGCAGTATCACGGTGTTTTTGCAGCTGCCTGTCCACGCGCTTCACTATATTGACTTCAGCGTCATCTTGCAAACCTTCTTCAAAACTAAAGCTGTTACTTCTCCTTACCCATGAAAGCTTTCAGCCGTTCTCAGTGTTCCCTGTTATTGCGTGCCTTGATCTGCGGCGCGGGGCACTAGCTCCATGGCCTATACTGAAACGGGATAGCACTATACCCCAGAACTACGGATTCTCCGGAGAGGCGGGGGAATGTGTCCGTTGTATCGTCAATTGTTGAGAGACGACCTCGGTAGGACTTTTATTAGTGTCCGTTGCGGAGATTTGAAACGACAGCCTGTATAAAGAGTCTTGCGAGGTTGCATTTGTCGGACTCCCTCCGTAGTATCGCAGTCCATACCACAAAAACTCCGCATAGATCATACCGTACAAGCGACATCATATAGTCATATTGTATTTGCATATTCCCAAATATGGCCCAAGTTCAAGGTCATTGCGATAGCCGGTTCGATGACCTCAAGTCCATTTTCCAGCAATCTCTCGATTCTGGCAGCGACCTTGGTGCGTCTATCGTCGTCAACCTCGATGGAGAAATTGTCGTCGACATTTGGGGAGGCTATGCAGATGTAGCGAAAAGCCAGCCTTGGAAGTCAGACACCATTGTCAATGTGTTTTCGTCTACCAAGAACATATCGAGCTTGGCTGTCCTTATGCTCATCGACAGAGGTCTGATTGACCCTGATGAGAACGTCTGCAAGTATTGGCCAGAATTTGCGGCAAATGGCAAAGAAAATGTCAAAGTCAGACATATCATGTCGCACTCCGCTGGTCTGTCAGGCTGGGATGACCCAATGACCATGGACGACTACTACAATCTGGAGAAGTCAACAGCCAAGCTTGCGGCCCAACGTACCTTCTGGGAGCCGGGAACTGCGTCGGGTTACCATGCAATTACAATGGGACAGCTCATGGGAGAGTTGGTACGTCGAACCACTGGTAAGAGCTTGACCAGATTCGTGGCAGAAGACATTGCTGGTCCACTCGGTGCGGATTTCCAAATCGGCGCTTTGGAGAAGGATTGGCCACGCGTGTCGGACATGGTGCCGCCGGCGCAACGCATCAGTCTTGCAGAGAGGGCTACTGCTGATGGAGAAGAGCCCAGTTTGGTTGTCAAGAAGACATTTTTGAACCCTCCAATAGATCCCAAGTCGGCCAACACGCCCGCCTGGAGAAAGGCGGAGCTAGGAGCTGCGAATGGTCACGGCAACGCTAGGTCGTTGGCTCGTATCTTGTCCACGGTTTCTCTCTCTGGTGAGGTTGATGGCAAGCGTCTTGTTTCGGAGGAGACGATCAATCGTATATTTAAGGAGCAAGTTTTCGGCAAGGATCTTGCTCTGGCCCAGCAGCTGCGATTTGGATTGGGCTACGGCCTTGCGGGCGAGGACACGGCTGTGGGCTGGCTACCTTCGGGGCGGGTGTGCTTCTGGGGTGGATGGGGAGGCTCATTGACCGTCATGGATGTTGATAGGAAGTTGACTATTAGTTATGCCATGAACCAAATGGCAGTAACTCTGCTCGGTGCTGGTAGAGGCCATGATTACGTCGTAGCGGTTTATAAGGCGCTTGGATTTGGCGACTTGGTGAAATGAGGACTTCTTAAGGCTATGCAGACATATTCTCATTCCATTACGTTAATTTACTGAACCCTGTACTTCTCCAGCAATGCTCGAACTTTGTCGACGTCCAATCCCTTGTGCAACGTTCCATCACAAGCCTTGAGGTCCTCGGCCTGGCACAGAGAGTTCAGGACAGCTTCTTCCGTAGCCTCAGCCGCCGCCATGAAAATAGCATCAATTGAACTGTGTACCACAGTTTCGACCGTCTGTATCTCCACATCTCGCCTGATTCCTCCACCGCTGCGCTGCCCAGCAGGAGCAGAAGGTTGACCCGCCATTTCGCTTACAACATGGGGTGCAGGACGCTCCCAGTCGTGGTTGAATAAGACCTGAGGCGAGCTCTTTTCAGAAGTTGACAGAGCGATGACGATGTCTCCGGAGGAGTTGTAGCCTACACCGCTTCCACCAACGGCGACGATGCCGTGTCCAGCGCGAGCGGCAACACGTTTAAGCTGATGGGGGAGGAGTGGTGCATCCGTGATGACACAGACGACAATACCTGAAATCGCTTTATTAGATTGTTGTGTCTATGGGCCAATGTGCGAGAGAGATTGACTTACTGCCTTCAGATCCGGTTCTGTCTTCCCTGTCGGCAACTGGAGCTTCTGCGTTCTTAGCATTGTCGCGAGCTAGGAGCTTTCCAATTGGAACACCGCCGATTTGTAGCATAGGCAAGTTACCAAAGTTTGTCTGCAGGATGACACCAACGGTATAATGCTCGTTTCCATTTCCACCCTTGGGAACGAGACGGCTGCTTGTTCCAGTACCGCCCTTGTGGCCCAGACACAGCATGCCAGCACCACCTCCGTGGCCGCCTTCAAGCACCTGTGTTCGAGTTTCCGCATCCTTGATTGCCTCAACAATTTGGTCGTAGCTGAGCGTTGACTTGAAATCGTGAATATCTGTGTTCATGCCGCCCCAAGTCTCTGCAACCACCGGCCATCCGTGATGGTTGTACATGGCTTCTGTGTTTTCTTTGAGACTGCGAGAGATGCTAAAGCTATAGTTTGTCAATGCTTGGTAAACAGCACCACAGCTTAGAGAGTCTGTGAAAGCAATGGGCTGGACATGGACATGGTCAGAAAAGAACAGCTATGAGTGCGTATCCTGATTTTGTCGCTTACAGAGCTAGTGAAACCCCAGTCCTTGATGAAATGAGTGCCGGTCATTTCACCGCCGCCATTCAGCGTATGAATGGCAGCATATGAAGGTTGCAGGCGAGTCTTGGTTGTTCCGCGGGGATAGATGAGGGTGACGCCGACATGGACGCCTTTCTCATCATCGTGGATGGTCTTTTGTCCTACTTGGACTCCAGGCACGTCAAAGACAGAGTTAAGCTTGCCGGGGTGGTAATAGCCTGGGCCGTAGCCAAGATCGCGGATATGAGGACGAGGCATTGTTCAAGCGTTGATAGAGTTTAATTTTATGTTGCAACAGAGCTGTTGAAGGACGGCCTTTCGGAGATGTCTTTGCCTAGACGTTTTTATGCTTCCTCGAGTTCTTAGGTGACTCACAATGCGGCACGGATGCAATTCTATTGGTGTTGAAGTCTCCTTTGATACTGTTTCCGTGATGATATTGAGTCGAAAACTGGGGCCGGCGACTTTAATCGTGGTGACACATTCTGAGCAGTTTCCAAATTCTGTCCTAGTGGAAAGATGGCGGGTAATTGCAGAGTCACCGAATACACGCGTGAATCTGTATTTACCCCAGAGCGGATCTTGGATTGCCCTTTTGGGTAAATGGAATAAATAATGTTGTGAGTCATTGGACAAATTGTTACAAACTGTTTCAACAGCAAGCATGTATTGTCTTCTTAGTGAGTCTTCGTCTGATCGTGAATCTCTACAGAGAGAATATGCAGCGTCTACCCAAGGCAGTTGGGGCCAGCGGCTCGCTATATTCTCTGTCTCTACAGCGCTCTTGCACTGTTTTGAGCCTCTAAATCCAAGCTCCGCTTGTCCCCCAGTGAGAGCAGCAGCGAAAACAGCCGAGGTTGACATTGATACAGATTACAGCAGCGCTGCCTGGTTCTGTAATTGGTTTAAAGATGTCTCAAATTTCAAGCCATGTTGTCATGTCGTTCCATCTGCTTCTGCAAACCATAGCTGAAAATAAAAATAGGAATAAGAATAAGAAACATCTGACGCCAAAGAAGGACGCGCCTCGGGTCGCTAATGTCGCCCCCCGGCCTACGCGACGGCCCTGCCAGGTCACCATGTGACGCCTAGGCCGCTGCTCTCTGCACCAGAGCGGGTGCCAGCGGGTGCCAGTGGGTGCTTCTGCAGGTCAATCTGCAGAGGCGAGACAAGGTCCTTGGTGATCTCTCACAGGCAAGTACAGGGGACAAGCACAAGCTAAAGTGAACTGTCGCCAGCTGCATTTGGCTGCTAGCACGAGCCAGACCAGAACTTGTCACTGCAAAACCCATAAATTACGCGTGATCCCTGGCACAGGTACCAGAACCAAGAGCCCCTCCTTGACGTGCCCCCCCACTGCCCACGCTACTGCATTGTTCATTGTCTTTCCCCCTCTTTCCAGCCATTCTATTTGTTGGGAACCATCCACTAAGAATCACTCGGGGCCACTGACTCTCGCCCCAAAGACACACCAAAGGCACGCACACGCACCACGTACCTCCCTCACATCGACAGCGGCCCAATCGGGTAGTGAGCGCCGCCCAAGCCTTGCCGGTCAACCACATTTTTTCCGCCTCCGTCATACGCTCTGCCTCTGCCTTCTCTCTCTCCTGCATATCCGCACCGTGTGCGTCTGCTTGTCACCCTAACTGCCCTCGTCGCAAGCAGACCATGCCATTAGCTCTTCGCCAACTCAGCTTCGCTTCCAAAACAGCTTCTTCCACTGCATCATGTCCGACTCTGGCTTGGTCCAGTGGGCGTTTATACTGGTGCTGACCGCCCTTTGCCTGTCTCTGGTCGTCGTCGCCCAAGTAGCCAACGCCCATTGGGCCGCATACATGGTGGCGCCCAAGGAGATTGCTACCTTTATAGATACAGTCGACTTTTCCATTCAAGAGAACGAGAGCTATGACAGGGACGTTGCCAAGGTCCAGCGCCTCGAGGACAAGATTCGTCTTGGCCAGTTACTGCGCGAGATCCAAAAGAACGGAGACGATTTGCGAGAGGAGCTTAACGGCTTGTTAATATCTGAAGATGGAGCTGCCCTAAAAACCAGTGCCAGACTGCTTTGGGCTTCGCATCGCTCCCAGTTGGAGGATCGCGTGAGGAGGCTGGATTTGCTGCGGATGCGCTTCTTGGTTGTCTACCTCGGCATCATTTCCTCCATCGCTGACAAGCAGCCTCCTCCAGCGCCCCCGCTACCTCGAGATCCCGAAAAGATTGCTTCCTTCACGACACCCACTCGTCCCCTGAGGCCTTCACCCAAGTCGCTCAATGAGCAAATGACGAGACGCCCGCCAGTGCGCAGACTGACTACTCAGGCTATTGGCCATCAGGAGAATGTTCCGCGTGTTGGACGAAACGGCTGGGCTGGTGTTGTACAAGAGCTACAGACGTCGCCACGAATGCATCAGCGGCATGCTTCGATAGAGAGAGCCATGACCATGAGCCCCTCATGATACAATATGCACGATTTCACGACACGACTATTCTTATTAGCGGTGCCTGTTATTTTATGACTTTCACGATGAACGCCTCCAGACTGCTACAAACTGAGTTTTCGCATTTTTAACTACTGAAACGACTACCACGATCTGCACGTCGCGGGTTTCCGCATTCATTACTAAGACGAAGTTGAGCGCATGAGATGTCATCACTGCCCCCGGCAGTGATTGTATGGAATATGAGATGAGAGACGGTGCGTGTGCATCCGTTACTTTTGAGGAGTTATTGCAGCACTTCCCTTTCACACAGCTTTTATTTTACACCCCTTGTTATATATTCGCTTCACTAGACAAGATACCCTCTGTCATTACACGGAGTCTGCTTCGCTGTCTGGCTTGGTTTCGATTTTACATTCCCCCTTTTCACTTCTACTATAATCATAATCGTCATTTAACGATACCTTTTGGATACACATTTTGGACACAAGTCCTGCAGACTTTCTGTTCATTAAACATTTCAACCTTTTTTTTCTATACTCGAATAGCCCCCCAACATCACGGCGTCTATCAATTTTGGTTTTGGGCACGACTTAATGAGCTGTTACGTCCTCAGGTCCAGTACCGTTCCTCTCACCGACTGTATGACAAGTTAGCAAGAACTTAGACTATATAAATGAACAAACCAAATTCAGTCAAACTTACCATCAAGAGCAACCAAAAATCTGCTCACACAATTATATGCCGCGACCTGTACACCCATTAGCTTAAACTCAATCACCGTAGTCTTGCAAACCTCACCGTAGCAGTAATCTCAACTACTTCCTTGTCGCTAAACAGGTCCTTGAGCTGTGCAAACGTTTTATCGTCCACCTGCACGTTCCTCGTCATCTCATCCGTATACTTCAACACAGCCCACTGCTTCTCATTCAACACTTCCGGTCGCACCTCGCCCAACTCATCCTGCTTGACCACCTCCAACGCCTCGTGGCTCACACCTCCAGCCACAGCCAGCGGCGCATGGTGATTCCACTCGAACCATGCCTTGTTGCACACGGCGACTCGGGAGATTGCAAGCTCGCGAATATCATCTGACAGAGATGTGCGCGTGCGGATGGCGCCCAGGAAGGAGTTCCAGCCGTCAGCGACGGGAGGGGAATGTAGCAGAGTCAGGTCGAGTGGGATGAGTGGGCGAGGGGCTCGGCGCTCTTGGATACGCTGCACGATGTCCGCTTCTTCAGGGGAGCTGGTGGGAGGAGGATTGGGAACGTAAGGGAGCTTCATGGCGGTTTGGGTTAATTGGGATGTGTTAGGATGAAGTTGTGATGGTGAGGGATGAAGAGCGTGTAAGTGGTTGGCGGGGTGGACTACCTTAAATCTCCACTGCGAGATCGGATAGGATTTCGGTAATTCAGGATGATGGGGGCAACATTTGATCACATACTGGCAATGTTTGAGGCGAAACTTGCGTTATTGAGCTCGGAGATGGATCTTGATTTCTAGGTATGGTGAGTACGCCTTAGATAGTCTTGATGTGTACTCGTAGCAGCTAGTGAGAGGAAGTGAGGCTGTTGGTGCCATCGATACTGCTTTGGGACGGAAACATCTAGTACCATCCATGTGATAAATTTCAATAAAAAGTCACTGCTGTATTTAATTTAATTTTTATTTCAGTTTAGAAGTGTGCGCGTTGGTTTGGAGATGGTGTCCAATTTGCGCATCGTGATGGTGTCAGTTGGCGGCGGTGCACTGTAGCCCCCTTGTAATTAATGGCAATAACCCACAAAAGTCTATTTGTCTTCGTTTTTGGCCTTTATCCAAATATTTTCAGCCCATTGAACCTCCAGGATTTTTCACAGGAATTTTGATCTCTTATACGTGGCTCAACTCTCAACTTCACCTTGCACACTCGCACTCACACGAACTGACGCGACAATGGTCACGTGATACTACCCAGCAAAGGCATCCCCATTTACGCGACTGTCGCTTTTCTCGCGTCCCCCCCGGCCAACGCCTGAGGAGCTCTAGCACTGCTTCAACCTTTTCCTTCCTCTTCATCCCCGTTTGCTTCGCCTGTTACCCGCACCATCGTCAGTCACGATGGCAGAGGTCAAGATCGATAGCAAGCTCTTTCAAGAGCGCATTACGCATTTCACCACCTCATGGAAGAACGATTTGCGATCCAAGGACGGCCTCTTTGGCGGAGCTAACTCTATCGTCATTACGGCTGGCAAGGCCGACGACAGCGTCGACATCTCCAAGAGCACTGCCGTGCACGTAAGTGGTTTCGACAGACGATGCGACTCGCATTATGCAATTTGCGCAAAATGGAAAGCTAATTGTGAATAGTTTTGGCTTCTTGGCTATGAATTCCCCACGACTTTGATGCTGTTCACGCCAGACACATTGTACATCCTCACGACACCTAAGAAAGGTAAGACCACACCAATGCGAATCGCGCCATGTTTCATCAAATAGCTGACAAATTTTTAGCCAAGCATCTCGAATCTCTGAAGGACGGCCGATTCCCCATCGAGATTCTCGAGCGCGGCAAGGACGCTGAGGAGAACGAAAAACTGTGGAAGAAAATCACCGACAAGATCAATGAAGCAGGGGTAAGCAGTCGCCACCGTGAATTGTACTGCGCCGTGAAAAAATTCTAACGCGATTTTGGCAGAAAACCGTAGCGACCGTCGCCAAGGACACAGCACGTGGCCCCTTCATCGACGAGTGGAAGAAGGCTTTGGCCGAGAACTGCAAGGATGTCGAAGAGGTCGACGTTTCCCTTGCACTCTCTACGTATGCCTTCTCCGTCAAAGACGAGACCGAGCTTCGAGCGATGAGATGTGCGTCCAAGGCTTGCGTCGCCCTCATGACACCATACTTCTTGGATGAGATGTCTGGTATTCTTGATGCTGAAAAGAAGGTTAAGCACTCAGCGCTTGCCGACAAGGTTGACAAGAAGATCGACGACGATAAATTTTGGAAGACCGTACAGCTCCCCAACAAGTCAAGATTGCCTTCAGATCTCGACCCTAGCTTCCTCGACTGGATCCTTGGCCCAGCAATTCAAAGTGGAGGCAAGTTTGACTTGCGATTTGCTACCGAATCGAACGATGATAACTTGCACGCCGGTATTATTATTGCTGCCATGGGCCTGCGATACAAGTCGTATTGCTCATTTATTGCTCGCACATATCTTGTTGATCCCAACAAGACCCAGGAGAGCAACTACAAGTTGCTATCATTGATCCACAACACTGTTATCAAGGAGATTCGCGATGGCGTAGTTGTCAAGGATGTCTATGCCAAGGCGCTTTCCATTATCAAAAGCAAGAAGCCAGAGCTTGAGAAGCACTTCCTCAAGAATGTCGGTTGGGGCGTCGGATTGCAGAACCGTGATTCTACCCTTGTACTGAACGGCAAGAACTCCAGAGTTCTGAAGGACGGCATGACACTCGTTATTCACAGTGGATTCCAAGATATCGAGAATACCCAGCCTCAAGACAAACTCAGCAAGACTTACTCGCTTGTTCTTAACGATACCATCCGAGTAACCTCTGCTGAAGCCGTGGTCTTCACTATTGAGGCCCCCACAACCGCCGACGCTAACTCCTTCTTCTTCAAAGATGATGAGGATGAGGCTCCCACTCCCAAGAAGGAGAAGAAGGATCCTCGTGTCGGTGCCGTTGCTACTAAGAACATTACTAACACGCGTTTGCGATCTGAGCGCACCACTCAAGTCGATGACGATGCCGAAGCCAAGCGCCGAGAGCATCAGAAAGAGCTTGCAGCCAAGAAGCAGAAGGAGGGTCTTCGTCGCTTTGCTGAATCAACGGCGGATAAGAACGGAGCCGAAGTGAAGAAGTTCAAGCGCTTCGAATCATACAAAAGAGAAGATCAGCTGCCGCCAAGAATCAAGAACATGGAAATTGTTGTTGATTTGAGAAACGCAACCGTGGTTCTTCCCATCCTGGGTCGCCCAGTCCCATTCCACATCAACACCATCAAGAACGCCAGCAAGAGTGACGAAGGCGAATTCTCATTCTTGCGAATCAACTTCTTGTCGCCTGGTCAGGGTGTTGGACGCAAGGATGATCAGCCTTTCGAAGACGCTTCGGCGCAATTCGTCCGAAGCTTGACGTTCCGATCAAGTGACGGTGACAGATACAGTGAGATAGCGACTCAGATCTCGAACATGAAACGTGATTCGGTGAAGAAGGAGCAGGAGAAGAAGGACATGGAAGATGTTGTCGAACAAGATAAGTTGACGGAGATCAGAAGTAAGACCCCTGCAATACTTTTGACTATCACGTATACTAACCATGCCCAGATCGTCGCCCGGCTGTCCTTGATAACGTTTACATCCGCCCAGCCATGGAAGGCAAGCGAGTCCCTGGCAAGGTGGAAATCCACCAAAACGGTATCCGCTACCAATCACCACTCAACGCCCAGCACCGCGTAGATATTCTGTTCTCCAACGTGCGCCACCTCTTCTTCCAGCCTTGCCAGCATGAGTTAATCGTCATTATCCACATCCACCTCAAGGACCCTATTATCGTTGGCAACAAGAAGAAGACCAAGGATGTCCAGTTTTACCGTGAAGCCACGGATATCCAGTTCGACGAAACTGGCAACAGAAAGCGCAAATACCGATACGGCGACGAGGACGAATTCGAAGCCGAACAGGAGGAACGCCGCCGCCGCGCTGAGCTCGACCGCCTCTTCCAAGGATTCGCGCAGAAGATTGCTGAGGCTGGCCGTAACGAAGGCATCGAAGTAGACATGCCCATCCGTGACCTCGGCTTCCACGGCGTACCTTTCCGTTCCAACGTCTACGTCCAGCCCACCACGGACTGCTTGATTCAAGTCGTCGAACCCCCCTTCATGGTCATTACCATTGAAGACATCGAAGTAGCGCATCTGGAACGAGTGCAATACGGCCTGAAGAACTTTGATATGGTCTTTGTTTTCAAGGATTTCACCCGTCCCCCTTTCCAAATCAGCAACATCCCCGTCGAGTCCCTCGACCAAGTCAAGGACTACCTCGACTCATCGGACATTTCCTTCTCCGAGGGTCCCCTGAACCTCAACTGGCCTACAATCATGAAGACTGTTACGTCCGACACGCATCAGTTCTTTGCTGATGGTGGCTGGTCTTTCTTGCAGGCTGATTCGGATGAAGAGGGTACTGATGAGGATGAGGGCGTGGATGACGCCTTTGAGATGGATGAGGATGAATTTGATGAAGATGCGTCTAGTGAGGATGATGAGTCCGCCTATGGAAGCGACGCTAGTGACGACGACGAAGTGGATGGCGAAGCGGAGCTGGATAGTGATGAGCAAGGCGAGGACTGGGATGAGATGGAGAAGAACGCTCGTAAGAGAGATCGGGAGAGCAATCTTGACGATGAGGGTGGTAACAAGAAGCGAAGAAGGTAAATGGGTGTGAAGCGTCGGTGTATTGGGAAGTCATTTCACGCGGGACAGAGCATGTTTCTTTTTGTATCAACAAAGATTTTTCTATTTTAAAAACACAGACGGGTTTAGTTCACGGGACCAGAAAACAAAGAGGGAAATCAAATCTTTACAACCATGCAAGAAACTAGTGATGTGTTTTCTCGTTTACGATTGCAAAACGCTAAAAAGGCCATGTAGAGAGGGGGGTGGTCGAGCCTCGTCTGTATCTGTGAACGAGGTTGGTTGCGTGCCATGTGATGGCTTTTGCTATGTAACAGCTTTTGCTAGTAGTGAGTAAGTGCTCAAGGAATGCATCTATTCGCAACTTTTGTGTATGTGCGTTTGTATTTCCCCCTTGTCTTAACATAGCCTTATTCTGCATCGTCCTTCACAGTGAGGCTGCATCTTGTGCAATACAATACTGGGTGTTAATCACGCTAATCACTCAAACTCAAAGCAAACAGCAAGCTGGTTGCATCATTTCTATTTCAAAACTTGAACCACTCAATGCAGTGAACCGCAAAATGAACCAAACAAGAACTTTCAAGAAACAAGAAGCAGAAAACTCCCATGAATTCGAGCCCCAATCAGGCCATTCTCTAAAATCATTCTTTTGCCCTCATCAGAGCCCATTTATTCATACAAAAAAAAAAGAACCCCCCTTAAATGCAAAATAAACCTTGCCGATATCCCATTAAGCCTCGCCGGGGCGAGAATCGCGACCAGAGGCGGTAGCTGTGCCACCACCTCCAGACTTGTTGGCAGGGACGTTGTTCCACGACAGGTAGGTGTGGTCTCCGAGTTTTCTGTGAGCAGGTTAGATCATGATTTCATGAGGCTGGGCGAATTGCATCTTGAGACGTACCTTGGCTTGATGAGATGTGTGGCTGTGAAAACGGCACCGAGGACGATGCAAAGACCGCCGACGACAATGTAAGCGATGCCCAGGAAGTTGTTGCGGCCACCCATGACGGTACGGGTGGTGATTAGGATGGACTTCTTGCCCTTGTATTTGATGGTAGGGAAACCTGCGATTATTAGCATTTAGTTGTCTCAAACGTCTTCCCTGAGTGACGTACGATCGTGAATGACGATTTCATAATTTCCCTTTTGCATGTCCTCGTGGTCGTTGCGCTGGTACAGTTTGCTGAATACGGGCAAACCAGCAGTGCGCATCCAAACCTGGAAAGCTTCCCAGTTCTCCAAATCAGGAGGAGGGTTCTCCTCGGTGTAGTTGTTGGGGTAGCGCTCGGCCCAGTTTTTTGGAGGCAAAACGTCCTCGGGCTTATATTTCGTTGAGCCGTACAGTGACTTGTCGCTATCCCAAGCAATCTGCGAGTTGTTTTCCATCTTGTACTCCTTCGCGGTATCCGAGCCGGGGGCATTTAACCACATGGGGCTGCTGAAGGTGTCGTTGAAAAGAGAGTTGGCAATGAGGCCGCAAGGGTAGTAGGGCTTGTTGACATTGCCGCCCTCACCCTTCAGAGGTGTACACTTGGAATCTTTCAATTCGCTATAGGTGGACGCCTTGCCCTTAAGCTGGTCGGCATCAAACGAGTCGACATATCGTCTGTGGTTCTGATAGAAGTTCTCGAGGTAATAGTAAAACAGGACGGGGGGCTTCATGTTCTCGGGTAGGTTGAAACGGATGCGGCAGATGTCGGTATTGACATTGGTGGTCGTTTTTTTGTTGATACCAGAGGTAATAGGGACTTTGACTCCCTTCTCTACGGACCATTCGGCACTGATGGGAAGGCTGTGATCCTTGAATGCCGTGTGAACAGCGCTGGCGGGCATTGGGTTAAATCCATTTCCATCTTTGAATGTGCCAGCTTTATCAACACAATCCGTGTACTCGATGCGAATTTCTTGGACCTAGTAGGGGGGGCAAAGTTAGTTGAGGGCACTAGAAATAAAGTTGCTAGGGTGAGTAATCGTACTTTGGAGCTGGCGTATAATAACAGGCCACCAATGGGCGCAAAGATAATGCCGATGGCGAAGAATAGAGGAAGGACAGTCTTGGGTGTCAAAATTGGCCTGCGATGTTGTTAGCGAAAGGACGCCCCCTTGCGATGTGTGCATTTAGTTGTCTGAGCGCAACATCGATTTGTCGCCCAAGCAATTCTTCGTCTGAACTTACTGCCAGGCCTTTAACCGTTGCTGTCTGAAGGCGGTATCTAAGTGGCGAAATTAGTTGATGTTCTAGAGAATATGAAATCGGAGTGCGTTGCGCGCGCGTTAGTGAAGAGACGCGCAAGTGGTTGACGACGTACTGGCAGGACGGCGGTTCTTCTTCTTGTCCGGGTTCTTCGGGTTGGAGTCGTCGTGAGAGTCAAAGGAGTCGGCATGGCCTACGCCGTGGGGAGAATCGGACATGTTTGCGGTCGTGAAGCAATCGATAGCCTGCGACGGAGTTGTCGAAGATCGATGCTGGTCAAGAATGATGTTTCGCTGAGGAAACGTTGATGAATGCAAGGTTGACTGACGACGACGTGAAGGGCCCGAGTTCGTGTTCCAAGGGGCTGAGCTGTCAGACTTTCAGACCTTCAGGGATTGTGGCTAGTGCCGCGTTTCAGAAGGTGGCGGTGCAGCGCCTCAGTGGACAGTGCACCTACCCTACAATTTGTGCAAGTGTCGTTCACGGTGCTGTATGTGAAGAGTACGACGCTGTTTTGCCATTCAAATTAATTGGCAATGAAGGAGGCATATGGTGTTTAATTCTTGTATTTTCATTATTATTATTTAAGGCACAATTAGTCATCCAACTTGGCCAATTGATAATGGGTCACTCCTTTCTTCCTAGCTCTAAGCTCTGATGGCTGATGGCTTCTTTATTAATTAGGCGTAACCACACATTGGATATAAAACTCTGGTTGAGAAATTGGCCACTCTCCCTTTTCACCTGGGTAATTGCTGTCCTTTGATATTATTATTATCAAGATATAACATCTGATAGGCGTCCGTTGTCATCTTCCTCACTGAGTCGCGAACGACACCTCATGTTCACACTGTTGGCCGTGCATGTACGAATACGGCATAGCTTAGATCGACACTGTGTATTGTGCTGTGACGTCTTATCGTATTCGTTCGTCAATTCAGCCATCGATGCTGTATTAAAAAACGCTATGTATTGAACCCGTGGTGTCCAATCCAATACTCTGTCTCGGCAAGGATGCGCTGTAGATTTGCTCCATTGTTGCAATGTAACATTGATATTAAGTGCACTAGCAGCCCTGTCCGCAAGCCAATAATTCTTAGCCATTAGACGAGGGTTCCCGTCAGCAACAACTGCTATCATTGGAACTGGTCGCATTGTGTTGCCACAATCGTAAGCCTACCAGCCACTGTTCGCTTGCCCCGACTCGCCTCTGAAGTTGCTACGCATGCCATCAGCGCCTAGAGGTCAGGTCGGGCTTTGGTGCATCATCACTAATCGCTGACGAAAGTTGTTCCCTGCCACTAATTAAAGAGTCTACTCCACTATAATTAGGCGGAAGAGCAACCGAGTTCGCCCAACGACGCTGTAACTAGACTACCTGATACAAACACCGATGAAGGGTGTTGATCAACGGAATTAGGCAGCTGAAAGATCTCGCCAAGCAATGTGGCAGGGCCAAAACTAAATTTGCGGTAGCCAGTTCCCAAAAAGCGATCAGCCCATGATGAGAAGGTTGTACAACTAAAAAAAACATCTCTAATTTTTTGAACGCCAGCGATGATTAGTTAGTTGTTCGTGCACGGGGAATCCTTGCGTCTTGGCGACACACCACAACTGGGCATGTACAATAATTAGTGGCCGTCCAGTGGCTCCCTTTAGTGGTTGACGTTGCATGACTGCGCCTCAATGATGGGCAAACGTGCAGCTCCAACATGGTTGAACAGTTGTCACTGTCCAATTAATGCTCTCAACAATTCTGCTGTACCGATGCATTGTAGCGTGGCTCTGCAGGTGGCATGTCATTTTGCCAGATGGGTTCGGATTTCGGCATCGTTCCGCCTTTTCTCTCGACTTCTACTGCCGGTAATGTCTTGTCTCTGTTGTTCATTTCAGGTGCCAAGTTTAATCTGCATGGATCTTGTCCCTTCGTAGAATAGCCTCGCTGTCTTGTCGCTTTTTATTTGTTCGTTTTCTTCTTTACTTGCATTTCTTCTCTCTTCTTTTCCTTGTTCCATCTGCCTGTAATTCCCGGCTTCCTTCATCACCATTACAGTCTTTGTTCTGCTAGTAGCAGGGGTACCTGCCTTTCCAGTCGTCAATTCTTTGCCGCTTCATCCAGCACTGCCTCACAGCCCATATTGCCTGGTTTGTTGCATTGCCTTGTGCCTCAGCTTTCAATCTCCCAGTACTTGTTTGTGGTAACATCCGCTACGTCTGTCTCTATCGTTAGAACACATAAAAGTAAAACGATGGCTGCTCCAAATACACGCATCAGCATCGACGCTGCCAACAACAAACGTTTCTCCATGTCGGAAATGGACGACCTCAACTCGCCAACCAGCACCATTTCTCGACGACAGAAACGTGACACTGGATTTCCTGAGCCCTTTTCAGGTACGAATTAAACGTCATATCCCCAACAACAGGAATACAAATTACTCACCAATCACCACAGGCAGCACAACCACTCTCCCTCACCCCGACGCCGATCTCTCCCCCAACGCCTGCATCTCCCAGGAAGACATCCCAGCAGACAAAACCATGAGACGAACCCGCCTATCGTTTCTACACAAGAAGCATAAGAAGACACTGTCACACGGAGCAATCACCCCTACGGCAGCTGCTTTGCAGAGCGTCCTCTCGGTAACTCACATCGATACGTCTTCGCAACCAAACCGTACCGACTCCAACTCGAGCCAAACGCAGCACAAGGATGATCTGGACAGCATCGCATCAAACAAAAAGGACGACGACACGCCTCCCACATCACCAGAAGACACGGAACCCCAAAAGCGTAAGAGCGTATTTGGCCGCTGGAAGGATTAAACGCAACACACATTGTCTGGAAATAAACAAAAGCGAACACAGCATAGCGCAGCCATGGCAGGGCATGGCATAGCACAGCACAGCACAGCACAGCACAGCACAGCAACATTTAACGACATTGATGAAAACCAACCCCTTTGGATATTTTAGCGATGGTGTACCCTTCTATTTAAAGCATGTGTATCTTTTTTTTAATAAATGAAAATTGATCATTTCCAATCCATTTAGCTTCCTCTGTACGTGGTGTATGTGTACGGACTCAACAACAACGGAACGTGATACGTCTGTGCCTCATCCACGCGAAACACCACAATCGCCTCTGGGAAGAAGGTCTTTTCAGCGCCAAAATAACCCTCCGTGTCGAAATGCAATTCCCATCTTGAAGCTCCCTTAACTGTGCTGAGGACCTCGTCTAGGCGTGGGCTGCCATCCTGGGAAGGTGTCCAGAGCTTGACGCGGCCATCGGAGTCAGTTTGCGCATGGAATGACGTTGCGCCTGCGGAGGAGGAGGAGGATGATGTTGAAGGGCCCACGAGGCGCACGGAGATGCCTTCGGCGGGACGGCCGGCGGTGGTGTCGAGGACGTGGCAGGTGATTTTGTCTTTGGACATTTTGGGTGTAATGTGAGAAATTGGTGGTGAGAGTGAAACAAATTTGTTTAAGTGTTTAAGTAGATATTTGGCTCCCCGCTTGGGTGGACGTTGGACGGATGTCGCCGATTAGCGGGGCGGAGGCTTCAAACATGACATTTTGACAGATGGAGGTAAAGTTTGGGGCTGGATCTCAATTGATCCAAGATATTACATTGTTGTTTTTATATGTTTGTGCATCGAACAAAGAGACTGACATCGCAGCTGGATGATGATGCGTGAGCCAGCTACTAGCAATGCTGAGTCGACGCACTGCTCGGCAAAGTCAATGTCGCAGAGCTTCCTAGAGTAGCAAGCTCCCTGCGAGATAATATCCCTTGCCATTTTATTCCTGGGAAGCACATCGGCGATGGTGTAATAATGGGCTGCGCAAACCAGCTTTCATGGATCACAGGCAATGACGGAGTGAAGTGGCCGGCGCGCATCCCGCGAACGACTGAATTCAGTGACATGCCCTTTGAATGGACAGACTACTTCATTGAGAGCGCGTAAGCGACGCCCCAAGTTTCCCGAAACCACGAGCGTACCGGCATCGAGGGCCTATGGGTTGGGTCTGGCAGGCGATGCAAGCAACAGGGTTGGTGTAGGCTATATGCTCGAGGAAGCAATGCCAGGGCAGCCATTTTATGCATACGACGCGAGCCCGGAGTAGAAGAAACATGTCTACAAACAATATGCAGATATATTCTTGGAAATTCACCAGCATCCTAAGGACCAAGCTTGTTCGTTGAGTATGAATGGTGAAGAGGTCCGGCAAGACCCCATTGCAAGCAACAGATTCATAACTCTTGCGAAATACGGACCATTTCCTGATGTTCACACGTGCTTTGCTAACACTGCGAATAATTATATGGACATGATTGCAGGCGGCCAACTGTTTCTGGAGTACCCTAAAGAAGGCATTCATAGGAGCACCGTCCATGTGGCACCCCGCTCATCAGGGCCGCGGGGCAGCCGCACTTCTATTCGCTTCCAGATGTATCTTTCAACGTCTATCAAATAAAACAACTCGTCTCTAAAATGTATATTGATTGTCTTGCCATATCCAGATGTTTTTTTTTGGAAACAATTGAAAGTTTTTTTCTGTTTTAATCCAGTTGTGGTGTTGTTCGCATGTTCCGTCGTCGTATGCATTAGTGGGCAATAGTAGGCGCCAGACTTGTATCACCATTTTGTGCCCCGCCAACATTTCAACAACTTCAACCTTCATTCATCCTCCCACCACCCCAACCAGCAACCATGGCCGCCATTGTCGAAGACGCCCTCGAACCCACCCTCCAATCCCTCCTGGACCAGCGCAGCCTCCGCTGGATCTTTGTCGGAGGCAAAGGAGGCGTCGGCAAGACCACCACCTCATGCTCTCTCGCCATCCAACTCGCCAAAGTGCGCCGCTCCGTCCTGCTCATCAGCACCGACCCCGCCCACAATCTGTCCGATGCCTTCTCCCAGAAGTTTGGCAAGGAGGCTCGTCTCGTCAACGGCTTCGACAACCTGAGCGCCATGGAGATTGACCCCAACGGCAGCATGCAGGATCTGCTTGCGGGCCAGGGCGAGGGTGGCGACGACCTGAATGCGGGTATGGGAGGAATGATGCAAGACCTTGCATTTGCTGTACGTATTCACTCTCTAAATGATTACACAAAAGTCCCCACTGACGCTTGTACAGATCCCCGGCATTGATGAGGCCATGTCCTTCGCCGAAGTCCTCAAACAAGTCAAGTCCCTCTCCTACGAAACCATTGTCTTCGACACCGCCCCTACCGGACACACCCTCCGCTTCCTCCAATTCCCCTCCGTCCTCGAAAAGGCCCTTGCCAAGGTCTCCCAGCTCTCCAGCCAATACGGTCCCCTACTCAACGGCTTCCTCGGCTCTAGTGGTCAGCTTCCCAATGGTCAGAACCTCAACGACATGATGGAGAAGCTCGAGTCATTGCGCGAGACCATTTCCGAAGTCAACACGCAGTTCAAGGATGCCGATCTCACTACGTTCGTCTGCGTCTGTATCGCTGAGTTTTTGAGTCTCTATGAGACGGAGCGCATGATTCAGGAATTGACTGGCTACGGCATCGACACCCACTCCATTGTTGTCAATCAGCTGCTGTTCCCCAAGAAGACGTCCGAATGCGACCAGTGCAATGCCCGTCGCAAGATGCAGACAAAGTACCTCGACCAGTATGAGGAGTTGTATGCTGAGGATTTCAATGTTGTCAAGATGCCCTTGTTGGTGGAGGAGGTGCGTGGAAAGGAAAAGTTGGAGGGCTTTAGCGATATGTTGATTCACCCATATGTGCCTCCTCAGTGAGAGGGTTAAAATTGGAGCAGAGGAAGTTGTTGACCTAGCGGGAGTTGTTACACGATAGATTCATGCATGATACACAGTATAAATACATTTGACATATTTCTGGCCCAAATGTGCTCAGTAAGCCTCGCCTCGCCGCCTTGTGATCCTGCGAATCCCTGACAACAGCCACTGAATTTCCCACAGGTGCCATCCTCCATCCTCAAACAGCAATGCTTTGCCATGGCCGACGTCGATAATCTCGCATTCTGGATCCTCATACTCCTTCGCCTTATTGGCGGACTCTTGTGCCCTGGCATCTGGCGCATGCCCTTCATCACGCACAGAACCGGTCTCAAGCTCTTCTTCCTCCTCTACAATGTGGCAATAATCCCGCCCACCGACATTATATGCACTCGTATCGCTGGCTGACGATTTACAGCATCGCGTCCATTGCAATTCATGTCATGTCTCGCCAGTCCTACGGCATATCTACTAGCATGCTTTCTCTACGCTTGCTAAAAGTTCACATGTCACAAAAAATTGAATCACAGATAGTTCGAATTTGGTCACGTAAAATAGAGGGAATAGTTTGCAAAATAGAATTTCATTGAATATATGCGCCCTAGTCTGTTCCTGGACGATGCCCCTTGTAATGACCACTCATAACGCCACGCCGTGAAAGAAAACCAAAAGGAAGATGACTCTCAAATCTTACAATTCCCTATAATCGCTCGGCCGTACCCTCTTCTGCTTGTTCTGGTGTCGATGAGGGTTCACCGGCTTCCTGAAGTACGCATCATCTTCCGGCCCGGCACCATTGCCATTGCCTTGGTTGAAGTTACCTCCTCCGTTCTGGAAGTTGTTGCCATTCATGCCCATGCCCATGCCCATACCCATACCCATGTTGCCCATGTTGCCCATGTTGCCCATGTTGCCCATGTTGCCCATGTTGCCCATGTTGTTGTTATTGTTCCAGCCGTTGTTCATGTTACCAAAGTTGTTGTTGTTGAAGCCTGGCATGCCCATCATAGGCATACCCATCATGGGCATGCCCATTCCCATTCCCATGTTCATGTTGTTCATGTTCATGTTAGGCATCCCCATCATGTTGGGCATCATCGGCATTCCGGGGAACATCATGTTATTCATGCCCATGCCGTTCATACCGTTCATACCGTTCATCATGTTCATGTTATTCTGTGGCTGTTGATTTTGCATGGCGCGAGGACCCTTGGGGATCTTGGGGTTCTCTAGCAGTTCGTCGGCAGTGCGTTTCTTGGAATTGGGGTCGTTTGCCTTGGCCACTTCTGCCGTGGATGTAGCAGGGCTGGCCTTGGTGGCTTCGGGTGATTTGTTGGTAGTGGAGGGGGTTGGTGATTTTGACTTTTCTGTCTTGGTGTCCTCCGCAGTGGTCTCCTGGGTATCTTTGTTGTCATTGTGGTTTTCGTCTACTGTCTTGTCTTCATCCTCCTTATTCTCTTCTTTGGCCACCTCCTCTGTTTCTGGCTTAGGCGAGTTAGCTGGCTCTGGCTTGGCCAGCTCCTTCTCTTTCAGGTACTCCTGTATCTTCTTAGATGCTTCCTCATCAGGCTGCAAGTCATCAATTAAAACGGCTTCTGTCTGACATGCAGGACATATGAAGTCGCTTTCAATGAGTGCATTTGTGATGCAGTCATTGCAGAATGTCTTCTCACAGCAGGGAGTCTTCATTGGTTCTATGAACATCTTCTTGTCAATCGAACACTCCAGCCCGCGCTCCTGAATCTCCTTATCCGCTGCTGCGGTCTCATTGGCAGCCGACGACGACTTCGTCTTTGCTTGGAACTGCTCCCAAGACGCCTTGTCTGGTTCAGCAATGACAAAATCACCTTCAGCGTTTACCATGATACCAGATGGTCTCTTGGATTCATCCCCTTCTGTCTGTGCCATGACTACCGACTTATCTACCTTTTGCAAGAATGACCTGGGGATACCTGTGGTTCTCTTGACTCGAGGTCGATTATCAAATTCAGGGTCATCATTCGTGGGACACAGTTGGATCCAATGACCCTTTTGCCCACATCGATAACAGATGTAGCCTGTTGGAGGTTCATGGTCGGGGACATTGGCTGGGCGGCCTGGTTTGGCTCCAGGCTTGTACACTGGTGCTTGACTGTTGGCTGTTAGCATATTTTTGCTTACTGATTGTATGTTTAAATGTAACTTACTGTGATAGTTCCTCTTGCTGGGCAGACCACTGTTCGGTTTGAGCATTGAACATGGCAGCCATCCTTTCCTCCTCAGTCATCGCATTATTCATCTGGTTTAAAGCATTGGCGCTTGGCTTTGAAGAAGAGCTCTTTGCGTTCTGCTCCTTGCGACTGGCATTCTTTGCCGCGATGGGCATCTTGCCAGAGACATAGCGAGCAGCACGGCCAGCACCGGGCTTGATGGCAGGCTGGCGCCTGGCGATGACCGTTGTTGACCTCGGGATGATTGTAGTGTCATCGTCATATTCTACGAGTGTGTTAGCTATTGTATATTTGCCATCAAAGTTGTATCCCTTACCTTCACTGTTGTCATCAGTGTAGATGTGCAAGTCGAAGTCTGTTCCGTCGCCGAGTCCGCTCTTGGTGATGATTTCACGTTTCAATTCAAACACAGATATGCCTGTTCCATCAAACTCCACCCTCGTAGGCTCCTTTTGAGACTTGAACTTGAAGAAGACCGAAGAAGACATTTTGTATTTTGGTCCCTAACACCCGGTTGATATCCCTTTTCACTAGACGAGAGAACCTTTGTAGCGCAAAGTAAAGCGAAGCCAAGTAGATGTTATAGTTGAGATGCAGCACGTTGCGACAAGTCGACCACCACTCCTTGCAGTTCTTTGATGTTCTTTTTTCTTTGTTGTGTGCTCTTGGATTGTCTTTGTTGCTCGCACTAAAGTGCTTTTTCAAGTCAAGTAAATAAAAAAGATCAAATTTTTCTTGATATGTAATTTGGAAAAGAAGGAAATGAAATCAAAACTTGTCAATAGGTAGGTCAAATGGGCACAAACGAATAAAGGAGTACAGTCGGTAATAATCCAGCAGGAAAACAGTCCTAGAACTCCTCCTTCCTGTCACCAACTCTAAATCCTTGAACCAAACAAAAACCTCAGTTAGCCAAATACCACGCCCGTTCAATACGAGGCCAATGGAAAGATACAATCGCTCGGCGGGCTGGTGGATGAGCGCCGGTGGCCAAGCGCAAACGCAACGTGACCTCGTCGAAACTCCTCGTCGCAAGAGGAGAGGTATCAGAAAGCAAGTCGCTCGATGAAAAGAAAAGAAAACCGTCCTACGAATCTTCACTGCCGGAAAGTGATATCGCTATCACCGCAAGCCAGAGTTGAAATGATCTGGAGTTCTGACGATGGTCGGATGTGGCGATGAATGAGTGAGGAGGCTCCGGGCTAGTGAGGAGATGGTCAGGAGGGTGAAAAACGTGGACGTGGCCGCGTGCTTATTCAGCAACCGTTCTCGGCCAAGCGTATCACCACCGTTTCGGGCACCGCATCATCAGTTAATCCGATCACCCAAGGGTTTCGAGATGTCGTCTGGTGCCTTGGAGGACCTTTTGCAAAATTACATAATGCCCTTGAGCTTCTCTTGTCATTGGCCGTAGCTAACCGTTTTGTGCCCCGCGGCTGTTGGTTGACAGCGTGTGTGGCATCCTGGATTTGCACACATGCCACCCCGCACTATATTACTGCAGACCATTGCGTGCAGTTCTAAATCTCTTTCCGCGAGGCCTTTTTCTTTCTCTTTGCCCAAGATTCCCCTGATTCGAAACAGACCTACTAGTCGATTCTACCTTACAGAAGCTATTCGCAAGCACCAGTCTAAGAAGATGGCTCCCCAACTCGACAGTTTCTTTAGCCAGGTTGACGCATGTGCCGATTCCTTTATTGAGCGCCTGCGCAAGGCTGTTGCCATCCCCTCCATTTCCGCTGAAGATGCTCGTCGCCCTGATGTTGTCCGTATGGGTGAGTGGCTTGGCAACGAGCTGAAATCTCTCGGTGCTGAGGTCGAATGGCGCCCCCTGGGCAAGCAGCCTCAGAAGGAGCACCTCGACCTCCCTCCCGTCGTCCTCGCTCGCTACGGAAACGACAAGAACAAGCGCACTATTCTCGTCTACGGACACTACGACGTCCAGCCTGCTGAGAAGAGTGACGGTTGGGCCACTGAGCCTTTCGACCTCACCGTCGATGACAAGGGCCGCATGTTTGGCCGTGGTGCTACTGACGACAAGGGACCTGTCCTTGGTTGGTTGAACGCCATTGAGGCTCACCAGAAGGCCGGCATTGACTTTCCCGTCAACCTGCTCATGTGCTTTGAGGGTATGGAGGAGTACGGCTCCGAGGGTCTTGAGGACTTCATCAAGGTTGAGGGTGACAAGTACTTCAAGGATGCTGACGCCGTCTGTATCTCCGACAACTACTGGCTTGGCACCGAGAAGCCTTGCTTGACCTACGGTCTTCGTGGCTGCAACTACTACTCTATTGAGGTCACTGGTCCTGCTGCCGATCTCCACAGTGGTGTCTTCGGTGGTCAGGCTCACGAGCCCATGACCGATCTCGTTCATGTCATGGCTTCTCTGGTTGACAGCAAGGGTGTTATTCAGATCCCTGGTATCATGGACCAAGTCGCTCCGCTCACTAAGGAGGAGGACTCCCTCTACGATAACATTGCTTTCACAATGTCCAACCTCCATGAGTCCTTGGGCAGCGAGACGACTATCCACGACACCGAGAAGCCTACCTTGATGGCTCGCTGGAGATATCCCTCTCTCTCCCTCCACGGTATTGAAGGTGCTTTCTCTTCTCCTGGTGCTAAGACTGTCATCCCTGCCAAGGTTAGCGGCAAGTTCTCCATCCGCACTGTTCCCAACATGTCCATCGAGAAGACCAACGAGCTTGTTTTCAAGTACGTCCGTGAGCAGTTTGGCAAGCTTAACACCAAGAACACCGTCAACGTGTTCGACCACCACTCTGGCAAGTGGTGGGTTGCCTCTCCCAAGCACTGGAACTTCAGTGCTGCCGCTAAGGCCGTTGAGCGTGTTTGGGGCGTCGCCCCCGACTTCACCCGTGAGGGTGGCAGGTATATAGTTCCCGTTGACCATTTGTCTACACGCCACTAACTTTTCATCTCTAGTATCCCTGTTACGTTGACTTTCGAGGAGGCTACCGGCAAGAACGTCCTCTTGCTACCCATGGGTAGCTCCACCGACGGCGCTCACTCCATCAACGAGAAGCTTGACAAGCGCAACTACATCGAGGGCATTAAGCTGTTGGGATCATACCTCCATTACGTCGCTGAGGAGCCTCAACAGTAGACAATTTCACCAAGCAAAAAAGTTAAAAAGAAATAAAAAAGACAAAAATGCTTAGACGCCCGTGGAACTAGGTCAATCATGTACATATATATGAAAAGAATATATCTTGTCGTTCCCATAGCACAAATGCTAAGGATTTTTTAACCTCGTAATGCTAAGCCTATGCTAAGCAACAGTGACTGTCAGCTGAAAGGCATGATGAGAAGTAACTTTATGCCAGCTGCCTCGGAGCCGCAAAAGAGACGCTCTTAGTAGCGCATACAGCCTAGAGCAGCTCGAAACAACAGCATTGTGAGGAGGGAATGAGACTTAATATACCTTAATAATTGGCTTGCAAGTGTGCTGTGAAGGAACGACAAGGTTGCGCGCGCAAGATGGAAATGCCACAATGCCACCGAATAAAACAGAGCCAAAATTAATTGGCTGAACATATAGCTAACCGTTTCTGCCTCTATGGCAAGGATGGTTCGCTTTTTTAGTGTTATGTGCTAATATCGGTACGCGAGAACGCATTCGTGACTTCTTCCCTTACACCAACGCTTCCTTCAAAATGCCATTTTCTTCCACAATGTCTCACCGCGCTCAATGAATATCGATATAATAACGCCTTTATCCACGTAATAGAAATAAAAGCAAAGATAATTCCTTCCTTTGATTCACTCAACACAGACTGTTGGGAGTCGGATGTTCATAGGCGACGGAGGGCTAGCGTTTCAAAGCTGGCGTTCAGGAACCCATGCTGCCATGTGCTAATTGGATAAATCCAAGGCCTTTGACTAACTTGAAATCTTTTTGAAGTCTATTTAATTGCGCCCTTATAGCAACTTCAGAGGTCATTCGTTAGTTACATTACATTCGCTTTCCTTTTGTGTAAAAGTGTTCAGTCCTTTAAATACCAACTATGTGGTTAGTGTCCATGCCTTGGTGGGGGCTCCGATCAGTGGACTATAGCGGAAACCCCCACTAAAAGTGGCCCAGAAACTTTACGATTCAGACGGGGTTTCCCTGAAACTTCACTGGACTTTCTTCTGGAGTCCCTGGAGTTTTACTGGTGTATGCATTTCGCCTGCCGAAGACGCAAGACGAACGCCCAATGATACCCCGGCTGTCACTACCGGCGATCGCCCAATACACTAAAAGTGCCAGATGACCATGCGCAACAACTCACGGGGTCACATTCTCTATTAATTGCACTGCGCGATACTTCTGAACTCGCATCCTACATTAGCCTTTGCAGCATAGCATTTATCGTCAAATAACATCCTATATAAGCTACGGCCACTCTATTCTATTTCGATTTCTGCACTCCTCACCTGTTTCGTCCTGCGGGGTCGCGATCACCGTTGTCGGTTACTTTTTATTTTATGAACCTTATTATTCGTCTCGGAACGTCCTTCTAGGGACGGTTTTAATAGTGTCACGCTTCATCCTGTTGGAAGCAAAGCAGCAAGCACTCTAAAGACTTGTATCCTGCCACGATTCAACGACTCAAAATGCCTAGAGATAGGGAAAGTCGCATCTCGGCGACCAAGCCAATCTTTCCCGAATTTCTCCTCCCCAGCCTGAAATTCCCTTTTCGGCGACGACAGTCTGGGTCAGTTTCCTATGAATCTGACGCATCAGGATCATCAACCCCGATGACCTCGCCGAGTACATCGCCCATCGAAAAACCAGATCACGAACGGCTGGCCCGTTTGACGCCAGATACGTTACGGTGCAACACTTGCTCGAGCGACTTGGCATTCACGACGCAAATCATTTCAAAGGGGTTTACAGGGCGATATGGCCGCGCACTACTTGTCGCTCCTCCATCTTCCACAGGCGACCAGAGCCTGATGAATATCCGAGTTGGGCGCAGCGAAAACCGGCAGCTTGTCACAGGATGGCATGTGGTAGCCGATATTACTTGCGGCACGTGTGGTAAGAAGCTAGGGTGGAAGTACGTCGATGCAAAGGAGAGCTCCCAGCATTACAAAATTGGCAAGTTTATACTTGAGACTAAGAGGGTGATATCGCATCGTAGCTGGGGCGATGCACCACTTGATGGATGCAGGGATGGACAAGATCTCGCCGAAATCGAAGAGCCCAAGGACGATGATCAGATTTCATTTGACTCTGAGGACGAAGACGAATGCGAGGATTTGTTTGCGGGGGTGTGGGATGCCAAATCGGCGGCAAAGAGGAGAAAGCGGTTGATTATACATATGCCAGGAGATATGCAGGTGTGATTACGAGCGGGAGGTGACGTGTAGAAGTTAGGAAGACATAGGCATGTTGATTTGGACGGTTTCTTGGAGTTTGGAGTTTTGAACTGAGGTTGGACCACTTGTCGCCTCTCATTTCGTTCTCTTCATTACCCTACCTTCGTTGTCTGATTTTAGGAATTACCGCGCATGATAGGATACCCTAGAGCATTTGATTTCACATTGCATGGAACTTGTTAACCCGGATTATCTGGGATATGATGATCTCTCACCGCTTCCAAGTGCCTTATCAGCCTGGCCATGACAACCATGCAAGAGCATCTGGCGTTGAGGTGCGGGCAGCCACAGTGCTCAAAAATGAACTTGATTCTACTGTGCTATTCAAAAGATCGAACCCGTTTCCAGTCGAATGAAATATTAAAGTTAGCTTTTTCACCGTTCTTGGTCTCACGTCAACACCGTATGAGCGACACCGGCCGCCCATCTTTGGTGGCGCGGGACACAAGATAGTGGGGCAAACGCCAGACAAGCTGCGATCTCACAAACCCAACCAGACCCGGCAGGCGCCACATAATTCATCTGTTCTCTGTATCCAAACCCTCCTTCTTGTGACACGGTCAGACACCGCCATCTCGTCCCATCACACAACTTGTAAAATCCAGCGACGATAATTTAACGGCCAGCCGGGATGAGCAAAGAGAACCCACACAAGCCTCGTGGGTCTGAGGACTACGGTGTGTTTGATGATGCAAAGACGTACTATGGCTCGGAGGAGCGTCACAACAACCGACCGGGAGCACGCACGAGAACGTATTCCCAGGTAGGATCAATTGATTTTATGGATGACTCGGGATGGACGATGCTGACTCGGTGGCACAATAGAACAGTTTGTCCAAACAGCTCGAGAGATTAGGCTTGCGTGAGCCGTTTCGACGAGGAAGCCACGGTAAGTTGGTTCGCCACTGGGGAATCCTATGAGCCAGACGCTAACAATGCTTTAGATGAGGGACTGGAGCATAATCGGCGATTCTTGGTACAGGTGGACGCTACACTAGAGAGCTTAAAGGCACAGGAGGACACTGATGGCAACATGCAAATCACCATTGAGGATCATGGACCCAAGGTTCTCTCTCTACGTACTGCCGCCTCTGCTGGATTCAACCGCTTTGAGATCCGTGGAACGTATATGTTGTCCAACTTGTTGCAAGAGCTTACACTGGCCAAGGAGTATGGACGTAAGCAGATCATCCTGGACGAGGGCCGCTTGAACGAGAACCCCGTGGACCGACTTTCCAGATTGATTCGTGATCATTTCTGGGAAGGACTTACGCGACGAATTGACGCCTCAAGTATCGAAATTGCGGCTAAAGATCCCAAGGATTGGACTGAGGACCCACGCCCGCGTATCTACGTACCTGTCGGTGCCCCAGAGCAGTACGAGTACTACAAACAGGTTGCTCTGGACAGACCCGAAATTCGCCTAGATGTTCAGCTTCTACCCGAGAAGATCACCCCAGAGCTCATTCGCGACATGAACGAGAAGCCTGGGCTGTTGGCAGTCGCTGTGGAGGAGGTTGAAGAGGATGACGAAAAGGGTGGCAAGAAGAAGTCTCTACGAGGTCTTCCATTCGTTGTCCCTGGTGGACGATTCAATGAGCTTTACGGATGGGATAGCTATATGGAGTCTTTGGGTCTGCTTGTCAACGACAGAGTTGACTTGGCAAAGGCCATGGTGCTCAACTTCTGCTTCTGCATTGAGCATTACGGAAAAATTCTTAACGCCACCCGCTCATACTATCTTGGCAGATCGCAGCCACCATTTTTGACAGACATGGCCCTTCGTGTGTATGAGAAGATTAAGCACGAGCCAGACTCGAAGGAGTTCCTCCGTCGGTCTATTTTGGCAGCCATCAAGGAGTATCACAGTGTCTGGACGAATGAACCTCGCCTGGACCACGTTACGGGATTGTCAAGATACTGCCCAGAAGGTCTTGGAGTACCACCCGAGACTGAAGCTTCTCATTTTGTGCACATCTTGAAGCCATACATCGAAAAGCACAAGATGGAATTTAAGGAGTTTGTCCGGGCTTACAACTACGGTGAAATCAAGGAGCCTGAACTGGATGAATACTTTATGCACGATCGAGCAGTCCGCGAATCAGGCCACGATACCACTTATAGATTCGAAGGCATTTGCGCTAACCTCGTAACGATCGATCTGAACTCGCTGCTCTTCAAGTACGAAACGGACATTGCCCGAACTATTCGCCACATGTTTGGTGACAAGCTGGAGATGCCCGCCGAATTCTGCAAGGGTACTCCTTATTCACCTGGAGAGATTCTGAGCTCGGCTGCTTGGGATCGCAGAGCCAAGAGACGCAAGTTGACCATGGACAAGTTGATGTGGGACGACAAGGAAGGCATGTTCTTCGACTATGATATTTCTAAGCGACAACGTTGTTCGTACGAGAGCTGCACCACTCTGTGGGCTTTGTGGGCAGGTATTGCGTCTCCGCAACAGGCAGCAGACATTGTTAAGAAGGGTCTGCCTAAGTTTGAGGCCTACGGAGGTATTCTCGCCGGAACGGAGAAGTCGCGTGGTAAGGTCGGACTGGAGCGTCCCAACCGACAGTGGGATTATCCATATGGTTGGGCGCCTCAGCAGATGTTGGCGTGGACAGGTCTGCTGCGCTACAGCTTTAATGAAGAAGCAGAGCGTCTGGCTTACAAATGGTTGTTCATGATCACGAAAGCGTTTGTCGACTTCAACGGAGTGGTGGTTGAGAAGTACGATGTGACTCGGTCCGTGGATCCACACCGGGTTGACGCCGAATACGGAAACCAGGGTCTAGACTTTAAAGGCGTTGCGAAAGAAGGGTGAGTATTATCGGGTGGCGAAGGAGTGTGGCTGCTACGCTGCATGTCTCTTGGGGAAATGTATGGTGCCTGGGCTGCAGCTCGGGGTCGTAATTCCGAAAGTGGCGTGCGGCAATTGGCCAAGCATGTACGCTGAATTGTGTAATGAGACAGTTTTTGCTAACAATTGTGACTTTTACAGGTTTGGATGGGTCAATGCTAGCTATGTGTACGGGCTGCAGATTGTGAATGCTCACATGAGGCGAGCACTCGGCACATTAACACCATACCCAACGTTTATCAAAGCTATTGAGCACTTTAATGAGCAAGCATTGGCAGATTTGGAGAAGCCGTGAGGAGGTTTAGTTGGAGGACTCCAAATTTACAAGGGTCGAAACGGCTGAGAACGGAATTGGAGGAATTCATTTTTGGTAGAAGGTGAGACAAGAAATAAAATAAGACGAAGGAGTAAGAGCCGAGCAAAATGTTGGGTCCGGGTTGTCATGAGTTGGAGACGGGTGTGTCAACGGGTGCATTAGTTTATAGACCAGGTAGTATCGAGTGAGCAACTTTTGAACGTGGGCTACTTTACAAGATCTTTGTGGTTTTTGTGTGTGTGTGTGTGTGTGAGGTTGGAGAACCAGGAACGGCACGGTACTCGATGTGGATGGTGGTAGTGAGTAGTACGATGCCGTGAGATGGCAAGGATGGGATTATTGCCGCAACGTGGGAATGACTACTGCTGCAGCATGACAGTACTTTGTGCCGCAGGGTATTACCGCAAAGATACGGCAAAGTAGGTTGAGCATGGGACAAGTGAAGGGGCCTGCTTTTTTGAAATGTGTTTAACAATGTAGCATGACTGAGAATGGTGTATGCATGTAGTGTAATTACTGTACGTGCCGCTGTTGGAGGATCTGATATTGTAAATGTGGATGGAGTAGAGGTGCTTGGAAAATGGTGTGGAAGGGATGATTGTTATGCGGCTCAAAATCAGACGAGGCGTTTTTAGCTTTCAGTTTTCGGTTTCTAGTGTTATTTAATTGCAGAAATATTCTCGGGTATGGGATTAGGACATGCAGGTGAATTATCGTGATTGAAAAGTCCGGGCGCGTGAGTAGAGAGAGGTTGGTACGGATATGTGGACGGGGGATACGGCAAAGAATCGGAACTGCGGGTTTACGGGCGGCTCTGAGTGGCTCTGAGCGAGTATTAGTGGAGGGACGGCATTTCACATGCAATTCAGTGCTGTGAGGCGGGCCCACATCGATGCAATTGGTGTGCAGGTACCACACACGACACAATCCAACAAGGCTTTGACACGGGATGGTGAAGTAACTGGCAGCTTTGGAAGGGAGTATTTCGTTGATTGTTTTGTAAATTGGCTCGAGTGTATGCACGGCACTTGCGTGCAGGAATTGCACCTGCCCACTACCTTATCTCTTAGTTTATTTCTTACCTTAAAGTATAGCGATGGGAGTAATTTTGTCTTGGCGGCTGAGTAATGGGGCAGGCTTGGAGCTGACGGTTTGACTGGGTGTGTTTGAACTAATGTACAGTTGGGGAATTGCGGGGATGCTTGGTGCAGCAAAGAGTACAGTACATGTTACGGTACCGTTTTCTGCGCGTCTGAAATGCAAAGGTGAAATTGCTGGAATTGAAATGTGAAGGGGGGGCGGGTGTGTGTGTGTGTGTGTGTCGTCTCGATGACGCGGGGAGAAGACAAGGCGATTGATGGGGGGAGTGCAATAGGTTAGAAGGGAGTGCTGCTTTTAGCCGTGGTGTTGGTGGGCTGGGCCAATCACGTACTGGGATCTGGGTAATGGTGGTAAAAGCAGCAACATCCTTGGAGCCGGCACCTCGGTCACCGGACGTGGGGCCTCTCGGAGGACGATCCACCCTCCGTCAGGAAAGAGCACATGCTGGGCCAGAGCCAGAGCTGCCATTGAGCCGAGCATGGTGGAGAGACATTGGGCTAATCAGAACATGACTGTTTCTGATACAATTATTGACTTTTGGCGGTGCACGCCTCATACAGATCTGCTAGACTGAACTGCTCTGCTTCTGCCGGCCTGTCCCGACCACAAGCGATGTCGGTCATGTTCCGAGGTGTTTGTCTGCGGCTCTTGTCTAAAACCTGATGACTCTTTTCCTTTCATCATCATAAACTTGAACCTCTATTCTTTTTTTTTTCTCCCTCTCCCTTGACTACCTTGTCTCTTATCTTCTACATCCTCTTCCCCTCACGTCTCTCCCCTCTTCCCCATCTTTTACCCCAAACCTGTTTCTTGTCATTGCCATTGTTTTCATACCATCGTCATCATGTCCGCCAACAACATGAACAACGTCGGCGTCGACCCCAACACCGAAGACGACATCTTCAACAAGGAGGTCGAGCAGGTCAAGGCCTGGTGGAAGGACTCCCGATGGAGACACACCAAGCGTCCCTTTACTGCCGAGCAGATTGTTTCCAAGCGAGGAAACATCAAGATTGAGTACCCTAGCAACGTCCAGTCCAAGAAGCTCTGGACCATCATGGAGAAGCGCTTCAAGGTATTTCTTCACAATTCTCAAGGATGCAGACCTTAATACTAATGCGATCCCAGACCAAGGATGCTTCTTACACCTACGGATGCTTGGAACCTACCATGGTCACCCAAATGGCCAAGTACCTCGACACCGTCTACGTCTCTGGATGGCAATCATCCTCTACTGCCTCCGCCTCTGACGAGCCCGGACCTGATCTGGCTGATTACCCTTACGTGAGTATTTTTCCTTTTTACTATTTTCCTTTTTTAACTTTCTTTCTGTATTCGTTCAATTGAGCTTCACTGACAAACGCAGACCACCGTCCCTAACAAGGTCGGCCACCTGTTCATGGCCCAGCTCTTCCACGACCGCAAACAGCGCCAGGAGCGCCTGAGCGTTCCCAAGGCTCAACGCGCCAATTTTGCCAACATTGACTACCTCCGTCCCATCGTTGCCGACGCCGACACTGGTCACGGTGGTCTTACCGCCGTCATGAAGCTGACCAAGCTCTTCATTGAGAAGGGCGCGGCCGGTATTCACATTGAAGACCAGGCCCCCGGCACGAAAAAGTGCGGCCACATGGCAGGCAAGGTCCTCGTCCCCATCAACGAGCACATCAACCGTCTCGTTGCCATCCGCGCGCAGGCCGACATTATGGGCACCGACTTGATTGCCGTCGCCCGTACTGACGCCGAGGCCGCCACCCTCATCACCTCCACCATCGACTCCCGCGACCACGCCTTCATCATCGGCTCTACCAACCCCAACCTGCAGCCCCTCAACGACCTGATGGTCGCCGCCGAAGCTGCCGGCAAGAACGGCGAAGCCCTCCAGGCCATTGAGGACGAATGGGTCGCCAGCGCCAACCTCATGCGCTTCGACGACGCCGTTTTCGCAGCCATCGACAAGGGCACCAACCTCAACAGCGACAAGCTCAAGCGCGATTACGCCGCCGCCGCCAAGGGCAAGTCCAACTCGGAAGCCCGCGCCATTGCCCGTGGCATCTTGGGCGTCGAGGTCTTCTTCGACTGGGACGCCCCCCGCACTCGTGAAGGCTACTACCGCCTCAAGGGCGGCTGCGACTGCGCCATCAACCGCGCCATCGCCTACGCCCCCCACTGCGACGCCGTCTGGATGGAGAGCAAGCTGCCCGACTTCAAGCAGGCCAAGGAGTTTGCCGACGGAGTCCACGCCGTCTGGCCCGAGCAGAAGCTCGCCTACAACCTGTCGCCATCTTTCAACTGGAAGACTGCCATGCCTAGCAACGAGCAGGTCACCTACATTAAGCGTCTGGCTGAGCTGGGCTACTGCTGGCAGTTCATCACCCTCGCTGGTCTGCACACCACGGCGCTGATTAGCGACAAGTTCGCCAAGGCCTACAGCCAGCAGGGTATGCGGGCGTATGGTGAGCTGGTGCAGGAGCCTGAGACGGAGTTGGGCGTCGATGTAGTTAAGCACCAGAAGTGGAGTGGTGCCAACTACGTGGATGAGATGCTCAAGATGATTACCGGTGGTGTCAGCTCGACTGCCGCCATGGGTAAGGGTGTTACGGAGGATCAGTTCAAATAAATGATAATATGAGTGGGGGAAAATGGGCTTGTATGAAACTGCGTTTTGTTTTTGGTTGTGCGAGATATTATTTCCTTTGTTAGATCATGGTAGACATGAGCAGTCAAAAATTTATGATGTTACATGAATTTGCAACAAGAGCAGATATGCCCTGTGATCCTGAGTTCTATTTTCTAGATATGCCAGTCCACCACACAACAAATACCTCTGCGGTTATTCCATGTGTGCCTGTAAACAGTTGCTAGTACGCCTTACAGCTTCTCTGGGCTCTGTGGATAGGGAAATAGTACCACTCGCAATTTTGATACATATAGACTGTCAGAAAAGCAGATGTAGCTCGCTTATTTATTATCCTGCCATGACTAGCTATATATATGTATCTATATGTTTTTTTTATTGCTCCTGTATAATTGCCGTTCTCCTTGTCTTTGCATTCGTTGCCTTTCTTCCTTCTTTTGTTAAGACATTGTGTGGGAGTTGAAGCGTCCAACCCGTACTGTTGCGCATTTGGTCCAATTAGGATTCTGCGCCATCAAAGGCTGTGATAGCCACTGTCGTAAGGCGCCTTGCCAGATTCCTCTCAACAATATACCGTATCCAGCAGTGGAGAAGTTACAGCCAGGCAATAGGTTTACATTATTACAACTGTCCTGTTAAGCATCGGAACAAGCAACAATGATGTTCTGATACACCTTCATAACAACTCTGAGTTGTGCTGTACCGCAGTGGGAAACACCAGAACTGTCCCATTGGCGTATTAATCCTGATGAGAAGCTGTCTTCCCAGTACAGGTTGAACTGATGGCCTTCGCAGTGATGTGCTGGGTGTGAATTCGACGATCTTCGGCCAAAAGTAAATCTAATCCTGTTAACAATCCTACCGCTTCCAAAGTTGAGATCTTGAAAAGTTTTCGAGACAAGACTAAGGCGTGCAGTACAGCCCTGCAGGTCCCACCACCCAACTTGCTATCTACTCGAATGGACGCCTACTCGATACGCAGGCCGCTTTGCCGATCTGGCTGAACTCGCCTCACTTGGGAAGCCCTTCGTTCCAGCGAATGACTTTGATTCTCGCCCTGCAGCGAAAGTGCCTGGCTGCCATGAAACAGGGAAGAAAATAAAGAAATTGGCCTCAGAAAAGCAAGGAATTATCGCGCCTTCCAGGAAACATTGGCACGTTGTTGCGCATTTAGTTACGCTTTCAGTGGCAGTGCAAGTACTTTCACCCAAGACACTGATGATCACCCTGTCCCCCGCCGTGCGACTCAAATCAGTTGCCTGGTGAAAAGAAAGTATGGTGAATGGAGGGAGTCTTTTATAAAGACATCAACATCCGCTGTCTGTTGATGGCAAACGATTTTGTGCTCTACTTCAGCAATACTAAACAATTCAACCCTGGCTTCAATAGACCTTTGTCCAGTGAAGACTCCTTGATGCAGCTGTTTACATCAAGCACGACCTGTTTCGTTCATCCCTGACAAAAATATCCAAAATGAAACGACAACACCACATTAGCGGCAAGAATGGATGGAAGTCATGGCAACTTAGTTGTTGGTTCATACTTTCGTTGATCATCACGGCAGTCGCCGTCTCAGTCGCAATCGAAGCGCTTGTTCAAGTCGGCAATGTGCCACTTGAAGAGTCGGTTCTGCGTTCTAAATGGCTGGCATGGTATTGCAAAGGCTTGGAATCTCAAAACTGCATTGATCTTCCAACCAATCTCCCCTTCAGAGACAGTTCATCTAGCAAGTCCGGCATCTTCACCTTTCTGCTGCCTGATGCTATTTCCTCCTCGGCGAGCTTTGTCTGGCTCTATTTCCCCACGATACTCGCAGTCACATACGCCATCTTTTGGCAGATGGTCGATGCCGAAGTCAAGCGAATCGAACCGTTCTACCAGACCCAGCGCTGCGAGGGTGCCACGGCAGCATCCTCACTGTTTGCTACCTACATATCCTTGCCACCAATTTTTGCGCCATTGCAGGCACTTTGGTGGCGTCACACTGCTGTGTTCCTTTCGTCAGCGACTTATGTCCTCGTTGGCTTCGTGACGCCAATTCTACAGTCGCAAATGTTGCAGACCCAGAGCCAGTTTATTCAAGTGAAATTTGCGGACAAGCTCTCCGTTTCTGGCTCAAGCACGGTGGAGAGAGGACAGCCATTCGCGCCTCTGGGTGCCGTATTTGGGACATTTAATGACAGCGCCACGGGGTTATTCTTCGAGAAGAGTTTGTCTGACTTGACAAACCGTGGCAAATTTCAGAACGTGGTATACCTTGAGCCAACGTATGCGAGGGTTCAAGAGGCAGTTTTGCTGCTCGCAGCTGTAACGGGCAGTTTCTTGCTCTGGATAATAAGACGCCGCGATATGACAATCAAGAACTCCGTGAGCGGCCTCGGCACGTTAGCAAGCTTGACTGGCGCGTATGCAGATTTTGTCACCGAAATGGCGTCCCTCACTGAGGCAAAGGACGCAACCGAAGCCGCCAACGTCGAGAAGAAGCTGGGGCAGAAAGTAGTCCATCTCGGCAGCAGAACCGAGGGCGACTCGCGGTACGGTTTCTGGTTCGAACCATCTGTGGCACAGGTAGCCGACAGCCCTAGCCACGACTCAGGGCAGAAAGCGTGCAACCCATACTTGACGCTTCGCTTGGTTGCATCACTCGGGTCATTTGTATACACCGTCTTCATGGTGAGCTTTATTGCTGGCATGGACATCGACAGACCAACGGAATGGATAGGAGACTACATGGCAACTGCCAATTTGGAAAACCCAATCACGCTCGCTGTTTCAAACCTGATCCAGGTATCCGTTGTCAAGTCCTTCTGGGTAGTTGTCGAGGAGCATGTCATGTCACTCAGCCAATTCCGCTCCCTCTATCAAAGACCGCGGGCTGCCTTCCCGGTTCTTGCGCGTGACTACGCCACTGTTCCTATCTTCATACGCACATGTTGGGCGATTCGAGACAAGGAATTTGTACTTGCCTGCATTACTATCGTATCCCTCCTCCTGGAAGTTGGGTTGACCTGCCATGGTATCAGGGCGTCCATGGCTCAGGGACAGGCTCTCAATGTGGATGTCAAATATGCCCTCCAGTGGCTTGTCTTTTCAACTTCTTTCGTAATGTTATTTGTTGGTGTAAAGCTTATGCATATCATCTTGAAGAGCTATCTTGTCGCCGCACGAAACCCCAATACGCTGGGCGCTCGCCTGTCGTACTTTTGCAGAAGCCCGCTGTTGCTAGGCGACCTGGGCCCAATTGGAGCCATGGATAATGAGGAAATCAAGGCGCATCTACAATCATTACCTCATAAGTATTCACTTGGAAAGGTGACGTGCTATTCGCCCAATGGAGACACGTGGGAGGTACAAGCCGTGGAAAGGGTTGCTGACGAGACCACCTATTAACCACTTGGACAAGTTGGAAGAGATCGTGCCGCGCTGAATGGTTACATAGAAATAGCCTGTATTGTTGTCCTGGCCTCCAATTTCGGAGCTCCCAGGCTGCCTATCTTTGTATACATCGAGTACCTCTCTGGTTTGGTCAAGGCCTTGTAACGAGCGCCGCATTTCAGAAGCCTATTTGCTTTAGAAGTAAAGCCATGCTTTAGTCGAATATCACTTTACATGTTGTCATTGACATGAATGATGAGGTGGTGTTGATGTGGCTGCAAAGTGGGCGAGCGATAGCGGCGCTGGTAGCCGAACTACAGCCACTGAACCCCACTAAAACATGCCTGAAGCACCCGCCGCAACAGAGCAGACCACCATCTGCCTGTGCCACTGCCCAAGCTCCAGCAGTGGGACGCGCCTAATCTCTTTGCTGGGGCCCTTAGCTTTACCCCTCCATCCAGCGTCACCCGAAAGCACCCTCGTCTTTTTCTATTTGTCCATCCTTCACCATACCGCACCACACCATACTCTGGGGTGGCTTCTCTGTCCACCACCACAAACCACAGTCCTTTGTCTCCGCACCCGCTCCTATCTCGACTTTCCTTAATATCCCTTCCCTTCCACGGAGCAGCCCATCATGGCTCACAGACGCTACGACGACGAGGAGCTGACCATCTCCCTCTCCTCCACCCAGGTTCGACGTCAAGCACAGCAGCAGCAACAACAGCCACCATCGTCACACCACCGTCATGTCCGCGACAAACCCGAAGCACACCCCGTCGGGGCTCCTCCCAAGCCCAAGACAAAGGCAGAGCAGCGCATCGGTGCCTACAAAATTATTCGTACCCTAGGAGAAGGCTCGTTTGGTAAGGTCAGACTGGCTGTTCATGTGGGTACGGGCCAGCAGGTCGCCTTGAAGATTATTGCAAGGAAGAAGCTCATTAGCCGCGACATGGCTGGTCGAGTTGAACGAGAGATTGAGTACTTGCAATTGCTGCGACACCCTCACATCATCAAGCTGTATGGCAAAGCATACTTCTATATAATGATTAACATGAAACGTGCACTAACTCTGTTGCGCCAGATACACTGTCATCAAAACCCAGACCGAAATCATCATGGTGCTCGAGTACGCCGGTGGAGAACTCTTCGACTACATTGTACAAAATGGACGCATGAAGGAAAACGAAGCCCGCCGTTTCTTCCAGCAAATGATCTGCGCCGTCGAATATTGTCACAGACATAAAATCGTACACAGAGATTTGAAGCCCGAAAATTTGCTGCTAGACGAGAATCTCAATGTTAAGATTGCCGATTTCGGTCTCAGCAACATCATGACAGATGGAAACTTCCTTAAGACGAGTTGCGGAAGTCCCAACTATGCCGCCCCAGAAGTAATTGGTGGAAAGCTCTATGCCGGTCCCGAGGTGGATGTATGGAGTTGCGGTGTCATCCTCTATGTGTTGCTAGTTGGAAGGCTGCCCTTTGATGATGAGCATATCCCCAGTTTGTTCGCCAAGATTGCTCGTGGAACCTACAGCATTCCGCAATGGATGCCCAGTGGTGCAGCCAATCTCATCAAGAAAATGCTGGTTGTAAACCCCGTGCAGCGTGCGACTATTGACGACATTCGACAAGACCCTTGGTTCATGACGGATCTGCCAGCTTACCTGCAACCAGCTGTGGAGGAGTTCCTCAACACTGGTGTTGATCCAAACAAGGCCATTCGCAAGAGTGACATTGCTCCCAACGCTCCTCCTAAAATCCAGGAGAAACTGCATAATGAAGTCACTGAGAAGATCAGTAAAACCATGGGTTATGGGAAGACAGATGTCGAAGAGGCGCTGCAGTCCGAAGAGCCATCTGCAATCAAGGATGCTTACATGATTGTCCGTGAAAACAAGCTCATGCAAGCCAACCGTAAGTTTTTATCATTCCCGTACTTGGAATTGCATACCGATTGATATCTACAGAAAACCCTGACAACCTGGCTGTCGAAACCGAGGCTGCCAGCCCCATGATGAGCATGTCATCCGCTAGATCCGGAAACTCACAACCTGGTGTTCCCAGGCCCCACGTCAGCAAAGTCGGTATCTTGCCTACCAGTATTCCGACCTATCACAAGGACTACATTGAGAGGGCCAAGACTGGTGGAGGTGACAGCACTACCGCAGCCACATCCGTCAACGACGAGCCCCCAACCTCGCGAACAGACGCAGAGAAGGAGGAAGCTGCTCGACGACTAAAGCCACACTCCAGATCACAGCGAAGCTTAGAGGAAGGCAGCAAGCGGCCCCAAGGCATGACACCGGCCAAGGAGGTGAAGAAATCAAAGCCTGTCCGCTGGCAATTTGGTATCCGTTCACGGAATGCCCCGTGGGAGGCTCTTCTCTGTATTCACAAGGCATTGCACAAATTAGGGGCCACGTATGTACCAGACGAGGACTTTTCTCGCTCAAGCAAGAGTGAAAACCACGAGTCCGATCCCACAAAGAAATACAAGCTGCCAGCCGACCCGTGGTCCATTCGAGTCAGATGGGAATCTGGAGGTATGTTTGTTGTAAGCCTGCTTCTAGTAAGAACACACTAACCATTTATACAGTCATTCAAAAGAACTCTGGCACCGCAGACGCTCAAGGCAAATACCAAATCACCACACAAGATTCAACACAGCAGAAGCTCGTGGCTCTGCATCTTGGTATTCAGATTTACGAAATGGAGCAGGGCGTGTATCTGGTTGACTTCAAGTGCTCTGGATATGAGACGCCTGATGGACGCTTGTTGGAGGAGAAGGAGGTGATGAGCCCATTCCCGTTCCTGGATATGGCTGCGCGGTTGATTATGCAACTTGCAGAAGCTGATTAGACGGAGATGTTGACTACCTAGTATATAGACGAGACTTTGTAAATACGATACCATTACTGCACATTTATCAAGGCCACTGAGCCATAATTTAATAATATGTTCGTATATTGAATGTGTCACTTTTTACATTTACTCAAGCAACAAATCATAATTGTTCAATAAGCCGAATAGCCCCTCAATCTCCTCTCTGACCTTTTTCAACTCATCCGCAACCTGGCCCGTGACGAGGATATACGCATACACGAGTGCGTAATCACTATCCTGTGCAACAGTGTGGCCAGTCTCTACCGCTTCTCCATCGGCAGCAGCTGCAGGTGTGCCAGCACCATCTTGCTGCATATGATCCTTTCTAAACTGGTAAATCTTACCCAACAACCGATCCTTGTTATTCTCAATGGTGGGAATCGCATCTGTAAGCGGGTATTCCAGCATGATGCACGAGGCAAGGACCTGGAACACGTGGGAGATGCGTTCACAGAGCAGTACACGCTCCGCATTTGTGAATTCAAACAGAGCCTTCTCTCCAGCTGACAGGGCGACGCGTCTCTGCGTAAGAAGGCGCATGGCGTAGAAGCCGTCGAGGATGTGTTTGGTGGAATGCATGATGCGGCCGTAGGCTGCGTTGGGGAAAGGCCCGCGGAGTTCGAACTCAGACTTTGCTGCATCGCGGAGGGTTTCTAATTTGAAGGCTACGAGGGAGGGGTTAGCATTTTGTCATGTAGAGGACAAGGGAGAAAAACTTACCATAGCGCTGGAGGGCGGCTTGCTCGCCTTCTTGGAGGTAGTCGATGGTGTTGTTTGTTTCCATGAGGACGGTCAACGGGCCGCGTTTCCAGATGAGGCCGAGTTGGAGGTAGAGGACGGCCAGGCCCTCGCGGAACTTGGTGCGTCCGGAAATGGGCCATAGGAGTCGACAGACAAGAATGCCCCAGACGATACCGAGGGTTACGGCGACTACTCGGTGGTATGTGATGTCGAAGATGAGGGGGTTGCTGCCTCCTTCGTCATCGTCGTCGTCGTCGACGCTCTGAGAGAGACTGTATGCGTATAGTACGATGACGTTGTATGCTAGCAGTAAGATTCTTCCGAGGGGGCCGTTCTTGACTACTAGAATCATGTAGAAACTGCCAAAGGCGACGAAGCAGCCGAAAAAAGCCAGGGCGAGGCCATTGCCCATGCTAGCTAGCCAGGTTACGCAGGCACATGTCGCTCCGAGGAGCGTACCGAGGAAACGAGCGGTGCCGGTGGTGTTGGATGCGCCAGTTGTCATACCAACGACAATCATGTATGACAAAAGTCCCCATTCACCTCGCCAATGGTTATATGACGGTCTCGTGGCGGGCATAAAGGCAAACATGGCCCAGAGAACGGCACCAATGCCAACTTTGCAGCCAAAGAGGACGTCTTCTTTAGCAAAGAAGCGCATCACGCCCAGCATGATCTGAGAGACTTTGCGTTTCCACCCGCTGGACTGGGGTGCAGCGTCCCAGCTGAATGTGTCGCGACGCTGGAGCATGGCGCGTGGTATGCCCTTCGGTAGAGCAGAGTTCCTAATTCCCTTGGACGTCTTACGGCCAAGCAGTGTCATGCCCTCTGGGTCTCCTGCTGCGGTGGCAGCTCGCCCTGATTTGCTCCAGCTTTTCCAAAACTTGAGCCAGCCCCAGGTGCGGCGGTTATGCTCAGTATAGTGCTTAAGGTCTTCGAGGGCGTCGAGGTAGTCGTCCATCTCTTCGCCGACGGCTTGTAAGCTGAAAGAGAAGTGGCCACAAGCGGCGGCGACTTCTTCGATGTCGGCTTGGATCTTTTCTGAGCGGCTTCTGCCAAACTCTATCGTCTTGTATAGATCCCGCAACGCATTGGCTCTAGATTCGTTGTACAGGTTTAATGCTTCGCGAAGAGATTCCCGCAGTTGCTCGTTGACTTGAACGTCGTGGTTAAGATCGTCTCCGAAAGGGGTAGCTCGGAGGATTTCTGATAATGTGAATGCTAATGATTTCATAGATGGTCCTAGTAATGCCATGAAGAATGCGAAGATGTCGGCTGGATGCGTAAATGTTGCTGGTTGCTGTGATGCTGGCGAGGGCTGAGATGCTTGAGCTCGCTGCTCATCAACATCTTCCTCAATGATGGATAATCGCTCTACAACGTCGCCCAGGGCTGGTGAAGTGAGAGCGCTTGATTTTGGTGACAGTATAGCTGCGGGTGCAGCATTCTGGTCCGTGGCTTGGCTTGCGGATAATGAGCTTTCCCTCAACAAAGTAAATTGCGTGTTGAGGGAACTCCTCAAACCTCCAATTGATTGGTACACAGCATCCAGGGACTTCCACAGTCGCTTGTCAAGCCTGTACAGCCTCTCTTGGCCCAGAAAGTAGTATTCTAGTTTTGCTTCGCGCGAAATTTTTGGCATTGCAGTATAGATCGAGTCATATCGCTTCCTGATAGCGTCGTATTCAGGGGAATTTACTTCTTCATCTGAGCCGTTCAGAAAGGATCTTGTCACGAATGATAATCTATCACCCAGCGTCAACGACGCCGTGTTGATTGAATTTCGCAGAATCTCCCTCGCAGAAACACGCCAAACCAGTAAGTTGACGGCAGTGCTGAACGAAATTCCAATGACCAACATCTTCAGCATCTGCACAATCTTGTCTTCTGAGAAGTAACCATCTTGCACCGATTCTTCTTTTGTAACAATGGAAATGATGGCAATCGAAGCAAGAGTCGACGCAACGTTGACCAGTGGCTGATTCAACCTCTGCTTAACCCAACCAATAAAGCCCAATCCTCCGCCGATGAATAAGAACAGAACCAGGACATGCGCCGGCGCAGCAGACCCAAATTTGGACCTCGAGGCAATGGATACGGCCATGCTCAGCACACAAACCAGCTCTGCGTATGCGACAGCCACAATGGCAATCAACACGGCTTCTATCATGGAGCCTGCGGTGCGCGCAGGGTGGAAATACACCGTCAGTGTGGCGACGATATGTTTGCCGTCACGATGGCCGAGGAAATTGGACAGTGGCGACCAGAACGTAGCAGTGCTTCCCAGTAAATATGCCAAGGTACATTTAAGCACGCCATGCCCTTCATCCGAGTTGAGCCATCGCCAGAAATCCGTAGCTTTGGCTTTCACTGAGTCGGCAACGGCTCGCATGCGGTCGCGATTCGAATCGATATTGGATGCCGAATTGGACCCCAAGCTGGGCGGCATGCTGGTGGATGTGCGCAAGGTAAACTGTCGTCTAGATCGTTCGCCGGTGCTGGGTATGATGAAGGTTCCATTTCGCATTTTCTGCGTTGCGCGTTAGCAGACATTCGGACGAGAATGAAGAGCAAAGTGACAAACGTTTCGTTTCGACGGCCGGCTGCTTGGCAGCCAGGCCGTCGTCGAGTTGGATGCTGAGCTCATGTTGGGCGACGAGCTGCAGAAGCATACGCGCAAGGCACTTTCATTTTCCGAAGTTGCAGAACGAAGGAAATTAGCTTGTTGTAGTAGATGAAGCAGGGTGCTAGTTGTTGAATTTTGGCCTGTTGAAATCAAGCCCCGATATTGGACAAGGGAGGATCAGCTTGGCGTGATTGCGTATCGTTGTGTGCTGGCAGAGCAAGGTTTCAGGCGACCAAATTGGCTTGTCTCTGTAGTGGTCATCTGCGTCGAGGCTGCAGGATCAGCGTGTCTACGCGCTGCACACAGGTTCAGCAGTTGGCTCAGCGCCCCTCATTCGTGGGGCGTGCCCTGTAAATCATTGGCTGCGTGACGTGGTGTAGCCTTGGAAGAACAACCTTGTGGATGCAGCAGCCGCATTTGGGATGCCCAGTGGCGGTCAGAAAAATGCGCTCAAAATTGCATAGAGCCGGTCTTGGTTGGGATGATAATGGCAGATGCTTTTTCAGAGTACAAGATCAGATATCGGAGCTTTGCCTTCATCGCAGATCAGTGAGAGCTTGTGCCAGGGGAGCTCTAGTGGGGTACTCCCTTCAGTGGCAACTTACTAACTACAGATCGCTGATTACAGCGTTAGCAACAACATCACTGTTACAACACACAGGGTGCTGGACACTGAGCCACTTCATCCATCTTCATCAAATGCATTATTCATTCATATCCTAGCTGCATTATAGACTAATCATTATTTACGATGATCCGTGTTCATCTACAGCTCGATAAACACAGACAGCATTTTGTCGTATTTGGGAGTTCCCATACCAGTAACGGGGTCCCATCCGCGTGAAGCATCAAAGGACTTGCCCTTGCACTTGGATTCAGGGTCAACCATGCCGCCATGGACGACGTCGTGGAACATCTCCTGGTACTTGTACAGAACAGGGTTGATAAATCCAACGGGGCCCTTGCCAACCTTGATACGTTCCTCGTTAATGCGGTTGATGATGGCACCAAAGATAGGAGCACTCATCGAGGTACCGCCGGAGAGGCCAGCAGATCCGCCGACCCAAACAAGTCCATAGTCTCCAATGGCCGCGACATCGGGGTAGCCACGGCCAGCAGCGTTGTAGATGCCACCGTTGTCGGGGATGACGCCGTCCTTGGTGGTGTAGTTCTTGAATCCGGGGTCGTGGTACTTGAACCATCTACGTTGCGTTAGCTTTCGTATTCTCATCTGTGTCCTCAATGATTACTTACTGGTTAACAGCATGCTTTTGGTAGGCGGGTTGGGGGAAGATGTTGCTGAAACCACCACCAGATCCGAATCGAGAAGTGGCAATCTCCTCATCTCCAGCGGTAGTGCCTTTGGGCAGCTCAGTGGAACCGACAGCAGTCATGTACGGGCAAGCAGCAGCCTGGTCAGAGACGAAGATGTCTTCGTTCTTACCCAGGCACTGGTCCTCAGCGACACCATAATCACCACTAGCAAGGAAGAGAGAAACACCCTGAAGACCGAGCTTCATGTACTCCTCACACTGACGCTTCTGGTAGCCAACGGGGTACTGCTCCTCGGCGAGACCGTAAGAAATAGAAATGACGTTGGTAGGCTTGAAGGTACCGCACTGGCGGGTTGGGGATGTGCCGTCAATTTTGGGGTCATCGCCGCCTTTGTAAGTGCAGTAGCTGCCGTCAATGGCATCCAAGAAGGTATCAAACAGGTTGACAGGGTATGCGTCCTTATACTCTGTCTGGAAGTCTACAATGTTCTGGGGCCACACGATGGGGTAGGCCATGTCGTAGTCAAGGGTAGCCTCGCCACCGGCCTCGTCAACAGTGCCCGTAGCGGTGGTGTTGCCGATAATGTAAGCCTCGGGATGAGTTCCCTTGGGAATTTCAGGAGCAGCCAGGGCAAAGAAGTTGTCCAAATCTTCCTGGGCGTAGACCTCGTTATCCAATTCAAATATGCCCATCTTGTTGCTGGGATCAGCAAGGGTACCAGGAGGAATGTTGTACATGCTCTTGATGCACTGAGGTGTGACAGCTTCAGAGCATATGGTAACGTTGCCTAAATCACTGATCAGCATGCATTGTCTTTTCGGAGGATATGAGCAACAACTTACTCTTGTTTTGCTTGTACTGGGCCAAAGCAGCAGGGGCAGGAAGTCTCAAGTCAGGTCGATGAGGAGAGATGGGCTTCTTGTTGGTGCTGCGCTTGCGCTGGAAAGTGACAGCAGGCTGGACAAAGTCAACGTGCCGGGAGACATGCTCGGGCAAGCTGTAGTGGTCGGTACCAATGTGCTCCTGGTCGGTACGGGCATGGTGGTAGGTGTGATACTTTGTCTGGAGCATATCCTCGAGCTGCTCAACGGTGCTGTCGAAAGAAACCCATCCCTGGCTCCTAGGGACAAAAATGGACTTCTCAGGGACACCAGCGTTAACGAGCCACTTCTTGACCACTTCAGCAGACTCGTCAGCAGGCTTGAAGAGCTCAATAACCTGCTCAGGAGTATAATGCTTTCCGTAGTCAGGAGACTCAGGGTCAGACCTTTATATCGAATGTTAGCAGGCAGCTTAATCCACACAGGCAAAGAGCACCTACACGGCCATGAGGTAATCCATTCCCTTGTCCAAATTGCGCTGCTTAAGAGCAATTCTCACGGGAATGCTGGTGCCAGATGCGACGGCATCGCGCTTCGTAAAGCCGCTCTTAGCAGCAAGGTTGCGCTTCTCGTGGACAATGTGGGAGGTCTGAGCTCTAGGAGCAGCAGAAGCTGCGGCCACAAGACCGGAGAGGAGGAGGTAGTTGAGCTTCATTTGAAAAAACTACACGACAAGAAAAAGATGAACAAAAGACCAGTTTGCAATGGGCACAGCATTTTGCCAAATTGGCGTCACGTCGGCGGATTATATACCATGACTTCCCCTCATCTTGGGCCCCTGTCAATCTGATCATTTACGCAGATTGTTGCCCTGCCGGAATACGGCCTGATTGCTAGCGACGCTTGGCCAGCTTCCTTTCTGGACGGGACCTTTTTAGCTCCATGACAATGGTTGCGTGCTCTCAGCAAGTGATAGCATGAGGGCGGTCTCTTGGTTATCAACCTTCCTGTTCGGGAACAGCCCCAGCGTCGGCTGCAACCTCAGAATTGGGAAAGCGACGCCGCTTCGAACGAGGCTATGGTCTTGCAGATTGTTGCATAATGGGGGATAGCCTAACTCGGCGCATCTCCGAAGAGAAAATGGATAGATTTGGCCAAACAATGGCCAGTGAGATGGGTGGCAGGCTGCCTAATGCACGCAGCCATTGCATTGTGTTCAAGCCTCTTTTGGGAAGCTCCCAGAAACAAACAATACATAATAAGTTACCGAGCGTCACTGCGGCCACCGAAACTGGGCGTTTTCAGTCACGCGATTAACTCCAACTATAACGGGTAGAAAGGTCCCGAAGGTTAATCTGCATCAAAGCCAAAGTCAAAGCTAAACTACCCCTCACGATGCACACGCTATGCAAGGTATTGTTCGGTGAGAACCACCGTGACATGCCACCAGCGGCTTCCCGAACCGAATACAGCATACAATGATTAAATCCGCAATGTAACCTTCTGCTTGTAACTCTCGTTTTGGTCCCCGTGATGAATTGGAGAGTTTAGCGAAGGTTTCTCGAGCTGCGCTATGATGCGACCCCTGATAGTCCAGAGCCATCATGGGTCGACTTGTACGAGCATGGTTTTCAGGTGAGTTACGAGAACAGGAAGGAGAGCAACTACCTTGCCTTCTTCAGGTCAGCGGGAAGATGCAGCCACAGGAACGGGCTGGAGTCGGCACCTGTTAGTTTCTCGTACTGTGCCGAAGGTGGCCAAGCGAGATGAGGAGACTCGGGTATCACTGCAGCGTTGCCGTGACGGTGCCGAGTCTGGGGTACTCAGTAATGCGTTTGTCATAAGTATCATTATGAATTGTGAATTGAGTTGTGCTAATGAAAGCGTTGTGAAGGATTTCAGTCGGACGTAGGGAAGAATTGGTACCTGCAATAACAGCAGGGCTGATGGGTGAAGCAGCAGAACCAAGACATCCAAGACAGTCCCGTTAGTTTCCGAGATCTGATTGTCGATTTGGGACTTGGCGTCTGGGCAAATCTTGTGCTACCACCTTTCTGGAGGAGTCCGTCCGACTCTGGGCAGCTTGTGACTATCACATGTGAGACAATTTGGCGTTGAAACAAAAAATCAAGGTTTTAAACTATGTACGCGATGATGTAACCTGTCCATCCATATTATCTGCCTGCTTGTGGCTATTCATTACGCTGTATCTTATTTTGTCCCGACTCCCAATTCTTGTACAAAAAAGAAATTGAAATAAGTAAATAAAAATTGAAACAAAAAATCTCAAAATACAATCCTGTTTCCCTCAAAGTCTAATTTTTGTGCTCGCGCCAGTAAATATTAAATGTAATTTTTTGTATGTTGTGTGAGGCGTGTTGGTTTATGACCGACGAGACTTTGGCCAGCTTTCATTGCGGAAGCTCACTGGACTCGGGGGAGGAGGAGCAGGAACGGTATATTCATCTTCGCGAATGCGACGGACGGGTGTGGAAGGGCGTCGAATATCGCTGGTTGTTTGTAATGAGGCGTGGAGATTTGAGAAGAGCTCTTGTGAGCGAGCGCTGCGAGGGACAGGCTGGAGGGTGACGTGGGCGGACATGTTGGTGATGGGTAGCTGACGGGTCATGTTAGACGCAGGTAACTGATGAAGGGGATAAAAAAGTATATGAATATTTTGGAGTTGATGGTGAGTAGGAGGGGAAGGGGCAAAAAAAAATTAAAGATAAAAAGAGGAGAGGCAGTGGGAAAAAATAAAAATAGAACGTGGGAGAGATGTTGTTTTTGTAGTTTACGTACTGTGTCGTTATTGGTGATGTTTGTTGGGGCAGGTTGAGCTTGGTTGGAAAAGAGTGGGAAGCAGCTTGCGTAAATATGTGGAGAGGCAGTGTTCTGGAATTCCGAGGTACCAGTTTTGTGGCAATTGAAAAAGAAAATGTGTTATGATTATGGAATAAGAGGATAGAGTTATGGTGGTGATGTGAGACGGTCGGGATCGGAGACGGATGAGCGGAGGAATATATGAAGTTTCGTGATTCGAAGGATTGACGGTGACGCTGTAGCAGCGCTGTAAGTACTTGTAGCTGGGAGCGTGCGATGGCCGAGGATTGGCGGAGCGAGGTACCGAGGCGCGGGATCAGAACAGTCGAGAATGCACAGAAGAAATGAAAGTGACAGGAAGGGAAGGGGGGGGCAAGAAAAAACCTTTAAATCAACTGAGATTGAGACAAGGACAGGACAGGTAAATGAATGAATAAATAAATAAATAGATAAACAGTTAATTGATTGATTAATTGATTGCCCAAGAGGTGAACAAACAACGGGGAACAAAGGGTCCCCGTCCCTTTACAACAAACACGGGCGGTACAGTACACGGTACACGGCACCTACAAAGGTAGACAGGCACGTTACATGCACATACTGGTACTTTTTGCAAGGAACAGAAATTCTTACTTCATTATTTGTCCTTTACGGCTCACGGACAAACCACCCGGTGGTCTTTTTGTTTGTTTTGCCATGCAAAAGTCCTGCACAAGCCAGCACAGGCCGGGGCAATGGCTGGCATTACTCCAGGTGGTGTAATTAGTGCACCCGGGGAAGTTGACATGGTGGAGTCGACCCCTGTAACCACCCCATAATAGGCTACCAACTCTCCGGAGTTGTAAAGGGGGGGGGCGGCCTGAAATCTGGGGATATTACAGTGCAGAAGCCACTAAATAATTCCACTACTGCGCAGTGACTCAACTGAGTGACAGTGGCAGAGACATCCCCAGAGGAACTACAAGTTAGTGAGACAGAGGCAGCATCGAGGAAACAAAGGGCAAACTCCTTTCTCAAACATAATTTCCACACCATCCATCACATATGATGGCAGCCTCAGGAATGTACGCAGACAAATCTCCTTCAATTGACGTCCCTCTGTGCAAAATTAACAGCCGATGCTTGTTCCAAACCCCCCTGCCGCTCCGCCCGTTCATTAATTTACATTTTACCCCGGCCCTTTGTCATTTCCAACTTCCCGGGCTTCCGACCTGGTGCATTGATTCATGTGGCTTACGTTCCCATTCCTTCTGGAATTTTCTTTTCTGTCGTCCTTGCTTGCTTGACTCTTTGTTTGACTCTATTTTGCAAGGGTGTCACGGACTGAGGCGGTTGATACGGGAACAAAGACGTAACGTTGGCACATGCAAACGCTCCATGCACAGGCACATAGCAATTACGGTGCCGTTGCTGCTGCGTCGCCGATGCCTCTGGTGAGCAGAAGAAGGATGGTTAGACGTGTACCGGGAAGCTGGATGGTACCGGCACCAATTGAGAAACAAAGTCGACCGTAATTGGCTCTCGCGCGAGCCCGTACGATTTCATCGGCGCACATTGACTCACACCATGAGTCGGAACCAGCTATCCACTTCCATATAAACGAAGCCAATTGGATCGGAAAGTAATTTCGTCGTTTGGAAGAGCGATTCAGACTCAAACATGGCAATGGCCACAGTCCGCAAAGCAACTGTAGAAGATGCACACGCTATCGCCCGCGTCCACATCCTCTCGTGGCAAGAAACCTATCGCGGTATCGTGCCGCAATCCTACCTCGACGCTCTCGACCTGGATACTCGCACAGAATACTGGGCCACGCACCTACAGCGGCCTGATGCCTTTGATATTTTCGTAGGCGAAGTTGACGGTGAAATTTGCGGCATTGCGGCTGGGGATCGTGCACGTGAACCTGAACATGGTTATGAGGGTGAGATTCTGCTGATATATGTCCTGAAGGCGGCAAAGGGGAAGGGACTGGGGCGATTGTTGATACGGGAAGTAAGAAGGTATTTGCACAAGAAGGGGATTGAGAGCGCTATGCTGTGGGCGTTGAAGGATAATCCGTCGAGAGGGTTTTATGAACACCTTGGTGGGAGGGAGTTTAGCGACAAGACTGTGCCCATTGCAGGGGCGGAGTTGGTGGAGGTTGCATATGGGTGGGAGGATATAAAGTCATTTTGACATGGAAGATGAGATGAATAAATATTAGTAGATGTTTGTTTGGATTTCACTGTCTCGTAATTGCGGGTTAGATACATATGTATCTTAGGGTAGACGAACAGATGGTTTGAAGCATCATTGGTGTTCTAATTCGCTAAAAAAAAAAATCTATCTGTACACGTTATAAAGGAGTCTGTACAGGTTATAAAAGAGTCTGTACACGTTATAAAAGAGCCTGTACACGCTGTAATCAAGTCGCATCCACTGTGAAGCAACTCAAGCCGCCGCCGCCTGTGCCGAATAATTCTTATACCAAAGCAGCAACCCTGACAACAACGCAGCCAATTCCCACTTCTCGCCCATATTACCATTCAACCCACTGCCCAGGAAAGCGATATTGGCCGACTTTTTCATGCTCCAGCCCGAATTCTGTGCCACGACAGCAACCACTTCGAGCCCATCACTCGTTGAACCCATGCCCCTTCCCGTATGTGACGACAATCTCACCAACTTCCATCCGTACGTCCTACCACCCACGGCCTTGATCTCGTCACCATGCGAATTCCTCCACTCAAAGTCCTCAGTGTGGCCCTTCTCGCCGTCCTCGACTCTCATTGAGAACCTACACGACCTCCAATGATCACTCTCAATGACGATATCCTCGCCGTCTCCTTTTACTTTGCCCGACTTGACGCTGATGGAGTCTTGTCTGTTGGGGATGGTCATGATGTATTTGCCGCTCTTGTAGCGCGATGTGACGATGACGGGGTGGTTTTTGGTAGGGCCGTCGTACAGTGTCATGACTGTGCGGCCGAAGCAGCCTAGGCCGAAACTGACGGCGAAGAGTTTCTCTCCTTGAGTGCGGCCGAGCCAGAAGCTGTTGAAGCCCATGTAGAAGTTGATGGGGCAGGGGATGCGGGAGCGGGTGGTGAGGGGTTGTGCTTGGGATTGGGAGGATTCGGCCTCTTGGTAAGAGGGTGGTGGGAGGCCATAAACCTCCTTGGGGTCCTTTTTGTCGAACATGTTGGTGTAAATGACTTTGATGAATTGAATGTCGGACAGATGATGGGGATTAATTGTAGCTGATGTGCTGTATGCTATTGAGCTTGCGTATTATTGTTGTATTGCGCAATGTGTCATGCTTGTTGTGTTGAATTGAAATATCTAATGATGCCACTAGGGCAGCTCTAACTATTTATGTCAATTCCGAGATCTTGTCAAATCTCAGCTTGGCGCTGTGAATGTCGTCACAAGGCTGCTGCTCGTCGTCTGTGTTGCCCAAAATGGGCTTCACAGCCACTCATGGCTCTGCGTCGTGCTGACATGAGGATCCACCTTGGACGAAAAGGTAGTTTCGCAGCGCTGTGGTATTCTGACTACTATTTTGTATACTGCTACTGTAGTTGTCCCTGCAGGAGCGGGTCAGATTGTGCACATCGGGGCTGAGTTGCGCCAGGGCAGTGAAAAGCCTCGGGTGTACGCGAAACACACCACATGGCAGTGGTGGCTATATCGGATTCTAGGTTTCACGCAGATAACGCTGACGGGAAGATCGACCGTACCGTGGAATATAATGCTTCTGGGAGAGATCCTTCTTGATGAATTGATTGCACCACATCTTGCATGTCTGCCACCAGCGAGCCGAGGCAAGCCACATCGCGCAATGCATCAGTCGAATATCGTGTTTTAAATTTCTCAATTGACAAGTCAATCTGGTTCTTATTTATGGCAGAGCATCACCTAGCACGCCCTGCGGCCAGCTTCTCCTTGCGAGCAATGACCTTTCCGATCCTCTTCCACGCTCCAATACCCTCGATAAAGCAAGAAATCTCCCACTTCCACCAAACCGCCGTCCAGCGCGGCACTCCATACTTGCGCATGCGCAATTGATCAAACAGGATAGCCTCAAAGAAGTGAATAGCCGCTATAACCACGGCAGCGGCATTGGCAAACCACAGTAGTTTGCCCGGCTCTACAGGAGAGTACTCCTTCAGCAGTCCCCATGCCGTGGTGCCAGGCACTATCCATGGTGCTGCGAGGCCGACGCCATACAGGATCACTATATTGCTTGCGAGGATGATCTCCAGAGGTTTGGGGCCAGTGAATTCAGTGATTCTAATGGCCTTTGAGCTGTCCTTTTTGGGGGGCATTTTTGGCTATTGTGGCGGCTGGTAGAGGGGTGCTGTGGTGATTCAATCAGTTGAAATGAATTGGTAATGACGAAACTCCTTACATTGATTGATTGATTGATTGATTGATTTCTTTATTTTATTTTTCTTCGGGTATGTTGAAAGCCAAGGTTAGCAAAAAAGAGCTTTGTGAAAGTGTTAAAAGGTAAATCTCCCCGCAACAGTTACAGTAGTTACCTAGGCCCGCCGCCCGGAGTATCGGGGCAACTCGTGAGAGCCACTAATCAACCAACAGACTGACATCATCCCTCCCACGTAACAACTTCGCTTTCTCGAGTCTCATCATCAATTGTGATCTAGCATTGTGCTTTGAGCTTGCGCCAATAGCATAGCGGTTGCTCGTCACTTTCCCTGACGGGTTTTCTTTCGTCACTTGCTTGCGCTCTTATGCACATGTTGTCAAGTTCGTACTCCATTTATTATGCCTAAACTCCGCTGAAAAAGGATACTCATACATCAATCATCCCGTCGTTTAATTTTTGGCTTTTGTTTTACTTGAATATTCTACTTTAAGCCCTGGACATGTTGAACGAGCTATTAGCCGTCCCATGTTGCTGCTGCTGCTGCTGCTGCTGCTGCTGCTGTGACTTTGACTGTTGCTGTGTGCTCCCTGCGTGCCTAGACTTCCTCCTCGTTGGCTGGTAAACTTCATTGAAGTTCATAGCCACCCCCAAGAATCGCATATCAACATCTGGCTGGAACGCCAAATCGCCCAGCAACAGCTGAAGTCGCTGCTTGAAAGACGCCCCCAGATGCCGCAATCGCTCTTGTAATACAGGAAATTCTGAAGACACGTTTGAGTCATCGAACCCACCCTCTCCTGTTTGTTGCTGTCTAGTGAATTCCGAGACGCTCCAACTGTATAGACCGCCGATGGCATCTCGATAGCTCAGCATAAGCTTCAGCAGGTCGCTTAACTGCACCAGGTATCCGGCCCTCTCCTCTTCGTCCCCGCTGGAAGTTGCTTTACGTTTGGCTCCTAGTAAGCCCTTGTGCGTAATGTCGTTGAGGTAGCGTTCGTGTGCTTTGATCATATCGTCCAGCGTGCAGTCTTCTTTGCGAATGCGGTTCTGTAATTCACCCCAAGACGATTCAATCACCTCAAACAGGATGTAATACTGTAGTTGACCAACGAAATGAATCATCTCTGCCAATACACCGCGAGTAGACTTCCAAGTCTGGCTGATTACAGCATCTGAAGTTTGAAGTACACCTCGAGAGCCTGTCATACATTTCCGCCATGTGCTTAACAGGCCAAACTCGACACGCTTGATGCGCCACAAAAAGTTGAACACTTTGAGATATTGTCTGTTGCCCCATTCTGTCACCACGACGTCAACAGGGGCATCAATTTTATATTCGAGCGTGAAACAGTCCCAGCCAATATCGCCATGAGAAAGTTGAAGCATTCTGGCATCAAGTCGTCGGAGGACTTCCGGCGAGTCATATTGGGCGATCGAGCCGCGAATAGCGTGCTCGAGCTGTGCCGTGAGGGTGTGGCGATATTGAGCTCCCGCCGGTCGGTCCAAATTTGCTGCCAGAGATTCCATGAGCAGTGCGATAAAGTCTCCTTGACCCAACAGGATATAGTTCTTCAAAGCTTGCAAGTGATCGAATACATGGAACTTGCTGTCCATAAGATCCATCAAGCGCTTCATTGTTGTCTTGTATGCTTCATCAATCCATCCTTCAAGAGTTGCCGTGTCTCCATATGTCAGCTCTTTTGATGCGGCCTTGGAGTACTCCTCAACCCATAGAGAGTCACCGCAGCTATGCCGAATAAAGTTCAAGGACTTGCCGATCAGGAATACCTTTTGCGCAAAGTCTTCTGTGATGATGCTCGGAATCATGTCATCGCAAATTTCATATTTGTCTTCCCAGGCGTTGCTTGTGCCGTGATGGGACGGGGCTTGGTCCGCGGATCGTTCTCTGACAAAGAATTCTTGATATGGATCTGATAGCTCGCCATCGTAGATCCAACGTCGGAGGATGTCATAAAATGGCCGTGTGCATGTAGCCAGCAATCGTTCGGCAAAGGCAGCAACCACAGGGTCGCCATGTGTTGCTGAGAAGCTGTGAATGTGGGAGATAATTTGACCACCTCTACGTTCTTTTGATTCCTCGGCGATCAAGCTCATCATTCTCAATCCCATAGTGGCCTCTCTTGTCCAGACAACACAGCGCTTTAGAGTGACGCCAGCTTTGCCAATGCCTCCACGAGGAGCTTCTTCATTTAATGATGCCAAAGCTCTTCGTATTTGTCCCTCTAGCGTAGCGACAAGCGTTAAGTATGAGCGCAGCTCTCCAGCGATACCAGATCGCAAGCTCTGGCCCAGCAGGCCATTGGCAGGCTTCGAACAAAATTGGTCGAGGCCGCGGTATAGAAGTGACGGTTCGGCAAGTGTGTGGAGTATCGATATGAGAGGTAAGGGCAGCGTGTTGGGCAACTTGATGGTATTTTCGCCACTGAATGGAAGAGTGGTAGAGGACAAGCCTTGGAGTGTATATGGGAGATCTCTCAGCAGGGCTGTTTCTGAGGGATTAATTTCGCTATAATTCCCAGCTAGGAGTGTTGACTTGAGACCAACGTCCCGTTTCGGAGGCGTATTGTGTTGTTTGTTCTCCTGTGGAGGGAATGATTTTAGGCCGTCGGGCTGGAACGCATCTCGAAACTGCTCCTGCTCAAGCCTCGACGATTGCGCAGAGGCACCTGAATTCTCCTTTCTAGGTCGCTTCGGAATGCCTTGCTGAACTGAGTCGCGATAGTTCAGAGTCGACGCCGTCATGCTGCTGACTGGTACGGGCTCTTCGACAGCGTTGGAATCTGAAAGCTGACTGAGCAAATGAAGAATAGCCCATTTGTTTTTGAGCACAGGCAGAGCCAACAGTCTGGAATAGAGGTTCGAAAAGTCGAGAGCATCTTTCGGGTTCCTTTTCATAAGGTCGTGTTTTATTATGTCGTAGGCATGGTTGGCGTCGTCTGTGACAGATGCATTCTGGCGTCTGCAGACACATTAGTTCTATTCTCTGCGAGAGACTTGCTCAGAGCGCTTCAAACCTTTCTAATATGTTCTTTGCTATTTGGAAACATCGCTCATACCGCGCGTTGACGACATCTTCGCTTTCTCGCGGGTTGTTGGGTACCAGATGGACAATCAGGCTCTCTACGGCGTTGGTGATGCGGTCGGCCATGGCTGCATCTCTGCCAGGGTTCCAAGATGAACCAGTCCACTCAGTAAAATACCGTTAAAAGTCACTGATATAATAGTCGCGTAGAAAGAATATTGCCTCGTTTGCCTGTGTTGTCGTGGCTCGAGGAGGGTGTTCGTCGTCCAAACACGCGCTGAGACGCGGTAGAGGGGAAAGAAAGTGGGATGTTCTCCAGGTGCACCTACGCAGGTATCCACTACCTGAAGCTCCGCCAAAACTAGCGCTCTGCATCAAGTCACCACTACACTCAGACCCCCTAGCGACTACAGCGACCTTGATCGTTCGCCCGTTTCTCGGCAAAATTTTGGACTTCAACTCATCCAGCTGACTCTCCCTCACGCTTCGCGCCTGCAAAAGCGCCATCGAATTATCCACCCCAACATGCGAAAATCATCGAATTGACATCGAATTTTAAGTCGCATGGTATTCAGCATTTGTTATATGTAGCTCATGAGCTATCTTCCACGTCGCGCGCCGCTCCATCGCCGCACGCGACATCGTCGCTAGAACACCACTATCCATCATGCCCGACATCGACCCCGCGGCCCTGAGCCGCCCTTCCATCAGTGTATCGACTCCTGTGCTCTCCTCCAAGACCCTGGGAGGCGCTGCAGGCTCTCAGAAGATTATAAAATCGAGTCAGATAATTCCGGCGCGCATTGACCTTGAACCTCTCTATACGGAACTCAAGGCCGCAATTGCGTCTGACCAATGGTTGACATACAAAGAATCAACGACAGAGTTCCTAACGGGTCAGTGACTCCTTTTTAATAGCCATATAGCTATGCGATAGCTAACATTGATGCAGGGCGATTGAATCAGTCAGAATACAGCGAAATCATCGATCCAATACTCTATAGTCCAAATGGCGAAAAGGATCACTTGCACAATCAACTTATTGCTGCCATATATGGCAATGTCACGAGAGAAATGCCCGATCAAGGGCTGGCGCCATGGGTTAGCTCCAATGATAAACCGGCCGCTGGTGCGGGCACCAAGGCTGTCAGCGGAGATGCTGCGGAGAGACGGCTTAAAGGGGATGTGATGCAACTGCCTGCGCGCGACAGACGGCGCATCAAAGACTTGGTACAAAATGACGTACGTTTATCTGTGGATTTTGCTGCTGCCTTTGGCTAACACTTGGTGTAGTACGACCCGTACGAAAGCATCTCCAATATGTTTGTGGTTGGTTCAAGAAGACGACCAGCCTCCACAGCCGATGTACCTGCAAGCGCAGCAGGTGGCATTAACAACATCAGTATGTCTTCCGTGGGCATCGCTCTGCCAGTATACTAACCCTTATTTAGACTTTGATTTAGAGATTCGCAAACGATTTACACAACCACTCGCAATTGAATCTGGAGAGTTCCCCGACGTTGGATTAATAACGGGACGAATGCTCCCATTTTGCTACGAGGCTGGACTGCCTAGTGGTCATGCGTCTGATGCACCACAGCTAATGACTGTGGCTACGGAATCATTTGTCAAAGAATTGCTCACACAAATTTATGCTCGCACAAGAAGCAATGGGCCGGGGGATTCTGCCAGTGCAGGATATGGTGTTGGAACAACGTGGGTCCAAACACACAAATATCGAAAGCAGTTGCACATCGAAGAAGAGGCGGCGCATCGCGGAGAAATTACTCGCGATAAGAGCGGATTGCTTCCGATTGAAGCCCGTGCTGCTGGCGAACGCGGGGCACTCAGCATGGCCGATGTACGCGTTGCTCTGGAAATGGCAGACACAGGCATATCACAATTCCCCATTGTGGCAACTCAAGTTCTATATAGCTATCGCGATGGCGAGCTGGAGAATTGGGAAGACTACACTTGGATGGATGGACTGGAGCCCGATGGCCGCGTGGAAGAGCTCAACTCTGATGCGCTAAACGGAGAGCTCACCAATGGGCACGACGACGCCATGGATATTGACAACGAGATGTACTGGGAGGGAGCGGAGTCTACAGACATGGATATGCTCGACGGCATGCTAGACTCCTGTCTGGCGGTTGGCTCATAGAGGAAGCAACCATGAATGGCGCAGACATATGTATACAGGGAAACTGGTGTTGGCGTTTTTTTTTTTTTTTTGCACTTAGAAGAGTTGGATGATAATACCTCTTTGTTTCGGCTGGAATTTTTTACTATGTCATACGCTTCTCTTTTTTTCCGATATGGTTTCATCATTGACGGTTGGTGCTGTGGGGGTACTGATGTTTTAATCGACGGCGTTGGCATTTAGATCCAAGTGTTTTGTCGAGGGTCTGGGTACGTGGTTGATGAATTGGACATTGTGTATTTGTAAAACAAAATATTTAGGAATTCATACATCTTTGATTGCTGCATTGAGGGATTGTAAGTGTAATGGTTTCAGAGTGAGGACATCGACGGCGGGTGAAAGTTGATCGTATGGCTATTTGGCGATTGTTAATGGCTTTTGTTTAGCTGATTTTTGAGAGATAATTCGGACAATAATTCTGGATTACAAATTTTCTAGAGATTCGATGCGGATGGAAATCAAAATTTGCAAGGTTCATGCTGTGTGAGGTGAGCTATACCCGTCCCGGAGAGTGCACCCGAACAGAATAGATTGGCCTGGCTTGGGTTGAGAGATGAAAGATGGCAAGAAGGGTGGTCGGTGCCGCATGGTGGACCGTGCACGATTCTAGAAAGCTTCTGTTGTTGCCTTCCCCGACATTTTTGGGTATTTTTGGGGGCTCCTTCCGCCTGGGAGCGCTGTGTGACGGTGTGACGCTGGGCTAAGCTGTGTCTGCCGTGACCTGCCCACGCATCACATCTTAAAACGAGGAGCACGGACCACCTTTCTTGACGCTGCTCCCCGCCCTGCCTGCCTGGCACGCCAGTTGCTGCCAGTTGCCCGCTAAACAGTGGCTGCTACAGCGCACTACACCCACTAAACCGCACAGCACCAGGCCCGCTGGGCTGCCGGCTTTGGACCAGGACAATCCATCTTCGTCATTTAACTCGCCCCCCCCCATTCTCTTCTCTTCTCTTCCCCATACTCTCTTCTCCTTCCAAGCTGCCGAACAACTCGTTGTCTTGTTAATTTCATCTCTTTCCCTCTCCTTGATTCCCTCCTTTTTATTGTATTTAATTCATCTCCTTTATTCCCTCTCACCACGCCTGGTTCATTCCCCTCATCCTGGGATCTGCCAGTGGACACAGGGACCGTTGCAGAAAAAAGACCCCTCATCGCTCATTGTGGTCCGTTCTCTATCTCTACCACAACAGCTGCCGCCCCGGCTTGAATCCAAGCACATCAAGTGGAGAGACCATCTTAACGTCTATCTGTCGGAGCTGTCATCGACTTCCAGAATTGACAAATAACCAACAGCCGTTATTACGCGTTCATACGGTGAGTCGCTTTGATCTGGGACAGCCCTCTTCCTACATCACCTACACAATGCACAGCAGCTGCACCGCCCTCATCTATTACTTCTAGTTCTTGACCTTGTCATGGCGTTTGCGCTATTTTCATTCCAAGCTTCAGCTTCATATTCGACCTAAAGCCCATTGCACTCTTTCTTGCCATTTGTTGCGTCACTTTGCCAGCTACCCACTCCAGCTTGGACGAACCCTCAGAGCTCGCATTCTTCCCTACCCTACCGTGCGCCGCCTATCCACCATTTCCCATCACATTATAACTGTATTATTCTTTCCTTTTCTCATGAGCTCTAACTGATTTTGACCAGATAAACACAGCAGCATCATGTCGGGACCATTCACAAGCCCTTTCGGGGCCAATGCCAACCCATTTGGCAACGATCGAGCTCAAAACGACTCTTCAAACGCCATGATTCCTGTCGCGGAGGAGGAGGAGAACGATACTCTTTCTGCGCCCGTTGGCAGTAACTTTGGCTCCGGTAGCTCACCCGGTTTCTCTCCCGTCTTTGGCGGCGATGCCTCTGTCGACGGACCTCCGACCGTTCGCGCCCCTCCAAACCCTGACAGCTACCCCGCCCAATACAACTTTAATCGACGAACCTCTGTCTCAGCAGAATCCTTAAAACCGTCCGCTGATGGCAACGATAACTGGACTCCTCCAGTCCATCAGAAAAGTGCTGATCAATTGGATCGATTGAAGAGAGCCATTGAGGGCAATTTCCTCTTCAGCCACCTAGACGACGAGCAAAACCACCAGGTGCTTGGAGCTCTAGTTGAGAAACCCATTCCCGCCAAGGACATCAAGGTAAGTTGAAATACCGAAAATAATTTGGTACCAATTAGTAATGGGTTTATTTTAGGTTATCAGCCAAGGCGATGCTGGCGACTACTTCTATGTTGTCGAAAAGGGTTCCTTCGATGTATACGTAAACCCAAGTGGTGCCATCCAGCCCGGTGCCGATGGTATGGGAAATAAGGTCAGCCACATTGAGGCAGGCGGCTCCTTTGGTGAATTGGCTCTCATGTACAACGCCCCTCGCGCTGCTACTGTTGTCTCCGCTGAGGGTGGCTGCACGCTCTGGGCTCTTGACCGTGTGACTTTCCGCCGTATCCTGATGGAATCTACATTCGCCAGAAGACGCATGTATGAGAGCTTCCTCGAAGAGGTCCCGGTCCTGTCCACCCTTACACCATACGAACGATCCAAGATTGCCGATGCCCTGGAAACACAGAAGTTTGCTACCGGTTCCGTCATTATCAAGGAGGGAGACCCTGGATATTCGTTTTACCTGTTGGAGAGCGGCGAAGCGCAAGCCTACAAGGGCGACTCTAGCAACTCTGTCAAGCAATACAAGAAGGGCGATTTCTTTGGCGAACTGGCGCTACTCAATGACGCTCCCCGAGCAGCTAGCGTCGTTGCTACGACAGATGTCAAGGTGGCAACTCTGGGAAAGAATGCTTTCCAACGGCTTTTGGGACCTGTTGAAGGCATCTTGAGGCGTACAAAGTATGTGGGAGTCAAGTCGGGCGTGGAGGAGATGGACCCACTGCACCGTGGATAGACTGAGTGATATTGTCATCCTGGGAGGCCCCTTTTCAATTGGTTTGCACAATGAGATGTCGTTCGAATAACATGGTTTTTCCGATTGTGGTTGCTAAGCTGCTGTTGTTGCGCGGGCGTTTGTTTTGAGACTTTGTATGGAATCACCTTTTGATACACTCTACACGATCATTATATTATTTCTTTTAGTATTCTTTGCACTCAAGAAAGGTGAAGTATGATGTATAAGTTTTGATTAAATTGTAGTTGGTACATAGCCATGTGACACAAAGGACAGATGGTGATGTGTAACGTCGATATGATTCCCCCATGTATCCAAACGCCTCTACAAGTGAAGATTCTTGTAGTATTCAACATTCAACCCATGTACGCCGTTCCCGATAGCCCAGTTTTTGTAAGGTCCTTTGGGTCCCTGAGGAAGCCTAGTTCAGGCCTCAGCCGAAGCAGCACCAGCACCGGCACCGGCACTCTGCTTCTTCAACTCATCACGTATTTGCTGTCTCAATTCCTCGACAGCAATCTCTGTTTCTAGTACCCTTCCCACACCCTTCTTCCATGTCTCCTCCAATCCCAACAACTCGCCCTTGACCTCGTTCTGTCTCGTAGCCCTCTCGTTATTCAACAGGTCAATCTCACGTTTTGTCTCGGCCAACTCGGCCTCCAACGAGCGCAAATCCGCCTCTAGGTGGTAATTGGCCAACAACCAGGCGTTTTTGCCAGACTTGTCAAGGAGGGCAAGGTTATCGAGTCGCGAAGAGAGGTATGAGGAGGAGACGTAGGAGTTTTGGAGGGGCTTGCGGAGGTCGGATGAGTCGTTGCTGGGAGGCAGGTCTTGGGTCTCGTAGCGGGAGAGGTTGAGTGGCTCGAGAGGCGTGGAGGAGGCGACACGGGCGAGCTCGGTCTGGATGGTGGGTGTGAAGTTTGGGGAGGGGTGTTGGGGAGCAGATGGTTGAGTGGTTGCTTCGGCGGCGATGAGGGCGCGGGCAGCGTCGAGGGAGGAGGGGGTTGGTTCCTCGTCGATATCTGGGGATGGTTAGTGATGAATCAGAGAGGTAGAGTACTGGTGGATCTTACAGGGGAGAGATTCGTGGTAGGCTGGGACGGACATTTTGGTTTTGGTGTTGGATGTGGTTGGTGGTGGTGTTGGAGGTGTTGGAGGTGATGTTTTTTATGTGCACGGACCACCTTGTCACTGTGGGCAGCATTTATTCATTCAACTTTCTACACATAATCATTTGTCTTTTTTTCTTGTACTGGAATTTTTATTGCATCTGATGATTGGAATTTGAGAAAACCTTTTCAATTATAGAACATTTTTGTTGAAATCAATTGGGTCTTGTTCGAGAGAGAACGGAAAGAATGAGCTGTGACGACACAAGGTAGGCACAGGTTTACAACTGACCGTTGACGTTGGCATTAATGCGGAGAATATCAATATATCATCGTTTAGAATACGATTTCGGTTATGAAGTGTCTATAAGTCCCGCTGGTCGTTTTCAAAAAGCGATGAGTGAGATTAAACCCGAGCATACGAGCAACCAAACGAAGCCCGTGAGCGTTACCGCAGAACCACAAACAGGCCTAGACTTCTACTGACGAGCAACCAATACCAAGGCACGCCTACCTGGTGCAGAGTAAATTATTATTATGAATAGCCGTTAGCATGCATTCAGGGACCTGCGGCTGGATGCACGTGGCGAAGCCCGCAGGCGAAATTGGTGTCAGCACTTATTGCGGCTGAAACTGAATTCTAAAATCGGCAGATGGAGATTTTTTTCTTCAGGACAGGAAATGTATGGAGGACCCACGACATTAATTAATGACGACGATGGAAGTTTAATAATTACGGAGAAGATTGTCCCTGAGTTGGGATGCAGTACAGTAAGTGTAGAACTGTACAGCGCGGTAGCCAAGGCACGTTGCATCAAGCCATGATGTTCAAGCTGAAGGCCAAGATAGAGAGCCATTACATCAGTGATGAACATCATCGTCAGCTCAGGGGCGAAAACGTGGGTAATGTGCCGATGATCGAGACCAGAGGCAAATCTGCCTTATGGCGTTCAGTTCTCGGCCGGGCAGCTAACGTTTGAAACTGTTGGAGAAGATTATGAACAAGCAATGGCGCGTGCAGTAGTGGTTGTGGGTGAGATGGAGACCGTATGCTCGGGTCGAGGTGTGGTTGGTCAGAGGGCGACAGGGGGGATCTGCGCTATACTCAGCCCAGGGCTGAGAACTGGAGACTGCAAGCTGGAGCGTGGACGCGAGGATGCGAAGAGAATTGAGGTCGAAAGAGGAAGTTGGTGATTAGGTCCTCGGACATGTCCGGTGAAGTGACTTTTTGTAGAGGTTTGGTTGACTTTACTCTCAACCGGGGGGGCGCTGAACAGACATGCTCAACCGTCACCGTGAACAGTCAATTGGTTGGTTATACCGTCTGCCAATGCAGATAATGCATCTGCCATGTCGCAGTAATTACAGCAGTAAATGCACCATGAATATACTAGAATGGTCAATACTACCAATCAACCATGCAAGCGCACAGCACACTGTCAATTGCAGTGTTTACTGTAGAGACAACGCACTTCATTACAAGCACTGCGGCTGAACCACATCGCACGGATGCAGGAACCTCGCCAGGGGGGGCCAACCTTGATCACCCTCTATCGCGATCCCTAGACATTTCGCCTCTGTTCGCAACTCATTCATCAGCCGCCATGTACCTCAGTGGCTTTCACGCCCATTCAACCCAGGTGCTTATTCGTGCTTCATCACAGGATGCAACCAAGTCTTTGCTGCTCATCCATTAGCTCCATTAATAAAGGGTCCTCTATAACGGGTCCAGTTCAGGTTCCAGCAGGGCCCATGAGGACATCGTCTTACATCCCCACTCGAGTAATGAACAAGGACGACGCTTCATCGGCTCGCGAGGCTGAAAAAGGGTTCAGCTCATAAATGCTGAGTTGCAACAGACTCAATTTGAAGTCTATATAAACTGTGTAATCCTCCGTGTCTAATGTCCAACATCATCTCACTCAACTCGAATCAACTCACTCCAACTACAACTACAAACACTTCCAACCACTTCAACTCTTTAACCCTCAACCACCACAATGAAGTTCTCCAACGTTCTCGGTCTCTTCGCCCTCGGCGTCTCTTCCGTCTCTGCCGCCCCCGCTGAGGATCGCGCTGCTCTTGAGCTCACCCACCTCGAGGCCCAGACCAACCAGCTCGAAGCCCGTGCCAACTTGCCCGGTCTGAACTCCGTTCAGAGCAAGTACGCTCGTGCCATTATTGCCAAGGCCAAGTCTACTGGTGTTGGTGCCCATGGATGCCAGGCTGGTATTGCCACTGCCCTTGTCGAAGTAAGTTTTTCTTGTATCCTCGCTGCACTCATTATTACTCCTCGCTGCACTCGACGTCCCTTTTTTGAGTCATCACGTCACCTGTGTTTTCGCTTCACTCGTCGTCACTTGAGCCCGTGTCAATCAATTGGCAGCCAAGCTAACGCCAGTATGTAGTCCTCCATCATCATGTACGCCAACAAGGCTGTCCCCTCCTCCCTCAAGTACCACCACGACCGTATCGGCTCCGACCACGACTCCATCGGCATCTTCCAGCAGCGCGCCTCCATCTACAAGAACATCAAGTGCGACATGGACGCCGGTTGCTCTGCCGGCCAATTCTTCACCGAGATGAAGCGCGTCAAGGGCTGGAAGACCATGGCCGTTGGAACCCTGTGCCAGAGGGTCCAGCGCTCTGCTTACCCTGACCGCTATGCTAAGCAGGTTCGTACCGCTACCAAGATTTGCAAGGCTGGTGGTCTGTAACTACTTATTTAATATTGGATGCAAAATCGGTGTATATACTTTCTTTGAAATATATTTCTTTGTTTTTAACTTCATTGACCCTCACTGTTTCACTTCACTTGCATGGCGGAGATGACTTGACTGTTTGTCAAACTACATCACTACTATTGTCCTAGACAGACGTTGAGAACATGGCTTGTATTAAAATAGAAAGCCAAGCCAGGCAAGAGAATGTCCATTGTCGCCGCATCATGTTCAAGTTGCCGTGAGTGCCGACGCACGTTGACGTCGTGTAGATCAATTACGTATCGTAGTTAACCCCTCACCGCAACACTTCAATCATCGCATTCGGCTCAGTCCCATTAGAAATCATACTCACTTCACCTCACTAAACATGATAGCACACAAGTTGTCATAATCATTCATATAGCTGGTAATACAATAGTACATCTCATCCGCGACAGCTCCAGGCTTCTGCTGGCATGAGTGCGGTCCATCCTGGACAAGGCTAATGCCCGTGCAAGCAATGTGTTGGTGTGAATGGCCAAATTTGTTGAAGCAGCCTCAATCTAGCTTCCTAATGATAATAATACACGCAACACCGATGAGCAAAAAGAGTTCCATCAGGATGTTTACCGCTTGAGTAGCCGTCTAGACAGACGCCGACTGGCCGCTCTCAGACGAATCGGTCTTGGAGAGGGCGTCGCCATTCTCGTCTTCCTCAATCAGAGGGCCGTGAACGGATTCCTCAAAGACGGGTTCAGGGTCGTTGACTTCAAACTTGGTTTTGAAATCTTTGGCACTGTGAGATAAGTTGCTGCTGTTGGAGCGGCGACGAGCATTGGTGAAGGCGAACTCTTCATCCGCGATTTCATCCTCATAAGTGCCCCTGTTGTCTGTTAGTCTTGTGGTCGATTTGTGTGTGGCACGGGAGTATAAAGCTTACCAGTTTCCGCGGCCGCCGCCGTCCTTCTTGATCTTCTTGGGGTCGGCGTCGACGTAGCCGCTCTTTGCGAAGAAACGAGGGAGATATTCCTCTCTGAGAGCAGTGCCTTCGGCGATGCCCTTGTGATCACGGTCGTTTGCCTTGTGGGAACGGGTCACTGCGTTTGTTAGTCGGTCACGCGCGGCAGGGGGAAATGGAGGAAAGCGTAGTATAGACATACTGTTGGTTTGAGTTGGTCGTTGAAATGGAGTGTAAGACGGAGAGAGATGCCGGGACTACTGTGTCTTGATGAAGAAACGGTAGTTGGGAAGAGTGATTGATGCAAGGAAAACCGTTGGGGCAGTTGCTGGTATCTGACGGGTAGCGGGGTGGAAGCTTATTTGGCTGGAGTGATGACGACGTTGCAAGAGACGAGGCAGGATCGTGGAGGAATTGAGGAGATGCAAGTTTGATGGGAAGATGAGGATGGGATTGATTAGCGATGAAAAGAGGAACCGAATTGATTGATTTGGGATGATGGAATTGATGGGAGAGTTGAAGAAGAGAGGAGAGGGGAAGGAGAGAGATGTAGGAGAGCTGGGCAACCTTGTCTATAAAAGGAGGGGAGGGAAGTCTGAAAATGGCAATGGCTGCAATTACACTGTACCAGCAGCACTCCCACTTGGTAGGCTGGCCACTCTAGCCACTCTCTACTGTACTGTGCCGTATGGTGCTGGGTGCTGAGCCCAGTGAGTCGTCACGCGCTACAGCTCCGACTTGATCGAGACACAGCTAAAAGCGGGGGCGTCACTCCACTAATCAGTAAATATAGCACTGATCCTCTGCGCAATTACAGGCATTGGCCAGTAGGCGCGATTCCTTTTAGTGGGCACAGTACAGTGCATGCACAGCAGAGCACGTCGTTGCAGCAGCATCGCGTGACCTGACGCAAGAATTAGCTTACAGGCGTGCGATTCCCTCCATCGCTTCAATCGCAACATCCGCCATGAAATCCCAGCATGGATCAAACTTATTTTCTGACGTGATTTCGTTTTTTTGCCATCATGGTCCAATTGACCAGCGACCTTGTGTCATTTCATTCCATCGCTTCCGGTACTTGCTGCGTACCACTGTACTGTCTCTTATTGCGGGGTTGCCTTGCCTACTAACCGACCTGAGACACGTTTACTCTCCACGTCTACACATTACTTAGTCGCTATCCACAATCAGTACGATACGGCTCACTTCAATCCAGTCACTGCATCAGTAGCTACAGTAAGCAAATAGCTAAAGCGCCGTAGAATTAAATAGAATTCTGGTAGCCGCCCCCAACGTCATTCGACATGCATTCGCCCTGGTCTCTGTTTTGTTGGGTGGGTATCCAGTGGGACCCCCTTTCAGAATCCGGGGTACAGGCTACTTCTTTCTGCGCTAATCCCTCCACCCCAAGTCCTGGTACAGGGTTCCTTTGGTCCCCTCTTTCTTTCTTCTGAGTGTCCTTTCCGCCCCTCGACCCCGACCCAACACACACCCCAAGGAGACCGAGGCCGACAACCGGACCTTCCGGTATCGCGTGAGCTTCACCTCCGTCAACTCATTTCATTGTCACCTCATTTGCTCTCACGATATCGGACAACCAAATGCGTCACACTGTTGGCGCACTTGGCCGACATCGCCAGGCACCAACCATCGCCACCCTGTACCATACAGCCTCATCTGGTCTGGTCCCTACCTCTCAACACTCGCATGGCATCTCGTGACACCAACGTCCGCCTCAATCTCGTCTATTGTGGGTTGTATTTACTTGCCTATGACCCCGTAACTTTGCCCCTGTGAACACATTGCGTCTTCTTTGTCCCAATTCAATCAATTGCATCACGCCTTTGGCCTAGCCGCATCTTGCGTAACCATTGGCCTCGCCAAGACCAACACCGTCATCACGCAATCAATCCCACCGCCTCCTCTAGAATGTTCTCCTAATCCAGCACGGTTCATGCATCGTGTCCAATTCACCATGTCAATCCTATCATGTTAAAGACTTCTTTTTATATTCTTATTTTCTTCGCTCCACATCGTCATCTGACGTAATGTTGTCAAACTCCAAATATTCAAATCCCCCTCCTCGAGAGGAAATGATGACAACTTGACAAAAAGGACAATTGCCAAAAAATTAAAGGGAAAAATATCAATACAAGTTTACACCCTCTTCCTTCCATCTCAATTGCTTTTCAATCTCTGTAGCCCTTCAATCTTTTCCCTCACCGCAATCCCATCTTGGAAAACTCGTTCTGGTATCTCAGCTTGAATCCGTTGCACAGCGCACGCATGTCGGGATATTGGTAGCCCTTGAGCTCAAATCCTTGAGGGATCGCCCTCACTGGCAGGCCAATCACCTTAGCAGCGCGGCTGGCCTTGAAGCAGAGCCAAAAATATCCAGGATGTTGGTGGTCAATGCAGAATGCGTACGCTGAACGGTTGGGGTTGGCATCAATATACGTAGTCAACCATTTTTCTAAAACCTCAAATGTTAGCAAACTTTCCCTTTTCATGCTCTTAGTTTGGGGGCAAACTCACCAGTCTCCGTTCTTGATCTGTTCTGGTACTTGTCGTGTCGCATCATCTCGTCCACCTTTCGTGCCATCGCCTTGACGTGGTCTACAATCAACTCGTCCAGATCACTGTATGTGTATTTGCCACCAATGCGAAGTAGCTTGCCAACAGAGAACTCATTCTCCTTCTGCATCTCCAGCACATCAATGTGCTGGTAGACACCGTCTGCAACCTTCCACGTCACAGCCAAGTGATCATTACCCTTGGAAGATGATCGGATAATGACTTCTCCAGATGGTTGAGAACCGAGGAACTCTTCCGCTTGTGTCGAATTGTATGGCTTAAAGTTGGGGTGCTTCACTACCCTCTGTGCACGTCCCGTTACAGCATCCTTCTCCTTCATGTCATCCTTGTCTGCTGCTTCCAGGGCGTAATCCCACCCATCACGGCCATGATTAAGGAGACGCTTGAAAGGAATACGTAGTGAATCCTCGCGCATAGACAGCTTGGCTGAGAAGTCGACGTAGTTCATCTCCAGAATCTTACCACGCGCAGTCTGCCCAACATGGAGCACATCCTTGACCGAGGGTTTGTTAGTCACCTCATGTCCTTCCACTCTGCCTTCAATGCCGCAGTCCAGCTTCACAACCGCAAAGTCATCGCGCACAAGTCTGACGTTGACTGGTACTATCATGCCCTCGCATAGTGATGATTTGGTCTCTCCTGTGAACATGGTGAATATCTCGGATTGCGTGAGTGGCGCAAAGCTTCTTCGAAGTTCTTCGTAGGTCGCCTGCAACTCAGCACTGATGGCTTCTAAAGTTGCTCGCTTTCTCTGGTTGAAGTTACGCAACAGCTGATCGGCATACTCATCCAGAACCAGTTCGTTGACTCTCTCTTGCTCGTCCTGCTTAAACAGCTTTCGTACGATGGCTCCAGGGCCGTTTTGGTCGATTTCTGCCTTGACGTCTTCCTCATCCAATTCGAGAGCATCAGCTGCCATCTTGCGTCCAAGTTCATAATCCTCAGGATGCACACGTGTGTGATCAAGAGGATCCGAAGCTCTGTTGGTAGCATCGTATTCGATAAACAAGAAACTGGCACAGTTGTTCCATACGCGAGGTCCGACGACTGGAAGCTTGCCACTGTCGGGGTCACCCACAAGCTCATCACGTGTTGTCACCGAGCCGCCATTTGCATTAATAGCTTTGATAACACTTGTGGCCTTACGGGGTCCAAGGCCAGCAATGTATGGTAGGAGGTTGGCGGTATACTGGTCGGTCATGGCTTCGTTGATGTTAAGACCCACCATGTTCACCGTGTCGACCATGGCGGAGTCCAGATACTTCACCACCTTGTCTTGAGGAAGCAGCGACTGACAAGGATGGAATGATAGGGATGCAACATCCTTACCCAGGGCCGCATACTCTTTCATGGGGCTCTGCATGTAGCGTGCCAAAGCAACACAGTATCGCGTCACTGGGTTGAGCGCCGGGTGCTCAGCAAGAGCACGATTGCTGTCCTTGTACAGACGTGCCACCTCATCGTCGACAACGATGACCTCCAAGGGATCCGCACGGTACTCGTCAGTCTCTGGATCAGAATACTCGGTGCCTAGTAATCCCTTTTCTTGTACAAGCGCCTCAAGGTCCTTGACCAGCTTGTGTGTGTCTGTGCACCAACCACTCACTGCGATAACATCTGGTCGTCGTCGGTTCACGACTTCCACGAATGCCTCTCGCTGGCCTTCATCTCGTCCCAGGTTTCCGAATTTGCCTTGCTCCAGCAGTCGACCTTCTTCGTCAACCCACGCCCAGCAGATGGGGTCGCGAGCCGGGTCGCCCATACCATTGGAGAGGGCCAGCACACGAGGAGTCGTACCGAGGACCATGCCCTTCGGCTTATAGGGGGCCTGGTCGAGTTTGCGATAGTATTCTTGGCGGACAGCTTTCAGGACTTCATCTTGACAGAAAGTGCGGATAACTTCCTTGATGTTCTTGGCAATTACCTTCTCCAACTTGGGAAAGGCAGCGTCAACAACCTTCTTTCGCTCTTCGCGCCATTGCTCAGCACGATCACTGAAGTTCTCAGACTCAAATTCTTGGTAAAGCTGGCGACGAAAATCGTATTTGGGAGGCATCTCAAACTTGATCTCAATCAAATTTTCCTCTTCAGCACGCATCATCTTAAGGAAGATCTCAGGTTGATGCAAAAGATCGGCAATGGTCTGGTTCTGTAGATACTTGATCTCGTAGTATGGGTGCGAGTCGTCGATCTTACGCAAACCCTTCTCTGTGCGACGACAGCTAATCTCTGCGGCCTGGTAGTATGAAGTTCTGAAATACTTGCGCATGCGAGGGCTGGCATACATCTCTTCAGAATACATTTGCCGCGCTGCGTTGATGACTTGGTCGCCTGTGCTAAAGTTGTCGTCGATGAGACCATCAGCCAGATCCATGGGATACTGAGCATCATCATCTGGTGTGATCTTCTTGCCTTGGCGCAGAGCGTTTCTAGCAAGCTGGTCGGCCGAGATTCCGTATGCCTTGACGAAATGGTAGGCTTTTCCATTGCGAACACGGTCAAGCAGCTGGCTCTTAGAGCCTGGGCGTTTCGCCTGGGAAACGTTACCAGCCATGACCGCCAAATCCTTGAGCTTCGAAGCATACTGAAATTGCAAGTAATCCTGCAAGTCCTGTAGCTCTTCCATTGTAGTAGCTTCGGGGGTCATCTCTTCTACCATTTCATCCTCCACATCGAGCGTCTTGAGGTTCTCGTAGGTCTTCTCGAGCGAGTTGCGCTTCTCCACGAATGATCGAAACTTGATATCGAGTTCCAAAATCCTCCACAAATCATCTTGGTTCAAAAGTTTCTCTGATTGAACTGTGTAGTCAGGACCGTCTTCATCGTCTCTCGTAGACTTTCGGATCTTTTTTGAGTGAAGCAGATAGTCTTTGCGATGCTGGAAGACATAAGGTACCTCGACCTCATCGACAATGAAGAACTCAAGAACTTTGCCTATGGCCTTGCCGAAGGGAGCTTGCAGCTCTTGCGCAAGGCCCTTCTTTGGCCACAATTGATTGCTAATCCACCGCGCTTCTTCTCTGAATTGCTCCGGCGTAAGGCTGATGTTCTTGAACTGCTTGCGATCTAGTTGGAATCGCTCAGGCTCATCAGTAAATCTGATTTCATTATCCTCGTCGGTAAGAAGTCGCTCTTTGAGTTGTGAGGGTTCGAACACGTCTTTCAACTCGATACCCTGTTCTTCACGTTCGCGGTCGTCCTCGTCGTCTTCCATTTGCAAAGCCCAGTCGTAGTCTTCACCGTTACCGAAAATGGCCTCCATGTCGTCCAGGGCATCTTTGTCAAGTCCTGAAGTATCAACAACGGTGCCAACACCACGATCCCTGGGGCGTGCGACTTCCGCTTCTTCCTGTTGACGCTGTCGCTCTTCATCGTCTTCGGGAAAATCTTCCTCGATGAAGTCATCAAGGTCATCAACAGGCGCACGCCCTCTGTATGGTCGCTCCGCAGGGGCTTCGTCTTCGTCGTCGGAAAAGATTTCATCAAGACCTCGGCGCTCGGTGGTAACTTCATCATCGTCGCGGTGACCACGCTTGAGACGTTTGAATTTGGACTGCTATCGCGTTAGCCTTTTACGTGGTGTGGCAGGCCAAAATGGTAACTAACCTGAGATTGTGGCTTAGGCTTGTCGGCATATTGTTCGCCAACCAAGTCGTAATCATCTTCATCTAATTGATGCTCTTCTTCACGGTCACGATGCTCGCGCTTTCTCTTGGCTCGGCGCTCTTCCGCATCCTCATCCTCGCCGTCCTCTTCGTCTTCGTCGACAATGAAGCCTTCGCGAATCTAGAACATTCTATTAGCATACTCAACAACGTGCTGATGGAAACCATTGTGCATACCTTACGCGCCTCCTCTTCATCGTCGTCGTCCTCTTCATCTTCACTGGAATCTTCAAACTGGCCAGAGGGCTTCTTGCGATGGTCCTCTCCAGTCTCTTCGTCGAAGGATTCATCATCTTCGTCGTCATCCAGCTCGGCCTCCCTGGAAATGAGATCGCGCATGGTGTGGCTCATGATGCCTGATGGATCGGGTGGGTTGCTCCGAAGGGTGTTGTAGGTGATGTCTGCTTCAGGGCAGGGGCTGATTCAATTCTGGCAAAGGTCGCACGCCTTGGTGGGAGAAAGGTCGAGCGATGCCTACGGACTGAATCTGTCAATCGGTTGAGACAAGCAAGCCCCTGGTGCGTTTTCGTTGAGTGGCACTGCGCTGCGCGATCGTCCTCCTGCTCTGCCAATTTTTTCGAGGTGCAGTGAAAGCTAGCCAGCATCAGCCTCGTGTCGCGCGCAGTGAGCGTGGCTGGAATTACACATGTTCCGCTGATTATGTAATCTACACAAGCTGTATAAATGTAGCTGGTGCGAAGCCATTTTGGACAAAGGAGTCTTGATCTTGGAAATAATTAACAAATAAATAAATAAAAATGTAACTGGACTCTAATCAAAGACTACATTAGAAACTCACTTTTTTTTACTCTTTTCCAATGTTGTGCCTGAGTAGAAATATCAGTTGATATGGATGTGTGTCCCGCTGTAGCATCATGTATAGAGGCCTTGCTAAAAAAACTGCTGCCGTTATCTCGTTTACTTTTATCCTCACACTACGCATGACTAAAACTGTAATATTAATAGATAATTAATGGAAAAACATATGCCCTCTGGTCTTCCTCTGCCAATTTTTTTTTTTTTTTTTTTTGCCGGCAAAGTTGAGACGAAATCCGTTGTTACATTGGCAGTCGACTGATACCAAGCCAGTTGGATGGTACCGATCATCAAACTGACAGCATTAAAATATGAAATCAAATAAAGCAAAATCGATCGTTCAAAATCGTACTACATGACTCCTTCTAGAAATCAACGATGGAGCATAAACGATGGTGCATAAACGAAGCATAAACATGGCCTTGAGTCGGTACTCAGTGCCGCAACTGTGGTACAATTTCAATGTATCTCAAACACTAGGGCACTTGGGATGACAGGTCACGCCATGCGGACTCAGGTACAAGAAACACAGGAGCCGGGACCTGCATTGACAAGCTGTTGGCCACGGGAGAAACAATAAGCAGGACCCCAAACATCTAAGCAGCCCCTAATGGAACCGTTTTAGGCCAAACGGAGACACACGCGCACACTCCTGATTAGCTTTGCCACCCCCATGCTGCCCTATGGTTGTTTGATGGCGTCTTACCAGCAAAGCAACCCACAGCTGTCAGGTATAACGCGATATGGTAGAGCGACAGTGCTGGAGCTTCAGAGCTATGGCCCCTGGATTACAGCAGCCAACAGCGCATCAGGTCGGCATAACCGGCCAATCCACACGCTCAGCAGGGTAAGCTGCAGATTAATATCCGGATAATGAGGACAGAAGGAGGGGGCAAGTGTCGAGATTAAATTAATCCGGATATTGCTCTTTATATGTACAACATTCATAATGCAGTTTCGTTCCCTTTGCTCTGTAGTAATTATAGGCAATGATAGCATCTGATTGGATCCGATGGTCCAGCTGTCGCCCAATAGCTGCTGCCTGCATCATCACGTTATCCCTGTCAGTGTGCCATGCTCGTGCTGTCGCTGTACACGGCCTGGTTGGCTGCTTAAAAAACCCCACTCCGTGCTCAGCCTAGCACACTTTGTGCACGCCAGAATTGAGAGGCAAGACAAGGCGGCTGCAGCACCTGAGAATGGCTCACGGACTGTCGACGCGGAATTGTGCTACAGAAAGTCAAGAAAGGAAATAGATTAGACAATCGACAAAATCATGAGGCGATTGCCTCTTCCATGGCATGTTTGATGCATTTCTATTTCTATTTTTGAGACGTTGTTTGGTTTTTCAATTTTTGCTTTGTGTTTGCCTAGCCTGTTTATCCCATGCCCTCCAACCACTGCCACCTCGCACCACCCCAACACACCAAGAGGTCCCTCCATCTGCCACTGTAACTGCAACTGCAACTGTAACTGGCCCCCCCAATATATGGCCCTGTAGTGGCTGCTGCACCTCGCAAACTGGGGCTGCTGTACCGCATCAGTCATTGTCATTGCCTGCCCGCTTTCCACAGCTTAGGCCTAAGCGCCAACCATCCAAGCCCAACGTCGAACAAGCGCCTACCACGTCCCCGTCCTGGATAATTCCTCCAAGCCACCCACACTCATCGTCCTGCTGATCTATTTTTGTGTCGCAACCGTCCCAGAACAAAGGAGGTGTCGCCTGGCTTGGTTCTTTCTCGCTCTCTTATCTTATTCCTTCAGCTGAATTATTCCCCCATCCTCCATCAACACCATTATCGTTCACTCAACTGAACTCTACTTCCATCATTGTCACCCACTACCACCACCCCTGTCGCTGGAACAGGCACGTTTTCCATACTACCCCTCACGAACGCTGTTTGTCGACCTTGACTTCAACAACGCAACCTACCACTCTACCGACCGACGGCGACGACGTAATTTACGTCGCGCTCGATAATACACATTACAATGGCGGAAAATAATGGCTTCGCCATGCGCACCATGAAGCGCAAAAACGTCAAGGGTCTCGCCTTGTCTGCTCCCGCTACCAAGCAATTGCCCCCCACCCTTAAGGAGCGTCCTGAGTCGATGCTTGAGATTGGTGTCGAGTACAAACTGAACCTTAGGGCCGAAGATATTTCCATCATCAAGGAGTTGGGCTCTGGTAACGGAGGAACCGTCAGCAAAGTGAAGCATACTACTACGGGCATAACCATGGCCAGAAAGGTGAGTCGCTCATTGCATACTATCCTAAAAGCGCTCTTCGCTTCTGGATCAGCTGGAAAGCTAACCGGATTGTGCTTTGTCAGGTCATTCATGTCGACGGCAAGAGAGAAATGCGAAAGCGAATCGTTCGAGAATTATCCATCATGCACAGCTGCAGTTCCGATTATATTGTAACATTTTATGGCGCCTTCTTGAACCACAACAACGATGTAATCATGTGCATGGAATACATGGATGTTGGGTATGGGATACTTGACAACTGTTTCTTTGTTCCTAATGAACCCTTTTCCTAACGACTCCTTAATAGATCCCTCGATCGAATTTCCAAAAACTTCGGCCCTGTCCGAGTTGACGTTCTGGGCAAAATCGCCGAAGCCACACTCGGAGGTCTCGTCTACCTATACGATAGCCACCACATCATGCACCGAGATATCAAACCGTCCAATATTTTGATCAATTCCAAGGGAGAAGTTAAACTATGCGATTTTGGTGTTTCGGGAGAACTCATTAACTCAGTCGCCGATACCTTTGTGGGCACATCGACATACATGGCACCCGAGCGAATCCAGGGCGAAAAATATACTGTCAAGTCAGATGTCTGGAGCTTTGGTCTTAGTATGTTGGAACTGGCTATTGGAAAGTTTCCATTCCACGCTGGACGTGATGAGGATGCTGCTCCTGTGGGCATCTTGGACCTGTTGCAGACCATTGTTCACGAGCCGCCTCCCAAGCTACCCAAGAGCGACGCTTTCCCCTCGATTCTCGACTCTTTTATTACAAAATGTCTAGCCAAGGACCCTGAACTACGACCCACTCCGCAAGAACTTTGGGTAAGCCAGGAATATGTCCTAAATTTGATGTTGTATCTAACTTGACCTTGTAGACCAAGGAACTGTTTGTGCTGGCTGCCAAGAGAACACCAGTCGACCTTCAAAAATGGTGCTGGGGTATGATGGAACGAGACAACCGCAAGTCGCATCTGGCTGCTCCAATTTCGCCGTCTGCCGTGGATTTCTTGCGCGGAAAGAGGAGTGTGTTGAAGGGCGTACCCGAAAATGAAGCCGCCGTCATGACGCCAAGAAATCCAAGAGAGGACGAGCCTTTGGACGCCAAGACCCCCAAACCACAACAGCAAGTTCATGCTCCTGGAGGTGACCGTGTACCGTTGGATCATTTACCATTGGATCATCCTGATGATGAATTCCCTCCTGGCGAAGACGAGTTCCCGTTGGAGGCGCTGCCCAAAGAGGAAGATTTCCAGCAAGGCGTTTATCTGCAAAGAGCCAGTTTCTCGAAGCCCGAGCCACAGCAGGAGACATATGAGCGAATGCCACCAGTACCGAAACTGCCCTTTGCCAACAACAAGAATACGCCGAGTAGCCACTCCCGACAAGGCAGCAGCTACCAGAGGCAAGAGGCTACCCCAAGAGAAGCATACCGACCCGATGCCCGCCGCCAAGGCAGCTACTCAGGGCGGGAAGACTACTACCAGCGCAGCAGCCCACAAGACAATGGATACAGACAGCAGCACGAACGAAGCACGTCGTCATCGCAATCATATCAGCACGAGCGTAGTCGCTCCGCACAAGGATACCAGCAAACAAATGCGGGCTATGGTCAAATATCATCACCTCGCAATGGCAGCACTACCGGCCGTGGAAATGGGGGTGGCCGACCTTCATTGGGTCTCCGCATGCCAACAGCCGAGTCTATCACTCAGCAGTCAGAAAGAGTACCGCTGAGCGCAGGTGGTGTGACTCCTACCATGACGTTACCGATGCGAGGAACACAGCAGAGTGCCCAGTTCAGTCAATTCCCACCGGCACCACCACCAAAGAATGGCGATGAGCCGCGACGAATCGACCGCCGCCCAGCGCCATTACACACGATGGGTTCGAATTCTGGTTATGGTCAATAAAAGCATTGTTTGTATGACGTCTTATTCGTCGCTTCCATGTTTCTTCTTCAGAGCACACTTACGGCGAGTCAGCTTGCTTACCCGTTCCATTTCTTCTTTCTTTTTCACTCTCTCCTTGATTCTTCTCTCTTTTTCTTTTTTTTTTAGCATGTGTCTGTTGTCTATTTGGAAATCTTTACGAGGCTGTGCCTCTACAAGACAAAATGTATTTAGGTTAACGTAGTCAAAGATTAGCATCATCAGGAGCAAATGGATACATTGCATTTCAATCGCTATGCCAAGTCTATACCAAACTGTTCTGTCTTCTATCCAAAATCCCATGCCAGTTCTATATGACGAGTCTCTCATGTGCTCTTCTCAATCAATCGACCCTCAAATCCATTCTCCAGCACCTCAATCAAGTTATCCAATTTCGTAATGGTCAAATCCGTGAACTCATGCTCCGCCAACTCCTTATTCACCTCATTCACCAACAACACCGTCGCCGCACCTGCTGCTCTCCCCGCTGCCATATCATCAATAGAATCACCCACCATAATGAGCCCCTGGCCACCATCCTGACCCCATGCCTTGGCGATGTGCAGAATGCCTGCGGGATGAGGCTTAGGCGGAGTGAATTCCCGGGTGACGATGGGGTCGAACAATGAGCCATTCAGGAACTTGGTGAGCAGGTGTTCCACGGGGATGTCGAAGTTGCGGGTGCAGATGGCCTTGCGGATGGACTTGGAGTCGAGATAGGTCATAAGGGTCATAAGGCCGGGCTGGGGCGTTTGTGCGGCCATGGCGGCGCGCTCGATGGCCTCAATGGCTGAGGTGGCAGCTGGGCGGGAGGATGGGGGCAGGGAGGCGATGTGTTCGAGGATATCGATGGACTTGGGGATTTGGAGGGCGGCGCGCATTTCGCCGAACATGTAGGTTTGGGGTTCACTGAAGGGTTAGTAAGTGGGGGTTGAAGGGGACAAGAGGCGTACCAGAGCGTGCCGTCCATGTCGAAGACGATGCCCTGTAGGCGTGGGGTGGTGGATGAGGTGCCGTTGAGGGGCGCGAAGCGTTTGGGTGAGGCCATGGTAGAGAGAAGTCGTCGAATTGACATGAGATGCAATGAAGAGAAAGGAATGTGCGCTCTATGAATGGGGTCTGTTTGCTGTGTTGTGTGAGCGGCCGTGAGATGAGATGAGTGAAGTTTGTGTGCGATTTGGTGATGACTGGCGGCTCCACTGGTAGAGCGGCCGTTGTCGGCTTTGGGCCAACAGACTGGATATGGCGTTAGGTTGAGTAAGGTGAAGGTTTGTTTAGTTTTGAAATTGTCACAATGTGCACAGGATGGCCGTGAGAATAATTGATTACACGATTGGGTTGTACAGAGTTTTGGTGTGTGCTGCCTGCTCGCTTGAACTGTGCGACAGACCAGTGAGTTCTGCTATTTGACATCTAGAAAGTGGTCTTATCCTCATATACCCTCTGTTTTCCGCATGGCTAACACTTGCCATCAATCAACCCCTCGCACTGTGAGAAGCAGTGCACGCCATTACACGGATTCGGGGCAGGTTTGCAGCACTGCTTCGAATTGCACTCCGCGTCACTCTTGCAGTTCACCTTTCCCACGCAGATGCTCGGGATGGGAGGTCCGCCCAGTAGTTGGCACTGGCAACCAAATTCACATGTGTAGTCGTCGTTGCAGGGGCCGCCTTCTTTTCCCTTTTCGCCGAATCGAGGAAGGATGGAGCGCAAGGCGAGGAGGCCCTCGGTGGTTGGGACGTTGGGGACGGCTGTCGCTGCGGTGGCGGCAGTGAGGCCGATGAGGGCAATGGTGAAGGACTTCATCATGTGGATTTATGAACGGGCTTTTTTTTTTTTTTTTTTTTTTGCTGTGTAATGAATTTCGTAGAGCTTGTGTTAATCTGTGATTGGGTTGAATTTGTTCAACCAATGGTTCATGAGGCTGTCATCATCAGGTTTATATAGACATGTTGCTAGACGTATTACCTCAGTCGTCGTCGTATGTCGTATCAACACCCATCACTTGCCTTGACAATATTATTCATACAGGCCTAAATCAAGATTTCTATCGTTTCAAAGGAGCAGCTTTCAATCTACCCAGGCAGAATCTCACGAGCTGACCACAAAGTACCAAAGTACACCCAATTACCCAATTGGGCAAGTTCAGCCCTGCACCCAGTTTGTGAGCAACAACAGTCGTCTACAATTCAGAAATTATTAGACTCCAAACCGAGATACGAATATAAGTCAAGTGTGCTTGCTCTTCTGCCACATACGACCATAGCCGCTTGAAAAATCTGGATCCCGTCCGATCTCCGAAAGATAACCAGGCGAGCGCCGGATTAGTAGCTGGGTCGGAGACGACCAGCGAACACCTGGTGTTGTATGTTTTGCATTTTGCCTCCTGGAGCCTTTTCTTTTCTTTTCTCTTTTTTTTGGTGGTTACCGGAATTCATATTGTATTGTGTTTAATACTCGTATTTTCCTGTGCAATGTACTGCGCAACCCTAGGTTCGTCACGGACATATTATGATATTTGGAGTGTGTAGTTCACTCACGCGTTATTTATGGCCTCGTTAAATCCCATACTTTGCGCTCCAGCGCCGATAGGAACAACAATGTTGCTGGAGTCAGCAAGGTCGAAATCAGTATAAGAGCACCCGAGTGGGCTGGTGATGCTAACGTGAATGACTTTAGGGAAGAGTCCCCCCGTTACCTCTTCGAGAAAATAAAGTATCCTATAATAGCATTTGCAAGATTCGAACAAGCTGTGCGTTCTCCAGGCAGTCCCGTCAGATTGTTAGATGTGAAGCTGTGGATGAACTGTGCTCGATCGCAAGCCCGTTTGTCATTTACGTCGCAATTGGGACCGAATATAACAACAGGAAACCCGTGTTCACCAGGTAGTCAAACTATGATTTGGGGTTCTTAATACAGCTCCCCTGACATCAAACCAGTCGCAGGGCATAGGCACAGTGTATAGGGCTATGTTAATCCGAAGTCGATTTCGACATGGGCTACCTCGCTGAACATTACGAGGCACATGTCTCTCGGACAAAAGTCAATCGCCAAATGGCGAACCAATTGGGCGACGCAGTGCAGCGAGATTTAATTGCCTTTGCGGAGTGCTTCTCTGAGTGCAATAGATTTACGTGTGACAAATAGTAGTGCATCACTTGCCCGGTGTGGGATGGTTTTGGATTTTATATCATGGGTTTCTTACAGTTTTCAACAAATGATACCCAGTTCAACACGAGATCACAGGCCGCTCTATAATATGTGATTGGCCACAGAATGCGGCAAGTGCTAATACTGACAGGCGAAAGGCTGAGCAGCAATCGTTGCGTTTTCTATAATCATAATGATAGATAAGCATCACGACTTTCAAAACCAAGAGTTCCAATTGCGCTAACCCGGTTCGGGTTCACCAACACCAAAATCCAATTTCACGTCGTTCATCTTGAGAAGTGACTCCACGATGTCTATATCCCCCTTCATTACAGCTATATCCAACGCGGTCATTCCATGGCTGTCCTTGCAGCTGGGCTTAGTATCTGGGTGTGCTAGCAGCAGCTCGATAACTGCATGATAGCCGTGGTCTGTCTCAAAGTGAAGCGCTGTATACCCTTTGAGCTTCTCCGATCTGTAATTGACATCGACTTTACCATACCGCAGAAGCTCCTTAACCATCTTTGCGCAGCCACACAACGCGGCATACGTTAAAGGCGTATGATACAGCTATTTTGGAGAGCCAGCAACCGCGCTGGCGCCAGTGGCTGACCGAGGAGCAAAATCGATAAAGGGCCAAAGAAGAGCCGACGTCTTGGTTCTTGGGACCACAAATTAGTATCTTTGAAGATCCGTGTTCCGTTTTTTTGACGAATTGTGAGAGTGAGGCGTGACGCGGGATCAGCCGCAGGTTGTGCGGTTAATCATGTAGGTCAATTCACGAAGAAACGAATAACAATTGTGCTTGCAATTATGCTCATCACATTAAACTTCATCTAAAACGTAACTTCTCGTAACCGACCCAGTCGGCCAACCTCATATTCCACCCATCTCGCCACTCCCTTCCTACCAGGAACCAACACAGTTCCAGGGTTCATCACATGGCATCCTTCATACGTAACACAGAACGGCGGCGCAGTGGCATCTACTAGCGCCATAGCCGTCGGTAAGGGATACAAGTGTAGAGCAGTTGCGTAGTCCCAGTGCACAGGTCTCGCAGACTGTCTGAATGGCGATAAGTAACCCTGGTCGAGGATGGTCTTGACGAGCTTCTGTGCCGTCTTGGTATCCTGTGCGAGGTCTGATGCCGTTACTGTTGGTTCTTCTTGTCCTGGCTGACGAGCCTCGGAGCTATCTACATCCATGGACTCGGATTCTTGGACAACATCTGGGGCAGCATTCTCTTCATCTTCAGGCTCAGCTGCCTTTCTCTTAAGTCGTACAGATGAACGTCTGAGTCGCGCTGAGATGTCGTCCCGAAAAATAACTATTTCGTGATTTGGTCCAAAAAGCGTAAGGCGACTTGGGTTACTTGTCCAAGTTGCAGACCCCGGCACTCCATGAGGTGTCTCTGAGTTTGCTGCTGCGAATGCCCGTCTAATTCGGGATGTGAACATGTCGGGTACTGATTTGCGTGGCAATGGAACAGATGCTCCAGCTGTGAAGGACGATACCCAGCCATCGTTATCACCGGGAACAAAGACGAATGAGCTCGATTGTAGAAGGGTAGGAAAGTCAGATAGCGTGGAAGCCAAGGCGTCAAAATACTCCTTGTATTCTACACTTCCTCCGCTACCACCTTTTGCCATGACTGCATGTTGAGTGAAATTTCCTGTGAGGACGAATGTGACGGGCGATGCACCCTCGGGCTCGACGGCATAAACGTTGAGAATCTTGCGCAGAGCTTGCAAAGCTCGAGGTTGGTCGATATTGAGCTCGCCAACAATAATCACTCTGTTCCTTGAAGGTGCTTCCTCAACAGGAGGTGGTAGAAGTCGTCGTTCAAGTCGTCTCATCTTTTGGCCAACTGCACGTTCACTTCCTACGCCCAAGAAGTCGATCCAGCCGAAACCGCCACCAATAGTGTGGTCTTGTCCGCCGTCTAGACCGCTGATTCCAAGTGTTGCCGTGCGCTTCTCACAGGGAGGCTGTCCGATGAAGAATCCCTGGAAGCGGCCACCGAGTGTACCACCAACACCACTGCTGCCACTCAAACCTCTGCCTATTGATTCGTCTTCCTCTTCGTATACACCATCGACCAACACAATCATGCCGGGGCAGAACCAAGCAGATCCTGCTGGGATATCGACTGCTTGCTTTACGTCCAGTGCAATGGTACCTGTCAAATCGCTAATCGCCAGCCCACCAGTCGGCAGGGCTGTCAGTTGACCCAGGAGCATGTGGTTGCTGCCGTGTCGACCCAGCAAGTTTGCGATGGGTGTGATTTTGAGTGTTTGTGAGTTTGACGATTTTTGGATAGAGGTTTTACGAGACATGGAGACAGTTGAGGATTGGAATGATTCGTTGCGGAGAAGTCGTTGGTGAATAACCTGGTAGCGGTTGCGGAAGAGGGCCGTTTTGTGTGATGCGGGAGGGAGGAGGGACGGTTTGCTTGTATCTCTGCGTCTTGTTAGCATTGTAAAGGGACCCAATGCTAAGCTCGTCTTACCGTTCAAAGTGCTTCTTGGCGACATTGTATGACATCCTGGGTTGATCGTATGCATTGATAATCTGGACCCAAGACCTAGGGTCGTTCGTCTCGTCCTCGTCGTCCGGTTGCTCTTGAACGCCCAGCCCAGACATACCAAAGCTAGCATTGCTATCCTCTCGCGTCAAACCTGCAGGCCGCAGTCCTAATCTTGTATTCATCGCATCCCCAGCTTGAACTTCCAGCATGCTATCGCCGCGGGGCAGTCCTCGATTGGGTCCTACAACCTTGCCGCCACTCATGTTACCTTCCAGCGTCTTGAGAATCTCTTGCAGTTCTTTGCTGCTTCCCTCCACAATGGCGCCTCCATTACGGTTCTTCCAACTTCTGGCAGCCTCCTCCAGCACTCGTTCGGCAAGACCTTCTTCGCGCCATCCTGAACCGCAGTGTCGTCCAATGAAGGATGCGAGTTCTTGCAGTGCTGCAGATGTTAGAGTAAGAGAATGTTTCTTCGTGAATGTTCGGAAAGCGAGCGGCCGAAGAGTAGCTGGCGGTAGAATAATAGGCAAAATTCCTGCTTTCGGAGCGTTGACGTTGAATGGCTTCAAAGGGTGGATTGGCGTTGCGAAGGAGGGCGAGGATGACGGTAATTGAGAAGAGGGGATGACATTCTTCCTACGGAAGATTGGCGCTGGGGTTTGGTCCATTTGTGGTTATTTTCGTACGGCACAAGCGACCATGGCATGCGCAGGAAAATTGCTCGAGGTGAATGTTCAGATCGAACATCTACTTGGCCACTGAGTGGTGGGATGTCAGTCTGTCCCAATTGGGAAGACGCGTTAACGCGTTCTTAATTGAATTCCGGTTGGTGCATAATGCTGGCCAGATGCATACCCAGGACTTGGTACAGTTTGCCGCCTATTGGCATCATGAAAAATGATTGAAAATTCTTAAAATAACAATTGCTTATCAATTGAAATACAAACTACGATGGAATTATTTTTGCATCTTTTTAAGCTCCAGGTAATAAAATCGACGAGTAGCCAATAGTGACGCCTTGTACTGTCAGTGACAGAGTGGGTCTTGACATCTCAAGCTCATCGAAGCTTCAAAATTCAACAACCTACTCACCGAATATCAAAGGCCATCAACACGCCATGTTCTCTTCAAGGGCATTCATCAGAACGAGCCGTGTACTGTCACAGTACAGACCATTGACCACATTGCCCCAGAATCCACACATTGTAAGCCGCCAGCTCGAACCCTTCTTTCAACCACTGACATCATGATAGAAAGTCTTCAAGGATGCTTCCTCATCATCGCATATCCTCACCTTGCTAGACAACGACCCTCCATCTAAGAACGTAGCTCTCGGTACATCCACCAGTATTCCTCCTACGCCAAACTCCTTCTCTGAAAACGCCAACTTCCTGCGTATCTTGGACGATGTCATCAAGGAGTACGGACACCAAGACGAAGATGTAATCTCCTCGGCACGGGCTTTTGCCAGCACAGGAGGCTTCAATTTGGGATCTGGTGGTTCATTTTTCCAGGTTCAGAATCAGAGAGGCGGTTCGAAGAAGCAAGGAGGTGGTGGTGGCGCTGGTGGTGACGGAGCTGGCGGAGCGAGTGCGCAGGGTGGTGCGGGCGGTGCTGGACGAGGTGGATGGGTTCATTTGAGTGATCGAAGGAATCCTCCTGATTTTGGACGAATTGCGTGGCCAGAGGATATTCTGGGCAGTGTGGAGGTGGATGAGAAGGGTGACGTTGTTGGTAAGCTGCAACCGAGTGGCACATATCGACTTGTCACGAATGAGGGAATGTAAGTGACTGCCTGAGTCCACGAAGTAATACAAGTGCTAACAAGTAATGTATAGCCTGGGATTGAGTCCTTTCTTGCAGTCGAAGCTGATTGCGAGGTTGAAGAAGGAAGCCACTAGCTCTTAAGAGGGATGAATGGAGATGGTGTGTTGTATATTACCAAATTGTAAAATATAATATTGTATAATTTACTATGAATATTATTCGCAAAAAAGTTCGCGTGTACATCAAGTTTACCGCTGGTAAACACGTTGTAAGTGAAGCTACTGGAGCATGGCCTCTCAAAGCACTACCCTGCATACATTGAGTGGTTTTTGGGTGCAATTATCTCCCGCCACCGGTGCTGGAACACAATATTGAACATATGTAAATATACTTGGGTTAATATGGATTTATCTTGTTCATTTTTCAATTTCAAAATATTATGCAGCTTTTTCAATCCATTTACCTAATTATAGCCACTACAGGCCGATTTTGCCTTGTGCTCCACGCCTCGCGACTCCACGTCCACTTAACGCGTCCCGTCCCGTCGCGTCTCGCGTACCATTCGCTGCAGCCCACCTAATTTTATACACCGGGCAACCAATAAGACAAGGCTCACCACCACTTCTTCTTTCCCTTCACAACCCCAGAATCTGCAACTCACCCATCCTTGCAACTTCCCACACATCTTCAACAACCCATCGGAAGCTACAAACCATGCCTCGCACAAGAGCACAGCCTGTTCAGGTGCAATCCACCAGCATGCAAGCCTTCACACGCGTCTCTAAGGCTCATGCCTTTCCCGAAGCGATCAAGAAAGCCGCCGCGTTGGAAATCACGACACCGAACCCCAGAAAGCGCAAAGCTTCACTCTCCACAGAGACAAAATCCGTAAATGAGGAGGAAGCTGCTACGAAGCGTGCTTGTCGCCGAGGTGAAGTTGAGCTTGTTGCCGAGCCCGTACCAATTACAAAACGCAAGAAGATTGCAAAGCCTGTGTCGAGGACGAGTAAAACCCATCGACCTGCTGCCGATACCCTCCTCTCCTCCACCAAGCGCCAAACGAAGATCGACACTTTTGCCAAGAAACAAGCCAAACCGTCAAAGGATGACACGAGTGATCTTCCTCCAGAGCTGGCGGAGCTTATCCTCCTCCACAAGGCATTCCTCAAGACCGTGATGGTGCAAATTGCCCACAGCCGCTCCGACGTACCTCTCGACATTAACGAACTGGCACCTCACATTGCCCGTTCTTGGAAGAAGCGCCAAGTTACCATAGAAGACATCCGTCGCTGCGTCGCGATCCAGAGCTACTCCTCCGAAAGTCCCTTTATGGTGTCGGATTACGGACGAGGCAAGGTATGTATCGAGCTGCGCAGCGGTTACGACTCTGCTTCAGTTAAGGAAGATGTGCTGTGCAAGCAATTCCTCGAGAATCTCAAGGCTTTCTGCGCACGTCATGCAGCTGATCAAATGACCGATGTCGAATTGCCTCTGGAGGGTTTATCGCTGGGGGATTTACCGCAAGCAGCTATTGCCAACAAAAGCACCACCACCAGCAACCCATTAGTAAACAAGGGTCAAAAGGTCCTAGATGCCTTCAAGAACGATTTACTAGCTCGCCAACAAGAGAAGCAAGCTCAGCAGAATGCTTCAGAGATGCTCAACCCAGACGGCAGCAAGATGAGTCTTCTTGACCGACTTCGATCCAAGCAACTCGCTGCAGCATCTGCACCTGCAGCACCAACAAGCGCAGAAATGCAACGCCGCGCTGCTCTCAACCGTGTGACTGAGATTGCAGCCACTGTGTCCATGCTCAGCTTGACGAACCCAATGTCATTGCCCCGTCAGGCATTCACCATGACCGCCATTGCAGAGAAGCTCAAGGATTCGCTGCGTGTGCCAATGGCTCGGGAGGAGGCTATTATTTGTGTACGCCTGATTGCGAAGGAAATTGCGCCGGAATGGCTGCGAGTGGTAACAATTGGAGGACGAGAGAATGTCGTCATCCAGCGAACTGGAGAGCCAGTTGCAAAGACAATTCAAGACCGAGTGACCAGACTCATGGGATAGGGACATGTTACAGCACAATAGGAGTTTTTACTGTGATTTCACACGAAGGAGTTTTTACTGTGATTTCACACGAAGGAGTTTTTGGATCTGGGATTTGTATAACGACACCAATGCATGTAAAGGAAGTTTCTGGCGTTTTTTTTTTTTTTGGAAGCTGCCATGGTTGGCATCTTGAATTAGCATAGCATCGTACATTGTGCTCCAAAGTGAGCAACGAATTGAAACAATTCACACACAAAAGTAAACAAACACTCCCCATTTGTGAATCCGCCTCACATAGTAATATGCAGCCTCTGATTCCTCGAAGCTTGTACAAGACGGCCCGCCATCGGTGATCGACATCCGACGCCGGTCAATGCTGCATCAAAGGGTCCCTCGCGGCCCCAAAATTGGGTGCGTGACCTGAAGAGGCTTGACGATTTGAGCCAGTAAATGACCGTGTAAGAGTGGGAATAACACGGCCGTTGCAACCCAACCGTTGGCTGTAGTCCTCCAGCAGCGTTAGCATCAAGTTGAACTAATTCAATATCGTTTGGCTGGAAGTCTGTAACACTATTGAACAAAAAGAAACATCAGTCATTTACATTCATCGCGACTCGACGCAAGGGACTGTGCAGAGGCTCGTCATGATGGGCTCGGTGTGAAGCGGACAGGAGTAGATCCCTCAATTCGGTTAGCGAGCTGGGGGCTAAGCTCTTTTCTGGCCAGGCTCACATTAGAAGCTAACTAGTGAACACTTTTTCGAGCGTAATTAACTCGTGTAGTGTGGTTGGTGAACCTGTTGAGCGTGCATGTTGTAAGCGAGTGGGAATAACTTGGATTTAAACGCCTCTGTAATTTACTGGGTCTGTAGCACTGGAGCGAGAAGCGGCCTGACCCCCCGAAGGCATTGCTGGACAGCTTTGGGATACATGAACAAGGGGACTTACATTCGTTTCCTTTCTTGCCTGAGCCATCTGCCCTTTGAAATGCCAAGAGAAACATCACCTTTCTGTCTTATAGGCAATTAGACCCAAACGCCGGATCGGTGATATGAATTGGAGGATGCACGATTGCGAAGTCGCTCATCGCTGACTCCACATCGACAGGGCCGAGTCCGCAACAAACTTGGGAAGCGGGGCGTATTAGTCCTGTTGAGTCTTGTTCTTTCGGTCAGGTTGCGAAAACTCGGCACAAAGAACATATAACCGCGGGATGTGACCCTTCTCATTCCGCTCTGACTCTCTTTTATCTTCCTTCCTTTCGTACTTTCTTTTCTTGCTGACTGAATTGACAACTCTCTCTCTCCAGTCTCATTTTCCCGCTCAGTAAATGTAAATGGGACTTTTGTTCAAATCTCCTTTTCTATCATAAAACCCCATACAACAGTGACTAGAGACATAACCATTTGCCTTTCATGTTGCTCTGCGCGAAACAGGGATCTTTCCTACCTGACGGGTTATGAGTGAAACCAGCAACAACTTGTTGTAACCTTTGATCCCCTTCAATACCACGTCCTATAGGCGTATTGTCTGATTTCGGAACATTGCTGTCCTCGTACAACATGTCTCTCCCAGACGCCAAGGCTCGAGAGCACGATCACAATGCTGCCGAGACCACAGCATCTAATGCTAGTGACACTGACATTGAGGCTGGCTCGTCCCACCACAATGCTCTCGTTGCACCCACTCCCCAAGTGTATCGCACTGCCTCTCATGCCTCTGGCCCAGACGGTTTTGATCCTACCTCGGCTGCCTCTGGACCCAAGAAAAAGGGTAAGAAGTATGGCGACGAATACCGCGAAGAGGGCGATGAGTTGTATGACCGTCTTTCCTCGAAGCGTAAGCACATGGTTGTCGCCGTCATGTCCTTCTGTGCTTTCTTGTCGCCCCAGTCCAGTACCAGTGTACTTGCTGCAACTCCCGAGGTAGCAAAGACATTTAATACGACCGGTTCCATCATCAACATCAGCAATGCCGCCTATATGGTGTTCATGGGACTGTCTCCCATCGTTTGGGGTCCCATGAGTCAAGTCTTCGGACGCCGACCCGTAAGTCAACTCTATGAAATCGATATCAAACTACAAGATGATGGTGCAGCCTACTTACAGTATTAGATTATCCTCATCACAGCTGTCATTTTCTTTTTGCTGAGCCTCGCCACTGCTTTGGCACCCAACCTCGCCGCATTCTTTGTATTTCGTTCTTTGACTGCCTTTGAGGGCACCGCGTTCATTTTGCTGGGAGCTGCTTGCCTTGGGTACGTTACCATCAGGTAGTGTCATTAAGAATGCTTGCTAATCATTTCAGTGACATCTATCGCCCGACTGAACGCGGAACTGCTATCGGATGGTTCCTGTCTGGAACTCTCATTGGTCCCGCCTTTGGTCCCTTCATCGGTGGCATCATCGTCACGTACTCGTCCTGGAGAAGCATCTTCTGGCTGCAGACTGCCCTCGCGGGCACTGGGGCTCTGGCTGTCTACTTTCTGGTCCCAGAGACCATTCATCACAAACAGATATCTGACCTCGAAAACTACTCCCGCAAGGACAAGAACAAAGCCATTCTGTCGTTATTGAATCCAATCAAAGTTCTGCGCCTGTTTAAATACTGGAACCAAGTCCTCGTGGCTGGCGGTAGTTCCGCCTTGGTATGGAACATGTACAGTCTTCTTACGCCGATCCGATATGTCCTTAATCCACGTTTTCATCTCCAGACTCCACTACTTGGCAGCTTGTTTTATCTTGCTCCAGGCTGTGGGTATCTCCTGGGAACATTCGTTGGTGGACGGTGGGCGGACTATACCGTAAAACGTTGGATTGGAAAACGAAACGGCGTCCGTGTTCCCGAAGATCGCCTGCGATCCGCCATGCCATTCATGGCTATTTTGATGCCGGGCTGCATTCTAGTGTATGGATGGTCTGTAGACCGCGCTGTTGGTGGTATCCCTCTGCCCGTCATAGCTCTCTTCATCCAAGGCATTGGTCAGCTGCTTTGCTTCCCATCGCTCAACACTTACTGCTTGGATGTGATGCCTGGGCACGGTGCTGAGGTCACGGCGGCCAACTACTTTGTCCGTTACCTGGCGGGTTGTCTAGGTACAGCGGTGGTTCTGCCAGCCATAGAAGGCATCGGTGTTGGCTGGTTCTCTACGATATCTGCGCTGTTCCTTTTTGTCTCTTCATTGGGAGTACTTGCCACGATTAAATGGGGCAAAGGATGGCGCGAAGGTACCGATGCTCTTGCAAAGCCTGAAGCAGACCATCACACCTCTCCCCCTACGCAGGAGAAGTCTACGCCAGCCAGCTCTGCAAAGTAATTGGCTTGTTTGCCAGAAGATTAGTATTTGAGGATAGACCGCTGTAGCAGTCTACCCAGCGAAGCCGGAGATCCTTTGAGAATGGCACTATTTTCGATTGAACTGCCGTGCTTGAATGCATTCCCATGGAGTGGTATATAGTACTGCGGTCTAGAGTGCCCCAGGGCAGACGTTTCATGAGATAATGAACACAAATTGATATTGCGGATGGAAATGTGACAAATTCGCGAAACAATCACGTTTCCTAGCCCTCAAGGCATTCTGAAATGTCGCATTATGGTGTTTGACTAGTATCAAAGATAGTAACTCGTGCGAAATTGCGCCAGGCAGTCTCAGTGCTGCGGTGCTCGGCTGGTTTACTGTAATCAGATGTGAATACCAAGCTTTGGGTGGTGAAACACGCCCCGCCCTCCGGAAGACGGGAGTTTACATCGTTTTGCCTGATCTGTATTTTCTTGATCTGGACGCGTCAGGCGGACCTCATTGGCGCATAATCTGCCAGTCAGTGAATGGCACCGCCGACGTCCTAACCGCCTCCTACGCTCATTTCGTTCCCGCCAGCCGAAGACCAATCAATAGGGAAACAAAATCCAGCCATCGTGTCGCCTCGGAAGAATAGCACACCACAACACAAGTAATCACAGTCATTTTTTAATTGCCTTGCTGACGTACTGTACAGGTAAGAAGGAATGCATGGTTGTAACGCGACAGCCTGTCCCAATATCCGTGTTTCAGGGGCCGGCTTCGAACGACGTCATTGTGGTTTTGTGACGCCAGGCACATCGGTTCAGCGACATAGCGCTGCTCTGGGTGGTCTTGGTTGTGCGAAACATTCCTTGCAAAGGTGATGGCACAGACACCGATGTCTGGTAAGCCCTGGTTGGCTGCAAAAGCATTGGCTGTGACATCCCTCGGACCCGCCCTTACAGGACCATGGAGCCAAGACGTAACGAACAGCTTATTAGCAGGTAATCTGGAATGCCGTGCTTCCCGAAGGAGCTAAGCTGAACGATTGCGCGCCATCGGCTTGGCGGTGGCTAGTCTATTTGTGCTTGCTTGAGGACTTCTCTACGAACGGGTGTGGTTCGTGGGCAAGAGTCAAGAAACATCCATAGAATGTATTTTTGGATCGCTAGCGAATGAAAGTATCAAGCACATAATAAGATGGATATTATCGTGATAATGACTTGCGTTTTTCTTGTTTCCTGGGCCAAAGGCGCGCTCGACCCTGATAATATTCCATGCAGGGGCGGCGCGCCGATGGGCGGCAAACTTTCATGTCAAACAATGTCGATCCCAACCATGGTTTTCGGTGGATAAGGTGCAACACAGCCTGCGAATAGGTGGAGAGTCCCTGCAAGTTTGGTGTTTCCCAGGGGGGTTGGCAAAGAATGAGGCCATCGAAACGTATGAGGCCATTGAAACGTATGAGGCATCGAGTGCCAATGGCAATAGTCTGTGGTCAAGGGCGGAGGGACGTGTACAGCAAGCAATCTGCGTGCATGTGCAGACCCTGGACCCTTTTGGCCTGATGCTTGTTTTGAGTTTGTGACGAATCCCTTGAGCAAAATTCAATTCCACCCAGTCCCATAACTGCTTCGTATAGTTTTTATGGAAGCGGAGGAGTCGGAACGAATTAGGCGCCGGGTCAATTGCAGCGCGTCGTTGTTGCCCTCATTACGCAACACTCAGGCAAACTGGCCGACAGCTGCCAACGAAACAGCCCGGTTGCTTGCCACATGGTGGAGAGCTTTGTCTTAACTGGCACCACAAACCACCTGCAGTCATTAATTATTCGTGGTTACTGGCCCTGTACGCGCTGTAATTCTCAACCCTGCCAGAGATCTACAGTAACTACAGCGAGTGTGCAGCAACTGTAGAGGTCTTTGCACAAGCCAAGTTACCAAGGCGGGCAGATCCAACAACGTCTTCTTGTTCTTCTCCAAATCTCCAATCTTGCCTCTCCTTCACATCCCATCTTCCTTTTTCCTCTTTTCTTTTTGTCGTCATCACCTTTTTAATTTCTCTTCTGATCGCACTCACTTCCTCTTTTTCTCATATCTTGTTCATTTTTTTGCACTTCTCTTCTTTTTCCTCTGTCGCAAAATCACATACCGTCTACTGGTTCTGTCACTTCTCCCTACCAGCTCCAGCTATTGTTCCCTTGCTGCCGATCCATTCCTTACCACTTCTGATAACTCATTCGACTCGCCGCCCCTCTCCAAAATACTATTGTGTCTTGGATGCATTTGTTATTTTTCCGATTAAACTGCGGCTTGTACTTCTTTCTTGCTTGCCGGCAGATTCGTGTCTCATCCCGTGGGCCACGCTGGGCTAATAACTCTCCCACCGTTCGCTAAACCGTTTTCCGTTTTGTCTTTCTTGCTTTCTTTCCTTCTTTCTTTCTTAACAACGTTTTGTGTCGACGGGTTTTCTCGCAGCTATTTGTCTTTGTTGGCGAATGTATTGATTCGTCAGACTCCATCTGCGATGGAGCGTTCAAATTCACTTCTCAGTCTGAGCAGCCGCTCTAGCTCGAATGCATCAACTCGGCAAAAGTTCGACCCTATTCTTCCCTTCTCGAGAATGTCGGAAAAGCCCAAATCCAAGTTTCCTAACCCGTTAACTCATTGCCTCTATCGCCGTGTTCTGATCTGGACACTACTGAGCCTGGCGCTCATTTCATTTTTGTTCCTTGGCAGACACGATCTAGGTGTTACGGACGTCGTATCGGGCCATCTCAAGCAGACAGATTCTTCTTCAGACGAACCACAGCACCATGGCACCAACTCACGGCCAAAAAATGAAAAGGCTCCGGATGCTATTGTTGTGGTCATCAACGATCCAAAGAAGTCCAAGGGCGGCAATAGCAAGCCAGCTGAAGATGATGCCGATGATAGCAACGAGATCTATGAAGAAGATACGGAAGAGGGTGACTTCGATCAGCACCGAGGGGGTGCTACCGATCAACAGATGCAAAAGGCCCTATCTAACTTACAGAGAATGCCATGGCTCAAGTTTCCTCAGTACGTTAAAGCCAGAGAATGAGACTGCTCGCTATGCAAGGCGCTAACAATAGAGTGTAGTCTGAATGGATTTTACCATGGTGTCAAAACAATTGTCAGCAAGGCCAAGCACAAAGTGGAATACCCGAATTCAGATAGCAAGATGCCATTCCGGGGCTCAGTGCGACTTCGCAAAACCCCGAAGCAGGTGCCATACAACCCTTACAACACTTCAGAACAAATACAGACTTGCTATCTCGATCCCGACAACAAGATTCCTGCACCAAGTATGTACGTCTATGAGGGTGTGCCCGAACACATGCCCGATCCCACAATAGGCTCATACAATATCCTTGGAATGCGCGATGATGTCTGCTTTGATCGCTTTGGCAGATACGGCCCATATGGTCTCGGTTACCATCTTGTTGATGGCGGCACTAGCATCGGTCTCGATACGGAAAGCTCAAGAAGCGAAGAAGTATGGGAAGAGTCCGGCCAAATCAACTATGGTGGTATAAACTGGGGTGATGCTCAAGAACGCTGCGTGGCTAGGAACGTTGAGCACTTGCGCCAGGTCGATGACGACACCGATGAACTTGAGCCGGAGACAGCAGTAAAGAAGAGCAGGATGGCTGTCGTTGTTCGTCTCTACACTGGGTTTAAGTGGACGTATCTTGCAGTTCTGAACTTCCGCGCACTCATTACAGAGCTGTCACTGAAATCTGGAGGCGAATACACAGTACACTTCCTCATGCACGTCCGCGACAACAATGTGCCAATCTGGGCAGATGATGGAACAGTACAACAAGTTCTCGACCAAAATGTCCCCCCGGAATTCCACAGCATGGTTACGCTCTGGAGTGAGGCACAGATGAAACTATTCTATCCCGGCAAGTTTGGAAGCACAATTCAGAACCCCAGTGGACAAGATATCCACGGTGTATACCGCAGTGCTCACCTGCCTCTTCAAGTATTTGCCCTGCAACACCCAGAATACGAACACTACTGGAACTGGGAAATGGATATGCGATTCCTGGGCAATTACTACGAGCTCTTCGACAGACTCGGTAAATGGGCAGACAACCAGCCGAGAGAAGAGCTTTGGGAGCGAAGCGCAAGATACTACATTCCTTCCTACCATGGGACCTGGGAAAACTTCACCGATACTGTTTCTGACGACACTGCTCGCTCAGCACAGAAAGCCATCTTTGGTCCACTTCAGTTTTCAAGCAAGCAAACGATGAATCATGAGCTTCGCGGCGAATCCGTTCTTCCTGAAAGCTGTGCCGTGGGTAAGGACCGCGCGAAATGTGGTGTTGGTGAAAAGGCAGACTTGATTACTCTCAACCCGATTTTCGATATTGAGGAGTCTGGCTGGGTTTTCATGTACGATGCCACGGGATACACTTCTTCGCCCCCGCGCCGATGTGCCATCATTACTGCCGGCCGTCTCAGTCGCCGTCTGTTGATGGCTATGCATGAAGAAGTCTGGAAACATCACCACAGTATGTTTTCAGAAATGTTCCCGCCCAGTATTGCCTTGCATCACGGATTCAAGGCAGCGTATGCTCCTCACCCTGTTTATCTTGACCGCGCTTGGGACCCCCAGGGCAGTACTGTCGATGCTGCATTCAACGCTGGAAAGGATCACTCAACTTCCGGCAGGGGCAGTCCATACGATCTTAGAAACGAGCACAATCATAAAGGCACAAGCTGGTACTACAACAGCGAGTTTGCAGGCATGCTCTGGCGCAGATGGTTGGGATATGCTCAGATGGATGGTCGAGGCCGATTTGGTGGACAGATTGGTAAGGGCCAACTGCGTGGCGGCAAGGACCAGGAAGAAGCCAAGGGCAGTACCGGTCGCATGTGTTTGAGAAGTGTTCTGCTTCATCCCATCAAGCGCGAAGCTCCCTCAGAATAAGGCTTAAGCGACTGTGTGAATGGAGAGATTGGCGTTTTGGGATTTTGTTTTTTTTAGATTGTCACCAAAGAGTGACTGGGTTGGTTTTTGTGCCTTTGTCATGGCGTGCATTTACACAAATAGAATAAGGTAAGCCACAATGCGTTGCTGAGACGAGTATGCTGTATGCGATGTCAGCCATTGAGACGTTATGAAGACGTTTCAGCACAGCTATAGACTCATATCCTTAGCTTAATAACATATATTTCAGACATTACCTAAGGCTGTACGAATTGGCTTGACATGAGAATATGAATATGCTGAACGATGACGTATGTGAATCTGATAAGTGCATGACAAGGAGCAACCGTTGGTCAGGGAGACTTATTATAGAAGCATGCAGAGAGGTTCCAGGGCTGAATCATGTGTTAGTAATGATGAATGAGAGAATTGGGTAATTCAGTGCAAGGAGGGTCATCTAGTGTAAGCCGAGGGCGACTGGTGGTCACTACGGCTCGCTGTCACTAGCCCGATACAGAGTCTGAGGACGAGATGGTACTTGTCGGCTGGGGCATCTATGCATGAATGGCCACGCAGTGCAACTTCACCTCGAAGTTGACTAGCCAGGATGGATGATCTGAGAACATTCTCGGCACCTCCTCCAAGTCCGAAAGCCTCGTCTTCTACCAAACCGGCGCCGATGCCGACTACACGCAGAACCTTGGCACTCTTGTCTCTGACTTGTGCCAACCTCCATCTTCATTCGCCCTCCACATTGCAGACGGCAAGTTCAAGCACGATGTCACCTTTATCGCTGGTGCTGGCCAGGTGGCCGTCGGCATCAGTAAGCCTCCTGTTCCCGTTGCTTTCCTCAACTTGGGCGACTTCGCTGTCTGCAGTGAGGATGTGTCTGGTTTGAGACAGAAGACGAATGTTCTTCACTTGTTCGATGCTATGGGTGACAAGACCAAGATCCCTAGGAACTGCGCTCCTGTGAGGTTGACTCCTCAGTGCGCTCCTCTGAATAATCTTCCTAAGGGGTCGCGGACTACGCACAAGTATGTTCAGCAGGTTGGATGCTGTGATGATATTGCTGCTATTGATTGGAGCCAGTACTCTCTGGCTTTACCTTCCACAACTTCTAAGGGGTGGATTGAGTCGCTCATTACATTTTCTTTCATTTGTTCATGATATCCATGGTATAGATGTAGTAATTACGTTGTCTATTATCACTGTTATTCTTATTCGCCATATGTGCTGGTCATCTTTCCCGTCTCATTAATACCTGCACAGTAGTAGCCTTACAGCCCTCCCTGCACCCCCTGTAAATACCACCCAGACCACTGGGACACCACCACAGCACCACTAAGTCCATCCCCTACCCCTGACCCACAGGGATCGACGACACTCTAATCCACTACAACTGTCATCATCAGCTGCCTCGACTCTCCCGTCCTCCCTCAACATCTCACCCCGCAATGCTTCAATCTCCATCATGGCGGCTTTTCCCAGAAGAGCCGGTAGGCTAATAATATTAACCGGTCTCGTTCTCTTCGTCTTCTTCCTGCTTCACGTCACCAGCCCCGCCACACCATCAAAAGCATCGCCCGGGTCGCCTGCCAATCGGCCCATCGACGACTTCAAACCCAGCTCCCTCGACTGGTCCCAAATAAAGCCATTCTTTCCCCCAGGGCCAATCAAGCCCCTGCCGTCGGGCAAGGCACACAAATTGCGACGCGTTCAAGCTCCCGATAGCGCTTTCAAGCAAAGCGATGTCACAAACCAGCGACGAAAGGCTGTGCGAGATGCCTTTAAGCGCAGCTGGGACGCTTATCGCAAATATGCCTGGATGAAGGATGAATTGACGCCAGTGTCGGCTCATGGCAAGGATACATTCGGCGGATGGGCTGCTACGTTGGTCGATTCATTGGACACGCTGCACATCATGGGCTTCGACAAGGAATTCACTGAAGCTGTGCATGCGACCACATCTCTCGATTGGGGCACCACAGAAGCTGGCGCAGTGAATATCTTTGAAACAACCATTAGATATCTTGGAGGTTTATTGAGTGCCTATGACCTTAGCGGCGACAAGAAGCTTTTGCAGAAGGCTATTGAGCTGGGCGAAATGCTGTATATCGGGTTTGATACGCCGAACAGAATGCCTGGCTTCTGGCTCAACTTTGAAGAAGCCAGAGACGGCATGTTGGTTGCGGGAAGGGCTGATGCTTCTGCGGCACCAGCCTCTCTATGTGTTGAGTTCACACGGCTGTCCCAGATTACGGGTGACCCCAAATTCTACGATGCGACGGACCGCATCACTCGATTTTTGGAAAGGATCCAAAACGAAACGTCTTTGCCTGGCATGTGGCCCATCGTGCTGGACTTTCGTAACGAGAAAGCCAGAGATTACAGATATACATTAGGCGCCTTGGCAGATTCCTTGTATGAGTATCTGCCCAAGATGTACGCGCTGCTCGGCGGAGTAGACAATAGCTACGAAACCATGTACCGAACCGCCATGGACGTTGTCATTGACAAAATGCTCTTCCGCCCCATGACACCCGACCAGAAAGATATTTTATTCACAGGCGACTACCACACAGGCATGGGAGAAAGAATGATCCCTGAAAGTCAGCATCTCACCTGTTTCGTCGGCGGCATGTTTGGCCTCGGCGGACGTTTATTCGGCATAGACGAGCACGTCACCATCGCTGACAAGCTCGCCCGAGGGTGCGGTTGGGCATATAGCAGTTTCCCTACAGGTGTTATGCCCGAAATATTCGGCTTGCTCCCTTGCAAGAACAGAGACGTCTGTTCATGGGACGAAAAGGAGTGGAAGTCGGACGGTGACAAGGATCTCGCAAAGGGATTCACCAACGCCCGAGACAGCAGGTATCTCTTGCGCCCAGAGGCAATTGAGAGTATCTTCATCCTGTACCGAATTACGGGAAATACAGACCTGCAGGATATTGCGTGGGATATGTTCCAGGGGATTATGAGGTCGACCAAGACAGCGTATGCCAATTCTGCCATTCGAGATGTTCGTGCCAAGGGGGCGACGAGCAAGATGGATTCCATGGAGGTCAGTTACAATTTTTACATTCCCTTTCAATGAGCTATTGCATCGCATTCATACTAACGTGAGCAGAGTTTCTGGACGGCCGAGACGCTCAAGTACTTTTATCTCATCTTCTCGCCACCCGACGTGATCAGTCTGGATGAACATGTGTTCAACACGGAAGCACATCCGATGAAGAGGCCCAAGGCCGTGTAACTTTGCATTAAAAGGCGATTTGTTTGAGTAATTAGCGTCATCATCATCAGAATCAATATAATTGCATTTACCCATTTCGTAACACTACAACAGTAAACGATTTCAATCTCTAGTTAATTTCAAATGCACCCTCCATTATTGTCAATTTAAATTTAAATTTAAATTTCATCATGTTTATTCAAATGCATCATCGTCTTTTCTTTTTTTTCAATGGTTAATCTCCATGCTCTTCATCCCGCATCCACTCATCCGCCGGAAAAGCCTCGGCGCTACTGTCCCCAACCAATCAGCATCCACCCATTTCTGGCCACCAAATCAGCAACACTCCAACGCCCAATCCATTCATGCTCGACCACTCGCACAACCTCTCGTGGCGACACCCATTCCCTCCAACGACAAAAACACCTGGGTCTCCTCGCGCACTCTGTCTCTTCGTCACTCACTCCCTCTCCGCCCCATCACATCAATTGAGTCGAAATGCTTTCGTCGACGCGAGCGGCCTCAATGGCCCTGCGAGGTGCGTCAAATTTTTGAAGCTCGCGGCATCGAAGCTCTTGAGCTAACTCAATTCAGTCAAACCTGCGACCGCCATCGTTCCCTTCCGAGCCGCTGCTGCCTTTGCCCAACGACGAGATGCCTCCTCCTTGACTCCTCATAGTGTGTCCGGACTCACTAAGCCACGAAAGGAGGTTCCTCTTGCTAGTGAAGAGGGCACCAAGGGCGTTGTTCAATATGCCTTGTACGTTCTCATCCTTCGCCTCTTTAACTCCTCGCTCCGCTCGACATCGGCTTTTGAGACGCCAGTACCTTCGTTCGCTCGATGCATCCCATGTCAATCACGTTGTGATGTCAAGTGGTAGCCAGGCTAATGTATGTACAATATGTAGGACCACCCTCGACATCATCGCCAACTGGGCCCGCCAATCGTCGCTCTGGCCCATGACATTCGGTCTCGCCTGCTGTGCCGTCGAAATGATGCACCTCTCCACCCCTCGTTACGATCAAGATCGCCTCGGTATCATTTTCCGTGCCTCCCCCCGCCAGTCCGACGTCATGATTGTAGCCGGCACCCTCACCAACAAGATGGCTCCCGCCTTGCGCCAAGTCTACGATCAAATGCCCGAACCCCGCTGGGTCATCTCCATGGGCTCCTGCGCCAACGGTGGTGGCTACTACCACTACAGCTACAGTGTCGTTCGTGGCTGCGACCGCATCGTCCCCGTCGATATTTACGTCCCTGGTTGCCCTCCTACTTCTGAAGCGCTCATGTATGGTATTTTCCAACTGCAGCGTAAGATGAGAAACACCAAGATTACTAGAATGTGGTACAGAAGATAAGCGTGGAGACGGGGAAGAAAGATAAAATAACCCAACAAAGGGAAGGGGGGCCTCGAGGAACAATGGATGGCCAATGGCAGTATATCTTACATGTTTTTTTCTTTTCTTTTGTTTGGTACCTTCTTGCACGCTCGATTGGGCGATGTGGCTATTGTTCTTTTATTGCTAGACATGACCACAGATAAACAATTCAATACATTGTATAACACATATGCAGACACACTCCCAAAGCTTGAAAGAAACAGTGAGTGTATTAATGCACATCATAATTCATGCCGCCGCTACCTTTCTCCTTTTGTTGAGTCCCAGTGACGCTGGTTCTATCTTTGTTTGAAGCTATCTTGTCACGTATGCCCGCCCAATCACTGCGCTTTTAACTCCCTCCTTTCTTCTCACTTCTCCGACGGCAATTATCGTTATGCTCATCAACAAAGAGTCAAATCCACCTGCGCCGAGAAAGTCTGGTCCAGTGTGTTGCGTTGATTGACCGCCCTAGCCCAAGACTAACAATGACAAAAATGAATATACCCAAACACGGCCAGTCTTGAATGAATGAATATAGTGAATGATCAAAAGACGCATGATGCAAAGAAATTCAAATGATAAACAATGCTCAACGTTCATGAGAAAAGACAAACAAAATTTACAAATCAGGGTGTATGTCATAGCCCGTCGCTTATTCTTGACCGAAACCCATGGTTTCCTCAACAGCAATCGTAAGCTTCTGCTGCAACGTCTCCAAATCCCTGTACGGTGGCAAATCAATTCGGTTGAAGCTGTGTCTGTCAGTGATAGTTCAGTGAGTTGATAGTTGTAATTGACATACCATGTATGTGCCTTGGGCAGGTTGGCAAGCTCGCCTGCCTTTTCAATTGTAAATCGTCTGGGGCCATCACTTCCCTGCAGATCCTTGAAGCCGTTGACAGGAATTCGTGATGTACCCGTGGTGAATTGCAAAAGACGAGACTTTTGCTCTCCATCCCATGAGCGAACAGTCTTCCAGAAGTTCTGAACAACTTCATCCGACTCTGTGTATCCTCTGTAATCGGTGTGCTTCTTCCAGTCGTCGACATCAATCTCAGCGATACCACCAATGAGCAACTCCAGTTCACGCTCGTCAAAGACATTGATGAGATCTTGAGGAATAAGCTCCTGGAAACCCTCCTTAAATGCCTGGAACTGCTCCGCGATGCGCTTCTCAATACGCCACTTGACCATCAGGTCAACGTACTCCTTCTTGTTCTCGTTGGTCACATCAATGTTGCGACCGTTGGGAATGAGATCCTCGGTCGTCATGACACCAAAGCGCTCATCTTCGGTAGAGAATGTTTGCTCCAGAATGCCGCCCGAGATATCGTTATCAAGCATCCACTGGAGAGATCTGTGGAAATCAGCATCGACACCTTCCATATCAGCAAGCGCTACAGCCTTGCCCAATACCATCTTATACAATGCACCAATGAAGAATGCATCGAGGAAGCGGCGGTGGAAAATGGCCAAGCCGACCACTCTTCCGATAAACTTGAAGTAGTTGAGATGTTCTGGGTTGATTCCAGAGTGAGGGTTGATCTGTAGGGTGTAATTGTCGTGGGCGGAGTATTCGAAAAGACAGTAGAAGGGGTTGAACATTTCGTGAGACAACAGGAAGAAGAATTCTCGGGAAAGACCTCCATAATCTAATCCGTCCTCGCCATCAAACTTAATCATGAGTCGCTTCTTCAAATCGGTAGGAGATTGTCGTGTGATCTCAGCAAAAGAGTCTTCAAAAATGTGAGATCTTCTAACTTTAATATGGCATTGGCCGCTAAGGTTGCGCATCGCTGGCTGAGATCGGAAGTAAATGAGCTTTCTTCTGAAATCACGCTTGTACTGGGGTACGTTCTGGTCGAGAGATGAGGGAAGACGAGGATCATCCCAGGTGGTGGTCTTTGTGTTGTGATCAACAAAGTATACACGCGCAGTGTTGGTGAGGCGCATTTCCCAACCACTGGGCAATGGGCCAAGTTGTGATACTGGCTGCTGCTGAATCTGGCCGTTGGCGTTGTTTTGACCACCGTACATGCGAATGTATTGCTGTCGGCGAGGGTCAACCCAAGTCGTGGTTCTAGTGTTGTGATCAACAAAGTAAGGACGTCCTTCTGGCGTCCATCGCTGTTCCCAGCCAGGAGGCAATTCACCAGTTCCTGGGCTGGTTGCGCCAGTGTGCATCATAGTAGCAGCCGCATTGCCTCCAGCTGCGGTAGTACCGTTGGGGGGGGAGCTGCCACCAATTGGGGGGGGTGCCCCAGGAGGCTGTTGAAGGGTAGGCGAGCTCGATCCAGTTCTATCTTCAGGCAAAGTTCGGTTCTGGTGTCGCTGGCGCTCAACTTGTGTGTTTGCCTCTCTTTCCACGCGACTTTCTGTGGCGCCGTTCGCAGTTGGTCGGTTCCAGCTTGTGGTCCTGGTGTTGTGGTCGACATAGTACGTGCGGCCCAGGTTGTCTTCTCTGCGCTCCCAGCCAGCCGGCAGGCGGCCCTGAGCGTCTTCAAAGGGGCTAAGCTGGCTGGCTGGCCGGGAAGAGCCTGTTCCATTCGGTCCAGAAGATCCTGCGGCGGCAGTAGCTGGTGCTGCGGGGTTGTGAGGGGCAAGGTTGGAGCCATTGGAGCCAGACATGGCCGATCCGGGTCGGTTGTCACCGGGTGGTGCACCAAGGGAAGAGATGTTGGAGCCCGTGGTGCTCATTCCGGGTCGACTCGATGAAGCAGCGCCACCCCGAACAGGCGCATTGAGGTTGCAGGAAAGGTTGATGATTAGCTTTCCGTGGACGACGAGGTTATCGGTGGACTTCTTCAAGTCTCTGGTAATCATTTGATCTGAGACATGTTAATATCAATTCTGCAAAGTAAAAGCATAGCTTCACACACCATCAGCCTCTGGTCCAAGGTCAGGCATAACATCTCCGACTCGAATATTAATAACGCCGAGGAAGCCCTGGTCCTTCTTCTTGAACTTTTTCTGGTCAAAGACCTGAACAGCGAGGATGCTGCCCTCATTTACGCGGCTATGCATCTAATTAGTCCTCATGTCATTTGTAACAAGTCGATTGCGGGCAACATACAAGTCGAAGCTCTCGTTCCAATAAGGGTTCAAAGTTCTTTTGCTGACGGTCGTGGTCTTGGTTTGTTCGCCGTTGATAGTAGCTACCGCGAAGGGGTCGGGGAAGCCTAAATAGGTCAGTCATGTCTGCGAGAAGGGCTCCTATTTTCAACATACGGAAGACATCTCGCTTGTAGAGACCATCGGCGGCGATGACTGGAAAAGATGTTAGGTCAGTATATGGGTCGATGACACAAATGGGACCGCCATAAGAACGTACTCGTAACGCGAAGATTCGGCTTGCTATAGAGAGGAGGGGTCAGTTTGAAGTCAAGATTGATGATTGTGAAGAGGCGTACCCAGGCAGGCCAGACTCGGTTCGGTTGCTCATGTTGTGTGGCCGTTTAATCGAACCAGCGCATCAGGCACTGGGACCCGTAAACGGTTGGTCAGAGTCAAAGGAACGCAGGTCGTCAGTGTTGCGAGTGGTCCAACGCAAGCACAAGCAGACAGATGGGCCGGAGAGATGGAAACGGAGGAGGTAAGTTGGGGTGTGAAGTCGGACGAGATGAGATGGGATGGGTAGTGGTGATAGTATGGTAGCACTACGGGCGATGAAGGCGAAACGTGACAAAAGAATAGATAGAGGCAAATGGCAAGCTGGTAGCGACAAGATCAAGAGCGGGGAGCACAGCCTCAAACCTACCAGCGCTTGTCCCGAACCCCAAGAGCGGCGACATACAGTGAGTGGATAAAGAGCAGTTGGGTGTGGGTGGTGGGCTTGATAACGTGCACGTGACGAGTCTCCCACTCTGACACTGCACAGCTGTAGCGCCCACTGCAAGCCTACAACCAACCGTCCATTGCAGCCCATTGGAGCACTGGGCGCTACGAATTTAACGGCCACAACGTACACAAGTACAATCCAGCAAGTCTCAATATTTACAGCGTCAACTATTTTTTTATCGAGTCATTTTTTACTTTGAAAATTTATTTCCATAGTCAAGGATCTGAAGTTTAAATCAAAATTCCCTCACCATTTTATTTTTTTCTTACATGACAAGCGCTGACCCTGATATCCCATCAGCAGCAGTTACAAAAGTGTTACAGCGGCCGTTCATGCCCCGACAGCGCGACTACGCTAAAAACAGAAAAGCGTACCGCTACAGCATCCCCAGACCACCACACTGACTGCACGGTAACCTCAGCCCAAGCCCCGGATAACAAACCCGACTTCTAATAGTACAGTAAACAAGTGGTCTAGGATCCTCTGCTGTGCTGTGCCCTGTCCCTCCCATCGGGCGTCCGGCACGCGCCACACTCGCTCTGCCAGGGGCCACGCAGGATCTGACGTACCTCCCTTGCGCTCTCGCCATATTAAACAGCAACCAATGGCCCTATTTGCATGGCTTCTATTGCACGTCGAGGCATTGTCGGCTCATGTTTGAACCTTTTGTTTCATGCTCCCTGGGCTGCCTCCCAATCAACTTTACATCGATCCATCAGTGTCTTGTTTTTTACTGGATCCATCCACGTTCTCCCGCAGTCTCGAATCTTAATACAAAAAAATCTGGCCATTTGTCAGTGGATTATCAATGTTGTAGTCATGCATTTCTAGGATTGGCGCATCCGTTCCATCGAATAATTTGGATGCCATCTTTGCCACTTGACTTGCTTGGCGAAAGGCGCGCCAATGTCAATGGCTGTGCTCACTGTGGCCAGGTGGCGTGGGCACATCTTTCTGTTCATCGGATACTTGTTTTGGTCATGCAACTTGGTCTGTTACTTTGCAGATCCCGGGGCGTAAAAGGCTGGACAATGCACTAACGAGCCTTGCTCTGATCACTTTTGTAAATCAAGACTGTGGTTCTTTCTTATTATTACAGTAATCACCACTAGTCGTGGCCGATGCAGCCATCACGCGACGGTGCTCCGTACGGAACACCCGGCACGGAGCATTCTCATAGATCTCGTTGGCTGCCTCATTTGTCTTTTTTACCATAACATTAGCTATACGGCTAGGGATTCAATTGCAAGAACCTGACAATCAGCAGCGATGTAGGGCGTTACGCTACGTCTCGTCATTCCCAGCTGTTGTACCTCCAACACACTCAACATCTTCCACATACATTCCACGCCCTGCACTGCATTAGAGCTAATCACGGGCCGAGACATAAACCTGGCCCTTTCTCAAGGTTAAACCCAACATTACCTATTTCTCTCCTTCAAGAGTCTCTCAGCAAGACGTCTCTGCGCCTCCAGCCAGTCCTGCTTGTCGAGAAAGACTATTGTCCCGACAAACTATCCATGACTCATTTGGTGTTCAACGGCCTCGGAACATCGTCGGTGTTGAGTGACTTCACAATCAGACAACGATGGTTGAATATCCACGGCCATCCTTGAGTAATATAGTCGTTAATAGTCACAATTCACTTCAATAGACGGGCACTGGGATGTTAGTTATTGGCTACAGCGAGGCGTGACGGTCCAGTTTCTAACAGCTGTGGCAAAAAGCCAGGTAACGCACGGAAACTCAAGCTTCGTTTGAACAATTATCTTCTCCACGGTTGGATAAGAGGTATTTTTGCGCTGATGTGCTCATTCTTGTGTGATTCTGTGAGATGCTTGTGGTCTTGGCGATAAGATACTTGGTCGTTACCGCCTTCACAGAATGCTTCGGTCAGCAAAGAGCATGGACCTGAGTCTATTGTCTTCTTGGCTTAGAGATGGCAATATCTTTATTTCGTTAATTTCAGGCTGCGTAGCTTTCGCTAATTGGAGGGCGAATTGGGACGCCCCGCGCCTAACCAACTTAATCAAGTTCAGGCTCCTTCGTCAAGTTTCAAAAATTGTTCAAAATCGCTTGTGATTTGCTCAATTGTCCGGTTCTGTTTCAAACTCTTGTCTTTACTCTCAAACTTTGGCAAGCATTGGGTCGCAAAAATGGCCCTACTCCCCACCCTCCTCCGCTTACACATTCGTCTCCTTACCATTCTTATGCTAGGCGTTGACTCTAGCAAATAACGAACGCAAGCCTTGGAGGTGGAATAAGTAGACTGTAGAACCCATTTGGGATGATTTTTACCGCTAACGACAAGATTCCCAAGCCTGGGGATGCCGTGTGCATCAAAGATGTTGAATCGGGGAAAACTATGAATGAGTACACTTGCGCTAGAATGGCAAACCGCTACGGTATCACCCTCGATCATTTCTTCGCTATCAACCCCGAGGTAGATAAAGATTGCAGTAACAGTAAGCCTACGACAATGTACTGCGTTGAAGGCTTAAGTCCTCCTGAGTCTCATACTTCTCCACGCAAGATCGGCTTCACTAACACTTCGGCTTGCAAGACATTGAGCCACTTCGCGCGTACGACGGACTCTGCAGCCCCCAAAAACAACAATGCGGCTTGCAAAGGTACCGAAAAACCATGCTGTAAATATCTGACATGGACTTGTGGTAATACTAGGTAGAGTGTACCCTGTCTCTGTACAAATTCGATGGCTATCTGGTCCCAAATAGCGAAGCCTGCGCTGATGGTACATGTTACGAGGGCTATTGTTCGGGTGATAAGGCGTTCAGTACTGACGGCATGTGTAGTAAAGAGCTTGGCTACCGTATGCGTGCTGGCATCCAGGGGAGCTGCTGCAGCTTTGACGGCAGATGCGGCAGTGTACCGAGGTATTGCGGCATGGGTGTCTGTCAGTCTGGTGAATGCAACAACTTGAAGTATCTAAACAGTAGAGTCTCATATTACCAAATAGCTTTACTGATTACTATACCTGATAACACCTGTAGTGCCCTCCACGGTTACAAGTGCGACGATTGGTCGTCTCCTTTGGGCTGTTGGCAGCATGGGGTTGCGCCAGTGCGTTTCGCATCCTCAAATCCGTGAGAGAACTTGGTATGATGAAGGCTTTCTTACGGACTATTTAGAATGGTACTTCCCCAGTAAAAGGCCGTGAGAGCAGAGCTATTAATACGTCCTGTCCGCATAGTAGTCAAATAGGCGTGGCCTGTGTTAGTCGGCAGCAAAATTCTCACCAGACACTCCCACGGATTGGATCTACACTAATACTAATATAACAAACGGTTATTGATACATAATAAACGACACTCTGTTTATGAGCTACCTTTCCCTTTAGAACCAGTGAAACTTCTGTATTGTTTCAACTTACATCGACGAGCTTTGTCAATGGTTTTGGCAAGCATCAAGAAAGTGTGGGAAATGAGTCAGATACATTCCCAATGCAGAACGATGAGAGCCATTTCGATTAAGGCAAAATGAAAGCATTTGAAGTCTATTCCTCATGAACCTCGCAAGATGCCTTGTTTTGCCAGTAGCATCGGTCTTTGCCACATTGAGACAAATGCTCACAACTTATTGTTCCTTCGTTCCCCACAAGTGAGACGGCGTGAATTACTATCCACCTATGCTTTCATGAATAGCGGTCTAGATGCCAATTCAACAAGATGTCCACCGCACATCAATAAACGAAAGGGGAAAGATGAGGCCGGAGATGTGCGTCAAACAAGCGAGAGCTTACAACACAATCTTTTATTGCAACATTACCAAATAACTATTGCACATATACTGGTACGAAATGGAAAAAAGATGAGATAGCAGCGGTCCTCGTCGCTGCTGACACCGACGTCATGTCCGAAGCAAATGAATCCGATGCCGGCCGTGTCTCTGGCACAACGTTAGCATTCGACTTTACCATGCACCATTCGCAACTGTCAAATATTAAGCGATCAGGAGATTTTCTGCACAAGAACGATTGAATGTCAGCTTCATCCATCCATCTAGATGTCTATCATGAGGCCACGCTCCGCCAGACTCGGCCTGATGTGCGAGGACGAGGGGTTTCCGGCTTCTGCAGCTGCTTTCATTCGTTGACATTAGGGTGTAAACCCTCCCCATGTCATGGGGCAACGCCGTGACTGGCAGCCTAACCCGCCATGTTCATCTATGCGTCATTCAGAAGCTGCGTCTGCTCAATTGAACGATTGTCGATGGCTCGGAGCTGATGAGAGCTGTGGTTAGCCGTCGACAGAGAGTTTGACATCGTGCCCGGCATGGACTACGGCAGTGACAAGCAAGCTGGCGGATTGATCCCTTTCCTGGCCACGGCCTAATATTATGCAACGCCCTTTGACTGCTCGGACGGTGCAACATTACCAGCAGCCACGTACCTCGTGGGCCACCTATCTCCCCAATACGCTTCACGGCTTCCCAATGCAGACAGACCCGGCCGTAACTCACATGACGACATTCGAGACGCCATGACTTTCACAAATATGGCATGCTTTATTAGTTAATACGATGCTATATAAGTATCCTTCTGTCGCTCTTTCGTCCATCTCCTTCTCGTCTCTTCTTCCCTCCCAAGCCGACTTCGCAACATTAACAATCACCATGGACGCACGACGCATATTGTACGGAAAATACCCTTCGCTTAAGAAGCGAGAAGACTTTGGCGATGAATACCCGGAGGTATGATATCCCAGTTCAACATATGCATTGGTCACTTTTTGAGCCATGGGCTAATTGTCCCTGCTGCAGTGGAATGATGGACGCGAAGCTGTGCTCTTGCGCTGGCTGTACGAACACCCGCAATTCCCGAACATGCGCAACAATCCACAAGTCATTTGCAACGCCATGGACGAGTTTGCTGCACAGAACGACTTTCTGATCAATATTGGACCTGACAAAGGCAGCAAGGTTGCTGCTCTCATCTCAGAGGCTAAGCCAAAGGTCTTTGTTGAGCTTGGTGGCTACGTTGGCTACTCTGCGATTCTGCTTGGCAAGGCATTGAGAGACGCCCATCAGGATATCGCCGGAGGTGAACCCCCAATCTTCTGGAGTCTGGAAGCTGATCCTCTTTTCGCTGGGATCGCCATGAATTTGATCGACCTTGCAGGGTTGAGTGGCACCGTCAGCGTGGTCACTGGTCTAGCCGCAGACTCTCTCGCACGATTGAAGAAGGAAGGCAAGATTGGCAGTATTGATATGCTTTTTCTCGATCACGTCGAGGAGCTGTACCATACCGATCTCCAAGTTGTTGAATCCTTACAGCTGCTGAAGAAAGGCAGTATTGTGGTCGCCGACAATGTGCTTAGGCCCGGAGCTCCGGAGTACAGAAAATACGTCAGAGAGCATCCGAGGTTTGAGACCCGGGCCATTGAGGGACTCATTATTCCTGGGGAATTTGGCGTAAGAGCTACTATCCAACCCCGTTTGGCTTTGCGTTGCTAACCCAGTGGATAGGACGAAATCGAAGTCAGCACGGTTATCGAGTAGAGTCGGCCACTGGAGCACTTCACGAACTGCACGATATCTTGAATACTTTCCAAGCCCAATACTATACTAAACACAATCAAAGCAATTTCCAGTAGTATTAGTATAAAAATACGATAGAAAATGAGGTTTCGCGCTTGTTCGTAAGATATGTGACCTCAACATGAACTGTATCCTCTAGCAGCTGAAACATATACATGAGCACACTTGTTTCGTTGGCGAGTCCATAAACGCACTGTTGACCTGGTTCCTAGCACAGTATTTCTTTTCACGATTATTTCGGCCAAAAGTTTAAGAGTGGTGCTAAGCCCGAGGGAAGTGGTATGGAAACAGCCAAGTCATCCGCAAAGTACTTAAAGATGTACGCCACTGCTTGGAGTCATCTTTAATAAACGGTAGCCTGGTTTACTAATTACCTCAACAGTTTGGCGTAGCTACGTCAAATCTACTGTACTGTACTGTTTCTTAAGCCGTATTACAATGCTTTCCAGAAGCAATGGGAGCGCAGCGAAAGGGAGCAACTGTCGATTGCCGAATACCTAAAGAGCGAAAAGATTGAATTCCCGTGAGGGAAATTCTCAATCGATTGATCAAATAAGAGTTCTTCAGCCGCAACTGAAATGAAGCCTTGATTAACACCAATACAAGACCATAAACTAGCCTTTTGCATCGGCATTTGCCACATTAGGACAAGCGCTCCCATCTCGTCTGGTGTTGAAGCTTGCGGAAATTGGTCCCTATCCAACAGCGCTTTGTTACATCCGTATTCCTGCTCTTGGGCCCATTGTTTCTCTGTTTCCCACTAGTAACATGCCTCACGATAGTGCCCCAGCTGTGTTGATGCAGGGTGGTCAATGGTCTAGGCCCCAATTCAATAAGAAGTTTTAGGAGCTTAAGGCTACAGCTCGCAAAGAGAGAAAGTGGGGGAATGGGTTAGACGGCGTGAACGAACAAATTTCGGTTAGTTTGCGATGTTCCTAATAGGCAGGACCCGAGGACAGCGAGAACTATATGGAAAATGATGGGTACAGTTCTCTACGCCTGCTGTACGTGAGATTGCCAAGCAAATATTACAAATATGCTGGAACCAAGTGAAGAGTGTGAAATAGTAGTAGCCAACTCTTTAAAAGACAGGCTAGTCCCCCGATTCCTCTCTGACAGCATCCGCCTCCTAACTGTTCAATTCCGTTCCTGTCTTATAACTTCCAGTACCAAAACGAGTAAAATGCGTCTGTCACTAGCTGCAGTTGCTTCCACTTCCCTGGCTAATCTGGTTTCGGCCAATCTAGTCCTGGACATGACGGTACCAAAGACACTCCTGTACTCTAGCGACTTCAACATCACCATCAACATGAATACACAGGGCGTGCCATTTGTCCAGGACAAGATTCGCGTTGGTATTGTTGACAAGCCCGATCAGTACAACGACTTGACCACCATTGGAGCCTCCATTAGCAGTATTGACCTTAGCTACAGTGGTAAGTTCATACTTCACATGTCGCCCTCCAGCGCCGTCTTCATCTCAAGACTGACATTTTCCAGACGGAGCCTCCAAGTCGGCATTTGCTGGCAATACATATAGTTTCAAGAAGGGCCCTGTCAAGGTTCGCGCCGCAATCTATTCCATCTACGGCAATGATTACATGAAGCCTGCTTTCTTGCCGTTCATTGATATGTGGGAGGCTGATGTTGTGATTGGAGATGAGGAGAGCAAGGACACAGTTGCTTTTAAGCGAATCAACCAGACTCCAAAGGCTTTCGATTGGCAGAAGACAGCTTAGTAGTACTGAATAAACACAGGTTACAAATCCATGACACATGTAATGCTAGACATATGTTCTTAACTTGAAGCCATGACGGACACCGGGCGGGAAACATGGCATGAAATATTCTCAGAGTTTTTACAGAAACTAACTAACGGGGCATCTTTTGATTCTTGCAAAATATTAAAACAAAATTGATAACACACCTTGAACTCCAGATCTTACCATACTCGCTCACCATGGCCATACACTCTATGCGTGGGCCATGCACTGTGAGCTGTAATACATCTCGTCTTTCTTTTTGCTGTTTTGTCGTCCTTGAATATAATATTCCAGCCACTCGGCTCTCTTCCACAGATGCTAATACATATGCACGTCGACGATGCCAAAAGCCTCTTCCACCCGCATTACAGCGAACAGACCCTCATCAATCGAAGCCAGACCAGCCTCGGGACACTACAATGTCCACATCTTGGTCTACCCCCGGCATCGTGCTTTGGTATTTACTTCCTTGGTTCTAGTAAGGGGCGTAGCCTCGTCCACGGCCACGGCCAGCTCCACGGAATCCGCCTCTGAAGCCGCCGCCGCCGCGGAAACCTCGTCCTCCACGGAAGCCACCACGGCCACGCCCGCGGCTCATACCGGGGACGTTGGTTCGCTTCGGGGTCACCTTGATGTTGCGGCCCTTGAAGACGCTTTCGTTCAAGACGAGTGCCTGGGCGACCAAGCTGGGTTCGGTAAACTCGACATAGGCGTAACTGTAAGTGGTGTTAGCAAAGCTTCTGTCTCGGAGATCAAGTACACCTACCCCTTTGGTTGACCCGTGAACTTGTCCAACAGAATCGTAACCCTGTTAATCGATCCGCAACTCTGGAAATGAGCCTGAATCTCCTCTGGCGAAGCCGAGTAATCGACGTTGCCGACAAAAATGCTGCGAGAATCAATCGATTCCTTGTCATCAGCCAGGTTCGCAGACTGTTGCTCCAACGTAGCCTGCATCTCGCGCAGCTTCTTGGCCTCCTCCTCCATCTCCGCCACACGCGCCTTCATCGCCGTAATCTCTTCCTAGACACCAATTGTAAGCTTGTGCCTGGCGCTTGTGATGCCGTCGAAACATACCTCCTCATTCTCGGGAGCTGCATTCTCCCCCTCGTGCTCAGCGGCAACCGGCTCTGTCGGCTTTTCCGAGTCCGACATGGTTAGAGTTTCGTTTCGCTGAGGAACCGACCGACGATTCGACCCTGTCAACTATCGCAAATGTCTGGGGGAGGAGTTTAGCCTCGGGAGTTCACGACGCGACAGAGTTATGGTCCAAACGAAAACACAGACGACTTGGTCTTGCAGAGCTGTGCTGTTCGGGGGTGATAAATTTGCAACGTACCGAAAAGCTTCCTGACCCGCGCGACAGGTGACGTTATGCCAGAAAGAATGCGAAAGTTGGGTTGCGATCGCAAAGCTATCAGAGCGGCTTCGGTGCTGTGCTTCTGCAAAATACGTGGGGAGCCGATGATTAGCCAGCGGCATGTTATCTCAACGGCTGTCTCGAGGAGTCCCGACTTTATAAATACGCAAAATGGAGAGTACAAAAATTGTGTTAATGATTTTATAGTTCACTGTATAGTTTTGGCTGGCAGTTGAAATAGTTTATTATTGGATTTTGCAAGTTAAAAATGCCACGGTAGATCGCGGCTCTCAACGCACCGCAAACATATTCTCGAATTACACCTCCAGCCTACTAGTCCTACCAACAACTATACCAGATAAAGTATTTACATAACCACTACTTCTAAGGTCGTACCGAACTCATTCTTGCTACTTCGATTCAATCGTCTGATATTTTTCTGCATTTCCCGGATATCAAGTCACGTGTCGCCATTCCTTTTGGCAAGGCGGGGGATCCGTCGTGTAACATGTCTGTGCTGCATGTTTCAATGGCCAATCTTGCACCTATTTCCTATTCACCGATCCTATACCAAACTTGAATTTCATTTTCTTCTCTAAAATAAGCTTCACATTTGCCGAAACTTAGTTCCGGCGCTTGTACAAAGTCACCAGCCATGTCACAAGGCGCCCATGAACCACTGCTCGCCAGCACTCGCCAACATGATGAAGACGCGTTCAACGGCAACTCAGACGACAATCCAGGGCACGGCCAATGGCTGAAAAAATATCACAAAATATGCCGAAGGCTCCTCATCTCGCGCAACAAACACTTCCTCGTTATGGCCGTGGTGACACTGGATGTGGTCGGGCTGCTAGCCAACATCTTCATCCAGCTCATTGCCTGCGAAATGCACCAGTCTGATGAGCCGTGGGTGCAGAAGATTTCGTCGGTCATTGAGATGTTCAGCTTGATTATCAGTACTTTTTTTATGATTGAATTAGCAGCCTGTCTTTTTGCATTTGGTTTCGCGTACGTCTACTACCCACCCAAATCTGTATCACCGCTAACTGGGGGTGGGAAATAGGTACCTAAAATCCTGGTTTCATCTGTTTGACGCAACAGTCATTGTAGTGAGCTTCATTATCGATGTCAGCTCGCAAGGGCTCACAGAGTCAATCGGATCACTTGTTGTGGTGTTGAGACTTTGGAGATTAGCAAAGATCTCAGAAGAGGTCATACTGGGTGCAACAGAACGCATGGAAGTATTGGAACAACATTTGGATGCACTTGAAGCCGAGAACAAGCATCTCAGAACTCAACTTGGGCTGGAATCGCAAGAGCATTCCGGGCACGACTGATGGATCACGACGAAATGATAATGATGAACGAACTGTTTCTGTGTTGAAACAAGTCATTGCTGACACTGATTATGTATATAAAGTAGAATGGTATATATTCCCTTCCATCCCTAATGTTGCCTTGCTGCTCCGCAGATCCAGCCCTGAGAAAAGAAATGAAACCCTGTCTACACCAAAATGCAAAATGCCCTTTGAAAACTCCACAAAATGCTATATGATATGCGTCCTCCTAGAAGCCTTTCCCTTTCCCGTCATATATATCATCCGGCATATTTACAATGGCCGGCTTCACATAATCGTCCTACAAAAGAGATTCATTACGGTCAAGCATGTCGGTTACGCTTGCCTCCGGGAGCAAAGGGATCCTTTCCGCCTAGACAGCCGCCGAAGAAGTCGTCAAAGTCCCATCTGCGTTTGGCTCCGGCCCCGCGCCCCAGGGCTCCTGATGTACGGTGGCCTGGCTTGTTGGAGTTGGCTGACATGCGGGCCTTGGCGGCCCTGGAGGCGGCGAACGTGGGGTCGTGGGAGCGTGAGTCGGATAGGTCCAGAGTAGCGATATTGGGGTAAGGATGTGAGGATTGAAACGTAAAATTCTCTTGCGAAGGCACAGTGTAGGAATAGGGTTCTTCAGGTTGTGACGTGACCGTCGAGGGCGTGGCTTCTCGCTTGGTTTGGTTGGTTTGTGGCTCGTTGCTGCTCGTCCTCGTGATCTCGGGCGACGCGGTTCGCTCGGGCTTTTCTACTTCGTCTTCGCTCTCCATGGTGTTCATCCCACCGTCGCGACCGTCAAGTCGTTCAGTGGCCCATCCTCGTACCCTCCATCCTTCGCCATCGCCCAACCCAATGTTTTCCTTGTCGAGAAAACATAACAAATCTTCTAAGCATTCTTGGTATCCGTCTGAGCGAGCCTTTGATTCCGCAAGTGCCGACGTTTTGTATAGTTTCGTCACAGACAGGGCCGCAGCCTTGAATACGTCAAGGAGCTGCTCTGGCGTCTCGTGCTGCGTTGTTTGCTTTCCCGTCGATCGGGAGCTGCCTGCAGCGGCAGCCTTCTTCGAGTCCATGGTCGCCCGGGCCGTCCAAATTATTCCAAAATACGCGTGTGGGTTTGAAGTATATTAAGGTTTGTGTATCGTGCACAGCGCGGGTTCGTGTACGACGCTGTTTTGTCCGTAGCTGTTGGAATGCACCCCGATGGCTGATCTGGATGTGGTGATAAACGTTTCATAGAGGCATGTGGGGGCTCCAGGGCCATGGTTTGATTCCACGTGACGGTGTAAGTAGGCCGCGGATTCCATGCTAATGTTCGTGATCAGCCTACCGGAGCAGGAGTAATGATTTATGTAGTAAATTCAAGTTATTCAAGTCAGAAAAAGGTATTTTATTACAGGTAGTTTTATTACAGAGTTGCAAATTAAATTGGAAGTTTCAATTCAAACCTTCAACGCCTCCAGGCACTGCAGGGTAGCTATTCCACACCTAAAAAGCGTCATGGGGAGCCGCCGCTGCAATCCCGGTCTACATGGCGCTAAACCCAAAAGGGATCAGCCCTTGTTCGGCCTATCGAAAGGCACGTCAAGATTCCACTTCTCGACCACCCTTTAGCACGAACACCTTCACTTTCCCAAGTCGCATGTGGTCGCCTGATTCCAGAACAGCGACATCAATGCATCAGAGCTCCCCAATCTAATCCATCTCTGGAACCTAGCCCAAAGCCATACCTGAGCTACATCGGACGAACTTCGCTCAACGACGCGTCAAACAGGCGCCAGTCGCGTTAAGAGGCACTTCGAGAGCATATTCCCACCATGGCGCCTTCATTTGGAGCCAACGGTGTCGACACCGACGCGTCCATGTCGGATGCGCCCGAGACATACCACAGAGATGAAATGGTATGTGTTGACGAACAGGTTTTCCAACAAGGCAACGCCCAGCTGATGACCGCAATTTAGGAGATCGATACCCCAGACTATACTGATTCCGACACAAACGCCAACACAACTGCTAGTAGTGTGGTAGATGGGCCGATTGGCGATGGCAGAAAGAGGCGATCGGAAGCTAATAACCTGCGACGAAGCATATTCGGCAAGAAGCACGATTTGCTCGGAGAGTCCAAGGTGCGCAATTGCGCCGCCCGTCGCAAATGTGTGGTCTCGAGTGTAATACTAACGATTCAATGCAGGAAGATGATACAATTCGCAGATTTCGCTATCTTTTAGGCCTGACCGATCTCTTCCGCCACTTTATCGAGACAAACCCCGATCCCAAGATTCGCGACATTATGGCCGAGATCGACAGACAGAATGAAGCAAGCACGAAAGGCAAAAAGGCGTCCTCAAGACAAGGTGGTGCTACGAATGGTAGAACGAGACGAACCGAAGCCGAAGAAGATGCAGAGTTGCTCAAGGATGAAAAGCGCGGCGGTTCCGCCGAGACGGTCTTCCGTGACTCCCCTCACTTTGTTCAAGGTACCATGAGAGACTATCAAGTAGCTGGTCTTAACTGGCTCATTTCGCTTCACGAAAACGGTATTTCTGGTATTCTTGCAGATGAGATGGGTCTGGGAAAAACGCTGCAGACAATTTCCTTTTTAGGATACCTTCGACACATTTTGGGCATCACTGGGCCACACTTGATTACAGTTCCCAAGTCTACGCTGGACAACTGGAAGCGTGAATTCGCCAGATGGACTCCCGAGGTTAACGTTCTGGTTCTCCAGGGAGCTAAGGATGAGCGTCACGCACTGATCAACGATCGTTTGATCGACGAGAAATTCGATGTGTGCATCACCAGTTACGAGATGATCCTTCGCGAGAAGTCGCATCTGAAGAAGTTTGCCTGGGAGTACATCATTATCGACGAGGTATGTGAAGGAGAGTAGCTAGTTGATTTGCGCAAACGCTAACCAATCGATGCAGGCACACAGAATCAAGAACGAAGAATCGTCCCTTTCTCAAGTCATTCGACTATTCCAATCGCGTAATCGTCTTCTTATTACGGGTACTCCGTTGCAGAACAACCTTCACGAACTATGGGCGCTACTCAACTTCTTGCTTCCTGACGTCTTTGGCGACTCCGATGCCTTCGATCAATGGTTTTCTGGAGAAGACCGAGATCAAGATACTGTGGTACAGCAACTGCACCGCGTTTTGCGACCTTTCTTGCTCCGTCGTGTCAAAGCCGACGTGGAGAAGAGTCTGCTCCCCAAGAAGGAAGTTAACCTGTATCTTGGTATGTCTGACATGCAGATTAAATGGTACAAGAAGATTCTGGAGAAGGATATCGATGCTGTGAATGGTGCTGGTGGAAAACGAGAATCAAAAACACGACTGCTCAACATTGTTATGCAGCTTCGAAAGTGCTGTAATCATCCCTATCTGTTCGAAGGCGCCGAGCCTGGACCTCCATACACCACGGATGAGCATCTGATATACAATGCTGGCAAGATGGCTGTCCTTGACAAGCTACTGGGTCGCCTGAAGAAGCAAGGTAGCAGAGTCCTCATTTTCTCGCAGATGAGCCGATTGTTGGACATTCTTGAAGATTACTGCGTTTTCAGAGAATACCAGTACTGCCGAATCGATGGTGGAACTGCGCATGAAGACCGTATCGCAGCCATCGACGAGTATAACAAGCCTGGATCCGAGAAGTTCGTTTTCCTTCTGACCACAAGAGCTGGTGGTCTTGGTATCAACCTTACGACGGCAGATATTGTCATTCTGTTCGATAGTGACTGGAATCCCCAGGCCGATCTCCAAGCTATGGACCGTGCTCATCGTATTGGACAGACCAAGCAAGTCGTGGTCTACAGATTCGTCACTGATAATGCCATCGAAGAGAAGGTTCTGGAACGTGCCGCTCAGAAGCTTCGTCTTGATCAGCTGGTCATTCAACAAGGCCGTGCTCAGATTGGTGCCAAGGCTGCTGCAAACAAGGACGAACTGTTGTCCATGATTCAGCATGGCGCTGAGAATGTTTTCCAAGCCAAGGGCTCTGGTGGCCTCGCTGGCAAGGGCGCTGACATTGACGACGACGATATTGATGCAATTCTGAATAAGGGTGAATCAAGAACTAAGGAACTTAGTGCCAAGTATGAGAAACTCGGTATCGATGACTTGCAAAAGTTTACGTCTGAGTCTGCCTACGAATGGAACGGAGAGAACTTTGCCAATGCCAAGAAGGACATTGGAATGACCTGGATCAACCCGGCCAAGAGAGAGCGAAAGGAAGGTTCATACTCTATGGACAAATACTTCCGACAAGCCATGTACCCCAACCCCAAGTCAGACAAGCCCAAGGCCCCTCGTGCACCCAAGCAAGTGCCAGTCCATGATTACCAGTTTTACCCTCCCCGTCTTCAAGAGCTCCAGGAGCGTGAGACTGCATTCTACCGCAAAGAAATTGGATACAAGGTGCCATTGCCCGACGGCGACGATGACAATCTATCCGATCGTGAGGCCGAGCGCGCGTTGGATCAGCAAGAAATTGACGACGCTGTGGCACTGACAGAGGAAGAGCGCCAAGAAAAGGAAGAACTCTCATCACAAGGTTTCGGGCAATGGAACAAACGAGACTTCCAACAGTTCATCAACGGCTCTGGAAAGTTTGGCCGAACAGACTACGAAGGAATCTCGACAGAAGTCCAAGGCAAGGATGTACCAGAGATTAAGGAATACGCCAAGGTATTCTGGCAGCGCTACACAGAAATCTCCGACTACCCCAAGTTCATCAAGGTTATTGAGGACGGTGAAGAGCGCGCCCGTCGCATTGAGCAGCAGCGTAAGCTTCTGCGGAAGAAGATGCAACAATACCGCGTTCCTCTACAGCAGCTCAAGATCAACTACTCGGTGTCTACAACCAACAAAAAGGTGTACACGGAGGAAGAGGACCGATTTCTTCTGGTCATGCTTGACAAGTATGGTATTGATTCTGAGGGCTTGTACGAGAAGATGCGCGACGACATTCGCGACTCGCCACTCTTCAGATTCGACTGGTTCTTCCTCAGCCGCACGCCAGTCGAGCTCTCAAGACGTTGCACAACATTGATCACGACGATTACAAAGGAGTTTGAAGATATGCCTTCGCGGGGCGCCAACGGCAAGGCGAAGAGAGAGCCTGATGAGGAGAATGACGAGGACAGTGTTTTGGGCATGGCGCCTGCAAAGAAGAAGAACAAGAACGGAGTTAAGGTAAGTCGTTGCTTGGAGGCAATGTAATTCAGCACTAACAATACGATAGAACAAGGCAATCGACAACGTCAAGTCAAGCAAAGCCAGTTCCGCTGTTCCTTCGCGGGCATCGAGTGTGGCGTCGTCGACAGCTTCCACAAAGGGCAAGAAAAACAAGAAGAAATGAACTGATGTAAAATAAGAGAGACTGAGACTGCTTTTATGTTTCTTTTGCTGTCTTGTTGATTTCGGACATTTCATTGTTTTTGTAGTGGTCTTTATAGGTTGTAATTACAGAGGTTCAAAGACAAGAGTGCTGTACGACCTGGTTGTGAAAAGGGGAAATAGAATGGCGTTTTATAGTTGTCTTTAATTGAATTTCAGTGCTCCTGCTACTGTAGCCTTTGGGATGTCTATGCTTTACCTGCATCGATGGTATTGCGGTATTGAGCTGGCTTTGACGGGAGCACTTAGGCTACGGCGCAAGTTATCTAGTGAATTTAGATTAAACAAAGTTGATATTTGATCTACCACTATGACCTGCTACCCAAAACCTCGATACCAGAGCTCACTGAAGACAGCAAACACATAACTAATTCCAATATAATTTGGGGACGGTGTGCTTGAACACATTGTCGGGGTCTACCTCAGCTTTGATCTGCTTCAGCACAGCCAGCTCATTACCATAAGTCTTTTCAAGATCCAAAAACTCAGGCGCAGTCAGAGACAAGTACGCCCCCCTGGTAGCGTCTTTGCTATTGATGAATCGATGTCGCGCGTCTACAGCCCACTGCGCCGCGACTTTGGCTGCCGCCTCATCCTGGCCGAAGCCCAGGAGCTCAAGCATGATGTGAGGTGTGCGGTAAGGCAGCACAGAGTCCGGGGCATCCAAAGAACAAGACGGGCTGTCCGCACTCACAATGTGCATGTACAAGCCACCAACGAACCCTTCTTCAGGGCATGCAGCAGACACTTCGGCCACATTGGCAATCACCTCAGATGTGAGTCCAGTTACGGAGACAGAGTGGCATTCTCCAATCGCCTTGGCTATGCGCGTGATCCATTGCTGGGATTCTTCGTCTGCAGGGCCATCCCAGACAATGGCAATTCCAGTCACCAGTCCCAACCCAGGTAGATTGAGTACAGTAGTAGGTAACAAGGTAAGATTGCTGGGAAGCTTGCCGCCTGTCTCCTTCATTAAATATGATAAGTTGGTGAAGAAAGTCGACACGGCCTTCTAGATATCGGACGGTTCAAGGATCAACATTCCCGCTTGAATGTCATTGATGGGGTAAATCTTGATAACGAGCTCAACGACAATGGCAAGGCATCCACCGCCACCACGCAGTCCTTTAAGAAGACGCTTGTCCGCATCAACAAGCTCGCCTCAGCATTGACAACCTTGGCGCCAACGATCTGGTCAGCACCCATGCCATACGAGTTCATAAGAGGGCCCATTCCACCTCCGATCGCCCATCCAGTGTAGCCAACAGTGCCGCAGGCACCTGTAGATGCGTGAAAACCATGCTTCTTCAATTCTTCTAGCAGCTTCAGCGAAGTTGTGCCTCCAGAAACACGTGCTGTCAGCGAGGATGCATCAACGGTAACTTGATTGAGGTTGCGGAATCAAGTAAAGTTGCCCCGTCTGTATTCCAGCGACGGTAGGTATCATAACCGCCACCCCGGACTATTATGTCTTGGCCTAAAGCCAGGGATTGCTTCACAGCGGCCGCGACTTGGTCTGACGTTTCTGGTAGCACGACAATGCTGGGTGTTCTGTCATCTGGGCGAGCAGAGAAGCTCTCCTGCAGGGATTTGAAGTTTTCAGATGCAGGTACACTGTAGGCAATGGAGGACGATTGAAGAAAGGCTTCCATAATGTAACGTATAGCTTATATAGTATATTGAGAGAATGTAGAAAATGGTGTTTCTGCTGGACGTAGATTTAGAATTGTATCTGTTGTCTTCCTGCATTTATACATGAAAGACAAGGCTTAGCCTAGGCCGAAATAGTGCATGTCCGCTTAGACGGATACGACAATAACGGCATGATGCCGAAGCCTCGTCCGCTATCCTTCATTTTGCTTACCGCTACTATGCTTCTGAGAGCACTACCAGAGGCTATGCGACCTCTTGCATATCCCCTGCTACCTTGGATCTACGCGATTCACTATTGCCGTCGCCAAATGCGCCACGTTATCGCTCCACTGATTCAACAACGCCTACCGTTGAAACACAACAATCCTATTGAGTGGAAATACAGACTGGACCGAGAGTATTCCACCGCTATGGACTATGCAATCGACAATTCCAAACCGGATACAACCATTGACGATGTGGTGAAGCGATTGGCTAGTGTTGGCTTTGGAGCCACCCATACCACCACCAACCATTTGGTGAACAGTATTCTCAATCTTGCCGCTGATTTTCAGCAGTTGTCCGGTCCATTACGAGAGGAAATTGATACTGTCCTAGGACCAGATCCCAAGAATATCAGTAATGCGCAGTTATCTAAGATGTGGAAATTGGACAGTTTCATGAAAGAAACACAAAGAACCAATCCGCCTGCAAGACATATGTTTTATTTTCTTTCTCTCTATTTGGATTCCTGGTGAAAAATTTCAATGCTAACATCAAGTGCTTTCGTTTCCTTATTTCGTAGTATCCATACATCGCAAAGCTTTGCAAGATATTGTCCTGTCCTCCAGGGACATCACTCCGAAAAACGCCCACATATGTTTCTCTGGCGGTTCAATGTCCATGTCGGATACATATCTTGCCAACGCCGTTGAAAAGGACTGGTTTCGCTTGGAGAGTATGCGCTCTTGCAACAAAGATCAGCAGACTGGGCCACAGCGTCGTCTTGGATGCGTCGGTAAAGTGCATTGCCGCTGGTATGCATGATGTATTGGCGCACCATACTTCACAGAGAGTAGTGTCTCAGTTTGGTGAATTTGATAACACAAAGACGTTGAATCTATATGCGACGGTACTTTCGTCGCTGCGACATGCGTTGCAGGATCCAGTGCAATGTACGACGGGGGAGTCATTGTTTGCTGCGTTGCTCATTTACTGCTTCGAGGTACGTATTCGTGACTGTTATTAAGGATTCCGCTGATGAGCATAGTCGTTTCGGAAGGGAAATGATACAACGGTTAGGAAGCATCTGTATGGGAATACGAAGATAATAGAGCACTGTGGACCAGGGAGGTGTGAGGGTGACTTTGAGCGGGACTCACTCCTTCACCACTAAGCTGTGATAGTAAGTAAAGCGCTGAAGCTACATATGCGAAGTAAATGCTGATGTGACGAGAGGGCCATTGTTTGCTACTTGAGTAACAGACCTTGTTTCCTGTCCAGCACCGACTGGCAAAATGTCAATACTGGACCAAGTTCCGCCAGCTCCGACCCTAATCTGTATATTGGTCGTCCTGAAACGGACTTTTACCTGTCAGAAATCACCACGCTGGTAGCCGAGTGCAGCTCATTGGTCAAGTCACAACTTCATGTAGACTCCAGACTCCATGGTTTACTTCTAGAGAAGCTCGAGGAGGACTATCGGACCGTGCGCACATGGTACGACAGCTGGATAAGCCAGCTTGTCGGTTCCACTGTTAATTACATCTCTCTGATCAAAAAGTTAGCCAAGAGGGACAAAACAGTATGGATTGCTGACTCCTGAACTACTGACTTCGTGTAGCTCTTGGCTGCGACGACGCGGCTCATGTCGAGAAGTAAGCGCAAGGTGTGGCGAACTCTGTCAGCGCATTGTATGAAAAGTATGAGGTCTTGCCCGTGCCGTTTCTGCTGCCGTTTATTACCAAGGCGACGATGGATACAAAGTAGGAATGGGAAAAGTTCATTATTAGGGCGAGTACGCGTAACGGTGGCCGAAGTATTGTCCCAGTACATACTTTTGCGCGGTGGTTGAAATCCACTGGTGCTATGTTTCAACCTGAGACGTAGACATTCATGGGAGACAGATGTAAAAAAAGAACCATTCATTTATTTCGTCTCGACGTTTAAGTGATCGAGCCAGATCTAGATGTGACTGACGTTGGTATTTGATGTACAAACCTCAAAACCGACAATACGCCATCATGTTTTTTTGGCCAAAGTATCCTCACCTCCAGTTCCAACACGAACAGTCTTCCATCTTTAAAGGAGACCGAATGTCTGAGGAGAGTCCAACGTTTAAATACCGTTCCGTTTTTCGCCTCCGAAATTAACGCCATACAATATGCAAACCCACAGAACAAAGAGTCAAAAGCATCGAGATGTTTTAGCGTCTCTCAATATCGAGTTGAGGGGCGTAAAACATCCTTTGAATATCCCTTGTTTACATTCGGTTGAGACGCTCGCGCTCGACCTCGTAAGTGAAATCAAAGTATCCCTTGTCGAAGTGGTGAACACGGACGTAACCGTCCTCTCCTCCAGAGGCGTAGCTCTTGCCTGTAGGGTCGGCAGCGACGGTGTTGAGGGGACCGAAGTGACCGCGGACACGGCCGATTTCGTCCTCGAAGATCTTGTGGTAGAATCGGGCCTCGAACTTACCCTGACGGGCCGAGGTGGTGGTGACATCCATGGCGGCCTGTCCACCTCCAAGGATGACAAAGTCCTTCTTGGGGGTGATGGTGGCGCTGTTGAGGGGGGTATCACTGACGTAGGTCTTGAGCACGGTGAGGTCGCGAGAAGCAACAAGCTTGGACGTCTTGTCCTTGCTGGCAGTGATGAAGTAGGTCCTGTCGGTGGACCACTGCAGGTCGACAATGGGCTGGTTGAGCTCGTGGATGGGGAAGTTGTCGAGCATGTCGCCCGACTTGGCGTCGTACTGGCTGATGCTGCCGTCTTCGTGGCCGGCAATAATGTACTTGCTGAGGGGGCCCCAGCCGGCGACGGTGGCCTTGCTCTCGTCGCAGACAATGGTGAGGACGCGCTCGTCGCTCTGTGTGGCCTCGGGGTCGGGGTTGATGTCATAGACGACAATGTTGCTGAGGTATCCCATGCGCTTCTCCGTAACTCCCAGCAACTTGGTGCCGTCCTCGTTGAACTCGACGCGCTTCACGGCGGTAGGGAACTCCCAGGTATGAATCAGGCGACCGGACTTGATGTCCCACAGACGGATCGTGTTGTCGGCAGAGCCAGAGGCAATCATGGTCGAGGTGGGGTCGACATCGACAGTCCAGATGGCTCCGACGTGGCCGTGGTATGTGCCGAGCCGTTCGCCGTTGTGCGCGAACCAAGCGCAAATCTGTTGATCCTTGGCAACGGAGAAGATGAGATCGCCATCGAGGTTATATCTGCAGGCGCAAGAGTAGTCAGTAAGGGTATGATTTCATCGTCGAGGCTAGCCCGGCGTCGTAGGAGGGGCAAGCCATTTTTTCTTTTCGAGTGTCGGGCAGCAACGTACTTGATCTGGGTGAGCGCACGCTCGTGCCCAGAAAGAAGAATAGGTCTCATATTGACGGATGTTTGGGCCTCTGGAATAGACTGGCGCAGAGGGAGAGGTGTTGGAGGAGGCGGCGAGCGGATTCTTATTATCAACAGAGGGAGTCGAAGCAAATGGGGTTTGAATTTTTGGCGATTGTGCGTTTTGGTGGGGCACGGAATGGCTGCTGGCGGGGAACCTCGCACGCGGTGGTCGTGGGATTTACACGAGCAAAATTACTCCAAATGGATCTCACGGGTGACTCACTGCTGGGCATGTGTGCTGTGTGTCACTATTGAGTCAGAGAGAAATTCATGAGAACCGTTAATGCAAGGAATATAGTGATATGTGAATTTTAACCTCGTAAAAGAACTGCAATTTAATGACAGCGCAATGTGCGGTGTATCATGGTCATCTCGTGCTTATATGTGTATGACCCATTTAGGCGCAATGGCATGTGCGGATCTCAAACTTGCACACACTGATTACCGCATGTGGAGTGACAAACGATGGGTCAGCTTCCAAGATTAGATAGCTTCTTCACTTCACCAAGATGCACCAACACGTCGTCGGGCTAAGTACGTGTATTCCGAGACTATGTACGAAGAAAATTTCAACAGGAAAATGTCGAGCTCCAGGGCCATGAACCACTAAAAAAACAAAAATGCCGCTAAAATGATACAAACCATACTCTCTTCTCCCCTCTACCAAACAGGCTTCTTCATCCAGGGAAACATGGCAGGGGTAGCAGGCAAATGACCCATGGTGTCGCGCTTGTCGATCTTGAGAGCTCCAGACTTTTCAATGACTTGATCCCAAGTGACGTTGGTGAACGGAGGAGCGTCAATGCCGCACACCGTTCCCTTCTTGGGGAGCTCGCCAGTCATCCAGTAGTGGGAGACCTTTTCCAATGTGCACGCCGAGGGTAGCGTCATGGAAGCGTGCTGTTTATCTGTTAGAAATGCACCGAAAACCAATGTTTGAGAATCTTGGGAAAACTCACTCCATATCCGTCGATTTCAAGCACTTGACTTCCCTGGAAGCCAGCACTGACATTATGCGCTGATTGAATGGGAGTATGCCCATCATACTTGTTACCAACCAGCAACACCCCAGTCTTCGTCTTTGCTCTGAAATCACCGCCATATCGCTCCTTGGGTTGCATCATCCATTGCACGCAGTTCATGCTCAATGCGATGCTCGCTCCTCCCATGGCCCAGCTAGACTTGCTCAGCTGCTGAATTGCCGGCGCAAAATCCGCATACGAATTAGTTCTAGCCTTCCTGTCAAGGCAGTGGATACCGGACAACGATTGGGGAACCTTGGTCGACTGCTCGAGGAAAGATGCGTCACTAGCGAACTTCACACCCAAATATTGACCAAGGAACTTGTCGTCGTATTTTTTGTCCATGAGCAGGTCTAGCGCTGTAGTGACCAAGGGCCAAGTCTGCGTGGAGTATAATGCGCTGGCCAGCTGGAGATGAATAAGGCTGTCGTCAATGATGATGGGGCCGAGGGGCACTGGGTGAGTGCGCAGGTCTTTGACCAGTTGTTTCACTTTTTCTTCGAGCTCTCGGCCAGTTTTACCATGGCGTGCGAGGGGGCATTGATCGGCATTGAGGATGCAGTAGTGAAAGATGCCCGCTAGCACGTCGTCGGACTGTTTCCATTCTTGGAAATCACTGCGTTCAGCTGGTTAGTGGTTTGCAGCCTTGGGTGCGAAAGTGAAAGTTACTTACGCATAGGCGTTGTAGTACTCGTGGGGGTTTTGCACGCCGTCGAGAACAACTCTGTCCACCTCATCGGGGAACATGGAAACTAGCGTGGACCCCAAAGTCGTGCCGTATGAGAATCCTGAGGACTTTGTCAGTATATGCGGCTCAATAGGCACATTTTCAGAACCTACCCCAGTAGCGGATCTTGCCGTCGCTGTCGAGCATGTTGGCGACTGTTTTGATGTCTCTTGCAGTGAACGCAGTACCAATGAGTTGCCCATTTTTGGGCTGCATGTCGGCGCAGGACTGGGCGTTGATCTTACCGCGAGCCCACAACTTACCAAGTAATGCCTCGTCGTCGCCTTCGGGAAAGATGCTTGTGTAGCTTCTGTAAGTCATGAGATCTAAGGTGTTGTTGTAACATGTAAACGGAAGCGTTTTGACGGTGCCACTACGCAGTGTCAGTACAAGCTCATAACCGCCAGCCTCCAAACATACCGAGGGTCAAAAGCAACTAGATCATAATGGCCACCCGACATACTGTGAAAGTCAGCATCGAATCCTTAACTTCATACCATTCGGCACATACGCTTGCAAAACATATCCAAAAAGACCAAGAGTCGATTGTGCCTCCTCCCCAGGCCCGCCGAAGTTCAGCAATATGCTGCCCTTGACCGGCTTCTTAACTGCGGGGACCTTGACCATGTTCAACTGCACTGTCCCAGCCGACTTGTCTGTATAATCCAAAGGGACATCGACATTGCCACACTGGACTGGAAGTTTGCTGATAATGTCCTTGGGACACTCCTTCCATTCAATAGTGGCATTTTTGGTAGCTGGCGCTGCAAACGTCGTAGCCAACAGCGACGCCGCACACAAAAGATGGGATAGTTGAACCATGATAGACGTGGTTAACAATGAATAGACAATTAAACAAGAATATTTACATGTCAATCATGATCAGCGAGGATGGGCAATGCAAAATTTATATATGATCTTATTCTCTCTCGGGAATACAAACGGGCGTGTGAGCAGGCGGCCGCCTCTCTGGCTTCCAAATCACTAAAAATAATGCTACACTGGTGCATTGCATGGCATTGCATACCCGTTTTTGTCTTGAACAGAACCGAAACCCCATGAACCAGGTCGGTGACAGTGTCGTAACGGCTGGATGTTGCGACTGGTATGTGTCTCTGGGTTCCACATCCGCCCTTGTACGTCGCGGTAGTGGTGGTACCGCGACGGTATGTACTCGATACAGGGTTTATGGTGATAGGAAGACAAAGGGCAAAGCAAACAAGGGTGCTAATGCAATGAAACAAAAGATCCTAATTGAAATAGGAAACACAAAGTATCTCTTGGTACATCTCATTGGGTTGTCATTTGACGGACAGGGGGAGGGGTTTGAGTGATTGCGGCGCTAACTGGTTAGGCAAAGAGTGTCCTTAAACTAGCTTCGTTAAGGAAGCCTTGTGAATGAACGATATGGTGCTGAATAGAATGCAGCAATGCAAATGGCTTGCCATTTTTGAATGCATGGATGATCCGCTAAGTTAGTTTGGCTCGACCTCAGCCAGCCCTTGCTGGCGCCTCAATGTAAGTGCCAGTGCCCGCTTACATGCCGAATGTCTCTGAATGAGACTTTGCAAGGTTATTGTAAAACAGTGTCTACAGCACGCCGGCGCGGCAAAATAGCATATTGTATTAAACCATACGAGTCATTGGGGGCGAATGGAAAGGCAAACAACCAGTATCTGTCATTGATCAAAGACACAGTGTCTAGCCCGTCCGGATGGTGACATTGCCGTGAAATTTGAAAGGCAGGTAACCAGCGGTGTTGGCATGGGGGCCATTCACAGCCTCAAGGAATGGTGCTCAGCAACTTGCTTCGCAGTGTTTACTTGTCGGACAGTTTCCACGTCAAACACTGATCACAGGACTTTTAGACGAGGTTCAGGTCGTGATTGACGCACGCTAGAGTTGCGCTATAGCCAAAGCTTTCTGAGTGGGTGATAATTCAAGCGACCCTTGCTCTACATATGTGCAGTCTTGGCACTAATCGGGATGTGGCAGCTTTTAGTGCTATTATTCTTTTATCCTAAACGGGACAACTGCATTGGCGTATATCCAGAGCCTGGGAGTGTCGCATGAGCGGATGCCGTGGTGGGCAGTGGCAGCTGGGAAATGGACGAATCGAAAGCAGAGAAACAATCAGAGTTGAAATGACGCTACAGTATAATCACTGGCGCTAGTTGAAGGACAGCGGGGGAAGTAGGACCGGGATATCTTGACTGCACATGCACAATGTAGTAGCGACACCACTGTTATTGCCGATCAGTCAGTGCTTTTTTACTGTCCCATGTTTGGAGGAAACATGGGATTATGGTTCAAGGGCTTCGCTTGTGAGATGAGCTGAAAATTTAAAGTGCTTACAATGTTATGTCTTGCAGATGGACATGGGCATGATTTAGATGTTTGTAAGTGATGTTTTGCGACTCTTTGCGATTCTTTTATTTAGAGTCGTTATTGCAGTGCTTTGTTTCAGTGAATGGTCTTTTCCGGCGATCAATAGACAACAATAGTCGCAGATCACAGCAACCAGGCACATGACGCTGGAGAATGGCCGAGGGTAGATACAGCATGTTCCCAACAACACAGCATTGCCTAGGCATCTTATGCAAGTGCGGCTTATAGGGGAACAGGCGTGTAATGTAACCCCAAACGCTGGCGCAGTTAACCCCATACGGGAAGCAGCTGGAGGCATAGCTAAAGATGTCCAATCATGCGGTGCAAAGAGTGTTAAAGGGCAGTTGTGAGGACGGCTAGAGTGGGCGTGCCGGCATCCGACCCTTGGGGAACACCAAACAAACAAGCCATGCGGGGACTAAATGCCGAGCCGCATGAGGGGGACACACAAACACGTTGCAGAGGAGGAAACGTACCTGATACTTTTTTTATCCTGATTGGGAAAGGTGTAGATTTGCAATCTTGATGTGTGGGAGTGAAATGATGGGATGTGAGGTATGGAGGCAGTGTTGGGCATTGTACTGAGACGTGGTGAGCTTCAGTGGCGTAGTTTTGTGTGTAGAGCTGTGAAGAAATGTGACTAGGTGAAATGCTGTATGATGCTGGAGTGATGCTATTGGCTGCCTTGTTTCATTATTTTGTTGCTTTTAATTGGGTATAATTTTGTGTAATTTGTTCTGCGCCATGCTAATTTCGGTTTGGAGACGTCAGGGCTGTCCATAGGATAGAGAGTGTGATGCATTTGAGAGCCAAGAGACAGCGAACACAAACCAACAGGCAAACAGGCAAACAGGCAGACAGTCAATGCAGTAAGGATAGCAGTGTCCGTTAACCCTGGGAGATCAACAGCACAGGCTACATATGTGGTAAGTCTCGGCCGTGCTGGAGTCACATTGGTACGAGCCTGGTCGAGTTGGTACAATGTTTGACTGGACTTGATGGCTGGGAATGTTATCAGGAGATGCGATTTTGAACAAGGATATATTCAGCAAATTGAAACCAGCGTGGTAGTAAGTCGTGCGATTATCTTTTATGGTCAGATGAACAGAGAGGAGCAGGGGAGACGCGAGACGAGAGACGAGAGGAGAGGGCGTGGCAGAGTAGCAGTTTCCCCGCACTGACTTCGACGTCACGCGATGGACGGTTGACTACGTAGCAAATTGCGAAGAAAGAATTACGTAGTAAATTCTGCAGTCAATAAATTGACATGGGCTGCAATGGAATACATATTTATACACAATCGAGCAATTTTTGTCATTTTTATTCTTACCGTCAGATAAATCCGGGGTATAGATCCGTATTCTGGGGAGAATCGAGAATCGATGCTGTAATAGTAGAGGGTGTCTTTGCATCGTGATTGGCTGCACGGCATCAACGGCAGCACCAGAGTGCATTTACATTGGGTAATTAGTGGCAAACAACAAGGGGAGCATAACGGCGCGACGACTCTGCAAAAACCCCCAGAAAAATCGAGGCCAGGGCAGCCAAGATGAGCGAGGCCGACCCCGTGAGCGGCACGGCTTGCCTGGTGCGTAATTCCTCTCATGTAATAGATCGCGCCGAAGCACCGTTGTCGGGCATCTCCTAACTGTCCAGACGCAGCAAAGACAGCGCAATATGGCTTGGGAGAGCTCTGGCTTCGTTTCCCCGCCTTCCTAGCAGGGAGAGTTTGGGGAGGGGGGGTTTTCGCTGTAATTGTTATTACGGGATCAGAAAGCTCCCATCGTGACAAGTGACTGTCATCATCGAGAGGGGGTCAGTCCAAGTCCTCCCATTGATTGTCTTTTTTTTTTCTTTTGCCTTTGCCTTTGCCTTTGCCAGTCTGCCACACTGTTTCTGATCTTATCATTGATATTTTTTCCGATTATTTTTCTTTCCCATCGAGAGGGTGTCGTCGTTGATCTGACAGCGTATAGACGAGAGCTTCATTTCGCGGGCGGAAAAAGAACAGCCTGAGGCTCCCATAAAAAGGAAAAGCGCCAGGTAAATTCAATTCCTCCCCAAGCGCGTCCATCAGCACATCATATTCCCCCCAATTCATGGCCATGTGGCTAGTCGAGGGCCCATTGTTCAACCACCCTGCAAAATTCCATTGAGTCAACAAGGTGCGAGTGCCTGAGAGACACAAAAGAAAAAAAAAAGAGTCGTGACGAGGCGGTTGGTTCGTGGTGAAGAGGATCCATGATTGGGGCAAATGACAAAGAGAAATAGAAAAAAAGAGACCAAGAAAAAAAAAAGAGGACCATCAAGGGAATTAAAGAAACTGATTTGTATTAATTTTTTTTCATAGATAACGAACTGGACCTGATTTGTTATTGCAAGGGAAGGGAAGCCAAAATATCAAGGGAAGAAAAAAAAGAAGAAAAGGGAAGGGAAGAGAAGAAACGCGTAGCAGGCAAATGCCGCACTATTGTTGTCACCACCAGTAATCTAACATCTTGTGCCATTTGCACATGCCAGCGCGATAGACGGACGACAGGAAGGACAGCACAGGACGAGAGGACCGATTCATTGTCGTTGCAGACTGCACAGAGAGAGAGAGACGGACAGAGATTGGACAAGATGATGGCACGGGTGCAGTCGCCGCGTATTTCCGGCACAGCTGCAGGTCGCACAGTCACAGCCAGAGTCATCAACACGACCAGAGTCGTCGTCAACAGCTACAGCAACGGCAACAGCAACGGCAACAGCAGAGCCATCCGCAGTATCAACACCAGAGCAACCTCTTTGGCTGCCCGCTCCCCATACTCAAACCCCTCCATTAGCGGCAGGGCTGATGCAGTCCATCCCACCATTTTGTCGTCGTCCTCGTCGGTCTGCGGCAGAAGCTTAACCAATAGTGGGGTCCCTCTGTCTTCAGCACCCACTTCCACAACTCGCAAAAGCCTCTCCAACTCGTCAATCCTCTCGGCCTCGCTTCATCACTCCCCTCTACACGCCTCTACACTCCATCCTCGCTGCTTCTCCTCCTCCTCTCCAGCTGCAGCAGCCATGGTCGCCACAAAGCTCGACGGCACCGCCATTGCAAAGGCCATCCGTGACAAGATTGGCGCTGAAATTGTCGAGCGTCAGAAATTGAACCCTCGCTTCAAGCCATGCCTCAAGATTATCCAAGGTATGCTTTTTATCACTGCCATTCCGGTCAATCCATGAGATCCCCAATGAAAATCAAAACTAATGTTTATTCCTCAATTTAGTCGGTGATCGTTCTGATTCAAGTTTGTCCCCAAAACCACCAATTGCCCCTCCCCCGCCATTTGACTAACGGTGACCCAAGGCACATATGTGCGCATGAAGCTCAAGGCTGCCCAAGAGGTAATAAATCCCCCATGTCTTTATTTGCAAATCCTTTTTAATGCCATTTCATCATTGCATATTAATTAACTCATTACCAGGCTGGTGTCAGCTGCGAATTGCTCCACTACCCAGAAACTATCTCAGAGCCAGAGCTGCTTGACCGTATCCGCCGTCTCAACCACGATGCCTCAGTCAACGGTATCCTCGTCCAGCTCCCTCTCCCCAGCCACTTGTCAGAGTACAACGTCACCTCTTCCGTTGCTGACGAGAAGGATGTTGACGGTTTCGGCACCAACAACATTGGTGAACTCGCCAAGCGCGGCGGCAACCCCATCTTCACTCCTTGCACTCCCAAGGGTGTCATGCATCTCCTCAAGGAAGCCGGCGTCCCCCTGGCTGGAAAGTCTGCTGTCGTTATTGGCCGTAGCAACATTGTCGGCAGCCCCGTCAGCTACTTGCTTCGCAACGCCGATGCCACTGTTACCGTCTGCCACTCCAAGACTGCCAACTTGGAGCACTTCCTCAAGCAGGCCGACATTGTCATTGCCGCCATTGGATCGCCTCACTTCGTCAAAGGTGAGTGGTTGAAGGAAGGTGCCGTAGTCATTGATGTCGGTACCAACTTCATCCCTGATGCCTCCAAGAAGTCTGGCCAGCGCCTTGTCGGTGACGTTGACTTCGACTCTGCCTCTCAGATCGCCTCCGTCATTACTCCTGTCCCCGGTGGTGTTGGCCCCATGACCGTTGCCATGTTGCTCGAGAACGTTGTTGAAGCTACAACTCTCTTCTTTGAGAATGAGAAGCTTCGTAAGACTATTCCCCTGCCTTTGAAGCTCGAGTCTCCTGTTCCTTCTGATATCGCCATCTCCCGTAACCAGACTCCCAAGCAGATTACCCGTGTCGCTGCTGAAGTTGGCATCGCTCCCCACGAGCTCGAGCCATATGGTGCCTACAAGGCCAAGGTCGATCTGTCATTGATCAACCGCCTGCAGCACCGCCAGAACGGCAAATACGTTGTCGTTACCGGTATTACCCCCACTCCTCTCGGAGAGGGTAAGTCTACCACCACCATGGGTCTGGCCCAGGCTCTTGGTGCCCACATTGGCAGAGTCACCTTTGCCAACGTCCGTCAACCGAGTCAAGGACCTACTTTCGGTATCAAGGGTGGCGCCGCTGGCGGTGGTTACTCTCAGGTCATTCCCATGGACGAGTTCAATCTCCACTTGACTGGTGACATCCACGCCATCACTGCTGCCAACAACCTGTTGGCTGCTGCTATCGAGACCCGCATCTTCCATGAGAACACACAAAAAGACGGCGCTCTCTACAAACGTCTCGTCCCTGTTAAGAATGGCGTTCGCAAGTTTGTCCCCATCATGTTCCGTCGGTTGAAGAAGCTTGGCATTGACAAGACCGACCCTAACGAGCTCACTCCCGAAGAAATCAACCGCTTCGCCAGACTGGACATTGACCCCGAGACCATTACTTGGAGACGTGTTCTTGATGTTAACGACCGTCATCTCCGTGGAATCACTGTTGGTACAGCCCCCACCGAGCGTGGCCAAACCCGCGAGACTGGTTTCGATATCTCCGTTGCCTCTGAATGTATGGCCATTTTGGCTCTTAGCACCAGCTTGAACGATATGCGTGAGCGTCTTGGTCGTATGGTCGTCGCTACGTCTCGCCGTGGCGAGCCTGTTACTTGCGACGATATTGGCGCCGGTGGTGCCTTGACTGCCCTGATGAAGGATGCCATCAAGCCCAACCTCATGCAAACCCTCGAGGGCACGCCAGTCTTCGTCCACGCCGGACCTTTCGCCAACATCTCCATCGGTCAGAGCTCCATCATTGCCGATAAGCTTGCCTTGAAGCTTGCCGGTACCGAGCCCGACGAGGACCCCCTGGAGAATGCCGGATTTGTTGTTACAGAAGCGGGATTCGATTTCACCATGGGAGGCGAACGTTTCTTCAACATTAAGTGCCGTACCTCAGGACTGGTTCCTGACGCCGTCGTTGTCGTCGCCACGGTCCGCGCCCTCAAGGTCCACGGCGGGGGTCCCCCCATTACCCCCGGCGCCGCCCTCGACCCAATCTACAAGGAGGAGAACGTCGACATCCTCCGCGCCGGCTGCATCAACCTCAAGAAGCACATTGCAAACGCCAAGTCATTCGGCATCCCCGTCGTCGTCGCCATCAACAAGTTCGCCACCGACACCGACGCCGAAATCGAAGTCGTCCGCCAAGAAGCCATCGCCGCCGGAGCCGAAGACGCCATCCTCTCTGACCACTGGGCCCAAGGTGGCATCGGCGCCGTCGACCTCGCCAAGGGCGTCATCACCGCCTGCGAGAAGCCCAAGGAACTCGCCTTCACCTACAGCCTGGATGGCTCCATCCAAGAGCGCATCGAAGCCATCGGCAAGAAGATGTACGGTGCTGCGGCTGTCGAGTTCAGCGAGCTCGCCCAGAAGAAGGTCGACACCTACACGGCGCAAGGATATGGAAACCTCCCCATCTGCATTGCCAAGACACAGTATTCGCTATCTCACGACCCTGATTTGAAGGGTGCCCCTACGGGATTCACCGTGCCGATCCGTGATGTTCGCATGGCTGCCGGTGCGGGATATCTGTAAGTTTGCCTACATAAAATTTGTGAATGAAACTAATTTGGTTAGGTATGCTTTGGCTGCGGACATTCAGACCATTCCCGGTCTGCCTACTGCTCCAGGATACTTGAATGTGGATGTTGATACTGAGACGGGGGAGATTGATGGACTTTTTTAATAGAATCATACAAAGCGAAGAAAATGGGGCGATGGAGGATTATTATATATACTGCTTTTATAGGGAACTCAACGTACGTGGGATGTGCTTTCAACATTGGCGCAGAGGGGATGAATATACTATTATTTCATTGGATGCTTGAAGTGTGTATAATGAGCACACTGTCATAAAATGGCAATTGACAATTGTCTGAGTATCGCAGCCACCCACCATGGTTACAGTTGCTTTTGCTGTATTCATGTCTACTGAGGACGATATCTTCTTTGTTCGCTGCGCAGGTTCACTCGGCTCAGACTTATTACAAGTCATCTGATACGAATGTTACGGAGCCAGCCCCAAAAGACCACCTCAGTTTAGGCTGACTGGCTAGTGTCGGGGAAACCAATTTGGTCACGCCACGGCACCGTCCACTCCCCGGTTGCAGGGGTCAAGTGGGGAAGTAATCCAGGTCCAGCGGCCCTCGCTTGCGCTATATAATTAAGACTGATGCAGATGACTTGTCAATGAGATGGCGAGGTGACTCGGCATGCCAGGGTGCAAAAGTGAGGCGGAGGTTATCTGGGACCAACGAAAGGCAAGGAGAGAGCCCGCGTCTGTCGGCTTGAAGGAATGGAACGGTTTGGACACGGTGCTGAAGGCACCCGAGCTTGCCCTGCTAGCTTTGCATGATGTGGCTGTTGGATGGGGTTTCGTCAAATGAGATGCCATCTTTTCTCTCTCCCCCCCCAACGTGTACATGTAAGGAGCCTGGCCTAAGAAAGCCACCCAGCGCCAATGCAGCTAATGGGAAGCCTTGATTCGCCATCCTCTGGCCTGGAGTGTTTGAGCGGAAACCCCCTGCGGCATCCAGGATAGGCACAGAGCAATATTGTCCATTCCTTCAACCCCGCACGCTGCGGTGCAAGGCCCGCATGGGCAAATAATCCTGGACACGATGAGGCGGACATTTCTTTGGGCTTACATGCGTAGTCAATCCCGCCGGAGCCCTGTCTCTGCCAAACTCGGAGGCTTCGTTGTGACACTGCGTCTGCAACACCACAACTGCTGCTTAAAGATTCTGACAGGCCCTCGAAATGTTTTCGGTAAATGACACCATGGAGAAGCTCATTTGTAACGAGATCGCAACGGTCTAATGAGATAATAGGCTACACTTCCCAAAGATAACCGTGTATCCGTATCTCCCACGCCGGAGAGCTCGCGGGATACGCCCCTTCCTTCCATCGAAGGCTCTTCGTCTCCCTTCGCCTTCTCAAACAGGTCCCCTTCGTTGTGCTCAGGCGAAGCGCCTATGTTTAACTTTTCAGGCGGAACCTCTTCATCCACCTTCTCTGGCGGAACCTCTTCGTTCACCTTCTCTGGCGGAACATCCTCCCCCGACCCAGAAGGTGGTGGTGCCCGTCTCTTCAACAACCCGTTCGCCAGCTTTCGCGAGGCTCATCGAAACGATTTCACATTTCCACCACCCCTGCCCTCAACTCCGCTGTCGCCTCCACCAGCCGCCCCCCAAGGCGAAAGACCGCGCAGGTCATCCCGAAACCGCTTGTCCGGGACCTCTCGATACCCAACCTATAGCCCAGCTACCAACAGAATCAGCAATGGCATGACCCGGCTGCAGCTCGGAGAGAACAGGGAAAATAGTCCACTTTCGAATTTGCAGAATTTGGCTGCCACAATAGAGATTCAGGGCAGTAGTCGAGACGCTCAGACCCCGAACGTCACTCTGTCGGTTCCAACTGCTCCAACTCGCCGATCATCCGCACCAGCTCAAGTACCAACAAATAAAGCTCAGCCTACGCCTCACAACGTTTTGAAGGAAGCTCCACCAAAAGATGCCTTCAACGATCCTAAGTTTCAGTCAAACTTGAAGGCTACTAAGGCTTTGGCCAAAGATCTAGCTTCTGTGCTTGGCAGCAGTGAGTTGCAGAGCCAAGCTGGCTCTGCAATTCATGGGATGCATCTAGAAGCTACTCAACTGGCAAACTTTCAGCTGCCAACCAAGCATGTTGTGAGCTTTGTTGGTGATTCTGGAGTAGGTTAGTAAATCTTGTGCTGATTTCTTGTTCCGTCAAGGAAACAATCTAATATCTAAATCAGGAAAGAGTAGTCTTCTCAATTCTCTCTTGCATAAGAAAGACTTTATACTAGCAGTAGGTTAGTTCCATATCTTATTTTATCTTATTATCTAACAGGAAAATAGAGAAGTGGTGGCCATGCGTGCACATGTGTGGTCACCGAGTTCCACTATCACGATGCCGACTCATTTAGAATTGATGTGGATCTGTTCGATAAAGAAGAGCTTTTGGATGAGTTGAACAAGCTACTGCTGTCTTACCGTCGATTCCATCTCCAACCAATGGAGGATGACCAGGAGCGCCAAGATCTTCGAGAGCAAGCAAAATTGGCTGATGACACATTTCACTCCATGTTTCGTGGACCCCATCTGCCAGATAGGGATTTCCTTTTGCACACGGTAGAAAGCGAAGTCCGAGACAAATTTAGGTCTCTGATTGCGCATATGAGGCCCAATCTCGACAGCACAGCCCATTCAGGGCTAACCGAGGATGCCTGTGCCAATCTGCTGAGGCAGCTGTCCTCGGAGTCCTCATTCACTCTTGAGCCAGCCGCTTGGCCGTATATTCGCAAAATAAGGTAACGAGGACACCTGAATAGCGTCCAATTTGCAGATACTAAGTTTGGCCCAGGGTGTTTTTGAAAGCGCACATCCTCAGCAAAGGCTTGATCCTTGTAGATCTTCCAGGTATACCAAGATGAAACCTTCAAACCAAGACTCATGGTAACATCCTAACGAGTATATGACAGGTCTCCGCGATTCGAATTATCTCCGACGGAATACCGCTCATCATTTCCTTCGTACAGGATGCGACGAGATATTCGCCGTCTGCAACATCAGCCGCGCGGCTACTGACCAAGGTGTAATAGATGTCATGGCATTGGCAAAGGAGGCTGATTTAAGCAACATTGGAATCGTTTGTACCAGATCCGACGTAAGTGGTTGCCATGTTCTCTCCAGTTCTGTGGATTCGAAGAGAAGTCCTGACAGGAAATGATACCACAGCAAGATCTTGATGGCGAAGAAACCGAATTGCGTACACGTGAGGATAGAGAATTTGTGAGACTGAAAGCTGCTATTCAAATAAGCAAACAGCATTACGATGAGCTCGCAGCGGAGTTTCAAAGATTGATGGAAGCCTCTGAGAGTGAACTCGAACTTGGGCGTACCTGCAGACCCCTTGGCAGAGCTAGGTATGATTCGCGGTACTAGCCTTCTGATCTTGTTGCTGACTACATATACTATAGGGAAAACCTTGGCAAAGACGAATTCAAGTAAGCCGGTAATTTTATATCAAAACACAGGTGGACTAACACAGAGCTACTCCACAGCCTCCAGGCATACTTAATCCGATGCAGAAATGAGCTCGTCTCAAAGGCGTTACAACAAGAACACAAAGACAGAGCGCCCAATAATCTACTGCAGATATTTTGCGTCAGTAACGCCATATATAAACAGAACAGAGAAAAGAGCGACGAAATAGCCGAGAAGTATCTTGACTTGAGTGGTATTATTCATCTACGCAGATATTGCATTTCCATGGTCTCCAATAGCCAATACCGAGCTGCAATGCAGCTTATGCAAGGCCGAGTTCTCGGATTGCTATCGCGTATTAAAATTTGGTTGCTCTCCGGCGCTGACGTTCCCGACACTGAACGACGACATGCCATGTCAAGGACCATGTTCACAATAGAGAACAGATTAAAACATGTACGACCATCTATATTAAGGCTTCTTATGAGTATTACTAAAGCAATATTAATAGAGTCTACTCGGACCCCTAGCGCCGGTGCACCGTGTGTCTAGGACGCTTCGCCTACAGTTTGCAACAGAGATCTATGAACGTACGTTGGGCCACAGTTGTAACTGTAGTCGAGGGACCTTCACTTTACTCCACTTGACAGGACTTTGAGAACTCACTGATAACAGGACAAGATGTTGATGCATGGAGCACAGCAGCTCAACAAGAAGGATCGGAGTGGGAGAAGGCAAGTCGTTCCTCAAAAGCTAATAAGCTGTATAGCGCTAACTTTGTTACAGTTGCATTCAGGTATGTAGTGACAGACACAGTCAACGATTTCCCACTAAGGCTCTTGCAGCTACCTTCAGAGCATTTTGTCAAAGAGACGGAAGGTTCAATGGAGAAAACTGGAACGAGAAGGTCATTAGGAGGATGGCAGACGATTTGAGTGGTCCATGGAAGAGTTTGGGTAGAGCTGTGGCGTTGAAGCAAAAAGAAATTCTCAAGTCGATACTCGACGAAACCGAGCTGGCAAATCGATGGCTAGGCAAGCTACAATTTGTTCGTTCATGCATGAATTGAAACTAACTACTGATGACAGAGCAAAAACTGGAAAATGATCTGGAAAAATTGGTTCCTCTACGCCAAGCCCTCCAATCACAAGAGCGCCAGCTTGAAAGGGATACCAAATGGGCTTTCGAGCAAGCTGACAAGGAACTGAAGTGAGCAAACATAGGTTTAAGATAAAACATGCCGCGGAGACTAATATTGTTGAAGAATTCTACACACTGATGGCCTGAAGAGTACGCAAACGTCGTTTATTGTCCTCGGATTGGCACAAACGTACAGTGCTTGTTTACGGAAATGGGGTAGGTGACCAAAAGTTAGAATGAATTGTACACACTGCTAATAACACTGCTCGTATCTTTAGGTAAAGGATGCCACAGGGATCGTATAGACATTATTAATCGTGCACTGTCAGATCCGTCGCTCTTTTCAGACATCATGAGCAAGGTGCAGAGCAGATACCACGAGATAGTAGATACGTTGCAGAGCAGCCTTGAGACGGCCACACAGTCGTACTTGGAGCAGCTCCGAGTATCTCTGAATCTTGTACGGAATGAAAGCACAACAGTAGAGAGCCAACAAGACGATGCTTTTAATAACAGGCTAAACCGAGTCTTCTCACTGGCGCAGGACAAGATGCAGTCGATCCAAGGTCAAGTCAGTGCTCGACAGCGCTCTCGATAAGTCCGAAAGCCAGGTTGGCAGTATTTGCAAAAAGAAGCTTTGACGTGAGCTGGCAATTTTGGGGCAGATTTCAACTGTACGTAGAAATATAGGCGGAGAAGAGATTCTAATCGTTAATTTGAACATTCATTTTTATTAAATTTCAGCCAGGATTAGGTAGCAGGTAAAATGCCACACTCTGTAATCATCCACCGCTAAAGCTCTCTCTCAATCAGCACTACGCTCTCCTTCTGCAACGACAAAGCCAAACACACTTTGCAGTCTTCTGTCGATCCCAAGACCGACCGTGCTATCGTCTCCGCGAGCGCTACATCAGATGTACATTAGCGACTGTAATAAGAGGGCTGCGGCCGTTATATGGAGCTCTCTGCTAGTTTAAGCTCGGCCGATCACTAGCAAGTTCCTTTGTTCAACTCTCAAGATGGTCAACAGATACTTGTGGAGTGTGAACGATTTAAATCACCATAAATAACCACTAATTGGCACATCGGTTTAGTATTGTCTTTGTAGGTTTCTGTCTTTATCTAGATTAAGACGTAATCACTGGTGAAACAAAAATGAAATAAGTCAATAGGGAAGCGACCGAGGATTACGTACCCCGGGGCTGGACATTTGACCGCGAAATAGTACCCTTTCTGCTGAAGAAATGAAAGGTAGATATCAGAATAGACAGCCTTGCAACCCTAATGAATGCTTGCGTCTGAAGCCGTGGACGAAGAGCGTTTACAATGAACCACAGCTCATCAAGGTCAACAAAGATACCAGTCCGAGATGCGGAGTTTGATTGCAACCGTTTTCAGTTGATAATTGTTTGATCTCTTTACTCATCAGTACCCACCGAAGGCGTGATGTTGGACAAGGCTGGATCAGGCTGGCAGGATCAAGGAACGAACTTACTCACGCTGCATGCTTAGAAATAGACCTCACTTATCTGTCGTGCAATGGATTACAAACCAGTCCGCTGAAAGTCCGCAACATTGTGGTGATGTTGCATGTTGGCTGCTATAAAGGGGGCTGTTTTGCCGTGAAGTGACAAGTAACACCGGCGGCAACACCCGCAGCACACCAGCAACAATGGCTACAATCTTCATCACAGGGGTCAATAGGGGTACTGACATCCAACAATGTTAGCAGTTCGTACTAACAGACTAGGCATCGGCCGCGCCCTCACGGCACAATACCTCCTTCGACCGAAGCACACCATTGTCGGAAGCGTTCGTGATGCCAACGCCCCCAAGAACCAGGACTTATACAACCTTCCCAAGGGCCCAGGCTCAAAACTCATCCTCGTCAGTATTGAGAATAAATCTCCTGCTGACGCCAAAGCCGCCGTAGCGCAGATCCAAGCCGCGGGTATTGATCACCTTGACGTCGTCATATCTAGCGCAGGGATCTCTCACGACCCTGTGACGCTGGACGCGGTAGACACGAAGGATCTAGTTGAAGCGTTTGAGGTCAATACCTCATCAACCGTGTCGTTGTTCCAGGCTGTATTACCGCTGTTGAATAAGGCTAAACAGCCTAAATGGGTATCGGTGTCGAGCCTGGCAGGATCGATTGGGAACACAATGGCGTTCAACAATTACGTCGGGCCGTACGGGATGAGCAAGGCTGCGCAGAATTGGTTCACGGCGTAAGTTGATGAGAGATGCACGAGAGCATGTAAGCTAACCGGATAGGACGCTGCACCATGCGTTTCCGACATTGACTGTGTTGGCGGTTCATCCTGGGTATGTTACAAGATTAAGGGGACGAAAAAAAAGTAAGATGAGAAACTAATGGGTAGATTCGTTTCGTCTGATCTGGGAAATGCGATTGCCACGAATGGCGGCCTGCCGCCGCCACCGACCACGCCGGGGCAGAGTGCGGAGAAGTTGATTGAATTTGTGGATGCGGCCGATAGGACTAAGGGAGGCAGGTTTTTTGACAGCGAGAAAGGGGGAGAGATTGCTTGGTAGGCGTAAAGACAGCCAATTACAGCATTTGACGTATCCACTGAGCTGGTGATTGCCAAGAAGCTCTGCAGCTCTCGCGTAAAGATGGGGGGGTTCACTCCGTCAATCTGATGTGTGCGATACAAGTCTCGATGCATCGAAACGCAGGAGGGGCAGTCGGCGTGGAGCAGACAATTACGCCGACTCTGGCGGGGAAGCGATGCAGGGATGAGGTGTTACCATTTGACGCTGCATGCACATGTCATGACGTGCAGTGTGTTTGCTTGCTCCTTTGTGTTTGTAGGATATGACAGCTGCGTTGACAGTTGAGTTGACAGTTTATTGAGAGTCATTGTAATTCTAACGACTTCTCGAGTGGCGGTGTTCCAGAGATTGAACCCCAGCTACAGCCTCGTTGAAATGCGCAGAGACAGACCTCACTAAACACTCCTTATCGCTGCCAATGTGACCTGGGCGTCGATATTTCAAAAGAATGGCAAACCCCTCTTTGTTCGAGTCCTTGAAAACTGTGCGCCTTCTACAGTAGAGTCTGTAGACAAAGTTGCAAGACGTGCCATCTGCACGAGGCTCGGAAGCTAAACTGTCCGCGTCGCCCACCCACACGCTTTAATTATGCTAAATTGCCAGAAAAGGCCACAGATCCGACTAGGGATCGTCCTGAACCACACTCTGTCGATACGTGTATTTGTTTCTGTGGGCTTAACGCCTCATTTTATTGGTCCGTGGTGAGGGCCGCACAACTTTTTGCGGCCGAGTCGGCCACGGAGTTCTTCCTGGTTTGCTGTCTGTATGGAAGTGTGTGGTTTTTCTTTATATTAAATACTTGATTTCAATTTAAATGGATTCGTATCCTGGTGCATGCAAATTGCCACGTCGGTGCAATTTCGTCATGAAATGGGCGAAGGATTCGTCAAAGTCCCCCGCTCCAATCACCGTCTTGCATTAGACGCCTGAGACTGCCACTGCAGTAGCTTGCATGCGTTAACCTTGGCTTGCCTTTTCTTACTCGTTCAGGTTGGTGATTTCGAGTCTTCGTGCTGGTCAGCTGCCTTGAGTTTCCCCTCCATTCGTTTTAAAAGTAGGCCACTGCCCTCGTTGCAACCTTGGGATCGAACTAGTTTCTCTTTCGAAAGTGTTTCCAGACTTCCAACTATCGAAATAGCAGACCTTGGATTATTGTCACGATGCATACTATTGCGCTGCTAGTTGGCGGATTTGTGGCGTATCAAATCTTTACGTATACTTATGGCTTGCTGCACAATATTTCAGAGGCCAAGCGGAGCGGTCTCCCGTATATTGTCACGCGTGGGTCTTTCCCTTTCTGTCAGTCTTGGGTGAGTGCTAACCGTCATAGCATGGAGTCCGTTCAGCAGGGTGTGGCAGGTAACTCATAAGATATGGATTCCTATTCTGAGCCTCCTTCCCCCGCAGGGTTGGTGGCAAGAGCGCATCGAGTAAGTTGAGTGAGAGACGTTTGATTGACACACAGCTGATTTCGCAGTGTCTGCGTTCCCGGAACATCATTCAAGGCTCGCCTCAAATGGTCGAAACGTTTCCCGGAAGGCACTTACATCCTTGTCGCCCCAGATTCTAATATGCTGCATATGGGCAACGCAGAAGGCATTACTTACATGGTCAAGCGTCGCGAGCAATTCACCAAATGGGTTGAGGTGTACTACTCGCTGCGAGCATTTGGCGAGAACGTCGTGACAACGGAGGGGGCGGAGTGGCGCTTCCATCGCAAGGTTATGGCGGCCAGCTTCAACGAGCGCAATACCGCTCTCGTCTTCCGTGAGGCGATCGTCCAGACGCGAAGCATGTTGAACCATTGGACGCATGGTACAGGGGTGCGAAAGGAAAGCATCAGACGATTGGACATGGATACTATGCGTGTCGCCCTCAACATCATCGGCTATGTTGGGTTTGGATTGCGTCTGCTGTGGCCCGGTCAGAGCGTGTCGCCAGATACGGACCCCAAGCTCGCCAAATACGGATCTTTGGAGGCGCCGCCGGGATATAATATGTGCTTTGCAGATGCGATGGCGTCGCTGCTGGAGAACTTGCTGCCGCTTCTCATTTTGCCCACGTGGGTTTTGCGTAAGTTGTATTGATTGGTTGAGTGGATGTGCTCTGACAATGGAATAGGACGGATCCCCGCGAAATGGGCAAAGGTTGCGGTGGAGGCCAATGATGATTACATCAAGTATACAAATGAGCTGCTGGATGTCAAGCTGGACGAGGCACGCTATGGTGACCATGCAGTGGAAGGCATGGATCTCATGGGCCAGCTCGCTCGGCAGTCGATTCAGACAACGGAGAAGGATGCCGCGCTGACTCGAGATGAAATCATCGGAAACGCCTTCATCATGAAGCTGGCTGGCCACGAAACGACTGCCAACACGCTCAATTTCACCTTCATCTACCTGGCTATGAACCCTGCTGCACAGCGACGGCTTCAGGAAGATGTTGATGCGATTGTGGGATGTTCAGATCCCTCGACATGGGACTATGACAGCCTGGTCAATCCTATGATGGCCAGCAGGCTGGCAGCATGCATGCACGAGACGATGCGCCTCACACCATCTGTTGCCGAAGTGCCCAAGATGACGCGAAAGGATGAACCCCTCATCTTTGCCGGTCGCGAATACGTGGTGCCCAAGGGCACAGCCATCAACCTTGCAGTATTGACGACTGCGCAAAGGGAAGAATACTGGCCAACCCGACCTAGCAAGATGACCCCAGGCAAGAGTGACATTTTGGACTATGTGCCGGAGCGATGGTTCCAAACAAAAAAGGAGCACGGCCAAGTGCAGGAGGACGACGATGAGACGGAAGACTTTGGCGGCTTCAAGGGTCCCGATACGAGCGCGAAGCTGTATCAGCCGCCGCGAGGGGCCTTTATTCCATTCAGCGATGGGCCACGAGCGTGCTTGGGTAGACGCATAGCGCAGGTGGAGGTGATTGCGGCCATGGCTGTTATTTTTAGAGAGTATAGCTTTGAGTTGGCAGTGGAGGAGTGGGCAGAGGATGAAGAGGTCGCCAAGATGGATAAGACACAGATGAAGGAAGTGTATGGGAAGGCAACGCAGAAGGCGATGGAGGCGATTGCGGGGTGTTCGACGAGGATTACGATCAAGTTGGCCCACGGGACGGAGGTGCCGGTGAGATTGGTGAGGAGGGGAGAGGAGAGGTTTGTGAACTGGATGGATTAAAGATGGAAGACTGACTGTGTAGCGACGTGGGTTGGGAGGGGATGATGTTGCGGCAAATACGGACACATTGTGGCCTTTTGTTCAATGCACTGTCAATTGCTGGACTGGAAAGCGTGGTTGTGTACTCGACGCTCCATTTAACTGAACATATGAATTCCGATTCAAGTTTCTTCTTCTTCTTCTTCTTCTTCTTCTTCTTCTTCTTCTTCTTCTTCTTCATTATTTTACCCGGAATTGATTTTAGTATTTAATCCGTGCCATGGTGCTGCTTTGGTTAGAGTATGGAGTCTGGCTAGTGAGACATGTAGGATGATGATTGGTGTGGAAAAGCGCAGGGCTGGGCATTCTTTGGATCAGAGACGGCAGCGCGGCCAATGGAATAGGTTGTCTCTAGCGGCCTCAAGTCTCGCAACTCTTCGCCTGGACCCTCTCTTCAGCGGTGGATGGTTAGCTGCGAGTGATTGTTAATTAATTGATAATATTATTCATCGCACCGTGAAATTACTGGCGGACTCTCATTACCGCTCTGGTGTAGTAATTATAAGAACGAGTGGGTCTGGAAATCAAAAAGACAAGAGCGACTGACTGAACGCGTCCCGGCAGAGCGCGTCTTGCCTGACTTGACCTTTGCTCTTTCCACCTGTGTACAGCTGCTCTGGCCTGCTCCTTCCATCTCTGCTCTGTTCTTGCCAGTTCGGTTTCCTCTCCCAGCCCCACCCAATGACTTTCTGCATTCATCTCTCGCAGACAAGTAGAGGGGGTGTGTCCATCACTTAATTACTCCCAGTTGCATGTACAATCCGTACCCTCTGTTGCCGACTCTTCAGTGACTTCACCCACTAGCCACAGTACCTGACCCAGCAACCACAGGCTCCCCACCGCATTCAGCACACCCCCAGCCCAGCTAATTTCCCTCCACTGCCTCTCTTCTGCCTCTGCCTCTGCCCCAGCCACCGCTCAAACTCTGCACCCCCCCCTCTTGCATGCACTCCCATCTCTAAGCCCAACGTTAAAAACAATAACAATCCAGTCTCGCCAGATCCCAGCCCCCCCGATTCGCCCATTCTCCCAGCAGCGTTCAACCACAGCAAGAAAAAAAAAGAACTCCTCGTTCTCGGCCGTGTAATAATCGCCAGATCGTCATCTCCTCTTTTCTTTTCTCCGGAAACACTTCAATCCCAGCATCCTTGGCTTTGTTGCTCTAGCTCTCCCGCTCTTGCGCCAGAACTCGTCGCATCAACCAAATAACAACAAACCTCATTAGCTATACTTGCTATTCTTATCAACCCACGGTTTTTATTTATTTCCTGCAAGTAAAAAAAAACAAACACCTCCAAGTCACAATGTCTGCCAACAACACCAATGCTTGGCTTCGCGCCCAACGTAAAGGCGAACTCGTCGAAATCGCCGAAAAGATTGGCCTCAAGAAGTAAGTTTGTTGACATCTTCTTTTTCTCGCTTGGGCTTCCGTCTCCCTTCGCTTCTTTCTGGCGCAATGCGATTTGCGCGACCACGACGCGCGACTTTTTTTTCGCTTGCCCATGCTCTCAATTATATTTAGAGCTGTATTCATGACGCGCAACTTTATTTTAACATGTTTTCTTGCGCTGTCGTCTTCTTTTGGCAAGATACCTGCTTCGGCGCGTCCTGATGTGTCGCAATCAACGGCACCAAGTCGCGATGCGCCAAGCGCCCCAACCGACCAGCCTCTGCAAAACAGCTTTCAACTACTGTTGCAATGGACCCAGCATAGCGCCAGAAAGCCACTACAAGCTCTTAACAAGCTTTATTGTCGCGTTATTTAGTCGGATCTTTCCTTCTAACCCGTTTCTCTTAGTTATGAGAGCCTCAAGAAGAGCGACCTCGAGGCTGCCCTCGATGACTTCATCGCTCAGCACAGCAGCCGCCTGTCTTCCCGCTCCGACTTGACCGGCTACTTCACCAGCCGCTCCAAGGCCCTGGGCTCTCCCATCAAGAAGGAGAAGGAGTCTGTCAAGGAGGAGGTCGAGAAGACCCTCAAGGTTGCCAAGCGCCGTGCCACCAAGGCTGCTGACGAGATTGCTGCCGAGTAAGTTTTCTTTCTTTGACTTTGCGGCTTTCATGACTGTGAGAATGTGTAGCTAATATCATCTAGGGTTGACCGCGCCGCTTCCAGCTCTGTCATCCGCACTCCCGGACGCAGCTTGTCCCAAGTTGCTGCCCGCATCCCTCTGCCTGCTACTCCCGCCGATGTTGCTTCCGCCTTCGACCGCTCTACTCTGGCCGTCCGCAAGCGCGTGAGCTCTGTCTACCAAGACAGCGGTATCAACGAGACCACCCAGGCCACCCGCGAGACTCTCAGCACCGTCACCAGCATTCTCTTCGTCGTCTCCGCCTTTGAGCTGTACCACATCCGCCCCGAGGTCCTTGCCAACCGCTATGCCTTCACCATCCCCGCCATTGGCGCCATTGGAACTTCTGACTACCCTGTGTACTTGCCCGACATGTTCCTCCTGCTCACCTCGAGCTTCTGGTCCCCTGTCCTCACTTGGCTCTTCACCAGCGTTTTCGTCCCCAGCGTCTTTGGCTACTTCTTCAACTTGAGCGCCGCCAGCCACGCCGGTCCCCGCACCCGTGCCCGCGCCATCAACGAGACCAATGTCGACCCCTTGGCTTTCAGCATTGCCAAGGCCGTTCTGACTTACGTCGTCTACGCCCAGGGCGTCACCTTCTGTGGACTCCTGAGCGAGTTCTCCGTTGACCGCTTGAACAACGCCGTCTACGGAGGATACAAGGGTGTCCTCGTCGGCACGGCCATCACTGGCCTCGTCACCATCTACGATGCCGCCTTAAGAAAGTAAACTCGTGCATGACAAAATGACTCTGTTGAAGGTCTTTTCGAAGTCCTCACAGACAGCGAGTACCTTTGCCATCTGGTCATGGCGAGTTTATGAAATCTTTTGACGCTTTACTACAATAGATGTGGGCTGGAAGCTGTTGAAGTTGCTTTTTTTTTGGTGCTTTTCTTCGGTTGCTTTCTCTTTTTTCTCGTTCTCGTTGGAAGTATCAGGCAACGCCGAATCTTTTTTAAATACCATTGCTGCGCGCTTGCAAAATAGTATTCAGCTGGAGTGTCTTTCAACTACTCTATATCCCAAAACCACTGGCACCCCAGCCCAATGCCCTCTTCCTGGAGAAACAGTCGAAAGCGGCGTTTAAAGGTGTTTGATGGCGTCGGGCGCGGCTTTGATACCTCTTTGCTGGGGCGTCGCTCGATTTCTTGTTCTGCCAAGGACGAGCGACACATGCCCTATGATGATTTTGTACATGGATAGCAGCGACTCAAATTGGATACAAGGCTCTGGGGGAGTTTATTGCTTGCTTGCTTGCTTTACATGCTGGGGGCGAGTGGCAAGAAAATTGAACTGGAGCTGGAGGTTCTGGGAGAGTTGGTCATGTTTTGATCTTTGGGCTTCTGTTTATTATATGCGGCACCCTTTTCTGTGTTTTTTTACATGGTTTTTTTTCTTCTTTTTGATGTTTATTGTTTGTTTTTCGGGAAGTGTTTGCTTGGATTCGCTACGAGACTGCTGGGAAATTTGGGTTATTGAACTTTGGGAGGCATTTTGGAGAGATACTGGGATTTATCGTCTGGCAAGTTGATTCGTATGAGTTGATGGCCTAGACGAAGCGAAAAAGCACATTGGAGAAGCGATTCTACAATATGGTGGATGGGAAAGGGAAGAGATGGACCTGCGGTTTTAAGAGTCTATGAGTGCATGAAGGAACATGTTATTGCTTTTTATTTATCTTAATCAGTCCTTTTATATTGCAGTGAATAAAGAAGAATGCCATTCGTTTAGAGTATTGTCTACAGCTACGCTTTGAATTGTTCTCACGTAGTGAATATGTGTGCAGACGCAGTGTCTAAACCTACTCAGTTGAACAGTTTAATACTGAAACCTGAATCTCGGATCCTTCGTATCGGTAATATTCGCCGTCGTATTGGTAGTGCCGCCCTTCTTGTCCCGACGACGATTCTCCCATCGCATCCATCCGCCATACGCGAAACTCACAGCCGAGCCCAGCGCAGCCATGGCCAGATTGACGCTCAGACTAGTCTGGTATCGTGGCTTCTCTCGCGTGAGGTAGATGTTGCTGGATAGTAGACCGGCGCAGTTGCCTACGGAATTGTACAGGCCGATGGTCAGGGCGCGCGCATTCAAGTTGGGGATGTTGGCCATGGTCCATGTTGCGCCGAGAGGGGTGCTGGGGTATGCCTGGGATGGTCAGCCAATGTGGGATCTGTGATGCTGTGAAAACTTACGCCCATGGTACACAGGAAGATTGCGAAGTAACGAATTCCCCATGGTGTGTGATCGGATGTGCAGTAGAGGATAATGTAGCCGACGAAACTGAGGATCAAAGAGCCGCCGATGTGGTAACCGCGTTCGCGGAAGTAGTCTGAAGACCTGCAGAAGGAGATGAGAGTCACGGCGCCGACTAACGCGGGGGCAATTGTGAGCTGAAGAGTTAGCAAGATACTTGATGAAGGATGGGAGTAAAGGATTGGAGTAAAGGATGGGAGACTTACTAGATTGGTCTTGACGGTTCCAAAACCAAGGCCCTTTACAATCATGGCGAGAAAGTTTGCGTTGGATGTGAGCGTGACTCCCTGAATAAAGGTGGAAACGAGACGGATGTAAATATGTGGTGCTTTGAATTCGGTGAGGAACTCGCGCCACGAGTTGGTAGTTTCTAAACTGTCGACAGAATCCATCTCGATACGCTTTCGTGCAGTCTCTTTCTCCTCATCGGTGAGGAACTTGGCACTTCTGGTGTCGGAAGGTAGACAGAAGAAGACGACAGCCCCCCAGCATGTGGTCAATCCGCCTTCGAGGAAGAAGAGATATGACCATCTGAAGAAGCCGTGGGTTGGCGTGACTTGGAACATGCCAAAGGAAAAAAGACCACCGAAGGCTGATGAGGCGACTAAGGCTCCGTAGAAGATGCCGACGCGGGTGGAGAGTTCGTTGCGTGTGTACCACACGGACAGGTAATAGAATACACTGCTTAGTTAGCATAGTGAGGAATGGAAGCTTCATGGGACTTACGAGGCGAGGAAGCCTGATTCTGCGACAGCGACAAAGACACGACATACGATCAGAGGGCCGTAGCTCTTCACGAAACCGGTACATAGCGAGGCAATGCCAAAGACTACCATCATCGCAGAGAGTGAGTATCTGGCGCCGATAATTTTGGTCACAACTGTGAATACTGGGCCAAATACAATAAAGGGGATCTGGTAATATGTGAGGACCCTAGGTTGTTAGCTGCCATTGACTTGGCGCGTGTTGAGTACGTACTGGTTGAATTGGTTTCCTACGAGATGGAGGTCGTCTTCGAGACCAGCTGTGTTCGCGTTGGCTACATTGCTCCTGTCCAACGAGCTGTTTCGATTAGAGGAAGCTGAGCGATTGTTTCAATGCGATGGACTTACTTGAGAAGATAGGCGAATGAGAGGATGGGGAGGAGGATGAGATCTGCTTTTCGCTTGAGCGATCGCACGACTTTTGGATCGAGAGACGGTCGCTCCCGTTCTTCTTCCGGGACGTAGTCTACGTGGTCCTCTGTGAGGCTGCGCTTTTCACGAGGAAAGTCCTCCATTGTAACCGTGTATTGCGCAGAGCTGCAGAATTCGCCGAATGGGTGCTTGATGTGGCGAGATGTGTGAAAGGGTAAGACAGAGGGTATCGAGTCGCTTTCACGGAGTCTTGCACATTGATAAACCTCTACAGACACCAGTCATCCTGCCAGGTTCAAGCTCATCTTTTATTCCAGCTCGGTGTCTCAACCAGCCGAGCATGCCAAGCAAAGCGAGTGTGGGGTAATTCATCGTGGGGGAAGTTTTAATATGGCAGCTGAAGCTGATAACTGCCAGAAGGGGCAACTGGCGCAACCTGCTTCGGCTTATCCGACATTCTCCAGTGTAGACTTAGCCGCTGTCGGAATGAACCTGTGCTGTTTTACTCTCCGCATATACAGGACCACCGTGCATGCACGATCTGATGCGACACTGTCATTCGGCTCTGCCCGGTACGCCGATGGTCTATCATTCAACGTCTGGGAACTAGACATGAAGGAAGCTAGTGCACGGCAGGGGAGACGCACTCCACAAGCATGCAATGCATGGTGAGTGCCGCAGGCGACCGTTTCCTGTCACGTATGCTGACTTATACTGCAGCCGACGACGGAAGACGAAGTGTAATGGCAAGCGCCCTAGGTGCCAATATTGCAATCGGAGGAATATTGTTTGCCAATGGCCACTCGTTGGCGTGGAAAATGGGGAATCGGTCTCAGAGCCGACTATGGCGGCAAATCAGGCAACGCCGGCGGCGAGCTCTGTGCATTCACCGGTTGTTCCGTCGAGTAGCCGGGACATACAGGTCACAATACCGAACTTGGCATGTTTACGGCGAACGTTTGACCTATTCTTTGAGCGACACTCTGCTGTGGACTTTTGTTCGTTCGAATCAAGACATGCATTGGAAACGGAGCATAGTGAAAAGCCGTTCTTGGTGACGACTATCATCGCGCTGTGTTCGCGTTACCTTACACCTACAGAAGCAAAACGAGACTACGGGCTAGAGAGTGGAAGAGATGTCTGGTACTACTACTCGGCAATGGCCAAGTCTCTCGCAAAGGACGAGTCGAATTGTCCTACAGGTATGTTTTCCCGAGCCGAGAGACACAGTAACCATACTGACGGGCAAGTCCCCAACATCCAAGCATACTTGGTGCTGGCACTGTCAGAGGTGATCAGTAATTCTGCATGTAGTCACTGGCTCTATTCGGGCACCGCCATACGCATGGCGCAAATGATGCGACTGAACAAGGAATATCAGCAGAAGCATAGCCTGCGAGAACAGGAGACGAGACGGCGAACCTTTTGGGCTTGTTTCTTGATGGACAGGCTTCTGGCATTTTTAATGAATAAACCCAGGACGCTGTCAGAGAACAACATAGGTGTTGCATTGCCAAGCACTGATGTATCAGTCGCGTACGGAGAGCCGACCAGAGGCATCACCTTGGCGAGTCTGCTGTCAAATCAATACACGCCATCTAACGTGGGACTTGCGCCTTACCTTCTCAAGACCGTTAGTCTGTGGAGTGATATGGCCGATATGAATGTTTCTCATAGACGTTTTATTGACAAATTGCCGCCGACGGACCCTCAGAGTCTGTTCTTCCAGCGGAGCAAAGCAATCACGGACTGGCATGGCTCTATTCCTCTAGCATTGGAATGGTCAGCGGCCAATTATGCAGCGCATTGCGAACTCGGGCAGGGATGGCTGTTTGTGACGACACATCTCTTATTGAGAAGCGCGCTTTGTGTCACGCATCAATGTTATCTGCCGCAGATGGACGGCGTCTCCCTACTGATGGATCAGGTAGATGCGGCAGGTTGGCCATTGCTGCATCGGGAGCAGTCGCTTATATCAACAAGTCTATATAACGCTCTTGAGATTGGCGAGATTATTCGGGCAGTGATGGAGCGCGGTAGCCCAAATGATCTCACCATCGAACTTGTCTGGATCGCATGCTCCCTCCTCCCCGCCGCCAATATCTTCCTCTGGCTTTGCTATGCGCGCAAAGACGGCTTTGCGGATGAAGCAACATGCAACAGAGCCAGAACATATTTCGATTCTATCCAGTCACTCTTGGCGAGTTGGAGTACCAGGTGGGACATTGCACATGAGTGGCAGACAGGACTGCGCATCATGGAAGTTACCTACAGAGCGGCATATTTAGGCGAAGTGCCACCGGACGCTGAGATTGAGGAGCTATCGCCTTCAACACATCGTGAGGAACTAGCCAGTGAATATAAGCCGAGTCCGGGAGACGGGGGTCCGTTGGTCTCCGGTGTGGCTAATCTCTACGACTCTCTGCGGATGATTACAACGGAGGCGGCTAGTGTTGAGGACATGAGGGCTGTGTGGCTGTATCTTGCTGGGGGTTGGTCACAGGAATTTGGCGACTTCTTGTTCCCGTCAATCGGAGATGGCTTGTAGTTGGCCGCTCAAGCAGTGGCTTTCGGCTCCGAGAGCGTCGGCTTTGCCGCTGTAAGCCATGTCGGAACCACGCCGATGGGGTAACATGATTGGAGCGTTTACAGTATAGTATTTGGAGTATGAATAATCGTGCTTCTTTCATGTCAAATGCTTAACTTTTGCTCATTCTATGCCACAAAATACTGCAAGCTTGCTCTATCCCCAGGTTATTGTTGTGCTGGATCAGTTGAACAGACACTATGGCGCCATCAGCAGTCAACACTGCAGGCAATGATGCCTCAGCCCAGCCCAATGCCCTTAACCCTGATTTCATTGACCTACTCGACCAGGATTTTATTGATTACTACAATAAATTTCTGGCGCCGATGCCCAAAACCCATTTGCTGAGCATTGAAGAAATGAGAGCAAATGGACACAAGTATGCTTCGCCTTGGTGTCGAGACTTTGCGGGAGAGTCCTTCGTCAAGGACATTAAGCTCACTGCCGATGATGGCCATGTCTTCACTGCTAGGTGTTACTATCCAGATGAGAAGACCTCGCCGTTTGGGGCTGGCCCGTATCCAGTCTATGTCAATTTTCACGGTAGGTGTATACTTTGCTATGGGAGACAGGAGGCTAACACTTGTCAGGTGGCGGCTGGACATTTGGCGGGTTGACTGGTGATGCAGAAATTTGTACTGATATCAAAAATCGACTGGGCATCTTGGTTGTGGATGTAGACTACAGGTTGTCACCAGAGAATGCCTTTGGTACGGGCACGGACGATGCCTGGGCGGCCATTCGATGGGTGAGTTCTCCTGTTGAATAGTGAACGCAGGCTAACAATCCATTAGATACACGAAAATGGTAAAGAGATTAATGCCCTGGGAAACGTCATGTCGATAGGAGGCATATCTGCTGGAGGGCACATCTGCGCTACATTACAGCAGCTAGCCCGGGACCACAATCTGCCTCTCAAACTAGGTATGTCTCCTCGTCAGTTTCTGTATGAGGATTTGACTGATGAGCCTTGTAGCAATCCTCGCTGTACCGGCAGTAATATACGAAGGAGACTTTACTCAGCCATCAGACGCGCCATTCACCTCCTGGGTTGAGAACCAATTCGCGCCGTGTCTCAACTGGGAGCGATCCAAGTATTTTCAGCAGCACTACCGTCCAAAGACTACAGCGGAACAGCTGGCATTGGATGAGCGCCCTGTATGTTTCAAGAGCCCAATTTATGGACAACTGAATGGTGTCTGCGATACCTTTGTTGGTGTCGCTGAACGTGATCCTCTTCGGGATGAAGGAGAGGCCTATGCGGCGAAATTGGCACAGGCTGGAGTTCGAGTTGCGATGAGAAGATATACGAATGTGCCGCACCCTTTCATGCATATGAAGCCCATTAAGAAGGCTGAGATGTACCTCGATGATATTTGTTCAGAGCTGAAGAGGGTTATTACACCATAAGCCGAGTCGATTGCTCAACACGATATGCTAAAATGTTAGAAAGAGGCACCATGTCGACGTCTAATTTTGAGTTTTGGGGATAATGAATGGGACTTGGATACATTAACGGTTAATGATAGACATAGAACCAATGCTTAGAAAAAAGTAAACATGCTTCCAGGATTTAAATGATGTTATTTCCATGCAACGACTTTCACATGAATGAGAGACACATCGGGCTGCGGTGGAACGTGGATTGGAGGTGCTGCGTCTTGTTGTTCGTCTTCAAGCTCGACAGCCACTTGCGGTATCCAAAACATGCTAGTGACAGCAGATGACAAGGTAGTGGAGGCATCTCGAGGAAAGGTATACGGAGTCAGACACACAGAGGGCATATACTGAGGGACAGATTTAGAGGACATGTCTTGAAAGCAGCCATGTAATAGGTAGACTTGAGCAGAACATGGCAATACAGCCGAATTCTGTAATAATCCATGCAATTGGATAAGTTCTTGGGAAAATACCCTGCCCAATTCTCGGGCTCCTCCCAATTGCCAGGTTGACCGACGAAGAGCATCGGAAAAGCCGATGACCCCCCCGACATTGCTGTGGATTCACACCAAGTGGTAAGCACCGACACTTCGGCACTTTAACGACCTTCTTAGTCTAGAGAACTGATCTTTAGCCTAAAAAGCCATGGTGTCTACCCCGGATTACCGGCCGACAGAGTGGCGACGCTTGGAGCTAGTACGAGTAGAATATAACTTAGCCAGTTTCCAGCCAACCGTGGCTCGAATTCCTCAACTGCTTTTGACTTTGTACTCATACATGACCATGGGGATCCAACACCTTCTCCGGACGTTTGCTGCTCTTGCAGCAGTCAACTTTACGCATGCCACCCAAACAAACTATGAAGTCGGTTACATTAATGTATCAGTCTCAACTTTATGGACCGACTCGAGTAAACCGCGCCCGGTTGATGCGCCAGCATTAACAAGCCCTGTCGGTATTCAAACATGGTTAGATACCATGACTGTGGATCAGTTCCTAGACTTGACGGATAGCTCTCGCACCCAAACACAAGCGCTATACGGAACTCAAGTGTACATCACGGACAGGAGCCCAGGATGGTACAAGATCCTGACCACTCGCCAACCAAACCCCAGCAATGATCTCGGATACCCTGGATGGGTGCCGTCTTGCCAAGTACACACCAAGGATCCGGTTTTCACCGCTTTGCAGGATCATAGGCCTTTTGCGTTGGTCACCAAAGCCCCGACGGCCCCTATCTTTAGTAACTTCCTGCTATCGAGAAAGGTCATGGATGTGTCTTACAGCACACGACTGCCAGTGGTTTCGCATGTAGGCAAAACAGTCATGGTGGCCATCCCTGGCGGTGGATTCGCATATCTGCCCTCTGACAGTGTAGCTATCTACAACACGGCCAAAAATATTCCCAAGCCCACGGGGCGAGATCTGGTTGAATCCGGAAAGAAACTCATCGGAAGACCATATCTCTGGGGTGGTGCGTCTGGCTTTGCGCCGGATTGTTCAGGATTTACGCACACCATCCACGATGCACATGGGGTGACGATTCCCCGTGATTCTGGTCCACAGGCGTATATGCCAGGATATGGTGACATGGTTGAGAAAGATGACCTGCAGGCTGGTGATGTAGTGTTTTATGCTACCAATGTTTCTAATGCGCATTCGATCCATCACGTTGCGATGTATGCTGGGGATGGAAAGATGTTGGAGGCATACGGTGCCGGTGTGCCTGTGCGTCTTACGGATGTTCGGTTTGGAAAGGAATATTTCGGGGCAAGGAGATTTATTTGAAAATGATCCAAAGAGTTGGCTATTGTAAAGTGTATCTAGGTGATATTAATTGACGTCTGCAAAGCTGTCACCCACCCGATGAGCATTCTGATACACCTCCAGTGGGCGTCTGACATCCACACTGCAGTACATTGTTGCTCCCTTCCAGTATGAATTACCGCCTACGCTGAATGGAACACCGGGTTGAAAATCAGTGAGGACTTGATTTTCGTTGATCCAAACATTGAGGCGAGACTTCGAAGCGGAAGCTGAGGTCGTCACTCCGTACACAAGTTTGTATATCGTGTCGTGCGCAGCCGAAGTAAGTTTCTTGTTGTATCCCGTGCTGGCGCCCCGGACCCAAATGGCATTGTCGTGGATATCGAATCTATGGAGCAGCGTTAGACAGAGTCAATGGAGCAAATCTTATAGAACCTACTCGACGGGAGGCGAGCCGGAGCTGAGAAAGTCAGTGTCTAGGTCAAATCAAGCGTACAACACTGACAATGAGAAAGCACATACCTGCTAGCTTGGTGAATTTGGTTTAAGAGACAAAATGGATTGTTATTGGCCAGATCGAAGTTGTCGCCCAGCACGAAGTCGACGCGGAAGAAGGTCGTCTTGCCTTCTCCGAGATCCCCTCCGCCACCAGGGGCGGCTTCCCACCGCATTTGATTACGACCCTGCACGGCAATTAGACTTACTTGAATGGAAATTGGTGTGATATACGAACCAGTGAAATGTTCAACGCCTTGCCCAGCTTCGGGTGGTTGATGACGGGAATCGCAGGCCCATTGTTGCGAATGTCACCGTCTCCGTCTTGAATCTACAAACACTGTCAGCGACGGAACCAATGCAATTATTGCTGTCTTCACTTGCCTGTACATTAACAAATCCTGCTCCTTTGGAATCTTTCGCGTTGGCAAAGTTGGCCGCCCAGATCAGGGATGCTTCGACAGAGTGGAAAGCCGCTGTGGCAGCCAGGATTGTAGAGATTTTCATTCCGTTCAGCGTTGGAGTGGTGCAACTGAATCCGTGCGAGCAATTGAATACCGATGTTTCTTAGTTTTATATATTCAGCTATGATGAAATTGACTAATATAAAGTCGCGTCCAAACAACAACCTGAAGTTCCAATCTGGAATGGCGATCATCCAGCTGAATAGCATAAATAAGCGCTGCGGAGATGCACTGCAGTCTCCGCGGCGCTACTTTGTAGTCTAAGACAGATCTTAGCGATTGGCGCTACTTCTTGAATTTAATTCAATGCCATATTCGCAATAACGTTAGATGCAATTAGATCGCTAGCGACGGTAGTGGCGCACTCGACGTTTCATTGGAAAGACGCATAGAAGATGGAACATAACAATAGTCCTCGATTCAGTTCTGTTCTATTTATACAGGTTCATGTCACAGCTACTGCTTCTTGGCAGTGGTCTCGTTGAGCTCGTGGCTGGACTTGATGGCTTTGGACTTGCCAGTGTCCAGAATCACGGCTGGGTCTTCAGCATTGCCCTTTCGGGAGACTTGATTGCCACTCTTTGTGGTGATTGTAGCACTGTAATGTTAGCATAAAGGTCCCCTGAAATGCTTGCAAAGGGCTGTAACTTACTCTTTTTCCTTGACATCAAGGACCTTGCCCTCTGGCTGTCCTTGTCCCCAGTTCCAGCTGACCGTCTCACCTTGCTTGGGTGCCTTCTTGCCACTGCTCTTCTTCCCATCATCTTCAGGAGTCTCTGGTTCCTCATGGTCCTCGGAATCATCTTCATCATCATCGTTTCCCTCCTCGTCTTCTTCCTGCCTCTCCGACTTTCCCTTTCGAGTCTCCCTCTTCTTCGAAACACCATCCTGATCATTGCGCGGCTTCTTCCGCTTGTCGCCTGTTTCCTTTTCTCCATCTTCATTTTCATTCTCATCGTAGCCATCATCCTGCTTCTGTCCCTTCTTTTGGCCCTTAAGAGGATCGTGGCCCCAATTCTTGAGCGAAATGTACGACTTGGTCTTCTTCGCCTCGACAGGCGACTTATTCTCCAAGCTCGACTTCTCCTGTGCCAAGTGTCGCTTGCAATAAGCAACCGCCTTTCTCATGTGCTGTATCTGATCATCCGTGTACTTGTCCGGCTTCTTATCGGGATTCGACTTAAGAATCTCCGTGATCTTGCGGCCGCTGTCATGGCCGACCGTCTCGCCGCTGCCATCGTCTTTGGACCAGCCTGCCTCGCCCGACTGCGAAGATTTGAGCCATTTCTCGAGCTCGGAGGCTGTCATGTTGACCATCTCATTGAACTCGCGGATGACGGTTTTATCGTCCTTCATTTTGATCTAGATTGCGTAGTAGTTATTGCTTAATACAAGTAAATTCACGATTGCACTATTCAAAGGTAGCCGGAATCAATTCACATTTTATTTATCATTGTCCTACTATTTCAATACTCACTCTCAAGTGACTTGCATTGAAGCCGTCATTCTGCGTCATACACTCCCGTCGATGCGCAGACACAATACCATCCGCTCCATCGAGAAAAGTATGGAGATTTTCATCTACACCCTTCAGACTTCCAGCCCACTCGGGGCAAAGCATGCAAGATCGGTACGGCACTCCACCAGTTCAATTCGACCCACTGAATGTAATTGGTATGGGAATTCAGTTTAGTGTAGACCGTGAATTTCTCGATCTAGTTGCAGGTGGGACAACCACTACATCTTGCCTCCTCATCGGAAACACCACAGGTAAAGGGTATTCGCATGTCTTATATATATGTCGTCATATATTCAACTCCGAGCTTGCGCCTGTACCACGTCTAAAAACGCCGCGATATGCTAAGTCACAAAAAATATGTAAACAAGAAACTCCAAGAGCCATTATCCCTGATCACCATGCCATCATACGGATTCATCCTCCGACTCCATCAGCTTCGTCGGCAGTAGCGCAGTGCTTATCACGCAGCCCAATGTAATCCCTCCAGCGAGGTACAACACGGCATTCACGTCACCGTGACCGTCTGCGCCGGCTTTGCTGTATAGATGCTGCGCGATCAAGGGACTGACAATACCAAATAGTCTGCCCCAGAAGCCAGCTACACCGCACGCAGTACCACGAACAGGCGCAGGGAAAGCCTCCGGTGTCCAACCGTAGAGGACCGCGTTGAACATGGACTGGAAGAAATATTCCAAAGTAAAGAGACCTTCGCGCGTAGCTACAGAGTTGACCTTTGCAAGAAGGAAAATTGACGTTCCCATGAGTCCAGAGGATAAAACCATGGTCCATTTGCGACCGAATGCTGGAACCTGGTACATGTATGCGCCGAGAAGAACACCGAGAATACCGGGTGCATACGTGTAGATGTAAGCGGCATACGTGAATTTGAGGCTCACAGAAGCAGCGCCATTCTTCACTGCTAGAATTCTTGGTAGGTAGAAACCAGAGACGGTGAAGCCAGAAAAGTCCATAGCGTAGGTAAGCCACACAAGGATGGTCAGTCTGGCCATGCCAACGCTGCTAAAGAGCATCTTGTAGCGCGCAAATTCAGTAGTAAACTTCTGTGAGAGCGAGTCTTTCTTCTCGTTTGGCGAATTGGGAAGAATTGGCTGAGAGCTAGTGTTGCCGAGCTCAGTTTCGTGGTCGCGCTCGACGGCCACGAAAAGTTCCTTGGTGATGCGGCAAGGATTCTTCTTGTCCTTGGCGATGTGCTGCATGGTATCGATGGCTTCGTCGTCGCGGCCTCGGTAAATGAGGAATTTAGGCGTCTCCTTGAATGTAAAGACGACGAATCGCAGGAAGAAAACAAGCAGTGAAACGGCGCCGGTGGTGAACAAGAAGTAGCGCCAGCCCATGTTACTTGAACGAGAGCAACATTCCGCACCAGCTGCAACATTGGAACAGGACGGCAGTGGGCTTTTCTCTGAGAAGTTGGGGGAACAAGAGAATACCGGGATAAAGCCGAAAGCCATCGCGGAAGATACGACAACTCCAAGAGGTTGAAAGATGGAGAGGCAGGCGAGGAGGAAGCGGCGGTTTTGGGGCACGAATTCGAGGAAGACGGCGCTGTCGACAGGGATGTTGCCGCCTACACCGAAGCCGACAAGGGCAGTGAGGACGAGGAAAGTGGTGTAGCTATTTGAAGCGCCGAGACAGATACCAAATACAGAGGATATTAAACAGGTTAAATTGAAAGCCCATTTGCGGCCTGGCGATGTGTTAGACGGAAAGGGATCAAGAAAGACAAAATGTGTTAGTAGCTCACCGATAATATCGGACATGAAACCCCAAAAGAAAGCACCAGCCGTTAATCCAGCATTGAAACTGGTAGCAATATTGCCAGACTTTCCATTGCCGAACCCTAGTTCTTGCTGAAGAGGACTCAACACCAGACCAAAGGCCTGCGCCCAGAGCAGATCAAGGAAGTAGCCACAGCCGCACAGAGCCCAGATGTACCACTCATAGCGGCCCATGCCCTGGGAGTTGATTTCGCGATTGATGAGGACGCATTTCTTTTGGTAGAGGGAGAGGCCTTCTAAGCCAGAAAGGTCCATGGTATTGGCGCGCTCAACATGGTGTTCGGAGGGGGGCGGGCTGTCGGACAGCTCGCTTTTTGTTTTGGATATGCTGCCCATATTATTTAAATGTGTAAGTGAGTACGAGATTGTGTGCACATAGAGTCAAGAACTGAGGAGTAAAAGAGGAAGACGATGGAATGATGGGAAAACAATAGACTCGATCTGGATGAGACGAACATCAAAGTGTGAATCACGAGAGGGATGAGACGGGAACGTAGGACGGTCTTTATTGGAATCAGGCTACGGGGACATTCTGTGCATCTGTGACAACAGTTTCTTTGCCAAGATCTACATTGGACAATAGAATTGGCTGCGCTTGGGTTGGTTAGGATCAAGGTTCAGGATTGCAGCCTCTGTGAGACTAAGACGGAAGCGTGTGCTGATGGTGTAGGAGCCTGTAGGCGGTAGATGCGCTGTAAAAGCCGTATTACAGTGCGGATCGCGTGAAACAGACGTCATGGCGCAAAGCCTCAGTGCGCTAAGCTGGTCTGTCCGCACACTAAAGCACCGCTAACGAAGACGGTGTGCGCCCCCTAAACCTTGTCCGTACAGTGCAAAGGCCCGCGGTCCTCCCATACTACACCAACTGTTTTGGGCTGCTGTGGCTGCGGGGCGTTGCGGGGCTCGATGCCACCTGGCGAAACGTGCCAGCCTCATCTCCCTTCTGGCGTCAACTGTCGATCTGCCTCACCATCGCTGCAGAGAAACGTGCTGCTGTCATCGTCTTACGTTCCCTCTCATCGCCGGCTCGGCACCCCATCCGACTGTCAGAGCCGGTAATGCTTGGCTGGTTTCAAAGGATTCGTTTGCGGTTTCATCATAGCTCACTGACACCACATGAAAAGCGCTGCGCTTCTCGCTCGATATCCCGGAGTTCGAAGTCATTTAATTCCGCACAATAATTATCTCTTGCCTCATGCAGTGCAGCTCTCCATAACACGAAATCTATCCGACATGTTCCCGTCGTCCAATATATCTATTTGTGTCCAAGCTTCGAGAAGTACTCGGAGGCAATTACAGCATGAGCAGCGTGACAGTGCATCGAAGCTGGGGAAGGGTCACTTGGTCTCGGCAATATACCCTACTTCCGGCAGAATAACTTCAAGCTGTCTTCTTATTGGCCGTAGGTATCCTTTGCGGTCACATATGTAGATCATACAACCTATCAAGCTCCGCATACTTCGATGGAGAAATGCGAGATAACCGCCGACGGAAGCATACATCGCCCACACCCAAGCAAACAAAACACGCAATGTTGAACTGATCAGGCATTCCAAACAATTGAACAGCGCCGCTTTGCGGCGTTGGTGGTGGAACTATTGCCTCGAAGAAGCAAGCCCTGCTCCGATGTTGCATCGCGTGCTGTACAGCTGACCCTCGTCTGACTTGAGTCTCCCAGGCGCTGTATCCGATTCACCGCCTTTGGGAGCGCACACTGAAGGGATGGAAAATAAATTTGGCTCTTGAGCAATAATCACAATCATCACAGCTTATAGCAACTGTCGTAACCGCAAGATGACACAATACGACGATCTGGGTGCCACTTACAATGTGGTCGAACACATGGCCTTCAAGATCCTCGAAGCCAGCCTCGTCGAGAAGATGGTCAAATCGTATCTCTCACCCTCGATCTCCGTCATCGAATTCGCCTGTGGTTCTGGGCTCTACACCCGTCGCCTACTAGACTGGGGAGTGACCAATCTCACAGCCATGGACATATCTCCCGAGATGCTCAAGCTGGCCGAAGCGACCGCCAACCACTCGCCTCATGCCAGGTTTGTCGTAGCAGACGGCACCAAACCAACCAGCTTCGCGCCAGATGCTTCAGAACACTATTTTGACTTTGGCTTCGGCGGATGGTTCCTCAACTATGCTCTCTCCAAGGCAGAACTGGTCAACATGTTCAAGACCATCGCGCTCAATCTCAAACCAGGTGGCTACTTTGCTGGCGTGGTCCCTCATGTCACGGATAATTTGGACACCAGAGCAAAGATATGCAATTCTTCTCCTATGAAAGACCTACCACCCAAAATGGATTACATAAAGGAGATTGACGGCGGCAACGGCTGGCAGGTAAGGATCAATCTCAATGACCAAGTGAATTTCTTGGCGGCGCATATGAAGAAGTCGGTGTTTGAGGCTGCCGCTACAGATGCTGGATTTGAGCAAGTTCAATGGCTGCCGGAAGAGTTGCCTGCGGGTGGAGAGTGGTGGGATAAGCAGAATTTGACAGATGAAGTGCGCAAGTTCAGGGAGAAGAATGGCCATATTGGTAGGTTGGTGGTGCGGCTAAAGAGCGATTGATTAGCGCACGGTGGAATATGATTTATTCCAATATTATATGCTGTTCTTTATAGTCACCCTCCAAAGCTTCTCCGTACATGAATCCATGGATATAACAAGGCCCAACAAGCTTGTACACACCCTCACGAACCGGCCGCACAATAAATGGTGTATTGGTACCGAGTATTACAAACACCATGTCTCCCTTTTGCGCAACGTCTGAACCCCAGCCTATATATCCCTGTTTTGTGCTATACAACACTCTACAACGCGTCCAGTCCGCTATTGTACGGAGGTATCGTTCCTTGTTATGATCGAAATATGTCCATTCTTTGTAACCGTGCGAAGAATCCGAACAGTCGGATGAAGAACTGATGATACCCAGCATGGTGACTAGCTTGGAGTCCTCTTGTGATGCCAAGTATGCTGTACGATACTTGGGTACCCAGTCTTGGTCCTCTTCGCGGCCTGAGAAATCTAATATGACGGTTCTGAGCTTGACGTCTTCTAAATGTTCGCCTGTTGGGTAGGTTGTGAAGTCCTTGGTGAGATGGTCTAGGTCTTTGAAGAGAGAGGCGACGTCAGTCTCGGCGTCGAACTTGAGCAAATACTGGCCTTTTTTCACATGTCAGTAGAACAATCACTCAAGTGCCTTGGAATGCCTTACCCCTTCCTTCAACAGCTGCCTTTTCTGGCTCAAAGCCATCCGGGAGCATATGAGTCCCAGTATCGACAATTTCGTCAAGAAAGACGGCTGCCACCTGCAATTTTCCCGAGTCTGGCCATGAAAAAACAGGGTTTGTTTCCTTGGCAGCTGTGTACCCAGTATTGCCCATAATATCCATGAAGAAGTTGTCGCACAGACTCCAGTCAGGCACCCAGCTCGGAAGCTTGACATCGCCTGAGAAGAGCCCCAGTCCGGCAAAGGCAAGCATGGCCAGGCGATGATGAGCATCAATATCGTGCTTCACTATCTGCTTGTACAACTCCTCGCACGTCAAATAGTAATTAACTTCAATTCCAGGATTTGCATGAGCAGACACCAGACTCATGAGTCCAAATGCCCTATCTCGGGGATCTGAGGACTCGGCGCCTTTCGTGCTCGTAAGGACTGCAATGAGGGATATGTTCTGTTTATTCTCAATTGCATCCTGCAGTGAAGCCATTGCCAAGAGCGGCCTTGATACTGGCAAGCCCGTAATCAGGCGAAAGTTTTGCTTGTGCCAGTGTCTACATACTTTTGTTACAAACTTGAATGGCAGCGACAAGTCACCACACATGAGTGTCGCCTTGGTCGCCAGCACGGCTTCTTGTATCGTCCATGTTCGTTTAAACCAAGGCCGTTCCAACAGTGCCGTCATCGCCATCGCCGTGGAGTACTTTTTGTGGCCAGGGTGGGTGATGTGTCCCGCGTTGGAGCCAGGTTCATATCTGTCACCGTACTGCTCAAGAGCTTCGTAGGATCTTCGGAGCTGCTCAAAGGCAAGATCGGCCTTGTCGGCCTTTTCGCCAAGCCAGATGATGACTTCCGATGCCGAGCTGTAGATGCGCGACATCATTCTAACTTGCTCGTTGCGCTCGGGAATATTGTCTTGGTTGATGCACATGGCGTCCACCCAGAGAGACTGGTCGGCTTCTTCATCGCGGATATGCCGAAGTGCCTCGTCGAGGTTGCTGGTGATGGGGAGGTGGGTTGCGCCGACGGCGATGGTTTCGGTCTTGTCAAAGGTTCCCCAGGTGTATGAGAGGGCTTTGTATTCTGGCTTGCTGTCGATTTCAGTGGGGAGTAGTTCGCAGACGAGTTTATCTTGAGTTTTGCCAGCGAGGAGCTTGATGAGACGGATCTCACCCTGCTTCAGGACGGTATATTGGTAATTGGCCATGTTGAGTCTATTTTCTTCGTGATGGAAGGCTGCATCGATTCAAGGAAACACGATGCTGTTCAGCAAGCTTTTCGTCCCACAATCATTCTTTTACAACCGTATGCTGGTAATCTTGATAAGACTTGGCGCCTAATTTTGATACCTGAAGCTGACCGCCCATATTTGTGGAGGTGCTGATCCTTCATCCGCCTCACTCTCGCCGTCCACCACGATTCTCTAGATGCCTTCGCACGGTCAATGAATATAAGTAAACGCGAATTATGGGGAGGAACCACATAATTGAAGTATCCATACAACTTGGCCATTCGCACACATCCATCTCCTCTCACACCACATCCTAAACCCGGTCACTCCTTAGTACCCCCAGCAAAGCAATACAAACAATATGATGAATTATGAAGCCAAGTTATACCTCGGAATAAGAATCTCGAAACATATCAGCCTCAACACACGACGGCACAACCTACTTTCCGAACCCATTACCCATACATTTAGCCGCAACACCAACACCAGTTCGTGCAATTCGGCTCGGATTCGGGTTCCCTTCTCTCCCCTTTCCCTCGTCCCTCCGCTAGCTCCCAGCGGTGGCTGATCTCAAGGCAACTTGACACGGAGCACACTTCGGTTTCCAGTGTCCATCCCGCCTCGTCGTCTCCACCCCCGCGATAATCTACGTTGGGGATTTCCCAAACGAGAAGGTCAAGCATAGCCAAGGACCTCGACCACAACAACCCAAACCCACGTAGCGTCTTAAAATAGTCTATAATGCACCAAGTAGAAAGTACTGCTGCCGAGGTACTTGGATGAATTCGGTGTTTCACTGAATCGTCAAAGCAGAAGTAGACCACAAAGTAAGAGCCTTTCTTAAATATTTAAAGCGCCCTTTCATCCGAGTGTTTGTGAGTTTGCCGTTGTGAAGTGTGTCCCATTTGAAGAAGTCGGTTCCTTGCAAATTCATCATGCAACTCCTCCACGTTCTTGTTGTCGCTGGTGCGGTTGTCGCTTCTCCCCTTGGCAAAAGGGCGACTGGCACAACTGCGAATGAGTTCAAGGATGGAGGATGCAGAGACATTATCCTTTTCTTTGCCAGAGGCACCAGTGAGCCTGGCAATATGGTAAAGTGACAGATACCTCTCTCAAGGTTCCAACTAACAGACTGTCAGGGAAGTGTTGGCGCCCTCCTCTCTGACGCATTGAAGGGGTACTATGGCGAAAGTCGCGTAGCCGCCCAGGGTATCGATTACAGCGCCACCGTGCTCCCCAACACCTTCCCAGGTGGCTGTGATCCCAAAGACGCCGCCATCATGGCCGGCCTCATCAACCAGGCTGCCAGCCAGTGTCCCGACTCCAAGCTCATTGCTTCAGGATACAGCCAGGGCGCTGCCCTCACCCACCGCGGCGTGGAGCAGCTATCTGCTGACGTTATGGCCAAGATAGGCGCCGCTGTTACCTTTGGAGACACGCAGTGCGTACATTCGTTGTGTTTTGTGGCGAAATAGGCTAACAGTTGAATAGGAAAAAGCAAGATGGTGCAAGAATCCCCAACTTCCCTCCTGAGAAGACGGACATCATTTGCAACGATGGCGACAGAGTGTGTGAAGGTACATTGATCATCGAGCCTGCTCATTTGGATTATGCTCGTCGTGTACCAGATGCTGCGTCGTTTATTGAAGGGAAGATTCCGAAATGATGTGATGAATCATGAACGTACATATTGACTGACAACATTGGTGAATATTTTCGACGTATTTATATTTATTTCTGATTGTAAATGAATGAAACAACGAATAAATAAATAAAAAAGAGTGCATTAATCGTACAGTGCTTGACGCATTACAGTCTAAATATGGCAGAGCTATATACATACAGCGCTAAAAAGCAACCCGAAAAGCAAGTCTAAAAGTACAAATCTAATTCAACGCCTTGAATGCAAATTTCCCAGTGTCATTTAGTGTCCAACGCTGCTGTAAGCCTTGCACCAGGTGTCGAGAACAAGGCCGTTGCAGCAAGGAACGCTAGGATCCATGACACCGTCAGGGTAAGCAGGCGATCCGTTGGGGATGCAGTGGCCCTTGCAGGTGATGGACTTGACGCCGACGGGAGGGTGAAGCTCGAGGATCTGGTTGTCGCCGTCGCGAGTCAACTTGAACTCGGTTTCGCCATCAGTATCGAGGTCACAGTGGGACTGGATGGGGAAGTCGTTGGCTTGAATGGAAGCGATGGGATGGTCCTCGTCTGAGATGTGTTAGCTATGGATTTGGTGACGGGGCCATGAGGGGCAACTTACTGGTGACGAAGGCGCTGCTGTCGGCCTTGACAGCAAGGTCCATGATGGCGGTGTTGGAGGCATCCTTGAGGCGGAAGTGGGCAGTTTGAACCTCGGCGGCAGAGACTGCGGTGGCAGCGATGAGGGTAGCGAGAGTGAACTTCATTTTGGATGGTTGAAGATGTTGTTTGTTTGTGAAGCGAGTGTGGTTTGTAAGAGTTGTGGTTGTGTTAGTGATTTGAGTTGCGTGTTGTTGTTGTTGTTAATGATGATGATGATGATGATGATGAAGATTTCGAAACTGAAGAAGAACCCAGCACGTTATATATTTGATGAACATTGCCATCCATGGACAACAAATCTACCAATCGTCAAGTCCCATCCAAGACATTCAACGCACTGCCTGCACCTTGGCGACCAATCGTGCACCAATTCGGTTGCCGATCGACACTATGACGAAATGGGCCCTCGTATTCCAAAAATATCCTGTGGCGCTCGAGCCTTATAATGTTTTATTTCCAAGCCTAAGCGGGCGGTACAACCACTCAGCACTGCCGGGAGCCAATACGGCCAGCCTGAACCCTATACCTCATCATGGTCATTTTCTTGGTTGCGGCTCGAGCGTTGGCAGTTGCGACGTCGATGGTCTTGGCCTACGCCACTGTTGACGATTGGATCTGGCATCTCCGCGATGTAAATTTATTTTTAAGTTCCTTGACGGTCAGGACCCTGAGCAGAGGGAGGTAACGTTGTTTTCTCCCAAAATTAGACAGCTTGGTATCCTGAGCAGCCGTCGCCCATGATGATGCTATTTCCACAGTTCTCAGAGCCTCGTCGCACGCAGCTTCACTTGGGTCATCTTTGCTATTTTTATTTCACTCGTATCTATTTGCAGATATTACCCTTGTAACGTCTGTTTAACATTTTCCACAATCTCCTTCCACTCCATCATGGCCCCGGCGCCGATATCACCGCACGCCAACTCCTTGCCTCCCTGGGGCATCAACACCTCCAGCCACTTCCAGCCGCTAATTTCCTTGAGTTGCTTCGCCGTCAGCGGATGCACATACATGTAGGTATTCATAGCCGGCGCCACCAGGATTTTCTTCTTGGCTGGTGAATCCGTCTCCCATGCGCGAATCACACTCGTCAGTAGATCGTCACATAGTCCATTCGCCACCTTTGCTAGTAGATTGGCCGACATGGGCGCGACGACTAGTAAGTCTGCCCATCGCCGTAGTTCGATATGTAGGATTTTAGAGTCTCGCGTCCATGAGGGGTTCCATTCGTTTTCGTCGAGGTGCACTGCCGCGACGTTGGGGAGGCTTTGGAGAGAGGCGACGGTGGGTTGCTCGGCTGATTGGCCGGCCAGGAAGCGGGCGGCGTTTGCTGTGAGTATGATGCGGATGGAGATGTTGGGGGTTTCTGAGAATGCGGATACAATTTGGGGGATTTTTATTGTAGCTACGGAGCCTGTGGCTTGTTAGAATGGTGATGGCGAGGTGAGGCGAGTGAAGTGAGTGAGTGAGTGACTTACCACTGGCGGCTATCAGGAGATGCTTCTTGCCATCGGTGAGGGAGTTTGCTACGGCTGTCGCCGAAGATGGGTCGACTACGTCGGGTGCCTCGAACCTTGTCGCCATGATTATATGATGGAAAGAAGAAGAAGGAATTGACGGTGAGATGAAAAGGTCAAAGATGCGTGTATTGAGCAACTCCAAAATATCGGCTCCGGGTGGCCGGGTTTGGCGGGGCAAAAGCGGCGTCGTTAGTAATTCAACTCCGAAGACTAATCGGACGTGCTGGGGCAAAGATCACAACTAAGGTAGGATAAAAAAAGATTAGAATTATGAAAACGGTTAGGTAGGGCAGGGATATATATATTTATGGACCAATGGGCCAATTTCTGTGTATTGTGGTGTGGTAGGGTAGTGACGGAGCGAGCAAACGCAACTGAATTTAAATAGTGTGAACCGTGATGCCATTTCAACGAACCTTACAAATCAACCTAAATCCTATTAAACAAGTACAATATAGTACAGTACACTTGCCAATTTGCATTGATTCTAGAACACTCTAGGCGATTATCAACAACACCTATCCACAAAAGCTCCCAACCTGGCATGAAACGGACTTAATGTTAGGATGTGACAGACAGCTCGCTGAAGTGAATATTTTACAGCATGGACGATGTCCCATATGTGCAAAGGTCGTCCAAGTTCAATCGCCTAATAGATTATCGTCCTCGTATGCCCTATTTTGTGTGACATATGTTTTTAGATGTTCCCAGTCGCGGCACTGGTGTTCTGCTCCCCAGCCTTCCGTGTCATGTCTATCGCCATTTTCGTCAACTCGTGCTGGCTCTACTGCCGGATCTGCTATACACATGAGTGCTTGGCGGAGATAATCCCAGCAGTGGTCTAGATGCTCTGCGTGTTCATGCTCATCTCCGTCAGCTCGATGTTGGTGCTTATGCGGCATTTGTTGTTGATAGAATGCTTCTCTTAGAATTGCCTGTTGACGAGTCCAATTAGCTACATTCAGAAACTGCATGCCATTACTATTCGGCCTACCAAGCAATGTATCTGGTGAAAGGCTGACAGGGAATATCGTTCGGTCGTTTTGGTCATTGGTATCCCTGGCGCTAATCCTTGGCGGTTATATGTGTCTACTGAAATAAATCCTCGGCCCTCTGAATTTACCACATTAGTATGTTTCCCTATTATCCAGCCGATAGAGGAATGTAGGTCGGCGCAGGCGATGATGGTACGTACTCGGCATCAGCGCTGCCCATGCAGCATTCGACTCGTTGGTGTAGTGAGCAAACGAAGCATTAGGCTGAAACAGAACGACTCTCGACGGCCCGCGAGTAAATTCTACCAAAGAAACCCCGTTAGCCAAGCCTCCGACCAACGACGCTGAGCTACAAACCCTGAGGAAGCTGCTGGTACCCGACGGGGGTTGGGATGGATGTCCCCGATAGCGTCGCGACGGTGAGCGCAGCGTAGACCAAGCCAACCAGTGTCGTTTCGATTATTATTCTGAATATTAACGAGTCGCGAAAGCGATTTGAAGTTCTTGGCAGATTATTTAATGGTAGCCCGCCCTCTGGGGTTATTTTGGAGTATTTCGCAGTCATGGCATCTGGGCGATCGGTTGCTGAGACTGCGATGAAAGACGCCCCAAGCCAGGAAACTAGAGGGCGGGGGGATCGGTTCTATTTGTCTAGCGGTCTATAAATAAATAGCCCAAGCTCAGACGGGAGCACACGTAGGAGCATGCTCCTGCATGCACGGCTTGCTTTTGTCTACTGTAGAACAACAAATAATGGCCTCTGGACGGGTCAGACAGGGCTGCAGGGGAGCTCAGCTGCTCCACTGCGGGAAGTCTATCCACTGATGTGCTACATGGCTTTCCCTCGCAGCAATAATATTTACTTATGCTGTGACTCGAGCTGGTGCATCAACCTGGCAGGTATACTCTAGAAATAGCAAGCTTTTATTCTCTCCAGAAAATGAGCAGCAAGATTTGCAGCTGGCTTGGCGTGACTCTGCAATATGCACACGGATTAGTGGCGTCGATTTCTTCTCCAACCAAGATACTGTTATTGGCGGCTCACCAGATCCTAGGTACAATATCGAGAATGAAGCTCCAGTGTTAGTTCTGGGAATAAATAATGCTTTGCCAGTTGTCTCAATGACTGTGCAGCAAATAAGTATCGGCAGCTGCACAGCCCTACAAGAATGTTGACACTGAACTGGTTTGATTGTTGTTTAGTACCTGTGTTTGGTGCAGATTTTCCATATTAACCCACGTACCCATTATCCCGTGCCGGGGCCGGCATAAGCTTCGCCCGCTCTGACCTCCGTCATGACCAACCAACCAAACACCATTATTCCACGAGAACAGGCAAACCCGGCTCTAGTTAATAGTTATCAAGCTTACTGGGCCATCGTCTCCTTAAATACCCCTCCCACCCATCATGTCCGGAAACTTCTCCCCCTAACCCTGCCGTCCTAAACTATCCCGTCCCATTCACCATGGAAATACTCCTTACACCACCAGAGCGGCCAAGGAGCCCACCCCGAAGACAGCGTGCCTGTCTGCAGTGCACCAAGGCAAAGGCACGGTGTCATTTCCGCAGCGCTAATGCACGGGCTTGTGATAGGTGTGATCGACTAGGCGCGGGCTGTGAGGCTAAGGCAAAGGGCCTGAGAAAGGCTAGACAGATCAAGCCCATAAACAGGTACCTTCACTTACTTGTACATGTTGCTCAATTGAAGCTAATCGTGTTAGTCGAGTCGAATCTTTGGAACAGCGTCTAGACGCATTGACATCCGCACTTCACGACAAGGACAAGGCCATTTCTGAGCTCGCAGCCAAAACACTACTCCCGCCAACACCAAAACCTGATCAAAGCCTCACATCGAGGCCAAAAGCGTCTCATCCCCCATTTGGACTTACATGGGCGCAAGCACAATACTCGCTTCACAATTATCGAGAACACCTCTTCCCACACTTTCCTTTCATTGTAGTTTCAGAAGACACATCAGCCCAACTCCTCCTCCAAACGAAACCTAGTCTCTTCAGGTCCATCATGCTTGTAGTCACGCCGTTACCTGTGCCACAACTAGCCAAGATGAAGAGAAACGTCATCGCATACATCAGCCAACACATCCTCGTTGAAAATGAATGCAGCATCGACCTCCTCGAAGGCCTAATCGTCCTCTTAGCTTGGTATGCTCCCATCTCCTCTGCCCTCCATTCCACTCCACTAACACAACACCAGGGGCGACTTGGAACTATTATACGATACTCAAATCACAAACCTCACACACATGGCTATCGGGTATGCCCACAACCTCGGCATCACCAAGATCCCACCCGCCATCCTCCAACAATTCGGCATGGATGATGTCCCTGAAGACATCCGCCACTACAAAAGGAAAGTCATCACTGAGCACATGCACTCTCTGGAAGAGCAACGAGCCTTCTTAGCATGTTACTGTCTCGTCTCAATGTATGTATGTCAACCACCCTAACCCCAAACCTTCACTTACATCTCTCAGAAACTCGGCCCAATTCGGTCGCCAAAACCCCCTCCGCAGCCAGTATGTCGAGATATGCTGCCAAACACTCTCCCAAAACACCACATGCCCAACCGACTTCCTCATAACACAGATAGTGCGTATGTTTCACCTCGGAGACCGCATTTCTGAATCCTTCGGCGCAGCCAACGACGACGAACGCGGGAGGCCGTTCCTCTTTCTGCTGGATGACCATGTATCTGCTCTTCGCACCGAGCTCGACTGTGCCATGGCATCCCTCTCATATGACAAACTCTCTGCCAAATTCCCAACCTTCTCCGCCGAGAGAATCAGCCAAATCCATCGTTCTAGCGTCTTACGATACCACTTCCTCCTTGTCAGACTCTACGAACCAGCTACATACATTCGCAACACTACCGATGAAGCCGGTAACCCTACCTCTTACCGCACATCATGTTTGCAGGATTGCCTCATCGCCGCCAAGAACTTCTACGACGTGCTATTCACGGTACCACCGCCGGATTTCATGTATCAATCTTTAGCTTCGTTGGGTCAAGCTACTTTCGTCATGATAATCAGCACAAGACTGCTTCTTATTGATAATGTGCCCGGCTGGGATATAGGATTAGCACGTCAAACCCTAGACTTCCCAGAGGCCATGGAGCTCATCTCGACGAAGTTGGACGAGACGGAGAAGTGGAGGAAAGGAAGCGCTGAGAAGTTCATCAAGGAGATGGGCGTGCATGCGTCGCAGGAGGAGCTGGCTGTTGAGAGCCGCTTTGTAGGGATTGCGAAGAAAACGCGCTGGATTGGCGGTTGGTTCAAGCGTAGGGTGGACAGCGAAAGAGCTAATAGCACTAACATGGTGAACTTTCCCAGCGTTTTGCCTCCTGGCTTTGAGATGCCGGGGGCCATGCAGACGACAGCACCGAGCTGGCTGGGGGGGCTATTTGATAGTCTTGGTGATTCAGAGATCTTCCATGATATCTGAGTTGTAGCATGTCTATATGTAGACAACGAACGCTAGGTGGCGGGAGAATCATGGCATGTTGGGATTTCGAAATTAATAGGCACAGGGCTAAGCAAATTGACGGCGAATATTAAACTTCAATTATAGATCAATCTAATCTACAAGTTCGGCTTCCGGGATTCCAATTAATTATCTAGTAGTATATTTCAACTACTTTTTATACTTAATACCTTTTAACTAGGCTACTGCTTACTATAAATACTTTACTATATATTAGAATACTACTATAAGTAATCACTCTCTATAGACTACTAAATAGATTAGGATTTACAGGGGTACTATTCAATAATAATACTATAGTAGTTGCTTCTCTGGTAGACGTGGACACTATACTGATGAGCTTGCTGTTTGAAAATTTGTTTAGGTTTAAATAAAGGTATTTCTCTATCTTTCTGGTCTAAAAACACAAGGTGGTGGATAGCGACTGTCCATAAACGAGCGTCCAGTGTAGGGTAACTGGGGGACAGGGCGTGACAAAAAGTCCTCATCGGAATCAGATGAGGACCCATTCTCTGAGCCATCGTATAGCCTCGCTTGGCCAGGAGGTTCTGGCGTTGGTGGTCTTGGAATAGTCTTGTCGACCAACTTACTATCCTCCATGTGTAGTATGAAGTCTGTATCGCGTAGACTTTCTACACGATGAGCAATCATGATAATAGTACAATCCGAAAGGCTTTCCCTGAATACTTGTTGTACCACCTTCTCCAAGTCAGGATCTAACCCACTTGTTGGTTCGTCCATCAGCACGAGATTGCTTCCAAAGCAAAGCTTGTGAAGCAATCCACGGGCGATACCAAGAAGTTGCAGCTGGCCATGTGATAGGCGTAGGTCACGGAGTCTGGCATTGAGACCACCCCTAACCCTGATATAATCCCAAAGCTTGAGTCGTCGTAACACTTCACCAATCACAATATCTTCGGGGTTGCCTTCCCTCCCAGGATTGACACTCATCGTCCAAGGGCAGACATTGAATTTCACAGTGTCGTCAAGCTCGATGGGATCCTGTGAAATTGTCGTAATGCGTGCTCTCAGCTTTCGGTGAGGAATCCTGCGGACATTTATCCCGTCAATGTAAATGTCGCCAACAAATTCAGTAAACTTTAATAGCGTCATTATGATAGAACTTTTACCACTGTATTTTGTCAGTACCAGAGCATTAAATGGCGATGCGAGAAAACATACCTGCCAGTTCGGCCGACAATCCCAACTTTTTGACCAGGTGATATGTGTGTTGTCAGGTTATCCAATACAACTGGTGACTCTTCATCAGGACTATGGAATCGCTATTAGCATGAACATTTATTCCAGGTGGTAGGTAAACTAACCTGTACTTTGCAGTAACGTTCTTGATAGAGACTTCGCCGCGGTCAGGCCAATCCTTGGGCAATCGGATGGGATTTTTAGGATCTTTCTCAGTAGGTGTGGTTTTGGAAAAGTAATCCAGACGCTCAAGCGCAGCGACGGAGGTTTCAAGCGTTGTCCAATCCTGGACAACTGCGGATAAGGACGAACTAAACGAGATGAGTCCAACAAGTGAGAGTGCAACACCTGTGGGGGATGTCGCAGACTGAACGCATACCGCAATAGTGACAAGGACCACCGCTGTCACAAAAGTGGTAGAGTCCATAACCAAGGTTAGCCAACGTTGAACGGTGAACATGTAATAGAAAGGCTTTTGTGAAGAATCAAGCAATTCAAGACTCCTTTCCATTCTCTTCGCCTGCCAGCCGAAAGCGCGGATGTGGCGTAGTCCGGCCGCAATTTCGCTGAACTGGGTGTAAAGAGGCGCCTTTGCTTCCAGATCAAGATGTCGCATTTGTCTCGAAGTACGAAGGTAGTAGTATTGGACGAAGTAAACGATGAGACAAAGGACTGGCAACAGCAATGCGGTGTACTGGGTTCCAGAAAGAATAATACCCGTCTTCATCAGAATAGTGCTGAAAGCTGTCGATTCATTAGACACCATAAGCACAGAGAGTAAGTCCGATTTACCGTAAATTGTCCTCAGAAGGCTCAAAGGCAGGTTCAATGATACTAATTGCATATCTTGACTGAAGCTATTACTTTAATTAGTAGCTGCCCGTGGCCCGATCGTGTTTTAACTCACTGATTGAGGAGTGAGCCATGATCCGTCATCGTCAAAAAGCAAAGCGTAGCACTAGCAAGCGAGTTGTCAAATTAGTAAGGCTAAGATAATAAACTCACAATGGATATGTACATACCACATAGTCGTGCGAAGAACTAGCTCGTGCATGCGAAGGTTTGACTCTGGCACAAGTCTCAAGAACCAGAGTCTAGTACATTGTTAGTCCGAATAAGACCACAGGTTACCAGTAAACATACCCGAGATCGATTGCTGTGAAGACACCGGCTGAGAGACTCAGAACTACATAGCCGACGAAGAAGAGGTTACTTCCGGGGTTGATGTCGAGCCAGATCCTAATATAGGCAACTTCGATGATGGTTAGATACTTGATCCAAAAACAGCGAAAAATTAACTTACTTGGAAATGTTTCTGTGAACGTCACCAGAAACACATCAAACACCCAGAGCATCATGGTAACCCTACCAAAAAACTTCAAGTAGTAAGCATAAAGCTTCAGATCACCGACACGCTTTTCCTGCCTTGCTTCGTTGTTCGCCTTATCGGTAACAGTGGCTGCAACCTTCGCTCCGTCGGTACTACCTTGCTTCTCGTTGTCTTGTTCGTCGTCCTGTTCGTCGTCCTGTTCGTTGACCTTCTCGGCAGCGCTGACTTCTTCGCCCCCGATCTGATCTCCATCCTCGCTGTCATCTTCGTTGTCGATATCTTTGTCGCTGTCTTCGTCATCCTCCTCTTGGTAGTCGTCTGGTCTCCCTAGGGCTTTGTTGACAGCAATCGCAGTCGCACGGATTTTTTCCACCAGTGCCTCTGTCAAGGACGTTTCAACGCTAATGTTACGCTTAGCATCGAGAACAACTATCTGTTCAGCAGCGTGGAGCAATTGAACTATGGCAATTAATTAGGAAGTCCGCAGCGCTGCGTTCGTTAATGGGAGATGGACTTACTGGAGTGTGTAGCAATGATGACTGTTGCTGGCGATTGCTTAAGCAAACCATCAGGGCCAAAGAGACGAACAAAAATTTGGCGGGCAGTTTTGCGGTCTATGGAGCGGAAAATATCGTCCATGATCAGAATTCCGCCGCGGGCATAGATAGCTCTTGCGATTGCCTACAAGGTTAATTAGCCTTTTTACTTTCTTTCTTTCTTTCTTTCTTGGTTCGTGTAGAACTCGATATAGGGTCTGATACTTACTACACGGGCCTTCTGTCCACCACTCAAACCCGATCCTTTGCTACCAATGTTGGTAAGATCACCGCTGCTTAGCTGGCGGAGGTCTTGTCTTAGCAGGCATGCATCCAATACCGTATTGTACCAAGGCTCGTCCCATGGACTGTCTGCAACAATGTTGTCACGAACTGTTCCGTTGCACAACCAAACATCCTGGTCACAATACGCAGCCGTGCTCGGTTCCACGTACAGTGAGCCTTCGGTGGCCGGAATCTCCCCCAAAATTGCGCGCAATAATGCCGATTTTCCACATCCTGTCGGGCCAGTAACCATGACGAGTTTGTTCCTTTCAATGGACAAATTCACGCCGCGCAGAATGGGCTCATCGGCGCCTTGAGCTGAGATCGTAGCGTTCCGAAACTCTACGACGTTGACTTCACCGTGGGCGCGTTGCTTTCCGTTCGCAGGGGGCATTCCTCTGTCCCCGTCAGGCCGGCCTTTCTCGACAAGCTCTGCTGTGTCCCCATGACGCCGTGGCACTTGTTGGCGGCTGTCCCTTTGTTCTCCCAGGCAGAGAAAATTAAAGATACGGCGGAGACAGGCTTGGGCAGATGCAATGGTAGTGTAACTGGATAGGAAGTGCGCAAGCGGGTCGGCCATGAGCTGAACCAGAGCCAGGGTAGTGAATGCGTCCAGAGTCGTAAGGCGCCCTGAGAATGTTGTCCAGAACAGCCCAGCGGCAAGGATGATAGGTCCGGGAATGGAATCGCAAAAAACCGCTGAAAACATTAGCATCAAGATTAGAAGCGACTGAAAAAGAAAATCACCTACATGTAGTGACCAAAATCACTGTCCAGATACGGAATCTCTTCGACTGCTCAACTTCGACTTTTCGAAGGAATTGTATTTTTTCGCCGGCAATATCTTCCAGTCCAATGGTTTTGAGGGCCTTGATTTGGGATAACATTGTTGATGTGCTCGCCACCCGGCGCTCGGTGCTTTCGATCCATATTTTGCGCGAATCTGGCATCTTTTTACCAAGATAAGCTGCGGCCACAGCTGAAACTACATGCTCTTTGTATTAGTATCGCGCTCAATTGCCAGGGTTATTAGTGTTCCATGACAACATACGTAAAGCCGGGAAAACTGCAACAAAGGCCGCCCGACCTACAACTCTCGCTAGCAGGTAGACTCCCACGGCAATCTCAATAAGATTAGCCCAAATATTGTGGAGCTCTGAGAGGTCAGAGGTGATTCCATCAACATCGGTACTCATTAAGGTGACTGCCGCAGCTTGTTGTGCTTCAGAGTGGTCAATTCGCAAGGTTTTCTGAAGGATCAAGGTCGTTAGAACTCCGCGAATTTGAGTTACCAGACGAAAACTGTGGTGTGTGAAGCTGGCTCTAGATACCTAGAAAGTGTTAATTTGTGTTGGTCGTCGACAAAAAGTGTACATACAGCAATACCCATGTAGATCAGCGCAGCAGCTACGACTAGAGCCGCCTTTTGTACAGCACTAGACTCCTTCCTCTCAATGAACCGAACAATTGCATGGAGGAACAGTGGCTGCGCAAAGCTGAAAATTATGTAGCATAAGCGCGGAAAGATAATCTTCAGGAATTCTATCCACAGGTTGCGGAACAGAGCAATGGTGAAGCCAATGTAAGAAAGCTGCGGCACTGCTGAAGGGTTAGTTCAATGGACACAAGACTCGATACGTCTTAGCGAAACATACCGTTAGGATAACTTGCGGCAAAATTCTCTGAGAGCGTAACCGAAGAGAAGCAAGGATCAAGATTGTCCAAGTGGTCCATTTCCAGACGGTTTTGAAACCCAAAAAACAGAACGCGATTGAGCCAAAGAAATAGCGAGCGACTCAAGAACCCACTTGTCGCCTCTTTGCCGATCGATTTGCGGAGCTGTTGGTCTTTGATGTCCGCGTTCTTTGGTATCTCCTCCAGCGCTACGAGGCACGCCCTCAGCACAGCCGTCACGACTGTCAAGGAGGCAACATCGTTCATATTCTCGCGGAGAAAATATGACCTTGCTCTCACAATGTCGCAGCATATGGCAAGAATGAGCCACATGGCGACAATAGCTGAAGACCGTAGCGCGCGACGATGTTCCAAGTAAACGATGATTGTGGTACAAACAGAGGCACAGAACGACAATGAGGCAGCGGCAACAGAGACATTGTCCGAAAGCAGAGTGTCAGAGACCTTGCAAAGGGCCACTGTCACGAGCTCCACGCCGATCAGCAAGGAAGAACAGATCTATGTAACAATGTCAGTGTACTTGCACCACGGAAACATTGTCGGTAGAACGAACGAGCTTGGCCCATAGTAGGCGCCCAGGTAAAATCACATCTGGACGTTGGATGTAGTAAAACAACAAGAGCGGCGAGATGGCAACTAGGAGTGTGGTTGGGACAATGTTAAGCACAATATGTTCAAAAGTGAGGGTGAAGTCAAACAGTGCGGCGAACCGCGGGCCAAAGCCCGTGTCACCTGTCGCCACCATTGCAAATAGATGTATTGGAAGACTAGAACAAGAGTCGGAAATTATATGTTTGGTCAACCAAACCAACTCGTCAGAGGTTTACAGCTACTACAAGGAGAGGTGAACTCGAGAGATAGTAAACCTCTCATCCAGTTCTAACAGCAATGTTTGGGGGCCAACAGGCACGGGGGCGTAAATATGATCGAGCCCGAGTAAAGATGGCTCTTTGTCCAGATAGGGCCCTGAAAGTCGCGCAGTACCGCTGGTTGTTGTCCGTCATCTCCGTCCACTGCAATAGTTTGGCAAAATCAGGCTCTGTGGCTGCAGCTATTTGTATGAAAACCTGACCAAAAAGCGGGTCATCACATTCCCGACCAGTCTCGTCAATCACATCCAGTGCGAATTAGATAAGTCTTCCCTGCGCTTGATTCGTCAAATCACCTTGGAAATTACTCCCATGCAGTCCCATGCAGTCTAAGTGCCTCTGTTGTTGGGAGATTGCGTGCCGGTAGAGTTACATTGCCCCGTAACTGCGCAGCAAAAGTTTACCAGTTGAGCAACAACAGAGGAACTTTTGGATGGACCTCGCTGTCCCTTGGGGGGAAAGCTCGGCAACTGTTTGCATTATTAGCCACGCTCCGTTGTCAGTACCGATATACTTCTGTTGATCATAACTAATCACATGAGGTAAAAGAAGAAAATTGGAGCTGGTCTATAATATTTCAATTGATAGTGCGCTAATTAGGGCATGTGATGTCGACTGCGTTGTTGTGATGTTGATGAGTTTTCCCGACTCGATTAACTGCGCTCAAGTGCATTCAACTACTGAGAAGCGTGTCCTGGCCCCAAATGACTGTCTATAACCCTAGCTAGACTCTAACTCGCGCTGTTGTTGTATCTCTTCTTGATATGCTAATATTCCGTGGCCCCTTTGGTAGACATAATGCCTGCTGGCTAGGTGGATTTTAGCTTTCTAGTACAGTTGGGAAGTTTGTTAGAGTCGCTTAGAAGTTACCTGGAGTCGCAGTAGCCATAATGGCAATTAGAGATAGAAGGGCCAAGGATAATTGCATTCTACTTGCAATCAGTGCAAAGTCGAATACAGGTCCACAGGCACAATGAGGCTCTCCTATTAACGTGCGATGTTTCTACTAAATTCGGGTGAATAGGACAAAACTCGAACAGATAATCTACGAGTATTTAATAGCAGACTTGTCAGTTGCCACTTTTTTAGCGTCAGCACCACAACCTAGGTAATGTAATGTGGGTCACCCCAGCTGCTCCGCAAAAACTGAACCGGTCCGGACCCGAAAACCACCCCTATGATGCTCGAATATACCTTTTATCGAACAGACATGACTCGACGTGAATTGTAGATAGATAATCTTATCTCTATACTTGCTTATTCTCTTAAAGTATATATTGAAATATATCTTTAGCCTTCTAGAACTTGCCTTAGTCTATAAAAAGATTCCTAAGATTATTGACTATTAAGAAAGTAAAAGGATAATTTGGCCCCTATTCCTTCTCCTTCCTATAAAGCACTCGTCTATATATCTTCTTAGCATCCTGTAGCTTACCTTGACCTATATAAAGAATACCTAGGTTATTGAGAGTATCTAAAAACGATATATGATCTGGTCTATATAACTTTTCTTTTCCTACGAGGGCTCGTAAATACATCTCTTCAGCTTTCTCTGCTTTGCCTTGGCTGGCAAAAATACCACCTAGATTATAAACCGTGTCTAGTGTCAAGGCGTGATCTGATCCAAATATTTTCTCTCTCCCTTCCAAAGCTTGCCGGAGCATCTCTTCTGCTTTTTGTCCATTGCTCTGATCCGCATAAATGGTTCCTAAATTGTTGCATATGTTCAGCGTGAAGGGGTGGTCCAGGCCCCATGCTTCTTTGAATCCTTGTAATGCATGTAGATATATCTCCACAGCGTCCTGCAGCTTGCCTTGGTCTGAATACAGACGACCTATGTCGACAAAAGCCCTACTCAGGCGTATATCACTTCCTTGAAATCTCGTAATAGCTGTCATTGCATATGCAAAGAGTCGTCTTTGAAGTAGCCAAAACCGTGCAGCATCCCTCGTAGGAACGTGTGACGCGATGCACCTTACCGCAAATTCACCCAGGTGAACATCAGTTTTTTGGTTTAATACGTTGATGATCCAAGAGTGTAAATAGCTGTATATACTGTATTCTATGGCCGCATCATGACTGCGGTCAAGAGAATGACAAGACTTATACAGGTATTATTTCAGAGTACATAATTCATACTGCCTACTCTTATACAGGAATGTACCGATTATTTATTGATTCCGAATGTACCAGTCAGATTAGTGATTATAAATGTCTCCGATTATACAGTATAACATAATAGAGTAGATCAGTTTTACGCAGATACTCGGTACTTGGCACTTATACTAATTGCAACGTACAAGTAGAGTCCAAGATGGGGGTTGTAGAGTTGCATGAGCCCCTCACTGATTGCATTTGTAATTTTGACAGCGCCATAGGTGGTACTTTAATGGTGAAGGGGGCTGGTCAAAGGAAGATCCAGTGTATGGATTCACAGAGCGGTGACAGCTATACTTTAAATCGAAATTAGACTACGAGGGACGGCATACTGTGCTTGGGTGGTGCGATAAAAAGAAATATACAATGGTCAGCAATGAATCGGTCGGTATTGTTTGCATGTTGACAACAGAGTTTGACCATCTTCTGCCCGAGCATCTGGGCTGCCCGTGTGATAGGGGCGCAACTTCGTCCTTGGAAGCTTTCAAGACCCTATAGCAGAACGTCACAACGAATAATGTGAGTAAATAATGTCGAGATTAACATGCGTCATGTATTAACATCTACACGCCTGTATAATATATAATGTGCATAGACTTTTGTACGTCCAACTCCGTATCCTAGGTATCTCAGAAACAATAAAACAAAATTACCCCAATAGCATCCTTGTATCGTGTCATACGTGAACTCATTAATTCCTTCATAAAAGTCTCTATGCAGTGAGCATCACCAATGTTCTCCAACTGGTGCCGTGTTCTCGCTCGTGCTGCTATGGCGATCCTCGTGCACCACTTCAACCTGTTTCGATACCAGGATTTGACTCGGCGTGTCTTGGTTCTCACTGTTGGTCGACGAGTTGATGTTCTTGAGGTTTTGCATCTTCAGGTCCTCAACTATTCGCTCTTCGCTTTCAGTAAAGGTGATGTTGGTGGTGATGGGGTTGGCGGTAGGAGGCTTCTTGCGCCCACTACGGCCAGAGTTGCCCACGGGGCCACCGCCACCAATGGTGCGGAACCCTGTGGGCGTCTTGTTGTCTGATTGTGAGGATCGGTGGCTGCACATGGTTTCGTAGAAGGGGCGGAACCAAGCCTTAAGGAGAGGGAAGATCATGGGAAGGTTGGTGGTGATGCATGCGACAAAAGCTTCACGAATACCCCATGCGGCAGCCAGAGCTCCTCCCTTATCAGGGTCCTATTACATAAGGTTAGACAGGGTAAGAGCATTTTGTATCCAAATACACTTACAACGAGAACAAAGACACTTTTGAGCGTTGCGCAAACCAATACGAAGATACCGGCTCCAAGCACAATGGTGGAGGCAACCTTCTTGGACATCTGCAGACTAGACCTCCAAAGCATAGGGAGAGGAATCATAATCAAGTAAATGTCTGTAGAAACGTTTGCAGCGAATGATGACCAGACAATGGGGAGTGAGATTCCGGCTTGGCAAGATCCTAGACGTCATGAGCATAAATGCTTTTAAATTTGGCTGCAAATAGAGCAGACTTACGTCCAGGGTTAGGGTTGATCTGCCAGTACTTGTGAAACGGTCTGCAACCAGCAAAGATGGAAAGGATGGCCGCCAAAAAGGAAGCCAGGACGAGAAGAAATCCAACGTAGATGCGCGTACGGAATCGTCGGCCAAGTCCTTCCTACACTAGAGTCAGCAATCTGTCTCGCTTGTATTATTCACGCAATGAGGTGCTCTTACCGTCAATCGCACGTAGAAGAAAAGCATAGACAACTTGTAAGACCAAATGAGGCACGAGTATGTGGTCCATCCAGCGACCTGGATTTTGGAACCCATAACACTATAGAACAATATTAGCACGGAAAGCTTGCACATGCTCCCTTGGTAACTTACCGTTGGTGGTACTCCTCGCTCGTGCGGCTGAGCGCAGCTCGTTGAGCGTCAGTCATGCCGTTGTTGGCTAGTCCATGAGCGGTAGGGCCGATTTCGTAACCTAATGATGTTTGTGCAGCATGGAACAAAACTCCAATCCATACAAACAGCTCGTCCATTCGAAGGTTACTCCATCCAACCGCACGTACGCGAGCATAGGTACGCAGAAGGGTAGATGCGAGAGCAATTGAGTATAGTGTCCATAACTCGATGGTGGCTTGGTGGAAGGCTTTGGCTGCGGCTGCGGCTGCGGCTGCTTGAGCAGCTGAATCAGGAGCTGAAGACATTGTGACAGAAGGTCAAGCCAACGAAGAAGGGCCGCCAAGGGCAAAGAGGAATGCTGGTGAGACGATGCAACGATAGCGAAAACGCAAACGCAAATGCAAATGCAAATGCAAATGCAAAAGGCAAGAATAGACTAGTCAGTAAGCGTGTCTGTTATTGAGTAGATGGCTCCATTCGTGGCGGCAGTATGATGCAGGGAAAGTAATAGCTGAGCTGAGCTGAAGCGTCAAACGGAGACACAGGATTAGAGGTGATGAAGGCTTCCTTTATGAATGTGGAGGAGGGGAGAGAAGAAGAAGCGAGGGAAACGAAAGTAAAACCCGGTAGATGGGGCAGTGCGGGAGCCGCACGGGGGGTTGTGGGAGGGGACGATCCGTGAACTATGCGCAGATTCGACTGAGGGCGGCTGGATGTTCAAACAATCGGCAATGGAAATAAAGTTTCAAAAGGTGGCAGAGATGGAGGTGAGGGCGAGTTTGGGTGAGGATGGCTGAGGGTGGGTATTAGAGGGAAGGCAACCGGCAGTGGCAGCGATGGGCGATGGCGAGGGAGCAGGGGTGGAGCGAAGGAGGGGACAGGCGGCCCAGACAGGGCAGGGGTTGCTTTCTAGTGGGTGGTCCAGCACCTGGACTGGGGATTGGAACGACGATGGAGGCCCAGGAAAGTGGCTACTGTAGGGAACGGGCAGTGGAGATGGTCGTCTGTGGACTGGGGTCTTGCTAATGGGGTCGCCCCAGCGGCCAGTGCATGCGAATTTATGGCTAGTTTACTTGACAAAAGCTGCGTCGACAGTAGACATTCTGGCATTTCATCAGCTGGCAAGAGTCAATTCAGTTCCACTGTGTGATCAACAGGAAGCACAAGCCAGCTACCAGCAAGCCCTGACCAATGCTAAAGCAGGTGAGTGGAGAGACATGGTATGGTGAGTTGTGGTGGTGATCAGAGTCAAGGCGACGTGAACCTCCTTTACAGTGGATGAGATGTGACTGATGGCCGGTACGCCCAGTACAGTTTAGACGCGGCGCACTATGTGGCGGGCTTGAGTACTCCGTACTTCGTATCAGCCCAAATTCAAGTGGGAAAAAATTGAAAATAAAATACCAGCATGGTCAGTTTATGGAGTACACCCTGTAGAATGTTTTGTTTTCATTTCATTAATGACATTGAGTAATGATATCGAGAGAATTAAACTTCGTCGCTATTCCCTCGCCACACTAACACCGCCACTAACTGTGCTGAGGTGATGCACATGTCCTCTTGGTGCTGATTTCTGCTGCAAGAGCTTCCAAGGCTCAACGCACCAGCAACCATCACAAAACAATGGCCTCCCTCTTAGCTTGGGACACACCACACCAGCTGGCCACTTTTCCCCAGTTTCAAGCGGTCAGATCTCATCGGGCAATAAAAATACTGAAGAAATGCCCCAGCTGATTCCATCCCTGACGCATCAGCACGGGACGGTCGTGTATCGACAATAATGCAAACGGCCCGCGACGCCTCTCTCCAGCTTTTGTCCTGCTTCTTGTCACGAAGGGCAAAGTATCAATAATACAATGCTACACCGGCGGGTTTTCCTTTCTCTCCCACATGGACCATCATCCCAGCCATGCATGTCGCTGCCTGTCGCCAGATGTTGAGGCTACATCTTGCAGAGACCACTAACACCTTTGTCCATGCATGCATACTTCTCTGGACGTAGCAATGAACTGGCGTTTGCATGCAAGCCTGCATTGTAATGGCCTCTGTGTCAGCCGCTACGTCTTGTTTGGCCAGCCTGTGCCTTTCTAGTCACCACGATGCAACACCATAGCTGTGTTTCGACTCTGTGAAACCAGTGCGGCGTCAAGTCACTGGTGGATTTTCGTTTCCTTCCTCAACAATACCATCGACGATCAATCCCCAAGGTCTCACTATGGCGTTCAAATTCAGATGCTGTCAATGCTTTTTGCCCCTGTCCTTGCCTAGGGCATGCAACTGCCCGTCACAGGACGTCACATCGCCCTGTTCGCCTGCAAGCCAACCTTTTTTGCGGCCTTCTTTTCTTCTCTTAACCTTAGAACACACATTCGGCCTCTGTCCGAAAGTGCCCAACCAACACGACGACCCAAGACCAGAAATGATGCCCCCAGTGCAGTGTTGACTGATTGGCTCGCAGTGCTAGCGACGCATCCTGGATTCGCCGACAGTGAGCCTGTCGCCCAATTTCCATCTCCCTCACGGCATCAACCTTGCAACCAAACGCCGCCTATACCATCTTGGGCTTAGCACTATATTCCATCTCTGGCTTCTGTAGCATCCACTGATGCTTTAGTTCCAAACTAGAGCAAGTTACAGCGATACTACGCATTGCCATACGAGTCTAAGTATAATCTCAGAGAATGAGACCTCCTCCGGCCACCCAAGGCGGCGCTGTTCTGCGCCGGCAGCCTGTTTCGCTTAGGGGGGCTCATGAATGAGTTTGCTGGTGCCTCGTCCAATAACTTCTAGCCTTGTTTCCAAGAACTTTGGGGTCCATCCTTCCATAGCGCTTCTGAAAACCGCCCCCCTGGCTTAATTTAATAACAGCATATTGTACCACGCTGTCGGGACCAGCGGAGTTGCGTGCAGCACAGTCAAATCGTAAATCCTGTCTATCGATCAAGCAATTAATCAATTCAGGACCCACGGCCACAAGATGTTTCTCCATCAGTTCCACTCAGCTGGGAAGCCAAAGATCCGTCTTGTCCCTTCTTCATTTCATGCCCTGCCCGACATTCCGCAATACGCATTGACAGCTGCTAAGTGGCGGCGCCACTGGTTGTCGCTACTTGTCAAGTTTCAGGACATCTTTCTCTTGGAGCAGACCCTTGTGGCCCAGGCAACGGGGGTTGACCGAAGGAAGGCCCTGGTGTCCACAATACACAATATAGACCTTTTTGTCTGTACTATGTAGAGTCGCTTTGCGCATTGTTTGTGCACCTCTCCATGTGGGGAACGCCTGGTGCTGCATGTGTCTCCTGCATAGTCGCTTCAAATCAACTTTGGCAATGGCAATGCGATGCAATGCTGTCGGTCGCTGCGAGCCTTGGAATACAACCCTGCATTTCGCCTTCATTGGTCCATTTGTCGGACCAGCCTCCTTGGATTCTTCTTTTTACAGTTATTTTCTAACCTATCTGCATGGCGTCCGCACAGACTGCTTGCCAGGACCAATTTTGCTCAGGTGAGTGATATCGCCATCGTGTTTGCCAATAATGGAGAAACGCCACCAGCATCTACGATGATCTTTGTCAAAGATCGCAAAGGCGACCGTAATGAGATGTCAAGCCACCGGACTGTTGAGCACCGAGATTTGGGCCCACCACTGTTTTCTCTTGAAAAGACAAAGGCGCCAGTGTTTAGCACCTCGCATTGAAGCTCCACTGAGCTGAGCTTAAACGAGATGGGTGAAATGAAATGCAAGCCAGCTTGAAGAGAAGGTTCCGACTCACATGAATGAATTCACTGGCAAAGTGTTCCCCGAAGAAGAGTTCAGTTCTCATGAAGTCCAGACAAATGCGATAACTCAATTTCCCGCAGCTACATGTTGTTCTGAAAATGAAACCCTTCTTGATCTGACTTTGCTCAACTTGTGCAGCCAATGGTCCCCGGCTGTCGCTTACCCTTTGCCCAGCACAGCATTGCACCCCTGCCATTCTTCAGTTATTGCTATTCAGCAACGGCGCAGAAAGATGGCGTCTTCTGCGAAACACTCTGCCCTGACCTTGCAAGCGGTCATTCGATAACACTCAATATCATGAATCAGGGTTCTTGGGTGTCAAAAGGCAATGGTTGAAAATCGACGAAGAATACGCCAAATCTTCGTTTATTTCTGGATCGAAACACCCACGGACAGCTATGGGACGCAACCATTGCCCAAAGTAGGCAATCTTCTGAAATCAGTATGACAAGCTTTCTTCAAACAAGATGGCAGTTAGCTTGTTTCTCATTATTCCAATGTGGTTATGGGAAAGGGATCTGCAAGTTCTATGACATTACAGGATTGCATTGCATGGAACAAAAGAATATTTAAAAGAAGCATGGCGTCGCATTTGACGTCAAGCAATCGTACGACTTTAAGGATGTTTCTGTCAGTTGCTCAACGGCCTGTAATAATCCCACCGCGCTGTGTTCAGCGTACCACAACCTGAAGCATGATGATTGAGAAGTGCAACACACCATCACCCGTTGTCAATCATGTTTGGCAAGGTTCTCGGTTGCGAGCCCCGACCTCTGAAATAATTTCTGGGCCTTGTCGTGGGTCGTCGTCGCTGTGTGCTGGGGGCTGATTCATTTAAATGAAACTGCTTCCATCGCGGTAGTCGTATCTCGCAATCGCCATGTTGACGAGCTGCTCATCACATGAAAATTGTCTTAGAACGATGGATCGCACCGATATTGTCAAGCGTGGCTCATGATTATCGGATAATTTCGTCCGCTAAAAGTAACTGGGTCCGGATATGATGTTGATGTCGCGATGGGCAAAACCGGAACTGAGGATGCTTCGAGGCATATACCCCGAGGGCCAAGTGAGCAAATTAACACCTGATAATAACCCCAAGAGATTGGGTCGGTCAGGGCAGATATGATGTATTCCATGCGACTGACATATATTGATGAAAGTGTTATAAAAGCAGAAAGTGATTTACCAAGTAAACAAGTCTATTCTATACCCTGTGGAAACCCAAACTCCCAATTGACAAAAATTGTCAGCTTTCATGATATCCAATTCATTAATGACATTTTCCACATATACAGCCCAACATGCAGAAATTACACAGACGCATCATCTGCCTTTATATTGAGTACAGCTCCATCCTCGGAATCGATGAAGGTCTTATTCATCTTGGTGGTGTACTCCCGAACAACGTGGCCCTTGAATACCATTCCAATCATGAGAATGTCCACAAAGACGATAAAGAAAGCTCCCATGCCCCAGACCCAGCCGATGCCAACGGCATGCTCCCACTGCGTGGTGATGAACACCGTAATAAGACCGAACAGGATACGGTAGAAGTTGATTGATACAGTGCACTCTATCGGGTTATGCACAAAGCATTCCACAATGTAGTTACAGCAGACTGGCAAGGCAGCCAGCGCCGAGAACCAGATGATGAATGATGCGAGAGCAAGCACCATATAATGTAAGTGATATTGCAGACCAGCACCCCAGAGACCGAGCCCAATAGGTAGAGTGAATGATGGGATAATAGCGTTGGCGAGGCGGTATTCCGGGTGCCATTGGCCGCCTCGTTGACGGGCTACCCAGAGAGGTACCTTGTCGTTGAAGAGAAAGCCGCAGACTTCGGCGCAGCCAATGCCTACCCAGGCCGTCATGGTGAAGAAGGCTAGCTGTAGCGATGAGAATCCGTAACCGCCTGCTTCTTCGGGCGGTTGGAGGTATGCGGCGAGGGTAGATGCTTGCATGACTGCGAGACCGAAGAAGATCATGACGTAGAGGCCGACGAGGATGAGGACGGGTGTGAAGGCGATTTGCACCGGGAGCACAAGACGCTTGATCTGGGATTGGTTAGATATTGCGATTGAAGTAGAGTGTAAATAACTTACAAAGTCCTTATTCTTTCCAGCAGGAGGTTGCGTGCGCGTGCCAGGTAAGAAAGTAGCAACGCGATTTGCGACCCAGCTCTCTGGCAACGGCGCAGGAATATTGGTATTGCTAGGATCGCGATTATATGACGTATCTTCCACGAACAACAGAGTCAAAATGATTCCCAGTCCGATTGGGCCCAGCGTCCACCAAAAAACCACATCCCAGAAATGGCCCTCGGTCACAAATCCACCCAGCGTACCGCCTCCAATAACAGCAAAGATGATTGTGATTTCAAATACGGCAAACGCCTTTCCACGCTGATGTAAATAAAACAGATCAATGATGTACCCACTGCCCAGAATGACGGGAATGGCACCAAACAAGCCCGCAAACATGCGTGAAATGACAAACGACACATAATCATCGGGGCCAGTCATCTTGGCAGCCCAGATCTGTGCGCCGAGAATAGCAAGGAGAGACCACATGATGACGGCGCTGCGGCCGATGTAGCTGACGAGCGGAATGATGAGGAAGGGACCGATGGTCCAGCCTGCGAGGGCAGCGGCAACGGAATTGAGCATGTCGTTGAGGGAGACGCCATAGGTTGGGATCTGGTTGACGAAGACGAGCATGTTGGAGTTGGGTGACATTTGGCAGGCGAAAGCAGCCAATGTGACGGAGGCATAGACGAGGCATTTCTTGTACATTGGCCAGTTCTGACATTGTTAGAGGGGTTGTTGATATTGGAGTGTAAAAGAGAGAGACGTACTAATGGGTCGTTGGGGTTGTCTGACGGCTGTGGAACGAGGACGATGGTGTGGCCGTTTTTGGTGATGGTTTTGGGGACCGAGAATGCCTTGATCTCAGGCTGTTTTTCCCCAGAGTCTGACATTTTGAGGTTCAGAAAAAGACTGGCGATAAAAGAGAGAAAATGAAGAAAGAAGAAAGAAAAGAAAGAAAAGAAAGAAAAAAGAAGCACTTGAGAGTGACAACCAAAGGATACTCTGCTAGTTTTATTCCAGGTGCAGTGTTAGTGTTGGCCGCTGAAACAAGGGCTCAGGACTGGAAAGGGGACGCGCTATGCTGTGTGGCTGCTGAATATAGTGGGTTTGGGCGGGTGCCGATATGAGATCGGGGGGCTTGTGGGCAACGATTTGGTTTTAATGCTGGCGAGCATTGGTCTCCATGTAGTGGGCTTAGTGGGCACCTGGTAGCATACAGTGGGTGCTGGGTGGGTTTATAGCGTTCAGATGCGAATGCTGTAGGGACCTACAAGCACTTGCTACACTGGCATCTGAGAAGGCGTGAAAAAAGACATTTAAAAAATAAAAATAAAAGGGACAAAATAAATTACTGGAAAAAGCACGAAGAGAGTGGCGGTTTGATTCTTTATCGGGTCAATTTTAGTCGTTTATATTGTTTGTGAGGCCGGGGAGTGATATGCATGCGACGTGCCATCGCTCGCTTCCAGAGTGTCGGCACTAACAGTAAAGCCTCCAGCGCCGCTGCAGCCGCTCCATCGTGGCACTTTTCTCTTTCCAATCAACCAAACACGCCAGGATCAATTACATGAAGACTGTATACAACTAACTGGTGAAATAAATCAACAATAAATCTCAATTCTCGTTCACTGCAAGTCTCCATCTACATCGTCGGCGATTAATGCAAGCGCGTGGCAATAAGATACCACGCGGGCTAGTCTGACCTAAACGACCAGGGCTCAAAACGTGGCTCGAGCATGTTTTTGGGTAGCATTTGCCCTTCAGCTTGTTCCAGCTCTCTCCTTCTTCGCTCTCTGTTCTGCCGTAGTCTTTCGTTTTGTTCGCTGTCGTTGACTCACGCACCTGAAACTAGTTCCCCATTGTCCACTGCCATGACCACATGTCCATGCTGCACAATGCAACCACACACCAGCAGGAGCAAATTGGTGTTATTCCATGGCTTCCGTGAATCCTTCTATTTGTTTTCTTCTTCTTCTAGCGTGCCGGTAAGGAGCCAGATTGGCCATGGCTCACTGCTGCTAATTCTTCGGCGAGACGAATAGGACGACGGTGTGGCTGACATCACAATGGAATTCTCACCAATTTGTGAAATCATCAACTTTTACCCATTCACATCAACACAACTTGTTAAATTCATTCCAAAATTCACCACATTTACCATTTGAAATGTCCACTTACGCCTTCTTCAACTCCTACTCCGCCAAACCTCAATACCAAGTCGCCCAGGCCATGTACGCCGCTCGTGCGTCCGACTACGACCATTCCTGGCACCCTGCTTACACGCAGCGCTTCCTCCAAATAGCGTCGGTCTCCCCGACCAACCGCGTTCTTGACCTCTGCTGCGGCACCGGGCTCGAGATATCCGCCATCGCACCGCAGCTCCATGGCCCCGGCTGCATAGTCGGTGTCGACACCACCGACGAGATGCTCGCCGTTGCGCAGCACAAGCTCGATGGCCAACCACGACTCGCGTCTCGGGTCAAACTGCTCCGCCACGACGTTTCCGATTTATCATCCTGTCCGGATGTGGTCCCCGGGAGCTTTGACGTCATACTGTGCTCCAATGCGTTTGTGCTGCTTGACAACCCTGCTGCCGTGGTGGCCCATTGGTACAGTTATCTCAAACAAGGTGGGAAGTTGGTGGTGGATATTCCACATGAGCATAATTTTCGAAGCGGTACTATTTTGCAACAGGTGACGAAACGGCTGGGCGGCACTTTTCCCTCCAATCGGGCGTGGATTGAGTCCAAGGAGTCGTTTCGTGTCATGTTGGAGCAGAATGGGTTCGTGGTGGAGAGGATTGAGGAGCTGGCGAAGGAGGATGGTAGGGATTATACGTATTACCCTGTTGAGGATGCTGATAAGCAGTTTGACTATATAACTAGTGTGCCATTGGGGGAACACCTTGCTACAGATGAGTTTAAAGCTGCGGCGAAGCCGCTGTTTAGGGAAGAGTGGGAAGCGGCCGCTGTGGACGGTGTGGTGCAAAATTGTGAGCTGCTTTATGTGTACGTGGCGAGGAAAGTGTGAATACATGCGTTGTAATGATATGCAAGGGTGATGATACTGTTAATGAATGCATTGATTGCTCAAACATGTTAATGTACGCTCTATATGCCGCCTAGATGTTCGCCTTCAGCTTGAGTCTAGGCTTAACAGCAATCTTGGGATGATTACCCTCCAATTCCAGCCCAGTCACCTTTTCAAGTTCATCCACTGCCTCGAATGCCCGACCCAAATTCACTTTAATGGTGTCAAAGCCAACGCTCTTTGCAGCCTTCAAATTCTCACCAATGTCATCCAAGAAGAGTATGTCCTTTGGCTGCACGCCGGTTTCCCAACCAAGTCCTCTATTCCTAGGACTATTCTTGTTTGCCTTTGCAAACTTGTCCAGCTCCGTAACGGTGAGTTGATAGATCTTAGGGTCTGGCTTCCTCAGGCCCACATGTGCCGAGGAGATGAACACGTCGAAGATGTCTTTGGTAGGCCCGCCCCATGATTTAGAGTGAAGTGGGTGGCCAGGAGGGAAGATGATTGTGTTGCTAAGCGCTCCCAGGATATACTTGTTGCTATCCTTGAGCTTCTGTAGAGCTGGGAACATCCACGGGTCAGCGCCAGTGGAGCCCGTCATCATCTCGTTGAAGAGCCACTCGCCGTCGACACGGGGCAGCGGTGGAATAGCATCAGGCAGCTTGGGATTCTTGTGGTGCTCTCGGCGGTAAAACTCCTCCCAAAGCGATTGAACATGCAGGTCTTTGTTGAAGCCATCGTAAAAGCCCTTGCCTAGCTCAATCTCACCCCTTTCAAGGCGATGCCAGTAACCATTGGGCGCTGATTTGGAAATGGAGAAATTGACCCAGCCTGGGGGCACGCCTAGACCCAATTCATAGTCCAGGATTGCCTGAAACGGTGACACGACCTATACTTGTTAGCTTGTTGGTGAGGGGTCTCCCGTGCGCTTCCTCGACTTACACAGACACCGCCAATGTCGAAGAGGATGACTTTGGGCTGCTTGTTTCCGTCCATCTCGGCGTCTACAATCTCCAGGATCTGATCTACTGGGAGATCTTCCAAGCTTGACCCATCCATTGTGAGAAGAACACCCGCTTTATAGGCAAGGGAGAGAGGCTCTTGCGTACTTGACTGTCGTTGAACGGAGAATACGGCGTTTCCCCAGACCAGGTCTGGCCCGCAACCTCGGTAGAAGGTCCCACAAATTGCCAAACTGAGCGACTTGACAGTTTCGGAGGGAAAGAGTGATGAGCACGTGACTGTCTTATCGATACCATCACTCTCTGTTATCGATAGAACCGTTAAGCCCACGAAAAATGTACCCTCGTACCCGACCACACTGTCGTCCCAATTTGGCAGCCACTGATCTCGCTTAGGGCTTGAATTTATCCCCCCACCAAAATTTTACACGGCCTTCTTTCTTGGTTTCGCATCCCTCAACCCTCGAATTTCAACCAATCCAAAAAGCCGTCGTCGACCGATTCAATACCGTCACAATGGTAAGTTGAGGCCTATCTGTACCAAGACTTGCCATCATGGAAACATGAAAGAGTCTTTGGATATGTTGATTCGCAATGGTTTCTTTTGAAGTGGCTTGGGACTGAGCAGAAATGCTTTTGACCGACCATGCAACAAAAGTTTCCTTTGTCTTTTGCTCGTAAAGAGAGTCAATACAAGTTGCTTCGGAATGGAGGATGAGCAAATCTGAAGCGCAAATTGCTGACTCGGGGAAATTGTAACAGGCCTTCAACAAGTTGGTGAAGAGCAGCGCTTACTACAGGTGAGTTTTATCGTGAAGGTCCTTTTTGGGGGGGGGGATGCGAGATGAATGCTAACAGTATACAGCCGCTACCAGACCAAGTTCAAGCGTCGTCGTCAAGGCAAGACTGATTACTTCGCTCGCAAGCGCCTCATCACCCAGGCCAAGAACAAGTACAATGCCCCCAAGTACCGCCTGGTCGTCCGCTTCACCAACAAGGACATCATCTGCCAGCTGGTGACTTCCGAGATCAGCGGTGACAAGGTCTTCGTCTCTGCCTACGCCCACGAGCTCCGCGCTTACGGCATCGAGCACGGTCTTACCAACTGGTCCGCTGCCTACGCCACCGGTCTCCTGATCGCCCGCCGTGCCCTCAAGAAGCTCGGCCTTGACGAGACCTTCACTGGTGTTGAGGAGGCTGACGGCGAGTTCACTCTCACCGAGGCCGCTGAGGAGGATGGCGAGGAGCGCCGCCCTTTCAAGGCTTTCCTCGACATTGGTCTTGCCCGCACCTCCACCGGTGCCCGTGTCTTCGGTGCCCTCAAGGGTGCCTCTGACGGTGGCATCTTCGTCCCCCACTCCGAGAAGCGATTCCCCGGTTACGACATGGAGACCAAGGAGCTCGACGCCGACGTCCTCCGCAACTACATCTACGGTGGCCACGTTGCCGAGTACATGGAGACTCTTGCCGATGACGATGAGGAGCGCTACCAGTCCCAGTTCGTCAAGTACATCGAGGACGACGTTGAGGCCGAGGGTCTCGAGGACCTCTACACCGAGGCCCACGCCGCCATCCGCGCCGACCCCTTCAAGAAGGCTGAGCCCACCGCCCCCCAGAAGACCAAGGAGGAGTGGAAGGCCATCTCCAAGAAGTACAGATCTCAGAAGCTGACCAAGGAGCAGAAGGACAAGCGCGTCCAGGAGAAGATTGCCAAGATCCTTGCTGCGGAAGAGTAAAGTGGAAAACCTTTGCAAAAGTGTTGTTTAGATACTATGATTCCCTAGTGTCGCTTGGGTCTGGAGTTCGGAAGGGGTCCATGCATATGATGAATAAAATCCTTCCATTTTTACGTTTTATCAACTTGATGTCCACCGTCCGTTTCCTTTTTTTTTTATGTGTACATGTTACTGATGGTGGTGTATTGATGATCAGAATGAGTGTTTTTGTCACTTGGCTCGTCGAAATTAATCAGTCACTTGTGAGTGAATTGTCGCAACAAGTAAGGCAGTACTAAGTTCTGGTCAGGTAAGTGCAAGTTCGAGCTCGAGCCACAACATCACACGAGCATTTATAAGCGCAGAGCCTTATACTTCAAATGCAAGAGGGAATGAAAATAGTGGCGCCGGTATTACCCTCATTTTGTCGTGTTTAGGGGCCGAAAGATGTGGTAATATACAGTCCGAAACAATCCATGCGATTCCATCCGTCACTGCCGTCGAATTTATTTCCAAGCAGTGTGGCACGGTGTATTTCGAATGCATGTCATTTCTGCAGCGGCTTAAAAATAAATTGATGGCAAGAAAATCGGACGAAAACGTGGTCATGGTCTCACTTCTCTGCATGTTTTAGGGCATGTGCATATCTGTAGCGGTTCACATGACGAGGCGGCTTGGTCGGATGAAAGGGGGCAAATGAATCAATGGCGCCAGCCTCTTTGATTATATCGCCAACCAGCTGAGTTGGTTGTCTGGCGGGTAGATTGATGGTGTGGTAGGCAAAGAGACTGAGAGTCAGTTGGTGTGGCAAAGTCTACGCTAGGCTTACTTGGAGGGTAGGCCCATGGGTGGTTGAGCCAGTAATGATGGCGGAAAATGGCTCTTGTCTACAGCGTACATTGCATTTCGTTAGGGCAGATTTATTGGGGGGGGCAGAGGGGGCTAGAGGGGATGATGTCCAATTGGCAGGCGGCTCCCCCACAATACTAGAGCGCTAAAGAAACCAGTAGTTGACATCAATGGTGGTTTAGCTGGCTTACCCCGCTGGAAAAAAAGCCAACTTCAAAGCAGAGAGTCTAGAGGCTGGTGACGGGCTCCATATTTTCGCCTCGGATCACCTCCACCACTGACGAAAACCAAGTTCCAGAGCAGCCGGGCCTTGCCTCAGCCCCTACTAAGAGTCCCCAGGAGCGCTGGGGCTACTGAAGTGCGCTGTAATACAGCTGATTAACACCATCATAATTCCATTACCATTACCACCTCATCCACCAGGGCTGCTACGACTAGCCTTCGGACAGAACGACGCATTTGGCCTTCCCAACAGCCTCTTTTTTCCATCCTTCTCATTGCTTCATTTCGTCTTTTCAAAATTCCCCCATCTGTTTTTCTTTTCTTTCTTGTATTCGGCATATTTCTTTTATACTATACCACGCGACTCCTTCACATACGTACGGATGATTCTATAGCGCTCGCCTCCCACCACTTGTTGAGCCACCACCATCCGCTGCGCTTCGCCCCTCCGGCAACATGGAGCAAGTTCATGGAGTCGATGTGAGCTGGATGACGCAGGGTTCGCCCAAAGGCATGTTTTTCTTCATCGTCCAAACCTCTCGCCACCCAAAGGAGATGGCGATGGGCGCATTTGCGCAACTTCTACGACTCCATTTGCTGTCGTTGCTGCATTACTAACCTTGGTCCTCAACACAGATCGGCTGAACAAATCCGAATCGCCTCCCAAATCGACTCCCGCTTCCCAGCCTCGACAGATCCCTCCCCCTTCGCCTAGTCCAAATCAACAAAAGGCAGATGCCCAAAACGGCCAACAGACTGGCCAGTCTGATGCATCGCCTTCCAATGGCGCCACTGGCTCTAACAACACCCGCCGGCTGTCAAGATCCGGCTCGTTAGACAGGCAGCCTGGTCCCAATGGGACGCCTCCCGGTCGTCGCAACTCTTGGTTCTCTAGCATCTCATCCAAGTTTTCCGCATCGGCGGCGAATGCGCCGCAGAGCCCGACACCAGCGCAGTCACCGCAGCAGACGCAACAGCAGGGCCAACAACATCACCATCTTCTGCACCACAACAATGGCGCTAATGGCCAGCCGCAACCGCAACCCGCTTCGCCGACAACTGAGGAACCCCCTGTACCCAAGACCTCACTATCGAGAAACCTCGTCCTGCAGCACGGCACGAAACCAGACGCTAGTAATGCCCCGTATACGCCTGCGCCGCCCAAGTCTGGACAAGCCGGTATCCTAGGTGTGTTCCGCAGACTGTCGTCCTCGTCTGGCGCTGGTCTGGGTCCTGCTGGGAAGCTAGGTCATGGATTGGTAGAGCGCAGGGTCCTAAACGTTGACCAGAACAGAGAGCGATGCCCGATATCAGAGCTTAATGGAGCCAGGCTGCGGCGAGTGTCCTTCTGCGTTGACGTTGAGATTGCGCCTTTGCCCAAGTATTCGGATGCCGACGTGCAGCCGAAGCCAATTGATAAGACACAAAAGAAGAAGCTTACCGAAAAGGGCGAGGGAGAGGCACTGAAGCATCCCAAGGCTGCAGAGGCGGCCAAGGAAATCGAAACGGATGCCAAGCCTGCTGAACAAGCTGCTGCTACAGTGTCAGCCACGGATAGCAACGGTGCTGCGATATCTGCTGTTGAGGCTACGCCAGAATCCGCTCTGTCGACATCTCCGCCAGAAAGCGACATAAAGGACGACGACAAGGACAAGGAATCTACATCCAGGAAAAAGGAAAGGAAGAAGAGAAGCGAGGAAGAGCGCAAGGCCAGAAAGGAGAAGCGACGCAGACTAGCAGAAGACAACGGATCTATTCCAATGGAGATTCGATATGACGATAGCGGCGACTCTTCACCAGCTGACACGCCAGCCAGCGGTGGAACTCCAAGATCGACAACGTCCCCCACTACAAGCCCTGTTAGAATTTACAGACGATGCTGCCAATTGCGAGAAACGCCGATCCTTAAGAAAGTTACGGAGCAGCTTATCGATTCTGCCAACACATCTGCCAACGGCGTTGTCAACAAGCTTGACTTGACCGGATACTGGCTCCAACTTGCCGATCTCATCACACTAGGCGACTGGCTCGCCATCGTGCCCGTGAGAGAGGTCCTGTTGGAGAATATTGGCCTCACTGACGAAGGTCTTCGAGTTATTTTAGCGGGTATCCTTGCCGCCAAGGTTTCCGACACGAGGCGCAAAAAGCCAAAACATGATTTGGAAGACCAAGGAGGCGTCGTGGAGCGTCTGGTCTTGAAGAACAATAAGCTTGGTCCCGACGGCTGGAAACACCTAAGCTTGTTCATATACATGTGCCGATCGCTCAAGTCTCTTGATATTTCACACGTCCCCTTTCCCCGGCAGGCGCAGGCGCAGGCTAACGGAGCTGCATTGTCAAACGGGGCACAAATACCTAGGAGCATCGCCTTCATCTTCTCAACGGCACTGGCGGAGCGACTAGCCGGTTCGACACTCGAGATTCTCAACATTGGTGAGATTGACGCTACTATGGAGCAATTCGGTGTTATAATCGATGGCGCCATCAAGTGCAAGATCAAGCGAGTTGGATTTGCGCATAACCAGCTTGACGAACATGGTGTTGAACACGTTGCGCGATACTTAGCATCTGGTGTTTGTGAGGGACTAGATCTAGGTGGCAATGATCTTGGACCACACATGGACAAGATTACGGATGCCATTGCACAGGGAAAATCACCTCTATGGGCTTTGAGTTTGGCTGGTTGTAGTTTGACGCCGTCAGCTCTGTGTAAGATTTTGCCTGCGTTGGTGAAGCAAGAGAATTTCAGATTCATTGATCTTTCACACAACCACCAATTGTTCAACTCAACACCTAGCGCAGTTGGATTATTACGACGGTATGTATTCGTTTCTTTTCATATAGTACCTCGCTAATTGTCTTAGATACCTCCCCAAGATGCAGGCACTGAAACGAATGCATCTTCAAGATGTGAACATGACTTCTGACCAGGCCATTGCATTGGTCGAGATTGTCCCCGAAGTACACCAACTCGCACATATCAACCTCCTCGAAAACACTGAGCTCGTCAAACTCGCACACGCAAAGACGGAAGAAGCTCAAGAAGAAGCCTGCGCCCTCTTCGCATCCCTAATGGCTGCTGCTCGAGTATCCAAGAGCATCATCTGCGTTGACATTGAAGTGCCCAACGACGAAGCCGGCGAAATCGTCAAAGCCATGGCCAAACAAGTTGTCGCATATTGCCTACGCAACATGGAACAGCTGCCCGATACCAACATTGGCGCGGCCGTTGCAGCAGCCTTGTCCGAAAACCAAGGCGAACAGCCAGACGGCAAATCTCCAGCATACCCAGACGTTCTGGTGCATCTCGTCGGCCACGACGTCCTGGAACAAAGCGATGGCGAGGAAGATAACGACTCCGCACCCGATGAAGACTACGTCATTGGTGGCACAGGTGTTGTCAAGGCCCTCAAATGCTGCCTGGAGAACCGCGGAGGAGACGTTGACTCACGGCGCCAATCGGGCGAATTCACCCTTGACGTAGAAGGGGAAGAAGGCATCCCACGCCCCAGGCTTGCCACAGGCGGCAAAGCCAAGGACATGTCGAAACATCTCCTCGCAGGCGCGCGCAAGATCCGCACCCGCATCCAGCCAGCGCTCAACAAGGCACGCGCCAACCCTGACGACGAAATGAACCTCCGTAAACTCATCTTCCTCGACGACACGCTCCGCGGCATCATCAAGCGCTTCGAGGACGAGTTCCCCGACACGCGCGAAGACTCCCACCCTTCCAAGCACATCAGCAACGGCGAACCCGCCAGTCCCGTGGAAGAAATCCCCCTTCCATCCCTCTCGCACGAAGAATCCGCCATCGCAACCCTCTCCGACGGCGAAGAAGAACCCGACTACGGACCACCCAAGACGCTCTCCCGGTCCAACTCGATGCTATCCCGCACCCTCGCCGAGGAAGAAGGCCGCATCCTCCGCGCAGGACACCGGTTCCGCGCCGGCGTCGCCCGTCAAGAATACATGGACATGGTCAATACCATTGACGACATTGAGTCTGATCCCAACCATGTGCGCATGCTGACCGATATGGTGGAGGAGGTGGGCGGGGAGTTCCTCGTCAAGGTCAAGGAGAAGGGCATGGTGAGGGCGTATAAGGAGGATAAAGAGGTATTGGCGCAGAGTATGAGGGCTATGGATGAGGAGAGTTGGGATAGTTTTGTAGAGGCGCAGACTAAGGCGAGGCAGAATGTTTCGCTGGAGGAAGGCGAGAGTGCTATTGCGGATTAGTGAGTTTTGGATTAGCGAGCGTTATATCAATGCATTCATTATACTACTTGTACACATAACACGATGTTCTATACAATACCGTACCACACCTAGGTTCAAATACAATACTTACTCTTCGATACTACTCTCATATGCCACATTCATCTGGTATGGACACGCAAACATACTTTGCACATTCATATGCACATTCATTCATATGCACATCTTTGACAAATTCGCAGATACATAACTGATAATCAAGACGTAACAGTATATTCATGAACCCAAATCTTCTATGCTTGCTATGCTTTATGTTGAATTTGACTTTTTTTGTCGTTTTCATTTTATCCTTAATAATTTAGTCGCTTTCCCTACTCGCAGTATTTCGACGCTCTTGTTGCTCGTTACATAGACGACGCTGCTAATGTGTTGATGGTAGGTGGAATCGACTGCCTGCGCTTCATGCCATCCTCCTCGTTGCTGTCGTCGGGCGAATCTTGCATCATCACGCTGCCCTGGATGCGACGCTTGGCTTCGCGCTTGTCTTCCTCGGTGATGTCCTCGTCTAGTTTGCGCATGTCTGGTGCCCATTGGGATTCGGACGGTGAGTGGCCTACTGACATGCCGACGCGGATCTGATTCGTTAGTACACTGAAGAGAATTAGTAGATTAAGAGGGGGCTTACCAGAGTTTCGAGAGCTGTGCTGGAGTTGTCCGTCAAGTCGTCGTCGAAGCGCATCTTGCCAGGCTCAAAGAGGAGCAGGATTGTGCTGCCGCCAAACTTGAAGTACCCTAGCTCTTCGGCACGCTTCACATGCTCGCCTTCCTTGCGGGTAATCACCGTGCTACCCACCATCATGGCTCCGACGCAAATGACCATGACGCGGCCATGGACTTCGCTGTCAATGGGGATGACGACTCGCACGTTTTCACCGTACACGTCGAGGGCTGACCGGATGGCCATAGGGTTCACCGTGTAGTATTCACCGGAGATGGTCTTGGGTTTGCCCATAATACCATCCACGGGGATGTGGAATCTGTGGTAGTCTTGGGGAGCAAGTCTGAAGACACCAAATGCGCCGTTTTCATAACGAGCGGCATCTTCGGGATATGCGTCGCCCAGAAGACGCTTGATGCTGAATTCTCGTCCCTTGACCCAGATCTTGGTGGCTTGTGTGAGAGAGTTGAATACAACGCTTCGGCAGTCAGCTGGAGATACGATGATGCCATTGTTGTCTGGGGCAGAGCATGGACGGGCACCCGGTTTAAGAGCACGGTAGAAGAACTCGTTGAAGTTTTGGAACTGGTCGATTGGCAACAAAACTTCTGACATGTCGAGGCGGTGGAAGTCGATGAATTTTTCAATCTCATCTCGAGAGGCAGGGTCGTCAAACTTCTTGCCCTGCTTGACACTCAGGTTCTTCAACATTTTACGAACTGTTGCACGTTAGCAATATACTTTAGCTGCCCTCATTGAAACACTTACTTCGCTTGTTTTCCATGTCTCGAGACTTGAGGCCCTTGTACAATAGGCGGATACCCAGTCGGACATATACACTCATCTTCTCTTCATTAATTTGACCAGTGAGTCGGTCTTGAACCAAGATGTTGGCAGAGTTGGCTCCAAGCTTGTAACCACCATATGAAATCTTGGTGATGACTTTAGAATACCACTTTCTCTGTGCTTGGCTGGCAGTAACAAAACCGCCCATGAGCACAATATTGACTTGTCTCCAGTCCTGGCTAGCACATGTGGCAATATGAGTGATGATGTCTGTGTCTGTTCGCTTGTTCAGCCTAGGCTGGTGACAAATAGGGCATTCGCGGATTTCGACTACGTGTTCCTCACCACGGTCATCACCACCATCAAAAAAGTCGTCACCTCCTTCATCTATCGGCGTAGTGACATTGGATAGGTTTGAGGTCTGTGACGGCTTGTCAAGCGATACCTGAGGGGTTGACGTTCCAGACACATCAGAAGCCTCACCAGGCTTTCCACCAATGTGAAGCTGCCTCATGTCAGGTAGTAGGCCCTTGAACTTATCGGTTGTAGTTTGGGTTGGTGAGCCGCGTTTCTTCTGAAGCTGGTCCTCCAGGCAAATCACAGCTTCGTCAAACGTGAGATCCCAGCTCTCCTCGTTATCCGCCGCCTTGTGGGGGAATCGTTGGAAGAAGCTGTCAATAGTAGAGTCTCTCAATGTTGACCCGAGAGTATCCAACATGGTGGTCAATTCAATGCGGCTGATCAATCCACTCTCGTCGGTATCATATTGCTTCAGCATTGCCCTCCAGAATTGTTGACGTAAAGCCGGGTAGGGCACGTACTTGGCCCGCAGATAAATGACAGGGTTGTGTTTGGCTTCCCACTTGTCCAGATTCTTCATCTTCAATGGGACAGAGAATTCATGGAAGTCACCATCTTCATCCTCAGCAACAGCTTCAGTATGGTCAATACCTGTATTTGCCAATGCATCAGCTGGAGCAAGAAGTACAGAGCTAACCGCAGGCGCTGAGACACCTTCTGCAGGCGCACTGGTAGGAGTGGCCTGGCCGGTTGACGATAGTGTCTTGCCGAGTGGAGGTCGAGTAGTCTTGTTGATACTCTGAGAGGATGAAGTTCTTGAGAGTCCCATGCGCTGTAGACGAGTCTTGACTGTCGCTGGTGCATGTGCTGGAGGTTGTCGCAGCTCGTAAAGTCCAGTTTCGGGGTTGGCTTGAGGTGCCTTCTTGATCAGGTCTTGCACGGGGAGAGAGCACGAAGCAATAAAATCGTTTCCGGAGTACTTGTCGTGGTCAATGACGGTAAAGGCAAAGCTGTAGGCCTTTTCATGACCTTGAACTTGGAAAATCATCTTCTCGTTAAACACTGGGTTCAAGTTGTGCCTCACTCGTCGAGTGCGGTAAGTCTTCTTTCCAAGCGATGCAACAACGAAGGGGTCCATGTCGAAGCCGGTTCGAGTCAAGTTGGACTCGGGAGGCAAGTCGGAAATTTTGTTGACCTCGAGGAAGATGATGCCGACAACATCTGAGCTGCCATTGGAGAAGGCATAGGGGTCCTTCCTGTTCTTTCGCTTAAGGCCCTTGATTCTAACACGTCGGCGACGTTTCTCTGCTGTGTCGGGTTTGTTGGCGTCGTCGCCTTCGTCGATCAATTCCTCTTCCTCGTCGCTCAAGTCATCTTCGTCCTCCTCGTCTGCAGTTCCATCGCTCTGGTTCGACTTGGTCTTCAGTGAGGGGGCCTCCAGCGGGGTTGTGGCGGGGGTTTGGTTTCTGGACGGTGCATCTGGAACAGAGCGGGCAATACTTCGTAGGCGCTCCAGAATCTCTTCTGAGGTAGCAGTGGGATTTGAGATGTCCATCAGACTAAATTGAAGCAGAACTTCTCCCGAGACGACACCAGTCTTCTTTCCAGGTCGCTTGCTCTTCAACGGGAACCAGCGGGGTTCCTGTTCAGTCTTGTCATTTTGGAAGATTTCCTCGATAGCAAGATCAAATTCGCCCATGTAATCTTTCCCGAAGCGATCTTTGTCCCAGCATATAACATCGAGGACTAGGTTTTGGATTGAGCTGATGGGAAGCTGCTCGATGACATTCCACTCGGGGTTGAGGGTTTTAGAAACGGAGTGTGTAACGACACGAGATTCGCCAAGGGTAAGGACGAGATACTAGCCATTTCAGAAATCAATTAGCATGCTGATGCAATGGGACAAGCTTCCTTGAACGGGGCAAGCATTTCGAGCACGTGCACACTTACAGGATCGGACGTTCCTCCACGATCTTTAGCAGCCAAGTCTCGAGCCTAAAGAAACGGTCAATCAGCATCGTGGTACCAGTAGCGAGCTACGCTGGAGTGGTTTTATACCTTGATAATCACAATCTTGAGGACAAGTCCAGGGGCAGCTTCCCCAGGGGGCGAGCCATTATCGGATTTGGATTTCATTGGTGAGGCGAATGTCGTTGTAACGTAAGGGAGCTCAGGTGTCGGGATAGTGGTTGGTTGGGCCAGTCGAAAGTCTACGCCCCAAATACGGATGGGGGGACAGGCCGATATCCTACGGCGTTGTAGATTGGAGTTGGAAATTCAAGAAAAAGGCTACTGCATGAGGGTTTAAATATGCGGAGAAGCAACAATAAGAATGGGTTTGGGGAGGTTCAAGGAGAAGACGAAGAAGCCGAGCTGGACCAGCTGGGGGGCATCTGGTGAGTGGTGCATACCATCAGTCGGTGACGACACATGCTAATGTAGTGGTAGTAGTTCGCACTGTGCGCCTCCGGGTGCCACGGCACTACAGGCGGCCAATCAGCCAGTGACAATTCGAGGTGAACGCCTTGCCTGGAGAAAGTGCGCGATATGCGCCCCTTTTTCCCTCTTTAATGTTTTAGGGTTTTATTTGCAGCAGTCTATGTCTTTAATTAGAGGAACTTTGGCAATGAAAAATGAACAAATTAGCAGCAAGCGTGTGAGAAATCCAATTGGCAAGAAGAATAAAATTACTGTCATCAACACTGCCATGTACCTCTGACATTGCCTTGTTATTTTAATGGGGATACAGTATGGCTTAGCTGTGGACAACAATGCCTAGCAGCGCTATGCAGCGCTGACCCATGGAGGCGCTGTCAAAATACAGCGAGCGAGAATGGCCCCTACAGAGGCTTCTGCAGAGGCACAGGGCACAGGGCACAGCACATAAGGTCCACATGTTAGCAGGGCGGCCATTGTTACCCCTCCACGGGCTTCACACAGTGCGAGACAGCCATCCTTAGTGTTAAAGTGCGACAGTCCCACTGTGGAAGCTGTAGCTAATTGGTGAATAGCACAGATGAGCTAAACGGTTTGGGTAACAACTGTCCGATCCGTGGTCAGCATCTGATTCGGCTTGATTCAATGCACCCTTCACCTACACTACCGTACAGGTATGATTCTTAGTCGTACCTATCTCGTCTCATGTCGTCGTATTAGTGTTAGCGGCGCAGTAAGGGATCCTTTACGGATTGCCATGACGCGAATGCTGAGTTGATGAGCCCAGTGTTCAATAGCCCAAGAGTAGCTAACGCCAATCTCCACCGTCTGCCGCGTTTTCCATTTTTGCAGGATTACGGCTGGCAGTAGCGCGACGCTGCTGTCAATTTTGTTACGCAAGTGTAATTTTAGCCAGATTTGGCGGAATTGGCTGTGGGTGAAAAAGTGGCTGCCTCCCGCTCTGCAGTTCCTCGGTTACCCTGCACTTTTTGTTGAGTCCAGCTCCGAGGCTATTCCTCAACCACACTGAGTGCAGAAATTGAGTTAAAACAATAGCAGTGATGTTGTGCGTTTTTAATGTCGTTTCATGACTTTTTTGGCCGCATGAAATGATGCTTGTAGTCAGATGTTTGGCATTACTGAAGATGACAACTGTCTGAAGTATGGTTTTGATGCAGGGTTCTTATGCACCAGATGTAGCACAGTATATTATGCTGTTGGAACTGTGTAAAAATATCATATAAGCACAAAATGCACATTTAGATACTTTATGAATGACCTTTTTGATTTACTCTAATTTGTATATATTTTATTATGCAGGTTGACGAAGCGTGGCGCAGGCGTGTCTTCTGATGATGGGTTAGAAGTAGCAGACAGATCTAGTTAACGCGTTTTCGCCTCAACATACACGCTTTGCATCGCTTAACACGGTACGCTCGGCCGAATTAACTGAGATCTTAACGGACTGGAATGCTTCATGTGAGACGCTGAGGTGTGTCTGTTGGCTGCGTTGACCGTAGACGCCAAATAGATGTAAGAGCAATTATCATGCCCTCTATTTATTTCATCTTCAAAACATCACAGTGACAGTTCACAGAGAGGAGGCCTCCCCACGAACCAACATCTATCATTCTTTCCCCTCAAGTGACGGACTGACGTATTTACACTCGAGATCAAGTTTTTACAGCGTCTTCAGCAGGTTCAGCAAGTTTCCTCTCCCCCACAATGAGCAGTTAATTGGTGTCCCCCCCTTTTGACCCACCCCAAGCACGCACTTTACCTATGACCACCCTCCTACTGCTGGGCCACACGCGACTTTTTTCTTGTGGCGCGACAATTTATTAGCAGCCCAATCCAATACAATACAATCCAATCATACCCTGGTCAAGGTTGTTTCTTCGCATTTTTAGTCTCCTTCTCCCTCCCTACCTTCCTACTTTTGGCTCCCGTCCAAGACCACAGTCACACGACAGACAACGCTTCCTGGATATTTCCTTTTACTCCTCTTATCTGCCAGCGACATCCTCATCTGTCCTCTTCAATCCGGATCCTCCATCCCCTACGTCATCAACGCTACGCAAACCAACATCACCAGAAGCTTTGACGCAGCCGCAATGGCGTCCTCATCCAGCTCCCACAGCAAGCGCAAGCGAGTCGCAGACGGCCAAGATATTACATTGAACGATCCCATCGATGGTGGCATCTTGCAGGCCTCCTCCCGCGATGCCTCGGCTGAGGACGGCGACACAACTGCCCCTGAATCCAACGAGCGACATGACGCTGGCGGCCCCAATCCTAAGCGGCATAGGGCCAACTCGGATCACACTGCTAATGAAGGCACCGTTGAGCATGCAGTTGATCCCGGGGAGCCAAGCGACACAACTGAGGCCAGCGTCGACATTGCCGAGCGGGTCGGACGTAAGGGCCGCACCTTGAGCGTCAAAACCACCGATGAACAGACCAACAGCGTCATGGCGCCGCCCCCAATTGGCGAGCTCACACACCCTGCTGGTGGCTACAGGACAAATAGCCCTCCTGTTGGCCGAGCTGTGCGAGTCTACGCTGACGGTGTATTTGATGTCTTCCATCTTGGGTAAGTTGGACCAGACAGTCTTCAACAATATGATTGCATTGAAATCCTAACTTGACTTTTTCATAGACACATGCGCCAACTTGAACAAGCCAAGAAGGCATTCCCCAACACTACTCTCGTTGTTGGTGTTACTGGTGACGACGAGACTCACAAGCGAAAGGGCCTCACTGTCATGTCCGCGAAGGAGCGCGCCGAGACAGTGCGACACTGCAAATGGGTCGACGAAGTCATTGAGGACTGCCCTTGGATCGTCACGCCTGAATTCCTCGAGGAAAACCGCCTCGACTACGTTGCGCACGACGACCTACCCTACGGCGCCGCCGAGGGCGATGACATCTACCAGCCTATAAAGGAGGCAGGCAAGTTCCTCGTCACCCAGCGAACCGAAGGCATCAGCACGACGGGACTCATCACTCGCATTGTCCGTGACTACGAGAAGTACCTGGCACGCCAATTCAAGCGTGGCACTTCGCGACAAGAACTCAACGTTAGCTGGCTCAAGAAGAACGAGATGGACCTCAAGCGCCACGTGCAGGAGCTGCGCGATAACATCACCAACAACTGGACCACGACAGGCCAGGAACTCAGCCGAGAGCTTCGTCAGTTTTGGCCAGCCAGCCGTCCCCAGAGTCCTGCGCGATTTCAGGCTGGCCCCAGCGATCCCGCGCGATCGCCCACCTCACTCGTACCCGGAGGCAACAACTCGAAGGAGTTTGTCACTGGATATACGTTGGGTCTTGTCGGAGGTGTTCGCTCCTGGGTAAGACTAACATTTCCACTTGGAATGAGAAACGGCCAGACTAATATGAGATGCCAGATGACCAAGAACCGCCGAACAGTGAGGGATAGCCGCCCTGCCAGTGATGACGATTCAGAGAGCGACGAGCACGGCAATGGACACATTGTTGCGCCAACTCCTACCAGACCCTAAGCGATGAAAGGGCTGGCACATATGGGTTGTATACAGTCTGGCGGCAGACGAGGGATGCTAAAAATGAAGCACATCTCAACACAGTAATGGTTTTGGAAGGACAAGGAGAGACCGTCCTAATTACTCTTGAATGGAGAACAAAAGCATAATATGATCTCTCCTTGGGCCCGGCCATATGATTTTAGGGCTTAGGTCTGAATTTTACCTTGGAGTTTTGGAGTTTTGAGATTGAACGGGAAGAAGAAAAAATTGGGAACTCGCGTTTGGCAGTAGAACAAGGATGAATGTCAAAACATGATTGTCCGACTAAAGTGACTCTGACTGGAATTGAGTGACTGGAAGTGAATCTGCCTAGCAATATGTTCTTTTGAAGATGCTACCGTATACGATGCTTTGGCGACAATGATACCTGGCAAACTGGGCAAAGTGTTCTCTGCAAGCATGTTCCTGCAGGGTGTGCAAGGCAAAGTCTGTGATGGACCATTGACAAGTATACATGGCCAATTGTAACATTGACAACCATGTACATGGTCTACAAGGCAATCTAGCTTGTACTACGATGAAAGCAGCCTCGTTTCTTTATTTAGACCACAACGCATTGTTTTTTTAGGGCAGTGTCAACTAGACGATGAGCGAAACAATGGACCGCAGAGCCTAATGGTACTCAAAAGGGGATTACAATGTATATGATGTACTTTTTTCACTCGAGCCTTGTTCTTGGACTGTCTCGCTTGCTAAAAATAGGCACATACATGTCATGGACCGGGCCGTTTCTAGAAATGGTGAAAACCGCAGAGTGCCAGTACATGATACAGGTGCGTTGGGGCTGTAGTAGGTAGATCTGACAGATCGTTGGGTTACATTGAGAATAAGCAGGATTTGAAGCTGTTTAGGGGCCAACGATGAGATGCATCGTGGACGATTGCAGAAGAGAGAGTGTATTGAGAGAGTGGGTGGTCAGCGAAGCCTTGCAGAGTGGTGTGAGAGGGATGTACCAGTGACATTTGAGGTGAAATAAGGCTGTGGCTTCGTGGTTTTCATTCCATAGTGGGGGGTCGTATCCCGTATTGAGGATATCAGGAAAGTGGGAGGAAAGGGGAACGTGATGCGAGTTTCTTTTGAACAAGCTAGCTTGAGCCCAGCTGAGTAGATGTAGTTGCTGAGCATGTAGAGCTGTGCTGAATGAGTCCAGTCTGGGTAACCGCCGCAGGTCAACCATTCGGAATGTTATGACGCACACAAGGCTTAGCACATGACGAGGGCGTGCGTGAGATGCTGGACATTTCAGAGGCGCTAGAGGAGTAAGGAGTACGTATGCCAGTGGCATTTCGATTTTTATTATTAAGTCGCCGATTATAACATGGTCTACGGGGAAGAACGTGGATGATGGGTGATGGAGAATTGCACCATCACGCTATACGTGTGGCGCACCGTGGCAAGCCCAGCGTGAGCCTCATGGGGATTCCTGATTTCTGACTTTTGGTGATTAACCTGACGGAAATGGCGGGATAAGCGCCTTGGATATTTGGGGGTGGTGTGCTGTAGTCAAAGTCTGGAAGGAGGAAAAGGGATCGTCGGAGTGATTTGACGTAAGTGGATGAATTGATACCCCGATGATGGGCTTGTGATTACTGGCACTTGGATGATTTGAGGGTAAATTAGCACTGAAAGGCGGAAGTTGGCCGCTATTTTGGCCTTGGGGAGGTTTTTTTTTTCAATGATTGCTGAAATGTATTATTTTACGGTTAATTTTTTTTTTGTAAAACGGCATGGCTGGCTGAACTTGTCAGCTAGAAATCCAGAATGTCGGTTTGGTAGCCGAGAGGCCGAGAGCTGAACGTTATTTTATATTTTATTTTATATTTTATATTTATTTTTATTTCATATTTTATATTTCCAAACCTGCCCGACTTTTAGGATAGAGAAGGAAACAGGACAGCATAGGGCACATAATTAGTAGCACATGATAGTGACTGAACCCACTGGCAGTGCATGAGCTGTGTGGGCAAACATTGGCTGCATAGACGAGGGGTCACATTTCCTTATTAGTACTACCAACAGGTGGGGTAGAGGTCCAGAGCCTTGTCTGAAATTTGGGGTTTGGTTTGCGGGCAAAAATAATTGATTGACTGGAATTACTCGGTGGCCAGAGGATAGATTGGCCGTAGAACGGATAGAGGAGGGAGAGAAGGGAGATGTGCCTGTCCAGCAGCGAAGTCATTAACGGGAGGTGTTGCGTGGGCAGGGGGTATGTGTACATAATGGGTTCGTTCAGCGTCGGAGAGAATGCAACCTGGACAAGGGATTTAGGGTTTGATTGATTCCCAATTAGGCTATCAAATGCAACAGAGAACCCTAAAGTGTGTATGATTGATTGATTGATTACATGGAATCTCTCCGAAAACCGGTCCAAAGTCTGCAGATGAGCTGTAGATGATCTAGGAGCTTAGGCCACGACCAAAAAGGCCCCAAAATCCCCAACGGGGCGACATCCGAGATTGCATTGCCTGGCTAGCCAGGGCCATTGAAGCGGGCGTAGAAGCAAGACATCATGTCATGGTACGTTGTACCTGTACATTTGGAAAATACTCTTGTACAGTACATGTAAGTAAGCTCCTGCTTTGTCCCGCAATGAGCAAGGATTCACGTCAAGGGCGTTGACTAAGTCGAGCTTATTCGCCAAACGAATGCGAGTTTTTTTTCTTCCTTGTGTATTAATTCCACAAGTCTTGGCACGACTGTGCGCCGAGAAGGAACGCAATGAACGATAAACCAAACCGAACAAAAGATCCACTAACGAGCGCACTGCAAGCACTGACTGAGCGAGTTAGTGACTGGGCTGCCTTGACGAGTTGCGCAGCACCCGATGGGTTAAGGGCGGGGGGCCACACCTATTGGGCTTACTTAGTGGTGCCGGCCTTGTTCATCACCGACTTTCTCCCACATAGCTTGAGAAGAAGAGCTTGTAATGGATGGACAGGACAGGTAGCACCCATGGCGAGGATTTCGCCAGGCAATGGGAATGTTCACTGCAGTGTACGGTATGGCTAAGTAGTGTTTCCAAGGTTGCCAAGACAGGCTCGTCTATCGTTGCTTGAGATGCAACCACGAATGGCAACACTACAGCAATTATTGTGCTGTATTGACTACACTCGGCTCTCGTTGGCATGCACTGCAGAGCCTCCCGAATGGGGGCCAACGCATATCAACCCTACCAATTCTTGTGTCCTTCCCTAAAGTAGTAACCGCCGCGGGCGCGCCATTTGGAAAGGGAAAAGAAGGACGACAGACGGCCACACCGGGCGGCAGGTCAACAGGACTGTTGGTGGCGTTTTTTGTGCGACCTGTTTGTACAGCGCACTCGCACCGCACGTACACGCCACGCTCTGTAGAGCTTCTGCAGCGCTCCACAGAGTACAGCACGTCAAAGTCCACGGTGGCTTAATGGGAGCAACCCGCCACAAGGCTCGACCTGTCTGGCATCTTGATTTGGGGTGCAGATCGCTGACCTGCATTGCATGAGAGAAGAAGGAAAACGCAGGCGAGGTCATGGTACGCGCATATGGCGCACCTCTTATTGTTTTCTCACTCGGTTTAGGCCCGTGTCTGTGTCTGATGGTTCTTGGATAAAAAAGCCTGATGCAATGCCATGCAAGGCATGACAAGGCATGGCGTTGATTTGCGTCTTCGGGTGATGTGTTGGAAAGCGTGGCTGCCACGCACAGCAGACAAAGACTGGTAAAAGTGTTTCTCAGGACAACCACACACTTACTTGGGTTGGGGATGAAGGACAGTTGTGTCCTCAGTGCGTCAGTGTACATTAGAGTTGCAGCGCATTGTTTTAGTGCCATGTGAGTGATCGTTGCGGGGAATATTTGGGACCTGCTTTACAACGCCCCTTGTATTTGAATTTCTTTTTGTAATCACCATTGTTGTTTTTAATTATATTTATTTATTTATTTATTTATACAGTAATCGGTTTGGTCCAGAGCACGTCGAGTCCGATGGGGCGCCTTCAGGCTGCTTGGGGGCCACTTTAGACGCTAGAGCTGCGTTTCCACCCCGCCTTGAGCTCCTCCCACCCACTGGGCTTACAACAGACAGCACTGTGGGAACACAAAAACTAGTCCGCTACGGCTAACTCGCTATAGTACAAGTAGCTGCAACACATTGCAACTCTTTACAGGGTGGCTGTATCTGTCCGCCGTCGCAATTGCAACTCTGCAAAACACCCAGCTATTAATGGCGGCGGACGCGGCTGGGGCACAAGTGGATGGGATAGTGTGTAGTGGATAATTGTTCATTTTTGCCCATTCTTGTCCGTTTTGGTTCTTTCCGCTGTCGAGCTTAGCTTCGGGGTCGTTCCACACGCCGTTGTATCCGAATAAACGTGGAGTGGATGCAACAGGACCCAGAAAGGCGCTCAGAGAGGCGCCCAGAAAGTTTGGCGATGAATTTGAGAGGGCATGGCTGAGGAGGGAATATTGTATTGGTTGTAATTTCTTCCAGCCATGTTTTTTATTATTATTTTATTATTATTAATTTTTATTGTGCATTCTTCCATAAAAAGATAAAAAAAAATGTGTTGCCAAGGACGCCAGATATTGGCTTTGCTCCCTCCCCTTCTCGCGTGGACATTAAACGGCTTCAGCTGATGGGAATAGTCTGGGCTAGCTTGACCAGCTTGGCCAGCTTTTTGGACTCTACGGCCGTAACGGGAAAAGAAGGTCGGTCTACATGCCACATGATGCGGTAGATTGAGCAGATGCTTTGCTGCAGCTGCATTGTACGCCTACAATGTGTTGTGCTATAGGCTGTAGGCTCTGCTGTCTGTGCTGTGCTACAGGCTTACATGGCGTAGAACAGAGATAACCCACGGAACAGGATAACGTATGGAATATGGAAGCTAGACAGAAGAACATACTGCAGTAACTAGGTGCTAAAACTGGTCCTGTAAGAATATGGAAGCCTGATAGAGGAACAAACTACAGCAATTAGGTGCTAAAAACTGGTGCTGTAACAAAACACACAAGTTCGACTCATTAGCTATCGTATTGTCGTCTCCTTCGCTCTAAAAGAAGTGGTCGATTCTCCGAGCTGCTTGGCGGAATAATTGTCATGGCGGACGCGAATCCCTCCGACTTATTTATTTAATGATAGTTCACACGCCACATCTCCATCCCATGGTATACATGTTAACCCTTCATGGACTAGATAGCATCCACGAGGCTGGTAGGCTGATAGGCTGATAGAGCTGGCAAACCACAAAGAGAAATAACCAATCCACTTCCGATCGTCGTCGGCTACTTCATTCCATGATTATCCAATGGGTGAATTGAACTGAAGACGGAACAACGCGCTATTGCTCGTACTGGGACGGTGACCGCTAAATGCTCCCTCCCACGCCGTTCCCTCCGGTGCGTTTTTATTGGATGGTGTGCTGTAAATTGCTGTGCTGGATGGAGCACTGGTGCTGCACACGGGGGTCTGTTCCCTGCTGATGCGAATCCTCGGGCCGCATAGCCACTAATTGGGGGCATTTTACAGGGCAGTCTGCCAACTCGACTGCAACATCAAAATGAATACATGGAGAAGGATGTTTTAAACCGAGCAATCACTTGATAAATAGTGAATATAATCCACCAAAAACAATAACGCGCCACCTCAACATATCTGCACCACTATTTACTGTCCGCCGTTTCCTGTCTGTTGAAAAGCCCCCCCCCCCCAAAGCCAGCCGTAGCCCTCGCCCCCGCCCTTCGCCGTCTTCGCCGTCTACACTCACTAGAGCTCAACTCCACAGCCCGCCCAAGCGGTTGGATTTTCTTTCCTTTACCCATCCCACGCCATCCCATCACTTCCCATCCCAGGCTGTGTACGCCCGTATATTCCGTCCGTTCTTCACCTGTACGTCGTCTATCATGCGCTCTCCTTCGCTGCACAGCTCTCCATTGGCGGGGCGGTCTGACTCGCTTGCCTTTCCCGTTTTCCTGCTTTCTTGATGGGAATTGACCACATGGCTTGTTTGCTGTCCACTCCCCCTTTGCTCTGTTCTCCTTTATCATTAATATTATTCTACTGAACCCGCTGCAGGCACACCACCAATCTTTCTCTCCATTCCCTGTCTGATTGTCTTCTGGCCCCCCTCCCCTGGCCTGACCTTGCATTAACGCCAACCGCCGCAGCCCAGCTACGACGTCTGCCCTTCAGCTAAACGGATCCTCCGCCTGCTCAGACCCCAAATGGTTGGACGTTGCGATATTTGGACAATTCCGGCCGGCAAGACATATGGACATGAAAACACTATCAATCAATCAGCCAATCCTTCCATCAGCTCACTCGCGTAGGCTGTCCTGCTGTGTATTCGCATGGTTCATGCACCTTGTCATCAATCCATTTGTTCATTTCAATTTCCCGTGCTCAAATACTTAGATCCTAAAATCCCAAAGGATGATGACCGCTTCTTCTGACTGTCTATGCATTCATCCATCGCCATGGAATTCCCCGCTCTCGTAAGAGAGAGCAAGAGAGAAGGCACCGCCAACTTCCGGATCCAAACCGTTCTGTCTGGCTTACTAGGTTCTGCAAAGACGTGCGCGTGCTGATCAAAAGGTACAAGGTCCAGCCCGTTAATCACAAGGCTAGCCCATGTATCCTTAGTGGGATGCAGTTGGTCAGACAGAACGGATACTGGCTATGCACTACCCATGCAAGTCGCTCATGGGTCGTTTATTTCCCCACCCCACGCCATGGTTTTTTGTGGTTTTCCCTTGCTGTGAGTGGTCCCTGCTGCGTTCTGGCTCTCGTTCAGAGCAGGTGTTGGTTGGTTGGTTACCACTGAAAAAGGTACTATTACACTAGCACACCTAGCTGCTCTGTTAGCTACTCAGGCCGGCTGGACTGGGCTGGGAGGGGGAGGGTCTCCAGCTCTAAGCTAGCTAGCTGGCTAACTCTCCAGCTCTTGCCGCACACACACGGAAGGAAGCCTTGGCTTGTTCGATAGCTCTCGCTCTCGCTGGACCCCCTATGGAGTGGGCGACGGGGGGGGGGGGGGGGGGGCTTGTTTTTGTTGGCTCGACACGACAATTACACGACAGCCAGCCTAGTCTCCATCCTTTCCCCTTCTAAACGGGGGAGCTACTACGCAGCCGAGGAGGGGAGGGGGCAATGAGCTAACAAACCCAACATGGCTTCCGCTTTGGGCTATCCTCTCCAGCCTGCAAGGCCCTGCATTCTGCCAAAGCCCTTGTAACTGTACTTTCCTGTCAATTGACTCCATGGCGCAAGTCTTGGAGCCACTTTAGCTATTGTAGTTCCGTCTCCTACCCATACATCATCATCCTCTGCCCATCCAATGGCAAAACATATGTCACGCCTGGTCTGCCCTACCCTTCCTCTTCTTCCCTTCGTTTCCCCTTCCATCCTTCCCACAGTCCAAATCTGACCTCAGATCATGGCCTGGCAATGCCTCATGCGCATCTGTCTCCAACTCTTCGCCGTCTAGCTGTTATTCCCTGACACGGATCCCCATATACCAATACTCGGCTGCGAAAAAACCCAGGTACTACTCCCCTTTTGGTGCCAAACACGACGAGGCTGAATAAAGGAGACGAACTTCGCCTGCTTCTTTTTTAATCTTGCCAAGGAATTTCACATTGCCTGGGTTAATCGGCCATTTCCTCTATTGCTCTTGACATCTTATTCCCCTCCCAGATCAAAACTAAGCCAGACCTAGCCCTATTTTTCTTACCTGCAACCATAGGATTTCCGTTAAAGGCATTGTTTAGAAAGGATCTGCCGTTTTCAATGCTTTATCAGGCCTAAGCACCCATACATAATACGGGCCAATCGACGAACCACCAACCAGAAACACCAAAGACATTTCGCCTGTAAGCAGGGCTGTGCAAAAAACAACCACCACCCATCACCTAACAAGCACTTGTGATTGGGCTGCGAGGCAAATTTATGCGCTCTTGGCTGTCACATTGTGCAAAGATTAGTCTTGTTGTCGTGTTCATGTGGACGAAAGTCTGCGACAATATTAATACACAATGGCAAGCCTTCGAAATATCATGAACGTGGAGGATGACCACTCAGATCCTCCTCACACAATGGCATCAAGCAGAGAATCCGCCTCCATGTCTCGCAACACTCCCCCCAACGTTTCAAGATCTTACCAGATGCCACCCGAGCTCTCCATGAACCCCACGTCTGGAGCTGGTGTTTATCGAGGGCCATCTGGCTACTCTTCACACCACCAAGATCCGGAATCATCGCACCAAGGCAACATGCTGGCTTCTCCTGCTAGATCAACGACAGAATCCGTCGATTATACCTATGCACAGAGCCCAACGTACGGGCAATCGCAAGGATACTCTACATCTGGGATGCGCCAGTTGGCTCCTGGGCCAAACCCCGGCGATGTACCAGTCAAGCTTACTCCGGTAACGGGGAGAGTTAGTCGAGCGAAGAAAGGTGTTCCTGTTCATATTTGCGAAATGTGCCGGCCGCCTAAGGTAAAGCTTCCCAGAACTGGAATATACAATTTCTTTTTCTTGCTTTGCTAACAATTGTCGGTCTTTAGACATTTACTCGCGCTGAACATCTACGGTTCGTAGCTCTATTGCCACCACAGGCACCTTGGGACTTGGAACGGGATTGCTAATTTGTCAAATAGGCGGCATCAATTAAGTCATCAACCTCCTGATTTACGTTGCCCAGTCCCTGGCTGCAACAAAGTCTTCCATCGCAAAGATCTACTGGATCGTCACCAGCAAAGACAGTACGCCTCACACTCACACCATGTTCTGCCCGGATAAACTAATTGCGACAGTTGCTGATTGTTCGCAGTGAACAAGACGATAGATTGGGTAACGCCCCTCGACGGTCCTATGGGAATTCATCCATGTCCCCCATAGCTGGCAGCAACGGCTCGTCGCCCTCAAGAACCCTGTCATCGTCACATGGTGATCCGAGCCCCAGTCCCACGACGGCGGGAGGATTTGCCTCACAAATGAACTCTGCCAGTGGCTCGGGCTCTTGGTCACCAAGTACTGGCACAGTTATGGGAAGCCCCAAGTCCATGACGCCTCGAATGCAGGATGATCAAAGTCGCTTTCGTATGAATGCCGGATTAAGTCATTATGCTCAAAGCCTCGCTGCGCTACACAACCCTACAGTGCCTAGAACTTATGCGTCGGACATCACACCCTCATCTTCCAATAACAGTAATGTTGATACAGATCAAGGACTACAGGTTTCCACACTTTGGCAAACAAACAACAACAGACCCATCCTCTCATCGGGCTTTCCCTCCCCCTCCCTCCCTTCAAACCAACAACCTCTCTCCACCTCCTTAATGACCTGGGACGGCCGCAGTCCGAATGCTTTCCAGTCGGCCGCTACAGGTACGGACGCGAACTCCAGAGTGGGATTCAACACTGCAGGGTCCTTTGGTGGATATGTCACTCCACGGCAGACTATCTCCGTTCCGTATGCCGGTTTCTCACAAGACCCGTCGGGCGGAGGCGTAACGCAAAGCTGTGACACAGTTCGTAGCCTACCCTTACCGCTGCCCGCTGGGTTACCGTCTGAAACTCCGCTCACACCCCCAGCGACGCTCCCATCAGAGGTGACGATGAATGCTTCAGCGAGCGCACCGCAATCCCGCCTGAGCGCTACTCCGTCTCCGATGACACTACGACAAGGCGTGCGCGAGTCGATGCCTAACTATCTCGAGGCTTTCTGGAGCGGAGTTGCGCCTGACTATCCGGTAATACACAGGTCTACATTCGAAGCAGAATGTCAGCTCAATACGGAGGTTATCGATATCCTGTGCTGTTCTATGGCGGCTGTGGGAACGCAATTTCTGCATCATGCTGATGATCGAAACAACGGTGGCCAGCTACACGTCTATGTTGGCCACAAGTTGAAGCAGGTGAGTGATGTGGCCGCCCGGCATATTTCAGACCCTATACTAACCCACTGCAGATGACTCAAGCAGACCAATGGCCATTGTGGTTAATGTACGCTGTCCTCTTCTGGGAGTACTATGGCAGGTTCCGTGGTCGTGAGAAAGACTCATACCGTGGATCTGCCATGTTTGCAACAATGTACCAAATGGTATTCCATCCCACACCTAGACCCTCATACTCAGGCTAACAATTCTAGATTGCCAACTCCGTACCACAAATGCTGCCCGAGAATTCAACATGCACCACACACAAAGAATGGATTCAGGAAGAATCCAAACGTCGACTCCTCTCAGCCTGCTTCATTCTCGACTCTCACAGCGTCCGCTATTTCGAACAAGAGCCCACGTCCATCAACGGGATCGACTTATCCAACCCTACCAAGATGCCCCTGTACCTAATATCCAGCACCACACCCCTCTGGGAAGCCACCGAAGCCCAATGGAACTCTCTCTATCAACACCAACCCCCTCCTTGTACAGCCGGCTGGGTAATCGAGCACGGCCTAGAAGCAGCCCACCTCGCGGCAGCGTCCTTCTTCGACTGCTGCCTCTTCCTCCTCACCCAATCCATCCAGCTCCTCCCCCGCGCCAGCGCCACCCGCGTCGACCTCGTCCCCTCCTGCTCCGAAATCGACATTGACAAGATCCAAATCCCCGCCCTCTTCACCGACACAGCCACCGCCCACGCCTACATGGCCCTCCACTACACTCCCCTGCATGTCGTCCTCTCCGTCTCCGGCGACAGCTGGGTCTTCAACAAAAAGGTCCTCCGTCCTTCATCCTTCACCCAGCACCAGAAACAGCTCGCCATCTGGCGCGACTCCGCCAACGCCGTCGTCGCAGTAGCCTTTGCCGCACGAGCTCTCCGCATCCTGCTCGACCTAGACCAGCAGCCATCTTACCAGCGCGGCGCAGCGGCTGGCACACACAGCGCCGGCGGGAATGCTCACAAGAACATCTCCGACTTCTGGGGCATATACGTCTGCGCTCTCATCTGCTGGGCGTTTGGGCACACAGGACGCAACGCAGCGGACTTGAGGGGATCGACGCGCGAAGCGGCAATGCAGTGGGTGAAGCAGGCGTCAAGAATGGCCCCGACGCAGATCATGTCTTTGGCGGGACGCAGTCATGCCCAGGGCGTAATTGGGCTGGCGAAGGAAGTGTTGGAGCAGGAGTGTCTAGGTGGACGGAGCATTTTGTTAGCAGATGCAGTGGGCGTATTGAGGAAGTTGGACGAGGGAGGGAATTGTGTCAGATTCTAATAGGAGGACATGTATAATGGATAGGGACGGGATGTTCCATGAATATATTTTTTATATATTGTCTTTATGATTTATGAAGAGTAGATACACGGCCGTTTAGCATTGCATTTGGTTTTTATAAACTAGTTTTATGTTATTTAATGCATTGATAGATTCAATACATTCAAATACAATTCTTCCATGTCATTTTGAATACCACTGCTTTCCCATTTCACAGAAATAGTTCATTTGTCAATCCTCGACCGTAGTCTATATATCTTATAACAAACACACACACACACACACACACATCACCCCCTCTCATTCTGTTCCATTAAAATATCCCACGTCCCATCATCCACGACAGCCCTACCTCGCGTACGGATGGTAACCACGGGTGTTTCCACCTCCACCACGACCTCCACCACGGTAATTGGCTCCAGGTCGACCTGCATTCTTGGGGCCGGTGGGAGCATTTGCAGGAGGAGCGTTTTGAGGATCGGGGGTTCCTCCACCGCCTGAGCTGCCTGCGCGGCTGAATGCCTGGTTTGGCTGAGGGTCGTCGTACATGCCTTCATAGGCGTTGCCGCCACCGCCTCCACCTCCACCACCGTAGTTGTTGTTAAAGCCTCCGCGACCACCTCGACGACCTCCTCCACCTTGGTGGCCTTGGTTATAGCCGCCGTCGAAACCTTCGCCACCACCACCGCCTTGTTGCTGCATCATCTGTTGCATCTGTTGCATCTGCTGCATCATCTGTGGGTTCATTTGGGCGTTGTTGCCGCCGCGGCCCATCATCTGCTGCATTTGTTGCATCTGCATCATGTTCTGCCACATGGCTGGGTTCATGTTCATGCCGCGGTTCATGGCCATCTGCGACTGCATCATGGCAAAGTACTGCTGCATGCGCTGGAAGTATTGAGCCATGACCTGCGGGGTCATGCCGTTGTTGCCGCCGCCTCCTCCTCCGCCCATTTGCATGCCGCCGCCGGACTGGTCGTCCTTGCGGAACTTGTTGCGCTTGGCTGCTTCTTCTTCTTCTCGCAGATTTCCGCGCGGTTGGGCTCGCTTGACCTCAACGGGCTTTCCGTGAATCTCGAGGGGGATGTTGATGCAGGCGTCGACGCCGGCTTCGCTTTCAAAGGTCACGAAGCCGAAGCCGCGCGGGCGGCCCGTGTCCTTGTCCATCATGAGAGTGGCGTCCACGACGCGGCCGAATTGGGCAAAGTAGTCGCGGAATTCTTGGTCAGTGGTGTCTTGGCTGACTCCTCCAACGAAGATCTTGGACGTCTTTTCTTGCTCATCGCGAGGAATGGCTCGCTTGGGATCAATCTGGGCTGGTTAGCGTTGATAGTGGAACCATTTCCATGTGGTCTTACAATCTTTCCGTCGAGGAAGTGCTCCTTGACCATGACGATATTGACTGTCTTTGCATCCTTAAATGTGAGAAAGCCAAACCCTCTTGACCGACCGGTATTGCTGTCACGCATGACTGTGCATTCCACCACCTCGCCAAATTGTGAAAAGTAATCACGCAGGGATTCTGGGCATGTCAGTTTCGTCACGCAGCCCGTGCTGTAGAATATCATGGACTTACGGTCTGTGGTTTCCCAGTTTAAGCCACCAATGAACATTTTGCTATGGAGATGTTAGTCTTGCATACAGTAGTTGACGCGTATATAATTCGCTAAAAATCACAAATCAAGTCTGAAGGGAGTGGGCAATGGTAATGGCATGAAGCGTGGTGTGTGATGAGTGACGAGATGGTCCAGAGACGCTACTTGTTGAGATTGAAAGACTTGGTCGATGTGGTGGTGTAAGTGGCCGGAAGCACGGACGTTGTCTTCTTGCGGCCAAAGTTGCATTGGATCAGCCATTGACAACGCAACAGCGCAGACGACAGGGATATACACAGTTAACGCTGGGGTCGTTTGGCGTTATCAAGATATTTGTTCCAGTACGACGTCTGGTCGTTGTCGTCATGGTGAAAACGAAAACAATGAAATTTGATCAATGACAATACTCAAGATATCGCAATGACGAAGTCCCAATCCACGGGTGTCGCAGATTTGTCTTGTTCTCTTGTTCATCTGTCTTTTTTCTGGCTATCGGCTGTCTTTGGTTCTGTCTCTGGACTTTTGCTAGGGTAAAAGCTGTCTTGAAGCGCTATTCGCCTGATATTGGCTATTGTTCAAAGAGGATGTTGCCCAAGCTTTAGAAATAACTTTGTGTCGAGGAGCTCATGATATGCAAGAGTGACCCGACGACCTGACGCTATGCACAGCCTGGCTCAATGTGGCTCATTGAATCTTGATTGACGCGAAGCATTCAAGAGGTTATCAAGTCGCTTGCGACTTTGCATTAAAGTGCGCAAGTTATTCCAGGCCACCTCAACCGGCAGCGGTCTATTCGAGCTATCTTCCTCATGCCTTGTATAGTAACATTGTACTGCCTCTCAAGACCAAGTAGCCCTCTGTAAGAGCGCCTCAGCGCACCCAGCATCGTGCTTTTTACTACCACCATATTGCCGTCGCCACCAAGGGAGTGGGTTGGATAAATCGCAACGGGATGGAAATGGAAATACAAATCAGCGCATCAGCAAACTAAAAAACTTACCCATCATCTTTGGAACTCGATTTCTGAACGCTTCCCATTTGTGTGTCCTCGCTCTCCTCTTGTCCGTAGGACGGTGCAGGAGCACTGCCGCCACCGCCAGAGCCGCCGCCTCCAAGATTGAAGTCTACATCATCGTCATCGTCATCCATGTCATCGTTCCCTTGGTCTTCTTGGGGTGATTGTTGATTGCCGCCAGATGGTGTACCACTTGGCGCGTCCTGGGACTGGGCGGCTGGGGCGGATTGGGCAGGTCCGGAGCTGGGCTTGGCAGCATCATTATCCTCATAGCTACGAGATGTTAGTCTATGCCTATCTCATCGTGCTAACACCTCAAACGAAGCGTGGTGGCTACATACAGATCGGCGAAGAGGTCGTCTTCGAAGTTCTCGGGTTCGGTCATTGTGTGTCGTTTGCTTGCTGCGGCTAATCCCAATCAAAGCAACCTGAGATAAATCCGAAAGATGCGCAAAACTATCAAGAATCCTCCAAAGAAACAGAACAAGAGCAAATTTCGATATCAAATATCCCAATTTGCCTCACCTTGTCGGAATTGAAGAGATGAAGAAGAGGAATGCTCTGCCAGTGCACACAGAGAAGAGGAGCTGAAGGGGCTTCGATTGCTGACTAAGTTTTCCAATGTGGGGTCAAACTGCGGCTTTGGAGGCGGGCATCGAATCATGGCGGGTCAAGTCACTCGGGCGCCCAAAGGTGCTGTGCTGTGCTGTGCTAGACCTCCGACCGGCCAGCCAGTGCAACACCAACCAACTCTTTGTTTGTTTCAGGTTGTTGGGTTTTGAAAATAACAATGACCTGGCTGGATTTCTTTGATGACCATTCGTGAAAATGTGGTCTTCCTCCGGCAGTGGCAAGAAGCCAGCCAACTCTGTACGTCTGCCATCATCGCCAGTTCCCCCGCGCTGGACATGTTCATGGCCGAGCTGTCCAACAAGTTACTAACTATCTCGCAGCCCCAGGAGATGGTTCAAGTTGGTATGTTGATGCGATGCGAGCCTACAGATTTGGTAACCACATACAATTGGAAGATTACAGATAGCTAACCGCCCATCCTCCCCTCGTATAGACCGCTCCGAGTATGACTTCCTGTCCCCAGCTACGATTGCTAGGACATCCTCGCTGACTTGTATTGCAGTTCGACATCTCCATTCTGGCGACCATCGGTGCGCGAAAATCCTCCTAAGAGGAGCGTAACAACACCGGCCGGTCGAGATTCAGGCATGGTGGTTGGTGCCGCATATTCACACGCCGACATTATGAAACTTGACTCCTTGTGAGTTTGCTACTCTTATGCCTGGACTACGCCTTGTCTAACATGGAAATGCAACAGGAACATCTCAAACTCGTCGAGTCGACCCAAAACACCACCGTCCATATCGTCATCTAGACACAAACGTCCGAACGAACCTTCCCCGAATCAACGATCATCCGGAAGCAACAGCTCACCACCCTTTAAAAGCTACATTAATTTCCTCTCCAATACCAATGCAGACTGGAAAGCCGATGAAGATGAAGTAATTGGCTACGAAGATGACGATGGCGACGACTTTGGGCTGCCCAGTCTCTCCAACATGAAGCGACGAACGCGGAAGATAGCGGCCCAGCAGAAGAGCGAGTTTGGAGCTTTGCCTACAGGACTGGATGCGGAGTTTGGCGCAAAGGATCGACGCCATTCGGATAGTGCCGATATTGCAGTTGAGCGCCCAGCTTCGGGATATCCTATGCCTCGTAAGAGCGAAGGCAAGATACTCCGACCGCAATACAAGGACATACTGCGAGGTGAGTCGCCAATACATATCTCAGCAAGTCGTTTCTAACATGTATTACAGACCCTGCGAATGCCCTACACCTAATCAATTATCCAACAGTCCCAAAAGAGGCGTCGCCGAAAGAAGCCGACGTCATCAACTCACGAATCAGTCGAATCAACAAATTCAAGAAGCTCCTACAAGCATCGTCAATATCTCTGCCTGACCTTCGCTCATTAGCATGGTCAGGTGTACCAGGGGAAGTAAGAGCCATGACATGGCAGCTGCTTCTGAGCTACCTACCCACCAACAGTGAACGAAGAGTGTCGACGCTCGAAAGGAAGCGCAAAGAATACCTCGACGGAGTCAAACAAGCTTTCGAAAGAGCAGGACCAAATTCCACCCCCTCAGGCAAAGCAAGAGGTCTTGACGAAGCCATTTGGCACCAAATCAGCATTGATGTCCCACGTACGAACCCTCACATTGAACTGTACAGTTATGAAGCAACGCAAAGGTCATTGGAACGAATCCTTTATCTCTGGGCCGTCAGACACCCCGCTAGTGGCTACGTACAAGGCATCAATGACCTAGTCACGCCCTTCTGGCAGGTCTTCCTCGGTCTCTACATCGCAGACCCCAATGTCGACACAGGAATGGACCCCGGCCAACTACCTCGTACCGTGCTGGACGCCGTAGAAGCAGACTCATTCTGGTGTCTCACCAAGCTCCTCGACGGCATCCAAGACCACTACATCGTCGCACAGCCGGGTATCCAACGCCAGGTCGGTGCCCTGCGCGACCTCACCGCCCGAATAGACGCCAGTCTCTCTAAACACCTCGAAAACGAAGGAATTGAATTCATCCAATTTAGTTTCCGGTGGATGAATTGTCTCCTCATGAGAGAAATCAGCGTCAAGAACATAATCCGCATGTGGGACACCTACCTCGTAAGTTAACCCCCCCCACTCCCTTACACTCCTCTAACAAATTCCAGGCCGAAGAACAAGGTTTCTCCGAATTCCATCTCTACGTCTGCGCCGCCTTGCTCGTCAAGTGGTCCGACAAGCTCGTCAAGATGGACTTTCAAGAAATCATGATGTTCCTCCAAAGTCTACCCACAAAAGCATGGACGGAAAAAGATATTGAATTGCTTCTTAGTGAAGCCTTCATCTGGCAGAGTCTATTCAAGGGCTCTGCTGCCCACTTGAAGGGTCAGCCGAATAGGCCGCTTCTGACGAATCTGCAATTATAACGACAAGGGGAATAATTTTACATTAAGAAGGGGTTTGCATCATATTTCCCCCTCCCTTTGATAGCCGCTTGTTCTGGTGTCACGTTATAATCCTTACAAGCTGTAGTAATTCATGTGCTTTGCCAACGCCACGAACATGTTGGTACATGTTTTTTTTTGTATATACAACACAGCATTCTGCAAATCATGACACTTCAATTTCTAGAATGATTAAAAAAAGTCTCATGTTCATTGTTTCTGCTGAAGCGTCAAGAGTGCCCTTTCTAACATAACGCCTCATCGTAGCCCCCTAATCTAAACAATGCAATCCTACACTACCTTCCTATTCCTACCAACAATGACCCGCTGTTATGCTCGAATTAAGTATGAATCAGATATATACAAGAAGAGAGAGAAAACTCGAAAAAACGCCAGTTCAATTGGAGGATAAAACCACATGCTCAAGTCATTTTAAGTCATCAATGTATCCAAGGGTACGGCGGTTAGGATCACATATCCTAGCCCATTCGAGCAATACTCGCCACACGTATAGCTTCATGTCGTCTCTGCGGAGGACCTTCTCGGCCCATTCTTTACCTGACTCGGCAATGTGTTGTGCGGCAGCATCACCGGCGCCGGAAAAGAATTCCAGCGATGCGTACATGTCTTGGAACGTGTTGTCGAGAGGCGCAAAGTGCAGCCAGGGCATAAGGCGGTCGTCGTGCCATTCGGCGTATATGGTTGCCTTGAGGGGCAGACTAGTCGATTGCAGGAACCCGCGAAACCGAGCGCTGAAGGAGTTTCCGTCAATGTCGGGCAAGAACTTGTAGTCGTATTGTTCCTTCATTTCAATTTTCTTCACAAGGTGAAAATGCCTTTTAAGCCAGTCGCAGGTATCGGTAGCAGGGCATAATTCAATGAAGCCGAAGTTGGCAAATTCATCAAGCCACTGGCCCAGCTTGCCGTTCTTCTGGCGCTTGCTGTGGTAGAGTTCTTGAGGAGGGAGTCGGAACGCTGGAGATCTGGTATTCTCAGCCTCCATTCGCGCAACGGTGGTAGTGTTGAGCATCTCGACCAAGCGATGGCGTTGCATATGATGCCATGTGTCTTCGTGAGCGCGACCACCTGAAGCCACGCCGCGCCAAATGAGCTTGTTCTTCTTTTCACTCCAAGGACCACCGTGGCTATCGCCACCAGAGTATCTCTCGTCATCGGCGAGATACATGGCCCCTGGGATGAGTATTTCGTTGTTTTGCAGTAGTTTACTTCCACCAAAGAGCGGGATAAGTTCTTGAGTAGACTTGAGACTGATTGGCTCTACAAGGGTACCGTGGATCCCACCTAGGTGAGGCTGTACGCATGCATCCATAGCCTCCGTCCAATTGCGAATATAGCCCTTATAGGTGTATGAGGGCTGCCAATTGGTTGGCCATTCCGCAGGTGCCTTCCAATCCTTTGGCGACTTTACGTTATATGAAGGACTGTTCGGATTACAAGTCCTGACAGCCAAGTCCCAGTATCTCTCACCAGGTGCCAAGCTCAGCCACTCCGGCTCATGAGGTTTTGGGTCGGATGCATCGATGCCTTGAAGGCCCTTGAATTCCGTGGTAACTTCAGAGGGGTCCGGCAAGGCACGCTCCTTTTGCTCCTTTTGGACATATTCGGCGACTTTGTCGAACGGTACTAACAAGCGAGATTCGTCCATAATGTTGACAGGCATATCGAGATCGGGCAGATCCTTGGAGAACTCAGTAACGAGATTAGCCCAATGCGTAATCCATGCGACCGCACTCTTGCCCTGGCGCATGGTCATCCCATTGCGAACCTTGACACCTTCCTTCCAGCCAGCTGATCTCGTGGCCAGCTCGTTCGGATCAAGCGCCCAGTATGGCGCCAAGTCTTTGTATATGCGATCGAAAAAGTCCTCGACGATAATGGCATCGCTCGCGAGCGCCGCCTTGTACCAGGCGTCGAAACCAGGAGGCGGGTGTCGGCCACGGCGAGATCGATATGTAGCAGCCCCTGCTCTGACGTCTTTCGTTTGTTTCGATAATAGCGCTTTGTGTTTATGTCGGGCTTCGTTCATGAGCTCCACGATGGGGTGTTTGATTCCCAGCAAGCCAGGAGCCTTCTTCCCTCCATGGCCGGCGTCCCAGGTTTGCGACTCTGTCCAGAGATGTAAGTTGGCGTAGATGAAGAATATGAGGAATACGGCAACACCTCCTCGCATAATGGCTCGCGAGGACCAGTTGTGTGGATTAAAGGTGCTGACGACGAAGCGTCGTACGCCAGAGAGGCGCCGATTCAGCACCATGATGGGCAATGTTACTGGTTGTATAGCTATTCGATGACGGCTGCGGAATTCCAAAACCCAAAAAGAAAGCAAGCAAGCAAATGAAGCGAGATCAAGGACACATGCTGGCTGCAGTCGGCGAAAACTGAATAGGGAATGAATAGTCGGAGCCGGGAGAAAACCAACAATTACCAATTCATACAGTTCAGCCAATCCATGGTTACAGGGGGTCTATCCCTTTGCCTGGGTGCCAGTAATTTTGGTATCCGCTGTAAAAGGTCGACCCCACATAATATACTGCTGTTGGAGAAGGCGCAGGTGCAGTTTGTGCAAGTAGAACTCCCCAATCATGAGATACAAGCCAGGCAGTTTGGATTTAGTGATGTGTACATAAGATTAAATACCATCCCGGCCTTCAACGTAATGTGTCTCGGTGGCGCAGTTGGTTAGCGCGTTGGTCTCATAATTGTCTAAGTAATTATGATCAAACGTAAAGTTTGAGTGATCCAGAGGTCGTGAGTTCGAGTCTCTCTCGGGACATTTCTTTTTTGACATTTTGTCTCCCTATTAGACATTTTGTATTTTTAATTTGCCCTATAACTATAAGTTATCACTTACTTTTTTTTTTTTTTAAAAAAATTAAAAAAAGTCTCACCAACTTTAAAGACATTTTCTTTTTAATTATTTTTCTCCTTTCTATCGCACAGATACTCTTGTTGCTGCTGATGCTGCTTTCTTGGACAAGGTGTGTTGGGTTGTCATAGACCACAGACACTGTACTGTCCCTATATCTGTCGACCCTTGTCGCTGGACTGCTCTCGGGAAATTCACACTGATTCCTATGACAGAATTTTAATAACCCCCTTATCTGTGTTGTTGAGGCAATTTGGAATATTCAATATAATAAAATTATTTGCTCTATCTATGTGTGTGTATTACCAGTATGTACAAGAAATATTGGCATGGCACAAATGTATCAGCCATGCAACGATGCCAGACTGTACATCCAAGCTATATCAATCATCACCCAACTCAATTACCTCAGTTGTACTTGTGATTATCGCCCGTCTCTCGCTCTTCAAATCCTCTTGTGTCCTAGGTCGCTGACGATCCACCGAGAGTCTGGAACTCTCATCCAATGCCATCCAGTTCCCACTGGACGAGATCTTAATCTTCTTGACATCTAGCTTTTTTTCTGACTCCAATATGGAGCGTATACCAACAAACAGCTCATCAATCCTCAGGCTCTGAGGTCGTGCATCCTCTCCACACAAGGGACATCTCCAATTATCCGCCAGACTCGGCTCTTGGCGCGAATCTTCAGCAATTATATTAGTCTTGCTAGGTCGAGTTTGGAGCCAATTGTTCAGATCGAAGCATTCCAGATGATGGCAGTTTGTGCCCCTCACTGGGATGTCGAAGATGGACGATGTGAATGGGTCGGCTACTGTCACTACCAAGGAGTCGCCCGTAATCATAAGATCGTCGTCTCCTTGCCCAGAGAATCTCTGTCGTTTGGATATCTCATTTCGTGTCTGTTCCAGGGTGTAATGCTGGGATCGCTGTATCAAACCAATGACGGATTCATGACTCAGAGTGGTGAGGACTTCGACAGCGGCGAAGAATGTCAAGCCTTCGATTAAATTGGATTTGGAATCAGGTAGGCTAATTTGGACAGTGTTCAACCCCGGCTTCACAAGTGAAGTAAGCTCCACTGGCAAGTCAAAATGGAAATGGTGTTTTCTTTGCAACTGAACTGCGGTATCGTTAAATCTTACTTGGATGTTTTCTGGCCAAAAGCTAGGCAAAACTGCCCATTCCGCATCGGTTATGGTCTTTGTCGTGCTGTCTACTTTACAGAGTCGCAGTCTGTATCTACGACTGTTTTCGAAGTAGCTCACCACTGGCGTGCTAACCGCTTCGTGTCCAGGCATTTTACATGGAAGCATTTGCATCTCTGCATCGGTCATCTCAAACTGGAGGATTTTGATGCCGAGCGCCGCTGGCGCCTCTCGTGGCTCAGCAGCAAAGTGCGCGAGTGACTGGTAGAATCTGCTTTGATTCGGCTTGGCTGGCACTCGTCTTGGACTCCGGGAGCCCACCAAATGTAAACTAGTCCTGATAGAGGTCCAATCGTAAGGGCTTCTACCATGGTAGTTGATGGGAATGCGCAGATCTGCACTACGGGCCAAGACCTCTCTCACCCACTTCTCGCTGGGGGTATCTGGGTCTAGGATGTAAAGTGCCGCATCGTCGGGCAGTCCGTTGACGGATCGAGTTTGAGGAGATGACGGTGAAGTTGTTTTGTCAGTTGCAGGTGCATCCTGCGTGACAGAGGAGGGCGGTTGTGAAGTTGCAGGTGCCTGCTGTTGCGGCTGCACCAATGTATATGGAAGACTGGTAGATGTCGTGGCTGTAGTTGTACTAGCTGCAATGGCTGGCTGTGAGATACCGCTCGCGTGTCTCGTTGCTAAACGAGCAACCGCAGCTGTTGGAGTCGGCCTCTGGGCGTCTGTAGAGCTTGACGACGCTTGAGGGCTGGACTCACGAGGTACTATTGCCTGCGAAGCGGATATCGGAGTATGGGGTGCAGCAGCTTGTCCATGACTTGGTGTGCTCCCAGCCTGTGGTTGCGTACTCGGAGTGGCTGGTTGATTTTCTCTCCATCCTGCAACATGTCAATAAGAGTTTGAATTGGGAAATGCTTGCTGCGAAGGAGGGATTTTCTTCAACCTACTCCTTTGTGCACTCTTCCGCTGTCCTAAAGCAAGCAGCGTAGAGTATCTAATAGACATTTCTTGTCTGTGCTTGTCTACTGTTGCATCGACAGTCGGAGCAACCATGAAACCACGCCTTGACTCATTTTGAGTATCTTCTGTGAAGTGTTGAATGAGCTCGTTGCCAATCAATCCATCATCACAGCCAAGTGTACGTCGCAGAAATGTAAACAATAGCTCTGATAAAATAAGTGAGTGGCATTGCAGCACCTGAGAAGCCTCCCAGGCCATGATGGGATAGTTTCTCCGCTGTACATCTGCTCGCAGCGAATCCCACCGAGTGGAGAATGATCGAATAAACTCGGCTACCTGCGATACCACTTGCTGAAATAAACCTTGGGGCAGTCTGCTGTCAGTCCAGGAAGGAGGAAACCGTGCCAGCCAGGTGATATGCCGCAGAGCCATGGCATCGGTTGGCTTCAGCACGGACGTGAGCTTTTCCAAGGCTTCATCTATCATTGTAATATCGAAATTGAGCAGTTTGTGGACTTCGCTCTTATTCAAAGTCCAAAGGCAAAACACCTGATGAAAGAGAAGGTAGAACACGTCCCCTCTCCCGCATGCATCTATCAAAAGATGATATCGAGGTCGTTCAACTGGATGATTGAGGCTACCATCTTTTTGTAATTCTTGTGTTTGACGGACAACAGTATTGCGCCAATGGTTGACAAGGATAGAGGCTGCATCGGAGGAGAGTCTGTTTAGCGGGGTGCCGTGCCCTAGTTGAGCTGCATTGGGATTTTGGGCTGGGTTTTGCTGCTGCGATGCCGAAGCAGGGGAGTGCATGGACTCGGAGTGTCTGTGTACAGTCTGGTTACTCTGCGTGTTCCATGATGCACGCGTTTGACCTTGTGCTTGCTGCCAATTGAGTACGCCTGGGGATCGCGGAGTGACAAAGGCAGCAGTGTTAGATGGTGCGGAGTGAAGGTATTGCTGCTCCTCAACGTCAGACTGAGGGTTCTGTCTGCACATTAAAATCGTCCCAGACGTACCTGATACGGCGACGGCACAGCTCTAGGAGGAGAGTTTGCTTGAGAAGGGACTGTGTGCTGAGGCTGCACATGATTTGTGTTGCTTAATATTGTCACACGTTAGCTACATCTCCGGTGGTTGCATTACGCAGTATGGTGAAGAATTGACAAACATTCGCGTCGTCGGTGTAACTCTACCAACTGATGGTGCAGGCTGTTGTTGCCCGGCATGCGGTAACATGCTCGAAGGCCATCCGTTTTGCGGCGCTTGCTGCCTTGAGGGCATGGTGTTTGTGAGCGAGCGAGCGTGGGCTGGCAGAACGGAAGAGTCGTCAACGCACGACCTGATTAGTAGTAGGTTTGGAGGAGATATGCTGCATGGTATGAAGGATAACGAGGAATCAGCAGAATGGCGGAGACAACGTAAATATGTCTGTCGTTCTCCTGCAGTCAACAACTGTGGCAGCAGTTGGCTGTCAGCCCTTCAGCGAGCGGGCGTTTGTAGTTGGGCGGCTAAGGGAGTGACCGCAATAAGCTGCCTTTGTTGGTTTTTTTTTGGACTGAGTCATTTACAGAGATAGAGGATTAAACATGTTTATTTTATATATTCATTTTCAATTCTCAGTTGTACAAGCTGTTCATTTTTGTTCTGGTAGGATGCATAAATTGGGTTAATAGAAATTGATGCCTAGGGCCTGTGCCATATACACTACAGCACAGTAGATCTGCGCTGCACTCAACGACGAGGCTGTGGCTTTGGCAGCTTGATAAATCACATGTCAAATGGACAATTCACGACCTGTTAATAAAGATAAAAATCCAATTGCTGCTTCCCCAAAGTATTACTCTCTGTATTATCTATCCCATATGTGCCACTGAAATGTTTGTTGCTGCATGATCCATTTAACCGTGTTTGCCTCGCCTTCGCTGTCATAGCCACTGATTCGTAACTACGTTCTGCAGCACTTGTTCTCGCTAGAGCAGACTGCCAATGCTGTCTTGCCATGCAGGCTCTGTGTCTGTAACCAGCTTCCGCCAGCTCGCATCAGCTATTGTATCAGCTACCATCAGCCCCCTGTAGCTCCGTCTTGTCCGCTGTAGCCCGCTCGGTCAGCCAATCACAGGCACTCGTAGCCTCCCTACCTCCCTCGCAGCTCCAGATTGACACACTAAAAAAAGCAACCCACTCGTTGCGCTTTGGGGGACACCATGACAGAACAGTGGTCCGACACCCAAAATCACTGCACACAACGGTTGGATTTACCAAAACCTTGACAACACATCACGCCACCTAAATACCCAACACCCCAACCGGCCTTGTCTTGTCGCATCCCGCACCGCATCGCATTCCTCGCCTGGGCTCTTCCAGCTGCCCTTGATTGCCATTCTTGCACCCCCACCGGTCTGCCTGCACTGATGGAACTGACCAATTCCCTCGCCGCCTTAACCAAACGCAATTAAGTGCCCAATTTCCCCTCGCATTGCCTGTCGGTGTTTCACCTTAGCCCTGCGCCGTCCGACCGATTCCTTCGATTTCTTCCTCTCCATCATCTTGGGCTCTTCCGACAGCATACATCTATTTTGAATGGTCATTGGTGTCGGGATAAAATGGCCTCCAAGAGTCCCAGCAACGGCCAGATGCGCCCAGAGGTTGGCGACACACTAATTGTAATACGTAAGTGCCGATTCGCACCTTGTTCAGGCACCAGACAGCATTGCTAAACGTTTGTTCTCTCTTCCTTCTCAAACAGACGACTTCCAAGCTCGCAGCTCTGATGAATTGAGCCTTGGCAAAGGAGATCGGGTAGAGCTCATTGAGCGCGATGACGAATTTGGAGATGGCTGGTATTTGGGTCGACATCTCGTCAATAATAACACTGGCCTATTTCCTGAAGGTTTGTTGAGGCCCAATTTGTCATTGTGCTTTTGCAAAAAAGACTAACAGGGGAATTATAGTGTATACGAGAGCTACACCAAAGAACGTACCTATACCGACAATAACTTCACCCAAGCCCATCGGTGAGGCTATACCGACAATAACTTCACCTAAGCCCATCGTCTCACCGATCGAGTCCAGCATAACTGGTAGCCCAAGCAATGGAACCCGGGCAGCCTCTGAAACAGCATCTCCAAGACTAGAGCAACCACGACAGGAGGAGATCAGCTTCCCACACGCAACCGATAGTGTCACCACGCCAAGTATTGCCAGCGAGGCTTCATCTTTGAGTCTGGCACATACGACGACTCAAGACAGCCAAGTTTTGAACGATACTCTCAATGTTATCAACGAACACATTACAGATCTGCGATCCCCTTCCGAAGGCACTCTTGGCATGCGACCTATCGCTACTGACTCTGGTAGCGAGTATAGTGTACCTCTTGAGCAGCGCATGTCCTATATCCAAGGCGAAGAAACAGATGAAGAAGAGGATGATTCACATACGAGGCGTGAGGTAGAAGGATGGACTCCAGAAGATGTTGCACAGTACCTCTATGTTGCTGGGGTCGAGGAGAAGCACTGTGAAGTATTCCGCGACCAAGAGATTTCAGGCGAGGTCTTGTTGGGTATGGACCAAAGCTCGCTGTTCATTAAGGCTTTTGACCTTGGATCTGTAGGAAGACGTTTGAAGACATGGCACAAGATTAAGGCTCTTCAAGAAGAAGTTGGGAGCAATGATTTCTCTGGAAAACGGACGACCCAGACGTACGGAAGCGAAGCTGGCTCTGAAGGGGCTAGAAGGAACAGGAGCCGCAACAACACCATCACAACCTCTGGTACTGGCCGACCTGGATCTATTCAAACTCGCCATCTGTCAAGTACGCAAACGCCCAAAGCATCACCCACCGCACTCGGCTCACCCGCTTCCCCACACCAATCTTCTGGCCACGCCAAACGCCCCTCTGCAGCATCTATCCGAGAGATGCAGCATGCTAGACGTTATTCATCCACCGATTTCCGACTTGGATCAGCAGGCGGAACACCCAAATTCCAAAGCAGTGTAACTTCGCCGCCACCAGAATCTTCTCATAAGAAACAACCATCGTTCGATAGGAACTGGAGCCTCGGAAACGCCTTTGGCCAGTCACCCGCCAGACCTCTATCATCAGCTGGACTTCAAGAAATTCTTGCTCAGTCTGACCCTGATGCGCAGGACGGCGGTCCTGACTTTGACAGAGGATACTTCTCTGGCACAGAAGCAGATGGACGTCGACGCAACGTCCTGCGTAAACGTGAGAGCACCGGAAACACGCTACACTCACGCAACTCGAGCTACACTGATGAGCAGCGAGTTCGTAATGCCACCGCTCTCTCAAGGCATTCTCGATTTGGAAGCGTTGATTCATATCGTGATGGTCCATCAACCGCAGCCCAGAAATACTATGGCGTGCAATCAACAGCTCATCGTCGTACCGCATCTACTAACACCACCGAATCTGTCCGTCCTCTGCCACCACTGAAAGATACACTTCCACCATCTGTTACCAAGCTGGAGCCCGGCGCTGGTCGCACCCAACTTTCTCCCCAATCGCATTGGTTTTCATCAGTGGTGGGCAGATCTTCACCCAAAGACCGAAGCCCTGGCATGAGAGCCATCTCCGACAAACTTGGTATGGACCGACCACGTCCGTTTGGATCTGCAGAGCCGTCACCTAAGAACCCATCTTTGGATTCACCAGCTCCAACTACATCTAGCACGCCATCAGCTGGCCCTAGCTTCGACTTCGACTCTCCTGACGCTACACAAACCGGGGGTAGCGCTTCCACAACTCCGGGCAGCAAAGCCAGCCGCAAGAAGGGCAAGAAAGGCACCAGTGCATATACCCGAGGTCTTTTGAAGATTGGTCCCCGCGAAGCCAAAGAAGGCGCCGATTACTGTGGTTGGATGAAGAAGAAAAGCTCTCGCGTCATGACGACATGGAAACCACGATTCTTTGTTCTCAAGGGCCGTCGCCTTTCATATTACTACTCAGAAGACGATGAAGAGGAGAAGGGCCTCATCGATATCTCATTCCACCGTGTTCTGCCAGCGGATAACGAGAAACTGATGGGCCTTCATGCTACTATCACAAACGCTGTCGGTGGACCTTCGATTCCGAACTCTTCTCTGTCACCGACGTCTCCCGAGGACCAATTCGGCGCAAAGGGCGAATCAGTCTTCATCTTTAAGCTGGTACCTCCTCGTGCCGGTCTATCCCGCGCTGTCACCTTCACCAAGCCCATGGTCCACTACTTTGCCGTTCCCAACGTCACCCAGGGCCGTCTCTGGATGGCGGCTATGATGAAAGCTACCATTGATCGCGATGACACTCAGCCCATAACTACTACTTACCAACAAAAGACCATCTCTCTGGCGCGCGCCAAACAGATGCGCCACAGGCCCCCTGCCTTAATGAACCTCGACGAAGCACCCAATGAAGACCAGCAGAGGCCTGCGACAGGCGACCAAGCACCCGATAACACGAGCGGCCTCGGTATCTACGGTGAAGCCGACAGCGGGGTGTCTGGAGTAGATAAGCTCGCCCCAGCGGTCAACACAACGAACAACGCGTCAAGCACTCCTCTTCCGCACATCTCTAGCAACAACAACAGCTCGAGCCAGCTGGCAGGCACACCGTCTTCTGAACAGGCACCACCGCTACCGCAGGACGCAGGCAATGCAGTACAACCAGGCGCATAGGCTTCGCTTCGTCACAGCACAGCCCGCATCAAGAGGCTCAAACTCGTCAAATCCAATATCACCTCCATATTCTAAAGCACTGATGGGCCATCTCATGATTGCTGAATTACTCTTAATGAATGAGCTACGCAACGCAACGAAACATGATTTTATTCATTGATTGATTGCTTCTCACTTGACATTTTCCACATATTTTATGTTTTACCATGGGCAGCAGCTTATGACCAATTTTTGATGTTTCACCCGTAGTGAATTTTCTTTGGCCTTTTTCTTCGCTTTTTTTTTTCTACAATTACTTTTCCTGTTTCATTTACTTTTTTGACTCCCTTTTTTGTTTCTTTGCGCATATAATGAAGACACAAGCACGCATCCTATGAAGGGATGGATGGTGATTAGAAGGGCCATGTATTTAGATACTTTTAAAATAAAAGAGTCTATGACTTTTTTTTAAGTTATTTTCCATTGTGATGTAATAGGAGAGGTACCTTAGGTGTGGTATAAGATGAGAGAGTAGGGTTGGATGCGTCACTGAGAAGCGATGGTGACTGAGAGAGCGGTCAATTATTTGGAAGTGGTGTATGTTAGAATTGTTTATTGGAGACAGAGTTTCACAAAATTAACCAAGGACAACAAAAAAATGAAAACAAGAAGAGTATTGTCATTATATCTCGTCTTGTGTCGTCGCTGTGCTTAGCTTAGAATAATAGAGACAAAGGAATTGATGGACACAAAGATGGCTGGATTAGGGTGGGCCTTTGCGCGGGGAAAACAGTTGCACAGTTGCAGTGGCAGAGTCTAGCGCAGTGCAGTACATGGGATTGGCCCATGGAGCACAGTAACGGTGGGTGCTGAATTGCATGTTGAGCGTGCAGCTCCAGCGCATGTGGCAGAGGAAGAGAGGTCCGCTGGCTCGGCCGCTGGCAGAAGGCGGAAGAGAGGAAACAGAAACAGAGGGGACCCAAGTCCAGTACAGTGGAGAGAGGGGGCCAGGCTGACCAATGAGGACGCGTGGCTGGGGGTGGATGGTGGCCCGGCATCGCGGCAGAAGGGCCCCAAAGAGGAGAAATCACAGGCGGCCCAGTCCAGCGCGGTGCAGTGTGCTGGTGCTGCAGCACTACTTCGCAGTGTAGGCTGAAGATTCTCAACCTTGTTGTTTTTTTCCTCCTCCAGCGCTCGCAACATCCCACCACCGCCACGACTCTCCACCTCCCCTGGTGCGCCCTTCGCCCAACACGGCCATCTCAACTACGGGCAATCCATCAGAGGCGAAGGAGCTGTACTAGTCTGCAGCGATGACTTCGTCCACCGCCGACCACAGCGGTCGCGCCGACCCGGACGACACCGCTGCCGCAGCTCCTCCCCAACCACCGGCCACCACAGCATCGACATCGACATCGGTTTCGACGCCCGCGGCAGCAACTACCTCTACCGACGCCAACAACACCACGCAAGGCGCCACCGACACACAAGCTTCAGCCCCCGAAAACTCTCCTGGCTCTGCTCCTGCCGAACATGAACCTTCTACTGATGCGCCACCTTCCGCAGCCTCTGCTCGTCCAGTGACACCGCCCACCAATGGAAGCGACAATTCCAACTCCCAGTCCGCTGCGCAACCATCCAGCTTTCACACTCCCGTCGCCTCCAATAGCCAGGATCAGCCCATGACCGATGCTCCTGTCGCGATGCCGACAAATACTAATAATTCATCCTCCAAGCTTAACAAGCTGCAAAGTCCTGCGGTTGTGACATCCGCTTCTCAGCAGCAGCAAAATTTATCACATCAGCAGGACACCAACATGGCCAACGCCTCTGAACAGTTCATGCCGTCAACGCCATTCACGCCAGCCAACGGCCATAATCTCGATCAGCACGCCTACATGATGATGGCGTTGGCCATGTCGGGTGCCGGCAATGGCATGTCGCCTCCTCCTACAGTCACACCCTCGCAAGTTACGCTCCCAAATGCAATGGATTCCACTTTCAATGGTCTTGGCCCTGCTAGTACTGTGCGTCAAACAGGCACCGACAAGGCTTTGGAATCATTCGCGCGCATAGAATTCGCAGACAGTGTTTTTCAAATGACTACCTATGCTGTCATTATCGGTCGAGATCAGAGAGCCCTCGAACAGGCACGTCGTGACGAAAAGCGTGCCGAGGTCCACAAGCGCCGCGCTGAGGAGAATGCAAGCAAAGGTCTGCCGCCTCCCTCCCCAATCAACCACGACCGTAGCAAGTTTAGCAAGTCCTACGTTTCCGAAGAAGGTGGAATGTTGGGTCCTGAATCAGACAGCGAAGAGAGCGGTCGTCCTGCGAAGCGTCGAAAGACTAGTACGGCTGGCTCGTCACAGCAGGAGAACGACGACTCTCAAGAAAACATCATCTCCAACCGCCAATACGTATCACATACTCCTGGTGCAGCTGCCGTAGACCTGACATCTCTGCGGCCATCCCCATGGCACGTTCCATTTATCGGCATCCATTCGCCTGGACCCAATATCGCTAGCAAGACGAAAGCCATCTCTCGAGAACATCTCAAAATTGCATACAACCAAGAAGAAGGCGTGTTTGAGGCTATTCCGCTTCATAAGAACGGTTTCTTCTGTGAGGATGTTCATTATAAGAGTGACAAAGTTGTTTTGAAATGCGGCGATCGTTTGCAGATCAAAGATATCGACTTTCGTTTCATGATCAATGGTGTCGAGAAGGGTCGCACAGGTGCAGAAGAATTCTTGGAAGAAGACAAGGCCGCCAAGGCCGCAAAGAAGAGGCAGACTCATGGAGGAAAAGAAATGAGTTTTGAATTCGAACAGACGCACGGAAATGGCCAGATTGTAGATACAAGCGACGAGCTCTCCGAATTGGAGGGCAGCCCTGGCGAATTATCTGACTTGGGCGCAGACGACGATGATGAAGACGGCGATGAGGAAGGCGGCGAGGACGGTGACTCTGAGATCAAGACGGAGATTGTTATCGATCCTGTAACGGGTCTGCCACTCATTCCCAAGAAGAGAGGCCCTGGACGGCCGCCAAAGAACGGTATCATGTCGAAGAGAGAGCAACGCCTTCTCAAGAAGCAGCAGCAAGAGATGGCCAAGAAGACTTTACCACAGGCTCCCACCATAGAGCCACCTATGAAGCGTAAAGTTGGTCGCCCTCGCAAGCACCCTCTTCCGGACAGTGGCGGAGACAAGCCGGAAAAGCGCAAGTACAAACCTCGGAAACCAAAGGAGGACGGGGAGGGTTCCGATGCAGAGAGACGCGCAAGGGAGAAGAAGGAGAAGAAAACTCGTCCCAAGTCACCACCCTTGGAACTCAAGATCGAGGATTACACGGAAGAGCAGCTTCAGAAGCCAAACAAGAACTACGGCGTGCTTATCGACGAAACGCTCACTGCAGCTGGACCCGATGGCCTCACCCTCAAGCAGATTTACAAGAGAATTTGCCAGCGATATCCATGGTTCTATTTCCATACAGAGACCAAGGGCTGGGAAAGCAGTGTTCGCCACAACCTGATTGGAAACGAAGCGTTTAAAAAGGACGAAACCACAAATCTGTGGTCCCGAGTACCAGGTGTCGAGCTGGATGCTGGCAAGAAGCGAAAGGCCAGTTCTCCAGACAGGAACCTGGCTGCGCAGGGGTATGGAGCGTATTATGGTTACGGTGCTCAACAGCAGCAGCATATGGTTCCTGGCGCTCCAGGATATCCCCCCAGTCAAGTGCCTCCAGGCTACCAGGTGCCAACATATGCCACTCAACAGCAATCCCAACCTCAGCAACCTCGGCCAGTCCAACAATTTGCTGGTTCTCCTGGCCAAATGCATCCACCAGCTGCGGCTCAACCGCCAGCAGCAGCACAAGTTCCCGGATATGGACCTCCACCTGCACCCGCCAGGCCACAGATGGGTGCGCCTCCACCAGGTTCATACAGTTCGCCATATGCTTCACGACCACCTCCAGCGTCAGTCAAGACAGAAGACGGCGCAGCACCAGCGACTGGCCAACCGGGTCAGCCTGCCCACATCGCACCAGCTGGAGTAAGACCTTCTCCTGGTGTAGCAGCTGCTGGCCATTCGGGCTCGCCTGCAAACCGACCTTCGGCCACACCGCCCGCTACCGCACCTTCAAGACCTGTTATTGAGCCACGCCTCCTGGCAGCCGTGGTTGGTCTCAAGAATGGTTTAGTGGAGAATCTCAAGAAGGCTCGCAATCCCAAGGCGGAAGCCATAGTTATGTCTGCTTTGAACCGATGCGTGGGCCTCAAAAAGGATGCTACTGAGAACGACAAAATGGAGGCCATTTGTATCAAGGGTATCCGACAAGTCATTGACGGTTTCACCAAGAACAAGAGCCCAACACCAGGAGGCACCACGCCATCAACGGAGCCGCCGCCTATTTTCGAGCCGAAGGTGTTGGCGTCTCTTAATGGGTTCAAGGATGTATCCCTCAAGGCACTGAAGGCTCGTCTTGGAGAAGCAAAGGCAGAAGCCGTGACACTTTCCGCCATTGATCGCGTTCTGGGCTTTGTCGATGCTAGCATCGTACCACCTGCCGCTGACGGCGAAAAGCCGGGTAACTTTGAGGGAGTGGAACAGCACCTCATGAAGTCGATCAGACAGCTTCTTCTGGGTATGAACCAGAAGTTGCAAGGCGCGGCGCCAGCGACAAGTTGAATGGGGAAAGATTTAAGAAAGGAGACGTCTTATTTGATTGCGTTGATATAATAGCGAGCGTCGATGGGAATACCTTTTAACATGTCAAGATATTGGAGTTTTTATTTCTATGGGAGCAAAACAGAGTCGACAATGTTATTTCCACCTTGGGGTGGGATTGTCGGCTGAGAGTATTTTTGTATTGTAACTCTACCATGATGCTACGAAACGATAACCTTTGGCGAATGCTAGTTTATAATATCACAATGAAGCTATTTGACCAGTGGGATTGTTTTGGGGTTGGGACTTGAGTGATTATGCTTAGAAGTGTTTGGAATTGTGTATCAAACTTATCTCCAGAGGATGATTGAATTGGCATTGAAACAAGGGTAGTTGTAGTCTGTGTGAATAACAATGGAACTATGTACAAGTTAATGGTGCGAATGATCTATTCAGAGAATGGCTTCTCTTCTGCCAGCCTTCGGTCTTTAATCTCCTCATCGTCACTATCATCAGCATCATCATTCAGGGCAAAATACTCCTCTCCAGGATCTTCCCACGCACCATGCCTCCCAACTTGTGAGCTTCTGGCGTGTCTAGCTCTTTTCCTCGCAATATACACCCAGCCAACTAGGGCTATCATCTCAACAGCCATGAAGACACCGACAAGCGAACGGCCCAATTGACCAACCCCAAACAGCGTCAGACCAAGAATCACATTTGTCCAACCGCCGATTAACACGGTCCAACCAACTGTCATGTGTATATAAGAGACATATGTGCGACGGCGAATCTGTACGAACTTGACATGGTGCCACCAGCCGGTACTGATCTGGGTCACCGCCAGCGACGACACAGCTATACCGACCTTCTGGTGCGTGGAGCCAAAGACGTTGCTGCCGCTCATAGATATGCCCATGGCGGCGCCACAGAGAACGCATAGCAGCGCTGCGCCTTGTATGGCCCAGTGGTGGCGGAATGCGTTGGAGGAACCGGAGCGGATGGCGACCACGCCGGCGGGGAATAGGATTAGGAATGCGACGCACATGAAGAGGCCGTGGAGATATGCAATGGGACGTGCGGCAATTCGGGCGCCTAGACTGTCGCTATGGGGGCTGATTGGTGTGTCGGAAGCAGCCTTTTGAGAGATGGTGTAGTCGATTTCTGGAGGGGAATTGCCGTGGTGGGTGGCGGCGGAAGTCATGTCGACGTAGAAGAGACCCATGCCGTTGTGTGTGTGCCCACGAAGGATCTCATTGGGAGCATATGGCGATAGGTTTTGATCTGTGTTGAATGCGTACATCCATGGCTGGGAGGTGGTTTCGGTGGATATGCCATTGCCGTGCCAGCTTGCGCAGTTGTAGCAGACCAGAGCGGCATTACCGGTATAGTAGTCATTTGAGGGGGTCCAAGAGCTGTTCAGGACGGTGATTTGAAGAGATGCTTCATCTCCGCTGAGCGCGTGGGGAGAATCGTGACCATGGTCAACTGTGCGCACGCTCAACGTCGGCGGTTTATCTTGGTTCGTGGGATCACCGTACATGACGAACATCAACGCGCCTTGCATGGTTAAACCAGTACCGATGGCTGTCCAACCGTCGCTGGCGGCAAGCTTCGAGCGCCTAATCTCCATGGTTAAGTAGAGGTCGTGGGCCGACGTGGTATGGTTGTGGTACAGGACGACAGCCATGCAAAAGTCTGGCTTGCCGACGGAGCCACGGATGCAGTACTGCGCCTGTTCGGCCAGCACGGCGCTCAGGCGCAGCACCGTCAGGAAGAGGATTAGATGCAGTGATCGGAACATGATGCTTGCTGCTGTGTTTGGGTGTGACGAGCTCGCGGTAGGAAGACGGAGCCGTTCATGAGTTGCGTGCAAGTCACTACGATGAAGTGAGGCTTCAATGTCGTTCAACTGCACCGTGGCTTCTTGCGCAAAATGGCGGGGTTCGGCTCAGCCATTGCTGACGTTGATCTGACAGCCTTGTCAGTATGTCACTCACGGTTCTGACTTGTCACGGAACCTGTCAATAACCGTCTCGTGACAAGTTAGTAAGCGCACCCGGTAACGTTTGCTGAATGCTTATGGCTTGTTCTGAGAAATAGTATCGCAGTGGCGCCATTTGAATCCTTTTAGACTTCTCGTGTTTGAAGCCAATTAGGTGCTAGGTGCCTACATCTGATCAGGCTCAGTGGAACATCTCCTTCGAGAATTCTTGATGATGCATTTGTATCTGTTTAATCTCTATCTAGACCATTTATTAATTCTATCAGAGCTAGTAAATGCCAATCTACGTGGGCACAAGCCGAATATTTGTCAGTTCAAGTCTGTTTAACTTCCGATTTGTCCACATAAACACGCACATACGGCTTGAGATGATGATAAACACACGAGATAACATTGAACTACCTAATCTGTTACCATTTGTTTACCCCCCCAAAAAAACAGGGTGCGTCGAGCTCTAGACCCAGCCACAGGTCGAGAACTTGGCCGACACACGAGATATATCACATTTCCCCTCAGTACACTGAGGCATCTCATCGAGAAGAATCATCTGACAGTGTTCGGTATGATCGAAGCTGTTAGCCTTGCTATCGATGGGCTGATGGTTTGCAAGAGCATAGTGCGTCTTGGAGACGGTGAATGCGCAGTGCATCGAATGGAACTTGCGCGGTGCCCATGCGCTGGGATGATCACCACGCTGGATCTCGTGGTCGGGAATGCGATATTCCTCCTTTAAAGACGGGTCCGTGTACCACTGCACTCCAGAACGGTTTTGGTAGCCTTCCAGCAAGTCAGGGTAGAAGCAGGGTGGCTGCACCCAGACGTAGCTGAGGTAGTCGAAGACGCAACCCTGCGCACGAGCTTCCTCGACGCTGCTGCCGCAGTGGCCGAGCTCACGACCGGTTCGGCCAGAGAGATTCTCCAGCTTGGGGAAAACGGTGTAAGTGACGAGACAGACGGCCAAAAGGAGCCCTACGGTGGCTGCGGCGAGAAAGACCTTGTGCCAGATCTTTTTGATGCGACTGACTTCGCGTCGGCGCCAGGTTGGAGGGTATCCTTGCAGCTCGTCAAGTAAACCCTCTTTGGCACTGCTATCCGCGTCCATGATGAAGGGTTTCGATTAAATTGGTCTGTAACTGGACAATTAGTGTCAAGAATTATCGGTCTCGTATTCTCACAGCCTAGAGTAGCTTGGGGTAAGCCGCGAACTCACCAGACAATGGAGTATAGGTTCTGGTAAAGAAAATATTTTGGATTCGACATAGTCTTCAGAAGTCTTGAGACAAAAGTATGTCTAGATTCACCTGACTCTAGGTTTTGTGCGTCGGACCGGCCAAGGATGACCGCGTGCTGACCTGAGTATGACAGGGTGACACTCCCGCCATGACAGTGAAAACATGATGGTTCTGAAATGACAGTAGGCTTGACCCACAGTCAAGAAAACGTTGCTTGGGATTTCAGTTGAGAATCATATCCTGGGCAAGATTCATGTGGACTAATCCGTAAAGCTTAGTGTTCGTGGTAGGTTTGCCATCGCCATTCTTCTGTGACCCTCTTCCAAGCAAGCAGCACCACCCCAAGGGAAAAGATGAAAGCCGGAATCTTCGAGTCATGGAAACCCAAGAAGTTATCTTCCCTCTTTCCAACAAATGATAATTCGAAATCCAAAACGTCTTCAATGGAGTACAAACCTGTCGATGCGGATGAGTGGCATGACGAAAATGCTCACTCTCCAGAACCAGAATATACACCAGTGTCAGCAAAACAGACTGACCAGAAACGACGTCTACAATACATCATGATGTCGATTATTCTCGCATTTGTCCTCATGATGATACCTACAATGATCACCATTTCATTGGCCCAGAACACAGCCACGACAGCAGAACGTTCTCAACAAGGCCTACACTGCGGCAACAGCACAGCAGAGGCCCGCGCACTGGGATGCGAGTTCGACTTCCTAAGCTACAGCTGGACTCCGACTCACTGCCTCGACCGCGACACATCAGCCGAGTTTGTGGCGTGGGCACAATCAAGCGAGCGACAGTTTGGAGCATGGCCCATTTTCGCAGATCCAGAAGGTCAGCAGCGTATTCCTGACTTGAAGGCTCTCTCAGAGCTCGCGCCGACCAATGCATACACATCACAAGAATTGCATCTTGCGCATTGTATCTTCTGGATGCGTTACATGGAGCGTGTTAGTCTCGGTACAGTCATGGCCACCTCCCGCGGAGATGGCCTTAAACACACTGTGCATTGTACCAAGCAGCTTTTGGAGCGTCTGGAGGGCTACGATGCTAAATATCACCAGTCGCCTGGTTCGGTGTTTAGGGTCGGATTCAACACCTGCTAGAGCGGAATTGTCCAAGAGCGGAATTGTCCAAGAGCGGGAAAATCAGCTGGATCAATTAATGCATATCTATAATTACAACTGCACAGCCGTCGTTTTCATGTAATAGTATAAATACAATCTTTCACGAGCACTTAAATGTTTGTACATGTTATTCACTCAATCTTATCATGTTTTGGTATTACAACAATACATCTGAGGGTTGGCACTCGGTTCGATATCTGCATTGCCACGTTGTTGTAGGGCGCGTTCCTGATCGGGGCGAGGGAGGACAATCACTGTGGCCAACTAGGGCGCAGCGTGTTGCCAAATTTGGGAGAATAGACGAGTCTTACTTATTATTACAGAGCCTTGTATGCTGATCCGATCTGCGGTACCCCGTAGGGTAAAGTCATTGTCAGATCTGACATTGAGTGTCACCATTGTCTATCGCGGTGTAGTGGGTCGCTACGTTGGGTGATTGAATTGACTCCTCAATTGAGGCCCTGGATATAATCAAGTAGGAGACAATTATCTAGTGGCTTACGTATACTAGTTCCCTCCCAGTTTCTCATCTTACACTGGGTAGTCTTATCGAGGATCTGCACGAAGAGTCCGACAACAAGACAGCGACCAAATTAAGAAACAACGCCGTTTCCGCTCTAAAGCCCGACAGGCACTATCATTGGAAATATTGCAGCTTCATCAAGATGAAAGACTCGCTGGGCGGTGAGTATACAACGCTGCCATTGGCAGATGACGAGATTGCGTCGATGGCCAACCTACATGTGCCGAGGCGAAGGGATCGTTTCCTGCATGCGGCATCTTCGAAGTGGACACTGCTTGCCAACTTCGTTCTATTCATGGCGAGCGTTGTTCTACTACCGCTGAACTTGTTTCGAGCCGAACTGGCAACAAGCCGGCGAAATCATGCCGATGTCTCATGGTGTAAGTCTTAGCATTGGGCGCGTTGGAAGACGCCACGTACACTGAGTCTTTGACTTACATGTCTCTTTACATTGTAGCACCAATTACGGACAAAATGAAATCAGAGACTATGCGGTTCAACGAAACGTTTCGCTTCCCAACCAAGTATCCGTCCAAGTTTGCTGGGCCACCCAGCGCGGCTGTCGATGCCGAATGGGCGAAATTCACAATGCACGGTATGGACATTGCGGTGCTTCAATACGGCTCAAATGGCTAATGGACTTCGAATTAGAAATGCTGGACGGGAGACGCGGCACATTGGCTGTCACGGTAGATGTTGTCGAGAAGTTGGCTGCGCAATATGACCAGCCCTGGCTGGATTCTGCCATTAAACTATCGCACAATGGCCAAGATCGATACATGGCAGCACTTGAGATGTGCCACCATGTTCATTGCCTGGTATACTTTCATTCGTAAAATTGCTTTGCTTGAGGGACTAACGTTAGAAACAGGATATGCTTCGCAAAGCAAGCTACTTTGAATATTACCCAGACCATGATCCGAGAAAAATGCATGGCCATCTAGGTGAGTAGATGAATCTTCGGGTTGGCGTTTTACGGCACGCTAATTAGAAGAACAGACCATTGCATAGAAAGCCTTCGAGAGGTGCTCATGTGTAATAGTGGCACGAACATTGCCATGTTCCACTGGATTGAAGGCGTCGACGCACCGTATCCAGACTATAACACATACCACCAGTGTCGCGATCCATACCAGGTCTTAGACTGGGCGCTGGATCAAGCAATCCCTATCACGTCTCCGATTAAAAGAGGCCCTAATGATTTTGCGTTGCCAGGGCCACCGTATTAGCGCAATATACTCATTTCGAAAGTTTACATGTATTTTAAAATGAACCCGCGAAGAGTGACGTCTGACCAGCTGCTTAAGCATACAGCAAAAGTCGGCTAGACTTCAACTAGTGACTCAATGCTGACGAGGCATCATTGAAACACTTAGTGGCTGTTCAATTCTTTTAATTGCTATCCAATTCTATCCAATTCTATTAAAACTGTACTTCTTAAAACATCTATCTACTGAGGAGTTGGCCTAAAACTGCGAGACGGAGACTGCACCGAGGATTCATAGTACGAAACGGAGTGGAATTTAGCCTGCACTGTGTCAAGCAAATCTAAAAGTCCAGGTTGCTCGCGTATCAACTCCAAATCAGTGGCAAATTTGTACAGCGATACTAATTGAGCGATGATTTCATCGACCTTCAACAGAAAAAGCCCCGGCGGCGTGTGCCGAGATGGTGCTCGATCGGAGAATGCATGTCTTGCCTGTGCATGATCTGAGTCTGTCTCGGAGTTTGAGGCTGATGATGGGATTGAGCTTGAGTTTGAGCGCGTAGAAAATGGATGACCCTCGGAGATGGAGGGAAGGAAGAAGTAGTCTAGGTCGACCCTTTCGTCGATGCGAACGTGGGCGTGTTGCTCTCGTAGACTTTCGCCCTTGGGCTGAACATACGGGCCTGTCGGCTCCAACGCATCTTGTAAGTCCGGATCCAATGTAGACTCCAAGGTGGGGAGTCGAATTGTATCCGAGGGCATAGGCAACACCTGCATGTTGAGCGCTGTGCTGCGGCTGCCGTTATTGTTGTCGTTGCCAATTTGCTCCAGAGAGCCTGCAATTGGCCCTGTCTCACGAGTCGTTATAGCGTGATTGGCCGCATTGCTCGCGTCTACCGCTGGAGGCGTATATGATGGATGGAGATTCTCGAGGCTAGTCAGCAGCGATTCAATGCTGGAAAAGTCATCATTGCTCTCCAATGGCCATTCGTGCGAGCTCTGTCGGTGAGAATGCAGATGCTTTCCCAAAGCAGCTCGCAGTGTCCTGGCAAGGTCAAGGAGCGGTTGTGTTTCCATGTCATTGCTTTTGGACGAAGGGCGTGTTTGAGAATCAAGACTTAGACTGCGGAGTCTATCACCTGTGTCGTGTTAGTTGGCGAGCATTGCGGTTACAAGACATGCAAGGCGCAACTCACGTCGCTTGCGCTGTGACAGCCGGTTCTGTATTCTTCGACGGTCTCGGATGTCTGTCACGCCATCCAATTCGTTTTTCATTGTGACAATGCTCTTGGGAAATGCTACCCCAAAGAACTCGGTCGCAGCGATTATATGATCGTGTACTTGCGCCCGATCCGATCAATTCTGCTCCAGCTCCGCTGTGCTTGCTGACGATAATTTATAGCTTGCGGTTTGCGAAGGGGTCCGGCTTCGTTATCGTTCCTCTCCTCATTTATATCTCGGCGCATTGCTCGAAGTAGTCTGGTCCTTCCACGCTCGGCCGGGCGGTGGATTCTACCCAAATTAATCAAGAGCTTGTGCTCACCGGTCAAAACATCGAGATCCCCCGCAGTATGACATTGGAAGTCGCTGTTCGCGGTCAGACGAACGGTCAGCAGTATAAGCGCCACAGCCTTCTCCAATAGGCAAGAGCCAAAGGTCGAAATTAAATACATTACTATTCCATAATCAAAACGCATCTAGGCCGATCCTTCGGCTACGCAGTCCTACCTTCACCAAGCTGTCTATTCCAAGTTCAAGAATACCATGTCGTTCAAGACTGACACAAGCATTGACAGCTCTGAGCCTCTCCTAGAGAGCGGCTTAGTGCCAGAGAAGTCAATAACCAGTGCAAGGAGATGCCGTTTCACCCATAACGCCAGTCCAATCAAGATTGCCTTGTTCTTCCTTGGTGGCCTGGGCCTCTTTGCTATCGGCGTTGTCGTTGGAAGGGTTACAGTGGGAGGCGTTGCTAGCCACGAGCTCAGCTCCGTTAGAACAGGCTCTGGATTTCCATGGAGTAAGTCGCGCTACCAAACTACACTAGAGGATTACAGCAGGAGCAAAACAAGGGCGGTACCCAGTTTGCTGACATCCGACATATAGGGGAGAGCTTGAGCAAGCTGACAGCGAAACACACGAGGTTCGATGGATCTCTCTATCCTCGAAAAGGCAACAAGTATCGAGGCGCGCCAAGCAAGGAAATAGACGACGCCTGGGACAGATTTACAACCAATCGTAAGTAATCGCACCGTCTTCCTCTCTTCGATGACCTTGGAAGCCTTACTTATACCCTTTTTCTTTACTCAATTTAGCCTGGATGGTGGAAACTGCTGCTGTTCTCAATGTGACCGCACAAGAGGCCGCCGCATCTCTGAACGATCGCGCATTCGATACTGTGGTTCAATTGGACGACGAAAATGGCGGAGGGTACATGGGGACGCTAGAAGTCTTCCACCAGTTGCACTGTCTCAACATTCTGCGCAAGTGGACCTATGTCGAGCATTATAGTGCCGTCGATCCGTTCTGGGCTAAGCAAAACGACCACAGGAGGGAGCATACAGGTATGGCGCACGCAGACACCCATGCCAACCACCGAGCTAACGGTTATTCTTTTGCCTGAATAGATCACTGCATCGACATGGTCCGACAAGCTTTGATGTGTAATTCCGATACTGGCCTGATTCTGTTTCACTGGGTCAAGGGAATGCCTGTGCCTAGCCCGGATTTCCACACCATGGTTAGTTCTTCCCACTCCCACCTAGTTTACGTCTTCATACTCGCATGTAGATACTGACAAATTGTACAGCATCAGTGTTTAGATGCCGAGAATGTTCTAGACTGGGCGCTAACCGAGGCTGCTCCCATAAGTCGGACGATTAAGAAGCCAGAAGGAGCCAAGCAATTGGAACATTTCCTATAATAATAACGCGCTGTTACAGTTTAGAACGTACTGATTAGCCGCTAGTTACCAAATAATCGTATGTGTTACAGTTGTTGTTCCAATGCTACTTCCCCAAAGCCGCCAACACAGCGTCAGATCTTGATTCCGAAAGGCCGATCCTACTTTCAAAAACCCAATTGCCTGTCGTGACGACTGGGGTTTCCAATAAATGCAATATGGAATAATTTATTCCACGTATAGATTAGCTGCGAAGTCCCCATACAGTCGTCATGCCTCCCCTGTCGCAAACCAGTGTAAGCCGGTACGAGGGACGATATTACGTTGAAGTCGATATTTATTAATAAAAGCTGAATGCCAAGATCGCTAGCAAGCAGCGTTGGCCCCACAGAGTTTTTTGTACTATATTGTGTACTAGCATCCGGCTCACCCTGCATTGGGACAACGCCGTAGCATTTAAGGCTGCAACTAGCTGCAGGTCACCACTAGCTGCATGCAAAAGCCAGCGGTGGATGGCCCCCAGTCAACAGGACTAAGCAAGTTGAACGCGAACGAGCTGAGCAGAGGCGCGATGTGGGAATCAAGGCTCTGCAAATCTTCTCACATCGGCACATAGCCCCGGTTCGGGCAACGAGAAGGAGACTGACCGAGGTGAAATCCAGTTAGCAGAGCACCAACAGGGTCGCTACGCTGCTCTGCATTGATGGAGTTCTAGAAGCAGAGAGCTCTGTCTGACCAAGAGCAGGCGCTGAGGCCTCTGCGGGATCAGCCTTGACGGAGGCGTACGGTGTGGTTATCCCGAAGTCTCGAAATTGGCCTTATAATGGAGATACAAGAAGATGACTGTGAGCTATGAATAGTAACAATACGAAATATTAGAAGTGATGGGCTCCGCAACGCATATGAATGTGGCTGCTGATGCTCATATTGAATCCAGAAGAACAATGACCGCGTGTCTTCATCTCCGCATCGTTGAGTAGTGGCTAGTCGAAATCTCCACCTTGAACTCCTCGCTACAGATAGCGCACACGCAATTTAGCGCCTCCTTGGCGAGCTCGCCAACTGCGGGTTTGGCGGTGGCTCTCGGGAGTGGTGATGACAGTCAGATGTCAGATTCGACGGGGGCTAGAAAGGTTATCTGCCACGAGTGACAACCGTCAAAGGCCCCTTCCATGTGTCCCCCAGTGACATGTTGCTGGAAGCTGGCACCAAATTCCCGTCTCGGCTTATGGTCAAATACTATCCCATGTGTACTTTGCACATCAGTGTCAGCACTCACTTTCCAAACCTTGGTCCACTGCTGTGTCGTCTTTTAAGTAGATACTCGTGTAATTGTTCACCTTTGAGCCGCCCATATTTTCCCCTCTGTTTTCTTCAGTGCATAATCATCGCCCGCATAATGAAGTGGACTACACGCAGGACGTATTCAGCCCTTGGGGATGGCGACTCTGAAGCTTCCTCAGAGAAGCACTTAGTACCAGCCTCATCGCAGCCAATGGGTTTCTGGCTCTTTGCCATGAGTGTGGCCATGGTCTTGAGTTTCTCATTGGGGCGGTTTTTACCAAAGGCAGAAAAGTCCTTGCCTGCGCCTAACAATATCGTGCCTTCGTGTAAGTGAGCCACGTTCAAGCGAGCCGTGCAAAGTCTGACCAACCTACCTAGTCCAAACGTCACCACAAGTTTTCATTTATAACCGGACATTTACGGGAAACAATGACGAAGCGAAAATGGCCTGGACAGATCTATTTCCAAATGGCGACGGTTACTTTGCGCATCCGTCACTGGCCCCAAAGACGTCCACTCTGTCTGTGTATCACTACCTGCACTGCCTGGTAAGTCGCGCATGTACAATGTTTTCAAGCAGATGTGCTGATATGGACTTCTTTATTAGGACGGAATTCGCAAAAGCTACTGGAAAGTTCATGACATGGCTGTGGCCGGTGAGAAGCTTGTTGATGCGGATCTTCCTATGATGGTCTCACCAGCGCACATCCGCCACTGTATTGACTTGTTACGGCGAGCCCTGGTGTGCAACCCGGACTTCACTGTAGAAGTGGAAAATGAAACGGGTGGTGTCCACGGCTTCGGGGAAACACACCAATGTGTTGACTGGTCTGCAGTCAAGTCTTGGACGAAGCAGTATCAACAGGTGTAATTGTAATGTGAGGTCTTTTCAGCCTGAACAGCACCAAACCCATTTTGTTCCGGTCGCTTAGCTGTTGTCAATGATGCAGTTGGCGTACTCCTAGTGGTAGAGCATGATTCGTACATGACACTGTATAATTGCAAACATTGGCCACAAATTAGATGTCGCCCGATGAATTGAATTAGTGCTAGACGTTGTGGAGCTGGCAGGCTCAGTAGCACTCTGTAAGATTTCTTGGCTCAAGTTGAATCGTGCGTGGTTGCTTACACGAGGCGGTAGACTAGGCTATAAGAAGGACGGCTGTTTCCACTCCTACGTTTACTCGTCACGCTCCAGCCTATTGTCGTTTTGAGGATATACAGTACTGGCTTTTTTCGCGTTGAGTTCTTTTTTCCCTCTTTTGGAGAAGGAAAAAAAAAGAAGAGAAAACAAACCCTCAGCCGCTTGCTACCCCAAGCTCTCTCGCTTCATTATGAAACTGGAGCTACCCCTGCCGTCAGATCCAGATGCGCTGGAGGCTCTGTTTATTGAAGGCATCGGCAAACTCCAGGACATGCCACCGGACACAAGCCGCGCAGATCAATCCGTCTACGAAATACTGAGAGCCAAGCCCGATGCCACCATCTTCTGCAGTATCGTGGAGAAGCATGCGAACTTGCTATCGCTGTTGCAGGATATGAGCAGCGGCGAACATACCGTGCTGGTACCTCTGGACAGGGCTTGGAAACTCGATGGCGAGCTTGTGGCCAAGATGGAAGAGGATCAAGACTTTCAGCAAGCGGTTCTATCTGCTCATATCTCACCACATTACGTGACTACTGACAACTTTACCCGATTCCCCAATATACCGACCATTTGGACACCAGATGGTGCAAATGGACCGCAGTTAGCCCGCACCCGCCATTCTCACACATTTCACATCAATGGGGTCGCAAAGATGACCACTGGCAACATCATCGCCAAAAATGGCATTCTGCACTGCATTGACCGGGTTCTGATACCACCGCCCAGCGCTCTTGGCGTGGTCCAGTCGTACTCAGAATTAAGTCTGTTCAACAAAGCTCTTCAAGAGCTGAAGCTGGCTGACGACTTGGTTGCTTCTGGCATTCAGGGCCGAACTCTTTTCGCGCCAACCGATGCTGCTTTCAAGACTCTCAGCGAAGACATACTTGAGTTTCTCTTCGATCCCAAGATAGGCTATCCTTATCTGAAAGCCTTGATCAAATATCACATCTGTCCCAACATCACCGTTTACACAAACCTTATCTGGCCGAAGAACAACACAGGTCATCGCATGTCTTCCAAGGATAGCATTGGCATCTGCAAAGGCCAGCAGACGCAAAAAATTCCAACCATGGCAATTGATGTTGCGCAGCATCAGTCCGCGGATCTTTCTCTACATATTGCAAGGTACAGTGACTTGTTTGCCTTGAAGCTGAACGGCAGCTCGCACGTCGTGGCACAGGATATACTAGCTGATGATGGTGTTGTTCATGTCGTGGACGCAGTCCTATTACCCTGCACGGACGGGACCGAGAGTGCTGTCAACGCTGCCTCCGATGCTACGAGGATTGGAACCATTGAAGAGCTGAAGCAGCTGAAGCAGCTGTTGAATCCGTTTATAGAACTTGAGCAGTAAAGTTCAGAGCCTACCATAATAGGATGCAGTTTCCAGTCCGATTGTAGTCTTTTCCTCATGTGGTGTTATAGCGCGTGGTTGCATCCATTTGTTCATATTAAGACAAAGAAACTACGCCCACACAGTGAGTAGCTTACATAGGTGCTATCGGCAATCAAAAGGCATCACGATAAAGAAGATTAATGGACGAAGCGGTTTTGCAGGCTATGGTTATATGCAAATGGACGGTAGAGAAAATTGCAAAACAAATGTATTTCCATCTAAGAGATATCTGGAGAAGCACTCCTTTCCCCCGACTAAATACTTGTTCTAGTTCCTGCTTCAACTACAGCTCTTCTAGGTAGCACTATTGCTAGTTTCACCTATTTACTGCGCCTTAGGTGCGCTCCAGTATTGGACAGCGGCCTCATCGGTCTCAGCACGCTTGGCGGCCTTGGGTGCACTCCAGTACTGGACAGCGGCCTCGTCAGTGTCGGCACGCTTAGCAGCCTTGGGGGCGCTCCAGTACTGAACGGCAGCTTCGTCAGTATCGGCACGCTTGGCGGCCTTGGGGGCGCTCCAATATTGGACAGCGGCCTCATCGGTCTCAGCACGCTTGGTGGCCTTGGGTGCACTCCAGTACTGGACAGCGGCCTCATCGGTCTCAGCACGCTTGGCGGCCTTGGGTGCACTCCAGTATTGGACAGCGGCCTCGTCAGTGTCGGCACGCTTAGCGGCCTTAGGAGCACTCCAGTACTGAACAGCAGCTTCGTCAGTGTCGGCACGCTTAGCAGCCTTAGGAGCACTCCAGTACTGAACAGCAGCTTCGTCAGTGTCGGCACGCTTAGCAGCCTTAGGAGCACTCCAGTACTGAACAGCAGCTTCGTCAGTGTCGGCACGCTTGGCCGCCTTAGGGGCGCTCCAGTACTGGACAGCAGCCTCATCAGGTTTGGCAGCAGCTACATCCTGAGTGCTCTACGGCCCAAAAGTCAGCTTCTAATGTTCTATAGAGTATCCAGTCTGTAATACTTACGACGGGGGCGGCAGCGGATGAAGAGATGTAAGTTGCGAAAAGCAAGACGTTAGAAACTGAGACCTTCATTTTGATTTAGAAGATGTGTTTTTGGTCAATAAGTGCTGAATGGTTGGTTTTATGGAGTTGCTTGGTTGGTACTGGATTAAGAAGCTTCTTTACTTGAACGATTGATACCTCTCTTATATTAATGCAATGGATCGACTTAGGAATGAGAAAATACCAACTGCTACTCATGTGTATCATTCACCTTCACAACCTCTCGGTCACATCTGACGGGTCCTAGACACGTACAGGACGAGGAGTGTGCTCATAGTCACTTTTGTCTTAGTGATGATGACAACCTCACTCGTCATAAGTGAATTGCAGTACTATTGCGACCGATAATCTCAAAGAAAATAACAAAATCACATTTTTCACTTAGTACACGCATCAAAAATCACATCATATCGTTGTGTTGGCTGATTACACACTCAAGCTGTCAGACGATCAGATTGTCAGATTGTCAGATTTCAAGTTCGCGAATTGTTAGACTGTCACATCGTCAGCTACACAGCCCTTCAGATGGCCCACAAGCTAACAAAGAAGATGAATCTGGTGAATTGCAGCCATGATTACGATGCTAAATCGTTCTGTATTGCAAAAGGTCAGATGCGGCTCTGAAAGTTGAACAATCTCACGCTGGATGGCGCTCCCCCCAGTTCAACAACGTCAAACATCATTCCACTCATCGTCGTATTATCCGGACCAGAAAAAAGTTATTGCATTCTTTAAGTCAGAATCTAACACAAACCCGAATTTTCTTTTTATTCCAAGGACAATTAGCTAGTCGCGTCGCTACCATTAGCGTTACATCCGCAACGATGTACTGGCGAACTTCACGACCCGACATGACATTTTTTCATCTCTTGAGAATTACCAGCATAGTAGGAGGGTAAGAAGTTTAGCTGGAACCTTGTAGATTTGAGAGAAACCATTCAGCTAACGCTTGAAATGAAGACTACAGGTCATCTGGTCTGTTATTCTTGCAAATGGAACAGTAAGTAAACGAAACATACGGCCGAAATGAAACTTACTTAGTGAAATGAACTAATTGATTTTTCGACAGACACATCTCCTATCGTTAGGCTTGCCCGAGGCTTGGACGCCATTGGTTTGGCTGATGGCACCACTCTGTGGTGTACTCATTCAACCTGTGATGGGAGTATTCAGCGACCAGTGCCAGTCAGTCATGGGTAAACGACGCCCATTCATAATTTGCGGCACTCTAGGAACAGTATTGTCCATGATAATGTTCGCATGGGCAAAGGACATCATGTCGCTGATCTTCTCCGCCGCGCGACAGCGGCAGAACGGCTACGACAGCAGCAGCGTACAGGCGTCGATGACCATCTCATTGGCACTGGTATCAGTTCTTGCCCTCAATGTTTGTCTGCAGCCTATACAAATGGGAATGCGCGCCTTGATCGTCGACAACATTCCGGCCAGTCGCCAGGCGCAGGCAAATACCATCACGAGCTGCTGGGTAGGTCTGGGCAACATCATAGGCCACCTGGCTGGGTCCGTTGACCTGGGTGGGGTTTCGACCTTTGAGAGATACCAGTGTCTTACTATGATTGGATGCGTTAGTTTGATTGTAACTTCTGTCATTTGTTGTGTGTCTGTTGAAGAGACTCCTCTTACTGCTGCCGAGGCTCCATTGAAGCCTTGCAGCATGAACCCTCTGCCCATCGTCAAGGGCATACTGAATACCTATAACAACGCAAACTTGTCCGTGAAGAAAGTGTTCCATGTTCAATTTTTTGTTTGGATGGCGTGGTTTCCTTTCCTATTCTATGGATCAGCGTAAGTCACATAACTGCTCCTGATTTTTGACCATCATGGCGAGCTAACACTTCTCTCTCAATCAGGTACACCGCCGAGAAATGTAGGTTTTACACGACTCTTGTATAATTTTTGACATTGTTATTGAAGGAAACTAACCAAAATCGTCAGATACGGCATCAATCCTTACACGGACTCTGCATGGCCAAGAAGCCAGGGCTGTGAACAACGACTTACTCGCTCAAACTCGAACAGTAATTATGAACGGGCGAGGCGCGCGTGCTGGATCTCTGACATATCTCTCCTTTTCATTTGTTGCCTTCATAGCCAACGCCGCAATTCCACTCACATCAAGCTCGCGAGGCGCCAGATCACGGACGACGCTAGCACAGTACCGCATCCTATGGGCATGCTGTCATGCCCTACAAGCCAGTTGCCTCATCCTGATTCCAAGTCCGCAGTCTTGGTTTGGTTCAGCAACGCTCATTATTTACGCCGGAATTCCATGGGCCATGACACAATGGCTCCCATATGCAGTGATAGGCGAAGAGTTGGCATCTGAAGCAATTGACGAGTCGAGGAGCGATCCTGACGACAACGATAGCGATTCCCGCTGCGAGGAGTTTGAAAAAGAGCATAAAGAGAAGAATCCTGATAAGATGGATGTGGGAACCATCATGGGTCTGCACAATGTTGTAATCTCGACCCCTCAGATTATTGCAGCCCTGGTGAGCAGTGTCATACTTTGGGGAGTTGGAACGGCGCATGCTACTCCGAATGGAATGGAGTGGGTTTTACGAGCCAGTGCTTTACCAGCCTTGGCTGCTGCATATCTAACTGTAACTATATAGATGGGTGGAACAGCCGTTTAATAATTGAGTAGTGTAACTAGACTAAGTCGCCGCGTACCAAGAAACCCGGCGCCCTTCGTGTAAGGTGCATGACCAAATAATTTCACATCCAATGCTTCAACAGATACGAAGACAGCCTTTCTTTGCATAATTTCTTAATTTTTCTATTGGATACAGACAGCACAGCTCTCTGAATTACTTTGTAGCTGGTGTATGTTAGGTAGAATGAGTCGCAGAGAAAGCAGAGTCGGAGGCGTAAGAGCATGCTCTCTTGGAGAATCCAACGTAAGGCGGTAATGAGAGCGCGCTTGTGTAGGACATGATGCGTAGAAAGGGACTAGGTGTCCCCAGGTGTCCCCAGGTGTAGTAGAAGGCCGCATATCGTTGAACTTTAGTAGCTGGCACTACCCTGAGGCTATGCACGTCAAAGAGTCGGAATGTCAATGATCCATACGCCTCTCTGTTGAGTTTGAGCACGTACATTAATGCGCTTAGATGCTGTTTTTCTTTTTCTTTTTTCTTTTTAAGGGTACTACCATTATACTCCCATTCTATTGTACTTGACAGAATATTGTTGATATTCTATGAATACATGTGATTGCCATGGAACACACGGATCCCAGCATTTCTGTCGCTCAAGATGCAGTAGCCACACCACTCACACTTACATACAGGGGCAGGACACAAAGAAACCCAACAAACACAACCTCCATCAAAATGATGCCAAAGCCCCCATAAAACTGGACCTATCCCTATTCAACCAAATCCATCAAACCTCCATGCCCCCTTCACGTCTCCTAGCCGCCGCCCACCCCAGCGCTTAGCGCAACACCCCGCCGACGCCTCTCAGCCAACCATCTCACCAACACACCAACGGCACCATCCCAATCGACAGGCCATCATCTAAACCTACAAACGACACCATCTCCACCGTACCTGTTTCAGCTGTTTTTAGAACAATGTCACTTCCGTTCTTGCACCGTTCACACATCGTTATAAGAGATCAACCACGTCACTTCATCACATCCTAATTCCTCTCTCTACATCTACACTCAATCACACCTTTCGATTTCTTTATTTCCTTTGTCATTTCCTTTGTTAATTGCATTTAAATTCTGTTTTTCTATTTGTTTTTTCCATTTATCATTTATCATGAACATGTTCAACCTCAAAACAAAACCTGTACAACCAAAGCCATCCGCTCATTCAGGATCGTCCCTCTCCGACGATGACTTCGTCCCCAAACCCCCCCTGAGGGCAGACACCTTGCACTCCCGCTACGTCCAAATGCTTCTCGACCTCGATCGTATCCCCAAACTCCACAACATCCTCGCCTCCTTCTTCGTTTGGTTGCTGCTGGCCAGCTTCATTGTGTTCCCCGGAACCTTCACCACGATCCAGAAATCCATCGAAGACAAGAACAGCGGGAATTGGACAGACAAAACTGCCGAGAAGATCTTCAAGAGCGTCAAGAATATTCCGCTGCTCGTTATTGCGGCCATCATGTGCTCTATTTCCGCCATTGGCATGTCCGTACTGGCGTGGAGACATATGAAAAACTTTGTGTGGTTGCTCAATAAGCTCTTCTTGCCTGGCATTGCCAATTGCCTTGCCGGACTGATCTCGACGCTGGTTGGTGTGTATTCGCAGCAACACGGTGTGTGGAGTGCTACTGCAAAAGTTACTGCAATTGTGGAAGGGGTTGGACTGGCTATTTGTGCTGGCGTCTTTTTCTGCATTGATCATTACTTCTTAGACAAGGTCAAGGCGAAGCATGGAACGCACTATAATGAGTGGACGCCTACGAATGGCTCCGTCGTGGAACTGGGAAAGTTGGATAGCAGCAAGGTCAAGGCTCGTGATTACGGTAATACGCACTTTTAAAACACGGACACGGTTCGGCATGTAAAACATATATATAGACGCAATCATGAGTTAATACAGTTATCGGAGCAATGGGTCTCGCTCGGTTGCGATCCCAGAGAGACGGCTTCGACGTTTGGCAAGACGATCAGCGAGTCTATATGCCCAGTGACAGAACATGCCACCAAGGAATCCCACTGCGTCGTTGCGGAACGCAAGAATGCCTGCTGTTGTCATGAGCATCACCGTCCATCGCTCCATGCGCTCTTCGTCAGACAATTCTCGGTGTTGGCGAGTGAGGACAGACGAGCCTTGGCTGGCAGATTCTTGCCAAAGGTCGCGAGCGCCTTGGTTCAGGCTTTGGCCGACCTTGGCAAGTTCCAAGCCAGCTGCGAGGACCATGATTCCCAGCAAACTCTTGGGGTACAGCCTCAAAAGTCCGACGAGAGTCTCTCCGAAGAATAGCCCGAGAATAATCTTCAAAATTCCAAGGAAGATGACGCTGGCTCCGCTTCGAGCACCAAATCTGTATTGAGCAGCCAGTCCACCGGCTCCGTGACAAACGGGCATCGCTCCGAACCAGGTGCTAGTAAGGTTCATCAGGGCAACGCTCAATCCAACAGAGGTCACCGACGGGGCAGGGATGTTGGGCAGAAGGTCACTGGACAGCGCACTCACAGCAATAATAGAGTTAAGTGTCGTCAAAGGCAGCTGTCCAATGGCCATCCAAAGAGCGGGATGGTCGAAGCCGCCGAACCAGGAGGGTCGAACATATTTTGGGTTCCAAATATGCAGCCAGGGTAGGTGTCCATGGGAGCCCCCGGTTTGAACGAGAGCAAAAACAAGGGCGAGGATGAAGAAGTAAAATGCGTAGGCGAATCGTGGAAGGCGCTGAGTAGCAATGAGGGCCAGAAAGGCGACAATTGCCCATAGTCGGTTATCCAGGATGGGATGAATCCAATGCAGAGGCTGTAAAAGCGATGTTCCAGCACCCAGAATCAGAGATAGACCAGCTCCGAGTTGTATGCCCTTCACGACAGGAATAGGCACAACAGCAACTGCCCATCTCAACAAGCCGGTGACACTAAGAATAAGCACCGCGGCTCCAACCCATTGTCCAGCAGCGACAACCACTCCCATTGACGGGTCTTCGCGCATAGAAATGGCCGCAGAAGCAATAGCCTAGTATATAAGTTAATCAGAGCTCAAGTTGACCATTTGACGACGTTTTCACACCTTCATGGGCTGGACAGGCAACGGGATGCCAAAGACAATGCCGGTGACAACATTGAAAAATCCAGAAAACACCAAAGTAGATCCCAAATCGATAGAGCGTTGGACAGCAAGCGCAATCATCAACGGGAGCAGCGTTCCCAGGTCGCCGAGCGAGCCCGATATCTCCGCAAGGGGAGCATTGCGAAACGTCGACACATTGTGACGGTTGCGCTGACGGAGGTGAGAGAAGATGGACATGGCTCTAGCGATGCCTCGTGCAAGGCTTCGAATCATACGCTAGATGAAGCAAACAGAACAAAAAAGCAAGGAAATTCGAGATGTACGCAACACAATGTCAAAAGGTCGAATGAGGTTACGTCAAAGACTTCGTCTGGAGATGTCGAGAGCTACGGGATGCCCCACGTGAGCTTTGGTGACAGGTGCCATCCGGGCGGAGGTGCCCGCGCCGTTGGCAATCAGCAACAAGCGAGATAGTTTGCTGGCAGTGAATTAAACTGAACAATATAAGACTCGGGCAATAAATTGAAGATGCAGATGATGACGATGGTTTTTACTTTATCGCGATTATTTATTACAGGTAGACTGTGTTTGCGAACATGCTGTGTCCTTAATCCCTACAGTAGAGAAAATGTCAAATACGGGCATCATTGTGCGCTGACCTGTGTGGTGCAATAAGAAATTTCTATAAAGTCTTCAATAGTATACCTAAATGCACCATAATGTTTAATGGCGATCATTGTTCAGTAGGCCCCGACCGCATTGCTCGATTTACTTGACCAGGGTCACAGCCAGCCACCTACATTACCTGTACCACACTCTGTGCAGTAGCTCTGCTTGTGCACTGACTCTGCTGGTAAAGAAAACGACAGGGGTCCTGGTGCAGATGAGGTCATGTACACGGGATTGCTGACAGCGGCATACATGATTTCACATTAACGAATCGAGCCCGCTTCCTCTTACCGACTGGGCAAAATTGGTGGCGCGCGCCATGCCAAGCCTTGAAAACAACTAGCCTTTCCAGTGGGTGGTGGATTGTTCATCAGCCAGCACGAATCTGGAAGAGCTGAATGTAGAAAGCAGAGACCAAAAAAAAAAAAAAAAAAAAAAAGCATGCCGTCTGCTAATAACAATAAAAAATTTAAAGAATCGGACAAGCCGGACAAAGAGAAGGGAGTGAGTGGAACGGCGTTGAATGTATTTCCTCGGCTCCCAAAGAATACTCCATTGAATTTCTTTTGCCTCGTACAAATGTCCATGGAGAAAGGAAACCCGCGAGGACAAAGGCCGACAAGGCTCTTTCCATATCCACTGTTTTTTTTTTCTCTCTGCCGCTGGAGGGCTGAGAAATGATATGGTAGTCGGCGGTGTCGGGAGCAAAGCTTATGGTCAGTGGATACACCGGAAACGGCGCACGGCAGCACAGAGGTTGGCCCTGTAGGGGTGGTGGAAAAGTCGGAAGCTTTTATATTTATCCAGTTTTTGGTGCAATAATTACGGAAGAGGCGAGTCAATTCATTTTTAATAGTAGTTGTTGGAGGATAGCGGGAGACGGGATTGTTGCTGGTTGAGTTGTGCATGGTTTGTTTACATTGGAATGAAATGTCTCTCATGATTGGACTGAATAATTAGAGATGAGGAACAAAGTCAGCGGCCACTACATGTATGCATTACAGATAACCAATTGGTGGCCCATGTCTCAGTGCTTAGATTTCTCGCCATTGTCCTACCTTTTCTAACATTCTTCTCTCAATACTGGACTCTGCCCTGTTCCTGTGCGTGATTTAGATCATGGCTCTTGTCAGTGTCCGACGCCACTGGAATCCCCGTGTTAGCCGGGCACAGCGCGGAAGTGAAAGGCCTACCAGTGCACAGGGGACGAGAAATTCGCGCACCCAGAACCCCAGATCCACTGTGGTAAGCCTGCAATCAGAGCGAGAACGGTGCAGAGGCTGCCGTAGTTCCGGCCCACCACCCACCACCACCACACACAAGCCACTTATTATCATTTCCTTTCCGCTAATAACAGGAGAACAGGCTTTGGGACCGGGTCACTAAAATTGTTCTCCAGCCTCTTTTCCTCATCAGGTGAATAAACAAAAAATTGAACTCGTTAAATTTCACTTTGTATGTGTCTTCTACAGCTTCTAATTAATTTTCCTGATCTAATTGAACTTTTTTTTTGGTTCCCGTTTGCCTTCTGCCCTCGTCTTAACTTGTCTCTTCTCCTGCTAAACTCAATTGTACAAGGTTACAGCGCTGTAGCCTGCCTGTAGCCTGTAGTACCTGGCGTCCGTGACGTGCTGTCCCCACTTTTGCACACTTTCCACAGCACTGCACTAGACACTCCAACAGGCGCTAGGCGGTTTTAGGGCGACCTTCAATTTTTTAGTGCCATTTTCAGACGCTTTTTTTTCTCTCTGGTCACCCACTAATTACTGCAGGTGCCACTCTCTCACTAACCCGATCAACACAAATCATCTCCCACGCGCCCCAAAGCCCAAGCTTCTCTTCTCGCCTTTTCCTCGACCTAGTTCCTCCATCCTATCCTCCTCTCCTACGCAACCAGAACACTACAACCCCAACAACCACCAAGGTAATTATTTCTACTCTATCCGCTCAAAGACGACGCGCGCATTTCGCCTTCAGCTCCTTCATTCGCTTTATTTGACTCTCTCTCAATTGGCCACTGCGATTTTTCTGGCCGGGCCATTGTTTGTTTCTCCAAAACCCGCATTTTCGCACTTTGCGCTTTCTTGCCGAACACGCTTTGCCCGCCAGCCAGACAACCAACGCCGCGCTGCATGCGCCAGCCAAGAACGCCGAGTCAAATTCTGTCGCTGGACAAGCTCTAGGCGTGCGCAATCGTCGTCAATTGCCTCGTTTAATCACTGCAACCTCCCTCGTGTCTGCCATCTCGCGCCATCAATTGACTCGCAACTCCAAAAGCCGCGGTCGCTAACTTCCTCACTCGCAGACTTCTTCCTCGTCTCCTCTCCTCTTCAATCAGTCAAAATGGCCGCCATCGCTCCCGGACACGGAATCGTCATGCACGAGCTTAGCAAGCGCAAGAACTGGGCCCAAAAAGAGGCTGGTGTTATTGTCGTCTTCTGCATTGTCTTCATTGGTACGTTCAACCCATCGCTGAAGCAAACCAAGTTAGAGTCTGTTCTGTGCTGACCACTGCGTTAATAGTTGCCGTTGGTGTCATTGGTATCTATGTCAACAAGTGCCTCCAGCGCCGCAAGGACCGCAAGGCTGTCGTTAATTAAACGTTGTCCTAGCATGGGAGGCTGCACGGGGAGGGAGATCCGGAGTTTTTTTTCCTTATGTCGTGATGACGAGGGGGACAGTACCTGCGCCATGCTGCCATCAAACCACCGACGTCGCTTCTTTGTGGTAGAGGTGTCCGATTCTTGTTTCCAACTAGACGCAGATTGGGCATCCCAAATCGCAAATTGCGACCCGGCTGGCCTGACGCTCTGACGGCCTGCCAAGGAAAATATCATTACATCGCCATCGCAAGTCACTCGCAATATTTCCTCTTACAATTCCTCGGCAGAGGGCGCCAGGCACTTCGTACCCTTCTCGAAGCATATGTACAATCTGCATTCAACAGCTGTATCGGAAGCCGCAACATGGGATTTACTGCGCGAAAATGTTTGTTCATGCTCATCTTTTTTGGCAAAGTAAACTGGTGTTGGTGTTTTTGTCGGGACTGTTGTGTTCTATTAATAATATACTGATACCTCTACCTTGGACGTTTCGTTTGCTTTGTTTGATGTGCAATGCCTGCTTATTACTCGTGTTCTCTATTTACAGTTTTGTTCTATGTACCCAGCCCTGTTCATACTTATAATCCACGCTATACCTTTAGTCTATACTATTTTCATAATCCACGCTATGACAATTCATGTTCCAATAGTTACAGTCCCTCTTTGGCCAACATGTCCGCAATGCCCAGGTAGAACGCAATCGCATTAAAGTTCCTCTTCATGCCCATCCACTCTCTCATCGCCCACCGTACCCTATTCGACCAATTGATCAAATCCAAATGACTCACCCCCATCAACGTCCCTTGATACTCCCCCCATCTACTGCTTTCCACACTCACTAGCCCATCATTCCCGCCCTCCTTCTTCTCAATGAGCCGATATGAATGCCGAAACGTACTAAACAAGCTCGGCTCCCCGCCTATGTCGGCTCCAAACGAGAAGTACCTCACTCCGTCAACATCCTTTGTGCTCGGATTGAACTCCTCTGTCATATACTTCGTCGTCAGCTGCTCGAACGCCTGTGTGCCCAGTCCCGTGCGCGAAATCAGCCCGTACAACTTGGGGAGATGGATCGGTCCCCCAGGGTAAATGAGGTAATCTGCGACTGGACTGCCTCTGTGCGGCGTAGCAATGGTAGTTAGGGATGCGACTTCTACTCCAAGGCGGGAAATCATGTATCGCGCGTCGAGGCCGCCCATGCTGTGCGCAATGATGTTGACGGGGCCATGGGGGGCAATGGAGGATGCGAGGACGGAGGCGCGGTCGGCGATGGAGGACGACGGTGGTACGGACGATGTAATGACGCGGGCGCCGTGCGCGGTGAGCGCGTTGGTTATGCCGTGCCAGTAGTAGATCTTGAGGAAGGGGAGGGGAATTTCAGAGAAGCCGAAGAGGCCGTGAGCCAGGACGATGGGGTGGCGCGGCGTGGTGTAGCTTGGGCGGAGGGCGGCGTAGTCGTCAAGGATGGTCCGTGTGCGTGGGTCGGTCTGGAGGACGGTGGATGTGGTGAATTGGCGACGGAGGTTGAGGGCGCGGCGGCGCATGGTGATGGTGTTGGAGAGAGGCTGACGTCAGTGGAGAGGTGGTGTACGTGGGGTGTTGGCCAACATGTGGCACATGGTATTTTGGCTACGCACTTTGATTGGGAATTGAAATGGTACGGATTTTATGGATTATTCAGATGGCAAAAATTGTAGGATACACGATTTTATTAGGATATCAAGCTATCTCTTTTCTTGGGGAAATACACTCGGAGCGTTCTCATCCGTCACTCCGCTATACGGCGGTCTGGGATGTTGATTATCGAACATTGGTGATGCACCAGATGCAAGTGCTTCGCTGTAGCTTGGTGGCGCGTCTTCTGTTCCCGTTTCTCCTGGTCGTAACTGCGGCGGATACAATGGATCTGTCTCCGGACGGGTTGGTAGAGGTGGCTGAGCTTGTGATGGCGCGTTGTTTGGTCTTTGAGGATTCGAAGGTCTGGAGGCATTGGTTACTCCGGAGACCGCTGGTCGGGGAGGGAAGGTTGGGTTAGCTGCTGGGTTTGTTCCGTTGGACTCGAGCAGTTCTCTTGGTGGTGGTATACCGGAGAACACATCGACTTTAGGGAAATGGAGAGGTAGAATGATGAATTCGGGGATGGTTTTGCTGTTGCGTGGTTTACCTAGCCGAAGACCAATAACTAGCTTGAGCTGGTACCGGCGTATGATGTTACATGAGACAAATGATGGCGAGACGGTATTAGGTAAAGGTTTTCTACTCCAGAGATCGTCGGGCAGAACAACTTCAGTGCCAATGTCGCCTTTTGGTTCAGTGAATAGTGGTTGGTCCATCTTGGTGTTGCTGACGATGACCCAATTGTTTTCTCTTGACAATTGGCCGTTTTGCGAGCGAAGCATGGTGGTACCTATCAGTTCTAGTTGGAAAGACGTGAGGTAAACTTGCTCTGGGTTGTTGACAAGCTTCTTCACGAGAATTCGTACAGGTACGGGGCGGTTGCAGGTTAGGATAGGAGGGTGTGGCAGTCTTGCTGATACTTCGATAGACTGTGGAGGAACAGATTCCGGGTCTGCAGATGATCCGTCCGCTGCTTCCAATGTTGCGTCTTTACTGCCTTTTTTCATGCCCAGGAAGTTGGTCTTCTTTTTTGCCGATTGAGGCTCTGCGGAGACTCCCTTGAAGGTGAACGGACGACGTGCAAATGCTTCCTGTCCGCCAGTCGGCTGTCTCGGTGGCTCGATGGGCATGAACTTGAACTGTCTCACATGCCGCCAATTCTCTTTCAAGAATCCAGGTCGCTGGACAGTGACTTTGAGGTAGTATCGGACCTCGGCCTCATTGTAGAAGTTGGTTAATGACGGCGGTAGCGTCTGAGTGACGTGCCGCAGATACAGCTGTCTCGTTCCATCCATAACTCGCACCTTGGATCCAAACATGCCATTACTTGTCAAGCTGGTGATTCCTAGGCGTGTCATTTCCTCGGGGTTGCTGCAGATGTTGTTGATGGGCATCTTGAATTCGAATGGAAATGCGTGACGTCCCACCTGGAGAGGAAAAGCGCCGTAAGGGCTGCTCATGCTCGCGTGGTAGTCATCTGGAAAGATCTGCTGTACCTGGTACAGTACCTTGTGTTTTTCCATGATGACAGGTGAGTTTCCCAAGGGACCCGACGTCAATACTCCAATATTGCGTCTATCCGAGGTCTGGTGTGAGGCTGCAGAGTCGCCCTGGATGCCGGTGATGGCTTCGCCCTCAAGCTTCACTACAATGCTGCCAACCTGCTCGGGGCGATTGAGCTGGATCACCACCTGGCCGCTGATTTTGTCGAGGTTGGTGTAGAATTCCGGCGCATTGTCTAGCTCAAATCTGACAGCCATGGTTGCCGGCGTTTGGCTCCGGAGAGCGCTGGTTCAATGCCTGAGGCGGTGGCGATGTTTCGAGCTGACGGGCCTTTGCAATGAGTAGCAACGGATATGAGTTCATGAAGCAGGAGTGTGGTAGATAAATATTAATAAGGGAACCAAGTTGGCGTCTCTATCGGAAAAGGCAGCCTAGTAGATGTCCGTTGTGTTCAACAGCGCAAGGTTGAGGCGTTTGGGTGACGACGACAAGCCACGCCACGACACATAATGGAATTGTGGCTTAGTTGCCCGAGCTGTGAAGACGGTGAAAGCGAGCAACTGTGGCGGGACTCAGCGGGAAATAGCCGATTGATTTGTTAGCGCCGGCCCCCCAGTCTCCGGCGGTTTCTTCTTCCTCTTTTTTGCCCTCCGTTTCAATTTCCTATAGCAGTTTATATGTTGTACATGTTCTTTATGAGTCTACGATATTTAATCTTTTAAAGATGCCCGTTGTTCTCTTCTTTTCATAGCACCTACGTGCCCCTACAATAATACAGTACAACGAGGTCATTTCCCACAGCTCTCCTCAATATGGCCTTCCAATCAACGCACGTTTGCAAGCGAGTTGGATTTTAATGGTAAGTTTTAAAAACGTCTTAGTGACTCAAATCCATGCACGTCTCTTCGACAGGGATGCTTTCAAAGTTGGGTACGACGCGATGATCACCCGCACACCTCAACCGCCATAAGTACTCGGTCAGGATGCGATGCTACCCTCGAACCCCCGTCAACACCATCCCACTCAATGTCTCTGCTGCAGCCAGCAGCTTTTTGTCACGCGGTTACGCCTGAACTGGTCAAGTTCAACGACTGTTTTGCCGATCTGCAGCAAACGACTGGCTGTATACCCTGCACACTAGTTTGGCGCGAACCGTTCCCTCGGGTCCTTGTCTCCTCTTCTCTCGTTTGCTGCTGAGTTGGCTAGCCCCCTCCCGCTTCTCCTCGTCCGGGATGCCTTTAATTCCCTCAAAGAGGTGTCTCGTCTAGACTACCTTGCCTACTTTACCTTTGTCGGGCACATACACCTTGCTTATTGTCGGCGACATGGCGTCCTCTCCCCACTTTGGCTTGTGCAGTAGGGTACCACCCGGCGGTTAGCTAGCCTTATACGTGCAATCATTGGCTGTTATTCTAGACCTGTGTAACCAACACACAGCAGCAATAGCCCCTCTTTCTCCCAGTCTAGATAGGTCTCCCATAGGTTGTTAAGTTATGATTTAGCTCAAAATATGACCCCATCCAACAAGCGCGTTAGCTGATTTGAATTGGCGGTCGCTTGCCGCGAGGTAATTTCCGATATATAGATGCCCGGAGGCGGTGCCCCCTCATCTTTCTCCGTCTCTCCTTCTCTCCTTCTTCACGTTGTCATGTGCATCTCAAGTTCTCTTTCAAATGGCTACCAACTGTGGTCCCAACTGCTTAGACGGTGACTTTTATGTCTACCGCCCTAACCTGGGGGCTAACGTTACTCTTCTCGCCATCTTTGGACTGCTTCTCCCAGTTGTTCTTTTCCTTGGTGTGCACTACCGTACTCCAGGCTTCTCCGCCACATTGGCTGCGGGTATTATCGTTGAGATACTCGGTTTTGCCGGTCGCATCCTACTTCATGGTGCCCGCAGTCATGAAGCCTTCTTTGCCCTGTCTCTGTTTGGCACGGTATTAGGCCCAACTTGCACCTCTGCGGCCCTCGTCCTTGTTCTCACCCATATTTCTACGATATATGGAGAGCGATTTGCTCCCTGTCGACCAATGCTGGCGTCGCTGATCCTTCATGGATTAGTTGCGGCGGCCCTGGCTGTGCAGGTTGTCGGCATCGGCTTGCTGCCTCGCAACTTCCACAGCCTTGCGGTACTCAACTCTCTCATCGACTTGTTTGCGGTATAGTACTAATTTTGCTAGCGATCACAGAGTTCCTTTATTCTCGCCGCCGGCCTCGCCTTGCAGACGATAGCGCTTCTGGGCATGATCGGGCTGTACTTGCGCTTCGTATTTGGCTTGCATATTAGCCGGAAATTCCTCGACCTGAAGCACTCGTCCGTTTATAGAACAACAAGATTTGCAAGATTCCGTCGCGGTAAGAACACATAAAGATTGAAAACAAAGGGATAGTCGTACTGACCTACCTTAAGGCTTCGAACTTGCTGCGATCCTCGTCCTTGTATACTCAGTCGTTCGACTCGCAGAGATGGCCGGTGGTCCTGCAAGCACTCTGTTTCAGAGCCAGGCTGGCTTCATGGTAGTGGATGGGGTAATTCCTCTCATTGCCTGTTTGCTTCTCACGGTCTTCCACCCTGGCGCTGCCTTTGGACAGGCATGGGGACCTACATCAGTCAGGACAAAGAAAAGACGTGCACCTCCCGCGCCTCTAAAGCATCCAAGAGGTTACAACGCCCACCACCGTTATGATCCTAACATAAAGAAACAACTTTCTCCTGGATCACAAAGGGGGCTGCCTGTGTCGCCTCCTCCGGATGTCCCAGAGGGCTCTCCTGGCCTACCCTCTAGCCCCAGACCAGCACACAAGCCCGTGAGTCCAAAGATGCCGTCGCCTACATCTATTCGAACATTTAGTACCAAGAGAAGCAGTGGGAGATCCGAGAAACGAGTAGTAGCACAGACGAAACTAGTGGACACCAGCAGTCTTTGGTGACGGATTTGTTAGACCTCGTGGCGTAGTAGATTGGCCACATATTTTTGATACCACATGATAATGGCGATAAATGATATAACATTTTTAACACTCTCTTGTTGCTGTGTATTTTTATAACAACAAAGTGGTTCTCGTAGTATAAGCCGAGTATCTTTGCAGTGATGCCTCATTTCATAACAGATCGTGCACCGTTGAGCCGAACAGTCGCCCATACAAAAAAAATCTTTTTGCTCGAGAGGATTGTCGAAGCCGACTTTCACTGCTGGCATCACATATTCCAGGCTATACAATTTGGGGGCCCCGGTGTAACTCGTCTAGAAAAGAGAGATGGAATCAATCTGACAATTCACGGTCTAAACGGCATCATCCTCTCAGACCATATCAGATTTGCCAGAACTCCAAGAAAACAGGTTTCCAACTACCACGACGGACCTTTGACCCAATTTAAGATTCGAGCGTATTTGTAAGACCAGTGCATCGACCACGGCTCACAGCTCAGCAGATGCCAAGTAAGGAAGTTGAAGCCGAACTCTGACTCCCCTAACCGGACATCTGATAAGGCCTGGTTCCGAGGCAAACCATGATGCGAAGAAAAGTCGGCTGAGGCGAGATATTTGCGCCGAGAGCGATTTCCTGCGTCATGACAGGGGCGTTGTAATATTAGCATCCTATGGCCTGATCAGTCGGATAGATTCGTGGCCGGGGTCTCCGCTAATCTGATTAGATCTTGGTAGAAGTACGAAAGCATGGCAGTTTTCTGTGCCAATGCTGGTGTTTTTTATTTTCCAGACAATGCTTGCTTCTAATTTAGATGTGCACCCACTGTGGAATTAGGCAGCGGATAAACGGCACAATTCCATTGAAAGAAAATTTTATTTGCTACGGTAACTGTGAGTGAGGAATGGCGACATTTAAAAAGAAGATTTTCCGCAAAGGAGGCAGCGCCAGTGGCTGCGGGAGGGAATGCGCCTCGTGATCCACTGCTGAATACAGATTTGATTTTTAAGCTTCTGGAGTAATAATACTCATGTATTTTATTTTATTTTATTTCATTTCATTTCATCAGGGCATATTTTATGTTTTATTCTTTTCGTGCAGAATTGGCCGGCGAAGCTATGCCGGTTCTATAGGTCTGCGAACCGATAATGTAACCTAAAACGGAGCAAAGTGGTGGTACAATCGAAATACAACGCTGTACCCTGAGAAGTCAAAATTGAGCAGGCACGGGGATCGGGACAAGATTTTGTTCCCTCTCGACGAAGACTGAGACTGACACTGGGCCACTGCCTGGAGGAGCCGCGCCCCAGGCATTTGGCTCGAATTGGACTGGTTTACGGGGCCTGCACGGCTTACAATACAGGAGGCCATGTGGAGCCCTACTGTAGCCTTGGAGGCGCCTAGAACTTTTGCAGAAGATGTTGGGTTTACTGTAGGTGGCTTTGGGGCAGTGAGAGTTTGGTGATGATTTGTCAGACTGGTCAGTGTGGGAGCTTGTGTTGAATTAGGAAGTTGTCACGACGGGCGGTTGAATTACTGACCGGTTACCTCACGTGTATTGCCCCGATTGAAAGATCCTTAGCGACTTGTAGTGTAATTACCGCACGATGCTTGACGGGGCAGGAGTTGAGCGGCGTCAGGAAGAAGCCAATTGATGAGATGAGATGAGATTTGAGTGTGCTAGGCTGAGCTGGTGCAGAAGTTGGCGCCACGTACTTTTGTTGCCCTTGGATCTTTAGGAGTGCTCGTTCTGCGGAGAAATTGTCTTGGTTACGAATTGATCATCGGGTTCATCTCATATAGTTGAGACACCTGGGGTGCCGATTAAGCGGAGAGACGGGCGATGCAACATTGGTCTTCTTTCAGTGTTGGATGCTACAGACAGGGGAGGAACAGGCATTCTCTGTTTATCGGCGGGTTTGTGTCTGGGTCACATATTGAGAAGTCAGAGAGGGAGGTCAGCTGGTAGGTAAAAGGTAGGTATCATGGTGTTGCAGGTGGGGGTCAGTGTGGAAGAGCCAAGGCGGGTAGCAGCAGTGGTAAGCAAGGTAGGGTAGTGTTGGGCGTTGATGCTGCATGTTATCTTGGTGCTGTATTGTAGTTATTGGGGGTATTATTGATGGTAGGGCCGAATCATGGGACAGACTAGGGTGAATTGAAGCTTATAACAGGAGACGTGAGTGTTTGACGATCATTGATGTAAGAACTTTTTTGACTTGTGTGTCTTGTACCTTGTCCGGAGTGTTGAATTGGGTATTTGATTTTTCAACGTATTTTCCATCTTTTCTTTTCTTCATCATTTATCATTTTATTTATTTCACTTATTTGAGGCTACGGCAGTCTGGGTGTAACGTCTCCCCATGGGAGAAGCGAGTCGGCGTGATTGATAACACTATGTCGTGTTATAGTGGAGCAGACGTGAGAAGGGTTTGGACTTTTGTTTTGGCGACGACGAAATAAATTAGCTGAGAGCTCTGAGGTAACATGTAGAAGAAGAACGATGACGATGTGGTTTCTTGGGGTTGGTCATGTTGCATTGCGCTGTTGAGGGGATACTGTTAATAAACTACGTGCATACTGTGTGGGGGATTTGCATTACAGGTACGGGGCATGAACAGCTGTTTGCATGCTGTGCTTCACTTACAGTGCACTGTGGCCACTAGCCACGGGCGCCTTGTAGCGTGTTGAGTGCACTGTGATTGTAGTTCCAATTGGGGCGTGCGGGTTAACAGTGGTGGCTTGTAGTGCCGTACTTGTCTGGCTGCAGTGGCGCATGGTGGCTTTGTTGCTTGGGGGGCGGGAGGAATGTTGCGCCGTCGACCAAGCTACCACACAAAGCGCACTGTCCTGTCAATGGCACAAGCTAAGCTTTTGGCACTAAACAAGAGGTTTGTCTTGGCTTGTCTTGGCTTTTCTTGCAGAATTACACCGTACCATGGGCCACCCAACGCTTGAACCCAGTCCAGCAGCCAAAAAAGCCTATTGGGGGCCATCGCTTGTTACCTCGAACTGGCATGGCACCACTGCCGTTGAGGCCACCAAGCCCACAGTCAATGCCACTCTGATCCATCCATGTCGCTAGTCAGGTCGAATTCCTTTGGGTATTTTTGTCCTTGTTGTGCTGAGAGGCTCCATTATCTCGTACGAGGAGAGACACTGCTCCTGGTGCCTCGGGTACCTGGTTCCTTTCTGGCTTAGCTCCAATGGCAAAAGGCCGAAGGAATCTTGTAGGCCACGGCCCCAGGCAACGTCGGCAAAAACGGCGTCTTTGTCTCTCCTTGTTCCTGTGGGTGTAAGTCGGCGGTGACTGCTGGTAATGTGACGGACGTGCTTTGCCTCACTTGCATTGTCTGTCCCCATCCATGTCGCATGTAACTTTACAAAAGTAGAAAGGTATGAGGCGTAGACTCATTGCAACTAGACTGAAAGTAGCATGTCATCGTCCTCGGTGCAATACATTCGTAGGCTTGTTGCCAGGCAGAGAAAGAATAAATAACGGTTCGATCCTGAATCTTGGACTGCCGCATTATCAGATCTCTGCGTAGCATTGTGGAATACTCCCTTCCCTCCTTTTACTCTGTCACGTCTACACAGAACTCCCTTTCGCAACTTCACATGCTGTCTTTCCAAAGTTGACTTTTATTTGTTAAACTTTCTCCTCCTACAGTACACTTTGGTGTATCTGTTCCTGCTTCTCAGTTACACCACTCCTCCTCCAACACACCACTTCAAGCCACGGCAACACCATACCTTGGGACTCGAACAACATCTCGACCATTACGCGTCTAGAAAGGCTTTACCGCTGGTTTGTTTAAATACCACAACGCAGGGCCACGTTTTTGGAATCACTGCATTGCATTGCATTTGGTTCTGTCTGTCTTCAGACCTACGCTTGCCCTTTACATTCCCGACGCAGCAATCTTTGCCAGCTGGCAGTTCATTTGTCTGACACTTGGCAAGCACCTTTCCGTTGAAGCTCTCCCTTTCCTCTTAGACGTCTCACTCATATCGACACTTTTGTTTGTTGGACCTGCATTTGTTCCACAACAACGTCCTCTACTTGGACAAGCCCCCACGGTTTGCTGCAGACTCCTGTCCGACGTCCCCAACTACAGTCTCTTTTTTGACAGTGTCACTCATTTCTTCTTTGGATATTTTTTATCTGAAGTCGCTCGCTCATTTTTGCTGTAAAGATGGCTGACGATGCGGCGAAACTCATCAAGTTTGCCAGGCGCAAAAAGATGAACCTGGAGGTGATTTACGTCTGGTTCGGCGTTTTGCTGACCATGATGCTTTGTTTTGTCTTCCTTAACTTGGTTCGCAAGATCTCTAGCCGTCATGGTGATAGTGCTCAGAAGAAGCCTGCTGAAACCGGTCCTATTCGTCGCCCTCTTCGGTATGTACATGGCACAACACCATATGTGAATATTTTACTAATTCTCTAGAAAACTGCGCGTCATGACAATTAAGAAGGCGCCTGGCCTTCCATCTTCCGGTCACGCGCTGGTCGTTTTTTTATATTTGACTCTTGACATTGTTTGTTCATTTGTTCACATGGACAACAATAACTTCCCTTTCCTCACCAATTTTTCTTCTCGAAACGGATGGTAAGTCGCTTTTCGTCCAACCATCCCAATTGATGCTGACCATTTAGGCTTGCCATTAGTAACCTCGTCTTTGTCGTCTTCCTGGCTATGAAGAACACTCCCCTTGGCTTTCTCAGCGGCTGGTCCTACGAACGACTCAATATCCTTCACCAATTTGCTGGCTACGCTACCGTTATTCACGTCATCATCCACGGCTCCACCTACTTCGTCGTCTTTGAGCAACTTGGTCTTCTCGCTCGATTTAAAGATCTAAACGATGCTTGTGGAATCGTGGCTGGACTGTCCTTCATTGTCGTTGCCATTGCCGCTATTCTGATTCGCCCCTGGTACTATGAATTGTTTTACATCATCCACGTCTCTTTCTGGATGGTTGCGGTCGTCACCTTAGCCTTTCATCAGCCAGACCTCGCGATGCCGTTCATCTATATGACCATTGTTGTCGCTAGTATTTGGATTTTGGATCGTACCATTAGGTTCCTGCGATTAATGGTGTACAGCACAAACAACTCTGTATCTTTGACACCTTTGCCGCACAAGGCTACGCTGGTCACAATGCCCAAGGCCCCTATCGGCGCTGCTCCTGGACAGCACTGCTTCTTGTGGATTCCTCAACTTCGACGATTCGAAACGCATCCATTCACCATCACTTCAGTGAGCCCCTTGCAATTTGTGGTTGCTTCATACGATGGCTTCACTCAAGAGCTGCACCAATATGCGATTGAAAATCCTGGCACCCCCCTCCGCGCATCTGCAGAAGGCCCTTATGGTTCATTCCCTTCTCCCATGAAATTCAACAAGATTGTTCTTATTGCTGGTGGAAGTGGAGCAAGTTTCACTTTTGGTATTGCCAAACGTATCCTTGAAAGCACGGCCAACGCCCATGGACCTCAGAGCATTTCCCTTGTTTGGAGCGTCAAGCAGAACTGTAAGTTTACGCGCCTCGTCAACGTTATACATTTCACTAACTCGTCTCAGCCTGCTTGGAGTGGTATGCTACCCATTTGGAAGATTTGAAGGAGGATGGGCGATTCAACGCACACCTCTATGTCACCGCACAAGAAACTGCTACACAGCAGGTCGCTTTGCAGGCTCCCGATCAAGAAGCAGCAACCGAAAAGGCTGCTGAAAAGGCCGACGAATCCAAGGTTTATGTGACTGAATTAGAAAGCACATCACCATCATCAAGCTCTGGCTGGGACAGCGAGAAGTCTCCTACCTCGCCAACCGAGTCGCTGCGCCGTTTCAAGGATGTGCGTCCTTCAAAATACCACGGTTACCCTGTTAACTACAGACGACCAGATGTTAATCAGCTCATTTCATCTACCGTGAGCAATTCGTCGCCCTACGAAAGAGTTTTAGTCATGGTTTGCGGCCCTACCGGCATGACGAAGCAAGTTCGCAGGACAGTAACGAAGTGCGTGACGAGTGATGGACCACAGGTTGAGCTCCACTGCGAACAGTTTGGGTGGTGATTATTTCGATGTATTTTTGTATCTTTACTTTCTTTGTTGATATTTATATATTTCTGTATATAGCATGAAGAGGAAATGATGCGGCGAACAGGAAGATGGCTATGATTGACATGGGACTGGGAGAGACATTGGCTGAATCGGAGTTCAGGCGTGCAACAGAGCCACAGGTTCTTGCCTCGGCGGACTCGCAGGCAGATATTGATACAATGGCTGATATTTTCTCGTACTACTCTACCCACTGCAAACCTTTCTTGTTGCTATTCGACCATGTGTTGCGCATAAGTTCACAAAATTGGGTGGTCATCACCGTTGAGCTGAAGGACTTTCCGCCGTGAAGGTGCCAATCATAGTAAGCTAGCGTTACATGCAGCGCCGCGATCGACATCAGCGCTCGGTGAGATGCGATCTAGTGCTCTGAGGCTGAAGTTTCATTTTACGTACTTGTAGCTGATGGCCATCAGCGATATCAGTCCCTGTCCCTTAAAGGCAACAGTTCCCCCAGCTTTTAGACGAAAATTCATATTATTTTTGTTCTTTGTGTATATAATCAAGATTGTCAAAATATCTTACTAGTCAATACAATGCTGTTCAACCTCATCGTTCCTCTTGCGGCTACGTTTGTCGCAGCGTTGGACCCCAGCTGCTCGCCTGGTGGCAATTTTAATCTCTCCAATTGGAAACTTCAAGAGCCTATTGGCGATGATGACAAGCCGGCTGAGGTTTCAGGATCGAAACTTGAAGGCTGCAAGGGTTTCCACGACGACTGGTTCTACACGGACAAGTCTGACGGTGCTCTGGTGATGAAAGTGCCGAAACGATCGGACTGCGTCACGACCCCAAACAGCAAGCATTGCCGCAGTGAGCTGCGCGAAGCCGATCCCGACAGCTGGGACCCTCACGACAGCACCAACCGATTGTTCGGTGACGTGAAAGTGGTCAAGAGTGGCGGCGACATTGTCGTCGGGCAGATCCACATGCCGTCCGAGGTGTCGCATAAGCCGGTGGCACTGCTGTATGTCGGGACGGATGGGAAGCTCACGCTGGGCGTGGGGACTTGTAGGACATGTACTTCGAAAAGAGCGACGGTGGGGAAGCTGAAGCAGCCGGATGCTAGATTCACTTACGAGATTCGCTATGAGAAGAATAAGTTGTCGGTGGCTATTGATGGTGGAGAGTTCAAGGAGTATGATACGTATGATTTGGATGGGCCGAAGAGTTACTTCAAGGCGGGTAATTATAATCAGGACGATGATGCGAGTGAGGTGCATTTTTATCAGATCAAGGTTACTCATTAGTGGTTGAAACTGGTAGAATTGATCACATGTTATGATTTAGCTGAGAGAATTGGTGATGTGTAGTTGGTTGAATTGGTGTAAAAGATACTTGAGTCTATAAACTGAGACACTAAATACTATGATGCGATGTCTTGTCTCGTGTCGTCTCAGTTACGGGTGTATTTCGATTTATACAGCCTGGAGGAGTGACGACTATGTACACTTCGCCGGGAAGTATGCAGACTCCGCCTCACAGTACGCATTTGCATCTGGCAATACCCCATCGTGTAAGAATCGTCTCACATGATCGACAGCGCTTTGAGACTGCACTGCAAGAGAAGTATGTCCGTATCCGGCAACTTCGACAACACGCGATCCCACGAAAGCTTTGCTAGCTTTATGGGCTGAGGATAACGGCGTGAACGGATCATAGGTCACGGAGAGAATAAGAAGCGGATGCTTGGTTTCTGTAAGGAGCGGTGGTTGAAAGTTGTGTGACTTTGGAATTATCCACTGCGCTCGGGTGTAGTACTCTTGCAATATGTCGACGGCGTCGTTTGGGTATTTCTCCAGCAGGGAAGAGATGTATGTGAAGAGATGCTCCTTTTGAGGCCATTCATCTTTCCCAGAGATCATGTCGTTGCAGCGGATGATTATGCCATGCTCTGTAGACGGTGACGGGCTTTTCTGCCCATAGGCTAAAAATGCAGGTTTGGGATCGCCTTGTAACAGTGCCGCGAGTCTGTTGGCTAGCGGTTCCCATCTTTGATGGAAGAACAAATCGTGAAGTATGGAGTCGTATAGAGTGTGTTTATCTAATATTCCGTGACATTTATTGTCGAGATAGACACTCATAGGAGCGCTCTCGAGCTCGTCAAGGAACTGCATTACTTTGTGCTGTAGTTGCTGGGCATCCGGTGCAAGGGATGAAAGAGCGCAGTCCTTGGCTTTGAAGCACTCTTCAAAGAAGCCTTTGAAAACATCGGCTCTGCTTTCGAATTGTGATGGACGAAGTAAGTCCCCATACCATTCAAAGACATCCACTACGCCGTCTACGATGACACGTGCGCACCGCTCCGGGAACATCATGGCATATGTTTGGCCAAGGAGCGAACCATAGCTAAAACCCCAGTAGTACATATCTTGCTGGCCCAGGGCGTCGAGAATGCTGTTCAAGTCTGCGGCTGTCTGGGGCGTATTGAGGTATTTGCCATGCTCGCCTGTTGTTTCTGCAGATGCGCAAGCTATGTTTTCTGCCCAAGCTGAGACCCATGGCCATAGTTGTTCGGCATTGAGCCGCTGGGGAGTTGGGGATGCATGCTTGGCGCGTATTTCTTCACTGGGATAGCATACGGCGGGCGGTGTTGATTGGTTGACTCCTCTTGGGTCAAAACCGAGAATGTGGAAGCTGTGTCCCACGATGGCTCGTAATTGAGTGCCTCGTCGGTGGATGAGGGATATGCCGCTTGTGCCGGGGCCGCCGGGGTTGACCAAGAGGCTTTTGGTTGCGTTGGTGCCACGTAGGCGGAGGAGTGGGATGCTGAAGGTTTGATCGGTTGGGTCGGAGTGGTTCATGGGAACTTGGATGGTGGTAGATTCAAGCTGTTCGCCGTCCATTTCTCCGCAGAGTGTCCATGTCAATGACTCTCTGGTGTAGGTACGTTGCTTGCTGTCCTCCATGTTGATTCTTGATATCTGCTGTATGCAGACGTCGTAGTAAGTTCTGAAGCCGCGATGTATTCCAGTGGCGGGGGGTTGGTGTTGTGGCGTAGCTTTAATGTTATTGATGCTGACCCCAAGTGTGAGAGATGTAGATAATACTCATCCCAAGTTGTGTGTCAGCACCAGGCTAGAACACTTGAACCACTCACTCAACCCGATTTTAACTCACAATTTGAGATCAATTGCAATCTTATTACCAAGTGTGCCACCAATATCGACTCAGCTGGTTCAATCCCCTGATGGCTGGTTACGAGCCTGGCCCTCGTTGCGCCCGTGCCGAAGTGCGGTTTCAGCCAGAGCGGATCTCTTTCACTGACACAGGCACAGCTCAAAACCAACATCTTCTCATGTGGCCCAAGCGATACTTCCGGTCCTTCAAACGCTCATGTAGTCGAGTAAATTGATGGCGATGCAAGATGGTCGGCCAAAACGAAAAGCACAAGCTGCGCGAACTGTCTCATCTGTAGGTGTTAGTTTTCTATCCAACGGTAAAGTGCTAATGATACTAGGGAGCAGTATCACAATGCCGTCATTGAGCTCGGACAGCTGGGTAAAACGGCAATCTACTGTAGATACATTGTGCCTCTTCATCTCGCCGAGGCAAAGCACGAAGAGATTAACAAGCTTGTGCTGGGCGCAATTGCGAAAACAGTCCTAGACCATCCCTTGCTCCAGGTTGGCATCACTGAAAGTGCGGCGAAGCCTACTTGGGTCAAACTCAATACCATAAACCTTCAGGAGCATGCTACCTGGTCAATATCGGCCACTTCAGACCAAGCTCTTGTGTCTACCAATGCCATCTCCATCGATAGCAAGTTCGACAACCGAGATGTGAAGCCAGGCTGGCAAGTGTCAATCAATTGGGCACCAGACTTCAAGTACATGGATATTGGATTTATCTGGAGCCATGATATTGCAGATGGAATGGGCGGGAAAATCATCCATGAGGCAATCCTCCGTCATTTGAATGATGCGGATAGAACACATGTCCAGGGACTATTGGCGGATGACACGCTTGTCCTTCCTGAAGACGCGGATATTCCACCAGCTCCTGAAGATGTCTGCAAATATCCTGTTACGCCAACGTTCATGTTAAGTGAGCTCTGGAAAGAATATAGTCCGGGATTCCTACATCCACATCGTCGCATGATGGCGAACTGGGCGCCCATTGTTCATTCACCTCGGAAAACCGTCTCACAAAGCATCTCAATCGACGAAACCACCTTACAGAGAGTTTTGTCACAGTCGCGTGCAAATGGTACAACGTTAACTGGCGTGTTGCACGGCATGACTCTCCTCAGCTTGGCTTCTCGACTCTCTGCTGAGATGGCTCCTGGGTTTGTTGCCGAAACGGCACTGGATATGCGGAAGCTATTCAAACCACAGCCCAATAATCAGGACTTCGAGGCGTCAACTACCATATGTAATATGGTTTCTAGCATTGAGCATCGGCGCAGTCAGAAATATGTAGCAGGCTTGCGAAAGAAACTCCCAAAGCTCTCCATGGAGAAGAACCTAGATACGTTGCTTTGGTCCGTCGCCTGGCTCTTCAGAGCTGAAATAGCCGCGTCACTGGAGATGGGGAACGCGAATAAACCCAATGGGCTAATGAAGTACGTGTCAGACTGGAAGAAGCAGATGGAGAGTCATGCGGCGCGGCAGAGATTGTATTCTTGGTCGGTGTCGAATCTGGGAGTGTTTCGAAACGGGGAATATACGGCATCCTCAGGTTGGGCAATTACGGAGGCCGGGTTTCGTCTTAGTATGGAGGCGGCTGGTTCTGCGATTCATGTTGATGCTATTTCTGTTGAGGATGGGGGGTTGAGTGTTATGGTGAACTGGCAACATGGTGTTGTCAAGGATGAACTTGTGCGAGGACTGGTGGCGGACATTGAGCACTGGTTCCATGTGTTATGAGATAGTCCAGTTGCCGCCGTTATCCTGACTTTCTAGCCTACAGCAATTGACAAAGGTTCCTTGAAGTTACCAGTATGACGGATGTTCGATGAGCAGCCCACTGAATGCGAGTAGCTACAGCGGATAAGCCACTGTAATTTGTCCACCACAGCCTTCCGATTCCCCTCCGAATGCACAACCACGCTGGCTGCGGACCTTCATCTGAGCTGAACACCAGCATTGTGGTTTCCCTTCTCCTGCACATACAACTCTGCTATCTCTCATCGCATACCATGGCTTCGGACGAGAGTAGTAACTGTTCTACGCCTAAGCTGACAATTGATCCGCCGCTGTTAAATTCTGCCTCGCCTTGGGCAACTTCGGCAGACAATCTACGGGACCTGCTGCAATGTCCATACACTGGAGCTGTGACGACTCGGACGTCCCTACTGGACGAAGCTGGCTTTGACCATCAAGCATCCAAGCATCGATATCAATTCTTTGACCCCGTTACGGGAGAAATACACTCCGAGGGATCAGCTGATGGGCCACTGCCGTCGTCACATTGGGATGTCCCATCTGACGCGAATAAAGTTGGCAGCATCAATTCACTAGGGTATAGTCCGCTGTCACTATCCAAGTACTTGAACATTTTGACGGCTCTATCGGCGGAAATGCCACGGGTTACCAAGACAGTGATAATAAGTGTCACGGGCACGGCGGACGAAGTGCGAAAATGCTATGACAAGATTGTAGCCTGGGAGAGCAGTGTGGGATTCAAGATTGCAGTAGAGGTCAACCTCTCCTGTCCGAATATCGAGGGGAAGCCACCACCCGCATACGGTTCACCGGAGGAGTATGTTAAGGTGCTGCCGGCACAGACACAGATACCAGTGGGGTTGAAAGTTGCGCCGTTCACATATGCGGAGCAGGTTGAGATCTTCTTGAACGGAGTGGATGAGAGGATCAGTTTCGTCACGGTGGTGAATACCCTGGGTGGGTGTGTTGTTGGTGACATAGCCGGTGGGATGGCTGGCGTAGGACTACATCCGCTGGCTCTGGGGAATGTGAAGATGTTAAGAAGGGGTTTGGATTCAAGGGGTTTGGATATTGATATCATTGGTGTGGGTGGTGTGGCTGACAAGGATGGGTTTGAGAGGATGAGGAGCGCGGGAGCGACGGCGGTGGCTGTTGCGACGGCACTGGGGAGGTGGGGAGTTGGTGTTTTCAGGACCATTAGTGGTGAATGATAACTTGAAGATTGTTGATAGTATAGTCAAGTGATGATTGGTGAAGTTGAAGGCACTGCAATAGATTCCACTGGCCCCGACGGGAACGGAGGTACTCACATGAATGGCAATGATGACTCTTTACAATCTCACCTTTTCGTGATTTATCTAGCCGAGGCAAGACAGGCTTATTTCTGTATCGAAGCCAATCTTGATAAGTTAGCGGGAGTCGGCTTGACGGACATTCTCGGACTATCGACATAACGATCTAGATAGCGGAGGTGGCTTATCAGCGCGCGGTGCGGTGAAGTCAAAATACTGGGTCGGCGACTACCAAACAATGGATTTGCTTCTGCATTGATACGATGATGGCATCGACATGTTCAGGATAGGAAATGAATATCGTTGCCTCGGAATAGGAGATAGAGATAGGTTCAGTCGGCGACGGACAAGATAAGGTTGATTGAGGACGGACTGGAGATAGGGGTTGGTCTATAAAAAGGCGGCATGTCGACAGAACAGAGTACAAACAATGACAAGAACATAATCAAGTTCCAATTCCAACTCACTTCACTTCCAGTATATTTTATCGACTCTTCATTCAAGACTCATCATGCAATTCTACAACGTCGCCCTCTCCTGCATGGCCTTGTTCGCAGCTCAAGTCGCCGCAGTAAGTCAGGTCACAACCGTCAGTACAGTCTAAAACTAAACACATGTAGACCGACGACTGCAAGGGCCTTCTGGGCAACTGTGTCCATAACTCGGATTGCTGCGACGACGGACTCTTTCTCGGCTGTGTGGCCGGGCTCTGTGTAAGTTACCAGCACCTGAGATGGGGCAGAACTAACAAGATTAGATTGCGCTGTAAATGCACCACCTGCTGGCCATGGTGACATTGTGAAGACACTTCATTACAGAATATATTTACCAGAATGGTAGAACAAATTACATAAATATAGTTAATCGAGAGTCATGTTACTGAATGACCTTGTTGCTTACGTCCCTCGCTCACTCACATTCACCATAATAACTACACCCCCTCCCGGCTCGCCTTAAAATCTAACCCTACGACGTCAGATGAGTCAAATAAAAACAGCCAGCGTACTTGCAGTCTCTCACCTTCTGACGGATTGGGTTTCCTAGCAGGTTTCCAGAACAACTTGATGTTTGCGCCAGGCACTGACATTGGAAGCTTTAAAGACTGTTTCAATAGAACCAAACTGCTTCGATACCATGCACAACAATCACTTTGCAGACACGTGCAACAGCCAAATCGTAATCAGTGCAATCAATTCATAACTAGGGTATATATCCAATCCAAACACCTCGCTTCAAGCGCTCATCCAAATCATTAATACCCATTAATACATCGCTGTAAACAATTCTAACAATACACTGTCCCAGTCTGAGCTAACCATTCTTCGGTTGCTCTTCATCGCTTCGTGAAGCAGTCTGAGCTCCAGGATCAACCAACAATCTCGCATCTTTCACGCAGTCCAAAAACGCAGGATACACCACCATGGCCACCTGCAGCGCCACAATTACAATAAACGCCGTCGCCACCGTCGAGCCATGTCGGGTGATTGCGTACATGACGAAAGGGAAGAATGCTGCGCCGGAGCCGCCCATGGTGATGAATGCGGCGGCTCGCTTTGTGCGTCGACCTTGTCCGCGAAGACCCATGGCAAATATCAATGGCCACATAGGTCCTTCTGAGAAGAAGAAGAGCGCCATGGGGATGAATGACAGGTTGGGGTTCTTGGGACGCAGTACAACGAAGAGTAGCGCGAAAATGAAGCAAAGCAGCACATTGGTGGTGAGAATGGTTCGTGGCTTGGGGAGATATCGCCGCGTGACGGCAAGGTAGGTAAGTATGGCGGTGAGGAAGCGGGATAATGCGAAGCAGCTGTGGGCGATGAGCAGGTAATCTGTCACGCTAAGAGCCAAACCCGGAGGTTTATCGCTGGAGTCACCTCCAGACGATTTGCTGCTCGACGTGTTGGTCGTATTCTGTGAGTGGCTATGTGTGGCAAAGTAGGTGATGAGGTCGCCAAAGAAGATGCTGTTGCTCTCTTGCGTGGCAATATATAGATACTGAGCAAACACAGCCAGAGACAAGCTGACAGTGCGAAGTTGTAGTCCAAAGAAGCTCTTCTTTTCGGGATTCACAGGGAGCTTCCTAGCGGCTTCCTCAAGTTCCCTATCGCTGACCTCTGGAAGAGGCATGTAAAAAAAGAACAGTCCGAGGGCGACTGTGAGTAGCGTGACACCCAGATACGTCCATTGAACATTAATGAGCGTTCGGCTGTTGTTGCTGTCTGCGGCGTGGATCCCAGTGAAGAAGACCTTCTGAGCGAGCACGCCGCTGAGGACACTTCCCACACCTTGAACAGCCTGAGCGAAGAGAAGACGAGTCTCTCCATAGTCTTGAGGCCCGCAGAGGATCATAAACGAGTTGGCGCCGACTTCAAGCACAGACAGGCCAAAGCCGACAACAAAGTTACTCAGCATGAATCCTCCGTAAGAATTCGTAACGGCCGATGGCCAAAAAATAATTGTTCCTATGCCATAGATGCACAAGCCAACAATAAATGTGACCTTGTATCCGCCGACATGATCAGCATCGTTCTTACGATGACGTCGAGAACGGTTGTGCTCGTCCCTTCGCAGGATCCATTCACCAACGATCAATGGTCCAAAGAAGTAACCACCGCCAAAGTATGCGCTAGTTAATCCCAAAGTCTGAGCTGTAGTCATGTGGTTGACTACGGCAATGACATTGTTCAGCGTATTGAGCAAGCCATACGAGAAGCCCCAGAGCAAGAAGAGAATAGACACAATGGTGCAATACTTTAATGACTCCTTGGCATTTGTCTTGAGCATACTCTTGGGTCGTGTCATGTTGACAAAGCCAAAGTAGACTCCATTCTCTGTAGGAGCGCTGGTAGAACTAGTGACATTGGTATGAATACGGCCAAGCGCCGTAGCCTCATCCATGCCTGGGGTTGTAAGGAACTCCAATCCAGTCATTGGCCTCGTGTCATCAGCACTGGAGTGCTCTCCAGATGTTGGTGGCAAGGCAGCCGGGTCAGGGACCACTGGGCTATTACCGGGGCCAGATGGCGAATTGTCCGAATCGGTAGCAGCTTTGGTGGAAGCCATTGTTCTAGTGCCATCGGGGTCGTACAGCATGGCAGGCAAAAGTCTAACAACCAGGGGCTTCAGTGTGGGAACACAGGCACAAGTCATACCAATGTTGACTTCGACTGCACTCCACATGAGGGACATGGATGCGTTCCAAGCAAAGTCTTCCTGGCCACCAAACCGCGACCCAGGATCGCTAGTGCTTCCTGTCGGCACAATGCGAATTGCTTGTTGCAAATAATAAATGCGGATAACATCGACTATGGTGACGAAGATACCGATGGTAAAAGTAAGGACGAGAATGGTCTTTTGTCGGGATGGCAGCCGCATGCCGGTAAGAACGGGTATAGGGAGAGCGAGAATGGCGAGATCGGTGACAATGTTGACAGGGGCGGCGCAGATGAATTCGGTAAGGAGAGGGATGCATTTGGTGTTGGCCGGGACAGTTGCCGACCAAGCAGAATGTATGGGGCTACACTGGAAGACGTTCATAAAGGTGAGGACGATGCCGCTGACATTGACAACGGCGAGGGTTGCCCAGGAAGCATATCGCAGGACAATTTGAGTATTTTTGGCGAGTCGTAAATAAAAGATGAGGATACTTGTTTTCGTAGCCATCAAGGCGGGGTTCTACATTATTAGTTTGATGTCACAGAGTCAAAGACAGTCGTGAATGAACGTACATAAAGAATGGAAAAGACGTATTCGCAGCGTCGCAACGTCGGCAAGTCTGATGCGGAAATGTCGGCATCATGCTTACCGAGACCGTTGACGGCACCGAGATCAATAGTCAAACATAAGAAGAAGGTGATGAGCCAAGCGAGCATCATGACCTTGTCGTCCCAGGTAACTTTTCGCACTATGAGATATCGACAGACTAGACGTGCGGCAACAAACAACGAAGCGAGGACCAGGGTCGCAGTGGTGACTGCAAACACAGCTGGTCCTCGATTGGGAATGTGCCTGTTGGAGGCTATATTCGGATCAGGCATGGTGATGGAGGAGACATGGGTCGGATCTTGTGCGACGTGATGCAGAAAGACGTGTGTAGATGGTTATCGGTGATGGATCAGTTCGTTGTCGGCGACTTTTCGTTGAAGCTTTAATTTGATGGCGACGTCGGCGACGAAAAAGCCATTGCAGCGAGCGAGTAGCGATGGAACAGCCGAGATGCAATACGAGATGAAGATTGTGTATTTCGCAATGTTATTGTTGAAACGAAATAACAAATGACGAGTGAGGCGTATTGGATTTGTCGCGAAAAGTCCTCAGGTGCGGCGGGTTTGTGTTGAGCCGGGGTAGCAAAAAGGCTGACTTTGGGACTAGTCTGAAAAATGACGTGGGTGAAGGTTCGACGATGGATGACGATCCGAGCTTGAAATCAGACACTGAGAGATGAATAAATTGACAAAGAGCGATGCAGAGGGTTTGTGATGAATCCTTTTTTTTTTTTTAAAAAAAAAGGAAAGGAGCAGGATGATGATTAAACATAGAGTAATTTGAGTCGTTTTTAGAGTCAAGAGATGGGAGCCAAGAAACAGAAAATGAGGGAATGATGGCTTGCTCGGCTGAAGACACAGCCTGTGTGGCGGTCGACGACCTTGTCATGTAGCGCCAGCCGACAGAAAGATGGAGCACTGTAAAAAGGACCCGTCGGTGAACCAAACCAGCGGTACTGGCAGCTGTGTGCAGCGCTCTTTGGCTGAATACACTGGAGAACGAGACGCTAATTACACCACAGCTTTCCCCCAATTTAGGGGGCTATCCTCAGTGAATGCGCTGTACCGAAGAAGAAAAAAAAAGAGGGGGAAACAAAGGCCCTCCAAAAAAAAACCGTTTTCCCCACCGGTACTTGCAGGCGCTACAGAAATTACATCCCTCGCCAGCACAGTTCCGCTGGGAGACTAGTAGCGCTTCAGCTCGGCAGGCAGGTACCGCAAGCATCAGACGCAAGTCAAACGTGGGACGAATCAGAGCAGTGGTCTGACACACAAGACAACCATTACAGCGTGAGATAATGATGCTGCCTGGCGAGGACCTCCTCTAAACAAAGTGTATGCAGCGCCGATTCACCAGCCATGTTGCCAGCACAGGACACACATGGCTCAGTGCAGTCTGCGTTGGTAGGGGGATGTCTCGTTGCCGACAGCAAAAAGGCGACGGCTGTGTTGATGATCCCCAGGTTTTTTGGTCTTAGCGTTCAGCCTGGAGGACTCTGGCGAGTCAACGCATGCCAGTAAGTCGCCTTCGTCTAGAAGACAATTGAACGAGCGCGCTGAATTGTGTGCAGCTGAAGGAGAAAACTCGAAACGGGTAAATGATCAATTGACAATTTAGCAGCGAAATGAAACTGGATACGCTGCGACGTGCCGAGAGTCCATGGTCTCCGCTTGAGGTGTTTTCTTGGTGCGCAATACCAACTAGCTGCCGAGAATTAATAAGCCCAATTATAATGATCAACAAACTGACCATGAAAAAAAATCAAGTGATGAGAAACCTAACACGCTGCACATGTACCTAAGTAGTAACTAAACAATGATAATTAAAGGCGGTGTCCAAGGTGCTCGCTAGTTTAGTTCTTAACAGCACTAGTCGTGTGTTTCGCGGGGGTCATCTGTTACTGGACCCAGTGTTCTGGACTGTAGTGCACAGTAACGAAATCCTGCACAGCACTATTTATTTGTGCACGCACCTCAAAGCCTAATTATCCCAAATTAGTGCTGGGAGACCGACATGGACCACCGGGCGGAGTCAGCCGTTGCCACTCACTGCCAAACGCAGAGAGATGGCTGAAGCTCTCTACGAAACACCTAGCAATTCACTTTGTATCTATCTATTCGGGCCGTAATATGTCTCGAAAGGGGCATGTCCCTGTGCACATTGAACCCCCGTAAACGAGGTTAAAAGATGAGTGGCTAACGGATGCCTGCAGGCGAACTCTGTTTGCGGATGACGGTACTGTATACGGGCCACTGTGGACGACGTTGATCAATAATTTCAATAATCGCTAGGCAATGAACCAATCAATCAATCCATCGACCGTGGCCCCAGCTGACTCGTATCTCTTCGTTGAGCGACAGCCGGGTATGGACTTTGCCGTGCTGTGCCGGAGCACGTCTCAGGGTGATCTGCGACGATTGACAGCATCGGTGTAGATCAAACATGTCGTTTGCTATTTTGCTTTTATATGCACATTTCACACTGTTGCATTTATTGTATTTGATTTGTTTCATACATTCCTGTTAGTTGTTGATGAATTCAACCAAGCAAGCAGAGCCGGCAAACCCGGCATTCGTCGGATATCGTCAGCCCGCCAGCCCGCCTAGAATCTCATCACAGCTCGCCAAAGCACTATAGATACGTGTACTTAAACCCCCAACAACAAATAAGAAATGCAAAGTAGAACGCATAGTGGGAACATGAGATCTCACGCCCTCCCGAACCACGATCCGATAAAACGTTACCACTGGGGAGCATTATCAATCGCGGTGTTAGTGATTTGGTGCGGTGCAACTGTACCTGCGGCGGAGGAAAGGGCGGCGCCGGCCCCGTCACTCAACAAGCACAAACTGCTACTGTACCTAGACTAGGTCACTGCTCAACATATTACACCCTATTGCGGAGCACTGCCTAGTACTGCGGTGCGGTGTACACTACTGACAGAGTAAATAAACTCAGTCTCAGGACCCGACATCGTTAGTGTCCTCCCACCGGTACTTGGGAGGCTAAATGAAGATGGTCCTTTCGCTTGATCTCACGTAGTTGTGCAGTTCATCTACACTCCCCCCCTGCAGATTCAGTTGCGCCCTCTCAATCGGACCACTAAAAGCCACAACTAATGGGCACTCTAATGGAGTCTACCCACTGCAGCTTTTCCCACTCTACCACTGTTGTTATAATAATAAAAAAGGTATAAAAAAAAAACCCTATCCAAAGAAAACTTGGCTCCTCAATCTCGTCTAGCTTTGCTTGTCTGTCGCAAGCTAAGCTTTACGGCAGGCAAAAATAAACCCACTCCTTAAGAGTTATAGTAACAAATCACACACCCCCCCCCAAGACGCCCACAAGAACTTTGGTTCTGACAGTCCAGTGCCCCGTGCTTAGTTAGTCCCATGGAAGCTAGCATTTTACCCGATCGCACCAATGTTCTGCTCGCATTTATCCAGCCCAGCCTTACGTATTTACCCGGACAACATGGGTCTCGCTTCACCAGCAATCACAGTAGACCCTCACGTTACAGGCGTGCTTCCGCGCTGGTGATAGCCTCGTGTCTAGTATGTAAACCCCGTACCAGTAAGCCGCAGAGGCCATGCCGTATCCCTAGGAGATTTTACGTTTACCGCCCGCCGCACACATCCCACCTTAAACCCTTTTTCGTGATTTCCTTTTGGGCGCAGTGGATTTTTTCGTGTCTGCGTGGAATCAATGCATGTACCCATCCCATAGCCACGTTGCATTGAACAGCTTAACCACTCAGCATCCTGAGACGACTTCAACATTGCCCAGACGGCAAGTTCCTTTTTCATTAACTCTACAACTGTTTGTCATACTCTCAGCATCACTACTCCCATGGCATCGTCTGCACTGCCCTGACTCACCCCCCTTCTACAAACCTTCCATACATACAGGCCCGTTCACCACATCAAGACATGCATTAATCAAGTTTCTCTCCTCCTCACACACACCAAACCCAAATCTACTTACGACGTACTGCAATTGGCCCTCTACGCAAATGGCAGATCTTCGTTTCAAATCTCTCACCCCAGCCCGCTCCAGCCTTCCCATGCGGACGGAACAAATTATCCACCAATCACGGCGCCTCCCTTACGGCACCTTCACACATCGCTTGCGCCAGCATACTGTACTTGACGCATACAAACATCCACATCTTCACACACACCCCCTCCATCATCCCTTTATAGCAATTCGTCATTCGTCGTTCGTCATTCTAGAAAGAGCTTCTTTGAACCTGCATCGGCCCAATCCTTCGGGTACATGTCTTGAACTACACATTCATGTTTCGCTGTGTCCCGTTTTGCCACGCGATATAATCTCACCCCTACGGCTTCCAAAGTACACTGTTAAACCCAACAATACACTAAGCCATCCTGTAATACATACCTTGAATGGTCATCATACATCCCGGACTCTCCGTTACCTCACTTTCCACGTGGGAGACGGCACATTCCATCTCACCATTGTTTGCCTTTCTCAACACGGCATTCTTGTCTCTCACCTTGGCATTTTTCCAGATCCCGTCATCATCGCTGCAATCTCAAGTTCACCATGCCGCTGTAACCAAATTAAGTGGCATCCATGTCACCTTCACTTGCATGTACGCCACGGAACTTTTTAACTTGCATGTTTTGTACTCATCAAATTAAATTCATGTATTATTCGTTCTTCAAAGAGAAACATGGTTCATTTTGTTGCCGCTAAATCATTCCACCCACACCCAAGATATATGTCCCAAAAATGGTTTGCCCCCTTGCTCCCGTTCTAGTTGTACACACTATTTGTAACAGTAACTCTCATGTCGTGAAAAGGTTTCCCTGTCCAAAATAAAAACTCCAGAATTAAAAAAGCCGTTACCCAGGTATATATATATAAAAAACTCTATCTCGCCTCAGTCATCTGTCCTGTTCCAGCGAGGAAAAAGTCGAGTTCTCCTCCGCTTCCGTTGTGAAATCGTTGCTCGTTCTCTGCCAACTGCTCGAGAAGAGTCAAGAATGGGTCCTTCTCTTCACCCTGTGTGCCGGTGCTGCCAGTGTTGCTCTTGGTGCTAGGGCTGGCTGCAGCGTGTTGGTTCAGTGCCTGCTGACCATCTATGCTCTGCCATGCAGCAGGGCTGGGGTACGCATTGGTGGACATGCCGCCAAACATTGGGTCGTATTGTACGTTGCCATCCGTGATGCCACCCACGGGCCCGGTGGCGTAGCTAAAGGAAGGACTGAATGACATGCTGCCACCAGGCGTCATGCTAGCTCCGGAAATGCCTCCAGGAGAGTATGCGTAGCCAGCAATACCAGCTTGGCCAGGACCGCTAGTGACGGTAGCACCATTGTCCATTGTGCTTCGCATAGCGCTTACGTTGTGGTGTGGTCCGTGGCCCTCCATGGGAGACTGCATAGGCGCAGAGGTCACCATCTGGTTTGGTGACTCGTACATGCCGCCTGGGGGGGCGGAGCCTGATCGGTTTTGATACCCAGTGGGAGAGGTTTGAATCTGGCCACGGTTACCAGGGGCTGTGTTCTTGCGCTTGATACCTTGCTGATGTCCCTTATCCTGTTGAGGCGGTGCCTGTAGGGCTTGGCTAGCGTGAGCGTCAGCCATGAAGTCACAGGCCACATCATTGAGGGTCAGGTTGGCTGGTTCGAAACGGTAAGCTTGTCCTCCAGAGCTGCCAAGGCTGGCATATCGGTCAAAGAAGTCCTCCAGTTGGAATCCAGGTGTATAGCGGATGGTGTTATTGGTAATAGCCTTGACAAGCTCGGCGTGGGCATTGCAAATGTTTTGCAGAGTGGCGCGCTGCTGTTCTACGCATCCCCAAGGGTATCGCAGCTCAGTAAGTTGTTGGAGCTCCCGTGACAGGAAGTCGTTGGACGGAAGGAAGACGCTCATGTCAGCCCCACCAGCCAGGGCACTGTTGTAGTGAGCTCCGTGGACGTGCACAGTTCCAGCGGTGCAGATGCAGTACCCGACAAAGGCAGGCCATTCAATCTTGCCTATTTGACGTCCAAGATCAACAAGCTCCGCAATGGCATTGGCATGCAGGAAGCAGAGGTTGGTAGCTTCGATTTGCCATGATTGGTGTTGGCCATTACCGGCAAGTTCTGCCAGGTCGATGGGCAAGAAAGGTCGGTAAATCAAACAGTGGATCAAATGGAAGATAAGCTTGCTCAAAACAAGGCTCGTAGCGTCAGGCTGGCCGAAGACGGCTTGCATGTTGGAATAGGTGCTGCCAGCTCCAGAGGCCCAAACATCAAGATCCTGTCGAATCTTGGACAGGTTAGAAAGTGAGTGCCATGGGAAATGTGAGTCGCCTTTGACGCCTCCAGCAGCCAAATAACGGTTGGTAATGCCAAGAATGCGAACAATGTCGATGAGCATGCCGCTTCCACCCTGGCTCTTCTTTCCAGTCCCTTGCAAGTACTGGAGGTTGGATCCGCAGTGGAAGAATTCGCCATCGACGGGAGTAGCTGAAGGCTTGCTTGACCATGAAGGCAGGCGGAGAACAATGGCCCCGTCGCTGATCAAAGAAGGTCGCTTGGAGCCGCAGGCCACAAATCTATCAAGAAGGTAGCAAGTCCAAAAGAGACGGCGTCTTGTTTCGCGCTCAAGGCCGGTAGCCTGAGCTTGGGCATCTAATTCGCGATGGAGCTCCAGGGCGGTAACCATTCCGACGGCGTTGGCTGCACAAGGTTAGCGCTGAGATTAAAAACCGCTAATGAAGCAATATTACGTACACATAGCCATAAAGGCTTTTTTGCCCTTACCGGCAGCCGTGAATGTTAGGACAAGCAGTAGAAGCGCTTGAAGCGCATCGACGGAAGGCTCATCGACATCAATGGCATTTCGTGCGCTGAAGGCGTATTGATCGCTGAGCTTCAGAGCGGCCAAATGGCCATGGGGATGAGGCGTGTATCTGCGGAGGGAGTTAGCGCTGTAGAAAACCAATGTGGGGAGTTCTGCAAAATATACCTAGCGGCCACTGCAGAAATCGCATCGCGAAGGTAATCAGGTAGCTGCTTCAGTTGAAAACGCTGTCGAACAGTCGACTCGTCAACAACAGAGTATGGCTTTCCGTGAAATCGAGAAAAGTAAGTAGCGAAGAGGGTTTCTGTGGGGATTGCGATTGTAGGAGGTTGCCTGTTTAAGGTAGGTAGTCAGTCAGCCTGCAGGAGTGCGAGCATAGGCTATCTAGACAGGCGACGTACATGGGAGCGGATTGTTTGGACATGCTTGAGCTTGAAGATGCAGTGGGCGAACTCTTGCCCTCAGAAGCCTGGCGCTTGGCCGGTGGCTCAGCGTTGTCGGCGGCCTCGACCTGTTCCAAGATGGCAGCTTGCAGTTCAGCAGCACCCTCAGGATCATCGGCATTCTTCTCCTTGAGCTTAGCTTCGAGGCCGTCTACTCGCTTCAAAAGAGCTTCCAGCACGTCCGTCTTGGGACCACGCTTTTTGGGTACAGCATCTAGTGAGAGCGACAGGTTAGGATGGATTCCAAAGGTAACTTCACATACTCCCCTCGGGCAACTCTTACCATATACACAAGGGCATTGGAACAGTTGACAAGCCTCGCAAGAAGGACGTAATCTGTTGCACTTGATCTATTTGAAGAAAAGAAAGAAAAATGTCAGTAATGCAAAATGCGCAGAGTCGTTGGGTAAGTTGGCAGAGCTGACCTTGCGCTTGCGACATGATTTGCAGTTCATAGACTCCCTGGGCTCGTTGGTTTGGCGTCTGGCTGGTAGCCGCTCAATGCCGACTTGTGAACGCGGGATGGCGACACGGTTTGGACCGTGGAACTGGGAGTCCGCCATGGGATGTTGGACAGACAGCATAAGTGCTATGGCTGTGTTGAGGTCTTGCCGCAGCTTGAGACGGCAATTGAGGAGAGAGTGTGTGCGGTTGAGAGAAGGAGGGGAAAGAGGTGTGGCTTTGGCGTTTGCAGCTCGGGGTTTGGTGGTGGTGAAGGTCGCTGTCGAAAGTAAAGGTGCGTTGTGTAAGTGAAAGGTCGAGAAGGTCAACGACGAAAGGATAAGAGTGAGTTGGAAGAAAAAGAAATAGGCGTTACCCAAGCAAAGACAGCGATCTGAAATCTTGGGAATAAAACAACGGAGGGCAGGATCGATGGAAGGAAGGACATGAAGATGTAATAAAGCACGAGATGAGCCGGACCCTAGGCACTGGTTTGTGCGGAACCGGGGCGAGTGGGGACAGACAAGAGGGGCCTTTTACAGCACGATGGACAGTTAGTAGGTGGTGATGGTAGTGGTATCGGGGAGCCAAAAGTCAAAACTTTAGTGACAGGCCAGGGAACAAGTCACTGGGATGAATATGGAGATGGGGGGGGTGGGCTGGCTGGGCACCCGCCACGACAGCCGCTATAGAAGCATGCTCTACAGTGGGCAAGGACCTCTCTGGGTGAAGAGTGTGCAGTGCAGTGCTGAGTCCACAGGCCTTATGGGGAATGGGAGGAGGGGAGGGGCGTGTGGGTGGGCGTGCATGGAGGCACATTAGTGGATAGTAGGTAGGCGCATATGTACCCTTGACGTACTTCCTTCCTCACTGAGACTTGCTCCGTTTATAGCAGAACAGTGGCTTGTCGTTGCAACACATCCTTTGAGTGTGCTAAATGTTTTAATTAATTTGCTTTAAGTTCTTTTATGAACTACACCTTGATAGTACTGCATTTAGCCACGGGACTACAAATGTCCATTTTCATAAACGACATCGGTAAAAAATAGTTAGTGTACAGCTTCGACAGTAGTATCCCGGCGGTGGATGCTCTTTGGCCACAGGCGCACAGCCCAGGGCTGGCCAATGCATGTGGTAACATAAAATTGCTGCCCTCCCAGGATCAAATGTTCCTAGTGTCGTCGTGTACGTGTATGTCCATGTCCTTGTCCAGTCTGGTCTGTCAAGCTATGTCTCTCCTTTCTGGGGTAAAACATGCATGGCGGCTCGTGTTTTTATTTTATTTTGTACGACTATCCATTATCGCCGGACTGCTTGATTCCCACTGTCATCTCCTGCATGCGTGTCTCTGATATACCTAGTAGCGAGATACAGTCTCACATTGACAGGTGAAAAAAGCAAAGAAAAGAAGGCTATTTTCTGATGTTGTCTTGGGTTTCTATTATTTGCCCACCAGGTGCACAATCGCCAAGGAATGCTATCTCCCAAGTTGGCATGTCGTCAAGCCCCAAGGTTCAAGACCCAAAACACTAGCAACGAGAATAGTCATACAGGTGGATCTAAAACCAAAAAACATGATCCTTCTACATGGCTGAGATAGACTCACGAACCTTCATTTGCAAATGTACAAGGAAGAAACATCTCATGGACCAAAACGCTCATCTCGCACCCCCCCTCCCCATGAGGGATCAATCTCACCAACAACAATGGGCTGGCTGGCTATCGGCAGTCCCTGCCTCTTCCAAATATGGGATGGGTTTCGATGTTGTGTGTGTGGAATCTGATCCTGCAACGTGGGAGGCACCAAACTCCAACAGGGTTTACGCTACAGCCAGTGAGAGGAGGCTCAGCATTGACCAGTGTGAGGTGAGTGTGGGTGAGGACGGCCGGCGAATCCTCCGCTCCTTTCTCCGGGCGCCCATCTGCTCTGGGGATCCATCAGCCCATCTTCTCCAAAGAAAATCATGGTGCTCCCGAATCAGACTGCCGCTCGCACATCAGCTAGACCCTTTTGGCACTGAACAACCTTGCCTCTGGCGCTCTCCCCTCTTTGGCTGAGACACCACATCGTCGGACACCCCGTCATCTACACCAACGTGCCCAACTAGACCACTAGACCCTATTGCCTGCTGCATGCGCCTACAGTATCTATATTACCAAATTTCCACGCTACTTCGGCCAAGCTTCGGCGTGATGCACCATGCATGACCTCTTTCTGGGGATTAGGGCGTCACAGCTTCTTGCCTTGTCGCGTGGCAATCAGCACTCTGTTCTACCCAATGCGCCCGCTCTTTGTATCGTAACGGAGAATACCATACCAATCATTGCTCTCTGTCTCTGGTTCCTTAAGCCCACCACACCACTTGAAACCATACATGACGCTAAGCCTTCTTGCAGCTGGTCCCAAGATCGAGAATGCTATCTCTGTGGTTTCTACTCCTGAGGCTGTTGCAGCGTTGGCAGAGATATCGCTAGTCTTAGATTTGCCTCTATGTTGTCCAGGCAGGTTCCTTATTTTGCCCATTGTGTTGCGTCAAGGGTGCCGTTATCATGGCATCTCGCAACTTGCCAAACTCGCGCTACTGTCGTAATTCCTTGCCTGCCAGAACTCGCTTGCAGTCCACGCTGCTGTACAGGTATCGAGCTGGTTAACCTCTGTGGACTTTCTTGGCCTTCCTCCTAGGCGAAAACACAAAGCCCATCTTTCTGCTACATCTTTCTCCGCGGGATGTTGAGGCAGTCACCTCACACTAGCGGTTGTACTTTCTCGTAGTCATATTACACTGGTGTCTCTCATTCATGCAAGTGTGTGATGTGCACCAACGTCATTCCTCAACCCGCAATCTCCCGCCTTGGGCAATATGTATGTTGGGAGCTCAGACGATCCCCACGCTGCGCTGCAGTCATGTCACCTGCACATGCACTGTACAGTCCTACAATACATGAACATGCGCCTTGTGGTGCCGTAAGCCCCGGTGGAGAGCAGAAGAAGCTTTGTTCACAGCCGGCATTTTATAACGTCGCTGGCAATGCGCCTTACCAGATCAGCCAATGAAGGAGCTTTGCAAACGAAGTAACGTCACTGGTCTTCCAGACGGTCTTTGCCAAAGCTTTCCGATTTCGAGTTTAAAGTTAATTAAACGCCTTCAAAGTCCCGGTCAGCATTGGCTTTTGAGTTTGAAGCGCCTACCCTGACAGGTACAATAGCGTGTTAGTCTGGCAAAGCTGACCCAAATGAACAAGCTGGCAATCGTCAAAATGATTGCGTGATTGAATGCCATCTGCAATTGATCCAGAGATTTGTCCCAACACCCAAAAAGCAATTACCCAAAGCAGCTCAATCAGAGACAAACAGAAACAATGAGGCTTCGGAGCCTCCGACCCGTCAGTGCCAAATTAGACTAGGAGCAGCTCATAATATAAAAAAAGGCAGCTAAATGGGTTAGCCGTGACCAAATTATCGGCTCATCTCGCATCGATCAAGATTGGTAAAGTTGCATTTGGAATATTATACCACGCATTTTAAGCAATGGTCGCGAAAAAAGAAAAAAAAAAGAAAGCAGTGCATGACGCCTTTTGCACATGATGAATGTCTTGTATATGGCGCAAAGTATTGGCTTCTGCCTGGCAGACTAGAGCGGTGCCAGCGCAAGCCACGATGATCGATAGACTAGAATATGGAGAGCGCTATGGTTTTGCTTGTGCCTTCACCGCAACAGCATAAAGCTACTTGTGTAGTGTGTTGCAAGTTAGTTTTGCCCAACAATGTTGAGCACGTTGTGCAATTCTGGGTGGATTGAGAAACGATCCACTGCTTTAGATGAATGGAGGAACAGTCAAGCCGAGCGAAACTGCATTTACAAGCTGCAACAAACAAAGGTGCATTAATTTTACAAGATCCAATGGAAACCACAAAGGTTAGCTCGTGGTTGGTGAGCTGTGGTGGCAAGCAAGTCACGTACTGCATGTTGAACCACCAAGCTAGTATCGATCTCTCAGCGTCCGCTTCTTTAGCCGTCGGCATAAAAGATCTCCACGTTTTTTAAACAAGGTGTACGCGGCAGCGAATCAACTAGACTAGCAAAAGGGGGAGAGCGTTCAGATCATTTTCAAGACACGCCTAGTGCTCTGGGCAAAAGTATACGCCACCCCCCCCCCATGCAGTGAAGCTAATAGTACAGTGCATTTTCCAAACCTCCCGCAGAGCATAAGCGACGGGCAAGAGAAGGCAGGGTCAGGGAGAGGGCACGCAGTGCTCCATATGCAGAAACCACATGGCTCATGAGATGGGAAAGAATGGGGATCGCGGTCAATCACGGTTTCAAAACACCGCACCGACCACGCCGCGATATTCTCCGGAGCCCTATCAATGCAACGCAACAGGTCGAACGAGATGTTATGCGGCCACTGCTCAAAGAGTATGGAGACGGTAGCAAACTAACTAATTTACAAAGTACGTACTCTTCTCCAGTGTTTACATGGTACATGTACAAGGTGTGGTACTCCGTAGTCGTGTGCAAGTAAGCACAGGGCTGAGGGAGCGAATCTGGTCCTCAAATGATCAAGACAGGCAATGCGTAACCCATCCCACAATGTCATGACTTATGTTGTTCGGTTCATAAATGGTACAGTAATTAAATAACACATTAAATAAATAAATAAAACAGGGCCCCATATTCAAGGATATGCCCTGGCACGCCTCGTGGATCCTCTTCTTTGTCACAATTCTGTCATCATCAACCGAATATTGAACCCATCTGCGGCTCGTTCAACATTCCAGCATCGGGGCCGAAGCGCACACACCCCCTATTTAACGGACGAGATGAGAACAACTGTGGAAACATTGGCTGCATCGTTCTCTTTTTTTCTTTCACCCTCTCCACTGCACAACTACCTTGTCGAGCATGTGGTGTATGTACATTGGCACCCCCCAGTTATGGTAAATCGTCAGCACTAGTATTGGGTCCTACGGTCCAAAGTCCAGCCGCTGGACCCGACAGCCGGAACAACTTTTGCGACACGAGAATGTGTGCCCGCAGAGGTGAGCGTGAGGCTCGGGCAGACTCAAGGTGACGATGCATGTCGGCTTAGGAATCACTTGAATCACTTACCGTGCAGACTTGCCGGTGAGAAAAGAGGCCTCTGCACTCTCACTTGTTCCCTAAACGGTCGCGAATCGACTAATGTAGATGGGTCTTGCAGTCGTCAGCGTAGGGCAGTGCAAAGCTTTCTTCACTGTGCAGATACGAAGCTGTGCAAGGGTATCGTTTGGTAAACGATTTGTAAGAGTAGATACGAATCAACAAAATGACAACATCGTCAACTACACGCCCCTTTGCGTTATACAGTTTACTGTGCTGCAGGAACAGACGGATGTTGGAAATGACAACTCTCAAAAATAATCAACACCACAGCAAATCATTTCCCCTCTTGTGACCTTTCCATGCTACATTACCTTCCGTCGAATCTTAACACGAATTTGCCACAGCTACAATGTAACTGCAGTCGTGCGTGCTAATTTACGCACGGTTCTCGGCGTCCAATCGTCCTTGTTCCAGAAGACAAGAAGAACAATATCAACGAAAAGCTACACCCCTGGATCTAACAACGCTCAGCCTTTTTAATATCCCAGATTGTTCCAAAATCATCTTGACCTCTCCATTTCTGCACAATTGAAATTTCCATAAGAAAACAACGTAAACTAAATTTTAGATGAATTTTCAAACGAACCCTTGCTTGCCTTGCTTTGGCTCTTCTCTCGTAACCAGCACTTTCGCTCGGTCCTTGTGAGACCCTAATATAACAATTCCAAGAATAATGTTTAAATTAACATTAATACGAAATGGTAATAATAAAACCAAATACCCCATTCACATTAAACGCCTGGCATAAAGCAAAACCCGGCTTCAAACCTGGTATCCAAATGTATCTGTCCAGCGACAGCATACACCTCAGAACACAGTTAACTCCTTGTCCCTTGTTCCAGACATGTCCTGCACACCGTTCCACTTCCCAAATGAAAATCAAACAATCGAACCATCCTTTTTTACTCAGATGTCGCTCAAAATCCGAAGCTGTTGCCACTGGCCAATCGTACAAAGCTGTAGGGTACGTTCTGTCCAACCAGCAGTCTCATGCTTTCCACCGTCGTAAAGGCTGCCACGTCTGCCGCTCCGTATGCCGCGAATCCGTTCTTCTCTGCTGCTGCTGCCGAATCGTTGGTCTGTCGCTCTGCACCGCCTGCGAGGTCGAGGAACACCTTCTTCGAGCTGCGTGTGTCGCCGTTGCCTGGCGCAGAGCTTCCAAACACTCGTAGAAGAATCGCAACCAGGTTGCTCTTGTCGGGGCCAAGTGCTGAAACGATGAGGAAAGGCGTGTTTTCCTCGGAGTCGGATCGCACGCGTTGTAAACTTTCCATACTGACGAATTGTTCGATGGGGGGCGCGTTGCAAGCCAGCGTCGATGTTGTACGGAATCCTACTGTGTAAATTTTGGCGATCTTCAATGCCTTCATGGCGAAGAGAACTGGTGCTGCGTCGTCCGATGATGAAGCCAATACCACTGCTGCTCGTCCACTGTATGCTGATGGTGCCAGGTCTCTCGTCAAGGTGCTAAGTATTCCCTTCCAGCTTGCGTTGTCAAAAATCAATGTGGTGTTGCTTGCATTGGTGTTTGCTCGGAGACTCGACGTCGTTAAAGATTCGCCTTGTCGTCGAGGGCTGGATGGTGTGGATGGTGATCTTGATCCTGATCCGGACGGCGGTGTGTTCTTGACTACAATTGTGTCTACAATTCCAATTACTCGTACTGCTTCCGTCAATAACGGCCCCTCACCGTTGTTCATCGTTGCCAACATTCGGTTATGTTTTGCCAATGCTGAATATGACAGTCCTGGGTCCAGATATGCGCCACCGAGCCAACGCTGGTTTAGCAGCGTCTCCAAGCCTGCTGGGTTGTTTGGTTGTCTCTCGATGACGGCAAATTGATGAGGTAGACCAAGTTCGTTAAAGCACTTCTCGTAGAACGGAGCCCGATGGCCTTGTACGCGCGATGCCGTGCTGCTGATTCCGTAGTAGCTCTTTTTCTGTATTTGCCCAAGCTGAGCAAGTGCATTGTTAATCTCTGCGGCACTCAGTTGACCTGGGGCCGCTATGAGGGGCAGTAGAGGGTGTGTGATGGGAGTGAAGGTCTTATTGAGCGTTCTCGAAAACTGACCGACTTCACCCATGTTGACGGCAGAGAATGGTGGCGCGCCGGGGTACTCGTTCTTGACCTTGGAGCGGAAGTATTCAAGTTCAAAGTTTTCATTGTGGTCGTTGATAATAGCAATCATCTTGATAATATCGGCATACTTCATCGACCTTTCAAATACATCTAGAGCATACTCGGACGGCCATTTGAACGTTCCAGAGAAGTCGTGAAATGCCGACATGATGCGCGAGTTTCCACGCTTTTCGTAGAGTTTACGTCGAATCTCCTCGGGAAGCCATAGTTCGACGTCGATGTATTCAACGCCCCATTGAATGGCACGGTATAGATATTCATAGTAGATCTCGGGCTTGTCCATGGGGAACCGTCCGTTCTCATTAGTACAACGCGTGGTGAAGATGATGGGAAGCTCAGTTCGTTGGCGCAGAAGTAACAGCTGCTCTCCAACATACTTCAAGCTTGGCACTTCCGCAAACTTTCCATCGCCGATTGGCTCTCTCAGAAGATCGACACGCAGTTCGACAGCATCAGATCCCACGGTCAAGATATCGAGGTTTGGTAAGGCGGCACGTACATCAGGGAAGGTGGTAGAGATGAAAAGAGTTCGAGGCTTAGCCATAAGTTCATTGTGATGGTTGATTTGGCCCAGAATGAAAGAGATGAATCGAGACAGGTCTCTGCGGAAGAATGGCCTGTCGGTGTAAAGGAATTCGTAGTCACAGTGTGCGGACAAGAAAAGGTCAGGCGGCATGCCCAAGTGGATGCAGTGTGCGTTAATGGCAATGACCAAGTCTTTATTCCTCGACTCAAGATCATTCTTGGCTTCGGCAGCAGGGATACCAACAACAGAGTTTTGATCTTCGGCGGACACGGAACTGAAACTGTCTCGTAGGCGGATAGGCTTACCCAATACCTCTGCGAATTCCGCTACAATATGCTCCTGACCTTGGCCATAGATGATGACAACGATGCGTAAGTCGCCATTCTGAAGAGCCTCTCCGAAAAAGCCACCATCTATGATGAGAGGGCTCTGTGCAGCCTTGTCGATATCCATCTCATTCGACTTGGTGTGTCCATTGGCGCCGTTCAACGGGCTAGGATTAGGCGATGGGTTTGCCAACAACGACTGTACGGCAGCCATGGTATATGTGAGTGTGTATGATTAATGTGAAGGCGATGATGTGCTGAGGGAGTATCGAAGGTGTGAGCAATTGTATATACTTCCTCTCTCTGGAAATCGTCTATACGTGTGTTTGTAACGATCCTCCGAATAAAGTTGGGGGTCTAATGTTGTTCCATAAATACTGGATGGAATAATTCTCAAGCGTCGAAACAGTCCCAACCGATATCCAATGGCGGTAGACGGGTTGTTACATTTGTAACGAATAACTGTTGATTAGTCCGAACCAAGCCTCAATTCGGGTTACAAAGTAGTGAGGCGATATGTCCTGCCAGGGAACTCGGGCCGTGGTTCCGAAGAGTAGCTGGTGAGGAAGAATGCGATTGCCGGCGACGAGGGAGGAGGTCTGTTGGGAAGGATGTTGGGACGTTGATAGTGCCGTAAAAGTGAATAGAAGCAGTTGCAGAGGACGATTTGAAGTTGCGATTGAGGCGAGTGATTGTTGAAAGATGACCTTCCTTGGCTTTATGTCCGGTGAGTCAAATTGCTGACGCTGGAAGTCAGATGAGAGACCCGGTAATTGAAACTCGCCGTGAGGGGCCAAGGTGACAGGGCTGATTTGCGCAAGACGGCGATGAAGAAGGTGAATAGAGGTCAACTGAGGATGGGAATGCAAAGCACAGCGGCCGAGTTGAGTTGACGATGTAGAAGGATGAGTACAGCAGGGCGGACGGGAGGGAGAAGGGAAGGGAAGAGAGAGGAGATACTGGAGGCCCGGCTTTTGAAAGGGTCGATGAGAATTATGAGAGCGAGCGAGCGCCTGTGGAAGAGAGAGCGCGTGAGGATATGAGCTAGTCCAGGCATAATCTAATCCCGGGGAATTTGGTGGGGTCTTCTTTGGTGCCCCCTCTGGTGAAGGCCTTCTGGTTGCTCTGGATTGGGACAGCCCGCAGCTCCATCCAGTGGCCAGATGCCCCAATTTTCCTCGCTGGCTTGGATTGACAGTGGTTGGAAATTCTCCGCCAATGGCAGGTCGTAAAAGGCATGCACAACACACACGCACACACGGCAAAGTGGGATGTAGTCTGAAGGTTAATTACACGATGTACTAGTGGGGAAGAAAGGACTCAGTTGTACATTCAGATGGCTGTACTTTGTTTATTTTTTGGACGTGGCCTGAGGAGGATGTCTCTGTTTGCAGTTGATGTTGACCTACTTCCCTCCCACTGCGCTCTCAAACGCTGTGTCGTATGTACTGTACTGCACTGCGCCGCAATTACAGGGCTGTTGCTTGCACCATCTCGTTGGGGCGGCACCTTCTAAGAGGAAGGTCCGCGCTGACATTTACATGGTACAAGGGAAATTCCAGACTTGTCCATTTGTTTTTTCCAATGGCGACTGACGTGTTTCTGTCAACTCAATCCCCTCTTTGCACTCAAATGTTTTCTTTTCCCCCCGTTTCTCCTATTTTGCTATTTTATCCCACCGAGTTCTGCACATCCTCGTGGACTTGGACTGTGACGATATGCGCTGACCTCCGTTTCAGTGGCCAACTGCACTGTAACCCAGCACACATCCTTTTCGCCTCAGCGCCTCTCAAGCCCCTCAAGCCCACAACTGCTCCCCCCTCGCACGCTCGGTCAAACACACGACCCGAACCACCGAAGTCTCCACGGCCACGCTGTATTTGTCTCTGTTTTGACTCTTACAGATCCATCGACTTCGAACGTATGTCACGAGAGTAGGTAATGCAAACTAGGGACTACCATCAAGTGGCCACTCACGGCCCAAACAAAACTGCATTACCCTAAAATTGATCTCTCCATCCCGTTCCTCCATCTTTCCCCTTTCCCGCCGTTACATCTCGTTTCCATCTTCTCTCTCCTTTTCTTTTTGCCATCTCAGTTCTCTACAAGACCGACACCCCAATCCAGCGAAAACAAAAACAAAACCCTTGCCATCATGATTCCAATTTGCCGCGTTACAGACCACAACCAGAGCATATACAGAGTACCAGCACCTCAGCCATCTCGTTTCCATTTCCAATACGACCACAGCCCTCTTCAATAACTGCATCTAGCCGTGGCCACCATCAAGAAACACTAGCTTAATCCACCCTCATAATTGCTAGTTTAGCTATCCGCCGCTGATGACATGTCGCGTGTTTCACCCTATTGTCACCGTGTAATTTAATCTAGAGCATCCAGGACGGACTCTGTGCTGGCATTCTCATGACCTGGCCTCGGTAAGCCAATTTGGGCATTGCTGTTCTTGCTGCGTACTTGTACTCACACCACTGCTTCGTCTAGGCAACGCTCTCATCAAAACTTGAAGCCTCACACTTCTCATGCTCATGATATCATCCCAATCCTCCCAGTCAATCTATAGGAAACCGCTAACCTCATTCCGTACCATGGTTTCACAATTCTAAGCAGCGCGTAGCATCGCGGCACACGTCGAGACATACACCCACATCCCGTCTCTCATAAGCTGCTTAATCTGGCCAACTTTTGCGCGCTGCACTTTTCTTTCCTTTGATTTTGCCTTGGGCGGAGATCATTTGCTTACTCCGCACGACTAAACGATGCCAGCATGCTACATTCGATTGACCTAACCCTAATTACGCCGGCGGTGTTCTAATGGGATAGCGACATTATCGTCCAAACCCTGCGCTACTGTCCAACGGCCAGGTGGGTCGACGCCGTGGTGTAAGCTCTTTTTCCACGAATAGGTTTGCTTCCACCTTGGCCATGGACTTGGCTCGGATGCTTCCGAATGAAGCTGAGAGCCGGAAGATTTATCTCCCGTCAGCTCTCACTCTATAGTACACACAAGGGCAGATCATTTTGTTGGTTGATCGTGCTCTCGTGACTTTGCTCTCCCGATATGGAACGGAACCTGGGGGAGACTCGTTCGGACTTGGTGTCGAATTAGGGAATCCGCCGCGCCGGGCCCTAATGAACCCTTCCCATCCATTCTGTTGGTTGGGTCTGTGAGCCTTGGACTATCGGCATTGGCGCCGTGAATATACAATTCCGTCCATTCGCAACCTGTCAACCTACAGAAACGCCATGCGTCATTTCGCTATAAACCAGCGAAGCGATGCCTCGGGTCCGACGAACTATACTACAAACGGACGCTTTATGCGCCCTGATCCTCAGCCGGATTACACTTTGTTTACTGTTCACCTACGGAGCCGAACGGGAAGAACTCGTTCCACGAATAGATTTGCCGACTAGCCGCTAGAATATGTGCCTTCGGACATTATCACGACACTCACCATCCGACAACATGGTAAAAGTGGCTGTCACCCCTGGTTCACTTGCTCGACCAGAGTCCTAACATGTTACCTTCGGGGTCGAGAAATCTAGCATAGCAGCCCATCTCTCCTCCAATGACGGTCTTGGGCCTGGTTCCAGTGTTAATTTCTCCAGCCACGCAGAGTCGTGCATATCGTCAGTTATGGCAACATACCACTGTATTTTTCCACCATTGGCCTCCACCTTAGCAAGGGTTTCTGCGCAGTCTGCAACTTCTACAGTGGGAAGCAGCGGAACAGCCTCGGGGTCATTTCCATTATGATTGCGGATTACTTTTCCTTGGTGCATGTGGTTTAATGCTCCGTTGAGGACGTCTCCTTTTTGGAAGAAGTGCAAGGCATGCAGCCCTGCACCTGCGCCTGGGGTCGCTTCGCCCTTGAATTACCAGTCGAGGACGGCAGTGTAAAACCTTTTGGCCTTCTCAATGTCATAGATGGGGATTTCCAAAAAGGTGATTTTTCCGATAGACTTCTGCTTTTAGGTCAGCGCTAGGGTCGGGGCGAGTGTGCCAATGCTAGCGTGGTAGATACTTGTCTCACTTACATCGTCGGTGGCCATTGTGAGTTATATTGAAGAGTAGGTACCACCTTGTTCTCTGTGTGATATGGTTTCTTTTTTTCCCTCTATGTCTGTGGTTGTTCATCATGTCTTTGGGGAGACTCATCGCTATTTTATACCTTTCGCCCTGATGCGCAACAGCTTTTCAGCTTCAACGTTGCGAGCCCACCCTTGGCACTGCTCCAACTCATTAAACGAATGAACACCCTCGACATATTTCGCTTGTTGGCAAATTTAGTCGATATGAGACGATGATTGGTCTCAGCCGTTGGGGCTGAATGTTTGGGATACACTGAAAGACGGCGTCAAGTTGCCGTGCTTCACGCCTCATTTAAGCTACCCGATGGATCACACATACACCAGCAATCGTGAACGCCAGCCATTGACGCCAAATCTATATTTATGCCATCTTAGTTGTAATCGGTTGCAATATTCTGCCGTCTTTCGTGAATTTCGTCAAGTTTGAAGCGAACTGTCACCTCTATCATGCCACCTCCGACTCTCAGCATATGGCGCCTTGTAAGTGGTCAGTCCGCTCGGTGGCTATTTTTAGGTTGCGGCGCGTTGGTTGGCTGTCAAGATCGACTCAGGATCAGCCACCCAACAACACCCAACAACACCCAACAAGGCGATAATACAGTCCAATGGCGTCTTCATCAAGGCCACATAATGGCTTAGATGGATTGGACACTGTGGTTGATTACAGAAAATTAACAACATGGGAACGTTGGAGCCGCCAACCGCTTGGTTTCATTGCGGGAGTGCTTTATGGATGGGGCTTCCATCACCTTATGCCAAATCAATCTCGCAACCCCCTTCTGGTTGTCTGTATATCAGATACGCATAACTCATCACCTGAGATACCAGCTGGAAACATTCTGATCCATACTGGTGGTCTCAGCCAGGATGGCTCCGCCGCAGAACTCCAACATACTTTAGACTGGCTCCGAAGACAACCACACCAAATCAAGATTGTCGTTGCAGGCAACCAAGATACCTTACTCGATCCAAGATTAGACGGTACGAAACAATACACAGCGGGGACGGCGTCGAAGTTGCGATCGCTGCTGCGCTGGCACGACATATTATACTTGGAAAATGAGAAGAAGATTATCAATTTCAGCGACGGCCGTCGCCTGACCATATTCGGCAGTCCATACACGCCCCAAAACGGAAACTGGGCATTCCAATACCCTCGCCACATGGACTTTTGGGCATCTCAAATACCCGAGAATGTTGATATCTTGGTCACCTGCGGCCCTCCTCGCGCCCATCTGGACGGCGGGTACGGAGATGTTCACTTGCTGAGGGCTCTGTGGCGCACACGGCCACGACTGCATGTTTTTGGTCAAATGCACGTCGGTCCGGCAGGAAGGTGGCTGCATTATGATGCGTTCCAAAAGGCGTATGAAAATACCGTCATGTATGAAGCGTTCTGGTTTTTGCTGGTGACTCTCTTTTGGTGGTTTCAGGGTTGGACGGGAGTTGGCAACGATCCACCACAGACGTTCGTCGTCAATGCGGCAGTGGCTGATGAGCTAAATGGCGGAAAGAAGGGTAAACCGCTAGTGGTTCTGATTTAATACTTGGCAGAAAATACCACAGTTACGATACATGTTATGCCAGAGAGACAGTCTCAGTATTGTTTGCGTACGCTTGCATCCAAAGCTTGACAAGCTTCTGTCCCGATTCGGAAGTCGCTCCACTGACGCCAAATCCACCAATTAAACGCGCTCACTGCCAGACCCTGCTCACGACGCCAAAAGTCGTGTCGAATCAATTAAAGCTATTCGTCTAACAGCCACTCTTTGTTCCACAACCACCACCTTAATTGTTCAGTCCTCGTTGCGCGCAACGTATTTCCCTATACACCGTTCATCTCTCATTCTCTCATTGATCGCCTTTCTTTAACATTTTACCTGGCTTTGTCCAATTCTTCAAGATGGCTGATACTACCGAGCAAACGCGACCCGAGGAACCAAAGGTCCAAGAATCAAAGGTCGAGGACGCCGCAGCCCCAGCTGAAGCTTCCACAAACCCCGAAGAGCCCGCTGCCGAAGTCGACACGGATGAAAAATCTCGAAAAATCACTCTGGCAGATCTCGCCGCCAAGGGTACAACCCTGTATGTCCACAAGAACTACGAAGAAGCCGCAGAGGTCTTCGCCACAGCCAGCGAGCTACAGGCCGAGCTGAACGGTGAGACTGCGCCAGAGAATGCCGAGATTCTCTTCCACTATGGCAGAAGTCTATTCAAGGTCGGACAGAGCAAGAGCGACGTCCTTGGAGGTGCTGCTGCCGGTGAAAAGAAGCCTGCCAATGGCGCCGCTAAGCCCTCGTCGTCCAAGACGGAGGAGCAGAAGGTGACGCAGGAGGGTGTTGCTGTCGCGGTTTCAGAGGCGGAACCTAAGAAGGAGAAGGAGAAGGACGCTGGTGTGCCTGATGCAAAGAAGCCATTATTCCAATTTACCGGTGATGAGAACTTTGACGACTCCGATGAGGAGCCAGAGGTGCGTTTCACTCACTCCACTTGCACGACAGTCTGCTAACATGATACAGGCCGAAGCTGAACCCGAAGAAGAGGACGACGATCTCGGTACCGCTTTCGAAATCCTCGACCTTGCCAGAGTCTGCTACAACAAGCAACTAGACGCCCTTCAAGACGAAGGCAAGGGCAAGGGCACCAATGAAGAAATGTCCTCCAAGGAGCGCCACATAAAGGAGCGCCTTGCCGACACTCACGATGCCCTCGCCGAAATCTCCCTCGAAAACGAGCGGTAAGTACCCCAAGCTCTCTACATTCACCTATACTAACTGCTCTCAGATACCCCGCTGCCATCGAAGACACCCGCGTCTGGATCAAGTACGCCACAGAGCTGTATCCCGAAGATTCTGAAATACTCGCCGAAGCGCACTACAAGCTCTCTCTTGCTCTCGAATTCGCATCCATCACGCAATCCGGCGACGACGGCCAAAATTCTAAGCGCGAGGAAATCGACCAGACTCTGCGCGACGAAGCCGTCACAGAGATGGAACTGGCCATCAAGTCGTCCAAGCTAAAGCTTCACAACAAGGAAGTCGAAGTCGCTACCAGCGCATCCCCCGAAGACAACGACCTTCTGCGTCGCCAGATTGCCGAAATGAAGGAAGTCATTGCGGACATGGAGCAGCGTGTCACGGACTTGCGCAAGGGTCCCATTGATGCTAATGAGCTGCTTGGTGGGCCACAGGCAAATGCGCTCGGTGGTGTCTTTGGTGCTGTATTGGGCGAGTCAGCTGCCCAGACAGAGGCGAGAGTCGAGGAGGCGAAGAAGACAGCAGTAGATTTAACGAGCATGGTGCGCAAAAGGACGAAGCCTGAGGAGAGTAGTAAGAGAAAGGCTGATGAGCCTGCTGAGACGGGTGGTGAGTCGCCCAAGAAGGCCAAGGTCGATGAATAGAGAGAGGGAATATGGAGTTTATGGCGTTGACACTGGACAAGTGTCTTGTTACTTGGTATTTAAACAAAAGAGGAAACAGTAAAAAATGCTTTTTGAATTCATACTAAAAAATGATTTCCTATCCCAATGCAAAATCATAATGCAGGTATATCCTATGTACATGTCCACGCTAATTACAGCTTGAAGCTTCCGCTCGAAAGAGCCTTTACAGCCTTGACCTTGTTTCCGTCCACGTCAGTAATCTCTCCCTTGCGATTAATGACCTTGACACCACCCTTCTTGAGGTCCGCAATGGTTTGAGCCTTGTTGCTCAAGTTACCACCATTGGCAACACCAGTGCCACCAGCCTTGCGAATACGTTCCTTTGTACGACGACGGCGTCTGGTCTTGTCCTCGCGCGACATCTCCTGTCTGGCGAGAGGGAGACCACTCTTGGAGACGACTTCGCCCTGGGCGGCGGACTCGGTCGTGCCAGCCTTGTAAATTTCCTGAGGAGCCATGCGGCTGCTCTGGCCCGATACGCCCTGTGCGGTAGCGGGTTGAGCGTCTTCCATGGTGATGGTGCCGACGTCTGCGACAACGGAGAGAGAGGCTGCAACGGGCTTGGGCTTGTAGTGCCAGCTGCTGAGGGAGTCGAGGCGGCCAGAAACGTCTTTCCACATGTTTTCAATTTCTTTCTCTTCGCGCTGCATCTTCTCGTCGGATTGGCTGACATATGTGTCTGGGTTGGTGTTCTTGACGTGTTCTTCTTCGTAGATTTCGGCAAGGCCCTTGTTGGATTTGGTATCTTGGACTTCGACGAGGCCGCGGCGGGTGTTGGATGGAGTGGATTCTGTTTCGGGCCGACGGCGGAGGACTTCGTCGAATTCTTGCGCGAGAATGCGGCGTTTAATCAGGTCCTCAATGTCTTCGCTGACTTCGGGTGTGATGACAGGGACGGGCTTGCCGACATACTCGAAGTCGAGGTCTTCCTCGAGGAGGGAGTTGACGGGACGGGCTGCGGCCGTGGCTTCACCGGAGAGAGTCCATTCACGCTTGGCGACAGAGGCAGCTTCCAGTTTGCGGATTTCTTCAGCGAGCTTGGCTTGTCTGCGTTCGTGGGCTGAGCGCCTTGATCGCGGGTCGCCTGCTGATACATCTGAGAGGGCATCTTCTGAGTCTTCTGCGTCTGATTCGTCGTCAAAGAGATCGCGACGTACGTCGGCCATGGCGCGGTCGACGTCGTCTTCTGTCGGTTCTGTGGGTTTGAATTGCACCTTCTTCTTGGGTCTGTCGCCGCCCTTGCTTTTTCTGGGAGGTGGCGCAAAGAAATCTTTGTAGTAGATGCCGTTGGCGTTGTTCTCAACATCGTCTTCCTCTGCCAGCTCACCCATTTCGTCATCGCTATCGCCTTCGGGAGCATTCAATGCCATATCGCCGAATGTAGGACCGTCATCTTCGTCATCCTCATCTTCCTCGCCGAGCTCCATGCCATCGTCTTCAGAAGCCTTCTTCTTGGTCTTCTTTGTTGACGGGCCATTGGGGTCAGCGTCCCAGTCTACTTCTTCCTCGTCGCTCACATGGTCAGTGTACGGGTCGCCACGGGCGTCTTGTTCTTCGAACCATTGCGTTTGTCGGTTGAATTCGTCGATAGAGAAGAAACCATCGTTCAAGCCATTGGGGTCTTCAGTATATGATTGGTTGTCTTCCTCCTCCTCATCTTCCTCTTCTTCTCCCTCCCCCTCCTCCTTTTCAACCTCCAGGTCCCCATCAACCAACTCCTCATCCTCTTGCTCATCTTCAACACCGATTTCCTCTCCCTCCTCTCCCTCCTCCTCCCCCTCCTCTTCTTCTTCTTCTTCATCATCATCATCCAGACCCTCCTCAACCTGTGAATCTCCATCCTCCTCATCCTCATCTATAATCCCATCCGCCAACTCCTCCAACATGGTCTCTGCATGTCCCAACACACCCCCAATAATCTTCTTCGCCTGCTGCCAGACCTGATTCGTCTCGAAACCATCGACGTAGACCTTTCGCAGCTTAAGGACGTCATCCGCGTCCATATCACCTCGTTTCCGCTTCCTGCTCTCCTTGAGCCTCTCTTGCTGCTGGTCGCTAACTTGCGCTGCAAAGGCCTCTAGCGTATCTTTAACAATATTCAATGACTCGGTCGGAAGAACTGCCGTCGGCTGCAAGAACACATGACGGTTCTCTCGGCGCAGGTTCTCGAGAAGGCTGTTCGCCGCCGCCGACGAGGCCGTGGCAGACGCGGGAACCATGTTGGGCGTAGCTGATAGCGTGTGTGACGTCGACGTTGTTAATGAGGCAGTGTCGGCTGCCATTCCTGCACTGCACCGTCGGACCAGGAAAGAGATTTCTCGGCCGTGTCGGGGTGTATGTAGTTTTTGCGTCGAAGGCTTTTGTTGCTTGGACCAATTCAACGTCTCTCTAGGGAAAAAAAAGTTTAGTTCCGCCTCGACAAAAAATTTAGCGGGCTGCTGACCCCACTATTGGAGTAGACTGCCAAATCGGAGCAACAAACACCGACTACCGCTTTTATGCTTCAAACCAAGGGGTCAAAAATATAACATAGATAGCTATAAAAAAAAATCGAATAACAACGAAATAGCTGAAGCCCTGGTTCTCTATGGACCTTCGTTTATGCAATAGGAGGCTAGGCAATTGTGGAAATTGTCATTGTGGTATATGTTCAACTCTAAAGCAAACACTAAAATAGTATGAGTATCGCTATATAAATCCAGCCAATGTACATCACAGTCATGTCTCTGCTACTTTCCATTTTCTAGTTTAATTCCCACTAGAACAAATATAGAAGCAAGTCCCAGAACGCCGCCTATGCCCAAGACCTTAAGAAAACGGTGCCACTTCCCCTCCAGCATCTCACATGCCTCTCCGTCCACCAGTGCTCATCAAAGTAATCTTCTGCTTCTTCTTCTTCTTTCCGCCACCTCCAGCATTTCCGTTCGCTGGAGCAGGTTTAGCTTCTTCCTTCTCTACTGTCTCAGCTTCGTGAATCGCATCTATCTGCGCCGTAAGCTCCGAGGTTTCAAATAGGTCGTCATCGCGAAGCCATCCATCATCCACGTTAGATGGGCGGTATGCCACCAGCTCTGGCGAGGCAGCAATTGCACGTGTACCCCACACAGTTCTATGAGATGACGGGCTTGTCGACATAGCTGCAAGTGTGTCGAATCCCGTGCGAGCTTCTGGCGGTGTAGTGCCAGAGTTTAGAGGTTGAAATTCCGACATGTTCAAGGCCGGCACTCTCTCTTCTTCAACAGCGCTGAAATTGATGTGTGTATGTGTTGAGCTACGCAGAGCAGCGGCTTCCAAGCGTTCTGCATCAAGTCTCTCTCTATCCTCTTGTGCCGCCTTGTCACGATTGCGCTTTCTACGTCTGCCAATCTCGTCTGCGAAAGATGCGAGAGTCTCCGCGGGCACAATATCGGTCCAATCGCATTCCAGAAAGCTGACAATACATCCGTGAGGCAAGTGACCCAGGTACTTAGCTCGCTTGCGCATTGAATCATCCACCACATGGCCTGTTGAAATATGCTCAACTCGGGGAAGAAGAGTGGATGGAAACGCGGCGAACGACCCATACTTCGTCTTCAAAATGCGGATATCCAGAGGAGATAGGTATAGATGCGGTGGTGTGCTATAAAAGTAGAAGTCTGCCTCATTGGACGGCTTTGATGCAGCCAGTTTAGGAGCTGACTGAGCCTGTTCCACACTGCTCAAATTCTCGATCTTTTCCTTTGAAGCGTGCACGGCCTTGATGGCTCTTTGCGTCCACTCAGAATCTTGACCGTATAGTGTTTCGTCTTCTTTCTCTTGCTGCTCTAGCGCTTGTATTTCTTCATCGTATTGTTCGAACATGTAATCTCTTGTACCCTTCATGACTCTGGCATAGTCTAGTACGTTTGCGGCAAAATGCCAAGGGATGTCTTCGCCGGAGTTCAGCACCTCTGAGCCGCCCTCTTTGGGTAGAGCCAGCGTAGAGTTGGCATTTCTTGCCATCAGTCGCAATATAACGTCGTCTCCGACTCGGGGCAGACTGCTTTCTTGGCCAGCATAGAATCTCAATGGTCTTGTCTCGTGTAGGTAGACGGTGTCTTCACAGATGGGGCACTTCTTCCAGCGCGCTCCCTTGCCAGATTTTGCTTCGTCGTCGCTTGAGGTAGAATTCATAAATCGAATCAAGCATGGCAAGCAAAATATGTGTCCACAGCGTGCCATGCGAGGCGCAACAGGTTCTGAGAGGCAAATTGGGCACGATGCAGCCTGTGACTCCGTCGATGCAATCACTTGAAGCACATGTGACCAATCCAAGTAGATGTCAGCATCTGCCGCTTGCTTAGCATATGAACCTTCCGGCGATACCACAAAGCGGTAATTTGCATGGACATATCGAGCTTTATCCATTGCATGGTAGCCAGAGCCCTGGCCAGAAGTCGGATAGCGACGATATGATCGGGGGTGATGATGGTGAGCCCCATGGTCTAGAAATGGCCTCGGGGTAGAATAATTAAGTAGATGCGTGATGGAAGTCTGTCCACGACGACTATTGGGATTCCTCACGGCGCGGAGCTCCGCCAAAGCATCTTCGTTGTCGAGCATGGTCGAGCCACTTCGATCGCCCTGACCGGGTCGTCTCTGGTTCTTGTGTTGTTTGCGAGCCCCCTGGTTCTTCCTCGGTATGGATTGCGCAGTGGTAGGTCCAGATGGGCCAGGTCCCGGACGGCGGGAAGAGTCAAATGTTGGGGCCGCTGGGCCCGAAGGAGCTGGAGGAGGATAATTCGGAGTCGTGGAGAGGGACTTGCCCGGAGCAGATGACAATGGATTCATGATATTTTTCGCAGGTTATGTTTGGTTCGAAGCAGCTCGGAATTGAATGCTAAGGACATTCAATCTCGGATGTGGCGGCGCCTCGACGATTCCAACGTTCCCATTCCCCCGGTTCGATGTGATGTTATTGGGTAACGCGTTTTCGATGACTCGATTCTTGAAACGGCAGTCGACCAGCGAAGGGTGGCGAGTTTATGCGATGGTGTGTAACACAATATAGATGATTAAAACAGAAATATGATGGTGGGTTTGATGGAAATGTTGACAATAACTCAAAGGGGTCCAAAGCTGGGTAGGACCCCGGCATTAAGTTGGAGAGGGAAAGGGAACAGGAATAAGTTGAGTCAATGGCGGGGCAAATCGTCACGGCAGAAGAGGCTCCATTGGCAGCTTTCGCTCACGTCACGGGTTCCGGAGCAAGCGTCTGCTAGGCGCGATGATTAAAAATGGCCCTCAAGGTGGCGTTGCATTATTGCACTAATAATATGGAAATTTGATACAGTAGTATCTGATGTAATGTGTATTATTATGGAAGTTGTTTGATTATTTTCCACACAACAGCTGATGGCTCGTGATCCTCTCTAGTAACCTGCAAGTCCAGAAGCTCCATAGTTCGCAGGAATACCCTTACCCTTACCAAACAACTCTCCAACCTGCTTCAATGATCCATCAACCTGGATCTCCCAAGCTGCAATGGCTCCGGTTCCACGAAGCATATTGTACAAGAAGCGCCCATCGTGGCTGAGAACCAAATCCACGGGGTTACCATCAGCACCATCTGGCGTAGCTTCATCGCCCTTGATGAGGGAAGCAGTGCCATTCTCCGCGAGCTTGTAGCTTGAAATGGTACCCGAAACAAAGTTTGCTGTATACGCATACTTATCGTCAGGCGTCACAACGACCCAGCATCCATCAGTTTGATCATTGCGCTCTGCCTTGGTTAAGGCAGTCAAGCTGGGAGCCGTGCCCTCGTTGAGGCGGTATGTAGACAAGGCGGCGTTCTTTATCGCGGGCAGACCGGACTCGATAACGTAGAAATAATTTCCGCTGTTGAATGTAGCGGCGAAGGGTCGGATACCGCTCGAGGCAATCGTGGTCATGGGGCCGCTGGCGTGGCCATTCCCGTCGACGGCGAAGACATCAAGCGTGCTGCCGACTTTGTTGGTGACTACGATGGACTTGCCGTCAGGAGAAAAGACAATATCTCCGGGAACGCTGATGGGGCTGCTGAGAGGAATTGTCTTGTTGGTCAGGGGAGTGAGCTTTCCATTCTTGTCGTCGACCTTGAAGCCAAAGATGCCGTTGCTAGCAACGGAGCCATCCAAGACGTAAGCGAAGCCATTCTTGCTGAGAGCGATGCTCAATGGCTGGTCGCCGCCATAAATGGTCTGGACTTTCCAAAGCTTAGATCCTTTGACCGAGAAGACGGTAATGAGATCATCAGCCGGGTTTACAGCGTAGAGGAAGCTGTTGTCGTGGTTCAAGGTAAGGCCACCCTGCGTGTCAAAGTCTACACCCTGGCCAATGCCACCAGTGAGGTAAACTCCACTCTGGGTAAGAATGCCATCTGCATTGCGAGAGAAAGCAATGATTTTGTTGGCAGGGTTCTCGTTTGTCATGGCAAAGACAGCGCCGACTTCACCCTTTGGCACGTTATTGGTAGGCGTTGGGCTGCCGAGCACAGCAGGAGCCGCAACTGCAGCAAGTCCAAAGATATTTGAGAGCTTCATGATGAATTGATTGAATTTGAAGATTGATAGATGTAGAAGAAGAAAAGTGATGAGGAGCGAGTGTGATTGAAGTTCGACATATGTGCGAAGACTGCATTGTATTTATATTTCCAAAATTCAGGCCACAAATCTACAAAGTCCGCCAGTTCCCCCCAATAACAATCCTCTACCAACTTTCTGCCGTTGCTCCAATGCACCTTTCCTGCCGTCTAGCCGTGATTCCATACATCTCCAGTGCAAGCTGTCCTAGCCCAATCCAAGTCCAGCCTCACCACGTACAACGAGCAAGGTAGTCACGACATGTCCCGTGTCTCATCCCCGCCTAATGATTCCTGTTCCTTGGCTGCCATAATTTCTTTTACACCCCAGAGCCGCATCTCGATTAGCCCAATGCAGGTGAATCCTCTACCGCGGAGACATGTAAACAAGTGGGTGGCTGACATGCGTGGTGGAGACCAAAGCGAGGGTGTGTTTGGAATCATGTTTCCTTCTCAGATCTGGGGCAGGGCGACAGTGACACCCCCTGTAAGTCGCTCAGACTCCTTCCACGAATTGAGATCAGACGGAAGCAGATGTATTAGTACCCTTAGCATGGCTTGTGTGATGAACAGCCATCACTTGTTATTCATTTTGCACTATGTCACTTGATTGATTTGGAAACAAAATAGTTATGTTTTGTTTTCTGAATAATAAAAACCTCCAATATGAAATTACCTAGGTATATGACAAAGATCCGTCAGCGGCCGCGTTTTGGGGAATCTTGAATGTAGAAACCACAGACAATGAAACAAGCTAAAGAAAAAATTCAGGCAAATCGCGCCTCTTCTACATAACACTCTCTCCTCTCATCGTACATCTTAGTTCTTGTCGCTCAGCTTGCTCTTGATCTTGCTGAAGATGGAGCTCAAGCGGTTCTTCTTCTTCTTCAGCTCAGAAGCAGCAGTATCAGGACGACTCTCGCCAGCGGCAGATGAGTCGGCAGGCTTAGAGCTGGACCCAGCAGGCTTGGAGCCCGAGCCGTTAGCGGAGCTATCAATCTTGTTCTCAACCTTGGCGGCGGTGGTCTTAGCAGCGTCGACGGGTTTGGCAGCAGCGCTCTTAGCAGCTTCCACAGGCTTAGCGGCAGCAGGAACGGCAGCAACGGGCTTGGACTCGGCAGCCTTGGTCGTCTGGGCTTCAGCAGGAGAAGCAACGACAGGTGCAGCTTCAGCAGGCTTGGAGACAGGGGGTTGAGCAACAGCAGGAGTAGACTCGGCAGGCTTAGTGGCGATGGGCTTGGCCTCGACGGGCTTGGACTCGATAGCGCTGGCAGCAGGAGGCGTAGACTCGACAGGTTTGCTCTCAATGGCAGCAGCAGTGCTAGAAGGGGCTGCCTTGGTAGTGGGGGCGTCAGTAGCGATGGCGGGGGCAGGTTTGCTCTCGGTGTCCTTGGAAGCAGCGATAGCGGCGGCACCTCCAACAACAGCAGTTCCTCCAACAACGGCAGCAGCTGGCGCAGCAGCAGCGGCAGTGGAAGAGGACGAGCCTTGGTTGGCGGCAGGCTCATCAGAAGTAAGAGGCAAAGCAGAGCCAGAAGTAGCAGTATCCTTGGCATCGCTAACAGCAGCTCCCTTGGTCTCAGTGGGCAGAGTGTCAGAGGTCTTATCTGTCAAAGGCAGGGCTACACCACCAGTCTCAGCAGCAGCGGGGACGGCAGCGGCAGGGGTGGCATCGGCAGCGGAAGCTTGCTTATCAGCCACCTCACCAGAATCTTCCTTCTTGACCTCCTTGAGCAACTCGGCCTCAACAGCCTTCTTCTCCTCAACAGCAGTGGCGCTGGCGCTGGCCTCGGGGCTAACACCGGCCTCCTTTTGGGACTCCTGGACTTCAGCGGGAACCTCAGATGAGGGTTTCTCGTTGTTGCCGGCGAGGATCTCTTGAGCAGAGGTGGGAAGTTTCTCCTTGACAGAGTCGGGGAGGTTGTCGTTGGCAGCCTTAGTAGCAGCAGCCTTGGCGGAGTCGATTTGAGGAGCAGCCTTGTCCAGGACAGGAGCGGCCGCCTCGCTGGCAGTGTGGGCGGCAGCGACAGCGGCGGCGACAGCAACACCACCAACAGCAGTGGCTCCACCAGCAATGGCGGCAGCAGTGCCAGCACCGCTAGACTTCTCCTCTTCGGCCTCACCGTCATCCTTGTCGTCCTCGTCGTCCTTGTTGTCGCCAGCGGTAGCTCCACCGTTGGCGTTCTTCTTCTTCTTGTTCTTCTTCTTGTTCTTCTTCTTCTTCTTCTTGTCATCATCTCCGGATGTGGCGTCGGGGGTCTTGGTGGCACCAGACTTGGGCTCCAGAGGCACTTGACCAGCCAGGGCAGCAGTGGTAGCACCAGGTCCTACGTTGCTGATGGCAGCACCGCCGGCGGCACCTCCGGTAAGAGCATCACTGTTCTCATATGATTCTTTATCGAGCTTAACGTTCTGGTTGATATCAGCAGCAGCGAGGTGCTGGGGAACCTTCTCACCAGGCTTCAGCTGGATAGGGTTCTTAGCATCCCCGGAAGCGGGGAGAGGGTTGATGCCGACAGACTTGTTCAAGTCCTTCTCGAGTGGTTGAGCGCCAGCCATGTTTGCAGTTGAAGATCCAGCACCGACGTTAGTGATGGCGGGGAGAACACCGGCAAGAGCGATGTCGTTGGGGGTAAGGAAGTTGTTGGTGTTGCCTTCTTTGTCGGCTTCCTTGGGCGAAGATTCGTTTAGTGTCCAGTTGTTGTCGACAACGAACTAAAGAGAAAACAAAGTTAGCGGAGGTGTGCGGTGGCTTAAATGAAAAGGGCGAGCTGTGTTTCAGATCGTTGGAGCTGCTCGGCGAGGTTACAGCCGTCCTGTCAGATTTAACCCGCCAAAGGCGTTGAACGCTGGCTCAAGCTATGCAGGGTGACCAGAACATTGGTGAAGCTAGCTCCACATTCAAACGTCGCAAGGTGTTGGGCGCGCGGGCACGACGACGCTGCGCGATCGCATAATGGGACAGGCGCTCGAGTTTGGGGTACAGCTTTGGCGACAATTGAGAGTGTTGGGAGGATGCGACAAACCTTGTAGTAAATCTTGTCGGAAGCGTCCTTCAAGTCGACCTTCTTCTCAAAGACGCCGTCCTTCTTGTCGAGCTTGACACTCTTTGTCCAGTTATCGAAAGTTCCAGTAACGTAAACCTCTTCAGCGGGATGCTCCCTGAACGATGGCAGTGGTTAGTGGTGAGGATTGAATTGAGGCGCAGCGGGGAATTGCAATGTGAATGGATTGATTAATGAACGATTGAACGAATTGACGATGGATAGTATTGTCTGGCAAGGTGGAAGACCGCAAACAGGGTGGGCTGTGGTCGGTCGGGGTTGGAATGTAGGACAATTGGTTGCGCGGAGCTGTCGGAGGGCACGAGAGCTTCGGGGTGTTCGGCCGCTGTTTGGGGAGGAGGAGAGGAAGGAGAGCACGAGCGTCAAAGAGACTTACCATTTGAAAGTGTAGCTACCCATGGTTGCAATTACGTATGCTTAAGATGGTAGGGAAAAAAATCTTTAATGTTTATTGGAAGTGGCTCTCTCACTCTACCTTTTTTTTTTCGGGCGGCGGGCCTTGAGCAGAAAAGAGTGGTTGAATCTATTGTGTGAGAGGAGAGGGTTGATGGGGAAGAGGAGCTGGCTCTTTTCCTCAGGTGGATAAAGAGAGGTAGAGTTGCACCAGTTGAGTGGTGGCAGGTAGCTCAGGTGGAGCTACAGGAGGGGCCAGAAAGGTCAAGCCGAAATTGGGTGGCTGACGTCGTTGGCTACTATTGACTTACTCATTGGTGCTACCTGGAATAAATAAATACATTGATCATTACTGCATCATTGACTACTATTAACATCGCTTCTCTCTACCATCTTTGGGGGTATGTAAAACTCCGGTGTTTTGTAATTTAACTAGAGGCGATGTTGCCAACCAGTAGACACCTGCAGTAGCTATGACGTGACTGTGCAGCATAGAGTTTGTTAGTGCTGAAAGCGTCCGGATACTGTACCATCGCATGTTTTGGGCTCTGTACCGAGCTAGGTTTAGGGCTTTGCGGCGCTCTCTGAGTGTTGTTGCGGGCGGCTGTTCACTGATAATACCCACTGTAGCTTACCGGCCGCCTTTGTCAGTGGCGATGGCAATGGAAGCTCGCAGAATGTGCACTTGCAAGCTGCAGGGCAGGCAAAATTAATATCTTTCAACCCCTGTATGAACTGTGCCAGTATAGTACTACTTTCCATATGGGCTATAATATTTTTGCTGTTTTCCCAAGGCACATAAATGGCCATTCAGCACTGACATGCGAATCATTGTATTGTTTCTACGCTGTCGTACATTAATTGGACCCCCGCCAAGCGCTACAAGTTAAATGAATTGAATCCACGTCTCGCCAGCCTTGACCCTCTTTGTCTGTCTTGGTGTGTTGGCGCCAGTACGGCGCCGCATGCAGTCATGGCTCCTCCCGATCGGGCGTGCCTGGTAAGACTCGTTTCCTTTTTGGGTTCGGTAGGGAGGCTCACCCTACAGTCAATGTATTGTTGCGATATGCAGGGAATATCTGCCCTTTATGTTGTTAATTAATTACATGATAATATTTGCCATTAGTTATACAGAAATCACTGGCTATTATTTGTCACTATACATATCTCTTCGCTTGCTTCATTTGATTGTGGTATATTGTATAACACTAAACATCACACAGGTACACACACTTTCGTCTGATGCCGCTCGTCGCATTCAACCCAATATATGGGTTACGACCAACTCCCAAATACATTAAAACATAACCTACAGGTTGATACATGCTCACATGGCTTTCAAAATCTTGCACCAAAATCTACTGCTGCCCGTCCTGCGATAAGCTGCATTATAATAGTAGTCTCAACGCTATGTTGGACTATCACCAACTCAACAAGCCCACGACAACCACGTCAAAACAGGTCAGCATTCCATATTTCTAGATACCAAGAATGTCATCAAACCATCGCCTCAGCCTCTCATGTAAGGCTGAGCCCAAGCTGCCTCACAAATACGTGACATCGCAACTAGATCCCTGCTCAGCCCACCGAGCGGACCACGACCAACGCCAGGCAGCATCTTCTTTGCTCTCAGCCAAGCATGTCTAATCACGAGAAAATTCCATACTATCCCATAAATCGAAATACTATCCCATAAATCGAAATACTATCCCATCCGCAACCCATAGCGACAACCATATCAAGTTCTTCCACCGCGAAATTGCTTACACCAAGCTATGGCCCAATGCGGTCTAGTTCGGGCAGTGCTTCAATTCTAAAAAACCCTCCGTTTATTATAGATGAACTGCTCCAGCCTGCGCCACCATTGACTCTGGCTGACTGCGCCTTTCAATAGTACGAACCTTCAACGCTGTTTGAAATGGTTCATGTGTGCTGCAATCTGCCTTGAAGTGGCTCTCCCGAGTCAAACACTGACGACGACGACAACCGCGCACCATACAGTAAGGTCCTCAGCCACAGTTCGTTCGTTCTCGCTCAGGTTGTATTCGCTCGTTGACAGACCGTCCATCAACCATAAATCTCACTGACAAGTGTCCCACCCCTAAGCCACCGCCAATAACACATCTCATTCGCTCTCGTTCGCCCAATAGCAAATATCATTCGTCTTCTCGAACGAAGCTAGAGTCAGATTCTAGCTCGACTGCCGTGCGAGACAGGGCCAAGGACGTGCCACTGCGCCCAGGGGTCTGGACCTTAGTTCCGCATGTCAGCAATCACGGACTGGCCCCCATGTTAATTTATTTTATTATTATATCTGATACCGGTACTCCATGCATTGCATTTTAACACCTAAAGACTACCCGCGTCCACGACGATCATTTTTATCGCATATCTGATCATCACCCATTTCAACTCTAATCTGCAACTTGACCACTTACAACCATGTCGGACGATATTCCTATCGAGAAGACAACCAGAGCCTCTAGGCTTTCATGGCCATTATGGAAGAAACTCACTATCGCCGGTGTATCCCTCGCTGTTGTTATCGGCCTCTCTGTCGGATTGGGCGTAGGTCTTACTAGACATAATGGCGGCAACGACGACGACTCAAATGACTCTCCTTCGGACAATGAATTACGCGGTTCACCTAGTCGCGCCTCTCTCTGGCGCCCAAAAGTTGGCGATTCTTTCCAGATTGTTTTACATGATCCCATCAAAACCGATACAGATATCCAACCCGACGTTGCCGTATGGGATCTCGATGTATATGAGAATGATGCCGCTACTTTCAAGAAGCTACAGGACGCTGGCAAGAAGGTTATTTGCTATTTCAGTGCCGGCTCATGGGAAGACTACCGTGATGACGCCGATGAATTCCACCCCGAAGACAAGGGCAACAAGCTCGATGGTTGGCCCCACGAGCGCTGGCTGAAGCTCTCCAGCCAAAACGTCCGCAACATCATGGCCAAGCGCATCGCCATCGCAGCATCCAAGGGATGTGATGCCATCGATCCCGACAACGTTGATGGATTCGTAAGTTCTTACACACGGACAATACCAACAAAGCTCAAACTAACGTAACAGCAAAACGACGACAACGGCCTCGGTCTCACAGCTCAGGACTCCATCGACTTCATGAAATTCCTCTACAAAGAAGCCGCCAGCCACAACATGAGCATCGGTCTTAAAAACGCCGGCGACATCATCGACGACGTCATCAGCTTCGTTGACTTTTCCGTCAACGAGCAGTGCGTCAAGTACAAGGAGTGCGAGACGTTTTCCAAGTTCATCAAGGCCGGCAAGCCCGTCTTCAACATCGAGTACCCAGAGAATGCGCCCAAGATCACAGCCGAGGAAGCCGATAACATTTGCTCGCGCAAGGGTGATTCTGCAGGTGCGGATGGCTTCACATCGGTTATGAAGACGATGGATCTGGATGGGTTTGTGCGCTATTGCGATGGCAAAGAATACACGACGGAGTTGTCGAGTAACTGATAACTGTACTATACTATTTGTTTTGTTTGTACATATTTTATAATAGACTAGACTGTATATACCCCGGTCTCAAACGCCTACGTAATGTGCACTTGTTGAGGTGGTTTCGTATGCACGATCATGTCTGCCGCGACTTTCATGTACTGTATGTCCCACGGTTTTCGCGCTAACTGGCGGTATTTACAAATGTACGGGTATCTATCATATCTTAACTCTAAGTCAAACTCCTCATCAATCCAGAAGAAAAAAAGGCTACAGGCGCATTTATGCCTGACCTTGTGCGGCTTCCTGTCTCAACAGCCAATCGCTGTTCGCATCCATCATGAAATTACTAATATTGTTCATCTCGTGGTCCGATCCGTATGGATTCGCCACAAAATTGGTCGCAGCCTGCATGTCTAAGTCGTTCTGGCCCATACCGTTGTTATCAACGCTGGCCGGAAGTCGTGGCACGTTGAAAAATGCAAACATGTTGAGCGCCATGAATTGATCCTGTCCAGGTGTTCTGACGGGCGTATCTGTCTGCATGGTAATAGCCTGCTGGGAGGAAAGGCGAGGCTGACGAGATATGAGAACATCGAGATCGAAAGCTGTGCGGCGCATGTCCGTCAAGATTCTAACTGTGTTGGCCAAGACGCCGCCTTCGGATGCCTGGTGTTCATCCAATACGCGCTGCAGTAAGTCGCAGTAGCGAGCAGCAATGGGCCAATATTTGCCCATTTCCCGTAGTGTTTCCACAAAAAATGGTAGGCGTGGAGAGAGTTCTCGCTCGACCGACGAGCCGTGGACGAGCAACAGTCGAGCGCATACCCAGAGGGTAAAGGCAAATGGCATTCCCAGCTTGGATAGCAAGTCGTTTTGAACTACATACTCGCCAATTCTGGCAATATTCTCGACTGCATTGTAGCAAGTTCGCGCCGCAATATGAGAGGACGTGAAAATTCTGGATCGGATGGGCGGGTAGCCCGCAGAAGAGTGAAGGCGGATGACGGCTGTGTAGTATGTTGCTTGAAGCATAATCATCAATGGCTTTTCTCTGTTATTCCCTTGTTTCAAAACTGTTGCCAAATTTCTATAAGTGGGTGGAAGTTCGTAATGCCAGTTATCGAGAGTATTGTCTAACTCTTTATATCGCCTCTGCCACTTCTCAACATCAGGTAGAGATCTGATATCGATAGGTTCTTTCAAGAACTTGTGAATCTTGGTTAAAATTCCAAGAATCTCAACATAATAGGAGAATGCTCCGAGGTTTTCCGGTTTATCGGCTTCTCTATCGTAAACCATACCCTCATGTTCCGGAATTTTAAACCATCTCGTATCGACCTTTTGGTTCCGGTTCCAAAAGTCATCGTGGCACGGAAGAAATCTATCGATTTCCTTATCCGGAAGGGCAAACTCGAAAGCTGTTGAAATCGTTGCGTACCGGTCTAGAAGGTAAATAGCCCAGAACAGCCTCCTTCGGGACTCATCCTCGACAAAGTCTGTAGGCTCTTCCAGGAAGGCGGTTCTCAATGTATAGATAGAGTCGATCGCAGGTGATACCATGAAGGAATTAGTCTCAATGGCCAGTCCCATGTGAATAACTGTCCTGGCGATGATAGCCATGATACTCCACGCAGGATGGCCATTGCCATTCCCGCAGATGTCCAGGGCGAGAATGACAAGAGCTTGGAGTGACCTTACCGAAGCGTTGGCCATACCATACAATTGAACCTTTTCGGAGGATACCTTGTGGAAGAATTTCCTGCGTTCTGGAGTGAGCCATTGATCTGTTGAGTAACGCATGGATGTCGCAATGATGGCATGTAGAAGGTTCTTGTCTGCTGCTGGTAGTTCTCGTTGATTGAGAAGGGAGTTCATGGTAGCTTCTTTTTGAAGAATAGGACACCAGGTGTTAATGTGCGTAAAGTACAAGTCAACCAGAGCGTAGCAGATTTCAAACGGTGGCAAGTCGTGGTCCATGGGGTTCGAGACATGGGTCTGAGTCTCTGTCGGACTCCAGTGAGTTGCAGGAGATGGATTTGCTCGGGGCACACCATTGAACGTTTGCTGCGCAATGATGTTCGGATTCTGTGTCGGTTGAGATATGTTGGAAATAGAGGGAACCTGGTATTGTTCCGTCGGTGGTCGTTGCATCCCAAAGTCTGCTTGTTGACCAGGACTGTAGCCGAGCGGCCGCTGCGTCGTAAAAGCTGAGTTTTGCAGACTGATGTGGCTATCTGAAGCTTCGCTTGCTCGTTGAATGCCGTTTGCTTCGGCTTTTACTCCTTGACTGCTCGCTAATGAGGGTTGATATGTCGGATCAGATGCCAGTCGATCAGGGTCGACTCCCAAGTTTTTCAAAGCCGCGGCGTGAGTCTTGAGCACCTCTTCCATCAGACCAAGACGGCTTTCTAATTCTTTACCGTATCCCGCTCGTAAGCCTGGCTTCTTGCGCTCCTTGTATTCACAAGTTGCGCCATGACGACTGCACCAGCCACAGGATGGCTGTCCACGATCGCATTTGACCTAAAAGGTTTGATGTTAGCCCCAGATCAATTTGATGATTAAAAAGGTCTTACCTTTCTCTGTTTACATAGCTCACACCTGGGGATGTCATTGTTAGTAAATGTTTTGCTAGGCAGAGGCAATTTGGACGGCTCGTTATCCGAGGAAGACGTGGAGCCAGATGGAGAAGACATGGTGGAAGTCCAGTGCAGGGCGGAAACAATTGTTTACGCCGTATCTGAAGATTCCAAAGTAAGAAAAATGAAAACTGAGTGACATACGATACGGATAATGGCCGTCTGCGCTTGGTGCCGCGATTGCTACCGTCGTCTTCATCGCTTTGGAAATCACTGTCGGGCTCGGGTATGTCCATGCCCGAGAGGGATGGAGCATCGGGAGGAACACTTTGCATCACGTATTGAGTGATTCGTGTCTAGTTTGTTTTCCCCTTAGCAACACCACAGTCTCTTCCCGGGTCCCTAGCTCGGCGTGTCCCGCAGCGAAACAAGCGAGCGACAAGGCGAAGGATGCGGCGACTGGCAGCTCAGGTGTGGAGGCGGACCTGTAGGATTTCGGGACAAAAGGGTGCGGGACTGGCGTTTGGACGGTCGCAGAGACGACCACAGTGTGATTCGGGGTATTAATACGTAGAAGTAAGAGCTGCAAGGTGTGCGGCTCGTGCGCTTATGAGATGCAAAAACGCCTGGGATGTCAATGGATGGTTACAGAGGTGAGAGTGATGGAAGAAATTATTCTCCAAAGCCAAAAGATCCATGAGCATCAGCAGCTGTCAGCGGCCCGGAACTGTCACTCAGTTGTTCGCTGTGGCCTCGCTTGCTCATTAGGCGGAAGGTAATATTACTGGGCTGCCGGCCACTCTGCGGAGTAATAGCCCAGAACGTCTGCTAATAAACGACCCTTGATTTGCTGCCTTTAGCCCGCTAACATGCCTGCCTGGCGCTGTTTTAGCGTCTGGTGGCGGGGCTAATTGGGGTAAAGGACATTATTGCAGCGCTTTGGCACATTGCAACACACCAGCGACAGCCTGCCAGATATCAACATGGGACAGCAAGAAGAACGACAATAAAAAAGGTGCATCAGTGATGTGCATCTCGGGGTAATGATAGTGCATCAATTAATTAATTTTCCACCTTTTGCGATTTTTATTCCTCCCCCTGAGCCACTTTTGTTCGTGCTGGATCGGCCGAGTTGGTGCGAGCTGATGGCGCTGTGCCATGTGAATTTACCCCAGAATAGGCCCATACTCGGCTGCCAATTGCCACTAACCACCACCATTTCTGGCTCGTCCGTCTCTCTTCCCTCGTCGTCGATTTCACCGTCGGCGAATAGCATTTTTCCACGGGCCTAATATTGTTAGTCTCAAGCACGACCCTTCCACGAACCCTCAGGCGTGTCCCCACTTGGAGCAATTTAGTCCATCAATAGCATTTCGGCTCTGTTTTCGCCATGTCTGGGTCGGCTGGTCGGTTAATTCTGTGTTATCCGTTGATGGAGCGAGGAGTCAAACAACAGGCTATTCTTGGTACAGGGGTGATGACACCGCCGTGACACCAAATTTAAGGTTTAAGGCTTCAACCGGTAGACACTCCGAACCAACGGACGGGTCAATCGATGGGACTACGGACATAATTACATTGTGAACTTGTGCAACGCTGTGCGACAAGAATGCGATACAGTATAGTTGTAGCCCGGAATGACCGACGGCGTCGAGTGTGCCAACCACAAGGACAATCACGACACCGGTGCATTTATCTCCGAACTTGAACAGTTGTCATCTTAATTGCAAACGGTGGAATTGATTGTTCCGTTCTGCATCATGCATATTGTGAAACAGCATATCGTCGCCGTGTTGAGCTCTCTCAGTCTCACTCGGGTCAACTGGTGCCGACATCATCCACACAGTCGCATTTCTGTGCGGCTATTGATCGATGGCTGCCATTTGACCCACCATTTTGGAAAGTTAAAGATGGGACACCGACAATGCCCGACACCACATACGAGGCGGCATAGTCGAAGCTGGATTTATCCGTAGGGTACTTCACCGTGCTGCAACAGACATAAAACTCCAAGATCTTGCTTTCTGACCCCCTCCTAGTAGTTGCGACTTGAAGCATCATCATCTTCGTCATCGTCAACAATGACTGCAGCTGCAAGAGAGTTCCCTACTATCAAGGCCGTAAGGGCTTTCGTCATTGGAGGAGTGGGCTCCGGTACGCGTTCTACTATATGAAATTTAAAATCAACTCAACTAATTCACATGCTAGGTGGCGATTATCACAATGTGAAGGGCGGTCATTGGTACAACAAAGCTCACTGCGATGATACTGGAGGCTAAACGCTAATACTGGCTTCACAGGCTAATTGACTCTCCCATCTCTACACCATGCTCGCAATGGGAGCAATATCGCGGATCTCGCACGAGCTGGGGTATTGACGCTCTCGGCTCCTTCTTTGTTGAGATCGAGGCGTCGGATGGCACTGTTGGCTTTGCAACTGGCATGGGTGGTACGTACTTGATGCTCTGTTCGCCAGTGTAATGACTTCATCGCTAACCTGGTTAACATAGGTGCTGCTGCATGCATCCTTGTTCACAATCACTTCCAAAGATTCATCCTTGGAGCTGACCCAAGAAACACTAACGACATGTACGAGAAAATGTACAGAGGCTCTCTGTACTATGGCCGCAAAGGTGTAACGTTGGCTGTCATTTCTGTCATTGATCTTGCTATCTGGGATTTGCTTGGCAAACTCCGAAACGAGCCAGTTTACCGTCTCATCGGTGGTGCCACGAAAGAGCGCATCAACTTCTACTGTACTGGCCCAGAGCCTACAGCAGCTAAAGAGATGGGTTTCTGGGGTGCCAAGGTGCCATTGCCATACTGCCCTCAGGAGGGCCATGAAGGTCTCCGCAAGAATGTTGAGTTTTTGAGAAAGCATCGCGAATCCGTTGGTCCTGACTTCCCCATCATGGTTGACTGCTACATGAGTCTCAATGTGACATACACCATCAAGCTTGTGAAAGCTTGCGAAGAGTTCAATATCAACTGGTGGGAGGAATGCCTGTCGCCCGATGACAACGAAGGATACGAGCTGCTAAAGAGAGCCCATCCAACCGCTACCTTCACCACAGGCGAACATGAATACTCTAGATATGGCTTCCGAAAGCTTATTGAAGGTCGCAATCTCGATATCATCCAGCCAGACGTTATGTGGCTAGGAGGTATGACGGAGCTTCTAAAAGTGGCTGCCATGGCCGCAGCCTATGATGTCCCTGTTGTGCCCCATGCCAGCGGCCCTTATAGCTATCACTTTGTCATCTCACAACCAAACACTCCCTACCAAGAGTATTTGGCAAACTCTCCAGATGGCAAGAGCGTCTTACCCGTCTTTGGAGACCTCTTTTTGGACGAACCTATGCCCATCAAAGGCTATTTGACGACAGCTGATCTGGACAAGCCAGGTTTTGGATTAACGGTCAACCCAGCCGCCAGAGCAAAGCTGATTTCTGCAGACTATTTGCTTGCGCCTCCTCCTTGCGCTCCCCTGTCGACGAATTCCAACGGCACAGAAGTAGAAAGCCAAGCAAACGAAGCCAAGCAGACAAACGGACATGTGAACGGAAACTCCACGGCCGTATCTGCGGTTGCTCCATGAGCTATCTTCCTATGAGTTTGGACTCGCCAGTGTTGAGGTTGGGCAAAGTATATTAGCAAGACGTCCAATTTGGTGTATCCGAGGGAGTTTGGTTCACATGACAAGAAGAAGTCGTGTATGTGTATTGAAATGGGTTGGGAATGCCGTCATATATATGGAAAATAAGGCTACATTCCCGGTATAAATTTATGACGAGCATAGACGATGGTCGCGCCTACCGAGACACATTTTCGGTCAAGTTTGCACGGATGCAGTTGACCAGGAAGGCATGTTTAGTCAGACACCGCTGTCTATGTGTTTGCAGTGCGCTTTACCCCGGAAAGTAGACATGCGTTGTCTCTACTTTTTATTATGGGAATCGTGACTCCACAGGGCGTGGTGTTGTGAACTCACTCCCCCAGCGTTACGGTGGCCCACAGGCGAGTCACGATGGTTTGGGCTACCGTTTTGCAGGACTAGACAATGGGCGAAAACGGTACTGGGATGTGTCTCATGCAAGTCGACTGGGCTGTCCCCTGGACGAAGATCGTGGTCTGGGGCAATGCGGCTATCTGCCCAGTCGCTGGATGCTACTATGTGTTTCCTAAAATAGTTGTTGGCTGTACCTTGTTTTGTACTTAATATGGCCTCGGTTGTGGACACCATACAACGCGGCTGGGTGCACACTGTGAATAGGATTTTAACAAGACCATAAATCTGATTTTTTTTTTAAAAAAAATAGCAAAATTATTACGAGGAATAAATCGTGCCTAATGCTCAGTCAGCCTAACATGCCTTCGTTTGATGAAAAGCCAAGCTCTCCACCGGCTAATTTTCCCAAGGTTCTTAAAGAGCTCAGTCGCCGCTCTCACTTCGCCCGAACAACGAACCCCTCATCCTCTACACAGCGACAAAATGCCAGTCGAAAATCTCCTCATCAATAAGACCGCCATCATCACAGGCGGGACAACAGGCATCGGCCGAGCCATTTGCCTCGCCTACTTGAAGCAGGGAGCTGATGTAGTCGTCAATCACCTCGGATTAGATAAGGATGAGAAGCATCTAGGGTCGCTGGTTGCTGAAGCCATAGCGCTTTCCAAAGAGAATCCCAATGCCGGGAGGTTAGCACATGAAGCAGGGGATGTGAGAAAGCCCGAGACGGCAACGAGGCTGGTGGAAGCAGCGGTGCAGCATTCTCGCAATGGACGATTGGACATCTGCGTCAGCAACGCGGGCGTCTGCACGTTCGCAGACTTCTTGACCCTCTCGCCCGACTTGTTTGAAGCGACGGCGAGGACAAACATGGACGGGGCGTTTTACATCACACAGGCAGCGGCTCGCCAGATGGCGCAGAAGCAAGAACCGCCTGGGGGCAGTATTATTGGCGTGTCGTCTATATCTGCCCTGGTCGGCGGCGGCCTACAGACACATTACACTCCCACCAAGGCCGGCGTGCTCAGTCTCATGCAGAGCACGGCGGTGGCGTTGGGCAAGTATGGCATCCGATGCAATGCACTTCTTCCGGGGACGATCCGCACACAGCTCAATGAAGAGGACTTGGCTGATGACGACAAACGCCAATACATGGAAGGCCGGATCCCTCTGGGCCGCACCGGTGAGCCCAAGGACATGGCTGGACCAGCGGTGTTTCTTGGGTGCGAGGAGTTGAGTGGCTACGTGACTGGCGCACAGCTGCTGGTGGATGGAGGGTTATTTGTCAATCTGCAGTGATCTTTTGGGAGGTATCAGTTGCTAGCTTGTCATAGTCGCATTGCAGTGAGGTCCTTGCAGCAAACTGAGTCAAATCGATATACTGTACTGCAAACCAGGCTTACTGTGTTGCTGGCAAATGCATGGCGGCGGAACACATGGGGGTATTATCTCCACACGGTAGAATGTGAGGGGTTCAATTGCAAGGGTTTTGTTACACCTGAGGGCTTTTGTAAGGGCTTTTGTTCTTTGTCACGTACAGACAGAAACGGGCGTGCTGTGTCCGGACGGAATGGTGATTATGACGATCAGAAAAGCAGCCAAGTGGAGTAAAAGGTGGGATGGATTGGCATCATTTTGAGCAATAATTTGCTTGGCACCAATGGGCAAGCTGTGAGATAGGAAGCCTACTGCATCAAATGGCAGAAAACACGGTGCACTGTTATGTCTATCATGGAGCCTTGGCTTGGCATCAGACAGGGATGTTCAGTCTGAGGGGCGTGGGTTTGGGTTAGACGAGGAGGTTCGGAAAGGATGTCCTCCCATTTTGGAGTTTCGTAGTACATCACTTTTACTTGAAGCTGCTCATGTTTGTTACGTCAGTTCGGGGAAGTCGAACGTAAAGAAGAGGATAGTATGTGATCTTTCGCAGTTTCGTCCCTGGAGATCCAACAGCCTCTGTGACGAGTGCATATTGACGTTCAGATCTGTTACCACCTCGCTTAGACCGCTCAGATCGGAATCAGCGACGTTTCGTAGGCAATACTATGTACATGTACAGAACAACATGAGGGGTGTGCATTGGTGGGGAAATTCGCACTCAGGACGGTATGACATAAGGTAGAGGTGTCGGGCAGATACGGTGACCGTCTTGAGAGGACAAACGGTGGATTTGGGCCGCATATTGATAGTCGTGAGTATCGCTTTATTGTATTGTGAATGCAGTGTAACGACTTGGCTGAAAGGCTGTTACTTGATGCTAGTGTTTTTCATCCATTTTCGTTGAACTTGTATTTTTTTTTAAAAATACTGAAAGGCATAATCCGCGCTCTGGTTTCATTTATTGGGATCTATGTGGTATTCGCGTCATTCATGCTGTCAGTAAAGCCTCATTCATCATATTCAAGAAGGCATATTTGGGGATGATGGTAGCCTTTGGATATGGAGTCTGTGGAGTAGGAAAAGAGGAGACGCTGCAGTTTACATGTATACATTGAGAGGACATGTAAGACTTGGTGTGTAAGTGTGGGATTGGATTGAGTACTTTTTCTTTTGGTAAAGGGGTTTTCGCATGTTTGAAGTATGATTGGATATTTGGTGAGTGTCCGAGGCATGCCGTGCTTAGGTTTGTACTTTGTTACGGTGACAGGCCTGGCCTGAATATGACCGGCTTGCAGGACGGGCTCCAATAGAAACTCCATAGCGGAGCCGAATGGACGAGGCTGATAGGGCTTCCGGACCGATTGGTGGATCGTGCCTGACGTCACGGCGGGGCCTGAGTCCTCCGTGCCGCGCGACGCCGAGTCCGCCCGTGAACAGATTAGACCAGTTGCTGCCAGTTTTGTACCTACCTGTTATTTATTTGTTTTATTCTTTATTTTTGGGCTGGCATCGCTCAGCTCGGCTAGCACTCAAAGATAAGAGGCTTTTTTTATAAGTATTCACCGTAAATTGGGAGCAGTTGTGGATTCCAACCTTAATGCACCATTACACTCCCAATGAAACGCTAGCCGGTCACTTGCACAGCTATGAGGTCACCGTTTTTCTTGACTCGGGATACAGTAGAGACATGTCCAAGCCTGGAAAGCAGATATTGGCACTTCAAGGGGATGCAATCTTTGGTGTTTATGGCTATCTCGGCACTTCATGTGATACGAGACCAAGACACAGGCGATGGCTTGCTGCGTCAGTCCAATCGCAGAATTTTTCTGTGCTTTGAAGATCTATCTGCGTGGCAGAAATTGGTTTCGTCCTATCGGCCTGCTTGCCATGAGTTTTTCGCGGCAGCCATGTTTTGCCACTGCTAAATACTGCACCTGGTAGAGTACCGTACCGTAACAACGAAAAAGAGCCTCCCTTCCAAAGAGGCAGCAGGTTCCACAAATTGCAAAACTGTGGCCGGCCTGAACGTACGCAGTATGACGCTGTCATCCAATCGAAATCTTCGATAAGACCCAGAATAATCATTGGCGTGGTGCCTTTTGGTTCTTGCACGCCACCTTGACACAACTCAACGTACTTGTACCCTCCACTGTGGACTTGGCGCCTCGGCCTACAAGGGTCTCTAAAGACAGAGACTTTTAAGTATCTTTTACCTGCGTTTACTATGATAGAGGTACATAAATGGAGTTAAGATACGTACCCCAACATCAGACAACCCATTCCCACGCACCACGTTTATTGGACGACAACACCAAACTTTTTTCGCTTGTGGGACCATCTGTGGATATCCGTTGTTGTCGTTCACCTTCTATGTCTTTATCTTTTTTTCGATACTGCTGCATTTTGTTACGCCCTTTGGTATTGATAGAATTTTCTTAATTTTAATTTTTTTTTGGTTACGCCGTCTCCAGAATGGTCCACATCCACGGGGTGTGCGTCAGACTTGAGAATTATCTAGACACGGCACCCATGACCAACGCTTCTTGCTATATAAAGCATTCATCCTCCCACCGTTCTTGACGGTAGACATTCTCCATCAACAGATATTTAGTTTCTCCACAGTCACATCGTGAGCTTCCAGGAACAAAGAAGCTTATACGATATCAACTTATACCCACTTCACGCTCACAACTATACACATCATGTCACGACAATCCTTTTCAGAGTCTTCTCTCATGGAGAAGATTTCCAACGTCAAGAAGCAGATTGACAACTCTACTGGTGGAACTCCCACATCCTCAGTACCTACATCACCAGAGCTCGCATCCGACAGCTCAAGAGCTAGCCTCACTAGCATCACAACCCCACCTTCACCTCTTGGGCCTTCATCAGTCGCAGACTCCTTTGTCTTCGCTTTTGACATCGATGGCGTTCTCGTCCGCGGTGGCAAGCCCATCCCTGAGGCCATCAAGGCCATGCAGGTCTTGAACGGTGATAACGAATACGGCATCCAAATCCCTCACATCTTCCTTACCAACGGTGGTGGCAAGACCGAAGAAGAACGCTGCTGCGATCTCTCCAAGCAACTCGACCACGATATTAAGCCTGGCCAATTCATCTGCGGCCACACTCCCATGCGCGAGATGGCTCAGAAGTACGGCACCGTTCTTGTTATCGGTGGCGAAGGCGAGAAGTGCCGCCTCGTCGCTGAGGGATATGGATTCAAGGATGTCGTCACTCCCGGCGATATCATCAAGCACGACGCCGCTACCACTCCCTTCCGCAAGTTGACTGACGAGGAGCACGCCAACTCCCGCGCCCGCAACTTTGAGGACGTAGTCATCGACGCCGTCTTTGTCTTTGCCGATTCCAGAGATTGGGCTGGCGATATCCAGATCATGTTAGATCTCGCCATGTCCAAGGGTGGTCGCCTTGCTACTCGCAGTGAGACCTTCGACGAAGGTCCACCATTTTACTTCTCCCACAACGACGTTGTCTGGTCTGCCGCTCACGAGCACGTCCGTCTCGGCATGGGCGCCCTCCGCCGCATGTTTGAGGTTACCTTCAAGGACCTCACTGGTGGCAAGGGCAAGCTCTTCACCCACGCCTTTGGCAAGCCTCAGGTTTCCACCTTTGAGTTTGCTACCCGCCTCATGAACCAGTGGCGCCAAACTGAGCACGGCATTGCTGGACCGCCCAGGACTGTCTACTTCGTTGGTGATACACCAGAGAGTGACATTCGCGGTACCAACGCGGTCAACGAGAAGGCCGACAACGATTGGTACAGCATCCTCGTCAAGACTGGCGTATATGAAGAGGGTACCGAGCCCGCCTACAAGCCCCGTGTTACTGTTGACAACGTCCTCGACGCTGTCAACCACGGTATCCACCGCGAGATGCGCAAGGCAGTCTCTAACTCATTGATCAAAGAGGCTATCACCGAGAAGGCCCTCAACGGAACTGCCATTGTTGATACCGACGCCTAAGCTCGTTGACTTTCTTCATGTACCGCATAGCATTGTTTGCATTGGCGTTTGTTTTGGAGTTTAGGATTTCATGATTACGAGATTGGCATTTAGAGCTGTGTGACAGAAAGCTCTCTTTTACTTCTTTTGATGCCCCTTTATACCCTGATGAGCATCACATCATTCGCAGAACCAACACACTGCATTTAAATAGATTTTTTATAGATTTATATAAACATTCTTCAAACTTACATTTGTCCCAAGGGTGCGATGTGACGGATTCATCTTAGCTACTTTGATACCTGAAGAAAACAGTAGGGTGCCGTAGCAAAGAAGCGGGCGTACTCAAGACCCTGAAACGGCTGTTATTCCCCACATTGAGGGAATTCAGCTACATGTATGTCGATATCCCAGCACATATCCTACAGAGATGTGGAGAAGAACGGTTGAAAGGAAGGTATCCCATCACCCAAGCCAAAAGACGGACGGATTGTCAGCCACAGGAACACTTGGCGTTAATCATCCATTCGGGTTTCTGGTTACAGTAAGCCGGATGGAATAGCTGTTGATCATATTATTTGGTGTTCCAAGATTGACACCATTGCCGCAGTTTCCCGAGTTTTTACTAACAGGCGGAATATGACTTTTGTGATGTAATGATGATCATGTCGCTTTCACGTCGCAGGCTCTCCATCATGGAAGATGAACCCACCCCACGACGAAGATACCTCCCATCCAGCAGCCTGCACAGCTTTGTTACGTGCGTCCCGCTGCTGCAGAGCCTCTTCCACACTGATACCAGGCGGAAAGGGTCGGATTGCCTCACGGTCCACGCGCAGCCATCCCTTCCAGCCAGCAACGAGGTCGCCAGCTCCAAGACCGCCGAGAACCATGGTTCCCCACCATTCCCTGTCGGAGCTAACGCGAGTGTCTTTACTGTAGAGCATGAAGTCTTCTGCTTGTGAAACTATGCTGCGAAGTACGTCTGGCGAGCTGCGAGGCGTGGTTTGTACGTAGACATGGCGCAGGTCCGCGTTGGGACATGTGAGCCTGGTGACATCGAAACGGCCTTGAATGTCGATGACAAGAACGGCCATTCGATGTGGCTCAGATACAATGGTAGAGATGATTTTGTAGATGAGAGGTAGGTAGCGGCCGGTTATAGAGATGGTGGCCGTTTTGGTGGATTGGAAGTGGCGGGAGGCTATTTCGTCCAGTTCGGGGATATGTGTGACTTTAACTCTTTTTGGAGCTTCATCTGTTTCAACTGATGTCCGTAATGATTTTAAAACCTGAGTTGAGTTTGTTAGTCGACACGCTTCGTTGAAGTTTGGCTATCGTGAATTGACAGAGTGGGACGTCGCGACCAAGCCTCACCTCTTCAAGACTCTCCTCCTCCACATCACCCAGCAGTCTGGCTCCAACAGCCGCATCCATCCCTAAGCCAGCGAGAATTACAACAGAGTATCTAATGGCTCCGCCGTGTCACACATTTCCCGCCTCGGAGCTGCCGTCGCGCATCCAAGAAGACGTGCACGGCAAGCGGCGCAAGATGGTCGGCGGCGCACGCAGAATCGACCTCACGGCGTGCGAGCTGCTCCAAATGACACAGTATAGCTGCGAGGTGCAAAATCCACAGGAGCGCAATAGCCCTGTCTTATGCTATCCCATTGAGCGACTGTTTCGCAGGTGAGTTTCTGTTTGATGAGGTGAGGTTGTTGGTGGAGATGAGATGAGCTGATGGGGTTTTTCAGGTGCCAGGACAGAAAGGGTCCCTTCTTGGTTGAGACTACAGCGTGGGAGGCTAGGAAGCATGAACCGCACAACGCAACGAAGGAAGATGGGAAGGCGTCTGCGAGGCCTTTTCAATGGGCTGGGAATTGGCATGATGCCGATATGGCGCCTTGAGGGGTTTTGGCTGGTGGGTGTCTGGCTGTGGTGCTGGAAGGAGAGTATCTACGCACAGCATCATTTGAAGATGTATGACTGAAATTGACATTCGAGGTGTTCTTTCCAAGGTGTGTGCATGGGACTGAGCATTTATTTTCTTTGAGTATCATCACAAGGTAGAATACTGGCGGCGTTATGGCTTTGAAATGATTTGATATACCGGCGTTCGGATTGGATGGAATCTATATAGCATTTATATAGCGATATGGAGGCAAATATGTCATAACTTTACGAATTTCACCTATGTATCTACTAGGAGCACCGCGCTCCAGTCACTTTACGGAGGGAGCTTCATAAAAAACGGCTCGTCACACCATGAGCTGTACTCTGCAATCCAACAATCTTCCACCTCATCACATCTCACAGAACATACTGCCCCTCAATCACAATCACAAAGTCCAGAACCGTAGTGGTATAACTGGTCGATTCGGAAACCCCTGTATAATGTACATGCAGCCCGGTGACCCTTTCTGACAAAGAAAAAGATATTTGACCGTTTTTTCCGTCTTCCTAAAATTCTATATTTCGGAAACAACGCAATCGCTCGCCGGGAATCTCCTCAATTCTATCATCCTCTGCAATCCTATGAATCTCCTCCGTTCTTTCAACTACTCCCTCCGTTTTGTACAGGTGGTTTACTGCTCCTGCTTGTCGGCGGCGCGCTGCTCCTCGAGCTTGGCATAGAAGTTGTCGCGGGCAACAGTTCGGGGAACGTGGAATCCGTACCTGTATACGTTAGCGTTACAAGATTCCTCCGATTCGGTATTCTAATGCGCAGCCCTCGACATACCAGTAATAGTTGGCCATAACGAATCCAGCGCCTACAAAAGCTTGGTTAGTCAAAGTTGTCTCTGCACCCGTTGTCGGTCGTCCGGGAAAGCAATTCAATTATTTGCCGTGTCGAAATTCCAGCTTCATATTTCACATACCCAGTCCAATTCCGAGATCCAGAAGGAGACGGCGGCGAAGCATCTGTTGCAGAAAAAAGTTAGTCATGTCGAGTTCTCCAGGGTCGGGTCGTTCGAAGCTCGATTCGCGGCATTCCAACGCCATTGGGTCTGATTGAACATACTCCGGTGATGGGTTTGATGGCAGCCATTGTAATTAAGGGAGTTTTTTTCCGTGCTCCAAAGGCGAAGGGATATCGGTTCTTGTCAAAGGTGGTTGAATGACCTGCTACAGAGCCGAGGACTTACCAGCTCACAGGGAAATCGCGCTGGGTATCACGTGACTCTAATTGCAACACGGCAAAGCTTCGGGTCCCTGCAATTCATTTTCCAACGGGACAGGAGTGGAAAAGGAAGCTGTTGACCAGCAAGCGATTCATTTCCTTGAATTTTTTCCAGGGAACAGTTTTGTTCAACATATAGCTGCCATGAGTTTACGCCTAGCCGCAAGGCGGCTGGCGCCATCGGGTACGGGTTCTACTGAATAAATTTCTCCAATGGCTAAGAAAGTGCACCGATTTACTAATATTCAACTTGCAGCACCGTCTTTGACTGCCATACCTGCCAACAGCTTTCCCTCGGTCATTTGCAACGCGAGCCAACGGCGAAACAAGTGGTCCGTCAATATCTTTAAGGGCTGGGGCAAGGGAGGTGCCAGATCTGCTGGTGAGCGAGAACAAGATGCGCTGAGCGCAGAGCTTGACGATCCCCAGAAGCGCCAGCAGTTCTTGCAGAAGAACATGCATGGCAAGGTCGAGGACAATATCTTCCAAGACGAAATCGAGAGCAAATCAACCGAGGAGCAGGACGCCATTTCAGCTCAGGCAGAGGAGAAGACGAGAGAAAACACCGCTATGGTCACGGACCCGGATCCGCGAAGCAGAATCCGGTGGCAAAGGAGAAAAGTGATACAGATGGTGCGCAAGAACGGCCAGTTGACGCGCGAGGAGCGAATCAACATGTCTGAACGCCAGCACCTGCACAAGAGCGCGTTTATGGCTACGAGTGTCAAGAAGCTCGTCATGCTAGCGCGACAGATTGCTGGCAAGCCCGTTGACGATGCCATTACGCAGATGAAGTGGTCCAAGAAGAAGTTCGCCGCCGAAGTCAAGTACTATCTTGAGGAGGCGAGGGATCTTGCCATTGCTCAGCGTGGTATGGGTCTGGGTCAGGCCAATGGCGAGATTTTGGATACACCCAAGAAGATTCAGACAGCAGACGGAAAATGGCTGGAGGTTAAGGATCCCTCGCGCATGTATGTTGCACAGTCATGGGTTGGACGAGGACCTTGGCGTGGAAAGGAGATTGACTACAAGGGACGTGGAAGAATGGGTATTATTCAACATCCCACTACAAGTAAGTCGAAGCAGCGCTCGTGCAATAGCTTGCACCATTAAGACGCTAACACAAAGGTTTTCAGGTCTCACCATTGTGCTCAAGGAAGAGCGCACCAGAATCAGAGAATACGAGGAGCTCCAGGCCAAGAAGTCAGCCAAGGGCCCCTGGGTTCATCTACCAGATCGCCCTATCCACGGACAGCGTCCATACTACACTTGGTAGATTGATACATAACTTGGGTCGTCAAATCACCATGGTGTTGGGAAATATAGATATCATCAAGCAAAAGATGAATTTTTTGTAATAACATATGTACATAGAAAGACCTGTACGATTAAGAAACTAATCGCCTTCCACCATCAACCAACATCTCCCGTGGACAGTAGTCATCAAACAGAGCAGCCAATTTGCCGGGCTTTGTTTTTTTGCTGTGAAAGTATAGACAGTCGAAAAAAGAGAAGGAAAGAAAACGTCGCGCCCAAAATAATAGACAAAATATAAAAAGACAAGATTGAGAAGAGAAAGCAAGTCGTTTTGGTCGGTGTCTCGATGACGAGTAAGTACGCTTCTTTGTGGCTGTCGTCTTCAATACATCAGCTTCAGCTTTAAGATACGGGCTAGCCGCATCTTGGGTGAGCATCCCATTTGCTCACTCGTCATCCGGAATTTTTCAACTATGCTTTTCAGATGAGTCAACCTCCAGCCACACAATATGAACAGTAAGTGTAGATGTAAAAAGGCTTGCTGCCAATGGGACAATCCGCGCACTGCTGGTCTGCCCACTGGAACAAGAGGAATTTTGACGATTAAAAAAAAACACCGCAAAGCAAGCACTGCTATTATACCATTGTCCTTGGTTGTGTCCTGGGAACCATGTCCTCGTATCGATTAGAAGTCATCTCGATATCGGCCGCATACTTCTCAAACGAGTCTCGTACACGCTCACGATCGGGGTAAGTGCGACCAGAACCAGGCATAGGCTTGGAAATGTCCATGGACTGACGGGGAGCAGGTTTGCGCTTGCGGTTTTTCAATAGAATGAAACCAACGATGCCAGCGGCGACAACCGCGGCCGCGACACCGACTCCAATCCCAACGGTAGAAGCATATGACAGGCCACCAGCGGCCGCAGCTGCCGATGTTGATTCACTAGCGGGGGCAGTGGATGATGCCGATGCTGATGCCTCAGTAGCCGTGGAGGAAGCAGCTTCCTGTGAAATTGGTCAGATACTTAAAGGATAGGAAAACTGTTACTGGTTACATACAGTGGACACTCCCGTAGCCGAAGCAGAGGTAGTGCTGGATGACTGGGTTGCCGCTGGCGTCGAAGCTACCGACACGGATGAGGAGGACGTCGTTGGTGGTGGTGGTGGTGGCGCGCTTGAGCTAGTCGTGGGCTGAGCTTGTGTCGAGGTTGGTGCTGGCTTATCACCTGGGAGGACTGCGTTAAAAGGAGCGCAAGGGCCGCTCTTCACCCAGTTCTCAATCATGTCCATTGGTGCGTTACAACCCTTGGAGCAATCACGAACACCAAAAAGAAAGTCGTCCTTCTTGCAGAGACAGCCCAAATCGTCGGCGTTGGCGCATCCGAAAAATTTCTTGTCCGGATTTGATCGAGTTGTATCACCGCATCCGCCCTGTAATGATTATTAGCTGGCGGCTGCTACGAGTATGATACAGTCCAAACGGTGCACGTTAACTTACAACACAGCCATTGAATGTTGGGGCGTCAGCAACGACGCCCACAGCCTGCATGGCAAGAACGCCAAATACCGCACTAACGAGTCCACGCATCTTGGGTGTCGAGAGATATTTCGCTTCCTAGACGAATTCGATACTCTGCGGCGGGATTTAACCCTTCGTTGTGGCGTAATATTGTCGATAAGAGAAGTTGAACGTCGGAGAAAACAAATCACTCTTTGGGATTCGCGGGGACCAGTTGAGGACAAAAGGAAAGGCACGAATATGCGCACGCGACTGAGGACAAGGTAGAAAACGACGAGTAACTAAGACACCTGTTGACGTAGGCGCGTGTCGAACAGCTTAATGTGAGTGGATGGCGTCGAGCCAAAGTTGCGAGACAGAGTGGACGACTTGGTGAATCGCAAGGTAGAAAGGAACGTAGCTACACGCAGAGAGGAATTTACGTGGGCGGGTGTGAGGAATGGAACGAGTAGCCCAACGGGAGACTCGTCAGGTAAGGGAGGAATGAGCAACTAAAGAAGAGAAAGAGAAGGAGAAAATGACAGAACGAGGCGCAGGAAAGAGTGACGAGAAGCGCAGAATCAATCTGAGGCTTTCTTGATGAGAGGATGAGAAGAGCGAGGAGATGGTGCGGGCTGATCACGACCAGATATGGGTTCCCAGCAATGGCGGCTCCGAGGGCTGGGGTCTTTGGGTCTACAGTACGGGTTTTTCTGGGGAGGATTGTGGGTGGTGCTCACACTCTTGGGCCTATGTACTGCACAGTGCATGCCCTTTTTGCACACTAAGGAGGTATCGAGCAGCCGTCCCGGCCATGTCTCTCGGTTGGTGGCCTGTAATCTTCCCCTCAAAACGTAAAACGTCTTACATTCTGCAGAGCGCACACTGTAGGGAGTCACTTGGTTGGCTCGAGTTAGGGGTTGGACCCATTGAAAAAGGCACCAATGAAAGCCAGAAGCTACAATGGAAGGACTTTTTTTCGGTGGCATGTCAGGGGCTGATGGATGCTGGTCGATCTAGCGTCGCACTAAAATGCAGGTACTACGTAGCGGACCAGGGCTTAACAGCCAGCCACAAGAGAGCCTTGGGGTACTTGGGTGCAGGCACGAGTCGCTGGTGGTGGGTGAGAAAAGTAAAAATCGAGGAAGTGGTGACCAGTAGTACGACACAGTGTCAGCTGCATGTCATATTTTCCTTTTTGTGTGCTGCCATGCTCTTCTTGGTTGTTGTTTTTACAGTGCCCGGACATGTTCTGCGCTCACCAGTTTGTTTGATGTTTAGTCTTGGATGTCCATTCGCCAATTGTTTTGCTATTTTTGATCCCGCGCTCGCTATTATATGAACATTGTTTCGGGGTGGTCTATCAGTTGTGTCTCGCCACCTATGCCTTTGGTTAGTTTACATTTTTATAATTATGCCAATGCTAGTGATGATACTTTGTTATTTTGATTTGTCGTCCTTCACTCGGCAGATATAGCACGCCGTGGGAAGGTGTCATGAATTAATCCTTCACGGCGCCCATTTGAGCCATGTCCACGAGTTACTCCACAATTCTACGCAGGGGGCTGAAACGCCGCTGTTGTTCTGCGCTGCCAGCCTCTGGTGCTGTAGTGTGCTGTACTGCGGTGCACAGTGCTGCACAGTGTGGCTACATCGTTTTATGGTCGCGCCTTTGTTTTCCGTCATACGAGCCAAGTGGCATGGGAGCGGTTGGAGCGGAGGGAAGACTGTGCATTTTTAGTGAACGCCCGTTATATCTTATCGTTATGCCGCGCTGATTACAGTACTGTAAACATGCCAACGGCTTGGATACACCGTCATTTACTGCTTTTGCGATGGACCCTCCCGTACCCTGCACCGTCTTCCATGAGGTGCTGTCGATGTTGAGCAACGTTTCCATTCGGCCGGTGATCATTTTTCTTCGTATAATGTCTCTAGTTGCTGTGGTTGCATTTTGTGGCTCTGTTGATTTAACTACATCTGCGTGTAATTTCACGCATGGTGTGGGAGATGCACAGCCTTGTGTACTGTAAAATGGTGTGAAGTGCAACGGAGGCAGCAGTTCAGCTTCAGGACGGTGAGTATAAGTGTGAGTACGACATTATGCCTGCAGGACAAATGTAGCCTATTCAAACCCCAAACACGCATACAATCACACAAGAAGCTCAACCCGGCATATAGCATCAACAAGCAGCGCATATGAATAGTCTAGAACGCAATAAACAGCTGTCATTATGTTAATTGGTATTTACAGCAGCAGCAGCCACAGTGCAAGAACAAGACTCGATAGGCGAGGGTGCTGACAGCCCCGCCATGTCGCGCAGCGCAGCTCTTCTGGTCCCTTACGGCGCGGTGCTGGAATTAGTGGGCGGTGGCCACTGTAGTGTGCGGATTGACTCCGCGCTCCACGTACTTTTTTTTCTAGCTGGGCAGCCGCAGGCTACAGCGGCTAAAGGGAAGCCTCGCGCCAAAGCAAAATGACATAATTTGTTGATTCGCTTCAACAAACAGCTGCCTGCGCAAACACGTAGTCGCACAAACAGCTGCGCCAAGCCCGCTGCCCGTCTGTTTTCATTAAAAAAAAAATAGGCTATTACTCTCCTGCGAAGCAAGCACCGCTAGCAATCCGGATCTGCAAACACTCGCGCTCCTCCCATGTCGACAAACGCCTTGCGATCGACTTGATAGCTCTGTACCGCCACGTCTACGACCATGGCAAACCCCGTCGGCGAGGATAGCTGGGTCGCATACACTGAGGAAGCTGCCAAGAATGCCACAGACCTCGAAGGCTGCGTCAATGTCGTCGAGCTCTACAAACGCGCTGCTGACGCCGAGCCGAGCAGCTTGAAGGTTTGGCTGGCTTACTGCTCCTACTTTTGGTCACTCTGGAAAGGCCTACAGGATAATGAATTCAAGTGGCCAGAAGATGAACAAATGCTAGGAGAAGAGGTCTTCTCATTCGATACAGCATTGGGTCTTTGGCAGCAAGGCTACGAGGCCATCAAATACCGACTGGACGATAGCCATCTGTTCTGGGATCGATGGATCTCACTCGAACGCGAGCAGCTCGACAAGACAAAGACCCCCGAGGGTATTCAGCGCATCACCCAACTCTATCGCGACCGACTCACAACACCTCATCTAGCTTGGGATGATACCTCGCAATCATTCTCAAGCTTCCTTTCCGAATACGACCGCGCAGCATGGGAAGATGCCATGAAAGATGTCACAGCGAAGGCGCAAGGAACCAAGCAGATTATCGAGGCTAGAGACTCATTTGAGCTCAAGCTCAAGCAGGCAGCACGAAATAATGATGCTGAACTTCAAAAGTCACTCATGCTAGAATACCTAGACTGGGAAGTGATGCAAACCCGACGAAACACCGATAGCCAATCACTTACTATGAACCTTTGCCGCGGCCTCTTCTATCGAGCCTTGACTGGGATTTTTGCTACAGACGAAGAAGTGTGGTACAACTTTGTGGTGTTATTGTCGGGCGAACATACCCAGCCTGAACCTGCCGAGCAGCTCCTCGACACTATCCGCAGGGCCATTCAGCACTGCCCGTGGTCTGGAAAATTGTGGAACAGATACATAATGTATGCTGAAGAAGCAGGCCTAGACTTTTCCGAAATTGAGTCCATCAAAAATACTGCCACGAGCGAGAACGAGTTGTACAGGAACGGAATGGAGAGCATGATCAAAATGTATGAAGCTTGGTGTGGTTTTCTGAAGCGCACAGCGATGAGCTCAACATCCGCCGGCGATGCCACAAATGTTGCAGATGTTGGTTTGAAGGCCGCGCTGGCGGATGTGGCAGTCGTGGGCAAACGCCTATACGGCAAAGATTTCCAAGGCGATCCTAGGTTTCGCCTCGAGCGCATCTATATCCAATACCTAACTGAGAAGAAAGGCGCTACCGAACAAGCTCGGAAACTGTGGGAAAAACTTGCACGTGTTAAGATCTACGCAGACAATCACGATTTCTGGCTCCAATACTACATGTGGGAAATGTTGGTGTTCTCATCAAATCCGCAAGATGTCTACAACCACACACCAGTTCTAGCAACAGCGTTGCTTAGACGAGCGGCCAACCGACGGACAATTGACTGGCCAGAGAAAGTTCTCGAATTGTACCTGCAGCATTGTAATTACTACGAAGTACCGTCTACCATGAGAGCAGCTCTCGACATGGTCTACCGAGCGGAACAGGGAATACAGAAACGCCGAGGAAGAGAGGAAAAGGAGAAGGCCGCAGCTTATGCCGCCTATTATGGCACTGTGGAAGCTGAAGCTGCAGTAACATCTGCCGTTGGCGTCTCACCGGGCGGACAAAAGAGAAAGTTAGACGCCAGTGAAGAGAGTTATGACGGAGTGGCGACTTCGAAGCGGCAGAAGGGAGCACGAGAGGCAGCATCACCGGCAAATGGTGCAACACAGCAGGAATTCAAACGAGACCGCGAAAATTCCACAATCATTGTCTCCAACCTGCCACACGATGTTGTTCAAAACAAGATCCGACAATATTTCAAGGATTACGGTCACGTCAAGAATATTACAGCTTTAGTGAAGGAAGAAGACGGAGCCTCATCGACAGCTCTCATTGAATTCAGCTCAGCGCAAGAGGCGCAATCGGCCTTGCTCAAAGACATGAAATACTTTGATCAGTCTCAAATACGAGTCAGCTCCGGCTACGATTTGACAGTATACGTAACCAACTTCCCTCCCACCGCTGACGAGAAGTATTTGCGAGAGCTGTTTGAAGACTGTGGCGACCTTCTCAGCATCAGATGGCCGAGCCTCAAAGTCAATTCGCATCGCCGATTCTGTTACATCTCCTTCCGTGACCGCAAAGCCTCAGCGAAAGCGGTCAAGAAAGACGGACTGTTGCTTGAGGAGAAATTCAAGCTCGTTGCCAAGTACTCCGACCCTGGATTGAGGAAGAACCGAGAAGGTGCTGTGGCAGAAGGACGTGAAGTTCACATGTCCAACATTGACTCCAAAGCAACTGAAGACGACGTAAGAGACGTATTTGGTAAATATGGAACAGTCAAGAGAGTCAATTTACCTCGAAATATGATAGGCAAGAATCGCGGGTTCGGGTTCATAGACTTCGAGACCAAAGAGCAAGCCGAACAAGCCGTTGCTGAACTCAACAACACTAAGTTCAGAAACCAGATCATCCAAGTTGAAATTTCAAAGATCTCCAAGATCAAACACTCAGCCACTACGACCACAAATGACCAAGAAGGAGGATCTGGCCGCAGACCCTCGCGAGATGCAGAGGGTGATTCCAGCATGTCTGGGGACACCTCAAAACCTTCAGCTGAGGAGATCAATTCGCGAACCATCGCCCTCATGGGTCTTCCAGATACAGTCAATGACGCCCGAGTACGCGCCATCGTGGAGCCCTTTGGAGAAATCGTCAAACTCGTCCTGCAGCCCAGTCATGGCGGCGCTACCATCGAGTTCGTTGACGCCGCCACTGCCGGAAAAGCGTCCCTCCAACTCAACACCACAGAGTACGAGGGCCATAAGCTGCGCACCGGCTCAGCTGACGAATTACGTTCCGCAAAGCCAAATCGCGCTGACAGCAGAGCCTCGACCACCCCAAAGGATGCTAAGCCCAAGAGCGGTTTCATGCCGCCCCCAGCAGCTGTGCGCCGACCGGCATTGGGTGCAAAGGGAGCAAAACGTGGGCTGGGATTTGCACCAAGAACTCCATCTCAAAAGAAGGCTGCGGATTCCGCTGCTGCTAATTCTGGATCGAATGAGGCTGGGTCAAAGCCCAAGAGTAATGCTGATTTCAAAGCATTGTTCCTAAGCTCAGGGACGAAGTCAGAGGAACCTACAAAGGAAGAGAAGAAAGAGTAAGGACACTATAACAAATTGGAAGTCCTTCTCATGTAACATGTTGAATTGGATGTCGGACATGTAAGAAGTTTTGAAACAATCATTCCAAAGACTGAATAGGAGCTACAAATGGTACTACGGATCATTTAGCTGCACTTGGCTCAATACATTACTGGCAGATGCTGTATTGCATGTCAAAAACTTTTGTATTTCTTTCTATCTTCTAGAAGTATTTATTTAATTGCACATGTCTGATATGCCTTTCGATGCATAAACCCTGATAAAACAGTCTAGACTAAACAAAATCAGATCGGAACCTGCGAACCAACCCCAACATGCTGCGAGGACGCGCTATCCCAACTTCCCCGTAAGAACCATTGTATTCCTTTACGATCTTGCAACGCCGATTGACTTGTCTTGGTTAAAGTCTTGAGCGAAAATGAGCTGCCAGGCATCTAACCATTTCTCTTGCTGGCTAGTGAGCATCTTGCCGGGCTGCCTGAATGATTTGTTGAGCATTTCACGCAGCCGAGTGCGCAAAACTTTCATAACGAGCATGGTCTTCCAATCAGGAACGGCAAAACGAGCTTTGTTTCCGTCGAGAGTGATTACACCCGAGAACATCTGCGCCAGCCATGTTAGATGATTTTGCATTCAGACAGCAGTAGTTGGATGCCAAAGAAGCAGTATTGGAGAACTCACATCGCATTTAATATCACCGCAAAATAGAGCGATCGCAAATGGTTCTGTTGCTGTTGTTTCATGGGCGCGGTAGACACTGGTCCAGAGTAAGTAAATTGGCGGCTATTTGGTGTTGCTCAGTGCACTTACCTCTTTGACTGCATGATGTTATAGTAGGATAGCCATTTGATGTCATTGTGGCCGCGATTTACAGACGATGGGTGGATGCTGATGGATTGGTTGTTTCCAATGTTTCTTACACCCTTGGATCCTGGTGTGTCTCGGACGAGAAGCTTTGGGTAGAAGCTCCAAGCAACAACCGAAGACGAGATCAGGTCGTTGTCGCTGTTGATGTTGACTCGGCGAGGCACCTCATAGAAGTGCTGTTGTCGGCGCCCTCGTCCTCCTGAAGCTGTGCGCGCCCGAGCCAAACTTTTGCGCTCCTCATCTGTCAGCGATAAAAATCCGGAATCAGCCAAAGACATCAAGAGCTGTCCTTTAAGATCCTCAATATTGCACAGTGTCTGTTGGCTCAAGAAATTCTTTCGACAGAATTGCATTTCTTTGCCCAACCCGCTGTTGGATTGGCAGACCTTCTTCCAGGCCGAGTATGCATTGTAAATAGTGAGCAGATCAGAGTCTGCCCGACGGAAGGCTGCACGAGCATTGTCTGCCTGAGCTCTCTGACCAAAAGGCGCCGAGAAAGGTGATTTGGAGGATAGGATAGCAGCGAGTGTTAATGCCATGTCCAAGCATTTGAAGACAGTTCCCAACAAAATGAGTTTGCCCAGGAACACATCTAGAGGCAGACGCGCCAATTGGTGACCCAAAGGAGTCAGATCCTCGGCCTGAGTGAGTGCACGAACATCCACAAGAGCATCAATTGCTCTACGGATGTTTTTGGCCGATGGTGGATCGAGCGCATCTCCAAGAGTATCTTCGATCCCTCCAATCTTGCATATTTTGACTCTGATGGCAAGGTCCTGTAGCGAAAGGCGTAGCATTTCTGGCGTTTGTTGATCATTCATAAGAGTATCATGACGGTGTTTGGTGAACATGTGGAAGCAAAGTCCTTTTTGAACTCTGCCAGCTCGACCTCGTCGTTGTTTCGCATTAGCTCTTGATATGAATGCATCGAGTAATCGGGACAGCTGCCGTCGCTCATCAAAGCGCATCTCACGATGTCTTCCAGTGTCAACGACACATGTTACGTCGGGAATAGTGATACCCGTTTCCGCAATGTTGGTGGCGAGGACAATTTTGCGCATTCCTTGTGGAGGAACCAAAAATGCTGACTCTTGGTCTTCAGTAGCAATGCTAGAGTGCAATGGATAAACCAGCCAATTTTTTTGAAATCGTGGGTCGCCGAGTAAGAAGTCATTGAGGGTTCGAATTTCGGCTATTCCAGGGAGGAAGACCAAGATGGCTTTGCTGTAGAACTCCAAGTCGCTTGAGGATCCAATTTGGGCAATAAGTTGTACGATTAGGTCGAAGTCAATTTGGTACTCGTCCATTTGGGCTAACGTGCTGCGAGTTTTCTGTGAGTACCCGGAAAGAACCTGAGAAGTGCTGTTGTTCTCCGTGGGCTCCGCGTCTGCATCGGGATCATCATCTAAGTCGATCATCTTGTCGGATACGCTGTTTGCGGGAGTGTAGCCGGTAAGTTCGATTGCATCCTCCAGATAACGTACCTCAACGGGGAAAGTCCGACCAGGAACATTGAGAATTGGAGCACCACCGAGGTAAGAAGAAAACAAATCTGCGTCCACAGTAGCGGACATCAGAACGACTTTGAGGTCTTTTCTCTTAACCATAAGGCGCTTCAGGACAATGAGAAGAAAGTCGCTATCAATGGTTCGCTCATGAACTTCATCAAGGACAAGATGGGTGACTTCAGAGAGCTCGTTGGAACTCTCAAGCATGCGCATTACGATACCAGTGGTGGCATATACCAACCTTGTCTCCTTGGAAACATTGGCCTCCAGGCGAATGGAGTATCCAACTAGTGATCTGCTTGTGCCAATGTCGTGTTTGCTCTCTCCCAGTTCTTCACTTACACGACGTGCCAACGAAAGTGCTGAGATTCGGCGCGGCTCTGTGCAAAATATTTTACAACTCCGACCACTGGAAAGCTCATGTTCCAATAGGAACGATGGAACTTGTGTACTCTTTCCACTGTACACATATTAGCAGCGAGCTATTAAATCATTGACCGAAACCTACCATCCCGTTTCACCGCATACAATGACGACCTGGTTGTCTTCTACGGCCTTCAGCACTTGAGACTTGAAATTCCACATTGGCAACTGCATTCGAGATTTCTGTGAAACAAGTTAATCATCTCTCACTATACATTCTTCTGACGGCGATAACTTACTAGCATCGTCTGGTACCTGTCTGTGCTGCTTTTTTCTTGCCATATTTGTTTGTAGAAATCACTGCCTAAGTTTGGCTTCGACTTAGCCTGTCGGCCATTTGTTGTTGAGTCATTGGCAGGTTTAGCACCTCCTCGGCCCCGAAAGGCTCCTTGCAAAATTACACCGTCTTCCAGCTCTTGATCGCTTCGCTGCCTGACTAGGTCACGTAGTTCCCTCACGATGGCTCGATCCTTTGAATCAGATTCGCTCTTCTTGACCTCCGCCAGCTCAGACCAGAAATCGCGCCAGACAGGTGGAAGCTTGAGATGGACCTTTTCTTCGCGCGAATTCTGGCTAAAGATTTGGAAGAGGGCCACGGTTGCAATGAAAGCTTCAGACTGCTTGGCATCAGGCGTTGCAGTCCCTTCCATGGAGAATGTAAACCATGTTGGCTCCGAAAAGACCTTTACATCAGCCAAAACGGAGGGGGGCAGCAGAGCTTGCGGCTTTGTCCAGGCGATATCGACCGCATGGCGGTTTGCGAACGTTGCCTCTGAGAGTATCGTGTAAGTCAGTTTGACAGAGGAATCTCTTGACCGACAAGCGTCCTCCAGCACCTTTCTTGGACTAACTCCTGCCCATTTACCAAAATCTCGAATGTATGTCTTGACACCATTTGCTGAGGTTATGACAGTCTTCGATTCGCCTGTGCTTGGATCGATTTCGCTTTGGGGAAGGGTATCAAATAACCCAGCAATATCGTCGACGTCTTCCTCGTTCTCAGCCAGAATTTCCGCGGCGATTCTTTCAGCTTCATCGTTGACATCGTCTTTCTTGGATGGCGTTGGAGAGGGTTCTTCCGGCTCGGTTGCAGCTTCCGGCTTTGTTCTTGACGTAGCTAAGCTCTTTTCAATAAGGACCTTTTTACTTTTCCACTCATAGTCTGCTGCCGCTTTGTCAAAAAGAACATCGCTTTCGATTTTGCGAATTTTAGCCTCCAATTTGGCAACCTGGAGGTCGACTTCCTCAGCAGCCGCGGTTGAAGGACGGTTGCGAGTTAATTCGAGGATCTTCGCCTTAGATTCTAGGTATTGAGGTGCCAACTCATCAGGCTCTATATCACTGTCACATGTTACGATAAGTTTCTTTGATGGCGAAGCTGGTTTTGACTTTGAAGCATTATTACGCTCGGCCTTGCGGCGGCGATCTCTGGGATGGTCGACTGGCTTTGGCGTTCCTGATCGCGAAGGGTTCGGACTGTCAGTTGGTGTATCTTGCGATGACGGTTAGCATTGATCATTGGTCAGATTTTGTTGAAAACAAACCCTTGGACTGCGGCTTTGTTTTAGGTTCATAAGGTGGCAACTCTTCAAGCTCGCATTCTCTTGCAAGCCATTCAAGGGCCTCTTCCAAACCCCATATAGAATCCTTCACCGAAGCGGATAGGTTAGGAGATATTTCTAGAACGTGCTTGATAACTGCGCGGACGCGAGTCTCTGCAAAGCCAGTAGAAAGTAGGGTATGCTGCAAAGTCCAGAGCCGTACAATCAAGTCCTCTTCTAACGGCATTTTACCACCACCGCTGCTTTCCGCTGAGCCGTTGGTGCCTGAGAAACGACTCTCAGCCTTAATAAGATCTAGTATATAATCCAATAGCTCCGGGGGAAGCCATTTCAACGTATTTGTGGAATCGGCCTGACTACGAAGCAGGCGTCTGTCGGTTTCGAGGCGTGATCGTTGTCGCTGAGCATCTCGTTTCGTCTTTTCAGAATGCTTTTCGACAAGGAGCTGCAACTCAGACTCCTCAAGCTGCTTCTCAAATTCTTCGGGGCTCAGAGGTGTCTCTTTGGTTGTAATAGCTTGCGATGCTCCCTCAGCTTGTGCGTTTGACGGCGGGGCATCCTTGGATGCGGCATCTTGCTTGTCGGACGATGCGGCCTTGGAGTCGGTCTCTACAACTTCTGGGCGAGGCTTGGAAGCTATAGAAGTCGTTGCGAAGCCTCTGGCCGGGTTCGCGGCGGACTTCTTCTTCTTTTTCTGGCCAGCCATGCTGATGATATGGGCAGTGTAGAGAACCAGACTCTGTGAATGCGGGACAGAAGTTGGGTGACGTGGGGCAAACGTTCCCAAATATTTTTCTTTTGAACTACGGTGCGACAGACAGACACCACACTGCGACAGCCATGCTGTAGAAGCGCTTTCAACGTCGACGACATTAGGTAATACTAGTTGAGGCTCGAAATTGAATTCTATTTTAATGTAAAGTATAGATTAAATCTCATTTTTTTCCCCCACGTTGTGAACTAATTTGTAGGCGAGAAAGTTGTATACTTAGATATGTGGGTTGGGGCTGCGAAGCTCTTCCAAGCTAACAACATACCAGTTAGCCTGGCACCACGAACATTGGCAGAAATTTGTAGTTACTCTGGGGAAGGGTTTCTCGATTTGGAACTCGATTCCTAATTTATGAAATTAATGCAAATTCAATAACCACTTTGATTTAATTAGAGCCAAGTCTACTACTTGAGTTACGGCCAAGGACCCATTGCGCCATGGGTTTAGAAGCTGTGCAGAGCAAATAAGGCTCCGGCCTAAGATTGGTATAGCTTCATGCAGCCCAAACCGTGTGTTGAACAAGGCGGCATGCATGTGAAGGTATGTGTAAGAACCCAACTGAGTGGATGGCAGCTATACAATCGTATATTGGGCGCACGATAACTCTCCTTAGCCACGGAGCCAACATCCTTCATCACAGCATTTCATACCAGTGCTAGCTTCAATGTTTCATTCCTAACGGTATCATCTTCTTGCTACAATCATCTGTCGCCACACTACGCAAACAATCATAGTTAATTGGAAAGCTGTGTTGGGGTTTAATTGTTTGGTGGGCTTGTTGTCAGCACCGGCATTGAGTGCTAGGGACAGTACTGCAGTGGCAGGGTGCACTGGCCTAACCTACCGCCACGTCTACGGTTGGGGGTTGGTTTTGGGAAAGGATTTCAGAAATTCAGTTATGAAATATTGGCCGTTGGCCGCGAGACACGTTACGCCAACTACGAGAATCGTGTGCACTGGATCACTAGTGACAGTTCCGGAGATGACGGGGTTTGACGGTAACCTACTTGATTGGGAGAAACTGTAAAGGGAAAGTAACGGGACCTACTCGCATGTACCGCGAAATAACTGCATTGATATCAATATAGGAGGTGCGGTCGCCCTGATCCTTTTCGAAGGTGAATTTGAACCGTATTTTGAACAACTTTTGGCTTACTGGCCATGAGTTAACGAGATATTAAGCTTCGTAGGATGAAATCGAGGATCCAGAAAGCGGCCATTACATATGCTAATTTTCGAAGTATAAATTCAGGACAGCCCGTCGTTTACAATTATGTTTCAATTGAGGAACATAAACTAATCATCAATCAACACACATGCTGCCACCTCTGTCATTTTTGTCACCTTCAAAGTAATGTACTGCAGTTGTTAGTGCTACTAGTAAACACTTACCCAGAAAATGGATTTGAGAGTTTGTAAAAGGTAATTAAATAGTATTTTATTTAATAAGTTTTGCTCGAAAATATTGCAAGCAATACCTACCTAACTTAGGTCTACTCAGCTTGTCTACTCTAACATTGACCTTGGTTCACTAAGGTTTGTGTCCTGATTCTGCGTTGCTACCACAAGAGCGAGAGTTGGGCTGAGTTAGAAATTTCGGTGTATTTAGGAATTTACTAAAATACATACAATTCGATTTTATGACAATTGTGTTGCCTCAACCTCAAATATCCTCGTCTAGAGTCATCCCACAAACTGGCTAGCCTCCTGGGCGGTGAAAATCCACTTTGTGGACGTCAATGTGGGGTTTTCAGACTGTGGGCTTTCTGCCAGATCTTGCAACACAATTCGCATCAACTCGTGCAACTTCTACCCATTTCTCCCAAAGACTCTCTTGCGACCTATTGAAGGCTGGAGACTGAGTACCTGTGTGAAATAGGTAGCCCCAAATGCTTCCGTCGTCTTCGTTTTGAAACGATTTGAAGCTCAAAATGTCCGACACCCCACCGAACCACGGCGAAAACGCCTCGAACAGACTCGACCTCGTCGAGGTCAAAAAAGCTCTTGGGAGCTCGTCTACGACAGTCCGAATTGCACAATTGCATTCCATTCGCGAGTCAATAGACAGAAAAGGTTGTTGCTAGCAATAACGTTTCGCAAATCTCATGCTAATAGAGAATACTACAGACATCGAACCAAACACCGTGACTCATATCCTCCAGCTCCTGTTCGCTACCCATGCCTTCTACCAAGACCGAGAATCCAGATTGGCGGTTCAGAAATGCTTGTCCACAATAGCAAAAGATGATACGGTTGAAATCGCTGGGTTTATTAGGGTTCTGCGCGAAGAGAGTCAAAAGCCAGGCATTGCGACATCTAGCGCCTTTGTTCTGCTGGAGTGGTGCAGTGTTCTAATTCAAACGCTGGCAGGTACCCCTAAGTGGGAAAAGAATGGCGATGAAATAATTTTGGCCACTGCAGAGGCTTTGGAGAAAAGTTTACAATCGCCATCGAAGCACAGCATTATCCGTTCTGCATTAGTGGTAACCCGCAGAGCATTCCGTAAGCTCTTTAAAAGATCGGACACCAGCGGCAAAATCCTCCAGCACATCGTCACATCTCTCACGTCAAAGAAGGCACAACCTACGGCCAAGTATGCAGTTGTCCTAGGTGTTGTCGCTGGTGTTTGCGCCAGACTCCCTCACGCAAAGACAGAGCTCGAGTCGCTCAAGAGGCATTATTACGAATTTTATACCAGAGAGATTGTCAGCTCTCGAGCTGCTGTTCCAAAGCACGTCGCGTCGGGCCTCAATGACTTTTTTGTCAGCTTTACAACTTTGGAAGACTTCAAAACACAACTGCTACCCACCATCGAGAAGGGTCTACTGCGCTCCCCAGAGATTATTCTAGATGGCGTCCTGCGACCGCTCGTTCTCGCTTTACCCAAATCATTGGACCTGAGTGAATTGCTGGACAAGCATTTGCTCAAGTCTCTGCTGGCGAATGTCAAGTCGACCAACGCAGCAATCCGCTCCGGGGCAGTTTCGGTATTCACTGCTCTGGCATCTCGGAGCCAAGGCAAGGCAGCCATGGACCATGTTGCAGAGGAACTTTGTGCTCCCTTGAAATCAGGAAAGCTTGCCTCTCCGGATCACCGCATACTTCACGCCGAAATGCTCGAAGCTTCCTCCTTATCCGACAATGGTTACCAAGCCACGTCAATAGCCCTAGCTGCCACTGCTGCTAAAGAAGGCAACGAAGGCGCACTCAGCGCAGAGGCATCTGCACTAAGCAAAGCAGTCATGTGCATACTTAATAACGGCGGCGAGGTTCAGAAACCAGTTGTCGACATCTTTGCGAAGGGAATCGTGGATAAGAAGCATCCCATGCGCAAGATCTGGCTTCTGAACATAGGTACTGTCTTGCACGGGATTTGTGACGGCGAGACCAGCAAGAACTCCGTACAGTTCTTGGAAACTGTTGTCCCACAACTTATCAAGACCTTCACAGAAATCACCTCGAACGTTCCCATGGCCTCGCAAAACGGATTGATTGTCGGAGCTTACGCCTTAACATCGTTGTCAGCAAAACTGGAGAGCCAGTATTCCGATGCATCCTTCGTTGGCTCCCTCGCCAAGCTGGCCATCATCCCTCATGCTTTAAATACTAGTGAGAAGCAGCCATTTATGCTGAGTCCCAGGAGCTACAACAAGATAACGTCAGAGGAAGAGCTTCGATGGCTCTGCCGAGCTCTTTGTACGTCCTCCGTTCAATTGAGTGGCGAAGGAGAGCAGCCAGGCAACATAGCGTGGGCAGAAGCTGTCATCTATTTGGTAACGGCGGCAGCAGTTCCTCCAACGATTCAGCGGGAGATGAGTAAGGAATTATCTAGACTCTATGTTACCCGCCCAGATGTGATCTTCAAAACCATCGTTGCGGGATTGTGGAACGCTGTTGTACCTGGTGACAGCAAAGAAAAGGACAGCAAGTTTGAACAGCCAAATCTGCTGAGGGTCCTGAGATCCGTATGCATAGACCATAATGAGTTGCAAGCACTGGGTGGCGGGGTTTCAGATGAGCAGCTTGAGCAGCAAGCTTGTTCTGTTTTAGTATTGTCGCGCCCTGAACTGATTTCCAAGGCCAACTGGATTGATATCTGTTTAAGCATGGGCCTGGACCCCGGAAGCTTGGCTCAGTCCCATACCAACTCGTTGTTAAAGGAAGTGGGTATTAGAACTGCGCCGCAGCAGGTAAGTTTTAGACCACTATTTGGCGAATGTGTCCGAATATTAACGACTCATCAATAGCCCGATTTGTTCAAGCGTGCGGCTTATGCTTCGGCTGCAGACTTAGCTTTTGTGTCACCCGATGCAATCTTCCCCAAGCTGAACGAGCTTGTGTCGAGGGATCTCGACGCTGAACAACTTGATAACGTTGGGCCTGTAGAAGCTGCAATCTTCAAGGCCCCCTCCGATTTTTGTTTCATTGATGTGCTGGGCAAAAAGGCACAGGCAGCTTTACCTCGCAAACATGCCCAGGATTTTAATTTTGAGGAATGGGAAGAGAAGATGCTTGAGGATATGAAAAAGCGAAAGAGTCAACATAAGAAGCTCTCTGGCGATGATGCTGTGAAATTCAACGCCCAGTTGAAGAAGGAGGCCTCAATTCGAGAGTCTTTGCAAGATACGGCAAGCCGCTTTCTGCGCGGCATCGGCATTATTGAGGCACTGGCAACTGGCTCGCCTACAGACTCTACTCTTTGGCTCGGACAGGCTGTAAAGCTTTTACTTGGCATTATTGACGATGGAGCACATCTCATTATTCGTGATGCAGCAGCCACAGCTTTCTTAGTCTGCTCAGAGAAAGTATCAGCAAGATTGGGACCAATGCGTCCTTTTATCGGTGCTGCAATCCTGAGACTACGAGACGTTTCGGTACCAGAAAATTATCGAGAAGAGAAACTGGATGAGCTCACAACGAGAGCATTGTACCGATTGCGATTCGCAGGCGAGCAACGGCCATTTGACGTTGCAACTCTCATGTACACTTTGCCGCTGCTAGTAGACATTTTGCACAAGGGTGGCGTCGGTGAAGACGCTGATGACAGAGATGCACAACTTGTCTTGGCAGTAGAGACGCTCTCTTTCCACACCGATGTATGCGAGGACGAGCTGCTGCCTCGAGGCGAGTTGGTTTCGACGCTGATCTCAGCTATGCAAAAATATACTCAACACTACAAGATCGTCAAAGACTGCTTTGCAGACCTATGCCGCTGCATTGCCCCAAACATTAGTGTCGAGGAAATGGAGATCTTAGCTAAGGGTGTGACTGTTTCACAGACGAGCATCCGCACTGCAGTACTACAGTCCATCAATGCGGAAGTCGATATGAGCGAATTGAGCTACTCCAATGAGATTTGGCTCGCCTGTCACGATGACGAGGAGGAGAACAGGGAACTAGGCAGTGAAATATGGGAAGAAAGCAGCTTTTCTGTCAATGCTGATGTTCCTATGAAGCTGGTCTCCTACCTAGTGTCGAAGGACTCACAGCTTCGACGAGCTGCTGCGCGATCAATCGCAGATGCAGCGCAAGCCAATAATGATTCTATTGCTGGTATCATCTCTCACCTCAAGAAAGAATACCTTGAATTAGCGAAGCCACGAAAACCACAGCTGGATGAGTACGGTATCCCGAAGAGAATGGACCTCTCCGACCCCTGGGAGGCCCGACACGGTATTGCTACTGCATTCAAGGAAATCGGACCTATTCTTAGCGCTGATGAACTTGATGCACTGTTTGAGTTTTGGATCCAGTCAGGCCCTTTCGCAGACCAGAATAGCGCAGTCCGTGGCGAAATGATCGAAGCTGCTATCCAAGGTATTGACAGCCATGGCAAGGTCATGGTCGAAAAATTGATGACGAAGTTCGAATCCACTTTAGAGCAGGGCGAGAAGAATAGCGATGCTGCCGACCGTCTGAATGAAGCCATTATCATTATTTACGGAGCCTTGGCTAGGCATTTGGACGCAGGTGATGCCAAAATACCTGTAGTCATCGAAAGACTTTTGTCCACTTTGGGCACTCCTTCGGAGACTGTGCAGTATGCCATTTCTGAGTGCTTGCCACCTCTTATTAAAGCTTGCCCATCACAAGCCCCCAAGTACTTTGAACAAGTCACGGATGCATTGCTCAATTCTAAGCAATATGCTTCTCAACGAGGCGCTGCGTATGGCCTCGCTGGGCTTGTTCGAGGCCGAGGCATCTCAGCACTGAGAGAGTTCCGTGTTTTGATCACATTGAAGAGTGCAATGGAAAACAAGAAGGAAGCTCACCAGAGAGAAGCATCGCTGATTGCATTTGAACTACTTTCCACCATGCTGGGCCGACTCTTCGAGCCTTACGTTATCCAAATCGTTCCACAGCTTTTGAGTGGATTCGGAGACAGCAATGCTGATGTCCGTGATACCTGTTTGGCCGCAGCCAAGGCATGTTTCGGCAAGCTTAGTTCATACGGTGTTAAGAAAATCATGCCAACGTTGTTAGATGGACTGGATGACCAGCAATGGAGAAGCAAGAGAGGTGCTTGCGACCTTCTTGGTGCAATGGCTTACTTAGACCCTCATCAACTTGCAACAAGTCTTCCTGATATTATCCCACCCCTGACTGGTGTTCTCAACGACAGTCACAAGGAAGTCAGAGCCGCTGCAAATCGAAGCTTAAAGAGATTCGGAGAAGTCATCACCAACCCAGAAATCAAAAGCCTCGTTGACATTCTTCTAAAGGCGTTGAGTGACCCTACAAAGTATACTGAAGAGGCCTTAGATTCATTGATCAAGGTCCAGTTTGTACACTATCTTGATGCCCCATCCCTTGCGCTCGTCACACGCATCCTTCAGCGTGGCCTAGGCGATCGATCAAATACTAAGAGGAAAGCTGCCCAGGTCATCGGCAGTTTGGCTCATTTAACGGAAAAGAAGGACATCACTGTTCACTTGCCCATCCTCGTTGCAGGCCTCAAGCTTGCAGCCGTGGACCCCGTGCCAACTACACGTGCCACAGCCTCAAGAGCTTTGGGATCATTGGTTGAGAAGCTAGGAGAAGACGCCCTGCCCGACTTGATCCCTGGGCTTATGCAAACTCTCAAGTCCGACACTGGAGCTGGAGACCGCCTCGGATCTGCTCAGGCTCTTAGTGAAGTACTTGCAGGACTGGGGACTGCGCGCCTGGAAGAAACGCTGCCTACAATTCTGCAGAATGTGGACTCTTCCAAACCCGCAGTGCGCGAAGGCTTCATGTCTCTCTTTATTTTCTTGCCTGTTTGCTTTGGTAACAGTTTCTCGAACTATCTTGGCCGCATTGTGCCACCAATTTTGGCTGGACTTGCCGATGATGTTGAAGCGATCAGAGACACGGCTCTCCGAGCGGGCCGTCTTCTTGTCAAGAATTTCGCCGTGCGTGCCGTTGACCTCCTTCTTCCAGAGCTGGAGCGCGGTTTGGCTGATGATAGCTACCGCATTCGTCTCAGCTCCGTTGAGTTGGTTGGAGACTTGTTATTCAACCTTACAGGTGTCAAAGCAAATGCTGAGGATGAAATTGATGAAGATGACGAGACAGTCAAGGAGGCTGGCGCCTCTCTAAAAGAAGTTCTCGGAGAGGAGAAGCGCAACAAGATTCTATCGGCACTTTATGTGTGCCGATGCGATACTGCTGGCGCCGTACGCTCTGCTGCCATCTCTGTGTGGAAGGTTTTGGTTCACAGCCCAAGAATACTCAAAGAGCTTGTGCCAACACTTACGCAGCTGCTAATCCGTCGTTTGGGAAGCTCAAACATGGAACACAAGGTCATCGCGAGCAATGCCTTGGGTGAACTTATCAGGAAGGCTGGTGACGGCGTTCTGGCTACTCTCTTGCCAACTCTTGAGGAAGGTCTGCAGACTTCTACAGATTCTGATGCCAAGCAAGGTATCTGCCTGGCATTGCGTGAGCTTATCTCGTCTGCCGCTCCCGAGTCTCTTGAAGACCACGAAACGACCCTCATTTCAGTTGTCAGAACTGCCCTTACCGACTCCGATGTCGAAGTCAGAGAAGCTGCTGCTGAGGCCTTTGACTCGCTCCAGAACATCTTTGGCAAGAGAGCTGTTGACCAAGTCCTGCCATTCTTCCTCAACCTTCTTCGCTCTGAAGACGAGGCTCAAAATGCCCTTGCTGCTTTGTTGACGCTGCTTACCGAGACCACAAGATCCAACATTATCTTGCCTACTCTTATCCCAACCTTGACTACACCTCCAATTTCAGCTTTCGACGCCAAGGCTCTGGCTTCGCTTTCGCGTGTAGCTGGAGCAGCAATGAACAGGCGCCTCCCCAATATTATCAACTCTTTGTTGGATAATGAGATCAACTGCACTGACGATGGTCTTAAAGATGATCTCGTCAAGTCATTTGATACCGTTATCCAGTCGATTGATGAATACGATGGTCTCAACACGGTCATGAATGTTCTTCTTGGCCTTTTAAAGCACGATGATCATAGAGCAAGAGCTGCAACCGCGCGTCACTTGTGTACCTTCTTCTCTGCCGCCACCGTTGACTACTCCCGATATAGCCAAGATATCATTCGTAACCTTCTCAACTCCTTCGACGATAGCGACGCGGATGTGGTCAAAGCAGCATGGTCAGCCCTTTCCGAGTTCACGAAAAAACTCAAGAAAGAAGAGATGGAAACACTTGTTCCTTCCACCCGCCAAACGCTCCAGAGAGTTGGCGTTGCTGGAGCGAACCTTCGGGGATTCGAGTTGCCAAAGGGTATCAACGCTATTTTGCCCATTTTCCTTCAAGGGTTGATGAATGGCACTGCGGACCAAAGAGTTCAATCCGCCCTTGGTATTTCTGACATTGTCGATCGCACGAGCGAGGCGTCACTCAAGCCCTTTGTCACTCAAATTACCGGCCCTCTTATTCGTGTGGTCTCAGAACGTTCCACCGAGGTCAAGTCTGCAATTTTGCTGACTCTCAACAATTTACTTGACAAGATGCCAACAGCTCTCAAGCCATTCTTACCCCAACTCCAGCGAACCTTCGCCAAGTCACTCGCAGACTCGTCCAGTGATGTGCTGCGTACAAGAGCTGCTAAAGCTCTTGGCACATTGATCAAGTACACGCCACGTATTGATCCACTGATTGCTGAGCTTGTTACTGGGTCTAAGACTACTGACGCTGGTGTGAGGACCGCGATGCTGAAAGCTCTCTATGAAGTTATCAGTAGGGCTGGTGCCAACATGGGCGAGGCATCCAGAAACGCCGTGCTTTCCTTGATCGACACGGAAGCAGATGACAGAAATGAGGGCATGACTGTCAATAACGCAAAACTCCTCGGATCTCTTATCAAGAATGTTCCTGAAGATGCCGCAGCAAGTTTGCTCAAGAATAGAGTTCTCACAACGGCATTTACTCAGTCATCCGCTTTGGCTCTCAATGCTGTGCTTGTTGAATCTCGAGAGGCGCTCTTCAACAACCCAGCAGCCGAGGACCTGCCCGATATCCTGTGTCAAGGAATGGTTCATAAAACAGTATGTTATCAAACTATGATACCGCATAAGCTTGTTTTATCTAATGCTTTAAATAGGTGTTCATTGCCGAAAACTACATTCTGGCCACCGGCAAACTGCTACTTTCCTCACCACCCAAGAATTTCGATGTGGTCAAGAAAATCTTTGAAGTATTGGCTAGTATCATCGCCCCCGGAAATGGATCTGATTCTCGAAGATTGGCTCTGGTCGTTGTTCGAACAGTCAGTCGATGCAATGTTGATATTGTCAGACCGCATGTACCTCTTCTGGCACCGCCGATTTTCGCCAGTGTCCGTGACCCTGTAATCCCGGTCAAATTGGCTGCAGAGGCTGCCTTTGTGGAGCTATTCAGTGTGGTTGAAGAAGAAAGCAAAGTTTTTGACAAATATATGGCCGGTCCAGGAGCAGAGCTTTCAGCAATAACAAAGAGAAGCATGTCTGACTACTTCAAGCGAGTAGCCATGAGATTGGGCACGCAGGCACGGGAGAGAAGAGAAGCCGAGGGTGGCCAGGGCGGTCTTGGGCTGTCGAATGATGAACAGGAAGATGAGCAAGAAATCTGGACTGTAGGTAGAGTTGAAACCTCGGGCGAAGCATTTGCATAGATATCTAGTGGAAGTGCTGTTTGCACATGAAAAAGCATTTAAATATTTAAAGTGTTAAAAATAGACAATACACAATGAATCAAAGTGAATTGAACTATGCTTGCAATGAACTTATTGGGTAGGTTTGGTTTGGTTGTAGATATGTATTCACACTCGCCAACAAATGGCCGTGGTGAGATGTCGTTGAACTTGAACCAGCAATTTGATTGAAAGGAATACAGTCCAGAAATACTCATATAATGCCTCCCAGCACTACCGAACCATAGGCGGTGTCCAGATGGGGTTAAAAAAAAAGCGGAGTACTCTCCTTCCATAAACCTATTGACGAGCCCTCGCTTAGCGCAGAAAAATGGCCTCGTGCACGTGAGAACCCACAAACTCTGCGCTGGTCACACAGGCTGGATGTGTGTGGCCCTAAGAAATTCTGGATTCTCGAAACCCCTCCCAGAACTTTTATTCCGCCTACACCTATCGACGACCGACCATCGCCGCCACAGACAATCAAGATGTAAGTGATCATTGTAAAGAAGGATGAGAGAACCCGGGAATCAACTTGGGTGCTCTTCTTGATGGAATTGATGGCACTGGAAGCACGAGCTCGAACCGGGATCAATTCACGACAGCATCGAATGGCTGGCTAATATGGGGTTTTCTATCAATTTAGGGTCAACCTGCGAACTCAGAAGCGCCTTGCCGCGTCGGTCATCGGCTGCGGCAAGAACAAGATTTGGCTCGACCCCAACGAGTCCAGCGAGATCTCCAACGCCAACTCTCGCCAGACCATCCGCAAGCTCGTTTCCGATGGACTCATCATCCGCAAGCCCGTGACGATGCACTCACGATCCCGAGCCCGTGAGCTCAACCTTGCCCGCCGTGTTGGCCGTCACCGTGGTTACGGTAAGCGCAAGGGTACTGCCGACGCCCGTATGCCTTCCCAGGTTCTGTGGATGCGCCGTCTCCGAGTCCTCCGCCGTCTCCTTGTCAAGTACCGTGCCAGCGGCAAGATTGACAAGCACCTGTACCACGAGCTGTACCACGCCAGCAAGGGTAACGCCTTCAAGCACAAGCGCGCCCTGGTCGAGCACGTACGTTTACAGCCCCGAATGCAGATATTGATGATACCTTTGTATATGATGGGATACTAATGTGATTTCAACAGATTCACCGTGCCAAGGCCGAGAAGGCTCGCGAGAAGGCTCTCAAGGACGAAATGGACGCCAAGCGTGCGAAGACCAAGGCTGCCAGAGAGCGCAAGGCGGAGAGAGTGGAGGCGAAGAGAAATGCTCTGTTGCAAGACGAGTAGATAACATAGATGACACCGAGGGTTCGGTCTTGAGGAGGCTGCATTCGGAGTCTACGGGTTGGGTCTTGTTTTATGCCCTTCAGGTTTCTACAGTCGTACCAGCGGGGTTTATGGCATGTAGCATTGAAAAAATGGATTTACATGATGCTCAGTTTTGGAACATGATGACAGATGGCGTGCCATGTATTCTGCTGGAGGAGATAGGAAAATGTTGCAATGACCACTTTACGTTTATAATAACTGTACTCATGTCCCACCAATATGCAGGCTGATTGATGCACACATGATGAAGATGGGCGAGATGGAATAGAGCTGCTCAGGAGAGGTACCTTTTGAGTTTGGGTTCTGTGTCGAGGAGTTGCACTTTGTCTGGCACCAGATTGACTGCCCGGTCCTATGCTAGCAGTTGAACATGATCGGTCTGCCCCGTAATAATAATATACGGAGTGACGCCCGTCATGCTAAGATCCATCCACCAGACAACATCACAGAGACGAGACGAATACGATTCTGAAAATACGATATTGAGATCATATGGCAAAGCGATGAATGTCACGTTAATCATGGAATTGAGATCCAGCTCAGTTTTTGGGCAGCCTAGTTTCACGATGTTGGGTTACGAGAAGTACATGAGAGAGGCAGTAGAGAGGGAGAGCTGCTGCGTCTTGGGTAGCGGTCAAGAGAGGATAGACACAAAAGAACAGAAAAGATCAACTAAGAATTGGATCAGATTCCTTCAAATTGCCCCGTAATGTGGTGTGGTGCGCCAGGGCATCTCAGCATGCTCCCAGGTTAGTGGAAGTGCAATATGTGAGCTAACGGTCTCGTCACGCCCAACTTTAGTTGATACAGAAGGAAAGGAGAAAATGAGTTTCGATCCTTTGTGCTGCGTTAAAAATAACAGCTGTGTTAGTAAGCATGGGTTACAGCGGATTATTTTGGCTGCGAGTTCCACGATTTTGGGGTTGGGGTAATTATTACTATGATAGTGCTGGAGCACACAGTGGCTCTCACTGCCAGAGCCCAAAAAAAAAAAAGTTGGGGACGACCGCTGGTAGAGCACTAGCAGGCACACATGTAGACAGCCTCGACATTCCCACGAAGACCAGACTACGTCGTATCATTGTTGCCAAGCGGAGAGAATTTCGGAAAATTGTTACGGCAGTATGGCAATAATACATGGACCACTTGATGTCAATATCTTTTTATACTCCTTCGTGTTGAAGAGGGCCGCGGCCGAAATCGCCCTTAGCAAAGCACGTTATTGTTAACAGAGAATCCACTCGGTTTGTGTTCTTTTTACCTAAGGATATTCTACCACCAGCATAGGAGTGGAAAGCGTAATACATGCAGGACGGGGGTCAATCGCTGGCGAAAGCAAGTAGAGTATTTGTTACATGAGCAAAATGCGACTCGTAGACCCGTCAGTGGCTCAGGCATGACCAACTGGTTGCTCAAGGTGGAAAAGCTCAGCGGAGTCGACCACCCATACAACCTGTCGAGGCCAATAATCGGGGCATATCCTGGGCTGTTCGCGGGGGCTTGTAGCGGATACCGCCGGTCGGAGGCCCATCGGGTGTCTGTCGATGAGCATGAGCTTCACCACCACCTCGTCACGCAACAGGACAGCTTTTTTTTTTCTCCTCAGCAACAGCATCTGTGCTCCATACCCTCTGCCGAGCTTTATTAGATCTGTCATCCCCTCTCTCCGTTCCCGGGACGTAGATTCTTCAACCAGCAGACTCGACTCATCTTTTCCTCTGCAATCCATCTCACAGCCAGGTTTCCAGTCCCGCCTACCTACGGCTCTCCGTTACCCCCCGCGACAAGCTTTCTGCTCAAGGTATTCCCATTCTCACCACTCAACCACTCGTCGTCGTGACCGCAACTGCACCCGAAATGTCTGTCGCAGGCTTGCGCAGCACCTCCAGCGTTCTTCGCGCCGCCAAGGCACCTTCTGTCACTCTGCGAAGCGTGGCTCGACGTGCCAAGTCGTCGATCGCACAAGATGGCCAGCAACAGGTAACGCAACCATTTCTCGGCCTTTGAGCTGTATGACGTGGGATTCCAAAGCTAATTCGATTCAATAGCTTCTATCTGCTCACCTATCTAAAGGCGACCCCGCCGTCTTTGACATCATTGAGAAGGTCAGTCCTCAGAACCCACTGGCGAAATATAGTGTACGGAGCGTACCTCAATTGGCGCCAATTGAGGCACGTCCACTCTATAAACGGCTTCTAACTTCGCCTCTAGGAAAAAAACCGCCAAAAGCACTTCATCAACTTGATTCCCTCCGAAAACTTCACGTCACAGGCTGTCCTCGATGCTCTTGGTAGCGTCATGCAGAGTAAGATACCACGAGCGTTTTACTGAGTTCAGTATAGGACTTGTAGGCTAACAACGGCCCCAGACAAGTACTCCGAGGGTTACCCTGGTGCTAGATACTACGGTGGAAACGAGTTCATTGACCAGGCCGAACGTCTCTGCCAGCAACGCGCATTAGAGGCTTTCGGACTTGATGCCAACAACTGGGGCGTCAATGTTCAGCGTATGCTTATCCAAGCCCTTCAAATCTGTTGAATTTAGCTGACGGGTGAAATATAGCTCTCTCTGGTGCCCCTGCCAACCTTTACGTCTACTCTGCTCTCATGGATACCCATGATCGCTTGATGGGTCTGGATCTCCCTCACGGTGGCCATTTGTCACACGGATACCAGACACCCACCAAGAAGATCTCTGCCGTTTCCAAGTACTTCGAGACCGTTCCCTACCGCCTCGACGAGAAGACCGGCTACATCGATTATGAGAAGCTCGAGGAGCTCGCCCTGCTCTACCGACCTAAGATCATTGTTGCCGGCGCTAGTGCCTACAGCCGTCTGATCGACTACAAGCGCATCCGTGAGATCTGCGACAAGGTCAACGCTTACATGCTTGCTGATATGGCTCACATTTCCGGAATGGTGGCAGCCAAGGTCTTGCCTGGACCCTTCGGCTATGCTGATATTGTCACCACCACCAGCCACAAGAGTCTTCGTGGACCTCGCGGTGCCTTGATTTTCTTCCGCAAGGGTGTCCGCAGAACAAACCCCAAGACGAAGCAGGACGAGATGTACAACCTCGAGGGCCCCATCAACAACTCCGTCTTCCCTGGTCACCAAGGCGGTCCCCACAACCACACCATTACTGCTCTGGCTGTTGCCTTGAAGCAGGCTCAGTCTCCCGACTTCCACACCTATCAGTCTCAGGTTCTCTCCAATGCCAAGGCTTTTGCCAAACGACTAGGTGACGATAAGAGCAAGGGGGGTTTGGGCTATAGCTTGGTCAGCGGTGGTACCGATAACCACCTTGTTCTCGCCGATCTTAAACCCCATGGTGTTGATGGTGGCCGTGTTGAGAGAGTTCTTGAGCTCGTTGGAGTCGCTGCCAACAAGAACACTGTACCTGGCGACCGTTCTGCTCTCGTCCCTGGTGGTCTCCGCATGGGAACTCCAGCTATGACCACTCGAGGTTTCACTGAGAATGACTTCGTCCGCGTCGCCGATGTTGTTGATCGTGCTGTTGCCATTGCTGCCCGCCTCGACAAGGTCGTTCGCAAGGCTGCACAAGAGGCTGGGGAGAAGAACCCTGGCAAGCTTAAGCTATTCCTTGAGCACATCGGTAACGGTGACAACGATCCCGAGATTGTTCAATTGAGAAGCGAAGTATCTGACTGGGTCGGTACTTATCCCCTCCCCTGGGAGGCTGGCAAATAAGGCAACATAAGACATCTGGACTCCTGCTTGACGCTCACAAACATTGAGCATATTTAAAAGCGATTTCAGGCAGGGCAATGGATATACGACATCGACACGAATTACCACAACGTTGAAACCGCAATCCGGGGCAAGAAGGACATGTAATTAACTTGTGCATGGCGATACCCGGAAAAGAACGCGAACGGATCAACTCCGAGGCATTCCTATTTTATTTGTAATAGTTATTAAAAGACTTGGATGCATTTTTTAATGTTTTGTATTTTGTTTTATTAGATAAAGACAGGGAAATGGCGCTTATGATTGGGTATCAGCTTCATGGTACTATTTTACCATTCCATTCAACATGTGTGACTTGAAGCAGCCGACTTACATGTGGCAAGCATTAAGCTTTGCCATCAGTAGTTTCGCTCAAACTACCCAAAACCTTCTTTGTAATAGCTCTATCATTCATGCTTTCGTAATATTTCTTCAAACCATCCAACTTGGCGAATATGCCATCTCCATGCTCTTGAACAAGGTGGTGAAGTGCTGGCCAAAATGAAAAGTCTGCGAGGCCGGGTACTTCACCAGCCATGAATGATGAGCCACTGGTAAAGTTGTTCCAGATTTCCAGTTCCTTTCTCAAAACTGAAAGGATGACATCTCTGTCTTGTTTCGTCTTGTGTATGCGTCGCCATGATGCTGCAGCCGCTTGCGCTTTCTGAAACCTTGTGAAATCTTGAGCAGAGTTTGAGAGTCTCAGGTCTGGCTTCTCAGCTGGAGAGTGAGAATAAAGATAGAGCATGATGGCCACGTCGCCTTCAACTTCGGACTTGTCGGTATCGTTATCCACATACTTTATTGACAGATTGCTTCCAAACCCTTGAGCGTCATCCTCTTCTGATTCCTTAGCACTTGCAATGCTGCCCTTGGCGTAGCCGATTTCGTATTCAGCCAGCATTAGTGCTACAGGCATGTTGACGTACTTGTCCGTAGATGCGAAGAGGCGAGGCGAGCTGCGTATGTGGAGAACATTGAAGCCATCACCGTAATGTGCAGCCCAGTCGAAGCTGGATGAATGGTTCTCCGTACCAAAAGCTCGAAGTAGTTTAATTGCTTCTGGACCTTGTCCATTGATTACTTCCTGTGCCTCATCTTTGGTTTTCCCAGGCGCACCCTGGCCCCAAATCAAGGTTTCTTCACGGTTCAAGAAGGTACCAATGCTTCTGAACGTCAGAGATATACGAGCGCCTTTATAAGCCAATTCTGAGGCTGATTTATCTCGCTCTGCTCGTTTATCTTGGCGGATCGCATGTAGCCACTTCATATTCGTTTGCAGACCCATCTTGCACAGAGAATTGTGTGGTAATTCTGCACGCTGAATCTGTCGTTTTGTGTCCGAGGCAGCTGGTTCCGCGTTGGAGGGGTCCTTATCAAGCCTCTTTGTTCGAAGAACCATCGTCCTTTGTGCGCCAATGCTTACATTAGCAATGTAAGATCCTTGAACAATATCCAAGGTCTTGTCGCTATGTTCTGAGATGTAGTCATTCCCGTCTCTGTAGAATTGAATCAGAACATGATTCAAGGGGTGGCCCAAATGCTTCTCAGTTTCAGCCTTGATTGCAAGCACGGTGTGTGAAAAGGGAAGTAGAGGAGGAGATTCGTCTGATGGATGGCGATATACTGGAATACTTCCATCTTCTGCAACCTCACCTTGCACTGCAACTAGGCGTGGCACCTCGCCGCCTTGATGTGACATGCGTTGCCAATCTACCTCGTCGCGCAGTTTGTCGAACACACCATTTTCAATCTCCACTGGAAGCATGTTCGGAATGACATCGGTGTCTCCTGCACAAATTCCTCTCATGAGGAACTCTGGCTCAGACTGTGACTTTTGCGCCGGCTCTTGGTCAGGTCGCATTTTGGCGGAGGTGGGTGAGTCAACTTTACTGATGATGTCGATTTTAGAGTTGCTTGACTGAATATCAGCAGATGCAGTGGAACTCTCTGTGTTTTTAGTGATTTCGGTAGGCGGTTGCTTTACCAGCTTTTCCATAGTTGACCCCTTTCCATCTGCTTCTATAACATTCATTGAGTTGGACTGAGCTGCTGAGTGCGCCTTGCTGTTGGCCTCGTCAGGCACTAGTGGTGGCTGTGGCGCCAATGCAGCAGACCCCAGCCGCAGGTTTGACATGCCGCCAATGATGTCGGCTGTTGTTGTTGGATCGGATTCGTGTCTGGTACGAGAGTTCTTTACTGGTTTCTTCGGCTGTGCTGATTGAAGACTCGAGATAAAATCTTGGCTTGTCATGAACTCACACCCCAGTAGGGCGACAAGGTTCTTCAGTGCGCGAAGCTGTCGTAACTCATTTCGATAGCCACAGCAGTCTTCAATAATTGATATTCTCATTCCATGACCAGCTGCATCCAATGCCGTAGCATAAACTCCAACGTTGAGCAAAGAGCCACATAATGTGACATCCGTGACCATCTTACTACGAAGGAGTCGCAACAGTGATGAGTCCTGAAAGGCAGAGTAATGTGACTTGGACACTCGTAGATCCTTATCAGCTATAGCCTTTTGAATTTGTCCAGGTATTTTAATTCCCTCTGTTCCTGGCTGGACGCAATTAGGTGCAGCGACACTCAGGAACGCTTCCGAGTCGACCTCGGTAGGCTCGACTGGTGCTCGTGGCTTGCGCGGATTTCGCAGCAAAGTATCTGTGACGAGAATGTTGTCATTGTCGACAGGACGCAGCTCTTTGAACTCGGTCTCAACCCACACGACTGTCCCTGTTGGCCGGTAAGCCTCCACGAGTGCAATTGTCCGATCAATCACACCGTCTGGTTCCGCAACGGGCAACGCACCGTCCTCGCTCAAAAAATCATTTTGGAAGTCAACGACAAGCAGAGCTTTGCCGGCGGTGACCTGCGGTAATGCAGCCTGATCAAAGCTAAACATGTTTTGAAAGCAAGGCGCTCTTTACTTGCCGGTTTTTACCCAGCTTCGGTCAAGATGGCAAAAGGCGATGGTGGAGGTGTCAAGTTGCACTGAACGGCACAGAATATGACCGCACGGTTCTGAGCAAGGGCTGTGTCTCGTCACCCAACATATCACAAATTACAGGATCTGAGTCACATTCAACAAACGCTTCACGTTCATACTTGTATACCATATGCAAGGCCAGTGCAATATTATTGAATACGGCGCTACTAAGAGTTTGACCGACTCCTCTGTTTAGCCAAGTGCCGCAGCAAGCGATCCTCGGTGAAGCTGATGAAAATAGCCAAATTGCGATAACTGCTATGCGTAAACTGGGCCTTCAGCTCAGCCTAATTTATTAACGCAGCAGTTGCACCAGTGCTGGCCATGTAACTATAATTTATTTTTTTCAAGCTTCAGTTGCGCACAGGGGCACAGGTGAATGCGCCCAAGCCTGATCGGCGGGCTTGCAGGCGCCCAACAACTTCAGTGGATCGGCGGCCGACTTTTTGCCGTCGCTGCTGCTGTGCCAGCGAGCTCCCTGTGCACCACCATAACAACTGATTTTGGCGAGAGCTGCAGCACAAAAGTGCACATTTGAATGGTCAAGGGGTTGCTGGGTGCATTTGCTCAATCTCCAAGATACTTTGACGGGCTTTGTTTGTATTCACTTCGCGCTGTTTACGTTCCACTCCTATCACCGCATCATGGCAACGAAGCGAAGCTCGACAACGTCAACCGACGGTGATGACACTGCATCGCCTAAACGCATACGACTCGACGGAACTCCTATTGTGAATGGAGGCTCGATCACGGATGACGAAGAAATCACTGCTTCTGAGTCTTCTATCACAACACAACACGGTCAGGCGCGAAGAGCCATACAGAGATCGCTTGCTGCGGTACTTGCACATGACGGCTTCGACTCTGCAACACCAGCAGCTCTAGAAAGCTTCACCGGTCTAGTGGAGGAGTGTGGGTATCTCTCGGCTCTCGTTGGCGCAAAACTTTGACTAACAGCGATGGCAGATCTGGGCTCCATGATTCAAGAGATCAAGGCTCTGGCATTGGCGTCGCGTCGCGAACATCCCCTCCCATCCGATTTTGCTGCCGTTCTCCGACGATTCAATCTACCGACTTCATCGCTAAAACCACATCTTCAAACGCCAATCGAGTTACCAAAACCCTTGGAGAAAGAGTCAAATGCGGCGGCCCCATTGTCGATGGACGGCTTTACGCCTTTACCACTGCTTGGGAAAGAGCTCAGCGGTGCGGGCGACAAGAGCGCCAAGGCATACGTTCCATCATCGTTTCCTGCATTCCCAAGTCAACATACTTATCGGTTCACCGCCCAAGAGGATCATAGCACGCGCGACTCAAAGAAGGTACGAGAAGCTGCCGCTATCAACGCCCAGCAAGGGGAGGAAGCTTTGAGGCAGCTTGTAAGGGCATCCAAGATGCGAAAACAGAAAGAAGTCAAGGCAATGGTACAACAGGATAACCAAGGCAAAGAGCGCTTCAGACTATGGGAATCGACCATGACACGTTTCATGACCAACGGCACGCCGGCGGCACATGGTAAGGTCGAAATTGCAGATCACAGTATGATTGTGAATGGAGATGTCACGTATCTCAGAAAAGATGTCTCGCGTATGGGCAAGCGAGCACCAGCCGCTTTTTCCGAGCCTGGAACCTTGTAGCTTCACTGGAGGACTTCGGGCTGAAAGCAGTTCTGGTTGAACTGCAAACCACTTGTATGAATAGTATATTAATGACTTATGATACCCGTTTCTGCCAGCCGCGGCGCTGCTAGGCTTGGCTCAAGAAATACACAACAGATTTGCATTTCGAACCTTGAAAATAAAAATGTCAGATTTCAAAAATTCACTTTTTGTAGATACCATGTGTCGTATCAACCAACGCGCCAGGGCATGCATCTTGGAACCTTTTCCGATGGGCTTCTGGGGGTACGTACCTTTGGCCGCTAAACCTAATTTGTCAACTATCATGTCGACCTTGCTTCGAGGTGGGGCGCAAATTCGAGGCCCTAATTTTGAACCCACACAAAAAAAATCCCAATTTTAGCCGGCCCTGCGCGACGTGTGCAGAGACCTGGTAGACGAGACTGCCTCCAACCTTGTTCACATTTCCTTTTCCTTTGCACACGTCGAACCATCTGCCTCGATCTGCGACAATGGCTGAACAATTGATCCTGAAGGGAACTCTCGAGGGCCACGTACGTTATTCAATCCCTTCGACTTGCCGCCAGAGCAATGTCAAAATTTTCTGCATCGAGCACACATACTGACTGGGTATAGAATGGCTGGGTCACCAGCTTGGCTACCTCCATGGAGAAGTATGTTGGAATTATTTGAGGATATCCGTGGGAATGTTCAAGAAAACTAACGGACGACTAGCCCCAACATGCTCCTCTCTGCCTCCCGCGACAAGACCTTGATCATCTGGAACCTTACCCGTGACGAGACTCAATACGGTTACCCCAAGCGATCTCTCCACGGCCACTCGCACATCGTTTCGGACTGTGTACGTTTTTCTCAACTAGTTATCAAGCGCCTGGGAGAGGAACAACAAGACTAACACAGTGCAGGTCATCTCTTCCGATGGCGCCTACGCCCTGTCGGCTTCTTGGGACAAGACTCTCCGCCTGTGGGAGCTCGCTACCGGCACCACCACCCGCCGCTTCGTTGGACACACCAACGATGTCCTCTCCGTCTCCTTCTCCGCCGACAACCGACAGATCGTTTCCGGTTCCCGCGACCGCACAATCAAGCTCTGGAACACCCTCGGCGACTGCAAGTATACCATCACCGACAAGGGCCACACTGAGTGGGTTTCCTGCGTGCGATTCAGCCCCAACCCCCAGAACCCCGTCATTGTCTCCAGCGGTTGGGACAAGCTCGTCAAGGTAAGATATCAAACGTTAAAAGCTGCAGCTGAATTTTTGACATGTTTGCTTTTTTGCATGATGCTCCGCAATTTTATAAAGTATTTGCTACTTCAGAGCCACCTTGGCCATGAGACAAACTATTTCACCTTTGCCCTGATCCTTCAAGGGTTTACCCTTCGCTTTGTTCATTGTTTAGCTGCAGACTTTTGTGCTCTGGGTATGAGCCACGTGCTAACGCTGCGGGTGAATAGGTTTGGGAGTTGTCCAACTGCAAGCTCCAGACTGACCACATCGGCCACACCGGTTACATCAACACCGTCACCATCTCCCCCGATGGCTCTCTCTGCGCTTCCGGCGGCAAGGACGGTACCACCATGCTCTGGGACCTTAACGAGTCCAAGCACCTGTACTCCCTCAACGCCAACGACGAGATTCACGCTCTCGTCTTCTCCCCCAACCGCTACTGGCTCTGCGCCGCTACCGCCAGCAGCATCATCATCTTTGACCTCGAGAAGAAGAGCAAGGTTGATGAGCTCAAGCCCGAGTTCACCTCCGTTGGCAAGAAGAGCCGCGAGCCCGAGTGTGTCAGCTTGGCTTGGTCCGCTGACGGCCAGACTCTGTTCGCTGGTTACACTGACAACATCATCCGTGCTTGGGGTGTCATGTCGAGAGCATAAATTATTTTAGCTCTTGGGAATGGGGATGATGGAATGGTGGATGAACAAACAAGGGTTGAATTTGGCAGATGGTAGTACCTGGTTAGGCGTCAACTGGCTGGCTTCCTCGTTTGGTCTTTATTGATGCAATGAAACGGTGGGCGAAGGCTTTTTCTGACGAAGTATGACGCGTTGCTATAAAAAGGCAACCTGTAAGAAGGCACTCGGCATCATGCTTTGTTCTTTCATAAAGAAAAAAATATATTCGGCATTCAAAGTAAAATGTGCTCTCGTCTCCAAAATATTGCTGTGAAGTGATAGTTCAAATCTGACTGCTTGGCAAATGAGCTTCTACCTGCACGGAATAACACGCCTAGAACCATTTGGTAAATCTCTTTATATTACAGTAGTGAGACAATTCACTCGGGGCCTATCTAGGTATCTACCAATATGCTAGATAGCCCGAATAGATATAGCTGACCCTTCCAGAAGTACTAAGTGGTCTTTGCCATCGGCCCCGTTTACTTTTCACCGTCTTGTTTGTTCATATTCAGCCAATTTCTACATGAAAGGGGGAAGCGAAAATGGATAGCCTCCGTTCTTGATGCGGAAGATGCTGAGGAGAAAGCTGTAAAGCAAGAACAGCATGACGCCCCATACAAGGACAGCCACTTGCTGAGTTTTAGCATCAGTCATGCGAGGTACCTTGGTCGCCAATGATATGGCACAGAACGAAAGGAACCCATCTATGTCATCGTTAGTTCTCAATTTTGATTTACCCATTGCGATTCAACTTACATAGCGCCGCCACAATTTGCGTTTCGAGGCCAAATTGAGTTTGGAAGCCGTTGGCGAAGTAAGAGATTCCACCATGGCCATCACCAGTAACATAGGGAACATTGCGAATGTGGTTGAACATGTGGCCACTCGTGAACAGCAGAATGGCGATTAAGCTGACAGTGGCCCAGATGTTTCGGTTTTGAACGATTGGCAGCACATAAGGAGAAGCAGTCACCAAAACGGTTCCGGCGCCAAGGACAATGGTAACAGTCGAAAGAACGCGGAGCCAATTGATTGGTCGCTTGACCGGTGGGTGAGGTCGGTTCGGGAGGTTCTTGGCAAGCCATGTCTGAACTTGCTCAGCAGAAATCGCACTGCTAACAGGTTAATACGAACTCTAAGAACGAGGGGTAATTGCCAGACTTACCCAGTACTGAAGTCATATCGAGCAGGCTCCTTGGACTCGACGGCGTGGGGTCCTTCTGTTGGTGGGAAGAGAAGCAGAACAGGGACCGTTTGAAGACCGAGCTATCACAATCAGTAAGCTAATCATTGAAACTTTTGGATATTGTGCACTCACAGAAATAAAGACATCTCTGCCTTCAGCGAAATCAAGCATTCCAAAAAGAAGGCGAGATTCTTGCTTCTTATCACCATTTAGCCAGCTCTTGCTGATCAAGTCAAATTCTGGCTGGAATTCTCGACACATCTGGCAGCCCAGACGAGCCTCGTGAGCAGTAAGAAGCATAGCTACGCTGTAGTCGCGAGGTGCAGTAGTTAATGACTTGTAGGTGGCTTCGTTGAGCACAATTGGTGTCGTCGTTCGGGAGAGGAGGCTGAACTCTTGGAATCGTTGAGCCGATGACTTCTCTTTGGCAAGAGAGCCCCCTAAAAGGAGGCATGTCAAAAGAATGGACGCCAAAAACCGCATTGTAATGGCTGTTGCTAGTCGTTCGTTCCCAATTGACTGTGGACGTGAAGTTCGTTGCTCACATCTGCTAGCTTGGAGCTTCAGTTAATGGATGAGGTGGCCAGTCATGGGGGTCGCATGTTACGTAATCAAGCCACGTTTGGGTCTATTCCCGATTTGGCATGTTGTTTACTTCTACCCGCGATGCTTCACGAAGTCTGCATTTTTGCTTGTTAATCTACTACATGATTAAATTCACATCGCCCAATAACCAGCACGTAGCTATAGCAAATCAACAATAGCTATTCTTACACATTACAAAATATAGTTGCGTGGCACTTAACGTTGCCTATCAGCCCGCCGTCGGTAGCCTGAGGACGCGAAGCAGCCCAAACAACATTCATTGACATGGCGAAGCCAAGCGAAGTAAGTAGGGACACATCATTAATCTCATACGAATCATGGCAGCTAAATTTTTACAGCGCATGGCTCGGATCCATGCCCTGGATCTTCAGCACCAGAGCAACCAGCACAAAACAGCTCTCATTCACCACGACGAGGAGAGCCGGCGCATGAATGTTCATGTATTCTGCTTGCGAGATGAGAACTTGGTGCTGCAGCAAAGTTTGTGCGAGCAGAATTCCCTGTTCGATGAGATGTCGCAAGAGAAGCAGCAGCTTCTCGCCAAGTTGGACGAAGCAATGCAAAATGCTTCTCTGCAAGCTGCCAAAGCAAAGGAGCAGGCTGCTGAAATGATGAAGCTGCAGGTACGGATGCCCATGCCTCAATTTTAATCTTTATATTTTGCATCCAATGAAAAATATGTGCTAATACCTTGTACAGGCGGAAATGGGGACATTCAACGCAGCATCCAGCAGCACAGAACAACTTACCAGAGAAAAACAGTTGTTGAGAACAGAGCTAGAGCGTGTTCGACCCGAGCTTGAGCGGCTTCAATCTCAACTCAATTCACAGAAATCTCTGGTATCAGCAAAGTCTGAGCTAGAGCGCCAGGTCAACTCTCTGGAGGTAGAATTGGAGAATGAAAAAAGGTCGAGTCAAAGAACCAAACTGAAGCAGAATGACCGGCTGGAAGAGCTACGGAATAAACTACGAGAATCAGAAAGAGCCCTCGCCACCGAGCGGCAACGAGCACGGTCGAAACTCCAAAAAGACTGGATAAAATCGCCTAAGCCAATGGTGAAGACCCAGAAACAACCGTCTCCAGAGCCATTCCACGAGGAGGACAGCGCCACACCAGCACAGGCCGGCACAGAAGAACACATGTCTCTAACCCCAGTACAGTCGAGTACAGAGTCTGATGGAGATGAGGTCGGTGCTAAAGGCACCATGGCGAAACCACTGAAGAAACCAACATCTTTTGAAACTACGCTCGCCAGCCTCACAATACAGACACCTGGCAACTGTGGTCAGACCCTGCAGCGTAAAACTAAAGGTCGTGCATTCGCCCTTGCCCCTGTAGTCGAGAAATCCGCCTTTTCGATCACTCCTTTTTTGAATAAGACACGAGCAATTGAAGACGAGAGTCCCGACCCGACGCCGCAGAATTCTGCCAAGAGTATCGAGAGTTGCTCAGGCGACGACGTGCCGACGCCAGAAATCCTCAAGTCCAAGGGACAAAGCAAGATAAAGGCGAAGCCAGCCATGAGCCCCAAGAAAACATCGCAGCCTACGGCATCGCAATCCAAGTCACAAGTCACGACAGCTAAAAAGCGTGCGAAGCCATTGGACGACTCTAGCTCCTCTACAGTGAACCTTTCTATACCAGCTCCAGCTTCGAAAAAGGGCAAGCTGGCCAAACAGGCGACGAAAGTAGTATCTCTGGATGACGATGCAGAAGGCGAGAAGGAAAACACTCCTTTGAGCAAACCGAATACGGCACCAGACGTTTCTGTAGGCAAGCCTGCACCTAGTGCCCCAGCACTTGACAACAAAAGGAAGAAGAGAAAACTACTAGGTGCACCGAAAGCCATTCTGGACGAAGAAGATGATGATGGCGAAGACATGCTTCGAGCAACAGAGCAGCCAATGGGGAAACGACGACTAAAGGCACCTCTTGGAGGACTGACGAGCGCATTCGGCTCAGTTAACAGTACTTTTTCTCCCCTTAAGCGGGACAGACGGGGCGTAAATGCAAGTTTTTTGGGGGCGTAACCCACCTGTCTTACACGGCAGATAATGCAGACTATCCAAGATTCAGATTTTCATAATGCTTTAGATGCCACGAGATGTACACCGCAATTGAAAGGCCATTTTAAAATAAGAATGACTTCGCGGCGTGATCTGGCTACATACAAACGAATGCCAGCAGATTCATATGATCGATAGATGGTATGGCATGAAAAGCCGATGTTTTGCCACGGCGCGAGACAGTAGTTGACCCTGAATAATGTATTACATTTAGTATACATTAGTCAACAAACACGAATCATAAGTATTAGCGATTGTACTCTGATTGCATATTTACTATTCAACATCATGTTCATGCGAAGTCTCTCATAGCAACTACGTTCCAAAGGCTCCCAGCGCACCATTTGGATGGAGTAAAGACAAGTCTAGCCGCGCCATTTCAGAAACTTTTAGCGATATGCTTTCTTATTGCGCTCCGCACATACGCGTCGCTTCACGAAACTGCTGGCCAGTAAATACTACACTATGCCAATTAGCTTGTCAGGCACGTGCAGCCTCGTCGTCGCGTTGGAAGCAGAGACAAGGCAAAGATGCATATGCCCGTGACGCAAAGGTCCAGGGGTTGAAAAGTCGCGCCGCATTCAAGCTGCTCGAGGTAAGTGAACAAATAGGTAGACTAATACAATTGAGTGTGGGTAGCTGACTAGTTGCAAAGATTGATGCGAAATATCATTTGTTTCGGCCTGGCCAAACGATAGTGGACTTAGTGAGCATCGTTCAGAGCAAACCCCATTCACTCACATCTAACGACATACCCAGGGATATGCCCCAGGTAGCTGGTCTCAGGTCAGTCAATCGCTGGCTGAGACTTTAAATACGTTGGCTCACTCTTTATCAATAGGTTGCAGTGGATAGAACCCGGCCACATGGTAAGGTTGTAGGCATCGACCTCATCCCCGCCCAGCCGCCGAAAGGAGTATCTACCTTTCAAGGCGATTTCTTGTCTCCTATGGTCCAGAAGCTAGTAAAAGACTTTATCCTTCAATCGACAGCCCGCAAGTTGCCAAAACCTGGCCCGCCACAACTACACGACACTCAACCACAAGTAGACGAAAACAACCTGTCGGAGCCCAGCTATATCGATATTGGACGCCAAAGTGCGGTTGCTTCAGAAGCAGAAGAACAGCCATCACGAGTTGTGGATGTAAGTAGCTTGAGGGCCCGTCTTTCTAGAAATTCGTCGAATTAATCTTGGTCAGATCATATTAAGTGACATGTCAGCACCCTGGGAACAAACAACTTCTTTTAACTCGAATAGCCTGAGTAATCCTTATCACAGGCTAATGAACACAAGCGGCGTCGCCTTTCGGGATCATGCTGGCAGCATGGTAAGTCTATCTTCAACCTTCAGAGGCTTTGTACGCTGATTCTGTTGTAGGATCTGTGCAACGCAGCTCTGAGCTTTGCGTCAGATACATTAAAGTCTGGCGGACATTTTGTCTGTAAATTCTACCAAGGAGCAGAAGACAAAGTCTTGGAGCAGCAGTTGAAGCGCATGTTTGCAAAAGTCCATAGAGAGAAGCCAGAGTCGTCGAGAAGCGTGAGTGATTCATTACAGTAGGCCTAGCAGCTCGTGACTGACATCATATAGGAGAGCAGGGAAGCATATTTTATCGCTCTTCGGCGCAAGCCAGACGAGATCTTGACCAAAGGGGGAGCTAGTTGAAGTCGGCCGGCTAAATAGGCTACATTATACATAAACTTAATGACATATGGCTTCACATTCAATAGAACAACGTGTTTGGGTCATGAAAATTTTTGTATTTGGTACCGAACCACGCCTGTTCCATGCAATAACGATCGGCAGAGCGAAAATATCGGTGTTTTTCCTTCCAGCGCCAAAGAGAACATCTTGTTCACATCCCGCATTCCCTACATTAACAAGCTTAAACCTTGAAACCACGAGAACGTCTGCGACCACGAGCACGCTCGAACTTGCGTCCCTTGGAAACAACATGGGGTTTCTGCACCAATAATTAGTTGAACCGTATCGCTAAATGTGTATATGATTTTGGCAAGCATCCTTACCTTGTGCTTGTGGGGGCCGAAACCGAAGTGCTTGACGGCCTCACGGGCGTTCTTGGGGCCACGGAGGATCAGGGTGTTGCTACCGGTAGGGGCACGGAGAGCAAGCTGGTCCAGGGTGATAGCCTCACCACCAGCGGCAATGATGCGAGCACGGGCGGTGGCGGTGAAACGAAGGGCAGCGACGGTCACCTTAGGGAAGGTGAGGAGACGGTTGTCATCAGTGATGGTTCCGACAACGACTACGGTGCGCTTCTCGCCCTCCTTGTTAATGTTGGAAACAATGCGAGACAAGGAGACGGGAGGGCGGTTGATCTTGGAGGTGAAAAGACGACGGAGAACAACCTTGTTGAAAGAAGCATCGGTACGGCCTGTCGCATCGTGGTTAGTATTTTCTCGGGCTCCGGCGAAGTGGTTTGATCGGCAAAGACGTACGGGCAAGGAAGCGGTAGAGCTTGACGAGGAGCTTCAAGTAGACATTGTCGCTCTTGGGCGCCGTGCGGTGAGTGCCCTTGACGTGGTGGCGGTCGAGATCGATACCTATAACGGAAAAGCAATCGTCAGCCAATTGATTCTGGTATGCTCATGAGGGATTCTCAATTGCTGAGATCCGGGCCGCAGAAAGAAACCAAAGAATGGGATCTTCCCACTCGCACACGACGGCTGAAGTTTGATGCTTTCACGTACCCATTTTGGCGGTTGGCGCTGAGAGTTGTGATACTGGTCTCTCAGAGATTCAGGATGTGCAGCAAACCCAGAAGAATTTCCGAGGGCTCAAAGCACGACAACTTTTCTCGAGTGGGCCTCGCTTGGTGCGGTCAGTGTGGAGGAAGGCGGTGGAGGGTGGCAGTTAGGGCAACCGGGCAAAGTTGCGCGCAGCAAACCACAAATAGGTATGAAGACGGGATATGCATTTATCGAGATTGGTTCATTACATAATTTTACATGTCCTGCAGACACATTGGATCGGCACCGTTTAGTGTTGCTTTGAGGTCTCTGGCCCTTGATATATTATGTACAAGTATGTCTATTCTCTGAAACTTGGAATTTTCTGCGACGCCACTATAACTGTACATCAACTTCCCAATAAGTTTCCATCTTCCCTGCTGTGCGTCGCATTATCGAGTGTATATGGTTGGCCACCAGTCTATATTGTCTAACGGATGCCATCCAAATGATGCTAGCTTTTTATGTATAGACAAAGGAAAAGATGCTAGAATCTGCTAGTCATGAGTAACTAGTCTCTTTCTTTTTGATTATAATGTTACATGCTCATGATGACATTTCGCTTGCTTCTTCGTCTTTCAAGCCGGCCAAAAAGTCGCGCGTCATTTCGAAGCTCAGCCAACTCGACGCCATGCTTGGTGCTACTTTGAGCAGGTTTGGCACAATGCCTTTGTAAAGACCCTTGATGCCTTCTTGTGCGAGAATGACGCGTACAGCATCGGTCACGGATTTATACCTGTAGCCCATTCCGGACATGGTATTGATCTGAAATCGGCGTCGCAGCACGTCACTAAATTGTGATTATTAGCATCTTGGTCTCATGCAGTCGTGGAAGCACAGCTTACAAAGGGTATGTGCATGTTTGAGCGACAGCGCCCGAGATAGCACCGGCCAGTAACTTCCTGGCCGCACTGGGGTTCTTGTCACCTTCGGGTGTTAGCCATTTTCTGACAGATTCATACACCATGAAATTTAGCCCGACCTGCGGCCATGTTAGCAGTGACAGAGAAATCTTATCATAGGGATTACTTACATATGGTGCGACACCGGCCACAGTTGGGAGGATACCGCGATACAGGGCTGAGATTCCTCCTTCCGCCCTGTACATTGTCTTCATTGTTGCCCACATTCCGGGTAGTTTATCCGGTCTGTCGCCTAGCTCAGCAAAGCTAGCTGTTTGTATTGACAGACGAGTACGAACAATATCGAGGGGGTATGTGAGGAATACCGACGTTATACCAGCGAGTCCTCCGCATACAAGGCGCATTAAAGGATCCAAGTCAGCTCCTGGAGCTGGTTCGAAGATATTCTGTATTGCTGTCAGTGAGACAGTCGATGCGATCATTTAACAACAGAAATTCTTACCCTCTTGTAGAAGTTGTAACTACTGAATTGTACAGCAGAATATGGTACAATACGAATGCAATTTGTACCATTCCCACGCATGAAGCCTCTCCATCCCTCCTCAACCCACATCTTTTTCAATGCCTGGCCAACAGACAGCTTATAAGCATCGCGTCCTACACTTTGAACTTGCATAAGAATCTTAAGTCTTTCAAGTGGTGATACAACAGTTCGAGAGACTGCACCCGCTACACCTCCAGCGCAGAAAGCCGCAACAACTGGTTGTGAGAGCGTGTCTCGCAAGTATGGCAGGCGTTGGGGCGGTTGAACCGGTCGCACGGTCGTGTCGGGTCCAGACTGCTTGTTACTTGTTAGGTACAGCCCTTTCTATTCTATATGAGAGCAATAACTTACCATCGACATGATTGGCTAAAACGCAACGGGCGGGAAGTTGGGAGGGCTGAGGTGTAGTTGTTCGGTTCGCGAGGTGTGCCGTGCTTTGCAGCGCCAATAGGATACGGTTCCGAGATCGCGAGATGCTGCAGTATTCTGGATAGACCTCAATGCCTCTGTGAGATTGACTGCGAAAAAGAGCGAATTGAATATCTGGCATGCGTTATGGCATGGCTTTGTTGCAAAACGAGAGAATGTGTCACCCAAGATAAAGGGACGTAGCGGCCGTTGGTCGTCCGACCGGAGGTCCACCCTCTGGAGTCACTCCTCCTGAAAGTATCCAGTCGCGAAGACCACGAGGTGCTTGCTCAGATTCTACTTTTACAGGGGTGTTGGTCGTCAATATTGTCGGTAATGTGTCGGGGATTGCTTTTGAGGTCGAAGAATTTCAGGGCGAGGGAGTCGAGCGATATGAACCCTGGCAATTTTTTGGCGCTCTTTATTGGCGTTAACACCTCGGGTTATCGTCGGCCACCCGTGCTCGACATTACAATCTAGCGCACACTGATACGTGGGCGGCAGGCCCACACAGACGACTTCCGCCATGTAAAGCCCACAAGGCCCCTAACTAATTTGTAGCCCCGGGGCGTAACTATTGAGGCTGGGGTACCAGAGTGCACTACCTTCTCTATGTGTAGCGTGCAGTAAAATGCCTGCCTCCTCGCCTGTTCGATACGTCTTTCAATGTTTTGTGGACGTAACACAGAACTGCGCCTTCATAGGGACAATGAATCTCCCCATTTCTAACAAACGAGTGGATTGGCCGAATGGTTCGGCAGGCCCAGGTTTTGTGGTATTGGCTTTCATGGAACACTATTTTTGGTTTGGCACTGGTTTCTAGACCTATAAATGTGAAGCTGGAAAACTCTGCACCGACTTTTTGTACCTTGAAAGAAAGATTACACAGTGACGCTCAGCCCTTTCATTCTTGGTAGCGAGATATTACCACGTCTCTTTGCTCAACAATGCGGTACCATCACAGTCTTGGGAGCTTGAAAAGGAAACATTGGGCAACCCTGTGGCAAAATAATACTCTGGCCTTGAACCACCTTAAAATCTCACAGCACAGTCAGGTTTGTCGCCATGGATGCCGAACCATCGGGGGAGGACAGCTTGATGCAGCGAGGTTAGACTATCTCTAATACGTCCTTTTGACTTGTCTAGGGCGAGCAGCCTCCCAAAACTATTCACCAACTTCAAAGCCATGTGTCAATGTCCACTTACTCTATCAAGATTTACGGTAGAGAGCAAGGCAACGGACGAAAAAGCTTCTCGGCGCAACATAGTAGAGTGGTAAAGCCAGAAGAGTTGGTAGATTAGCTGCTGTCTTAGCATCGTTCCAGGACACCCTGGTCACCGGCACAGGTAAGGAGACATTAACAAACGACATCACAGTGGCATCGATAGTGCTGGTCGAGTTTGATCTTACGTTTGAACTTCGTTCTATGTCAGTGTCATATCCTAGGATCGCGGACTACTTGACGTCTTGGGTCGACCCGCAAGAACTTGTAAAGAACGTGGCACAGCTTAAGAGGAGTTTGATTATGTGCGATTCACTTACGTCACTTGGATTTGAGAGCAGTCGTAAAGATACTGGCTCCACTCAGAGAAAACACAGTGCAGGGATGGATACTTTGCATATTGCAGCGGTTCTCTTGCGTGACGCTGACGACGGCATCCTACCACTGACATTCACACACCGTCGAAAATGGTCACGAAGCAAAGCAAGTGGACCATACAAGGCAACTGGGAAGCTTTTTAACAACATACCACCCCAACCGCGAGAGATTTTCCCATTTATTGCCAAAGTTGAATTGTGTGGTGACAGGTGGCTTGGCAAAGTTACCGCAAGCAACCTCATGAAAATATATGCAGATGCACGCCGACGGGGGTTGGAAGCTGCCGTACTCTTCAACAAAGTGGTGTTGCAGGCTTCATAAGTTTGCCCAGCCTGGATGCGCTTGATCAATTCATTGCAAATGTTCACGGCAAAATGCGTGAGAAATACGAGGGAACGTGGGAGGCAGTTTCCAACTTCGATCCTGCTCTCACCCCAGCACGAACTGCTGAAGAGCTTAGAGAATCCAAGAAGGCGATACTGTAAGCAACGATACTTGAAAAGAGGCTGCTTAGACAACAGAGAAGACTAGAAGAAAGCTCAGGGAGTAACCCAGCAGAATGCACGTCTGCTCCGAGTGGCCAAGTGTTGTTGGATAATAAATAATCAACATTTGCATTAGTGTCTTTTGCAGATGGAGCTTGCGGATATGCGTGGACAGGTAGTTATAGGAGCTGACACCCATGGCGACAAGCCAAACCGGTCAGTGACGGGTGTGTACTATGTATGTTATCATTGGCCACCCGTACTCGATACTGGGATGCACGCCAGATAAGAACTGCGCAAGGCAGGTTGTAGTGCATTGAGGGAGAATGGCGCCAACTCAAAATTAAGAAAACTAGACTAGAAAGGCATATGCAGCAAAGGTCTGATTTTGAGAGCCAACTACCGCTATGACATATTGTGTGTAGCGCTTGTTCGGCGGTAAATAAATCAAAATGGTTGCCAGCACTCGTATTACACGTTGCATAAATTTATATATATTTACTGTCTATAACATGGCGGATCAAGATGGGCATACAGGATGGGTACAACGACAGAAATAACGTCTCTTACAATAGTCTACCTATCTAATTGAAACGGTTTGAACCCTTTAACTGCGGACAGATAAATCTAGCAGATTAGCCATGGGAACGCCATTGGGAAACCAATGTCCTATTAAGCTTTTACGTCATACAAATGATTACTTGAACAAAGTAATGAAATTTCATGGAGAAACGCCACAGCAATAAAGCATTCGGCGGCCATTTCATAGGAAACAACTGGTGGCAGGGTTAGATGCCAGTGCCAGCTCCTCTTATGATAATGGAGAGTGCAAATTATTCAGCGACATCGAGGTCATCGTGAGCTGGGGGTGGGCTATCGGCTGCTGGGTGTGTTAGCTTTGATAAATTGGCTGGAGATATCACACAAACCTTTACGGTCATCTCCACTGCCGCCATTCTCCCTTCGATCACGATCATCTCGATCACGATCATCTCGATCATCCTTGGAGTCGCGGTCACGGTCACTCCAGAATATTAGCACACTAGTTCCAAAGACAAAGTTCGATGGCTGTCTTAACTTACCGTGTATCAGGACTGCGAGAACGGTCTCGATCCCGACGGCTGTCGCGATCGTAGTCTCTGTCACGGTCTCGGCGCTCTTCCTTGCGGGGAGAATAGTCACGAGTACTTCTCCTGGGAGAAGGTGATCTGCCACGGCGTGGCGAACGCCCACTTCCTCCACGGCGGTCACGATCACGGCCAGACTCAAAGCGCCAAGATGCAGATGGAGGAGTTCTGGCCCACTAATGAAGAATCAGTATGGACATTGCTTCCAAATAACCCAACTACGTACCTCAATCTTCAGAACGTCATCGCGACCAATCCGCTTATTGTGCATCTCGTGGTACGCGTCATCAGCATCTCTGCGATCTTCGTACTCAACAAATGCGAAGCTAGAAAGTACAGATTAGCCAGTGCTTCATTGAAAGAGTTGGTGAGCGACGTCCTTACAGTCGGCTGGACGTTGATCGTGGGGCTGGAATATCACAGCGGACGAGCCGGCCATATCTATAATAAGTTTGTCAGTCTGCCAGTCTTTCCCAGAGAGCTCCAAGATTTAGGTCTGTGCAGTCATTCGTTAACGCCAAACTCAGAGCGCTTCCTATGTGCAGGATTAAGAGCGCTGAGGTCAGGCAGCGCAACATCGCCAGATGACCATTGACGCTACGTGTATGGATGACGATGCAGATACACGGGACGAAACGACGGGGACATCAGCACGCGCAGCTGAAGGACAAGACGGGGACGGAAACGGGGGGCGAAAGCGAGGCATGGGTTGAGGATCGGGCAGGAATATGTAGCGAATTGCCGTTGGCGTAGTGGTTGGTACGGGCGCGGGCGGGGGCGGAAGCGAGGGCGAAGACGAGGGCGCGGAAGCGGGCGTGGACGTGGACGAGGACATACCGTTCGAACTCGTAGGCAAGGTCGCGAGCGCGGGTGCCGTGGCTGAACCCGGTAACGTAGAGAGTATTGCTGCCTCGAGACATTATTGCGGAAATGCCGGTGAAATATCGAGAGTTAACTAAATAGGGCTGAATACAATACCACTGATCGATAGAACCAATGGGTAGGCGCTGATGTTGACAGAGAAGGGGACGTGGTTGGAATGACGCCCAAAGTTTTAACGGACCACCAAAAACTCGATTACATAATTATATCTGGAGACCCGAATCGGGACCCATCAATGATGCAATAGTGCCGCGAATTGGAAAGGCTCTCAATCGTCTCAGTCTAGTCCTAAAATCCATTTTCAGGAGAAAATTTGGCCGGTTGTAACAGATATAAACTGAGGCGGAAGATCTGTAATGATAAAATGAGCTTTGTGCTCTCTGCCTATTAGCGTGAAATTCGTACTGTGTAGCTCCTTCAATCGATACACAGTGCCTCGTCTCTGACCTCATTCGGCTCAGCCGGACTCTTGGCTCTTGGCTCAATTCCGTTTCGTTTAATAAGTTCAACGCCAACTTGTACTTACGAACTGCAATAATGAATGCATTTCAGCTCTGGTTTTGTACCAATGCCTTGATCTTACAGATTCATCTTTGAGTTGTCCACTGTTCAGCAGCGTACCTTTGCAAATAGCAAGCAGGAAAGCACAATTTCCATATCACACCTTCCGCATACAGAAGCAGCAACACGTACCAGTATACTTCTTACAGTTGCCTTCATATTTTTAGAGAGTCTCATCACTCTCAGCCATGTCAAGCGAAAGCTACAACTCCAGTACAGACCTAGGAACCACGCCTGCACAGGCAGGCACAAGGTCTCTTGCCAAGGCGTTACGGGAAGCCGGCTTCCCACCTGACGAAGCAACCGTTGACCCAGAAGCACCAAGCGAAGAGGACTATGATGAGAACATAAGACCGTTATTTGCAGACTCTAAATCTAATCTTCGTTCCCGAAAGAAAGACTCTGAACGGACACATGTCCTTTCAACGAATGATGTGACACATATCTTCCGAAGAGACTCAGGTGTTCACATACTACCAGATAATGAGGGCGATCTCCAAGAGCTTCTTCTACGAAGCTCAAAGGGCGCTATGGGTTCTGGTATAACGCCCCGTAGTCGATTACGAGATCTTGTTTTCACAAAGCAGTTTTCAGCGTTTGATTCTCACAATCAAGTTTCGGCCAATAGTCCATTCCGCGGATTTTACAATCTCTTTTGGCTTGCTGTTGCCCTCTTCGTATTCCGCATTTCAGTTATTAACTGGTACAACTATGGAACTATACTGGGATCCAGCGATATTATGAAGACGATGTTCCGTCGAGATGGTAAGCCTGTTGCTGTGCCTACTTTCGACAGCTCCATTCCGCTGACATGCAATAGTTATTGTACTTTTACTATCTGACGGTGTGATGTGTGGACTTACTGGCGTTAGCTGGATTTTGCAACTGCTTGTTTACTGGAAAGTCCTCAACTGGAACAGAACCGGCTGGATCATCCAAAACGTAGGGAACCTTCATTTCCTGCTAGTTCTGTTCGTTTCTAACATTCTCAACTTCAGCTTTGGCAGATTGTTTTTCTTTCTGGAGTCATCTCCTGGACTTTTGTACGAGACTGGCCGTGGACGCACACGGTTTTTTTCGTACTTCATGCTATTGTGATGTTGATGAAACAACATTCGTACGCCTTTTACAACGGCTCTCTGTCCACTGCTTTTTTTAAGCGGCAGTTCCTATTTAAAAAGCTCAAGCAACTTGAATCAGTTGACCGTTCCGATGGCCCATCGACTACAGGCCCCCCAACCTCGGCGATCAGTACAGATCATCTGAAAGTTCGACCATCAGCCGCAGAGCGAAGACAGTCTATGTCCAAAATTCCAAGTACGGCTGAGAGCGACATTGATAAAATTTCTAGGGCTATTGCATCTGATGGGCCACTAGATGATAATCAAACGCAATTGTTTGAGCGTATCATCAAATGGGAAATTGAGGCGCTCACAGATGAGCTCCGAGGGACAGCACGGGATGCGTCCCAAGCATACCCCAACAATCTCACATTTCTAGAACATTACAAATGGATACCTTTACCTACTCTTGTTTACGAACTAGATTATCCCAAGACAGACTCTATTAGCTGGCTGTATGTCAGCGAGAAAATGGCTGCCATGATAGGGGTGTTATTCGTCATGGTTCAAGTATCCCAGTACTACATATGTAAGAGTAACCTCAATTCATAGTTTCGCAAGGCTGACAATAACATATCAGATCCTGTTGTTATGACAACAGTCACAATGAAAGAAAAAAAGGTACCTTTGATGGATAGGTGTCTAGCCTTTCCATGGCTCTTGGGAGATTTGATATTTCCTTTCATGATGGAATACATGGTAACGCTCAACATCTCTGCTAGACACTTATTTTATGCTGACCCCATCAGCTTGTCTGGTATTTAATTTGGGAGACCATACTCAACATACTGGCGGAGTTGACGTATTTCGCGGATCGAAACTTCTACGATGCATGGTGGAACAGCGGTATGTTGTCGCGAATTATTGCAACCGAATATGCGCTGACAGCGAAAATAGTCTCATGGGACCAATTTGCTCGAGATTGGAACAGGCCAGTTCATATCTTTTTGTTGCGTCATGTTTATCATAGTTCCATCTCATCGATGAAGGTAAACAAGCACACCGCGACTCTCATCACATTCTTCCTATCAGCCTGTGTTCATGAGCTGGTCATGTGGTGCTTATTCAAAAAGTTGCGAGGATATCTGTTGTGCTTGCAGATGTGTCAGTTGCCGGTAAGTAATTTGTTTCATCAATACATCAATGACTTGCTCGTGCTGAAACATCTACCTACAAAGCTGGTGAGGCTAAGCCGGACGAAATGGCTTCGGGGCCGCGAGACATTAGGCAACTTAATATTCTGGCTTGGTATATTTACAGGCCCGAGTTTGCTTTGTAGCCTCTACTTGGTTTTGTGAGGATCGTTTATGATCAAAAGCGAGTCACGGTTTCAGAAGAGATACGATACGTGGCACGAAATGACGGAAGCTGCACTAGGCACTCAGAGACTGTCTTATATGACGATGAAAATCAAGTTAAAACTATCTTATCCTCTTGCTACAATATTTTCCTTTACTTGTAATCCTGTTCCGCCGTCCAACTCACCACTGTCTGTCTGACCAGAGTTAATTACATCTTTTCGTAGGTTGCCATAAGAGAACCTGCCCCTGTGTGTTAGCAATATTTCCGTTGAAAGTGGTTGCGTTGTTCTTACCGATGAAAGTTGTTACTAGACGACTGCGCACCTGGCAAATGTCTTCTGGCACAAGCCAAATAGTGGCGCCAAGCTTTCGGGCGATGCTGATGCTGAGTTTTGCGTTCATGTAAGCTTCTTCGTCAGTCTTTCCGCTAGTGACCAGATCATAGTCCACGTAGCTGCTCTTAATGCCATTCAATACGTCTAACAAAAAGACGCCAGATCCTATGGAGGAGTCCTTGAATGATCGAATTGCCGAGTTTCTGCCACCTTGTCTGGACATATCGTTGGCCCAGCGAACCATTTCTGCGTCCGTGATTTCTCTCTTGCCCAGCTTCTGGGCTAAAGACGAAAGAGTGACAGTAATGTCCTTTCTCATGAGCTGCCATACCAAGCCAAGCGTCAAAGTCCTCTGGCCATCGGTAATATCGGCACCTTGAATGCCGACGAGAGAAAAGCCATTCTGCTTGCCAAGCTCAATTGCATAGTTTGTATTCTCTACAGCCTTGAATCTCATCATCTCACCGCCGTTTGCTGGCGCCTTGTTAACATGGCGCCAATTGACAGAACCTTTAATGACTTTGTCGTATGCCTGAAGGAGTACGGCGCCATCTCGCAGGTCGTCAAAGAAAGACACCACGGCAGGCTGAACATCCAAACTATTCAACCACAATGTGAACACTCTAGCTTCTCTCTCGCCTTCAGCATCGAAGTCTTCGACTTCGAGTTTCTCTTCTTCGGTAATGGGATCGAGAGCTGGATGGTTGTTGAATAAGTTGGCCACAAAGGCGAGATTGAGCTTGGGGTTTCCAGCGACCAGGGAGGTTGGAGTCAAAAATTTACGGCAGCCCAACTTGTCAGCTTCCTGCAGAACATTTTCAGCTCTTTGTAAGAGATCGTTGGTTTGCAGCGGAGCCCGCGTGCATCCGTATTCAGGTCCGATTTGAGCAAGCAAGACAGCATAGTTTTCGCCGTCTTTGACGTCAGTCGAGAAGTTCGAGACCCTATTCGATGTTTGTCAGTCAAATGCTACAGACAATTTAGAGATTGACTTACCTCTTGGGCCAGTTGGCCGCTTTTAAGTGGTAGTTGAACCATCTCAGGAGAATTTGCTCTGGGGGTAGTCGCAAAAACTGCTCTAAGGTCTCGTCTTCTTCCAACAGGCGGTACAGCTCTGGGTGAAGCTTGATGTCAATCTTTCCGAGAAGACCACGGCGGATGATCTGCCAAATCAATCCTAGTATCAAGTGCTCTCGCACTTCAATTATGTCTCCTGCACCAATGTTGACAACAGAGCACCCAATACCCTTTGACGACTCAATTACAATATTGTTGTTCTCGCTCATTTGGAAAGCGTTCAAGGTGCGAGTTTTCCTACCAGGGATGTTGAGAACTCTTTCATCAATGGTATCGGGGACACTATCGTTGATGAGTTTGGCAAGGACCAGGCCATCCTTACATTCGTCGAACATTTGAAATGTATCTGTGGGGAAGGGTAAACGGTTTCCAATCTCGGGATCGCCTGCCAAGACAGCATTGATATGACGTGTGAACTCTGTTCTTTCATCCTCGTTGATTGTATGGGTGATATTGGCGCTTGATCCCTGGACTTGGATCTTACCGCCTAAGCTCGCCCTAGGTGCATGCCCACCAGTCCTTTGGGACACGACTCCACCACTACTGGCAGGCGCAGGACCGGTAGCAAGCTTCTGCTGGGCTGGTGAAGAATCTCGTAACTTTGCAATAAGCTAATGTCGTTAGCGAGAGGAGCCGAATCCTTTTCGTGACTTGCTCACTTACCCCAACGTAATCTTCCAACTCAACGCGACGTGATGAGTCCAGCTCGACTTCCTTCAGCGCCTGGCGAACCACATCGTATGGCAAACTCTCACTCTGTTGTGTAGCTTTGATAGCAGTTGCTTCGTCTAAGTATCCACGGTCTTCCACATCGAGTCGTTGGAAAGCGTCGGAAAGGGAGAAGATCTCGTTCTGTGGGAACTGAGGATACTTTCTGTTCAATCGAGTATTAGTAGGTCAGATGGGATGTGCGGTATAGTGAAAAGCCAAACCTCTGCAGCTTCAGAACGTTCATCTTCGGTCTCTCGTTTCGCAAATACGACAGCAGATCTTGTGCGATTGCAAGGTTTCCGTCGGCGATTTGGTTGTCGGTGCGAGGGTTTTACTGGAAGGACTGGGTAGGGCTAAGGGCTGTATCTTTACTTGGGAAAAGCTGATATTGATCCGGTATATGAAGACTTTGTTTCTGATGTTTCTTTGTCCCAGATTTGGCGCTTCTTTCTCGAGAAGGGGAAGATTATGGATGTGGTGAGTTTGCAGAATGCGACGTTCACTGTCAACGGATGGCCTGGAGCTGGAGGGGTGGGCGGGGTGATGTAATGATGTGTGGTGGTGGGGGCACTTCAGCCACGCAAAACTTTCGCCGCGTAATTCCAGCTACGAGAAGTTCTTTGACATTCACGAAGACATGCTAGCCAGCTAAATTTAGAATTGGCCTACGTATTCAATTGAGGGAGCCTCGCTCGCACCTTGGCCCCACGAGGAAGCCTATACCAGCTTGATGAGGGCACAGTGAAGAGATAGTGAGTGGTATATCAATGACAACTCCCTTTGGCGTTTCAATATACATACCTTTAACATCAAACGGTTTATTTGGAGAATCGGCTTTGACGAAGCACCTTGCCGTATGCCAGACTGTGTGGTTGGTGCTGCCTGCGTGTCGGCCATGTGGTGCTGGTGGGGCAATTGGTAGAAGCTTTTTTGAACAAAGCCTAGTATCAGCACCTCGTCGTTACCGCATACGTTCAAATATACAGGTCTCTCCCCGGTGCAATATGTCAAATTGCAAATCCTGCGGCGAAGCACTCGTTCTTCTTTCCGGATTTGACGACGATGATGACTCTTCGGCATACGAAGAGGTCCCGGATGACGTTGCACTCCCGTGTGGCTGCCACTATCACTGGTGCGTGTACCTGAGCTTGACATTTGCTTATGGCCGATAGTTTTTAGTTTTGTTCTGGTTTTGGTTCTGAAATTCTAACGTAGCTATAGGCAATGTCTGATGGATGAGGCCTCTTCAGTCATTGCTAGTCTGGCTTGTCCAAGCTGTTCCGCATTGATTGGCATCTCGTCCTCAGCAACATCTGGATCTTCATCTCCAGATCTTCCACAGGCCGATATCTTTGTCCAGTATACAAACGAAGGCGGTGTTCAAGAAAAGCTCAATGTTTTCGAGTCTATTCGGGAAGAAGCATATACACAGGCTCACCCTGAAGCTGTACCTGCTCGGGCTTTCCATGTCATGTGCTCGGAAGGTGATGTAGATGGCATTGTTGAACTCCTCATGCACGTTGGTGACCAGGTTCCGGATATTGGTGAAATGGTGCGTTATCAGGATCCTCTCTCTGGGATGATCAGCGGATTGCATCTGGCAGTGACAAACATGCATGAGGGTGTAATCTGGCTCCTGCTTTGGCTCTCATCCTCTGTGGCATCCTCCGATTTCCCAGCTCAGGCGAGGGAGTCAGCTGAGTCCATGAGTTTGGGCAGACTACACATACAGCCGAACCAGGATATAAGGCTGTTGAAGGACCAGCGAGGCCGCACTGCGGAGGCGATGGCTCGTGAACTAGACGGCCCGCTACTTAGGCTAGTAGAAACTGGAGTTCTAGCTACATAGGTTATAGCGCACTGTGCGCAATTTATACTTTTGGTACGTCGCGTGGCTACATTGTATATTGCTGGTTCCATTATTCGTCCATGGCGAACAGACCACTGTCTTTTGTGATTCTTTTGCCGTGTAGGCGAAATTGACAGTGCCTCGTCGTTCTATATAAGCACATGGGCCAACTGTCGTAGGCCAACTTTCAGGTTCTGCACGTAAAACGTAACCCATAAACTGCAACACACCCACAGGGAATACAGAAAACAGATAAATGAAAAGCAAACACAAAAGAACAAACAAACAAACAGCAAGGTGGTTGCCTTTAATTTTGCAGGGTAGCTGGGTATGATGTGGGTCTCGCTGCCAAACACATGGTCCTGGGTTGTGACATACCAGTACATGGAGTAACACCAACGTCATCTACCAGAGACACCTGCATCGACAACAACAAAGAAACAACGTAAAATATCATCCGAGGCAACCTCGGATAGACTAAATCAAGTTGGCAGTCGTCCTCTACCTTCATGGGCGCAGCCCCACAGTCCTTCACGCGGCAGCCAATGTCACCAAACGGATCTGTATTGAGAAGAGACGCACATGCATACGCAGAATCACAATGTCTCACGCGACGAGCAGCAAGAATCAGGTGAAAGATGTGAAAAGCGAAGCGCCGCAAACCGAACAACCATCATGGACGTCAACATTCAGCAACATTAACCCATGGGCAAACAGCCGAGGTCAAGCACCACTAGCACCTGGCCAGCCAGCTGAGAATGCAGATGAGAAGGGTACTGGTACAAAGGAGACAAGCATCAATCAAGACCACCTCTCTATGCCCATATATGGGAAAAGCTTCCGGAACTATCCTAGCGACTGTCCACCCCTTAGAGTGCGATGGTTTCACGCCGTGGACGTATGTGGCATGAAACGAGTGACAACTGCAAAGCTAATCCGATACCAGGCTCCCAAATGGACCCCTCATAGCGAAACAAGTGGCGGAAGGAATGAAAAAAAGAGCAAGGCTAACACTGCTAAACCTAAACCCAAAAAATTCTCAGCCTTATCCAAAGATGATTCCAAGAGAGTCGAGAAGAAGTATCAACAACTTCTTGAGGCTGTCGAGGACCAACGTAGCCCAGATTCAAGAGAGAGCCGGAAGCACGGTGAAGACTCCAAAATGGCACGAGTTCCTGTAAATGAAGATTTTCTTTTTGAGGTCAACATTGAAAAACGAGAACTTGCTCCCGTTTATTGGGCAGGGCCAATATATGAAAGTGAGACAAGCATATCTAGGTATGAAGTTGCATTTACTGACCGAAAGAAAGCTCGGAGAGGGATTTGGTTTTTCCAGGAAGGCTCAAAGCTTCGCCCATGTGATGAAAATCTTGCTACCCAGGTCGAGGAGGTAAAAAAAACCTGGTAAATACTGAAGTGCGTGTAGCTGACTCTCACAGGGATATCTCAAAGCTCGCCCCTGGAGGCAAATAAGAACTGGTGCGTCATAAGACGTTGAATTGGTATACAAATAAACTCACCAGCAGCACCAGGTGACAATGGAAATGAAGAAACAGACAACGCATCGATGGCGCCACAAGAAAAAATATCTGACACAGTATCCCAAGCCAGCATTGAGCCGTCGCAGTCGTCAGTGGGCAAAGATGTGAAAGCTGAAGAAACGTCAAAGAAGCTACCACCACCATCACAGCGGCTATTTGGAGCGTATATGAATAGCTTCATAACGTATGAGGATGCCAGCACTGCCTGGCTCACATCCGATTCCATGCTGTCCTGGGTCACGACTTCTGTATACGAACGCTTTGGCGGGGGTGGGTACATGAGTGGTGTTAAGCTCATAAGAGGCTACTCAGAACAGAAAAAGACAAAGGCGAAAGAACCTAGCACAGCAGTAGAAGAATCAGACCGCAAAGCAAGAGAAGAGCTGACTGAAAACGCACGGCTCGACCAGTCGCAAGAGAATAGCGATACCGAGAACGAGCAAAAACCACCGCAACTCAGACTGGAGCGCAGATTGTCGTCATTCATTGCCAACGAGTCCCGCAGCGAGCAGAGACAGGAAGAAGATGTCCAGAAGTTCAACGAAGAGGAGATAAGGCACGACTACCTCACCGCGGATGGCGAATCACAAACCCGAGAAATCAAGCATCTCATCTTGGTAACCCATGGCATCGGCCAACGCCTCAGCTTGCGGCAAGTAACAGCGCTGACAATAGATTTCGCCCATTTCGACGTAGCTGACAGATGCCTGATACAGAATGGAAAGTGTCAACTTTATACACGATGTAAATGTGATGCGCAAAACTTTGAAGGCCGTATATGCGAACTCCAACCAATTGCGATCTGTCAATGCTGAGTCTCAGGATGGTCCAGGCAACTGCCAAGTTCAAGTGCTTCCGGTGTGCTGGAGAAATATGGTTGACTTCCCGAAGAGACGAAATAAACCGCACGAAAGCGATTTGACCGATGCTGGTCATGAAGATGATGAGTGTAAGAGACCCCCGTGGGTTTTACAAATGTACTTGCAACTTACCGGCTTACCACTCCCACAGATCCCTCTCTGGAAGATATTACTGTAGAAGGCGTCTCCTTCGCCCGGTCACTGATGTCCGACTTGGCTCTGGATGTCTTGCTCTACCAAAGCTCATATCGAGCGGAAATCGCCAAAATTGTGATCAAAGAGTCAAACAGAATCGTCAAACTCTTCCGGGAACGAAACCCTGGCTTCCAAGGCCAGGTCCACGTGATGGGTCATTCGCTTGGATCTGCCATATTGTTCGATATCCTCTGCCAACAACAGCGGCGACAGATCAGTAATATTCAGAATCCTCTCAGGTTTCTGCCATCTCGAGATAATGAATCGTATGATATCGATAATGGATCAAGTTTCCGTTTCGATGTAGAAGATTTTTACTGCATTGGATCACCCGTCGGCCTCTTCCAAATGCTTAACGGAAGGTAAGGTTTCTCCGTACACCCCACAATCTTTCAGCATTAACTATGAAGCAGGACTATCGCAGGCCGGGAATCTCTTCATCTGAATCAAGAAAATCCTGTCAAGTCATCAATGCCCGGCGGCTATCATGAGAACGGCGAGAAAGCAGATCTAGGCTCTCTGTTAGATTCTGTTTCGTCTCCTGAGGTCTCACAGCTTTTTAATATTTTCCATCCATCAGATCCGATAAGCTATCGACTCGAGCCACTCATTGTTCCACAAATGGCAGAATTGAAACCCAAGCCACTCCCATACACCAAAAAAGGAATCTTTGGTAGTGTGCCGGGCACTCAGGGGCTCACGGACATCAGCGCTAGAGTTGGACAGAGTGTAAGTGGATTGTGGTCGAGTTTGAGCATGGGTATTACTGCCAACCTCCTGCCAGCTTCAATGAGAGCAACACCTGGAGATACGCTGGAACAGGTAACAGAAGAGCTTCAAAGTGGTGGCGGTGCCTCCGCTGCAGGACTCTCCAGCCAGACCGAGTTAGACAATGATCTAGAATCGCTATACTCCGTTTTCCAGAAAAGGGAAGATAAACCTGCAGGAGTAAGCACAAATGAAGCAGATCCAGAAGCAGTAAAGTGGAGGAGAGGACGAGAGAGGCTTTTAGCCCTGAACCGCAGTGGTCGAGTTGATTTCAACATTCAAGAGTAAGCCCAAGGCCATTAACACATGTTCTTCCATGCAGGCCTGAACTAACATCTCTAATAGAAGCGCCTTGGACTTCAACCCCATCAATACGATTGCATCACACATTGGATATTGGGCGGATGAAGATGTCAGTCACTTCATCTTGTCCCAGCTTCTCTCGCGGAGAGCGAAGAAAGCTGGGAAAGTGGATTCCAAAAAATAGCAATCTTAGAAGGGCACGCTTGTGTGGCTAGGCAGCTGTGTGAGCAGTGAAATACATAATCTTATTTCTGTCCTTTGTTATAATTTACTACCATGTGTACATGTATTGAAGTCGCTCCATTGCTTGCGCTGACAACCATTGGAGTGTGGAGTGCATCGCCCCGCTAGCTCTGGGGTGTGACAGAATAAACCAGGCTGCGTGCCTTGACAGCCCGCGACATGATCACGCTGGCACCGAGTGATACCTAGCGTAGATAGCGCCGTAACTTCAGCCCGAGTAATTGGCGCCATCATTTCGCTCTAGTTTGCACCTCGCCACTCTTACTTACCAATTGGTGCTGGTAACACGCCAGAGTATCAATACTATTTAATCACTATCTGCATTATTTAATTGCTCTTTTAAATTGTTTGCGATGTGCGGCCGTTACGCACTTGCACTGGTGAGTAGTGTCTTATCCTACAGTGAAAACGCCCGTGCTCATCATTCGTCTGTCTAGCGGCCGTCGCAGGTACGCCAGATGTTGGAAGACAGCGGGATGCCCGTGTACGATAGCCCAGATGACGATAGCAATACCGCTCCAAGACAGTCATATAATTTTGCTCCAGGTTACCATGGTGTCGTCTATCGTGCCGATACGTCAGATCACGGCGCTGGTCCTCAGCGCTCCAACAAGGACAACAAAGACTCGGGGGACGATGCGAACCAAGCCATCTCTACTCTTTCTAGTGAGGCTGCACAGTACAAGTTGCAGACAATGAAATGGGGTCTGATACCATTCTGGACTAAAAGAAACCCAGAATATTCCAGTATGATGAAGACCATCAATTGTAGAGACGATTCTCTTAGTACTTCTGGTGGCATGTGGTCGACAATGAAGGCCCGCAAAAGGTGCATTGTCATAGCACAAGGCTTCTTTGAATGGCTCAAGAAAGGACCGAAGGATAAGCTCCCACATTACGTGAAGAGAAAGGATGGTCTACTCATGTGCTTTGCTGGACTCTGGGACTGTGTTCAATATGAAGATGGTGAGTTTTGTCGATGCCGCTGTTTATGGGCTAAATCTATCGGACAAACGGCTTACAGGGAGTTCAGACGCAGACAACAAGCACTACACTTACACCATCATCACCACTGATTCGAATAAGCAACTGAAGTTTCTCCACGATCGTATGCCTGTTATTCTAGAGCCTGGTTCAGACGCTGTAAGGACCTGGTTGGATCCTGGCCGATACGAGTGGTCTCGCGACCTCCAGTCGCTTCTCAAGCCATTCAACGGCGAGCTTGAGGTGTACCCAGTGAACAAAGATGTCGGCAAAGTTGGAAACAATTCAGCCACATTCGTGCGACCACTCGATAGCAAGGAAAACAAGTCTAACATCATCAACTTCTTCAACAATCAGGCAGCAGGAAAGCAGTCTCAGCCAACAGAGATTGAAGCTGATACAAAAGCAACACACGACTCAGATAGTGCACCACCTATGAAGGAAGGAATAAGCGCAGGCGGTACAGGATCAAAACGGAAACGGAGAGATGAACCAGAGCCCGTCGCAACAAAACGAAACGGTGCCGACTTGGGAAAGCATATTAGCCCGATGAAAAACCACTCAAAAAACCCGAATAAACAACGAGAAAAATACGAAATAAGCTCACAAAAGATTACCAGTTTCTTCAAAAAATAGAATTTATTTTCTTCAAATGGTTTTAACCCATCGTGTGTATTTCGGTATAAAAAGAAAACAGCTTTCGGTGGATTGAATTAATTTACACCAACAATCTTGCACAAATGATTGATGACAACCGATAAATGATAATATTAAACATCGATTGTATTGAGGAAGAAAAAAACAACAAATAAATTAATTTTCTTTTGCCTAATGCTCACTAATGAATTAAGCCCCCGGGCTGACCTGTAAATTTCTATTTTTTGGTACTTGTATTTATTATTACCTGATTTGTGGAATCACTGATGCTGACGCTATTTCCCTAAAACTGATAAATCGTCCGAAAAACCTACCTGACCTACATAAATACGTAAATACAAGATAAAAGGAAGAAGAAGAAAATTCATACAAAGAAGTATATTTGGCCATTACAAAATTAATACAACATTGTGGTTGTTGGTTCTCGGTTTTTTTCACTTTTAATGAATTTAAAGCGAGCAACAGAAACTAATAATAGTTCCATCGATAAAAAGGTATTATTCTGTCGCGCTCTTACTAAAAACAAATATTTAAATATAAAGTTAGAATAGAAAGTGTCAAATATTTTTAAAAAAAATCGTTATATTGCAAAAGGAACAGAGAAATTAAATGTCGCTTGAAGCATGCCCGTTTTTTTCTTTATTGATCTAGATACCCATCTATACATATTTGCTGATAACTCAATTCGTGGAGAACGGTCATAGACATCTTTAATACCATGCATATATTGATACCGACGAACCTTCCATGGGTCATAACTATGGGATGGAAAGGATCTACCAAGGCGCTTTCCCACGGCGTATCCTTCTTCAGGGCAGGGAACATAATTGCATTATTAAAGTGTTTCTGTGGGCGGATTAAATGCGCACGACTTCTTAGCTCTGGCTTTGAGGCTATAAGCGAGTATCCTTGTCGCTATGGAATCGGAGATTGTAAGAAAGATGGTAATAGCACTGGATGTGCTTGCTGCGTACATTCAATAGATTGACGAACATTATGTACGAAACACACCGGCTGCACTTTAGAGCGCCTTGTCGTCCTAAGCTCATGACTTTGACCTCCACAGAAGCAATTGCTAGCGCAATTGACAGATCCAAGATAGCACAGCTTACGCAACCCAATCCAGAGTACGCCGCACACTGCAATCGTCACAATACTCTATATGGAGTAGTCCTGTTATCAGTGACTCGGCTTCGGTTTCGGCTTCGGCGTCGGTCAAAGTGTGGTGCTTTGGCTCAGCTGTGGTCAAACATCTTTGCAAAGGCGTGGACTAAGTGGAGCGGCCGACCACCACTGACCAATCACAAGTGTGTCAGGGTCGGCTTGGCGATGGCTTCATGCCGAAACTCTCTTTTATTGAGGCTTTGTAATTGAACTTGATTCATAATGAGGTTGTGGTGAGTCAGCCCTACAAGAATATATCGCGTTTGATGGATAGCATCGACAAATATGGCATATATAAAGAGTCGTGATATCCTGTTCTCTGATCTCTGTTACAGAAGAACGTATACTAACATATACTCATCCATTGTTCCCTAATCTTCTTAAAGGATCATAAATTGCAAAAGTAGCCTATGCAACACATACGAAACTTCTTCACATACACAAACTTCTTCAATATGACCTTCATTCAGAAATTTAAGAAGTTGCAGGCAAAGTCTAGCAAGCATACAAATGGCTTGTCTGCGAATGCCTCACAAACAACTCTCGTCAGCGAGGATGCATCTAGAATGTCTGGTATGTACAGTACAGTCCCAGGCTTCAGATCAGGTAGATCAGACTTGCTGACAACTTGGACAAAGACTCGCTGCAAAAACAACACGGCTGCTCACACGTACCGTTGCCTTCTGGATTCAAGCCGAGCGGGCTCCCGTCGCACAGCTATGACAGCTGGCAATTAAGAGCAGGTGAGTTCACCTTCAAGGAACTAATGAATCACGACTGTTGACAATCTTTGCAGAATTGGCATCAATCAAACTCTGAGAATGTGGATGAATGCAACTGCTTCGTTAACAACGGCGCCATGTCGGACATGACTCACCTCTGGTCCGCCCAGCGAAAACATCGTCGAATAAAAGGGAGCCCACGTGCTTGTTGGATTGCCCGCAAAGTTAGAATGACGTCCCAAAATCTATCTCTATGTTGCAATGTACCGCTCTTTTGCGGACAGCGCTTCTCAGAACCTAATAGACGACTGTCATGGTGCAGGAGTGCTGCGACTTCCAAGGGGATAATGGAAAGACTGTAGTAGAAAGATACCTTGGTGCCTATGGCTTGGATATAGACATAATAATTTAATGTATGATAACCAACCCAAAGCGTTCAATGGCCGTCGTAGTCTTGCATTGATAACTATCCTCGTGTATAACAGACGGGGTAAGTAGGTAAGACAATTCTCCGACTGAGCAGCCCAAACACTTGAGGATGAAATTATGATGTGAGAGGAGTCAGTGACTTTAGTCCGGAGTCCAGTACGTGCCTTACTAGTGCCAGCCAAGTTAATGCTGTTATGGGGCTCCACCTCCCACCACACCCATATCGATAAACCCCATCAGAAAAAAAAAAGTTGCCAGCCGCTAGTGATCTTCTACCACACCAATCTGCAACTGTACAAAGTTAGCCAACCTCTCACAATGGCTGGAAAACCTGTGGTACGGAAGCGAAAGGATGCTTTTGTTGAAGAAGCATCAGACGACGAGATTGGTGACGTTTTAGAGGGCATCCTGTCGCAAAGCGAGGACGAAGATGACGCTGAATTTTCTGGCGAAGAGGACGATGGCTTCGATGTTGGGGATCACTCGAGTGATGCTAGCGAGGACAATAGTGAGCCTGCATCGGATGTTGATGGGAGCAAAAAGCCCTTCCGAGTTGTGGAGGACGCCAATGGCGGCGAGCGGTACGAATATGAGGAGATCGATGCTGTTTATGACAGCGATGATACCGACGCTCAAGGCCCCACGAATACCATCGGCAACATCCCACTGTCCTTCTACGATTCATACCCACACATTGGATATGATATAAACGGAAAGAAGATAATGCGGCCGGCCACTGGCGAAGCTCTCGATGCCTTACTTGACAGCATTGAACTTCCGAAGGGTTGGACAGGCTTGACTGATCCGGAAACTGGCAAGCCGTTGAACCTGAGCCAGGAGGAGTTGGAGCTGCTGCGAAGGCTCCAGATGAATGAGGTTCCGGAGGAAGGATACGATCCCTATGCTGTAAGTCTTAAACCCCCGGTCCTCCACAAGCTCGACGCTAACCACAGACAGGACATGGTGCCTTACTTTACCTCCATTGAGGAAAAGATGCCGCTGAGCGCCGCCCCCGAACCCAAAAGACGATTTGTGCCCTCTAAGCACGAAGCGAAACGAGTTGCACAACTGGTTCGTGCTATTAAAGAGGGGAAAATCCTTCCACACAAACCTAAAGATGAGGAGGAAGAGCCGGAAGAAGAAACTGTTTACGATATCTGGGCCAACGAAGAGCCACAGGACCGCCACGTTATGAATGTTCCTGCACCAAAACTAGCGCCTCCTGGCTATGACCTTAGCTATAACCCGCCTCCCGAGTATTTGCCTAGCTCAGAAGAGAAAGCCAATTGGGAAAAGCAAGACCCTGAGGAACGCGAGAGGGAGTATCTCCCACAGCAGTACGACGCCCTACGACGGGTACCTGGATATGGAGAATTCGTGAAAGAACGGTTTGAGCGATGTTTGGATTTGTACTTGGCCCCAAGAGTTCGCAAGAACAGACTCAACATCGACCCGAACTCTCTTCTGCCAAAGCTTCCAAGACCAGAAGAGCTACGCCCTTTCCCCACGCTGTGCCAAACCATCTTCAACGGCCATGACGGTCGAGTTCGCACAGTGTCTTTTAGCCCAGATGGCGAATGGCTTGCGTCGGGAGGCGATGATGGCACAGTTCGCGTATGGTCGCTCAATGGCCATCAAGAATGGTCCGCCAAGGTGAGCTCAGATGAGCCTGTCAACGTTGTGCGCTGGCGACCTGTGAAGGATACTTTTATTTTTGCTGCTGCTGCTGGTGAAGATTTATTCTTCATCTCGCCGGCGTTATGCAGTGATGAGATGACCAAGGCGAGCCGAGACGTTTTGGATGCTGGATTTGGTTATGCCGCCAACGCTACTCCCCAGTCAAATTCTGCCACACCAGGAAAGGAAGCTCCAGCCAAGTGGTCTAGGCCAGGATCTAAACTAGAGGCTTCCGGGGTTCTCATCAAGGCCACAGTTCGAAGCACCATCAAAACTATTAACTGGCACAGACGAGGCGACTTTCTATGTACTGTTTCTCCCACTGGCCAACGAAGCTCCGTAGCTATCCACACACTGTCCAAGCATCTAAGCCAAATACCTTTCCGAAAACTCCCTGGTCTGGCTCAAACAGCAAGCTTCCACCCTTCTCGCCCGCTACTTCTCGTTGCAACACAACGTATGATTCGCTGCTATGATTTGCAGCGGCAAGAGTTGATCAAGGTTATCCAGCCTGGTGCGCGTTGGATTTCGTCATTTGACGTCCACCCAGGTGGTGATAATCTTATTGTTGGTTCCTATGATCGTCGCCTGTTGTGGCATGATTTGGACTTGTCGAACCGACCTTACAAGACGATGCGCTTCCACAGTGAGGCCATTCGATCTGTTAAATACCACCGCTCCCTACCTCTTTTTGCCGATGCCAGTGACGACGGAACGCTGCAGATTTTCCACGGCAAGGTGGTAAGCGATCTGATGGAAAATGCAACTATTGTGCCTGTCAAGATGTTGAGAGGACACAAGGTGGTCAGCAAACTGGGAGTTATGGATGTTGATTGGCATCCCAAGCATCCTTGGTGTATTAGCGCTGGAGCTGACGGTACTTGCCGCTTGTGGACGTGATTGTGGCTCAATTCTGCTGTATTTCATTTTAGTTTTATCATGTATCTAGGGCATATACTTGGAGTTGAATTATAGTATTGCGTTCTTGTGGCGTTTCAAAAGTATTGGTTGGCCGTTGAGCTCGAGCTACGCGAGCAATCAGAACATAGCTTCACACATTTGAGTCAGAGTTTTGTAGTTCATCGCATAACATTCTAACTAATACTAAAAACCGTCCCGAAAAAAAAGCATCGCAAGTTACGCAGGTAGTAAATTCTTCGTGTCTCTCGCGGCTCTCTTCCCCTACCAAAACGTTTAGGGCTTATTTTCACTCTTTTCTTCCCTTTCACTATACCCTCTCCTCGTTGCTGGAGTATACCGACTCTCCAGCGAGCAAACAAAACATGATTTTATAGCTCTTGTCTCACTTCCTCAGCCTTCTTCCTCGCAGCAGCATCGACGTCAGCAGCTTGCTTCTTAGCCTCCTCTGATCCTAAACGGAGCTGCTTGGCAACCCAATCCCAGCCTTCGGTGACAGCTTCTTCGACCTTGGCCAATAAAGTTCCTCCGGGAGAAGAGGTGCCGTATTTGAAATAGGTTGACTGCTTGCGAGCAAGGGCCTTGAGTTCGTCTAACTTGGAGCCCTGTGGAACGGGAACGCCGTAGCTGTCGAGGTACGACTTCAGATCTGTATCCGACCAAGTTTCGAAGGCGCTTTTCTGCACAGCAGTAGCAGCAGCAGAGAGATAGCTGGTGGCTTCAGCGTATTGCTTGCCACCTGCAGTCGATGCTGAAGAGTAGGCAGATTGGGCAGCGCTCACTAATTCCTCACGCGTTGCGTCCTTCTTGGCAGCGGCCTTCTTGGCGGCAGCATTACCATGCTTAACTAAGTACTTCTGAATATTTTCGCGGTCAAAATCATCAAAGGTCCATGCTGTCCATCCAGTAGAAGCCTTGTGGGCGTGCTTGCGTACCAAGGCGCGCAACTCGTCGACGCTCGTTTGCTGTGGCACAGGAATACCACGGGCATCAAGATAGGATTTCAAACGGCTTTCAGACCACATATCGGTAGCCTGATCAAAGGCATGCTGGGCGGCAAGCGAGGCACTATCCGTAGCCTTGGCAAAGTTCTGTTCAATGTTTGAGGTTGCAGCTCCAAATGCTTTCGAACCTTTCGCGTTCAAGGTGTCTCCAAGAATATCAGCACGGTGCTTGCGGATGAGGGCACGCAACTCGTTCGCTTTGGTGCCCTGTGGCACAGGGATACCATTCTTGTCGCAGAAGCCCTTAAGCTGAGACTCAGACCAAGTATCCACGATGTTGTCGGTGAGAGAGGCGTAGGCAGCTCGAGCACCAGCTTGGGCTCGGGCCAATTCGTCCTGAAGCTTGAGGTGTGCTGTGTAGGAATTTCGACGGACTTGGGCAATGAGCTTGTTTCTGGAAGAAACTTGAGGGCTGGGGTAGCCATGAGTATCAAGCCATTCCTTCAAGTCAGAGTCGGACCACGATTCATAAAGCCAGTCGCCGGGATATGCAACGTATTCGCCCAGCTTCTTGGCCGCAGTCGAATACGCCACGCGAGCATTCTGCAAGACAGTATCACGTTGTCGAGGTTGGGGTACTGGTCAGAAAGTATTAGTACATGGGAAGTGCACATCGAGGGTTGAAGCAACAACATACCTGGAATGCCATTACGGTCGCAGAAAGCCTTCAATTGGCTGTCGGTCCAGGAGTCCAAAATCCAATCCTTGGCATCAGTCGATGCCTTAGTGGCACTGTTCTCCACATCATACCAGTTAGCTTTGACGTGTGCTGCCAGATTCTCCAGAGATTCGTCAGCATCCGCCTTGATATCTCTGCCCTTAGACTGCAAGTATGCACCAAGCTGCTCGCGATCCCATTTTTTGTATGGTTCAATGACATAGTCATTCCAGTTCTTTTCGACAAGAGATTCAATATCCTTGCGATCGGAAGCCTTTGGGTGGGGGATGTCATGATCGGACAGCCAGCGCTCAAGCTCCGTCTCGTGCCATTTGTTGTAGGCTGAATTAAGAGGTGTCAGCACTACTCGAGAACTTTCAACAGCAACAAATAGCTTGACTGCCGTGGATGTTTCAATTGCACATACCTGCCTTGGTTCCAGGAAACCAGGAACTCGCTGCAACGCCGCTTACTGCGAGCACTGCCGTTAAAAGCGTGCTGAAATGTCGCATGATGTTGTAGATATATCTTCAATCACGATCAATTCTATTCTGCGAAACGATGGAGAGATCAAAGATAAGAGATGAGTGTAGAGAAAGAAAATGGTTTTTAAAGGGCTACGGCGGAATGATGTAGCTTAGCTGGAAAGGTGAGGAATGGAATGTTTTGGTTGTGGTGCAGGGTTCACTCGGAGATGAGAAAACGGTGAAGCGCGGGCAGGAATATGTGGAAAGGCAGCTTTTAAGCACAGAAATCAGGGAAGATCAAGCCGGTGCAACGTCACTGCTATGCAATAGTCTGCGACCTGACAAGTCGACTTTACCTACTGCTCAGTTAAGACTCTCCCAATTTGTTGGTGCATGTGGAGGTCAACCTATTGTCCTAGGGTCACTCAAGAGTACAGTCTGGTAGGTCTAATAGCAGACAGTCCTTACAAACTCTCCAAAGTGTACGGCCTTGGTACCCAAAGGCATGGTACGTTATATTTCACAAGCCACATATCCTGTTTTGCTGCCGCTGTAGCTGGAGCGTTAGGCTAGGGGATCCATGACGCAACCATGGAATTCAGAAGCTTAAATCAAGTGCAGATCCCTGTTTCTCGCCCAAGTTTGCTGCCATGGCGCCAGTTAATCTCTTTTTGCTTGCCGAGGCCGTGTTGTGGGTTTTTTGGTTTTTTTTTCGGCCTTGACTCTTTGATCTTCCTGGGTCATATTGCTGAGCGTTTGTTCCGTTGGTTGAAGTTCAAGCTCGCGCCACAATGACGTACTCGATGTAGCCAGCACCACGATGTGGCGGCATCCTCAACCCTGCGCATTTCTCCACCTGAAGTAAGGGTAGGACCTCGCGTTGAGCCTGTCACCCGATTGCCAAACTGACAGCTTGTTCCGATCCCGGTCTAGTCAGCCCTTTGTGACTGACTAAACAATAAGAGGATATCCAAGATTAATAACCCGGTTGAAACCAGCTTCTTGTTTGACTCTGGGATGTGTATGCACGTTCACATTCAGCGCCTCACTCCGTTATATCGTCACTGACTATAAATAAATTGACACCATACTGTTACATTAACCTCCAGTGGTCTAATATTCTATCATCATTGCTTGGTCCCGTGTCTTTTACATTTTTAACAGCTGCGGAAAGACGTAGTAGAGACAGGGCTATGATCCTCAGTACTTCCACCACCAGATTAAGCGTAAAAGTTAACCGTCTGGGGAGATATGTCAGCTCAGTTATAATCACACCTCACGCATAAATCAAAATACTTACGTCCTTCTTCTTAGCTTGCACTTCTGCGATGGCATCAACGTAGTGCTCGTGACCAATCTTGTTCTTTCCGGATCTCAACGCAATCATGCCAGCTTCAACGCATACAGCCTTGAGCATGGCACCACCAAACTCATCCGTGCTGCGAGCCAGTTCACCCCAGTTGACGCCGGGGTCAACCTTCATCTTCCGCGAGTGAATTTTGAGAATTTGGGCTCTCGCCTCCTCATTGGGAAGTGGGAACTCAATCTTTCTGTCAAGACGGCCAGACCGCAGCAAAGCTGGGTCGAGGACGTCAACTCGGTTAGTAGCCGCTAGTACCTTAATGCGGTCATCGGACGCAAAGCCATCTAGCTGGTTCAACAGCTCCAACATGGTCCTTTGAACTTCACGGTCGCCACTTTTCTCGCTGTCGAAACGTTTTGTGCCCACTGCATCCAACTCGTCGATGAAAATAATGGCAGGTGCCTTCTCTTTTGCCAAAGCAAAGCAATCTCGCACAAGCTTAGCACCATCTCCAATAAACATCTGTACCAGTTGTGGTCCGGCAAGCTTCAAAAATGTGGCTTCTGTTTGTGCAGCACACGCCCTGGCCAAGAGAGTCTTGCCTGTACCAGGCGGGCCATACATCAAAGCGCCTTGTAAACGTTAGCAAGTCGCCCTCGAGGTTTGTGTTTCATAAGACTGATGATGATCCCCTTACCCTTTGGTGCCTTGATTCCAATCTTCTTGAAGCGATCAGCCTCCTTCATCGGCCACACGATTGCTTCGACCAGTTCTTCGATTTGCTTGTCCAACCCACCAACATCGGTGTACTGTTCTGTGGGCTTTTCGTCAACTTCCATTGCCTTGACACGGCTATCGTACTCCGCTGGTAGGGTATCTAGAATCAGGTAGGAGTCCTTGTTGACTCCGATGAGATCGCCGGGTTTGAGTGTGTCCGAATCGACCAGACCGATGAGCGGCAAGAATATAGTCTGCCGGGTGGACGTCTTGATTACGGCTGACTTGCCTACGCGAGTGGCATCAAGGTCAATGTTTGCGCCCTCTTCGGATGATTCGGCCGTGGGGTCGAGGTCCAGTAGCTCGACGACGTTGCCCACAAGATATGGCAATTGCCTATTGAGGGTGATTCGTTAGTCTATGGATTTGTATGGCTCTAGGACGGAAGCCTGCTTACCGATTGTTGGCAATCTTCTCTACATTTTCCTTGATCTTCTCTCCCATGGCAGCTTTTTCATGTGATAATCGTGACAATTCGCTTTTCATGATGCGTGAATCATTTTCAAGGAGTCGTTTCCGCGTTTCGATGTCCTGGGTGCTCAGGCTGAGAATCTCCTCGTCGAGGATGTCGTCCTCTTCATCCTCAGCTTCCTTCATTTCCTCATCTCCGTCTTCGTTCTTCCCATTGTCCTTGCCATCCTTGCGTTGCCTCTTCTTGTCGTCCTTGTCTCTGCGGTCGAGATCATCGAGCTCTTCGAGGGTAGACATGATGTCGTTGTTGCGCAAGAGCTCCGAGACACCTCACGACGGGTTTGCGTGGTGCTATGCGTAGAGGACAAAAAGACTTTAATGAGACCAGTGTGGATTCTGGCGCTTTTTTTCAATATTCAATTCACAATGCGGATGATATACAGGGCAGAGTCGTGGGTTGTCGACGGCAGGTGCTGTGAGTGGATACACAGAGGGTAGTTGGTAATGCTGGTGCCATCAAACGCGCCATCAGCTCTGCCTGCACACCAAGTTGCCACAACGCTAGGACCACTTCGTCTCGGACCGGCATTTGATTGTCCCGAAAATTATACTCCTTGGTGCGACAGCTCGCGAGAATTATACAGAATTTTGATATCGTCGCCTTCGCGAAAGCCAACGAACACCAGCACTATATAATGACACGATCGTTGTCCAGGTCTGTACGACCTGTGTTGCGGTCTCTCACTTCTCGGTCTATTTGCAACCATAGTGGCGCCGCGTTAGCCTCAAGAGCAATATCATCAACCTCTGCTCAACTACAAGAAGCAGCCAACGCACCTTCATTGGCCAATGTTCACCCATCGCTGGTTGAATTTTCTTCTCCTACTAAACCCCCAAGCGCACGACCCGCCGAAACCCGAAAAAGCCAGCTGATTCGAACATACACTTCTCTGCTTCGCACTACTCCATTGATTCTCTTCTTCCAGCACAGCAACTTGACAGCGATAGAATGGGCAGCCGTGCGAAGAGAATTGAAGAAGGCACTTTCGGCTGTGCCTGTATCAAGCAGCATGGCTGATACTGACTTGGCACCAACCGTACAGATTCAAGTTCTGCGCACCAACATGTTCAATGTAGCGCTCAAAATTTCCGAGTTCTTTAACCCCGAAGCCGCCGCGGTATCTGCAGCAACCCCCCGATCCTCAAAGGGCCCAATTGTCCACGATCTTTCAGAAGCTGCATACCAGTCTATACGGAACCTGGAGGCTCCAGCCGACTCAAATTACTCCCAGATTGAACCTCTGCTGGTTGGGCCACTTGCCGCTTTGGTCATGCCAGCCGTGTCTCCTACACACCTCGCCGCGGCTCTGAGAGTGCTTGCCCCAGTCCCCGGAGCGTTCCCTGCCCCGTCAAGAAAGAAGAACCCGGGATACCATGAGGCCATTTGCCAAAATGGCCTGGCGAAACTTCTCTTGGTTGGTGGCCGCATCGAAGGCAAGATTTTCGACCAGTCAGGTGTCAATTGGGTGGGAGGTATCGAAGGGGGTATGGATGGTCTACGTGCTCAGCTTGTTCATATTTTACAAGGAGCCGGGCTTGGTGTTACAAACAGCTTAGAGGCTGGCAGCCGCAACCTTTGGCTAGCCTTGGAGGGCCGCAAGGAGCAGCTGAAGGAGGAGTGATGGACGATGTTTAACATGTGTATTATAGAATTTCCATAATCTCGACAGGGCCTTATCATACCCCTAGGGCTGGCTTTGTATGATATCCACGTCTGTACAATTATTAAGAGACAAAGGTAGCCCTGACAGCCACTATACCTACAATGCACGCGGAAAGAATATGTGGTCGATTTGTATAGAATAGAGCACCGTCAATGAGACAAACATAAAGAGCCCCAAATGCCATTATTATTTTGTGGAAATCTCATTTTGTTACAGGTAAAAAGACGCTTGATGGTTTCCGTACTTAGGACAGGCGTGCGTTGTTCCCAGGCTGATCTACCACGCTCCTATAAACGCGACGGCGATTCCCCACAAGAGCTCCGGTCACTGCAGACTACCTACCAGACATCCCAGCCTTAGCTCATGTGACGGCTTGCGACGCCAGCTGATGAATGCAAGCCCTGCAACGCTAAATACTGAAGAGAGTGGCAGCTACAGTACCACGTTAAGGCGATCCTTCTTTGCATGGCATGGCCAATTTCTGCTGCATGATATAAATACCCAGCGAAACACCTTACGCAACGCGAGTCTCCCTCTTCAACATGGACTTTGCGCCGTACCAGTCGTCGCCTCCCGAACACGGACGAGTCGCATCCCCCGATCGTGGCGCATCACCTCGAGCTTCAACAGATGCCTCCAGGCGCCCATTCTCGCCGATAGGGCCAAATGCTGCACGAAGCCCGCCGCCCCTTCAGCATCCACAGCCGCAAAGAGCCTGGTCAGGCTTCGAGGGCCAACAAACAGGTTGGGGCGCAAGCGGAGGCGGCGAACATGGCTCTAACACTACCATGGATATGCCTGGTGCATACCCAGCTGCAGAGGTTAGCGAATTCGACACAAGCCTAGGTCTAAGACTTGATTACGAAGCATGCCTGGCGTACTTGGCCTTTCCACCTCTCGGTGCCATCGTCTTACTTATTCTAGAACGCAATAGCGACTTCGTCAGGTAAACTGAATTATGTATCCGATCGTACCACCAATAGAGTTGAGGCTAATCATTACTTCATAGGTTTCACGCCTGGCAATCTGCATTACTCTTCACTGCCATATTAGTGCTTCATGTCATCTTTTCATGGTCATCCTTCTTCAGCTGGGTCTTCTTCCTGGGTGACATGGCGTTAATCTTCGTTCTCACGACACGAGCCTACCGAGACGCAGAAATACTAGACAGGTATGAGTCTCAGTTCACATCTCTATTTTGACATACTAACTCTCCGACACCAGATTCGAAGTACCATTCTTTGGCAGAATGGCGTCGAGGATACTAGACGACGAGTAAAGCTGAGTTACATATAGCGCCACAGTACTTCTTTGCGCTCTCTTTTTGTTTCACGACCGGTAGAAAGAATTGTTCATTATCCGTATCTAATTAAACAACCATTTTCTTCAATCACATCGATGATGGATAGTTTTTCCATTGCTAGCGGCACGAGAGGGTCATTCGGTTATCACACAATGTTTAATTTTCACAAACGAGTCTGCGTTGTATTGTCCCTTCCTATGACTATAGACAGCTAATGATCATCGTGACAATACACCCTTCACCACGCAATTGACAGTGACCTTGTCTTCGAAAACAACTTCATGCATACCATCCGTGACACCAGCGTCGAGCCAATGTGCCAGCAGGTCATTGCTCTCTTTGGGTTTTACAGAATTGTCCCGGGTGCCAATCGTAATGTGCGCGACGCGATTCACACATTGCCATGTTTCGTCTGGGTCGTTGATGCGAACAACAATAGCCATAATGCGGTCATCAAATACGGCCTAATACGTGAATATTAGTGAATAATCTTATTAAGAAGGGGCATTTTGAAAGCACAACATACCCTTTCCAACACAACATCGCACAGGCCCAGTTTAGCACTGGTACTACCGGCTGCTTCAAACAATGAATTGTATCGTTCCCACAATTCCGGGAACTGGTTGCCATTGGCTCGATGCATCAGCGTGACGTGAAAAGAGGGTTGTACTCGGCGTGTTTGCTTCAGCTGCTTATACATCCGGCTCACATCGTTGTCGCAGCCGCTGAAAGTTCTTTCCAGAACGCCGTTGACAATACCTCGCGGTACCTCTATCGACATATACTCGAGACGGCGTTTCTTTGCCTTAGTTGACACATTATCAGACGCATTGGACTTGCCTCGATCCCCTCTGTCCGGTATATCATGTCTGAAGTTGGGCTTGTATGCGAGGGCAGATTCCATAGCCTCGTCAAGCTTAGCAGAGTCTGGGACCTCTTTGAGAAGGTTTGGAAAGCAACGGTGTAGTTGTGTAATAATGACTTCGAGATTTTTTCGGCTGCCAGCAATAGGGTCCAAATCGATGATAAAGTCAAAGCCCATGTCTGGGCGCATGATGGGATCGCACGGCTCAAGTCGATTTATGAAGCCATCCATGACTGCTAAAAACTTGGCCTGGTCGCTCGCAGCATGTATGGTTTGATGATTGTCGCCTCTTTCAATGATTCTCTCTTGAGTAATGTGGCGGATTTCATTCACGGCGTCGTCCTCGAATCGGAAGTTAAGGCACACCATCTTAGCACCACCGTGTTGGATCCCTACATCGGTCAGGATCTGCTTTCTTTCGTGCTTAGAGGCATTATTTCGGTCCGCAAACACAACGGGATGTTCCTTGAGCTCATCCAAAACGGCCTTTGTGAAGCGTGGAGGTCTACCCTTGCCAGAAATATTGTCATTCTGTATATGGCCCCATCCAAAAAGATGAGTCAGAGCAAGAGCAAGTGTTGTTTTCCCACAGCCAATCGTTGAAATGGGACAAAGGATCACATCACCAGTCACCTCAGTCATGACTACGGGGTCAGATTCCTCGATGTTTGCGGCATCTGCACCATTGATGTTCTTGAATTCCAAGAACCCTTCTCGTAATGCAATGATGCCATGGTTTTCGTTGTATGACTTGGCGAGTTGGGGTTCGGCCCTCAGTCTCTTCTTAACATACAGAAGATATTCTTCGGTAATTCTGGCGTGTTTCTTGAATCGGGGTTGCCTGCCCGAGATTATCGCCTTTGTGCATTCTCTCCATTGTCGGTACATCAAGTATGGCTCTTCAAACTTGTATTTGAAGAACCAATCGTGGTATGGAATATTTCCTCCTGGGTTTTCGGACATTTTGCAGCGGATAACAAATCCTTCCACGTCACGCCCATCGTAGGCTCCAGTATTTGCGACATGTTCCAAAAAACTTTTCACCTCAGTGACATCTTCCATAACAATAAAATTTGTCTTGACAAAGGCCCAATCGTCGGCGAATTTTTGAACGGCCGCGCTGGGATACGTCGTGAACTTTGGGATGTTGAGGTTGACGCCATGTAGATACAAACCAGCCTTATCTGGGCCGTAGGCAAGAATGTGCTCCTCAAAGCTGTCGTCGCATAGCTCTGCTACAGCAGTGATGTTCTTGGAATACAGTTCTCTGGCCAGGTCTGCTTTTGTCTTTCCGACAGCGGCAAGCTGCTGCTCCAATCTGTCCTCACCAGCCTTCGCGTGGCTCACTTTGACACCAACTCTATCTCCGAGGGAATGTTTGCTGCAGACAAGCAAAGTCTCATCGGCCAGTCCGGCGATGAAGATTATGCAACCATTTTCCTTTAGAGTGAGCTCGTATGGGCCTTGTGTCTTTGACAAAATGTTATCCCACTTGGTTTCATGAACCTCGTCAACATTGAAGAATTTGTCATATCCTCGCACTGCAATCTCTGTTTGGTTCTTGTGGCGTGTGGTGAAAAGACCTCGTGCGTAAATGGGCAGATCCCGTCTCTTGTAGTCCCAGTCTGAAAATTTCCAAGAATCAACTTGAATGCCGCCCTGCGACCCCATAACAGAAAATGTTGTCTTCTTAGCAGAAAGCTTGCTCTTTCCCTTCTCTTTTCGCAGCTGTTCGAGGGAACCAACCACTTGGGAAACCTCATAAGGGTCTTGGGCAACGTATGGTGCCTCCATGTTTGTGGGCGCTGAACGTGCGTGGTGTGTGGTCAACTTTCTTGTAATTGTACGGGTAAGTTGTGCTGCGTTGGGATAAGAAGTGACTATGCGACGAAGGCCAAAGGACGCTTTCATGTAGTGGGAGTTGGAGTATGCAGGCCTTCTTTCTTCTTCGCTGCCTTGAAGGATGAGGACGTCTCGCAGCACTGGTAATGGGAGCGCTTGGTGTTGCGTGGCTTATTTTAAGCTCCAGAAGAAACTATGCAGCAGTCAAATGGCTGCCAGTGTCGTTTTATACAAAATAACAGTCGAACAAAGTTGTCGTTTTACGAGTGCAGTTGTTGTGCGGGTGGATCTCAGCAGACTGCCTAGCACTTGCATCTTTCTGTCTGAGCCACACTTTTGCTGCCTCGCCAGGCTTGACCTGGTTGGGCTTTTTGGGCCATGAGTCACACGCTGTTGGTTTCCCTTTCAGACTTTGTTTCTTCTACGATGGGTTCTGATGAGTCTTCACCGAAAGGAGATTGGCCGTCATTGATTTAGTGCTAGAAATGTATTATTATCCCTTTTACTTTTTTTCTAGCACAAACATTTTTGCAGGTGTAAACAGCAGATACGGGCTACACCAGAAAAAGTGGCCCGGTTTTTTTCCAGTCTTTTTTTTACTTCTAGCACCATCCTCGATAGACATCTTCGTCTTTTCTTTCTAATTTGTTTTGCTCTTGCAGTTTAATAATAATGGCACCCAACGTTTTTCTCCTTGCGGCGGATAATCACGCAACACTCTTGCCACTGCTTCGAGAGAATCCTTCTTTAGCAAGCTCCCAGGATGAACACGGCTACTCTCTTGTCCACGCTGCTGCTAGTTACAATCATCTAGAGCTCCTCCGTGCTCTTATTGACGAGTTTAAAGTCGACGTCAATATTAAAGATGAGGACAATGAGACAGCATTATTTGTTGTAGAAACTGTGGATGCTGCCAAGGTTCTTGTTGAAGAGCTGTTCATCGATATCAGCCACCGCGGGCAGGAGGGCTTTACTGCTGCTGAGAAAATAGAAGCTGAGGGGGATTTCCCTGATGTATCAGTTTATATCAAGTCCAAGGAGCCTGCTGTCGCTGGTGATTCCGCGTTGCGTATGGACCCTGCAGATGCCGTTGCCTTGGCACCAGAAGGAATGAAAGTGACGGTAGGCACTATGGACCAGGACCAGGACATTCCCCAGGAAGTTGATGAGGATTTCCGTCGTCGCATTGAGGAGTTTGCGCAGAGGGATGATGTCAACACTGCAGAGGGCCAAGCTGCTCTTCGTAAACTCGTTGAAGATGCTGTCGCAGAACAGAGCATCGGCGATGAGAGGAGCGTGCGACAGAGACAGGACTGACTGCCCGTTATCATCAATCTATTTCCCACATCAAAAATTCGTCAACTGCTTCCGGCGGTCTCATGATTGTGATCTCAGCACCTGCCTGCGTTAATCCCTGTCCAAAACCGAGTGCTGTGAGGGAGAACCATGATTGCGACGGGCAGCCCTTTTCCAGGCCGATCAAGATGTTGCGGAGCCAGTTTGGGTCGATAAAGCCACTCCATCTGATTCTCCAAAGCTCCATGTCTAGTTGAGGGTCATTCGGCACTTGATACTTGGATAAGTATCCGTCGATATTATCGCTTGACGCAATCCTCGGGCTTTGCAGTCTTGCCAGCGAGATCCATTCATAGATATCTGTGGCATATTCCTCCGTGTCCTCTTTTGATATCCTAGGTTCAACCTTGTCGCCAATTCTGAGAGAGGGCTGTCGGCTTAGACCAAGTTTTGTTACGACTGGCTGTGCCTCGAGCATCTTGGCAGTTGGTAGCACCGACTCCTGGGGGTTGTCTTCTTGGAGTAGTGTTAGCGATTGCATTCCATTATTTGGGGAATCTGTTCTTACGCGCGTGTGGCTTGTAGAATAGCAGGATTTTCACTGTATAGTTGAATACATTCTTGCATGCATACAGTAGGCGGTCAAACCCTCTCTTCCCGTGCTGCATGGAGTTTATTGTCAGGTCGTATGTGATGACTGCTAGCAATTAGCAACCTTTGTACCTTTGTTGCTTAACATAGTTTGTACGACTTACCCCATCGCGACTTCAGTGACCTGCTTCCGTTTTGGGTGTCCTCTTTCCCCTCGAGCCCGGATCGCTCAAACGTTTCCTTGTCGACATATATGGATAAGATGCCTGTTTCTTGTTAGGTATGCTGGGATTGGGACAGATGGTTTGTTTGGTTATACCTTTGTCTACTTTAAAAACAATTCCGGAGAACGAGTCTCCTTTTGAGAGGATGGAGACGTTTCCTGTGGCCTGGTCAGTCCGTGAGCTACTAGCAGCCTATTGGCATTCTACCTGTTTTGATATGATCGTTCAGGAATTTCTTCTCCATTACATCCTCGAGCTTTGCATCTGCTAGTAAATATTTAGGGATTTCTAAGCCTTGAAGCTCGGTGCGTATTGTCTGATAGCAATCATCGGGAACCAGCAAGTCAACCTGTTGGCGGTTAGCTCTGTGGTTACAGGCCACCTGATGCGGAATTTGACTTGCCTGGTTGATTTGGTTTAGTTTTTTTATGTTTTCCCATGGTTTTCCTTTGCTGGGCGGCTGGTTGACATCGATGTGACTGACAGAGCCATGTGTCAGTGCACACTTTGACATCTGATAGAGTGATGCAGGCGGTTTTCGTGTCATCGCTAGCCCTGTATGCTTTGGAGTGTGGATGCTTTGTGTTTTGCAGTCTTTATACTTTTCTACGTACGGTATAATATTTCCTTTCGCACTCGGTAGCACAAAATTGTTGGCGCAGATGTGATATGGTGAGGTTTTCAATTGGCTGTGGTAGTTAGACAGCGAGTGGCCCACAACGCCGCCCAAAAGAAATTTCCCAGTAATGCGCTTACCCGGCACGAATATTTAGATTGTCTTTCCACCTTAGAGCTTTTCACTTTTTGAGTCTCGCAACTCTCTTGTTGTCTTGTGGATATTTTGTTATATTGGGTCTGGCCCTTCGTTGTCTTTTCGTTCCCATGTATGGCGTAATTCGGCCGAGCTTTACACTGACCTAAGTTATCACTCAGCTGCACACCATGGAGTTCATTATCAAATTTGCACAAATACACGAGACATTTCGTCTGCCAGAAATCGAGGCCATTGCTACAACAGAGAAAATCGACCTACAGGTGATAGAATACGATGATGCGGTAAGCCACCATCGAAGCTTCTTCAACAACACCGGCTAACTGGAACAGTCACCACTCTGCGTCGTGAGGTTGCCATCCGTGCACGCAGCACAACGACTCGTTCAGAGATCTATCCTGGCACAGTCTATCCACGAGTTCTGGGGTCAAGGAGATACACTAGAGCAGCTTCATGAATCTGTCAAAAAGAATAGCGCCTCCAGATGGCCTCAATACAAGGAGTCGTCATTCAAGTTTGATATGTATACCTATCAAGGCTCGAGACCAAAAGCAAAGAGAGTGGAGTTGATAAACTCATTTGGTTATATCCCACTTGATGGACCCATAAAGATGTCAAACCCAGAGGAGGTATTCACAATATTTGAAGTCTGGCCACTCGACAGTGTTCCAAATGGCATTGAAAACCCAGACAAATGTTTCTTTGGGAAGCATATCGCCAATTCGTCAAGAGATGTCATTCCAAAGTTCGATCTGAAGAAGAGAAACTACATATCGACAACGAGCATGGATTCGGAGCTTGCACTGATTACAGCCAATATTGCTCTGGCGGCGCCTGGAAAGCTGTTCTACGATCCATTTGTTGGTACGGGATCGTTCCCCATTGCCTGCTCGTACTTTGGCGCCATGAGCTGGGGTAGCGACATCGATGGGCGAAGCATCCGCGGCGAAGTGGACGGCAAGAGTCTCAAGGGCAACTTTACTCAGTACGCTCTTACAGAGCGACTAGGCGGAGCATTTGCAGCGGATCTCACCAACACGCCTATTCGGAAGGGTCGCCCGATTTGGGATGGAATAGTATGTGACCCGCCGTATGGAGTCAGAGAAGGACTGAGGGTTTTGGGACTGAGAGACCCAGAGAAGACCCCATGGCTGGTCGAAAGGGGCCTGCAGCACGGCATGTAAGTTGAAATTCCAGAAACAGAAGGCAATATGTAACGACATAGAGTTATCATGCTAACACTTGCGAGGTCATCCGACTATGTCCCCCCAAAGAAACCGTACAGCTTCCTCGCCATCCTTGACGACATTTTACTATTCGCAGTCGATACGCTCGTAGATAATGGCCGATTGTCGTTTTGGATGCCGACAGCCAACGAAGAGGATCAACAAATCCCTTCACCAACTCATCCATGCCTGGAAATAGTGGCAGTTTGTGTTCAGGTGTTTCACAAATGTGTGTTACCGTCGATTGACTAAGTATATATACACACAAATGTAGATATGAAAGGCTAATTCGATAACAACAGGGTCCCGGCGACTAATCACGTACAGACGAATTCCCGACTCCGAGGTTTCAGTGGCTGACGTGGAAAAGTATAACGCCAGAGAGGGCATTAAAAGTGTAGGAACAACAGCCAATGAGCTGAATCCTTTCCGACGTGGCTACTTTCGTAAGTTTAAGGCGGAAGATGATAAATAGCCAGCATCGTTGCAACATGGGTCTATGCATATAAAAGTTGGAGAGCCGTATCTTACGAATTGACGAGTCAATTTAAACCATCCTAGCAGAAGCGTAATGTCGCTATGTATCTGTGCAAATTAAAAACAAAACAAACAAAACAAGAACAAAGAGTAAAGCAAGAAAACCATGTGTCCAAGTCCACCCATTGAATATCCAAGAGGTGTTATATAGTCGTAGCCCACTCCGTCTGCTCCAAGCAGCCAGCCCGTTGCCGTATGAATGACCCAAAATTCAATGCTCCAAGTTAGCCCAAGTATTTACCGAAACTCCATTGCACTAAAGCAACCCCGATCTGGAACATGCTTTAGTTCCAATTGCTGAAACCTGTGCAAGCTGTTAGCATCAACGAAGACAAAAGGAACTGGACAGCAACTTACTTCTCGCTCTTGGAGTGAAAATAAATACCGCTTACTTCGCCTTCAATCTGATTGAAGCATATGTAGTAGAAGCCCTCAAAGCTCGCGCCAGTTATTGTTCGCACCCTGTGGTCAGGAACTAGAAAATGCTCTTTCCAGCGCATGAATATGTTTTCTCTTTGCGCAATGTCAGGAATGGCAACTGTGCCTCTTTTTGCCTGGCTCTTCAAAGGCCGAAATGCGTTAAACTTTCCCCAGTGACTAAGGTCAACCTTCTGATTGGCCCCCCAGTCCTCATGCTGTGTGAAGAATCCGTATTTTGACCCTATTATTTCGCCTTCGAAGTATGTGGTGAGCGTTGGGTGATCCTCCGTTAGACCTTTGCAGAAGTTGTCAATAACCTAACAAAAACATAAAAAAAAAGAATAGGGATTCGGCATCTGGACCGTACCTTGTATGCGCAAGTAGCCACATAGGAAGCTTTCTCTCATATCAACATGCTTGATCTCGACCTGGACTTCGTATACTTGTCGCTCAGACTGTTGAGTTCCGTGGAACTTGCTTCCTGGTCGCAGGTATGAAGAGGGAGAGGTAGGCATGGTCTGTCAGGTTAGTCTGAAGATCATACATCTGTCCGCGGTTTACACATACTCTTAGCGTAGTATAATCGAGCCCTAAGCTTGGCGATGAATATTCATTGCTGAGCGAATCAACATCATTTTCATCAATTCCTGTTGTATTTAATTCCAGGTTCGTGCTGCCCGCGCTCATAGGGGCTGCTATGCCTGTATCCAGTCGACGGCAAGAGCCGTCTGCTGTGTCCTTTGCGAAGTCATCTTCCGGCACACTCCGAGCAGGGGAGGTACCTGTCGTGTTAGGCGAAGGCCGTGGCGAGGAAGTTGTGGCTCGGGATGAAAGGTCGATGGAGGTGTGGTCTGTGAGGATAATGGCGTCTTCTTCGAGACCTGGCTGCGCATGTGTTGTGCTTGACAACGAAGTATCGCGCTGTGAGTGGGTACGCTGCGTGTCTGTGGACTGTTCTGGGTGTGGTATTCTGGGGTCTGAATGCTCCAAGGGATGCTGGGAATGTTGTATATCATCAGGACATGATGAAAAACTTAACATCGGGTGTCCCGAAGGGTTAGGGGGCTGGTTGGGGGATGGTGTTGGCATCGTTAGGAGGGCGAGGTAGTGCGACGGCGTGTTAAAAGTTGCGATAGTGAGGTAGCCGAGATGATAATCGATGGGCGCTTATAGATGTTGCTGCAATATGAATGCGTAATCTCGGAAAGACTCGAGATAGCCGCATGGATCCCCCAGTGGGGTGTCCCCGGGCGGTTTGGAGAAGTCGCGATGTTAGATTGTGCGCTGAGGCAGTAGGAATCTCGACAGGCTCAGGGAGTCGGGCCGACGAGAGGGACAGGCGTCTGGCTGATTACAATTGCTGATATAAAAGATTGTAAGAAAATGCAATTGATACGGCGCCAGAAATATGAATCCTTTAGAAGCCCGCAGTGGTAGGCGGCGCAATGGAAAGCGTTGGGTTAGGCTAGAGAGGCGAAAGTCGGGCCTGATCTGCTAAGATAACTAACGGGGTCTTCACTACGGCACAACGGAGAGCGGATATGCGGGCCTGGCATTGCCTGGGTAGTGGCTTGACTCACATGCGACCAGTGGATGGAGGAAACGACAAGTATTCATATGGTCCGTAGCCCCGCATTTTGTGTGCTGCGACCACCGACGAACGGAGCTGGGGTACTTCAGGATACCCCAAAGAGTTTAATCACCAGCTTGTCTACTAGAATCAAAGTGGTTCAGCGTCTGTAACGTAACAACCCCCCCAAAATAAAAACACAGTGTTTAAAAAACAGTCAAGTACTCGGAATTGAATCGGTTGTGATATTAGTAGACTAATAGATACAAGGCATGCTAAAGTTCTATTTGCTGCGGTAGGCCAGCCTTTCTCATCGTTCAAGGTGTCCATGGCAGACGACAATCAGCAGTCTGCTCTAGATGTCTTTGCCTGATAATCAATCATCAATGCGCCATTATTATAGCCTAACGAGTTGGATATCAAGTGGTATCTTAAAAAAAAAGTTTGGTGGAAATGGTGCTTTGCGCCAGCAAGCTCTGTCCATCACCAGGTGCGCTGGAAGGCAAGAGGTCGTGAAAGGGTGCCTGCTCGATTTCAGATTGGCTTGATTTTGAAATGAAGGGCAATCAAACTGAAGACAAGTGCCTTCAAATCTTGTACAAGGTAATAAAACACTCGTAGACCTTCTGGATCGGCTGATTCTGTGACGTCGACAAGGGATCCTATTTTGGCAGTCTGCTTCAATTTTAGTACATGATTCATTCCAACAAAGCAGCAGGGTGATCTATTGCAAACCTACCTCAAAGGAAATATGATCGTTTCCGAGGCGAATTTCGAGCTGTTGTCGACCGTCCTTGTTCTTCTGCGGCCATTTCGAGTCATCTTCCCTACTTTGTGTAAGTCTCTTTCAACCAGTCGACAGCACCGCATTTTGCTTACTTGACAATTTCGCTGGCTTTGATTATGCGCTTGATCTCCTCCACAATGACTGAACTGACACACACTGCAACATCATTAGTCCATAAACAAGAGATGCCCTGCGAAGGGTTTGCTCTATATCTTACTTTCTTTTCGAATCAAGCTGTCGTTGCGATAGTTTGAATTATTGGCATATCTGGCTACTGCGCTTCGACCGTCTCCGACTACCCGAAAATCAAACTCTGTAACCAATTAGAGGCAAATAATTTTGGCGTGTAGCTTCTGCTTTGCCTACCTAAAAATTCGTGGCCAAAGCGACCCATGTGGCCGGAACTGTAAAGGTCGTCAGTCAATTGAAATGCATTAATTGGATAGAACCAGCTACTTACTAATACCTGAGGTAAAATGGTTCATTTGAAGACGACATGATTGAACCTCGATATAGCTGCTGACTTGCTCTTCTGCTACTGTCGACAAGGCTTCTAAAGTTGGTAGCTCTAAGCTGCCATCTCATATGGTGGGGCAGCGATCACGTGTTTGTCCCCCCTCGCTAGTAGCTGCCACCTGTTCGGGGCAGTTGAACAGATCAACTAGATCACCAAGCAGAGGTTGTCGGAACCAGAGTTTGCCTAGTTACAATTCGGCAAGTTTGGTAATACTGGTGACTTCAGAATTGAGTCAGCACATTTTACAGATTGTCTGATGGCTGTATCTGGCCACTAGGCTACCGTAATTCTGCTCTCGAAGGTCCCCATCTAAACCCCTGATACATCCCGCTTTCTCGACGAACAACTCCTTTAACACCAACGGATAACGACAGCATTTTACGATGTCGGGTTTTCTCGAAACCGCATACAGCTTGGTCCACCAGGACAATGCCGCTGATGTGCCCGCTGTCTCTGACTTGCGTACGCAGCTGGAGAAGGGCACAGACGAAACCAAAGTCGAAACGATGAAGCGCATTCTGACCGTCATGCTCAATGGTGACCCAATGCCATCATTGCTGATGCACATCATTCGATTTGTTATGCCATCGAAGTATAAGCCTCTCAAGAAGCTCTTGTATTTCTACTACGAGATCTGCCCTAAGCTTGATAGCACTGGCAAGTTGAAGCAAGAGATGATTCTTGTTTGGTAAGCTGAGCTGTTCCTTACCTATTTCCCCTCGATACTGACCATGAGTTGTAGCAACGGCATCAGAAACGATCTCCAGCATCCCAACGAGTACATACGTGGCAACACACTGAGATTCCTGTGCAAACTCCGAGAACCTGAACTTATCGAACCCCTCCTCTCATCAGCACGTTCCTGTCTCGAACACCGCCACGCATATGTTCGCAAGAACGCCGTCTTTGCTGTTTCTTCTATTTATTCGCACTCCCCATCTCTCATTCCAGATGCCGCAGAGCTTATCGCTGCTTTCCTCGACGGCGAAACAGACGCCACATGCAAACGTAATGCCTTTGCAGCTCTGGCCAATATCGATCATGATGCTGCACTGGTATATCTGAGCTCAGTTTTCGACGGAATTCCCAATGCAGAGGAGCTCCTGCAGCTCGTGGAGTTGGAGTTCATTCGCAAGGATGCCATCCAAAACTCACAGAACAAGGTATGCAAGCCAAAATTGTCACATGAACGGTTTGATAGCTGACAGGTAATACAAGGCACGATATCTCCGCCTCATCTTTGACTTACTGGAAGCGCCTGCCTCTACCGTCGTTTACGAAGCTGCTTCCTCTCTTACTGCTCTCACGAATAACCCCGTTGCCGTTAAGGCTGCCGCCAGCAAATTTATCGAGCTCAGCATCAAAGAGACGGACAACAACGTTAAGCTCATTGTGCTCGATCGCGTCGACCAGTTGCGAAGAAAGAACGAAGGAGTTCTCAATGATCTCACTATGGAGATACTGCGTGTTCTTTCAAGTACTGACATCGATGTGCGAAAGAAGGGCCTCGAGCTGGCATTGGAAATGGTATCAAGCAAGAATGTAGAAGACGTTGTTCTGTTGCTCAAAAAAGAGCTTGCCAAAACAGTGGACCAAGACTACGAGAAGAATGCCGAGTATAGGTCCCTTCTCATCCACTCTATCCACCAGTGTGCTATCAAGTTCTCTGAAGTAGCCGCCAGCGTCGTGGAACTCCTGATGGACTTCGTTACCGACTTCAACAACGCCTCTGCTGTCGATGTTATCAACTTTGTGAAGGAGGTTGTGGAGAAATTCCCTGCACTCAGAACTACTATTATCCAACGACTTGTGTCAACACTGGGTGAAGTGCGAGCTGGCAAGGTCTATAGGGGCATCTTGTGGATTATTGGCGAGTACTCTCTCGAGGAGAAAGATATCCGTGATGCATGGAAGAGAATACGTGCTAGTTTGGGCGAAATTCCTATTCTCGCTTCAGAACAGCGCTTGTTGGAGGACCAGGATGGAGATGAGAAGAAGGATGAACAACTTAATGGTGAATTCAAGCCGTCGGCTCCAAGTGGCTCTCGCAAAGTTCTGGCTGATGGTACCTACGCAACAGAGACAGCCCTGACCAGCCAGTCTTCAGCGGCTGCTAAGTTGGAAGCAGTCAAGGCCGCACAGAAGCCACCTCTGCGACAGCTTATTCTTGATGGCGATTATTACCTTGGCACTGTGCTCTCTTCAACTCTGGTCAAGCTGGTCCTGCGACATTCCGAAATTTCTGCTGATAAAGCCCGCACCAATGCTCTCAAGGCCGAAGCTATGCTTATTATGATCTCGATCTTGCGTGTTGGCCAATCACAATTCGTGAAGGCACCCATCGACGAAGATTCAGTGGACAGAATCATGTCTTGCGTTCGCTCTCTAGCCGAGCTTAAGGAGAAGAAGGAACTCGAGGCCGTCTGGCTTGATGACACCCGCAAGGCATTCCGCGCTATGGTGCAAGCAGAGGAAAAGAAGCGAGCTGCTCAAGAAGCCCACGAAAAAGCAAAGTCAGCTATTCAGGTGGATGATGTCGTTCAGATTCGCCACTTGGCCAAGAAGAATGCTACCGACGGCCTTGACGAGATAAACATGGATCTGGAGCGTGCAACTGGGGGCGAAGCAGCAGATGACGATTTGTCGTCGAAGCTGAGCCGCGTTGTTCAACTGACGGGTTTCTCCGATCCTGTGTATGCCGAGGCGTACGTCAAGGTGCATCAGTTTGACATTGTCCTCGACGTTCTCCTGGTCAACCAAACAACCGAGACGTTGCAGAATTTGTCAGTAGAATTTGCAACACTCGGCGACCTAAAGGTCGTTGAGCGACCAACCACCCAGAACCTCGGTCCCCACGATTTCCACAATGTCCAGTGCACTATCAAGGTATCATCGACGGATACTGGAGTGATTTTTGGTAACGTTGTATATGATGGCGCTCATTCAACCGACACCAATGTTGTCATTCTCAATGATGTTCACGTCGATATTATGGACTACATCCAGCCTGCCACTTGCACGGAAACCCAGTTCCGAACAATGTGGACAGAGTTTGAATGGGAGAACAAGGTGAACATCAATTCTAAGGCCAAGTCATTGCGCGATTTCCTTGATCAGTTGATGGCTTGTACAAACATGAACTGTCTTACGCCCGAAGCTAGTCTTAAGGGAGACTGCCAGTTCCTCAGTGCTAACTTGTACGCACGAAGCGTCTTTGGTACGTATTTCTGATTTGACCCTGGTTCCTTAAGAAGCTTCGTCACTAACATTTCATAGGCGAGGATGCACTAGCCAACCTAAGCATTGAAAAGGAGGGTGAAGACGGTCCCATCACTGGTTTTGTTAGAATAAGAAGTAGATCTCAAGGTCTTGCTCTTAGTCTCGGAGCATTGAAGGGCTTGAATAAGCTGTGATTGTCGGTGGGACAGGTACTTTTTATCCCTCTCTGAAAGACCTCAACCGAACGATGATATGATAGCTGTGGATTAATGACAGACTCTGGAGGCAGTAGAATTGGCGAATGGAACAGGGACATGCATGGTTATAAAGTTGTTTATTTCAGTTACCAAAAAGAAAAGGGGATGAAGGTTGACGGGTGCTCGGAGGCATATTCTTTGTAGTTAGAAAAGACGTCAAACCTAACACTGATACGCGATCCAACGTTCAATCTTGCCAGGGCTTGCGAAAGGAGATGTCTATGGAATCTCATCTTAAATAACCAGTCATTCCATTCTCAGGGTATAAATATGTACGTTTCCATATACGGAGGGAGGCAGCCTTGAAGTGAAACGTCGGCTTACTCCAAGACTCCAACACTTTGCTTCCAAAATAACGCCTACAGGAATCAACTCAAGACGAACAAAGGCAGTCGGAAATAACAATGCTCCATGTAATAACCGGGACAGTGCTGATTATCCTGTCAACAATAGAACTGCGGTGTTGCATCATTGGCTGTTGAAGACGAGGGCGTTCACGATATGTCCCTCTGTCCACCCTTGCGCTTCAAGAGAGAGGTTCTCCTTCAACATCTTTCCCATGTAAGCTACTCGAATCTTTTTATCAGTAGCTAACTGTTACGAGACGTTAGTAACACCTCACTTTATGACAAACATATCCATGCCCTCTTAATAGACTTACTGAGCACTTTTCGGTAAGCTTTCGCACCAAAGTAAGGACTGTATCGGTGTTGCCAATGGTCACTCGGAAGTCTTTGCCATTTTCACTTAGTCTAGCGATGACTTTGATCTTTTGTGTAACATCGTCTACCGCTTTTCCTTTCTCTTCTCGTCTGCTCTCAGCATCTTCAGGAATGGTGCTATCTTCCTGGCCGTCTTCCTGGCCGCTTGCTTCTTGATTTGGCGAACGACCACCGGAGACCTCAGCCATTGCATCCTGATCAGAAATATTCTTAGGGTCTGAGACTATCCACTCAGGAAGGTGATAATAATTTCCCAGCGCATCGTATGCCCCATTCGCCATATCTCCAGTTGGTAGCGAAATTTCGGCGGCGTCCAATATTGTTTGCGCCGTCGCCAATGCATCGGCATCAGTTGTGCTACCTCCTGACTCTTCAGTAGAAGAAGCCCAAAGGACTCTTAATGTCGCATGGAGGGTTTGCCAGATTTCTGATCTGCCAGTGACCCTAGTATCGAAGAATTCTTCCCGTTCCACGTCGAGCTGTGCCCTGGTCCACGGTCGCTTTCTTGCTGACCAGACATGCAGTCGTAGCGGCCGATTTATATGTTGGTTTAAGGGTTCTGGTTCTGGTCTAAATAGTCGTGGTGGGCTTGCTTGCAAAACATTTTGCGTTCGGGATTGAACGCTTTCAGGAAGGGTAAGCGGCGGGGGATTGATATGTCGAGCTGATGCATTGGGGGCACCGCCTGGGTAAGGCGAATTTGGCCCTGAAGAATGCGAAAGACAACAGCCCTGACAAAGTAGGTGGTTAGAAAGGGGTTGAACATGTCATTGTTGAGTTGATAGCCTACCATGTCGGCGCAAAATGTGAAATCTATAGGAAAGGCTGTCTAGAGGACCAGAAGTGGTAAAGCGATGTTGGTATTTATCGAAACCTAATGAGCCATCCCAAACGAAATGCCTGTCGCAATGCGCCGCTTGCAAGTTGAATCTGGGAAGCGACTCCAACGCAAATTAATGAGCTATCCGAGGGAGGCCCATACGGTTTCTCGGAGCTGGCTTGAGGTCTTAATGATATGTAGAGGCAGACCGCTGGCTTGGGGGAGATCGTTGGTATGTAGCTGCGCTTCGGGTCGATGCAGATAGGGAGGGTTTGGATCTAAATGTCCATTCTTCGGGCAGTGCAGCTTGATGAGGGGAAGGATAAAATGAAGGAGGAAAGGAGAGGAGGGAAGATAAGAGTGGCTGCAGGAGAAGCGGCAAAAAGGCACGACGAGCTAACGCAAGCAATCCAAAGTCGGTTGCACCACCACGAGTTGGGGATGACCCCATGTGCTGAGGTTGAAGGATGGTGGGGAAAGCTGGCACAGCTAGTAACCAGTGGGCGCAAGTTAGTGGACCGCACCCTGCTGGCAGAGCTGGTACAACTGGAGGTCCCTTGATGTTTTGCGTTGCGGGAGACTTTTTACAGAGGCCCATTGCGCTGTAATTTGGCGCCATGGGAGACACCTGATCTGATGAGCTATGCGTACTGACAGTGTACGGTGGCTGGGCTAGGTGGAAGACAACCAATACTACCAAGAAGTCCTTTGTATTTAATTGGTTTAATTTTAAAACGACAGAGCAAGGTACCTCGAATTAGTTCAGTCAACAGAGATAATTTATGTCACTTTATTGAAGCTAAATCTGATGAGATTTGTCGTTGGAATCATGTCTAAAATTCGAACATGGCCTGAAACGCTACTACATAGTCCTCTTGTTAGTTTGCAGGTAATGTCTCCATTCACCAATTGTCTACTGCCTGCCCCCCCCCTCCTAAAAAAAAATCTCCAGGACGATCAAGGCACCACACTAAACCATTTACCACCAGCACATCTCTTTTACTTGCGATCGCGGCTTACTTGCACCCAACGGGTTCGGAGCCATAACGTCAACTTATTCCCACGACAGTCTGGGTTTTTTTTCCCCTTCTTCTTCTTCCCCTTCTTCAACAACCACCACTCTCTTGGAGGTTTAATCTTTGAACATGCCTATAGCTCGTCGAATCCGATCGGACAATCGCACAATGGTCACTGACTCTAGTGATGAGATGGACCTCGCTCACCAACGATCAACAAAGGTCACTCGAAAATCCAAAGCTCTTGATGCCGCAACAGTTCACTTTTTTGACCATGAACAAGATGTAAGCAATTCCCTCATTGTACTATGCACTGCCCTTTGATTTCGAACTCTTAAAATGCTAGCAACGGTGCTGACTTCTCGCAGCCCTCCTTGGATGAGTGTCACTGGTGCCAGCTTCGGCTAATGCCCAAACAAAAGACATGTCCGATTACTGTAGTTAACACTGAAGATAATGCGGAATTGCCCGCTGATTTCAAGTTCATCACGGAGATGGTTCTTGGTGATGGTGTTTGGCCTGCTGAGGATAGCTTCCGAAGTGGCTGCTCCTGTCGTGACTTTGACGATTGCCAGTATGCTGGCTGCCACTGTTTGGGCGAAATAGAAGAAGACGATGGGGATGGGGAAGATGACGAGGAAGACGACGAGAGCTCAGACGAAGAGAAAGACAAAACCGCCTCGAAATCTGCCGACCGCATGGATACTGACGATGACGACGCAGCCAAAGTCCGAGAAAGACCAAGCACCACATCAAATCGGCGCAAATTTTATTCTTACTATACGCATGGTGTACAAGCTGGAAGACTGAGATCTCGAATGCTCAATTCAAACGCGCCCCTGTATGAATGCCACTCGGGCTGTTCGTGCCCTCCTTCTTGTCCCAATCGCGTTGTAGAGCGTGGCAGAACAGTACCGCTCGAGATTTTTCGTACTACCGACCGAGGATGGGGTAAGCTAATAAGTACCGACATGAAGCTGTCACATGCCATGAGGCTAACTATAGCACAGGAGTGAGATCGCGATGCAATATCAAGCAGGGCCAGTTTGTCGATCAGTATCTGGGAGAGATTATAACATCCGAGGAAGCAGATCGTCGAAGAACCTCCTCGAAGCGCAAGGATGTATATCTTTTCGCATTGGACAAGTTCACGGATCCTAATTCTTATGACCCCAGACTACGTGGTCCGCCTCTGGAGGTCGATGGAGAGTTCATGTCCGGCCCAACTCGGTTCATCAATCATTCCTGCGACCCAAATTTGCGGCCGTTCGCAAGACTCGGCGATCATGCTGACAAACACATTCATGACCTGGCGCTATTTGCTATACGTGATATCCTAGCAGGAGAAGAGCTTACGTTTGATTATGTCAATGGTGCCGTGGATGACGACGAAGATTCACATAAGAACCAAGAGAATTTGATACCGTGCCTTTGCAGAAGCTCTCATTGCAGAGGCTATCTCTGGTGATGCAAGTAATCAAGAGTGGGCAATGAATTGCTATACAGGATCATCAATGGTGGCTGTTTTGGGTCTAGAGAACACCGGACATGCTCTGAGGATCAACTCGCAAGAACACGGTTGGTGTTTGCGACGGAACTTCGCACATGTTCTAAACATATCAAGCATCATTCAATATAAATATTCGCAACTAGAAGCAGCTGCAGAATTTATGTTGCTGCTCTTTTGCGAGACAAAAAAGAAAAAAGAAAGAAAAAAGAAAGAAAAAAAAAAAAACCAGAAGACAAATCAGCAGCAAAGCCAACAGTCAAATTACACAGATTTCTCCACACATCATCCTCATCAAAGCACCGCAGCTATGGAGCCTATAGAACCTAAATCGAAAGAAAATGGGGATTTATGGCTGTCCCCGTTCTCAGTCAGATCTGGCGATGGTGACGCTGGAATGAGTACCAGACAGTCGAAGATGATAGCCCGTCGACGTCACCGGCAAGACCAACAGCGGGTACTAAGCCAGAGGCAAAGAGGGCGTCCCTGCGACAATTGGCGTATGTGTGGTAGCGCTGGCTGCACAAAGGATTTGTGCGTATTTTGGGATCAGTATATAACGCTTCTGGACAATGAAAAGAACGACCATGGCATTCAAATATCTAAGACGTATGATGCATATATTGCAGCAGCAACTCGAAGATTCTCCAGTCGTGGAGATTCCGTCTCGTACTGGCTAGCAAAGTATCGAGAGATTGAATCTTTCTTGCATTCTCCACCTGTCAGAGGCGCATACTGTACTTTTAAAATGGACTGTGAAGAGCTTGGCATTGCTCTTGAAATGAGCCATACCGCAACCCTGGGGGATTCGATCCGTGGGGCTATGGCACGTTTTGATAGCATTCTCAAGGCTGAATTGCACAAAACAGTGTCGCCCACTATCCATCGATATCTTGGAATGGCGGATTATGACCCGCAGCTGCGCAACTGGAACCTTGACGACGTTGTTCTTCGCTATCTCATTACCATAGAGCTGTGGCGACATTCGGTAGCAGGAAAGACCCGTGGATGGAATTTCGGATCAACGAGTGCAGTAAATGAGCTGTTGGGCTCGTCGCTTTTTCAGTTTTGGCAAATGGACATGGACGGCTTCTTTGTTCACGACGATGAGCTCACTGCGCAGCGATGGAATGTCATCTGGGAAGAATGGTTGGAAACATTCCCTCCCATTGATGCCGATGAAAGCAACATTGTCACAGACAAACGGTTGCACCTGGGCCGTGACCAGAGTTTCATCGTGCGAGCGGTTGGTTGTTTAACAGGCTTCGGAGGACGGTCTCTTGGATGGATAGGGCGACCATGAGCGTAGCTAGATGCGACATGCGAGGACCGTTTGGTTTAAATATTAATGAGAGTAGGAAACAATAATGAACATGCAGATTGGTAAATGAAGCGCCAACCGACTCTGGAGACTCTGGTAATTGTATGTTATAAGCTTGGTCAAAAGGAGCAAAGTCCAAGACTAATTGGGTATGTCGGCACGCGAAGTGGACCGCCAAAGCCCGTATGATCCCGAAGACAATGGCTGTGTTTCTTACGCCGGGCGAAGCCGAGGCGACCTGGCACAAGTCCATGTGGTCCAATTTACAAAGTCCGTGTGGTCCAATTTCACATGGACTGGGGCCCCGCGCAGCCTGGGAAATCGGCTGCCAATGCCTGTAACCATTAGCAATAGTTTTCTGAAGAGCGGTTTTGTTGCAATCCGTGGTGTGGCTTTGTAGTCTCTGCATGTTTTTTTTCTTCCTCCATTACCTTTGATTGCCTTGTCGTCATTTCCTAGCCAAGCTTGCGAAGCATCCATACATTGAGAGTCTTAGCGTAGCACACTTCAACCTTGATCAACTATACCACCGCTGCTTATTAGTCTCTCACGAGCCTACCGGGAGAGTTGCTGTGGCTGGTTAATGAGGACGTGGGTTGTGTGAACTCGGCTCATGGCATTCTCGTCCCCAACAACGCGCACCTGGAGGAATTCACAAAAACATCACTCGGGACTTTATTCTTGGTCATAATATCGTATCAAAAACCATGTCACGAGCCCCTAGACCGTTCTCGACGTCGGCACGAGTCCATCCTAGTTTCCTCCCACATGCGCAACATCCTACACGCAAACCGACCGGGCGATGGTAAGCCACAGTCCCAAATTCTTCGCCAATAAACCGCCCTGAATTATGCATTAATTCTTTTCGTTCAATGCAGGGCCATCGGATTACTAGGCTTGGTCGCAGCTGGTTACGGCGCCCGACTTTACTTTGAGCAAGTTACAGAGCAACGAGCTGCAATAGAAGCCAAAGAGCGAGAAGACGCCGAGCGACGACGACGAAATGCAATGCTGTTGGACGTATACGGCGACCGAGAAAGCCTCGAAGCATTAGAGAAAGCAGTACAGTTCTACGAGCAGAAGAAATAGGCAGCTAAGCTGCCAACGATCGACTTGTTTAGTTTAAAGCATTTATTGGCGTTTTTGGAAATGGAACATGGCATATTATACACACGTAGAGGCGTTTTACGGCATCGGGACATTTTACTTGGGATCGAGGATTCAAAAGTACGAGGGAGAAACGGGCGAGATTCGTTATTAGCTGTGTACATAGTTAGGTGTAGTCTCTGCTTACTATCAGCATTTCTACTCTTTCTTTTATTCAGACTATCGACTCCCGCTCCACAACGATGAGGCAATACCTCCTCGAAGAAAGTTGACTCGGAAAATGTAAGGAATTCATCTACAAAAACTACAGTTTCCCAAACAATGGAGCAGGGAATAGCCATCGATGCAAGTCAGGGAATTAGGTTTGGTGGCGTCCGATGGCGCGCCAGGCCTATAAGCAAAAATAATTACCCCACACACAAGCTCGGATAGCTCAGTGGTAGAGCGAAGGATTGCAGTTTACAGCTCAATCCATCCTTAGGTCCCTGGTTCGATCCCGGGTTCGAGCTTTTTGCATTTGATTTTTCTTTTTGCATGTATTGTCGGGTGGTAGCTGCTTTGTATGACGAACACCAATTCGTCCTTCATTTTTGTTTTGTTGGCCCAAGTACAATCATGCACGGCATATACCAACCGCTCATCCTGCGATGGTGGATGATGGCTATACCACGAGTAGGCGCGCAGGCAATCACTTGTACTTCATGTCTAAATTGAAAACAACCATTGTATGCCGCTTGTTCAATGCTATCAAATACTTCAAGTCTAAAAAACGACGCCTTCGCTCATGAATCAAACAATACAACGTACATCACCCCAGTCTATTTTGCCCTAACCTTCCGTATCACCACTTTCGACCCATCCAAGTCCCAGCCTACACTATCCGTACTTGTCAAATCCCTCCAATTGGAATTTGTGCTCTCTTCCAAATACTCCAGATCAACATTCAAGTACGATCTCCCGAAACATTTCAATGTATGTACCCGTAGCTCTTTCTCAGCCCACTCCATGATTCTGGCCCTGTGCCCATCCACAGACCGCCTGACTCTGTGAAACACAACAAAATTGTCGTGCGCCAAAGCCGACAGTGCTGCATTAGTCTTTGGATCTTTCAGTCGATATATTGCTCGAATAGCAAACGCCTCGCCCAGTTCTCGCCGGCGACAGGCCGTGTCCAGTATCAGATATGCGACGACCTCCTGTAGTTCGACCGATGTCAAGGCGTGCCGAGGGTGTATCGTGCGGAGTAGATGGAGAATTGCTGGGTGATATGACTCGGGCTGTTTGACGAGGATTGAAAGCCGAATACAAAAGAGGTAGGCTTGGATAGCGAAATCGTCGGCCCTCTTAGAAGCGACAATACCCTCTCGCAGCTTTCGCAGGGCTGCCATGATGATTGATAACGTCCTTGTATTCGATGGGTCTTGCAATGTGTCTGCAGCAGCTTTCGTCGGAGCCGGTATGTCGGATGTGGCATTTGTATCGTTTTGCTTGTCGTCAATTCCCAGAGAGGAGAACCTTCGTAGAAGCTCGTCGCGCTGCCCCGCGTCAGAGCAATAGACCATGTATCGCTCAGCGATTCGGCCGTAGTACTTTTCTTGAGTTTTGTGATCGAGGAGCCTAGTTCGTTTGTAAGGGTCCAGCAATTCTCAGTTTCGGAGCTTGAGAGCACTACCTTGCATCGCCTTTAGAAGGAAGACCTATGCTCTCCAAAGGATCTTGCTCGATAGGCTTGAGTCTACCCCAGGGCCCAGAAGGACCTCTTCCTCTCCTATATGCCATGGTAGGTATTTTATGTTACGGGGAGCGTAGAGTTAGGTATAGGATTAGCCGTCGCAGCGAGCTGGAGAGAGGCTGAAGCAGTCGATGGTGGGATGTTGCTCAAGCTCGCGAAGTGGGATGGATGGTGGGGTGGACCAAGCCAATGCCAGCCGAGTCGACAGCGTTTGGGCGAACGCAGTTGTCTGGGGAACTGCCACCAATCTCACTGAGATCGGCTAGATCGTCCGGCTTTCATGGACAGCAACGCCAACGTAAAGAAAAATAATTTCCTTAATTAATTCTTGTCACAGGGGTTCACAATAACGGGATTGTCTCTATGAATTGACCAGCTGGTTTATTCAATTTGCCATCATTTTACTATTTTGCAGGATTCAAGACGCCATTACTATACAACCACAGTTGGCTAAGCACTCGCCTCAAATCAATGTAATAGGAACATCACATCCCTTTTCACTGCATGGTTTATTTTCCGCAGAGCTTCCTAGCAGCAGGAAGGACCTCGTCTATTAAAGCAGCGGTAGTTAGCACATGTTCAGCTTCATGAATGCAGGTATGGATAAAACGCACTAATGGCCTTGTCTTGGCCACAAGCGGCAATGACACATTTAATGGCATCTCCCTGAATGGCATCAAAGTTGCTGCAGACGCACTTTACGTCAGTGTCAGTACAGTCGGTCTTGTTCTTGATGGAGTCGCGGATGCACTGCTGAGAGCAGGGAGGGAGGTCGCTGATGCTCTGGGCGGCGACTAGGCCAGCAAGGAGGGAAGCGGCGAAGAGGAACTTCATTGTGACGAGCGTTTGATGCTGTAGGTTGGTTTCTTTAAGATAGTAGACAAGAGGATATGTGCTGATATACAATGGCAATCTTGGAGAGGATACAGTCATTACAATCCAAGGGAAGAGGCCAAGGGTTTTATAGTTGAAGAAAGATGGGTCAGGTTCAATCTCCAACAGAGACAATCGACAGGAACATGTCATCGAAGCAGCTTTCCTGGCTCAGTCTCAGTCTCAGAGGTCGTAGAGTTCCATTAATTCAGGCCAAGGAACGGTGCTAACCCGGCGGTAAGGTTTCCGGGGTATGAGGGCTAGCAACATTCCTTTCCCATCAAGGAGATCAACCCCGACACCGACCGAAAGTATGGGGTTGGTGTTACAGAGAAATCCACATCTGGATTGGAGCCTCGACGCCTCCAAAACTGATTTCCGACCATCCTGACGAGGAGCCGTAGACTGGACTTGGCTTGGATGGGACGACTGAATCGTGATGGGTTGCCAGCTGCACCATTCTGTATCATCAACATACGTCATGTACTATGAAATTGAAGCTGTTGTAAAACATGGCTCATGTTTTTTTTATGAGTATCAAGGCTTAGAAAGAAAAAGTGGCACAAAAAAAAAAACATACAGAGCTTGTCAAAAAGTTATGTAAGAAACACAGTAGTGTGGCTGGTTGGAGCATTGCTGAATGTGACGTTAATCGGGCTCAATTTTCCTAATTCTGTCTGGGACCATCTACTCGGCATCATGTGCTTCCTGAAAACAGGACCGAATTCCGTTGTGACACTGGGACAGAAACTTTCAGCCACTCCCGCAACTCAGGTACAATGGACTGAACACAGCCATGGCGTTGGCTTACAAGGTTGTAGGATTACATGTTCGCGTTTCATCAGTTTCCCCAGTAGCCTGAACCTCATTCTCCAATTGCCGATTTGACACTAAATCGTCCAGTGATGCGCTAAAAGTTCCCCATAAACTTTGGCCCACTGCCCTGCAGCTCCCCGTAAGCTTCTTCCCTGGTCGGCAATTATTCAGAAACCTAAACCATGTTGTTCCTCCAATGAGTTGGTTGATCCTTGCACATGTATGTTTCCAACATCCCTTATTTACACGCACGCAGACTTGTAATCTTGAGTGCTGTAACTATTTTTCGCCTTCTTTCTTCGTCTCTGTCGTACCTATCCTTGCATTGTATATCGGTACTCCCTTCACGCAACCCCGTTGTATATAATCGGCGTGCTTTTTGAAGAATTCGTATATTTCCTTTTCATCTGTATTGGTAGGGATAACGAGCCCCTCTCGCTCCATCTTTTTATTGGATATATCGTAATAGTCCTTTCCGTCACCGTACCCAGTTGCTGGCGACTCCCTAATTACACCTTCTTTCGTCTCCGGGTTGCTGTCTCTCTTTCGAAAAACAGATGGATTGAACATGTTCAGTTCTCAGCGACCATTGTTTGTACTTGTTACAAAATCTTTATTCATTGAGTCATAGCAGCACCTAGCCAACATCCATGGGTCTGGCGCTGCCTGCCTACACCTCAGCCGTCTCCAGGCTACTACCACTCCCTTCCCGCCTGCGTCATTGGCATTCCTCCAGCCCGACGATCCGTATATTTGACCCTGAACATGAACCTGCATCATGTCAATCAACTGCCAATCCCTCGGCTGTGTTCACTTGTATTGCTTGAGCCACTTTCCACAGCCATTGAGCCCCTGGATTCTTCAATCTATCCATCTCCAATAAATTTCAACTTCCACATCATTGTACGCGTAGGCTAACTTAAACGTTTGTTTCGCAGATCCACACCTCAACCCCATTTTTGTTAGTTGTAAAACAAGTTTCTTTTGAATAGCAGCGTATGAATCGGCTTTTCGGCTTTCTTCCATAATGTCACATTGTCACTGGACCCTTTCTCCTCGTTCCTTTTCGACTGGCCATGTAACCCCATGCTGACTGCATTAAAGATGCAGATCGGCTCTGTGGTCTGAGGCTGAAGCCATATATCATACATGCATGTCCTTGTACAAACTTAACCACGGCCATTGGCCTATTTGGGATCTGCCTCCGAAAATCACTGTCTTGGCTACCTCGCACAGCTCATACTGATGTAAGAATATTGCTTCTATCTCATCCTCCTCCTCCTGTCTGTTTTCGCGGGGTATCACACGCACTGAAATCATCTTGGACCACTCGCCTGCAACGCATCGCAACTTGAACTCGGCCATAAATTCACCAACAGTCATCTCTCCGTCGGTTTCCATTCGTCTTACGCCATCAGGCGCTCCTTTACGGTGACCTTGTCCCAGTTTGCTGGACCTGCAGCTTCAAACGCCCCCCTCTTGGAAATGACCCTTCCTAGCCCTTGGTGTATCTCTGCTTGAAATGGTTCGAACGGTATCTTCTCTCCATCAATGCTGATGTATCCATCCTTCTGATTTCTTGGTATAATCCTGTAGGCCGAAATCTTCTTGTATGTTACGTAAGGGTTATCGAAAAACTTATTAGATTCTACAGACAAGAAAGCCTTCAATGCTGTGTGCGGGTAAAGATCGCCGTTGACCGTGACCAGATCCATGCACCCATCCGAAGCGAGGGCTGCCGAAAAGAATAGGACATCTGGAGCCATATATGCCATCTAAAACAGTAAATTGATTAGTTCTTTGCGTCTTTAAGTTGAGCAGGTCGAGGATCAAGCTGAATGTTTAGGACCTCTGCGGCGTTGATGCAACAAAGACTTACATTGCCACAGTAAAAGTTGCCGATCTTGTCGTATGAAACAAGTTCCCAGCCTTCGGGAAGATCGTCTTGTATAGTTCCATACTTTAATGGGGGTAGCTCCTGGCTCTCACCTGTGTCGACACCATTCTGTTCAGCCTCCGGGTGATGGCCTAGATTGGGAACACTTGCATGACGCTTATAATGCTCCTTGATATCTAATTTCTCCTCGACTTCAACCTTCAATGCCAAGTCACAAGGATATACGCGCCTTTTAAAGAGCCTCGAAATCATACCGAGATCAAATCGTGCGCTGCCCATCCATCGTAGATGCTCAGTGCCGAGATCGCTCTCTGCGACAATACCCAGGGATTGCGAGAGGAACGACATGGTTCTCCGGTCCCCTTGTGTAATGGACACCAAGTCAAGAGGCGTCACGATTCCCTTTATGATAGCCAGCGCTGCAAAGGCGGGCTTGTGAGAGCCATACAGATTGCAAGCCATGGCGTTTCCGGATCCGCAGGGAATATGGCTGACAGCGAGTTTGCCCAGTGCTTTCTTGGCGTCGGAACGTTTCGCAAGTCCGTTGAAGATCTCATGCGGTGTGCCATCTCCAGAACAAGCAATGATTGTGTCGTACTTGTCAATATCCATTGTTTGAACCAGCTCTATAGCCTCGCCGCCGCGAGACAGGACGACGACGTCCATATCCATCTTGGCAGCTTCAAACATTGGTTTCACAACCGTTTCCCATTTCTTTACGCCATTTCCGGGCCCTGAGTGGGGGTTTATGAGCACATATGCGCGTTTCCGTTGTTGTGATGGGCCATATGCCTTGGAGAGTAGTGCATCAGTGAAGGGAATCAATGCCTCGGCGTGCTCGGGAGCAGCCTCCAATGTCCATTTCTCAAGTTTGAAAGAGGACTTGGATACTGGCAGAGCTAAATCTAGGATGAGTTTCTGCTTTACGGCCTCAGCCCAGAGCACGTTGAAGAGTGGAACAGATTGAACGTCTGAAGGAGAATGTATACGTCAGCAACAAGTCAATTAGCGCATCGACGATGGTGTTGAGAAGAGGGCAGAAATCATAATAAATTTCAAACTCACCAGCTGATGTATGCTTCTTTGAATTTGTTTTTGGCTTTGCAGCTGCATCCAGGTCTAAGTTAGTGTGGTTAGCAACGCAGCCACGTTGTGAGTTGTTGCTCCGAAGGGTCCGCCTTTTACCTTGAACAACGAGATCATCGCCGTGGACCTTGATCAGCCTGCGGTTGGCCAGCTCAAGCTGCAGCTCCGCGACGCCATTTTGAATACCGTTGCCGGTGGTCATCTCATCAAGTGTTGTTAATGGAGGCGCTTCCTCCGCTGCCGAAACGGTGTCGCGTGTGCGATTGTAGCCTAGGTAGAAGGGTCTCCTCAGAGCGTGCCAGTGAAATGTAGTGGTTTTTGCTTACGCTTCCTGGCACTGGCGGAGAGAAGTGGCCAACGAAGTAAGCGATGGAGGACCGTGTAAAAATAGCAAACGTAGAGCGGGTGGGTGTAAAGGGTGTGAGCACGCCTACAATTATTGCAAGGTAAAATAAAAAGGGAGAAGCAGTACGGTTAAGGACATGAGAAGGGACAGGATACGAGAATAAATGAGGGAAAAGTGAGAAGCAGGTCAAGTTGAATCAATATCCGATGTCGCGCCACAAATAACGGAGGCAAAGGCTCAATGCAGGCACAGACTCCATCAGTTCAGCAAGCCAAAAAAAAGCAAACTCCAATCTAGCCAGAGCCTTTTGATTGCTGTCCAGTTCCAGCACTCCAACTCCAGTTCCCAAACTCCGGCTCCGCCTGCCGCTAGCCGCAGCAGGTGTCACCCTGTTACGCTCGTATGGGCTTCGTACGGGCATGGGCGCTAACATTAACTTCCCAGCTAGGCAATTACAGCATGCCTTTCAGCGTCTCTCTTTATTTCGAGCTTCCATTTATTTTGGTTTTACGCCGGTTTACTCCTCTGGAGTTGGTAAAGTGGCTGTCAACTGCAGCCTCAACCTCGGATAATGATCCAATGGTAATTAATTAATTAACAAGAGTAAAGTACATAAATAAAATCACCTTTTACCCTTTCTCCGCTCGGCGGCTCCTACCAACCCCACCAGTGGGCTCTCTACATCGCAGTGCTAGCCACACCTCACGTTTCATAAGGAAGACACAACATCACGGGCCGACGTGCCCAGTCGCGAAAATGCTGAAACAAAATGTCCATCAATCAATCATCCATCGAAAATAGCTATTATCTTAAGATACCTGACGACAAATCCGGCAGCTTACACAGTGGTTGTAATTCATACGCGTGATATGCTTGTGTTGTAGGGTATCTTCCTCCTCTCCACTACTCTTGCTAGAGCAAGACGCGCTCATGGAGCTCAGAAATAACATGTCCATGCTATAGGTAGGGTTTCACGACCCAATTCGTGTCACAGGTACTCATACGGTTCAAGATTGCTTACATCATTGTCAATTGTAATGCAGCCATTCCCACCTGGCTCGTTGTACACATCCTATATGCTGACTTTGTATGGACTGATAAATCAAACTTTTTCTTTGCCATCCGTTCCATTACCGGCTTACCTCCACCCAATGACATTCGGTTGCTCTATTTTAAATCCATGACAGTCATCTCTCTTCATCATACATGTGATTTTGTTCCCTCAAATGTATCCGAGAGCCTCATCGGCATCATCACGCCATTCCTTTGTTGAATTCAGTTTAAGCTAAGTGAAGCTAACTCAGAGGTCAAAACTTCATCAATCTTGGCAGGCACGTCTGATGCAGACTTCAACGTTTGCGCAAACATGGCAGAAAGCTCCTTGACGCGGGGGGACTTGGAATCAATGGCAGCAGCGGCCTTGAGGCACTTCAAAGCCAAAACATACTTCTCTGCAGGCAATGTGTTAGCAATAGCAAAAGTACAGCATGGATCACGGTGCAACTTACTTCGGCGGATGTATACTTCAAAACCAGCGAGTTGGGCATCCAAGCTCTTAGGACTGGCTTCTAGCAGGTGTGTAACGAACTTCATGGCCTCGCCGAGGGGGTCAGTAGTGGCAGCAAGAGTCAGACCAAGAGGATCCTCATCCTTCTTCTTCACTTCGCCGTCCTGGTTGGCCTTGTTAGGATCCTGCTTAGCAATAGCTTCGGCAGCCTCGCGCTCCAAGCGTTGCAGTTCTTTCTTGGCCTTCTTGGCAGCCTTCTTCTTGGCGAGGGCTTCCTCTGCATCCTCTTCACCGTTGACGCCGTTGGAGGTAGGCTTATCTGCCATCTTCAAATAAATACCAATGGCGCCGAGGGCAGCTCGAGTGTAGAAGGGGTGGTCGTGGACGTGGTCTTCCCATCGGAGCATGTCGATATAGGCGCGGACCATGCCCTTACGCAATGAAAAGCTGTGGAAGTCGAATTGGTCTTCTTGCCAGACATCAAAGATGTTAGCGACGGCGTGCAGACGCTTCAACGCCAAACCAATGTTGCCCTGTCTAGCGTAGGACTCGCCATCTTCCGTCAGGAACCAGATACATTGCATATCCAACAAGTCGGCCAAAGGCCCTCCGACGGTGTCAGCTCGCGTGAACAAGCCGACCGTCTTCAAAGCCTTCTCTGATTCGTCGTTTCGCAATTGATACTTGGCTGCCTTGCTGTTGATGTATCGATCCTTCAAGTCCAGCGATCTTGCGTAGTCCATCATTTTCGAGGCTTCTTGAATGTCGCCACTATGCTTCAATATTCTTGCCTTTGTCATGTGGTAATCAACGCTCTTGGGATCCTTCTCGATAACCTTGTCAGTGTATTCCATGGCTTTCGTCAAGTCGCGGCTCATGTAATAGTTGTAGTGCTGTGCGAGATAAAACAAAGCTGCAGCTTGTCCCTTGTCCTTACTCGAGGCATCGGCATCCTTGGAGTGCAAGTACTCGTCGGCTAATTTGGCCAGAGTCTCCTTCTTGAACGAGTCGGAATACAAATGCTTCAAGTTGGCGAACGTTGAAGGCACACCCTTGTTCAACATGAGCGTCAGATACTCCTTGGCAGCTTTTTGAAAGGCATCGCCTTTCAGGAAATCCAGAGGTATGCGTTTTGCAGAGTCGCAGCGAGGGTACTTCTTGGCGTATTCGGCATAGAGGGCGGCCCGGCCATCGATGTCGTCGTCTTGAACACCAAGACACTCGGCCAGCTTCAAGTAGTACGGGGCGTGGTCGGCGTTACGGTCCAACAGAGCTCTATATGCCGTAGCAGCTTCCTCTTTACGATCAAGGTTAAGAAGGCATTCGGCACGGCTCTCCAGGACAGCCAATCTATCGAGGTTGTGTTTGCAATCGCTTTCCAGGTGATCCAGTGCTCGCTGATATTCTCCTTGCTCAACGATCAATGAGTTCTTGTACATGATGGCTTCGGAGTGTTCGATATCGTGGCGGGATGGTGTGGATTTCAGCGTGCCTTCGTATGTTGTCAAGATGTTCTCGGCCTCACTCAGGTTGCCGGCGACGTGATGCGCGACCGCAAGTGCAGTCCATGCTTGACGAAGCTGGGGACGAGCTTGGAGCATAGCATTGCGGCTCTGGATGTAGCCCTGGTAGTCACGCATTTGAATTTGTAGCACGGCGAGGTCTCTCTGTATTTGCGCCGATCCGGGTTCCAGCTTGAGCGCGAACTTGTAGGCCTTGCTAGCTTCCTCAAAGTTCTTATTGGCTCGGTACAAAATGCCGTATACGTGCCAGCAAATATGAGACTTCATGTCGGCTGTCAGAGCTTCCTTTCCAAGAGCAAAGGCCTCATCGCTTTTGCCCTGTCCATTGAGGATCAGGGCTTTCATAGCCATGGTCTCGCCATGCTTGGGGATCTTCTTGAGGATGAGGTCGGCAGTTTTAAGACCACGCTTGTATTGTTTCTCCTCGTAGTTTCGGATGACTTGGCGAAACTGCGCAGCCTCCTTAGGCGCAAGGATCTGTGGCATGTTGGGCGATCGATTCGACAAGAGTCGTTCTGCAGCGGATCGAGGTCGGAGTCGGTTGTGGGAGCAGAAGATACAACTCAAGCAGCGTCAATTGTAAAAGATGATGCTATTGAGTTTGTATGTAGGAGCCTGAAGGATACTGAGGAATTAACCCAGCCAACCTGAACAAGCTTCTGGCAAAATACACCCCTCTTAAAAAAAGTCGAAGTACGCCGCAAGTTCAGACGTAACACTATCTGTCCGGGGTTGGGAGTTGCTGGCTTTGTGAAAGTCACTTTGGTGGACGGTCGGAGGATCTTCGGACTTGTTTGTGCGGTGGTGGGGCAATTACAGCGAGCTCTAAAGCCGACACTGAAGTCATCGATGAGGCTCTATTGAACTTGAGAGTTGTCAAGAAAATAGAACAAGAAACCCACGGGGGCTAAAGTTAAATTAAACAAAAATATAATTGTGGCTGAGATTTATTTTACAATAATTATACAGAAATCTATTCCAAATAGCTTTTATAATATACAAACATCACGGTGTCATAAATGCAGCTACACATACACTCCAATGAACCTGACCCAGAGACGCAATGCTCAACTTACTTCTCATTATTGCTTGCTTTCCACTTTCCAAATGCCGTCTCCCAAGTAGGCTCAGGTGCATTGCACCTTTGTTGAATAACTTCCCACGATCTGTGTCGAACGATGTTCTCAACACCTTTCTCTTGTCGCACCAGTGTTGCCAGAGCTTCGGTTCTGCTCTCCCGAGGGAAATACCTCGCCGAATACGGGTCTAGTCGCTCATCCACAACCTTCTCCTGGTTTTTCTTGTCTTCCAGTTCTCTCAATGCTGACCCCGGATCGTCCGGGTCTGGGCTGGAAGCAACAGCAGCGCAATAGTCGAGTGCGTCTGCACGAGACTTCCATGAGGGAAACAGTACTTTGTTTCGAAAGTTTGCACACGACTCAGAGTCTACGCCTCGAGCACCAGCGCTTGGGTTGCGATGCGTCGTAGAGGTGGGATCGAAACCTGTCCGCGATGGGGTAACTAAAGCGTTTAAGTTTTGATTTATTGAGTCGTCGATGGCTGATCTTGAGAATCGTAGAAAGTCTATCGCTCAGATTAGTCAAATTTGAAAAAATGAAACATCTTGGAGTAATATACCTCTCAATGCACCAGAAGAGAAGCAAAACTGCGGCGACAGTGCCGTTGGAGGCGTTGGTTGAGCCATGATGTCCTGTGATTGCCTTTCCGGCCCGGCGGTTCGCGTTGACGGCGCCGTCCTCTGCCAAATTATGCCAGCCAGGGTGTCCGATTCAAGGAAGGATGATTGTGGATGGACGGTGGCGAACAGAAATCAAGATTGTTGCGTATCCTTGCCGAGCAGTGACGGATTCTTTTGGCCTGATAGTTGGTTTTAGCGCTGGCCAAATGACGAAAGGTGACCACAGCGCCACACCTCCCTGGGCGCTATCTGTGCTGGTAACCCAACTGGTGGCTGCGTTCTGTGGCTCCCAATAATCTTACGATTTTTGGCGCAGCCACCCCGAACGGGCCAGCCGGCAGGCGAGCATTGCACCGCCCTTATTAGTTGATCATCTATTAGGGTTGTTGTTTGCAACACCATTGTGTCTCTCCATCCTAGAACTTTCAATATCCCCTGCACCGAATCAATAATCTGCACTGCAGCCAATTTACCCTTGAATTGCAACAACTATTGCATCCAATACTGTTCGATACCTCCCATACTGCAAACACACCCCGCGATTACATCACTCCTACACCCCGCATCGAGAAAATGTCGTCAGAAGCAGCTGCCAACAGCGGTAGTTGGTCCGCATTCCTAAAGGTAGCATCCTTGGAGATCTGTTCCTAAGTTCATATGAGTCTAATTTTTCTGTTAGTCCATTGCCTCTTTCAACGGCGATTTATCGTCTTTGACCGCCCCTCCATTCATCCTCTCGTCGCAATCCCTCACCGAATTCTCTTCATACTGGTCAACACAGCCAACCGTTTTGGCCGCTCCCGCCGCCGAAGCTGATCCTGCTAAGCGCGCTGTGCTGGTTTTGAAATGGTTCCTGAGCACCTTGAAGCACCAATATGCCAGCCGCAGCGAGCAGTTTGGCAATGAGAAGAAGCCGCTGAACCCCTTCCTTGGTGAACTGTTCGTCGGAACTTGGACCGATGATGCTGGAGAGACCACTCTGGTTTCTGAGCAAGTCAGCCATCATCCGCCTGCTACTGCCTATTGCATTCGCAACAACAAGACCGGTGTGCAGTTGGAAGGCTACAATGCTCAAAAGGCTACTTTCAAGAGCACAATCATTGTGAAACAGATCGGACATGCTGTTCTCACCATTCCTGTTGGAACTGGCGAGAACAAGACCCTTGAGAGATATCTCATTACACTCCCTGGGCTACACATTGAAGGCCTCATCTTCGGTGCCCCATTCGTAGAGCTCGATGGCACCAGCCACATCACCAGCTCCAGTGGCTTCTCCGCGAAGGTTGACTACAGCGGGAAGGGATGGCTCTCCGGAAAGAAGAACACTGTCGTCGCTTCCGTTTACCCAACCGGAAAGGAAAAAGAGGTACTTTACAACATCACCGGCCATTGGAACAAAGAACTCGAAATCTACGAAGGCCCCGCCAAGAAGAACTCCAAGACAACACTCATTGAGACTTACGATACCGTTTCCAGCCCCCAGACCGAGCTCAAGCTTGCTCCTCTAGAGAAGCAGCACCCTCTCGAGTCTCGCCGAGCCTGGGCCAAGGTCGGCGCCGCCATTCACAAGGGTGACATGGATACTGTCCACGTCGAAAAGAGCAAGATTGAAAATGCTCAGCGCGCTCTGCGAACCAAAGAGGCAAATGAAAAGAAGCCTTGGGTCCGCAGATACTTCACCGCTGTTGAGGGTGAAGACGAAACTCTCCAGACCCTCGGTGCTGCTGGTGGCGTGGCATTGGACGGCGACCGCGAGAAGACTGGTGGTCTGTGGCGATTTGACGCAGCCAAGGCTGAAAAGGTTGCTGCTGAGACGTTGAGCGAGGACCAGATCAAGACTATTGAGAAAGAAATTTTGGGACAATAAAACTAAAGGACAGCAAACTGGACACACGAAAGAACGCTTGTTTTTCTTATCCCCTCCTTGGTTTTATTCCATCTCTGTGCAGACGATACAAGAATCACGAGAATGGATGTAATATATTTTATAGACGCAAATCAAGTTTATTTTTTACGCGACTACAGTAAAGAACAGTTTGGCCGGAGAATCACTGCCATCCTAACTTGCTTTCTTAAAAGGTTATTATTTCATAAAGGTTTTACTATTTGTGTCGTTGTTGTCAATCCATTCTTAACCATGACATTACAATCAAACGGCATTTTGACGCCACTGCTGGCCCTTGATCAATCTCTTTGAAAAAGAAACACCAACACCCCGGGCACTAACTACATCGCACTTCATGCAACTTCTCATGCCAAACAAAACAATTTTTTTTCCTTTCATACTCGAGTAGTAAAGATTTTTAAACCTGGCCAGCAGTGTTGAAGTCCTTGAGGGCCTCGGCAGTACGGGTGGACATGGTCTTCTCACCCTCACGAACCCAGACACGGGGCTGTGTTGTGTGTTAGTTTTGATTCGAAAACTTGTCATTTTTTTTTTTCAGTTTAGATGATTGGGAAACTTACGTCGAAGTACTTCTTGTTGGGCTTGTCCTCACCATCGGGGTTGCCGACGGCCTTGAGGAGGTAGTCCTTCTTGTTGAGCATGTAGTCACGGATACCGCTCATGTAGGCGAACTGCATGTCAGTGTCCATGTTGACCTTGACGACACCGTGGCTGATGGCGTCGAGGTACTCCTGCTTACCGGAGCCGGAGCCACCGTGGAAGACGAAGAAGACAGGCTTGTCGTTGCTGGAGCCAATAGCGGCCTTGACGTGAGCCTGGTGCTTGCCGAGAAGCTCGGGGTGCAACTTGACGTTGCCGGGCTTGTAGACACCGTGAACGTTACCGAAACCGGCAGCGATGGAGAAATAGGGGGAGATGGGGGCGAGGGTGTTGTAGATCTGGAGGATATCCTCGGGTTGAGTGTAGAGGGAGTTGTTGTCGACATCCTCGTTGTTGACACCGTCCTCCTCACCACCAGTGATACCAATCTCCATCTCGAGCCACTGCTTCATGGGAGCAGCCCGCTTGAGGTACTTGGCGGTGGTCTCAATGTTCCAGTCGACAGCCTCCTCGGACAAGTCGATCATGTGGGAGGAGAAGAGGGGCTCGCCAGTGGCCTTGAAGTGAGCCTCATCGGCGTCGAGCATGCCATCGAGCCAAGGGAGGAGCTTCTTGGCGCAGTGGTCAGTGTGAAGGACGACGGGGACACCGTAGGCGGGAGCCAGGGCGCGGATGTAGTGAGCACCAGCGACGGCACCAGTGACGGAAGCGGCCTGGTCACCGTTGGCGACACCCTAAAAGAAGACGAGTGTTAGCAATTGCGTCTCGTTTTGGGACAGGGGTTTCAGTTTGTTATTACATACCTTGCCGGCGAAGTAGGCAGCACCACCCTGGGACATCTGGAGGATGATGGGGGCCTTGGCATCGCGAGCAGCCTCGAGGGCAGCAACGACGGTGGAGGAAGAGGTGACGTTCTGGTAAAGTTAAATGAGTTAGATTTTTGCACTTTGATGCGTTCGAAAATGTCTGTATGACTTACAATGGCGGGAATGGCGAACTGCTTCTCGCGAGCGTACTCGAAGAGTCTCAAGACGTCATCGCCGACAATGACACCGGTCTTGCGGGTAAGGTTATCAGTAGCACCCATGATTGCGGTTTGAAGTAGTTGGTGGAAACGGTAGAAGACTAAAGGATTGACAAGAAACAGTTAGATCAATGGGGAAATGGAAGATGGATGAAGAGGTAGTTTGAAAATCAAAGGAGGGAGGCGCGGGGTTTTCTGGTTGTCGAGGTCATCCACTTTATCGATACCAACAGATAAAAGCTGCTGCTAGTCTGACGAGGCGGGGTGTTTCTAGCTGTTGCTACCGACGACGATGACAACAGGGTTGAGGCTTTTTTTTTCTTTATCGGTCGTCCTGAAGCTGATATGCCGAATAATGCGTGAGGCAATTAATCAATTGTCATCATCGTCCATATATGTTTTTTATGCTCTCGGACGAACGCAATAAAACTGTCGAATAAAGCGAATCGGGTTTGAAACTGATTGCCCCTCCTCGCCTCCCTACAGTGCTGTGTCTGTCTCTGCGGTTGCCCCTCTCTCCCCTTTAACCCCTCTGCTGCTGCTCCGTCTCTCCAAATAATTCATCTAGCGCTTTTACTCTGCTCGAGCCAAGCAAAGAATTGTCGCTCCGATAGACTGAGCTTTTTCCGGTGGTGGGGCAATGATGCTGAAAGTGGATAGAGGACTTACAAGTTGAAAGATAAGGAAGAAAAGGCAGATGTGTCAAAGTAATAAGAGGTGTCTGTCTCTGTCTCTGTTGAGTGTAGATGTGAAGATGGAAAGGTCAGTTTAGTAGACGGGAAAAGAAACCAAACGACTTTATTTTAGAATGCGGGGCACTTGGGGACTGGTTCTCGTCAACTGGGCAATCATGTAATAATGTAACAATGATTTCCCAGTGGCTTTCTTCCTGATGCAGCCGACGCCTCGGCGGGACGGAAAGTTGCGGGACAAACCACGAACCCCTTGGCCCAGACTCGATGACTTCCCGACAGTGTCTACGATGTTGCTCGTAACAAACTTCGCGGTTTGTATGCCGAATTGCAGTACCGTGCGTATCCGTTATGTAAAGCGTTCGTCGACACTAGATAATTTCAAGGATGACAGGGATGTGAATTCACGCAGTTATACACGTGCGGCAACGAGAATGAACCAGAATCAGTCATGCAAATTTTCCCATGTCTCACGACATTCACTCATAAGCCATTATCATATAGAATAGAGACTGATGGAGTTGACCTGGACGCTGAAGCTCTTATTCCCAACAGCCAATTCCGCCACACGCATTACCTCATGTTGTCATCAACCGGCCCAGAATCGAATTTTACCCCTCCAGAGGCACACCAGAGCACAACAACAGCAAAAATATTACCCCACCATTAGCGTTTAATAAGTCAGCTGTACCCAACATGTGCTGAGCGCTGGGCGTCAAACTGGTACAACAATACAGATTTTATTCAACGAACAAATATTGAAAATAATGCATTCCATAATTAGAGGTTTATGACAGAAAACGACAGAAACTGAGAGAAAAAGAAGCGTTTTTTTTTCTTCTTCAAAACAAAAATTAATTTACATTGCATCGCTACCTTTGTCCAATCTACAGTCTATCCCATCCAAAAATCAACGCTCAACAGAAATGCAAGCAGAAATGCAGACAAACTCGTTAAAATCATGACTTGGCAAAAGTAGCCTTCACAGGCTCATATCCGTAGCTATTCTCCAATTGCGCAGTAGCGACAGCCAGCTGAGCATCTGAAGGCTTGTTCACAATCATCAGATACAGCACGTCCTTGATGTGTCTGTCGCCTCCGTTTTCCAGCTTCCTCCTCTCCTCTCTAAACGTGGCCAAGCGAGGTGCATAATCTCTTTCAACGTAACCCAATTGTCTTTGGGTCTCGTTATAACTCTGTCGCTGGCTGTGAACACTGTCGATTCTTTGGTGGTACTCATCGAGCACTCTCCTCTCCTCCTCGTCGATGCGAGCCATCTTTCGGCGCAGCTTGGTTTCAGGGTCGGGACTCAATGCTCCTCCAGATATTAAACCAAGCAAACCTCCATTCGTAGCAGGGTGATTGGGATCCAGATATCGGTTGGTAAATGGGCGGCTTTGGGGAGTGTTAAAGATGTCGCCTGGGTTCTCTGTAGCGTACTGTACACGAGCTCGACGGTCAAGGTAATCATTGAAAGAGTCAAAAGCCTTCTTGCTCTTTGCTTTTAATGAAAGTTTCTGCTTTCCATCTTGGGATCCAGGAGTTCTAACACTGTCTGATGAATCGGATGAATATGCGTCGTATGATGGAGGAGGTCCCAAGAGCATGGCTTTGTGCTGACGACGGTCGTCCATGTACATCAACGGAGCTGTTTCGAGAGGAAGGCTGTGAACACCTTCAGAAGTACCAGAGATGGGACTTCCAAACACGGAGCCAAGCTTGGCAAAACGGCTTTCCGATCTGGGGATGCTTGGGTCTCGGACATCAGGCTCGTACTTCATGAGCATACAGTATAGACCACGGGGTCCGAAAAATTCATTGTTGTATTTGTCGAGAATTGTGTTTGTCTTGTGTTTAACGTGAGCCTTGTTGGCTAAGTTGGCGCCAAATTGGACACCAGTTGCAACGGCAGTCGTAATAATCTCGGGAGTAAAACCGACACCAAACGAGACTACCTGGACTCCAGCCAGAATCTTGTTGCCCTGAAGAGCAGTGTTGGTATCGTCAATAAATTGCAAAAAGGAAAGCTGGTCGATGCCACATTGCCCCAGGCATGGGGCATAAGCACCCATAAATCCTCGGTCTTGAGAGCCAGGACGTTGTTGGGGGATAACTACAGGAAAGGGCAACGGACCCTCGGTAGTATCCTTGTAAGTGACACAGGGGACAGTCATGGTGAAGTCGCTTGCTGTTAATGGAAGGTAGGTTTGTCGATTTGAAGAAGTGTAAGTAGAAGTAATTGGTAAATGGTGATACTGATGAGAAACACAAACAACATTTTACAGAGAAATGACAAGATATATATATTATTTCATTTGTATTACTGTGACGCTGTAAGTTCACCCTTCGTCGTTACTCGTTCACATCCGAACGAGCAACTGTCACCAAACTTATTTCCGGAGCGATCTGGTCCACCCTCACCGTCGTTTAGCTCTCGCTCACTGTCCCCAATCGGGAACGAGAATTTTTCCTCACCCAAGCAAGGCTTACCACTACAAACCCGTGTCTCGTTCCACCTCGTCTGCCTTTCGTTAAGGGTTCACCAAGCGAAAGCATAGCCTTAAGGTTTGACACGCATGGAAATCCCCTGAATGGAACTCGGCAAGTCACTGCCGATTGATTGGTTTTGGATGGAGATGCTGATTGTGCGAGTGCGAAGGAGGCTTGCTAATTACTACGCGAAATGGCTACCGGTTTACGCACCACGCTCGTTCTCGCAAGAAATACCACGCTTTGCACATCACCACGTAAATGTTTATAATCGATCGCTTACTTTGAGATGCCTCGGCATAATCCCGATGACAACATTGGCGAGGCGTAGAAAATTATGGCCTTCGTCCATTTTGGGTTAGTATTAATTTCTGTGCTATTTTCAAATATGGACGATATGGCTGAAGATGATTACAATCTTGATTGAATCCTCACCAAGTTGTTACAAAGTTGCTGCGCGGTAGCAAAGAAAACTGTAATCACTTAGTAATATAAAGTTTGTTAAGACCACATCTTTCAACAACCAGAACAGCTTCCATAGCTCAGTTGGTTAGAGCGTCGTACTAATATTTGGCCTAGTGCCTAATAATGGTGATGCGAAGGTCGCAGGTTCAAGCCCTGCTGGGAGCAAAACAGCTGTTCTTTTTTTGCCATTTTGTTTAGTCAGCCTGCCCACCTCCTACCAAATCAGGCATTAGGTACCAATATGCTTGTCGTAATTTATATCTTGGTAAAAAAGAATTTAGGATTTTTTTTTTAGCGGTTTTAGCTTCGATGGTCTATTCAGTTAAGAGCTGATTTACTTTTTTAATCAGGAAACCAGATCGTGCGAAACATGATTTGGGACGTGAAGCTTACGCGTGTTGAAAGTGGCATCCTTCTAAACACATGTGTCTTTTGTTGCCTTGTTGTAAAATTGGTACGATGATCTGTATACTCGTTCTTCTTTGTTCAATATTTCCTCTAAGAAATAAATGGGATGTGCTGTCAAGCAAATTGAGTTGAATAGCCGTTTCTGGTGGTCCCCTGCACGTGCGCCGTGGACTAAAAATAAATCTAGCACTGGAACAACGAGCTTCACTTTTCTACAGCATCAAACATTCGGCATGTCAACAGAAACAGCAGCAGGGTCGCTGCTGAATTTCAATGCTTTGTTTGAAAATCCTCTCTTTGCAGGTGGCATTGGCTTAGCTTCATTGGGTGCCGCCGCAGCATTTGCGCGCAAAGGTACCATCATTGCCCTTGGAGCTGCTCGCCGGCGCCTCCTTGTCAATGTCGAAATCAGCAAGCAAGATGCTGCATATCCTTGGATACTAGCATGGCTTTCGAAGCCAAGGGAGACTCCTGGATTCATTGCCTCCCGCCTTACCCGAGTGCACAACCTTTCCGTTCAAACTACGACAACAGCGAAAGGTCCAAATGTCGCAGGACCATCGAACGCACACTTTTTTCTTCAGCCGGGCTATGGTCGACATATTATTAAGTTCGGAAACGCATACATCGCTGTCAACAGAGAAAAACATAATACTGCGAATATGAATACGGGTGAGCCTCACGAGACGGTACAAATGACGACGCTATGGGCGCATCGCCACGTCTTCGAGGATGTGTTTGGTGAGGCGCACATGCTAGCTGCGAAGGCAAACGAAGGCAAGACTGTTGTGTTTTCTGCTAGGGGCATGGAGTGGGCACCACTTGGTGACTCAAGAAAGAAGCGCCCTCTTGGATCTGTGATTCTGGACGAGGGCGTCAAGGACGCCATTGTTGACGACGTCAAGGATTTCATGTCACGACAGCAGTGGTATGTTGATCGCGGTATTCCTTACCGACGAGGCTACCTTCTGTTCGGTCCCCCTGGAAGTGGAAAGAGTTCGTTCATCCAAGCTTTGGCTGGTGAGCTAGACTTTGGAGTCGCTATGATCAATCTCAGCGAGATGGGCATGACAGACGACAAGCTTGCACATTTATTGACGAAACTGCCGAAGAGAACATTACTGCTTCTTGAAGATGCCGATGCTGCATTTATCAATCGCCGGCAGCGCGATGCAGACGGATACAGTGGGGCGAGCGTCACATTCTCTGGGTTGCTAAATGCTCTGGACGGCATCGCCGCCGGTGAAGAGCGCATTGCATTCTTGACGACAAATCACATTGATCGATTGGACCCAGCACTCATTCGACCCGGCCGCGTGGACCTGATGGTCAGAATTGGCGAGGCTACCAAATACCAAGCTGCTGAGATGTGGGATCGTTTCTATGGCGATATCGACACCGATCACAGTGGTAGAGAACGTTTCATCAAGAGAATGGATGAGCTGGGCTTGTTTGGAGAAGGTGCTGATGGTCAGCCATCACACCGAAACACCAGTGCCGCAGCGATTCAAGGTCTCTTTTTGTTCCACAAGAATGATATGGAGGGAGCCATCAGCATGGTGGAGGAGCTCGTGCCGAAGAAGTTTGAGGCGGAGAGCGCAGTGCCTGAAGGCGCTGTTAAGACTCGCGCATGAAGCGAGCCGTAGAAATATTGTATCATATTGTAAATTAGTCACATCTTAGATACCCACGCAATTTCACTGTATGATGAATGAGTTGGATCAATCCCACAAGATGCACATTATTTATAATTGTGACTCTGCCAAGTGCCTGGACAACTGCATAAGGCTGATGCAACTGGCGCCTGTTGCCTGCAGTCGTGAGGCTGAGGTCCGTTTTAGCGTCCGGTGTGACTGACGCCGTTCTTCTATGGACCTCCAGGATAAATATCACAAGGAGCCACTCTCTATTCTCACGGTTTATGTCAAGCTAATTTACCGAATTTCACAGAAGAGCGATCTAGCCGCTATAAGCCCTCGTTTGGAATATGGCAGGCCGGCAACAAGGCACCCTTGATGGGTGGATGTCTGGCAACAGCTCTCACAGAGGCAGAGGAAATCATCGAGGGTCCGGCCGTGGAGGCTCATCTCGTGGCAGGGGAGGCCGATCTGAGGGCCAACAACGACCGCTGTCCGCGCGTAGAATGCAACTGGCTTCGGTCGCGAGTGAGACCCGGGCCGTATTACCGACAATTCTCTCGAAATTACCCAACCTGCACGCGTCCAAGGCCGAGGTGTTCATGATGGAGACGCTTCCAGTTCTCAAAGCAGAATACTGTCCAAAGCGATCACGAACGCCCATCCGGGTAGTCAACGAAGATAGCTTCAATGCAGCTATTGCTCTAGCCGCCACAAAAGGGCCTGCCTCAGGTCGCGTAGCAGTCCTGAACATGGCAAGTCACAGAAATCCCGGAGGAGGTTGGCTGCGCGGCGCCGTGGCACAAGAGGAGATGCTTTGCTACAGAAGTTCACTGGCACTTTCATTACATCAACGATATTATCCATGGAGGCAACGAATGGCCATCTACACGCCTGACGTTGTCATTATTAGATCCGACATGCCTTCTGGACACAAACTACTTATGCCTGATGTACAGCCAGAAGATCTACCAGTTGTAAGCGTTCTCAGCATCGCAGCACTATGCCGTCCGGAGACTAGACGGATTCAGACGCGTCGTGCAGATGGTACAGTGGTGGAGAGGCTTATATATGCAGATTCTGCGGCGCGGGATCTTACAAAGGATAAAATGCGGCTGTGTTTGAGGATGGCAGCGCATAGAGGTCACGGGTCGCTGGTGCTTGGCGCACTGGGATGCGGAGCTTTCCTCAATCCGCGCGAGGAGGTGACGCAGTGTTGGCTGGAGGTTTTCCGGGAGGCTGAGTTCCTAGGCGGTTGGTGGGAGGATATAGTCTTTGCGGTGTACGATGCGAGGAATGAAGGCAACTTTGATGTATTTGAGAGAGATCTAGGAGGGGTTCTAGTGTAGACATTGGTTAGGTGAGGATGAACAGGATGAGGACGAAATGCAGAGATGTCTTCACGTGGCTATGTCGCTGATCTTGGAACGTTGAGACAGCAACAAGGCCTTTTGTTGTGGCAGAGCTGAAATTGCATGGGGGCGTCTTACCCGGTAGATGGGTATTTTGACTCTTGCGTCATCGTCCATCTGTATGACTACATCAATATTGAATATGAATAAATGTTTTCAAGGGCTTAATGAAATGCTGTATTAGATCGTTATATTTATTTATGTTGGTTTTGTTGCATGTGATATTGTTGTATTTATAGACGTTTGTTCATGTTACACCATCTGTTTTGCGAGGATAGCGGATCTGCATCCAGAGTTGCATCTGCAGTCTAATGCGGACTGTCGGCGCCATAGATTGCAACTGTCAGCGCCGAAAGCGTTGGTTAACAGCGCTAAAGCCGACGCCATCTTATGCTTCCCCAGACCGCCTAAAACAGAAGGTCAGAAACGCATGCATCTACTCCCAAATAAAAACAAAGCCAAGAATATTGATCACGTAGATAATTAACTAGAATGTATGACGAGTGCGTATACGATATCACGGGATATAAATGAAAATAAAACCAGTATAGCATTTCGTACCAGTACCGAGTTTTCCCTCGGCCAATTCTAGAATTAGCAGCTGTGAGAATGGAGCAGTGGCGTCGGTGACGTGATTGAGAAATATTCAAGCATGACTAGGACTGTGTTTGCAGCCTCTACAGCGCTTTGCAGGGCTCTGGGGGCCCTTTCGGGGCTGCTAGATCCGCGCCAAGCCCCTGTGAGTTTAGTTTGTAGCGGGTCATTTGGCGATGTTATCGCTGCTGTCTCGTCGCTCTGGTTCGTCGGCCATGCAGTAGTATCTACACTAGACAAAGAGGTCTCTCTAGTCCGTTTTCCCTCGAGCCCTCTTTTCTAGACTTTTTCTTCCTTCCTCCTCCCATTCCCCCTAGCTTCCCGTCCTTCCATCCCCCTTCCCCTCCCCCGTCTTACGAAACTTCACTTCCTCCTACGGGTGTTGGGATTTCAAGGACAGCCAAGATGTTGGGAAAACACAACAAGGCCGACACTGCGGCGCAGTCGCAAGGCTACAGCTCACCCGATTACGATGCCGAATCCGCGCCAGCGTGGAACAATGACCTCGATTCCGGCAGCAGCGATACGATAGACCCCAATTCTGGAGTCAAGCGCGGTCTGAAGAATCGCCATCTGTCCATGATGGCACTCGCTGGTATCATTGGGCCCGGATTGCTGGTTGGCGCTGGACGAGCATTGGAAAATGGTGGTCCAGCATCGCTGTTGATTGGATTTGGTGTCATTGGTATGTCTGAGACACGGCAACGCTTAAGTTGGGTGACGAACTAACTGCTAACTACAATTTTTTGTAATTACTGTAGGAATAATCGCATTCGCAATTATGCAATCTTTGGGCGAAATTACGACCCTGTACCCCGGTGGCGGTTCCTTCGTCTCTCTCGCCGAGCGCATGGTCGACAAGTCCTTCTCTGTCGCAGTAGGATGGAATTACTTCATCATTTGGGCTGCCGTCCTCGCAAACGAATACAACGTCATCTGCAGCATTCTCACGTTCTGGGCCCCCAAAGTTCCGCTATGGGGTTTCTTCCTCATCCTGTGGACCGTCTTCCTTGGTTTCCAGCTTTTGGGAATTGAAGCCTTCGGCGAAGCGGAGTTTTGGCTGGCTCTGTTCAAATTGCTGGGATTGACTGCCTACTTCATTTTCTCCATTATTTATGCGGCTGGCGGCATTGCCGGCCAAGAAAAGCCCTTAGGTTTTCACTATTGGAATAATCCTGGCGCATTCAACGGTCATGGATTCCGTGGTGTTGCGACGGTGTTTATCTTTTGCTCGACTTTTTATGCTGGTGTCGAGTCAGTGGCTGTCGCCGCCACAGAAACGAGAAATCCTGGAAGGGCTGTCCCCCAGGCTATCCGTCAGGTCTTCTGGCGCATCATCTTTGTCTACATGGGATCTGCCCTGTTTTTCGGCATCACCTGCCCAGCCAATGCGAAAGCTCTGACCGATGGTGGCCGTGGTAAGGCGCTTCAAAGTCCCATGACTGTCGCTATCCAGACAGCCGGCTGGAATAGAGGTGTTGATCTTATCAACGCGTTCATCTTCATCACTTGCCTGTCCGCTGTTAACTCGTCTATCTACATTGGTTCCCGTACTGTGCTGTACATGGCCCAGTCGGGCAAGGCACCGCGCATCTTTGGATATGTGAATAAGATGGGCGTACCGGTTTGGGCTATCGTGCTGACGAATGCTTTTGGTGCGTTGTCCATGATGAACGTGTCCACTGGTGCTTCCAAGGCTTATGACTACATCGTCAACCTCTCTGGTGTCAGCACCTTCTTGGTCTGGGGTAGCATCAGTTTCATCCATATCCGTTTCCGTCGCGCCTGGACTGCGCAGCAACGACCGATCTCCGAACTTCCTTTCAAGAGTATTGGATATCCCGTGAATGCGTACTTTGGTATGGCTGCAAACATCTTCCTCGCCCTAGTGCAAGGATGGACTACGCTGTCACCCTTTAACAAGGGAAACTTTGTTGATGCGTATATTCTTTTGCCATTGTTTGGTATCATTTACGTGGTCTGCAAGGTGTACTGGAGAGGAAAAGACAAGTTTAAGAGAAGCTGGGAGATTGACATCGACAGCGGCCGCCGCACAGACCTCGATCAAAAGGGTGTTGTTCCCACGGATGAAGAGGATGAAGGTCCTGTGCAACGTGTCTCCTTCTGGAGGAAGATATGGAATTGGTTCTAGAGGCAGTTTCTTGCATTGATTTACGTTGAATATTGGTATACATATGGGATGGAACTTTTCTTCTATACTAAATTAGTATTGCGGCGCATTTTGGGGTTTCAGAGCCTTGCGAAGTTGTCGGAGGCGAGATTCATAGATACATGACATTTATTCGTTATATTTTTAGGATATAGCTAGACGAAATTGGAACATAATAGCCACAAAGATCTTGAACCATAAGGCCTTAACTATTTCAATGGCTCGAGACTAGTTCTTCATCTACCACTTTGATGTACCCACCAAGCAAGCTAAAACCCACTGCAAGTTAGCCTCCCGGCGCCATTTTTAGCGCTCAGCTTCAGGGCCTTGGGGAAGCTTGGCTAGCGCAAGGCAACACGTACTACCACATGCTAAGCCATGCCATAAGTCGATCCCCTTCTCCAACTTGCATCTCCAAACATCTTCAACACCCTTGTCCATTCTCTGCATCAACGACACCGTCCCGATCCGTATCAACAATAGACGGCAATTATCCCATATCACATGCATCCGAACTCCTCAATATCTACCAAATCCGATCGAATTGCTGCCCGCTCTCCAGAGAGCTGGTAGTCGTCATCCTCCTCGCTTTTCCACGCCCGACCGCCATCGCCTCTCGTCGCAAAGCCGAATGAATGCAACCTCTAAACCCTTTTCTGGCGGCTTTCTTTAAAAGTCAGCTCGTCACGCAGTGCTCTCCGGTCCAACATTACCTGTTGCTGGTCCCGCCGACAGATGTGCTGCTCACCAGTCGGGAGACGGAGAGCGGCTCGCTTCCCAGCGATGTCATAGCCTCTGAGGAGTTCCTGGCCAGCCATGTACTGCGAATTCCACCCAACAGCGGTGGCGCTTCTGGCGGCAAGGAAAACGCCAACCTGCGGGAGATGAAGGGCAAGGCTAGGCAGTTTGCGACGCTGAATGGCAGGAGCGTCATTGTCAAGGATTCCTTCGTCTATAGTAACAAAGGTAAGAAGAATCAGTGATATTAGTGGTGCTGATTCGTGATTCTAACGGTTTGTGATGTAGGATTCAAGTCGCTTGCGCAGGCGCAGCTACTAAACGATGTCACGATGTATCCTGACACATTCGAAGCTCGACAATGGCTTATATACTGCATATCTAAGCCCCTTATTGGCACATGGGAGGAAATCAAGATTGTACCTGCTGTACTGGGCGATTCAAGCGCAAAGAATGCAGCAGAGCAGAAGGCGATGATGAATGGCGAATCCGCGGACAATGCCCCTCCTAAGAAGAAGGACATCAAAAGCTTCCACGACTTGCTAAATAACTTTCCCATGATCGCGCGACAGATGCAACCAGGCCTGGAAACGCTATTTAATGAGTTTACAACTGTATTCCAGAAGCCGTTACCTCCTCCGCCTTCAGCCATGGAGATACCCGATCCTCGACCAGATGGGCCTATAGCCTCAGCTATGAGACGAGCAAGATCAAACAGCATGCAGAGAGCAGGCGAGCGGCCTGACTTGACTTCGACAGCTCTCCCGGTCATGGAAGACTTTTATGCTGAGGATGATGAAGATGTCATGCGCGCTTCGCTTGAGACTGCGGTTACGACAGCTATCGATCTTTTTCAAGGTGTTGATAAGCAGCAACTGTCATTACTCGGCGCGACAACAGATCTAACAGGGCCTTTGGTGGAAAAACTGATAGAACGATATATTACGGAGAACATTCACCATTTATTATTCACGAAGATTTGCGCTCTGAAGCGACCCGAGGACATGGAGCTAGAAGCTAAGATTCGTCAGATGGAGTATATCGACATCTCACAGTTAGGCATTGCCATCGATGGGGGCCCGAAAGCGAAGCATGACTTGATTACCCAGCTGGGGCCCGCGATCGAAGAGTTTAGGAAGCTTACGAGTGCTATGAGCCCTCCGGAGATGCTTGACATTGTTCTGTCGACAATGAAGTCTGCGTCGCAATTGACCGAACCTGGCGGTACCCAAGATGTGTTTGACGATTCATCAGCGGAAAAGGCTATAATGACGGTCAATGCGGACACGCTTGTATCTCTATTACTTTACGTGGTCATTCGATCCCAGGTTCGGAATCTTCAGGCGCGACTGACGTACATTCGCAACTTCATCTTTGTGGAAGATGTCGACAGTGGAGAGATGGGGTACGCACTCAGCACATTCGAAGCTGTACTCACATACTTGACGTCAGACTCTGCTGGTCTTCGCAGAGCTAGCAGAAGAAATAAGGCGCTCTGGGATGCAACCAAAAAAGGCGACATGACTGAACTGAGAAAGATCATGGAACCCGGTACTTCGGCAATAATAGACGACGACGACACTTTTGAATCACCTCATTCAAGCAGACGCGCCTCGTTCTCGTGGAGTTTCGCCAACGGATCATCTCGAAGGTCCTCACTGGCATTATCAATGTCGGATCGATATTCTCATGGATCCGGTTTGGGTCACGTCTTCCCTTTCCAAGCTACAGAGGACGATGGGTCAGATGACGAAGAGATTCCAGTGCGCAAGATTAAGAAAGTTTCGATGGATACCAGAAGTCTTTCCAGTGGCTCTGAATATTCTTTTCATTCGAGATCAACAAGCATAGGTACTATAGGAAGTGCTTTAGAAGGTGATGTTTCGGTGGAACGATTAGCCCAAACCAGCTCATCATTTGGAGAGACTCTTCTCATGATGGCGATTCAGAACGAACATCCAGAGATATTGAGATATCTTCTGACCCTTGGCGGATACTACCCCTTGGACTCTGTTCTTGAGGACATGAATAATGAAGACACGACACTGCTGAGCGCGGCGGTCCAGCTGGGAAACTCAGAGCTTATTGACATTATTTTGGACTATATCAGCACCGCCTCTACACATGCTCGGTTAATCGAGTATCTAGCGCTGCAAGATATCTGGGGCCGCAGCGTTGGCCATTATCTGTTTAACGCGCCATCATTGATTTCAAGGATCGGAAAGCTTATTCCCTGGAAACAACGCGATAAGAATGGACAAACGCCTCTGTTTGCTCTATGCAGATCATATGATCACTCAAATTACTACGATATGGTGGAAGCAGGATTGAAGACTGCAAGAATCGCACAAGGTGATGGACAGCCGCTTCATGTCGATGAGCATGTCGACGGCAAAGGAAACACATTGCTTCACATCATCAATGATCCAAGGTTAGCGCTGAGAATCTTACACTACTGCGACGTCGACGTCAACGCCACCAACGACAAGCGCTTCACAGCATTAATGGTTGCCAGCAAGTACGGCAGATATGATATGGTCCGATCGCTCTTCGCAGACCCAAGAGTAGATTTGGCGGCTAAGGAAGCCCGTGGACTGACAGCTGTAGAACTTGCCAAGGATGAGGATGTAAGGAACAAGATTGACGACTTGGGGCTATTCAGCATGCCTGCGGCCCAAGATGGTCGTATTACTGGTGTAGTCCGAGCTTTCTTTGTTGAGGATGGAAGCGTTCGCCTTGTGTTGAAGTCTGCGGCGCCCACTGATCATGATAGCTACACGGTTACCACGAGTCGGCGCTCACAGAGTGACTTTGAACAGCTGGCACGGCTTTTGGCGGAGGAGAACCCTGCATCGTGGATTCCGTTTATGAACGACATTCGATCACCTTTTCAACTACCGTCGAAGCCGTCTCGGGCCATATTGCGCGACATTCAAGGCAAGACAGATTGGTTTCTGCGAACTATGCTGAGCCATCCGTCACTAGCGAAGCATGAGATGCTGTGGGAATTCTTCCTTGTCCCTGAGCTGCAACTAGGGGCAATGGAGCAGCGAACCAAGCTCAAGGTAGAAGCTCGCATCGAGAGGGTTCGTGAGGAATACGAACCAATCCACGATGTGAGAGAGGTTGAGCAATTCATCAACCATGCTCGCGAGACTGTGAGGAGCGTTAGCTATGCGACCAAGAGTGTAACTAGGCGAGCTAACAGCGTCGGCCTTGTAACTGCTGGTGAGTGATTCCATGATGCGCATAATACTGAGAAAACAAGAGTAACGTCTAACTGAAATGGAACAGATATGTATGATGCCTCGAAGCTCTTGAAGCGGGCAGTGTCGACTCTTCCTTTCTTGCCGAAATCCCACATTGACGGACTTGAGAAGTATGTCAAGGCATTGCAGCCACTGCAATCTAACCCACACATTGCTCTACATACGACGCTTGTGGCAATTCAGTCTACAGTGCAAGGGTTATTATCTGCTCTAGCACGGCCATCGACGATTATCGGACAAATGGTTGCGGCTAAGAGAGAAGCAGACCGAAACGATAACTCGATCAGCAAGTCGTCACGATGGCCACTCGGACTCTTGGACGACACTAGACAGCGCATCCAAGAAGACAAAGAGAAGCGAGCGCAAAAGTGGAGAACGGAGGTGGGATATCTCGCGCGAGAGCTGAGATATACACAGCAGACCGTTGCGGGTGAAATGGCTGGATGGCAGAGCTTTCATGACACAATGGGGAGAAGGGCTATCCGAGACTACGCCAGAGGGATGGTGCTGCAGGAGCGGATGCGCCTGGATGGGCTGCAGAGAGCATTGCGCACGCTTCGAGCAACGGGCTCTGAACAGCGTGGAAGTGGACGTGGCAGTGAGAGCAGTCCCTGGTCTGAGGGACATGTCACGAGCAACGGAACAAATTAAAAGTGGCGGAAGAACTACAAGATAGAGGATGAGCAACGGGTGTTTGCCTCATAATATATTAATAATCAAATTTCATTCAAAATTTCCGTGAATCAGGACAGAAAAGCGATAAGTGTTGTGTTTGACAAGAGTACATACACAAGTTGGGTACAGTAGAAACTGTAATACAAGAGATGTTAGTGTGCCAAGGTGTAGCACAAGCCGATGACAGGTGCCAAGGGACTTTGTCGTGGCAAAGAAAGGTGTGTTTCGAAACGAAGAGTGAACCAGCAAGGACAGGCCAAAATTCGGAGTAAGAGAATCTGAAACGAGCTGGAGGAGGCTGTGTGGATGAGGGAGGGGGAAACATTGGAAGGATGTGGTCCAATCGGTAATACAGACGAGGAAGAAGCAGAAACAGTTTCAGTAGATCTGCAGAACAGACAAGAGAGGAATTAGCCGAACATGTCTCTGATCAGGCAACCATTTTGGATGGGGCTGATGAGTCTTTATTTTCTTGACTTTTGTGGATAAAGGAAATTCGCGATGGATATTGTCTTCACGACTAACACACGAAAGGTGCATGAGAGGTGCATGCAGCTGTGGCGAGTTTGTGCGTGGCGCGTGCAACAGCGTGTTATACGTGTGGCTGACGCGAGCAGTTGGACGTGGGCGCGTAGTGTCTGGCCAATCAGAGACGGAGGATGGATTACGCGCCCGCGTGGGGGACACGAGCTATGGGTTTGCAGAGTCAAGTCAACTGAAGGGACAAAAAAAAAAGAAGAAGAAAAATCCAACCGAAAAGAATTTGTTACCGAGGGTGGTAGAATCCAATTGGAGTTATTATTATTATTATTTATTTTATTTTGCTTAGTCGAAATTGTGGTGGCAAGACTGCGATACTTGAAGTAGTGCACGGAAATGACTTAAGCGCCCAAGTCCAACTCGGACAGCGATTGGACTGGTCAAGCTATTTACGGCATCAGCATCAGGGACTAATCCCACTGTAATAGACTTTTGCAACGGGCCATTGCGGCTGTGCAACGACGATTCCACCGTCTGGGAGGGGACGTGGCCCGTCTTACATGGCCGGCGGCTGGATGGGCGCTTAAACAGTTTCTGAGCAGAATGTCTGTGTGTGAACCCGTCTGGAGCAGATAATTATAGCATACTGTAATTTCCGAAAGCGCCATTGTTACAGGCACGAGACATGACTTGAGCCGCATTTCATTATTGACATGAGATCTAGATTGCACATGTACGACACACTATTCAAGTTCACCGGTACAGGCAGTGCCTCCAGGTGCAATACAATACAATGCAATACATAGTGAATAATCATAAAAATGTAAACAATTCACAGCGCCTCAGGCACATCTGCATGTCTTGTCTCGCGTTGTCTTTGCTTTCACGCGCGTCCACTTACACGCACACGAACACCATCACGACTTTTGGAGAACACGAAAAGAACACCACGCTGCAAACCAGGTACCGGCATACAGAAGTGGGACTAGCAGGGGAACAGCTCCCCCGACGTTACACCCAAGCCCATCAGCGACCGCTTCTGCGGCCTGTGAGTGGCTGCACGTCAGTTTACCTTTTTAGCTGCCTTTTCTAAAAATGAGTCACTAGCAACGCTACCTAACCACAGCGTACATGCTAAACAAGTTCTGCGTAATGGTGTTTAGTTAGCGCTGGCCGCCTTTTTCGTCCCAGCCCACCCAGACTGCCCCAACATGGACCCAGACAGGGATCTCGTAGTTACATTGGCGATGCTCAACTTGCCTCCGACGAATCAGCGGCCAGCTTTGCGCATCCGATCTGGACGCCAATTCCTTTGGCTGTGCCCAAGAGCCGAATCCCCCCCGCAGCGCCAAAGGTCACTTTGCCGTATCCGTTGTATGCACCAGTAACTTGCCTTGGTGCATCGCCAACTTCCCACGCTTCACCCCCCCAAGGGGCGTACAACACGCCTTGCCATCTCGCAGCGTTTTCGTGCCACCATCTCGTGCCCGTGTCTATACCACGCTCAACTGTCGCGTTTCAGGTTCTTCTGCCGCCCATCATGTCGCGCAGTCGATCTCGCAGACCGCTGGCCGAGCAACCCTGGCCGCAGTCTCTCTCCACCGTCCATAATCAACCACCACAATCCCACGGAATCATCCTGGCCACACGATTCTGGCCCTCGCGAGGATAAGAAGCTGGCCTCATCCCACCCCCTCCAATCCTTTTCCACATCCTCTACCTTTACCTCCCAATCAAATATTGGTTCTCTTACCTTCTCCCCCCTCCTTGTATCACTCTTCTCAAACAAGGCCCTTCCCAGAGACCTGCCTTTTAATAATTTTCACACCCAAACCTTTTACATCCACTCATCTTTACAACTTACAACGCTCTCTTTTCTTGCTGAACCGGCTTCAGCTTTTGTTTATTCAACTGCTCAATACCATAGACCCTCGTGTCGCTGGAACGACTTACACCACAATAATCAATAGCAGTCTACAAACACTGTTATCGACTTAATCACCCAGAGCAGGACTCTCTTTTTATATATACTGTATATTGCAACTCTACCTGCACAAAATGTCAACGTAAGCTTCTTACATCACTTGGCCTTCATACCAGGCCGCCTCCTGTCTTCGTTTCACTCACTGACTCTTCTCTCCAGAATGGCTGATGTCGCTTTCGACTTCAACTTCACCGACTCCCCTGCGTCGCTGGATCGACCAGTCACCCCCAATGGGCTCCCTCTCAACATGAACTACTTTCACTTCGACTCCTCCTCCATGCTCGAAGTCCCCTTCATGCCTCGCCATGCCCGCTCCTCTTCCCAAGCCTCCTCCATCTACTCTGCCATCTCCACCGTTGAGTCCACCCCCGACTCTGTCTGCACTCGCATGACTACTCCTCCCCGCGCAAGCCCTCCCGTCGGACGCTCTGGTCCCATTCTTCTTCCCAAGATCCGCTCCCAGGACCAGGAGATTGAGACTCCTCAATACAACCCTGCTCCCGTCCCTCAACGAAAGAAGGCTGCCCCTTCCGGCGTCACCAAGAGGAAGAGAGCCACCCATGCCCGCAGCCAGACCAACCCCGAGACTCTCTCCAAGATGGCCATGGCTCACATGAGCTCCCTTTCCTCAATGGGCATGCCTGACAACTCCTCCTACAACAAGGAAGCTGCCCTGATGAACTCTGCCATGACTTACAACCCCAACGATGTCTCCGGTGCCCGTCGCTCATCCACCTGCTCTGCTCTCGATGGCCAATTCGACCGCTACGGCTACCCAATATACCGTCAGGTCCCCTTCTCCCAAGTTAGCGGCGAATGCACCAACTTGCCCATGTACCAGAACTACGCTCCCCGTGCAGAGTCCCCTTTCAGCCAAGAGTCTACCCCGGACCCAACCCCATCTACCACCCTCATGAGCTTCCTCACGGCCGCCAATCCTGCCTCGTCCCTCGTCCAAGGTGTTTCTGACTCTTCTGACTTCCGCTCTCACTCCGCCCGCAACGACAAGCTCAAGCACTTCTGGTGGGATGTCCGCAAGGTCCGCACCTGGACACACTTCAACATGTCCACCATCCTCAACATGCCCGGCGCATACGACCTCCTCACCTCTCCCGTCCCTGGTCCCCTCCTGCCCCAACCCACCTTCAGCTCTCGCTTCCCCCAGAGCGAAAGCGACCTCCACTCCATCTTCAAGTCCTTCTACCTCCCAAAGGTGAACTCTGCGCTCGCCATCTCCTCCTCCCGCCCTATCCAGCTCTCTGTTCCCTCCAATCTTCCGGCCAACATGATGGACCTCCCATTCGTCGGCAACGCAGACAGTGATCCCGCCGTCGCCGCCGCCATGTTCGGTGGAAAGCCCTCCGCTCGCGTCGTCGGCATCGTCCGCACCTTCAACAACTTCAACACTGGCATGCGCGTCCAAGGCAACATCGCCCACGTCAAGTACCTCAAGGGCTTAGCTGCCATCCACCACGCCATGCGCGAGCACAGCTGCCGCTACGGCTTCATCCTCACCGAGATTGAGCTGGTCATTGTCCGCAACGGCATCGAAGTTGTCCCCCTCTTCGGCGAGCTCGACATCGTCTCCATCCCTCTTGCCACCTCTGCCTCTGAAGCCGACCTTGAGTCCGCCGACGTGCCCATGACTGCCTGTCTTGCTCTCTGGGCTCTCTGCCAGATGGCAAACGACAACACCGGCGCCACTGGCCAAGCCCACTACAAGTCGGAGATTGGCGCCCCTGCTCAGGGGACTCGTCAGAATGCCGCAGAGAGAGATGATACCATTGCCAAGATCCCTGGTCCTCAGGAGCGAGAGAAGCGTGAAGCTAAGCAGAGCAGAGGTTGGTTCTGGCCTCAGGATCCCATTGGAAAGAAGGAAGTTGGCAAGCGTCGAGTCAAGTATAACAATGCTTCTATGTAACTTACTGACTTGACCTGTTTCTTCTCTTCTTCCATTCTTTTCTTCCCTCTTTTTTTTCTTTTTTTCTTCTTTCTTTTTTTGGTTTACTTTTTTGGTTTGATCTCCTTTGTCTTTTTTCCATTTTTCCTTTTGTCTTTTTATAAAACAATCAAAACGTCTGGACGTCTTGATAAATACAATAATTCATGGGCAACACGACTTGATGAATTGAATGCGTCATGTCTTCAATATAGATAGAACAGGGAGTTGGGGTGCTGGAGGCTTAATTAGAATTTTCAATTCAACGGTTTACTAAACTCTTTACTTCAACTTGCACATGTGACATTGTCAATAGCCTCTTTAACATTCTGGCTGGTCTTCACTCAATGGCAATCTACATTCACTTTCAACTTGTGGCGATCACATTCATAACCAAATTGGTATTGTATTGCCCTCCTTTTATCATTGGACCTCTACCGGTCTCTATATCATGCATCCCAGTCATCATAGCCTGCTACGACAGGACATCATCATCCCAAAACTTATATACTTTTGGTTCAGTTTAAATTGCTTTTTTCTTTTACTTTATTATTGTCGTTGTGCAATTACGACTTGGCGGCACCGGCCTTGATGAGCAGGATGTCACCATCCTCCACGACGTAGTCCTTGCCCTTAGTCATGATCTTGCCTTGGGCCTTGACTTCAGCCTCATCGCCCAACTCCTTCAGGATGTTAAAGTTGTAGACAATGACCTGGATAAAGGTCTTCTCGAAGTCTCCGTGAATGACACCGGCAGCCTGAGGGGCCTTGGTTCCATTACGGATCGTCCATTGACGGACTTCATCGGTACCAGATGTGAAAAAGCTGCCCAATTGAAGGGTCTTGCGCATCTGCAAGATGATCTTGGGCAGGATGGACTCAGCACCGACCTTCTTTTGCTCCTCTTTGACCTCCTCCTCGGACATGCGAGTCAGACGTTCCTCAAAGGAAACAGAGATGGGGATGATGGGGTCACCCTCAGCGTGCTCTTTGACCCACTCAACAATCTTTGGCAAGTGCTTGTTCTTCTTTCTGATGAAGTCCTTCTCAGACAGGTTGACCAAGAACACGACGGGCTTGGCTGTCAAGAGGAAGAGAGGGTTGATGACCTCAACCTATTGAATCAACTGTTAGCGAGATGCTGCAAAGCAAAGCGTTAAGTTGAATTAATAAATGAATGGGGAGCAATGTTTTCAGATCAAAATCTATCTCATGATGCCTCTAAGCGTTGTATAATGTGAGGTATTCGAAGAGCTGGGTTTGATATCAGGCCAATGGCCTTTTGTCATCATATAATTGCGGAATAGGGCAGTGGGGAGTGAAGAACAGAAACGGAAAGCTGTAAATCTTACCTCCTTAGGGGCCCAGACACCCTTGCGGATGTCCTTGCCATCCTGGAGCCAAGCAAGAATCTTCTCAATAATGTCTTGTTCAGCTCTGGCCTTCTTGACTTCCAAACTCTGACCACCCATACGGGTCTTCTTCTTTTGGTTCTCAAGGGCCTTCTCAACGAACTCAATATCCTTCAATCGCAGTTCCTCGCTAATAATATCCAAATCACGAGTGGGGTTGACATCACCCTCGATGTGAATGATTTCGGCATCATCAAAGCATCGTACCACCTGGAAGATGGCATCGACAGCGCGAATGTGTGACAAGAAAGCGTTTCCAAGACCAGCGCCAGTGGAAGAGCCACGGGTCAAGCCAGCAATATCGTAGACGGTCAAGTTGGCAGGGACACGGGACTTGGGCTTGTACTTCTCGCACAGCCAGTCGTATCGGTCATCAGGAACGATGACACGAGCCTCTTCAGGGTCGATGGTGGCATAAGGGAAGTTCTTTAACAATCAGTCAGAGACTTGTTGCAGATCCTACAAGCAAAGCCGAAGGGGGTTCATACAGCAGGGTTTCCGAGGTCACACTTGGTAATGGCCTGGAAAAGAGTAGATTTGCCGACGTTGGCTAGACCGACCTGAGGCAGGAGGCATTAGTATATCAGAGCTTGCAAGCGCGTCAGTTGGCAACTCACAATTCCACTTTTCAAGTTGTTGCCAGGTCTTCCCAGAGGAATCTTCTCCTCGACGACGGCTTTCTTGGGAGGCATTTTGCTTCTAGATTTTCCGTAAAAGCGACGAAAAGCTAGATTGATAGGGCTTTGAGCTGTTGGAACGGATCCAAATGCTGCAGAACTAGCTGCGCGTGTGAGAAATGGGAGGGAAGAATTGAAGGTAAAGACGAGAAGTCTTGTGGACGACGTCGTGGCTGAGGCTGGCTGCTCGGAGCCTGCTCAAACGTCTAGAAAATGAAAAGAGAAATATTAAGAAGCCTGCAATGAGGAGAAGCAGGCACTTCACGTATTCAGAACGTCGAAGAAAGAGAGATTAAAGGAGATGTAGGATTAAACAATTACGGGGGTGCGAGGAAATTTGTTACTCCCCCACCATCAACTTTTCTGGTGGTGCTAGGTCGTCGGAAAACGGAGGTAGATTTTTCCCGCATCAGCGACAGGGATGCCGTCATGGTAATCCACACGAGCTGTCAGTCCTGCATTCAGTAAGTCGTCGTTATCCGGCGAATCCTTGAGCTGAGGCCTGTCATCCAACACAACAACAACACACTTCTTTTTGTGCTGGTTTCTTCGGTTATTAAAAATCCCCGGAACTTTGCCACCTGCACGCATCGCCCTGATCTCGAAATCCATCATCCCGGATATCTGAAATCCTCGAATCTCGAACCCTCGAATCACTATCCGCGACCGGAATCTAAGACAGCGGAGTCGGCTGCGTTCCGTCATCTTCAACAGACCAAAGTAACAATGCCGTCAAGACAATATGGCAATTCTGTCAGTAGACATAGATCGACATTGTCTCTGCAGAAATCCGAAATAACAATACATGTTTACGATTTATTGCCGGTAAGTATTATGCTTATCCCGGGAAGCCCGACGTTACATAGACTAACGAGCCTACTAACAGCCGGGACGAATGTCCTCAATTCTCTGGACTCTTGGCACATCACTTCTCCACACGGGCGTCGTTGTTAACGGCAAAGAATACGCCTATGGCGGACACGATAAGCATGGACTTACAGGCGTGTACTGGACAAAGCCAAAGACGGAGCCACCCGGTGGCACATTTCGAGGCGAGATTCTGCACGGATTCACCCTCGCGAACGAAGAAGAGATTGCCGCGACACTACAAGCGGCTTCTGACGAGTTCCTCGGCCCATCTTATAATCTCCTGACGAAAAACTGCAACCACTTTACCTCGTACCTGTGCGAAAAATTAACTGGAAGTGCCAGTCCTGCATGGCTGAATCGAGCAGCGAGGATTGGTGTTGCCTTCCCTTGTGTCGTACCACGAGACTGGATTGAACCTCCTGAATACGATACCGCAGGTGGAGAATTGCTCGATGATGAGGAATACGGTCTCGATGAGCGATCTCGAATGTTGCGACACAATGGTCCTCACTTCATGGTCGACAACGGCGAAAGTGGCGACAGCGGCGAGAGCGAAGATGATGACTGGGACAGCGAGCAAGAGCGTCGACGAGGTGGGAATGGAAAAGGCAAGCAAGTTCTCCGAGATACGTCAGGGAGACAGCTGCCGCGCTCTGAGAGGGCTCCAAACTGATGGTTTCATGGGCCAAGTATCTTACATTTTGGCGATTACCTGGCGAGGCGTTTTGGATATGGTCACGTTGTTTTGAATACTCAAGAGAAGCAGTGGTTCTTTCTTTAGTATGTTTATACTCCCAGTATGCAGTGTAAAGTAGCTAGTACAAAATATGATACAGATTTGTTTTGATGACACCCCAATTACAGTTTACAGCTCTTCATGAATCACTTAACCGAGACGTCTAGGAGCCTTGCTTCTCGTTCCACCAAACTTGACACGAGTTGAGTCGGCTACACGCACAATCTTGTCCCTCAAGATTTTGCCCTCCGGACTCATCAGCACCTTCATGGCAGCATCTCTGCCCTGACCGAAACCACGCATCACCAATTCTAGCCTGTGGATCTTTGGTGGCCAACCAGTGTGTACCAATCGCTCGAGGACATACTTTGTAAGGGAATATGCTGAATCGAAAGTTCCGCGACGTGACTTCTTGTAACCAATGTTGCCGCAAGACATTGAAATAATAGGTTCTCTGTTGGGTTTCGTGCATGTGACGTGTGTGTTGTGCTTGTGAGAAAAGACGTGCAAGTGATAAGGCTCAAGATCATCGTCCTTTGGGGGTGCGACAGCTCGTTGGCCAGGTGCTCCTCCAAGCAATGCGCTCGTATCGATGCTAGATTTGCCCAGTGTTTGGAAAACCATGCTCTGCGACAGGTTGGCCATAGCGTTTGAGGATTTAGCAGAAGCATTGGAGCCCTGCGATGAACCGTAAATGCTGTCTAATAAGGATTCGGACCGTGGTCTCGACGGAGGTTTGCTCGAGTCGGCATCGTCTCGGAGGGCTCGACCTTGTGAGAAGGAGCGAGAGCAGATAAAAGAAGAACTGCAGACAGCCGGTTGCGTGTACTGCAGCAGCGGCCGTGCCGCAAGACGAGTCGTCAAATGGCGACTCATTTTGAATTGAATTGGCGTGGGTTGAACTGGGAGTTGAAGGCCTGTAAATTTGTCCTGGTGAGGTTCCAGGAGCAAATTGGGGGCTAATCTGCCGCAGTTTTCCCGCCCATATTTTTTCTCTGTTCACGGCAGACCCTTTCCTTCCGCCTACAGCCGAAATCGCGACGGGGCCAAAATTTCTAGCACTCGCCTCTTCCATCACATTCTTCCCCCCTTCTCACATTACTTGTCTGCGCACAATTGCCTTTTGAAGGGCATTTGCTCTAGACGTTATAATGAATTCACTCGTGCGAGGCGTGGCTAAGGAGCAGACTCTTTCACGAGTGTCCGTCTCGTTGAGCCAGAGTTATGGCGCTTCTCCTGCCGCCAGGAGATTAGCCTCCCAGCTTTCTTCCCGCAGCGGTTCGTCGCTTTACAGCGCATCCTCAACCAGCGCCTTCCAACCACAACTCCGATCTCCCTTCTTACCATCCGAAATCTCTCTCAGCATCCGCTCGACGTCGCAAGTACGAGCTTTCCACCAGGCGAACCAAAGGCTACAGGAACAGAAGCCCAAGGACGCAGTCGAGAATGAGACAGTAAAAGAGAAGGAGGCTGAAAAGAAGGCCTCCGAAGAGTCCGAGCCCAAGAGTGAAGAAGAGAAGAAGGCTGACGATGCCGAAGGAGAGGGCAAGTCTGAAGGCAAGGAGAAAGAGAAGAAGGAGGACCTCCCTCCTCCCCCACCACATGGCGATAAGACTCCATGGCAAGTATTCATGGAGACCATGAACACAGAATTCCAAGCATCAAAAGAATGGAACGAGTCAACGAAGCAAATTGGCGCCGCTGCCAACCAATTTGCTGAGAGCGAGTCTGTCCGACGAGCACGTGAGGCGTACGAGAAGTCGACTGGCGCAGTTTCCTCTACTGCCTCTGCCGCCGTCAAGACGACTGCTGGTGCTATTGGAAAGGGTGCCGCTTGGACTTGGGACACCAGCGTCATGAAGGGCGTGCGCAAGGCCGCCAATGTCACCGGAGACGCCGTGGATAAGGCCACCAAGCCAATTCGCGATACCGACGCATATAAGAACGTGAAGAATGTCATTGACGACGGAAGCTCAGCGCGCTATGGTGGATGGGTCGAGAAGGAAGAGCGCAAACGCCGAAGAGAGCTGAAGGAACAGCAGCTCGGCAAGCAGGAAGTATTGCAAGAAGACCCTGAGTGAGTTTTAACCACTGTTATTGCGCCATTTCGTTACAGGACTAACCTAAAGTTATAGCGCCGGGACACACGTTACACTTCACAAGGACGCAGCCTGGAAAGAGGCTTGGAGAGACTTCAGAGATTCCAACAAGTTCGTACAAGGCGTTTTCAGCATGAAGGGCAAGTATGAAGAGTCCGAAAACCCACTCGTCTCCACTGCACGCAGCATCACGGATCGCATCGGTGGCTTCTTCGCTGAGAACGAGACTGCCATGGTCATCAAGAAATTCCGCACGATGGACGCTGGCTTCAAGACCGAGCCATTCTTAGAAGAGCTGCGAGACTACATTCTTCCTGAAGTGCTTGACGCCTATGTCAAGGGTGACGCTGAGACCCTGAAGCTGTGGCTGTCTGCTGCCCAGTACTCTGTATACGAGGCTCTGACCAAGCAATATCTTCAGGCGGGCATGAAGTCTGACGGTCGCATTCTGGATATCCGCAATGTCGACATTCTGCGCGCACGTATGCTGGACCCTGGAGAGGTTCCAGTTTTTATCATTACCTGCCGTACCCAAGAAGTCCACGTTTACCGCAACGCCAAGACGAATGAGTTGGCTGCCGGAATGGAGGATAAGGTGCAGCTGGTAACATATGCCATTGGTATTACCAGAGTCCCCGAGGATGTCAACAACCCTGAGACGAGAGGTTGGCGCCTGATTGAAATGCAGAAGAGTGGAAGGGACTGGTATTAAACAGGGGTTGCATATCATCAATGTAGATGAGACAGGCCTCTTTGTGTTTATTATTGTACATTATATTCAAAAGCGTGTAAGAGAAAGTACTCAATGTAAGAGGAGAAGGGGTTGGCAGTGATAGAAACGAGAAAAGAGGAAGCTTCAAGCTGCATGGCATTTTAAGACCAACACACCGCTCTAGCCGCCGAAACAGGCGCTTGTATTTATGACGGGGAAACTATTTGGGATAGACATTTAGACAAAACAAATCCTAATCACCAAAATTCAATTCAACACAACACCCAATCTGCCACTGGCTATGTTATCGTATTTAAGCCTTGCTCAGTTCTTCACGAACCTGCATCAAAGCTTTTCCAAGCAAATTCAATCCCCACCTCTTTCTGTTCTTATCCGCCTCCTTTGCAGTAAACCCAACACCCCAGATCTTATCATAGGGACTCGCTTCCACAATCTCTTTCTCTCCAGTGGCAATCAACATCTCCTTCAACGACCCTTCAATCAGCGGAATAGACTCCGGCTTCGACGATGTGCCCATGCGGAAGCCCTCCTCTGTCACAGCTGTGGTGAATTTGAGGAGATTACCCTTGTATACAATCCCATCTCTTGCTTTGACCCATGTCTTCTCGTCAAAGTTGCGTACCTTACGTCCGAAGTCTTTGGCGGTGTGAGGATGTTCAGCTGCCAGGATTTCGGCGGCGATATCAGCATCTCCGAAGAGCACTGCTTTCTGATACATCATGTAACTGAGATAATGAGTAAAGCTTCAACAAAAGGGGATGCGGCTGTGTCTGACTTACTGCTCTGCAGTGCTGTATATGCGTTCGGGGTCTTCATCATCGCGAAATGGACAGTAGTACCATTGTGAAAGCCAACCGGTGCTCTTATCGGATTCTCTCCAGAAATAAACTGGTTGATCTGCCATCTTCAAGACAGCTGAGAAGGAGTGTATAAATTACCGATCAAACAATTGGTCTTGTGAGGTCGTTTATATGTATAAGTCGATGTACGGCTGAGCGGATCCTGTGCGTGTAAGCCTAGTGAAGTGAGGCTGATTTACAGTGAATATGATTCACACGGCGACATGGGTGCAGTGGATATGTGAGTCTAGAACAAAATCCTACAACAGTCAAATAATCACCACGAGTGTATCTTAAGCGAAAAACCGTTTACTTGTGAAACCTTGTGGTTCTGAGCATTTCAACGACTTGTAGACCATTAACATATGGCCGTAAAAGGTGTATAGTACTCAATAGTTCGCCAAATTAGTCATATGGCGGGGGTACGGTGTAGTGGTTTCACATCTGCTTTGCATGCAGAAGGTCCGGGGTTCGATTCCCCGTGCCTCCACGCTACTTTTTTGCGTTTTGCTCTTCTGAGCTAACATCACGACAGCGGTGCATTGCGTCCCTTTACTTTTTATTTCGATATATAATTCAAAAGATCATCATAATAAGATTTTATTATCACTCTCTGATCACCTATTTCGTTTTGGAGACAATTGCTGTGTAATTTGTATTACACAATACACGTGACGGCCGGAACGGACACGGCATTTACTGGCTGGCCGTAGCTTCAGGCTGTGACAAACCAGCATCTTCGACGCCGTTCTTTCTGACAGCTTTGATCACCGCCGGGGTTTCCAATCCAATATAAACCAGATCCTTCATCGCATTTGTGTTTCCTGCATTTCGCCAAAAGCGCATCTTCACAATGGACTACGTGCAGCAACGAGTAGTCGAGCAAGCCAACCAAGCTCCAGCTAGGTAAGCTGCCCTAACCAATCACTTTGACGTCTCTATCTAATACCCACGTAGCGACTCGCTCTTTACACCCCTCAACCTCATCCTATTCACGGCCGTAACCTACACTCTATACAGCTTCTTCCGCCCAGCATCCCAACCCGAGATCCCCAAGCCCCCACCACCAGTCGTCTTCAAGACCTACACGCCGCACACGCTGCTGCCCTTCAATGGCGAGAACGATGCACCCGTGTTCCTGGCTGTGCGAGGCAAAATCTTTGACGTGAGCCCCGGTCGCAACTTTTATGGTCCTGGCGGTCCGTACTCCAACTTTGCGGGTCGCGATGCTAGCCGTGGTCTGGCGTTTGGAAGCTTCGATGAGGATATGTTGACGGAGGATCTGGATGGACCCTTGGATAAGTTGGATGATTTGACGCCTGATCAGATTGAGGCGCTGCAAGGTTGGGAGGAGAGATTTAATGAGAAGTATGATGTGATTGGAAAGTTGGTTTCTGTTGCGGAGTATAATGAAACGCACAAGGCATAGTTGTCTAGATATGAATAACGATCTTTATACATGCATCTAATTCCATTAACACTGCGACTACTGAAGTTATTGTTTGGAATAGTCGGGATTCTTCCATTGCAGCAGTAATCCTTTGAATATGCAGCCGTTTCTCCTTGCGAGCTCAAATGGCATGACGGCTTCAAAGCCTGCGTTTTGGTAATAGCTATAACAGTTAGCAAGGACGCGCTTATGTCTACGGTGATAAAGTGTTTACCGAAGTAGACCATTTTCATTGCCAACCCAAATCTCTAAATAGACAGACGCTTTGTTTTTGTCTTTGGCATATTGCTTCACCCAACTCATGAGTGCTGACCCAGCTCCCTTGCGATACTGCGCCGGTGCCTCATGGTAAGCTAGGAGAACATCCATATATACATATCCCTGTTTCTTAGCAGATTGGAGTTCCGCATCTACAGTTGGGACTTTGGTAGAAAAGTAAGACGGAGCATCGTCGTCACGGATATAAGTCGCTCCTGCAGCAAGATACCGCCGTCCGTCCTCAGTCCGAATGAACTGTTTGGTGGGGTTGATATCGGCGTCTTGTGTTAGTTCATGTTCGGCGATTAAAGCTAAGAATCGCTCTTCGTCTCCAGTTTTGCGAAAGTTTTCAGACCGGGCGACTTCCTTATGAGCTTCATCGACGAAGCCCTCTTGCTGGGAGAAAGGTATGGTACCCCATTGGCCTTCGTTGCCTAGGGATTGGAGGAAGGGGAGGGTAGAGTCGAAGGCGGCGACGATGAAGTCGACATCGGATGGGGAGGATGCGTAGCGAATGGAGAACATGATGCTGTTGTGTGAGTTGAGCTGACGAGGCTGGGCATGGCATGGGAGCTGTTGATGTGGTGTTAATGCGGTATGTTGCGTCAAATGGCTACAAATGAATACACGATCAAAATCAAAGCAGAACATCCAACTGAAACTAAAACACCAATATTATGATGACATTTTGATTTCAGATATAGTTAGGAACTGGTAGTTGGTATGGTGTTGGAAGTTTTTCGATAGCTAGAATGGCCTTCCAGGTGTAGAGTCACGGTAGTCGGTATCACTTCTGCGCTGAGAGCGCCCACTGTAAGTACCAAGGTACTGTCCCTAGGTAGAGCATTTGGCGTGCTGCACGTACCCTGAGAGCTCCGATGCCGCCGTAAAGGTGGCGCACGAGCGCTAATCCAATGCCGGCTACCACCAAGTCGAGTCATGACGAATGCAAATCGTCTTCAACGGGACAAAATAAATAAAGGTAAAATAATGTCATGTTAGAGCATGATATCTATGATAATATGGATTTCAAGGCAACGAAGTAGATAAACCGAGACAATGGGGGCCATGAAGCACTTCTAAACTTACACTTCCAACTCCTGCCCTAAACATCACCGCTCGGCAACGTCGGTATATACACTGATTAACTACCGCTATTGTGAAACTAGCCAATGCGTAATAGTCAGGGTAATTTAAATACGCCACCTTTCTTTCACATGAAGGCCATATGACGGCCATGGACCACGAGCCAAGGGTGAAAAGGTGCGGTGTAAGTCGCCATTAGCCAATGATACGGTGCTTTTTCGTAAGAAATAAGCCGCCTCCCGCCGAATTCAGCACCAGCCCAACAATACTGTACTCGCTCCGTGCTGGGCTCAATTTATTAGTTTACGTAGCAGATCTGTCCGACCTTGATGGGCTCCGCTCCGAATGTTGTGCAATTCGAATCCACCCCCGTGCGACTTTGACTTTACAGATACCCGAATCAGTCACTTCCATGCCGTAATAGTCGGTGGGACCCTTTGCGGTGTTTGGCAAGGTAAAAAACATATAGTTTCCCCTGGCGGTCAAGTTGACACATTCAACTTGCCTCTCACATCGTTGGCTGATTCATTGTTGTTTCTTTGGTTGTTGTTGTTGTTGTTGTTGCTGTCTGTTCTGCTGGAAGCCATCACCACTCACACCACCCATACACACCGTCACTGACACCGTCACCATGCACACTCAGCCCAGCCTCCTCCAAATCCCTCCCGAAATCCGCACCATCATCTACTCTTACCTCCTCGACACCGGCGGTGACCACCTCATCGAAATCGGCAGCCAATGGCCGCCAAGACCCGACCTCACCACCCTCCGCAGCTGCTACTACGTCGAAGGACCATCATTCAGTCGCGGCGTCACTAAAACCACATACCATCGCCAAAACCATAGCATATCAATGCACCCGGCAATTGTCGCCGTAAATAGGAAGCTCCGTGACGAAGCCTCCCACTACCTCTACTCCAAACACTCTTTCACATTTGCGCGCGGCGCCGAAGCCGTCACGCCATTCCTTAGCGATCTTACGCCTCTTACAAAGATGGCCCTCAAGGAATTCACGGTACGGAAATACGTCCCCGGCAGCATTCGAGACCCCAACGGCATTGTTTGGGCGTCAATATGTAAATCGCTTCAGTCTATTGGCCAGTTGAAGAAGTTGAGGATTATTGTGGAGGGAAGAGAGCCCAAGGTTCCGTGGACGGGACCTCAGAGCTTTGCGGCGAGCGATATGCGGTTATTGTATTCGACAAGGCATGATTGTTTGGATTGGGTGAGGGATCTGGCGGCGGTGAAGTGCGTGGAGGAGATTGAGATCTTGACAGATTTGAAACCGACTGCTCAACCTGATTCTTCCCACACGTTGGTTATTGCTGCGTTGTCGGCTTCATTGGGTGAGCCGTTGGTGGAATTCTTGGCTCAGGAGTTGGGCGTTCCGGTTAAGGTTGGAGGACCAGTCGAGCCAGCTCCGTATTTGTTACATTGAGCAACGGACAGATATCTTGATGATTTAGCGTGGCGACGTTTATGGTTGGCTTTTGCCTTTAGAGCAGTTTAAGACAGCGTGCAATTGATAGTGGTTCATCGTTCATCGTTCATCGTTCATCGTTCATCGTTCATCGTTCATCGTTCATCGTTCATCGTTCATCGTGCATCGTGCATCGTGCATCGTTTGTCGATTTTATTATCTTTGTTAAATGGCGGACTATGTGAGAAGCCGACTATCCAAAAGAACGAAAGCCACCCTGGCCAAGCCAATCCCGAAACCCGGCTCTTATTTTTACTATTTATCACACCTCTATATATTCTATATCTTTTTCATCGTATCTCGCCTTGCAGATGCCCAATGCATCTTTATAGAGGCGGAGTCTCCCCATTTTCTTGGCCCGCGGTGGTCTTCAAATCTGCCTGGTGCACCACGCATTACAAGCTTGGGTCAGCTCCGTGGTCCAAGAAGGTCTAGATAACAGCCAGATGTCTCAATCTAACTTCGTCTTTATTCAAACGCCATCGATCACGATATATACCATGCATGAATAGGCCCCAAATACTTTGATTACAATTGCTGGACAGTTGGTTTGGATCCGCGCCATGCTCGAGCAGCAACATGACCATCGCAAGTGAGGACCTCGGATGGGGCATAGTCCAGCAAGCAGACTCTGGCGGTTTGGCAAGTAGCCAGTACATACTATAAGGCTCAGGCTGGTCATCTTTGGGTTGTAAAGTAAAGGGTACGGGATGCTGTCGTTCAAGTGCAAGGCGCTTTCGAGCATTGGTATACCTCGGCTTTTGAATGCCTGAGGTAACTTGGTCTTGGCGTAGAGCAGTAAGTTCCTCTTTGCCATGAAGCTTGCAAGAAGGAGCTTTTCTCATACAGATTATGCTTGGTTGCTTAGCTGCGGCGAGTCTGTGGTAGGGTGCAGAGAGGCAATGAGGCTGCATGTGGCAGCTTGGGTTGTGCCATTGATATCACTGATTCTCCAGTATGCCATATCCCACTTGATTGGTTTTAACTTATATAGCCACAAGGATTTATTTTTGACCTCGAATTAAGTGATCCAGTCTTCCAATTAATGTACAAGTATTTTCTGTAGATTATTGTATGCAAGATATCGAAATGTGTTACCTACTGTACTATAAGATTCTCGCTAGCGGCCGCCTCCTTTGCAAACACTCACAAACAATAGCTCGAAATTCTTGTTTCCTATCTGTACTGAATATAACGAAAACTACACATTTTACTAAATATTGTTTATCTCTTAAATTTGTTGTCCGACGTACCAGAGTTCCTACACAAATACACGCCATGTGACTCACGTGACGCTATTACGTGGTGCGCCCGGCCGTTTGGCTCAGCCCCCCGAACCTCCCAAGAGCTCCGGAGCTGTTAGCCTAGCCTATCTCGTCGTGCGGATAGTCCTGCAGCATACGCAACCCTCTTGTTATATTTGCGCCGCCGACTACGAGACTCGGTCGATTGATTCAAAAGGCAATCTAGCATTCCCATCTCATCCAGAGCTGGTTCCATGTTCTGAATCAACCCGTCGTCACCACAGCAGCCTTCACCAGTCTACCCCGCTGCTCTACGATAATCATGGCCATTGCAGCGCCCCCCGAGGACCAGGCTCGTCTCCTGGAGGATGCATTGGTAGCTGTGCGTCAGCAGACGTCACTGATGCGCAAATGTATAGATACTCCAGGAAAGCTCATGGATGCGCTCAAGTGTTGGTAAGTAATACCACCCGCTGTCACTGATGACGCGAGAGACGGCCGCTCTTCGGACTCTCACTAATTCTTCCAGTTCTACTCTTGTTTCTGAGCTTCGAACTAGCAGTCTGGGGCCAAAGCAGTATTACGAACTATACATGTCTGTCTTCGACGCCCTTCGATACCTTTCCGTACATCTCCGAGAAAACCATCCAGTCAATCACCTCGCAGACCTATACGAGCTCGTTCAATATGCAGGCAATATCGTGCCTAGATTATATCTCATGATTACCGTTGGAACGGCATACATGTCCATTGAAGATGCACCCGTCAAGGAACTCATGAAAGATATGATGGATATGAGTCGTGGTGTCCAACATCCCATCCGTGGCTTGTTCCTTCGCTACTACCTGTCCGGGCAAGCTAGGGATTTCCTGCCACAAGGTGAAGGCGATGGCCCAGAAGGAAACCTTAGCGACTCTATCAGCTTCATACTTACCAACTTCGTCGAGATGAACAAGCTCTGGGTCCGACTTCAGCACCAGGGTCATTCTAGAGAACGAGACCAGCGCATACGAGAGCGAAAGGAGCTTCAGCTCCTCGTTGGCAGCAACATTGTACGCCTTAGCCAGCTAGTAGACCTCGAGACCTACAAGACGAGTATTTTGGGCCCATTGCTGGAACAGGTCGTACAATGCAGAGATGTGCTTGCACAGGAGTATCTACTTGAAGTTATTACCCAAGTGTTCCCTGACGAGTTCCATCTTCACACTCTGGATCAATTTCTTGGAGCTGTTACTCGACTCAACCCTCACGTTAATGTTAAGTCGATCGTCATCGGACTGATGGACCGCTTGTCTGAATACGCCGAAAGAGAGGGCCCTACCGAGAAGAGCCCCGAGCAAGAGCAAGTCGAAACTGAAGCGTTGGCGAAACTCTTGGAGAAGACAAAACTTGAGAAAGAAACAGCTGCCGCAAAGCCCAAGCCCAAGCCAAAATCTGATGAAGACGACACCGGCGAGGACGAGGATGCCGATGCCAAGGAGGATACTAATGGCGACGATGCCGATGCAGACAAAGCATCAGCCACTGCTAACGAAGACACCGAAGACGGCGAGGAGCCGGCGACTGCTGAATCTGGTGACAAGGAAGCTACAGACGCCAATAGCGGTAAGGTGACAGAGAAGGGAAATGTGCAGCTTTATGAAGTATTCTTCTCGCAAGTCAAGAACCTCGTTGACGCCCAACATCTTCCCATTCAAGATACAATCGCTCTTCTCGTATCTCTGCTCAACCTTGCTCTCAACAATTACCCTGATCGACTAGACTATGTCGATCAGATTCTTTCCTACGCCACAACCAAGACGAAGGAGAACATCAACAACGCCGACCTACATTCCGCACCAGCTCAACAAAGCCTACTCGCTCTTCTTCAAGCACCCCTCAGTCGCTACGTTTCCATTTTTACCGCCTTGTCTCTACCGACCTATGTGCCCCTCTTCCAAGCTCAATCTTACCCAACTCGACGTGCGGTAGCTGGAGGAATCATCCGCACTTTGCTCAAGGATCAGACCAAGATTTCGACAACCACCCAATTAGAAAACGTGCTCGAAATCCTGTCAGTTCTTATCAAGGAAGGTACACAAGCCGGCCAAGGATATCCTGGCGCAGCACAACGAAGACCAGCTGAAACCGATGAGACGATGCAAGAGCAAGGCTGGATAGCCCGTGTCACCCACCTTCTACAAGCTGAAGAGAATGACACGCAGTTCAAGTTGTTACAAATGACGAGAAAGGCTTACGCTGATGGTGGTGACCGCATTCGCACCACAACACCTCCTCTCATCACTGCCTGTCTCAAGCTGGCGAAGAGATTCAAGGCTCGGGAAAACTTGGACGACAACTGGGAAACGCAAAGCAATGCGCTCTTCAAATTCATGCATTCCGCTCTCAGCACGCTTTATACTCGTGTTAATGGCGCTGGCGCTTCCGAAATGGCTCTGAGATTGTTCTGTTCTGCTGGCCAGGCAGCTGATATGGCTGGTTTCGAAGAGGTTGCGTACGAGTTCTTTGCACAAGCCTTTACGGTATATGAAGAGGCAGTGTCAGACTCCAAGGCTCAGTTTCAGGCTGTCTGCGCCATTGCCACATCGTTGCACCAAACGCGAAACTTTGGCAAAGAAAACTACGATACCCTCATCACGAAATGTGCCCAGCATGGAAGCAAGCTGCTGCGAAAGCCCGATCAGTGCCGTGCCGTTTATCTGGCCAGTCACTTGTGGTGGGCGACTCCAATCCCCGCGAACAAGGAGACGGACGAGGCGCAGGTATGCATCGACGAAGCTTGCAATAATGAACCGGGTAAATATACTAACACCGACCAGCTGTACCGCGATGGAAAGCGAGTGTTGGAATGCTTGCAGCGGGCTCTCCGCGTCGCAGACTCTTGCATGGAGACTGTGACGTCGATTGAGCTGTTTGTTGAGATACTGGATCGCTACGTTTATTACTTTGACCAGCAGAACGAATCGGTAAGTATTGACACATATCTTGAGCGAAGATCATGTAAGCTAATTCATGCACGATAACAGGTCACGACTAAGTACCTCAATGGGCTGATTGAGTTGATCCATTCGAATCTTGCGGGCAACCAGCAAGAGTCGGCATCGATTGAGGCGAGCAAGAAGCATTTCCACCAAACGCTGGAAAACATTCGCAGCAGACAATATGAGGATGTGGTGTTGTACCCGAGTTAGATGAGATGCTGTTTTGGAGCATGACGAAGTAGGACTTGTGCGAAGAACAAGATTAAGAAAGAAACAGGCGGCAATTATGCACGTTTCAAGTCAGCCTGGGAAGATGCATGGCACAAAAGGCGTAAATAGCACTGAGGCTCCTTTTTCCTTTTCAAAGGTGCATGATAGCCCACATGTACTTTTATATATTGTATACCTAGATTCATTTGCAGCTGTGAGGCTATTTTGTGATTTGTATGTGAGAGGTGTGGTTGAGGACTGGTTTTTTTGAGGATTAAATGATTTAATTTCATTAATGGAGATGACTATGTTGAGGAGGCACCCCTGGACGGATTAGCGAACTAGTCATGAAACGGCGTTTGAGTGAGGATTGGGATTCCGTGGGGTTTTAGCGCCAAGGGTACGAGGGACGCCACGCCAAGGAGGTGCTAAGCCCGTCCTTATTAAGCCCGTCCTTATTGCGCTCCGCCCCAAAGCCAGAAGCCAAAGCCAGAGTGCCAAAGGGGCTCCCCTAAAAAGCCCCCCTAAAAGGCCACCCTACTGTTGCCTGCAGTGTGTGGTGTAATGAATTACAGTGGTGCTGTGTAGGAGCCACCAAGAGAAAGCCGAGACCTGACGCAACGCTCTCTATAATCAACGCCCTGGAACCGAACCCATATCTTTTCATACTTCGCCAAACCCCCAGCCCATTAATCCCCTGCTGCTATGAACTTTTAGCAGTGCACGGCTGGCTTTTCTTCTTTTTCATTCTCGCTCACTCATTTTTATCAATTCTGTTTTCTCTAGTTTACTTCACCGTGTCTAACAACCTCTCGTTTTCTCGTCACTCCTGAACCATACAACCACGAGTCGCTTACGTGTTGCGCCATCAACTCCTTCGACGCTGCATGGCAGCCCACGCCCCCTACTCTCATTTCGCATCTTGTTGATTGCGCAGCCTTCGCGCATCTAATCCGTCGTCATCATGCCTTCGGAAAAGCAGCCCTTTTACGATCCCGTGCCCCCGACATACGATGAAGCCTTAGCCAGCGGGAGCCGTCGTGAAGACGCCTGGGCCGGCCCCTCTAGGTCCCCCATCGATGATCGCAATGCCGATGAAACGGAGACACAGACGCTTCTTGCGGGGAGCTCGTCGAGACGACCGCAGGGATACCGACCGCCGACAGTAGAGACCGACGATGAAGACAGCTTATGGGATAGCGATAGCTCGTCCGATGAGGCCGAGCATGTTCGAATGGAAATGGAAGAGATGGACATGGAGGAACCGGACAGGTCAATAGGCTCAGCATGGCGAAAAAGATTACCCTTTCGATTGTCACTACCGCAATGGAAGTGGTCATGGCGACCCAGACTACCGCGACTTCGAATCCAATTACCATCTCGACCCGATAGCTCCGATACCGAAGCGAACAGTACCGAAGAAGGACAGGAGAGCACGCGAAGTGGAATTAGACTACAGCTGCCACAGATCAACTCCATGTTCGTTCTGCTAACAGTTGCTCGCCTGATGGCGCTCGTGGTTATTCTTGGCTTCCTCTTCTTCCTGTTTACGAGTGGTCTGCTCACTGGTTGGAACTCACCAATGACTGGTGGCCGACGCTTCAATGCCGAAGAGTTGCGGAATTATGTCCAAGGCAGTGTTGAAGCCGCCCGACTACGGCTGTCCGTCAAATTTTACTCGAATTATGCTCATATCGCCGGAACGGAAGGCGATTCAGCTCATGCCATGAATGTGGAGACCATGTTCCAAAGGGCTGGACTTGAAGATGTAGAGCTCGACGAATACTATGTTTATCTGAACTATCCTACAGAACACGGCCGGGCCGTGCAAATAATGGATAAGTCTGGTAAGAAGGCCGTCTGGACAGCCAAGCTGGAAGAGGAAGAACGACATAAAGAAACCGCTGGACGACAGACATGGGCATTCCATGGCCTATCAAAATCTGGCGATGTTAAAGGCCCTCTAGTCTACGCAAATTACGGATCAAGAGAAGACTTCAAGAAACTGAAAGACTTGGGTGTTCAGACAAAGGGCGCCATTGCTCTGGTACGCTATTACGGAAGTCAAATGGACGGAGCCATGAAAGTGAAAGCCGCAGAGCTCGCCGGATTTTCTGGGTGCATTATCTACAGTGATCCTGCTGATGATGGCTTCAAGAAGGGCAAGGTTGCTCCAGAAGGTCGATATATGCCTGCGGATGGTGTTCGGAGAGGATCTGTTGCGCTTACGAGATGGGTCGCGGGTGATGTGTTGACTCCTGGATGGGAAAGCAAGCAAAAATTGCCCCGCATGAAAGTTAACGAAACCCCTGGTCTGGTTAAAATTCCTAGTCTACCGCTGGCATGGAGAGACGCGCAGATCTTGCTACAGCATCTTAAAGGACATGGCGAAAAGGTCCAAAAGGACTGGGTTGGCGGTGTTCCTGATGTGGGAGAGTGGTGGACTGGCAACTCTTCATCGCCCATTGTTCGACTGAAGAATGAGCAGGACGAAATCGAACAGAAGCCGATTTGGAATGTCTACGGAAGAATCCAGGGCCTCGAGCAGTCCTCGAAATCCATTATCCTTGGCAACCATCGCGACTCTTGGGCATTTGGTGCGACCAACCCACACTCAGGCACTGCCGTTATGATCGAACTTGCGAGAATCTTTGGCGACATGGTGGATAAGGGTTGGAGACCTCTCCGAACCATTGAGTTTATGTCATGGGATGCCGAAGAGTATAATCTTATTGGATCGACGGAGTACGTGGAAAATAACCTTAAAAACCTCCGCGAAAACGCCTACGCCTACATCAACCTGGATGCTGTCGTTACCGGTACGCAGTTCAGAGCGTCTGGCTCTCCTGTATTTGATAAGACATTGCGCCATGCCCTCAATCGCGTAAATGACCCTTTCCGCAACAGAACTTTGGGGCAGCTGTGGGACGATCGACACGGAAGTCTCGAAGGCCTCGGGGCAGAAAGTGATTATGTTGCATTCCAGGACATCGCCGGAACGAGTTCTCTGGATCTGCGATTCACTGAAGACCCTTTCGACCCCTACCCACTCCATTCCAGCTATGATAATTTGGAGCTCGTGGAGAATATCATTGACCCAGGATTCGAGTATCATGCCATGATGGGACAAGTTGTTGGCTTACTTCTTCTCGACTTGGCTGACAGGGCTATTTTGCCTATGGATACTGTGCATTATGCAAACCGTCTTGGAGGCTGGATTGATGATCTTGAAAAGTGGATGGGAAAGCAGACCAAGGGAAAGAAGGAGGCTTCAAACTTGTCTGTTCAAGAGATGCGAGACGCTGTTCAGATGATAAAAAGAAATGCCCACGAGTTCGACAAGTGGGAGCATCAATGGGATAGCAGCATCGCAGCAAGTGGTGGCTGGGAGTCGAACGATGTGGGAATTGTACGAGTTGAGTACAATGACAAGCTTGCTCAGTTTGAGACAGCCTTTCTGGATACCGAAATGGGCGGTGGTGTAAGTTTTCGTGCCGAGTCTTGTTTTAAGTGAAGCCGTACTAATTGAATACAGATCCCCAACCGCACACAATTTAAACATGTTGTTTTCGGGCCCCAGCTCTGGCCAGAACACGACGAGGCATTCTTCCCAGCCATTCGCGACACGATAGAAGCAGGAGACTGGAAATTAGCCCACACCATTATACAGAAGACAGCGGCGCTGATGCGAGCTGCTGCAGCAGTGTTGGTGATGTAATGTACGATTGAGGGAATATTTTCTACATACCCCAGAAGCATAAAAGGGGATACATGCTAAAACAGCGCTTTTATTTCTCATTCCATGTACGACCTACACTTATTTTATTTTATTTTATTTCTTTGAGCTTGTTCGGAAGGCGAAGGAGAGGTAAAAAGACCACGATCGATGGGGAGCAGGAACGGCATTGCATGGAGTTTGGTTCTTTCTGTTCGTAGACCTTTAATTGCAATAAGTGTCTTGAATCAAGTTTCGTGTTAGGGGCGATAATACATGTGTACAAGGTCAATAGTTGAATTGAGTTTCACATCAAGACTGTTGGCAATTTGTTCAACGTTGTGTAATTGATCTAATGTCTAAAACAAACCCCCATGACATCTGTCTATCTGTCAAAAACGCCGTAAAAAAATCAAAACAATGCCGCTTCATAATGCATGTACATTTCTATTCCCATTTTCTTTCATTTTCTTGTCTTGTGCCTCCATGGCATCTACCACTTGATGACCTGCTGAGGGAAGAACTCATTGATAAGCTCCATGTAGTAGGGCTTCAACTCCTCCACACTAGGAACATCATCGCTCTTGCTGTAAAGATCATACGGGTTGAAAGCCTGTACAGCCTTGAGCATATCCCAGTCCTTGTCACACATGAGGTCGCGGTAGGCGCCCTCACGGTGCCAAGGGTAGAAAGAGTGGTAGCGGATCATGGCGAGTGCCTCCTCGGGCAACTTGGACTGATCACGCACAACGTGGTACAAGTACTCGTCGTGACCCCAGCTGAGCATGACGTGGTCAAGACCACACCCGGGAGTGTAGATGCCGTTCTTCGTGGAGTAGATGGGATCCTTGGAGTCGGGGTTCGCAGCAAACGTCTCGGGAAGGATGATGCGCTCGTCAAAAGCACAGCCGACGGGGAAAGTATCGCCGACGACATCCCATTGACCCTGTGTCTCCAGCTCGGGGAAGAACAGCATCAACTTGCCCAGGTCGTGAATCAGACCTGTGATTTGCATCCAGCGAGGCTTACCGTCGCGACGGATAGCCTCGGCGGATTGGAGAAGGTGTTCGATTTGGGAGAGGGTGGTGTCTGGGTCAGACTCATCGATGAGGGTGTTGAGCTTCTCCATGGCTTGCCAGATGGTCATTTCGGGACGGATACGCGAGGAGGAGTTGAAGCGGTTACGGGCAGCCAGATTGTAGGCTACAGTCTGCTTGGCGTGCTGCTCGGCGTAGAAGTTCTTGACGCGGTCGCATGCAGTTTCGTACTGGCGGAAGTTGGTCTTGTCCTTTGTGGTGTCGAACTTGGAGCCCTCATCGTATTTGATGGTGTTGACATCGTCGATGAGATCGGAGGTGTCCTCTAGGGCCTGTCCGACTTTGAGGGTCTTGGAGGGGATGACATCGGGGGTGATGTCTGCGACGGCGGAGGGGGCCATTGTGAAAAGAGTGTGATTAGATGTAGAGAGTACGTGAGAGGTGAAGGTACGAAGGTGATGGAGTGAAGTGAGGTGAGATGGGATCTGGGGAAGAGGGAAAGGGTTTTAGTAAATGGAGGAGGATCCATTATTTATCTACAGGATGATTTCACTAGCTTCTCACATCGTGAAGTTTTTTTTGTAATTTACTATTTCTGGTCAGATGGATCTGAGAGAAAAGTGAGGAGAATGTGGCAGGAATGGGCTGGCTTCGCCGTTGTCGCCGTGTAAGACGAAGTTTGTGGGGAAGGTGTCCGGCGGGCATTACCGAAAAGGGTAATTTACAAACGGCGGTGCTATCGTTCCGGGCACCACTACTGAATATGCAAAATTAATTCTGATGTAATTTTTGAGAAATAGAAGATGTGAAAAATGATATCGAGCATTTTTGAGCTTGCATAGCTGAAGGTTTTGTGCCGAATTGCTGCCGCCGACTCTTTCCTCGTCATGTACAATGACGGCATGGCCTACTGAATCGAGAAGCGCCGGCGTCAATTGCCTACTCCAGTAATTCTCAAGGCTCATGATCATCTACACGTGGGCCGTCGGGACGCCATTCCGTCCCAGTTTAGGCTTTTGTAATTTTTCTTCCAGAACTTGGGTTTCATGACGCTAGTGCTGCAACACGTCGTAATGTGGGTGTTTTATTAAGCGGCCGGGCCGGGGACATAGTTGCCTTTGTGGATGGGATGTGGTAGGTTCCTGGCGGGCTGGTCCGGTGGTGGTGTAGAGTATGTTAATTCTGCTCGGGGGTGGTGACCGTTGGTGAGAGGTTGAAAAGGGGATTTCTCGGAATGCCTGGCACAATATCTGTCAAAGATTTACGGTGCGCCTAGTGGCCACTTAGGTAATTTAATTTGTGCATGTTTTTCAGGCGAAGATCCGGTAGTCGTGAAATCATCATAGCCCTCGCGCGAAAGAGCTGGAACCAATAGATCGTCTGCATCTTGTGATTTTCCGACTTCCAACCGATGGGCTGGAACCAGGTTGCACAGTAGTCACTCCATGCCGGTGAGATGTGTAGCGTCCACGCTGATCCGGCGCCTCCTCCATTCATCACAGACCGGGTAAAGAGAAAGAAGATAGGAGAAGTAAGCTCAGGTCGATATTCTAGCATTCAATCGAGCAAAAAGAACGAACCACACCTTAAAGATTCCAAGGATTAGATGGCACACAGAGTTTCAGGAGAAAGTGACTTCTCAGCGTCACTCAGCTTGCTCTGCAAATTCCGTAGTGCCTGGCTATAATTCGTGAGCATATTGACACGGGAGCGGTTACTTTCTGGCAGACAAATATCACGAAGCGCACTAGCAAGGCAGGCGATGGTACTACCAAGTGAAGAGTCGTGATCCACCATGTATGGCAAGAAGTTGAGGTACAACATCAGCTTTGTCCCGTTGAGTGTATGAACTGTGTCATAGCATTCGCTGGATCCGCCATAAAGGTGTGATGGATACAGGAAGGTATCTGTGGCACAAGATATAGCACGTCTCTCTCCTTTGCAGATCTGTTCAACCGCGGGACTGCTGGGGGTGATGCGGCAATCGACGTGCTCAGGACAGGTTTAGAACGGTCGTTTGTGTTTGCACTCTCCATACCATAATCGAGACCTTCGCAAGCAATATTTGCAATCACACATCGCCCACAACGGGGTTTGGATTCATCGCACTTGACTCTCTTGACCTACGTATTCCTGGGTCAGCTTGGTTGGACGTCTTGGTGCATTTGAGGGGCGCCCGTCATAAACCCATTACCATCCCATCCTGGTGTACGTGGTCCATTTCATTTACCGCTTTACTGGTTGCTTTGGTATGTGCTTCGTCTGCTCCATTTTGTGTAGCCCGCTGTCGCTGCCACGATCAGTAATTGGCTTGAAGAGCGGCGGCGTTTTGTCCATCAAAGTCTGGCAGCAGTGATTTTGCGCCACCTCATTCTAGAAGGCCCCGACTAAACCTGTTAGCCGCTTCAGCTTACTAGCTTAGCTTTGATAGCAATGAGCTGTCGGCCAGACATATCCCCGCCACGGAAAATGTCATGATGGGGAGAAGAGTGGGACAGGGCTCGTAAGCCGCTGATGGCTACCTACAGAGTATATCAGTAACCGACCGGTCTTTGCTATTGTAAAATTGGAAATAAAATATTCTATAATGATAAAACATTATGTCTCTACAAATATTAGCTCTGGATCCAATTGTAAATACACAAATATAAGAATAAAAATCTAGATTAAATGAACAACTACGGTGCTTACAGGGCACCACACAACGTCGGGACAGATACCCGAAGTCAACGCCAGGCTGAGCAATGGGCCATAACTCGTTTAACAAAACAAGGTTAATGACGACGACTTGTCTGATAAACAGTGGCGACTCAAATGTGTTTGCAAATAGCATCAACAGCCTTACGTGTACGCCGCGAATCACCACCATTAAATAAACACCACTCCTACAAACCTCTCCTCTCACCATCTCACCATCTCACCAACCACATCTTCATTTTAAAATGGGCGGCGGCGACGCACTTCCTGGATTCCCTCATCCAAACCCAGTAGACTCCTACTGGCAACTCCCTCCACACCGTATCGCTAATCATCGAACAACAGAATCCCTGCCCACCTCCATCTTCGACTATGTCGTCATCGGCTCTGGCGTGTCTGGCGCTGCCATTTCGTACAAGTTGCTCACACGAGATCCCTCGCTCTCAATCCTAATGCTTGAAGCTCGCACAGCCGCTTCAGCTGCTTCGGGCCGTAATGGCGGTCACTGTCGCCCGGGACGATGGCTTGCGTTCAAGAAGTATGCCGAGCTGTATGGCGAAGACGAGGCATTGAAGCTAGAAGCTTTGGAGGAACAGAATGTTCGTGATATTGCGGATTTTGTCAAGAAGCATGAGGTCGATTGTGATTTTCGCAATGTCGAGACTGCGGATACTTTCACGAAGCAGGAGTCGTGGGATGAAATACTTGATCTCGTCGAGTTCAGACAAGGTGTGTATAGCAGGAGGCCCGAGACTGGTGAGCCACCCCATAGAAAGGTATTGCACGGCGAAGAAGCGAAGAAGACCCTGGGTATGGAGAAGCTCGTAGGTGCGGTTACGTATCCGGCCCATACACAAAATCCGTACCTCTTAGTTTGCAAGATGCTTGAACTTTCCTTGGAAAAGGGCCTCAATCTGCAGACTAACACGCTTGCTACAAGAATCTTCCAAGACGGTCTTAAGTGGCACGTTCAAACTGATCGTGGCATTGTTCAAGGCCGAAAAGTCGTCTTAGCTACAAACTCATACACAAACGCTATCCATCCCGGTCTTGCCGACACCAGGTTCCTAACGCCATCGAGGAGCCAAGTCACTGCCATTCGCCCTGGAAGCAAGATAGGCGGGAACCCTTCACTCGGAAAGAGAAGTTGCGGACTGAACAACCTAGGCAATGGCGATTACTTCATGAGTCGTGAGCCTGGACTACGTGGTGAAGGTGACATTCTCTACGGAGGCGGCAGTGCAGTGGACACAGTTCGTGGGATAATTGACGACTCAGAAGTGAACCCGAAGATTGCTGAGTATTTGCAACATGCGGCATATAATTACTTCGGTGAGGAGACGTGGGGAAAGGAGGGTGATGTCGTGATGGACTGGGTTGGAATTACGTCTTACACACCCGATTCGTTTCCCCTCGTTGGAGAATCGCCTGACCAAAAGGGCTTGTGGATGTCCGTGGGCATGAATGGTCATGGCAGTAAGTGAATTCCCTCTCTCAATTGAGTCATCTCAGAAGCTAATTGCAAGCAGTGGCTCTGGCTTTCAGAAGCGCAGAGGCGTTGGTTGAAATGATGACAACAGGCAGTGAACCTGAGTGGTTTCCTCAGACTTTCCGACTCAGTCGTGCATTTGAAAAGATGGACTAATTTCGATCTCTTAGTTCAAAGGACAAGAGATCAAATGCAAGTTATAAAACCGATAATCTGAAATTCAACATGTTGTATATATGTAGCTAAGAAATGCACGCCAAGTGCCTATGATAATCGAACACACATCTGCCTGCCCTTACCCTTGCTCGTGATCTTAGCTATCTCTTCCAAACTCTCACCAACTTGCTTGCTGAAGTTGAAAATATCCTCTGCCGCCATGCCTCGCGCCTTGGCTGCCTGTCGCACATTGTTCACATCGAGAATACCCTTGGCACTAAGTTTAAGTTCAAAGATGAAAAGCGGTACTGCCTTGGGGTTATCCACCACGGAGTAAATGCCCAAACCCGTATTACCAAGGGATCTGACGTAGGTAGAAACGCCAAGTAGAAAGTTGCTGGTTGGCATACCAGCCTTGGTAACTATAGAGAGAGCGTTCTCCGTTTCAGTCCAATTGATGTGAGATCTCAATCAGTTTCCTGCTGGGCATCCAGATCAAGCAAAAACGTTTGCAGAGTCCCATTGCCCTGTATTTTGTTATCATACGCGATATAATTAGATGTGGTGTACTGAGCTTACCATGCAGATCGTACATCACGTACACCATGTAGACTTCCACTCACTAAGCTTCAAGTCACGCTTCATGCCAGTAAGGTAAGCATTGGTCACATTGGTTTGATCCTAATCATGTTGAGCGATGTAAGTCGGTGTTGAGTTGTGCGTTGCAAACCAAATACTTCACGAAGAACGTCTAAATGCAACATAGTTAATCAGAGTGTTACGGAAACTATAACTCAGTTGCTACTCACGAGACTAGTATAGAGAAGAACATAAAAATCCAACTTACGCAGCAGTCACTTCTCATTCTCGCTTGCCCCAGCATTGTGCCGGTGGTACCAGCGTCTCGCGGCAGGTCGTAGCTCCGAGTTGGTTGGATGCATATTATCCGGTGAGTCCATGGTATTCCAAGCTGCCATATGGTTTATACTTAAACATTTGGATGAAACTTGATGATTTTCAGAACAATGTCAGTCTCTCTTTTATGCTCATGGTGAACCTGGATGATCTGTGTCAGAGGGCGAGCAAGTTTTCGGGTTGACGTTGCCGGTAGCCTCGTAGACCCATCTAAACGAGTTGCATACATATCTAGAGAGAGGTCGTTTCCCATTTCGCTTTCTTGGTATGTTTGAAATTGGGATGAGTGCTTGTTCAAATGGATGACGACTGCTACCCGGGAGGTTGGATTTGAATGTAGTGAATTTAGACCGCCACCTTTGCAATTCAATATTTCTGGGAATACGGGGATGGAAGTGGACTTGCTTGTATACGCATTAATATTATCCAAGCCAAAAACATGTCTGTTGAATGTACTAAATGTTACCTTTAAATAATGATAGAGTGTCCTTTGGTTAACGTGTCGACAACCACCGATGGATTGTTGCAAGAAGGACGGCTAACTCCAAACAGAATCAATACAGATAATGAAAATGAAACTAAAAATTAACCAAGTTCTACATCATACGGTGTATTTTTTTTTTAAAAAAAAAGAATAAATATAATGATTAAGCGTAGCCACTGAGTAATAAATCTAAGCTTATGAGATAACCACCCTGCAGTCAATTACAGTACCTTGGTACTATGTTCGTGCTCCACAATGTGCAGCAGACACTGTAAGTCCCCCACTGTAGCCCGCTGTGGCCCGCTGTGGCCCGCTGTGGCTCGCTGAAGACTACACTGCCGCTTTGCGACCTTGCGCTGTATTCGGCAATGACGCTAGTGATATGCTGCACTGTTTTCAGTGCCGAGCAAGACAAACAGCAGACCCACTCTGAACCCTCTGAATCTGTCCATCCAAATGCGCCGCGTCCCATCACCTCCCTCACCTGCTGCACTGCAACTGCAACCGCCGCATCAGGCCTGGACACGCAATCACTCACTCACTCTCCCCCGGATGACCCTTCGTCGGTTCAATCTTCCATCCCTCAATTGATGCGCCAATCTCATCGCAATCTCCCACAGACTCGCCACTGATTGCGCCAAATTACTCGCTTACCCGCGATTGAGGTCGCTGGTCATGGCGCACATGCAACACCACCAGCAACAGCACATGCAGCACCAGCACCATCAGCATCAGCAGCAACCACAGCATCATGACGGCAGCCTCGGTGGAATGGATCAACAGGAGGAATTCTCCGTCCACAGCGGCGCATGTACCAGCTGTCGGCGCAAGAAGCAAAAGTGCTCTAGAGAAGACCCTTGCCGATCCTGTATCGCCAGCGGCACCGTCTGCGTCTATGAGGAGAGTCAGCGCCGAGGAGCAAAGCCGGGGTATATTGAGGCGCTGATCAAGCGCATGGATACGCTGGAAGCGCTTGTGCTGGGTCAATCGTTACTGCTATCACAGACGTTCACCGCTTCGGGTGAGGGCATGCCAGCGTTCAATGAGAATTCGACTCTGGATGACAGGTTGCAGTCAGTGCGACAGTCCTTGCTGCAACCACCCGCTGGAGCCAAGAGGAAGCGCACTCACAGTATATCCATTGAGTCGCCGGCTTCGACGACATCTGTTCATGGCCAGATGCAGCCGCCACCGGTAATAGCAAACGGCCTCGGCTCGACTACGTCAAGTGGCCAAGCGTCGAAAAAAGTCCTTCCGCCACCTAATATGCTGCGTGAGCTCATTCACATTTACTTCACCCGCATTCATCCCTGGGTCCCAATCTTGCATGAACCTAGTTTTGAAGCAGCGGTACAATCTACCAACCATCAGCCTTCAGAATTAATCCTCCAAGCCATCACCTCAGCCACCATCAAGTTCTACCCCGTGGATCGACAGACGCAAGAATGGTATCATTCAAGATGTCACGAAGCTGTCGTATTGGCTTGTATGGATCGCTTCTCTATTGAGACCTTACAAGCGAGCATCATCATCGCCTTCAACACTATCGGTAACGGCAGAGGTCCTAGGAGTTGGTCCATCGTCGCATCCGCAACACGTATTGTCGAGCAGCTTGGACTCGCCATGGAGGAGGAAGATGCGGCACAAAGTAAGCTGCTCAATCGTATTGGCTTCTTGCCACCGACGAAACACCTCACTGAGAGAGAATCACTGCGGAGAATCTTTTGGTGCATCTTCCTCATGGATAGATTCTGCTCCGTCTCAACAGGCTGGAATACTAGTCTGACAAACTCAGACATCAAACGACGACTTCCGGTAGAAGGATGCTTCTGGAGAGACGAAGTCAAGAAAAAAGCACGATACTTTGACATTGACAGCAACAACCTGGACCAAGATGATGACATCGACGCAATTGGCGGCCTGGCCTACCTCATCGAAGCCTCGGAATGCTTAAACCGTGTCGCAACCTTTTTATTACAAGATTCGGTCGACTTGTCCGTCAACGACAGTCTTCGCCGCTGGTTTGAGCGCTTCCAATCACTTGACGCCATGCTTGTTCGCTGGAAGACATTCCTACCTGCCCGTTGGCAAGTCGCAGGCATCGACGCCACAGGCAAGATGGACGAAAACCTCACCCTCGCCCATATCACCCACAACACCAGCGTCATCATGCTTCACCAAATCATTGCATACCCCGACGCATCCTTCAAGCACCGCTTCCCCTCCCAGAATGCCGGCAAGACATGCGCCCTCGCCGCCGGTGAAATCGCCACCATCGCGCGCAAGTTCATCGCCAACACCACCGTCGTCATCCCACCCGCCATGAGTTTCTGTCTCTTCACCGCCGCTCGTGTCCTCCTCGCCGACTCAAATCATTTCAAAACCCCCGTGGATCCCAACTTTGAGATTCTCCTGCAAGCTCTACGAGACGGCTCTTCCCGCTGGACTGCCAACGGCTTGTCATTCGCTGGTGAAAACCTGGCTGGCCAATTCGCCGAGCGCATTGATTCAGCGAGAAAATCCAGGCTACCTATCAATGTGCGCACAGTGGCCTTACAAGAGGATGCGCAGACACAACCCATGTCGTTCGCTAGTCCGCCCATGCCGGACGTATTCAGACAAACTGTGCCTCCTGCACTCACAGCACCCCTGGACGTGACTCCAGAGATGTTTACCATGCCACCCGTAGGCGTGGAGAACTTCGACAGAATCTTTGCCTGGACAGACGAGATGATTGGACCTTGAGCTGCACGAAGACAGATAATGATGGCTGTTTGAATATGTACATTTCCTGATTTCTTGGTTTAAGCCTGTATACTACAATTTTGTCCGTCTCCCAACATAATTACACGAGATGGAAACATTAACAACATGTCCAGAATGACATGGTGCGCTATATATACGAAATGGTGTAAATACAATCTTTTGGGCTTTTAGGCCCTTCTCCACCAACAAAAGTCTCATTCTTCTTTGTGAATAGTGTGTCGAACGACATCGCTTGTCGATCGCTTCTCTAGTGACTTCTTGACAGGGTTGGGCGCTTCGAAAATTTCATTAATCTCCTCGAGGGTGCGGTTCTTGGTCTCCACGAAAAAGAAATAGATGATTGTCGCCTCGATGAGATCCCATACGATGAATACGATGTAGTAGTGGTAACCGATCTTTTCGATGGCCACAGCGCTGGTGTATTGGCCTAGGATGGAAGCTGCGGAGGAAACGACGTTGCCGAAGGCAGTGCCCTTTGCACGAGTCTCGGTGGGGAGTGTCTCGGCTGCGTAGAAGGGGAGCAGGGGCACTAAGCATAGCGAAAATATGACGCTGAAGAGGTAGATGAAAAAGATGCCGGCATTGCCTGCGGCTTTGTTCGCATTGTCGACTGAGAGCTTGGTGCATCCCGTAACGATTGTGAGACAGGCTGCCATGCCGAGTACACCACCTAGCAAGAAGGGTCTGCGACCGACGCGGTCGAGCAGCACGGCGCCGAGGATGGCGGCGAACCATGACACGACGGGGTTGAGTGCGTTCATGAGCAGGCGGGTGTGGTGGTTGGTGATGCCGGTTTGTTGGACGATGACGGGAAAGTAGTAGCTGACGAGGGCGTTACCCGAGTACTGGCCGAACCAAGACATGCCTGCGACGCAAATCATGCGACGGCGAGCGGCGTGGGTGTTGAATAGCTCGCGGTAATCCCACCAGCGCTTGTCGGATGCTTCTTTGTCAATTCGAGCGGACATTTCTGCCATTTGGAGCAGGACGACGGGGCTGTCTTTTGATCCATCACCGTGGAGTTCTGCAAGCACCATTTCGGCTTCTTCGACGCGGTTATGGGCCATTAACCAGCGAGGGGTCTCTGGACTGAACAAGATGCCGACGGCGACGATGCCAGAGCTGATCATTTGCAACCAGAGGGGGATACGGAAAGATCCTTGGCCGGCAATGTAGGCCGTTCCATAGGTGACCCAGCTGGCGACGATAGAGCCGACAAAGTAGTTGGTTTGCATGAGGCCTGATAAGGGACCACGATAGTATGGATGGGCCATTTCAGCGACAAACATCGGCGCGGACACATTGATGAATCCCTGGCCGACGCCGGTGACATAGCGGCCGCCGAGGAACATGCCGCGGTTGACGGCGGGAGCTTGGACGCATGTTCCAACAATGACTAGGACACAACCTAGGAGGATGCCAATGCGACGACCAAGATAGTCGTTAACGGGACCAGCGAAGGGTAGAGAGCTGAGACTGCCAATGTTGAAAATGGCGAAGACGAGACCGGTGGATGAGCCTGCGGATTTCCTGCGAGCGATGTTAGCTTGAGAGTGAGGAGATTTCGAGAGGTAAAGACATACATGCCAAAGTATGTTTGATATTGAGGCTGTGGAGAAATAAAATGTTAGCAATCCGTGTGTCTGCAGGTGAATGGGGAACGAGTGCATGAACGAGGGGTATATAATTACGCACCATGTCGTTGATGGCTCCCATTAGGGATCCATCATAGCCTTGCAGGATAATGCACATGTATCCAAGCAATAGAATGCCATAGAGGCGAAACATGCGCTTCGTCCACAGATTGGGTCGTTCATGCTCAATCAACTGGGCAATCTCGACGGCCTCATCGACGTCGCGAGGCTGCGAGCCATCGGCAGACGTCTCCACGACCTTCTCCTCTGACGCTTTACCTGCCGAATGACGATCAGACGCCATGACAACTCGGGAAATCACCGACAGGATAGTCAAGTGGATGGAAAATCTGAAACCCAACGGTCGGCAAATGGATCGCGAAACAGGCAGAAGTATTCAATAGCAGAAGAAGCGGAGACTGACAAAGAGGAGAAGGACACGGTATATGCCAACGATAAACGTGGTCGTGTCGTCCTAATGGTTTAGGGGGCGGGTGGAGGAGAGACTCGGACCAATTGCCGCTGTAGACTTCCCCATGGGGTATGCCGTTGAACAGAGGCTAAGTTGGAAGTCAAACACGGCACAGGATTGCGGCTTGCTTTTCGGTCGAGATGAGGAGCGCCACTGTGGCTTCTAATTTGCTACAATCCGAGATGATTTGCCGCAAGGTTTGGGTATAGATGCGGGATGGTGGAGAGCGTGCGGAGGCGGCGAATTTGGCGGACCGAATGCCGGTGCCAGCGGACACCCAAGGGTCGAGCAACTCCACTGAAATGGGCTACAGGTACAGCCCGTGATGATAGAGGGGTTCAACCGTGTCGCTGTGTGGGTTGTCTATCAAACGGCGCTTTATTTGGGTTGCGTTCATTCTGCATTTTTTTTTTGGGTTATAACTCATCACAGAGTTGCTTCGATTGTTGGCAAAAATGCCCGAGATTCAGAACAAGCTCTACATTGGTGGCGAATGGGTCGCTGGCAAAGCTGGCCGCACATTCCCCGTCATCAACCCCGCAACCGAGGAGAAGATCACCGACATTCACGAAGCCGATGCTGAAGATGTCGAGATTGCCTACCAAGCTGCCCTGAAAGCCTTCCCAGAATGGCGAGACCAGTCCATGTGGCACCGTGTCGCGCTCGCCAACAAGCTGGCTGAGCTCATTGAACGAGATACGGCTGAGCTTGGCGACCTTGAAGCAAAGAACATGGGCCTCCCCGTAGCTCTGTTTCCCTTCTGTGCTGGACTTGCTGTTTCTAGCATCAGGCACATTACTGGTGCTGCTCATGACATCCATGGCGAGACCAGCCTCAACACACCCGGCTTTGTCAACATGACACTGCGCCAGCCCTTTGGTGTATGTGCTGCCATTATCCCATGGAACGTCCCAATTGTCATGTGGTGCAGCAAGGTAGTTTCTGCTGTCGTTGCTGGAAACACCATTGTCCTCAAGTCGTCTGAAAAGGCTCCCCTGACTTCACTTAAGCTCGCTGCCCTGGCTCACGAGGCCGGCTTCCCTCCTGGTGTCATCAACGTTCTATCCGGCTTTGGTCCTACGGCAGGCAATGCTCTGGCTGTTCACATGGGCATCCGCAGAATTACCTTCACTGGCTCTACCCGCGCCGGAAAGCTCATCCTGGAAGCTGCCGGGAAGAGCAACATGAAGGTCGTCAGCCTTGAGTGCGGTGGCAAGAACCCCGCCATTATCTTCGACGATGCTGATCTCGAAGCCGCTGCTACCTCCATTGCTGCCAGTATGCAATTTAACTCTGGACAGATTTGTATATCTAACTCTAGAGTGTATGTGCACAAAGCTGTTTTGCCTAAATTTGCAGAGCTCTTCAAGGCCAAGTACACCGCTGTCAGCGCTGGTGACCCAACTCTGCCCACAACCACCATGGGCCCTCAGGTAGACGAGGTCCAGTTCAACAACATCTTGAAGCTGATTGATGAGGCCAAGTGCGAAGGCGCAGAGCTCCTCACTGGTGGAAGTCGATCCACTGAAAAGGGTTACTTCATTCAGCCCACTATCTTCGTGCAGGTCCCCGCCAAGGCCAATCTGTTGAAGACCGAGGTGTTTGGCCCAGTTGTCGCCCTGCAGGCGTTTGAGGATGAGGAAGAAATCATCAAGGAGGCCAATAACACCGAATACGGCCTGCATGCATCAGTATTCACCAAGGATATTTCTCGCGCTTACAAGTTCGTCAAAGCCTTTGAAGCTGGCGTGGTCAGTGTCAACTGCAGCAGCGATGCCGGTGCCTATGATATGCCATTCGGAGGCTGGAAGCAGTCGAGCTTGGGCCGTGAAAGCGGCAAAGTTGGACTGGAGTCGTACTTTGAGACCAAGACCATTACGATAAAGCTGTAATGGCAAAAGCTGTAAAAAAGCACCAATCAGAAAATAGATTGCAGCATGTGGATAATGTAAAGCAAATCAGTCCCTAAGCTCCGTTCCAATTTACCAACTCAGGAAAGTAGTGCCTGCAATCAAACGTCACTAACGGGTACCACCCATCACGGGAACGTCACATTTGACATGTCCGACCACGCTACGTGCCAAATGATACTGGCAAATAGATAGAATCCTAGCTGTGTCAGTCTGCATAGCTTGTAATTAGCACCTCAATCTCACTGACTTTGTGTGCCATAGCCCCATGGTGCTATGGCACCCCTCCCACGGGTTACGACCTTGGTGTGCCATCAATTATGGAACCAATTACCGCAAACCAAGAAAGTCCAGCTACCTTCTAGGTCCCTCTTCATTTGTTTCGACGCGTCAGTGTACGGCGGCAATCTAGCCAGGGGTTGCAGGAGCTACCTTCTAAGTCCATTAGCTGAATGAAACGCCAATCAACGACACATTATTGGTGGCAATTCTCATTGCTGTTGGGGTCTTCGTTTCTTCCCCATCTCGCCATGAATTAGTCCGATCAAGTTGTGAATCGTTAGTTCTGGTGCATAGCCAGTTTTGGCTCAACGTGGCGGTTTGGCCCGCTTTGTCGGGCTAGGGAAATTGTACGGGCGCTTTTGCTGCTGGCCGTCCTCCACTGGCAAGGACGATCAGGTTAATGAGGTACGGGGCATTGATCGGACACAATAGCGTGGGTGGACATTGGTGGAAAACCAAAAGAAGCTAGTTGATTACTTTTTGCCTACTTTTGTTTCATCCGTGCTTGAGGAGGTGATCTTCTTCATCTTGATATATGAACGGGACGTGATCGCCTCGTGGAATCTGTGTGTTGCTTGTGTTCTCAGCGTCTCGTGTGCAAGAGCAGGTCTGAGAAAGCGGAGTCTCAACACATTACTCGGCATGATGGGAATAGAGTCGACTACAGTGATGGAGCCCAAGATATCGGCGGTGCTTGGCATGGCACCGGAGCTCAAGGAAAAGTTTCGCGTCTTGAGCAAGGAGTACCTCAGCGATGCAGTCGGCAAGGCTATCATTAAAGTCGCTACTCGTCCCCCTCCTGCAGAGAGCTTCTACCCCCACCACACGGTTGGTGACGACTTTGCTTACAAGTATGAGCCTGCTCAATGGTGGACGGCTGGCTTCTTCCCTGGTTCGATATGGCAGCTGTATCAGCGGTCGCTGCGCATCCCTCAAACCTTGTCTTCGGATGAGCTGCTTGGGTTGGCTCTTAAATGGCAGAAGGGATTGGAACATCATCAACATAACAAAGACACGCACGATCTCGGCTTCATGATCCTGCCTTCATTTTACTCTCACTACAAAAACTGCAACAACCTCGCCTCACGAGACATCGTCATTAACGCCGCCAAGTCTCTCTCCTCGCGATGGAGCGAAACCGTACAGAGCCTCCGCTCATGGGACGAGTGTATCACCAAACGCTTCAACTTCACAAACAAAGACACAGACTTCCTCGTCATTGCAGACAACATGATGAACCTCGACTTGCTATACTTGGGTTCCGAGCTTACAGGTGACCCCGAATATGCTCGCCGCGCCACCATCCACGCCAAGACAACCCTTCTTCACCAACTCCGCCCAGACTACTCCACCTATCACCTTGTCAACTTTGACCCCGACACAGGCGCCGTCAAGGGCCGCTACACGGTCCAAGGCTACGAAGACGAGAGCTGCTGGGCACGAGGTCAGGCTTGGGCGCTCTATGGCTACGCGACTGCTTATCGGTTCACCCGCGATGCTCAGTTCCTTGAAGCATCTACCAAACTTTCAGAGTATTTCTGCAGAAGAATCAACGAGATAACAGACCCCGAGCAGCTCGGCGCTGTCTTTTGGGACTTTGATGCCCCGCGGCCACCTGCCGTTCTGGACACGTCGGCGGCCATGATTGCGTGCTCTGGGCTGTTATTGCTGTACCAATTGACCGGGTTGCCCGACTTTTTACCTACAGTCATCAAGATTATGGAACACACTGTTCGCAAGTCGAGATTGCCTGAGACGGCAGACACTATTATTGGAGGAGCAACGGTTAATACTAACAAGGATTCGAAGAACCCCGTTGCTGAGACGGGATTGGTCTATGCCGACTATTATTTCTTAGAGGTGGGCAATAGACTGATAGACCTGGGGCTTGCGTAGATTATGCATAGCGTAATGAATTAAACAATAGATTCTCTTGTTCCCCAGCCTCGAACATCTATCCGTACAGAGAGAAAAATATTTGTTGAAGTACAATCACAATCTCGACTTAAGCTTGTTCCATTGCCCACCACCGCTACCTTTGCCACTTCCGAATCCACCACCCTCCTCTTGCTCATCATCGTCATTGTTAATCTTGGATCGCTTGATGCGTCGTTTGGTAAATGTTCGTCTTCTGAATCGTCCACCTTGGCCACCTGCATTCTCCGGACCTTGATCGCCATCATGCTCAGTTCCTCCACCACCCCCTTCAATTTCCACCTCTTCATCTATTTCTTCCTCGACCTCTTCAAACTCCCTTTCGGATTTCTTCTTTCTTTCCCGTTTGCCGCCGCCTCCACCTCCTCCTGCACCTCCGCCGCTGCCAGATCCTCGTTCTGTCAAAGGGCCTGATTTAGGGGAGTCTTGGGTGATTGAATTACTGTCATCATCTATTTCTTTAAGAGAGTTGTTGAGAATTGCTTTAGGTAACTCGAATACACCTTGAGAAGTATGATCAGCGTCGTCATGAGCTTCGTCGCTTTGATATCTGATCAACATATTGGTGGCTGTAAAGGGCGAATTCGGACTCAATGAACACAAATTTGCAGAGAACAGACTTGAATATGAGCTCGGCAATGAAATGAGGAGTTGTGTACCGGGTACCAAGCCGATCAACGACAGTCGTACCATCAGCTGCGGCCGACCCAATTTATAAGGTTCGGTCACTTCTGTTATCACGCAAGTGAGACTAATAATTCATTATTCATTGATCTAATTAAGAAATTTGTGTTTACATCAAAACCTATTACATCATAAACCGTCTAACATCTGTAGTAGCAATATCATGCTCCAGCCACTGGGGCTTGAACAGTGACCACCAGCAGGCTTTCCACCAACACTGGCCACCTTGTCACCGCAGCTCATATCATAGAACAAGTCACAGTTTGTAGAGTAAGCACCATCACCAATAGCCTTAATGAGACAAGGGAAAGAGGGCAAACCCAGAAAATAGGCCACAACGCCTATAGCAGCAATTGAAGAGTTCAAATGCAATGAGAACCATTTGATCAAATGGTTAATCCAATAATTATCGTGCGCGGATAACTGTTGCGGGAGAAAATGGCACCTCTAGCCATGGAGATGGGAGAGTCTCGCGGCCAACTGGGTGGCCGCGACTCAATCACCATGCGGCACACAGTTAGGTTCACACGTAAAGAAATATAAAAATGAATGAAGAAAAGAGATTGATTGAGGGAAGTTCCCTATGCTAGCTTACATTGCCGCGTACTTTAAATAGCAAGGTTTTCGTTTTAATTTCCACCCCCTTATAGTCCTAGAACGCCGCAATGTATGTGGCCCTGATTCTCCTACCCTTCTTGGGGGTCTCATTAACTGAGTTGAACTTATCAACGTAGCAGTCACCGGCGCAGGTACGCTTGTAATCCTTGATGTGGTCCTGGTCAGCACAGCCAGGTTTGGAGTAGTGGTGGATGCATTGATCGCTAGCGACACCAGGAAGGCTTCCACAGGTACCACGCTTGTCGAGGGAAGTGGCAAATCTCAGATTGACGACCTTGTCGCCGCTAAGAGTGTACTCGGGGAGTCTGAGATTGTAGAAGGTCTCATCGTCCATTTCGGGAACGGGAGAAGGAGCAGCAATGGCTCCGAGGGCCCCAGAGAGAGAAGACTGCGAAAGCAGGCATTTTATGAGGTTAATGTATTAAAAATAAGGGAGATAGCCGTTGTAGATGGAGGATGGAGTTGTTAAGGGAGTCAACAAAGCAGTATGCTGATGACCCTGTGGAGACACATGGCTTTTATAGGTATCCAGGCTGGAGATAAATACGCTACTTCAAAATAAATGTTGACATACCCTGATGGAATTGGGCAATACTAACACAGATGCGCAAGTGGGAATTTCCCAGCGTAGGATCTCTCAATGCCTAATGACAGTGGATCTGAACCTCTTGTTGAACCTCTCCAATAACTCTTCGAAAGTGATTTGAAATAGACATCTTCTCAGCCAATGGCGGGTGCTCCGCGTTTGGACAAATGATTGGTTTGGGACATCCGGACATAAATCAATATCGATAGTTTTAGCTTTGAAGGTTTAATGAAACCACAATACTAGTTTTCATTGACGACTATAAGCAGTTCGCCCGTAAATGTGTGAAGTGGCTCGTTTCTCATTTCTACACCTCAGTGGGCCGTCATCTTTACTGTCCTAATTAGGCAATTAGCTCCCTTACACGATTCGTGACCAAGAAGTGAATGTTTCAGGACAGCAAGACGTTCATTACCAAGACTCGCCTTGGGAACGCATTCTCCTAGCGACCTGCTATCAATTTCGGCGTTCAGGATGAGCGACGATCACGGCGACCTCAGCATCTGGACAGCTAATCATTGCAATGACGCCGAGTTGGCCGCAGAGGCAGCCAACGAATCATTCCCGCAACCGTACTGGCACCGCTCTTATGCGCGAAACCCTTCACATATCGGGCTACCCGAGTCCATACCACTTCGCCAGGATCTACGAGAATATACAGGTTGCCGACATGTGGATTGAAGTACTTGCGGCCAAAAAGTCGGTTCATGAAGCAAACCCTACGGTCGAGCCGAATTCGACCAACTCCTCGGCCACTGTGGCGCGGCTACTGATACACTCTTGCCTTTCTGAAAGAGTTCGTTAATGTATATCCTGAGGCAAAGGTGCTATTGGTATAGCGAGATGCATAAAAGTGACTTCGCAGCTTCTAGTGATTTGTTACGGAACTCGCGAACCTCCGTGGGAAATATTTCCTAGAGTACGCTGATCTATACTGGTACGCAAGAGCGCATGAGTGCGATATAGATTTGGTGGGGTTCAATTTGGATTCAATGATGCGCAAACTGACATGAAAACTGCCGTGGCAGCATATCGAGCTAAGTATGTTGTGGTGAGGGGGCCGCTTGTGCCGAAGGAGAGTCTCGCTGGAGTATGAATTGGTGACGACTGGGAACCATTGTACAGCATTCTCGACAGACCAGTGCCAAAGAGAACATTGTTTCCTCACCGGAATGAGGCAGAGATGGAAAGAAGGCCGTTGGGGCAGCTGTGGTGAAGTCGATGAAGAGGGCAGTTATAAATGTGATGTCTGTGGGTGCAGTGGCGAGTGGTAAGGGATGCGCAATTTACAACTACTTGTGGTAGACTACTTGATACTTTTTTTAGATGCAGTTACATATAGGTCATAGGCGCTCAATTTAAACCTGGAGTAGAGCGAGTAGAGCCAAATGCCTGTGGGCACAGCTTCCGTATATTCATTTATCCTAAACCAACACCGATATTTGAGAGCACATTCGAATAGGCTATAATACTCACTCTTTCTATAATGGAAATCCCTTAGTCTCCGAATAACTCGCGTCGCCGACCATGTTTTCTCGGACAAACGAGGCCTCTCGGACCCCGCCAGTTCTTCGAAGCCGAGGACAACCGATACGAACATACAGTACCCCCAGCATCGGCCATAATGCACTGTGTATAAGTAGGTGCAGCACTGTATAGCTATTGGAGCTGCTAGCGGGCTTTTCGTGAGATTAGACGAGCTGCATTGCTACCAGTCCAGCCGAACAGCTCATACGATATACAATTTCAATTGTAATGTTGCTAGCCTTAAACGAATTAATCACCTTTCGTTTAACCGAACGGACAGAGCCACTTAATATCTCACTAGTCAGGGCAAACGATCAAGTTTGGCTACTGCTTATGGTAATGGCCCCGGAATTGAGGCTGCCAAGGCTGCACACAATCAGGGGCAAGTCCAATATCGTGCCCATCACCCGCTCTGTTCTTGGCGACGAGTGTTCGCGATCCAATCATTGGGATTTGGATCCAAACAATTGCATCAGCCCCTCGAGCATTTCGCCCGGGTGGCAAGGACTGTGGATTTGAAGAGATTCCGAACAGAATCCTGGCAAACAGAGTCCGATAAATGAGAGATTGATCGGCCATTACCAGTTTAGGAAACTATTTGGATTGCCAGAAAGGGCGAAGCAGTGCGTGTGAATTTGGTACATCACGGAAGCTAGCCCTTGAACATGCAGCCAGTAGTTGATAAAAAAAGATTCATTGTGATTTATAGACTGTCTGGTTACTTTCCACCTAAAGCGTGAATCTACTTGCCCAATATTCCTCTGGTGTAAGCATCACCTGTTGGGATCTGTCGCTCGTTACTATTCGCCATTACCCTCACAATGCGCTTTGGATTTTCTGCTGCCATCCTAGGCGCTGGCGCTTCTTGCGTCGCTGGAGTTCATTTGTTCGAAAAACCGGGAGATATTCCACCGGTTGTGCCTGCGAAGTGCCGTGCTCCTCTGAGTGCAAACATCACTTGTGATTTTCTCATCACTGCCAACGTTGCCGCTCAGGGCCAGACTGTCGTTGGCCCAGCTGCAGATGCCTATTGTGGCACGGATTGTGTTTCGTCACTGAAATCTTTCCGACAAAAAGTCATTGACGGATGCGGAGTTGGATCATATGCGCTTTGGGCCAACAATACTGTTAGCACATCTCCCAAGGCCTTGGCGGATGGACTAGTTTGGGCGCAGAAGCTGCTCTGTATTAAAGATGCGTAAGTTACCCTGGTTTCAAAATGCAGTGAGTAGTATCTGATATCTCTCAAGGTCTGGCTATTGTCTTCCCAAACTGTATGGCGGCGAAAGCAGCACAGCTCGTGCCGCTAGCACCAAGGGCAATAGCACTGCGCCGCATGTTCGAAGAGGCAATGGCACTGCTCAAGCCGCCGGTGCCGCAGCATCGGACGACCCCATGTGTTCTGACTGCATCTTGCAATACGGTTCAGTCATGGTGAGCTCTGACTACGGCAGGAGTAGCTACCCTGAGGAATTTTTCCAAGACCAGCTCAAGTCTTGCGGAGTGCCATCCGACAAATATCCGTACTCGTACACACCCATCCCAACTTCGACTCCCACCTCGACCAGTCCATCTGCTTCGCCAACATGTATGGGATCCAAGTACACTGTCAAGTCTGGAGATACATGCGAGTCCATCTCCAAGGCGCAGTCAGTCGGCACGGATCGCCTGATTCAGCGCAACAAGTTGGACTACACCTGCCAAGAGCTGAAGGCAGGAAATGAGCTTTGCATCGACAACAAGTGTAAACTTCTCACGATCACGAAAGGCATGACATGCGACAGTATTCTTCAGGACAAGCCTTACACCAGTGTACAACTGGAAGCATGGAACCCGTGAGTATTACACGACCACATTTTGGTCGTACAAGCGTTCGCTAATACAGACACCTTAGTACGCTGAAGTCGATGTGTTTCGAACATCTCAAGAGCAACCTGGATGACTTGGTTGGCAGAAGCATCTGTATTGGGTATGATTGCCACTTCTTACAATATAATGACTGTTTGCTGATTCCTTGATAGACCACCTGGTGATTCCAACTTCCCTGGATGGGACACCACCGCAGCGCCTACAAACACTACACACAGCTTGTAAGTGCCCATTGCAACAATCATGAGCGTCTTTAAAATCCTACTGACAATGAAAATAGCACTTCTCCTTACTTTACCAGCTGGGAGACTGCATCGGTCAACACCAATGCTAGCTCTATTGAGATCACCATCACTTCCAACTGGGACCCAAGCTACACGCCTCCTGCCGTCACCGCCACGCGGACATACAACTCAACTTATGAAAGCATTGTCGCCGATTACACCAAAGACTGCTGGATTACGGAAGAAGATCTTAAGCATGGCTATGATGAGGAGTCATACAGCCTTGGATGCCAGGACCTCTATGAGAAATACTGCATTTACGACCCTGCTGTACCCTCTCCTTCCCGCTTGAGTCGCGCTCCCACAGTTTGTACTCCTGATCGCAGCATGTACACTGTGCAACCCGATCCTGACCCTATCCACACTCCTGTACCAATTCAAGAACACATGACAAAGGGCTGCAACAAGTTTTACAAGGTCAAGCAAGATGAGGGTTGCTTTGATCTCGCCAAAGCACATGACATTACATTGGAGGATTTCTACAAGTGGAACCCTGATATAGGAGACAACTGCCAAGGTCTTCTGTATGGCGTCTATGTCTGCGTGGGTTATGATCCTAGGCTAGTCCCAGGCGGTCTTTAAATGGCGATGATGGCTGAGCCAATCCTGTGCTTTCATTCCTGCCAGACATTTCATTTGTGCAATATATTCGCAGCTGTTACTTAATTTGATTATCAATTTATCCAGAAATGTTTGCACACGTATGGCTGTTGTGTGCCAAATGTATTTAATAAGCAATATTTGTAAATAATGTATCTACTGGTTAGCGCCACGGTTGGCTGCCTCTCTTGCCGCAGGATACAACACCTTCGCGACTTCACCATTCTCTTGATATGCAGGCCCAACTTCAGCATTCTGCCACGCATGGTCGCGTGATTTTCCTTGCTGATGGAAAACCTTCTCCCATCCCAAGTTATCTGCAGGGGAGCGAGCAGATCGCACGATGTTTCCAAACCCATCCAGGAATACCAAAAGCGGCCTCCCAGACTCAAGTCCTTCCTTATCAGCGACAACAAGAGGCTGTCTTGAAGTGTAGCTAAATGCACGGAACTGAGCCTCTGAAATAGGATCAGATTTATCCCAGATAAAGTCGAAGTCATCTCCTGAGAGGCTTCTGTCTCGTTTTCCTGAATAAGCAGCGCCATCAAATGTAGGACGACCACCCAATTCCGGAAGCAGGAATAGCACATTCGTCAGCCAATCTGAGTCGCTAAATTGGAAGGTGGACTCATCGTTGAGTACGCGCCACTCTTCATCCGCTTCTTCGTAGAATGGATCGCTGTCTTCCTCATCCTCAAACCATTCTTTGAGTGTGTCATCATGGGCTTCGTCACTGTAGTCTGTTCGTAGAACAATGAGTTCAGAGCGTCCACCTGCAACTATCTCATAGGCGGTGCGACGAAGGCTTGAAGATCTCCAAGGTTCCAGGATCAATTCAATTTCCTTTTGGTTTGGTTGATTGAGAGGTGCTTTTGTTTCGCTGTCAAGCTGAGGCACATATTCCTCGGGGATAGGGCTTGTTTTGAGGAATTGCGCAACAAGCTGGCGGCGCTGCTCATCATCTGAGAGGCCAGAGGCATCCCAATTCCAATTTTTCTATTAAGAACAAAATAAAGCATCAGTTTATTACACAAATACTAAAAAAAAGGAGATATGGTAGGGACACATCAACTCACAGTCAGGAAGAGTTCAGCAGCAAAGAAGCCCCAAGCTGGAGGGACATACTCCTCACCGTCGTCGCTCATTTTGCTTAGTATCGTTTGTTATACTTGCGCCAAATATTATCCGTGGAGCAATTGTGGTAAGAGCCGGGCGTTGAGCACGTCGAAATAGACAGGAGTCTGCTGTTTGGTAGAGAGTTGCCCGAGGGAGCCATGCAGCTTCTGGTGAATACGGCGGCTCCAATTCCACACGCAGCAACGCGTGCAAATTTTAGGTGGATAGTAGACTGACCAAACCGGGCTTGTTGGAGCGCTGCCTTTTCAGCTTGACGCAAGTGAGATACTTTCCTGTAAGATAATCTTGGAAAAAGTCGCCCGAAAAGAATACTAAGATGGAAGCTTCGGAGACTAATAAGCATATTCTATTGGTCGATGGAAATGCCAAGCCATAAGCATCGTCTTTGCAGTACCCGTGAGGCTATCTCATTGGCATTGTTGATCCTTGGCGTGTCTCCGGCCGAGTTGAAGAACTCGTGGACCCATGGGGGGGACCAGGTTTCTCCTGCATTAGTTCTAAAGTGTGGATATCAATGCTTGCCTTTTTGGTGACATGGGACACTGTACGGTACACAGTGCGGTCGTTGTAAGGCTTTGAACAGGACGATAAACCAGAAGAGGTAGGTCTCGGGTTGTAGAGAAGTGTTCCAAGAATAGGTTAAGCGGTAAATAGTGTATGGCTGAAATAGCGAAAGGCTTGAAACATATATATGCCCTTGTGTTAGGCTCTACTTGTCGACAGTGGTCTCGTTTTTTCGCCTGAAGCCCTTTCTCGCTTTCTATTCTTTGGAAGTTTCGTTCCTCCATATATACACTCTTTACATTCGTTCAGACCTTCCTTTCATGAAATTGTATTTCATTATTCTTTCATCTTTCACTTTCCTTTTCTAGTCTTTCCTTTGAATCATTCCCATCTCTTCGTTGTAAGCTCGCCTTACCGAACATCGGTGCGAAGAGATGGCGACTCAGCACGGCATTTATCGTCGGCTGCTGTCATTTTGTCTTTCATTATTTTTATTGGTTTGCATTTTCAATGCAAATGGCTCCCTTGCTCAGCAGAATGCCAAATGTAGCAAGTCAAGCCCTTGCCACGTCGGTTGTTGTAGTAAAGAGGGTGTCTGCGGCTTCACAAAGGCTCACTGCGGTGATGGGTGTCAATCCAACTGCAATGCTACGGCCGAATGCGGACAATACGCCTTAAAAGAAAACTTCGATTGCCCAATCAACGTTTGCTGCAGGTAAGTCAACGAGGTATGATGCGGAGACGAGCGGACTGAGGCTATAACACTGCGTACTTCATCGGCGCAGTATGCTTGTCTGATTTATTTGCGAGCCTTGCGTTCATTGGACGTTGCATATCGAACAATATATACTAATAATCCCTGGTTTTAGTCAATACGGATTTTGTGGCACAACTGAAGAATTCTGCGGCGATGGCTGCCAAAAGAACTCTGACGGAGGAGGCTGCGGCAGCGTGAGGTACGTAAAGTGTCGTTGCAAAATAATTGACCTATAATTGTCCTAAAACTAACTTCTCTCTGTAGCCCCCCAAAGACTTGTGACGTCAACACCGATGCGTTGTCTTACAAGCGCCGCATCGGCTACTACGAGCTATTCACACAAGATAGAGCATGCGGAACCAAAGAGCCTGAAGAACTGCCCGTTGAGGTCTTCACCCATCTTAACCTAGCGTTCATTAACTTTGACTCTGACTTCAAGCTTGTCCCCGAGCATGACGACTGGGTTAAGAGAACAGTGCTGCGAAAGTTGGAGCACCCTAGTCTTCGTATCAATGTCGCTATTGGTGGCTGGACTTTCAATGATCCTCCTACTTCGACTTATTTCTCGGATATGGTTCACTCCTATGAGGGACGGGCTGCATGGATCAAGTCCGTGACAGATTTCATCCGGCACTACGGTCTTGATGGTGTGGACATAGATTGGGAATACCCAACTGCAGACGACCGTGGTGGGAAAAAGGGTGATGCAGGTCTTCTGAATCAAGTGCTGGCGGAGTTGCGGGAAGCCTTCGATGATGAAGGTACCGATTGGGAGATCTCCATGACCATTCCTACAAGTTACTGGTATATGAAAGGATTCGACATGGAAAACCTCCAAGACAAGGTTGACTACTTCAACTTCATGACATACGACATTCACGGAATGTGGGATTTCGACAATGAGGTAAGCTGTGATTGTAGCCTGCTATAATTATTAAGTCTGTGCTAACTCTAACCTAGTTCACTGGCCCCTACCTCCAAGGCCACACTGACTGGCGTGAGATTGACAAAGGCCTCGACCTCCTCTGGAGAAACAAAATCGATCCTGAAAAGGTTGTGATGGGATTTGCTTTCTACGGTCGCTCATTCACCATGGCCGACAGCTCCTGTCACCAACCTAACGGAGTTTGCGAGTTTTCCACCGGAGGAATGCCCGGTAGCTGTTCAAACCAAGCAGGTGTTTTGACCTTTGAGGAAATCAAGAGTCGAAACAAAACACTTGACGCGGTCACCTACTACGATCAAAAGTCCACGGTGAAGTATACGGTATTCGGAGGCAATCAGTGGATCTCGTACGATGATGCGCAATCTTTCCGAGACAAGTTAGTTGGGTTGTCAAAACATTGCTTATCAGGTCTTATGATCTGGGCTATTGATCAAGACACGGCCGAGTATGATGCTCTCAGCGCACTGCTAGGTGACTATTCCGGCTTGGAGCTAGAAGGTGCCGACAGTGATTCCAAGGAAAAGTTGCACGATCTTTTTGGCCAATTCAATGGACAGGATTGTTTTGTCACTCCTCGATGCACCGATGGATCGGACAAAGAACAAGGCGACCAGCAAGTCTGCCCTTCTGGCTACATGACCGTCGATACTGCACACGATCCTGAACAAAAGTTTCCTCACAAGAGATACGGAGATTGCAAAAAGGGATGGTACAGACGCATCTGCTGTCCCAGCAATGCTATGCCCAAGTCTTGTGAATGGAAAGGAGCCCCAGAACGCAGCGTTATCGGCTGTTCCCAAGGGTGTGGAAAGGGAACCTTTGAACTGGCTAGTGATACTGCACTCAATCCTGAAGGAACCAGAATCTGCGGCTATGGAAGGCGTTCACTCTGCTGCCAAAGCACTAAAATCATGGATGATTGCTTCTGGAACGACTGCCAAGGCCCATTGTTTGCCACGGAAAACCCGACATGTCCGAAAGGCTATGAATGGACAGCAACGAGATTTAACAAACCTGAAGGTAAAGGTCTTTGCAGAGAAACATACGGTGATCATGGAAGTCCACTCAAGGAACCGTTCAAGAGTGCTCTTTGCTGTCCAACTGAGGAAGCATGGAAAAACTGCGCATGGTCCACAGACAAAAGCAAGGACTTTGATGGCATTGGTGGAGGCTCGCTGACGCAAGAAGATGTTTGTTATCCCAATGCTTGCAAAAAGGATCAAGTACAGCTTTCAGAGGCGCTTAACCCTACGCCCGACAGAGGTTTGAACTCTGGACGCTTCCAGATCAGCTGTGACGGCATCTCTTTGGGACCAGGCGTTGATCCTCACGTCCCACTTTGCTGTGACCCCCCTACAAGATGGAACAAAAACTGGCCGGTTAATCCAGCCAAATTATGGGAGCAGCATTTCGACAACCCCAAGACTGACAAAGCGCTGTGGGACTATGAAGACCGCTTCACACAAAACGACAAAGATTCGGAACGCTCCAACAAGGAGGATGGAACCGATGCATATGGTTTCCTCATGCTGAACGGCAAGAAAGAAGCGCTCGATGAGAACTTCGGCAAGACACATACAGTTGTGAGGCGAAACAAGAGAGTTCCCAACATCAAGAAGTCAATCATCACGGACAACCACACCATCATTGACAGTGTCTTCGAACATACTGAGGAGACGTTCTACGTTTACTGTAACCACCCTGCTGGCTCTCCAGAGTGTCAGGAAGTCTGGGATGGAGGTGTCGATGATACTGTGGTGCGTCTTCCAGAGCATGTCGGTGAGGGACCATTTGCTCGAATCGTCAGCATGGAACCCGCGGCTGATGACTACTCGCTACCCAAACACCATCTTGAACACCGTTCAATGGATGGACTCCATGGAAATCCGGTGTATAAGGTCAAGATCGACTACAACTTCCATGAAGTTCGCGCTGATCGCGGTCCTGTCAAGATTCGTATCGACTATACCAACCTGTTGCATTACTGGGAGCAGCTCACCGATGAGAAAGATGCCAAAGCCAGCCGCGTTAAGCGTGGTATGCCGCATGTCGACGATCCTTGGACTATGCACAGTTTCCGCGACCGTGTCAACAGAGCCGAGGCCGTTGAGAAAAGACTCGGCAGGAGATCATCCCATACCGTCAAGACCAATATACCCCTGGGAGTCGTTCCTAGCGATGAGGACGCCAAGCGCATGGGTGTCCGATCCGAAGACGGCGTAATCCAGAAACGTTGGTGGGGAATCTTCAAAGATTGGCTGAAGAGACTTACTACTGTGCGCAATGGTGAAATCGGCGACTTGCCTTTGGACTACGGCAAAGAGATTAACATCTTCAATGCCAAATGGGGATGTGTTGGGCAAGCCTTCCAGGCTAACCTTCGCATGGATCTGCAAGCACACTTTACCATGCAGGCTCAATACGCCTACTACTACTCGGCCACCTTTATCCCTCCCGAGAAGCCTGATGTGTTTGTATACTTTGGCACAGAACCTGAGGCGCAGCTGATGTTGAAACTTGAAGGTAACGCTAAGCTGAAATGGCAGTCTGAGTTGAAGAAAATCATTGATACTCTCGGATATCCCGGCCTTGCTGTCAAGGGCATTGCCGCGGTTGGTCCAACGCTGGACATATTCGGTCAAGTCAAGGGCGAAATCAATATTCATGGTGAAGCTAAAGCTGGCACAACCATTAAATTTGACAAGTCGCAGGTGTTTTGGCCACAAAGCGACAAGGCTATTGAGGAGTTCGATAACTATTTCGATCTCGGTCTCAAGAAGGGACAGCCCGAGAAGCCCTCTGCACCAGAAGTGGCCCCGACATTTGAAGCTGGTGTCCAATTGAAAGCATCGTTGGACGTAATTGTCCAGCCAGAAGCTAACGTTGGAATCAAGGTCGGAGGTTCAAAGCTCACTGGGGGCAGAACCCTCGTCGATGCTCAGATTACAGCCTTCCTCCGTGCTTCGTTACGATTCCTCGCTACTGGCAGTGCAGACACTGTAAGCCAGATTTTCAAATACAAGTATGGTGCATACGTCTACTATAATCTCGGATACAAGGCCAAAGCCGTTCTTTTGGAATGGAAGGATTGGGCCTTAGAACCGAGAATGGCCTATACTAAGGATCGGGAAATCACAATCTACGAGTCCACAGGTCAGATCAAACTCGGAAGTGGTAACCAGAAGAGAATGATTCGCTTGATTGACCCTGAGCTTGATCACCCCGACTTCAGAATTGACAATGCCACAATGAGCACAAACAATGTCCTAGACCCTTCGCGCCTTTTCGGTCGCGCTGATGACGACGATGCGAACGCTGACCCTAATGCGCCGCAGTTGACTCACAAGATCACTTGCCCTGCTGGCTCAAAGGCTGATATCACCATCCCCGAGCTGCGATTCAGTTGTGGTGCTTTCCCGCCTGTCAAAATCACGAATCCCGACGGTACTACACAGACCTTCAAAGATATGTGCAAGGGTTACAAATCCATTCAGGGACTACCCATGACGCTCACCCACTGCCCAAGTCTCGATATTGCCAAATTGGAATCGTGGTTAAGTAAGAAAAGAGGCAAGCAGTGTCCTGAAGGTTACTGTAAGGCTGAGACAGAAAAGTTGCGCAATGCGTACTACACCAACCCCAGACCTGACAAGTTGATGACGCTTGAATGCGACGAGTACCCGTGGGCAAGTTCCGAAGAAGGAGGTGACTTCAAGCCATCGGCGAGTAGGAGTCAAACTTGTGTTCCTTCTTTCCAGAATGGTCTAGGTGGAAATTGCATTGGTAAGCCCATTACAATACTTCCGATATTTACATAAGACGACCTGTACTAACATACGACAGCCATGATGAGTTTGATCCAGCAAAACGTCGGTAAGATGGATCCTGGTATCCCCTCAAAGGATCAAAAAGACGAATGGATCTACTGGGGAGGCAGCAAGAACCCCAACACAGACTGTGAGCTACTGAACAATTACCAGAGAGAAATGACAAAAACTAATGAAGCTGTCAGTTTGGTACAAGAACGACACGACCAAGGGCAACCTCAGACAACGATTCACGCGCTACGACGACACGCAACCAATTCCTTGCGGATTTTCTGAGATCGACCCTCGAGTAAGTCATTTGAACATTCACATTTAAACCATATAGTATCTAATCACTGTATAGCCGGCGCCATTCACCAACAAAGACTCATGGATGTTCCGTCGCAATTACACCTTCTCCCTCATCGACGATGGTGCGCCTGCATCCGCTTGGTGGGATGCCACATCAAAGGCTTTTAATAACCCCAGTGGCAAGAAGTTCAGCAGCCCTAATGATTACGCTTCCATCATCTGCGCCGTCAACACGTTTGACCAGAGTACCTACTACAAGGAGCCCAAGCAAGGTGCATCACCATCCTTCAACGCTCTCTGCGAGACAAGCAAGAAACGTACCCGTAAGTAACATTTCCATCAAATTTTCCGGTAACAAAAGCTGATCTCAATGATCCTTATAGAAAACGGGTTCCCGGATCAATACAGAACTACCCGCTGCAAGCTGGACTTCGGAAAGGGTTCCACTAAGCGGTCAGAAGGCGATGGCTTCGGCAGGTGGGATATCACAGGTACGTTGCGTGTTTATTGTGTCGGCCATGAACATGTTACTGATCAAAAATATTTAGGTGTTAAGCTATTTGATGATGATATTGACATGTCGGACCCTCACGCGCTGGAGAAGTTGATTGAAGAGGAGAGCCGTGAGGCAACAAATGTTGTCGTCAAGGGTGAAGGACAGCATGCAAATCACAGCGAGCATGTCGACACTGATTAAATAGTTGTGCATGTATCTTCTTGTATATAATAATTTGCATTTTGTTTCCAAGAACGATGCAACTGGTTACCATTTCACCTCTGCATCACACCTGATTTCCTTGACGGGTTCTGTCTGATTTGCGAAGCAAATTCGCGTGGCCCTTGGTGTGAGTCTCGCCGTTTTGAAGTAATCCTCTCTCTGATGTAATTGTTGCATTGGGACTCTGAGACGCGGTCTTAAATGCCACTGAAGTGTTCAATGCTAATGAAGTATGACTATAACCACTCCCTTGGTTGAGTGGCTGGCTACAACATTCACCGACATTGTAGAGAATTTGTTTCGTTGGTGGGTTGAACTAAGGTAATTAGAGCTAGCTCAGCATGATAAGCTTGAGTCTTGCATACTCATTGACAGACTTGTACTGGGGTTGGGGAAATAATATTATTGATAGAGATTGCATCCATCTATAAGCTACTTTACTCAGCGGTAGATATTCCTCTTCTTTTGGAAGTCCCCTGAAAGCAAAGCCATTTTTAAGACGAACTATTTACTGAACGATCCAATAGGGAGTCTTCTACTAGGATTCTGTCCCTCTTCTGCCCTTGTAATTTAAAAAAAAAAAACCGACCGTGCTGATTGATGGCGTTCTAGTTCTCAGGCAGCGACCAAATGAGAGCTCATCCTTTTCTGTTTACAGCAGTACCAATATCGGATCTAAGCAGTACAAGGCATGCTTTTAAATTGTTATATTTATAACTGGCATTATATTTCTAAGCATACGAGAACCATTGCTCCCGTGGAAGGAATCAGCGAATATCTCACTTGCACTGCACCTGACATGTAGGCAACATTGAATGCAAATACAACTTAATGTCTCAAAATCCCCACCTGCGAATTACTCTCTCTACTTCTATATGTCAATTGCATTTAATCCTTGGGAGGAGTTATGCCATTCTCGTTCGTCGAGTTTCGCTCGCCACAAATAAGAGAACTAGGCTGAGGACCAGTAAAGTCTGCAAAGTCTCCGTAGTAGGAATAAGGCATGCCTCCTTTGCAGCTTGCCGAACTAATCAGGCGACTATTAGTCTGATGCTGAAAATTTCAGAAGCTTAATGTTGACTCACGAGAAAAAAGTGCACAAGTAGCCTTCGTTGATTGCAAAAGACTTCACATTGTTTTGACTGCAAGATGATTTATTAGTACAGCAACTACAACACTGAGAGAGGTGTCCACAATCGACTTACTAGTCGCTTGGCACGTTGGCGCAAGAATAGTTCGAAATAGGGAAACTGATGCCCTGAAAGTTCTTCTCCTTAAAGAAGGAGGCCTGTTAATTGTGTTAGATTTGTTGAACCTCGGTCCGAGAAGAAGGCTCATACAAAACTGGGCGTAGCCAAGGGAGAAGCTAGCGCGATAGCTGCAGAGGTGAGCACGGCAAGTGTGTAATGCATATTGGTGGTTCGGATGGTCGCTCTGGGCGAGTTTGGCTAGATTGATGAAAGGGGATGCTGCGATCACGGAGAAAGAACCTTTGGGAGCGAAATGGCACGCTTTTATAATTAACCATAAAAATGAAATGCGGGAGCCTGTTTTGCAAACTGATTGTCTGGTATGCTGCATGTGTCTCAGCCAAGACTGCAAGCTGCAGGACACAGCTGAAGATGCCAAAAATACGAATCCATTGTCTCACCTGCCCTGGACAGAGCTACAGCGTTCTTCATCAGCTCTTCATAATGCTGGGAATTGTTAAGTGCTCTTACAGCATCGATCGATCTTCTGTGTTTTATGGAAAGCTTTCCTTTCATGGTACAAGAGACAGAAGGCAATTCAACAAGTCAACAGCGTTACAAATATGACGTCTGGAATACTGATTTTGTATTTATTTTGCATTAACCAAGATACGGCTTCAAGTCTACATCTGTAGGCGCCCTTACATACGCCAAATCAAACGGCTTCCTCAAAAACTTGGTACAAGCCTTCCTCTCACACGACGGCTTCGCCTCAAACCTCCGATCCATCCACGCCAGCCACTCTGGCGCACCCGCCGTCAAACTAGGCCGATGACCCTGTTTGGGAAACAATCGCAGATGCACCTCGTTACCCGCCTTGCAACTAGCTTCCCACGCCTCCACCGTGGTATTCCACAGCACTGCCGTATCATTCTGTCCCTGGATGACAAGAATAGGAGCCGGTGACGTATCACCCTGCGCGGGGGCAGTGAGCTTCTGGTACTTCTCTAACGAGGGCATATCGTGAGCTGCTCCCGAAGTGTTCAATTGCTTCGACAATGGCAGATCCAAACCTAGTCCGAGGACGGCTTCGAGGCAGAATTGTGCGTCAATGGCCATTTTCAAGCGGTTTCGCATTGTCGCTGAGAGAAGGGTTTCGTCATAAGACGGCAACACGCGCTTGATGGCTGTGAGCACCAGAGGCAAGAAGCCTAGTCCTGCGCCTTTTCCGCTACCTCCTCCGTTGCTGCCCTGTTTAGGAGCGCTGGCAAGAAGCTGATTCAAGAATAAAGTTGACGGTGCGATAGCGACGGTACCGAGATAGTTTTTATCGTTGCGGACATGATCGCTCTCTGCAAGCTTCCATACTGCACCGCCGCCCTGCGAGTGCCCAAAGCTCACCCATTCGTCAGACAGGACATGGCCGAAGAGCTTGCGTGCCGCCACTACAGAGTAATAGATGTCGTTTGCGTGTGTTGGAAGGTAGAGGTATTTGTGAGACGTGAAGTTATTTCCCAAGCCAGCATAGTCTGTAGCCACAATCGCATATCCGCGCTGTAGAGCCTGCTGCCAAGTGTTGTAGTCATCCAGCAAAGGACCATTCGACGGCGCACAGCCTTCAAAGATTCCTATGGTGCCGTGAGCAAAGGCAGCAAGGCGGTATTTGTCCGTCTTCTCCGTATCAGGGGAGACATGCGGCGTAAAAGGGAACGCAATGAATCCCGTCACGGGCACGATAGAACCATCAAAATCCTTGGACACATATTGGAAACGATACACGGTCGCTCCTCCATTGATTTGCAGCTTCTCCGGATCCAATGGCCGAAGCTTTAGAACATCTCCAGGCTTAGAAGACGTCTGTGAGAAGTTGGATGATGTTGCATAGAATTCCGAGTCTAGGTTGAGTCCAACGGTTTCGCGGTCAGCCGGGATAGTGAGACTGAGACGATGCTGGCATTCGGCGCCACAATCGTGCGCCTCTGCAACAGCTTTGGAAACGTTGAAATTGGCGACTTGCTTGGATACTGCGAGGCCAATGAGCAAGCTCCCTACGAGGGAGAAGCGCTGCAATGATATGCGCATTGTTCAAGATGTACAGTTTGGAATTACTGTGAGTTTCTTCTTCTCGGTTGCTGTTGATCCGGTTGGCAGCCCCCGCGCCTTTATAAAGACCCCAACCTCCGATTGTGGGGTGACAGTTCAAATAGCTGACGAGTGAGAGGGGCCCTCGGTAGACGGTAGTGGACCGGACCAGCCTCCAGTTATGCTTTGATTTCGGTTACGTTAGGGACGAAAGGGACAGTGTAAGTCCAGATTGGCTTTTGCTGTTGCTCTGTTCCTCAATTGGCTTTAATCTTTCACAGCTGTAGAAATAGTGTCGGAGGGTATTGCTAACAAGTAGAGCGGGGTAAAGTTTTGATCCTGCAGCACTGGTTGCGAATTGTTAACAATAGCTTTCTTAGAAGATCAACATCAATGCTCCGCCTTGCAAAGTTGACATCCTTGCTAGGCCCATCATAACCATAATAGGAAGGCAACTACTTTAACTGCTCATGAAATGTAACCCGACTTCAGGCTGATTGACTTGATATTTTGCTGGAATCTATGTCCTACCTTGCAACCATGACAGGTACAACCACGTCAAATACATCACCAGAAGAAAAGATTGTAACAATGGCAGGCAGGCAGCTCTCTATTAATTTTTATAGATAATACAACGCAGTTTTCTATTTTCGCCCTAGATAAACTGAAAGACTCCGATTGTAGCCGAATGGGTACAGATTGCCGAAACCGGTTTAGGCTTCAAGACTTTCTCTCCTCCTGCTCAGGCTTCTTCTAATTCTATTATCCTCTTCTTCGTACCGATGAAGGTGTTCGCCTGGAAGTCTAACAGCGTGATCCAATGCTACTGGTAAGCCGCGATGCCGACCGCGCAGCATAACGAGGCATAGCACCAATTTGCTGCCAGTCTTCCACGCGCCAGCGAAGCTATATGCCGCGGTTGGTACGCCAACAGATATTCCGACTGTACCGTAACCTGAGACAACCTCAAAGATAATATTAAATACAGAAAACGTAATCGGATCAGCCTTGAAGTTATCAGTCTCGATGGCGGTGATAACAAGGACCGCAAGCACTAGCCACCAGATATCGTGCGCGAGCTGCCCGTGTACTTGCTGCCTCACGAAATTGACGCGATTATGAGAAGCGTGGCTGCTTCGGACACTGTGGCTATGAGACAATGGTGACTGGCTGCGTCGGTGATCGCGATGATCTTCGGGCGATGCGCCAACCCCGTGCCATGTAGTGAGAGTTCTTTTAATGACCCGACCGATGTCGCCGGTAGGAATGGTTTGACTCAATCTTCGCGCATTATTAGGTCGTCGTGTGCTCAGCGCATGAGAGGCACCATTAGTGCTGGTACTATATGCAGCCTCCTCATCGGACGCTGGCTGGGAGTTGTCTCCGTCGCTGGATCGCTCCTCATCATGGTAAATACCAAGCGAGCGCTCTTCGTAAACATTGGAGTGACGCATCGCAATTACAACAGGATAGACGGAGATGTACATCATAATAACGTACAGAAACTGAACTGCAATGGCAATCTCGGAGATTGGCACGACATAGAACCCGCCAGATCGGACAGCTGAAGAAGTTAATTCAGGAATCATTTGACAAAATTTCAAGGAAAACAACCAACTCACCAAGAGCTTGAAACAGTCCAACCAAAACCCTTGGGCCCATTGGGATTTTGTCAATGACTGGGTTTCCGAGATTGAATAGCTCAAATGCAACCCAATCTACGCAATTCAAGCATACGAGCATGAACAGTAGCCACCAGGTAGAACTCGATGGGAACAAGTTTGTGTATACCCGCCGAGGATACTTGAGAATGAACTCCAGAGTGGCTCTAAGATCAGGCAAATGATCTCCGAGAGCTGTTGATTTTAGCAACTTAAAACCTGACCACAATATGAACCGAAGGAAAATAGGGTACGCCGTGTTGCCAGCTAAGATCATCAAGCCCATTGTAATGAGCACGAAGTATGCGTTCTGGAAAGGAACCATGTTTGCATCCAGCAGTGACATGCCCGAATTATTGAACGCCGACACACCGTTAAAAATTCCAAGCCACCACGGGTTAATGCCGTTCTCTCTTGCTGTCAGGGGCATGTGCTTCCTCATCCATGCCCCGAGTGCGATACATCCTAGAATCTGCCATAAGAAAAAATACAGTGGCACAAGCACCGCTAAGACGCTGAGAGCACGGTATTCATATCCACCTAGTTGGTCTCGTTCTTCTCTGGTTAGATCGTGAAACTGACCGTTACGACCAACAGTCCGGTGCTTGAGGAAGAGGTGCACGTTTTGGAGGTGATCTCCGATGGTAGATAATTGCCCTATGTCAGAATTTGGGGAAGTTCGTTTATGAGGATGCGGTGAATCGGCAAAGGCAATATGCGCATTACCACTGTTCGTAGCATCACTTTGGTCGTGCCTTTCAGGGTAAATGTCGGTGTGTGGAGGAGGTAGTGACAACACACGTCGAATACCCGACTGATCGCCGTATATTTTGGATCTAACATGAGGAGCTGTTCTGGTATCCCTTGTTGGTTGATCATCCGAGACCAATGGCAGGTTGTGAGGATTTGGAACGCTCTGAGCCTTGCGAAATGAGAGTGTCTTGAGGGAAATGGCGCTTCCTCGCCACCCGACTGTTTTTGCCCGCTCGCGCTGGGCGCGTACAATTTCGTCAAAGCGCCGTTGGAAAACTTGCTTTCGCGCCAATACGGTCCATATCGAAACCCAGATGGTGCTTCCAAGCATAATGAGGATAAAGAGGATAGCTTGCTGCCAAGTAGTTAAAGTGCTGAGGTTGACTGTATTCAGCCCAGCTTCAGTCATGGCAGATACGACAAGGAACAAGCTGTCGGTGTAGCTGATGCTGAAAGCTGGATCAGAAGAGCGCCAGAAGATGGCCGAGCTGACTAGGCAGACGACGATGAAGTAGGCATAATGGACGGTGATGAAGTTGAGTGGCGGGAGGTAGCTCCTTGTCACGCACCATTTGTCTACGGCTCGTGGATGGCGAAGGGCAAAGTCACGCCATCCCGACATGCTGCTTATCGAAAGCGGCCTGAATAGCAGGCGTATTTCCAGAGAGTTGATGGCGCTTTAGCAAAAGGGTCGATGCCGGCGCCTTGCAAGGGCGGACGAGCCGTTGTCGATGGCAAGTAGCTCCTGCAACTTTTGAACACTTTGAGCCTCTGCAACGATAAATTTAACGCAGCATCATCGTATCTGCGGCGTCCTCTAAGAAATACCTTTGATTGCTCTGTATTCGCGGATGTATGAGGCAAAGGGTGAAACCTAGCGATGTGGATCTTGATGAGAGCTGGAGCTCGTGATGACAGTGCCTTGGCAAAAAGCAGATCTGCATGACAGGACAATTGCGAGGGAAATGCAGGAGGGATCAGATCCACCTTCGGCATGTGCCAGCAGGAGAGCGATGTCATTTTACTGCCCCCAAACTGGAGCCACTACTACACTACACTAACACCAAAACAAGCATTAAGAAACAACGAAACGGCCAGGGCGCTTTGTTTCTACGCCTTCGCGACCAGCTCCAGTGAGGCTCATTTCGCACCATGAAGTACCGATTTAGCAAACAAACTGTCAATTCAGTGGCTGGATTAGGCGTCAATTGCCGGTCGCTGAAAACTCATTCCCCCGGTTCTCCAGTAGCACCTTCGTGTCAGTACCATCATCGATTTCGCCCCGACCTCGACAGCAAAAGAACCAGAACGCACGAGCTCACATCTGTGCAGGCCATAGTTTGGCCAGGACCCTTCCGTTGCTGGGCAAAGATGGTACAAGTGCCTTGCGCATATTGCGACAATTTGATTTGATCAAGTGAAATGATTGTCTCCGAGTCAATAGTAATCGTCGTAGATTTGTATTGTGAGGAAATGTGAGGAAACCGGCAACGGCTTGCTCGTTCGTGCCGTTCCAATTGTCCGGAGCCTGAATAGATGTGCTTCTGTGGCGATGTTATTTGTCATAGGTTGGTCTCATTCTTGACCTCGAACGCAGGGGCTTAGACCTTGAAGATTGTACTGCGATATAATACAGTCACAAAGATTAAGCAGCTAGTAGAGCTTAGGTAGTCGATTAAATTCGCTGGATGAGTTTAGACAAAGGACGAATGAATAGAGAATATTAGGGAGAATTGAGAGCATAGCTGGTGAGAACTCATTGCCGCTGGCAACTCATGCGCGCTCATTTGTACGGCTGCACACTCTGTCTCTCTGTATCGCTGAACCCTTAATTACTATCCCTACATGCTTCCATGACAGCCCGATGTTACGGTACATTGCGAGTGGTCATCTACGCTAGCCTTGTTTTTCCCTTAAACGAATAATAGGCGACATACTTCCATAATATTTGTTCGCATCTGCGGAATCAACTATATTAAATATGCTGCCTTGCTCGGTCGCCCACCCCGAGATCTAGTTTCCAATTGTTCTCGCCCCCCTTCTGTTGCAGCCAATCAACGCCATCGGTTATTGCGACTCCAAACACCACGGGCTGTTATAATATTTAACGCACGTATATATAAACATGGTTTCTGAGAGTGTGCTCCCGGAGACGCGCAACTGCAAGGCGGAGGTAGTCGAGATGACCTCGCCCACCGACTCGGCTGACCACGGCAGCGAGGAGGCGGCTCTCGAGGACGCCGTCGGAGGGTTCAAGTCGACCTACGATGACGCAAAGGCAATGAAACGAATGGGTCGTAACCAGCAGCTCGTCCGCCACTATCGCCTCTTCTCGATGGTGTCATTTATTGGCATGGCCACCGCCTCCTGGGAACGAACGCTTTACCAGGTCACGCCCGCACTCAGGGATGGCGGCCTACCTTCACTCGTCTACTCTAACCTCTGGATCTTTTGCGCCTTCACCCCCGTAGTCCTCAGCCTTGCTGAGATGGCCAGTATGGCCCCAATCGCCGGTGCACAGTACCACTGGGTGTCCGAGTTTGCGCCGGACAAGTATCAACAGTTTTTGAGCTACATGACTGGGTATGCCGCAATGTTTCTCCCTTTTACTTGCTGTCGGCGGCACTTGTCCCTGGTTCGCTCTCTGGGACTGCTAACAAGTTTATGCTAGTTGGACGTCAACGCTCGCCTTACAAGCAGGTAACGCCAGTTGTGCGTTCCTTATCGGCTCACTGATCCAGGTCATGATTCTCATCCACAAACCCGACTACTCCTTCGACGACTGGCATACCACCCTGCTTGTTATTGCTTGCGTTATCTTGACTGTTTTAGCCAATATCTACTGCGCTAAGATCCTACCGTACTGGCAAAATCCCATTTTTGTCGCTAATATTATCGCCTATTTTGGCTTCCTGATCCCCGTTTGGTGCAATGCTCCCAAGACCACCTCGACGCACGTCTGGACAAAGTGGGAGAATTCGGGCGGTTGGCCCAGCCTAGCTCTAGCCATCCTCGTTGGCCAGCTTCCTGCCATTACCTCACAGACCGGCATTGATGCGGTACGATATCTTTCGTCCCGTGAAATCCTCCCCTTTACCGACAACAGAAGTTCTAATTAAAGTGCAGGCCGCCCACATGTCCGAAGAAGTGCGCAATGCGTCATCCTCCGTTCCCAAGGTCATGATTGCCGTCTTTGGCCTCAACTTTATCCTCAATCTTCTCACCGTCTTCACGCTCACTTACCACATTCCCAATGTCACCGCCGCGCTCAAGGAGCCCACAACATATCCGGCCATCTGGGTGCTCAAGCAATCCATGTCAAATGCGTGGCTGACGGTAGTGCTGACGGTGCAGTGTATCTTTCTTCTTTTCTCCAACATCTCGTACCTGGCTGCTGTTAGCCGTGACCTGTTTGCGTTTGCACGCGATGAAGGTCTCCCTTTTTCGGCATGGCTGGCCAAGGTGGATAAGAAACGGATGATCCCGACAAATGCGTACATCTTCTCAGCCACCTTCGCAGGGCTTCTCAGCCTCATCTATCTTGGCAGCCCTGTGGCGTTTTATGCCATTGTCTCGTTGCTATGCACTGCTATTATGCAATGTTTCTGCTTCTCTATCAGTTGCGTGCTCTGGCGTCGCATCTACTACCCGGAGACGCTCCCGCACGCCCACTTCTCGCTCGGCAAGTTTGGTGTTGCTATCAACATCGTGTCCGTCCTCGTTGTAGTCTGGAGCTTCTTCTGGTCATTTTGGCCGCAAGCGTATCCCGCCACCGCAGCCGGGTTCAACTGGGCCGTGGCCATCTTTGTCCCTACGTTTGTCGTGGCGCTGATTTACTACTATGCCAAGGGCCGGTTCGTTTATCACGGTCCAGTCACACTGGTGGAGGGCAGAAAGACTCGTGCGGCATGAGTTTGGAGAGCTGCCGATATTGTACCTTGTATCCGCCTCTGGCAAGTCAAGGTACGCAAGGTGCTTCGACTCAAAACTCGATTCTTCTCCTCGTTGGCGTAGTGATAGCAGTATCTGCAATAGTATTTATCAAAGGGATATTTGAGACCGTTCCGAACGTTTTTATATACCGTCATGACCCTCATTGCTCAACGTGCAAGAGGGAAACACGCGACTGTGTATTGCGTATTGCGAACACACGCCGGACACATCGAACTGGTCTTCGCACCACAGAGCCGAATGCGATCCTCAAACTGTTTATGGGCGTCTAACGAGAGAACGAAAACCAAAATCCAGCCTGAATCGCTTGAAGCCTCCATGCAACCCCATCGGGGGTGTCAACACAGCCGCCAAGCGGAGAGGTCCTTATTGTAGCCGCAAACTAATTCCACACCGTCAGTACCACTTCGACCAAATAACAAGCCGCCCGCGCATTTATTGCCAGATCTGCAAGGTCAAGTCACTGCGTAACCCATTCAGCAAGAATGCCTCAGCATTGTTCCCTGGGCTGAACAGTGAACAATGACCCCACCTTGATATTCAGCTCCTTTCATGCTGATGGTAATAGTCGGAAATAGTTGGCCCGTCTCACTTAGGGGTCCTTAAATTTACTATGAACAATGCAGGATAGGAGCAGTACTTCATGCTGCATGGCTTGTGGCGTGGAGATATAGCGCGCGTATTAATCAAGGCATTACGAAAAGCAGCCGGACTTCGACTTAGTGGCAACCAATGCAGAAATTTGTAAAAGTATTTATAAACGTGATCTTCAGTTCTTTCAAAACACAATGTACATGTAAGTATAATATACATATAAGAATGTATCGTGTATACAACGTCTCATTCCGGCTCTCCTTCAGTCACCACAGAATAGTGCCCCTCTATTCAAAAAATTTGATGCTATAGCCAATATCCTTATTGTTCCCCCGAGTATAAGTAGTGTTGTCCCACCAAGTGAAACTACCAGAGAACCACTTTCGGTTCGCCCAGTTATATGGAGTACCTTTAGGGACACCGTGGAACACAAAGGGGTATTTGTCCGTGCCATCGGGGCTTTGTTTGATGTCGCCGTCGGCGAGGGCAAAGGTGTGGTGGCCGGGCCCATCGATATGTTTTGTTGCGTCCCAACCCTTCATCATGTTTTCCTGGTGTGAACCAAAGAGGCAGCCATTTGATTTATACCAGTCCCACACGTATGTTGGATCCCCCCCCTTGCGCAGACGCAGGTCCGCGAGACAGTAGTTGGACCCCCAGCTCCCGTTAGCTGAATAAACAATGTGCAGTTGCCCATCAGGGTCGACTATAGCCTCTGGAGCTTCATTGACGGCACCCTGTCTAAGCTCCCAGACTTCGCGAGGTTGCGAGATGACGTGTCGATTGCCAGTTGCTTTAGCTGGGCTATCCATCTGGACAATGTACAATGACTGGTCTTTGCCAGGGTTAGTACTTGCCCAGCCAGACCAAACTAACCATCGGGTGCCATTGAATGTGAAAAGTGTGCCGTCAATTGCCCACTGGTCGTCAGGCAGAGCTATCTTTGTCGCAGCCGAGTAGGGGACGTCAGGTTGGTCCGCGCTGATGGCAAACATGCGATGGTTCGATGTGCCACCAGCCGAGAAGTGTATGTATGCCTTACCTCCGTCCGTGGTTAATTCAGGTGCCCAGATTCCTCCACTGTTGGTATCAGAGTAGACTTTGGTGATCTTCACATCAGCGGCTCCGAGGCCATCGATGGAGGCTGCCGTGCGAACAAATATCCCGCCACTGGCCGATTCGGCTGAGTAGTAGGTATCATTGACTTTCATAACAGTCGGATCTGCACCGCTCTTGATAGTGGTAGAGGTAGCGACATTGGTGAATAGGCAGATGACTAGTGTCATCGCCGCAACAAGTGAGGTTAATCCACCCGTGAAAGATAAAGAAGCCATATTTTCTTTGCTTACTGTGCTTTAGGCCTTTATTAAAGTCTGTTGCAGATATTCAGAGTCTTTTTTGTAATAATCAATTGGGTTCTACATGGCTTTATAATGCGAAGTCATGTCCTGAACTCCTTTAAGTCTGTCATGTTAGGCAGATTTGACCACGGCGATCTCTCAGCCGCAGTACTATTGCCACATAACTGACGATAGACCCTTGTTAAGCAGCTGAGCTTCAAGACATCATTTGTTGCGAGGCCCGTGTGCGAACATTATGCAGGTACCTGACAGCCGTTGTTACCGTATTCATCATTTCGCTTTGCCTATCGGACTTGACGTTGACCCGAGGAGAGTGAAACTCAAATTGGAATTGCACACGAAGATTCATCGCATACCTTCAACATAGCTACTGATGATGGTTTGACGCAAAGCTTCGACTAAAAAATCAGTTGTGCCATGCATTTCGACCCGGACTAAAATTGTCATCCTCAATGTGCCTGCAACAACCGTGCTATTCATTTACTGCTATTTATTCTACAATAGTAAAAGATAAAGTGAAGATGATTTTGGGATGGAAAGCTCAAAAGGTAATGCACAAGAAGATCAACGATGTTTGAGTCTTTCGTTTGGCCTTCATGTTAAGGGAACCGATCTAGCCAAAGATAGGCATTTATACCTCGCACAGTTTCAAGAACGCTTATAAAGAACGCTTATCATGAGCAGAGGTTCAATGACAAAGGTTCAATGACAATTGCAATGTCAATTGCCTAGCTAATAGCTGTACCGCGAAGGTCCAGCTTAGCGTTGGATAAACACTGCAAAACAGAGATATCCAAAAATAAAAATACTTTCAATGCAACAACGCATAAAATAAGAGTTCAGTTTACTTAGTCAAAAACTATAATGCAAGGGCACTGTGAAGTAAAATAATCTGTCTCAGCACACATTAATTGCAGGGAGTCATACTTGCTTTTGAACAGCCTGTGAAACAAGAAAAAAAAATAGACAGTTTAATTGTACCGATTGCAAGAACATGGCAGATCTAGAAAGCATATTCACATATTCAAACTACTAGAGACTTAACAGAGTATTCTTCTCTTCTTTGCAATACCCAGCGGACGCAAGCCTTTCCCATGTGTTGACAGGTGTGATAAATGGTAGTGAGTGTCCGCTAGTGATGCTAATTTGTGCTACTATAATAATGTTAGATGCATGGCTGTTAAAGCCCAGGCCATTTGTCACGACAGAGGGAACAACCAGCTTGACCCCGACTTCGGGTTCTAACGTCAGCTTATATATACTGATTTTCCGTTTAGCGAATTTTAGAACATTTAGAAATAATAAAGATATATAAGTATTAATTATAAAAATTTAAGTATACAAAGAAATTATTTTATAAAAGTCCATTGCGATAAGCAGTTAGCTTAATAATATTGCCCATATACACTGTCATGACCGCGGTTGAAGTGAGCATTGCCTGCAAGCTGTGAAGCTTTGTTTACCCAGTCTCGTCTACCTTGGCTTGTTATCAGTGTATCACGAGTACAACCGCGAGGGCATCATGGATAAACCTCCCAATCTGCGCCGCAGCCTAGCCTGATAATGGAGCCTGGGGGTTTCTCTCCATGTCGACCCTGTTAATGGCCTTGGCGTGGTATTCTTAGCGGCGTAGTCAAGTGCTGAAGGATTGCAGCAGCTGGGGTCCAATCACATTAACAATGTAACCGCTGAGGGGAGCGGGAAGTGGGACCGGCCAAGCCTGAAATGTTTACTTCTCGGTGCCTTGTTGTTTCCTTGTCTTTATTGGCCCCCGTAGGGTGCAGCAGTAAGGGGTCAGCCAGTACTAGGCTTCGTTGATAGACAAGCGGGCTTGGTGGGAAATGTGAACAGGACAGGGATCCTGGGAGCATTGGAGGCCACACCATGACCTGTCAACATGGCGAACACAGAGCGCCGTTACAGCACCAGACCCTGTTTCCACTACTCAGAGGATCGCCGCGTCTCTGTGACTCAAGGTTTCCCGCTATACGTCTATTACTCATGCCAAGATGCGAACAGAAAGACGCGGAATTGGAAATGGGATGCTGCGACGTGGGAAAAGGTAATGTAGATTGCAAGCTAATGGGAAATGGACGGGAGGAGAATGTGCATCAATTCATGCCCTACAACAGTTCATGAGAATGGCCAATAATCGCTTCTCCAGCATTCGATGCAAGCCCAAAACGCAAAGTGAGGAGTTATCCATGACGTCTTAATGGCCATGTGGAAATAGCATCACATTGCCAGCAAAGCTGGTCCCCCCATATCCATGCGACAATTATAGAACACATTGCCTTAGCATTCGCACGCAAATAGCTACACGCATGCAGGTCCAAGACACAGCCCGAGGGGAGGCTGTGAGGTGTTTCGGCTTGCCCTTAGAACATACCATGGAGAAGGAAACACTGCCCCGATCCTCCCCCAGTTTTCGCGGGCCGCACCGACTCTCTGCTATCGCAATGTGTGGAGGAGAAAAGGCCAGAAGAGGCTCTGGCCCAGCACCTGCAGATCACAGCCACAGCCACCAGGCCTGCAACGAGGCAACCTCCTGCATCGAACGCCAAATATGCAACCCAGTCTTTCAATCATGAGGCCTATTGAAGTGGCTTCCAGTGAAACGAATTGCAACCCAGCGGGCGAAGGAGGCCGCACTAAGGGCGCTTGTTGTAGAATATATGAGGATACAAGTTTCCTCGAAAATGTCGATTGCAATCCTTAAATTTGACTGCATCTCAGTCTCCCCATTCAATCTAAGTGGTCGCGTGTTTTATACTACTTGTGCCCTTTGCACCTAAAGCTCTGACAATGCCTTTCTCAACCCCATTTCCAGGTAGCCCAAATTGGGACCCGAAAATTGTTCTTGAGCTTGTCAACTCACATAACGGTGCAATTACCTGCGTTGGCTACGCTCACGGCCCTGGTCGACGCTGCAGAAGAGCAGTTGCATCATGCCGCTACTCACAGGAGCTTGCCAACTTGGCCCAGTTGGATCCCACCACAGCTGCAAATGCCCAAATCCTGTACGTTCTTGCCAATGGCCTGCTCTGCTGGCAGCACAAGGATCAAGTATCCTCGATTTTTGCATCATGGCAGGGAGCCATTGAAAAGTATTCATGCGACGATAGCAAGAGCGGGTTCAAAGAGGAAGACTTTGGACCAGAAGCTTTCGCTCGGTTCCAAAAACAATTCGAAGAATTTATGGCACGATATGCTGCTTTCCAAGAGTATTATCAGCAACAGCATTCCGGCTCTTCCACGAGCCAACAGAAGGCTCAATCGCAGGACAGCAAACCTCAAGCTCGCAAAGGGCCTAGTCAAAGCCAAACCAATAACAGCCAGCAGAAACCTCACAATGCGAAAATGAAGGAAGAACAGCCAGAGCAGGCAAAGAGCTCACAGCGCCCTCAGTCACAGCCTCAAAGCAACTGCAATAGGAAGCATCCTACCCCAGAGATGCCAAAGTCTTGGTCAGAAGTATGGTCGAAATATACTCAGGATTGGGAAGCCATCCAAGCAGACCCCACCGACAGAGATGTCAAAGTGCCCTGGCCGGTGAGGTCGGGCAAATTCAGCGACGTGACGCTGGGCAATGTGAGGGAGTTCTTTACCAAAGGACCAGTTTCTGGTCGCAATTCCATTTCAGACGCCGAAATGTATTCAATGATGAACAAAGAATGCATGAAGTGGCATCCTGATAAACTATTTGGTCGCTTTGATAGTCTCACACGAGACCAGGTCCAAGAGACTACAAACATGATTATTATCTTTGTTTGTGGCCTACGGGACACTGCAAGGGACAAAAGAAACAGACAAAGAGCTGCGTCTTTGTAAGGAGTTTATTGTGGTTTGACCAGTCAACTGCCTAGTATGACAGACGAATGGACTTTTGAGAAGAATGGAGTAGGGGCGAGCAACGTTCTTTGGTGCCAAGTCTTGTCATTCTAAGCACACCGTCTCTGAAGAGACGTTTTCCATCTATCAATTGTGAATTATGTATTATTAGCTATTAGCAGAATCAAAGCGACTTGTGAATATTTTGACACCCAACCTTGTGCTCTCCTGGTTGCCTGTGTTTGCCCTTGTTTGCTTGGCAGCACATTGGCATCAGATGATACCTGATGACGCTTTGCCGACACTCACTTCCAGTATTCGGCACAAGAGTATTACTGATTGTCTCCATCATCCAGAAATGGGCATTTCGTCTCAACGACGAACATGAACAGGCTATGGCCAACACGTCAGTCGACATGACAAATAAATCTGCTATGTATGACTTCTATCGCTCAGCCGTTCGTATCGCAAGCGCGCCGACCGGTCTAAGCACGGCTGTCTTCGGCCTAGACTCCAGCACGTATATTTCCGTTAAGGCTTTAGTCCTTCCAGGGTGCGTTCGCAAAAGGCCGTTGCCAAGTATTTGTTGGGCTGCGTTTCTTGGCTTGGTCATTGTACGACGAAAGTGGCAATGTGCAAACTTGAGAAACTTGAATTGGTGCAACTTAGCCATCGCCTGGTGGCTTTTTGCTGCTACAAGACAAGAGACGGCTGCTGGTTCGAAGCATGTCTAGTGACCTAATTTGGAAGAGTCAGTGCTTGCTCGCTAAGATTTACCCCAGCAAATATGAGCCCTGCACCTGATCAGAGCCCTCGTATTGCTGTCGATCGCTGCAACAGCCTTACGTAGTGCAGGCACTCAGACCGCCAAGCCATGTCCTCAACACACAGAACCTCGTATCGTGGACAATGAGTAACTACCAACCCAACATACTTGATGGCTTGTCATTAGCATACGGAGACACAGACTTGAATGACTAGATTTTATAAGAAGGTGCAACCTTTCTTTCTGAAAGTGCATAGTTCATCATCGAGCCTGCGATTCTCATCTTCAAACAAGAGACACTCATCTAGCAAATTTCAAACAATCCAAAACCGACAATTTAACCATGCACATCTCTGCTGCTGTTCAGTTCTTCTTCCTCGCCACAGTTGCTACCTGCGCTGTCCCAGTGACAAAGTCGTACTGGACCATCAAAGACACACATCGAACCTGCATCGGCGACACATGCACTTGGTCGGTGGTTATCGACCAGAACACTGGTGAAGAGCTAGTCCCATGCAGTTTTAGCTTCAAGAAGGGCGATCAAAAGCGTCACGGAATTTACTGCGCAAACCTGTTTGGCCAGGTACAACAAGAAAACGACGGTGCTTACCTCCACGTATACGAACACCGAACTGATCATATCGATCATGTCATGGGCACACTCCTGCTCTCAGAGGTCAAGGACGGCCAGATTGCGCCTGATATGAATTGGGATATTTTTACAACTTCCACTATTTAACGCAAGCTGTGCGATGGGCGCCCGTTTGCGCGCCATGTACTGCACGAGAGATCTTTGGCAGAGTGGTAATAATACTATAGTTAATAATAAATCGATGCATATTAGATGCCTTGCTTCCCGAAAATAGTCCTTTGTATCCAAGGAATTTGAGAAACATTCTCCGAAAATCTGTGAAAATAGGCATCAAAAGCATCATGCTAGTGTTAGCAAGACCAGTCGGCGCCTTGGCTAGGTTGGAACAGCGTCAGCACACGCACACTCTACTTATTTCTGCCATCACATAAGTCTCCGATTATCATTTCAAGGACTTCAACAGACACTAGAATCATCATTTGGACGTGTTTTGCATTTAAGAATTATACAAACAACCATGGAAGACAGATATATCCATAATACGGAGGAACCATCCCGCCGTGAGCCGTCGCCTCGTGCGCAACTCGTCACATCCCTTACCAAGATCGTCAAGGGAGCCCCGCCCCAAAGGCCGTGGAAAGACGTATTCAAGGAACAGCCTGTTGGTTTGTGGACTGGGCCTACGGCAATTGCCTATTTGTTTCTCTGGCTTTCAGAGACCCATACAGATCTTGAGATTGCAGGTGCTGTGCCTCAGCAGTGGTGCGCTCGATATCTAGATCTTGGGTCCGAAGAGCTCGAAAATGCCCACGGCCTCAGGGGGTGGGGAGTCAAGAACGAATTCCTCGCTTACAATACTGTAAAAGCAGCAGCTACCAAGGATCAGACATACGTTTCCAAAGTCATCAATACCATCTTGAATGACTACCATTGCCCAGATGTCGAAAACGAGCATCTTGATGGGCGCGCGGGAACATTGAGCCTGTTACGCATCATCAAGCGTTGGTGTCCATCTGCGACAGATGAGGTGGAAAAATGCAACCAATTGATCATTGGACAGATCATGGCACAAGTGCCCTGGCGCTTCCATGGCCATAACTACACAGGAGCTGCCCACGGCGTTATCGGCATTTTGACTCAGGTCGTCTTGTCTCAGCCAAAAATGGGGCACGATGCTAAGGTGGAGGAGTTGATTCAAGAACAATTGGACTTACAGGCAGACGACGGGCATTGGTTTATTACTGACAACCCTAAACTGGGAGAGCCTGATCTTGTACATTTTTGCCATGGAGCACCGGGGTACATCATTTCTTTACTGGCGATGAAGCCATTCGTCAAATCTGAGCTGCAGGATCGCATCGACAAGGCTGTGAGCGCAGGGCGTAAGCAGGTATGGGACAAGGGTTTATTGAGGAAAGAGCCTAACTTATGCCATGGTATTATTGGAAACATGCTTGCTTTTGATGACTGGAAGCAGAGGGAGCATTTCATGGTTTATGCGACCGCGGAAAACATTGAAAAGGGCAAGGAGGATGGCACATTCATCCGTGGGGATGATCCCTATGGCTTGTTTTGGGGCGAAGCTGGTCGTGCATGGGGATGGATGATTATGGATACTGGAGTCGATAGAGGATATCCTTCCTATACTGATATTTAATTACTAGATGCAACGTTAAATATTGAGCGTGTTAACACACTGTGTTCCCATGCTTCATTACCCTGCAGCGCATGGTTTGACCAATTTTATGGCTAAACAGCAAAATTTTCCACTCACTTTTTGCCACCCATACGTCTCCTACTTTCACATTAACAAATGAATTCCTGAGATAGCATTACTTCGCGCACTCTACCCTTTTTAAGGTCGTTTGTTGGCTCACATGCTTCATGGATGGTACAGGTAGTCCACAGTTGTCTCGCATAATGGGTTGTTGGAAAGAAACCAAGTTCCGCTGATGTGCTCAATTCAAAACATACAAGATAATTTTATTACAAGGTTATTGAGTGTTCATCGCAGAGATTGTTGACAATTATATTGCCGATTACCGGAAGTGGCGGCAGATATGTCGCAACTGAGAATACATAGCCCTTCATTCATTTCCTATTTAGACGGAGGAGTAACGACTGGCTTTTCACTGGTAAGATCCCCATTTGGTGACGTGGAGAATTGAAATATTACTTGATTAGATAATGTGTAATTCTTTATCATAATGTTGCATTTCGTTCACAAGGTCTCTGATAATGCTTGTCAATTTATATTTGAATGTTGTGATCCAGCTCGAGCTCAACTGGTGTTGGGAGGTGAAGGTTATTGAGAATACAACGTACGTCCGGAAACTGTCGTCGGCAATTCAAACAAGTCGGAACTGCCGCACCAAAATACCACGGGAAGACGCTCATGGCAAACCGGGGCGATCTCCGCAAAACAAAAACTACACCAAGCTTGTTCAGCACCGCTTTAAGCAAATTGACTATATTAAAGACTGCCACGTTAACAGCAATGTAGTCCAGCACACCAGCTTCTGGTGGAACTACGACATCTCTTCTACTTTGAGCCATCAGGCAGCCAAATACATGCCTTACCAGGGTCTGCCGCCCGTGTAAAGAGGAGATTGGCGATTGGTGTCGACTTCAAAATTAAACGGTTTAGCACTCAGATCCATCGCGAAGACCAACATGAGGTACACATATTGCAATGACTATCAACTTATTCATATCGCTTACTTCATATATCATTCACCGCACGTCAAAATCACTATGGCAATGTTAAAAGCCTCCGAGACCTTCCATTTTCATGAACATCCCAATGGAGCCTTTGATCAATCCTTTCACCTTTCCTGGATTACCCATATATCCCTTTCCAGGGTTGCCATCCTTGTCTCTCCAGTTTCCATCAGCTGCGACGCGACCAAACCATTTCGTATTTTGGTTTCTATCAATGCCTTCCCTCCATTTCTCACATATCTCTTTGCTGTCTATCATCACATTGACTTCTTGGCTGTGAAACCATGATTGCGTATCTTGATTCCCGCTTCCCTGAATGCCTACGCTGCTGTCGACTATGAGGAGCTTAATGTGGCAAGAACGCGATTTGAACGACTGATGTATAGGATGATCTTGATCCTTTCCGACATAATTATAGATCTGAAGCAACTCTCGCTCTTGGCCGTTTTCAGGCAACGATTTTATCAGATTTATAGCGACTTGGTCATTGGTTCCTCCCTGGCCTGGGATCATCTCGCCCAAATCGTTGTAGCCAAAACATACGTAAATAACCACCTCCACACCACGCTTCAGTGCCGCAATCAACTCTGGAATGAGAGGAGCTGCGTTCAAATCGGGTGTCTGGATAAAAATACTGTGTTTAGCATTGCGGATAAGAGAAAGCCATGCTTCATTTTGAGGCACATATTCATTCTTTGAAGTAGGACAACCGAATGGCTGTCGTGATACCATGGCCACTGGCACATGCTCTGTTGTTGTAGTAGAGATGTACGGGGTCATCTCCATGCCGTCTGGAATCTCTGGACCAGTTGGCTTTATAGGGTTTTTGACAGGTATATTTAACAGGCGGCTGGTGGCTTGCAAGTGAGTCTCATGTTGCTTTAAGGCATAGCTGCTCTGAACGCGAAGAATTTCATCTGCAATGTTTTTGTCAAAGTGTGGACTCTCTGGTGTGTGTTCTCCAAGATAAGGATTTTGTTCGCCAGCTAATGCCACGTCGCGAGCCGCGGTTGTTGCCCTGTTCAATCCATCAGGCTCCTCAGCATCCTGATCTGACGAGGCATGATTCGGTTGCGGTGGAATGAGATACAAATCCAAGTTGTTATGCCAGGTGATGATGGCTGTGTCTCTTATACTTTCCACAATGGGTCCCTCCAGATGCACCATCATTTCGAGGTTGTCGTTGTCTTGCATATTATTGCTCATGACTGCGGCATACTTGCGATCTATCACACAAAATTTGGCATGAAGTGTACCAAGCGGCAATTTATGAAGACTCATTACCTCGAAATCGAGGTTGGGCAAATCGTCTGGAGAAGGAAGTTGTATAGCTTTGCCAGTATACGTCTTTGGATGTACCCTCTGGTGCGCATCGACAGCATGAGAGGCACCAGCCTGATCGTAGATGAAGCGAACCGTGACTTGTCTTCTGGCCGCCACTGAACGTCTAGAGAGTTCTTCCAAGGCTGTGCTGATCAGCCTCTGAGCAAATGATGGCGACCAAGCGCAAGTGACAAAGAAAACCTCTTTCTCGGCGCGAGCAATGAGATTCGAACAGTGTCGAATAACATCTGAAAGAGGCGCGATGACGGTCAGAGGCACCGTCCCGTGGGATCCCATAAGCGGCGGCGACACGACTCCAGACAATGGATCCGTATCCAGCGGACCTAAGGCGTCTGCGAAAGCTTGTAGAAACATTGGGCTTGGAGTCGTGGGCCCCCATTTCCCGCATGCAAACGCGGCATTCTGAGCCTCTTCCGAAGCCGATTTTCGACGAGTGCCTGCGTCGCTGGTAGGATCGCGGCTGAACTTGGAGTAGAGCGATTCAATGATGTCGCTTGGCGCCTTGGAGCTGTCATCCTCCAATACAGAGCTCACTGTATGAAAGTCGGTGCAGAGTTTTATAACATGATCTGAAACCATACTTGCGAATACAAATGATTATTTTTTATATGGATATGTTCAATCCATATATGCTGCGCAATCGCGCTGAAAAAAACAGCAGCAGACACTTATGAATGACTTACATCCTATCCACTGAAAATCGGCTAAGCGGCAAGCGAATGATGTCATGGCTATGAAAATCAAGGCATCACGTCAATATAGAAATATGCAGTTGAATTTATTGTACTGTAAGAACGAAAGATGGGGAGAAAGGATCAAGCCTCGTCGACAGTGGCTTTGCTCTTGGGGACAAATCTGTTGTGAAGCTCTGCGTAATTGGTTCATGAGAACCGCGATGTTAGACTAGGTCACGCAAGGAAGCTAGACGGTTGACCGATTCACCGGGCGCTAGGTGTAGGGATAATCTGCAACTAAGATACCGACGGACAGGCTAGCCGAAAATCTAGCAAAGCCTGGAGCTGATTTGTAGCCTAATTATCGCATCATCCTCGCTTAGCTGGTGTTTCTCGATGTACTTCTGCTGCAAGGATGCGACCCTACTGGCAGCCCAGGCTGCCTGTTTCAAGCTAGTCTGAACGAACGACGAAGGAGCCTAGTTTCAGCACGTACTGACTGCAGGGCAATACTATAGTGTAGCATTGGGAAATTGAGGCTGTCCAAAAATGGTTCCGAAGATGTAATTAATATCGCCCGGCTGAAATGGCATCAATGGCTCCAACTGCGGGTGGCCAATGACACTGGAGTTTCTGAGATTGCACCGAAACGCTATCAACAAGTCCTCAGCTACGTTACCGGATGGATCTGTGATTTGGGTTGGCAAACCGGCATCACCAGCACAGCATTTCTCACTGCGACTCAGATCCAGAGCCTGATTTTCATTAACAATCCGAGCTACGAATCCAAACGCTGGCATAGACTACTATATTGCTGGTCACATCTGTGAGCTTACGCGCGATCCTTTTCAATACATACCTCGCAATCAGGCCACCCATCGTTGAAGTAGTTGTCTCGATCTTACATATTGGTGAGTTCCTGGCCAAAACTTGTGCCACTGTGGGTGATGGCACGTCGCCGCGATGCTACCGCTGTGTTAACAACGTTCAATAGTAGAGGAGAGTGGAGCAGTGTCGGGGAATCCGTTCTCGTTGACTTGATATTACCGGTGTTTAATTTCATTGGCCCCGGCTCTGCCACACATGTACGCTGTCTGTGCATAAAGAGATTTGTTTTGTTACTAACTCCATTATAGAAGTGCGAAGAACTTCGTGACGCTTCACTTACATTGCCAAGGGCAATAATTTTAACAAAGCTCATAAATGGCACACTTGGTTTCGTTTGCTGGCCATATTTTGCTTTTTTTTCTGGGAGATGTAAAGACCATGTGGTCCGATGAGTGTGTCATGCCATTCGTGCAACCCTTTCTTATTGCGACACAGTCCGCGCTGGAACATCAATCATCAAGACCCGGGAATAGGGTGAATGGGAGGCTATAATCTAAGGATCGCAAGGATTTAAAGCGTATAGGGGCTACAAGGGGTAAAAAAGAAATGGAATTTTGCTGTTTAAATAAGATACAAGCCAGCGCAGATATCATAGGAACAACTTATTAATTGATCTTCTTTCTTATTTTATTTATCCTTTCTTACATGTTAAAACCATCTATATATTATATAGTGGTTGACTTGCGGCTGCCGCGACATCCGCGAGACTCCCTCTACACTCATGGCTAGAGGTGCCATTTTCTTCCGGAATATTATCTATACACGATAATTATTCAATAGACTATTTTATCAAATGGTTCTTGCTATATTTAAACCCCTGGATTGCTACTACCAGCGTTAAAGCCTATTTCCTGGGGTTGCCTTCTTTCCCTTGTCTCACTAGCAAAATATCTTATTCTTTGGTATGTTGGCAGGATAGTGAGACTCCAGCTGCGCCATTATACGATTCATCTAAGCGGCGGATACATGACTCGGTAGCCTCAATAAACCTGTGGATGGATGGAATAACGCTCTCGCCAGCTCAAACAATGTTCTCTCAACAGCGCTGCATAGAGCCCATTGAGAGGTGGAGTCCGGGAAATAATGATAATACTTACATTTTATGAGAGTACTGATGAGTTAGAGATGGAGAAGGCGGCAGACGCAAAGCAATGGCCATACTCCGAAGCCCTGGCGAAAAGCTGACAGGCAATGGGTCAGCTTAATCTACTGGGCCATGTTCCTGTCAACTAACGGTGGTTCCGACCTTAACTACTCCGTTCGGCACCGGGATTGTATTAATTGGTTGAAATGAGATGGCCGCACCTTTTCAAGTCACCGTAAGCGCTGAGCTCGTCGGCGCTGCCAGATTCAGACTCAGCAGGCAACAACTCGCGTGCCTTTTATTAGACTCCATTCGGACTTTTGGCGGGGCAACGTCCAGAAATTCACTTGATGAAGCGCCGAATGCTGATTGAAAGTAAAATACCCCGAGGTTTCCGGAATTTCAGCCCATAAACCGTTAGGAACCTGCTTAAAGCAAGATATGCCGGGCGCCTTGTGCCTACCGATGTGTGTAAGTACATGGAGACTAATGAGCCGCCGACCTGATGGACACCGTGATCGGGCATTCCCTCTATAGGAAACACAGATTGAAAGGATATCACGATGTATGGGCATACGGGAGTTACATAACTATAAATATAACTGATAGATCCCCTCTCTAAGGGATGCTCTCCCATCACCAGACACTATTTGCCAAGCATTCCACACCAACGTTCCTTCACTTCCGATCAGCACACTCACCCCTACTCACGAAAATGAGAGCCTCTACTGTTGCCCTTATTAGCGGCCTTGGTCTGGCAAACGCGGACCTATGCCGCTATCGCATTAGATCATATGGGACCCCTTCATGCAACAACGGGGCTTACAACGACGTCACCCTCAACTCTAGAGACTGTTTCAACCTGAACAATGTCCTAGATCATTCTGTCAGCTACATCTGGATTGATTCTATAAACGGTACCGACTACTGCACTCACGGAAACTGGATCCGAGAATACAAGAATTCCCGGAACTGGGGAACTTGCAGCAGCAACAACCGCGGACAGAAGGACGTCGCAATTGGAAAGTGCGAGAAGTTGGCGCACGGCGATAGCGATTCGATCCGCATTAACTATGCCTAAGTTACAGGCTAGGACTTGTGTATTGGAGAATAAAGTATAGCAATATCAATGCCACCTGCAATGTTTGGTTCGGGACGCTTTGGTCTCAACGATGAGGCGGACTGGAGATTAGCCAATATAATCCTTTCTTATTTCATGACTACCGCTGATGAACCATACGTATTAGAGAGTTGTGAATAATAAACATTCGAATTATACTAGAAAGCAGACGCTGTCGATTGACCTTGTGCAAAGCAGGCACTTGCCACATTCGATGGGGGACAGCGATACTAGGCTGAACGTAACGTAACATCATTTATACCGGGTGAAAGGTTTTGTTTCAATTAATTGGCTACTTCTACGGATAATCTGATACATACAGCGACCTGCTTTAAAGTTTACTCCCGGAAAGAATGATGTGGTTATCACGCCCGAATCTGAGAAGATGGGCTATGTGGCACAAGTTGAGATGACAGATGATCAGGCTTGGGGAACCAGAACTGTGTCGCTTGAAACTGTGTCACTTGAAGTATTGCTCTTTAAAACTTATATGTAAACCCATAGTTTCATTTTATTTTTAATCTGTTCGCCTTCAGATCATGCTTCTATATTTTTCATTCCTGAATCACCAACGCTTCAGAATGGGATCCGCAATGCAACCAGGGAGCGCAGGAGTCAAGATTTCAGGAAAGCATGTAGGCCGTGTTGGATATGGAATGATGGGTGAGTAGTTTATGTATTTTCTGCTTGCTGGAGGCTTATATGAAGTCATCAAGGGCTCACCTCTCGATACGAGATACCTTTCGACGATGCGGCAGAGCGTATGAAAACAGCTCTTGACAACGGTGCTAACTTTTGGAATGGCGTGAGTATAAATTCAAACTTTCACTCGATCTTTGACTTATAATTACAAGGGAATGATTTACGGTCCTCCACATGCGAACTCACTGCATCTGCTCAGACACTACTTCGCCAAGTACCCAGAAGATGCCTCCAAGGTAGTACTCAGCATCAAAGGCGCTTTTAACCGGAGCGCATATGCTCCTGATTGTTCAACTCGAGGCATTCGGGCGGCCGTTGAAGAGTCGCTACAAATACTGGGCGGCTTGAAGAGCATTGACATATTCGAATGCGCTCGTGTCGATCCCCAAGTCCCCATCGAGACAAGTGTAATGACTCTGAAAGCACTCATTGCAGAGGGCAAGATCGGCGGCTATGGTTTGACTGAAGTCAATGCAACTACTATTCGTAACGCTCATGCGATTCATCCCGTTGAAGCTGTCGAGGTTGAGCTTAGCATCTTCTCGCGACATGTTTTGGAGGACAACGGCGTCGCTGACACTTGCCGAGAGCTGGGCATTCCATTGATTGCCTACGCCCCTCTTGACCGTGGCTGGCTCACTGGGGTTTTCAAAACCTACGATAATCTTGACAGCGGTGATTTTCGACAGAAGTTTCCTAGGTTTCAACCTGGGGCATTCGAGCAAAATGTCAAGTTAGCCAACGCAGTCCACGGCATCGCGCAGCGAAAGGGTTGCACAGCGGCTCAGGTGGCCATTGCTTGGGTTGTACAGCAGGGGGGAATTCCAATTCCTGGGGCTACGAGAATTGATAAGATCATAGAGAATTGCTCTCTTGTGGAGCTGAGCGAAACAGAGATGACAGAAATTCAACACTTCATCAAGACGTTAGCAATTGTCGGAGACCGCTATCCAAAGGCATATCAGAGCTTGTTGGATCTATAATCTTGAAACAATATGGTTATTATTAGAGTCGAGCAGAGATGGAAACGAGGCCTGTTGAATAAATTATCTGAGCTTTCTGAGTGCCTCACTCAATCATCTCTTCAATCATGGCATCCAAAAAGTCTCTCTGGTCTCTGAGCCACTTTTTCGCTTCAGACACGTCGAAAGGATCATTGCGACGGGCTCGAAGTTTCTCAGATCTGAGTTTGCCACGGATACGCTCTTCCAAAATCTCCAGTCGATACTCAGTATACTGCGTGTAGAGTTCCGATCGGAAACTGATTGGTCGCACTCCTGTAAGCACAGTCTCGTCCCGCACATCAACCGATTTTGGCCTGAAGCAGGTGACCATACTAATTCGTTCACGACCACCAAGAGCTTTAAGCGCTTGGTGCTCAATATACCGCCCTTGTAGAACAACAGCTGTACCCTACAAATAATCAGCTCTCTTTCTTTTTGGGGAGTTTCTCCAAGCTTACCATTGTAGGTCCGCGGACTTTCATTATGTCACCAGAAGCGGTCCTCAGAGCAGTTTCCCCTCCAACCATGCCCTGGCAGTCAGAGAGCATGACAACACAGACAAATGGAAAACTGTCATAGTGCCAAGCAAAGGTTGGCAATGAATCTTCAGGAAATTGATCCTTGTTGTAGACCTCAGTGCTGTTGTCACCAACCGAAACGTTGATGTTGGCAATCTCATAATCGATAGACGGTACAAGCTCAATACCAGCGACTTTTGAAATAGCTGATACTAACTCAGGGGAGTTCCAAGCTTCATATGTGAACGGCGCTCGTCTTCGGTGAAAGTCAATATCTAGTGACAAATTTGGTTTGGGTCGGTGAGTCGTAGTAAAACTTACTTGGGTCCCATTCCTCTGATCATATTTTTGCAGAAGGTTGACGCAAATTGACAGTGCTCAAGAGCTTCGTCGCTAAATACTTCTGCACGAATTTGCTTTACAGCATCTTCGGTGAGCAATGGGAATGGGTCAGACACTGCATTGGGGGAGATCCCACAGCCTTGAAGACCAAGATCTTCCATGGTAATGATTCGGCTTGGTGGATGAAAGTTCAAATGCTTCAGAGCATTGAAATCCTCTTTCACCGTGGCTTTGGCTTCATCAATAAGATACTGTGGGATAGGATCTGTAGGGCGGGTTGGGGATGTGGTTGTAGGTCCAACGACAATTGGCGCTGTTGGCGCGGCTTTCAAAAGAGCTCCGGGCATACTTGAAGCAGAAATGACAAATTATCGGTGTATTTACGACTTAAAGGCAAAGGTGACTTGCAGTTTAACCTCTGTGGGTTAATGAGCAGCTTTAAACTACTGCAAGTTCTGGCAAACCTTCCTATTGAGACCATCCAGCAAACCCCGATTTCGCTTTCTAAAGTAATATCGTCGGCTTCAATTGTTCTTGTCGGCTTTTTTACGGCTCCAGTATCCGTTTTAAAACTTTGTAAACAATTCACATCCGGTTCAGCGTACCACGCTACCCCCTCCGTAAGAATCAGGGTCCAGGCTCGCGGAGGCGTGATCGGATAACCAAGCGAGCCGAGCTGACCCCCCTCGGCACAGGTTTCCGACCCCAGCTCTAGCTAGTAACGGGTGTATTCCCGTACATATGGAACAATTTTCGGATCCGTAAGTAGTTCTAGAACGAATGATGCGGGGAAATGACGGTAAGGGCATAATTTAGGTACTCTAGCTTTCACACTGTAACGTCAAGCTGCCATCAACTCTACAAAAGAGCTTGCATTCACTCTAAACTCTTAGCCAACAGATGATTTTCTTATCTTTTTACTCAATTCTTTATCCAGATTGTCGACATTCTCCGGCACAATGACTTCGCTCTCGTCTACTTTACACGACCCCAGCCTATTGACACAGAACTGTTACATCAATGGCAAATGGATCACATCAGACACAGGCAAACAATTTGAAGTAAAGAATCCATCAGACCAATCAATCATCGGTACAGCACCTGAGTGCTCTGTGGAAGACCTTAACCAGGCGATCCAAGCTGCATCTAAGGCATTCCCAATCTGGCGTGCTCTTTCTGGTCGCCAGCGAGGACGAATCATTCACAAGATATTCACTCTCCTAGTTGAGAATAAAGAAGACATCGGGAAAATTATCTTGGCAGAAAATGGAAAAGCTAAGGCTGATGCCGAGGGCGAAGTACTCTTTGCCGCCAGCTTCTTTGAGTGGTTTGCAGAGGAAGCACCACGAATCTACGGTGACCACGTTCCACACTCCAATCCAAACTCTCGAACACGGATCGTGAAGGAACCAATTGGCGTGTGCGGCTTGATCACGCCGTGGAATTTCCCAATCGCAATGGGTGCTCGCAAGATTGCTGCCGCGTTGGCGGCTGGATGCACGATTGTTCTGAAGCCGGATGGCTTGACACCACTCTCATCCAACGCATTAGCTGTGTTGTGCGAGCGAGCAGGACTCCCTCCCGGTGTGCTCAACATAGTGACTGCTCTTAATGGTACCCCCGAGCTTGGTCTAGCAATGTGTCAATCTGAGATCATCAAGAAGATATCATTTACTGGATCGACGAGAGTGGGAAAGCTGCTCGCTAAGCAGTCAAGCAATTCCTTGAAGAAGCTGAGCCTCGAACTTGGCGGCAATGCCCCCTTCATCGTGTTTGATGACGCCGACATTGAAGTTGCAGTGTCAAGCGCACTCATTAGCAAGTTCAAAGTCACCGGACAGACTTGTGTTTGCGCAAACCGCTTCTATATTCAAGAAGGAATTTATGATTCATTCTGCAGACGCTTAGTAGACGAAGTCAGCAAGTTTAAGGTCGGTGATGGACGGGACAGTTCGGTCACACACGGCCCTATGACCACAGGAACAGGCAAAGTCGAGAGTCATATCAAAGATGCCGTCAATAAAGGCGCCAAGATTCTTCTTGGTGGCAAAAGCCTACCGGCTCTTGGTCCAAATTTCCACGAATTGACCATTTTGGGTGATGTTCCCAACGAAGCAACCCTGACCACAGAAGAGACATTTGGTCCAGTTGCAGCGCTCATAAAATTCAAGGCCGAAGACGAAGTTGTCATGGCTGCCAACAATTGCGAAGTCGGATTAGCATCCTATGTTATGACGTCCGACCTGGCAAGATCATATCGCGTGTCAGAGCGTTTGGAGTTTGGAATGGTCGCGCTGAATACAGGTGTGATATCAGATGCGCCAGCACCGTAAGTCCAAATTTTCATTTTGACTGTTTTAACAGCACTGACATAACTAGCTTTGGCGGTGTGAAGCACTCTGGGTTTGGAAGGGAGGGCAGCCGATATGGCGTGGATGACTACATGACGCTCAAGACAGTTATTACGGGCGGTATTAACACATCTTACACGTAATCATTAGTCCAACTAACATACATAAATCAATTTAATAAGCCCAATAACGCTGCTGTCTGTCTTTGTTTGGTGGCGAAGTGCCGAAATCAGGATGCATGGTCTCGGGATGAGAACCCGATCCCTGTAAGCCACAATGCTTCACCGGAGGAGAAACCGAGCTGTCACAGCTAATGTGAGCTTCGTCCTATTATGGTGAAACGAGATCGGTAAAAAATCTTTGCTCGATTATTATTCAATAAGAATTGCCGAAAACGACTAAATTTGGCACCTGACGTTCATCCACGATGCAGCCATCCTTGCCTGTTTCTCCGTCTTGATGGCTCTGCCCTCCAATCTTGAAAGTGCTTTTGGCGCGAAGCGCTTGGATTGTCAAGATATCGTCCTCCCCTCTCGTTTCAATCAAGTCTCGGATCACTTGTCGTATAAGAATGTCTGCTTCTGAAAAATGGCCGCCTTGGAAGTAGAGATAGCTGAGCGTGATGGACAGATCCAGTGTTAGGGCATGTTGTGATCCGTAGAGGTCGCGATAGTCATTCAGTGACTGTCTGGTTCTTGAAATGGAAATTTGGGTTGCCATCATGTTTTACTGCACAACAGTACAATAATTGCAAATGCAAATTTTGAAAATCAGACAACGTAGGTAAGGGTGAATGAGAATCATCTGACAGCTTGTAATGGAAACTGCGACAGGCTTCGGGAGCATTCCCGAGCAGGACGTTCACCGACGGATCCATAATGGGGGCCAGAATGCACAGAATTGGAGATGTTTCCAGTGTATATCATTCATTACTACTAAGGTAAATAATACATCAAGTCCCCGTGATATTGCCATAATCATCCACATAGCTCATTTGCTCCACGATGGACAGGAATTCGTAAGACGAAATTCCAATATCACTAAGTAGCTCATTGGCACTTAGCTCTGCCTGTGCCTCCGAAACAGGCTCCAAGTCACTCAATATACTTTGCAAGCTTGAGTCTGGGCCATCAGTTCCTCCATGGCTGCCATGTTCAAAATAGTTGTCAAAGACGTCGGTCTTTGCTGCACACTCTCCCGCATCGGGCGTCACGAGCGTGAGTGTCTCGAGCCCATTTTTCTCGGTGCGGCGAACCAGCTCGCTGAATAGAGATTCGATATGAATGAACTCAGCTTTTCGTAGCTGAGCAACTTTGTTTCCTCTCGAGATCATGATTCTTAGAAGGGAATGCGCTTGTTCGGAGCAGCTCTCGACATCATCAGTGTGGCGGAAGAGACTTTTAGCCATGGTCAAGTATACTGCGGCTCCGAAGGTAAATTCGAGGTCAAACGGGAGGAATATTTCTGTCGACGTATTAGCATATCTAAATCGATGAGCGGAGTGTCATGTCTTACCGAGAAGACTATCCTCAGAGGTGAGGATCTGGAGTGTTTTAACTGCCGATTTGATGCCAGTTGTGATCAAAGGTTTTGTCAATGCAAGGAAAGTCTGCCAATCTTCTTCCCCGGAGCTGAGTTTCTCCAGCCGTTCTCTCAATACTGAAAGCAGCACTGGTCGAGTTGCGACAATCACACACTGTTGCGACGTCAGGCAAGATGGTTTGAGGTGACTAATGCAGGTCGACGAACCTGATGATAAAGAAGTGTGATGTGTCGTGTTTCCTTCGACATCGTGTCCACTGAATTTTTGAAGTTGAGTTCGAAGATGCTCTCAATTTCCTGAGCATGGCCTGCCATGCTGTGCAGTATCGATCGAATGGTCTCAAGAAATGTTCCCAAATGTGCCTTTTCAGTTCTGTAGATATCTGCAGGCTGTTCAGTCGCAGAGTCTTGCTTTAATTCCAAAACTGTAACTTACTGGTCAAAATGTAGGAGAGTAACCGTGACAGGTTTACTTGAATGCCAAGACAAGAGTGGCCCTGCGATGTGGCATTAGTTGGCTCAAGGACAGTGGAGATATCACTATCTTGTGTGGTCATTGGAACTCCCAAGGATGAAGAGAAGTATCTGTCCATGATATATAGAGTCCACCACAGATTCCGACATCTGGTCACTGTCTCCATACCAAGCTCATCCACGGGCAGTTCAGTGTGCAACCCTTCCATATGAGCAATACGTATTGCCTGGCCGATCTAGTCAAACCTCATTAGTAAAACACAAACACAGCTGAACTGAGATCAACTTACGTATACATGCGCCGACTCTCTCCTATCTATGCAGTACAAATACAAGCCTGCCATAGCCAGTACCTCAATTGCCAAGAGACCATCCTTCCATAACATCGTTATATCTGGCAGAAGGGACATCGCACGTATGAAGAACTTGGCACCCGGAGGCTCGTCGCTACTGAGTGACTGCGACAGGAACGCCTTGCCAAACGCCAGCACCAGGAGGAACTGCACATACCACAGTCTGCACTCCGCTGCCTTTTTGGCTGGGTCGCCAAAGTAGAACTCTCGTATGTGTTCCTGAAATATCTTCTCGTCAAAACACCTATAGTTTGGACCTAGATGGAACTTGACCGTGTCTACCAAATACAGCGCATAGTCAAGTGACGGCAGACCACTTATATCAATCGCGACACCAGATTGTACTGGGCTCCATCTTATGTCGTAGGCGTCCTCGGTTAAGAAGATGGGGGAATTGCTCACTGACGAGAGCTTCAACTTATCAGTCATTAAAATGGTCAGTCGTGCGGTAAAGGACCATGCAGAAGAAGGTGCAAGCCAAACTAATGCCTTTAGTGTTGAGTTCTCTGTATTTTATGCAGTTATATACTCACTCCAGTTACGTTTCTGCTTGTAAATTGACCTCGTCGTTGTTGATGGCTGAGTGAACGGGCTCGTCCAGATGCTTCGCCGATCATCGATACCGCTCAAAGGGGGCAGATCTGAGAATCGCAAGCCTGACGCGTCGGGGGCTATTATAATTGAGCATAATGCATGTTGAAAATTTTAGCCATTGAATACATACCTTCAGACTGCGTTGTAGTTGTTGCTCGACCAGCACTTTCTGGCTTTGGCGCACCCAGAGAGCCTTGCTCCCTGACTTTTCGCTGCAACTCTCGTAGGTACCTAAACAGACAATTATGAGCGAATAAATCGTTACGCTTAGAATGCTCATTCATACCTCTCAGGGACTGTGACTTTGTTGCCTCCTTCTTCAAAGCGGCAGTTGACAAAACGTCGCTGGCAATTTGCGCAAGGCTCTTCCCCCGAACACTTAATCTTACTTTGGCGACAAGGAATACAGCTACAGGCACGCTTATTAGCACATACTTCCTATCCCATGCTCACTTGTGGAAGTAACACACGCATTGGCTGTTCTGCGAAACTTGCGCCCCTGATTTTGCATTATTTTGATGCAGGGTCTCCGTCAACGTTGGAAGAAATACACAATGAGCAAGCAATCTGTCTCGTTTTGATGCCTTCCAAACCATCCTCAGCATGCAGTGAATATTCTAAAAATTGATGCGATGATACCTTCAGGCCCTACCGCCTCTCGACGCCGATGCTTCCATTACCCCCGCATGACCTCTGGTCATAGACGCTTTACTCCCATCCACGCCACGCTCCACGTCATTCACCAGCCGTTCAAACATTGCGCTCTACCCCACGGGGTAAAATAAAGCGCCTTACCAAGACAAAAGGCAATGTGGCAAGGCCTACGCAGTTCTAGACTTGAACCAAGAGCCTGAACGGGCAATGATTCAGCAAGTGGTGCATGCGTATACCGATATCGGGATATTTATACCACTTTTGCAATGCAGAGGCGTGACCATCGTGACCCCAGACTAGGCTTTAAGATTGAGAGATGCGCTAGGCGGAAACAAGCAGGGATCGCATAGCGCATCCGAGAGAGTCCCCAGTCGGAGGTGACCGTTGAGCTACCCTTCTCCGCGTCTGAGCTACCCTGGACTCGGAAGTTAATCCGAAAATGTGCTCGATGTCGAATTGTTTTGGGAGAAGAGGTGATATTGAGTTGCTTGAAATACGTAAATAGCTCGATATTGCTTAGCCGGTATTGAATTCTTGTGGCTGCATCTCAGACAATTACAAGGTCTGGTTCCCTCCGGCGACTGCAAAATAAAGATTCCTGACCTGTTTTAAACATATCCTGGCTGGCAGGTTTTCATCATTCTATTATTATCACTACCACCATAATGTTAGACGTTATTGTTGTCGGAGCCGGTCTCAGTGGACTACAAGCTGCATTTTCGGCTCAGCAGGCAGGACTTTCAGTAGAAGTTGTTGAAGCTCGAGATCGAGTGGGAGGAAAGGTTTGGAGCGTACCGTTGGAATCTAGCCAAGGATATGCAGATTTGGGCGCAGCATGGATAAACGACACCTTGCAAAAGAGAATATGGTCATATGTTGAGCAGTTTGGACTACAAGTTGTCCGTCAGAGACTCATAGGCAATGCAATCATGCAGACAGACGAGGGCAACAAGATCGTTTTCCCATTTGGTATCACACCCGAGGTATGTTCACATGTAGGCAGTGGTCAACGTATGACATGCGATATATATGACACAACAACACGACAGTTACTAACAAAGATTTACACCGCAGTTCACGCCAGAGGAAAAGGAAAACCTAGAAATGATCCGCGACCATATACAGGCAGCGTCCCTGCGACAAGAACAGCCATCTCCCGACGACGATGCAGTATCTCTTGATCAGTATGTTTGCGACCTTGGGGCGGGACCTAAGACTCGCCAGATGGTCAATCTCTGGGTGCGCGTCATGCACGGCCTAGAATCAACCCAGGAGTCTGCAGCATGGTTTATTGACTACTGCCGTCGCAATAGAGGCTTGCTGGCTATTCGTGCCGACGACCACACTGGAGGTAACCATATGCGTATTACTACTGGTACGTCTCATCCAATTCACAATAGCACTTGCCTGTCACTTCTCTTCTCGCCCCTTTCTGTGCCCCTTCACCCATGATAGTTTGACGAGTATCTGGCTTATACCGGAATATTCACCCCACAGGCGCGCAGCAGATACCCAATGGGCTCGCAACACTCCTAGGCAAAGACAATATTCATCTATCATCACCCGTAACGTCTATCACAGACCATTCGTCTCATGTTACGGTGACAACTGCGAACAATAAGACACTGGAGGCAAAGAAGTGCATCATATCGATCCCCAGCACAATGTACCACGAACTTGGGATATCCCCGCCACTGCCCGACGATTTACAGGAAGTGACCAGCTCAGCCCGCCTGGGACACTACAACAAGGCAATTGTGTGTTACGCTAAGCCATGGTGGAGAGATCTGAACTATAATGGGCTCATTATGAGTTATCGCGGGCCAGTCATTGTCGGGCGCGATACAAGCGTCGATGAAAAGCATTTCTTCGCGCTGACTTGCTTCGTCAACGGCGACGAAGGGGTGAAATGGAGTCGTTTGGACAAGGACGCTCGTCGCCAAGCCGTGATACAGCACCTCGCCGATTTGTACCAAGCAGAACCCGACTCGGACGTGTACCACCCGATAGAGTTCCTGGATCAGATATGGATGCATGAACCGTATAGTCAAGGCGCACTGGCTCCCGTCACCGCGCTGGGGCACTATACGCGGTTTAGCTCAGTATATGGCCAGCCAGTAGGCAACCTTCATTTTGTTGGAACCGAGTACTCCCCAGAATGGAAAGGTTACATGGAGGGAGCCCTTTGTTCCGGAGAAAAAGGTGCCGAGCAAGTCAAGGAGGCCATGGATATGGAAGGGGCAACAAGAAATTGAGACTAGACATGCTACGACACTGTCAAGTTCCTTCGGATGGCGATGCTAGACCGTTGAGATAACTAAGTGGGTGACATGATCAGCACAAATTGGCCATTCAGCAAAACAACATAATTAGTACAAGAAAGGCGGGATAGTGCTATATCAAGATCCGAGAGAGGAAACCACGGCACTAGCTTCGGCCGCTAAAGGAGGTAGTGGCGGGAGGAAATTTAAGAGGATGGGGGATTATGCCAATAGGTTTGGCTCGTTTTCGTATGTCAAGGTCGTATTTACAGAGGGTAATTGAATTGAGAAAGTATTAATAGTTTGAGAAGGGCATGCTTCTATCGTTTATGACTAAAAATATGCATCAAGATGTTCGGCGTACTGTGTGCTTGCTGATTCATCTGGTTCCAAGCGCTTTGTTCGCGGCTCATGGCCGCAATACTTTGACTTACCTGCAAGATCCACCCTGCATTTCACTTCTTGGACATTGTTGCATGATATTGTCATCGATAGTTCAAGAGTGGTGCAGGCTGTGTTGAGAACAATTGGCGCGTGGGCGGAAAGATTCTCCCAGAGTTGGCGTGACTATTTATTGGCTGCTTCGCCCTTGAAGGTTCAGGATGAAATTAAGATATGGCAAAGTAATTGTCAAGGGACAGAGAAGAAAGTGAAAACATCTTTTTTTGGGTAAATATTGGGAACAGCTCCGACCAGGGTGCACCAATGGACCGGGACAGGGCAGGTTCAGACCGTCCGGCAAATAGAAACATGGTTAATAGTTGCACAAAATACCACCAACTTCTCAAAACTGGCTATACTCGTCGATCTGAAGCAGAGGGAACTAAATTTCGCGACTTATTACGCAAGACAGGGGCACTTATCAAGCACCTTTATAGTAATAAGGAATCAGATTAAAAACCGCACCGAATCGCGTAGCCCTAGATGCAGCAATAAAGATTCAGCACATTAGACTATGATCGTACTACGGCAGGGTTTGTAGACCCTTGCACTTGTGAGTCAAGCTGGATTTCAGACACTTAATACCAATGCAACAGAGTAACTGAGAAAAGCCCTTTCGTGATTGCGACGGCAACGAGCCCGTGCCACTCCCTCACCTTCCAAGCATGCACTCTCCCTAACTGCTGGGAATAGGCGAAAAGGCCAGTTTGGGTATCCACTCCGCCTTGTACGCTTCGCTTCTGTATTGAGGAGGGGGCGTCTTTTTTGGGTTAACTTTATGGTTTTGTGCATGCAGTACTTGAATGTACCATTATGCCTGCTCAATGACAAATCCCAGACCAAGGTGCAGTAGTGAAATTCGGACAAAAGTGCCGGGGTCGCACTACGACAAAACAAGCTGTAGCATCCTTTACGCTCATTCTTGACTCGACTATGAGTGCAAGCTAGTATCTCAGGCGTATTTGACTTACACATTGTGAAGGGCTGGTGCTGCACAGAGTCTCTCACCTGCCGAGCATGTATGCAGATGATACTGTAGATCATACAAGCCACAATGCTTGTGCACCGCTTTTAGTCAAGAACCAACCTGAGCAATGATAGCAGTCAAGCTGTGGCCTGAGCGCCCTATCACGCTAAAGCCTCATTATGGAGCTCAGTCTTGCATACAGTTCATTAACAAGCGAACTTGCTCAGTGGCTGACATTTTTCCTCCTGAACCCTTAGCCTTCTGGTTCATCCCTGTCCAGCCTGGATTAACCGTCATGAATGTACTCAAATGTCTATTTCATCGCCCAGATTTGGCTTTCCGCCGCTCTCGATAACTGTCTTCTAGTATAAGAGAAGAGACGGCTGTGTTAACAGCTTTACATCATCTCCCTAGACTTTGTCTTGAGGCTGAACGAGCCAAATGGAAGGCTGGCTTTGTCTACATTCTTCGCCACTTATGAATTAAGCTGATTTGCGTTCGATAGAAAGGAAAAAGAGCCACAACAGCCCCGAGCCGCCCACGCGAGCCCTTCCCCAGGTGAAGCTCAAGGTTGCATTTTTGGCTGATGGGTGCCGTTTTACCCGCGTGTTAGAAACCCGATTCCAATAAAGGTTTAGTCTGCCCACCTTCTTGGTCGCAATTTAGGTAATAAACAGAGATTGGAAGAGCCGAACAACTGTGTTCGGCAGTAAGGACAAAGAGGGCCGCCCAGTGCAACCATGGGCCAAACCGCTACGACGCACCGGCTCTGGTTTGTGAGAACACCGTATAGCTGCTGGTAAACTTAGTTTGGGATTAGCTCGCCATTGACTCATTCATTGTTTTCGTCTCTTACCATTGGTTGGGGCTCAGAATTGACCGCCTAGTCTGCGCCCTAGCCGGACATTAATTGGTAACCGTCATGTTTAGAATTTAAGTTTGAGTTGTCCAGTGGCTGTCCTATCTTACCGAACTGATCTTAGACTATTATTTTAGACAAATGCGGAAGATTTATGTGCAGCTCACAACGCGAAGACAGAGACTAGAACCATCCAAAGAGTAACTTGCCCTCTTTTGGTAGGTGTCAATTACGCTCTGTTTTGGTGAGAAGCATCGTCTGGAGCATGTTGAAACGGCGGCTACAAGCAGAAATGAAGTTGGCAAATCCACTTGCAAGCTCTTGGAGAGATCTGGATTGGCTGTTGAGTGATGAGGACTGGGGAACAACCTGTATAGAAACCTTACCTGCAACTGGGACTGAGCCTTGGGCATTGTTGGCCGAGGGAGAGGGCACACAGGATAGGACGGGACGGGAAGGTGGTATCCATTTGGAACAAAAAGAAGAACAATAACATGCAATCCATGCGAGTGTCTTAGACCAATGGAGCGGCGCACAATGGGCAGAGAATAGTGAATCACGACTGCAGGCTTGCTTCGGTACTATCAAGACTGTTTTGACGCTGTGGTGAGACATAGCGCAGTGCAGGTTGCGGGCATTGGGGAGAAAGCTTTGCTGAAGAGACAACTAGGAAATTGTAGAATAATTTTAAAAATGAGAGTAATTGTTCTAGAGTACTTTGCGTAGCAGTACATAAGGCTTCTATATAATAATTTATGTTAATAATGAAGATACATTTGCTCCGCTGGAGTAACCCTGTATGCAATGTTGCACCACCGATGGTGCTTGCCAGTTACTTGCCGCCAACAAGGTGTGCAGCGCGGTGTGATGGCCTGTAGGATTGGGTGCGTTGCTTCATTTGATGCCCTTGCGCGAGAATGAAAGAGAAAGAGGAGAAGACAAGGATATGATCAAGACGGAAGCCATTGTCGCAGGGTCAGGGATGAGGATTGTTTGGTTTATGTTTGCAATGCTGGGGTTTGTGCACCCTGCAAGTTGGAGTCGACAGGCCACCAAAGCAGTAATTACTGGGCATCCCAGCCCTGCAATGGTTCTAATTTTAGGGGGCACTGGAGTAGTGAAAGGAGAAACTGCGCCTGTAGTTGCTGTAGCTAAAGTGGACCAAACCCAGTCGATTGGTACCTGGTTCAGGACAGTGCAGTGCAACAACGAACTGCCAAACAAAAGCCCTGCCCGTAGGGGTTTGGCCACTTGCTCGCTTCCCCAGCTCGGTGGCAGGCGGCTCAGCATTCTCAAACTAGCAGCCCATTATGGCTCTGCCATGGTGTGGCACCACAACTGGCGAATTCCGGGTCCAGTTAAAGGATGGAAATGATCAAATAGTAATAAGTCATGGGTAGCATGTATATAGAGGGGGAAAAAGGGTCCCTGCTACCAGACACTGACTAGCTAGTTGCACTCTGGTTTAGTTCTGCCCTGCCCAATGAACTCTGTCCAATCTCTGGTAGTTATCGCAGTTGTCACTATTTATGGGGAGTTTAGGTGGATTCTAGGCTCCCCCCACTGGCATGCAGCGCCGCTGTAGACCGCTGTAGCCCACTATAGCGCACTGCACTGTACCCAGCGCCTTGCCGAGATTGGAGGCACTCCCCACACACCACCCCCTCCTGTTGGGGCACTTCAACCCCCAGTCAGTGGTGGTGTCCCGTCTTGAGGTTCTGACTGGGACTGGCTGCCCCTACAATTTGAACATCTGCATTTTCGATCTGCCGTCCCCATACAACTTTCTTCCTTTGCTCTTCCTTGCCCTCCCTTTTCATCAGCAGTTCGACTCTGCTTGATGCTCTCGACTCAAACTCGACGGTTCGACTCTTCTTCTCTGCAACCACACCCCCGGTATTCGCAAATTCACCACTCCTCCCCTCTTCCCCCACTGCTACCTTCTCGACCATTTCAACTTTGAACCTCTCACTACGACGACTGCCGTCTCGCTGTCGGAATTACTCGTTTGTCTTACTTACCCCAGGTTAGATTCTTGTTGCTATCTACTCAATACAATTAGATCAGACCCTGGACTAGCCTTCAAAAGCTTCCATCATAATTTCTTCCCTCTGCCCTCCACACCTCAACCTCAATCATCCTTCAGGTTTCCCTCTAACTGTCCTATCTAACAACACTCCGTACAATCACCTGCTTCAGCCTCATCTGCAGCTTCCGCTCTACGTCTTTGATTACCATTCTCTCTCAGACATGAACTAGTTTGCAGCTTCGAGGACTTGCTACTCACATATCTTTCCCATCATCATCAAGGCTTCGACAATTGTACTTTGTTTTCAACTTGATTCCCGACTGGCACGGGAACATAGACGCCATTGCCAGCGTCACTTGTGATATTTTCTCTTCATATACACCATGGCAACACTCGGCTACTCATTTTCTCAAATGCAACGCCCTACTAAACAAACCCGGCGACCAACGCTGATCGCCGACCATCAATATGCTTGGCTCAATATGCACGATTTCAGCGCCCCTCCCTCATCATTTGGCTTCCAATCCATGCCCCCTCATTTCCATTTTGGTTCACATCCCCGTGGTTCCATGCAGAGTCACTCTCAATGGACTGATTACGACTCCTTACCGCGAGGCATCATATCCGAGGAGCAGTATCAAAGGAATCGCTCACCTAGCGAGCACGCAGCTGCTACTGGCTCCCATTTAAGGTCTAAACAAAGTCTCTCTGCAGATCACTTCCACCCTCAATCACCAGATCGAAAGGGAAGGACTGCCTCGAACGGTAACGCTGGCAAGCAACATGCTTACACCACTCGCCGAACCGATTTAAAAAAAGCTGGCTGCAATGACAAGCCTTCTGTGGAGAAGGACACCGAGCCCGCGTGGCGTGCCCTGAAGACCAAGGCTGGAAAGGACCGTAAGCGACTTCCCCTGGCTTGCATTGCCTGTCGACGTAAGAAGATACGATGTTCTGGAGAGCAACCCGCCTGTAAACGTTGCAAACGCAGCCGTGTTCCTTGCGTCTACATGGTTGGCGGGCGCAAGAGGAATGATACCGCTGAAGACGCAAACAGGGCCAATGATGACTCCAACCCTGAAGCTGCCCCAGATGGCGACCACAATGATAGTACGAATCACTGCGGACCACATAACAGCAGCCGCGTGATGAAGCGTCGCTCTAGGAAGCGCAATTCCGCGGACGATTTATCTTCGGGTTTCAACACCCACGGGGATGGGCCCAGAATAATGTTGGCCGGCACATACGGCCAAGAAGGGGATGATTTCTTTCAGGAGGGTATCGATTCTCTGCCATCCAGGGATATACAGGAGCATTTATTCGAAGTATTCTTTGACCGCGTCTACGGACAGCCATACCATCTTCTCCACCGTCCTACCTACATGCGCGAGTTAAGGTGAGCCAGCGACATTGCCAACTGCAAATGTTCCATGTTAATGTGTGTTAGAAATGGTGCCTTGCCGCCCGTTCTTGTTCTGTCTGTGTGCGCAGTTGCTGCTCGCTTTTCGGTCAACCCTAAGTTGGCTTCAAACTCCCTCCCTTTCACTCGCGGCGAAGAGTGGGCGTCTTTCGCTCGTGAGATCTGCCTTCGACGACATGGGCGGCCTGATCTTACCATCCTCAACTGCCTCATCCTTCTTTCTATCCATGACTTCGGAACTGGACAAGAAAGCAGTAGCTGGTCTCTTGGTGGACAGGCTATCCGCATGGCATTTGCTCTTAGACTTCACGAAGACCTCAAGTACAACCCTCGCGCACTTGGTCAGCAAGCTAAGCTGAGCTTCGTTGAACGCGAGATGAGACGCCGTGCAATGTGGGCATGTTATCTCTTGGATCGCTTCAGTTCCGTCGATGCTGATCAGCCTCTTTTCATTAACGAATATGACATCGACACACCTCTTCCTGTTAATGAGCGATTCTTTGAGCTGGATATGCCCGTAAACACTGAATTCCTTGATGAAACTCCCTGTCCTGAGCCTGATGCCGACAATGACGCTGAAAGCATCAACTCACACGACAACTTGGGAGTTGCGGCTTTGATGGTGCGAGCGCTCTCAGTGTGGAGCGGCGTAGTCATGCACTTGAAGCAGCGATACAGACGCAGTGGAGAACCTCTTTGGAGAGAACTTGCTCGACTTGAAGGCTACTCTCGACAGAATAACGAGCTCTTGAAGACATTACCAAAGCATTTACAGTGGTCGAGAGAGAACATTGAACGTCACAGTAACGAGGGGTCCGTTGGTCCATACCTCCTCTTGCACGTCTCCATCCCTCTGACGGATCTGTTCATTTACCAAACCATTGCAACCAATATTGGTGCCGGTTGTAGTGGTCCTATTTCCATTGACTGCCATGCAAAGGCAGTCGCACATACCCTGGCCTCTGCTGGACGAATTTCCGAGGTATTGCGCCAGGGAGACAGACTGCAAGCTGCCACATTTGCCCCCTTTGCTGGCTACTGTGCGCTCTCATCCTTCTCTATCCAAGCCATGTACCTTGCGTCCCCCAACCCCCAGATCAAAGCGATGAGTGAGGACAACTGTTCTGTGAACTTGAAGTATCTGCACCGCTTGGCCCGCCACTGGGGGAAATTTCAAGAAGCGGAACAAACTACTCACCAAGCTTTCAAGGCAGCTCTTGACGCTGTTCGAGAGGGTGAACCCAACACTTTCCTTCAGGATGGCGAATACCTCCACCGATACTCGCACGGCATGATTTGCGCCGACTCCATTCAGCATAACATGACCCAGGACTGGGACGAGCCCGAGTTCTATATTCTCGACCAGAGATTGGAGCTACGATCCATTGACGAATTCTTCAGCATAGTTTCTGTTACTCTACAGAGCTGCCAATCCTCAGGTGGGATGCAGCCTTCTGTCGCTGTGACCAAACATCGTACGGCAGCTGTTGAACTTGAACAGAAGAGCGGAGATCCTGTTATGGGTGAAATGGCGCAGGGTAAGATTAATGGCCAACAGGTTGCCATTGATCCTGTCTCTCTGCCTACTCCTCGTGGTAGTTTCTCTACCGGACTAGTCAACAAAAGCGCCATGCTACCTCAGCAGCAGGGTTCAATATCAGCGACTTTAACTTCGCCATCGAACAATTCTTACACCTCAACTACTGGTCTTCCTCACCACAACGATAACTATGTGGACAATGCCGGCTACTTTGGCGACATGATGCCCATGGGTATGTCTCAGCCCAGCAACGCCAACACACAACCCGTATTTACCATCCCTTCTGCTGAGGAGCTGCCCATGCTTGAGATTGGCAACGGTGGTTGGCACGATGACATGGACGGCGATCCGTTTGCTCTCCCCGCTGATGTTTCTTCTTGGTTCATGCCTTATGAAGTCGAAGCACCTGCCGTCAACCAAGACATAATGATGGCTCCCGAGAGCGGCAACGTTGCTACAACGACGGCTCAACAGATCATTTCACCATCATTCAACCAACGGATTGCCATCCGAACCGGCTTCAGTGATAATGCATAAATCAATATGGTGTACTTTTTGTATATGGTTTTGGGACATTTAATTTTCTATTACATATTTGCCATTGTTTGGTCGTTGGCATTTTGAATTAGCAGATATACCAGGTTGTATTTTTGTAATTTGACAGAAACATTAAAGCTTTTACTATCAAATGTGGTGTGACAATTTATCATTGAACCAAAACTGCACAGGCACACCTTCAACGCTTGTAGATAGACTCACGGGGTACGAGGGGGGTGTAATTAGAAATTAGATTGTAGGAAACGTGTGCAAGACAGTCTTCAAGACCACAAGGCACTAAGAATCGAACGGACTTCCACCACGTTCGCGTTTCGGTGATGATGGAAGTTGAATGTCGTAAGGTATGTTAGTGACTAGTGAAAGTCTTCCTGAAGCGGAACCACGCTGGGCACCCCCGGTCCATCGAAAATGGAGCTAGTGCAGGGCTTGGGGTAGCAGTGGGTCAGGCAACTGCCGAATTATGATTATCTTTTGGAGTTGTCAATTGCCGACATTTTAAGAGGGTTGATTGGATGAGCGCTGAAGATGTGGAGGTGTGCGTTTTCAAGGTTCGGAGAGAGATGCTCAACATGGGTAACTGGGCCAATGCAGAGTAGAGGTTGCACTGAAGAATTGCCTGACTCGGCGTATTGGAGTAATTTCCGCGAGTCGAGAACGTCAGGTTAGAAGGTTTAAACGAGTCAAATGAAGAGGTTGGTGAAGTCGAGTGAGGTAAAGACGGTATGGGGAGGCACGGCGGCCATCATTCCCAGTAGATGTTGGCGATGCCTTGGATTGATATTATATCATCATGATGAAAATGATCAAGGTTATAATGGCGAATGAACAGCAGTAAAACGGCAATGAAACGATAGTGAAAGATCAATCGAAATAGAAAGAAGGATTAACACGTGGTATATTGTAGTCTAAATACGATGCAATGAAGCTCCCAAATTACACGGCTCAATTACAAACCAAGGCTTTACATGAATATATTTCCACGCCCGTGCCAAAAACATAAAACGAATGACAGTGGAAAAAGTGACGGCTTCAAGTGAAATACGGGTCATCTTGTCTTTGCAAGCTCAATTTCATCAGGGTGCTGCTCTTGTTGGTGATTTGCCGGGTTGTGATAGCCATTCACTGCTGCCTGGCCGTGGACTTGTGTGATGCGATGAGATCGCGGCGGCGACACGGAACCCCCCTTTCTGACGATTTCGAGCTTTCTCAGTGCGGCGTCCTCCTTCTCCGGATACATGCCTAGTGTCCTCCATAATTTCAAGTCGACGCCCCGTGGTGCGTGTACCGGTGGCTTGTCGCCTGTCATCCATGCCCATGTATCGCGGATAGTTTCGTCAATGGGCCGTAGCTGGAGGCCGGCCCTGACTGCCTTGGCGTTGTCCCATGCGTAAGCTGTGGCATATTCCCAATGGTCAAAGGGGAGCCATAACGGCAGCTCGATGAAGGGCCGAATCTGCAGCGCTGCGATTTCCTCCGGCGTGGTCCAGACGAACTCGGCATGGTTACCGGCCAATTCATTGGCTTTTTCGAGTAATTCTCCGAATGTGATGCAGCCAGCTTTGCCGCAGACATTGTAAGGACCAGAGCGCTTCTCCTCGGCGCCGTCAATGATGAAGCGCGCGGCATCCCGCACATCAAGGAGCTGCAACTTCATCTCCTTGGGTCCCGGAGCAAGAGTAGGGCCTCCACGCCGTACACGATCTAACCACCACGGCATACGACTGCGCTCAATGTATGACGCCTCCCGCGGTCCAGACATGATTCCTAAGCGAGCAAACACAGTAGGCGTACCACGCAGGATGTTCTCTGCAGCAACCTCGACGGCACGCTTGTTAAACGAGGTGACGGATTTGGTGCAGTTGGGCCCAACAACCTCGCACAGCTGGGTGTCTTCGCCGTTGAGTCTGTCGCCGTTGCCAAGAGTGCCGGGACTCTGGTAATAGACGCTGATGGTGGACGTGTATGTCCAGTGGGTGGTGCGATCCTTGAGCTTCTCCATGGCGCGGATGGCGGGCGTAGGGTCGCGACCCCAGGTGTCAATGACGGCGTCAAATGTCAAGCCATTGAGGGCGTCGAGGCCGTTGGGCTGCCTTCGATCGCCCACATAAGACGTCGTGCCCATCGGGGCGGGTTTGGTGCCGCGATTGAGCAGGGTGATTTGGTGGCCGCGTGAGATGGCTTCGGCGCACAGTGCCGTGCCTAGGAAGGACGTGCCTCCAAGGATGAGGATGTGCATTGTCGTAGGAATACAAAGCTGTACTGAATGAAAAGGAAAGAAGAAAGAGAATGTAAAAAAGAACTGAGAGAACTAGATGTGGTGGGCAGAGAGAGGAGCGAAAGGATTGGCGGCAATTCTATGTTTGACGTCGGCAAGTAGAGCTTGAACCACCACCAGAGGCCAAAAAAAGGAATGGCCCCTCTTTTTGGGGTAGATACTTTTTGGGCGACTGTCGCTTAAACTGGTAATTATTGACTGATTTTTTCTGTTTACTAAGTTGATCAAGGCATTAAAAAAAATTGAAGCAGTGCTTTTTTGAAAAGTTGCTTTGGTGCTGGTGGCTTTGTGTTTAAAACGGTTGTGGACGAGTAACAGGCACCAAATCAATATAAATACGGACTAACAGTACCAACGCATATGCCGCTGCAGGTAGCATCAGCAAAACCAAGACCGTTCCACAGCCGCTAACTACTGCGCAAAACCCCGCGACAGTCACATGGATTTCACCCAGGTCGCCACTGGCTTTCAAGGACTGGCTGTGACAATAGACCTCTTCGTCTGCGACTTTACCCCATCCAAGCATTGGGCCAATGAGGGGTGGTGTGGTGTTCTGACAGTCGCTCTTTCCCGTGTCCCATGTTGCGCTCCTTCCGCATAGCTTTTGTTGCTCTTTCCCATTTCACCCATACTCTGGGTGCAACAGTCACGTGTGCACTTCAAGTTGTCACATCTACACCCAAATCTCCGTCGTACTTGCCGCCAAACTGTATAGGGGATATTGTAGGTCTACGCGGTCGTCACAGTGCAAAGAATGGTCATCGTATTGTTGTTGTTGTTGTTGTTGTTGTTGTTGTTGTTGTTGTTGTTGTTGTTGTTGTTGTTGTTGTTATTGCAGTGCAAGCCGGCGATTGGCTTACACGGCTCTCAGTTGGACCGCTAGTGCCAATGGCTAGTCAGGTTCGACATCAATCACCGTTGTGTTAGCCAACGCGGTATACAGAAGTCGGCAAATAATGTTGCTGCTTTCCATGGAAAACAAATTGCATATTTGTATATATGGAAATTTCGAGGGAGCCCCAAATCCCCCGTCTTTCTTACTATGTACATTTGATAAGGAGAAGAGATGACCGAGAGCCCTTCCCACAGCCGATCCCGCAAACACAGTTGTCGAAAATCTTACGATGCACTATTTCAAGGCGGAATATGAAGTCCATCGGTCACTGTGCTGCCGTCATCTCATGCATCCTTGCATTCAGCTCAAAGTGTCAAACTTAAGAGCTGAGAGCAGCGCGGAGAGCAGTGAAGTTGGGTGTTCCGATACCAGAGGCACCGTCCCATCCCTCAGTAGCCGCAAACCCGTCAGTGCCGCATCCTCCATTCTTGCCTTTGGTAATGTCATTGAAGGCAGCGCGAACACTGGCGTCGCCATACAAACGGGGGTTGAGGAAACCAAGAGTAGGCTTGCCCTGGGAGACACGATAGTCGTTGATCAAGGTAATGAAAGAAGCGAAGAAAGGAGAGGAGGCAGAGGTGCCGGTGCCTTTCTTGTCAGCGCCATCAAGAACAATGGCAACGTTGGTACCGACAGTAGAGACGTCGGGGTAGGCACGGCCAGTGGTGCGGATCTTGGCCTTGATATTGGCGGGGGTCTTCTCCAGCCAGGCGGCGACGTCCTTCTTCTGATAGTCGGGCTGGTCAAACTTGGCGGAAAAACCTGCACCAGAGGCGCGGCCGTTCTTCCAGACGGCAACTTCTTCACTACCGTCGGCATCGATAGTAGTAGCAGCAACGCCAGTGACGTAGGGGCACACGGCAGGGAAGTGGGGGACGTAGTCCTTGCAGGTCTGGCCCTTGTCGCCAGTGCCGTAGTCACCAGTGGAGAAGAAGATGGAGATACCGCGCGTACCAGCCTTGGCAAACTCGTTGCAGAGACGGGTGGCATAGCTACTGGATGTAGAAGACTCGTGGAGTGAGTAGGAGGTGGACACAGTGCTGGGCGCATTGTCGTGTGTGGTGAGGTAGTCGGTTATCTTGAGCAGACCGTCTTCAAAACTACCAGCAGAGAAGAGGTAGCTAGGGTTGGGGGATGTCAGGGAGCCAATAGCTTGTGTGTCGAGAGCGGACTCGAGATTGTTCTTGCCGTTGTTGTTCTCACCGACGTTGATGACTTGGAAGGGCTTGATGTCGCTTCCGGCGTCAAAATGCTTGCCGTATGTCTGGAGATCACTCTGCGAAGCACCACGACTGCCGAACTCGGTGACGGAGGCAAATGACTTACCGACAGGTTTGTAGTCGACCTTGTAGAAGTCGCGGATGCATGACGCGGTAGCGAGGGTAGAGCAGTCGCCAGCAGTCTGGGCATCGTATACCGCCTCAACCTCAGCCTGACCAGCACGGCCAAAGCTGGTCGTGGGCTGGATGGTGTCAATGTGCTCATGGAGGAGCTTTGGCAGAGAGTAGCCGGGTGTACGGATGAGTCTGCTGCCGGTGAACTCGTCCTTGTATAAGCCGTACTTGGTGTTGAGCAGAGACTCGGCGGAGCTGATGGGCACTTCAATAGTCATCCAGTCAGGGGAGGACTGGGAGATGGCGGAACCAACAATGCCAGACTCGGCCAACCATGCTCTGACCTGACTGAGGGTCTCATCCGTGGGAGCCGTGAACTCGGCAATCTCCTCCTTGGACAACCACTTGCCGTAGTTGGGGCTTTCGTGGTTAGAGATGTCCATCAACTTGTCAGTGAGGCCGGAGATGTTGCGCTGCTTAAGAGCAACCTTCAACTTGATCAAGGTGCCAGATGCAGGGGCACCGATGAGCTGGAAGCCGGATGGGACGACAACTTCCTCGAGAACGGCGTGCGCACCGAACTTGGAGGAGGCGGCGGAGACTGCAGCAGTCATCCACGCAATAGCGACGGCTTGGATAGAGCCAATCATCTTGTATATCTGAGGTTATGAATCGAAAGGGAAGTGAATTGGATTGTATTGAAGAGCAGTCTAATCAAAGATTGGGGTTTGAGCGTCTCTTAAATATGTTTCAAAGCTCGGTATTAACATGACCCTTTTCAGGATGTACTAACTGTTCCAAATAAACCTACTAAGGGGTCCTTTGCCCATCCCAGACGTCGAGTCCTGGATGTCAACACCATCAGCAAAGATGCCGCGCGATATCTTGATCCCGCACTCCGTCTGCCGGTTCAATGCCGCCTGATCCATAATGAATGAACCTTCGCGAGTGAGTTCATACATGGCTCCTATGTTTGTGACAGTAGATCTCATCAAGGCACCAACATACAAATGCTTGTCCTTCTTGTGCATAGCATAATGCGGGAGCCAACTTGACGTCTTGCTAATTTAGGAAACAAATGGCACCGGAGACAATGGCGACATAATTAAGGCGCCTCCACAATGTACAAATCAAAAGAACCCTTGATGTGACAATAGCTCGTTAACCGGTGTCGTCGCTGCCAAATTATGCCTTGCTGTGTATCCAGTACTTCGGCAGATGAGACAAATCGCGGCAATTGGCAACATCCCGTAACTCTCGGTAACCCATTTGATAGACAGGGGTGTCATACTTGCCGGGTTAGTGCCTCTTTAGGAAAGCGTTTGAAGGCAGATGGTAAGGTTTAGCTATGTTTTGCGCCAGTACAATAAGCCGTAACATAAAGGTAAACTGCATGTCACGGGCTTCACATGCACGAGAACTGTAATGTAATTGGGGTTTGTAAGTATTAGACTTCGGAGTGTGTTTACTTTCCGCACTAGCGGCAGTTGAGCCTGAAGATTAAACATACGCGCTTCAGCATTGGCTTCCTCCGCACCCTGCAGCGCCTGTGCGAGGTTCAAACAAGCTGATTTGAGTTCTGGGAGGTGATTTGTCCAGAAATAGCTCATATGAAAAATTGATTGCTCGGGGTGATGACTTTTACACGATGCTGGAGATGCACGCCTGCCATGACAGCTGCAATTGAGGGCTCTTTTGGGCCATTATTAGCATGGCCATTGAGGAGGGTTCTTACTTGACCCTAACAGATTCGTTTTGCGCATGTAATGGTCGAATATGGCCTGTCGTCAACAGGAGGCGGCTATCGGGGATTCTGCACGATCAAGACCAGCAGAGTCAGATCGTGAACTTCGGCGAAGTCTATGGCGCATATTCACTGTCTCCTCATGGGTGGGCAAGTTGGTGCAGCGGGTGCACCTTCCATCTTCGTCCCAAATTGTACTAAACGCACAGCCCCTTTCCAGTCAGTCTACAAACGGAAGCCTTTGCAGCAAACACCGCCATCGAACTTTTGTCCAAATCCCCTTCCGTCCAACACTAGACGCTGAAAGCTGTGGATGGTTGTCGTCGCCCTAAATTTTATCATTGGTTGCAGTGGCTAGAGCATACATCAGTTCGCCTGCAACATATCATTCCGCATGGCTTCGTCGCAGGAGGAGAGAATGGAAGCTGCTACACAGTCGAAATCGGCTCAGACAGGCCAGGAACCACCTCTTACTGAAGATGAGAAGAAGTTCCTCAAAGAAACTTTTGTTAGCGAGTTTCGCTTTTTAACGCAACATGGACTCAGCATTTACAAGGAGGAAGATCGGCAAGTGGGCAGAGCTATTCTCCGGGCTTTGATGGCTCATGAGGGTGATGAGGATGCTGGCGAGGAAGCAGCGGAGGATGAGTATGACTTCGAGAGGCATCTTGCTGACCATCATTTCACTGAAGAGCAGCTGGGGTTTATCGAGAAAGGGTATGGTAGCTCCATGGCTTTCATGCACAGCTTTGGCCTCAAGTTTTACGATGATGACGACTGTCGTGAAGCGGTGGCCATTGTGGAAGCTTTTATGGCGGATGATGATTGATTGGTTCGTTTAATGTGTCTTTCAAATGTGCCTTGAGTGTGCCTTTTCAGTGCCTTAGATTATTCAGCTGGCACAAAATACTCTTACTGTAGCGAATTCACACACCTAATCCCTGCAATGCAAAACAATGGCGCAACTCGGTCAGAGGAGCCTGCAAATCACACTGCGTCCCTATTTTGATACGCGATTAGTTGTAAAGTAGCCAATTCAATTTCTTAGTGAATTAAATTGTTGACTTCAACGTTCTTGACATTTTAAAATTTCATTCAAGCCTTGTGTTGATCGTTATAATGTTTTAGGTTTGGTGCAGGGTACAAGCCTCTTCCCACCAGATGTTGGGCTGCATCGACGATCTCCTTCTCAGCATCACAGTTAGCCCCTTAATATCTCAACTATTAGCTTCTTTTGTTTTCAGGTAATTTATCATTCCAATTGTTCTCCGCGGTGGATTGTTGCAGCATTTTCCTGTTTTTGGGCGCGGGAAGCCAATGTAGAGATTGTGAAACCTGCTTTAATGCCACTACGTCATCACTTAGATGCCGTTAGCCCATATCATGACGAGTCTCTGACGCCAAACTTGACATTTTACAACAGCTCATCTGTATCGTCTTCATCTCAATTGACCATATTTCATGGTGTCTTTTCGACTTACACATCAAGTCGATACATAATTTCGGCATCATGTCCTGCTTTGGACTATGCGGCTCGGACCAGAGCGACGACTTGGAGCGTCAGCCACTCCTCCCCAAGTACAATGATGATACAGCTCGTGAAGTCCGCCTTCATGAAAAGCTTCACACGTATCAGATGCTGAAGGCATTCTCGAAATGCTACCTGCCATCGAATAAACAAGCCATTGTGCATCTGCGAACACTGCTGTCAGCCGCAATCTTGAACCCATCGGATGCTGCTGGGCTGACAACATCTGGGCGTGCTCTTATTCGCACCGTCAAAGTATTCATTAAGCAACTCATCACTTTATTGGAAAACAAGAATTCCAAGAACCAGCTTCAGGATTTTGTGTGGTATTTGCGCAAGGCGAATCTCGATGTCGACGCCGGAGCTGTTCGGGACACCATTGTCAAGGGAAAGGGTAAAGCAGATGCAAAGGCGGCCCTTGAAAGCTTGCACACGGTGTTTTCAATCGCTTTGTTGAATAAAGATTTCAGGGTGTTCGTTGCCGACTTGGGGACGATTTCAAAACAGGTCCTTCGCGATACCACTTCTGCACTGGGAGATGCCTCCAAGGATGTGAGTAAGCAGCTTGACCAAGATGGTGGCGACACAGAGGCTCTCAAGGCTACGGATAAGCGCAAGGATGCACCAGAGACTATCGAAGATATCAAGGATCAGTCTCGAGACGTGGCCGATAACGTGCGCGAAGAGGCTGCAAACGCCGCAAACGAGGCATACACCAGCCTTGATGAACACACCAGCGGCGAGTCTCGACGTATCTTAATCTCTCGTTTGAAGAGGGCTGTTACGGGACTTCGAAAGACCCCAGACTATTCCGACTCAGTGTCTGCTCTGTCCACGTTATTGAAGCGTTACTTGAACATGTATCTGGCTGTCGGTGTTGATGCTGCAAACACGCTCGAAGATAACGTGGAAAGTAACGAGCAAGCTAAGGAAGCTGCGAGAGAGTTCTGGCAGTTTGTAATTCAATTTGGCGAGAAGAAAAAATGGAACGCGGTCAAGGAATCCTTTGAGAAGCTTGTTGAAGAGAATAGATCGGATGAGCATCTTGAGGGTCTCGTGGATAAGTTGGGCAACACTTTTCGAGACATGCTGTCGCATCCAGAATTTTTCGACAACATCGAGAGTAACTTGAAGGATATCCGCACAGAAGTAAATGATATTGCTTCTGATACGACCATTGGACAAGACGCTGGCGATTTCTTGAACAGTCTGCAAGATGCGCTGCTTGCAGCTTTCGAAGATAAAGATGTTCAGAACCTTAAAGAGACGACACTGAGGCTTATTCATATTCTGTTCCCATCTGGAGAGGCTGTCAACACAGATTTGATATCTGATAGCGCCAACATGTTCCTGCCTCTGTTGATCCAAGCGGTCCAGTACATTCCAATTCCACGTGTGGAAGTTTCTACACCGGCAATTGATTTGCTTTTGGAAAATCTTGTACTCGAGCCTGGAAAGACGGTCAATAACAGTTCGTTCCTACCTTTCAAGATGCAGGTGCAGACGCGCAACGACATCGATGTCACCAAAGCAAAGTTTGGAATGAGGTCCAGTCTGACGTCTCTGCTCACAATGAAGATCTCTGGAATGTCCATTGCCGCTGAGGACCTGGGATACTGGTTCAAGCTCCATTCTGGAATTTTGAGAATGGCCGATGAGGGCCTGGGTAGTTTCCACCTCGACGAGCGTGGTATCGACATTACGCTGGATGTTGAACTCGGACGCGACCAGCTGGAACATTTGGTCTCGCTTCGCAATGTTGATGTTAAAGTCCATCACTTGAACTACACTCTGGGCAAGTCGAAGTTTGCATGCCTAGCCTGGCTATTCAAGCCACTCATTCGACCTATTATGCGGAAGTCACTGGAATCAAAGATATCCTCATCGATTAGCGACGGTCTGGTATTCCTAAATAGAGAGTTGGTCTTTGCCAGAGAACGACTTCGCGCCACTCGCGTCTGTGGTCCAACGGATGTATGGACCTTTGTCCGTGCCGTTGCTGCCAGACTTGTACCAGAAGATGACCCCGACGTCAGCGCCAGAGTTGGAGTACAGCCTGGTGAGGGTGTATTCAAGGGTCGCTATGCACCAGGCAGTCTCGTCAAGCTATGGGAGGAAGAAGCGCGCGATGCGGATCAGAATATCTTTGAGTATCGTCGTGATGGATGGAAGAATGAGATTTTCGACGTCAAGACTGTTCCGACAGATTAACAGTCACTCTAAAATACGCAGTGGGAAACAGTACACGATTAATAGGGTAATTTGGCATAGTTGTACATGCTCTCGGACTTATACACGGGGTTTGGGATTGATGCCCTGTATAGAATGCTACCACGTCACATGATGGCAGCAGGCATCGTCGCGGTAATTATATAGCAAGCAGGTTCATTTTTAAAAGTAATTAGCAGAGTGAATGAAAACGAATGATGAAGTCCAACCCACTGAAAAGCTGTAATTGTGGAATTGGTCCACCGTGACACCGTTGGCGCAGCCGCTCTGACGTCAAAGCCAAGCTTTATGAAGAAGCTTATTATTAAACGTTATTATATCGCGCGCCACTGCCATTTCAATCTTGCACAGGAAATCATCTTCTGAAGTCGAAAAATATACGAAATGGCTCAAGTTTTCAAGCCTACGAGCGACGCTCCCGCTGTGAGAGTAATGGTCCTCGAAACGGACAAGCCCCATCCAGATACATATTCTGAGAAGGGCTCATTTGGTGAAATTCTTCATGAACATTTCTCTAAAGCTGGGTCGGCGCATCATCCTCCTCTCGCTGTGAAAACGAGCCAGGTATTTGTGGTGACTGAGCTAGGTGGGCGGATGCCACGCAAAGAGGAGTTTGATGGATATGATGGGCTGCTTATTACGGGAAGTGTATATGATGCTCATGGTGATAATCCGTGGATTCTGGAACTTCTGACCTTACTAAAGGGTACGTTGAAAACCACGCATTGTGATTTAATGAGAAAATACTGACATCTGCAGATCTTTGGGTCTCGAGAGAAGATTTTCGTTTCACTGGCGTTTGTTTCGGCCACCAATTGCTATCCCGCCTCCTTGGCGCAACCGTTGTGCCTGAGCCATCTGGCAACTGGGAACTCGGCCACTGTCGTATAGACATCACGCCCACCGGTCAGCGTCTCTTCCGCACCAAAGACACATATGTACACTTGCATCAAATGCACCAAGACCAAGTCACATCCATCCCCACGCGCCACTCCGCAGATGGTCTGCTGTCACCAACTAAGGACGTCTCATGCTGGGGAAGCAGTGAACACACGCCCATCCAAGGGCTTTACATCGCGAACAGGCTCTTCACTACACAAGCACACCTGGCATTTGACCAGGATATGGTTAAGAGGCAGATTGCTATGCGTGTTGAAAAGGGTAGCATTAAAGATATAGAGCATGCTGATCGAGCAGCGGAGACGGCACACCTGGAACATGACGGTGTGGAAGTTGCAAAAGCTATTCTGAGGTTGTTTGTTTACGATGACGATGGAATGGGATATTGAATCCTTACCAACCTTGACGGAAATAGATGAATTTTATGCCGCTGCACCAACTAGACTGCCGTATTTAAGTGAATTAACCGTAGCTGCAAATTGCGACTTCGCAGGAGATACAGTGACGATCATGCCTGAGTTTCCAGATTGCGAAGACAAGAAATGCTCACGCAACACCATGGTCAGAGTAGACGAGCGAAATGGAATGCGCGGTTTATTACCAGACCATGCACGGATGACTTCCTTCAAAGCGAGCAGATCAGTGTTAATCTGTCGCGCTTCCTGACGTTCCTTGGGAGTCTGCTTCTTCGCCTGTGCTGATTTACCATCGTCTTGGTATTCTGCGCCAGCGAGATCGATGAAGAGCATCTTTCCACCGAGACACTTATGAGGACTTGATTCATAAAGCTTGGAGATTTCGCTCTCGACCGCAGCGACTCGGGCCTCACAAGCTGCCAGTGCGGCATCACACTCATCAATGAGCTCCTGATTGGCTTGGTAGTCCGGATTAGGTTTCCATTTGCCATCATCACCCATGACGATTGCTCTGGTTTGTTCACTGACCTTCACATCAGTAGCTCTCTTGCCGACGGGCACGAGTTCTGATTCCCGCTCTATGAGGGCTTCACGTGCCTCCACGAGGGGCTGGCTGATGATTTCAATCTCAAGCACTGCATGGGTTCGAGAACTTTCGTCGTGAATGGTAGATGTGCCGACGCTGCGACGGCTGAGTCCATGAACTAGTGCCGTCTTTAGCGACGATAATGTCCAGCAGGGGAGCTTGGTGACGGGACGAACGCGGACTTTTCCACCTGGGAGGGTTTCAGTCTCGCCGCGAATGTGAGTTTTGCCATCATGGCCTTCGCGGATATGACATTCTACACGTCCATTGAGGAGGTCGAATGCCTTTTTGTGACGGAGTTCGAAAAGACTGAGGCCGAGACCGAGTTGCTCGCCCCCACTCTTGTTCAATTCTTCAAGTGAGGCGAAGAGCTGACGAGCAGATGCGAGACAAAGACCAAGTTGGTGGTCGTCTTCATAGTCATAGCCGATGATGGTGTGTGTCTTGCCGCTGCCGGAGTGGCCGTAGGCGAAGAAGCTGCTGCATCCGCCGTCGAGGACGTTGGATACGGTTGGTTGGACGATGCGCTCATATGCGGCGGCATTGTCATCATCTGGGAGTAATACATCTTTAAATGATGCGGTGCTCATCCATGGTTTGTCGGAAGGGAGCTTGCGCGGATTGACAGTGATGGATAGCAGCTTGCCCTTGGGGGCTGATGTGTGCCCAATCAGGCCGTCGGTGGCTTCAGGTAGTGGCCGCCAGCGAGCGAAAACGTTCATGACGAATAAGGGGATAGATGTGATCGATTGGATTACAGAGATCAGTGGATTGTTTTGTTTTGGATTTTATAATGGTGAACGTTGAAGCCTGTTAGGCAGCTGAATTGTTAAAGTGGAAAGTAAACAAACATTGATTACGTGGGGTCTTTGAATTGGAGTAGCGTTGTATATAGGCAGCAGGTTTCATATTTATTATTAAAATTAGGCAAAGTTACTGACGAGTGAAGATGCAGTTAGATGCTAATGAGAGACAGAATATCCGGTTTCTAGGTTTGGGGTGGTGTTGATGTTAGCTCGGCTGCATATCTCTGTGCCGATGCGTTACACTATTGTTCAACGGTTCTCAACACCAAACCTTGGCCCATCCCAGCAATTGACTGAGAAGTTCCCTACCTCAGTATCGATGCCACTGCTGACTACTGCAACACTTGATTGGGTAGTTCGCCATGCAGCAGCAGCTCCTCTAGCGCCGTCGTAAAGGCTGACCAGTGGAGTTGAACCACAGCCGCATCAAACCCATGTGAATTGTTCGTCAAGCGTAGCGCCATAGCGCTAGTGGCGTGGTTTCGATCCTGCTCTGCATTGGGAGGGAGAGTGGCTGCTACGTCTTACCTCACCTGGGCTACTTCGCTATGATAAACGAGCAAATACGACACCATTTCTAACCGAGTTAGTGGAATTGGACTGCCGACCATGCGTCTTGGAGTTTTATTGAACCTGCTGAAATGCTGGACCCTCTATCAGTGCTACGCTGGTACTACAAACGACAGCCCTGGCCCTGTCCACCGCCAACCCCAACCCCAATGGCCCCATCCCATCGCATGCTCGGCCTCCGACGCCGTCTCTGCGTCAACGTGGAATTATTCTCAAACCTAGCAGTTGCACCAATCACAAGGCTCCCTTCCTAAATAGGAAGCCGCATATTCCTTGGTCTGGGGGCGACTCTCTTATGGCCGTTCAGCTCCAGACCATCTTTACTCTTGCAGCCACTGGCCTTAGCCAGCAATAAAGCCATGGCGATAATCGGCTAGAGCATAAGCCCACGTGTTGTTGCGCAATCACTCAGCGTCGGCACTGTCGGCGATCGTGGAATCGCGAGCGGCATGCGGCCGTCCGCGATCCTGGACGGCATTGCTAAACGTGGCAAACAAACTGTACAAGGTGGTGTGGTCACGGCACTTCAATTTGCGACTACGTGGTCGCTGTCGGAGCGTAGAACCAGCTCCCTCCGTGATGGTGATGCGGCTTGACGTCAGGCTACCATTGGAGGCGGAAATCTCGGCTAGAAAAGCTTCTTGCGAGAGTTATTTAACATTGCGTGTTACCGTTCTGTTTCGTTGTCTTGTATAATGCGTTCTCTTGATGCTTCTCTCCTTGGCCATCACTTACAGTGAATAGTGTGCATCATGAAGCCTCGACCGGCACTCCGCGTGGAAGTTCTTCAGATTTCGCACTCAGGAACGCAGTCATCGCCCATGTGTCTGATGGCTTGGCAGGGATCGCTCCCCATAGCAACATCTCATCAATTAACCTGTTAGTATGAAATTACTACCAGCATTTCAGCTTTTGTCAGAGACTAGGAGCTAGGCGCACGCCACAAGTGGACGCCGCTACGGACTACAGGCGCAGCATGACCAAATCAACTGCTCCCTTGCCATCTATGTCTGTTCCGATAACAAACTGCATTGCAGGGCTTGATCCCGGTAGGGTAGACATGACTCCGGACGCCGTTAGATATCAGCATGGAATAAATTCGCTCCGCAGCGTTAGTTCCACGACTTATAATCTGCAGCTTCGTGCGCCACATAGCTCCGCTGTGCGGAGTGCTTGGAGTTTTATAATTCCCTGCGTCCCCGTTGATTAGCTTCATTCACAATAAGTTTCTAGAATTCGAGAATCGGGTTCTGCTTGCAACTACTTTGTTCCAGATTACGCGGATTCGTGAAGATGCCAAACACAGCATCAAAGACCATGGCGCCGGCTGCCAAGCCCACCCCTACGAAATATAAAGCCACCTGTGACTACTGCTCAATATCCAAAGTCAAATGCGACAGGGGCCAACCTCAGTGTCTCAGATGCATCCGAAGCGACGTCGAATGTCATTATAGCGAATCTCGTCGCACTGGCAAGGCGAAGCGCAAGTTGGCCAATCAGTCAGATGCTCGCCAACAGGCTTCTTCAAACAGCTGCTCATCCCCTGAGTATGCATCATCACAAAGCATTACAAACGCTTCAGACGAATTGTCCGATCAATGCTTTGGAGACAATATCTTTCATCAAAAAGTTATCAACGGATTCGGCCAAAACCACTACACTCCAAATAGCATGTGCTCGCCGCATGTATACCCAACGCATTCTCACGATAGCTCGGGCTCCGATGTGGCTCCCTACAGTCAAGCCTATTCGGAGTCGCAAACAAACTTTCAAAACTTCAACTTAGAAAGGTTGGAAGCCAGGGCATTGAGCCACATGGATACAGCCAGTATGCAGAGCAGTGGGTTTACTCTGGGGGTTGATCTTGGAGACAACAATCACAGTTTACTTGAATCCAGCATTGGATTCAACACTGCTCCTGAGAGCTGTAAGCGGAAAGTGTTGGCTGCTTTAGAGCGCATGTACACGCCAGTGCAATGCTGTTCTACCACATCGGGCGATAAACGACGCATTGCCATCTTACCTACTGTTGATGCTTGCCTCAATAATAACCGCTCGGCAAAACATACCGTTCTCCAGATCTTGCGATGTCCATGCGTTGACAGTGACTGGAGCCTTCTCCTGCTGCTCACTCTCGTGGTTCATCGCATCGTTGACTCATATTTTGCTATCCTCAAGAAGATACAATCCACGCCAACATCCGAAGACGATGAAGTTAGTGTAGATGAATATTTTGATATGAGGAATATGCAAAGTGGTGCCCCTTTTACGCTGGATGTTCCCATGGCAGTTGGCGGATACGTTTTGGATGGAATGGCAAAGAACAAGGTTGTCGCATGCCTGATACGTGCCGAAATTGAGGAACTGGGCAATGTCATTGAAATGTTGGCGCAGAAGCACGACGGCCAAAATTTGCAATTTGGCCAAGCGCCCTTTAAAGAACTAATTCAATCGTTGGCGTTCATTCGACAAAAAGCGCTGGAGATGGGTGATTAGATCGCGTGTATTCCGCGTCCGGTTTTATAGATCGCAAGATCTTCAATAAACAAATAGAGAATTAGAAATGAGAGAAAAATAAGTTGCTCATGATTGGCCGTCGCATAGCCTCCATTGTCTGCTTGACCAATAATACCCTGACTACGTTCCCAGCAATGTTTCGGGTTTACACATCAGCATTACCAGCTTCCTTCAATCTCTTCCTCTCCAACCTCTTGTTTGCCTTGTAGTCCAGATGGCTAAGTAACCCCTCCAATGCTTCCGCCTGGGTGTTCCAAACATCTTTGCCATACTTCACCAGCTGTGGACCAAATGCGTCCAACATTTTGTCAAGGTCCTTCAGCTCACTTTCATAAATTCTCAAATATTCCTCGTCCTGCCCGAATGTTGCTGTTGTCCATTTCAGTTTCCACATTTCGATGCACTGAAGAGCAACGGGGTGGGAGCTATGCACGGAGGTAGCGACCATGTAGAAAGAAGACTTCTTCAAGTGCGCGTTCTTCGACTGCGGTTTGTAAATTTGGAGGGATGAAAACTTGGAGAAATCCCATATGAGCCTAGCAGTTCTGTAGCGATCGAACCCATGAAGCAAAATGATCATTGTCCCACCTGAACGCAAGTGTTCCAGCCCAATTGCAAGTTGAGTCGTGCTGAGTCTCATGGCTTCCTTGTTCTCTCGGTACGACAGTCTCTCATGAGTTCTGAGGACCTGGCCATCGCAAATCACAAGATCGAATCGCTGATCTGGGTGCAACAGCCGCGGTAGGAAGCTATTCGCTTCTGCATGGTCTTCAGGTATTGATTGGACGCCCATATCCTCCGCGAGCATGGTGATGTCAACATGTCGCTCTTCCACTCGACCTTTTACTAGCCAATTAAGCAGGACTTTGTGTCCACCTTTGGCGACGGGAAGAGTGAATGCCAGAGCAGTAGATTTCGGGAGCCGATTGAGTGCGGTTTCGAGAAACCCACCCGGCGCCATACACATGTCTAGAATCCTGATGTTGTGACCGGGCGTCTGATGGATCTTGAAAGCACTTGTATTGGCAGCAAGTTCCTGGCCAATGGTTTTCATGAGTTTGTAAAAGAATATGGCTGTTTGTTTCTTTGCCTTGTCAGTATTGCGCTGTTGGTCCTTGAAATGCTTATTGCCGTCGGGGTGATTGAATACCTAGATAATACTTGTTAGATGGGCGAGATGGGTAGAAACAACAAGCGAATCAAACCGCCTTTCTCCAGTGATCCAGGATCTTGAGCTCCTCGCTCTCAGCTACCAAGTAGGTGTACACTGAATTATTTGCTTGGCTGTGTAGCGCGGCAATTTTGGCACTTGCGGTATCGGATTCGCTGTCAAGGGCGGTTACCAAAGAGTCAAGATTATCCATGGTAATGATGGTGATTGAGTATCTATGAAAGTGAATGTGTGAACATAGGGCTGTTTGAGAGGCTCGATGTCAAAACACCCGACCTTTGGAGGAATTCTAGTTGGCCTCCACATATGCGTGAGGATACACATGACTTGAAGCTCATGCAAGTTTTCACACCTGGCGAAGCAGACCTGCAAACGGGTAGCAAAAATAAACAAAGAGTTACTGTTTTCACGCTTGTAGTAATTCGGTCATGTTCCCATCAAATGAAGCCACCTCGGAAGCGCCATGAATGTATTTAATGGTCTTCTGCTACTAATGCTATCAAAATGGAGATCTATTTCGTATCATATCATCCTCCCAGCCAACACAGTCCCACGCTATGTCTTGATCAATGTAACCATCGTCGCATTCATCCTCGTAGCGATCCTCACAGTAGATGTCATCCAGTAGCTCTTCCAATTTGTCTTCATTGTTGTCGTCAGGGAAAATAGCCTCAAATATCTCGTCCCAGTATTCATCGCTATTGAGATGGCCTTCGGGTGGAACATCTTAGTCTCGAAAGCTTCAATTGCAAGCGTGGATATGTCGAACAGGTACACAGCATTGGCGATAGGATCGTGTATGATGGCAGTAGATATTGTGCCGTATCGACTGAAGTTTTGAACCCCAAGGTCTACGTAAATTGTCGACGCATCCTGCAAGGCTGTAATTCCTATTTGAACGGTAACTGAGGAGCTGACTACCTGGATGGTAGGCTTGACAACTGCTGACTGGAGGGTGAGCCGAGACTGGTTATTGGGAGATGATGGTTATCTGGCTACATTGTGGCGATTAATAGTAAGCATTCTCAGTATCTAAGGCAGTCTATTGTATGATTCTGGAGTGTGTGAATTTGTGTTTGGCCTCCACTGCTGGCGGGTGAATGCGAGGTGTGCATGTTCTGTGCAGCGCTTCATGCAACATGTTTCATGGCTTTTGGGATTGCCCACAGATCAGATTTTCAAGCTACGTCATTCATTTAAACAAAACGAATTGAAAGAGAATAAATGCACCCACGGGGTTGGGATTTCATCTCCTTGTACATAACCATACTATTTCGTCAAGTACAACTTGGAGTCAGCAAAAAGACCAAGCCACCTGCAGGCAATAGTGCCTAATCAGAATTATTGAAACCCATATGGCTCAGCTTCAACGCATTGACCAGACGAACAGTAACTCCTAGCGTCGGCGATTACATCCGCCGTATTTGGCCGTGTTGCGGCTTTCAGCTCTCCCTCTTGAATAGGCAGTTTCGATCCGGTCAGCAATTTTTCCTTCCAGCCCTAAAAAATATTGCAAGTACCCCTATTTGGCCACGGGAAGTAATGGGTAGAGCTGACAATGTCGAGCCGAAGTGGTTCGATAGTCAAATAATATGACAGCTCTAGTGCTAACGCCGCAGGGGAAACAGAGACGCCAATGCCGCCACGATGATTAGGCACCGTTGTGAAATCACCGCAAGTTTCCTGTGAAGGAGCAAAGTTATGGAGTGGGCAGACGCAAAGTGGGAGAGGCAGCATCAGGAATCCAGCAGTTGCAAGAAGCTAGTACTTTTATTATAAGGCGATAGCCATTCTTGTTTATATAAGTACACGCATCTTCTCAAGAATGTTGACTACCGAAAGCATTAGCATACAAATCAGCGTCTGCAGCAAACCCTCTCAACCTCTTCGGCTCCCAACCCAACAATTGCTTCGCACGCGCCGAAGATCCGTGAAACGTCGTGCTCATGGCAGCAGCAAAGAGATCATCCCCCGCCCCAACCAACTCTACCTTGCCCTTAAAGCCCCAAACTCTAGCCAATGCTTCAAAAATGTCTGCCATGCTCTCCTGGCTGGTGACCAAGTCAAACACAGGGTATGTTGAGCTTCCGTTAACGAGAGAAAGTTTGTCAACGACAGATAGAAAGCCGGTTGCGACATCGTCGACGTGAATTAGCCCTGGTCTACTGGCAGGCTCCAAATGAACTTTCAACGAGCCCGACTCGCCATTTTGTGCTGCCTGAAGAAGAGGCAGGATGAAAGATGTCCATATGGTGTTTTCCCTACCATAAATGAGAGCAGGGCGTACAATTGCTACATCGAGAATGTCGGAGCTGCCAAGAATAGAGTTTTCCAACCCCGTTCGCCACGCAACTAGCTTTCCAGGAGGAGATGCAGCGCCTTCATGAGCAACGTCAAGATCGTTGACGGCCATGTTGCTCGATCCATGAACCCATGTTCCAGAGCAGTATATAAATCCGAGCTTAGATTGCACATGTAAACCCGCCGCTTTGTATGTAGCATGTCGTTCTTGCGAAATCAATTTCGCATGAGCAAGAAATTTGAACGAGTCTGGTCCAGCTCCAGCAACGTCCACAATAACATCAATATGCTGGCTTCGTACTAACTCTAGATATGCCTCAGGTGAATTGACTGGGTCTTCGCAGACGACTGGCGTGACCTCGGCGAGGGCAAGCTCCTTTGCTTTCATGGCGGAGCGCGCAACGCCGTAGACTTGGTGCTCGCCGCAGCGGACGAGGGCGTCGGCCACTCTCCTGCCAAGGTAGCCTGTAGCGCCGAGGATAAGGACTTTGGGCATTTTGAAATTGAATAACTGTAGGTATGAATTGGGTGAGATGCTTGCAATGTGAACTGCCTCTCATTTGTGCAATACCATTGCATTATATATTGCACGACAATGATGCATCACGTTGGCGCATCTGTTATCGCCGCAATTGATGTCAGTTTCATGGAGTTAATTGCATTTGTCTGTCGTAAATGTTATAATAATGAATGCAGTGGTAGTTTCGGACTTTAGCAATGAGGGCACGTCCGAGATGAGCCGCGGGCGTAGTCGGGCGAGAATATTTCCTGAATTAGCTAGCGCCGGACGATACGGTCGAGAAAATCATCTTTGAGAAGCTGTTGAAGTACCTATACAGGTAATTGGATGAATGCGACGTGGTTGAAGCTACTGGGACCATGTATGGCGGAGATTGGTGTATCTTATTAGTGTTAAGTCCGAAGACGGGCATGGCAGCATTTATTAATTCATCAAGTAAAATGCACACAAGAATGAATGCATATAATGCAAAGTAGCGGTGTCCATGAGTATATGAGTATGGGCAGTGGTCGCATGACGATCTGACTGTCGCGACTGTGCAACAACATCACGTCACTTGATGCATGAGCGAGGCATTGTTGCAGCACACCTAACCGAGCCATGGAATCATAGTGTTCTTTATTGGCTAGCCTCGTCGGCTTAAGCTCACCGCACCAGTCAATTATCTTCCCCGGATTTGTACCATGTTGCCACAAGGAATGCGACAAGACAAGCCGATCACAAATCAACATGCGAAACAATCCATATTGTGCCTAATTTTCTTATTAAACTATTTTCCGATCATCTGAGACAGAGTATTCCACTGTGCGGCTTAAGCGTCAACGGCATGAGCATGTCAGCACTGGGCGCTGTTGGCTGGGTGAGCAGCATCATCGACATTCCAGTTGCGACAACCCCGTTGACGACAATGGCAACTAACACATCTGGGAAAACGAGTCTAATTAATTGAGACGATTGAGCCCATTTTCGGCGGAGGGCACCATCTCCATTACCAAGGTATTCGTCGCCGATCCAAAACGGAACGGTTCCGTCGCCCTAAAAACGGCAGAGGAAAAGTTTTCCGACGCTTGCCGACTCGCGCAATATTAATCAGACCTGTTTCTACCGCTCGGCGTTTTGACTTTTTTGTGTTACTTATTTCAATCGTCTGCAATTGGCATTAATTAATCCAACATATCATCGCCATCATATCGTTACCGTCTCATAGTTTTACGCAGCTTATACACATCATGGCTATCCCCGGTACCAACAACGCCGCTCCGGCTCCTCGCCCTGTCAAAAAGACTGGCAACTTTGCTACTCTTCAGCCCTCTAAGCCCGACATTACATTTGTGCAGTTCGGTGCTGTGCTCGCTGACCCAGACCCTCGCAAGGTCAACTTGGTCATCGGCGCTTACAGAGACAACCAAGAGAAGCCATGGAAGCTCCCCTCAGTAACAGAGGCCAAGAAGCAATTAAACATCAACGAATCTACGCATGAATATCTCCCTCTCCGCGGAAACGCCGTCTTCCTCGACGCTGCCCAGCACCTCGTATTTGGCGATGAAATCATCGACAGCTCCAAGGAACGCATCGCCTCTGTGCAATCCATCTCCGGAACTGGCGCCAACAGCGCAGTCGCCATGCTTTGCGAAAAGACCGTCCGTCCTGGCCACATCTGGCTCCCCGATCCTACATGGGTCAATCACATAGACATCTGGGCTCACAACGCCCCGTCTGTCAAGCAAGCTATGTACCCCTACTACGACCAGAACCAGTCCATCTTCGACTTTGACGGCACCATGAAGACGCTGCTCCACGACGTCCAAGAACACGACGCCATCCTCTTCCACTCCTGCGCACACAACCCCACCGGCATGGACCCTTCCAAGGAACAGTGGAAGCAACTCGCCCAAGTATGCAAAGACAAGAAGCTCTTCGTCATCTTCGACTCTGCCTACCAGGGCTTCGCCACTGGAGATCTCGACAACGACGCCTGGGCCATCCGCTACTTTTGCACCACCTGCCCCGAGCTCGACATCGCCGTCTGCCAATCCTTCTCCAAGAACATGGGCCTGTACGGCGAACGCACCGGCGCATTGCATGTAATGACCGCCCAGGGTAGCTCGCCCGCCACTGCCAAGCTAGTCCACGACCAAGCTGTATCACTACAGCGCGCCATCTTCTCAATGGCTCCCTCATTCGGCAGCAGAATTGCCGAGACGGTGCTCACGAGCGCCGAGCTGCGGAAGATGTGGCAGCAAGACTTGCTGACTATGAGTGGACGAATCCAAGAAATGCGCCAGGTGCTCTACGACGAACTCAAGAGACTCCAGACCCCCGGCCGTTGGGAGTGCTTGATTGAGCAGACGGGAATGTTTTCTTACACAGGACTATCGCCGGATCAGATTGTGCGCCTCCAGCGTGACCACCACATTTATATGCTTCCCAGTGGACGGGCATCGATTTGTGGTCTCACAAGGGCGAATGCCAAGTATGTAGCTCAAGCTATTCACAGTGTCGTGACTACTTCCGCATAGATTTTAGACGTGACGACGAACGTGCCAAACGCACAGTATTAATGAAAGCCCCAGAAGAAATGTTTCATGTTTTGCATTTAGACTATAGATTTTAGCAATGATATAACTCTCATGATTAAATAATTTGGTTATTGTTCGCGATTCAGTCTTTTGTCGGCTAATGATTGGACGACTTCTACTTGCATGCGTTCTCTCTATTTGAGCTGGAACTTCTCACCAATGGGTCGTTTGGGAGTTACCTATGGCCATATAATAGTTTCTTGCAAGAATGTCTAAGCTATAATGCATAACTCAATGGTTTGTTTACAACTGAATAACAAAAGCCAAAGGAGGCTCAGCCGTATGGTACACTACCCGAGAGTCTCCGGCTCAGCTGAGCTGCAATCGTCCGCGGCTGAATTCATCAAGCTATGCTTCATATTTTCGTCCAAAGCAATTGCTACAATAAACCATATTTATTCCGATACGATGCTTCAACCAGCTACATGGAATAAACTTGGCCTTGGCGTGGCGGCAACTTTCGTTGCGCTTGGGGCAAACTGGCTCGTCTCACCTCCATATAGTGACTCTCCTGCCGCTATTACTGCAAAGGTTAATTCCGTCCAGAAAGAACCTACCATGGGAGACTTAGGTGGTTTAATTGCTATACGGGATGTCTGCATTGCAATTGCCCTCACTGCGCTTGGATCCCGGGGTAGCAGTGGGAATCATGCAATGAGCACAGTGATTTTGAGCACTATGCCTCTGTGTGCTTTGGATGCTGCAATGCTATGGAAGTGGAACAGGAAGTCAGAGTAAGTACAATTGCACTGCTAATAATTAACGAATTGAATACGATAAACATGCTAAACTCGTCTGGAGAGCCATTGGTTCCACGGTCGGTGCGGTAATATGGGCTGGTATTGGGCTTGGACTACGGGGAGCGTTCGAGGGTTGAATCAAGTAACTCTCGTAGCTGGTGGACAGTGTATCTCAACTTATTCTATTCTAGCTTCTCTATGGAAGACAACTAAGTGATCTACTTCCATTGTGAACAAATACCAACTACCACCTTTAGTGGTGTAAAGATTTGCTGTTGGCGTTCTCTTGATGTTCTGTCGGTGCTATCTTAATGTTTTCTTGACGATGGCGAGGTTCTGCATTGGCCAGCAACACTGGAGGACCTACGAAGTATAATATTCTTAACCATCATCGCATTTCTAAACGAATAAGGTTTACTTATAATGGCATGCATTTTCCCCAATGTTAAACTAGCCGTTATTCAATTACACATCAGGCTCTGTGAAGCTCCACTAACAGACGGAGACGGGGTTTCGGAACAACTCTTCGCTGACGTGAATGTGCCCCTGCTGCAACCAAATCTCGCTCAAAAGGGGCACAAAGCAGGCCCTTGAACCTGTTGACCGGGCTGGAAAAGGCTTGGGGTACACTAATCATGCCAATTAAGCCAAGAATGTTCGAACCTACAGACCTCTCTCGCTGGCATTTGACCAGCGAGGGCGGACGACATCGTTGGGCTTACGACGCACAATCACAACTTGGCTCATCTGAACAAACGGAATTCGAACTCTATCTTTTGGGCCGTTCATTAGCTGTACGTTGCTTTTCACTCACGACGTACTTGTACTGATATTGTTTATCGCGTTCATCAACAGAGCACCAAAGAGAATGATAGTAAAAAGGAGAGCAAACCCCGCTCGTTCGAAGAATCAGCCCATGATGGCATGAGCTTCTACTCCCGTCTTCAATTGCCTGAGGGTCATTGGGCTTGCGATTATGGCGGCCCCAGCTTCCTACTGCCAGGTCTCATTTTCGCCATGTACATTTCGGATACACCAATACCGCAAGAATGGAAAGCCGAGATTGTACGATATCTGGAGAATGCTGTCAATGAGGATGGCGGATGGGGTCTTCACATTGAAGGTACATCGACTGTCTTCGCGACTGGTTTATACTATGTCATGCTTCGTTTACTCGGTATGGAAAAGGATTATCCACTTGCTCGAAATGCGAGGAGCTGCCTTCTTTCGTTGGGTTCGTCAACTCTTACATTTAGCAACTCCAATTTCTAAAACCATTGACCACTAATAAGACATATGTAGGTGGTGCAATTGGATCCCCTCAATGGGGAAAGATATGGCTTGCCTGCTTGAACCTTTATGATTGGGATGGCGTTAATTGCATACCAGCAGATTTATGGTATAAAAACATTACCTTGGATGAGTTATGTACGCAGCTAATATGAAACGTGCAATAGGATCTTGCCGAGTTGGTTACCAATTCACCCATCACGCTGGTGGGTTCAATGCCGAGTTGTCTACCTGCCAACCTCGTATCTGTGGTCAAATCGATGCTCGAAGCCATTGAACCCACTACTTGAAGAGATTCGATCTGAGATTTACACCATTCCATTTGATGAATTGAAGTTTTCTGATCACTGCAACACTACCGCTCCATCAGATGCCCTGCGGTCAATATCGCCTTTCCTATTGTTCATGTTTTTCCTTATGAACATGTGGTGCACATACCTTCGGCCCCAATGGATCCACAAACTCGCAAACAAGACCGTCTCCAGGCTCATGGATAGGGAAGAAGCCAACACAGACTTCGAGTGTTTGGCTCCTGTAAACAAAGCATTCCATATGACTGCTGCGTGGTTCCAAAATGGCCCAGATTCAGAACGCCTGCAACGCCATCGCGAGAAGATTGATTGCTATCTTTGGATAGGGCCCAACGGAATGACATGCAATGGCACCAATGGAGTTCAAGTTTGGGATACAGCGTTCACAGTTCAGGCAGCTACGGAAGCAGGCTTGAGTGGTGTACCTCTTTTTCAAAAAACTTTACAGAAGGCTCATGAATACCTCGAGCAGTCGCAATTGAGAGATGATCTAGATGATCCTTTTCGTCAGGGGCGGAAGGGAGGATGGCCTTTCAGTACTAAAAGTAATGGGTACATTGTGTCTGACTGCGCTGCTGAGAGCCTTAAGGCGGTTCTTATGCTGCAAAATGAAAGGTAAGTGCTGAATATCTTTGCGCTAAGACATCTCCGCCGCCTCAATGAGCAAAACCCACTGACCGGACTACTTCTAGTTCATGTCCGACAATTGTTGACGAGTCGCGTCTGAGAGATTGTGTCGACACGCTTTTAACCATGCAGAATAGTAATGGAGGATTCTCGAGCTATGAGAAAATCCGAGGTAGCGAGTACCTCGAATTATTGAATCCCGCCGAAGTTTTCGACAAAATCATGGTGGAGTACTCCTACGTCGAGTGCACATCTGCCGTATTGACAGCATTGTTGTGTTTCCACCGTCACTTCCCTACTTATCGTGCCGCCGACATCCGTCAAACAACTAAATCAGCTGTAAAGTTCATTCACAGAGAGCAGCGAGCTGATGGCAGTTGGTACGGATCTTGGGCTATCTGCTTCAATTATGCTTCGTTCTTGACGCTACAAGGTTTAGAGGCCGTGGGCGAGCAATGGGGCAATAGCGAGGTTGTGAAGAAGGCCTGCGACTTTATCTTAAGCAAGCAAATGGAGGATGGAGGTTGGGGTGAGCATCACTCGTCTTGTAGTACGGGAGAGTACGTTTGCTCTGATGAGAGTCAGGTTGTGAACACCGCCTGGGCTGTGCTTGGGCTAATGTATGCGGGATACCCTAATACTATCCCCATCCAAAAGGGTCTCCAGGTATGCCATCCGATAATAACTTTTTCGATCGTCAATTAATGAGTCTGTAGCTGATTCAAAGTCGCCAACAACCTAATGGAGAATGGTTGCAGGAATTGGTTGAGGGCGTTTTCAACCGGACATGGTAAGCCGGCCTTGATTCGAATACAGTTGTCCCAGCTAACGAGTGATTTGCAGTATGATTGGTTATCCGAACTACAAGTTTTATTTTCCTATTATGGCTCTTGGAACATATAGGCGCACTTACTTGCCAAAAGTGGATGCAGGCAATTCGAACACCGATTGAACAGGCCATTAAACTACACCCTAATCTGAATAGAACTAAAGGCATTTCATACCAAGGGTAGCCATCTTATTAACACTCTGTTCTGCATTCTCTACCCCAACTACCCCCACATTACTACGCAGCGTGGTTTGCCTGGACCTTACCATCTCGAACTTTCTATCTAATGTAGCCCACTGTTTTTGACAGTGGAGGCAATCCAGTATTGTATTTGACGAACCATTTTGCATCATACTACCGGGCTCATTATAGACTGGATGTCATATTGAGGTATGTGACATAAACTGTTAGGTTCATGGAGTTGCCGACGCATCGTTTGTACGTTTTCATTTACTCAAAGCAGCTGGCTACTGCCAAAAAGGTTAACCGAAGAGATGGTTAACCATTGAATGGTGTGAAAGACTCCATGCATAACACTTCGTCTCGTGATTGGTTGGCGAAAGTCGATTCATATGTACTTCAATGTCAGTGGGCTGTGGTGAATGTATGCCTGCCTGCGCTTCCATTATCCACTTGCATCACCATCATCAGATATTGGAACCTTTGGGATTCGGAGCCTTGCGGATACTTCCAGGATATGTGGAATTTAAGAACTCTCTAGGCAGACTTTGCGCTTTGTCATGGGCATTTGCCAATTGCAGTATTATTTGCTAAAGGTAAGAGATATGACATTGCTTTCTAACTGTCGCTGGGTCATATAACCCCCTTAGCATCATGCTACAATTGCCTCCTCAGACGTAATGAGTACTATGGCGACGATCGCCACCGCTGAGGCGAAATAGTTGGAGACTAGCCGCTCTAAAAGCATGGATACGGCGATTGGGAGATTGGTGAGAAGCTGTGGAGAGCTTGGGAGTCGAAATTTATTGTACAAAGTCCTTGGCTTGCGTTGGTTGCAATTATATTCAGTAAATTGCGAGATCCTTGTCTGTCTATACACATTACTGTAATTACGTTGTAATAGCACCACAAATGGAAACAAGCCTGCTGCCCATCAAGGTTACATGTACGGTAATTAGACGGCTTATTGCATGCCTTGAATGATACCGGCAACATGACAAGCTTTCTTCTTGTAAAACGCATGCTCTGGCTGACTTTATAAGAATACAACTCCATCGTCTTGTTGTCTGCTTTCTGCTAAGGGTACTATGGCTTTTACATAATATTATCTGACTGCAGGAGGTCGAATGAAACCAGGCCGGAGTACGACATCAAACTTGGGCGGTCAGTACAGTGTACAGCACTACTGGACCTAATTAGGTACCAAGTAGGCTAGCGGAGCTACACAGCCACAGACGGCAGCATGCTGGCTGCAATTCAGTTGTCTCTAATTTTGAAGAAATGGAAACATATTCCATACTGGCCAGCAAGGTCCTCATCATCTTTCGCCAGGTACATGTAGAATAGACCTTTGAGTCATGCCATGTTTACAGCACTATCCACTACGCTGTCATACCTAAACGTATACTGTAAGTCACTGTTGCCTGCAGTGGCCGCAACACAGCAGTCGTAGCCTCATCACCCGATTGGACAGACAGATTTGTTTGCCTCGCTGCTGCCTTGTTTGCCAATTTCATCTTCACGCAGTTTGCAGCCTCGACCAGCACACAGCCTCTTTATTCCAGCTTTTGTCTTGTTTTGCGTCCGTCAAGAGGCACAGATTAAAGTTGAATTGGTCGTTTGTCTCGCCTTTAGCGACTCTTTTGGGCCGGGGTGCTGCAGTTGGCAGGGGCCTCGGGGCGGTGACAGGTCGCTCCTTCCTTTGGTCTATCACAACCCAACCAAACCCAGTGATCCGCTTCACGATTGTTCCTCTCTTCTTCCTCTTCTTCTCTTTCTCTCTCTGGTTTCTTCTTCCATCACTGCTGTTCTTGCATTTCCGTTCAAATTTTCATCTCCCATCATCTGCTGTTTCGAGGTTGCACCTTTTACTCTTGTGTTTTTCTCAAAAAGCGGCCTGTTTGCCCTCCGTTGTCGGCATTTGTGGTGGTTTCCATTTAAGACTACGAATGGTCACACGATCGCCTAGAGTGTTCGTTTGATAGCCAGCATCAAGCTGAAAACCATCAGTCTCCGTTTCAGAGGCATCAATTAAATGATTGGACGCAATTGATACGTCTTCTTCGAACAACACATTCTATTCGTCGACCAGCACCATGGCTCCGCCTATCGAGGGTGGTCCTGTGCTGGCCACTCTTTACTATGCGTACCCTGCCGCCATCTTTGGTTTTTGTACCATCGCTTCTTTCGTGGCAATCTTCACTCTCCAAGCTATGAAGCAGGACGAAAAAATCGATGCTCGGGTTCGTCCTGGTAGAATGGCCATTGTGTGGTATCTTTCTTTTTTCATTGCATCCTATGCCGCCCAGCTGGCTGATACTTGCGCCACCGCCTTCCACAAGCACGCCTGGGATGCCCAGGATCAGGTCGTTGTCGGTCATCTCTCCTGCATTTTGGTATTTGGTATCCAGCTCAGCTATGTGTTCGATACCAAACGACTTGATTGGACCCGCGTCCATGGATGTCTTGCACTAGCGTTGCCGTTTGAGGTGGTTATCACTGCTCTGGAGGCCCAAGCTAGTCCACCATTTCAATCTCACGCATTTAAACTCTTCCAGACGGCCGCTTGCGTGATTCGTACCGTTTCACTTTTCGGCATGGTTCTTGCCATTGCAGTTTGTCGCTGGGTAGCGGTGTCCACGCCGTATACAGATGAAGAAATTGAGCAACTACTTCCCAACTCTGACGCAGAGCAGCCTTTACTAGGAACAGCAGCTAATAAGACTCAAAACAAAGCTTATGGAACGACTGGAAACGAAGATGATTCCCATGGAGAAGAAACACGCTGGGAGCGGAGGCGACGTGAAGAAACCGAGGCAATGGAGACACGCCTCAAGGAACAAGGAGACTGGTTTCAATACGTCAAAGGCTTCTCTATTTTCCTCCCATATGTATGGCCCTTTGGTAACCTACCACTTCAACTGAGAGCTCTCGGTGTCATATTCTGCCTGTTTGCGTCGAATGCGTTGCACCTCCTTCTCCCGAGACAAACCGGCATCATCATGGACAGCTTCGCTTCTAACAGCACTACTAGCCCATGGCTGGCAGTCATGACATATGCCATCTTGCGCATGATGTCCTCCGAGTGTGGTATTGAGCTACTTCGACGATGGCTATGGACTCCAGTGGAATATTACTCACGTGAAGCCATGTCAAGAGCTGCGTTTTCCCACATGATGCACCTATCTGCCGACTTTCACGACTCTAAAAGCTCCGCAGACATGATGATGGCAGTCAGCGGAGGGGCTGCTATCTCCAACGCAGTAGAGAGTGTGCTGCTCCAAGCTGCCCCTATGCTAGTCGATATGGGTATCGCCATTGTTTATCTCTCTGTCAAGTTTGGTCCCTACGAGGGCCTCATTACTGTTGCCACCGGCACAATCTTTTTACACTGTGCGAGCCGGCTAGTTGAAAAAACCAAGCGTGTAAGTCGCAAACGCCGCAACGCTCTGTACAAGGAACATCAACTTCGCCACTCTGGACTTATTGGCTGGCAGACTGTCAGTGCATTCAACCAAATTGGCTATGAGGATAATCGACATGCGGACGCAGTGGCAGCTCGCTGGCTCAAGGAGCAGCAGTATGTCCTTGGCTGGCAGGTCTCGGTCGCGTTTCAAACATTAGTTTTGACTTCTGGTCTACTGGCAAGTGCTTTCTTGGCTGTTGGACGCATTCAAGCCGGCCACGCTACTCCCGGACAATTTGCGATGCTGCTAATGTACTGGGCTCAGCTCACGTCTCCTCTTCAGTTCTTTGCTCAACTCGGAAAAAGCATGAGTGACGATTTTATTGAGGCCGAGAGACTTCTTGACGTGATGAAGACCAACCCATCTGTGGAAAATAAAGCTAATGCCAGACCACTGAAGTACATGTCTGGTAAGGTGGAATTTGAGAATGTCAGTTTTACATACGACAAACAGAAGCCAATCATCACGAGGCTGAATCTGACAGTTCCTGCTGGGGAGAGAATCGCTTTTGTTGGTGCGACAGGCGCAGGAAAGTCAACGCTGTTGAAGCTTCTTTTCCGGTACTACGACACTACATCAGGGACCTTGCGCGTAGATGGTCAAGATATCCGCGATGTCGATCTCTACAGTCTCCGTGACCGCATTGGAATTGTCCCACAAAACCCCGTCCTGTTTGACGACACCATCTTGAACAACGTACGCTACGCCAAAGTCACTGCCACGGATGCGGAGGTTCACGAGGCATGTCGGGCGGCGTGTATCCATGATAAGATATTGGGCTTCACGCATGGATATGAGACAAAAATTGGAGAGCGTGGAGTGAAACTTTCTGGTGGCGAACTCCAGCGTGTCGCCATTGCCAGAGCAATTTTGAAGGATCCCGATATTGTGTTGCTTGACGAAGCAACAAGTGCTGTTGACACTGATACGGAGCAACATATCCAGCTCTCGTTTGAGAGACTCTGTCGTGGCCGTACAACTTTTATCGTTGCCCACCGACTGTCTACCATCATGAACGCGGACAGGATTGTGGTTATAGAGCAAGGACAAATTCAGGAGCAGGGCTCACATCACGAACTACTGGCGGCCCAGGGCAGATATGCACATCTTTGGTCAAAGCAAGGCTTCATAGGAATGCCAGATACCACGGATCTCGCCGCCAAGTCTGTGGAACGCCGGCTGTTTGACACGTCTGCCTATGAGACTACGAGCAGCAGCCATGTTTCAGCCACTGATAGTGACAGTGGTAGTGAAACTCAGAGTTCCAACAGATGTTCTCAGGTTGACTTCGCGGCACTGGCTTCTCGGACAGATGAACCAAACGCAGATGACTGCCAGATCACTAATAAATCGTCTAAATTGAACCCAGTTGCTCCTGAGTTCACTCCACAGACTGTCAAACAGCACCCAGGCATTGCAAACAGTCCCAGCCCTACCGGCTCAGCCACGAGCACTTCACCTCTCGAATCAGAGAATATTAAACCACGACTTTGGTCTGATGATGTTGCAGCTGAAGAGGGCGAGCAAAAGTTTGATACTACATCGGTGACGACACAGAACTCTCCATTAGGAAGGACTTTTGCTAAAGACTCCGCTGTTGCTTCACAGCATTAGGATGGCTCTGAAGCAAAACCTACTAAAATTGAAAAGCCTACAAAAGCTGTCCATTTCAAACACCCTCGATATTCACGAAGAATTCAGTCGAGAAGCGAGCCCTTACAGCCCCAGCCAGACCTTCCGACCGAAAAGCTTACTCCCGATCGAGTAGACAAAGATGATGCTCGATCTGAAACAAGCGACACATTAAAGAGCAGCGCTAAACAGCGAAGAGTATCTGCACCGCACACACAGCCCAACAAACTAAACCCTGTCTCCCAAGTTGCAAAATCTGGCGATGGTAGCTCCGTATTGCGTGAGCTTACGCCGACCAGTCCCAGTTCTAAGCACTGGCCTTCAGCGGATGGCCAAAGCCATGCTGGTAATCTAACACAGGCTAATCACTCGACTACCAAATCTGTTGGGGCAAATGACGAAAATTTGCGTGTGACTCGCCGTATCAACGCAGACACGACAGTAGCAGACCAATCTTCGCGTGGACTGCCTCGTAGTCGCCGGGCTAGAGGCTGGTTTCGAGGACGGCGTGGTCGTGGAACTCGCGTCGTATCAGAAGCAAAGCAGAAGAAACTTTGAACACTACCGGAGTGTTGCGTACTGCAGTGAAAATTACTTGTTATTATTTTTCATGAGCAAGCCACAAAGAAATGATTTTAGGAGCATGATTGGGCTGCGTTTTTGACTGAAATTGCATTTTCATACATTATATGACACGAGGGAAAGAACTGCTATTTTGTCTTAACATGAATAAGAGTCTTTCTATGCTGGTTTTATTAATGAATGCTGGTTTGGCCAGTATATATGGGATATCAAAAAGCAAGATTGAAAGTTTAGATTACACGATGAAAATGATAAATCGCATGGCTTTTGTTTTTGTAATGGTTTTATTTCTGAAACTTTTGAATGCAACGACTGGCTATCTAAGAGGAAGAGAAGATTGTTTCTAATGCAGGTATATATGTAATGAGAAAGACGACGTTCTCCCCCAGTTGGTAAGCTTTTTGTCTATTGGTCATTGTTGCTGTTGTTGTTTCCAGAGTTGCCCCCAGGAGCGCCACCGCCAGGAGCGCCATCGCCAGGGGCACCACCAGCGCCGCCCATCATGTTACGAGCCCTAGAAGTGAAAGGTTAGTTACAGTGTTGCTACATGAGTGTTGGGACGTCTTACATGTCCATCAGGTTGGGATCAGACATGAGAGAGCCCATGTCGGGCATGCCACCACCGCTGCCGAACTGGTTGGCCATGTCGCGGATGCGGGGGTTGCTCATCAAGTTGTTCATCATGTCCGGATTGCTCATAAGATTCTGGGCCATGCTAGCGAACATGGGATTGTTCATGATGGAGCTCAAGTCAGGCATACCGCCAGCGCCTCCGGCACCACCGGCACCACCGCCGAACATGGAAGCCAAGCTACCCAGATCAGGCATGCCACCGGCGCCAGCACCGGCGCCAGGAGAAGAACGGGGCAGGTTCTCCTGCTCATCGCTCATCTCATCCACACGACGCTTAGCAGTCTCAAAGCCCTTCTTCATAGCTTCAGAGCCACCGTTTCCTTCGTGCTCAATGCCTTTGCCGTAGGCCTCCATGGCGCCCTTTGCGTCACCGAGGGCGAAGCGCGCAAGACCTAGACGGGACCAGGCCTTGGTGTAGGAAGGGTCAATGGCAACAGCGGCCTCGGCATCTACCTTGGCGGAGGTGTGGTCCTTTGCAGCGGAGTGGGCGGCTGCGCGGTTGGAGAGGAAGACGGCATTGGTGGGGTGGATGGCGAGGGCTTGGGTGTAGAGGTCGATGGCGGAGGGGTAGTCCTTCTGGGCCATAGCGGCGTTACCCTTTGATTTTAAGGCATCTGCTTCTTTCTTTTGGTCGTCGGTTGGGCCGGTGGAGGAAGAAGAGGTGGCGTCGGTGGTGGACTTGAGCTTCTCGTAGACGGAGTAGATCTGAAGGAGGTTCTGGGAGCCGAGGGCAGAGGAGACGGCAGAGGAGTCGGTGGGGTCGACTTTGAAGGATTCGGAAATGCAGTTGATGGCAACGTCGATAGAGTCTTTGTCGTCGGCGGAGAGGGTGCCGTCGGTGGTGGAGGTGGTAAGGAAGTCGCAGATGGCGAGGGCGAGACGTTGCTTGGAGGTAGTGGCCTGTACATGTTAGAGGGGAATTCAATGGCGCCAGCATAAGGAAAGGGGTGCTTACCATGGTGACGGTTGGTAGTGGTGGGAGTGGCTGGTGGGTGGTGATGGTGGGATGAGGAAATGTTTGGTGTTGAAGATTTGCCCCGCCATTTGGACACCGAATGAAAAGTGGGGGCAACGTGGACGATGGTGCCTGGCGAATGGATTTGAGACTGAAATGCAGGGTTTACTTGTTTATATTTATTGAGTAATGTAATTCATAACTGAATGGGATGATGTTTCTGTGGTGCTTGAATTCGCAAGTATGAACAACGCAAAGGTCACTGTGTAAGCAAGGGCGACGTTACGAAGAAACGGTTCGTACGGTAAAGACAATATATATCACAGAAGAAATGAAGTTAAAAATAACATTATAAAATGGATGAACTGACATATACGATATTACACATATTGTAAAGAAACCACAAAGAAATAACAAGTAAGTTAATGTGGTGTGTTAATATGAGGAATGCAGATGAGGATTGTCGCTAGGAAAACACCAAAAAGCGGCAATTGGGCAATACATAGCTAATTCATGCTGTCTTGAGTGGGTGTTGTTCATTCACTGTATCGGAACAATTAACACTCATTCTCTGTCAATAGTGAAGACTGTTCAATAACCACTTAGATGCTGACGCTGCTGGCCCAACTTCACCCCCGCTTGAGGCTGAAGCTCTTCGGCCAAACATGTACAACTACTGCAGACTCGTATTGCACTAACATCAAGATTTTGGAATGAATACCTAGGCATCGTCGCACTCGGTTGGTGCGCCACTCGCTTGCGCAGAAATGCGCCTCATCAACACGACGAGCCTCCTATTGGAAGAGTTCTGGGGCTCTAGCGCTCCCCCATACGCCATTCTCTCCCACCGTTGGGAAATGGAGGAAGTCTCATACCGAGAATGGTATAAAGCCACGAAAAAGGGCCACCTCCCCTTAGACAGCCCTCTAAGGTCCAAGGCCGGCTTCTGCAAAATTGCTCGCTTCTGTGGAGTAGCCTTCGAAAGAGGACACCAATATGTCTGGGTCGACACGTGCTGCATCGACAAAACCAGCAGCGCAGAGCTACAGGAAGCCATCAACTCCATGTTCCGGTGGTATAAACAGGCGCAGGCCTGTTACGCCTACTTGTCTGACTGGCCAGCAGAGCCAAACCATACCGCAACTGGCCGGAACCAGATGCCATGCTCAGAGTGGTTTACCCGCGGATGGACGCTACAGGAGCTCGTAGCACCTGCCGAGGTAGTGTTTTTGGATCGCAATTGGAACCAATGTGGTACACGAAGCAGTTTAGCGCGAGACATCTCCGCCATAACGGGAATCAGTGAGAGATGCCTTTCCTATTCGCCCGACGCTAATCCCGGCAGTGTAAATTGGTGGGTTACCGTGTGGGAACGAATGTCGTGGGCCTCTGGTCGAAAAACGACACGTATAGAAGATAGGGCGTACTCGCTGCTGGGTCTGTTTGGTATCCATATGCCCATGCTGTACGGAGAGGCAGAGCAGTCCTTTAGAAGGCTGCAAGAAGAGATCATCAAAGTCGAAGAAGACTGCTCTATTCTGGCATGGAACGCACTGCCCCACGATGTTGGCTTTGCAGCTTGTGGTTTGGCGAGCTCTCCGGATCATTTTGGCTTGCATAACGTATTTGAGCAAACATGTATGTCGGGCCAGTTCGAAATGAGTCCTCTGACGATGATCCAGCGCGGCCTGCAAGCACCGCTGATGGTTCGGAGAGATATCAACGACCCATCAATCGGATATGTCATGATTCACCAGGAGCACCAAAGGGAGCTCTGTCTCGTGATACCTATTCTTTTTTCCAAGGGAGATCTATATAGCTTCGTTGTCGAGAATGCATGTGTGCGCATCTCGGATCCCGTATCGGTGCCCAAGGAATTCATGGCTCATGCCGAACGAAAACACATATGTTTCCTGAGAGAGCCGCTTGGGCTCCAACCTGACATTTTATGGGAATTACGGCTACAACATAGCACATGGTGCAAATTCGAAGTCACGTTTTCGTATCCCCCCCAACTTCAGGTCGGCCGACAAAGCTTTCCGATGTTGCTTGGCAAACTCAGCACGAGGCCTCATCAGGCCGGCGCCTTGGTCATAGGTATTAGGAATCGAGTAAATGGTAACAGGTACCTCGTAGTTGCGCAATACCAGACCTTGGATGGGAGAATATTAGGTCTTGTGGTTAGGACTGCGTGGTGCCAGTTTATAATCACTTTGCCCAAGGCTGAGGCGTTGGTTCACAGCCCGTCTCTCATGGGCTCATTGGAGTTTGGTGAATTGGTCGATGAGAATGGAGTACGGATCCATCATACTGACATCCTTGAGTTGAGAGCAAACGCCCGGTTCTGGGTTAACGGTAGTGATGACGGGATTATATAGCACCCGGGACTAAGAAGGTGAAGCATGTTTTGGTCTGCAGCTATCACGGCCAACTCCGTCCCGACGTATCGGACAACGGCTGAATTGAACAATGGCGTCATTCAATGACCATATTACATTTTAAGATCACGGCACTTTAAATCCTTCATTCGCTTCCAATCTTGCGGTTGATCTTCGTCTATGCGGGTCAGGCACGGGTGAGTTTTCCAACTCACCCGCCTTTACACCAAAATTGATCAAGCCAATCCTAAAGCTATACCAGATCGTATCAAATGTGGGTTATATGAATTAGATAGGATCCATTAATTGTTCAAGGGTCACGGCGCATCAAGTAAATAGTGTAAACTATATAAAACGCTCAATTCCACTGCTAAACTTCCCGTAAGCCGTATGCCCAACATGTGGAAAATACTCCTTCTAGCCCTGTTGCCCTGTTCCCTCGCCGACTCAACTTACAAGAGTCGACCAGACCTATCCCCTCCCAAAATTAACATCACTATCCCCTGCACCGCCTGTGATGCAGGCTACCTCTTCGTCTCACCGTACAATGGCCACCCTGACGCATTGAACTACAAGCCCGTCCAGCCTGGCAATTACATCCTCGGACAGGATGGTGACTTGGTATTCTCTGGTTTCTCATACTGGAGTCCCTGGAATGCAAACTTCCAAGTTGCCAAGTGGAAGGGACAGGATGTATTGTTTGCTTTTGAAGGGTTACATGACGGCCCACATGGCCATGGACTGGGCCATCACACGTTGTTGAATAATCGATATGAAACTGTCAGAGAACTTCGTGCTGGTGGACTCTACTTGAGCGACAAGCATGAATTTATCATTAATGATGATGAGAAGACGGCCTTGATTCAGATTTGGCAACCTGTACAGAGGGATTTGTCCAAGTATGGAGGGGACAAGAACCATACTTGGGTTGTCGATGCTATTTTTCAGGGTATGTCTCCTATTCTGTGTGCATTTTCATTTCGCTAACTTTGTAGAACTGGACATTGAGACCGGCAAAGTGCTCTTTGAGTGGCACAGTCTAGACCACGTCTCGCCAGATGGTATGTCTCCCTCGACCTTTGAAGAATCCAGCTGACATGTCAGATGCAATCCTTCCTCTCACCACTGGCCCAGCTGGTAATGGTGCCAACAGCTCTGCCGCGTGGGACTACTTCCATATCAACTCTGTTGAAAAAGGCAAGGATGGACATTACCTCCTCTCTGCGCGACACATCTCCACCTTGTTCAAGATCAACAGTACTGATGGTACTGTCATCTGGCGTCTCGGCGGTTATAACAGCGATTTCAAGCTCGGTTCTGGAGTCGAATTCGGATTTCAGCACCATGCTCGATATCTTCCTGGTGGGAATGAGTCCACAACGCTCATCTCGCTATTTGATAACTCGTACTACGGTACTGGCCAGAATGAAACCGGAACTGACGTTCAGATCTACCCGTATTCGCGGGGGAAGTACATCTCCATCGACCATGTTGAGAAGCGTGCCATCCTTGTGAAGGAGTTTATTCCACCAAAGAAGGCTATCCTCACCAAACATCAAGGTTCAGTTCAGCCGCTGCCAAACGGCAACGCACTCATCAATTGGGGTTCTGAGGGCCAAATTACCGAGTACTCTTCCAATGGCAAGGTATTGTTCCATGCCCACCTTGACAGCGGGGAGTTGGCGAATAATGTGCAGAACTACCGTGCTTTCAGATACAATTGGACTGCTACCTCGGCTGAGATGCCGGCATTGGTGGTCCATAAGACTGGAAAGAGTGTGAAGGCGTATGTGAGCTGGAACGGCGATACTAGAGTCTCCCATTGGCGCTTCACTTGGAAGGGGGCTGGCGGAGGAGCGGGCCGTGCGAGACGTAGCGGATTTGAGACAACTTTTGAAATTCCACTGCGAGAAAAAGTGTCCAAGCTGCAAGTCACGGCTGAGGGACTCGACTGCCATGGGAAGGTCATTGGCTGCTCGGACCCTGTTGTCGTTGATCTGAAGAATTCTCATGACGATAGTGATTTGCGTAATTTGATTTAGTACATCAGTTTCATAAGCCAAACAAATCATGATACCATGTCGCAAAATCTTGACTTGTTGGAATATCAGGAAACAGTGCCTGTGTGGACGGCGTGAAGACGGCGTTTGACCAGCCCGAGTTAACGAGATGATCTCGAAATACTTTAGCAATTTGTTCCTCCCGATTGGGGCGGTGTTGCGCGTCGGCATTTGAACCAAGGTTCCTTTCCGCTTCTAGAAGAGCTTCAATCATTAACGCGCATTTTGCAGCCATCGTGTCTTGTCGCCTTCGCTGTAATCTTGTCGCAACAGCTCGCATTGATTGGCGATATCTGTCTCGTGTTTCTTCATTTTCATTTGGTCTGTATAGTAGTTCCATGCCAAGTACAATTGTGGCAGTCGTGCAAAATGCTGATTGCGTCCACATGGACAATATGCCGGAATTGTCAACGGAGGCGAGCTCGTGTTCGCGAAATATTGTTGCTGCTGCAGCCACGCAGATCTGGCGAGTGTGATCGAATTCGGAGTGTTTGAATGCAAAACCAAGCATGGGTCTGTGTATCATGATGACCTTGTCTGCTGCTGAAATGGCCAGCGTCCGTATCGCCGTTGAGAGCCACTTGTAGTGCTTTGCCTCGGAGGAATGGAGGAGATATGACAGGGTGGTGATTACTTTCCTCATTTTGAAATCAGTGTCTAGCACGTGTCTGTAAGTTTCGTTTATTGGGCGACGGCCGTCCACTGCACCGAGACTGTCTAATAGAGTGGGCATCAAGAGTGCCTCAGAGGCGACGGAGCGGGTATACGAGCTAGACGTGAATGTGTTGTCCTGTCTAGCAACCATGTTATCGTCGTTGCAATTCAATGGCAGTGCTGTGCTGTAGTGAAGCTTATTGATTGCTGTTATTGTTAAAATAGCGGAATATCATGCTAGGAAAGGGACTCACCATATGTCTCTGTAAATGGAATTGAGAAGTGGTCTTGTATAACCAATTGCCACCATGTACGCTTGCCAACCTCTCGTTCAATTTTCTCAAACCAAACTGGCGAATTTTCTTTGAGCGCTGCTGAGCCGTCCAAATCTGACGATGGAATGCGATGAAGTCCCATCGTCTGGGCTATGCCGTACATGGAATACAACATGTTGCCTAGGCTGTCGCTGAATCCGATGTTGTGAGCGTATCGAGTGGCAATGACGATGGCTTGGATAGCGAAGACTTCAACATGTTAGCTCAGCCTTTTATGAGGATGTTGCATCACTTACGAGACGCGTTCTCGAGAAATCTATATTCGTACAGCAGCCGATTCAATTCCTGGTGCTGCAAGATAATATTCACGTCCATGAATCCGTTGCGCAACAGCTTCTCATCTACATTTATTAGCATTGGTTTCCAGACACATATCTCTTTACTTACTCAGTACGACTGCTTCCGTATGTCCCGGACTATTAATCACTGTCCATAGTGTCGCCTACGTCCTCATCAGTATGTTCTCTTACCTCATCATTTCGCAACTCACATTCATCACGGATATGTACAGCGCCAGCCAAAACGGATGAACCACCATCCCCGTACTCCAAAATATCTCACACTGCCTCCAAAACGTAGGACAGTGCAGCACATTGTGATGCCATGCTAGCTGCTCAATGTGAAGCTGTACTAGTTCTCGTGCCAGTTCACCAGTAGGTAAACACGCTACCCTCAGCGGAACACTGCTCCAACGCAACTCCAAGTCGTCTACGTTGGCATTAATCGATGCCATTTCCGAGTAACTCCTCCGTTGGTGGCAGCCACATTGTCCCCTGTGGGGGTAGCATAGACTGCTCTGCCGTGACCAAATCTGCGATTCCACCGTCCTGATGTCCTGGATGGCAGTTTTGGCCATGCTGTGGCCGTCATTGCTCTGTGAATGTCCCGAGAGGAGTTCAGTTTCGTCACCGATTGACTCGAGACGGCCCCGAAGCAATTTCTCTATTTCAGACGGTTCTCGTCCACTTGTCACGACCTTGTACAGGTGCTGCAGAAAGTCCAATTCTTCTCGGCGACTGGCTGTGTCCTTCCGCACCTGCACAACCTCTCGGGCGCAGTGCTTCTGTAGACGCGCACATCTTGAGCATGGCACCTTCTTGTCGCACTTGACTTTTCTTCTGGTGCATTCTGTCATCATCAGTATCGCACTCCTCATAGCTGCGGTTCTGTGGAAAGCATACCTATGCAGGCAAGAGGTGGACGCTGCGAGACTCGCATCCGGGGAGCTGGTAATGACGACATGATTCAAGCATAATTCTCATTTTTGTAGACGGTATTGAAGAAGCCCATGTCAGCGTCGATAATCGTCATGTATAGTTGAAGGATGTAAGTTGAGCTAGCGGCCAGTTTCCGCTGAAGGCGAGCTCAACACTAGAAAATTACCTAATGCGGCAACGATCACGCTCAACCAAGGTCATTGAGCAGCATTCACAAACAAGGCTAACTGTTCAAGAATTGAGATGTAAATGTATTATAGAATTGTTTTTACCCGGACCAAACTCCGACCCATCGCTATGCAACTCATGCGAATACACCATGCCAAATCTACAACACCATGTCTTATAACCCGCTCTTCCTACGCGGTCTATCTACATTCTTCACACGACGGTTTGCCATCGCTGATACCTTTCGCGACTTGGTGTACACCCTCAACAGGTCACGAAGGACCACGTACAAACAACCTCCCACCAAGCTACGACCCCATTGTTGCTGCAGAAGTCCAGGTCGCGCACGAATCCATGGGTTCTTGGCCAAGGATGACGACGTCCACGAAGCTGGAAGAACAAGTTTGAGAGCTTCACCCGCCGCAAACGATATTCCTGGCAGGATCAAAGCGCTGACGATCGAGTTTGACACATTAGACAAAATGCCGCCGAGACCTATTCTACGAGCTGGCGCTTGTGGTGCCTCGTGGTTTTGTGCTTGGGGTCCATCGCCTTCGCCAGCAGGTTGCGCAGGCTCTGGGTTCACTTCTCCGTTTTGGGGCACGGGTTCTGGTCGGTCTTGGACGGCTTCTTGTACGGCTTCTCCTGGAGCTTCGTTCCCTTCAGCTGGTTCGGCTGCTGGTTGTGGTACTGCAGCTTCAGCCAAGACTTCAGCCAGCTCGTCGACCTGTTGTTGGTCCCCTTCCTGTCCTTCCTCTCCCTCAGGGACCTCTTCGATAACCAGCTCCAACATCAGCTCGTGATTCTCTCCATGTTCGTGATGTTGTAAGCGGTTCTGGTTGTTATCGTCGTCCTGGAAATTACCTCCATCGTCGTCCTCATCGCCTCCAAGGGCTTCTACAAGAGTCTGCAAGAGCTCCAAGATGCCTGGTTCGCGATTGCGCACCTCTTCTACTTGTCGTCGTCGCTCGTTGTTGCGTGCCTCGACGTCCTCGCGTGGAGGTTCTGTTGCCGGGAGACCTAGTAGCTGTCTATTCAGCTTCACTTCGTGCGGTAGGACGAATTCTCTCCACATGTTGTAGTATATCGATCGAATGTAAGGGAAGACAGCCATGGCGAGCTGTGGTGAAGGCGGCCAGCTAATGAACCGATCATCGTGCATGACATGATAGACGCCATACTACGTAGGGTTAGCAATTACTCGAAGCTCTGCCAGTATCATGTTACATACCAGAGAGGCGGTAGGAAGGAAAATCCTATTGCTGAATCCAGGAAACAGCTTTGCCAAGAGCAAGGCGGGCGCGACGTTGGTCATGATCAGTGCGCTCGTAACTCGCTCCTGAACAAAGCGCAGTGTATTCGAGCCCCTCCCGTCAATAATCATCTCAGGGCCCAAGAGATACTGCATCATGACATCCTTGCCTGAAAACGTCCACAGGGCCATTGCGCCGTACATCTGCATGCTAGCCTGAATACCCATCGAGACGGCAGTGAATAGCATGAATGGGCTGGCGCGCGAGAAACGCTTCTGTATTTGATCGGAAATCGTGACTAGAGGATCCCACATGCCCTCCATCTCGATGGTGGACTTGCAAACAGGGCATTTCAACGGCCGGTTAGACCGTTCACAGTCCGTCACCCAGGAGAGCATACAGTCCTGGTGCGCTTCTAGCGTGCATGGGCAGGGATCGACCCAAGAGCCGGGAGGGTCGGTAGGCTCTTCATCGGTTAAGCAGATGAAGCACCGTCGAGGCGCGTCGGGATGCCGAGGGGCAGCCATGGCTTCGATGGCCTCGGGGGGCAAGGGAGGTGTTGAGTTGTTCGATGCCATGATAAAGGTGTGTTGGGGGGATGGCTGTATCAAATTGGGGGCATGCTTGAAGCGGACGATAAAGGAAAACTTAAGCAAAGAAAATGAAAAGAGAGTGCGTGTGCTCAACACTGGAGAAGGGATGGCGGCCGTCCGGTAGCCTAGCACGGCGTTGTTGGGATGGGCTAGAGTTGTTCGGCAGAGTCGTTTGTCTGCGGTTGGGGATCCGAGGCAGAACAAAGCAACAGAAAGACAGCAGCTGATGTCACTTTTGGCAGCTTAAACCGACAACCCAGCCAATCAGAGCCCCGTCGCAGACCCACATCTTCCACGGCCTTCAACCAGCTTCATCACAAGAAACTGTTTTAAATTCTTACTTAATTCTAAGAAATAAATAAAAATGCCAAATCGGTGTGGTAAATACGAGGATATTACTGTCCTTTAAAATAAGATAATTCTGACACCGGGACTACCCGAAATCATCCCTGCCATGCAGCATCCAAGCATCCACCCAACTTTGTTTAACCTCGACGTCGCAATCTATCCCTCCATGAGCAAGTTTTTGGTCACGCCTTGTACGCCCACTGCGGAAATTATACGAAAATAAACTAACATACTTCAATGGCATACCATCTTCAATAGCTTGTCTTGAGGCCAAATGAGCAAGTTATTAGCCATAAAGGTGTTGGCAAATGGAATATAAAGGCGCAGGGCTTGTCGGAGCTGTGAGAATGTGTTGCTGCCCAAGCATTTCATCATGGCGGCTCAAAATTTGGTAATAGCTACAGAAGGATTTTTCTCTTTATTTGCTGCCTTGTTCTTTGGCTGTGCGCATCTTCAAGCGGCCAACTTTAGGCATCTAGCTGCTCAACACCATGCATTGACTTGTACCGAGGACACAAACTGTGTCGCAGAGCCAATACCGGGTATATTTTCTGAAGGGTAAACAGTACTCATGCTCTAAATCTATTGCTTTCTTCTAATACCAATCTTGTAGGGTATCAAACTGCAACTTAGCCATAGCTATCGTGTCGACCGTCGTCTTCCTCTCCAGGTTGGCTATGAGCCGTCTAGACAAGACCCCATGCTACATCTATATACTCTACGATACCCTAATGGGATCCATATGGATTCTAGGATTCATACAAACAATCGTCGCGAATTCAAATCAATCTGGCCCAGCAGATATACCCTCTGCCTGCGCACTGACAGCCTGCGCTCTCGTCATCTGCATGGCGGCGGCAACAGTGCACTTCGGCAGAATATCCACGCATGTGTTATCGTGGCTTGGGTACATCACGTCAAAAGATCATTTGACAGATCCAGAGATGGCCAAAGATAAGGCATGGTTCTTGGAAGACGGTGACGGGCTGTCAGATCAACCCCTCAGCCCTGTTCTCGCCTTCTTCCGATAAACTTGATCACAAAACATGTGGTTAACGCAATAGCACCACTGCATATCTCACGAATTATAAACATTGTTTAACAAACAGCCTCTTTAATTTCGAGCAAACTCAAACTATCCAAAACTCCCCTCTATGCACGTTCCCTGTTTGAACCCTTTCATCAACTTCGTCGCTTCGTCAACATCTCGCCTCGATCGAGTAGCCCAGACACATGGGAAGTTTATTTGTGCTATTGACAATGTCAGAAGAAATTTCTTATGAGTTTTAAACTGCTTCTATCAATGCGCAACACTTACAGGGCAGTTGGCGCAAGTGCAGCTAGAGCCGCAGTTGCAAGAGCCAGAGGTAGCGCATCCGCAGTCACCCATGATGAATGATTTGTCTGATTTGGTAGTGGGTTTTTGGTGAAGATGTAAAATGAAAATGGAAGTGAAATGGTGATGTAAGAAGAAAACTACCCAAAGTGTGGCAAGGCGATGCGTTGTTATTTATTCTTCCCACTCCCGTGCTGAATGTGGATAAACTTGTCCCAAAGCAAGCCAATGCCAATGCCAATCCTGCGAATGACCCCTCCTTCCGCCTCCCACTAATAAAAGCCTGTGACAACTCTGCCGTTTGCGCCAACCCCTCACATCACCACCCCCGAATGTCGCCTGAGAAGGGCGACCCCGCTGTATCCACACCATCTTCTGCTGTTCAGCGCCTTCTCACTCGCTGGAATTCTTAGGGAAAGAGGGGAATGTTCCAAGCTAATTCAGCTATTCGTTGGCCCCGATGCAGGGTGCAGGTTGCCACATCCCACTACTAAGGTCCAGGCGTAGGTCTCTGCCGTCGCGGGTGTTGCAAGTGGCGTCGTAAAGGCCACTCGCGCTCCAACCTGTAAAGGTACGGTCAAAAGAGAGTTTGCGACATGGATCGTCGGGTGTGTGAGTATGACGTGGGTGCATCGGGGCGTCGTCATACCATTTCATGCGATGAGTTATCGACTAAAGGCAATGCTGACATCAGTGTGAAGCCTGTAAATGTCAATTGTAGCACGAAGAACATGCCAATGAAAATCTAAGGGCGTGCAACTGTCATCCGTTATCAGTTCATCCTGCATACTGTCATATGCTGTGTCTCCCTAAAGTCAAGCTGATGCACCTCATCGACTGATCCGTCGATTTGCCATCCGCCCCGATATCCACCGGCTTGTCAATTCGTGGACCTCAAGCAAAGAAACACCGGATTTCTCAAATTCAGACTACACTCTTATTACTGCGTGCAGCTCGGAACGTACCTCCTATGTCAGCAACTACATCCAACTTCAGTGCCTGCACCCTTTGCGATCTGGTTCTTGGTGGCCACCGGCAGTTGGTTATCGCGGCTCTCGCGCCACTTCTCCAGAAATTCGGGAATGATCCCGAGATCCCTGATTGCCCCAGGGCCGGCCAGGGTTATGGTTAGTTGCACCACTGCCAATTCTCGCAGTGAAGTTGCCCATCTGTATGCCATGCAGGCCCTTTGATCGTAGACTCTTCTTCACAGTGAAGCTTGAAGTCGCTCTGAGAGCCTTTCTGTGCCATCTCCAATTTGGTTTCCAACTAGCCTGTGTTTTATTATCAAGAGCGCATTGGCACTAGCGCATGATGACTCTTCCTTGCCCCAATCGCTGCCTTCCTCTGAAATGGGATTATCAGAATGTTGGTCCTGGTAGGATGGCGCTAAAAGATCTTTGTGCATATCCGCTTACACAGCAGTCAGACGCTCTCCAGCTTTTTACATCAGCTTAAAATTCGATATGTTTTCCGTCATCCTTGTATATCGTTTGAATGGACTAATGTCAAATCCGAAATCCAGGTTAATGGCCGGCCTGGTGCCCATCTGTTGCGCAGTCTCGAGGAGCAGTGACCCACGCGATTCTCCTAGCAATACATTCTTGGTAGCCTTGAGGGTGTAGCCGGTAAGGCTTTAGAAACATCTCCATACAGGTCGAACACAAAGTTCGGTAATTGGTTTGGCATCAATCCGAGACCAACATTGCCCACGTCCATCGAAATACACAAGCCTTGTAGCGTCACTGTTGCTTGTGACGAAGGAGATCTCAATGGTGTACTGTACGCACTCAGCCATACAATGCCAGATTATTACCGCAGTAAGATGCAACGGATTGGGGCAATAGCTGGCGAGGCATGGCGAAGTTTGAATATTGCACCACTAGCTGGGGACTGGACTGGATATGTTTCCTCTACAAATCCCACGACTATTCTGCCTCTTTAAATACTATGTTGATAACCACCTTTGTTTGTGTTATTTTTAATCATTTCTTTTCCGTTCAATTTAATAGTCTTGACTGTATGATTATTCGCAGGTTACGGCTGTGTTATGACAGGAACAGCTACCCTGGATTGATACCTTTCCTCAGGCAATTGCCCGGCAGAAGCTACCTTGTAGCAATTAAATGGATAATTTAAACCGGAAAAACATGGTAATTTTGCAAATTAGTATAAGTTACAAGTTTATTAAGTGCAAGAATAACAACAGAATTATTAACGCTATTTGTAGTGATAAATTAGATATGAATGCCATCCAGGGTTGTGTGACAGAATGGCTATCAATACGATACCAAGCTGCGCAATGCTGCAAATCCACAATAATTCAAAATACCGCGTATACTTCCTGCCAGTTTCCCCATCAACCCAATTTTGGCAAATACTTTAATTTTTTTTTATCTCATCAATTGCCCTTGGTGTCGCGAATTATGGTATCGCAAAGCCGCTAGTGCATCTCTGCCCCTGTACGTCATTCGTGGGGCAGCATCTAAGCGCAGCAATCAGACGCAGCCATTTCAACCCACCATCGCAGATGACGGGCCGACGGCGGGGTCAATTTCAACACCAAACCACCACCTCCGGTCAAGCTAGATAAAAAGCCACAGCAATTTTTTGTCGCTGTTTTTTTTTATTTGGGAAAAAAAATCCCACTTCCAACTTGACTCCTTTCTAGCTTCACCTCCTCCAACCTCTCCAGCTCAAAATGTCTGGCTCTGTGCCTGTCGCGGGGTCCCTCGCAGACATCTACCCCAAGTCCGCCCTCGCCACTGAAGCTCCTCGATGGAATACCCTCGTGACCAAGTTTACCAGCACCTACGGCCACCAACCGGCCTTTGTAGCGCGATCGCCCGGCCGAGTCAACATCATCGGGGAACACATCGACTACTCCCTGTACGCCGTGCTCCCCATGGCCATCACCGCCGACGCCATCATCGCCCTGTCCAGCCGCCCCATCTCGTCGCAAGCGCAGACTTTCAAGATCCGCATCAACAACGTCCTTGATGACAAGTTCGCCTCCTCCGAGTTCGATGTCCCCATCGCCGGAGATGTCGAAATCGACTCAACAAAGTTTGAGTGGACCAACTACTTCAAGAGCGGGTTGCGAGGTGCCCTGGAGCTGTTGCGCAAGAAGAACGGCCCCGATTTCCACCCGAATGACATTGATATCACCATGGACGGCAATGTCCCCGTAGGCGGTGGCCTGAGCTCTAGCGCCGCCTTTGTCAGTGCTAGTGCTCTCGCCGTCATGGTTGCAAATGGCGTTGAAAAGGTGGATAAGAAAGAACTTACGGAACTTGCCATTATCAGTGAAAGAGCTGTTGGCGTAAACTCTGGAGGGTAAGTGTGTCATCGATGAAGTACTGCACATGTACCGTACTTGAAACGAATGCGCCTTATGGGGCACCGGTATGCAGGTACTTACATGCAATTGAAACTAACACTCTTCGCCTAGAATGGACCAATCTGCCTCAGTCTTTTCAGAAGAAGGTTCAGCTCTTTTCGTTTCTTTCAGCCCAGGTCTAGATGCCCGGCCCATCAAGTTCCCGCCCACGAGCCCCGAGCTTTGCTTCGTGATTGCCCAGTCCTTCGTTACCTCAAACAAGCATGTCACTGGACCCATCCATTACAACCTGAGAGTGGTGGAGTGCAGCCTAGCCGCGGCATTTCTCAATGCCATCCTGAACCCAGCAGGCATCGAATTGCCACAAGATGCTGGGCCATTGGGTATCAGTCTCCAAGGCTTCCACGACACCTATTTTTACCACAGCAGTACCTCGGACTACTCTGCCGCCAAGACCCTGACAAAGGAAGAGGAGCTGCAAAAGCTCATTACTTTGACAAAGGAGACGCTAACGCAAGAAGATGGATATACCAGAGAGGAAGTTGCAAAAGTACTCAACACAACCGTCGCAGATCTAGACAAACGTTTCACGTCAAAGTTCCCCGTGCGTACAGACAAGTTCAAGCTTCGCCAGCGAGCCCTCCATGTCTTCACTGAAGCCCTCAGAGTCATCCAATTCCTCCAATTGCTCGAGAATCCTATACACACTGGGGCCTCAGACACCACAACGTTCAACCAGTTACTGGGTGACCTACTGAACGCCACTCAAGACTCATGTCGTGAATTATACGAATGCAGCTGCCCCGAGATTGACACCATTTGCAAGATCGCTAGAGAAGCAGGAGCCTATGGCAGCCGCCTCACTGGAGCTGGATGGGGAGGCTGTAGCGTTCACCTTGTCCCTGTAGACAAGGTCACAAATATCAAAGAGGCCCTGGAGCGAGAATACTACGCCAAACTTGACCTAACCGACGATCAAAGGGCCCAGGCCGTAGTGGTGAGCCGTCCAGCGCGGGGAAGTGCCGTCTACACAGTCCAAGATGGCGTCAATTAGCGTGGAGTCAACATCACAAAGGTGTCTGGCTGCTGCGTTAGCGCAAAGCAAGTTGGTACCGCCCTGCTTGCTTGCATGCTTCGGGGTCCTGGACACAATGGAGATACGGCGCGGAGTTTACATACGGCAATGGATAATGCAGAAAGCCACCCCCAAGATATGTTGTGTTACTGAGCAAGGCGATGGAAATAGACGCACTGCCCCAACGCTGTAGAGGATGAAGCGAGATTGTGACAGTGCTGGATGCAGTGCTGTCCGACCAAGCGGCCGCTGCGTTAAAGTTTCAATTTAATTACAACAGCTGTTTTTAGAAACATGCTGAAAATCTAGAGACTCAAACATAAATAAGAGAAAAAAAAAATAGCAATTAAAATTCAACACAAACCGTGCAATTTAGGCGGCGGTGACCGTGGCTTTCATGCACCAAGACTGCTATTATTCACCACCCCCAAACAGGTCACGTATACGCGTGAAATGCAACACTCCCCAACTTTTGCCCTTTTTCAAATTGCAACTCCCTGGCTTGCCGATACTCGCCAAAGGTAGACGGATTAGGACAACCAAGGCATTACACGCACTTCTTCGGGAAGCCAATGAAAGCCACAAAGTATGTCACCCACCATCTTGCCCTGCGAGGCGCAAAACCGGTGAGAGGTCCCTTGCTGTATCAGTAACGCAGAAGGGGGCAAACAAAAAAAGAAATCCAGGGCCAGATGAGGGGGGCTGGGCTTGACTGGATTGAGATCGGTGGTGTCCTCCACGTCGTTCAGGTGGGGATGGTTGGGTCGTGGTGAAGGATCCCTGTTGTAGGGTGGTAAGGGAAAACACTGTGTACCTTGTTGAACCTGGAAACATGAATGGACCCTTTGGTGGTCAGTGTTAAGAGGTGGTCTGGGTTTGGCGGCCGTTGGGGTAGGTCTGCAGTTTCGGAAGATGATTCGAATGATGCAGGGGCGGTTGGGGACAGTGACTCGTTGAGCTTAGGATAAAGAAATTGGGGGTACTGGTAAATTAACTAGATAACTAAATATCTCAGAAGAGGCTCCCCTACTTGCTTGGCTGGCTCCGTTGGAATTTGGCAGCAACGCGAATGATGATCGAACCGATGGCTCCAACACAGCCAATTAGGCAAAGGGCCGCAGCAAGCGCCAAAGGCACAATCAATGACAAGATGTAGATAATGGTTAAGGCAAAATTGTATGTTTCGCCAGGGACATGAAATCGCTTGACCCAGGCGAAGGCTCTGACGAGGAAGACGATGCTAGGCACGAAACCCATAATGTAGGCAATGATGTGTCTACAGACGCTGGGCTGCTCTTTATCAGTAGTCGTCTCCTTGGGCTTCTGGATGTACGGCCCGGAGCATAACAGCATGAGGGTGAGTACAAGGCCGATGATGATGAAGACGAACATGGCAATGGCGTAGTTTTTGTCAGTTTCCATGTGTTGCTGACTGAATTGGTGCTCGAGGGACCGCATCCAGATAGCCAGCATGATGTACATGGTCATCAAGCCAGCTATAAATAGCAGTCCGATGAAGGGGACGAAGAGTGAGAGGTTCGACATGAGTGGTGACTTGTGATATGTAGATTGACGATGAGAGAGGTAAATGGTTTGAGAGGCATTTCGTTGGACATGGACGCCATTTTAAGCAAGAGTTTTATCATGATAGTGATACAAAGGATTCAGTCTTCAACGAATGGTGAGTGTCAATGGACACAGTGAACCACTACTGGGCGTTCCGCTGTGTTCTGGGAGCTTGCAATTCTTTGAGGCTCATCGAGCGGCTAGATGGCATTGTGTTCCGTCCAGTGCTCTTGGTAAGGGTGGCGATGGTGTTTGAGGCCTGGGTTGGCCCAAAAGTATTATCACAAGGCTCATTGTCTAAGCGCCGAGGATGCTTGGCTTTGTGCTACTTCTCAATGGAGTAGAAGCAACAATGCAATGGGCGGCAAGATATTTCTTCAACAAATAAATTACACAATAGAAACATATGTTTTTAATTTAACCCATGTCACTCCAGTTATTTCGTGGCGATGAGATATTCTATATCTGAGCACTTGCGAAGATCAAACAGAACAGATACTGTAAGGCTCAATCTAGCGCAGTCGGTAACACAGAGCAGGCAAGACAGAAACAGTGACTGTTAACACCGAGCGGTGCGGCGTTTACTGTACAAATATAGACAAAGCCTCGTCTGTCTGAAAGAGAAGAGGAGAAGACGGGCCAGGAGAAGGAGGAGATGGCCGCCACGCACGCCATCAGGCAGACAAGTTGCGAGGGATTAGAACCCAGGGCTGGCCAACTGGCGTTTTGGCAGACAGTCATTGGTGCATATTGGGTAAGTGGAAACACAATTTAGGAGCGCTTCTTGGTTGGTTGGTTCAAGCGAGAGAGACTAACAGGTTTCGGGTGAGGGGCACAAGACTGACGAGGCAGAACAATCAGATATCAAGGCCGGGCAGCAGGGGGTGCCGGTCCGCTATGGCTATGGCGCAGGTGTTGGGTGTGCCAGGCTACCTTCCTAGCTAGGGCAGCAGAGGGAGACACAGGGCTAAGCAAGCGGGCTGAGGGCAACGTTTCGAAACAACACACAGAGCAGTCTAGCCCGCTAAAGGGGTTCGTCACGGACTTGGACAAGACGTATTATTGGATAGTTAGTTTCTGCATACAGTCAGTACTTTTTACTATTTTTTGTTTCTCAGCATCATTGGTGTTTGGACAGACGCTGATCGGGGTGACCGTATACGCCTGGTGGATCTCGCAGGTGCATCAATAGGAGGGTCTTCCTATTGTCGTTGAGGCACGGACCACGGAATTACGGGCCCTCAATAGAGATGGCGCTAACTCGATTGGGGCGAATAGGTACTGGACAGCATCCAACGCCGCTTCGCTCAGTGTTTGTGTTGCTGGAGTGTACATCGGCGTGTGCTGTAAAAGTCAAAAGTGCTCAACGGCAAGAGCAGCCCAGCCCAGCCCAGTCAAGCAAGCAAGCAAGCAAACAAAGAAACAAACAAACGGAAGGAGCAGTCTAGGGTGCACTTGCCCGCTATCTCAAGACGCAGAAAAATAATAATGACCCCCATTCAACAGAATATTCCATCTCCAGAAGATATCTTCACGGACGGACTCTCGTCTTCTTCATCACCACTGTTTCTTGGCCACGGCATACTCTTGTCTCTTGCTCCATCCCCCGGAATTAATCCCCGGATCCACGCCCCAAGCCAAGCATTGGCAAATTCAGCCTGTGCACACTAGCGCACCTCAAACGACGGCATCCAATTGTTCATCTTGTCTCAGCTCAACTTGATCATTGCGACTTGGTCTTTGCGTTCAACGTCAAACGGTCACACTCGGCATTTCCGTAACTCCATTGACAGAGAGGCCAATAGACAGATCGCCCGGCCGACTTGCCACCCCAACGGTAGACCTGCCCCTTCAAACGTTGTGCTGTACAAGCTATTACCCTGTCGAGTTAGCTGGAATCACAGCCCAATCCACAACCTACTGGAGTGCTAACAGTGACATTCAAACTCAAAATTGGTTGCTCAGCGCTGTATTCCGCACAATGCTTGCTCACTGCTTGTAGAACATCTCACTGTAGTTGAATTGTAACTCAACGACCAAATTACAAGTATCAGTGACCCTGACGTGTCTATCAGAACCATCACCATCAACATTCACTCAAACAATAGTCACTACTGAAGTTCATTTCAACGCCGTGTACGGCGCTAAACACTCCTGCAATGCTACCATAATCCTGTCCTCCTCGTCTTCCAACCGGGAACCGGTGCGGAATTCCAGCGTCTTTGCTTTCTGATGGGCTTGCATCACACCACTGCCACTCCCCCCCCCGCATCAAGCATCCGATGCTGATTTCGGACTGTTTTCAATAAGCGCGGAACCTTCGAAATTTGTTCTAGAAGGACCAAGAGCGTGCGAGACCCAGAAGTTCTGTGTTTCGAGCGCAGAGTGGCTGACTTGGGTGGCCCGAGTGCTCACCACCATCGTCTCCTGCATGTCTCCTCTATCAACCTCACTAGTTCATCGACATCACAAGACATCATTTGGATCCACCTGTCGAGCACCTTGTTCAACCCTCTGCGGCTCTTCCGTGAGTGAAGATGTAACATGGACTGATTTCCCCTGAGAAACCAGCAGCCACAAGGTACCACAATGGTTATTGTAACTGCCAGACGAGGCGAGACAGCGAGCAAGATCCAGTTGTCAACTGAACTTTACTAGCTTCAGACTCCACTACAACTGGACTTGACCATGCTCGCGCTAAAAGAAGCTGTATGGGCTGGTTATGATCCGCTGCTCATAGATTGACCCCAAATCATTCCTAGTTTCATGGGTACTCGAAAGTGGCTGAATGCAGTCAACCGTTGAGTCCTTTGAGCCACCCTTGATGATGAACAAGCACAGCCCAGGGCCATCTGCCGCGAAGTTGGAGCAACTAAAAGCAAACAGCATACGACAGCTCTGGCAGATACGGGTTGCTGTTGAGGGCTAAGTGTGTCTTGCTCATTTAGGAAATAATGGTTTACTCGCTAGGCTCATGCACGACAATCGTCGCTAGGATAATCTCCGACCTGATTGGGAGAGGTTGTGTTTTACAGTACTCGCTGCCATTATTAGCGTCGCCATTCTTTCAGCCACCTTTTTGCCCACCCTCGACCTCCACTCATCCTGTCAACCAAATTGCCTTTTTTGGACATGCTGTCTACCAGTCATGTCCATTGATTCCTTGGCCTTTTGTACCTGGGCGGAGCAACACTGTGCACAGTGAACAACAGCCATGTCATGACCCCGGGGTTCCTTTGGGCTGCACTTCTCCCCGTTTCCTGCCGCAGGGAAGATCGCCGCCTGAACCCAAAGAGACAGAGTTAGCAGCTAGTAGGGACGCATGACCAAAGGGCAGATGCGAAAGCCGTTGATAGCGCAACGGAGTGCAACGCAACAGTACTGTACCTGGAGAGAAGTTATTTCCGCATTTGGGGCCAGGATGGCTGTACTTTTGAATGTGGGAAATCGTGTTCAGGTGTGTTGTGTTGCCCCAAGGCCAATTAGCGTAGAGTCTCTTAATCCTTGTTGGTGGCGTTTCTTGACTTCACTCACCCAACACACCCTCATCTGGTCTGCATTACACTTTTCTCTCATGCTGATCCACTCGGACTCTGCTGGCCAACACAGGGCCCTTCTGCCCATTGGCCCCTCCCTGGCCTGGTTTTCTCTCCAAATCTCGTTTTGGTGCTGGCTTTCATCTTGCCTCTTGCAATTCGCTCCATCCGCCCACCTTAGTGCATTTGAGGAACTGCAAGCCGTGAAATAGGTGTGGGTTCGTTCAAAAGATAAAAGGTTTCCATTCCCTCCTCCCTAGTCAACAAACCGCTTTCAGTAAACAGGTCAAGATCGTTCACCACATCCTTTTTTCTTCTTCATCCCCCCTGTTAGGCCACATTCTCAATCCATTTACCTTCTTCATCTTTGTGTTGCACTTGCACATACACATTGACTTGATCGTGTCATTCTCTCACTAGCTCTGGCGTTGGTCTCTACGCCGTACCACCACACCCTGCACTCTGTGACACTCAATACTCTAGCTATGCTGCAAGCGGTCCGGCCAGTCATGTCAGAGTCTAACCCTGCACCCGTATCAGACCGCGAACTGATCCGCTACCTGATCTCCAAGTATGGTGCCAAAGAACTTCCCCATCTTCTGGAGGAAGAAGGCTTGGAAGGGTTTTGTCCCTCATTGGAATGTAAGTATAACATGGTATTGTCTGCTGGCTCGTTCTGACGCCCTACTGTAGACAGCTCAACCAATTTGTTCGAAGCCGTGAGCCTTGACGACGCTCACATTCCACGAAGCCTCCAAGACTTCAGCAAAAATGAACCAAGACACTGCACAACGCCGCCTCCAGGACTACCGCAACTGCCATGGTCCCCTCTCAATATCCCACGCACGAACCCTACAGCATCATCATCCAAATCCCAACGCCGTGCTGCCATGAGAAGCCTTCAAAAGCCTAAGGGCCAGTTCGTGTGTGGTTTCTGTAGCGAAGAAGGAGTCAAGACTACCTGCACACGCAAGAATGACCTCAAGCGTCATATTGAGGGATACCATCACCTCAATGCCCAGTGGATTTGCCAAGCTCCAGGTTGCGATATGACCTTTGACTGGGAGAAGGGTTACAAGGCCCACATCAAATCAGCACACAGTGGCACGACACTAGAGCCTGGTGAGGCAAAGAGTATTCTTTGCCCACAGACAGTCTTTGCCTGCGGATTCGAGAGGTGCCTCCAAGTGTTTGAGGCTACTGGTGATAATGGCGCCAATGAGACGTTTAAAGACTACCTCACCCATCTGATGAAGCACTACGATGAGGGCCCTACAGCCGGTAAGTGGACATACAGCGCTAGAATGCGCAACCTCCTCCGTCAAAGCTTGGTCAATGACGCATGGGGAAACTCCTCGTGGCTCAGTATCGACCCCAGCAGTAGGAATCAGCTTGAGTGGGCTCCTCGAAACACTGGCATCCTACGCAAGATCCTCGAGACGAGGCATATTGGCGAAGTGGAACAGCTTATAAACTATGCCATTGACCTGTCTCACTCCCCCAAAGGAAAGTCTCCCTTGCAGAGCAGATTTCACTTCCCCATCAAGGGCATGTGTGTCATTCCTGTCGTTGGACATCTGAACAGCGCGCCTCAGCCTGTTCCAGATAGCCAGGGCAAGCAGAGGGATCAGCAGCAGCCAATGCAGCTACACAGCCCTGGTTACTACACCAGTAGTGGCTTTTCGCTTCGTGCGGGCTCGTTGGCGAACTACGCGCCTCGTCAGACTGTCCATATCCCTCCTACATCTGTGAGTGGCTTCGTGTCGTCGCCTGAGAGCTCGTATGGCAGCCTGCAGCAGTCGCCGCCAACGCCGCTCTTCAACGGATCGCCGTCAAGTTCAGTCTGTTTGGAATGGAACCATGGCGATGTTGATAGCCCAATCATGGAAGGGGTCGATAGGTCGCACAATGTGTCGTTTGGGGAGTCCTTTGTGGGTGGACTACAGAGCCCAGCCTTGACAGAGATGTGAACAGTTTGTTTGGCATGAGGGATATAATATACTATATGGAGATGAGTGTGATGAGTGTGATGAGTGTTATGAGTGCGATGGTTGCAATGGTTGCGATATGTTTTCTTTGTTATTAGACTGGCAGTTGCATGATGATGATACCTAATATTGATGATTGGATTTGGAGTTTATAGACTTGCTACTTTAGTTCAATTCAGTTTGACCATTGATTTTTTCACAGCTTATCTGCCTGAAAATACATGGAATGTTTCATTTATCTGCATTTGCCATTGTATCGTTTACTTCTGCCATCATGTACCGGGAACTCTTCTGTCATTGCAACAGTCACGCCATGTGGCAATTCTCTTGGCGGAAACAACGTCTCTTTCGTGCTGCCGAATTGTGCTGTAGATTTAACATGAACAGACGAACCGAGTTCATTCTGTATAAGACAATTATGCCCGCGTCCATGAAGACAAAGGTCACTGACTCATAGATAACTCGAAATGGAACACAGGGCAGGAGTCCAAATCGATCTACATGGGACAAACTTGCATGTGTTGCCAGAGCGTCAAGTACAAAAGAAAACAACTATAACAGATGAATCGTATCAGTGGACAACAGTTCCTTCCAGCTTCCATCTTTCAGCTTCATACGACGCAACGAACGGCATCTCCGAACAGCGATCCATAACAGCAGAAACAATGTCTTACCCGCAGCCCAAGCTTCTACCGCCCTTCTAGAATGTCAGAGTGTAAAATTCACCGTTCATGCAGATACAGACTTCTAAAAAAAGCAAAAGAAAAAAAAAATTATAGGGGGAAGACATGCTGTGTGCTGAAACTTAGTGTCGATTTGAAACATGTGCCACGTTGGAGTCGTCAATGACTATGGTAGGTGATTGGTTGAAAATAGGCTAGTATGGATGCTATTGAGGTAATGATATTTTCCATGGCACGCGGGAATCAAGTTACAGAGATGAGAATATTATGCCCTCGAGAAGGATGTGTGCGACCTTTTGTTTTGTTTTGGGATCTCTTCGTTTTGGTGGCTATTCTTGGGACGATGGAAATTGCGGGTGACAATGTCACGGATGTGACCTACAAGTTAATACATGTGTGTCTCTGGCAGTGTGGTAATCCAAGAGCGGTAATCTTGTGCTTTTTTCTTGGGCTGCAGGGCAGAGACATTTCGATTACCCAATCTTCCCTGTATAGCACCCAAGACAGGACGCCACAGCGTTCACACGAGGATTGCACGAGGATTGCACGAGGATTGCACGAGGGTAACTCGTGGCCTTGAGCGAACGTTCCTTGGGACCCGTTGATTTGACTTGGGGTACCTCGCATGGTTGAACCTTTGAGTGTCCACCGTAACTGTCGGGCTAGAGTTGCAACTGGAGGTGCTGGCCTTTCCCACTTTCATTGGTGCCTGGATCCCTGCGTTGAGGCAGTCGAGTACTATAAATCCGTGTGGTCTGATGTGATTCTGGTCCGCCTCGCTCAGCGCCCCCTTTGGCCCCTTTTGACTACCAGAATGCAACCACAATTTCAATTGCTCGCCATCGTCCGTGGAACCGTTTGGGCGACCCTTGTCCCGAAAAAGTTGGCCTGGGAGGGTCGATGCGACCCTGGGGAGCTGATCCTTGCCTGATGCACTGTTTGCTTCGACGTGCATCCTTGTTGGGGTTTCCCTCCGCCCAGGATGTGTTGTGCCGGGAACGTCGGGACCGCGTGTTTTTATAGCAACACAAACTCGAGGCATAATTCAACCAATCTGCGCTGTATGCACTCGTGGGGGATGTTTTGCGTTGGTACACCTCATTTTGTCTCAAGTGAAGAAGAATGCCATTGTTACTGTTCTTGCCCATGTCAATGGCCACATTTGCCGCACCATATCCGTTTTCCAGTTCGCCGCCATTGGGTTGCATTTTCTTGATTAAATCGATGCCTGTTCTTGATAGCCCGAAGCAGGCTCAACCTCCGTTAATGCCGCTTCAAGTGTGTGGATAATGGAGATCAAGGACAATACGAATCCAATAGGCACTGCCGGCCCTGCCGACAGCAAACGACTAGGTGCGATGATTCGTTGCCCTTTGCTTGGAGAAATTGCCCAAAGAGGAAGTCCAAGCCCGGCGCATGTTTTGCTTTGGGAACCAATTGGTGTAAGTAATGGGCGTTGGCCCGAATAGCCAAAGACAACAGAGCCACCACAACCAATGCCAAGCAGATTGAATTGAAGGGCCAATAATGAATGACACCTCAGTACGGACCAGGGACAATAAAGGGTACATAGTATCATAATGACAATCGGTATTAGTTTCCAAAGTTACCAGGGTCTGTACTCCGTAGCATTGTGGAGTATGGGTAATATCCATCAATCTTGGGCAAATGCACGGAAGCTTGGTTCAACGGTGCCAGAACTAGACCGCTGTTGATTTTTATGGCTCTATAGATTTCATGCAATAGTTGATGCGGTTCCGTAGCCTGTTATAGTTCACTGCCAATTATTAGTCCACAGCTGACATGTTGCCCATGAATGGAGGCAAACGATGTCTAGGTAGTCGGCGAACAGCCATGTTTGAGGTTAGGAGTACCAGTGGTTCGTGATAGCAATTGGCACGAGCTCCCCAGAGCCCTGGGAAGCCAAAGAAAGGATACGATCAAATTATGTACCAGTAGAGTTGCTAACAATCGCCGACACTATTGGCACCAGAGTCGCTTGAGCTGGTCCGTGTCGTTTGAGAGGATGACGCTGCGGAGGAAGTTCGTACTGTCGCGCTAATCTTATTATTTGCTGAAAGTGGCCCTAAAATTGGCAAAGCTAAGCCTAATATCACCGCATGGTCGCATGAGAGGCAAATTTGATCAGATATGTTATGCTATTTTCGTCGGCCGCCCACGGTCAAGCTGATGGAGTAGCGGATCACCACAAATAGAAATCCCACTTTCACAGGCGAGGTGGAGTTGCGGTGTTCCTGCATTGGCCTGGTGGTGAAAGCAGTGCCATCTCCTGCAGATTCCAAGTTGAGCGGTCGAATTCTCCGAGGAGATGATGGTGCGGTCGGGATCGACATGGAAGGCAGTCAATGTAGTACTATCTGCATATTGCTGAGAACGAGATATGTCTGCCAAGTTGTGTCGATTGAACTGCCTTGCAACCATTTCTGCCGCGCAAACATGTTTCCGCAAGACCTAGATCAAATCCTATCTGGGCAGCTTGATGACGGGATGGCGGGTTACGGGGCTATGTCAGCGCCAACTCATCGCCGGGAGGATGACGCTAGAGCGCATCGTAAATTGACAAATATAGCGACATGTTCTCAGCGGTCAATGGTTCTCACATCGTTTAATAGACAGTCGAGACAATATTAGATGTGGAGGAAGAGCCGCTGAGTGGAAGCTTTGACAAGGGAGAAAGATGAGCCAACAAACGGAGACGGGGGAAAAAAAAAGATAGGAGAAGCACTACCGTTTACACTGCAGCAAGAGTTTAGCGAGCAAACAGTGGTGAATGACAGCGCTTCCAGAGGCCACAGCGCCGTGCTGCTGCAGAGGCTGGGGGACGAAGGCGCTGTAAAGTCGTTAGGCCGCACCCTTTCACTCCTCCTTGCAAACACACAAATCTTCAAACGAAATTACCGCATTTCACAAAGGCACACTGGCTGTGGTAGGGTTACAATCATCCTCTTCGTCACCACACTAATCAATGGCGATCATCAAGCTTGCGAATATTCCAATAAGGCTGCCGATCCATGCTCTTGGGTCGCTACTTGATGCGTCGCCTTTTATATTCACCCTACCTCCTCTGTCTTGGATCCGTCCTGGACCCTGCTCTCGCCGAGCTCGACCACTTCCATGTCTGGATTTGTTCCCATTCTCCACTTCCACTTTCAAGGAATCTGTGGTGCTCAACTGACGACTACATGGTTTGCACCGATCACACACTTCGTTGACGGTCTGGTCCAGACTAGCGTAAAGTGACATGCTAGCCCTCCCCATCCCCTGGACGCCTCCGTCGAAACACCGCCAGGTTGTTCCTGCAATTGATATCATGGGGAATGCAGGTACTATACAATTCAGCTGGTATTTGACGGGATGCAATTGGTTCTCGAAATAGAAATGGTTGAAGCGGTGAAACAATGTGTTTTGCTTTTACACAAAAAGACCTACAACATTAACAACAATAGGATAAATAATCTTGCCTGTCACGATGAGTAGTGCCGCTTCCATTGTTCTTGCATAGATAACCGGACGCACTATCGTACGCACCACAGCCATGTAGCAAACATGTACTGTTCATTCAAGTTCATAGAGGTCGGATCTTGGGCTCCCGACCGAACATACCATGTACCATGCTGGAGCTGAACTGTTTCCCCGCTTGTGCTGCCTTTCGACGGTAAGGTTTCTTCGTCTTACTCAAGCCACGTTGAACTAGTCCTTCTTAGCGTACTTCTCTTCTAGAAAGAATTTGGATTTGAGCAAACGACTTTTTGCTCGGTCAGGGGTGCCCCTGTTCGCACTACAGGAAAATCCTCGTCATGATTCCTTGTGAAGGCTTGGGCTGGTCCCCAATCTAGCCAATGTGAGTGGTTTAATTTGCCTCCCCCTGGTCGACTATGGACCTCTACAAGTCAGCCGACGGGTCGACTCGCGCCGTGGTTGGTCACTATAAATCACTAGCAAATGGACCGATGCGACGCCATCTTTTCTTGGACTGGCCGCCCAGCACACAATCGTACAGCACAGACGTCCTCAGCGGGGCCTTCTTCAGCATGGGAGAGTCGGCGTTTCAGGATTGGTGTGGGCGTCTGCGGTGAGAAAAATGGCTCTGTGCCTGAAACGGGGCATGTTAGCCATAGTCAACAGGGGCCAAGTGACACCAATTCGACACTATCTCAACCACTGCAACCCGGTCCAGTCCAGCCTCGAGCAAGGGCCAGGGGTAGTCGAGGTGGATGCCCACCTGGCGTTGCTTTTACGAGCAAATCCTGCTCCAGTCTCTTGCGGTCCATGTCCACTTTTGCAAAAGAAGGCTTTTGCTCGTGGTTGCATGGAGTAGCATTGTGTGTGTGTGAGTGTATGCCTGTCTGTATGTGTTGGGGGGAGCCCGTTGCTTGGCCTAATATTATTGCTCCCGCCGGCCACCGTGCTCTCGGTTTTCTCACCAATTTCTCTGCCGTAATATTCTAGAAGGTGTTTTGCCATCTTCGTTTGTTTCTCCTGTCTCCTCCTCTCTACTTCACTCGACACGTTTTCCATTTCTTGAGACGAGTTGCTCGTCGTCTAATTCCATTGTCACTCCTTCTAATTCTCCTCATCTATTCAATCAGAGCTAAAGGCAGCGCCTGTCATTTGAAGCAATTGATTTATCCATCAACATTATTTATCCGATCTTGAAACCGGAACCACTCGACGCCTCAGCAAATCGCATTTAATCAGCGCGCCGACAGAGGCAGAGCCTTCATCATCGCACCGGATCTTTGTCTTAATTTCTTCTACTTCGCCTGCGCCCGCCCTCTGGCGGTGTGCCTCACTCAGCCGTGTCCGCCGTCGAAGTCTTTCGTGCGACCGGCTTAATCGCTCGAAGCGACGCTATACTCGAATCTGTGCTGGGCGCTGTTCGACTATTTTAAATTTGACTGTTCTGTGGTTAAGCATTTGGACGCTCTTCAGCCACCATCGCACTCATTCGCGCTCATCACGGAAATAGCGACACCTTGAACCCGTTTTTGAACTTTGAAACAAAACACGCAACTACATCGCAACAATGTTCCCTTACAACGGACAGGAGGACAATGGCATCAAGCCTCTTTCCGAGGAAGACCATCAATTATTGACCAACCTCGTGCAGAAATATGGCGTCCCAAGTCTCAGCTACGCCCTCACTGGCTACGGCGATTCGTGTGAGTAATACAGAAGGCGTGAACGATCGTGTCGTACTGACTATGCAATAGCCCGAGCATCCATCTATTCAACCAGCACTCTTCTCAGCAGTGCAGCCGCCAGCATGAGTGCCCCTTCATTAGCATGGACAAGTTCAGAGGCTGCCTCGCAATGCCGCTCCGATGGTGCATCTATTCACACTCAGTACACATGGCCCGAGGCTGTCAATGAGATGCCATCAATGCCTGAGGAAGCGGCCAAGATGGGTGAAAAATCATGGCTCGACTCGCCTGCTCCTATTCAGTCACCACATACTAACGAGGCTGGCTCACCTCGCCTTATCGCCCCTACGGGTAAGAAGTATCAATGCCCTATGTGCTACTTGGATATCAGCCCGGTTGGATTTGGACGCAAGAGTGATTTCAAGAAGCACCTTCACAACTTCCACGGTGCTGATGTGGTATGGATCTGCTGGACCAAAGGCTGCAACCTTTCCTTCTCTACAGAACGTGCCTACAGCACACACGCCAAGGAGGCTCACAGAATGAAGGCTTTGCCAAACAGTGCTGCTCGGACCGATCTCTGTCCCCAGCTCGTTTTCTCTTGTGGCTTCACCGCCTGCAAGGACCGCGTCTTTGAAGCAACATCTGCAGAAGAATCATCCGCTACCCGTGACAAGCATTTCGAACACATTGCTAAGCACTTTGAGGATGGATTCGATATCAGCACCTGGGAGTACAAGATTCAAATACAAAACTTGCTTCGTCAGCAGCAAGTCAAGCCAGTGTGGAAGACGTGCGTCTGGCCAAAGGAGAAGCGCCAGGGATTGGTATGGAAACCAAGATCATCTGGTGACCTCAAGCGTATCCTCGAATCCCGACATCTCGGCAGCGACATTTCCAACCTCGTCCGCTTGGCGTTCATTCTTGGCAACGCTCCATTCACATCTTCGAGCACTCCACCTCCTGGCGAACTTGAGATGTACTTCCAGATGCCGTTCCGTGATACCTGCCCTGTCGACAAAGCGGTAGCTCCATCGCCAAGCCCGTCGGCCGTCAAGCCAGAAGAAGATTCTACATCCACTTTCAGACTCTCCAAATGCCGGTCTAGCACGCAAACCGTTTTCAAGCTGCCAAGCCGAAATTCGAAGCGCGTATCTCGTCCGCCCACTCCAGTAAGCAACGAAATCCCGATGGGCGATGCGCAAATGAGAGACGAACCCACGGTTGGCCCGCACCCCGGAACACCATTCCAGGTTCCCAACGACGGTATGTGGCCCGACGATGCCTCCAAGTTCGCTCCCGACCACAGTATGATCCCTAAGCACATGAACGCCCCCATGGATGCATCCGTGATGTATGCTATGCAAAGCCACGATCAGGGCTATGCTGGCTGGCACGGGATGGATACAGGCATGGGCAACGGCATGGATGCGGGCATGCAACACGGTATTCCCGTGGTCATGGACAACATGCAATACCCTATGCAAGAACCTATCCCTCAGCAGCCTCTATACAACACAATGATGAATGCCAGCCAGACCTCAGTAAGACCAGGAACGCCTACTCCACACAAGCGACCTGGATCATGGAGTCGCATCATGAGCATGGAAAGCCTTCGCCCAAGCAAGAAGGTGTCTTCCAACTCAGTCATACATCATCCACAGGATATGTCTGGGATGATGACCAACAATATGGGCATGTAAATGCTATCTGGTCATTGAAATGACTCTTGTTTTTATTTCCTACGTACATTGACCATCACACCAACTCGGAACTTTCATTTTTCTTTATTTTCTTACTTTATTTTTAACTTGACGTACCCAACTCTACAAATTCTTCTCACATCTCTCTACGAGACTTGCGAGAGATATTTCTTCTTACTACATCTTCGACACATCTTTTTTTATCATTTTGTTTGAAACGCTTTTTTGGGGGGGGGGGGGGGGGGGTTTACATACCATGGGACACGCACCATCACTGCACATCTGCGGACAACATTTTCATTTACGCCTGTTTATTTTCTTGCAGTCTTATTTTTTTGGGCAGTTGTCTGATTCGGCTTTTTCCTGTTTACATATACCCTACTGGCCTGGACGATAATGTTTAGCTAATATAAGCTGGCCATCAGAGGTTAAAAGCTGTTTGGTGGTTTTTCTCTGCATAGTTCTTGTTTGTGTCATATCCCAGGTTTTTTTTTTTTGGACATTTGTCTTTTTGTTGTTGTTTTTTCTACGCTCGAGATACCATTGCATGGGGTTTTATATAGGTAGCTTTACAGGCGAGAAAGTCTGGAAAAGAATATAAAGATTTACTTGTCGAATGATGCGCTCTGCTGTAAGTGTGAGTGACGTGGTTGGGACGCGCAGCATGCAAGCCAATTTAACGGGTTGCACATTGTGTGTTTGTGGGGAAATCAGGCTTGGCGAAACGTTTCGTTTCAGCGTGCGGTACGGGAAGATGTAAACGGCGATGGACGTTTGGAACCGCTCATGAACTGGTGTGGGTGACGGGAGCAAAAGAGCGGTTTGACAGGTTGGCTGACGTGAAGCTGGGTGGACCACGTCAGTTTGATGGAGGGGAATAGTTTTGTGGCGCACGTAATAATAATACCAAGGTTTTGGGGGAATTGACTGGATCTACTGTAAACGGGGGGTAGCGTCGCGTTGGATTGGATTGGATTGGATTGAATGCTGGGGTGTTGCAGTGAGCGGCGTGGAGAGTGAGGAGGAAAGGCTCTAGGATGGCAGAGTAGAACAGTGCAGACCAGATCAAACCAGACCAGACCAGACCAGACCAGACCAGAGAGCCAGGGACCGGTGTCGGACTGAGGGACTGGAGGTCAGCGCACGTCCGATAGCGGAATGTACTTGTACAGCACAGAGGGAGTGAAGGTGAAGCAGCGATGCCAGAAGAAAATGTAATGAATTGAACATGGCAATCATGAAATGTGCGTGTACAATAGCATAAGACAGTCATTGAAAGGGTAAACCAAATTTAATGGGATGAATCTGTGGGTTGTCAAGGTTTAAATGCATGAACTTGACCGAGGGTCACGACATGGATGGACAATGATGGGAAGACAGGGACTGACTCTCAACTCGCGTGCTAAGTATACCGAAAGAAAGCAAACTACGACTGGTTCCGGCAGAATATGCGAGCATTAACTTGAAGGATGCATAGTTGGCTAACAAACAACAAATAAACAATGGAAGTGAAATAACCACCAGTCTGTGTGCGAGTGAGTGCCAGGAAGAAAGAGGAGGCTCAGTAGGGAGGCTTGGAGGCTGAAATGCTGCAACTTGGAACGCTAAGCAGTGGTTAGCGTTGTGCCTGTAGCGGGAGGGCGAACTGATGGCAGCCGTGGTGAAAGATTGGGAATTGGACATTCAAACAGCGGTTGCAAATACATACAATGATATAGTTTGATACACAATTTAAGTCTTGTATTTTCCTATACCATGCACTCAACTTTATCATTTTTATTTGAGCTGGTAATTTCAACTGTTGTAAAAGTCTGGAGCCATATTGACATCGTCTGCAGTGGGCATGTGAGAGTGGGGATGGCGGGGGACTCATTAATCGCAGAATGGTGATTGGCTCCCACCAATACAGCTGGTCTGGACAAGCTTAGATCTGCTGAAGCAGGTGGGGGCAGCCACTATCAGCACTGTACATGTGTGCTGTAGTACAGTGGGAGACCACAGTTCACTATTCTGCGCAGCGGTGTTTAGTTCGCTGGCTTTTGGGCTGACTATCCTTCAGCAGAGTATTAGTCGATGATCAAAGCGGGGGGGCAAACAGGTGACCAGGACATTTCTTGATGCTGAAAAAACATACAATTTAAAGGTGTTACTCTTCAGATGAAGAATCAATTTACAAAAAGTAATTCACTCCTCTGTGGCATCGTGTGGAAAATTGTAAAGTCTTGGGCTGTATTGACTCAAATTAGTCCCCCCCCCCCCCCCCCAGCTTGCGAAGTTCGGCGCCTGGATCCGATTTTTTGACAAAAAGGTACTTCGCCAGTTGCCCCTCGACACCATCAGCGACCAAGTACCTCCGGTAGCTCTGCCCACAGGGGGATGACTCGATCCGGGTCCCCGACACACCAGCAAAGAGGCTCTGAAAAATAGCTGCAAAACCCACTAAACCCAGAGCTTCCTCGTCCTCTTTTCCCTCTTCTTCCTTTCTTCCTCTTCAATTCATTTTGCCACACAGACTCATCCTCTCTTCCATCACTTCTGTGAATCATCCAACCGTTTTCAATCAGAGGAGCGAACACAATTCTCTGTTGATTGGTTTCTTGCTCTTTTATTTTTCTACCCCTCTTCACCACAATTACATCAACATCTTCCCTCTGTTGATTGTACACAATGCTCCGAAGTCGCCAGGCCTCAAAGGCCGTAAAGGCCCTGAGCCAGTCTCGCGCCTTCACATCGTCTACCACTCCCGTCACCATCAAGGCTACGAAAAAGGTCCCTTCTGGTCAAAGAACTCAAGCTACTACGGCTTCATCTCCTGCACCGTAAGTATTGCTCTTCTCTACGACGCATGAGATTTTTTACATGTTGTGTGCTGCCTGTCCTTTTGGCTTCTGATACCGAAACCGGGCTCTGTGGAGCTTCCGTTTTTCGCGACAATGGGCTCTTTTGAGGATGGGCAATATTCGCAAAATCTAATTGAATCGCATGAGGAAATGCTCAAAAGATATCGACGAATGCTAATTGCTTTGCAGAAATGTCCGCGCCGTACCTAGCCCCTCATTCAACAGCGAAAAGCATAGCCATGTGCAGCCTCTCGTAAATCCTCGCGAGCCCGCCATGGACGAATCGTACGTTAATTAACCCTCCGATCGACACCGGCTCAATAGCGCAAAAACTAACTCGAAGCAGATTTATTGGCAAGAGCGGTGGTGAAATCTTCCATGAAATGATGCTGCGCCATGGCGTAAAACATATCTGTATGCCCGACCGTTTACTTGTTCTCGCCTCTCACCGCATGCTAATTTTCTTCCAGTCGGTTACCCTGGCGGTGCCATTCTCCCCGTATTCGACGCCATCTACAACTCAAATCACTTCGACTTCATCCTCCCTCGTCACGAACAAGGCGCTGGCCACATGGCTGAAGGCTACGCTCGCGCTTCTGGCAAGCCTGGCGTCGTCCTCGTCACCTCTGGCCCCGGAGCCACCAATGTTATCACCCCGATGCAAGACGCCATGTCCGACGGTACGCCCATGGTTGTGTTCTGCGGACAGGTCCCCACCACTGCTATTGGCAGCGATGCGTTCCAAGAAGCTGACACTGTTGGTATTTCACGCTCTTGCACAAAGTGGAACGTCATGGTTAAAAGCGTTTCCGAGCTTCCTCGCCGCATCAACGAGGCCTTTGAGATTGCTACCAGCGGCCGTCCTGGTCCCGTTCTTGTCGACCTTCCCAAGGATGTCACTGCTGGTATCCTGAGACGTGCCATCCCTACTGATTCCGCTCTTCCCACTTTGCCCAGTGCTGCTTCACGCGCCGCTATGCGCATCAGTGACCGCATGCTCGAGGCTTCTCTGACACGCGTGGCCGATCTCATCAACATTGCCAAGCAGCCCGTCATTTATGCTGGTCAGGGTATCGTCATGTCTGAGGGTGGTCCCGAACTTCTGAAGGAGTTGGCTGATAAGGCTTCCATCCCCGTTACCACCACTCTGCAGGGTCTGGGTGGTTTCGACGAGTTGGACGAGAAGTCTCTGCACATGCTGGGTATGCACGGTACCGCTTATGCCAACTCTGCCGTTCAAGAAGCCGATCTCATCATTGCTCTCGGTGCCCGATTCGACGACCGTGTCACTTTGAACGTGGCCAAGTTCGCCCCTGGTGCCAAGGCTGCCGCTGCTCAGAAGCGCGGCGGCATTGTTCACTTTGAAATTATGCCCAAGAATATCAACAAGGTCGTACAAGCTACGGAAGCCATCGAGGGCGATGTCGGTGCCAACCTGAAACTTCTGTTGCCTTCTGTAAAACCCAAGTCTATGGAGGACCGCAAGGAATGGTTCGCCAAGATTAACGCGTGGAAGCAGAAGTGGCCACTGGATCACTACGAGAAAGCGGATAGCCCTGGTGGCAACGGCAGAATCAAGCCCCAGACTGTCATTGAGGAGCTGAGCAATTTGACTGCCGACCGCAAGGACAAGACTTATATTTCTACTGGTGTCGGTCAACATCAAATGTGGACTGCCCAACACTTCCGATGGAGACATCCTCGCACCATGATCACCTCTGGTGGTCTTGGAACTATGGGCTACGGCCTTCCCGCTGCCATCGGCGCCAAGGTCGCTCAGCCTGATGCCCTTGTCGTCGATATTGACGGTGACGCGTCCTTTAACATGACTCTGACTGAGCTGTCGACGGCTGCTCAGTTCAACATTGGTGTCAAGGTTATTGTCTTGAACAACGAGGAACAGGGTATGGTAACGCAATGGCAAAACCTGTTCTACGAAGATCGCTACGCCCACACGCATCAGAAGAACCCTGACTTTATGAAACTGGCCGATGCCATGCACGTACAACACCGCAGAGTAACTGATCCCGGCGAGGTCAAGGACGCTCTGAAGTGGCTGATTGAGTCTGATGGCCCCGCTCTGTTGGAAGTCGTCACGGATAAGAAGGTTCCTGTTCTGCCCATGGTCCCTGCTGGTTCAGCCCTGCATGAGTTTTTGGTATACGACGATGCGAAGGACAAGGCCCGTCTGCAGCTGATGCGCGAGCGTACAAAGGGTGTACACGGCGTTTAAAGATTATGTGTAAAAAGGGGGAGGATTTTTGTGAAGACATTTGAGGATTTCTTGGAGTTTCTGTGTCTTAATAATTTCAAAATGTGATACCTACGGGTCAAACTTTTTTTTTTCATTGAACTACTGTTCGTCTGTAAACGAAGTGCTGTCGCTAAAATGTGCTATGGGCGTGGAGCTGTAGCCGAGACGTGTAGCCTCGGTGGTGGGATCGAGTCCACGGCTATGACATCGGCCAAGCTATCGCTCTATATCTTCACTCACTTTGACTTTTTCACTAACGTTTCTATTCACATCATTTAACACGCTTCACTAAAACAATGTCCGAAACCGTCATCGTCAACCTCCCTGGGGGTCCCATCCGCGCCATTCACAGCGATGGCATCACCGTCGCCCGCGGAGTCAAATATGCCTCAGCAGCTCGCTTCCAACCACCCAAACTCTACACAGACAAATGGACAGCTGTAGTCGACTACACCAAGCCAGCTACCATATGTCCTCAATTACCCTCGCGTCTAGACGCTATCATGGGACCTATCTCTGCTGGTCGGGTGCATGACGAGGACTGTCTCCATGCGAGCATTGCCTCGCCCGCCAAAGAGGGGGAAACGCTTCCCGTCATGGTGTTTATTCACGGAGGTGCCTATCTTTCTGGAGGAGGAGACTTGGATTGCTACAGTAACAAGGCGTTGGCTGGTAATGGGGTGGTAGTGGTGAATATTTCCTATAGATTGGGTATTTTTGGCTACCAGGGTATTGAGGGGGTTGCGAAGCCTAATTTGGGATTGATGGATCAGATTACAGCATTGCAGTGGATTCAGGAGAATATTGCTGCGTTTGGAGGTGATAAGGGTAAAGTTTGTCTATTTGGAGAGTCGGCGGGTGGTGATTCGATATATTGTCTGCTGGGGGCTGAGGGGACTCAGGGATTGTTTGATAGAGTTGTGTTGCAGAGTGCGCCACTTGGACTAAGGCTTCAGGAGAATGGTGACATGATTTCTGCGATGGCAGTGAAGGCAAAAGAGTTGAGCAATGGGTGGGAGGGCAAGACAGCGCCGGAACTGTTGGATGTGGAGATGCAGTTGCTTGGTGTGGCGAGGGGTTTTGTATCGTCAGGAATGCCGTATGGACCACAGATGGGGTATGAGCCACTCCCTGACGTGGAGGAGTTTGAGAAGCAACTAAGTGAGAGGTTGAAGGGTATGAGTGTCATGGTGGGATATACGAAAGACGACGGTGAAGCGTTTGCGGATATCATGCCGCCTGCGTTGCTGGAGGGAAGTGGCTTGAAGGCGGGCGAGTACGTGACGAAGAAGTGGTTCCAGGAGCCAGCGGATGACTTCGCGAAGAGGGTTAAGAAGAATGGGGGACGGGTGTCGACGTATAAGTGGGAGGCGGGGCTGAATAAGGAGGTGGGAGCAGTGCATACTGTTGAGTTGGCGTTCTTGTTGGGAAGCTGGGAGGTATGGAGGGAGGGGAAGATGGTGAAGGGAGGTGAGGAGGTTGTGAGGAGGGTTGGGAATGTTGCAAGAGGGCTGTGGGCGGCGTTTGGGAAGGGGAGGGATGTTGGTGATGTGGTTATTGACGAAGGGTTTGAGTGGGAGTGATGTCGAGTTCATATAGTGGCGTGGTACTGAAGCGATGCTGTGGCGAGGCTTTGTTGGTTCTCGTCGTACAAAATCTACTCCGCATTACAGATCCTGTAGGGAGCAGGACATAATATGTAAAGTATGAAGAATACACGTAGACGCCCAAGTACCTGCTACTTCCAAATGGCCGGCACAAATGTAGATGAAATCGGAGCATTATGAGGGCTTGCCACATATCCTTTGGGTGTTTTGAGGACTTTGACATGGTCTAGGGCTTTTGGAGGGGTTATTGGATGGTATTAGATTTGTAACACAGTAGCAGATGGATCAAATAATACTGCATTAATTATGATAGTTGGAATCATGTTAATATCAGATGTTGTCTAAGGGAGTTTGTTGATGTGGTTCGTTCAATGTGAATCCAGGTAGTAAAACATCATATATACCTCGTCCAGTTTGACGACACCTCTAAATCATATTTGCTACCAGATCCTTATTTTAAAACTTCTACATCATTCTAAAATAAATATTTGAAATCATTCTTCCAATCTTGTCAGATTCTATCGCTGCCTGAATCTACATCATTGACAATGCCGGGTAGCATCATTCCACCGGGGAGATCGGGGAATATATGGCACACACCAAATCTGTACCGGGGTTCTCGGGGAGAATACGGAATGGCCTTGGATTTTGTAACTGGACGATGTATCTCAAGATTGAAAATATTCATATAAAGAACTGCATCGACGACAACCTCAACAATGATTGAAACCGACCAAAACACTCTAACAGCTTACAAGCCTACAGTCAAATACCAAACACCAATCTCAGAACTCAATTCAAACACTAATCTTAAAACTCAATTCAACACTAAATCAACAGCCCAATCCATCATGACCGACTCCAAGGACTTCGCTGTCTGTGTCACCTGCGGCACTCAATACTCCATCCCCTACGCCGACCGTCCCTCCATCTGCCGCATGTGCATTGTAAGTCCTCACTCTCACTTTTCTAGACAAACACTTACCCCGTGCAGGAAGAGCGCCAATTCGTCCCCCCATCCGGCCACTCATTCACGTCGCTGTCTCGCATGGAGCCCACCTACCACAACGAGATCAAGCAAGACAACAACGACAGCCGCATTCACTCCATCTTCTCCCGTCCTCAATTCGCCATTGGACAGCGAGCTCTATTCATTCAAACCGAGCATGGAAACATCCTCTGGGACTGCATCACGTTACTCGATAAGCCTACCGTTGACTTCATCAAGGAGCGCGGAGGACTCAAGGCTATTGCCATTTCTCACCCTCACTTCTACTCAACCCATCTCGAGTGGGCAAAGGAATTTGACTGTCCCGTTTATTTGTCCAACGAGGATCAGGAATGGGTCAACTCAGCTGATTTGGAGGGGAGGAGAATCTTCTACCAAGGCGAGACGCATGAGATCTTGCCTGGTGCGACCATGGTGAAGCTCGGTGGACATTTCCCTGGAAGCTCTATGCTGCACTGGAATAGCAATATTGTACAGTCTACACATGATTTAACTTGACCAATGCATGCTAATTGATATGCAGTTTGTTGGTGATTCTATTGGCATCTCCCAGTCTGGCCTCATCCGCGACCACCACACCAAAGGCCATCAGACCTTCTTCTTCCAATATGCTTTCCCCAACTTTGTGCCACTGGGCCCTACAGCCATGCACGCCATGTGGAATCGCCTCAAGCCTTGGGCCTTCACTTCACTGTACTCGCTGTTTTACATCACTGTCGTGCGCGACCCCAATGTGAAGCAGATGGTGCTGGATAGCATGTTGCGCCAAGCCAAACACCAAGAAAACGATGGACATCCGTTGTTGAATGAGACCTGGGAGGATGTGTCAAAGTTGTAAAGTTTGTCGTGGACCGCCTTCGACTCTGCGTGTAAAGAGGCACAGGTTGTTCATTTCGTATGTTTATTTTAGTCATTCACTTTCAAACACTTTTATTATACAATCGTTAAATGTTGAGATATCAGTCAAAAAAGCCCATATTACTCATGTTGGGAAGAGTAAAATCCAGCTTCTCCAACTCGTGAAATCCTATGTCGAATCGTGTAGCTGGATCAAGTGGTCCTAGCTCCAGAACCCTCCACCAATCTGCAAGAGGATATGCTGTGTTTAGAGCTTCGCTGTTTGTTACATTACTATTGGCATTGGTAATACTTTCGACCTGAGATGCAAAGAATCGAGCAAGGCTGAGGTAAAGGTGTACCGTGGAGGAGTCAGGGAGCTCTCGCGCACTCTTTTCCAAACGCTCGGGAATTGCTTTTACTCTGGATGCCGCATCCATAGCATCAGCTTCAGTGAGAACACCGCGTTTCAATGCCTATTGATGTAGGAGTCAGTTTGCAACGAAATGTTTCAGCTGTTGGATACTCTTACATGTAGAATCTCTGTCGCCGCATGACAGATCATGATGTACTGATTGTTATGAAAGCCGATTAGCAGCTCTTCCAAAGTGCTATTGGTCAGTACCAAGCCAAGTAAATGACCGGCAGTGTTGACGCTAGTCTTTGTGACTGCCGTGGTCTCGACGGAAGCACCAGTTTGATCAATTGCGAGCAAATCTCTCAAAGCCTCCGCGTTCAGTATCATGACCCCGTGATCGATGTAAAACTCTAGCACTGGATGACTTTTGGTTATGGCTGCATCATCAGATACACAGCGCGTACTTCGTAGCTGCTCAAGTAGGGCGAAATTTCGACCATGCCATTCATAGATAGAAGCAATCGTCTTGTCTTGCCTATACCGTCGCTCAGATAAAGCATTGACCTACTTATCAAGTCAGCGGATAGATCAAATCGCAATATCTTCAGCACCACTGACCAATATTCCTCTCATTTCCATGGAACCGCATAGGAGGCGATCGAGGGGAGTGGTCATCGGCTTGCGCCACCACTCAGGCGCAGATGCGGGTACTTCTCTCCATGAAACACCCATATGACGACCCGTTGTAAGTCCAAACCCTTTATCCGCCATGAATGTGTACAGCCAAGTTCGCTCAAAATTGCGAGCAAGCCGTTCCTTGAACGATGGGCTGTCGTCTGAGGATGCGATTGCGTTGACTTGCGAAGCCACGACGGCCGGTTTATGAATGCCCATTTCTCGTGCAATTTGCACTGCCTAACAAAGAGTATAAGTACAGATAGTAACGGTTGGAATGGCAAGACAAACATGACTCAACCGAAGCCACGATGGATCGTCCGCCTGACGACGGCCAAGCGGTGCCCAGTATTGCTTGTTCATGATGGCTTGGATGGTTTCGATGGATTTGACAGAGAAGGCTATTGACCATTTTAAATCTGCTTCTGCGAGATCTAACAGGATGGGGTACAGCACTCGGTCGCGTGTTTGATCTGAAATGGCGCAGCCCAAAGCACAGATGGTAGAGAAGAGAGTGAATGATTTGGAGTAGACGTAATTCGGAGTGTGGAGCATTGGGTCTAGAATGCCTAAGAGGGGATTGCGGAACTTGAAAAATCTAAGAGCATCGCAGTGAGTAGAACGATAGGATATGGAAATTGTGATATGGGAAAGACGACATACAGTTCAAAGTAGTGGGCTGCATCGCTCTGATCAATGATTCGGGCAGTCAAGGGATCGCACGCCGCTGGATCGAGCTTCAGCGTTCCCCCAACAGGTTGTGCGTTCAGTATTTGCCAATCTCGCTGGTAAGCAGTTTGCGGTGCTGGATGAAGAATTAACAACAAGGCACTGTTTGGTAATCTGATGATATCCTACCAAAGTAGCTGGACAAGCGTTCGTCCACAGCGGTGCTTATTGTGCGGTTTAACTGATCGCTAAATGAAAACACAGCATTTTGCTGCTGGGAAACCGGATACGTCTCTGTACTAGCAGTAACAGCAGCTGCCATTACATCTAGAGGCGAAACCAGTGAATGTAGCTCGTACTCTGAAGAGGCATGGTTTTCATCAGGCTTCCGTGTCCAGTTTGTTGATGCATGTCGCGGCTGTGGTTGGTCAGGTGATAGGCTGTTAGATACAACCTCTGTTTCCAAGTTTACCAAGTCTGAATTGAGCAGTGAAGATACCACCTGTTCGCGGACAGAGTCTTCACCCAATCTTGATAGTAAGCCTTCCACCAATGCAACCTTGCTGTGACTAGCCATGGTCAGTAGAGCCCATGCTGCTTGCTAGATGTATAGCACACTGACCTGTCTCGTGCGGTCTTCTTTCCACGGTTTGTTCTTAGCGGGTAGCGGCATTGCCGCGATTGAGCAGTGCACCGCGAGCTGGTGTATTGTCAGAACAGTCGCAGCAACGGTTTTCTCGAGCATCTGTACTCACCAAGGTATGCGGCGATCACAACGCTGCCTCAATGAGCGACAGTTGTAACAAGCTGTGCGAATTTGATTCTCTTCGCCATTATTGGCCGCAGCTGAAGCTTGGTCTGTGTCTTTGTTCGAATATCTCGTCCCTGGCCCTTCAATGCGACTGCCGGCTGCACGTTGAGGCATCGCGAAGTATTCGTGTGGGGGAATATCCGCCCACGTAGAAAGCACTTCGTTTGGACGGCGTCAGTTGCGATAAATGCGGTAGGGTCACATACGAATGCCTTGGACGGCGTACTGGTGATTGGACTAAGTTTATAATTGGGACCTGGTCAATTGGCAACATCCGGAGATCGGCGACTTATTACAAGACCATCCCCACAGTGGCCATTTATTAATCTTTATGGTGTGGCTCAAGCCATATGGAGCCAGTTCCAGACAATGGGTAGGTACAATCATTTAGAAAAGTCATCGTAGGCAGGATAACATCTGGCACATGGGAACAATTTACGGGTAATTTGGCGGTAATTAAGAGCCTGCAAAGCTCCCTTGGCCCGCCATGACATGTATGCTACAGCGCCCACTCCGTTGCCTTCTCACCGCGGCTTCATAGCCGTGTACTGTAGAACTGCGTGGAGTAAAACGGAACCCAGATCATGGGCCATTGCGCCGTTCTTGAATGCGACAAACGGCGTTCAAGTCTTGCGCTCCGTCTCTAAGCTGTATAACATGCTTGTCCACGCCAGTCGTAATCTATTTCTGTTTCTTATCCACCCTGTCAAAAAGAACACATGCTTATCCGCAGACGTGAAGAATAATGGAGACTGCGCAACAAAAGATTGATCGAGCACGGCTCAGGCGAGAGAATGGGCTTGCCAAAGTCGAGCCTAAGCTTCAAGGATTGCCTGAAGTCCTGCCAGTCAATTGCCGGGACCTCCCCAAGACTATTCTCACTGCTCGAGAAATTGAAATCACTGAGAAATATGATGTTATTGAGCTTCTCAAGCTCCTCAGAGAGCGACAGATTTTAGTTCAGGAAGTGACTAGAGCCTTTCTGCGACGTGCTGCGGTTGCACAGGCTGCTGTACGTCAATCTGTCCCAATTTGCTTTTATGCGAGGTCATTCAGTTATTAACGTGCAATAGACAAACTGCCTTGTTGAGCTGATGTGGGATCAAGCCATCAGCCGTGCAAAGTACCTAGATTCTCTCCCTGCGCCAAAAGGTGCTTTGTTCGGCCTGCCCATCTCAACCAAGGAGCACCATGGCATGGTTGGTGAAGATGTCATCACGACCGCTTCTCTGATTGGCTGGGTTGATCGTAAACATGGTTCAAATGTGCTGTATGATGACCTTTGGGACGAAGGATGCGTATTCTACGCCAGAACAACGCAGCCCCAGGCCGTGATGCATTTGGAGACCAATAGCAACCTGTGGGGTCGAACCGTCAACCCTTATAATCGAAATCTTACGCCAGGTGGCAGTAGTGGTGGTGAATCAGCTTTGCTAGGCATGCGAGGTAGCATCATGGTAAATTTGAAAGTCGTATATTGTTGAATAGCACTAACGAGTATCCGAAGGGAATTGGTGGTGACATTGGTGGTAGCATCCGCTGCCCTGCTGCATTTGTTGGCGTTTATGGCTTCAAGTGAGTATTGTTCCCAAGTTGCCATCTCTCACAATAGATGAACTGATTGTTTCAAGGCCATCCATGAAGCGAATTACAGCGACCGGCCAGCTCGGCTTCATGGACGGCAAGGAGACCATCATCTCTACGCCAGGGCCCATGACTGTTGATCGAAAAGCCATGGAGCTGCTCATGAAGATTGTCCTCTCTAAGCAACCATGGCGCAAAGATCCATCAATTCTCCCCATGCCATGGAATCCCTATTCGTTTGACCGACCTCTCAAGATTGCTGTTCAGTGGTGGGATGGCGTCGTGAGGCCACATCCGCCAGTCATACGCGCCTTGAAGGAGGTAGCTACAGCCTGTAAAAATTCCGGTATGCAGGTTATTGACTGGAATTGCGAGCACCTGGATCATCGTAAAGCCTGGGACATTGTTTCTGCACTATACTGGCCGGATGGGGGAAGTGAGGCTTTCGACTGCCTCGAGAAGAATGACGATACCGTGCTACCGCTTACGGAATGGATTCTGAGGCAACCGACGGTGAAGAACATGTCGCAAGCAGAAGTATGGCAGGCAAGTTTATATCAAAGATCATATATACTGCAGGTTGACTAACAAACCATCTTAGCTCTGCCGCGAGCGGGACCAATACCGCGCGATGTATGCCAACGCTTGGAATGCAACCGCTGGTACTGACGGCCATGAAGTGGATGTAATCCTGTGTCCTGCAAACTTCGGCGCGGCAGCTCCTCACGAAATGTCCAAGTACTGGGGTTACACGGCCCATTGGAACCTGTTGGATTATCCTGGGGTTGTCTTCCCTGTCACAGCAGTAGACCCTGAGAAGGACGTCAAGGATCTGAAGTATAAGCCACAAAATGAGCAGGATCGTTTCGTTTATGAATTGTACGATCCAGAAGTATTCAAAGGTGCGCCAGTCGGTCTTCAGTTGATTGGGAGACGTCTACAGGAGGAAAAAGTCCTGGCAGCGCTGGAGAAGGTTGAACGTGCCATGGGCCGTTGTTAGTAGACTACATGGAGTAAAACTAAAAACAGTAACACTTATGCAGAGACTTTTATTGTGATCTAATTACTTGACTCTATGCTATGTATGTAGTTCCAAATTTTGTTTCGTGGAAGCTTTGTTGCTCGACAGACTTCTAGAAACCACTCTGTAGCGTATGCTGTGGTCACAGCAATCAGAGAAGTTTTATGATTTCGCGGTAAGAACTGCAACTCCCTCCACAATATGTCTGAATTATCCACATATGCAAGTCCAGATGGGGGCAGTTCCCCAGACCATGGTGCTGCAAGACCTGATCCCCCGCCCCCGCTGTGGTTGAGACTCCTGAACGCCGTCTTGACGAAGATGGTGATCCACATGAACGCCGTTCACGCGCCGCCCACCAACGAACGATAGTCCTTGTGATGGCAATATTGCCTTTGTAATATGCCTTTGCCCCGATAAAACCAGCCCGGAATTGGAGCTGAAATGGCCGCTTCTAAGAGGCTAAAGTATTCCTTGCGTGCAGTGTGGCTGGTGCAATGGGAACAGTGTTATTGGATGCTCTGAATTGATGTGACGGTCTACCATAGTCTCCGCAATGTTACCCAAGATGAAGAAATCCGGGGTAGAAACTAGATAAAAGACATACAGTGTCCCACTTGGTTTCAATCTTGCATCTCACCTAAATTGCAGCAAGAGCTTCATATTTCAATTCTATCATCGTTGCACTCTGTGGGACGACTTCAATCTCCAACATGCCTCAGCCAAAGAGGCTCCTTCGGCTCAGCAGGCCAATGAACCAAAACATTGTTTGTGGACTGTGAGTACTTGGAAATATGTAGCGCCAGTACAATGCAACGGAAGCTCATCCATCTCTTTTAGTATCCTTTTCTGTCTGCCCGGCATCTACACTGCTCTCACGTCTCTCGGCGCAGGTGGTGGTAAGCCGACATCGCTCGTTATCGCAAATCAAACAAATGCCATTCTCTATGGAGTCTTTATTCTGTTTGCGTGCATGGGAGGCACAATTGTCAACTTGCTTCGACCCAGGCTCTCCCTAATGCTTGGAACTCTCGGCTATCCGCTGTATGTGGGAGGTCTGTGGTACTTTGACAACACGGGTAATCCTGCTTTCCCGCTCGCCGCTGGGGCCATACTCGGAGCCCTTTCTGGAGTTCTGTGGACTTGTGTTGGCATGGTAGCCTATGCATACGCGGATGAGAACCAAAAGGGTCTCTTCCTGTACATTCAATGGGCGTTGCGATCCTTTGGGGCGTCTGTTGGGGCTGCCATTGCGCTTGGTGCCAACTTCCACCAAACGAAGCCTGTAGGTGTATCGTCGCCTGTCTACATTGTCTTCATTGTTTTGCAAATTGGCTCTCTCCTATTGTCGGGTCTTCTCATAATCGACCCAAAGGACGTCATTAGAGACGATGGGACGCATCTAGCAAAGTTTGAGCCTCCATCATTCAAGGAGGAGATCAAGAAGCTTCGCAATTGTTTCACCGATAAAAGCATCTTGTTACTTACACCGGCAATGATTGTTTGCGAGATGCCTCTGGGAACTCTGTCAACTGTAAATGGTAAGAACACAAGAAATTTGCGACTAGAATTCTCAAACAGCAAACTGACAATAAAATAGGCTTCTTTCTTGACTTGCGTTCCCGTGCACTAGCCAGCCTCTGCTTCCAACTTATTCAAGTAGTTGGTCCGCTTCTGCTTGTTTGGATTTTTGACTCAACCAGAATCTCAAGCAGAAAGATGAGAGGACTCATTGGCGTGGGCTCCATGGGCATCATGGCCATTGGTACTTGCATTGGAATGTACATATGGCTTTTTGGAGTAGGGTACGACAAATTGAAGAGCCCACCAGGCAGAGATTGGGCCGAGAGTGGTGCACCAGCTTTTTTCGCTCTCTACATCCTCTACGGCTGGGTGTACTCAGGATATCAACTGGCCGTCGGATGGTGCTCGTCCTCGCTTTCTAATGATCCATCAAAGCTTGCACAGTATGCTGGGTATATGCGAGCGTGTACGTCTTTGGGCATGACCATTAGCTTTGCTCTCGCCTCAGAGACTGTGCCGCTCCTCATTCAGCTTAGCATTGAGTTTTCGTAAGTCTACGCCAATCAAACATGCCCGAGTGTCTCACCGATTTATAATACTAATCTAGTTTCAGATTATATGTGATAGGATTTGCAGGCATGATTTATGTGGTAGTATTCAAAATACGAGAGACAAACTATCTTCAAGAGGAGGGCGTCATTGCGCCGCAACAAACAGAAGCAAAGTGCAAAGAGAACACTCTAGAAGAGCAAGATGTAACGACAATTAAATGTTGAGTAGTTATAGAACTCAAATTTGGTTTCACAGTTTGGGCTAGCTGTGAGATGAAAAAGTAAAAGCTACTCGTACACACCGCTGGAGCTTCTTGTTTGCATCTCTTTGCGCCCAATCTCCCCGAGACTTGATGTTCAATATTACATGCCTGAGCGAAAGACGGTTTTCCCAGGCGGCAACCTTCTCATGGCGATGACCGCCGCATTTTTGCGATCGTGACCAGCAAGGGGCTCTTGCAAGTTAGAAAGACACCGCTCGAGAACAGCTTCTACACCGCAATTGAGTATTTTCACGTTGTGGACGTCCCAATAACGAAGCCTGCGCCTCAGGCTGACAGTGAGGCGTGAGTGAATTGCCAAGGTGCGAATGACGCCCATGTAGCCCAACCGTCGCCTATTGAGTTCATGCCCAACGCAAGCCAGCTTATATGCATAGGAGGCTGCAGGTCCATGATTTGCAGCTTGGAAGCTGTTCTCCGCCTCGCTAGGATCTGCTGAAATTAGCGGCCCGCTGACATGGAGCAGGCCACCACACCACACCTGAAAATGGTGGTTCGCACAACATATGGTGGTTCGCACGGAATGGATTGTAAAGAGTGCATTATGCGGGCATTTGTCGAGCATTGTAGGGAGAAACGGGGAGTTGGAAAACTCTTTTTACTACCTGCATTAATGCCTCCATCAGAGCATTCGTACTCATACGATAAAACTCTTGCCTTGCAGCCCAACGAGGAAGATATAGACTAGACTGGTCGATAAAGCCCCTAGTGGAGAACGCGGGAAGCCTCACCAGATTGCTGGGATATTTCCCCACTGCTAATTGCCAAAGTCATATCCTGACCCATCGTAAAGACACTGGCGGAAGGCTGCCAGCGGAGAATTGCCTATTCTAGTACAAGGCAGAGCTAGATCGCTTTACGAAGAGCACAATGGCTCATTATCGCAGTATTGCAGTATGTCATGTCACTATTGAATAGAACACTCTACAGTTCTACTCAAACGAGAATAAAACCAAAGACAGTGCATGACGAATGACAAGGACTGCTACCACCTGACTGATGTTTCGGGCTCTTACAATCGGCCAAGTCAACCAGCCGTACCAATAGCACTGTCCATGCTCTGCCGCTGACTCCGTATCTGTTAAAAGATGGTGTAGGACTCAACACACTAACGACGCATGTGCTGGCAACGCCTGAAGTCGGTGAGCTGTAGCGAGGGTGAGGCGTGGAGATGGTGGAGTATCACCTCAAGAGAAGAAAAACCCAGGTTACACGAAAATGCTACTTATAGGAGTACCTTTCTGTAATCAATTTTTCTTTTTCTTTCTTTTTTTAATTCAAGAAACAGTCCCAGAATACTTGAGACAGATTGTACAATGAACAACGAACAGAGAAACACAAACGCACACAATGACAGGAGTACACGAAGCATCATTGCGTACATAGGTCCAGCCGTTACTTCTAGTAACGTATTCAATGACCGGGCCCACGAAACTATACAATTTGAAAAGAACTCATGCGTTTGTGTACAATACCCCCCAGAAGAAACGGGGTTGCGCAGTCCTATTGCAGCACCGCCAGCGGCCGTGAGCGAGCCACTCCAGCAACGGCAGCCCACAGTGGTACCTGAGGACGCACAGCCCTATGCAATTGCAGTGGATTTAAGTAAGCCAACAAAGACTCCGTACGGGTTTGTATGTGGTCGAGACGAGTCGGACGCCGACTTTGTTATCCCACAGGAGCTGGCCCAGGTTTCCAATCGACATTTCAGCATAACCTTCAACGCCCGCTATCAACTCATTGTTCGAGACTTGGGATCCAAGTTAGGCACAACTGTTAGATATGATGGCATACCTACCAAAACATCTAAAAATTGCCAGTGGATCATTGGTGGTGCAGACTTTCTGAGGAATACTCCAGAGATCACAATTGAGATCTCACACCAGATTGAGTTTCAAATCACTGTCAAGCCATTTGACCCGGAATGTAAGGACTTCAGATCAACAGTCGATAAATTTTTACGGCAAGAATCCCATGGAAGGGGCGTCAATCAAGGCATAAAGACGACAGCTTTTCCTACCGGTGCTGCAACACCCGCTGCCCAGGGCGATATTATATGGAGAGAGCACCTCGACGAAGGCGGTTGCGCCGAAGTGTGGCTGCTCACCAATTTCTCAACTGGTGAGCAGCGCGTAGAGAAGATTACTCGCAGAAACGTCTCTTTTGGGTTGTCAAAGCAAGAAGCTGCACTGTTACGGCGAATAGATCACGTATGCTAAAGCACATCTTGGCGGATTCTCTTGCATTTCAGACACTAATTCTCTCGTCAGGAAAATATCATCAGATTTCTGAGCATTTCGCCGGGCTCAAAGCCAGTGCTAACCCTTGAATATGTCTCGGGTGGCACACTACAGTCACATCTCAAGAAAAGAGACTACTTCACTTTGACTGAATCCGTGGAGATAGCGAAACAGAGTACCTCTGCTGTAGCTTACATACACGCACTTAAACCGAGGATTACTCATCGCGATATCAGCGCAGCAAACATATTTGTGCAAAGTCGCGATGAAAACCACATTCACATAAAACTCGCTGACTTTGGGCTGTCTAAGGAAGGCTCCAACCTGCGAACTTTAACAGGCACTCGGCCATACATACCTCCAGAAATCTATTACTTGAATCTTAATGACGAGATAAAGCTTCGCTATACACAGGCTGTGGATGTCTGGTCGCTTGCTGTCGTCCTGGCAGAAATAACTTGCAATCTACCCCCATTGCCCAGGAAGGTGGTAGACTTTAACATGTCGTGGTGCAAAAAGATTGTGTCTCATATGAAAAAGACAGCGGACAGAACAGGAAGCACTTTCATCCGGCTGCTACTGACAGATATGTTGCTGATCAACCCTGAGCACCGCGCGTCTGCTCAGCAGTGCTATGACAACATCTGTCAACTTCGTGCTACAGGTCCTGAAGTCTGGGAGCCTGACAATCGTGCAACAACCTTGCGAAAGCGTGGATTAGAGACTGTTTCTTCCGATGGACACCTGGAAGACGATCATAGCCTGAGCTCTAACGAGGCTAGCAGTCCAATATCTCCAGCGGCGCAACAACGGCTACTATGGGCAGAGGATTCAACCTGCCCATGGCTTTGCCACTCCACAACTTGATTGAACAGAACAAAGGGCTCTTAGACAAGATGAGCGATGCTCGATATAGCGAAGGTAACGAGGACGACGAAAGTACAAGGGCAGGCAATAGGGAGGTCGGAAGCAGTTCAATAGATTAAAATGTTTAGTTCTTGCTTTTTGATATGAATGAAACATGTACCGGTATACGCTGCTTGATTAATTGAATGAATTTTTGTTCCCTGTACCTTAGTGCCTTTACTAAAGGATTTGGTGGTGGGGGAAATGAGTCGATGCTCGCCGTGACCAATACCTGGTCAGAGCAGGTACCCCAGCTCAATCAGCGCGGGCCACAGTTACTCTAAGGGGCCATTCAGCAATGCTCGACAAGGATTGTAGCATATCCGCTGACCACCACAGCTACGTGTTACATCACACATCCCAGGCTTGGCCGGCTTGGAAAGTCGGTACCTTTGTTTACTTGTGCAGAACAATTTGCGCTTCTTTTGGCCTGAATCATATAAGTACTACTGCCTAATGATAGTGGCGGCCCAAGGCTACTACCTCGGTCAAAAGCCTGATCCAATTTCAAGGCAGAAATGCTGCAACCTTCCAAGTTTTTGCCAGGTAATGGCAGACTGAGCTGTGCGACAAGAATTAAGGCAAATACTGCTTCCCGTGTTGCCCCGTGTGGCTGGACAAAGATGGTGTGAAGTCTTATAAGTGGTGTGCGACTTTGACTCACAGGTTTAACATTTCGCATTCCACCACTAATATCACCCCCCAGCAGGTTGCCTTCCATAGAGACGGCCATGCACAGCCTTGGTCCAGCTCTGTCCAACCATCGGTCGGTGGGGGGGGGGGGGTTTAACGCTAGCAAGGGCCAGTGATACAGCAATGGCTGGAAATGGGCTAAATGCTATACTTCTACGGCCTACTGCACGCCCACGCTTTCGAATGCGCCGTAGTGCGCTCAGCATAAGCCAGTGATTTGTCAGATTACGGAAAGACAGCATCAGTGTAGCAATAATTACCACATTCCATGCCAGGTCACCCCTGGCAAGGAGATTTGTCTTGCTTTATGCTCCTCAACACGCGGCTAATAATACAAGAGAACAAGGAACCAGCGCCAAGTAAACACTTCGAGGAGTCCCATTTCTTATAATTTGTTCAAGTTGAAAACCCGCATTGCAGCTTTATTGCCATGGCTCTCCGTTATACGTTCAAAGAACTGCTTCATGTTTCGGAAGACGCTCTTGTTCAACATATGGTTAAGATCAAAGATGAGGAAGGCAACATTGTTATCGAAAGCAATGACGACCATCGAAAGGCGTCCAAAACAGAACAATATATCGTTCGAGAAAAGATATTGTTCGTGAAAATCACTAGATAATGGTTTATGGATTAATACTTACTTATTATTTTCCCTCTTAACTATAGGTCTGCGTCAAAGAAGGCTCGCGAATCCCCAAGTCTGGATACAAATCAGCTCTCTCGCCGATTAGCCGAGGTCGCAGAAGCATTCGACACCTCGTCCACTATAGAACCTACGTTAGAGCAACCCGAGTACGTGCAACAACCTACAGAATCACCACCACCGCCATTTGCAGCGAAACAAGACAAAGAAGTCCGTTCTTTTGTAGATCTTAGTCGCCTCGGTGGTCGCCCGGCTTGCAGTTTGGACGAATTGGAAAATATCCGGGAAGATCCGCAAAAGTACCAGCAGATGTTGGAGCCTTGGCAGTCTGTTGTGAAGGCCACGCTGTCTTCAGATCCAGAAGTGAAACTATTTTCGGAACAATTATCGAGATGGATTCTATTTCTGGTTTGGCAATACCAAAGCAGGGGATTGGCCCCCCCTCCGGAGCTGTCCAGCTTTCGGGAACTTCGACGGTTGAACCAGCCACTGCTCGTTGCTGAATCTGACAGCCCTTGGATAAATATGGTTCACGAAGAATATCATGCGCGCGTTGTCGCCAAATGTATAGAAGTTGAAAAGGAAAACCACGCCCGTGGCCTGCTTGAATATATCCACGAAACGAAAAGCCGTCTGGAACGATACGACGTCCATCGCCCCTTTTTGCTCCACGCACATCCCAGACGCCAAACGACACTCGTCACATGGCTTGAATACATAGCATTTGAAATATGGCAACTAGATAGGCATATTGATATGTGTTCTTCCCACGGCATTAAGTTGGAAAATGCATCCGAGTCCGGGCAAATTACGCCAGATCTTATGCCAGATCGTTCACACGACCGTCCAAATATTGCGGATCAGACACGACAAGCATCATCGCAGGAAGACGACATAAAAAAGCACCCAGCTTTCCAGGTGGCACTGCAGCAAATGGTACACAATGGAACAGAACGAAGCGAGAGAATTGTGAACTGGGCGTTGGACGAATTGCAGAGAGTTGATGCCCCTGGCACCGACACCGATGACCAAGACCAAGAAGAAGAAGATGACGCTGATGATGAAATTTCCGTGGCACAGTTAAGGAAGCCAAGTCCGTTACTAAAGCGTAAGAGAGAATGCGAAAACGATATTGAGCCAATCACGCCAGCGGCTTCCTTTCGAGTGACTAGAAGGGTAGAGGAGAGAAAGAGACGGAGAACGGATTTGAGCGACAGCAAAACCGCTTGCCCCAGTATGGCTGCTGGCCAAGTCCAAGGACTGTCTCCAGTTACATCTCCGACTTCCATCGACGACAATCACGAAGACAACAAATAAGGTGGAGTGTATATTTTCCAAGCTATGTACAGTATCGGAGCCAGGCAAGCAAATAAAGTCCTCGTAGGCTAAATATTGAGCAACGTATGAAATCTGCAATAGATCCAGGACTGAGATTTGTAGGCTCAAGTTATTATGTATAATTATAGAGGATATTAGCCGGCTGAGAGGATTAAACAATAATAGTCCAAATCAATGGTCAACAGTATTTAAGTTTCCAAACTTGGTAATTAAATCCTAGATTGAGGATAGCTATTAGGAATAGGGGCCAAAGAGCCACATTGAAGACTTGATTGCTCTTGGCTGGCCGGAGACTTCGTGATTGAGCATGGTTACGCAAGGTATAGACGCAGATTCGGATCTAATGTTGTGCAAATTCGCAATGTCAGTGTGCTATTTTTGCTACTAAGTTTGAATCCGTGTTCTAGATGCTTGAATACCATGTATAAATCCAAATGGTAATGTCTGCCCCGTTGAGAGAGCCGACTCTTCCATGGCTCCTCTATGTGATACATAACCTGAATCCTAGACCCATCCGCCATTTTCCAATCACCGAGGCTGGTAACCTTTGTATATCCTTACAATATAAAATTCCGAACTATAAGGCTTATTACTTACTTGAAATTAGCCAACAAAAATAAATCCCTCTCCAGTAATCACATTAGCAGTTTTGGCTAGCGTATTTGCTGCTATCATAGCTGCCAAAGACGCTTACCAAACAACTACGTTATGCTCGACTTATATAGTACCACCCACCAGCGTGCTGACCGACTGCAGCGATTACCATTGCAAGGTTTGAGAAATGCTCAAGACAAACGATATGCCATTCACCTCCAATTCTTCTGCCAATACCCTACGCATAATATCAGATAATGGAGCAGTCGGCATGCAAAATTCCAGTGTCAAGTTCAATGACAAACCTAAGAGCTTTAGATACGCTAGCCATGCCGCGAATATTGTTGAATAATGCGACGTGGACAAGTTGTACAGTGTGCCTTGCAACAATGTTGTTTGCTCGCCTCCTGTACCAAGCTTTGCATTCCCTTTCAACGTGGAGTATAACCCCACACGGCTTGGATAGCGGTGGTAGCTTTGAGTCAATTAAGACGCCAAATATGGCATGTCAACTTATGATGGCTATAGTAACCTATTCCCGGCCAGGACTGGGCTTCAATTATATATTGACACATATGTATATGTCGTCATTCTTGCAAATATAGGGCGCAAGGATTAAGAATGTTAACATGTATGCAGAATCGAGCGGCTAGTTGTTTTTTATATAACTAATTTGAGTGAAACATTACACATAAATAAGTCTCTAATCCCCATAGCAGTCATAAATCTCCTTTGGTTCAAAATCTCCAATTATTTAACAGAGCCCGATAATAAGTGCAGGCAGGGATGTGATAGTACTGAAGATCTCTCCTAGAGTCTACCAAACGTGAAGTATCTGTCAACCAACGTTTAACTAACTAATCAATTTTTGTTTTTTTATGAAAGGAGGAGGTGTATGACCGCCAACTTGATACCTTTTCTGATCTTGCGTTCCTTACTCAAAGACTTTATAAAGAGATAAGAAAGTATCTTGGCCAATTAAAACAGTAATTCCCTGGAAGTACCGTCTCATTCCTCATAAGGGGGCACAGAATCCCAAGACCGTCGCGTCAGACATCTCCGGCAAATACTGTCCGTATCCGCCCGTGTTGAAGAAATTATTCATGTCAGCCAGGTCTGATGGGAAACCGGTAAAATTAATGTTTGTGAAATCCAGCGGAGATGCAGCTGAGCCGTCGGTGTCTGTTGCCGCTTCCCCTGCAGAGACGGGCGGATTGGTTCCTAGAAGCAGCGGTCAGCACTCATCGTTTTTACTTGCAAGGATCGGCGGCGTGTAGTGAAACATGGCTTACCTTTAAGGTATTGTGAATCTCTGAAGTATCCGACGTATCTGATGCACAAGTGCACCAAGGCATTCTTGTTGTCCAGCTTCCGCAATGCTTCGATCGCCATCTTCATAAACTTGCAGCCGTTGGCAATGACGGAATCGCCATCATGTATGTTGCCGTGTTTGGCCCACAGCATTTGCGCACAGAGCATCATGGATGCGGTGAATACTGAGACAACATTAGCTGATGTTTGTATGTGGGGTGATTCTGCGACTTGCCGTAATATAGGGTGAAGAACCATACGCCGAGGTTGTTATCCTTGCTCTCTACCTTTGTCAAAATGTAATGCACGATTGCTATTGTGCTCTGTGCCGATGCTATGCACTCGTTTGCTTCCGCCATGGCAAGTTGCGCTTTATACGGCATAACCTCACCGGAGCTAGGGTCAAACTTGGCCAGGTATCGTAGCACAGAAGCCAAAAGCGGTCGGTGGATAAGGATGTTCAGATTATGATATCGCAAGGTCAAGATGGTTCTCAGCTTGTTCTGTTCCGATGTTCGTGCTAGGTCAGGTGAGTCGACTTCGCAGAGATGCAAAGACTCTGGCAAATCAGCAAGCCAGCGGGACAACTCTGCCCGAATCTCGCTGGCGACCTGAATGGAGGTGAGTTCGTCCATTTCGAATCCGCTCGCGCCAATGTTATTGTTGTATTGTATGGAGATGGATTTACCCATAATTTGATACAGCCGAACCGAGTATCCAAGGAAGTTTGCAATATCTTGCTTCGTCCCAGGACTTGATGCTGCATAAGGTGTTGCTGGCCAAGACATTGGTAGTGGTATTCTCATCAAGTCTTCCGTGATGGCTCCTGGTCGGCCAAATGTGACACTCAGAACCTTGTCAAGACAGTACATCGTGTGCCATGTACGACGACGAATCTCCTGCTCCACGGGGCTCACACACTGCGCGGCATAATCACAGTGCAAGCCCAGCGCAATTGCCGTTCTGACCAAGAGGCCATGAATGCTCCATGTTTGAATAGATCGCTGTGTTCCTTGCAAGTATAAAACCACAAGCAGCAGATAGTGTACAATGTCAAGACTGACCGTGCGCCGCGAAGCCGCACTGCATAGTGCAACAGCTCTTGAGTAGAATATGTGTGCTTTCTCAAACCGATCTTTGGCTGAAGGCGTGCCTTTTCTGTCAATGTTACTTGCCATAGCAAATATCATATTTAGAACTCCAAGCCATGTGCGGCTCACTTTGCGAAATCCGCTGGCCTTGAAGTCCTTGTAAATCTGCTTGAACGTGGGCTCGTGTAGGAATGGAAACAGCAGTCCGTAGATATCGAAGTAGACGCTCATCAGCCCTTCCATATCTGCCGCTGAGGGCAGCATTGTCGCAGAAGTATCAGAGCTCTGGTCCATATCAGACCCCAGCGGAGACAATTCTCCAGGTACCTCCATGACGTGGTGGTCGTTGAGGGGATCGTTGTGGACTGATGTCAATTCCTCGCCGTCGTCTCGCTTGATCTTGGCCACAGCCCGCACAAGGTGTCTTACAAATGTGATGTTTGACGATTCACCGAAGAATGCTGATGAGCGATCATCAACAAAGGTAATCCCCATGCCGTCGGTCGGCGCATCATCAACGCCATCTGCTAGCCTAGATGCATCGAGTTGAATGCCGTCGTCCGTTCTGTCTAGCAAATGAGGGATTGTTCTGCCACTCTCAATTGACTTTGAAGCTCCTCCGCACGCAGCCAAGTGTCCTGTGAGTAAGTTGTCATGGCGCTCTATCACCCTCTCGACTATTTTGAGTCTCTCCTCGAGTCCGGACACATAGTCCTTGGGCACGATGACATTGGTTGAGGCATCGGAAGGTTCATATTGACATTGCAAATGTGCCTCACTGCAAGACGTGCAGGTCGGCCGTTTACCATCACATCTACAATTACAGAAGTGAGTATGACCCTTGTAAGCTGATGACAATGAGTACCACTCACCTTGATTTTCGCGTGCGACACACATTACACGCCAATCCGATTCGTCGCCGTTTCGTGTTTCTCGTCTCGGCATTAGTCGTAGGCCGATCTTGATTCCCACGAGGAGGCATCCTCAAGATAAAGTATCGCGGCAATGACGGGTATGGAGCGGATGAATAGTTTAAAAAGACTCGCTCCAAAGCAAACTCTAGCGCTGGTAGCACTACTTGAACACTAACATGCTTCCGGATATTCCCCGCCGTCCCCGATGGTTTACATGCGCGCTGGCCAGCCGTATTAGGAATCACGAGGATCGTATTTGTGCCCCTTACTTGGACTTTACCGAGCTTCGGAAGATAATTCGGAGGTAATTTTCAAAGTAGGAGAATTTAAAAGTCTTTGTATCCCCCTTCACAACTGCCTGTGGTCGCTCTTTTTGTATTCTTTATCGGGAACTCGGAGCTTTTTGGCTTTTAGCGCCAAGACAGCATCAGCCCCATCAATCAGCCATTTGGCTTCATATGCCCTTAATAAGCAGAAGTAAAGCCAGAGATCATCATGCTCACCTTTGCACCCTTGTTCTTCCTGCGCGGTAAAGGACCGAAGCGGTCTGTCAATTGGAATGCCAACCCAGTTGGGTTGCACGATGTGGATAATAGAGCGTTCGAATTGAAGTTCATGCAGGACAAGGACGGGTTCTACAACGATCAGGTATGGTCGCCTCAGAAGATCAACATACACAAGTCCAAGTCGCAATACGATCCGCCACCACACTATCACCTCTACGCGGACGAACATTTCTACATCTCAGCCGGATCCGGAGTATGGCATCTATGGGACAGAGATGTTCTTCTGAAAAAGGGCGACCACTTCATCCTGCCGCCTCGCGAGTGGCATTGGTTTGAGAGCGAGCCCAGCACCGAAGAGCCGCTCATTATTCACGTCAGGTATGATGAGGGTAAAGCAGCAATGGAGGAGCGGTTCTTCCGCAACACGCTCAGCTATGTATCAGATTGCTTAATGGACAATGTCAGCCCTAGCATTTTCCAGCTCATGGTATTCTTCATCGGCATGGAGATGGCCCCAGGGCTGAGGATAGTGCCATGGGAGAAGCCAAACTTGGCACTGAATGTGTTATTAATGTATACAATGGGTGGCTTCGGCTGGTTGATGGGGTATCGGGTCTCATATAAGGAGTATTATCGCCCACGTGCGAAAACTAGCTAAACTTAAATAAGCGAGACGATTTACTGGGTTCGCCTTGGGGACGAATCCGCGACGTCGCACTTACCCAAGCTTTTAAGTCTCGGGAGAGAATAATTATAGAACACAACACTGGTTCTCCTCTTGGTTCTCCTCTTCTCATTTGTTCCCTCCAGTGAGGCAGCTGCTGTGACAGAGTTGGGAGCCAAAAGAAATTGACTTTGAATAATGAGGTAAGTCGATGAAGTCATTATCCAGCTAATGCAATGTGAGCATTCAGCTGGGTCAATCTTGCCTGTAGTTGGGTCACATCAATTGCCCAATTAGTTAACCGCCGACAGATTGAAATCCTTCAGCGTAATAAGCTACAGTAGTGCAACTCCACGCAGCCCTACTCTAGAACAGGATGCGCCTTTCGCCAGAGCCTATTTTCCGTGGCAGTGGGTATTGTATCGCCAGCCATGCCCATTCAGGGCTGATTTCCCCTCGCCACCACTGGTGATTTAGTTGGGACTGCCGGGAGTAAGCACATGGCTGCTTACAGGCGTGATTTCGCGTGGATAGTGACATCAGCATTGACGATCGACTGTTTCTCCGTTGTGCTACTAGTAACTCTGTGCATAAGCCTGAGCCTGTTTTTTTGTGAGCACCCCATGTAAACCACGTTACGGCTCTTTGGGGGGGGGCTGATCAATTAATGTCCAGCCCTCGCTGCTGCTCCAGCCTGATTTCAGATTCATATTCTTTCTAAATTCTTTCACATTTGAGTTCTTGCGTAGCAATTCACCGGCAATGCGTTGGTTATATTTAGCTGTCATAGTGACCGTCGTGGCGGCGGATTGCTACTACCCAGACGGATCGACGGGCGTCCCTGGCAGTAATGCGTATGATTGGACTCCGTGTGGCGGCGTCAACACTACGTACAAGCAGTGCTGTATTGCTGGGGAAGATGCCTGTTTGCCAAACGGAATGTGCTCGTATGTCGGCAAATACAACTATCGTGCCGCATGTGAAAATAAAGACTGGGAAGGATGTCAGTTGGTTTGCCCTGAAGGTAAGTACAAGCACAATTGCGACGCCGGTCTCGGCCGCTACCAATTTTGTTGTAGGTATGCGATACTAACGGTTGGACCCAGTTCAAAATGCATCGTGGGTGCAGGTGAAGCGATGTGCATCTGGCAAATACTGCTGCAACCCCGACTTTGATCATGGCGACTGCTGTAAGGATGGCACGGTGTTGTTTAACATGGAGGCGCCGACGGCTTCGCTGGGCTCCGCACCCCAAAGAAGAACAAGTTCGACAAAACAGACGTCACAGACCTCGTCCAGCATGAAGGATCCCGTCGTGGTAGTGACTGCAACCATCGTGCCCACGGAAACTGCCAGTCCCGACCCTCAGCCTCGGAAAACCCGAAGTCACATTGGTGCTGCTGTTGGTGGTGCTCTGGGAGGCGTAGCTATTCTCGCCGGACTGGTTTTCTTATTCTGGTTCTTCCGCAAACAAGGAAAACAGAATCCTCCGTCTCCCGACTCTGAAGGACGACCGAGCTTCGTACCTGGCGGAAAGACACTATCACACAGCAGCTCCTACACTTCAACCAACTCCTCCGGGCCATACAGTGCGACTTCGCAAGTACACAACCCTAGCTTCAATCCATCACAATACAGCCAACCTAGACTACCACCAAGCGCATACATGTACAACACAGCGAGATCTCCCTCCCATTCCGACTGTTCACAGACCAGTCCGGTCAGCACACACTACCTACAAAGCCCTTTACCAAGAGAAGAGGCAAGGCTCCAAAGTCCTTTTAGCGAATATTACGAAGACCACGACCCTACTCAGCTTCATACTCCTCAGGTACCGCCTTCGCCAGCATTTAGTTTCATGTCTGGAGCCACTCTCGCAGCCATGGGACATTCGCGGAGTAACTCAAAGGCCAAAGAGAGATACGACCCCCAATTGGAAGGATTGCAAGAGTCGGATATGAGAGAAGTTTTCCAGGCAATTTCAGCTCATCCATGAGATTTACTGAGCCGATATTTTTTTTACAGTGTTGTATATAATTAGATTTACGAAATACCCCCATAATGAGTAGCGATTTGAATTCCTTCAATACTAGCAGCGTGCTTCACAAATTTCCCGTTTGGCAGATCTTCCATGAATGTTTCCGAAATTGGCACTTCAGGAGTCTCGAAGCCAGATCCACCAGGATATTGACCCAGGCTTCGGAGGTAATCCATAGTTCCAGATAGGGAAACATCTACTTCCCAGCAGCCGCCTTGGGATTCGCGGTGGTACAGGGCGGCGATGATCCCTGATGCGAGGAGGTAGCCGCTAGCGTGATCGAGGACCTGGCATGGCGCTGGGCGAGCAGCTTGTCCCAACCCTGCATGTTCTGCTTCGGAAACGTTCATTCCTGACGCCGTTTGTACGAGGGAGTCGAACCCTCGGCGATTTGACCAAGGTCCGTCGCCAAATGCTGAGAGGTTGGCATGGATGAGGTTGGGGTTAATCCTTTGCAGTTCTTTGATTGATAATCCATGAGATGATAGGGCTCCTGGACGGTATGATTGAATGAAGACATCTACATCTTTTAGCATGCTAAGCAACTCCGCTTTGTCGCTGGCGTCCTTTATGTCGAGGTACTTCCTGGTCTTGCCGCGTGAGAAATCGATATCTAGAGCTGGCAGGTCCGGAAGATTAGGTGATGTGACCCATGTTACTTGGGCGCCGTGGTGGGCGAGTGTGCGTCCTGCAGCAGGGCCAGCGATCACCCGTGTCATTTCCACAACTTTGACGCCATCTAGACAACGCTTGTGCGTCAGAGCTGGTAGTGGCTTAGATGGTGATGTAAAGGCTGGCCGTATACGAACAGGCTGTGTCGTCGAAGAGTGAATGGCATCAAATTCTTGAAACGATCGTAGCTTGTAAATAACCACGCCCTTATCAATCGTGGCATTTTCCAGATCTTCGCTATTCCAGTTTGCTACTTCTGCAGCCACGTCGTCCTTGTTTGCTGTAGATGGCAAGCCAAGCAGATTTAACGTCGCATTCGTATGGTTCTCAAGAGAATCGTGTATACGCACATATCCGTCTTTAGTCTTGTGTAAGCCACCTATCCTTCCCCAAGGAAGCTCTTGCTTCTGTGTATTTTGAAGCGAATACAGCCTCTCAGACTGGAACTCTGCGGCAGCATGGTGCAGCGGCACGGTCACTTGGGGCGCATCGACCAATGAGCGGCGGGAGTAGAATAGCGATGCCGCGCATGCTGATGCAGCGATGGTGGATTGCGCAATAGCTCCAATCTTGAATGATGAGCGGAAGGCTGGTTGATCTGCTCCAGGGAGGCTTAATGGTACCGAGGGGAGTGACAGCGTGGCGAGGATATCTCGCGTGAGATCGAGCGTTGTGAAAGAATGCCGCCTCATAACAAAATTATTATCGTATGATGTATTGAAAAATATGACGAAACAGTGTCGCTGCAACGTTGAATGCAGGTGTCGATATTTGGTCTAGCCGACGTCGGGGGCGCGGCAATCGACGGGTAACTCAGACCGAGGCTGAACTTCCCAACGCACAGCCGTGATCAATTTTCGCAAGATGTAAATTTCATGTGATATTATCTTGTCTAATTTCTAATACCCGTAATAATTAAATATGATTACTTCCTGTAAATGCAAAAAAGATCCTGAAAGCGCCAACGCCGATGATGCAATGCAACGCGAGTCTAAATGATATCCGCTTCCTACTCTTTACCATCCTCTTGAATAGCCTCTAAAGTTGCAGGGCTTTGTTGTGTTTGCTTTTCTTGGCTCATTGTCAAAATTTCTTGGCTCTGTTGATTCTGTTCTTGCTTGGCTAGCTCGTCTGCCGTCAAAGATGCTTCAGCTGCACCCAATCGCACGGTGGCCGTCAAGGCTAGCATGACACCAGCCAACGCAACGCCGACCCAGAATCCAATCTGGTATTGACCACGCAGACCAAGGCTGTCGCCCTGGTTCTCTTTGGCGAGAGACACAGCCATTTCGCCAACGCCGAGCCAGAAAGAGATACCGAGGTAAAGGAGCGAGTTAATGAGGCCTGAAGCGGAGGCTTGTAATCGATGAGGCATCGCCGTGGTGATGAAAACACTGTACCGATATTAGTAGATGCTTGCAATAATGCTTAGATCATATCACTTACTTAGTAACGTTAAAGGTAATATCAACGCCGATGGTGCCGCCCAACATGGCAGGGAAGATGTAGGCCCAGTACAAGAAGCTCTTGCTCTTGCCATCAGCAGGAATCAACGCAAACAGGAGTACTGAGAGCAAGAATCCCAAGCCAGAGATGACCATCAAAGCCGTGTTGGGGATGACATGCATAACGAAGCCGCCACAAATGGCCAGAACCATGCCGCCAACGGCCAGGGGAGTGAACCATGCCGCGGTCTGGATCGGGGTCGTGTGCAAAACTGTTTCCATGTAGAAACTAGCGTAGAAAAGGAAGAGACCAAAGACTCCGTAAGCGCAGAAGAGGATAACGATGAGGCGCTTCATGTACTTGGGTTTGAATAGTTCACCGGGCAAGAAGGGCTGTTTGCTAACCCAACCCTGAACGTAAACCGCGACAGCCAAGAACAATACACCAATAATCAATGTGACGTAGATGTAAGGTGTTCTCCAGCCGTTGGGCGCTTGGCCGGCATCAGTGAAGGGGAAGACGATCAAAACCAGCCCAGGAACGATGGTGATGAGGCCTAGCCAATCCATCTTGATTGACTTGTCGATACCAGTGGCGTGAGGAATGCTGAACCAGCCGCTAACAACAATAGCGGACACGATAATGGCACCAATCCAGAAGAACCATCTCCAAGTGATGAAGCTGGCAGAAACTGCTGCGATGAAAATACCAGAGTAGAAGCCAACACATGCCAACGCTCCCCAGATACTGAAGACGAGGTTCTTTCGCGGTCCGGGTCGGTAAGTCTGACCCAACAACGCTAGGCTAGCAGGGACGAACGCAGCGGCCCCAACACCCTGCATGGCACGACAGACAATCAACATCTCGGGGCTCTTGGAGAAGCCACAGATGAGAGACCAGACGCACATCCACGCATGGCCGGCAAGGAAAACGTATCTACCGCCGTAGATGTCGCAAAGTCGAGAGAAGGGAAGGAGGAGACCAGCAGTGGCGATATTGATGGCTGAAGCCGGCCACGTGCGAGCCGAGTCGGGGATTTTCAAGGATTCTGCAACGGGGGGGAGGATAATGTTGAAGCCACTGATGAAGAACTCGCTCGTCATCATGGATGTGACGACGGTGAAGACAAAGGCTACCTCTGAGAACCACGTCTTAAAGATGGCCGGTCGAGCTCGGCCGAGTTGTTGGATTTGCTCCTTGGTGAGGACAGCATCGTCGGAGGGGGTGACGACCCCAGCTTCTTGGTCCGACATGGTGGGCAGGATGATGATGCAACAATGCAGATGAAAATGAATCTACCGAGAGAGGGGACGAGACCATCTGCTGAGCGGTCGTCTTAAATACAACTGTGCATATCGGAAACACAGCAGGCTTAGAAATTCTCAACTGCCAACAATGCAGGGTGTGAGTCCGAGCTGCTTCTTTAGGAAACAAGCTTTTTGTTAATCGCCCGAGGTTTTGTCTTGCCAACGCCTTTTCGCAGCACGTCGGCCATCATAAGGCGTCATCTTATGTATGAACACTTCCTTTCAACTTTTTTTTTTTCGCCGTATTGACCCGCTGTAATTTTTTCCCACTTTCTTCTCTTCCTTCTGCGGGTATTCACCAACTACTGATCAATCGGATTTCGCAGCACTGAAAAGCCCCAAAGGGCTGGTCCACAAGAGCCACTCGACTATTGTGGTTTGGCTGAAATGGGAGAATTCCTGAGCAATTGCGGGCGGCCTTCACTCACGCTGGCTGGTGTTACGGGGCCGGACATGAGTCTTGGCTTCCTAATTGAGTTTAGCTGGCGTTGGATGTTTGCTGTGACGAGTTGGTGGCGCTTTGGAGATGTTACGGGCACGAGCAAAGTACAGTGGCGGCCGAGATAGCTGTCCAGCCGGGCCAACTGCAGTCAATCGTGGCTGAGAATGGCCATGGCGGAAGTTATTCGTATTGTTCCCTAGAAAAGGCTTCATTTCAAAGTCTACTACGGTAGCTTATTTATTATGATAACAAACATTGACTCTAGCGCAATGCACCTAACCCGCCATTGATAACAAAAGAGAATCGACGGTCGGTGTACAGTACTGTACATAGTATTTCGCAAAACCTCGCTTCGCATCTGTCTGCAACTCGTATGTTTCCGCTCCATCACGGGCGCAGCATAAATTCACTTTACAGTGATGTTGTAGCGATCTTCGCATTTACCTGTCGCTGATCTGAGTCACTGCAGCGGCGATGGCGAGAGCAACTGAAAACAAATACATCTTAGCAATTGAAAGGTCGGGTCGAGACAAGTTGGTCGTAAAGATACTCACGAGCACCAGCTGTTACAATATACGATGCAATGGTCCAAGCTGTCTGCACAACGGTGAGGAAATCCTCTCTCTTTTGGTCTACGAAAGTGTAGCTGAGTCCAAACGCTAGACTGAACAGCAGTGGGGTGATTCCCCAGACGACCAGCTTCTTGGAGGACCATCCGAGAACGAGCTGTAGAGCATATTTTCCCTCGGCGGGATCGGGACTGTTGTTGTTCAAGACAATATGAACCCAATCGCCCCATCTGTTCCCGTAATCTGTTCCAAGAGTTTCAAAATCTCTCCACAGCTCGAGCATTGTGCTATTTGTGTCGCTGTCGAGCTGAAGCATCTGATGGCTGCCGTGGCGTGCGTCACATTGATAAAGCGAGAATCCCGAGACGCTTTTCAGCGAGAATAGTCGCTTGTAAAAGGGTCGAAGCTGGCGCATACCCTTCCTTATCTGCCCAAACAAATCATGCTTAGTCGAGCTCGCATTCTCCAATGGACCCGATCGTTGGGGCTGTTGCAGGTCGAGTATTACCTCATTTGGGATGCTTTCATCTGTGTGGAAAATTCCCAGCACAAAATAACGGCTATCTGGCCTTGTAGTAGCTGTTTTCTGTGAGGCTTCGGATTGGAACTTCTGGCGCACATTCGTCGTGGGAAGTATGGAAGACATGGTCGGGCTGGCAACCACAACTTCCATTTCGCAAGTGTTGCTACCTTCACCTCTAACGCAGCGCTGGCGACTGGTGACTCTCTGGAATGTCCAGCTGACAAGTCCGAAGAAAATTGTTATTTTAATACCTTGTGAAGCCAGCTTTGGAGGCAGTTGAACGGGGCCTGGGGGATCCAGATGAACAGCCTTCAGGCCGTCAGCCTGTGCTGCAGAAGTAAGTGCAGTGACTTGGATGTCATTGGCGCCGCGTGAATCGTCAGACGTATTAGAGGCTTGGATGGCTGCGGACTCAGGGCTGTTTGACGAGGACGAGGCTGCAAGACCAGTAGTTGAATTGGTGCTAGCTGGCGGGCTCTGATTGCGAAGAGAGGCCATTACAAAGACTAGTGTGCGACGAAGAGCCCAGCTTGAGGAGAAGCTTAAGTAGCACCTAACACCTCACAAAGCTGAGTTTGGATCGCCAACAATCGGATATCAATGATGAGATTTTAGCCTATCTGGATGCCTTTTGCCTGTTGCTTAATAGTCACTCTTGCATCAATGATGACCCAAGAACAAGGTAAGCCTGGGTGTTGGGTGAATCAGGCAGGTCGTGGAAGCGGGCTACAGAGGGTTTGAGAGGAGCGCTGCATGTCGGTCCTGGGGAGTTGGCACAGCACTCCTGGCCTAGTGGTCCCGAACAGCGCCAAAAAAAAAACTGCCCGGGTACCTCAGAATAGAAAGAAGATCGACGTCAGCCACAAAGTGCGACACATGGCCTGTGCTGAAGCACAAAGTCTACAAACCCCGGTTGGGCAGCTATTTCGGCCGCCACTGTATAAGACAGGCCTAGATCGTTTTTGAGATGTGAGATGACGACGCGGGCTCCGCGGGTGCTTGCGTTTGATTATAAATGAGTCAATCTTGTTAGGAGACGCATTGTACAATAGATGGTTGGTTGGTTGCTGGTTTCGAGCTGAAAATGAGAAATGTTGTTGGTTTGTAATACGGCTGGTGACGGGCGTCATCGGTCGTCGCTGTAGCAGTCACGAAGAGATGAATGAGAATTGGGACACATCTGTTAAAAATGAGTAATAATTCAAGTCTGGTTAAGACGTGGCACATTTTGTAATTAATGGGCCAGAGTGTGCAGTGCACACCGAGTCTATGGTAGATGTCCCTCATTGAGGGTTCTCTTCAATAGTTCAAACACTATGTGTCACGGCTCTTAGTCTTAGTCCTAGTTTTAATCCCAGAATTATTGGAATAATTCGTTCTACTTATGATATAAATCATTAGGCTTTTGATATCATATATCGTTATTGAAGATTCCAACTTAATTTGTAGTGCCTATATTTCACCTGTTCCAAGTTTTAATATCCGTGCCGGGTAGGTAGACCGTACTTCCCTCACATTATCATGCTAGAAGTTATTTCAGAGTTTAAACACCAAAAGACTTGCAATGCCAAATGCTTTAATCATTGAGGACCTCTCCATCTCTCCCAAAATATTTATCACATCTCCGCATGTGTATACTGCAACAACGACTGCAACCTCCTATATCACACCGTATCAACCCAAACGCCATAGGATGAGTTTGAATTGACGGTCCGGGGTCTAATCGTGTAAGTCAAACTGCCAGTCATTCTCACTAAAATGATCATGAGCATTGTATTTCATCAGTTGATCGGGTTTCTTTGCCTAGCTAGCATCTCTCTTTGCGGGAAATGTATCTCTACCAATTGGTGAGTAAATCGAGCATGATTAGTTACCAGACAACTAGCACCACCATCCAGGCAGTCACGAGTCCCTACTTGTCTGGTATAATCGTGTAGCATTCGTATTATTCAATCACTAACACCTCCCAGATGTTGTCGCTCGCGTAGACGATCAAACATACTCTCTCTTCGGCACCACTAATGGCATTTGCCTGCGGTTCCAAGTCTGCTTTACTGGCTGCGCTTTCTCTGCCACTTGGTTCAGACCCTGTCACATTTGCGATTGGTCTTCAGCAAGATCATACCGTGCAGTTTCTGGACCGCGAGGATACTTCGCTGCCGCTGTCCAGAACTTGTCGGATGTCACCGCCCATGTCGCCCGACTACTCTGCCTGCTGCACTACAAGAGTTCAAGCAATGCAGCATGATCAGGACCATGGCAACATCTGTGTCTCCCAACTCCCTGGACATCCTAGAAGCGCACATGAGACAGATGTAAGGCCCTCACAATAATCACACAGCCTCAACTGACAAGACCTAGTTTCCGTGGCTTCCAAGTCACCATCCCCACAAAGACCCTTGACACCAAAAAAAAGCTATAGCTTTTATAAATGAGATTTCTACTGATGGGAATGCCAATACGCTGGCAGAGCTTCCCTCGCGCGTTGCCTGCATTCTACGTTCTCGCAACCCGAGTACATCCGTCTCTTTCTCGAACCAATCTTGATCTTCTCCGAGCAATGGCCCGCGGATTTCGCCGTCTATGATCTTGGAAAGCGTAACCTACATAACCTCATTCTCGATAATGGCTAATATTTCAGATTACCTCAGCCACACCGGCGAGACAGTTGCCTCCGAGCAACGCTTAGCCGATGACTCCATCTCCACGATAGTCAACTAGATAGTCCTCGCTATGTACTCCGCCATCGGGCTCGTATCCTTTGGCATCATGACCAACAAATCCAACGGCACCAACAAGGGCAAGGAGTGCACCTCCCAAGTTGAATCCAAATGGGCACTAGCCCCGCAGGCAAACACATCATAGCACCCTCTAGCGACCCCGGCATGTCCCAGATCAGCACAAACGCATTCGCATTGGATCGCCTCCTCGTTATGAGTAAATCCGACCAGAAGTTTATGGATGTGCAAAATAAATGGTAAGAGGCACAGCAGCACCCCAGTGGGGTTGAGTTCTCCGGAAGGGTGAAGAAGACAGCTTCGATCCTGGGGATGTGGCTTGCCGAGACGGCGCCGCAGAAATCGAGAAATTACTTTTTCAATTGCATTCACGTCACATTGACGAATGGGAAAAGCTCTGTGCCTGGACCAACGATTTGGGCGGTTACGGGTAACAATGTGGGAGTGCCGTACATGACCTAGGCGAAGTCGGATGTTGAATCATATTTCTTGGTAGCGGCATTGCAGCAGATGAAATAAAGTCAAGTTAGGTGAAATGGAGATGATGCTTTGTTTTCTATTCCGCGAGGCTCGGACTGTGAAACCGAGGTATGGACTAAATGAGTGTTGTGAGTGAGTGTCGCAGATTCGAGCTGAGACCATACGAACCAGTGGAGAATCGAGCCCATGTTGTCTCTGCAACAATTAATGAACCCTGTAATTACAACTGGTTCGGTGGCTGTGTAAGCCCATTTTCTGCAACCTCGGAACGCGCGGCTGACTTGGTGGGATTCTACAGAGTCGCCTTTTCATTTTTAACGCTAATGAGCGTTCATGCGTGTCTGATGATCATCATACTACCTCTGTTATTTTCAAGCAAGTATTCGAGAGGAGATGATTGTAAGATATCGTGAATATTGTCATTACACTCAATGTAATTGTCTAATTAAATTTGCTAGAAAGCACACGCAGTCTACCCAGAAAAACACACATTCATCCCACGTCTACCCATAGAACCCTCGTACATTTCCCTCTCATATAATAAAATCATGTCCGCATAAAGCTCATTTTACAGCAGGGCAGCAATGGCAGCCAGTGGAGCAGCGACGAGCAATGCTTGAGCAGCGTGCATGGAAGTGGCCGCGCTCTTACCACCGTTGTCACCTCCGTTGCCGTTGCCGTTGCCGTTGCCGTTGCCGCCGCCGTTGTTACCACTGCCGTTGTTACCACTGCCATTGTTGCCGCCGCTGGTGCTGTTGCCGCCGTTGCCATTGTTGCCGCCGCCAGTGGTGCTGTTACCGCCGCTGGTGCTGTTGCCACCGGTGCTGGAGCCGCCGGTCTTTACGGCGGCCGCGTACTTGTCGACGACAAAGTTGACGATCTGCTCCTTGTAGGTCTTGATGTAAGAGCCGTGGACCTCGTGACTGTCGCCGCTGTCGCAGTAGACGTCGTTGTCGTCGCAGTAGGAGACGATCTTGTCAGCGTAATTCTTGCACTCGCCGGTGCTGTTGCGGGCAAAGATCTGCGTCAAGTTAGCATCGTTGGAAACATAGCAAGCGCGAGCTTCAACTTACGCCACTACCCTTGGCGGTACCCTTGTTGTAGGGAGCGCCGTGGAAGAAGCTCGGGTCACCGTAGAGAGCAATGGCAACGACTACTTTTAATTAGCAATTGAATGGTAATTGTGAGAATTTTACTTGTGAATTGCTCACCATTGTTGTTGACGGTGTTGGCGGCAACGGTAGGCGTGTTGCCCCAAGAACTGCTGGGAACGCCGCAGAAGGCATCGGAAGCGATTTGAGCGCCCTGTTTGCAATTAGTTTTTAATTGGATTCCACTCGTAACGGGGAAACGCACCTGAGAGTATCCGAGATAGGCGACCTTGCCCTTGGGGCACTTCTTGACATAGTCGGACAATTCCTTCTCGAGGGCCTTGGTGCCGTCCTGGACTGACTCGAAATAGTTGGGGTCGTCGAGAGAAGCAGGGTAATCGACGGCCAGGACCTCGGATCCCTTAATCTTGCTGACAATGGCGTCGGCAAGGACCTCAGAGACGCCCTCACCGGGGGCCTCGGTGGTTCCGCGACCTACGATGATGTACAGGCCGTCGGCGCAGGTGATGGGGGAGACGGCAGCGGCGGCGGCAGAGCCAGCCATGACGGCGAGAGAGGCACGCATGTTGAGAGGGAGGGAGAGGGGTATTAAAAAAAAAAAAAGGTAACAACAAAAAATTGGAGAGACGAAGAAGAAAAAGAGGAGAGAAACTGGAGAGAGAGGTGAGCAGATGGGGTGGACTTTATTGGATTGGCATTTCTGACCATGCAAACGGAACTTTGGGGATCCATTGACAGTCCGTCAGGTTTAGTGGGGTTAGTGAAAAAAATTAGTGCATGTCCGTCGAAAGAACAGGCGCCACAGCGTGTCGAATGCGTGGGCGCACAGGGACTGGAGCGCGCTAGGCTTAGCTATTTGCAGTGGCTTTGCGGCTACTAGAGCAAGCCGGGGGTGGGTTCTGTTACTGTTCTGGTGCTGTTCTGGGACACAGTGGAGTAGGCCCGATCGGACAAGGCCGTAAAGGTCAATGTGCCCCGGACCCCAGTCCATCGCTGCCAGTCAGAGTCCAGCAAGTGGGTGATTTCAGTGATTGGTGGGCCACTGCAGACCACTGTAGACCACTGCTAAACACTGCTAAACACTGCTGACCACTGCTGAACACATTTATTGACAGTGACAGCCTAGTGACATCTACAGGGGACAAAAGACCCTGTCGAATCTGGCCAATAGATCCACTGACACGCCTCGTCGGAAGGGACATCGGTCGCATGTGATAGACAATTAAATTACAATGGGCGCTGCGAAAATATTTATATTGATTGATTGGAGCAATTCATTGGTAGAAGAATTGGCATAGCTGCTCTTAGCACGTCGCTTATGTCTGACCCGTGGGCTGCATATTACCTTTCCCACCACTAGCGTTTGGAAAATAATACCTTTCGTATTAATTCTTTCCATTGATTTCCTCCCATTAAGTATTATCGTATGGATTGACTTTGCCATTGTGAGTTTGCGCCACCCATCACACAAACGCCACCTTCACTTTAGCTCGTCACCTATTTTGTCAATCATCCATTCGTTGTTATGTACTTGATGGTCAATCGTATATACATCACTGTCTGACCTTCTCTCCAATATCCCTGAAATAATCACACCTGCGCCTCCTGTCCCCAATCACCCTCTCCATCTCCGTCTCCCCTCCCGTATTCACCAGCACCCTCTTCCACCCTTCAGCCTCCTCCCACTCAACCGTGCCATTTGCGCGCAACTTATTTGGGTTCAGCGTCCTGATAAAAGACGTCCAATACCCCTGTGCGACAGTCACTACATGTCTGTTCGACTGGCCCTTGTAATAGCTCGCCGGTGATCCATTGTTCGTATTCTCAGGCGCAAATATCGCATGCAACTCAGCCGTGTGAGTTACTCCGAGTCCCTGCGCGGCTTGTCCTGGATCCTCCACGTTCCAGCGGTAGTTCCAGCTATGGACGCCTGCGGCGGCGTAGCGCTGCGACATGAATAGCGTGGGACACATGTATCGCATGTCGCCGTAGATGTCGCTGACTAGACGCCACTTGCAGCCGGAGGTGTTGCAGTCGGTGCTTGGGTACATGGCATCAATGTCTTGTAGGTCGCCTAGTGTCAAGTAGGGGAACTGGTCGTGCAGAAAAGTGTTGACGTCGGCCGTAGTGGTGGTGTTGCGCGGAGTGAAGATGGTGCCGCCGTTGGTGTCGTCGCCCATGAGGACGGGCACTCTTACAAAGTCGCCCTTCTCCATCGCCGTATATGTAAGGTCCGTGATGAAGCTGCCATCAATAACTGGGTTCCAGGGAAATAATTGCGGGTGTTGCGCGCCAGGGAATGGCTGCGCATTAATATTCGCCTTCTGCAGCTCCTCTGCAGACTTGGACCTCAAGCAATGCAGACTGTTTCTCGTGGCGCATCCGGCACGAGTAGCAAAACCATCGTACAGGTACTGACTCTGCTCCACAGTCAAGATGGTTGAGAACGACACACTCTCAGCAGCCGCTCCGACGAACAATCCATGGTCTTTGCCCCCGTCGCGCGTCAAATGATACGCAATAGATCCCGCGCCGGCCGAATCACCGCCAAGAACGACATGTTTCGGGTCACCGCCAAACTTGGAAATATGCTTCTGCACCCATTCAAGAGCCTTGACTTGGTCCCAGAGTCCGTTGTTGGGGTGGATCTGATTGCCATCGGTGAGGAACCCATACGGCCCAACGCGGTAGTTGAACGTGACGACAATCATTTCTTGATCTCCAGCATTGACCAGGTCTGTGCAGTTGTAATTTGCATTCGACAATGAAACGAAACCTCCGCCTTGAATGAAGAAGAAAACCGGTAGTTTTGACGTAGAATTTGCCTTGCTGGGAGCCCAGATATCTATAAACAGGCAATCCTCGCCTTGCCCATTGAAGTCGTTGGCACCCGTAGCCAGACAAATTTTGCCATGCTGCAAGACGTTAGCTACTTTGTCCAACCTCACATTGTTAATTGAACATGACGCACCTTATCGGCAGGTTGAACACCATCCGTCCTCACCGGATCAGCAGGCGCTCGAAAGCGCAAGTCTCCCACCGGAGGAGCAGCATATCGCATGCCCAACCAGCTACTGATGCCATTGCCATAATCCACACCCTGGTACGTTGAGTAGCCCAAGTCCACCAATGGTGACACAGCCAAAGCGCCAGCCGCAAAGAAGACGAGCAGTTTCATTGTCGAGACATGTGCAGAGGGACATGCCACACCGCTGGTGAGGACCTCAGGGGGGTTATATACTCTCGTAGTACCAGTATGAACAGTAGACAAAATACACACGGACTTTGTTTTAGACCCCGAAAAAGGGCAGGCGAGCTAGCTACACATCGTCCCAAACTTCCCAGCGGGCTTACATGTTACCGGCTCGGGGAAAAAAAGACACAACGCCAACGCCATTAGGGTCGGGCTTGGTGAGGAGAAGGAGGACGCCTGACCAGAAATTCAAGATACGTGGCTTGGCGGCGAGGAGTGTGGAGATGGTGCGGTCTGGGGGATATTGCTCAAGGCATTTTAATTTCCTGTCTAATTGTCGATTGCAAATTGCGTCATGGTCTTAGCACGGTTTGCAGAAGAAGCAATGCCCAGAGACATGCTATATTTTGTTTTAACGATGCATTCAACGATTCGCTTCTTTGGTTTCCTGATCAGCTTCGTTTGGCCCTATGGACTGATGATCATGTCCGTTTAGGCAGGTCGCTACTTTGATGGACGGGGAAACACAATGCGGGGTAGTAAATGAAAAAAAATTAATGACCACTTGCTGCCATCGCTAGTGCCATTGCTGTAATTCTCCGCTTCAGCGAATTGCGGCAAGTCGGCACGCTGTGGCCTGGTAATGATCGTCACACCGCACGTTGCGCTGCGGGCGAATTGACTGCGACGCTTTCTTTGATGACGCCCGTAATTGGTTACACGGACAGTGTGTGTGTTACGCCTTAGTCTGGGTCATTTGATAGAGTCGCATCCACGGCATCACCATCTCCAGTCGATGGAGCTGGGGTGAAAATCGTCACTAGTATTGTTCTGATCACCGTTGTCATGCTAAGCCTCGACTGTTACCGAAATTTCATTGTGTTGTGATTATGCTAGTCTTGACTGTTGCCAAAGTCTCATTGAGTTGTGATTATGCTAGCCTTGACTGTTACCAAAGTCTCATTGAGTTGTGACTATGCTAGTAATTGTAAGTAGTTTCAGCAGACGTGAGAGACACATTCGTTCCGTTCCTCGAACACAACGTCAGAGCCAAGGACTCCTCCCACACTCCGGGATCTCTGCTCTCCAGCCGTCGAAAATTCTGAACCATCCGAACTAAAACGTATCCCACTTCCGTCAACGCATACCGCTGGCCTATGCAGATACGAGGGCCGCCATTGAATGGCAGATAGCCCCAGCGTGGCCGCAAACCGTCCTCCCTCCAGCGTTCCGGACGAAATTCTTCTGCATCAGGGCCGTAGATGTCTACTCGTCGATGCATCGCATACACATTGTAAGACACTAATGTGCCCTTTGCTACAAAAACGGGTGACATGCCATCTTTTCCTCCTCCAAGAGGTAAGACGGTATCTCGAACTGCCTGGCGTTCGTTTCGTGGCACAACGGGGTATAAACGGAGCGCTAGAAGTACCAGTTAGCTAGAGCGCTCATGGGAGGCGTCTGATGGATTGCACTCACATTCATTGATGCAACATTGGACGTATTCAAGACTTCGCAGCTCTTCATAGTTTGGCGGGCGACCCTCCAAAGAAGATACTTCCCGACGAAGCTTCTCCCAGATATCAGGATTCTTGGCTAGCACGAAAAACAAATTGCTGAGCAGACTGGCTGTAGTATCTCGACCGGCTACTAGCACGTTCATAAGCTCGTCCAAGACTCGGTTCTTATCGGTTGTTCGAGACGCCAACTCGTGCGCAAAGACGTATTTGGGACCTTCAGTCTTAGCCTCTCTTACCTTTTCGTTACCGTTCCCAATAGCGCGGAACGCCTCGTCAACATATTGCCGAGCAAAATCGCGACATATGCGGTTACAGTTGTCCGCATCGCGATCCTTGTAGAAGTATCTAAGCGGGCCCAGAGTTCCTCGGGTTATTATAGCCTTTTGAGCACGATGAAATGCCTGGGCAAATACATGCTCAGACCCAGTCGTCTTTAAGGTGTCAGCTGATCTTCCAAACAAAAACTCTGTGGCGGAGTCAATGGTGTAAGAGAAGAACAGTGGCTGCAAATCCACGACGGTCATTCCATCGCGCGGAAGTAACACAAGAAGATCTTGGAATAGACGTTCAAAAGATGCCAGGTCGGCCACCTGATCGCGGTTGAAGCTGGGGCGGATGATGGCGCGAGAAGCAGCCCAGTGGTCGCCGTCGGTGTTGAAAATACCCTGGCCCAGCAGCGGCCTGAAAGGTTCAAGGCGATGGCTGATTCCGTAGTCGTTGAAGTTGAGCGACAGTATGGTCTTGATATTTTCGGGCTCAATCGTCAATATCAGCCGCCTGTTAAGCTCTTGTAACTTATAGGTATTGCCATAGGTACGGTAATTTTCACAGGCACTCTTCAGCATTCTGTGTTCTCTGAGAGCGCGAAGAGTCTTGGGCAATGTGTCAAGTCCCAGGAAAGGCTCCTTGCTGAAGGACTGGGCGATTGGTTTGCAGCCATGCTTACTTGCGAATCGATACCGGACATGGAGTCGTCGAATGTAAACACAGGCGATGATTCCGAGCAAGAGAAATATGGCGGTTCCATGGCTTACATGGGCATTTAAGTAGTGTACCACAGCCATTGTATGGCAATGAAGCCTCCTCCAAGGCCGGAACAGCTTGAGGAATAGGAAGCACAGTGTAGAACTAATGAAAGCCTCTGTATACCAAAGTATAAGAATGTAGAAATAATATGTGCAGTAGATAATGACGCCTGAAAATACACCTGCTACATATTATTGGGTTCCAGTATCGGCGATGGCCAAGAACGGACTGCAGGTAAGCAACAGTCAATTCCCCTCATCCTGCCGCCTCTTACATGAAGCCGCGCAATACGACGCGTGGATCGTCACGTGGAACAGTATCACCAATGAAATATAGTAAATGTAGTATTTTGGGATATTTCTGTTGGCACTGTCCAAATTGGTGTTTTGGGGTTATGAGCTGGTTGAAACCCTTTGATTGCGGCTGCGCAGGACCGAGATTGAGCCTGTAGCCTGAATCACTTTTTCTGATAGCATCTACTCGACCGGTGTATCTATCAACGAAGTCTCTAAACCTGACTTTTAAGACATAGAGATTCTTGGGTATAGTATTGTGCTGATGGTGATGGCGAGACTGGTCGCGCAATCATCTTTGGGGCACTCGGCATTGATTAGTCAAGCCTTAATGCATACAACAATTCTTAACATGGTGACATTAACCTGTGTGTTCATTATATCATTTACAAAGCTACTACAGAGTTTCCTCAACTAAGCTAGCTTCTTCTATATACTGCTCCAGTACTTGCTTTTCGTGGAGTCGTTCGTACATTGTGCTTCTATATGCGACAACCGTTTAAACCCAGGCTTGTCGCTTAACGGCTGGGTCCGAATCTCATATCTTTGCTCATCTATAACCAGAGTATCCCCATTCGTGCCCTTGGAACGATCAGATCCGCTCACAGTATTATGGAAGCCAAAGTCAAATTCGGCAGACTGATGTGTTGTACGCGAATGTGGATTTGAGAGCTCATGTCCGTTGTCACAAGAGGACGAGGTACTGCCAAAAAAGCGCGGCAGCATACGCACTAGGATTATGCGTAGGGTCGGTAGGGAGGTGCAAATGAAAGCAACGAGAAGCTCAATGGCGGACCACCATACGAGATCCCACTGGTCCCATGTCGGATTGGTAGTGTTGGCGTACTGGATAAGCGACCGTAAGCGTAGGAAGGATATAACAGTTACGCTAGATATTGGGATTAGCTTCACAGTCGGTTCAGATGTAGCAACAGAGGGAATGTACCATGTACCGGTGCCGAACATGAGCACCACGCCTATCTTCTTCTTCCAATGCAAGTCGAGCTTCTTTACATGATATATGGGGATGGCCAATAGCCAGAGATCTGAGGCAACATTGAGAGCTGCATTAGCCCACCCTGCCGCATTGACGTTGACACATCGCGTTGACTCGTGGTCGCTCGCATCCGCAAAATCGTATCTTTCCCATTGGTTACTCATTGGTGAGCACTGCAGGACAATGGCCATAACAAACGAGACCATGGTGGCGAAATGCAACCCCGCTGTAATCCAGACAACTATGCGAGTCCTCCTGCTCATGAAGATTTGGAGGTAAAAGAAGCATAGACTCAGCTTGATGATAATGATAAGGATAATATAGAAAATCTCGATGGAGAAAAAGTAGAAGCCAAAGCTCCGCAGGTCGGAGCTAGACACTCCCCAAACATCTTTGCCGAGTCCATGGGCTGTGAGGCCCCCAACGGTGATGGCGATGGCTGTGATGCCAAAGGGGACGGCAACCAGGATGGGCCAGTCCTGCATCTCTAGGCGCTTCTTCGGACTGAAGAACTGCTTGTATATAAGGCGGGTAAGGACGATGAAGGCAGCGAAGCTGCCAAAGACGAGCATCATGACATTGAACGTCCGGGCGCGATCTCGAACGGGAGTTTGGCAGGTGGTTTCGATGAGAACTCGGGTAGCTACAAAAGTTGTTATTACACAGGTCCTCTTACTTCTCTCGTTTAGTAGTATTATAGCATCTCTTCCGTCAAAAGAGATGGAAGCGTGGGAAAGAAGAGGGTCCAGCTGGTAAAAGGGCTACTCACCGAGGGCTTGATTGATGCTACACTTGGAGAGAATGCAGCTGTCAGCCTGTCGCTTGCCATTTTGGCACAGGCAGGTAATGTCGGACAGCGAACAATACGCCGTGAGGCACGGTTTCTAAGTTGAACAAGTTAGGCATGGCACATTGTGGTATGCGGCAGAGGGTGGGGGGACGAACGGCGCAATCAGCTAGCTGCGTGGTGTTGAGCGCATGCTCAGCCCGTGCGACGAGATTCATAGCCATAGTTCATGGTTGCAGCGACGATACACGATCTGGCTGCTTGTTTACTGGTGCGAAGGTAACAAGAGGAGAGAGAGGGCGGAGAGAGGATAATGGGCGATAATGGATCAAGCAGAAAAGAATAAAAATGCGCGTAAAGGATATAGGGGGTTGGAATTGAGGCGGTGGAAAAATGAGATCTCTCTGCGATGGAACTGAGCTGGGAACGGGAAGAAAACTGGGAGAAGAAAGCTGTCAGTTCGGTGAGGGCGTCTCAACATGAGTCGCCAGAAGAAAAGACTCGAAGAGAAACAGGCGTGACAGGATGAGAGACATGGCTGGTTCAACGCCTTCAGCTTAACGGCAAATCCAAACCGTTGTGGTGGGACAAGAGACATAGCCTTCCCATATGACAAGAAGAACGGGTACTGTCCAGGCAGACAGGGCGACAGACAGGGGTGACAAGTCAGAACCACATTAGCTTGTTGACATATACCCTCGCTCTGATGGATGATGGTGCTTCCGGTTAGGATCGCCAACCCCTGTCGCCATTATAGGAGCACATGCAGCGGACGCGTAGCTTTGTTGCAATGGCTCTTCATGATTTCTGATTATGAACGCTCATGCTGCATTGGTAGTTTCTTTCTTTTTTTTTAGTGGATTGCGACATTTCATTTACAATTCGTCCATCAAAGTATTCAATCAAAGAGCTGTTCGGCGAAAACTGTGCAGCTATATGTCGCTTGACACAACTTATCTCGTATGTGCAACTCCGCGGGGAAACAACTTGGCCATCTTCAACAAGGTACGCGACTGGCTGTTAGCCAGAGTAGAATCGTCATGGATACTGAGTCAGGTGCTTCTCCAGGTTCAGAAGTAAGTACCGATATCCGGATCGGAGCTTTAACATACTACTTTAGAGTACTTTGCATCACGAAGCGCGACAGCCGAGGGCCAAAAACAAACGAAGAGGGAAAGGGAGAGGGGGAAAGGGGAAAGAAAGCACATGGCATACAGCTTAGGGACACTCAAACCGAGGAATTGGTGCCTTGCTTTTGGTCAGCGAGGTGACCGGCATTTGATCCAGGCAACCCAACCCATGTAAGCCACAGTTTAGTTGTGCAACGCTGCAATTCTGCGACACTCTTGCCCTTATTAGGACGGCATTTCTTTCACTGTGGAGTTGAGCTGGGTACGGGGAGGAGACTGTCGGTGCGCCTCAACATGTTAGGATTAGAGCTACTGGGTACGGAGTAGAGTCCCCAGGTTTATCAAATAGCGTCCGTTTCCCGAGGGTCGATCTGTGGCAGACACGGCGTTGTCGCAATCTCTTCTACAGTGTGCGGCATTAAGCCAGATTATATGTCGATAGCCACACTCAACCTAACAACATTGTCTTGGTGGCCAGCTCCGGCAAGTTGGCCAAAAAAAAAAAAAAAAAAAAAACCCTGCTGTCCTCAAAAGCAAATACACAACAAATAGTGACCCTGAAGTGCAAAATTTTTATCGTAAGCCGTGGAAGAATGAACTGAGTGTTTGCCCAACGGTCCGTTGAACGGCATTTCAACCATGCTTCTAGACTGCTTTAACCCATCCTTTCACATTTTTTACAGTCATTATTGGTGACAGTTAACTGGTCAACGAACCATATCTGCTCCTCTTACGCAGACGGTGAGAATGCCCGCTCGTTGTTGTAGATTGGCTTTTGTGTACTGCGCAAGTAACAGTGTTGTGGTGCTGGGTAGCTTCCCTCGTTGTTGGCAACGCAAATTGTAGCAATGAATTAACAGAAAAAACACAAGTTTACGTGCATCGCTTCGCAGCCATTTTGATACGTTTTCTTACAATTTTTTGGAGGCAAGTCATCGACATGCCAGGCTACAGACATTCACAGCAATCTCCGTCATTCTCAGCAACGCTCGTCAATACATGTCAACGAGGCTAGATTGCAGCATCGCATCACAAGCAACCCCTCAACGGTTGAAAGGCTATGAAACCAATTTCTGCGCTTTTCAAATCCATGCAATGAAACGAAAACAATGAGTAGTGCTTTGATTCCATCAAGTAAATGGAGCCTACCCCGGGCGAGGACGAAGAAATGGGCGCCGAGGGTGCGAACGAGATGCTTGACTTGCAGGTATAGGAAAAGATAGTACCCAGCTGCTATTGATTATGCTGATCCATGAATAGGGAAAGGAAAGTCAAGTGCGATGGAATAAAACCTACTTGCAAGCAATGCCAACAAGTTCATCGATGGTGTCTTGGCCACGGGTTTGGCTGCATTGGCGGGAGAGGCGAAGAAGCAACGAAGGTCATTGTACCGGCGAGGGAAAATTCAGTACTGAGTCTTCGTTCACTGCCACGGCTGCCACAATTTGACAGCTCTGCATGTCTCCAAGACATCGTTGACCTCGTCCCCAAGGTAAATGCCACGGCGGATACAGCGGCGTATACGTGTTCGAAAGCATGCAGAATGTGTCGCCTTGATGCTGCGAAAGTTGTGGACTAGCTCTTCGACAACCGATAATGCTGCCATATACCTCGAAGAAATTGATTCCGAAACACTCCTTGCATACAACAAGGCCATTCGACTTCTTCAGCGAGACTTAAGTGACGCTGAAGCGCTTAGTTCACCAGAAATACTAGTCGTATCTTCGTTATTCCGCTATTTCGATGTGAGACATATGCAACCCAGTCGAAATAAGTCATCAGCGGCTCATGGTTATCCTGGTATCCAGTCCATGCGCCGAGAGTGCTGTGAGGCAAAACAGCACCATGTCTTTGGATTAGCACCGATAATGAGCTACCAAACTGCTAACAATGCCATTGGTGAGCTTCAAAAACATATTGTTTGCAGTCTTTGGTTTACCATTGTAAGTCTATTCTGCGTTAAACGTGGAAATGCAGCTCCACTCATCATCGTTCTCACAGTTGGCCCAACATCAGCTCGAGAGTACTCCTTGTCCACTGATGAGACAAAAGCTGTGGCTCAATTGCATCCAAGCGGAAATTTCACAAGCCTCGAGCACACGCCAAAAGTGCTTATTTGAGTACTACTTTTATGCCGCTGCTGTCTCAGAGCTCATGGTAGACTGCAGCCGAGTAATCATGAGCCAAGATGCAACAGAACGCGACAGGCTGCAGCATGGAGAAACTCTACAACGGTTGAACAAGAGAGGGCGCCGATTTTTCGGGTGGTATGAAATGTGGATGAACCGTGTGGCTAGGGTAGTGCCTGGGAGTCTCGTCGCCGGAGAGGAGAATACGTCGGGAAACGACCCCAATTGGCATCAGGATTTCATGGGCCAGTGTCAATTCATGATGTTGATTCACAATAGGCTTTATGTTGCCCTTTGGGGTGATGATGCATTTTACGTTGCGACAGAATCACATTACTTGGCTAAGACGCTGCGAGCAATACATGAATGCCAGGAAGGCAATCCCAAGTTCCCAGTGCCGCCTGTTCCGCAAAATACAATCACTGCCATTTTGTCGACAACAGAGGAATGTGCAAGCCTTCTTGAATCAATGCCGCCTCAGCCGCTGTCGCACCAAGAGAGAACTCTAGTCCAGCCAGTCTTATATTGCAGGTGGGTGGAGCAGGTTGGTGTAGTCCTGAGTAAAGGCGACTGGAACAAATAGATGTTTATAGGATGATTTAAATGAACATAAACCTTGCTCAATGATAGGTGTATTTCTTGTAGGTATTACTATAATCTCGGTGTCGCGATCTTCCCAGACAACAACTGACTTAGTATTGGCATCCGAGATGCCTCGCGGAAGCCAAGACTCGATGCACTACGGACGGAGCTGACCACAGTTCAGACCACTACAAAAGACTTGAATGAGAATAAAGCTGCTATAAAAATGGGATGTTGCATGATGTAGTATTGTTTGTGGTGGTCGCGGCTGCTCGCGCGACAATTTTTCAGGCGCCTATAGTCTCTCAACACGGGCTAGTTTGAGAGAGCCATGTCCATGAACTTCTCAGTTACATTTCGGGCTTATGACACGCATGGAACCCCGCCCTTGCTTCTATTTTGCGAACTCTTCAACACCACAGACAGTGGCAGCAGATTACTTCCTTCGTCGTTTGACTCAATGGGCACCTGTAGAGCCTTGCAATAAGCTAAGTCCCAAATGCCCTGCCGACATAATGACAGACGATGATGACTGTCCACCAAAGGCGATCAACCAGATCTTGCGCGAGCACACTGGGTCGCGGCTCTACGTCCATCCAATCGCTTGGACTGAAGCGCAGCAAAGGCTCCTCCAAATTCGTTTCTCCAAAGAAAGTGCTTCAAGGCAAATGAAATCAACGAAGCGGAAAGGCAAAGGCGGCGGAGATCTAAGCTTGGCCCAGCTCTCATTAGGCAACAAAGGTGCCATGGTCAAAGCAGTAGAGGGTCTTTCCTCACCAAGTCGTCGCATTCAGAGGACCGGCATCACGAATATTCTGTGCGAGCACGGATTGCTTCTTCAACAGTATGTCCTCTTGTTCTAGGAAATGAGAAGATGCTGATTGTCATGCTAGGTCATCGAGGCTGCCATTTCGGTTCAACAAATCAGTCGTGGACAGGCTATGTACAAGTGGAATATATCTTGATGCAGCGAAAGATGTTTCCGTTGTCTTTGTTTTCTTTGACATCGTCCAAAAATTACAGAATAAGTACTTAGCTCGTCAAACCAGCCAGGCTGGCGCCGCTTCCGCAACTGCTGCTGTGAGCCAGGAGAGGAACCAGAAAAATTCTACAGCATCTGACGTAGCTACAAATCCATACATATCAGCAGCCTTAACAGGTTCGGCTCAAGAAATCCAACTACGAAGGAAAACGTCAAAATCTATGCAGAACCATGATGGCGCCATCAAGACACACGTCATTGCACTCCCAGAGACCAGCGCAACGCAAATTTACCTCTACACAGCGACGTTTCAAACCCAGCATCTGCTATATCATTTAGAATATCCGAATGAACCTGGTGACTGGGACCCGGTCTCTATAGCATGGTCGACAATAGGGTTGCGAGACGCAGAGAGAGTCACGACACGCCTGAGCAGATATATCCAGAAGACGATATTATCATCTGAACCATGATTGATCAAAAATTCTCATATTATGCTAAATGAGCCCAATTTGTGCACTCACTAGACCTCAATTGTCGCAGTCGCATTCGCCGTTGCAGCTGGAGCTTCCTGCTTCTCCTCCTGCTTATCCCTCCTCATGTTGACATAGTTACCACCCAACCAATGTCCGAATGTCGTCTCCTCCTCCGGGATCCTCACATTAAATCCCCATTTAATTGCATTCTTGACATTGAATGCAAAATCTGGCTTCGGTCTGAGGAAGAATACGCTCGACGTGCGACTGCTGCCGACCCGTTGGTCTCTGCCTGGCGATTTGACTCTGTGCTTTGGCGCCTTGATCTGACCCTGAGAAACTAAGGTGCCTACTGCGCCGCAGAACACTACCATGGCGTTATCTTTGGTCGGTAAATCGACAAACTCGCCATCAACTTCGACTTGTAGACTGACGAAGCCATTCTTACATGCAGTCTGGTGGACTAGAGTGATGGTGGAAAGGTCATAGTGAGGACCCATACGGAGAGGCTCCTCCTCAGCAACGCGATCTTCGGGTACTTCAGGGAAATATCGTAATCGGAGGAGAGGCTCGCAGTCGAGGAAGTCGTCTACACCTTCGACAGGCTTCGCGTCAACGGCGGCCAATACAGCACGAGCTGTATCTTGGCAAGTGGCGTACATGCGGTCAAAGTAGTTCTGCCACACGCCGCGGAAACCATCGTTTGGAAACAAGTTGTTGTCGACTCCCATAGAGTAGCAGGTCGAGTAGTCAGAGTATTGACCAGTCTCCGTGACGACAGCAGTTGACTCCCACTCCAAGCCAGAGAAGCCACGTCTAGCATTGCGATCGCCAAGAGTGACGGCTTTCTTCTCCGTCTCAGACCCATTAACGAAGAAGTCAACGCATGTCTCGCGAGCTGCGGTGTGGTCATTATCCGTCAACCCGCTGTCAATGAGATAGAATATGCCTTTGTTAACAAGGCAAGAGACCAACTCATCTCTGCGCTTGCCAGCTTTCAGGTCAGCCAGACTAAACGATGGGATCTTTTCAACCGTCATTTTTATTTTATTTTTCTGAATACAGACTTCTGCTTAAGAGTCAGCGTTTGCCACTGTGCTGCAGCCTCGGGGTTTCCTTGTTTTATACACCGGCAACCGCTGTGATACCTTCTACATTCATGTTAGTTCTTATGTGCATCCAATTGCATGCGGCTGAAAATAAGCTCGATATCCTCTAACCTCAACAACATCTGCATAATACATTGTTACATCGTATGCGGCTGAACGCAAACCGTGGCGGAACTCACCCGCTATTTCACCCGCGGCAGGCATTTACTCTCTTATGCTGAACTGTTCTTCGTTTGAGTTCGAATGGCTGCTTACGGTGCGGAAACTTGTTTAGTCGGTCCGTCGCTCTGCAGATCAGCTGAAACATAGCGCCGGCATTCGTGCTGTATTGTACACGGGAGATGCAGCCATCTGGCCACAATAGACCCCAGATATGTGCGGCGTGCATTCGACCGGTTTTGTGGTTGGGTGGTGTTGTCTTCCCGCGTATTGCCCGTAAGCCGGGCCGTCGCATTGGCTGACGCGATGAGGAGTGCATCTAGGATGTTTGGAGCATACAGTCGATAGTGGCTGCGTTTCGATAAAGTGGCCAATCACATCTAATTGTCCTACGCATCATGACTTCTTCCACCGGCTGGTAACTACTCTAGGCAGAGCAACTCAGTCGGCGATCGGCGTGATGATGTCGACTCTCAGACATGTCGTTGGACGGGAGGGTTGATTATTTGAAGCAAACCGCTGCTCTAATCACTGTTGCCATTGACGGCTCCGATACTCAATTATTAGGCTTGACAATTATTTACAACTGTGACTGTGCACATTGATATTACTGTACAAATCGTTCCCTGTGCCTGGGATTCAAGGCGTTGAACCAGGATTTCTCGTCGCGACTCTTCCTCTTCATGAACAAAGCCCGCCGCGACTTTTTGATTGACAAATCAATGTAGAATGTCTGCGACATGGACTGGGACTCATGCGATAGTTCCGCATGTAGCGATTCTTCCCTTCCTGCGATAGGAATGCTGCAACGCTCGGGCGATGCATTCACTCCCTTGTCTGGTAACTTCTTCCAATACTCCAAGTACCAGTTCCTCGGACCCTCGTACAAATCCTCAATAAAGGATTCAACTGATCGATCACTCTTTCCATCAGCCAATATAGCAGTCAGGTCTAAGATATCCAGTTTGCTTTTTTTGTTTTGATGGCATACTAACTCGACTGCCAAAATCGTCTCTGGGCAAGGCCCTACCAATCGAAACACAAACACCAGGCAAAGGGTTCCAGCCGCAGAGATGGTCGCATCCAGCTGTGGTTCAAATACCAAACTGCCTGTTACGGGGTTGACATTTGCTGCTTGGGGTGGATAACTTGCTAACCAGTCGTAATTGAATGACTTGCAGTCGCGAAATCGAACTGAGCCACGAATCGATATGTCTTGGAGTGAGCCCACCGGACGTATTTCGATTTGTTTGATGATGGTAATCTCCTGAGGTTTCTGTTTATCCTTGGGCGAGACAAACTCCCATTCCACGGCTGCAGCTTGCCTACTGAATGAACCTGTTTCCTCAAATTCAAAGAGTTCAATGACGGCCCTAGATGAGAAGTCTCCATTGACAGGGCAAGCTAATCGCAAGCGTCTCTTAAATCCACCAGCGGTATTGTTGGGACTGAAAGGAAGCTTTATACTTATGCCTTTATTTGTTATCCTTGGTTCGCCGCTCTCTGTATCAGAGATGCGTCCAAAGATATGGCTTCCCTCGAAGAACTCGGGGCTCGGCGCCAACAGGCCGACTCTGACAGGTCGATGTGCGAAGAAGGAAGCGTCCCACGCAAAGATGGATTGATCTTCTGAATTTTTGATAATTTCCTCTTGGAGACGAATAAAGCTCTGCTTGCCTTCCCCATACATTAAGGGCATATGCACATTGAATATGCCAAGCAACGAATACGCAGTATCCTCCTGTCGACTGGTCTGCCTCGCTGCTGCCCATGACATCCGCTGAGCAATGCTGGTGTGACCGAATTGTCCACTCTTCAAGACCAGCTCCGGGATCCCAGTAATACCGGAGATTATATGCGCCAATTCGCTACGACTGCCAATTTTGGTCCAGTTCTTGTCAAAGAAAACCACGTAGGGCGGCGCAAGCAGCTCTTGCAACGTCCAGCCACGCGTAAACCATCGACTCTTGACGAATCTGTCGAGGAGTACTTTCCTGTCAGGGCTGTATTCAACATCGCTCAATATCGCATAACAACAAACTGCCTTCCGATACCACTGAAACATGGAATTGATCGACTCAGACAAATCTGCACTACTTGACTTGTCGATGCAGCAGGTGTCAACCCAGCCCCATGTTGGTGCCGACAGGGCGTGCAGTCGCACAGTTCTGCAGAAACCCATGAGCTTAGCCCATCCTTCTGTTTCCTGCTCCCTGCCTTGGCCAGTCTGAAACTGCTCTAGAGATACCTCCTCATCGCCCCATGTATGAGAGAGGATGGCGTAAGGTGGCGTGCTGCGGGATACTTCGACTAATTTGAGTGTATATAGATTTATCAGTCGCATTGTACGTTGTAGGAGCCCTTGGATCCGTATCCTGGGGGCTGCTTTGACGGCAACATGTTTTGAAGCCTTGACAGATGCAATGATGTACAATCTCCGCAAACAGGTCAGATGCTCCAAGGCACACTGCCCATATGCAGGGGTTCATGTCAGCACGATCACCACAGCCGACTCCGCCCGTGCGCGAGGCTCACTAGCATGAATTGTCGCAATTGTGGCGTTGGAGGTCTCCAATGCGAACTAAATACTAGTATTAATTATGCTAAAAAAAATCAAAACTGGACAAGCTACATTCTGAGTTCTGTTCTGCCTAACAATCTTGCGCATTCATGATACCTGGCTTGCCTGGCTTGCTCTCCGTCTCTTTACATTCCATGTCGATCTGTGAACCAATCTCGCTTCTAAATCCACCGTAATCTTAACCGACTTTGACACCAGCTCATAATCCGTCTTGTCTTCCAGTTTGGCAGTAATATTCACTTCGCATGAAAGCAGTTCGATGGCCGCAGTGTTTTTCGAAGGATGGTATCCTCGACGAGGCTCTTGCCTGAATATCAATTTCTCTCCAATGGTAGAAGTATTGTCTTGCGTGCCCACTAGCAAATCTGCTACTGAGTGGCAGTCTTCTCTTTCCCAAAACTCGGTCAACTCGACGAGGCTAACTGAGAAGTTGCCGTCCTGCTGTAGCGAGTAGTGGACGCCCCAAATTGTGCCAGGACACTTATCGAGGAGTTTGCAAACAGCAATGCCTTCTGCTGTGCCACTGGACTCGAAAGAAGATGATTCGACTTCGAAGCAGACGGCGTCTGTCATTTCACTGATTTGTGAGAAGTGTACAGGATATGTCTCGAGCCACTCAAACTTGGACTGCGCATTGCTGGAAAACGTAAGGGATCCGCAGAGCCATTCGTCGTATGAAGGGTTTATCTCGTTTTGCTTGCGCATTGTGATGTGCTGGTCTTTCCATCTCTTGATGTTCTTGGATTCAGACTCCATGATCACATGTGAAATCTGCCTTGGTCTCCGACTGTAAACTTTCATACTGTCCCAGTTTTCGGGGGGTATTTGTCCTCCCATGTCTACTTCAATGATGACGCGGGCATCTGGATTGTTGTCGATGTAGCAGGACAGTCGAGCCCACGCCTTCTCGTATACCTTTCGACCAAAGGGCAGCTGCAGGTTGATTCCTCGGTTTGTGATGGCTATGGCACCACCATCCGGCTCAGGAATATATCCTACAATTCCTGCTCCAGCAAAGTATTCGGGTGATGGCGCAAGCAGGCCAACTCGGATATCTTCGTCGGCGAGTAGAGACGCATCCCACGCAAAAATGGATTGGTCTCTCGAATTCATCAGAATCTTCTCTTGAAGCCTGATGAAAGCCTTCTCTCCTTCGCCGTATAGCAGCGACATGTTTACGTTGAAAATACCGAGTAGACAGTAAGCAATATCTTCTGGTCTGGATGTATTTCGGCCAGCCGCCCAAGACATTCTCTGTGCTGTGCTCGTTCGCTTGAAGTCGCCCGTTCGTAAAACGCCGTATGGAATATATGTTATCCTTGAAATAACTGACGCCAGTTCCCGTCGGGCTCCCAGCATTTTCCAGTGCTTGTCGAAGAATACAACTTCTCTAGGCGCGAGCAGCTCCTGCAAGGTCCACCCGCGTGTGAACCATCTTGATCTGCTAAACTGATCAATCAAATGATCCTTGTTAGCAGTATGCGTGACATCCGTCAGAAAGGCATAACAGCAGACTGCTTGGCGGTACCAGCGAAACATGGAATTGATGGATTCTGACAAGTCGGCACTGCTAGTCTTGTCGATGCAGCAGGTATCGACCCAGATATACTCGACTCCGGTCAAATTGTGTCGGCGAACGGCTTCGCAAAAGCCCTTGATTTTCTCACATCCGACTTTTCCTTCTCCCTGCCCGCGTTTGAACTCCTCCAAGGTGATCTCCTCATCATCCCACGTATGCGACAGGATGATGTACGGAGGAACCTTGTGGTCAAACTCCCTCAATTCCAAGTCTTTTATTCGTATCAGGCGCATTTTTTGATACTGTTATGCGACAAAGTATTCAATCGGAGAGGCAGAAACGACGGCGCGTATTGCGTTTTATTCAAGCCAGTGCGGAATATCAGCGCTGCTGTGAGGTCATCGGATGCCGCCTCACTTTTAGTCTTATGTTAGTCCTGGCGCCCAGCTCGGTGACAAATCAAGGCGAAGAAGAGTGCTCATTTCAAAGGTGAGATTAAAGTCGATAAAAGTACAGAGGCAACTTGGCGAAAAGCTGAAGTTGCGGTGGGCAAAATGGGCAGAATTGGTCAATCTTTCATGGCACACTGCAGGAATGGCTATGGCTGTCATTTATGTTCAGAGGCAGCCGATCATTTCCTGGGGCGAGGCTCCTCCTTGATCTGCACCCGTCGGGTGCGCTTGGGCTCCCACGGCCAGCCTCCTTGTCAGCTTCGTTGTCAGCCTCATTGCCACGTGCCTCGGTTGCGCGCAATGGCACCTTTTATTCGATGGATTATCTCTTTGAGTCATAGTTCAGTTCCCGTATAGCTGTGACAAGTCGAAAAGGGAGGGATGATGCAATGCTTGTACGTGAATTGATTACGAATGGTGTCGAAGGGGGAGGACCGAGGCGGTGATGTTGCTTGGCCGGTTAACACGGCAGTCGAATACGCCAACCTGCACACAAAACCCCCGAAAGAAGGATAGAGGCTATTTGTGGCTTTGTTCTAGGCTCCTATTATGCGTTCCTCCGTGAACTGAAAGACAAAACATTGAAAATGGTGATCTGGCCAAGGTGGCTTGTTCTTGTCAGCCTGTGCCAAGCCTGCCACATGAAAGAAGGCTGTGATATTACGCTACATGGTTCTTGCGAAAACTGTCTTCGGGATAGGTTGTCGTGCCAACTAGCCGACTAGATTGCGATGTGATGTTATTGAGGCCTGCGACACTGTCACTTTCATCGCTACTCGTCTGAACTGTCCAGAAGAGCACAGCGCACTAGCATAATACAACGTGACGGGTAAGTTTTCAGGATTGACGAAAGACCTCGTAATTATCAGATACTAGTGTTGCAATGACAAAACATTGCACCTCCAGCTCCAAGCGTCGTGATATCTAAGCCCTACCCTAAGCCTCCAAACCTCCATGGCACACATCTCTCCACCATGACTTTTTAAGTTTCAAGCAGGCCAACAACAAATTACCAAATTCGTCCAGAATTAAAGTTTCCACTGCCGCATCGTGCCGTTGTCGTACCCACCGATCCACGTTGCCCACCCAGCCTTGGACTCGTTCGCCAAGCAAACCACCAAAGAAGGAAATTACCGACTCTCGCAAAATGAAATGACGTAGTCCCACAGAGAATATTTATCTCATGTAATTGCCATACGGCGGGACCTTTTGAGAACATCAGCAGCAAGACGCAAACATGTCGCATACATCTTGCCAACCAACGGCTGTCAGTGTGCCAAAGGATGAGCCTTTACCGCCCATGCTACTGATTCTTAACGGCCAATCAATTCACGCGGAATCTGCAGGCTCATCGCCACTTTACCTTCTTAATCGCGGTGTCGCAACCCTCAGTCATTCCACCTCACAAGTAACGTTGGAACGAGTCGAACTCGACATCAGATCTAGCAGCATAGACCCGCCGGTCAACCCTCGTTCACAGCACATTTACGACTTGAAGCATCACAATAAAGCACCAGGTGGCCTCGCTGCTTTACCCTCATACTCGCCGCATTATTACATACAAAAGACTTCCAACAGGGCTCTGGGAAGCTATGGTATTAAAAAGTCGCGTTTTCAATCGCGGTGGAAAGCGCTACCGCTTGATGTATCGAGTAAAAATACCAGCTATGGGCTCGCCAAGTATGTGAAGCATGGTGCAGTCATGTTTCAGTACACGAAAAAGCATGATACATATGAATGGATGGATGGAGATAATAATGCCGTGGCGGTTGAAGATGTAGCAGAAGGGTGTCCTCAGCTGCTTGTGACTGTAGAGCTACGAAGAGACATCTTGGATGTATTGGTAGGGTTGTGGTGTTGTCGCCTTTGGCAACAGTCGGCGGACAATATTGAACCAGTTAACGGAGGCAGGGTGGAGGAAGGTGAGTAACTATGTCCCAACGATGAGCCGTTTAGTTGCTAATTATTCACAGTAAGACGCAAGCTGAAGCTATCCAGACAGCTTCCAGGTCGTGGTAAAGGCAGTTTGTTTATAGTATAAGCGGCAACGCTCAATGAAATATAAATGATGGTCCAAGTATGCTATGCCTGTGTATGTCTATATGCAAAGTATAAAATGCGGCTAAACTTTTACTCCCTTGATCGCAATCTTCTTCCCTCGACCAATGCAACAGGTCCTGTATACTGCTTTCGGGCAATGAAGGCGTAGTATAGCATGGCAATTACCAACACTGCGACAAAAATGACTGAAGCCCAGTTGAAGCCCTCCTTCGTGACGGGGAAGGTCTGGGGCCAAAAGCTCCAGAAGAAGGCCCAGATGGCGTACGTGACAGCCAGAGCGTTGATTGGAATACCGAACTTGCCCAGTGAGAACTGTGCAGGTGGAAGAGTTTCGGGGTGGTGAATGCGGCGCCAAAGCAGGCACCCGATACTGAGACAGTAGCATTGCAGCAAAGCAACAGTGAGGAGGGAGGTGATGGCGTAAAAAGCAACGACGCTACCGATGTAGATCAGACTAAGACAAGCGCTGATGGCGCAAGTGAGGATACAAGCGTTTCGTGGCATGGAGCGCTTCTTGTCAACACGGGAGATCCACTCGGAGAAAGGAAAGCCTCTATCTCTGGCAAAGGCGAAGAGATCGCGACTGACAGCAGCGAGGTAGGTGATGTTGGAGAAGATGAGGAGAGCGACAGTGATGCACAGCACTGTAGTCACCCAGCCAGAGGACATGGACTGGCGGAGGACGTAGATGGTAGGGTACGTGGTGGAGTCGGCCAAAGCATCCTTGACGCTGGGGATGTGATAGCAAATAGTCAGGATAGCAGGGAACATGAGGCAGAAGTTGACGAGGTAGATGCTGATGATGGCCTTGGGGACAGAGCGAGCAGCGTCGCGTACTTCTTCAGCCATGTGAGCAGCCGTGTCGACACCGACTTGAGTGTAGATACCACTGAGTTGGCCAATCATGACAGACAGGGACAGACTGGACCAGCCGCCATTGTTTTCGAAACCAGTCCAGACCTGCTTGTGGGTAGCGCGAGGGGCGTTGACCCAGATGGGGATGATGAAGGCAAAGTATGCGAGGATATGAACTGTGAAGATGGCGTTTTGCCAATGAGGCAGAACCTTGGAACCGAAAACGTTGCCAGCCAGAGCGATGCAGACTGCTCCAATGACGAGAAGGGTTGCGTGCCATGCTGGGAAGCTATAGTCTGGTTTGTTGATGGAGATGATGCCTTGGACGAGGGTTCCGACAAGGAAGACGCCGATGGCGTTTCCAGACTGCCACGCGAGGGTTGAAGTCCATCTATGCATTGTTAGTCCTGCACGGGCACATGGCCATTCATACCAAGTATGACTTACCCAGTCAAGTAACTTAGAATCTTTTGCATGCTCTCAGGCGCAAACTCAGACACCCAGTGGTATTGAGCACCAGCAATGGGAGCCATACTAGCCATCTCAGCCATGCTAAGATAGATGGGACCAAAGCCGACAAAGTTCCAAAGAACAGAGTAAACCAACACAGGTCTTCCACCATCCGTCAAACCCGGGGTAATCTCAAAGAGACCAATCTCCCAAGCCGCTGTCGCGATAGCCACAAACGAAGCCACGGACAACATGCGAAAATGGCGCACAAGCTCTTGTTTTCTACCCATACGACGCATGTTAATTGAGTCGTCGGCAGAGGACTTGGTGCCATCGACGGGAGCACCATTCTCAGAACCGTCAGCAACGACCGAGACTGGAGTAGACTCCATCTCCATAGCTTCCTTGGAAGTCATCTTATCTTGTTGCGTTTTCTGAGGTAGCCCGGGGTCGCCTCACATGCAGCTGTCTCTCTTTCTACTTTTACTTCTACAGGGTTTTCACCGCATTGAGTAGTTCAGCCTTTCAGACGAAGATCAAGCGAAGAGAAAAGAAGCAAGATGCGCGTGGGTTGTGTCTCAGCCGGGGAAACAAAAAAACAAAACATGGCATGGGTGGACTTTTGCGTAAACGAAAGAGAAGGGGAAGACAGAAATAGTGCTGGCCCTCGTTCGCCGCGCTGCAAGTAGGGTTACATTCACGTTTGGGGTCCTTTGTCCCTTGAGGGGGTTACTAACTAGCTTTGCAACGACGGTGCAAATCAACAAAGTGCAGGGGTCCAGAGATACTCAAATTCGTAGCCTAGCAGTATGGTGCATTGCCAGTTTGAGCTGCAGCAGGGTTTAAAGATCAATTGGTGACAGGGGTTGACCATGTGTTGGCCAGCCTTTTCAAGGGATTGAATGAGTTCAGCACAACTTACAGGCTAGCTCTGGGTTTTGCGCTAGGCGCATGAGTGAGCGATCCTGTTTATTAGCTGGCTAGCTCGCCTCCAGACCTGTTACAGGGATGGCTCTTCCATCTTCAAACTAGTCTCTTCAGCGAGCTGGACAATCCGCTCAATCTTGACCAGTCGCGGCAGCACCCGGGTCCACTAGAGCAAGCCACTAAATTGCGAAGCCTGCAGCTAAAAAGCAATCCCTGTCAGTCTAGTGTATTTCTGTTTGTCTCAGGTGGATGTTGCCCTCGGTTAGAGCAAGAGTGGAAGTCTATTGTTCAATACAAGATAATAGTGCGAACAGAGGAGACTCACTACAACAGTGTTTTAGACGTTCCTGGAGGCTCAAGTTCAGCCAAAGCTACTTGGGCACAACGGACTGTAAAGATAAACTGCATTACCGCAAAGTTGTGTGCCACGCAGCCAAAAGACCCTTGTTTGTTGTAGTCACAGAATCATGCGGTAGCGTCCTCCCGTCGGCCAGAAATGGTTTGAGCCGATCTGCAAGAGACCAGCCCAGAGCCGTAACCCTGGGTCGGGACTTACTGGTTACTGCGACTCTCCGAAATGGAAAACTGACGCAAACTCAAGCTAACTCCCATTAGGATGCTTGGTGTAGCGGCTCCTACTGGCGTGACTGTTTGTGTGTGTAATACCCTGTCGTGGGGTCCCCTTTTCCAGCTCGACGAGGGCCTATCTCTGTTTGTGTTCGATGTATCTCTTCTGTCCTGTTCCCTGTCGTGTGCGCACTTCCTCTTTTTCCTTTTCAACCACGTTCTTCCCACGCTTCCCTCTGGCCCAGCATGACTTCTTAGGTGTCTGTGTTTGTCCACTCGCCGTCGATTGGTTCGAAGCAAAACATGCAAGATGGATAGAGGGCCGTGGTTGACATCGCCCATGGCGCTGTTCATGGTGTGGTCTATCCTCACCTTTATTGTCCGAAGTTGGGCAAAACTCCGAACCAAGAATTGGGCTTGGGATGACTGGGCCATCACGGTAGCTCTTGTAAGTTGCCACGGATAATGTGCAGAAAGTACAGCAGTGACTCTAACAGTTTGATTCTTTTTTTTTTTCAGATGGTTGCTCTGGCTCACGTTATTATTACCTTTTACGCCATTCAGCATGGCTATGGGCGCCCTCTAGCCGATCTATCGCACTCGGACATCAGCCTTGTGGACAAAGTAAGTGGACCAACTCCATCACGACGCCATGTGGGAACAAGTCTTTTGTATTGACATAGTCTACTCCAACAGTGCTTGTTTGCTGCCGACTTGATGTACATTATAGTGCTTGGCTTGTCCAAAGTATCGGTGGCTTTGTTCATCGCCCATCTATCATACTCGCCGCGGTCAAGCCCACCTTACATTTTGGCTACTATTGCTGGTGTGTGGGCGCTGGTTTCTGCCATGATATTGGGTTTGTACGGGAGCGCATCTTGGACAGCAGCAACAGAATCAAAGCCAATGGTACACTACACATGCTATCGCCAAGTCGAGCCTTCGCTAACCTCTCTTACAGCATATTCGTTGGTTTGGCATCGAAATTTCTGGGCTAGTTATTGAAGTTGCACTCTGGCTCTTATCTATTCACCTCGTTTGGAATTTGCAGATGCGACTCCAGAAGCGTTTATTCATTCTTGGAGCATTTGGTTTCCGTCTTTTGTACGTACCTCTCTACGACCACCCCTTAAACACAAGCTAACCAGGTATAGAATGATACCCATCATCGTCTACCGCCTCATATACCTCTCTCCCGAACACAATACCAACCCAACCTATACCACCATTATACCCAATATCATTACCGAAGCTCTCATGCAGTTCTCCATAATATCCGCCTCTGTCACCTCCCTAAAGCCCTTCCTCCAGTCGCTCCATCCCGCGCACATAGTCTCTAGCGCCGCAGACAGCTCTGGTCTAGTATCTACAGACAGGACCGGGTCACGAGGAGATATTTACTACAGATTAGATCCTCTAAAGCCGCTGGCTAAACCTGCCGATCACAGCGGCCGGGCTCATCGGTTAAGTGTACTAGGAGGGCAGCGAGATTTGGAGGTTGGCTCAGACGAAGATGTTCATCGACGAATATGATAAGCTGGGGTTCAGTATTTGGTCACTTTAGCGAATGAAATTATCCACGTAGCGCGCGATTAGCCATTGAATAGAAATGCCTTGAAGTAAATTCGGCTATTGGTCTAATGTCCAAGAAGCTCTTGCGGTCTGGTGCGAGCCACACGTTCTGCGTTTGTGCCCCTCAAGACACCGTCCGAGTAGTAGAGACCAAGTTTTACGTCGGCAATTGAATAGTTGACATTTACTCTCGATACGTGGCAGAATTGATGAAATTGTGTTGCCTGGAAGAGCCGGGGTTGTCCACAGGAGGAATTAAGGCGGCCTTCAGCGGACTCGGTGGAGTGTGTTAGCGGCACTTGTCAGTGCTTTTCAGGGCTGTTCAGTGTTTTTTCAGGGCATTTCAGTGCTGCCTCCGAGATACTGTAGACCGCTGCCAGGCTGCTGTTTTACAGAGGACACACGACACTTTCCAGCAGCACCAGGCACATCTCCGCGGCAGCCATTATCGCAGTTGCAATTTGAAATTTATTTCCATCTAGTACATCCTGCAATTATCCGCCTCCAGTGTGTCTGATCAGCGGAATAGACGGCGAAGGGTCGGCGCTGCGCCTTGCCGCATGATTCACCACCAAAAGTGATGGTTGAGTCACTAAACTGAAGTGCGGCCGCTCTCCAACAGCATCTACGGCTCACATCTTAAACACACTTTCCATGCGTCTCTAATCCAGCTTTGCACCCTCCGCTAAGTGCCAAACCCGCAAAATGGGCGGATCAGCTTTCAACTCCGGGCCAGATCCCCTCACAACTCCACGGATGCCCAAGAACATCTACCTCTCAGTCAAAGCTCAATGTCATGCACGCCTCCGCGAATATTACATCTGCGTTGCCTCTCCCATCGATGGCCCTGGCAAGCTAGATTTTGGTGATATCGACATATTCGTCTGCCTACCCAAGGACTCCCCCTCTACGCTCTCGGAGAGAGAGCACGTAGATTTCCTCGGAAACACCCTTGGCGCTGTACAAACAATCTATCATAGAAACGATGGCGTTGCGGGAAACTATGCAATCCCCTGGCCACAAGACGACACTCAAGAAGTCTCAAACGATAACTGCAAACGTCACATTCAAGTTGACGTGAGGCTCTGTGAATCAATGGAAAGGCTGCACTGGATGCTGTTTAAACACGCTCACGCCGACTTTTGGAACTACGTTGGCTCTACCATTCGGCCGTATGGTCTAACCGTCGACGACCACGCCTTTTGGGTCCGAATCCCGGAGATAGAGGAACACAACAAGAAGCTCGCCAAGATCCTCCTCACTACCGAACCAGCCCATGTTCTGGAGTTCCTTGGCCTACCCATTGAGTCAAATTGGGATCAGACTCATGACTCTCTCCAAGATCAGTTTGAGTACGCGGCACAATGCAACCTCATGTACATTCCCGCCGATAAATCCCATTGGGGGGTCCAGGATCTCAAAGCGAACGACCGCATTCGCGCAAGGAAGAGACCAGGGTTTCGTAAATGGATCGAAGAGTTTATTCCACAGTGCAGAGACCAGGGGCGATTCACACAGCGGCCAGCAACACGGGAACAAGTTACGCAGCGAGCATTGGAACGATTTCATGTTGCAGATGAGTATTTCCATCGCAGAGATGCATATATGCTAGAGAAACACCGCGACGCGGTGTGGAACGAGCTCATTAAAACGGAGATTCCCAAGCCTGAAGAGAACTCTGACCAAAGGGCAGCAATGTACCGTAGTTGCATGGTGCGAGCTTTCAAGGCTATCATTCTCGACGGGAGCGAAGATTTTGGCGTTCGCTTTGACAGCAGCTTAGTGGATAACCGGGGCTTCTATGACTTTGACGGCTTGAAGAAGTTCATTGAGAAGCATCGCGAGGAGGTTGGAGAGGCTGCGCTGGCGAAGCACAATTCGGCGCTGGAGGCCCATCTGAGGAAGAAGGGCAAGTGGAGGGAATCATAGACATACCTAGAGTAAGCACAAGAACAATCAATTAATCAAAGGCGCTTTGAAATGTAGTTTGTGCGTTATGAAGGAAAATGATTATATTCGAGTGTGTGCATGCTTTGTGAGTGATTGTTAGCGAGGTCACAGCGGCGAGAGAGTAGAGATGCACCTACCAATGTGAATCATCCCTTCCAAGAGACTAGAAGAGGTTTTGAGGCTGGTTTTCCCTATTCCAAAGTGACGTTCAACCAATAATCGCCAGTTTGCAGCAAAAATGGAGCCTATAGGCAAAATAGATCAGTCTGGGTAGAAGAACAAAAGGAATCTCAGAATTATGACATCATTTATAGTCACTATGAAGATCTGAGGAAGATTTCAGGGCCCAATTGTGGCTGCGGTACAAACAGATCGCGTTATGTGATGCTATGTGGTGCTGCATGACAGACGAGGAGATATGCAAATTACAGCCACTACATCGCCTTCCGCTTCTACAATAGCCTTTTATTTTATCCGCGGCTTTATATAATAGTGATTCTCTACTTCAGACAAGTTCATCACGTTCCTTTACGGGTTTTGGAAGCGGAATTACTATTCATAGCGAGCTGTTTTGCACAGAGCCTTGAAGCCAAACCAGCAACTTTACCACTACAACGCCACCTTTGGGCTTACACAACAGTGTAGTGGCCTTGGACTCAATATGAAGTTCAAGCCTTTGTTCGGAGGAAATTATTCTCCCCCTGTTAGACTGGTGGAGGCGTTGACATCTGTAATACTGGTGGCAGCACCTGCGCTATACTCAGTGATGCCTGGCCAACAACTCCAAAAACATGAGTTATTCATACCTGATAACAATGGAGGCTTCTTATTGGCTCTACCCTTTGGTATTATGTGCTCTTTACAGAAGTTTTGAATCACCTGGCCCACACAGTCTGCGAGAACCGGCGAGGCGTTTGTTGACCCCTGCTGGCGCTAAGGGGCTCTAAACCACTGAATGGGACCTGAGATGTCCAGTTTTATTGTACATTCGATAGCAATGAATATATTAGGGAGAGCATAGAAGGATATTGGGATGGGCGGCAGAAGAGCAGTCAATTCACTGATGGCACGGCAACATCAGGCAGAAGCACAGAGAATCAATGGAATGACGCCAGAGTAACTATTGACACAGTAAAGCGGAATTTAATTTTCCTTTGATACAAGCCATCTGTACTGTTTGCTCTCACCTAGCATGCTATTTGAGCTTTGTTGCGTGAAAGACCTCGCCCACTCTGCCTCTAAGGTGCCACACAACACATCTCTTCCCACACCCTGCTTCTCTCTGCCTCACACAATCTCTTTTCAGACACTTTATTTCAGCATCCCATCTACTTCGTTTCGTCTTCTTTAATTTGTTTTGTTCGTTTGAGCTTCAACACCGCTAGATCAGTACCTAAACTCAAAAGCTTGCAGCACACTCCTCGCCATACAAACCACCACACTTCTTAGCCGCGTGTGAGCACTCGAACAACACTTGGTTGTTTTCTCTTTCAGTGTCCTACCTCTCATGTTTTTACTGATATGCTTCCTTCACAGAAATTCTGTTTCCGAGTTACTCAAGCACGATGCCAAACGTATTTCCCAATTGGTTGACCAACCCCCTGCGCACCAACACGCCATTCGACAACTCCGTAGTCAATTCGCGTGAAAGCCTTCGTAGACTTCTCGCTCCCTCTTCTCATCCCGACGATAGAGTCGTTCAGCAAGAGCCGGCCAGTAGGCAGCTGTGCAATAACATCGCACTTGCTATTGTGCCTGGCAACGTAAGCGTCTTTTGACCTTCTTCTTCTGCCCTCTTTATTATTGCATATGATCTAACCCTTCAAAATAGGAGAACTATATTGGTCCTAATAATGCGTTACAGGACACGAACAACAGTCTTCTCGCCCAGTCCGGTCGCCGCCTTCAAATCGGCGATGAAACGATCTGGGTTCCAGATGATTTCCCTCTTCGTTTATTTCGATTCTCTCGAGTAGTGGGCGCCGAAGGCTATGCCTACCGAGTTGACGGCGTCAACCCTCTTGTTTTCCGCATCATCGTCAAGTCCCTGCTCATCCAGAACGGGTATGACGGAACCGAGAGCGAGTTGAACCTCGCCGCTCTCTTCGCTGCTGCGAGATTAGCCGTTGAATGGGACGTCCCAAACGCTGCTGAGAAGATCGTTGCCTCTGCTCGGAAGTACATTGCTCGCCGTATCTTCCGTCTCAGCCCTCACAACCCTGGCAACCACGCTCTCATGAACACAGCATACTTCACATATAGATCACAGGAGCTCTATCGTTCGTGGATAGTTCTCCAGAGCTATTCAAAGGCGGACCTTATACCCCCCGTCAACCCGCAGCATATGGTGAACCTCTATGTGCTGTGTATTCCGGGCGGTCAGTGGGATACGCTGAACACCGGTATGCAAATCGAGTTTCGCGAACGCCTCCTGATAAGACAAAAAAGATACAGCCACCCTACTCCAGAAGCTGAGTTCCGCGGCTAGTGGCTGCGCTACTTCATTGAAGCGGGCTTGTTGGATCATCCGTGGCTGGCAAGTGATTGCGCAGGAGTGTACAATGTATTTAAAGACATGGCTGTGATTGAGCAAGAGGCGGCATTCGAACTATAGGAAACGGCTGGAACAGTTTAAAGAAGGAAGATTTGGTCGATTTGTGAATTCGGGCTGTTAAAAGTAAGAGTCTAAATTAATGCAATAGTTGAGTTTGAAACATTGTGCGCGATTGTGATGATTGATGCGATTTAATACATCAAGACGATAAGAACAGCACGATATATACTGCAGAAAGTACATAGATAAGGCCGATAGCATATACAAGGCAATTGGTATAAATATCTTAAGTCACGGCATTATCACGAAAAATCATAACTGCGGTAAGGCTCACATCACATCAGAATCCACAAGCAAGCCAATGTTCTGTACATATCCGCTAATGGATCGACGAGTGCGTTTTCCCACTACACAGATCTGCGCATGAGAATGGAGGAAGGAACCTCGACGAAACATGGCATCATTTCAGGACTTGTGTATGGAATGGGCCAAGCCAGTCTCTGGCAGTGTAGAAGCTGGGCTTCCAGCCAAGAACAAGGACCGAACCACTGCAGGCCGCGACCATGGCATCTTCGTTAAACTCACAAGTATGATAACACCATCACTTATGTTTCAGCCGTTTACTATTTCGGGATTGTTTCTCAGACTCCCGCCAGCTCTCATGGCCAATGACAACTGGCTTTGTTCTCCATTACGCAGATTCATCACTCGTGCAACAATGAGGGCTTCAAAACAGACAAAGAAAACGAGCAGCAGTACCACAGACAGGGAGAAGGAGGCTTATACTGAAGCTATCCGGTAGAAAGCAATATGCAATTGCACTGAAGCCCGACTTTTCATCGCCTGGAAGGAGGAACCCAACATCTACAAGATGAAGCACATTCAATTATATTGCTTGGCCGAACCAGACCCATGTCTCTACTTCCGCAGGCTCTCTGTAATATACTAGAGTGGGGTTACGGCCAGCGTATGGATGTCATCCGTTCCTTGGTAAGAGAAAGCGTTGCGCAGCAGCCCGAGGAATCCAAGCGGCGCGGAGGAGACACTTTGCATGATGAGAAAAGGCCATCTAGGCGCACGAAGCTCGAGAGGAAATAGGATTGGATGAATGAAGTACGCACGAACAACAGATATGGTCGCCGTCTCATACTTTGTTTGTGTATAGTAGAATATTGCTGCTTGCCTCACCTGTCGACTGAGTTTCTGGAATAAACCATCATGTAGTTATATGTTCCTTGACGACAGGTGCAACATTCGCAGCAAACATAACTCCATTCGTAAATTAATCCAAGGCTAATCTCCACAGACCATCACCCAAGAAATGAGCATCCTCTACCACGGGTCCCTTGCCCTTCTCCTTGACCTCCGCTGTGCCAGTTACCAACGTTCCCACAGCACATGCCTCCTCCTTACCCTCAGCGACAATGACCACAGGCTCGCCCTTGGCCAACTCTCTGCTCCAGTGTCCCTCGGCGTCAACTTTTTGCTCCATCTCCTGGCCCTCAACCAGTTTCCCGTCCAGCGGCAACCTGCCACCCTTGGACGTCAATCCTGGCGCCATGAGCGTAGCTCCAGACAGAACAAAGCGAATAGCGCCGCGGTCAATACGTATCGTTGGGAAAGCCTGGGGGAAGCGGTGCACAAGCTTCAAGTGCGGCAATAGCGTGCCGTTGGCGTCGTCTTGCTGGTAGAACAACGGCGTGGAGTCGACGAGGTATAGTACGTTCCGGTCGGGGAGCTTCATGCTCGACAGGGAGGCTTTCTTGGGCAACGCTTCATCGATATAGGGCGTCAGCAGAGGGTAGGTCGACAGGAGGTTCTGGCGAACGGCTCGCTGGGCCGACGACTTGAGCTTGGACTTTGTGCCCGGAGATAGGCTGGAATGTGTTAGCGCGGTGCGACATTGTAGTACGAGACGGACCCAAGCGGGCACACGGAAGCACGAACTCTTTCTTAAACATTTTGATATGGGTGGATGGTGATGAAGTGAAGACAAGATGCTGTTGATGGTGGGGTTTGATTTTCTTTGGAGGGGTCGAGTTTTGCCCCGCCGCGGGGTCGATTCCGCAAGGTGAAGCCAGGTACGAAAACAAATACTTGATGAGGATTGTCACGATTAAAAATGGTTAAGTAAAATGGAATAAAATGTTAAGCGATGGCGCATGGATATTATGTATCCAGAGATATTTTAGTTTATTTTTTAGTTGATGGGTCAAGAGAGCTGGGAGCTTGTAATGCTACGGCTCCAAGAGGCAGCCCAGCAGCACAAACGGTTATGCAGGCGAGCAAATAGACCAGATAATAGCAGACAAAATGTGTGTAAAAGACGAATTAAATCGCTACAGTATTTGTATCCTTATATATCATGAATTAACCATGGTTGACATGAGAAACAGTGCCATCCTCGGTGACGTGGACGTTGAGTCGGTTCTCAACAAAGTCCTTGGTGACCATCATTCCTGGGGAGATGACGCGCGAGTCTTGGGGAAGATCTCTCTTGCTGAAGTGCTATAGCTGAATTAGATTGTGAACAACGCTCCGTGTACGAACTGAATTTACCGTTTCAGTGCTAGCATCATCGTGCAGCTTTTTGCCAACCAGCTTGTTTGTCCATTCTTCGGTCTTGGTGCCAGTCTTGCTGGTGACTCCGGGTACGACGAGAGGCATGTTGGTGGTTGATTCGAGTGTGAGTAAGTGATGATTAATATATCAATTGAAAGAATGGAAGGGGACAAAAGAGAACATCAGCTTATATATATATATATTTCCTGGTTTACGGCAGCTTCAAATCTTGGAAATATGTTGCGTCACTCAGTATATCGGGTAGGTTACCCAGCATGAGAGATGACGTCGGATCACGTGTAGCTTCAGCTTTCAGTTCTACTGGGACAGGACTGTCAGCCAGGGACTGTCAATGTGCATTGATGGCAAACAGATTTTATAAAAGGGTTTAGCTAATTTTGGTTTCAAGCTGCTCCCCTGAGCAAAATTGTTAAATCAATACAATCTCCCAGTATCATTGCGATTTGGCCCCTTTTCGCACCTTGATGTTCCTCCGCGATGCCCTCTCTCAAGAATTGGACACCTTCACATAACCCGCCTTCAAACGTAAAATCGATCGATATCATTTGGTACTATTCATTGACGTAGATGGTAGGCGCAGCGGCGGGACATTCAACTGCTCCGCAGACACAATCGCTCTTGTCGATGGATAGGTTGCAGGCAATAGCACCACGTCTGATATCGCAACAACAGCAATGCTTTGTGTCCTTTGGTGGGCCCTTTGCGACAGCTCCGAGCACAAAGACGCTGATGGCGACGAGAAATGGAGCTTTCATGATAACTCTGGTTTGAATTTTTAACTCTGTAGTTGCTGAGGTAGGAGTGGTGTATCCTTTCAAGGATCCGAATGGTGAGAATGGGGACTGGCAGTGTGATATCGACGGCGTTGTGAAAGTGAGTTCTTAATGTCAGTCAGTTGCAGGTCTATATGATCGTCATGGAAGACAAGCGACTGTTTTCAAGAAGTGCAACTGCCTCCTTTTTATTTCAAGGGGAATTGCCTTTACGTTAAAGTTTGCTCGCCCCAGAAACACCTTCGTTGTGTCTTAGACAAGCCGCTTGGCAATGGGCTGGCCCTGTCGCTGCGTTGAATTCCAGCGGAACATCGGGCTGTAAACCTTGTTCATGCTATCATGCCCAAAAGAACGAATGAATTTCGATATGACGGAAATGGCAAGTTTCATTTCTCGGACACGCTCAGGTAGATGGCGGAAACGCCAGGCTCTGATGGTATGTATGTGCAAGGTACCATCCAGAAAAGCTTCATCAAGAAGGACTTTTCGGGAGCTAGCTACTCTAGGTGGATAAGTGGCATTCGTCTTACAGGATGTAGATTGTCAGCGCATAGAAGCTAAAAAGCACAGCGTCATTTGTTCCTGCTGCCGAAATCATCAACCATCTTTGCACATTTGGCCAAGGTGTAGGAGAAGATAGCACCAGAGCTATGTGATTCTGTCAAAAGCATAGGAAAACCTCGTATGTAATTATTTTTGGCGAAGAAGTGACGTTTGAGACTTTTGCCTGAGATGAAATGGTAGGAAATGCGCAAATCGTATGGATTACGGTCACTGGTTGCTATTAAATTAAGAAGAAGAAGAAGAAGAAGAAGAAGAAGAAGAAGAAGAAGAAGAAGAAGAAGAAGAAGAAGAAGAAGAAGAAGAATTGCGCCTACCTTTTATGAATGGTAGTCGCAATGAATTGCATTTATGAGATTGAGTTTGTGTCCCCAATTTGAAGTGTCGTCAGGGTTGAAACGCATCAGAGAGGGCTTGATGACGGGTTGGTATACCATTTAACAGTTTGTGCCGTGGCGTTATAAGGCTAGCAACGGCGGGGTTTATTTTACCATTTAAAACTAAAACTTATTGAGAGCAGTCTTTTTTTTTTGGTGCAATTATGCCTGACAGCACTGTGATTGATGGAAATTGAAATGAGCAATTACGCTACATTCCTGGTGTGGCATTTATTGCTGGTGCACCACGACGGGCATTGACGATGAATATTGAATATTGGAGCTTAGGTTTGCTTCCGCTTTATAGATCCCTTTTTGCTACACTTACCCTTCAATTGTCTCTCAATTCCATTTTCAAACATTTTGTGTAACTGTCTATTTTTTTTAAATCGTTTTTTATCCGTTGATTGTTTGGCCTGGCAGTGTCTCTTATTACACAGCCACTTTATGCACCAAAAATAGCGACTGTCCCTCCGTGACTATTCCTGTTTAGGCATCGCATGGTCCCCTTTTCTCTCCCCAAAATTCCACTGACCTAAACAAGGCGCGCCGCAGCAGCAACGAGTTGCAGTGCAAGCCCCCGGTACTGTTAGCGGGCAGTGGCCCATCAGCTCCAAGCCACGCTGTCCTGGTGGGCGAGGCTGACCTTCCGCCCCTTACTGAGTACCCAACGTAGGTACATGCCAGTAACAATTTACAGCTTACGGTACCTGCAACACAGAGCCCGCTTTAGCTTAGTCTAGGGAGTGCTGTCACAAATGCAAGTGTAGCGTCTGTCCCCAGCCTGGTTTGGTGTTGGCTCCTTTTTCTTTGTCTTGTTTCCTCTTCTCGTCAGCATCCTTTTTCCTCTCACCATCTTTCTTTTCTGTCCATCCCTCCCGGCCTTTGCTGCTGCTTGCTGCTGCTTGCTGCTCCTTGTTTTTTTGATTTTTCATTCCTTAATTATCGCTTGCTTTGCTTCTCCCTATCTTTCTACCTTGCAAGCTTGCCATTGACAATCCCTTCTCCATTTTATCCGCCATCCCTCCCTCCCTGCACCCTTCGGTGATCCTCAAGAAAGCACGACACCCTTTCCGTCGCACGCAACCCATCGGCACGAACCGAAACCCCTTGGAAATCTTCACCGTCGATCACCTTCCACGCCACGACACAAATAAATACCCGTCAAGATGCGTCTCGCCGGCCTCACCTTGGCTTTTGCCGCCTCCGCCATGGCCGTCTCGCACGAATGCTTCGTCAACCATGCCCAAGATGTATCTGAATACGCAGACTGCGGCGATTCCGCCCTCCTCGCCGAGTGCTTCGCTTCCAAGCTTTCTCCCTCATCCGACGCTGAATTCCTCACCTCCCTTCGCGCCTGTTATACTTCGGCCGGCTGCTCCGACGCTCAAGCCTCTTCTGAAGCCGAATACGCCATCCGCCAATGCAACGAACTCAAGCACCTCGGCGAGCTGCGTAAACGCTATCCGGCAATTACCAACATGCCTGCGCGAACCGTTGCTCCTCTCCAAGTCCGCAGCACCGGCACCGAATGCTTCACCACTTCACAAGTCGACACAAGCAATTGTCCCTTGATCACTGAAGGTGACAAGACTCGTACCGGCGAATGCGTGCCCACCAAGGCTGATGAGAGTTCTTGCGCGCCCGGCTTGTTCTGCACCCACGACACATCCGGCAACGATGTCTGCATGGAGCTCCACGACAGCCTGGACACCGGAGGTATCATCATTTCCATCGTTTTCGCCGTCGCCATTGTCATCGGGATTGGTGCCTTGACCTTCATGTGCTGCAAGGAGCGTCGCGAACACAAGCGCATGGCCGCCAAGGCCGAGGCCACTGCCCTGGCTAGAGCTCAGACGAAGAAGCAACGCTCAGCAGACGCAAGAGCTCCCCTAATGCGCCAGCAGGACGGCCCTGGGGCTGATCCTTTCCACGACCAACAGCAAGCTTAGAAGGCTACTGATATACTCACTCAGGTTGGAATGCCTCGAAACTCACCTACCACAACTACGAATAGCATAATAGAATGGACACATTGGAGCAGTATCAGTTTGATACCACTGGTTTTGGATTTGGTTTGTCGCCCTGGTTGCCGAATGATGTCAACAGGGCTGGATAACATGTATACATTTGTCATTAAGTTAGCGAATAACAAAGGAAATTGGACAGCTGCACAGTCTTAGTGGCATGTAACACGTCGATGACTTCACAATCAATAATTAACTAATCAGAGCTTGCATGGTGTTCGTAGATGGAATCTACTTGAAATTCTCGCCTTCCTATCTGGATACGCAGGGAAGAAGTTCGGGTTGTCCTATCCGCTACAGGACAACTTAAAAGTACAACACAGAGCGCAAGAGATGATGTTAAGAAGAGGAATCCACATGAATAACACAAACAAAAAGGCGCTACTGAAAAAGGTGTTTCTTGATTTCACAACGCAGCTTAGTCCCCCCAAAAAAGAAGCTCTTCTCTCCTCTCATTTCTCAACTCGTATTCCCCCTCGTTGCAAATATACACAGTCAAACAATCAGGCTTTCCCCCACAATCCCAAAGTTGCCGTTGACGTATTCCATTCTTTGCAGCACACAGCCACCACATCATTTAAGCTTCATCGACCGTCGGGTAAGAACTGGTGCATATATGAAGGATGTACTGTACCGCTCGAACTGCTCTTGCTTCGTCGGTGTGCTGCAAGAGTAGTGGTCCTGGCTTCGCTGGGAGTCACAATGCCAATACGCTCCAACAGGGTTCTTCGATGCTTTGCAGGGCTGGTGTGTCTGCTGCTGCAACAGCTCGTGGTGCTGGTCGTGCTCGGAGGAAATGAGTCGTCACGTTGGGTATATGGGCAGCTTTCACCCGCGGCAAGGCCTTTCTAGATGCCTCGCATCGACGTATAACCCGTCCTGGGACTGCCAATCTCACCCGGCGCTCCTACGGCTCGGTATTGGGGGTTCATGCCTTCGTTGGCGTCTGGTACCCATCGTACAGCGTGCTTGCCAGGTCCTTCTACGTCTCGACGGACATCAAAGGCGCCGCCGCCGTTGGAGGAGCTTCCCTCGGTGTCGCAGAGGTTGAGAAGGTCTTGTTCCGTGACGCTCGGGTCGCCAGATTTGGCTTCCACTTGTGACTTGATGGCATTGACGCTAATAAAGCCATCCATGGTCGATGATCCGGAGTGAGATAGGTCCTTGCAGGCTTGGCAGAGCAGCTGGCGCAGCGTTACATGGCGAGGCTGGGCACTACGGAGCGCCGAGCTAATGCCGCCCACTGGAGAGCCAACGCTAAATCCTGGGGGCATAGATGGAGCCCCCCATCCGGGATTGGCAAATCCAGGCGGTGGGAAAGCCTGGGTTGATGTCGGCGCTGGCGCCCATGGATTGTGTCCCATTGAGAATCCGCTGTCCATGAATGGGCTGGTGCCAAAGGTGGAGCGGAGCCCTGGTGGGTGACCGCGAAGGCTACCAGTTAGGTTGATATCTCGTCCGAGGGGTTCATCATCGCCGACAAGTGCACTGCTGCCAAGGTGTTTGGGTTCAGCATCTTCATCTTGCGATGTGCCCAGTCCTGTTACACTTGGTCGTCCGATAGGAGCAGGTCTGCCAATAGGAATAGCAGCGCTTGGTGCCGAGTCGTACGAAGCAGAACTTTGGCGGGTATGAGTAGGCAGCTGCGTATCCTTTTGCATTCCAGGGAATCCTTGTCCAGCAGAAAACTGATCACCAACAGATGAAAATCCAGGCGGGGCCATGCCAGATGGAGGAGGGAATCCTCGGCCACCGGGGGCGCCAATGCCAGGAGGACTCATCATCAGGTTGGGGCTTGGTCGGAAGCCTACTGGATAGATTGGGTCTTGCGACAATCGGTTCTGGAACCCGGGAGGTGGGTGATGTGGTAGACCTGGAGGTGATTGCATACCACTGGGTGGAATATGGAAAGACGAGTTTTGGAATCCTGGCGGAGGAGCAGGTTGCGACCCGAGAGGCATGGACGAAGAGGTAGTGAAGCTTAATTTTCTCGCCTGTCCAATGTTTCCAGGGCTGGTATGAGTGGGCGTTCCTGAGTTTGGCGACTGGCTGGCTGCTGATTGTGAAGTCACCGAGTTTGTGCGCACAGCGTCGTATTGTTGCGAAGCAGCGCGAGATCGGACTGGTGTTGGGGCTTTAGGCAGGGCTGGAGTAGCCACGGGAATCTTCGGAGACACATAGTTGACAGGATTTGGTGGGTGTTGAGGTAGCACAGGAGGCACGCCGGGTTGTGACGTCCGCTTAGACGATTGAGGGATACCAATCTTCTGAGCGGTGGCGGTAGCAGCAACGGCGGCAGCAGCGGCCTTCTCCTCTTTAGCCTTAGCCTTTGCCTCAGTAGCTTCCTGCGCTTCTTTGAGTGCCTTGGCTGCGCGAGCTTCCTTTTCTCTCTTATCGCGTTCCTGCTTGTCTTTGCGCTCCTGGGCTTCTTTCTCCTTCTGCTCACGAAGCTCTTTTTCACGCTGTCGCTGCTCGTCCTTGAGTTTCTTCTCGCGTTCCTTGGCTTCTCGAGCCTTGCGCTCCTGTTCTGCTTGCTTCTCTTTCTGTTCGTGTATGCGTCGCAATCGATCGGCTTCCTTCTTCAGGCGGGCGTCCTCTTCGGCCTTCCGCTGAGCTTCCCTTTGTCTGCGCTTCTCTTCGGCTTTCTGTCTCTGTTCAGCAACACGTTTCTGTTCGGCTTCGACGCGAGCAGCCTCTTCGGCCGCCTTGTCGGCCTCCCTACGAGCCTTCTCTTCTGCCAAAGCCTGTTTCTTCTGAGCGGCTTTGTCCTTCTTCTTTTGCGCATTCTTTGCCTTCTTAGCCTTTTGTTCGTCGACTTGTCGGCTTTCTTCTTCTAGTTCTTCAAGTAGCTTCTGTTGTCGTTCCTTAGCTACCTTTTCTTTGTACGCGGACAGTACTCGTTGTTCGAACATTCGGGCGGCGAAGATTTGGAACATTCGACGTCCTTCCTCCATTCGTTGTTCTTCGGTCATTTGATCCTGGCAACAGCACTCAGTATGGTACGCTGACGGCATTACAGAGGGGTTGGAGTATACCTCTTCATCCTCATACTCCTCATCTTGACTATCTTCGTAGTCGTCCTCCTCATCCTCTTCATCGTCATAGTCATCATCGTCCGGGGGCGGAGGAGGATGGTTATGAGGAGTGGAGTATGAGCCGTTTGGATGACCGTAGCCACGAGAAAAGTGCTCCCTGGCGTCTTCTTCTCGAGCCATGCGACGTTCCGCAAGCTGTTCCATCATCTCGATGAATCGCTTACCGTCATTCTTGAGAAGGTCATCCGCCACGGTGAGAATGCCGCCTAAGTCCATGTTACCATATCTGTGTAGAAGAGAGTCTAGGAGTTGCGTACCCTTGACCTGTAGGCTGTTGCCGAATGTCAAGAAGTCTGCCACATCCCTTTCATGAGAGCTGTGGAATGCTTCTGGCGGTTCATCGTCACTATATTCGTCGTCGTCGACTTCGTCCTCGCTGTAAACTTCTTCAATATCCTCTTCATCGTCGTCGTCCCCTACGTGTTCCACTATTCGACCTCGAGAAGGCGGTTGGCCGGCATAACCGGCCGGTAACCCTCGCGGTGACTGGCGCAGCGATGGAAAATCTCGCGGAGGCGGAGGTAATAACGGAGGTCCCTCGCCTTGGTTTGCAAACTGTTCCAGCTCCAGATAGTAAGCGTCGTACAGGCCTTCCAGCTCCTCCTCAATGGCAGTTCGCTTTCGTCCACATACAGTGCAGCTGCACGTATGCTTCTGTTGCTCCTTCATCTTCTTAAGAACTGCATCCTTCTCAACCTTGACTAGAGATTTTCGTTCATCTTCGCCAAGGCCAAGCCAAAATGCCTTGATACGTTCTCGCTCCTCGTGATTGCTTGTACTCCAGATCTTGTCCTTGGACATTCCTGGTCCTCGCGGAACTGGTGACGGCTCAATGACTGCAGGCTCTGGTGTAGCTTCAGCACTAGTGCCAGCAGTCTTCTTCTTCTTCTTTTTGTTCTTTTTCGATTTTGATTTTGCCGTTGATTGCCCGTTTGCCAATGACTCAGGTGGTTGCGACGCTGAGGCAAAGTCAGGCTCGTCGTCGTCACTCCCAAAAATTTCCTGATCTTCATACGCACCAGTTTGCAGCTGGCCGGCAGACAGAGCGATGTGGCCGTTGGCATGTTGCTCCGCTGCGGCGGCTTTAGCGGCAGCCTTTTGTCGGCGCTTTTGCTTCTTGCGATTTACAGGACGATCTGAAGGGTCTTCGATAAAATTGTCTGGGAACCCTGCTGCATCTGTCGCCGCCGCTGTCGGAGTTGTAGGAGGTGAAGAGTCGGAAGATGTGCCCTTGGGGACGGTAATAAACTTGGAGCCATCCTTGTTTGTGTATTTCGAGGTACTTCTTGGCGATGCGGGCGGGATTGTAGCCGATCTCGGGTTATTGGTCGGCATCGTCAAGTTCACCGCAGGAAAGCAATCGAAATCATGAAGGGAGAATTGTGTTGAGAAGCGACGTCAACTCGAGGTTCGGAAAGTGGGTGGGGGTGAGTGCAGAGCGAGGGCGATTCGTGCGTCGGAGGAGTATCTAGTGGTGAGAGAAAACCAAACGGCGTCAGCGGACACGAGGCGACAAAAGTCTTTGCGCAGCGCGAGAATGGTAATTTGGAAGTGGGAGGGAGGTTGAGGGGAGGCAAGGGAATTGCCGTTACGTCGATGGTGGTAGTGGAAGTCGTGTGTGTGGTTACGGTGGCCGACGGTGGTGTGTGGTGCAAGGCGCTGGGGCGGCGGGAGAGGGAGAACGTCGGCGGATTGCAGGCAAAGTGAAGAGCAACAGAAGCCCACAGTGAAAAGAGGCGCTGGGCTCAAACTCACCCACAAGGGTTATTAGGTCAGCGGCGACGTCAGTGCCATATGAGGAGAGACAAGGGTGGCTGTTTGGCGCGCGCTCCTTCAAGACGGGCGTCTAGAGGCGACCAAGTTCTCTGCTTGCGTGTTAATTTGCACCGAAATATTAGCACAAAATTGAGAGAGTATAGCGTACAGTGTTTGGGCGATGAATTAACTATGGTTGGGAGGGCGAGAGAAAAATGGAGGTATTTGATTTGCTTGGGGAACTGAGCCAAAGTTTGGTGTGGTGGAGGTACAGAGCCGTATGTATTTTGCCTGCAATGCCGCTGCTGTATTTGACAGAGATTGTATTGGGCTCTTAGATATCAATAAGCGCCTATTTACTTATCAAGCCCTCGTGGCCTAATGGCTAAGGCACAAGACTTCTAATCTTGGGATTGTGGGTTCGAGTCCCATCGAGGGTGCAGAACATTCCTTGTGAATTTCTTTTTTGGGTGCCTGACCTGATGCCAAGAAAGTGATGGTCAACGATTGTTGCTGAATTGTGACAAATTATTCTTTTGCACAATTGAGCTACGCGCCTTATTTGCTTCAAGATATTTTCCACTGATGCCCTGTCACCATCTTGAATGATAGTGTCCGATAACGAGGCTGCTGTCCGCACTCTTATGCTGCAGGCGCGAGACGACACTAGATTTCAGCTTTCGTAGTGATTCGAATAGTGGGGTTTTTTCTTTTCTTTCAACGCCTGCGAGCCTTGCAACTGAAGAATTAGGACTACGGATTGTCAGAATCAGGACATGACGCCCATGACGATGTTTATGCCCAGCAGCCTTCGATACGATATCAGCCGCAGCGCAAGCACTGCATCCATCAGCGGGTGAGGGCGCCTCAGCGCTCTCGCTAACGAAGTTGAAGACGCTAGCAATTAGCATTTTATCGTATCCGGACGAGGCCGCAAAAACCACTAGCTGTTTGTAGAATGGTCCGCTGGTTCGAGTCACTTTCCCGTAGACGAGGTGCATACTGCACGTCGTACAAGGTTGTAGCCAATCATAAAACAAACCTGGTAACCACGGCTTGTGAAGTAGTACACATCTTGAATCGATTCGGGAATTCTTCTCCGATCCTGGGTGTTGTTGTCAGGAACGCGCGCTCGCTCAACACAGTTACATTGTCATCATCGTAAATGCTGCAGGGGCTCCTCGTGGCTGCTTAGAGTCCTCCCCTAAAGCACCGTGCCATACCGTATAACAACTGAGACATGGCCCTGAAGAGTGCCAGGAAACACAGTTTTAGCGCCGAGATTTAGTCCAATGGCATGCTTCGGAGGCGTCCTTTGGTGCCGTGGACACAGCCTCTTCAGCGGGAAGCCACCACAACAAAGCAAGCGTGTTGGGTATCTGCAGGTCTCAGGTCCAAGAAGCTAGCGCTGGCGTTACTTTGTTAACGAGATGTATATACACTTTGATCTGCCATGGCTAAGTTTGGGCGATTAAGTATTGTGTGTCGTATGAGAGCAATTAAGGGAAGAGATGCATGAAATGGCCACGCTGAGCCAATTTCAGAAGAACACCGATTGACTACCTGTAAGACTTGTTCTAACATGCCGTAGTTCGTGTTGGAAATGGATCTTTCACCGAATGGAACCTCAGTCTTACAGCCGTGCACGAGCGCAAGTTGATTGTAACAGTTGTCTTGTTCAAGGGTCTGATATGGCCACCTTGATGATTCGTCCTTATGTGTCTTCTTTTTTGCTCATGGCCGATCTAAACGGAGCCTCGCCTGCCCACGCCATCTTAAGATTTTTTTAGGTAAACTCGGCCGTACTTTGGGCCGAATTGACAATCAGTGGAGTTGCTCATGTGTCATTCTGAGCGTGTCCCGATCTTTTAACAATGGTGCTTAAACTCGGCTCTCGGTTAACTGTGATAGGAACAGGGTGAAAAGTGAATGATGAAGGAGTGATTTGCTTGTTGTACAGTGTAATAGTTGGGCACTAGTCAGGTGTCACGAACGGTGATGCAGAATTGTTTGCTAATTGAAAGGTTAGCTGGCAATGAAAAATGAGGCTTGCTCGGTGTATGCAATTGCAGCCACGGGCGATTAGTTACAGCACATTACAGAGAATTACAGCGCATCCGGCCACAACAACTACGACGAGAACATCACGACGCCTTAGACATAGCAGAAGATAAGCGTCCAAGTAAAAATAGGCAGATCCATGCTATCCTCGTGTTTATTTTCCGAGACTCCATTTCCCAGTTTTTCCGCCCTCCAAATACAGACCCCAAAACTTCTCTTCCCAGTCAAGGCTCATCCTTCTTCACCTCGCGCCCACTCCCTCCCGTATTTACACGCAGTGCCCCAGAAAATACAGGCACCTCCCGACGAGCCAAACAATCGGGTAGGCTGTGCTAAGCCTGGTGCTAAGCCTGTTGCAGCCCCAATAATACACAGAGGAAGCTGCTCAGAGAAAGCCCACCGAGTACGTCCCACTATCCAAGCTCCCCAGTGGTGCCAGGTCCCAAGTGGTGCTTGGTCCCCAGCGGACCAGCCAATCCTGTTGTCCGCTAAACAGACAAACTGCAATGCTGTTGCTCCACTGCAGCACGCTAAAAAACTAGAAACGCACCCCTGTAAACCTACGCCAGCCAGCACTGCATGTCCCCCTCGTGCGCCTTTGCGTAGCGCCTTTCCGCTGTCTCTCCCCTGCCTTTCCTCGCCTGAACCTTGGTTTTCCACCCCTGGAAGCGCCGCCAGCCAAAGCCAAGTCCCTCCACAGCCCGAGCCCATCCCATCCCATCCATTCATCCATCCATCGTCTTCGCCCTGACTCTTCCTCACCCTCTCTTCCTCTTCCTCTTCCTCTTCTTTCCCTAACCACACCACGAATTGCTCGTCACCCTACACCTTGCAATCTCGTATTCAGGCGGCCTCATTCTTCTGACCTTCGATCGTCTCCATCCCTTCCGCCCCGACGCCTCCTTTATCACCTTAAAGGGTCCCCGATTCTGCTTAAATTCTCGCCCCTCGATCGAAGCTACCGACGAGATCTCTACCAGACCCGGCCGTGCTCCAAATTCCGCCCACTACACTGAAGTACCGTTTCGTATTTTCCTGCCCCGTCGAAGGTTTCATTTCTCTGTCTAGAGTCCTTTTTACAAAAAGGAGTCGGACCCCAGCAGTGAATTCCGACTAGGTATCAAGCGGTCAGGCTCGTCAGGCTGTATTAGCGCCGACTACTCAGAGGGTGTCCTTTCTCGATTGCGAACATCACTTTTCAATTTATATCCCAAAATGGCTGCTTCTAACCCAGCCAACGTCATAAGAAGGTATGGAAATTCCAGCCATGGGCCAGCATTTGCTTGCGTTAGGCAAGCATCAGCTCTCTTGTTTCTGTCATCATACTGGTACAGGTGGGATACTAACCACGCGTCCAATACAGAAAGCTCGTCATCGTCGGTGACGGTGCTTGCGGAAAGACCAGTTTGTTGAGTGTATTCACATTGGGTTACTTCCCTACAGTAAGTTGCATTTACTCTTCTTTACATGAACCCCATGCTGACCCTGCATTAGAATTACGTGAGTTGAACGATGTCTCGATTTGGGCGCTACATGCTAACCCTCCGCGCTGACAGATACCGACCGTTTTTGAAAACTATGTGACCGACTGCAGAGTAGATGGAAAATCTGTACAGTTGGCTCTGTGGGATACCGCTGGCCAAGAGGATTACAGACGACTTCGCCCACTAGCTTATGCCAAGGCACATGTGATCCTGATAGGCTTTTCCATTGACAACCCAGATTCGATAGAAAACGCCAAGCATGAGGTATGGAATTCCAGCGCTTTTTGGTCTAGATGATTCCAAAACACTAACAATGCATCACAGTGGGTAGAAGAAGTCGTGGAGCTTTGCCCCGGAGTCCCTATTATCCTTGTCGGCCTGAAAAAGGATCTGCGCGAAGACCCCGTCGCCATTGAGGAGATGCGCAAGAAGTCGCTCCGTTTTGTCACGACGCACGAGGGCGAATCTATTGCTCGGGAAATTGGCGCCAAGCGATACCTCGAATGTTCCAGTTTGAGCGGCGAGGGAGTTGACGACGTCTTCGAGGCTGCCACGCGCGCAGCCTTGTTGACATTCGAAAAGGGTGAGGGCTCAGGATGCTGCGTCGTGCTATAAGCCAATCCGATCTGTCCACAATACCTCGCCTCCCATTGATCCTCGCAGACATCCTCTCCGGTAATGCGCCGACCTCTCGCTCATCACTATCAGCATCGTCAATCACAACAACCGCATCATCATCATCGTCGTCGCGTCTCCGCGACCCCTAATCGGCTGTAATCGTACGCCTGGTCACGCTCGCTTCTTTTCGAAATCCCTCATCCCTCCTTAATCACCTATCATCTCGCCCTGGTAGGCTCCCTCGTCAATCTTGGTCACATGTCGCTGCATCGCAAACAGTTTCTTCCACGGGTCAATGGGAAGGTGGGAGTAAGCAATTGGCTTAAATAAAAGTTGAATTGGAATTGGAAGGGAAATCAAAAATGGGAAAGGAACTGCAGCAACATATCACATCCAGAAGACACCACATGGCGACAAAGACATCTTAATCCATCATGTTGAAATATTGAACTTTTAGGTTCAATCTTGTTTACTCTCTTTTGGCTTTTTCTTTCTGTGGTCTATCTTGTCTTCACGTCTTTTTCTTTACTTCTCTGTTTGAATATATAATGACATTGATGATGTTTTTTTCTTGCTATCATTCTTTTTTTCTACATATATATGACAACTCCTTACACGGTGACAGGCATAGAGAAATACCACAATGGTCTTGAGTGTAGATCATTGTGTGATAATAATACTAATACAGATATAAAAACAATCCAGCACGAAACTAACAGGTGGGAGTTGTAGAGTTCAAACTAGCTAGTTAGACTCATCTCTTCCATCCGTGGTTCCAGGCCTCCTTCGCAGGGCTGTCGGTCTGATATCTCGCATACTCAATTGGTATAGCATCAACACCATACACGCCCTTCTTCTCCATGGCAACTCTGTAAAGATAGCCCTCGTCGCGCTCACCAGGTCCAACAGTTGTTCTTAGTTCTTCACAAGCATTGTACATGCCAGCGTGCATGCGACTCCTCTCCTTCTCGATGAGTTCGCGCTGTTGACGACGAAATATTTGCCACCCACGGTGAATGGTCCAATGACGGAGATAACGGAGGCGAGCCATTCGCAAGGGAGGAGGGGCGGGAGAGAACATATTTTGCTTGAGGGTCTTGATGCGCTTGTAGTTTTCGGTCTTGGGCCCTGGGCGGTTCTTGCGAGCGGGCTTGGTTGCTGAAGGTGCTTGGCGCACCATGGCGTTGGTTGTGGTAGAGAATTGACGAGTGGAAGAGGGTTGAATGGTCATGCGGCTAAAGAGCCGGCAAACATTTTGCGACGACATTATGAGAGGTGTGTAGATTTGTAGGGGAGTTGAAGTTTCTTCGATCGATGGTAGGTACGGCGAATATCTGCCCAATTGCACGTCCGTTGACAATTATGCCGTTGATTTTGGGATAGGTTTTCAGCCGAGTTGCGTTCTAGGCTTCTTGGGCTCGTGTTGTCCGTGTTGCTCGCAGAACAGATAGCAGATTGCCAGAGACAGGGGCCTTTGGTGGATTCGAGCAGCCAGGTCCGTCGCAGTGCTGCGTCAGGGGAGCAGAGGAGTCGACGTGGGGGCAGCGATTGAGATCAGTGTCAAGTAGCAGCCCTGATGTTTCAAGAGCTAAGTCTACAATTTCGCTGTTTGCCCAATTGTATTGGTGGAGGTGGTGAATTGGATCGCCGTGATAGTAGCTCGAGTTGTAGAAGGAGTGGATGTCCTGAATGGAAAATGTTAGCTTGTCGGCGCCACTCCGGATAAAGATATTCCCGACGTCCACCAACGTCAACACCACCATGTCCCTCGTTGTAAACGCACCATTTCATACTCGTCTTCGAATATCAACACATGCGATGAGTCATTCTGCTCCAAAAGCAAAGCTCTGGCGCAGTCCTCTTCATGCTTCACGGCTGCGTCAGTCAATTTCCAGAATGATTTTCTGGCTGCGCATTCGACCAACTGCACAATTGGAGCCATTCCCTCTAGCAACACGTTGCATTGCGACACAACATAACACTTCGAAAATAGATGGATGAATTCCAGAACTATGGGATGTGAGGCGACTTTTTCAATCAAAAAATCAGGAACACTTTCACTTATTGGATATCTCGCTTGCCATTTTTCGACAAGCTCCGCGATGGCTACAAAAGTCAAGTCGTGAGCCTCATGGTAGACGTCGTGAAAGTTTTCGCGTTCGCCCTCATTGCCAAACGCAAGTATAGTCTGGAGTATTCTCAATACATCTGGAAATACCTCCAGCATTCTCCCAATGTACTGCCGCAACGGCCGTGGGACTTGGCCAGCGTAGATGAGGGTTTCCAATGCATCATCGGGTACGTCGATGTCGGCATGGAAAGTATACCAAGGGCTCCTTGAAAACGCCGAAGTATCGACTTCTCCTTTAGGTAAGCCTAGAATGTCACACTTGGATTCCTTGTAGCGGAAAATATAGTCACCAGCTGCATGGCCAAGATAGTATCTTGTGTCGCGGAGATATCGCACAACCTTGACGGTGAAAAAGCCATCAGCATGGTCTTTGCTTTGCAACGTAACAGCCCTCCACCGCCTCTGGTCCTGTCTTTGGAGAGGCTGCGACCTGCTGAGTGTGTCAGGGACGTTGAGTTGGATAAGTTTTTGGTCTTTCCATTTCATCTCAACCAACACGGCAGCCTCCTCGATGTCTCGAATCATGCTTTTGTACATGGGAAGGACCCTGCATCTCCCACGCTGTCTCTCCATCCATTGAACTTTGCACTGGACGAGTTGTTCTTCCTTTAGTCGATGTTCGCTGTCCAACCCTTGCAGGCTGTCAATAACATTCGCGTATTTCTGCTTTTCTGTAGCTTCTGGGGCGTTCCAGAGCCCTTCGAGCTCATGCTTTTCCAAAAACCTATTCCAGGAATTTTCGTCCTTTTGCAAAGCATCATCAAGAGATGCAATTTCAGTCTTGGGTGACTCTTGTTGGTTTGTGACAACGGCCGAAACAGTAGCGTTAGACGCCATGCTGGTTGGTGTAGGAGGCAACCAGATGCTCTCTGGAGTAGGAAGCCAAGTTATATCCACATCCATGGTGTTTCGGTAGAACTTTTAAGTGTCTATACGCGCAAGATATGTGATATTCAATTCACAATGAATAGATATTGAAGTAATGGAAGTTAAAAATGATGAACGGAATCGTCTAGTAATGCACTGGAGGTATCATACTTAAAGAAAAACTTTGAAAGCTCTATTGGACGAGGACCTCTTTAAACAAATTCTTTTCCTCAAACGTTTTGCGCCATCCATAACAAAGAGGTGGGCGGTGCTTCAGTGACAGTGACTTAGTACCACCGCCATGTCAAGTGAGTAAGTCAAAAGTCAACTGTGTGACTCCTACTTCTTCTTCTTCTTCATTTCATCTTTGCTCTTGCTCCCCTTAAATTCTTTTTCCGCTCTTTCCCACAGTTAATTTATACATTTTGCATGATATATACTTTCCCCATGTCTAATCGATACCCCTCAGCATTTCAAGAAAGACGACGTGGTAAACGAAAAGCACCTCATCGTCCAACATCACATCCTAGGTCGCCAGCCTCGGAAGACCTATGGCTGGAGCGTCTTCTACAATCCGAAGAAGTGGGAGATCGTGTCAGCGAAGCTGTCTGCAGCCACGATGGCCAAGCCACGGAAAAAAATGAAAGTCAAAGTCGAAACTCACAAACGCCAGCTTCGAGCCACCCCAACACTCTAATCGCCACCCATAACCAACTATCCACTGACGCTCAAGAGCCGCAGAGCAATGAAACAAAGTTGACTTTTGATGACTCGAAAGTCGAAATTATTCATGCCTCGGATTCAAGTTTGGAGTGGGATCAGGAGCCATTTGATTATGTCGTGCCTATGGATCGACCCATGTTGCATGAACGATACTCTTTCGAGACAAAGAAAGGTCTTTCACTTGCTGAAAATTCCCAATACCGGGAAGAAACGCTTATTGGACATGTTGGAGCGGATAGAAGACGCCTAGAACGGAGAATGAGCGAAACGAGCGACGGTCTTAGCCGGGCATTTGCCTCTGGAAGCAGCCTGGCGGTGAGTACTGGAGAACAGGCAAGGGAGTATTTGCAGTGGGCAGAAGATTTAGTAGGTGGCGCTGTAAAATACGGCGTTCAAGTGACGAGGGACGGGTTAGAGTTGATCAAGGAAGGTTCACGAGCACTGCCTGCGCTGCAGCCACGACGTCCGAAGAAAGGCGGCCAACATTGATGGGCTCGATAAAAGCGACTTAGAGACACTTGTTATAGCAATTTGGAAAGGCGGAAATAATATAACTGATTTTTAAATACAATTTAATTATTCTCCGATATGTTTTACATTTTTCCTTTGTCTTGGTGAATATAATGGTGGTGCTTCACATTGTTCAAGTCACGGAATTCGCCCCTCAGTGAATCCAAACCATTCTTCTTTACATCATCCACAAACTTGGCAATCTGGGGAGCAATGACGATCTCATCAAAGCCAAAGTACTTATAGGCATCATTTCCAGGCAAACTCTTACCGAAAGTGCTCATAGAGAAGCCCGCATCGGCGTATCTCTCCCAACCATTGACAGCGTACGCCTCAATTACGACTCTAGGTGTATCTCTATAACGCAAAGTAGCGCGTTTGTACTCGATGTCTTGCTGCTCAAACAGTCGCTGGCAAGGGAAGGAAACAACTCTAGCCTTTATCCCGAACTTCTCCTTGAGCACATCGCGGGTTTTGACTGCAAACGCCATCTCGGATCCGACACCCAGTAATGTCACGTCGGCGTTAGCCTCTTCGATAAATACGTAAGCGCCTTTGGCTACGCCGTCGCGGGAAGAGTACTTAGGGTATTGCTCAAGGTTTTGACGAGACAAGGAGATGATAGTGGGTGTGTTCTTGGCTTCGAGGGCGGATGTAAATGCGCCGGCGGTTTCTTCTGTGTCGCAGGGACGGATATAAAGGATATTTGGCATGGCGCGGTAAAGATTTGCAAGGGCGATGGGCTGATGGGTAGGGCCGTCTTCGCCGGTGCCGATGGAGTCGTGCGTGGCGATGTGAATGGCTTGGAAGTCTTGCAGGGCGCCCATGCGGACGGCGGGAGCAGCGTAGATATAAAACATGAAGAAGGAGGAGGTAACGGGGAGGTAGGTGCCTTTGTTGAAGGCGGCGAGACCGTTGGCGATGGCAGCCATTGCGTGTTCACGGACACCGTAGTGGATGTAGCGACCGGCGTAGCTGCCGTTGATGCCGCACTCGGTTTTGAGGTCGGGCTGCGAATGTAAGTATGAGTTCTAAGGGACTGTATGAGAGTAGCGAACATACGTGCTGGAAGTCGACCTTGTCCTTCCAGATCATGGCAACGGATGGAGAGAGATCAGCGGTGCCAACCATGAAGTTGCTGAGACCGGCAGCGAGAGGGTTGCAGATTAAGCCGGCAGACTTGCGGGTGGCGATTGGACCGTCTGAGAAGGTTTCCTTGGCAGGGATGATGCTCTTCCAGTCCTGGGGAAATTCACCCTTGACGCGCTTCTGGAATTCAGCAGCGAGAGATGGGTGCTCCTTGCTGTATGATGAGATGAGCTCGTTCCAATTTCTTACAATGGCATCACCGCGAGGCTTGATGTCGCGGAAGAAGGAGTAGACGTCGTCGTGGAGGACGAAGTGCTCATCGGGATTCATGCCGAAGTTGGCCTTGATGCTACGGACATCATCGGCACCGTAGGCGGCACCGTGAGCCTGAGCGTTGTTCTCGACCTTGCTGCCAATACCGATAACGGTTCGAATGTTGATGAAGGTGGGTTTCTCGGTGGAAGCCTTGGCCTGGAGAAGAGCTTTGAGAATCCCCTCGACATCGTAACGGCCGTCGGTGACTTCGATAACTTCCCAGCCGCAAGCGCGCATCTTAGCATTGACATCTTCAGTGTTACAGAGGTCAACGCTACCGTCGCACGTAATTTGGTTGTTGTCATAAATAACGACCAAGTTGTTCAGTCTCCAGTGACCAGCGGCCTGGATAGCTTCAAGCGCAACACCCTCCTGCAGACAAGCATCGCCAATCATGCACCATGTTGTGTTATTGACTACCTCATAACCAGGGCGGTTGTATGTGGCTCCGAGGTTCTTAGTGGCCATAGCCATACCAACGGCATTGGCAATTCCTTGACCAAGAGGACCAGTGGTTACCTCAATGCCCTCGTTTTCGATCTCGGGGTGACCAGGGCAGATTGAATCATGTCGATCAGAGTGATACGACTTGAGCTGTTCAAAGGTCATGTCCTTGTATCCGGTGAGATGCAAGAAAGCATATTGGAAAAGACATGTGTGGCCGTTGGAGAGGACGAAACGATCGCGGTTGAAGTAATCTGGGTGATTGGGAGAATACTGCATGGCGTACTTCCACAGCGCAACGCCAATGGCAGCCATGCCCATTGCGCTTCCGGGGTGACCACCACCGAACTGCTGGCACAGATCCGCGATCAAGCAGCGGAACTGGCGCAAGACCAGGTCGATGGTCTTGTCATCGGTCTTGTTGAACTTGGAGACCTGGTCCACGTTTGACGCAGGCACGGGAGTATCAATAGCCATTGGGGGAGCCATAGTAAACCGCTTAATACAAAGAAATGAGCCAAAAATTCGAACAAAGAAAGAGGGATGAGATAAAGAGAACAATAATAAAAGATAGCACCGGCTACATGATGTCAATAATTATATATCATCTAATTGCCACTAAGAGGGCTAGAACGTCACTTGTTTGCGGGATCGGCGCATGCAGCTACTTTTCCGAGAAGGGAAGCCAGTAGCGCTACCCTCCTGCAGGCGCAGCCGTATGTATGATGACCCTGGTGTGTATATGTTCTGGACCGTTTTTTTTTTTCATTGCGGCAAGGTTTTTATTTATTTATTTATTTTATTTTATATTTATTTTTTGTCACTAAACTGGGCTGCGCGTGGAATTACTTTGGGCTGATGGGAGACGCAATCCATTAGGCTTTGTTGGGGATATATATGCGAAGCGCGTGCTGCGCTGTTTTGTAAAGACTAGTCGTTCTCTTTGGTTGAGTTTTTGATAAATTGGGTCTTGCAAATCGTTATTGTGGTATAAGTTGAGGACGTTGTCGGACCTCAGTGCAAGTCATTCACGTAATTCTCGTCACTCTTACTTTCTCATAAGTTCTCCCATTGCATACTCCTCTTCATTATTTCGTGAATCAATCATGGCCCCTGCTGTATTGGAACCAGTATCGCCCAATGTCGCGACTCACTCCTCCTCTGCCAACAATCTCTTCTCCCTTGCCAACAGGACCGTCGCTGTTACGGGTGGTGCTCGCGGCCTGGGTCTGAACATGGCTATTGCTATTGCCGAATCTGGTGGCAGCGTTGCATGCATTGATATTCTTCATAGCCCGCCTGTGGAAGACTGGGCTCAGTTGCAAAAGGCTGCTACGGCCAACAACGTTCACATCTCATACCACCAATGCGATGTAACGGCAGAGAAAAATATTGAAGACGTTCTTGAGTCGATATGTGCTGATGCTGAGACCCGCGGGGCTCCCTTTTCCGGCATGATTGCTGCTGCTGGTATTACACAATTGATTCCTGCTCTGGATTACCCTGCTGCCGACTTTGACAGGGTGATGCGTGTGAATGTGACGGGTGTGTTCAACACTTGCAAGCATACAGCCAAGATTTGGAGACGCATGGAGAGAACGGGAAGCATTGTTATTATTGCCAGTATTTCGGGCAGTGTTGCCAACAGAGTACGCATTCTGCTGTTGAGATTGTTCATGACTGGAGACTAACATGATAATAGGGTCTTCCTTGCACAGCTTACAATGCGAGCAAGGCAGCTACTTTGCAAATGTGCCGCTCTTTGGCTCAGGAATGGGGACCATTCGGTATTCGTATCAACACAATTTCTCCTGGTGTAAGCGAATCCTTTGCGCAGTAACACTGAGTAACAAGGATCATGGGCTAACAAGCTGCAGTATATCCGCACCGCCATGACAGACCAACTCATCGCCGAACGACCAGATGTTGAGAAAATCTGGAAAGCTGGAGCCCTTTTGGATCGCTTCGGGACCCCAGATAACTTGAAGGCTCCAGCTGTATTTCTGCTATCTAATGGCGCAGCTTTCGTGCACGGCATGGACTTGAAGGTCGACGGAGGCCAAACGGCCTCTGTCTAATTCCTGAAAAAAATAAAACCAGACATTTAGTACATTATCAGTCTAATAATTACTTCTATAAATTTTTCGAAGCCATCATAATGCTGTTTAATTGACGTGATGCCGCAAGGGTGATGAGCTGAGTAGAGGGGAGGGCGCTTACGGTTTCCCGTACAAAGTGTTAACCCAGACTGACAGAATGCATAGGCTGAATGGTAATATGTGGCTGCAGTGACCCGAATTTCTCGCTACGGTTTACCACATCAAAAATATGGAAATAGGCAGAGTCAAAACAGGAATGAGTAGCTGGACTTACCCGGTTAGGGAGCTGAAATGGAGCGGTATTTTATTCCTGGCTGGCTGTGCATTCAGGTTACTTGCAGATTTGGATATCGGCTATATCTGAACACCAGTTTCTAGCGTCTGTAATGATCCGATTGCGGTCCAATAAAAAAGTAATTTGGATAGAGAAAGAAATATCAAATACATATAATCGGGGCAAAGGGATAGCAAACAGGAAATAGCGTGGCTTTTTGCTTCTAGGACATTGACATCGAGTGTTGTTGTCATTCTGATTTAATGTCTGAGTGGTGTCGGGTAGATGGATGATGGCAGAAATTGCAGCGCATTCCACAGTGGCTGCAGATGGCGTACGGAATTATTACAGTGGCCATACTGAGTGAGCACAGTGAGAGACAGCGCTGTAATGTGCTGAACGATGGCGCTGTCGACTCTCAGCTCAGTGTGGCTGTTTGCCATGTCCAGCACTGCTTCTGCCTTCTCAAATCTTATCTTGTCTCTCCGTTTGTCGCCCTCACCCATCATCTCCCCCGCCAAATGTTGCAGATATCGCACCCATGTTTCGATGGAATTCATCATCCGGAGCTGAATCTGTGTTCCCCCCATCTTGCACGCATCCCATCCGCCCTCCACCGGGGTCTCTCTCCATCCCGACTTTCTCCACCTCTCAATCAACCTGCGCTTCCAACCTCCCCCCTCGGAATCCTTTGGGGCCTTTCTTCTCATCGACTATCGCCCTAGCGTAGCATCTCCAAACGGCCCCTAATGCAGAGCGCTCCGGCCTACCTAACTAAGCTTTTGTCATCGCTGCTCCCCTCCAAGTCCCCTTTCCTTTTACCCTTTTGTCCCTTTTAGTCGTTTTGGTCCCGATCCCACTCGTCATTCTCCTCACCTCCGTGCGCCGACACTTTCCCTTTCCACTCCGTCGGCTGCAATTGGCGCAGTGATGGATGAAGAGGTGGACGACGCGGCCAAAAAGCAACAGTCGCACCCGCCCAAGAACAAGGACAAGCAGTCGCCGCCGCAACGACAACAGAAACCACCTGCAGAGCCTAAACGTCGTACTCGCACTCGCACTGGATGCCTTAATTGTCGTCGCAAAAAGAGAAAATGTGACGAGCGTCATCCCGCCTGTGGTGCCTGCCACCGCCGCAATCAACATTGTGAATGGGGTCTCAAGGTCAGCTTTCGCGCCGAGAATGCACAGCATATAGATATTTCGCATCCGTCGATGAAGCGCATGGCCAAGAGGCAGCGCCCCCGAGAGTTTGAGATTCTGGATGTCACTTCGGAGGTCATTCGCGATTATCTCTCATCTCCTGCTGCAGACGGAGATGTCTCCATGAATGCGGCTGATGGTGCTGGAGAGCCTACGCCGCCCAGCGGTGGCATAAAGAACAAACCATGGCGTAATCACGGCGCAAGCAATTATGGTGACAAATACGCCTCGCCAGCTTCATCGACACCAGGGACGATGCAATCAAATGCTGTGGGCATGGAAACCTCGTTACAGTCTCCGGTCATCACGACTGGCCCTTCAACAAATGCAAATCGCCACGCCGACAGTAGTGCAGTAGCTTCTTTGCTGTACCTCAGCCAAGGTGGTCAACCAGCTGACGCCATGGCCGTGGATTCAGTTAACATGGATCTAGGCAATGGATATGTACCCATCCAAGGCTTCACACCAGAGGGTCTGGAAGACGGCATCTTTTTGCCTGGCTCAGCGTATCATGAATGGCATTCAACCTTGAGGAATCATCTGATTCAAGAGGTGAAATCCAACGCGCCTACTCGAGCTGCAACGCCACACCTGGAACCTGACCGTGATCACCTCGATTCGGATGTGCCTGGTCCGGAAATCTCAAAGCCGAATCATCACGCCGACGATGCAGCCAGTGACAGCGAACTAGCCTTCATCTCCAAAGTTGACGAGTGCAGGCTATGGCGCAACTGGTTTGACGAAATTGCCCCTTGGCTGGACAAATTCGATAACGAGCGTCATTTCCAACACATCATCCCGACCATGGCTGCCGACCACGCCCATTTGCGCCTATCTATTCTCGCATTATCCGCCCGTCAAATTGAACTCCACGCTACAAATTCTCCCACGGATCACAGCCTCGCTTTGTATCAAGAAGCAATCCATCTCCTCCTCCCGCATCTCCCCTCGCGCAGCACTGCAGTTATCGCTTCATGTGTTATTCTGTGCGTCTTGGAAATGTTAAGTTGTTCTCCTAAGGCTTGGCAACGTCATCTCGACGGCTGTGCAAGTCTAATGGAGGCAGTCGGCATAAACGGTTTCGTTGGTGGCGTCGAGCAAGCCCTCTTCTGGTGTTTTGCCCGTATGGATGTCTGTGGTGGTCTCATCTCATCCGTGAAGACACTCATTCCTGTGTCTAACTGGGCATCCAAGATAAACCTCACCTCAGACATTGAACACTTTGAAGGCATCAAAGATTTTACCGGCTGGTCTAACTACAGCGTGTATCTTATCGCCCAAGTCATTGACCTTCTCATGCCATCGACACCCACCCGGCCAGACGCTCAACAAACCACAGTACACACCTCCCCTAAATTCCGTAATCGCTGGATAGAACTTTGGAAATGCCTAAGCGACTGGCACGATCGCCGACCAGCACCCCTCCTCCCCGTCATGACCATAGCATCCTCTGCATCATCTCCCTTTCCGACCATACTATTCTCTAATCCGGCCGCCATCTCCGGGAACCAATTATATCACACTGCATCACTGTTAATGTTACAAAACCTCCCACCAAGGTATCACCCCACTCCCAAGCCACGAAGCATCCTCTGGCACGCCCGACGTGTCTGCGCAATTAGTATTTCCAACAGTCACCATGGAGCTTGGACGAATGCCATTCAGCCTCTGTGGATCGCAGGTCGTTGTATGAGCAACCCTGCTGAGCACAGGGCTATTCTCGACCTGCTGGAGCGCATTGAAACGGAGTCGGGATGGGGTACGCGCTGGCGGGCTGATGATTTACGGGCGTTCTGGGGTGATTTGGAATGAAAAGGAATTTAACGGAGAAAGTAAAAAGAATTTAATGTTTCATGTATATCATCAAATAGGGTCGTGTATGGGGTTTAATGTGGTTTAATGTATTTTTTCTGAATTGGTAACAAAATCTGTACCCGTCACTTTCATGCAATTCTATTGTGATTGTGTACCTAAGGAGCAACTCTACCAAAACGCCATGTCCTGTACCCTACTTGAGTGCAAATGAATGGCAGAATCGAACACCATGACCAGAATTGCGCTCGAAACCCCAAGGTAGCCGCACCCGAATCAGAACGCCATGACCATAGACACATACCCGCATGCATCCCGAAGCCCAATGCCCCAGGAAATGTCACAAAGAGAAGCTCCCACACGGTAGAAACAAATGCGGAAATACGAAAGTAAACAAAGGAAAATTCTCCAGCGCTCAGGAGAAGTGAGGCGCGCAATCACAAGATGTGCAAATTGCGCCGGCAACGGCCGCGAGCAAGACGCTTCATTCTCGAGGAGTTCTTGGAATGATCCCCAAAGCACCAACCCCATCATGACCAAGACGTCCCGAACATCTGGCCGAGAAGATTGACGCGCGCGAGCGGCACAAAGGATTGGGGCATCTGGGCGCCAGTGGCCGAGGACCTCAAAGAGAAGTGACGATGACAAAGAAAGTCGCATCGGGAGCTTGTATGCTGAGAGGACATGCGACCCCCCATCACCGATCAACACACATCAACATGAAGCATAAATACCGCTCGAACAACCAGCATCAGAGAGAAAGAGTCATGACTAGGTCATCCGGTATCGAAGCCCTAGAGGTCCATCACAGTCCGATCCCTTGGATCCTGAGGGCTGCGATGCCGTAGGAGGTGAGGTGCCTACCAATCTCACACGGGTCGTCGCCATACTCGGCTTTCTCAAAGCCTGCAGGCCGATCTTTCTCCAGAGACATCTTTCCCATCTGCGCCTGGTTGCGCCAACTGCCAAAACGAAACTCCAGAACCGTCCGGCCACCGACCTTCAAAAGCTCAATGACCTCATCGACCTGGAAGACAAATTTACTGGCAAACCTTTCCGTCAGAACGCGCTCGTTGACAAACCACGACTCACCTGTGATGATGAGACAGCGTGTTTCGTTAGTGTACTCCTTGACGGAAGGGTTCTTGATTCGGTTGTGATCGGCTCGCACGCGGTGTCCTCGAATACACAGGCCCTGTGTCGAACAATCGATCAAGAGGCTGTGAGCAGCTGTGTGTTCGAAAAATACAATCTTGGCTGCGGCGGTGTTGTGCTTGACGAAGTCGGGTTGGTTGATATAGCTGCACCAGACACGGCCTTGGCCACAGATGGCGTTGAGGAGTTCGTGGAAGGTGATGTCTGGCGGCAGGTTGGTCAGCCAGACTGCTGCATTGAGGTGTTCAGGGAGGTCGTCGCAGCTGGCGTTGGCGTCGTTGTGCATTCCCGCATAGTTGGCGGAGAACTTGGCCGAGCTGGCCGAGCTGGCGGATAGGTCACGCACGGGTCGGGTGTTGGTGACAGCGTGCATGGGCTTGAAGCCGTGGGATTGCGCGCCACCAGGGAGGCTGCCGGATCGAACGTGCGAGGTTCGATGGCCGGTCGGTGGCCAGGAGGCGGCAAAGTTCACTGCTTCGGGAGACGGTAGTCCCTTGGAGTCGGGCTTCCGAGAATAGCGGAGAGCTTGGTGTGAGAGGCTAAAGCCTCGATCTTGAGATGGGCTGAGGCGGAAGATGCCATATTGGTCACAGCCTTTTTCTCTTGATTGGCTGAGATTTTGGCTCTGATGTTGATTCGAGCTTTGATTTTGTGGCGGACTCTGGATAGGATTCGAGTGCGCACTGAGGCTGGCTATTCCAGATGGGAACCAGGTATGCCTTGGGGCAAATAGAGTTCCAGGCGCTGGAGGAGGCAATTTTGAGATGTTGCCGTTGTTCCAGAGAGACCTTTCTACTCTGCTCATGGAACTGAGGGTGCTTCCAGGGCATGGCGTGTTGGTAGGCACAAAGGGAATTGGAGGTAGCGAAGAGGGCGGAATAAGCTGCTGCTGCTGCTGTTTTTGCTGTTTTTTCTGTTGCTGCTGTTGCAGCTGTTGCAACGAGGGTAGTTGGTTCTCTCCAAGGGTATGCGGTTGTTGACATTGGAGGGAGCGCGAGTCTTCCAAGCCATGTTGAGTATGCAGAGGATACTGAGGTGAGGTGTTGGTGTCTAGTGGTTCACCTTGCTCGCATATCTGCTGGGTGGAACGCCCATTCTGGTCATTTTGTTGGAGCTGCTGCAAGTCACTGGCCCTAGGGTGATGTTGCTTCGGTGGTGCTGCGTTTGGAAAGGCCCCCAAGGGAGTTGTAGCGGCGTCATGTACCAGTCTCAGATCATGCAAGCGATCTTCGATTCCCTGCAATTCTCTCTTTGCTGTAGGAGACCGCGGGGCCGGAGTGGGAGATAAATTGAGAGCCCGTATCACGGACCTCCACACTCCTTTTTCGTCAGAAGAAGGTGGAGTGATGTTGGTCGGGTCCTTGTGCCCTTGCGGAAACTCACTGCTGGGAATGCGATTGTTCATAGGCGGTGGAATCGCCAAGGACAAATCTATCTTTGCAGGTGGAGTGACGGGGCGGTTTGGTTGGAGAAGGTGTGCTCCATCAACGAGGAATCTGTTGCCGAATGACTTGTCGAGATCGTCAACGGATGGAGACGGTTCGCGTCCGTTGTTCCGCTGCTGTTTCTCAGACATTCGTCGCGCTGCTGTTTCCTGGTCCATCCTGCTTCTGCAGTTTCGCGATACTGCGAAACAGCTTGGCGTTGATGTGACGAGATTCGTGGCCTTGTTAGAAATGGGAGTGTCGATAAGGCACGTTTGCAATGGGGAAGCGTCTTGGGTTTCCTGGAGTGTAATATTATGAAAATAGAAAATGAATAAACAAAGAGGTTATGAGCGACAAAAAAGGAAGATGGCCCGTCGAAGCGTGATTGACCAAGAGTAGAAATGATGAAGGCAGAGAGCAGGGCTTATAACAGTAGTTGTCGGACTCTCAATTTCCATCATCTGAGTTTGTTGAACCCTTGACTGCTTGCTTGCTGACGAGTGAGTGAATGCATTGCAGTGAAGTCGAATGCATTGAAGCGAAGCCCTTAACGTTTCGAGCTTGCCCATCAAGTAATCTTTCGACAGTTACTTCGAGCTGTTTTATAGTATTCAAGTCGAGAACACTCCCTTGTTACTCGACTTGATTCACTTTGAGACCAACAGAGGTGTTTGTGCTACGATTTCAAAGAAGAAAACATTACAGTACATTTATTCCTGAAAGAATTGATGCGGACACTTGACTCGTTGCTGAAAGAAGTGATTTGAACCCTCACTTGCTACTGTACAGTACTGAAAGAAGTGATTTGAACCTTCACTTGCTACCGAATGAGTTAATTTGAACACTTCACTTGTGCGTGGACGTGGTTGACTTGAACAAAGGCCCACAAAGGGCTTTTACAGCCTAATCTTTGTTGGTGTTTTGCGGTTTGCATTCACTGGAGTCGCATGTAAGTACCACTATCCCCTGCAGCACAGCGATATAATGGCGACCTCACCTGCATGGAGTAGCCGATGAAGGAACGGTTTCTAAAAATACGGACGGAAATTGTGCGGCGGCGGAGACTTACCTCGACGGGAGTTGCGCGTCAGCACATGAGGCTGTGCTCAGCCCTTTGATCGTACAAAATACCGAAAGCACTGCTCCATAATTACATTAACAGTCGAACTCGGTTGAATCTGAATTCATGTATCATGATAGTACTGGTACAGTACCGGTACCTGTAACTATGACTGACATGAGAATTAAGAAACGATATTCACACACCAAAGGAGGCTGCAAAACATGCAAGTAAGTCGTATCCTCTCGTTTATCGCGTCACTCGTCTCATTGAAGTCACAGAACACGGAAAATCCGCTGCGATGAGACATATCCCACTTGTACCAATTGCATCAGATCCAATCGTCACTGCTCTGGCGTGGTTGCGCGCCAAGTCGGGTTGGCGTTCGCAGCACCATTGACGCTTTCTCGCTTCCCTACCACCACGGGATGGCTGTCGGCTTCAGATTCAAATTTTCTGGACCTATTTCGGAGACACCTTATCGGATGCATGGCGGAGGGGTCATGGCGGCGGTTAATTCTCCAAGCTGTTAATGAGGAGCCTGCGCTGTGTCATGCAGTCATTGCATTTACTGCTGATCATGAGGGAGAGACAGAAGCTGGCGCGCGGCATCAAATGAAGGCTTGCAATCAAATGAAGCAGGTAGCGATGCGGAATGATCACACAGCAGTGAATGTTGCGCTGATGTACGCGTTGGTCTGCATTTGTTACGAGCTGAGGAACGGTGATCTAATGCCGGCGTCGATTCATTTGGATTCTGCGCTAGATATTCTCAACGCAAATCTAGATCATGGTGAGTGCCATTGATATTCTGACAATAATTCGTTGTGCTGATTGAGTAGTTGACGATGATGTGGTTCTGGCATTTGTGAGGCTCGACAATCAATCTACAGCGTTTACGGGCCTACGGTTACCAATCATCGACGCCAATATCTTATTGTCAAGGAAGTTTGTATTTGGAAGTCAGTTCAAAGACGCAGAATTTCGAGTGTCGTGTATCATGAATAGGGTGTTGGCATTTTACCGCGGTCCAGTAAGCGACTATCGATATCGAAACGTACAAGTTGTCCCCGAAGGCGCCTCGGAGGAAGCGAGTGTTTTATGGCAGGAGCTTGATGACGTTGAAAAGTTCCTAGACAGATGCGTCCTTACAGAGTCGCAAAATGCACTTCTGAGGCTGCATCATGCCGAAACGGTGGTCCTCCTCACAGGCTGTATTCAGCGCAACGAATCCGTTTACGAACGTTGTCTGCAGCATTTCCGCCGTATCGTGTCTGCTTCCGAACTTCTTATCGAGAATCAAAGCTTTGACTTCTCTATTGACATGGTTTCGGTATCGGCACTGTACATGGTAGCTATCAAATGTCGCAACAACCATCTAAGACGCAGAGCCGTGGAGTTACTGGGCATGACGGGCACAGAGGGCGCGTGGAATGGAGCCATGCATGTTCGGATTGCAGAAGTGGTTGTTGAATTGGAAACGGATGGCGAATTGGTGCATTCAGTGGATATTTATCCCGAGATAGCGAGCAGAAGAGCAGTATTGCACATTAGGCAGCTGAGATCGGGGTGGTACACAACCAGGCATCTAGTCAGTTGGTAGTCTATTGTCTATTTTATACAGTCATCTAATCCTTATGAAGCGTTTGCCGCATGACTTTGGGCGTAGCAGTCTTTCCGTCAAGGACGAATTCGTCAATCGCTATCCCGCCGTAGGTAACTATGTCAACCAGACTCCATTGCAATGAACTCGGCTCGGCGAAAATCTGCTTCTTCGAGGAGCCAGGCAGCTCTAGCTCCATGAGTGCTCGGAAAGCTCCCGTGTTCTTCGGGTAAAGACGAACAGAGCGAAGTTTCGCGCCTGATACCTGTCCGGCAAACAGTCCAATCCCAACGAGGACATCCTTGCCTCGACTCTTCCACTCGGATATCAATATACCGGGCTGGTCATCAGTCTTGAGCACAAGAGAAGAGTTTCCGTTCTTGTAATGACCACAGTACTTATCGCAGGCTTCTTTTTGCGCAATGTCATCGAGCACAGGGAGTAACCTGGCTGCTGTCTCCTCGATTGCCGCGTTGATGACTCCAGAAGACTGTCCACCTGCAAGCACAGAAACAACAACCTCGTATTCCGGGATGAGGTAAATATGAGAATGGTACATTCCAATGTCTCCGCCTTTCGTGTAAAGATCAATGACGCGTCCGTGGACCTCTGTTCGCCAGATTTCCCAAGGTGCTCCAACGGAGAAGTGAAGTCCTGCAGTGTGAGAATGAGGCTTTAGCCAGCGACGGGTCTCGAGCGAAGAGAGTTGTTTCTGTTGTAGAATTGAAAGACCGAGTGTGGCGAGGTCTCTTGTGGAAGAGTATATGCCGCCCGAAGCGCCTGCACCGCCCAAGTCAAAGTCCCACTGTGCTGGTCCGTTGGGAATGAAGCCACCGGACTTGGGGGTCGAAACGCTTGAGTGCTTCAGATTGAGTGGCTGCAAAACATGGTCGGACATGACGGATTCATAAGTGCGATTAGCAATGGCCTCGATGGCATAAGCGAGGATCTGATAGCCTGCATTGGAGTAATTCGGTGTAGTGTACGGGAGGGTGACATGGTCCCGTTTGGGGAAACCCTTGAGGAATTCTACGGCCGTTAGCTCACGGTTCTTGGGCTTTGTTCTGAGGCTATACCTTTACGACTGCATACAGGCTGATCATCTCCTCCGCAATTCAGGATTTCATCAGGGGACAGCTTCGGGAATCCGACGAGGTCAGTAACGTCAAGGTCACCAAAACCAGGCTCAGCATCTGTTTTGTCAGCGAATGTAAACCAAAGTTGGTTATTTTATCTTACAATCTTTACCGATACCGCCAAGTTGAGAAGCGAGAGCGCCCAAGGTGATGTCCTTCCAGTCAGTACCATTGAGCTCAGGAATGAAATGTCCAACTGGAGTGTCCCAATGCTTGCGTCCCCCAACGAGAAGGAAAGCATAGACGGTGAATAGCTTCGAGATACTACCAATCCTATAGGAAGTGTCGGCATTGACTTTGGTGACACTGCCTGCGGATTTGTTGAATTCAGCAGGCGTATGATGGAAGTCTAGCAATGTTCCCTGCGTAGATGCAACGGTTACGGACAGTGCAGTGCCGTTGTCCACTGTTGCATTGAAGGCTGTCTTGCCGGACGTGAAGGCATCTTGAAGAGTTTGGATGATGGATGCAGTAACGTTCTTGATGAGAGGATTTGAAGGCAGGCCGGTAGGCTTGTCATACACAGGGCCGAGAATGACTTGGGCTGCAAGGGTGGGTTGCAGATAAGCGACTAGGGCTGCTGGATTGAGCTTCATATTGTTGGCTTCGTCTGGTTCGTCTGATTTGTTTGCTAACTTGGTTTGTTGTGTGAAGTTTCCCGTCGAATATTGGTATTCGGTATCGTCTTTATATACTCGACGTTACATGACGCTACTTAATTAATGTGTGTCTGTTCAATTGCGTGTCCCACAGCATTCGTCTTCAATCATGCCTGAGAGGTGCCCCATGTGCGACAGATTCGCATTGCATCCTAAACAGGCTACTGCCAAATGACCAAACCTGGTCGAATAAATCACAGACCCATTTCTTCTTCTTTCCAGGTGCTGATTACGCGTCAGTGTTGTTCCTGGGCGGTGGAGCTCCCTGAGGCGAAGTCTTGTAAGCGCTCAATGTGGAAGATGGCGCATTTCCTTTTTGGGACTAAATGCGAACAGCCCGTATTTCACCAAACGGCAAGGGAAAAAACAGCCTTAATCGAGAGAGTTGTTAGAGATTATTCGTTATCCCATGCACGGTCGTATATGCCCGCCTTGAGTGCAATCGAATAGCTTGGTACATTGTTGACGTCTGTGACTATAAGTCTTGCCCTTACTGCTTTTTGCCCCGTAAACAGAGTAGCACTACCGTTTTTGAGGGAGATTCGCGTAGCTTGCTTCAAACTGGGGTATTCAAGCGGGTAAGCATCCCTATCAGCCATTTCCGAGTCGGGGCTTCTGTGGCCAGTGACTGGGGTGGCATGTTTGGAAGCGATCGAAGATGTGGCATGGCTCTCAGGCTCGAGCGACGTCCTTCTCACATCGACGAGGTTGGCTTTTATGAGCCTTCCGGTTCTTGGGTCTAAGCACAGCTCAACAGCAAAACATTCGATATTCTGCCTTTCAAAAAATGCAATCGCATATAGGCACTCTGGCATCGGATTCGGAATACCGTCTGTTGGGAAGTGAACTGTTGAGCTGTCGAGCATGCTATTGTGCACCCAAAGACCATGAGGGTAACCATCTCTCCAGTCCCATGGCTCAACCTGTGACGGCACATCGGCCAGCTTGTCAAAGCTAATCGTGCATTGATATAGCGTTGGTCGCGGAAACGCAATTCGGCTTTGTTTAAGTAAGTTGATCTGCGCACGGCGCATTGATGTCTTCTGCGTCCAAGCGTTACCGGCCGAGGTGAAAATGAGCGAAGAAGCGACACGGACAAACCGCCTTATGTCAGACCAGTCCGCTCGCAGCCTAATGGCAACTCTGTTCCCAATATCCCCGGCAACAAAACAGGAGAGATGGGCTAGAAAGTCCCCTTTATCTTCAGCTAGTGGTAGATTGATGCGTATACCCTTATTGGAGATTGACAACTCTCCTCCAACGGTGGAAGGCAGGGTTCGGATCGAACCGCAGTGTGCAAAGTACTTTGGCGAAGGAGCCAGGGCGCCGATTTCCTGCACCGAAGAGCCCATGTTTGAAGCATCCCACGCGAAGATGGACTGGTCGTCGCTTTCCTTTAATATCTCTTCTTGTAGGCGGACAAACGCTTTGCTTCCTTCTCCATATAGCAGCGGCATGTTCACGTCGAGAAGACCCAGCAAACAATATGCAACGTCCTCGGGGCGCGTGGTTTCTCGATCCGCTGCCCATGATAGCTTCTGCGCAATGCTGGCAGATTGAATGCCCCCATCGACGAGCATACTCTCGGGAATCTTGGTGACTGTAGATATACGGCTTGCCAGCGAGCTTCTACTCCCAATATATTGCCATTGGCCATCGAAAAATTGTACGTTTGACGGGGCAAGCAACTCTTGTAAAGTGAATCCTCGCTTAAACCATCGTGCTTTGTTAAAGTCTTGCCCAACACTGCCTTGTTCACTTTGAACATCAAATAAGAATGCGAAACAGTATTGAGATTCTTTGTACCAGCGGTACATTGAGTTTATTGCCTCCGACAGCTCGGCGCTGCTCGTTCTGTCAATACAACACGTGTCGATCCATGCGTATTCTACCCACGAGCCAAACTTGGACTTCTTGATTGCCTGGCAGAAGTTCTCAATCTTAGTCCATCCTTCTTTTTTGCTTTCGCCGTGAAAGCTAAGGGCGTTCAGCTCATGCAGGGATATCTCTTCAGTGCCCCATGTGTGCGACAGCGCGATGTAGGGCGGGGGTGATGAGAGAAACTCCTCGAGCTGGATGGTGTTGATATTGAGAAGGCGCATGGCAAATAATGCATTGCTAGCAAAGAAAAATCACATCATTACTATCATTGATTTCTTTCCGTTGTCAATGCAATTGAGTCTCTCAATAAGACAACAACGCCGTGGCTGTAAGAACAAGGTGGTAATACGTTGGCGATCAAGCGTAATAGCTTTCTGGTCGGCCATGACTAAGAACATGACAGGGTTTATGCGGGTAGTCCCTAGTCATGGGCCGCTAAGCTCATTCTTCGTGGAGTGAATATTCAGGGCGATGCAATACCTGCTGCGTCTCCTTGAGCTGCCCAAGCTTTCAAGATTAAAAAACATTGCAGTCTTGGGCAGGTTCCCCAGCAACTTTGCCGCAGATGATGAAAGCCTCAATGAAGAAAGTTAAAACTATCTCGTATTTACTACTTTTATGTTGTCCAGTCTATTGCATAAACATTCCGTTTGAAAATATTATCCCTCGACGACGTTGCTTCCACCTTGTACTTTTGCGTGTCTCGGAGCCGCTTCCACGTAGTCGTTCGCGCTTGTCGGGTTTGAGTTGACGATGATGGTGCTCTCCCCTTTCTGCGCAACTCCAGTCACGCTCAATATCTTACCATTTGACATTTCAACCATTCGGTTGGCACCGGCCAATGTTTCTGTGCGGTGGGCCACTGCAACAATGGTGCAACTAGCAAATACGCTATTGAACATCTCCAGCACTTTCTTCTCGATGTCATGATCCAAGCTGCTTGTTGCTTCGTCAAGGATGATGATTTTGCTCTCCGTTGCGATGTTGCGAAAACACGCACGAGCAATGCACATGAATAGCTTTTGTCCATGAGAGAGCCCAAGCACGGATATCTTGGCATCTAAGCCATGCTCCTTGATGAGATCGTACAGGCCGAGTATATCAAGGATGCTGGGTGGCATCCATCCGCAAAGATCCCGGGTGTTTCCACTCCTCCATTTCTGAATAGCGCTGTGCTAATGCTGCATTGACCCGCTGTTGACACCAATAGAAGCAGGGTTAACACTAACAGCGAGATTGCACCACACCACCATCTGCAAGCCACCAGCAACTATCAATCATTTTGATCCTCTGTGGAAGCTCAAACGCCCGTTTCTCATCAAGGGCTCCACCGACCTAGTGCAAGGGATTTATGCCGTTGGCTTTCCATGCTCTGGATCTTTCGTTCAATGCAGAGCAACCACGCTGCAGAACAGCACCCCTCGCTGTACGTCCTCTAGAAGCTCAATTCAGGCGGGCTCAGTACTCACTTGCTGTATTCAGAAGTGGCGGCAAGACATGGAGAGCGAAATCCCAATTCAATTTACCAGTGTTTCTCTGAAATGTCTACAGTATTAACATCGACACCGTTTTTGAACCAGCGCTCCTCATCTCCAATCTTGACATCGTTGCCGCTCATCTGGCGCTTCCTCATCAAGCCATTGTCCGCAAATGTCCAATCCTCCAGCCCGTAAGTGCGCCACCACTGGCCAGACTCGTCGTGCCATTCGTACCAGAACTGCACAGCGATCTTGTTGTCCGTGAATGAGAATAGCTCTTTGCGGAGTCTATAGCCGTTCTCCCTTTCCCATTTCTTGGTTAGAAACTCTTGTACTTCGTCGCGCCCTTTGAGAAATGTGCTACGATTGCGCCAGATTGAGTCGGGAGTATAGGCGTTCTTCACCACGGCGGGGTTCCTAAACAATTGGTTGGTAAGCGTTCTTCATGGGTGTAAGGGATGATTATACTTGGTGTTCCAAACATCTTGAGCCGCCTTTACTTTAACTTGGGCAGTCTCTCGAGTGAATGGTGGGAGTGGAGGCTTCTGTTCTTGGCTCATTGGAACGGCGTATAGGTGACTGATTAGAGAGCATATGTTCAAGACGGCCCAAGAGCTGAGATACACCCGGGCCTAAGGTGCGTATTTATAATAAATCATAAGCCATGTTCGCATGACTATATCCTACAAAATCCATAATAATTGCCATTCAAGACTGCCCCCTGTTCTCCGCCGTCTCCGAATCTCTGCAACAAGCGATTAGTATAACATGATAGGCTGCAGCGGGGCGCTGATCTGGCTACTACCCATAATTATCACCGACGGAAAGCCGTTGAATTGAAACTTGTGGGTGGCATCTGTAGGGCAGAAGTAGCATCGTCAACTTACACCATCGAAACCCTGGAACGCCATTTGGTCTTATAGGGGAGTGCACAACACCCTACATGATGGCTGACCACCAGTCCGTTGACAGCGGCCAAAGAAGCAATCCGCCTCCACGAGACATTGACGCCGTAATATTCCATCGCCGCCGCACGCGCACACCTAAAGCTTGTTATCCCTGCAGACGCCGCAAGGTCAAGTGCGACCGTGGTCAGCCCTGTGAAAAATGTAGGGACCGTGGACATCCTGATCTCTGCATATATACGGCACGTAGTTCGACTAGCCTGCCTGTTCGGAGGGCAGCCGCAACATCCGATGAAGATGAGCATCAAGAGCCATTGCCAAAACACCATAGGATACAGACGATACAAGAAGGGTTGTACGTTGATTCTCTGGAACTGTACTCTTCAAAGGTCTATCTTGGTCCTGGGTCACTACCGCAATTACTCACGGCATACCCAAAACTGACCACATCTGATACTGAAGCCATATCTCCTCGTTTGGTCGACGGCGATGTCTCACCCCAGGCTATATTTGAGACACTCTGCTTGCACAACTCCGGTGTCAATTTTCCATTTGCAGTCCTTTGGTCTGCAGAAGATGACACTGAGAAAGTATGTACTGCCTTGCCGCGTGACGACATTGTACAGAGGTACGTCAACTCGTTCTGTTTGGGTTATAGCAAAAGTTAAACTGGTCCAGGTTGTACCAATATTGCCACGAATCTATTTTTCATCTGCTACCGATAATCGATTTCCCTGACTTTGAGGTCACCCTTACTGCCTTTCTCGCAGCACAAAGACAGAAAGAAGGCGATGCCTCCATATCACTCCCTTCTCAATGCACCACCTCGTGGTTCGCATTGCTGTTTAGTATACTTGCGTGTGGCAGACAACTTTCATCTGAAACTGAGGATGATATCTTGGCTGCACGTGTGTTTGGTACGGGGACTGTACGATGACCCTTGTTAAGCTGGGCTAACTTTGTGGCAGCTTGTTGCTCGTTTCACTGCTTACGACTGGGGAACTTTATATCGTACCCAGATGTTACCACCATTCAATCTCTTATTATGCTAGTCAATTTCCTCAGCAATCAAGCCGATGCCGGAGCTTCTTGGGCCATGCTAGGTGAGTCGTATTTGGCCATCTAACTTGCAGCATATTGGCTAACGTTGTCAGGACTGGCGATTCGTTTGGCTCAAGGCGTTGGCTTGCATTGTTTACCGGATGCTCAATCTGTAAAAGATGAAGAAAGGAAAAAGGTGGTATCCATCAAAACAAGCATATGGTGAGCAGATTGTAAACAAAATAAAACAGCTAAGCAGCTAAGCTCTTAATTGACAGGCACGCCCTGCTGTGGCAAGACACACTGATATCACTGTGCTATGATCGAGCACCTGGCATCTTCTTGTTCAACCCATTACCTCTCAAAGAACTCTCTACCGATTCTGGCGCTCCGCTTCTCTCCTTCTTCGAAAGCCTCCATCAGCTCTTCGCTGTCGCCAACAAAATAAGCCAAGCTCTTGAACAGGCCAAACATGTTGAAGAGACGCTATCTTCGCAAACGACGCTCGACTTTCAAGATATGCTCAACGAGGTTGAGGGCCGCGCTGCGCTTCATGTGCAGGATCTCTCCAAATGCCAAACTCGCCACGACCGCATCCAGCATTATTTCTTCCGAGTCTTTCTGGATTCAGTCATGCTGTGTCTTTGCCGATCAGCTGTTTTGACACAGGGCAAAGAATATAGAAGTGGCAGTCACAGCTTTGCTGATGTTTACTGGGTACGAACAAGGGCAGTCATAAATGCTTACGTGGAATTGATTTGGTTGGAATGTCCTACTCAGCGCTGTTGGATATTTATACACAGTGCTCTCAGTTGTGCACTCAGCCTGGGATTAAATGTTAGGATATCCAGGGATGCTGAAGACTTGGCGCTGCTGTCACGATTTGTCGAGGCTCTTTCTCAAACCACTCTTTGCACCACATTCAAGGCGTATGGAGCATCTTTATCGTATCTTCAGGGAGTGATCAACACTCCATAAGTGAATATAAATATCTATGTGCTAGAAATAGCAGTTGGTAGCCACTGGTAGTGTACAACAGTGAGATCAGTAATCTCGGGCTTCGACGGAAGCGGTCGCCCTTCATGACGCGCTATTTCCACAAACCCCAACTTTTCCACTACTCGCAAACTCGCTGGGTTCATTACATGTACAGTTGCGCGGACATCCAAAATTTCCTTTGGCTGGGCAGTCTGCTTCTCCTGTCGATATGCATTTAGGATCGTGGTAATGCTCTCCGTCGCATAGCCTTTGCCCCAATAGTCTGAATGGAACAGGTAACCGAGTTCAGGGACGATATTTGCATTGCTTTGACAGCCCTCTGGTAAATGATCTTTATCCATGGAGAGGAGACTGACGAGTCCAGCTGGCTTCCACTGTGTGGAATCCTCATCGCCCGGGACGAGCACAATGAAGAGAGTTTTCTCTTGTCCGCGCTGTGCGCTGCGCGGTAAGGCGCCAAACATCCACTGTTGGCTGTCTTTTAATGTCTCTTTGATTCCACAAGAGCTTTTTCAGGAACATCAAATGTTAGAAATGTTGCTGTGCTGTGGCATATTTGGACAGAACGAGTTTGAGCTTACCTCCATTGAGTAGCCTGGGGGTCATTCCAGATGTGGTGAAACCATCGCAGGTCCTCAGAGTCGTCCTCATTACTGAAGAGTTGTCGCAACCGCAGCCGCGGAGTTGGTATCTCAATTGCCTCCATATCACTATACAGAGAATGGGCTGCAGCGATTTGTCAAGGCGAAGTTTAACAGATCGCGTCAGCTTGTTATTCTCCAGACTGGAGAGGGGTCAGGCTCAGCCACGATTACTTTATTAAATTGTCTACCTATCACCCTATATACCATGACCAAAGCCATTCATTCTCTCACCACATATTTTCATGTATAAAGAAGGCATAAAAATACAACGACAAGTGTACCGATGACCACAAGAAAAACGTTGCTCAGTAACCTTCGTTGTCTCTCTAGAGTATACTACGCTTTATTGGCTTGAAGAATGTCTAGTCGGCTGGTTTCTGTGTGTGTCTGGCCTTCTCACCTTCTACTGGAAGATGCAGTATGACAAAGTTCAAGCTCAAGATGCCAAATCGATGTGCTAAAGCTCGTTGGTGGTCTTCGTATCTGTTTACACGAGTACGTACACTACATTCCCAGTAGGAAGGGGGAGTGAGAAATCAAATACATAATGCCGGAGACAATTGGTTGCGACCTGGAATAAGCCACCTGGTTACTTCTATTTTTGAATTCCGGAAAGTTTCGCGACCTATGTATTTAAATATAATTTTCATCGGATTAGGAGAAGAAATTCTGCAGCTCGCAGGGTTTACGGCAGCGCGTCTCGCAGGGTTTAGGAAAACCTCCGCGAGACGACGCGAAAACCCTCAGAGGCCGAGAGTTTTGGCTATCAGTATATATAATGATATACTCCTCAGCATTTAACGCTTATTTCTTTGCGTAATATAATTTCAATGTCATTACCGTCGAACGAATTTACAAACTAGCCACAATTGGTCCCGAAAACAACAATAAGATGCCATCCGATCAATTGGCAATGACAGTCAGCAATGATAACCCGACACCAAATATTTCCCTAGTAAACCCCAGAAAGGGTTTCAGGTTCTGGGCCATCCTAGTAGTCCTCTCCTTAGCCAGTCTCCTTACAGCTTTAGAAGCGACCATTACCTCGACGGTCTTGCCTGTCGTCACCACTGGGCTGAACGCTGGGCATAATTACATCTGGATTGCCAATGCGTATCTTTTGACTTTGTGAAAGCCCCCCAAGCCACTACCTCAGGATTACACTAATAAATACAATCAGGGCGAGCTTTCAACCCATGTTCGGACAGTTGGCCAACTTGTTTGGTCGTCGTTGGCCGATGATTTTGTCGACTGCCGCTTTTGTGCTTGGGAGCGGCATATGTGGTGGGTAAGTACAGACTTTTTACAGTTTACTTGTTCGAATCAATGTTGTGTAATATGAGACTGACACCTGTTATCACTCTCCAACAGGGCAACGAACGTTGGTACAATGATTGCCGGCAGAGTGATGCAGGGAATTGGCGGATCAGGCATCGGTGTACTCACAGAGACCATTATTTGCGACTTGATACCTCTCAGAGAAAGAGGCACATATATGGCCATTGTTTTCGGTATGGTGGCTATTGGCACCGGTCTCGGTCCCATGTTTGGCGGCCTGATTGTCAATTACAGCACTTGGCGCTGGGCGTTTTACATGGCCCTGCCCATCGGCGGTCCGGCATTGGTGATGCTTTTTCTTTTCTTACGAGTCAACTATGATCGATCTACGACTTTAACTAGCAAGTTGTCTCAGCTGGACTGGCTGGGCAATGCCATCTTCGTCGGGGCGACAAGCTCGGTACTCATTGCACTCAGCTGGGCCGGCACTTATTATCCATGGTCATCTTACAAGGTTCTCATTCCTCTAATAATTGGCATACTTGCTCTCCTAGGCTTCGTCGCACTTGAAGGTACACGCTTTGTTACGAATCCGATGATGCCGCTTCGCTTCTTCCGCAACTCTGTCGTCAGCCTCGTTTTTCTTCTCACCTTCCTTCACGGTATGCTCACCCTGTGGTCAGTCTATTTTTTGCCTGTTTACTTTCAAGGTGTCCTCGGTTCAAGCCCTTACCACTCTGGCATCAACTTACTGCCGACCGTCCTTGCCATCATCCCAGGCGCCATCATTGGCGGTATCTTGCTTACCAAACTTGGGCGATACAAGCCCATCCTCCTTGTAGCATTCGCACTCCTTATAATTGGTAGTGGGCTTTTGACCCTACTGGATGAGAATTCTAGCGCAGGTGCTTGGATTGGCTTCCAAATTATAGGCTCGTTTGGCGCTGGCCTTGCAATACCCGCGTTGTTACCTGCCCTATTGGCGCCTCTTACAGATAAGGATACGGCGTTGGCGACGGGCACTTGGTCATTTATGCGCACTTTCGGCATTACATGGGGAGTCGCGATTGCAGGCACTGTATTCAGCAATCGCGCGGAACAACTTGCTCGCTCGGGTGCCATCGCCAGCAACTCTACAGTGACAGCCCAGTTCATAGCTGGTGGTGCCTATCAGGATGCCACACGTGTCTTCCTTGAGTCACTGTCGGCAGAGACACGTGCAGAGGTGGTGTCGGTGCAGAGCAGGGCGTTGAAGCAATCGTGGCAGGTTGCCCTTGGTTTCGCAGCACTTGGATTTTTGGCTGTGCTCTTTTTGCGGGAGGTACCCATGAGGACGGAGCTCGAAACTGAGTTTGGAATAGAGGACAAGAGGGTTAACGGAGAGGATCTTGAGAAACATGAGCAGAGAGTAACGAGTTCAGGTGAATGATACTTAGCAGCTTGGTCTGTTGCACGGGTTGAAAAGGTATAATAGATATCACAGAGACATGAATAGGCTTTGCCTCCGATTTTGCGCAACTTGAATGGTTTTATTAAATTTCACCAAAGATACTCTTCATCTTCGACATGTCGGATCTGTATGATCTTTGTTAGTCAAAACAATATGACGGGGAACCTGCGGTGTTTGCATCTCCAGCGATGGTGACGGCGGATTAGATGGAGGCTTAGCGGGCTTTACTGGTTTCGGACAGGATTCTTAGCGGAGTTACAGCGCCACACTCCGCTACTGAAGCCCCTGGCCCTTGACAGTTAACAGGCGTCCGTCCCCCCAGGCGCTGACTGCAACTGTCGCAAGCATCCAACAATACAGCACTTCACACAAAGCAGCCTTCCACGGCTACTAGCACCCTGGATTCTCGAAGCCTCCTCGACGATTGGATGGGCATTTGGATGACCAACGTCATCTATATATGATACTGTACGATGAACACCTCAAATATCATCAAAAGAACAGCATGCGATCGATGCAGGTCAAAGCGAGTCCGATGCCCACGTACAGAAAACAGCACAAATCCATCATGTTCTCGCTGCATTCGAGCGAGTGCACCATGTACTACCAGTAGCCCAGGAAATCCCGGAAGGCCTCGAAAGGCTCGGACTGAAAACACCAAGACATCTGACAGTCCAAGCATGAACTCTACAGATTTCCCGACCCCTGGGAGCCGGCCAGGACCAGAAGACAATCATCACATCTATCGCTGTTCACCCGATACATCATTTATAGACAGCTCCAGTTTCTGGGCTGGTGCCGGAGACTTGCATTCATTCGACCCCCAATTACCAGCAGACTTCATTTCGCGAAGTATTCATGCTCCTGTTAAAGGCATTGCCTATCCCTCACAAACTTATGCCCTTTCAAGCACAGCTGATAACCTCGAACTGCTGTACAAACATCCAAACGCTGGCAATGTGTCCGATTTCATTGGTTATTCTCTGGAACCTTGTGAGAATTCATTAGTACCGGATACCATTCCAAGCCTGAGTGCGGCAAAGATGCTGCTGCCATTTCACGACGAATTGGAGCAGTGCAATGTGGCCATAGCGGAACTGTTCTCAAATCCTCGCAACGTTGTCCAAGATTGCAATGCGGATGCTAGTACTAACATGGAGAATGGGAACCCCGTCGCCTCCATCCTCGACTTAACGCAAGGACTTATTGGCATTATCCAGAGACTGAAGTCGCAGAGTCAATCGGTTACCTCCAACCCACTCTCCTCTGAGAATCGCGTGATGACAAACACAGTCAATGCATCCAATTTTCTCAGCAGCGAAACAATCCTATTGATAGTATCCAGCTATCTTTCGCTCATGAGACTCTATGAGTCTTTGTTTCATGGTGTCCACCACTGCTTCTGCGAGGTTCCATCAGAGGCTATCAAGGCGATAAAGGTGAAGGGGGTGCTACGTATCGGAGGCATATCTTCGCTCCAGGATCTGTCAATAAAATCATACGCCACTGGGATAATTGACGCCATTCAAAACCAGATACAAGCGCTAGAGTGTTGCATGGGGCTTCCGGAGACTTATCGTCTGTGCGACGAAATGCCTACTTCGAAGTCCAATACAAATGGATTGTTTTCCAGCCCAGCCCGACGACAATTGCTCCAAACTGTCATGGAACAGGAAGATGTCAAATTCTACAGAGATAATATGTCTTGTATAGAATCGCTGAGACTGAATATCAAGAACACGGTAGGCTTCTTTGGTCATTAGAGTGCGCTGGCAAGTCTTGATTTCAGAGTCAAAATATAAGCGCTATTTTTGTTCTTTGGTTACATTGACCAACTGAGTACTTTGCACAATTGGATTAATATACCAAATTGACCACGGTACCTAATTTGGGGGTGGACGGAAGGGTAAACCAGCCTCGCTTTCATGCAGGCTGTCAACTCCCGTAAAATTTCAAAGCTATCCAACTTCCAGGCATATCTGCAGCAAAACTTGTATGTCGATATCAACTCAATTAGGCCATTGTGGCGAAATCTTCCTGCAGCCTTTTCCGTGCAAAGGTATGAACGACAAGAAAGACGACACAAAACCGTCATCACGCAACCAGCCAGTCCTGCGCCGCCTGGGACAATTCGTTACAGTATACTGCGGAACTTGTAGTGAGTTATTGGACAGTAGATAGGGTGAATGAACACGATTCGAATGCCGGTGATATACTGAGTACGGCTTCGTTTAGATTTGATAAGCCGCAAGACGGTTGAACAGCTTCTTGATGCTCTCTTTGGTATATGCTTTCTTACTTGGCCGTTTGCTATCCTAGGGCGGGGGCGTTTCTAAGTTTTGAGGCGAGCTCTCGGTGTCGCCAATGATAGAGAAGCGTATGGCGAAGGACTTCTCGTGTCCGGCATTCAGTGCGTCGATACCTGCTCCAGACCAGACAGAGCGCCAAAATTGGGTGGTGAATGGTCGCAGAGTCTGACGCGAGGCAAGGAGCTCCAGCCCATGAACCACATTTGGCCAATCTGTACCAACTTCCTGACGGTGGATGGTCCTGAAATATGACCACTGCGTTGGAGGCGAGGCATTGGGCTCCAAGATTTGATGTCCACTTTTGGCAAGGGAAAACCATTCAGCCTCCTGGTTGGCTGGGATAGTATAGCTGGTACATCCTACAGGACTTGGCTGGGACATGCCAAACTGAAGCAGAGCTACTCCCTGGTAAGTGTGGCCGCCACAACCCCACGACTCGTTTGCAGCGTTGGCGTGACTATATCCAGGACAGTTGGATATGACGTCGGCAGCGAAGACTGCCCAGAGAAAAGCACACAAGGGACTAAATGCAGTCCAAACCACTGGAAGGCTGCGTTGCGTTGGCGTTACTTGGTTCTGGTTGAGGCGACCAATCAGCGCATCGAAAGGGCGGCGCGCAAGGTCCCTACTGAATCGTTCTCCAGGTGCCTTGGTCCCGTGGTAAACAAATAAGCTGCCAGGTTGAGCTGGAGTCCAGTCTCTGGACAGGCGGCTACCTGCTTCAAGAGATCTCAGCATCGCAACACTATTCCATGCCTCGGGCAAGTTGCGTCCAACGAGCGTCACCTGGGCAAAGGGTCCGCCAGTTTCCGCAACACCAGCGTGGATTGTGTCCCGTTCTTGGAGCTCACCTGAGGGGCCATCAAACTGGGAGATTCGTGGCCGGTGCTTCACCGTGTCTTGTCGGTCGAGTGATTTGAAACAGGCCGCGGCCAAGGCATTGCAGATTTGTCTAGTCCATGACGAGACAGATCGTTCTTGGATGAAGACATCGGATAGCCGCATAGTCGTTGTCTGTGTGAATGTGGTTCCCGAAGAGAAACTCTGGCTCCTTCCATCGCCGAAACCGTGGACAAGACGCTCAAATCTTTCGCAGCAAGACTCAAGATGTTTCAAATACGAAGCGTTGAAGGCGGGTGCGATACTGTCAATGAAACTACTTATCGAGGTCGGGCAATTATCTACAGCCTTGTTAGCAACACACTGGCAGGGTATAAAATAGCCCATACCTATCTCAGACACCGGGACGCCATTGTTTGTCAGAGCCCTGAGTACCTTGTCGAAAAGATATCTCTCAAGCACGTCAGCGCCATACACTTCAGGATCGAAGGCTTCCATGCTTGCGTTCACTTCGGCAGAGCAGAAGGCTTGTGACCGCAACATTTCACAGGCTGCCAGTGTCTTGGCTTTGTCTTTGTCAAAAATAGGCGCTGACATTTGCAGCTGTCGTTTGCAAAGTATTGATGGAATAGTATAAATCTTCGATGAACATGAATTGGTGGAAAGTGTTTGAGGAATGCTAGGGATGAGCGAAAGGGTAAGCTGCTGAGAAGCGAATCAACCTTTCACTTTTGCATGACTTCAAACTTTGTGGTGTAACGCCACTTTGTATAATGCCGTCTCCCACACTCTAATCACATCAGGGCATAGACCTGCGACCATTAAATGCTTTTCTTTTTCGCAGTAAGTCAAAAAGGTTGTCGGTAATGGATTGTTGCTATAGGTTCTGTGTATCACTCTTCACCTCTATCTCACCACCCACTCTGTAGACGTCGTCGCTTCAAAGACCGAGGCGACTGTCCCATGTCCTACAAAGCTCAGCCAAGCTATCTGCTATATAATTCTCAGGCATATATCCTCCTAGCTCTGTGCTACATTTGATAGTTCTCCTTCTTCTCATCTGCTCAGTGAACGGCGTGTCAATGAGATCGCGCAGGACTTTGGCAATAATCTCAGCAGGTACCTTAAAGGGGGACTTATACCAGTGAATCGCCGTTACAAGGCACCAGCAGCTCGTATTTACTCCCGTATTTGACATTCTCATGATCGTACAATTAATATTCATGTGTAGTCTAATTATTGTTCGTCTCGCAGCTCGCTGTCATCAGGCCATATCATGGGAAACCCCTGCGCCTCTCTCTTCAACAAGGTCTCCTTCTTCCACTCCCAAAATCCAGACTCCCTATCATCGCTGGGCAAATGGCCCATCATAGACGTATGGCTGGTGAAGCGCATTCTAGCAAGAATTTTTGCCAGATCAAACTCGCTGTGAAACTTTCCATCCACGAGCATGCGAATGGTGCCGATACGCTCAAACAATATGTGGCCGTAGCCGGAATAATGATAGCTCATGCCGAGCAGCCCGCCAATGTAGTCTTCTAGATAGGTACACAGCCACTCCGGCCGCGTCTTGCACGATGAAAATGTTTCTTCCTGTTGCTTGTCTTCCCACTGGTCACGGCCCCAATGTCGTGACCACCATTGGGCGTAGGTGACGTCTTTGGGAGGGAAGAAGTAGTCCAGCTCATCAGCCTGGAAATCGAGCACAAGCGTGTTGACGATGACTTCACGGTCTTCGAAGTTCTTTATCATCCAGCGAAACTTGGGAGGCTCCTCACCCGGTCTCTTCTTCAACCCCACTGGTCCATACTGGAGAAAGCGTTCCATCACGGCGTAAAAGTGCCAGTGGAAACCGCCTCGGCCACCATCTCCAAGCTGTCTACGGGCAGATTCCTTCTCAATTATGTGGCCGAAGAGCCGGATGTTGGTGTAGAGTGTCGAGATATGGGTGGTGAGGCACGGCACCGACAACCAGGTGACAAAAAGTTCAAAGTCGTTGTTGAGTGCGATATCGAGAACGTAGTCCACTTTGGAGAGGCGCGTCAGGATGTCTTTGGTGTCTGTGGAAAGCTGGCGACTTGTGAGGAGAAGCGGCAGGCATACCGAGGAAGCGAAGCCGTGGCGCGGCTGGTAGTAGGATATGTTTTTTCCACCACCCCATGATCCGTACTGCATGTCATGGTATTCGATGGCGTCGACTTCCTTGGCCCCAAAGGGATTTGGCGACGGGCTGGATGGGGATTCGAGCACGTATTTGATGATGCGCGTGCGGAGCTCAAACGGGAGGTTGAGGAGCGCTGACATGGTTCAATTTGGGGTACCAGCCAGGGTGAGGTTTTAATTGCTCTTTAGAAGAATTGTGTGTATTTTTTGTGTCGGTTTGCAAGTCAAGTACATCAATAACTGTGACGCTGATGTTTCCTGACGAATTCGGAGCATTTAGCCCAGGCAACAGTCAGCGACCATCTCCAGTGAGCATCCATCATTTCTGCAATGCAAACAAAACTCTCCAATTCTCGACATCAGCACTGCCATCAACGGGCACAACCGCCAATCTTCCAATGACCTCCGCGGCGGCATACATGGGGAACGACGCAAGGCTCAGCACCCATCTATTTACCATGCATCTCACGCTCAGCGCTGCCGGCGGGAGGCTCCCCACAAGGCATCCAGCCGCCTTACCTTCTCACGGTCCGCATCACTGCCTCACTGCATCCGCTTAGGCAGCAAGGGGCGCATCTTTACTCCATCCAGCTTGTACTTTCACTCTACCCGTCAATTCACTGCAGCCTCATCTTTGTTTTCTCCTTTCTCTGACGTGTGGAGAAGCAGGGTCAGGCAACCATGCCGTCGTTCTGCTTTGAGTCATCGGCCAAGTATCGAGACAATGCAAACCAGCCATTTTACACTTTTTGGCGCGCGCCTCCTTTCTGATTCACTGTGTCACAATGAGGCCTCTGTCTCTGCATTTGCATCCATGACAGCTGTCAACGTACCTTGAAAAATGTGCATATATACCCACACCTTCTGTCTGTGGTAGCTGCTGCCTTTCCTTGTCTTCTTTATCTCATCTCGTTTGCCTCATATTCCTGCTTGCTTATACTTCCACCATCGTCACAATGGCGCGAACAAAGCAAAGAGCCCGGAGGGGTTCCAATGCCTCAGACTCCTCGGACGAGGCTAGTGGCATTCACGGCAAGTTCAAGCGAATCACTGGAAAGCTCCCCTCTTCGTCTACCATTTCTGAAACCCTTTGGAAATGGAGATGCAAGATTTTCCCGCCCAAGGAGGGCGACTCAGACGGTGAGTCTGAAGAGGATAAGAAGAAGGAAGTCGGTAAAGACCCCGTCGTCAAGACCCTGTACGAAGGCCCAGAGTCTACGCACTGGAATTACGACTGGGTCGACTACCCTCCCAAGCAGATTTCGAAGGCGGCAGCCAAGTCTCAGGACCGCGTTGCCATCAAGGTCTTCAAGGTCAAGGATATGGAAAAGCCGTGCATCGCTGGTCGATCGCCGCTCAAGTATCACAGCATCGAGGTGCAGAATCCAGCGCTGCTAGCTGCGCTAGCACCTATTCTCAAGCAGCAGGATTATCACATCTCGGAAAATGAGTCTGCCAAGTTCACGCCACCCTTTGCACCACTCTGGTTCTGCAAGGGTGAGATTCAGGCATTACATAAGAAGACTCCTGATGGTGACATCCTCAAGGAACATCTGACACTTCTCATGAATGTCATGATAGACATTCACAAAGAGTTGACTCTCAAGAAGAAGAACCTCGAGCCCAGTGGTCTCATTGATTTCAAGACTGCTTGGACTCTCTATCCCCGTGGAACCACCGTCTACAGTCGCGATCTCGCATCCGAGTTCCTCTGCAAGGTGACCAGTGCAGAATATGTCTCCACCACTTGCGGCACTTATCTAGACATTCACGCCAAGGTCCTCAAATTCAACGGTCAATCCTTCATCTGGTCTTCCAAGTCCCTCAAAATCCCTGCCTTCAAGGGTAATAAGCCCATCCGCCAGCTCTCCCATTATCCCGTCGACTTCAGCGCTGACAAGCCCGCCATCTACTCTCGTCTTCTCGCCCGTGGTAAATCTGTTCTCGATCTCCAAGGCCTCCGGTATAACTGCTACAACTCTGTAGCGCTGTACATGGACGGCGAAGAGATCCACAAGCAAAACGTCGAAGGACGCATCCTGATCGATACAACAGGATACCACAAGTACAAGGAAAACGACGTCCGCCGTGGCGACAAGAAGAAGTCAAAACGCCGTGAGGAGGAAGAGGGCGAAGATGACGACTGGGCTCTCGGCGGCTGGGATGATAACTCCGACTCGGAGAGCGAATCTGAAGATGAATACGACTCTGACTCTGACTCTGACAACAACGATGACGATGACAACCCCATCGCTAGATCTCGTGCCCTCCGCAAGCCCCTTAGTGAGCGAGAATGCCAACGCAATAAGCGCGAGATGCTGAAGCGCGAAGATGACCTCGTTTTCATCTACGGCCTTATCGGTGGCTACTCCCTCAAGTCTAAACTCTGGCTCCAATTCTACGTCGAAGACATCGAGCCCATGGTGTGGAACGACGCTGCCTACTCCCACCTCGTATATGACGAGCAACAGAAAGACCTCATCCTTTCCTTTGTCCAAAATCACTCTGCCAGTGGCCCTCCCGCTGCCAACTCCGCATCTTCCTCCTCTTCAACCGCCGTAGAAGACGATTCCAGAGACACTGACGCCATCGCCGACGCTGACGCCGACGCCGTCGCCCCAACACGCACCCTTGCGCCCATGGAAGATGTCATTGTCGGCAAGGGCCAAGGTCTCGTCGTCCTCCTCTCGGGTCCCCCCGGCACAGGCAAGACCCTCATGGCCGAAGCCGTCGCCGACCGCACCCACCGCCCCCTTATGTACCTCCAAGCCGAAGACCTGGGCATCTCCGCCAGCGACCTCGGCCCTCGCCTCAAACGCTCCCTCCAAATGGCCGCTGAATGGGATGCCGTTGTCCTCCTCGATGAGGCAGATGTATACATGGCCGAGCGTGACCCTAACAATATTCACCGCAACGAGCTCGTATCCATCTTCCTCCGTGAGCTGGAATACTTCCGTGGAATCCTGTTCCTAACTACAAACTTGTACCGTACCATTGATCAGGCGTTCAGAAGCAGAGTTAGTCTCCACCTCATCTTCAACAGTCTCTCTCGTGATGCGAGAGAGCTCGTGTGGCGCAAGTTCCTCGAGCGCCTGCCTGAAGACGGGGCCAATGGCAAACAGGTCGAGAAAGAGAGTGTATCGGATGCGGATCTCAAGGAGATTTCACTATGGCAGCTCAATGGACGAGAGATTAAGAATGCTGTCAAGATGGTACGGAGCTGGTGTCATCACAAGGGATATGTACTTGGACTGGATAAGTTGGAGAGTGGTATCAAGGTTACGAATCCGCATGCTACAAAGGATTGTGACGTTGACTCAGAGTTATATGACTGATTGATTTTGTTGTTTACTTGCATTGCACATGAATTGATACCTTTTTTTTTCTTCTTTTTGAAAAGGTCGTGGGAGAGTCTTATTCGTAATCATAATTGTACAGTCTATAAGGTATCTATAATCCTTCATCCTCGCCCTCGAGGATAATTTCATGTCCGCTGCCCTCATGCATTCCCAAGGCAGCCGCGCCACCCAAGGCAGTCACAATCGCTACTCCCCACCATCCCCAGGCAACCATGCCGATATCCAAGCCATAGCCATACCACCATCCTCCGACAATGGGTCCAACTGTGCGGAACATAGCGGAGACACTTTGCCCAAGGCCGTGGATTGTACCCAGTACACTGGGGTGGGGACTGCAGTTGTTGAGTAAGATGATACTGGCTGGCATAGTGAATGTTCGAGCTGTGACTTGCAAGAACAGAACGAAGGTGATGCCGAGCCAGACGATGGGACCTGAAGCTGCTTCAGGAGGTTTAGAGGACGAGGGGAGGATCGCCAACGTAGGAGCGATGAAGTAGCAAATGGCGAATAGGGGCAAGAACCAGCGGAACGAGCGGAGAGTTCCCAGTCGCGCTTGAATGGGAGGATATAATGTAAGTTGTAATATCATGCCAATGACGCCGAGGATAGAGGTGGCCATTCCAACGGTAGATGCTGGCATGCCCAGACCGCCCGTAAAGAGGAAGGGGAGGTCACGGCGCTGTGGTTTCTGGGGTTCGGATTTGACGTGGCGAGGCGTGGAGAGGAACAGTGACCAGATGTTGGTGAAGGCGCCGAGGTTAAAGTCGAAGAAGGCAATGGCTATAAGAGTGAAGATGACGTTGCGAGTCCATATCCGTGAAAATGGCAACTGTCGAGTAATGGGTTTCCGTGGTGTAGTAGAAGTCGGCGGCGTGAGAGAAAGCATCGGGACTGCTTCCTCGGTAGGTACTTGAGCATATCCAGCGTTGGGCTTCGTGCCCATGACTACCTTTTTTATACGCTGGCCAATTGCCAAACCAGCGTCATACTTATCTTTTCGTAAACGCGACGTCTTCGTCTGTTAGTGCTGTAGATTTGCAACCGTAAAAAAAAAAGTACATACCTCTTCCAGAAACAAAAACGCAATGGCGCTTACTGCCGCTAACGCCAAAGCGCTTACGAGGCTAGGTAGCGCAAATGGGAAAGAATGAACCCATCTGAACGAGAAAATGCTCCCAGGGGCGAAAAGGCTTGGCAACGTCTTCTCTGGATCTGCGAGAATGCCTCCAAGAACTTGAGACAAGTCAGTGGTTGCAAAATTCAACAATCCCACAATGACTTACACGGTCCCAAGATTCCAGCAAGGTTGAAACTCATTGGTAATATCAAGAATGCTCTGGACTGATACCTTTTCTCTTTGATAATTTCGGAAATCATTGTACGACTGCACAGGGAGGGTTAGTGTAGGCTCACAATGTCATCCCATTCAGTCACTTACATAACACTGACAGTGCCATTGACAGCACCACCAAACATTCTCCAGAAAGCCGCCCAAAAGAACGTCGTGGCGAAGCCATAGCCAACACAAGAAACGGCCGTCCCGGCAAGACCAATGATAATGACCCATTTACGGCCGAACCATTCTGTATCTGCTGCTTTCCCCCACATCATTGCCGTTAGGATTTGCGCACCTGTAAAACAGGCTTGCAAGACGCCCGCTTGTCTCGAAATGGCTGCATCGCTTAGAGAATTGTCGATCGCTTTCAATTGGTAAAACACATAAGCTTGCATGGATGCCATCTGAAGAAAATCAACCAGACGGCCCAGAAACAGGATGAAGAGCTGATCCTTTCGGGGTAGCGACATCCACGTCACTGTCCCGGGTTTCGCTGAGCCAGCGCTTTGCTGCCTCGTGTCACGCTCCATGCTCCGAGGTGTTTAATTCGTAGCCAAGAATTGCATGTAGCGGTTCATCTAGATGCGCGTACACCACTTAACCAGGGGCACAAGCGGTGTTGGCTCCATTCAGAGTATGACCGCAGTGAGCCGTTATATGCGACACTGGTGGTGATGAGGAGGATTAGGGGACGGTGGTTCTCGTCTGAAAGTTTCTTTTCGATGCCAATTGCCCAAAAGACTGTATCTTTTGTGTCGTACGGTGCTAAGCGAAGTTGCAGCCTATGGTATGAGTGGTCGAATGCGGAGGTGGCATTGGTCGTAGCGCAACTCCTCGTGGAGACAGTGTTGGCTTGGCACGAGGTGATTTTTTAATATTGCGATCCGCCTGTGATGTCGGACGGTGCGTCACCGCTGGATTTTCCTGCAGCTCTAGGGCCAACAATCTGTTGGTTTGTCCCAGACTTGGCACCTCGTATTTTGGCTGGAGGCACACAAATGCTGGAAGTCGGAGGACGAGACAAGCCACCCGTTGGCGGTCAAAAGTGAGTCAACAGCTTACTTCGGTACGCTACCCGCTGCTATGTGAAAAAAAGAATTGCCCGGTTTCATGGAAAGAAACCCCTTCAGCTTCAAAAGACAGCACACGGTTTGTGATACTCCGGAAGAGAATGCAATTCAGTCCCTGTGCGAGAATGCAATGTTTGGTTACACTGGCGATGGGCTTGAGATGATACACGAAGGTGTCATGCAGCGGATTGATGTGAAGCTTGGGCTGTTGCTGCGCTTTTTTTTCTGGGGCGCCAATCAAATCCAGAGATAGAAAGTGCTTCCGATGCAGAGTAAAGAGAGCTAGGAACTCGCACCAAAGTGCTGGATTTTTTGTTGATACTGTATGGAACCGTTGTCGCAATAATGCGGCCGCTGATGGTGGAGAATTCAGGTGTGGACGGGCGGCTTGGGCTTGGTGAGCAAGACTCCGAGCACCGTGGTGGCTGCTGAGCTGGGCAATGCTGGGGTGGACGATGTCGCAAATGACGAATCAGCGAAGCAGCTGCGTTCGGTATTTAGCTCTAAACGGTAACGAGCGCAATGTCAGCGAGTCCTGGGTGTTCAATTGACGTGGGTGGGAAATGTGTAGAATCCTACATTGAATAGCACACGGAGAAACGCTGCCCACCTTTGAGAGATCATCAACGGCAGCCCGGCCAGGAGAGGGTACAGTACAAACAAAATTGGCAAGAAGAGCTCCAGATAAGACAACAAGGTCTCACATAGCCGTGTCTTTGATTGCGAATGCGGAAAATGGATAACTCGGATGATGTTCTAACGGTCCTGCTAATGCAGCAGGGGTAGAGAGCGCATGGCACCAATACTACGTCACAAAGGGAAAAGGTGGTCCAAGATAGGCCAAGGAGCGAAGACACAAGTGCGGCCAAGGCGTGCTGAAAGCCAAGACTATGGTAATATTACGGCGGTGCTGTAAGCTCCGAGGTAGAGATTGCTAATGGGGTGAATGGTGTGGATGAATGCAAACAGAGTTTGGGGGGTGGCGAGTCGTGTAGAGAAGAGAGACCTGCTGAGAGGCCAGGGGCCTAGAGAAGCCCGTAAGGTGGCTTGCTTCAGCTTGGTAATGTGGCGCAGGCTCTCGGTAGTGCGTGCATGTGCAGCTACCTAATCCATCGCGCCCAGCAGTGCTTGAGCAGTACTAGAGTGGTGCTAAAACAAAATAGCGCCCTGTGCTATCTCTCGTGTAGCCACTTGGTGAGAGCTTGTTTCATTGCCAAGACGATCATGGGCAACAGGGGGGGGGTCAGAGACCAGCCGCAGACGAGATAAAATTAAAAATTAAAAAATTAAAAAAAACCTCGACATGATTTTGTACAATGGACAATTGTCACAGTGCGGTTACAGTACATGATGATAATAAAATCGAATAGAACGTTTCCCGTAGGGCAAGCATTGGATACGTTCGCTTCGTCTGGTCGATCCGTGGGGATCAACAGGGGACGGCAATAGGGGAGGGCCGAATGATCACTCACTGAACTCCAACAAAAAGCCAGGAAAATGATCGGACAAACTATCCACTTTGAACGAGTTGAAGATGATGCACAGTAGCCTTTCAGGAAGGGCTGCAACGCTATTATTTCATGAATGCAACTATGGTGGGATGTAGCTCTGGGTGAGTGCGTCGTGGATACTGTGTTGTTGTCCGTCAAAGAATTTGGGACGAAGGCACATGGCAAGACACTCACGTGGGTAAACGACGCTGAGAAAGTCTAGAAGCAAGAATCATGATTACTGTACTCCGTACAATTACTGTACAATTAAAACTCTGGGGAGCCAGTTAATGTCGGGTAAATTGAGTTGGCTGAGGCTAGTATGTGGGAGCTCCCTGTCATTTTCTCTGGGCAAAGACCAAGATTTTTGCAGCGGGTGAGACGACTAATATTACATGAATGCGGCGTCGACTACCTAGTCTACTTCTTTACATGGTACTGTAACTGCGGCCGGTACTTTCCCGATGATTCAGAACGCTTGATTTCTGTAATTACGGGCGCAGCGCACTGTTCATGCACACAGTCTAAAACAAAATCATTCAGATCAGCCACAAGCCACGCCGCGCGAGACCTTACCCCAGCATTAGACGTGTATTATTCACAGCCTGACTGATTTACCTCGCTTCTCTAGCCTTTCTCTGCTGCTTCTTTTCCTGTTCGGAACCATTCTCCGATATTTCCCTTTTCTGATTTTCGCTCTGCGCCAGAACACGTGCGTATACTTGGTGGCATTTTTTTGTGTTTGACTCCTTGACCCCCAATATCTCCACCGGCACTTGTCCGCAAGCCACTTTTTACCAGTCACCCAGCAATTTGGCTCAGCATTATGGCTCTGTTTCTCCCCCAAGCCCCCCTTCAGTCCCGTCCCCTGTAGCCCCTCAGCACTCAGAGTTCAGCACTGTTCAGCACTCTGTTCAGCGCAGCTTGTGCACTGTTCAGCGATTTACCTGGTGGACTAGCGTACTGCACTCCATACTGGTGCTGGGCAAACCATGCCTCATGCATCCTAGCGCTCGTGCTCTTCTCCACAAGCACCCACTGTCTCGGTACTGCGACCATGTTTTGGTTGCCCATGTGGTGCTGATGACGAACAGAACTAACAGAGTACAGCGCAACTGTCTGCAGTTCGACAGTGAAGGGGGCAGCTTAGCGGGCGTTGTAGCGGCTCCTCCGAGGGACGATACCCATGGTTCGATTTTTCTTTCCCTTTTAGCTCACCCATCGCCCAACAAATCGCTGCACATTTTTTGTTTATTGGTCCGCCGGTTTTTATTTATTTATTTTTCTTGTCCCGCGAAAATGACCTTTTATCCGCAATTCCGGAGATGCTTTTTCCTGCCTCTTCGTCAAACTCTGTTTCTTTTTTCGTCTGCGAAGCTGGACTGGAATCGATACTCAGTGGCGCACCGCAATCTGAGCCAAGGTGCCAAGTACCTGGTACAAACCTGTCGTGCGACGCCCGCACCAAGTGCTGTACCACCACAGTTTGTACGTCGTCATACGTCAGACCTTGGCAAAGACGTCGTGTCAAGAGCATTGACCGCCAAAGCAGCCATTCACCAACCATTTTGTTGGTTTTTTTATCCGTCAATCACATAGTCCTCCATCACACAAATGCTTCTAACAACTTGATCCTGTTATTCTTAGTCGATATGCCCCTGTTAGAAGCGTCTCCGGTACTGCTGAAACTCCACGTTGCAGTGCCGATGCGGGTCTCCCAACAGCCCCAATTAAGGACCACCTGCAGGTACCGAGTACCCGCTACTTACGGTACCCAGAATCATGCTGGACACTGTATACACGCTCACCATAGCGGCATTGTATCGGCGCCCCAGGTACAGTCAGTTCGTTACCTGCCCATGAAATTAGTGGGTTGCCCGCAGCCATTGACTGGGTTTGCGGGCAAGGCGGGCTTGTCTTGACGCAGTAATGAATGTAAAATAAAAGCCAAAGAGCCTGCCAAGCCGCAAATCCCATCAACAGAAGCGCAACAAGAGTCAAGCTCGGCCAACGAGAAGTCGCTGTTCTTGAACTAGGACTTCGGCACCCTTCCACTTCCCATTAGCTTTCCCCTCCCCCCTAAAAACTAATAAATAATAATAATAATAATAATTGACAGAAAAGTCCTAAAACGCTCAATAATAAAAATAAATTAAAATAAGAAGCCATGCGGGCGCAGATTGTCCCGTCAGTCAGGTGTGACGGGCCTCTCCCCGCTGTCTCCTTCCTTCCATCCTCTGTTGGCTCCCGGCCTTCATATTCTTCTTCGTCCCTCCACCCTCTTTTCTTCTTTCCTTCTTTCCTTCTTTCCTTCTTTCCTTCTTCCTCCTCCTCTTTCCCATTGCCATCGTCATCTTCTTCCTCCCCATCTAAACACAGGCAGACACACACCTTCTTTCCTCTTCTCCCATTGAGGCGTGTTGTTTGCTCTCTCACCATTACGCTACTCTCACAACCACCTGTCGGTCCTGTACCTTGCCCTCTATAAACCTCTTGTCGTCCTCTCCCTTTTCGTTGCCCGAAAGACAAGTATACTATATATGCGCCCGGTCCTTGTCCTTCTATCCCAGCGACAATCCGGAACCCCAACCGCCTGTGTCATTACTAATCGAACGACCGCCCACCGACTGGTCCGTTGCTGGCGGCATTCCTACAATTCGCATTGCCGCTGCATATCTTCTCCTCGGCGCTTCAGGAGCGTAGTCGATTGATTCAATTGCTTCCTTGTGGACCAGTTCATCATGGCCCACGCCGCTCAATTCACTCGTCGTCCGTTGACAGACATCTTCACCACCGACACTGACATCAACCGCCGCACATGTCATCGCAAGGTACCGATGAAAGTCCTAATCCTTGGCCTCGGTCGCACTGGCACAGCTTGTAAGTTGTTTTACCACTCCATAATCGTGCCAATTCAGGTTTCCGCATTGGACGTCGGCCGATTGATTTGAGCAGACTGACTCGCGCGCCATGGACACGAATGATCGCTAACACTATCTAGCAATGCGTGCTGCCATGAAGTCCATGGGCTATGTCGATACATACCACATGATGAACTGTTCCGTAGAAAACCCTCCGGATGCGCTTATGTGGATGGATGCTTTGAGTGCCAAGTACGAGAACAAGGGCAGACCGTTTACGCGCCTCGAATGGGATCAGCTCCTCGGTCACGCCCAAGCCGTTTGCGACTGGCCAGCTATTGCATTTGCCAGGGAACTCATCGAAGCCTATCCCGACGCCAAGGTCGTCCTAACGAACCGTGATGTCGATTCATGGCACGCATCTACCATGAAAACCGTATATTGGCGCGCCACAGATCCACATCTTCGCTGGCTGTCGTACTTCGACTGGGCCGCTGGCATGTATCAGCCCATGCTCAAGAAGTTTTTTGACACCTTCTTCGAGGGAGATTTCCCCAACCGTGGCAAAGAAATCTTTCAGCGTCACTACGATGAAGTCCGCAGCCTGGTTCCTAAGGACCGATTGCTAGAGTACCGCGTCACGGAAGGTTGGGAGCCTCTCTGCAAGTTTCTTGATCAGCCAATCCCCAAGGGGACTCCCTTCCCCAACGTCAACGACAGTTCTGGGTTCGTAGCTCGTACGAAACATCGAAACTGGCTTCAAACATACAACGTCCTCGTTCGATTGAGTATGTGGCTGCTACTCGCGGTCATCACATTCGTCGCCTTGTTCAACCTTCTAAGCCCCATGCTATGAATGAAGCCCTTGCAATACCGAATCGAAAACGTACTGGCTACGTCGAAACGAAACTTCCACCCTTGTATCAATATCAGCAACGCCCGAAATTATCATCGCATTGGCGTATGTGTGAGCATTGATTTTCGCAGTTCTCTCAGTTGAGCGATACGACAACAGACGCCGGTTACGTCTGTAGACTGGCCGATAGAGGGCCTTAGTTAATTCCACAATGGCATGAGCAGACGATAAACAAGACCTTTTTTTTCATCGCATTGTATGCAATACTTTCCGTTTAGCATAGCCGAGCAGCACTTTGCCATAATGTTCAGACAATAGAATTTGATTCACATCAATGACTCGAAACTTTCCACAATCTTGCAAGTGAGCAACTCTACCAAGTCATGATAACATCCTCGGATTATTTCAAGCGCCACTTCCGCCTCACCTTTCTCCGTTGTTCGACTTCTGCATCGCATTGAGGCGGTCGCTGGTTGCAGATCTACGCCACAGTGAAAGGTAACGTTCGACTATCGTATCTTGAGGTATAATTCAGTTTCACCGATTCAACTAGTGCGAACAATGCACATCAGTGTTTACCATTCAATAATGGATTTGGCAAACACAGCCCACGAAGTGCACATATGTTTCGGTCCAGAATGAGGCGGATGCGGGCCGAGCTGCTCAGTGAGGCTGACCATGTCATTCGACCCCATTCTCAAGGCGACCAATCCAAGGCGTTCAGCAGCCTAAAATCTGGCCAATCCAATCCCTGTCTCCCTGCACACTGGAGAGGAGCACCGATTGCCACAGCACAGAAGTGCACTCGTTCCCTGGGTGAGGCCTCGCAAATGTGTGAGGCGGTAGATCAAAACTGGCAATACTCCCCCTTTTTCGCATCATTTGGATTTAAAACTCTTCACCTCGAATAATGCACTTGGTCGAATTAATTCTTCATTTTGTGAATGGACTTTCGTAGTCCCGCGGCGTCAACGACACTAATGTTCGGCAACCCCGATGGCTCTCGTGCCTTGGGCATCACGACCCTGAGCAGCTCGCAAAAGAGAGAGCTGGAGAGAGAATTTCGAAGAGACTCCAGACTTGGAACTTGGGGAAAGGGTGAATTGGCTGAAAGGATTGGTGGCAGTAGAGATGACATTCCCCTGATACATGTAAGTGCAAGCCACCCCAATAGACCACTGGAGGTAATGGCCCAGTTAACGCAGAACACAGTTGTGGTTCACTGTCAGGCGTCTGGTCGAGAGATGCCATGCTCCCAAGGGGCTGCTTTCGCGCCGAGATGATGCCATACGAGTACTCAGGAACCTCGTACGAACTCCAGAAACAATTCGTGAACTAGATCTGCAGCTTTTATACGAGAGGCTTGTCAAAGATCTCGTTCATCCTTCCACCAACCAAAATTCAAAGACTGCTTCTGGCAGTCCTACACAAAGCGTTTTCAGCACTGCTTGGTCAAAGCTTGGAGCCAAACCTGCGTCCAAACCAACCAGGTCTACATCTCGCGCGCATGACCTAGCAGTGACTCGATTCAACTTATCACGTCTGTCCAGACCTAGACGGGTATCTAGTGGAATCATTCATGTACACAATAGTGTTATCAAGAGTATCCCCAACGACCTACCACAAACAGTCTTGCCCCCTGATACCAAACAAGAGCAGCGCAAGGCTTCGTTCAAAGCTGACGCGAATGTTCCATCACTGGCCGAAATGATGAAGGCAGATATCAAGGATGTTCGAAAGACTTCAAGCGATAATACCAGTCCTATCCTGCCTGCAAAGGAAGGCGATGAATTGTATTCTGTTCAGCAATTCCAACACCATCGAAATTCAACCGACCTATCTATAGCCACCACAATCAATGCACCTGAACTCGAGTCCATGTACCACTTTCAGAAAAAAAGCCGCCGTCGATCTCCGCATCTTCACGAGATTGTTTCGCGGCATGCGGCTCAGAAAGCCATGCCAGAGGTTCAGGTTGCATCTGCAATTCTACCCCCTCAGCCACAAGTCCAACCATTGATTATAGGGTCAGACCTACCACCGCCGCTTCAAAAGTTGCACCTTGAACGCATGGCAAGCATGACCAATCACATGGAGCATGCCTTGAAGCGAGACAGGCGAACGGGAGATCAAAAGTCGCAGCGATTATCTATTGACATCCCTGGTGTCAGTGGTGAGCGCAGGAAGTCGATTGAGAAGGTTCATGATTGGATGGCCAACAATGCCGGGGATGAGTCTGTGCCTCTGGGGGGCTCTACGATAAAGCAGGAACCAACACGACATTATTCGATCCATAGCAATATGTCGTCAAGGACTCTCACGGATTCTACTCGAGGTTCTATCTTCTTCGACGAAGGCTATCACTCTCGGGGCTCTTGGTCTACTGACTATGGCATGCCCCTTTCGGAGGCTGTCTTGGCCATGCTTCAAAAACCAACTCACCCCCTTGCAACATCGGAAATCCCTTCCCCACTGGAGAAAACAGAGCCTAAACACATTTTCAACACAAAAAAGGACAAGTCGTTCAATTTCATCGTCCCTGTCATGCAGAGTCCCCAACTAAACCACCTCAATTCGTGCGACAAGGCTGAGTCCGAGGGTGACTTGACAGAAAAACTGCGGCAACTGCCCCCGCTTGACCTAGATAGTTCAAGGGCAGAACTCAGAAAACAGAAGCACGATTGTATGCTTTCTCCAAAGTCTCCGGCTCCTGCACGTTCGTCGTGGGGAGGGGACGACAACAGTGAGGGTCACGACGATGACGAGCGCAGTGGCTCAACAGAGTCAGAGACACCCGACGGCAGCATATACTCTCTTTGGAGTGAGAACTCGTACGACGGTGTTGACCCGACCGCGTACCTATCACAGGATGTTCTTGATAAGCTGACAGAAACCTTCATGAAGAGCTTTTCTGCGTATAAATTGAGAAATAGCATTCAGAGCTGCCAACTGACTCCTAGTAGCTCCAGCCCAGGCCCAACACAGAGTCAACAGAACGGCAAAACAGGAAAGAAGGGCTGCGGGAGAAAGGCGAATGAGCGCAAGCGCAAGAGGGGCAATGATGAGGACGGGGACCAAGACGAACGCCGCCGTCGCCTCGACTCGCATCGCTCCGAATCCGAGGCCGAGGATGGTAGAAATGAGAAATCATTTGCTTGTCCCTATTGCAAGTGGAAACCCGTTACCTACAGTAGCTGCCGAATCCGTGTGTTGAAAGAGATTTCTCGCGTCAAACAGCACCTCTTCCGAAAGCACGTTGCTCCTATCCACTGCGTGCATTGTTATGCCCAGTTCAAGACGTCAGAACTACGTGATGAGCATCTACTTGAACGATCTTGCACTACTCTGCCCCGGAGAAACATGGAGTGCATGACAGAAGAGATGAGAGACAGGATCAAGCGGCGAGTTGATCCCAAGAAGACCAAGAGTGAGCAATGGTACGATATCTATGCCATCTTGTTCCCCGACCATCCACTACCGGATAACCCATTCTTGGATGAGGTGATTTCTACAGAGCTAAACGCTCTGGAGGCTTTCACGAGGGACGAGTGGCCGCGATTGGCAGATACCATCATCAGAGAACATCTGCCAGAGCCTCTCCGTAACCAGGAGCATCTGCTCAGGTCGTTCCTGCCATATCTTATCGAACAGGGCTTTCATAATCTGCTTTTGCGATTCGAGCAGCAGCGCGGTCCAAGACCAGACGCTCCGCAAACCCGGAGTCTAAATGCTGGACACAGCCCAAGCGTTGGTGCCTCAGACTCGGGTGTCTCGATAACACCGCCGCAGGGCTCTTTTAACCGGTTCGACGAGCCTTGGTCGATGAATTTACAAACACCGTCGGTTTCTACGCCGACAAACTCTACGGGCACTGCCAATTGGCCCAGTTATAGATCATTCGCTGATCATATGCAAGCCAGGTCTGGTGCTTCCTCGCTACATCCATCTCTCGCGTTGCCGTGGCAGTCTGGATCGCAGAATGGACCCCAGAATGTGAACACGCCGCATATGGGAGGTTCGTCTACGAATGATGCGTGGGTTGTTCCGGAGCAGACAATGACTGGGGTTGGAATAGGACATGGCGGTTTTTCGGAGATGTCAATGACTGATTTTCCCGACTTCTCGCAGCAGGGTTTGGATATTGTCAATCAAAGAACAGGCGTGTTACCAGTTAACATGGATGAAGGGGCTCCTAATTTTGAACATGGTTTTGATAGCAGTCAAGGCCAAGGGGTTGCATCCGGAAATGGGACTGGAGATGCAGGTTTCGGGCAGCAAGGGTTTGGCAGCGGGCCCCAGGAACAATGAACAGTTTTATGATATATAAGTATAGTTCTATATACGACTGATATGATTCATGTAGAATACAGATGGGGTTTGCGCGACTTCTCCTGCGTCTTTGGGCATCAATTTCTTCGCTGGCAGTAGTAAATGGACGTGGATGACCAGTCAATCACAATTCGCATTGTATTACAGGAGCTATTGAGTTTGATCTATTTCACAGCCAGCAAAGGGCAGTATAGACACTCTTAACTGCCCTTGGACACTGTTGCAGCGATGGGCATCGTTTTGCTGCTTGGGACGCCCACCAACCAGTCAGTATTGGGCTTGCTGGCCAAGTTGATGTCGTGCCGGGTGTTGCAGAGTGTTGAGTCAGAGAAACCCCTATAGCTTCGCTCAGTCTTGGACAAATATCAGGACTCAGGCTGTGGGCTTGGGATTGTACAGTGCCATCTCACAATACTGCCAGGCAGACGTTGGCGATGCACAGTCCAGAACCAGTCAGCCCGACTGCAAGACTAACCCCGCACAATGTGAACAACAGTGGACGCCTTCAGCAAAAACATCACCAGAAGCAATGGACACAGAAAGAAAGATACACCCAAAACACTTGCCTCTGGAGCAGCAACTACGCCTCCTCCGCCAAATCCTATCCGCCAACAAGGCACTCATTGAAGTCCTCAAGCGCGCATCTCAACTCAACATCCCAAACTGGTACCTTGCCGCTGGCTCCGTATCACAAACAATATGGAACTACATGTCAGGCTTTCCCGCTGACCAGGGCATATCAGACTACGACTTAGTTTACCATGACGCGTCTGACGTATCCTACGAGGCGGAGGACACGGTCATCCAAGCCGCCAACAAGCTGTACGCGGACTTACCCGTGGAAGTTGAAGTGCGCAACCAAGCACGCGTGCACCTGTGGTACGAAAAAAAACATGGCCGCAAATGCCCAGAGCACCAGAGTGTAGAGGAGGGAATCGACTCGTGGATATCGACCAGTGCAATGATCGGCATCAGGGTCAGCGATAGGGTTGGCAGCGATGGAGAGAAGGAATGGGACGTATACGCGCCAAGGGGCCTTTCAGAGTTCTTCGCAATGGTCGTGAGGCCCAATGCAGACATTGGCACGAAGGAGGCGTATGAGAAGAAAGCGAAGCGGTGGACAGGTATATGGAATGTCAAGGTTGAGGCGTGGCCAGAGGGTGCGTGTTGACGATGTGCCGATAGAAACGCAAAGTTACGTCTCGTCTCGTCTGGACAAGAAAAATAGAGTCCAAGCCAGTACATTCCAGAACATATCAAACTCACTTCGCGCGGCTAGTCCAACCTTAAATTGAAGCTCATGTGATTACCGGACCATTTTGAACTTTCCCAACTGATTGCAAGGCTTCCTTGCAGGATTGTTTGGCTCAGTGGCCCATTACAGTCGCAAACATTCCCAACTCTTTCGATCTGTACCTTGTGGGTTGTAGGAGGAGCTTGCCATGTCCCTAGCCTCTAGAAGAGGGATCAACGAATAAGTCTTGACCTCCACAAATTAGCCTTCTAGAAGCGAGGCCTCTTACTGGTATGGCGCACCATTTAGATGCATCACTTGATCTTCGCTCCATGTTCTTTGCATGGGGAAGAAGTGCGCTATGCCGTGGAGTTTGGACTCATCGGTGACGTCGCGGAGGACTATGCCGTAGAGGTCTGTGGATGCTTCTACAGGCCGAGCAAAGGTTCTGGCGTATCGGGATTCTTGGAGTTTGGTATTGTTGATAGGCGATGTAGCCGTGGAAGAGTCGTCATCATTTGTCCAAGTCGGATTGGCGGAGGTTTGGTGTTGCTACAGATGTTGGAGGGGACATTGCGACCTGTTCAGCAAGTTGTATGGATGTAGTCTCATCCCATACAGTTTTGAACAGTCTACCATTATTACCACTGGCCATTTCAATCTCTTGAGCACAATATGCCAGTAACCAGCTGCGATTACTTACTGGCGATGCTGCACTTTAAGATTGATTCAACTATCAACACTGTGTGGGGTGCATTGCAGTATGAAATTGATGAGATGGACTACGTTCATTGGTGGTTGACATCATCCGAATACTATATACACTGTATAGAGACACCCTGCTCACGAAAGAGCGTCCGTCCGTCTGCATTTCAGTAATCGTAAGTGAGGATTCGGTCTCGAAAAGGACTCAAGCAACGGTGCTAGGATTGAACAAGCGTCGAAATTCGTTTGCTCCCGTGTACAAGAGCGGCAGAAGCCAGAATACCTGGCTATTCGCTGCCTGGTGTAAGTGTCTGCCTGCCTATAGGCACTCGTCCACTACAGGCAGAAGCTTACTTAGGTGCAGGATCACTCACCCGTCACTTCGTGTAAGTGCAGGCATCATAGTCACGCGGGAATAAACAGACTCCACGGCTCATTCCAGAACAGGATACGCACAGATAATCCCCATCAGAGACATCTTTACAGTACCTTGGCGCAACTGAAAGAAAGTTACCGTGGCCAGGGTCCCCCAGGTCTAGGCAATCTCCCAAGGTGAACAGGTGAGGTCATATGCACGGCATGATCCGACAATCAACGGACAAACTCTACAGTACTGAGCTCCTCATTTCACCATGCCCGTATCTACGTTAAGTGCTCTGTCCATCACTGAAAGGTCGGGTCTCGTCTTCCAACAAAGTCAAAAGAAAGTGCCCCGTCAACTGTTCAGGCCGTCACAGCCCAAACAAGGACGCAAAAGGTAAACGCCACAAACGCTTCAGCGGCCAAGCGCAAGAATGGAGAACAGAAACGGGCTGAGCGATGTGACGGGTCCAGATGGTGGAACTTTTTAGAGACGAGAAAAGCACAAAGTATGAATGTGATAGCGTCAAACTCTAAAAACTGGTCAAATCGCGGAATGATGAGCAAACTTTACAGCCACCCAACCGCCGGAGCGGGTTCTGGATTCGTCAATGAAAGGGGAAAGCAGCCCATGTCACATCATAATCTTTAACGCCACAAGGGAATTGCGCATCCTGTTTGCACCTGAATACAGCAACACCACAGGGAAATGCTCCGACATGCAAAAACGTGACGATGGGTGCAAGTGTGACTACGGAGAAAAGTCACCCACGGTTCACGAATCCGAGTGTGACGCTGACGTGGTTGGTCGTGTGTGGCTCGGACTCTGCCGACAAAGAGACAAGCAAACAGAGGGTGGTGGATTGGTTGATTCAAGACGGCAGATGTGATTCTTGGGGCCCCCGGCCGAGCGGTGAATGTGAGGATGTTTCTTTGTTTTAGTGATGCATGTCTCACACCTCTGGTCGCCGTTACATGTCCAGCCATTTCGCTTCACCCTGTCACTGGCTCATGAGCAGATCAATTCAACCAAATTATTATTTGAATTTTACTTGTACTGTAGTGTTCCTCGCCGCTGAAATCATCATGACCCTTACAGTTACATGGCCAACTGTAAAATCATGCCTCTGAACCGTCATACTGGTAAACCACTGCACGCCCAAAGCATATTTTCCTCCGGAATCCTCGGCTTGGACATGCCCATCCATCACACCCTCTTCACCATGGATTCGACGTGTCCACAATTCATCGCCACCCTCTGGCTGGACCATGGTGACCAATCAGGTGTGCCGCTGACGAAAAAGCAAATCTTGGTCTGCTGTGAACCGTGTGGATGCACTCGAGGAAATATCTGGTGCTAAGCCGCTTCGGGCGCACTAAAATCGCTCACACGGGAAGGCAATCAACAGAAAAATCAAATAGGTCATGCCTCTGGCTCGGTGCTGGAGCTCCACTAACTAGGGACGCCCGCTTGCTGCGCTGGGTTCATATGCATTGCAACTCTGCAGATTGCCATGATGGGTGGATGGGTGGACTCGTTCACGCTAGGCTGGGCTGAGAACTGGGCTTTTTCTGCTTCCCTGGCTAGTCTCTTCCTGGGTCGCAGAGCGTAACCCTCGTCTCAGCCAAGAGCGTACAGTACATATCATATCACGCACTAGGCGCTGTAGGATGGCAAGCCTATGTGTGCCCAAGTGGCCGGCTACAGTAACATCGCCTGACTAGATTCCGCCAGAGTATCATTGTCAAAATTAAACCTGTCAGCCACTTAGCCAGCCACGCTTCTCCGCCTCTCTTGTCTCTGAGTGTCTCTCTCGGCTGAGCTGACTGTTCAACTCCTTGGGTGGCTCCCCTTTCAATGCAACTCCAGCTTCTTGGACACCACTGCAAGTCCATCGTTGGATCAAACCCAATCCAACTTCCAATCCATGCATGCAATGCCAATGTATGCATGTACTTGACTCGTCAGCATCAGTTCGCAGCCGAGGATCGTCACGATATCTCTCCGACAAAGTGGGCAGACGCATCACAGTCACGTAGCATTAGTAAAAAGAGAGAATGGTGCTTAGCGGTAAAAGCTGTTGTGATATTGCTATTTCCACTAAAAGTAAATCTTGTTCAGATGTTTCCCTTGGCAGCTTTGTTGTGAAGTCTTGCCGTGATTCCCTTCCCATGGGGCGATCGAGCCCAGATATTCCCAGTGTCTATGTAAAAATCAAGATCCCAAACATTTGTTCCAAATATACAGAAAAAAAAAGGTCTTTTTTTGATCCTTTTTTCTTTTTTCTTTTTTGTTCTCCAAACAAAAATAGAACAAAGTTTCCCCAAATAGTAACATCGAATAGTAAAAAATGGAAAAAAAAAATGAATCCGAAAAGATTTGAATGTGTCCAATTCCACAATGAGCGTCTTTTCCAGTCTCAAGGTTCAAAAACAGAGAACTGGTTGATTAAAATATAATTTTGAGTCAAAAACGTTTTTTTTGTCGTTCATGTGTCGTAAGGGTAGGTAGGTTGTTGCTTTGCCTGTTTGCGCCGTGCAGCAAATGCTTTCAAAAATATCAATTCGACGCCCTCCATAATCGCTTGCAAAACAAAGCTTTCATAACTCCACGCTGAAAACCGAATTGAAAATAAAAGAAATAAAAGAGTAAAGTAAGTAAGAGTCGAGTGTCGAGGAATTCCAAAAGGTCGAAAACACTTTGAATTCAAGCTGCTTCAAGCAGATCAAGTGTTGGTACAAGGCTTCCGAGTCTTTCGAATTCAGAATGAGAAGGGGGCCCCTTTCCGGCGGGGCTTGTGTGTCATAGGAGAGATACTGCACTTAGTAACCCTGGAATGAGTGCAAGAAAGGAACTTGTTGGTGGAATGCCTGAGGATGTTGCATGATGGGAGCCTGCTGCACAAACTTGACCACCTCCCACAGAGGGAAGAATGACTTGGGTTGGCAGGGAGGAGCGGGAGCATGTTGCTGAATTGGCACCGGTAAGTTCATGGGAACCTGAGAGGGAACCACATGAGGAGCAGGTACTGGTCCGTTGTAGTTTTGGGCGACCATGTTCTGATAGATGCTTTGGGCAACCAAGGGGTTCTCTGGCTCAAAGGCAACGGGGGCAAATTGCGCCGCGGGCTCCTGTTGCTGCTGCTGCTGCTGCTCCTGAACGAACTCATCATCGAGGTCATCGAGTGTAGATCCACTAGACGTCAATGAGCCCTCGTCAGATGAGTCAGAAGAGGCGGGTGAGGGAGCATCATCGTAGTCATCAATGATGGCATCCTCATTGAAGGAGTACTCGAGGATCTGCTCAGGGCTGGCAGGAGGGGTGATAACACTAGCCTGCTGCTGGTTGGCAGACTCAGTGAAGGAAGTGCAGGCCATGATGCGGGCACGGAGCTCAGGGAGAGTGATGCGCATCAGGGGATTGGAGTGGAAGATACGGCCGAGGATGTCATTGAGGTCATCAGACAGAGGCAGGATAGTCTTGAGAAATCCAGGTTGGCGCACGAAAGCACGGTAAGTGGAATCCTGAAGAGAGGCTTGCTTCCAAGGGTTGCGACCACAAGTCAGGTTGACGAGGATCACACCCAAACTCCAGACATCATTAGGAGCGCACATGTAGTAAGGGTTTCTGCCCGTAGGGTCGAGGCACTCTGGGCTCATGTAAAAGGTAGATCCGCATCCGTAGTCCTCGGAGCGGTCATCAGCAGTGGCCAGGCCAAAGTCGGCCAACTTGACAGTGTCTCCATGGTCGGTGACCAAGATGTTCTCAGGCTTCAAGTCCCGGTGGTAAATTCCAAGCTTGTGGCAGTGCTCAACAGCATCCAGGATCTGAAGGAAGGCCTTCTTAGCCAGCAAGTCCTTGCCAACATAGCGTCCACGCTCGGTGATGTTAAGGAACAGGTCTCCCTCAGGGCAGTACTCCAGGATAACAAAGATGCAATCAGGGTAGTCCACAATCTTGTGCATGCCAACAACATTGGGGTGCGCCGACGCAAGGTAGTGAAGGCGAATCTCTCTTTGTTGATAGGCAACCTGGCGGCGGTCTAATGGAGTTCCATCGGCGTTGGCCTTGTTGAGGCACTTTACAGCGAACTGGCGTCCTGTCTCGATGTCCACGGCAACATACACTACACCATAGGCTCCAGTGCCAAGGATGTCCGTCAGCTGGAGCTTTCCCTCGAGGATTTGACCTAAGCGCTCTTCGGGAGCGATGGGAACAAAACGAGCAGGCTGGAAAGTTTGGGCGACATAGTGTTGTTGTTGCTGTTGTTGTTGCTGACCCTTTAGATTGTCGTAGGAGGGCGAAGCGGGAGGCGTGGGATAAGAAAAGGCGACATGATTCTGCATGTTATGTGATGTGATACCAAAAGGTTGGTGTCGTTGGAAAGTCCTCGCAGGCAAGTAATGTAGTACTGCGACTATGAGAACATTCGCACCTGTATTAAGGTAACTTTGCTTTGCGTTGTAACGAAGTTGGAAAAGAGTAGGTCTCGAACACCGAATCAACGGGTCAAGACTTGGAATATATTACAAGAAAAGTAAAGAGGTCGAGGTCGATGGTTGTACAGGATTGGATAGATGCCAACGGTGAGAGATGGTTGACGGGATGGTTCAATCAAAAGATGATAACCGACAAGGAGGAAGGATAGGATGACGTTGTGTTGAAGTACAAGAGGTGTTGTGTGATCTGACAAAAGTAGTAGGAAGGATGAAGGAATGTAGTGGTCAAGAGATGCACACAAGATGTTTGGAGGTTGGTTCAAAGGGCTGTATGTATATCAGCCGAAGGTGGGCGCCTTGAGGTAGATAACGATGTCCACTCTGCCACTAGTGCCAAAGCTTGGGTCAAGGACCAGGCGCTAATGAGAGTGCGAGCAAAATAATACGTACCAATCCTTTTGGATCCTCTCAACTTGGAACGGCGCCTCTAGAAACTGCATTGCGTGGATATCCACTTTTCCTTCAATTAGACCCACCAACCTCATTAGACCCCAGTCAACCTAGTGGCAGAAAGAATTTTGATGATGGGGCGCTTGGTGTCTTAGCTCTGGCCAGGGGGGCAGAGGATTGCAGGAGGCTATTCTTAACCTGGCGTGGATGTGATGTGTGTGAGTGGAGATGTTGGAGTGCGTGTGAGTGGGTGCCACCAAAAACAACAACATGCTGGTCGCCCCCCTTCTTCCTGCTACTCTCAATGCATGCTGGTGCACCGTCTGCTTCCATCCACTCACTGCCAGCCATTGGAGAGGCACTAACACTCACAGAGTTCCAAGTTGGTGGTGTGGGGCGCATCCATTAGTCGCTCAGGGATTATGGCGTGAGTGACGCTGAGCAATATACGAGAGGCGACCTGTGTTGTGGTCTGACGCACCAGGTAAAGTGGTTCTCTGTGTCATGAACGCCGCCTCGTTTGCGGCTTGCTTGTCCTTGTCCTTGTCCTTGGCTCCCTTGGCCACTCAGTCCATCTCCTGAGGCCATCAAGGAGTCTCTCACGACCCTCCCCTCCACCCAAAAGGAAAGACTCCAGTTCCAGTGTTAGGCCTAGCCCACCTCTAATTTCATCCACCAACTGAACCCAGCCAGAGGCAAATGGCAATCAAGCCCCTCCCAATAGCTGCCACCGCCAGCCAAGGCAAAGTTGTCCGCCTTCCAATCCCACCCGCTCTGCAACCAAACGCGCTCTCGCTGCCATGCCCAGCCCGCACAGCCCCCAGTTCCAGGCGGCATCTCGAAGAGTCTGCCGTATTTCACCAGTGGAGGATTAGTGGATAGAGGAGCCTGTTGCTATTTTCTCGTCCATCTTTTTGCTTGCGTAGCACTCTCTTTTTTGCCGCTGATGATGGCACAGGCACCAACAAGTGTCCACTAGCAAATCTCGCTCCATACTGCTCCAGTACACCTATCCGTCCCTGAAGCCTGTTTCTATCCATTATGCCACCTGGCCATCTTGTCTGGAACGCTGAGTACCATGTCTCGAGAGACCTCAGGAGCCACTCCAAGAGTACAAGCCAATCAACATTCTCCCGCTGGTAGCCTATGTTTTTCCAGCCTGCCAGTGAGAGCGGGACCCATGCTGTAGGTGCTGCTACTCTTACTTGCTGCACGCTGCGGCATTGACTTGCCTGTGACCGAAACCTGGTCCCCAAGGGATATGGTCGGCCAAATTGGTTGAGACACGCAGCATCATTTTGCAACAAAACTGAAGGCTTGTACACAAACAACCCTTCTAGACAGATCCAAACCCCAAGTGTCAACCGCATATGTCAGTGCATTTTTCCCGCGCCAAAAAAGGGTCTCAGTCAACCCCAGGCGAGCCCAACAACAGGGTCTGGCATGAAGCAAAAAGTAAATCTTAGTCCACTGGAATCCTGGTTAAATGTAAAGTTCACGGCGGGAATAACTTTGCCTAGCCAGGTAGCGGGTGTCCCAATGGCCAGCGCTCCTCCCGCGACAGGCAACAATAACGCCTAATTAGCTCATGTACATTCATACACCCGAACGAATGCGTCTTGCCTTCCTCACTTCAGCTTGCATGCGATCCGCTTAAACAAGGTTGGAGCATCGGAATGCATGGGAACTTAGCCCTTACTTGTCCCAGTGCGGATGCAAACTTCAGTTGAAAGGATCCTCTGGTTGTAGGCAAAATGGAGCCCAGCTTGGCTGATATTGAAGTTCCAGCTCCAGAACTGAGCATCAAAGCAACATCTCTATAGAGCAGCAAAACACACCACGGACTCACACTTACACCACAGGGACCAGCCAACGCTAGACAGTCCCTGCCCACCCATTCAGGGGGTTTCTCCTCTCCAAAAAAAAAAAAAAAAAAAAAACAATTGTGCAGATCTGTGACGGATGCCGGCGCCAGCTGCAATACCACGCTGGGGGGCTTACAGTAATTGAGAGGGTCATCCACCAAATGACGGCGGAGGGTCGGGGAGTTACACTGCAGCGCCGGCCGACACCGTGACTCTTGTTGCAAGACCACTTCCCCGGCAGCTCACAATGTATCAGTAAATTGCCTGTAGACTGGGCTGTGTCGGCTGGCAGGTTTTGGCTGGCTGGCAAGCTAGGGTGGGTGGTTGGTCCACTGCGTCAGGATCTGTGACTGGCAGCAGCCTGTAGGTGGCGGGTCGCTGAACCGTTCATCAATGCATACGTGTTTTGTTCCATGATTCAAGCAGCCAATCAGCTGATGGCCGGATCCAATGGATGCAGATGGATCGTCGCCACTGACGCGTGTGAGTGGCTGGACCAGACACTTCCAGCTCGACACTTTCGGGCGCTAAACTGAAGCAAGTTCCACGGCCTTCCAGCGGGTGAATCGCCTGTAACTTGTGCCAGAAGGGAACAATGAACCACTCTCGTGTGTGATCACCAGTGAAAAAGCTTGCTACCCCAGGTAGATCGGACACTACTCTACCAGGGGACTAAGACGCCAAGGGTAACGGCGACTTTGCTGACGCTCAGTAAGTTACAAAACAAAATTGCAAAAATTTCTCTGAGAACAAAAACTGTATGACATCTATAGGGCTGTTTCGTTAGTTTGAGGCGAAATATTTAAAAAAAAATTGCTGTGCCCTGCTGATTGTAGCCACCTGCAGGATGTTTGTCGTGACTGTATCATACATCACAGCCAACACCAGGGCGAAATGGTGCGGAAGATCGAGAAACAAGTGGCAACTAGAGTGGCGGACGAGGTAGCCTAGTGGCAGGCAGTGCAGTTTAGTATTAGGGGACGCCGGTGCCGTGTATTGCGGTGGTGGTAGTGACCTGAGCCGCTTCGTCCTGTAGTCCTTCATCCAAGAACAACCAAGGCCCTAGGCGACATGTCCAGTGGCATCCACCAACGAATTGCCAATAGGTTCAGGAAGCTAGTCGCCCACTGCTGCAGGCGAATGTGGGCAAGCAAGCCACCCCTGCCTCACAGTGCATTTCTGCTGATGAGAATGGAACCGGATTTTGGCTGAAAGCAGCCTGGCCTGCATTCAGGTGTGTCGTCTGATTGGCATTTCGGCCGTGCGACCTGGGTCACGGACGGGCGCCAGCGATCTGTACCTTGTCACAATAGTGGATAGGCTGTGACAAGCTACTGCAAGAGTTCACCAGTCAGACGCCTGCCCATCCCACCAACGTTTATGCATTATAGTGAGGCTGTCTGTGGCAGTCCTTGTTCCCTCCATCATCATTAGTCCCATTGCCTGGTGACCTCTTTTGATGCCATTGGATCGCCGGCAAAAGTGTTTCCTGTGGGAGTTCTGCTATGCTATACCCGTTTGGTGTGCTCGTTCAGTCCTCTAGTGTGTCTGAGAGATAGTCAGCACCGGGTGGATTTGGTTAATCTTAGCCGAGTCCAAGATCCTGGTTTTGCATCCTACTCTATTCGGTAATTTGATTTTACAAGGGCGCAAACACAACTCTGCGTCAGTGTGGCAGCAAAATGCGAGAGAGGAATGATGCGCTGTACGTACTGTAGTTTCATTCATCCATGCTCGACGCCTTCTTCTCGCTTTGCCCAGCAGTAATATCCGTAAATATGATTATCTCACGTCGGTTATGTTTGATATTGCAGATGAGGGTCATTCGGCATTATCCACCGAAAGAATGGATAGCTGCGAAGCCAAATTTGCAGTTGGCACATGCTTTTCCATCCCAGGCTATCAAACAGACACCATCACAGAATGTTTCACTGCAGAATAAGGCCGATTCGCATACATGTCAACCGCACTTCTGCAACGCATAACACACACAGACTGTATTGTACTGTAACTGTAACTGTATGCGCTGGAGGAGCTAAAGAAAGAACACGCTACTGCAGTGGGTGGGACTTGGACCACCCACACCTCATGAGGCACCAAGTGTTGTAGCCTGACCTTTCAGGTGTCAGTCTGCTCGACCTCCTGAATTCTCGCATTGGGATTGGCGGTCTGCGCCTTTTGTTCCAAGCCACGGCCACGGGGGGGATCAGACTAATCCGGGAAGAGCGTTAGCGTCGGTTGACGTCTGTGTGGGTATTTCCAGATCTTTGAGATGGATGCATGTTTGTTCTCAACACGCACCGCTGGAAACAATTTCGATAGCGTGTGGCCAGAGCTCCAATGTCAGCCCATGCACTAGTGCACAGGGTGTGGTTGGTGTCTCATTTCCCAACCCGCACTGTTCACCTGGCTGATCTTTACACAGGCGGATACAGTGCGATTATTCCTCTTGGACACATCAGGCTACGGGCTGTGACCACCACCAATGTGCCGCTGAAGCAGCGCACCCTGGTCTGTCCCGTGCCCAATCGCGTGCCTCGAATGGGGCTCCAGTCTCAAAGAACTTGGCTTTCACCCATTGCGATCCGCACGAAGATCTGTCGCTTATGGAACTGCCTTTACCTCCGTAGTTGGCTGATCCTTCAGGCCCTTCCCCTGTGCTTAGGGCGTCAGGTGGATTGCCAAACTGGGTATGTAATGTCCGTGGTGTCTATTCTCAACTGCTCAGCGCCCGTGCGAACCAGTCTGAAGATTTAACCTGGCGGCATAGAACACTGTTATGACTACATCGTCCAACGGCAGAACGCAAGTAATCAGTTCATGGGATGAGATCCTTTAGTGATGATGTGCATATTCGAGGTCTTTGCTCTGAATCTAGCGTGGAAACAAAGCGGTCATTCGCTGGGCAACATTCAATGTTGATTAGATGTGCATAACGCAATTGGCGCTGCTTGCCTTTGACATGCTTTCAATTGTCAACTTGCTCGAGGGTAGGGCGGGCAAGGTTGAATATTGTTGGCTGCAGCCACACAGCCATGGGCCTTTCTACTTCTTCTTCTTCTTTTTTTTTTTGGTTCTTTTCGACAGCTTTTTGTTCGTTCTATGTTTTAGGTTGCCGCCGAGGCTACTTTTTGGAGCAAACAAAATGGGCTGTCATGCATACGAGGCGTCATGCATTTGGCAGGATTGGCGTTATGGACTGTCGGTCGGCCCACCAGAGGTGCTGCTTACACCCACACTAGCAAAGCCAAGCAACGCCTCGCACTGGAAAGGTATGGGCTGGAGCGCGCCACAGCATTGTTCTTGATTACAGTACTTGCCATCATCGTGATCGCAAATGCCCATGACTATCTCTGGCGTTGTCCGTCCCCACAGAACTTGTTGTGGTTGGGTGGTTTGTTTCTGTTCGTTCACTGGCGCCATTACAGTCGAACTTTTAACCGGTGCATCATGGCCGCAATGCTATAGCTTTTAGGTGGTACGTCCGAAACATTTGGGATCTAGAACGCCAGTGTCGTGTGGATGATGCACCCCAACGTTGAAGCAGCCACCCTCCATGGACCACGGATCGCAGCCTCGTGCTACGTCAGGGTTTTTCTTCTTCTGTTTCTTCATTTCTCCGGACATGTGTTCTGATCAGCGAGGAGTCGGGAGATGCAGACTCGTCCTGGTGGAGGGCGGCGCATATGTGCAACATGTGGCTGTTCAACGGCGTCGTTGTAGCTGTGACTTGAGGTACAGGACAAACATGAGAGAATGGAACCTGAGAGCTTTGCTTGCTCAATAATAAGTGGCGCTTCAAGCTACCTACATCGTGACTTTGTCAAGGACCATCAATGGGTGCTTACTGTACACTCCCTTCTTCGGGTTTCAGTGCCTTAACGGATAAACCCATGCATGTTGTTGGGTAAACCCTCGCAGTGACCAAGAGCATAGCGAGGCAGAGCTATGCCGCCTCCAGGCCAGGGAATGCCCGTCGTATGACCCTTTAGCACAGCCAGGCGGTGGCTGTACCATCTTGGACCAGCTTACCCACGGAGGACTGCCGGTTCGGTGGCCCCACCCCGGAGCCGTGACAGTTCAGGCATGACATACATTACCGACCGTGAACAGCATAGGACGACTTCTCAAGGGTGAAATTGTTTCATTGGAACACCATAAGGGTATGTAGATATGGAATCCAAGGGCTCTATGCTCTCCATGGGACGATAGCCGCTACAGATCGCCCTGAAAGGGTTAGTCTGGGAGATGCGAGGCATGCAAAGACCAGATGTGCAACATTCTCAAGCAATTAGGGAGACTAGCCTCAATAGGATCTCTGCCAACAAGTATCGTCCATCTATGAAATGGGCGGATTCGCATTTACACCCCAAGAAGGTCGAGATCATTCAGGCACCTATCGCTTTGCGGCATGGAGCCACCGCCCCCTAGCAACTCGACTCAATCGATTGCGAAATTCACGATGCTGTGGCAGTCATCGTCTACAGTGCACATCTTCTAAGACACTGTTTTACATTCAAGACCAAATCCCAAGCCTCTTGTGTTCGCTTAAGCCAGAGGTCAAGAAACAAAATGGCCTGGACTAACACCACAACTAGTGGTGTCTAGAATGGCAACGGCAATGGCTTAAGGCACGAAGCGTTGTGATTCGTGTCTCACAATGCGAGGTGAATTTGAGCCAGTGGCACATACGGTGGTGTCTTTCCTAAATCCTGTGACATTCAGACCGCTGGTTATGGCAGCCTGCCCTGTGCGTCATGGGCAAGAAAAGCGAGACAAAAAAGCAAATCCAACAACGCAACGACACTCAGGCGAGACACTTGCACAAAAAAGCAAAGACGTTCTTACGCCCAAGGGGAAAAAAAAGAAAAGAGCATGCAACGCCCGCAACGAACAAAAAAAAACAAAATTCCCACCTCGAGACATGGATCTCGTCGCGTGAGACCCTTGAAGCATGCCAGCCAAGTGGACATTCCCTTTATTCAGCGGAGCCAATCGCCGCTAGATCAAAACCACATGTTCTCCAGCGGTTCCTAAGCTTTTCTTTTTCACGGGCTCAATTATGCCATATTACGTCTTTCGGCCTCCCTTGCCTCGCGACGCAGTGGAGAGGGGCTCCTGTCTTGCCCTTGGCTACCATGTTTTTTTGTTGCGTCAACCGTCCTCACATTGTGCAGTGCCGAGTGGATGGCCTGGAGTCGAGGCTCCATATTGCTTGTTTCACCTCCCAAGGACATTTTACGGTTTCTGGCAGGTATGTACATGATGCACTGAACACAGCAAAATGTATCGAGATCGGCAAAGGGTCCAGTGAGAGCAACATTCATGTTGCAAAAAAGAAGAAGAAGATTCCTTGGTGGAGGCAAAACAACGTCAATCGGGCGAATTCAGGGTCGGAGACATGTGCACGTCAAAACGGTTCTGCTGCGGTACTTGTGATACATTCAGGGTTCACACATCCCTTACTTGGCCTTGTTTTGTGCATACTCAAACTCGTACTGTATGTGATTAGTCGCCTCCTGTGTCGCGCATGAAGCATGTTACAGCGCGGCGGCAAGGGCCATCTCCCACCTATCAACAAACGGCTCGTTTCCCCTGGAAGCCTCTACCCGGATGCCCCTTGGACAGCCCCGTGGCATTTCTTGCATTTCAGACATCAAACACTTTTCGAGATTGAACTGCATCGGCGATGGCTGGTTCACCGCCAGTAATAACTTAATCAAAATATAATGCGAAAAAGAAAGGAAACAAAACGGCAGCATGAATATCATGCAAGCGCCACCACGCGACAACAAACGTCTGAGCGGGCTTGCGATATCGCCAATAGTTGCCTGCAGCAGATTTACTTTTCCGTGAAGGCCCTTGCGCAACAGCCGACGTCTTTTGTTCCATTGGTAGCCAGAACGGTAGTTGCTTTTTTTCGGCTCAACGTTACAAACTGGACACAAATGCCATCATCATTCTACGCAACCATGGAGCCTTGATCGAATCGTTACCGTATTGGGCAACGCTCCCTGCACCGTCAAATACGTCAGGTTACATAATTGACCTTGGGAAAAAGGCGTTCCAATCTGGGGATAGACCCCAAGCAAGCGAACCAGCTGAGCATGCGATACGCCCATTTTTGCAACCCCCAATGTACCGTCACCGTCCAACCGTCATAGAACAATCACACAGTGCTATATGAACTACCCGGCCCAACCGCGGTGTAGCATCCTCCCTCCATGGACTGTGATTGGCGATGGGCACTTCCTTCACCAAAGGCTGCCTACTATGACATCAATCATGACACTATGCTCAGGAAACTCAATCCCTAATCCGTACCATGCGCAGGTGAATATCCCTTCTTCCTTTGCTCGCTCAGTGCAACCTCACCACACCTTCGGCAACTTCTCTCCTGCTTCCATTGTAATCTGCAGAAAACAGGGTCCCTAGCCGAGCACCAACTCCAGGCCCGACTACAATGCCCAGGGGTCTCCATTGATCGACCATTTCTCCTTGAGCGCTACAAACCAAGCATTTTTACTAAATTGATCGGCGTCATCAACTATTGAAACCGCAAGCCTCTTTAGTTTGTCAGTCACATCTGCCGCACAATTTACATACGAAGGTATTAACCAAAAGAGCACCTCCCCACAAAAAATAGCTTCCTTTTCATTTCGATCCTTGGTTCGAATGCCACATTGTTCATCGATCTGTCCAACTCAATACCTTTACATCATCGACTAGACATCTCCATTTGCACATACGTTTCGTGACCTCAACTCCCTGTGGTTTATTTTCTCTTACCTACGTGGCACTGTGGGAAATGTAACACAGGCACGAGGTCACACTACCATATTCTATGTAAAGCTGCTGCTACTACAATGCGGGGGAGACTAACACAGATGGGAATGTGATCGTACAACGGTACACAGTAATCGCCCAACTGCCGTGTATTCGGTGGCGTAGAAAATGACGGGCCAAGTAATTTTGTCATTGTATCCAATCCTACTGTCTCGATCGATGTATTTTCAGCTATTGGTGAGATGGTCCTGAGCTCAACGTTGCTGAGAAGGCCAGTCGAATTCAGTGTGTAGGGTAGCAGACGTCACCTACGGAACTTGCTCTCAACACCATATTGTGAGAAATATTCAACGGCAACATAATATCATCAATATTTTTCATTCGCTTATGCATATTCTGAGTAAGATAATGCATGCTGTGGTACACCTCTGGTCCTCGTGATATCCCACTCCCGATCTTATTTTCGTGAATCGCACAGCATCGCTGCTGCAACACCACCACAGCCATCGTCACACAGTCCCGTTACAGCAACCACAAACACCGGAAGGATACAATTGTGGTGTGTCACCGAGTGCAATATACACCAAGTGCATTGCAAACTCAATAATTCACCGGCGCCACAGCTCCAAGATCTTCCTTTAAGATTCAATTAAATGCTATCAAATACATTACGCCTGCGCAATATTGGCAATCGCCTCAGCGGTAAACTCCATGTCCAAAAGTACCAATAGTCGCCGTTCTCAACTCAAGAAGACTGGGAATAAAGTTCAAATGGGTCGACGCGTCAATACTGGGCGTCCTGTAAGAAACGTCCGGTGCCCGCACCTCGGCTAGCGTTTAGATTGGCCGCCTCTCGTAGTAAAGAAAGGATGCTTCAGCGCATCGGCTGGCTTCATCCGCTTGTCTGGGTTCAGCGCCAAACAGTGCTCCAGGAGGTCAATGAACTGGTTCAAATCCTTCAGCTCCCCTTCGTTCATGCCGCTCGATGCAGCAATCAGGCGAGTCCTAAGGTCGCGCGTTGGCTTGATTACAGGTAGCGTGCGTACCGTGGTCTAGACCCGAAAAATACAAAGTTAGCTTCAACACGTCTTGAAAATAGATGTTATCAAACAGCGCCATGTAATGTGAGGCAGGGTATAATTTCAAATCGTGTCCGCCAACGATTCGTCCGTGGAATGTATGTGAGCTGACTGTTCAGGCATCGAACAAGCAGGGCGCACTTGCGCTTTACTGGCTAGGCCAATTGCTTGTACGACTTCGTGGCTTCATGCAACCTGGTGGCCGGCGCTTGGAGCACTGCCATCGTGAGCCACTCACGCTGGCCGAACATGGACTTGCGCTATTGAATAATGGTGCATCCACCTGGGTCGATGGTTTGGAGATGGCGCCCCACGCGGTCGCTGTCTTCCAGGCCGTGTGGTGCCTGACAGGGTTCTGGTCATGCAGACTGGTTGGCGCTTAGCAGCCAAGCGCTCAAGACCAATAACGCCGACCTGGCACACCATCGCCTCAAATCGCTCTGGAGTAGGCAACAAAAATAGAAACAATGCAGGCGAACTTAAGACAAAACAACAAGTAACGTGCAGGACTGAAGAATCAAGTGAAACGTACCTTTCCAAGCACCTTGTCGCGCTCAACACTGACAAATTGACCTTGCTCGTCAAAGTGGATGGCTGAGAGCTGTCCACGCTTGTACAGCTTGGGGGTGAAACGACCGCGGATTTCCATTATTGCTTTAAGCATTTGGTTGTTGCTATCGCCGGCAAAGAGGATCTTGCCAGTGTACAGCTCGTACAGAGTACAGCCAATTGACCACATGTCAACCCCGTAATCATACGGAATGCCCAAAATAATTTCTGGAGCTCTGTAAAAGCGACTGATGAGGTACGGCGTGATTTGTGTCTGCGCCGTAGCTGCATCAGATTTGTCAATAGCGGTTCCGAGATCACAAATCTTGACAACATTGCGCGACTCGTTTACCAAGATGTTGTCCGGCTTCAGATCCGCATGAATGATGTTACACTTTTGCATATGCGCCAAAGCAACAAAAATTTGATACGCATACGTCCGAGTGGCTGACAGATTGATGCCGACGTTATTGCCAAACTTCTTCAAAACCTCACGCAAGTTCATGCTGAGATTTTCAAATGCCATACACAAATGGCCGCGGAAATCAAATGAACGTAGGAATTTGATGATGTGTTTTCGATTTTCAGGGTCCGCATCATTGAGTTTCTCCAGAATCGTAATCTCAGTATAGCCACTCTTGCGCAGCGCGTCGTTGTTGCGAATCATCTTAATCGCAATCGGTTGCTTCGTGATCGTGTCAATGGCACCGACGACACCAGAAAACATACCTCGCCCTAAAGTTGATTGGATCTGGTACCGACCGTCCAGGATTTCTCCGATGCGCATTTTGTAGTAGCCATCTTTGTCGTCGCCTTCCAGAATACCGCCTTTCGCGTTATTGTTGCCGGGAATCTCCTCATCGGGACCAGTGCTTGGCTTTATGTATTTGTCCTCGTCAAAGTCCTCGCCGAACATATCAAAGTCGTCATCGTCATCATTGTCGGCTGGTTTGGCTGCGCTGCCTGTATTGCCCGCAGCAATGGGTTCGGTCGTCTCTACAGGGTGCGATTCACCATGAATTACAACTTGGCCATTGCGAAGCTCGTCTCGGCGCTCGTCCTCCTGCATATCTACAGTTGGGTCATAGTCGGCAGCGGAAGGGCCGTCTTCTTCCGCATCCTCGTGAGCGTTAATCATTCGCCTATCATCTGTGAGATCTACATTTCCGGGTGAGAATGCTGAATGAGAGCCAGGTGAGCGTGGCGATTCAATATCTATTTGGTTAGCGTTAGCTCGCATCTGGGCAAATTTGGGAACCTTACTTGAACGAGGTGTTTGTGGTGTGTCAAACTCAGAGTGTGTCATCTGAGGCGTGCCTGGCAAACTTGACGACGTAGGGGACGCAGCTCTGTTTTTCTCAGCAGCAGCACCAACTGCATGCAACAAGAGAGGAGTAGCGGAGCTAGATTTGGCGAGGAGTTCTTCGCGACGCTTTCGTCGGCGCTCGATTTCCGCTTCTTCATCGAATTCCTTCGGTGGCTCGAGATCAGTCAAGTCCGGCTCGGCTGGCTTGATGGGCTCCCTGAAATCGTTGTCAGTATTGAAATAGCTACTGCGTACTGCAGCATTTGAAGCACACCTTATGTCAGAATCTGAGTTTGTGGTGTAATCAGTGAAAGCAACCCCTTTGTTTTGTTTAGCACCCCCCTTGGAAGTTTGCGAAACTTGCGGCCTAGAAGAACCAGCCGCCTGCCTGTCATCTCGACGTGACGAACTGTCGTTTTGAGAATGGCGACCATGATCTCTTCTTTCTTCGCGATGTGGTCGGTAAGGGGAGCGACTGCGTTGTCGACGTGGGCGATCGTCATAGAAATCGGTGTCACGGTCGTTGTATCTGTCTCGTCTCCCACCCCTCGAAGCTTCTGGCCCACGTCCGCCATGGTTGTCTAAGTCATCGTAAGAGATGCGAGATCTTTTAGATTGGTCTCCCTGTCTTCCGTCATCGTGATTGGGGCGAGAGCGGCGGCCATCGTAGTCTCGGCGACGGTCACGCGAGTCGTAGTCGTCGTGATGCCTCTTGTAGCCTCTTGGCGAGCGACTTCGTTGGGAATTGTTGTTGTATCTGGACGCAGATTCGTCATCGGGTGACGAATGCCTGCTCAAGTTTCTGTCTGGACGGTCAACACTGCTTTTCTCAGTACTCTGCAGTGCAGGTGCCTTCAAATGCTGACCACCATCCTCAATGATTTCGCCCTCATCGGAGCTCGAAGCCATGATCAAATAAAAAGCGCTACGATCTCAAGGATCTTAAACGAGCAAGCAAAAGCAATGTGTCAGCAACAGATGTCTGTAGGGAAATATGAAGTGGGAATGTAGAGTCCAACCGGTACAGCGTTGACTTGTCTGCCTCAACTCATTTGAGTCGCGAGCGGGGGACAATACAAAGTCTCGTCTGATAAGGACACAGAACAGAGCCGATGCGAAATCTATCACAGTACGTGGGAATACAGGTGTTACTGTTCTGTTGCAATGGTTGTGGAAAGTTCTGGCGGCAGGCGATGGATGTCGAAAAAGTTGGGTTACGTAATCAGCATTGAGAATGGTGTTGACCAGGTAAGGCTGCTTCACGCATGGGCAAAAAGATTAGCAAATTTATATTTAATGTGTATTACGAATAAAAGAGTAGATAATATATGTAAGTGCCATTTGTTTGAGTCTTTGTCCAGATGGAAATCGCTGTGCTGCTGCCTGATGCCATTGCCCAGAGTCCAACTGACGCACTGTCAAGTTGGTTGTACAAGCCGAAGAGTGGCTGAGTGATGTTGTGATACATTAAAGTGACTATTTAGATTTGGATCCCCTGTGGAAACAGTACGTAATTTCAAAATGTAAACCTTGTTATTCGCATTGCCATTGTCAACATGTCAGGTTCCTTTGCCAATGCGGTCTACTTCCCATCGTGGAAGATATATCAAAACAAGACCCCAGGTACTTTGGATGCGACGTCCATGACACATATATTTTATGCTTTCATTGGGTACGAACCTGAACGCCTCACCGCAAATACTTTTCTAAACATTTTGACAGAGTAAACACTGACGGAACCTTGCGCGTACGCAATCATCTTACTGAGCAGTGGGAATCCAACCGCTAATGTGTTAGCAGCACATTGATGAATGGGCGGACTTGCAAAAGGAAGTGGACGGTACCCAAGGTTGTCTCTCTGCGTTAAAAGGTTTCAAGCAGATATATCCCCATCTGAAGACAATCGTTTCTGTAGGTGGGGGTACAGCCAGCAAAGAGTTTCCAACCCTCGCCGCTAACCAAGTTGCTCGGACAACATTTGCCAGGGAAATCATACAATTCTGTGATTGCCACATGCTTGATGGCGTCGATAGTAAGCAACAATTGTGATACAACTACAACAATGCACTATTTTGACTTGGTAATAGTTGATTGGGAACATCCTCGTGACCAACGCGAAGGAGCTGATTTTGCAAAGCTCCTACAGGCTATTCGAGACGCTGTACGAAATCGAGAATATCTGCTCACCGCAGCGTTGCCAGCACACAGATATTGTCTCCAACACCTCGATCTCCCTCTGTTGTCCAGTTTGTTGGATTGTGTGAACCTAATGGCTTACGATTTCACCGGCCATTGGTCAGAAGTTGCTGGCCACCACGCGCAGCTCCAAGCCACGAAGCCTGGAGACTCTCTATCCCATCCCACATTGTCTGCGTGCGGATCTGCAGGTGTCGAGTATGCCATCGCGAACGGCGTCTCCAGCCACAAGATACTGCTAGGAGTTCCAATATATGCCAGAGGCTTTACAGGCGCATCTGAGCCCGGAGATGACTACTCAACCGCAAAAGAAGTTGATTACTATGACCTGCCTGACCAGTGGATATACGATGCCGATGTGGACGAGTCTCTGGGCAGTGCATCATTCGTAGATACTCACGGTGATATGGGCTTTGTATCATTTGATGTTCCGCGTACAGTCGAGCTTAAAGCGGAATTTGTACAAGCCAATTCGCTTGGAGGCTTGTTTTATTGGGCCGCCACCGGAGACAAGCGAGGCGAATTGAGCCTTGTCTCGGCTGGATATAGCAAGCTGGCGTAGATGTCTAACTCTGGTGTAGATGCTAGTTTAGGGAGTCTGCCAAATTCACATAAACGTCATTTAGATGAATACCCTGTTTCGTTGCGCCTGTGCTGGCCATGGCAAACGATGGCGCTGGAGGCCTCGACCAGACGAATAAACTCCACCAGACCTGGGATCTGCTGTGGTACTTGACCATTGTGTTCTAGCTTCGCTGCGCCTAGCTCGATCCGCACCCAGAAATTAGCTATCGCATCGACGTTGCCTTAAATACCCTTTGAGACGACACATTCGCCAAAGACCTCCAAATTACACCACTTGTTTACCCCAAAGCCTCGTTTGGTGAGTACGCGACAAGCTTGCGTATCTATCACCAACCTGGGCTAATATTAACAAAACAGCTGCAGAAAGAAGCAAGCTGTCAGATAATCAGCTCCATTCCCGACTTCGAAGCAATGTTCCACTGGTTCTGGTCAAAAGGCATTGGAGGACGTCATTTTGGCACCAGCATCAACGTGGATAGACATGGAGTGAGGAAAGGACCCTGGCGGTTCTCTTGCGGCAAGTTCAGCTGCTTCAGACGCTGAACCCGAGAGGCATCATTTAAGGACAATCGAGGGACATTTTGGCAGGCGATTTTTCAACCATTCGCATGCATTTATAATTGCTGAGGATGGGATTATTGATGGAGGTCTACCAATAACCAACTGTAGCGTTTATGCTTATAGCGGGTCAAGCCCACTAATGAATGTTCGCGTTAACTCCATCGATTCACCGTGAACCAACTACGTCTGCCCTCGTCTAAATCAAGAAAACATCGAGATGGCATGAAATAATTGATACTTGGGGTAGGAGAATATATACAGCAGCCTATTGGATCGAACGGGAATGGCCATCCTCAACTTCGCGCTCAACGAAGAGGGCGTAGCTTCGCTACGAGATGCCCTCATCTGTCTCAACAAGTTCAGCGACGACGTATCGTTGGAAGCTCGAAAGGATTCGGTAATTATTTCAAAAGCACTGGGGATCCCATAACTTAACACAGATGAATCTAATGTGACCGACAATAGTTTATTCTGAGCACGTTGAATAGCTCCAAGTCGGCGTACGCCAGCTTCAAATTCGCGACCAACAAGTTCTTCTTCCGCTACAACTATCAAGCTACGGGCCAGTATCGGGAAAGGTTTTACTGCACATTGTACATAAGGGTATGAATCATCTGTGCCATTTCTTCAATACTCCCTGCTCTAATCATCCTAGGCTCTGATTTCCCTGTTTCGCAGTCGTTCGCCAGGAGAGATTCAACGCGATGGAGAAAAGCAAACCCTCATTGACAGATGCGATGTTGTCATTGAAGATGGAGAGGGAGTCCAGAGCAGATTCATCACTCGCATAGTATTCAGAAATGGTCTCACATCGACGCACAAGCTCCCATTCGAGGTCACAGCACCTGTACACGCCAAGTTTAGCAAACCTGACGCGCCACATCACTGGTCAATATCTTCAAGGACACTGCGTCAACTCATGGATCACTTTGGTCCTGGGATCGACTATCTTGACATCAACACAGATGGAGACCACGTCAAATTTACGTGCTCGAGCGAAAAGACTGTCAGCGAAGATGGTACGTTTATTGAGCTGACATGATGGAGACGTGTCTGACTATTCCAGCTGTCCTTCGAAAACCCTTGCAAACCTCCATCGCCGTCGAAGCTGATGAGTTTGACGAGATCGATGTTGAAGATAAACTCCACATTGTAATATCTGTCAAAGATTTTCGTGCCATTATTCAACATGCAGGCATCTCCGGCTCTGACCTGTCAGCGAGATACTCCCTTCCCGCAAAACCGATCCAATTTGCGTATACCGCCGACGCAATGACCTGCGAATTTCTCATCATGACAGTAGGTGAAAGAGGAAGCCATCCAAATCAGAAGGTGAAGAAGGGAAACAAGGCCGCCGCACAGGCGCAAGGGCCTCGACTAGAGGCCGTCTCTCGTAGAACGAGCGTCGCACCGTCCGAGGCGCCGCAGCCACCAAGAGAAGAGTCGCATGCTCCTCCACCATCAGCTTCAGCAAGAGTACCGCCGTCACATGTCCCTCGGCAAGTTGGTGCTATCAGAGCGAGCGCATCTCGCATGTCTGCCTTCGACTTGCGTCCATCACAGAAGCCGCCACCGCCAACGCTGAGATCGGAAAGCCTGTTCGTTGAAGATGAAGGCTGGGAGCCAATGAGAGATGAGGATGAGGATGGGGAGAATGCAACACTTGGATGGGACCATAGTGCGGACCCAGATCCTGTGAGTAACATGATAGAGCACCAGGCCGCGATATATACTGACGATATAGAACCCCTCGTTCATGCACCTCAGCAGACCAGAGGAAGGACCAGCTCCAGATCCGCAAAAGTCACGAACTCCCGCCCCGGAGCCTACATTCCTCGAACCAACGCAAAAGCTTTCTGATGTTAAAGCCCTTGGCCTCTTCCCTGACTGAGTGCAAAGATGTTGTTGACGGTAATAAAACAGTTGAGAGAGGCTTCTTCATCTCTTTGTAATATAAATCCAACTCGTGGCGCATCCGGCGCCAATGCTAGCTATTTGAGAATTGGGAGGGATATACTTAGACGATGCAATGACATTCCATCGTCCCTTAACGTCGTTGTTTTCAGTTTTCGGTCCGCAATTGCCGTGTTCACCCCAACCCCAGGAAAGAACCTCGCCGTTCCCTGTAAGGGCAACGACATGTTCGCTCCCGATAGCAATTTTGTCAAGCGCAGGGAGATGTGGTGGCGGTAACTGTCCGTGATCGTCGCGCCCCCAGCTCACCAGAGAGCCATCACCGCCAAGAACGTAGATATTGCCCCAGCTTGCACCGACATCCTTCCATGGTTCGACTTTGCTAGGTGCGTCTGTAGACAACTTCCATTTATCTGAGCCTACTACCTTGATTTTGCCTGATGAGGGCTCACCGAACAGAGCTGTAGATTCTTTGGCACAAACGGCTCTTGTAACCTTGAAACCAATATCGGCTATTCTCCTTGGCGAATGAAGGACCTCTCCAGGCTGGCCAGCTTGACCCTTCCTGCAGTTTCCCCATCCATAGGCATCACCGTTGTTCAACACCACAACGACATGGCCCATGGCCCCAGATATGTCGACAACCTCAGTGTCTGGCGGAGGAAAGTCCTTGAACAAGGTAGCGGAGGGAGTTCTGACAATTAATTCCCCAACTCCAAGTTCGCCCTTGCTTCCAATACCCAAACTGTAGAGCTTCGTTTTCTTGCCATTTGTATCCTTGGCTACAATGAAAGATGCCTCCCATGTGGCAGCAACTAGTGCGATCTGGCCAATCTGCGCATCATCTTTGCTGAGCTGGATTTTTAGAAAGACTGGTACATCTGCCATTGGACCAATACCGCAAGCTCCACTAGTATTATCACCACTCCAATAAACTTCTCCTGCTTCTGTCAACAGTAGTGTATGGTTGCCACCAGCAGCGACCTTGATAATTGGCGACTTGGGTTGTTCTGGGTGGAAAAGAACCTGTTTTGGGACTGATACATCTTCCTTGTGGCCGATTCCAAGCTGTCCGGACCCATTTGAGCCAATAACAAAAAGCACCTCCATTTTCGCAAAACCGACAATTATTATGATTTAATTCAAAGAGTTAAACCTCACTATGGACTCGCCTCTCAAACGTAAGGCTTCCATTGACGGCTTACGTAATGACTCTAGCCCCACGCCGCCAACCGTATTTCTTTGCGGCCCACCATTTTTCACTTTTTCTTTTCTCTCACAAACTTCATTCTCAGCTTTTTCCGAAGAGCTCTATTTCCCGTAGCTCCAACGCATCGAGCTGATAGAGACCTTCGTTAAAGCTTGTGTGATAATGTGAGTTTGTGTATATCAGTACCAGCTCCATCTTTGAACACAATTCATCCAAACACAATGGCTTCACCATCGCCTGTCGTCCCGAAGGGGATGGAAAACTTCGTCGTCGGATTGATTGGCATGGGCGACATGGGCAAGATGTATGCCGAGAGATTGTCCGAAGCTGGATGGAGGTAAGTCTATGCGTGACTGTTGAGCACGATCGGTGCCCAATTGCTTTACAGTAAGTTACTACTCTTTGTCTCCTCTGTCTGCCCTTAACACCTTCACTTTTCATGATGACTAGAGCGCATTTGGCTCGAGCATTGTTCGAGGCTCTCTAGTGGCCGTTATGGTCCCTAGAACCGGCCTTGGGCAGTCACTGATGTAACTGCTAGCTACCTTAACAAACTACCTGTCTGAAAAATCATCTTTACACTTCATTTTTGCTCTACAAACCTTCAGCAAGTCTCAGTGGCTAACGAGACTGCAAACAGATTTCACAATGAATTTCCATTGCCGTCGAGCGTCGAACTGATGTTCTCCTCCATCGTAATAGAATCCTTGCCTGCGACAGAGAAGATAGATACGATAGTCTCAAAGAGAAATATGCTGCCAATGTATGACTCTTCCTGTGTCTTTTTTATTATCTTTCCTTGCGTGTCCTCGTTGCGTATATATCAAATAAATGCTGAAGCTCTGTGCCCCCCATCCAGAAAAACATTGAAATATGTCGAAACGGCCACCTAGTCTCTCGAGCCAGCGACTACATTATCTACAGCGTCGAAGCTGCAGTCATCGACAACGTTATTGCTACCTATGGCCCTTGTAAATCCCCTTAAGTCCTGTACCCACTCACCGCCTCTAACGTTTTTCAGCGACGAAAATTGGCGCCATCGTCGGTGGCCAAACATCGTGTAAATGGCCTGAGATCAAGTCCTTCGAAGCTCATCTTCCACCAGACGTCTCCATCGTCTCCTGCCACTCTCTTCATGGCCCAGCCGTCGACCCTCATAACCAACCCCTTGTCCTTGTCCAACATCGCGCACCAGACTCGGCCCTTCACCAAGTCGAAGCTGTCCTTTCCTGCCTTCGCTCCAAGTTCGTCTACCTTAGCGCCAAGGAACATGACCGCATCACAGCAGATACCCAGGCTGTCACACACGCCGCCTTTTTATCTATGGGTAAAGCGTGGCACGCCAACCGTCAATTCCCCTGGGAACTCAGTCGCTACGTCGGCGGCATTGAGAACGTGAAGGTCAACATCATGCTGCGTATCTACGGGCAAAAATGGCACGTCTACGCCGGCCTGGCGATCCTCAACCCGGAAGCGCGAGAGCAAGTCGCTCAGTACGCCCGCAGTGTGACAGATCTGTACAAGCTTATGCTCGAGGGAGACCTCCAAGGACTACGAGACCGTGTCTACCGCGCCAGAGACAAAGTCTTTGGCAGTGGCTCATCGCCCATGTGGGAAAGCCGGCCACTCTTAGAACCCTCAATCCTGTCATCATTCTCCCTAGGAAAGCCGTCTGATGATGAGGCGCCCCGCCCTAACAACCACCTGTCGCTGCTTGCCATGGTGGATTGCTGGGCGGAACTGGACATTGTACCATACGACCACATGCTGTGCAGCACACCTTTGTTCCGTCTGCGTCTTGGTGTGACGGAGTACTTGTTCCGTAACACTGACTTGCTTGACGAGACGATCCACACTGCCATTCACGACAAGAAGTATCGAAGCGACGATTTGGAGTTCACATTTGCAGCGAGGGGATGGGCTGAATGTGTGAGTCTAGGACATTTTGAAACATGGGAGAAGCGATTCGTCAGCACACAGCAGTTCTTTGAGCCTCGATTCGCAGAGGCAAAGGTCGTGGGCGATCAAATGATGAAGAAGGTGCTGGAGGGAATGAAGGATGCAACCAAGCCATAGAATTGAATTTAATCTAGTAAATGACTAATACAGTGATTGAACAATGAATAATACATATCGCTGAGGTGCTATTGAATTTTTTTACGGCTTCATGTATGAGGAGGTAGTTAGGCGTGCGAGATTATGTCGGGTGCAGTAGCCTCGACGCTTTCTTCGAGAAGGAAACAGGCTTTCATCGAACGCGGAACAGACTTATCCGAGTCCTTGGATGATTCGCAGTTGTAAGTGATTATGGTAGGAGGAGGAGACTTGGGCAGACTGTCCGTCTTCTTGACGCAGGCTCCGAGGTTCTTATAACCAGGAGAGTGCTTGAGGCGAGGCTGAGCGGTGAATTGGCCTGCATCATCTTGTTCTGGATTGGCTTTCGCCAAATTTTCAAGGAGGTCGGTCACTAGCTGTTTGTTCAGAGATCCCACAATGTCCCTAGCCATGTTGTACGTGGCACCTTCCTGTACAAATATCAGCATGTGCTTGAGAGAGATGTAAATACCAAAACCAACTGATTGTTCCTTTCTATGTCCAAGACGCTTCATAACATTTGCATCAATAATAGGACGGCCGCCGACATAATGGAAGCCATACCCAGCTACTGCTGTAGGGAGAGTCCTGCCGCGAGCTACAGCATTGAGACTTAAAAATGATCTGTCTGCGTAGGTCGGACGACAACGAGGGCAAATTTTGTATTGACATTCATTGTCAGTGGAAGCCCAAGTGGTATTAAAATCATACGTCTCACAGGATTTGCGGAGCGATTGGATGCATATGTCTTCTACAAGGAGAGCATCCCCCTTTTGGCGAGCTTGGTCTCTCTGAATCATACACTGTGCCTATCATCATTAGAACGGCATCAATTGCTTACCTTTGAGAATCCCAGCTTACATATTCTCGTTGGCGTAAAATGGTGGCGATTTGATCAGGTCGGTAGTTGCCCATGTCTTCTGAGGACATTTCGTCCAAGAGACTGAACTTATCGGAGCGAAGCAACTGATTACGATGGCGCAACTTCATCTTTGAAGTCAAAGCGCGACTCAAGCTATCTTTGACCTTGTGTGCTTTGTCAGCTAGATTCAAAATAAAAGTGTTTAGAAGGCGTCGTACTAGGTCACTCTTGAAGAGGGCTCGTTCGATCATATCCTCCCGATCCTGCGTGCACTGAAAGATCCATCCAAGAGGCCCAGTCTGATGACATGTCTCGTAAACAAGATCCGGACCGTACACCCTCGTCATGGTCAAATGAGTACATTGTGGCTCAAAATATGAGCCGCGAGTAAAGGTGGAAGAACATCTGCTGGACATGTTGGCCATTTTTAGGATGTGGCGAAGGTAGCGGCGAAGTTGGCGCTGTGTTGTGTGATGCATCAAGCAGATGAGGAGGACGTTTCTATAAATGCGTAACTCAATAACATATGATTTTAATAGCAATAATTGACAAGTTAAATATCAGCGCTTGAATGGAAGCAGGTGATGAGAGCAGAAATGTTGCGCGTTTAACGCACACCAGATGTTGTGTATCATCGTGTTTGGAGGGCAGGTGGCAGGCAGGTGCCCTTGCCTGTTTGACATCAAGGTTACTTACTGTTCACCAAGCAAAAAAAAAAGAAAAAAGAAAAAGAAAAAGAAAAAGAAAACGTCGGTAATTAAACGTTCAAATAAGCCTGGCATTGTACTAGAAATTGATCATAGCCGTCCATCTCTCACGATAGTAGGCAAGGACACGATGTTTGCGGATTATGGTGGAGGGCCGAGACCAACATGAACCAGAATCAAGGCCAGCGTATTATCGGACCACGATATTGGGCTGAATCATGCTATAACGTGGCACCTATAGCTCGAGTGGGTGTTTATTATTAGACAAATAGCGTGGACTAACTAAAGCAAGTAAACAAACAACAACTCCTGACTTGACTGCTGGCAGATACTCTCTCAGGATATCCTTTCAGAAAACATAATTGCCCTACGAAATACCTCGGCTATGATGCATGCACTTCATTCAATGCAGAATGCGTGCTTAAACATTTCTACAGAATTTTGTACAGGCTGAATCATTTTACCCTTGCCCGTCACATCGCACCCCATTGTATTTACCATGTCTGGTTGCTACAGCGAAGATATTGAGCCTCGGTGGTTCTGCAGCCAATCAGAGACGCTCCCCGCACAAGAGGCCCACTATAATCGGGGTCTGTGTCGCTGCTCGCCGAGCTCCTTAAGCAGGTGCGACGCAGGAGCCACCCACTACAATACCTGTTCCTGCCCATTTTATGGCGCCGTTAGCACCTTTCTAGGCAGGTACAACCCACTACATTACTGAATAGCCGTCCGTAATCGCGTTCCTTCTTTTCCCCCAACAGCTCCCCTCTTCTCCTCTTCTGCGGTTTCACGACGGTTTTCTGTCTGGTACGATTCGACGATATTCTCAGCATCTCTGCTCTTTGTGAGTTATTTCCCTTTAATCAATCGACTGTTGCGATACCCTTCCCTTCCATTCGACTGGTACACAGCAGAGCGTCGAACCTCGCTGCGCAACAGTGACGACGACGATTGTAAACAAACCAAGTTTCGCTCGTCGCCCAACGCCTTAATCTATGCTATTCGCATCAACCCAACGCTCGACGCCTGACAATTAATTGATTCAACGTTTGGAGCTTGTTGGCTAATTTTATCTTTGTCACATTTTTAGAACCCTGCATTCCTCGCCGATTTTTCTTTTCCCTCTCCCACGTTTTTCGACAATCAAACGTCCCCACCATGTCGGTCAAGTTTGAGCGAGACACATTCCGACAAACAGCCCAGAATGTCGCTGGCGCTGTGCCCTCAGGAGGGCCTCTTCCTGGCACCAGCGGCAAGCACCCTCTTGCTGAGAAGGTCGGAACTGCATTGACTGGTGGCTCGCAAAATGCTGGAACAAAGGGCTACTTGGCTGCCTACATCAAGCAGCTTGAGTCCAACCCTCTGCGCACCAAGATGCTCACGGCTGGTTCTCTAGCTGGTTTCCAGGAGTTGTTGGCTTCGTGGTTGGCTAAGGACCGCAACAAGCATGGCCACTACTTCACTTCCCGAGTCCCTAAGATGGCCGCTTTTGGCGCCTTGGTTAGCGCACCTATGGGCCATGTGCTCATTTGGTTCCTGCAAAAGATCTTCCACGGCCGCACTAGCTTGAAGGCCAAGATTATGCAGATTATCGTCAGCAACTTAGTTGTAAGTGATGACTTCGAAACTAATTGGTTTGTGACGAATTTGCGTACTGACACACTTATAGATTGCTCCCATCCAGAACAGCGTGTACCTCGTTGCCATGGCCTTGATTGCTGGAGCTCGCACTTTCCACCAGGTCCGCGCCACCGTCAAGGTCAGCTTCTGGAAGGTCATGAAGGTGTCTTGGGTCACCTCTCCCATCTGCCTGGCCTTTGCCCAGAAGTTCCTCCCTGACCAGCTCTGGGTCCCCTTCTTCAACGTTGTCGGCTTCGTGATTGGCACATATATCAACACAGTTACCAAGAAGAAGCGCCTCGCAGCTCTGCGCAAGAAGCACTTTGGTGACGGCCGCTCCAGCATGGGCCGTCCCGACGACTACCCTCCTCCTATGGGCCCCAACATGGGATCTAACCCCCCTTACTAAGGATCAGATAGACAAGGCGAGGCGAGGGAGAAGGCATGACGACGGTTGCTTTCAAGACAAAGTGTCGGGCGCTGGAATTGCTGCAAGCCAGCTTTAATGCATTACTCGAAAGCACACAGTGTGATATTGTTTGGCGCGCAGGATATGATTGATAAGTGACGGATTCTGTTTTGTACATGGTCTTGTATTAGATGATAGCTATTTGGATATAATTGTTTATTCGTTTGTTTTAACTCGTTTCTGTCCTGGTGAAGTGTCTATTGGCTATATCTATTGCATTGTAAGGGGTATCTTGGTTGTATCCATTCCATTCATATATCCATTCGTATATCCATTCATATATCATCTCATGTATCGTCTCATGGCTCGGCATCTCGGTTCAAACCATCAAGAACCCTCAGTATCAACCATAAACCCGGGACTCCAATACTCCCACTCGCCCCCCGTCTGCTTATCAACCCAGAGCATACCCTCTGCCATCAAATCATCAATGACTGTCTTGCATCTCGCCGACTCCCAGCCCAAATTGTCTCTGAGCATGCTCACACTAACATATCCTAATACTTGCGCTCCCTCCACCACCGCTGCCTGGTCATTACTCAACTCCCTCGGCACACTGCGTATATACTCCTTCCTGCCAACCTTGACTATGCCATAACTGCCTCCCAGTGGCCCAAGCGTCTCAACGGCCCTCCGCACATCATCCTCCGATATGTCCCCTTCTCTCCCCAGCGCGACCCTATCACGCACCTGCTTCAACCCAATCAAGCCGCCGTTCTCGCCTCTGGTGGCGCCGCACACCTCCACAACTCGCACCGCGACCTCAAAGTAGAAGTCGTTGACAGTCTTGCCCAGTAATTGCGCCCAGACTGAAGATTGGCCACCGGCCGTGGAGGAGGAAGAGGCCAGAGGGTCGACACCGATGGCGGTGCACATGCGTGCGAATTGGGCGCGGAAAGATGGGTCAGAACGGATGTCTTTGGCATGGGTTTGGGCGAATTGTTGGAGGACGGAGCGGAAGACGGACAGCTGAGTCTCGAGAGCTTGGGCGTTGGATGCGCGGAGGGAGGAGCCGTGAGAGGCATAGTGCGCAGAAGTGAGGCGGTGGCGGTCGAAGGCGGCGATGCCAACGCCTTTTCGTGACATTGTGGGAGGATGTTGTTGGAGAGCTTGTGGTGAAGGTTGGAGATGGAATGTGGTGGGATGACGTGCGTGGGGTAAGGCGATAACGGTGGCGGCCCTCACCGTTGAGGGTTGCGTTTGCTACACCTGCAACGCCACAAAGCCTTACAGTGGCCACGGTACTGTTCCAAAACTAAATATGGACATGTTCATCTAGAATCCCATCGGCGAACAATATTGCAATACAGATTTGTCTCGACTCAAAACTGCCAGCAATTGCAAGCGACCTTCTCCACTATCAACAACCCCGGGTGCTGTAACCGTCTGAACAATCCCCGCGATATGAAATGGACCCTTTCAATGTATGATATCCAGCCCAAGAAGGCGTCCATGGTGGCGGGAATAGCACAAAACACCAGCTTGAAGCGGACAGTTCCCCGCATTCTCGTTCCCCCACGTTTTGAACCGTTTTATCCGCTATCAGGCTATTGGCCTCGTCCTTTCGGCCTAGTCTAGTTCCTGTGTGAGAGATCATAAAAGACACTGGTTCCCTTGTTTGAAGGGAGGGGTTGTCGAAATGATATGATTCAAATGCATCTTCAGCAGCTATGGAGGATTCATACGCAGAGAAACAGGGTACCTTGATTGATGCCGATGCGGCACTTCGATATGTTGCTAGCGATGGACCGCCGATGACGGCTGAGGATGAGAAGCGTCTTGTGCGGAAGATTGATTGGTCCATCGTTCCCCTCCTGTGTAGGTTGGCTTGCTTGTTGTGTTCGTGTACTGGCTGACCAGACTTGTGTAGTTGCTTGTTATTTTTTTCAGTATCTTGACAAGACTCTGAGTAAGTGCTTCTTAATGATAGTTTTCTATGGCCTAATGTCTCTAACATGGTCAAATAGTTAATTATGCAAACATAATGGGACTGCAGAAGAATACGCACATCTCCGGAGACCAGTTCTCGCAGCTCGCCTTGGTCTTCTACGTGACCTATCTTGCATTCGAGTTCCCAACTGGATATCTCATGCAGCGCCTCCCCACAGCCAAATACCTGGCTTTCAATGTTATCTGCTGGGGCATCATGGTAGCATGCACTGCAGCGGCAAAGAACTGGGCGTCTCTCGTATCGCTTCGCGTGCTGCTCGGTTGCTTTGAGGCGGCTGTTGCACCGGCTCTCATCCTCATCACCACCATGTGGTACAAGACGACCGAACAACCGCGACGAATTGGTCTATGGTATCTCGGCACAGGCATGGGAAAGATGGTGGGTGCCTTGACGTCTTTCGGCTTCCAGCACTACAAAGGAACCACATTTCATTCCTGGCAACTCATGTTCCTCGTGTATGGCATCCTCACCATAGTAGCAGGAGTTCTCGTCATCTTCATCGTCCCAGATAGCCCCATGACTGCGCGCTTGACTGACACAGAGAAGAAATGGGCTATTGAACGTCTTCGAGATAGCAAAACTGGTGTCGAGAACAAACATTTCAAGTTGTACCAAGCGAAGGAGTGTTTCTGCGATCCGCAAGCCTGGCTGCTGTCGCTCGGCGTCATCTCGAGCAATATTCCCAATGGCTTCGTCAGCACCTACCAAGCCACAGTCATCAAAAGCTTTGGGTTTACCTCCGAAGTTACCTCGCTCATGTCCATTCCCTCTGGTGCGATTGAGTGCACCGGAATCGTGGTGGGAGGCTGGATGGCAGGCAAGTATAACATCCGGGGACCGTTCATCTTGACCTTTTTGGCGTTGGGATTCATCGGCAGCTGCCTGTTGGCATTTCTCCCTGCTGATGGCCATGTTGCTGGCAAAATGGTTGGAAACTACCTCGCAGGCCTGATTGGACCCAGTCTGCCTCTGATGTATTCCTACTCTGCGGCGAACTATGCCGGGCACACGAAGAAGGTGACGATGAACGCCGTGGTGCTGATTAGTTTCTGTACGTTCTATCTAGTGAAAGTGTTTTAAGCTGAATGCGCACTAATGATATCTAAAGGTCTTGGAAATATCATTGGGCCTCTGACTTTCAGAGACGAGGACAAGCCAAGATACATCCCCGCCAAGATCGCCATGGTGGTCACGACTGCGTTTGCTTCCTTCTGCATCTCGCTCCTCATGATATACTATCGCTGGGAGAATAAGCGACGAGACCGACGCGAGACTGTCCAGCACGTAGAAAATAGCGAGTTCTTTGATCTTACAGACAGAGAGAATCTCGAGTTCCGAGTAAGCAACGTGGTCAACGCAGATAACAACGAGAAGCTAACATAGATAGTATTCGCTTTAATTGGCTTCACGGCAATATTTGTATTACATTCATCTAGTTGGTACAAAAAAAATGGCATAACCTTCCCCATAGGATTTGGTGTCCAGAAGTGGCACCAGCCACTGATTCCAAACTATCTAACCGAGCAAATATATTCATAGTTTCAAATTGATCGATCGATAGAAACGTTTAAATCTAACATATCCAGAGATTTCCAACCTACGTTGTGCAAGTCGGGCATCAGCACGGTTCGTCAGGCCCGAGCAACAGCTCGTGATTGATATTAGTAGCGAATGTCTCCGTCATGCATGCTGAATACCGAGGAAGTCCCCATGGGATTAAAATATGTAGATGAGCGTCAGAATTGCGCTTGAACGACATGTAGGGGACGGTGAAATTACGTCTGACCGGATCGTCGGATGAGATACTCTGCATCTTGACAATCTTGTTGATTCTAAAGCCATTCACAAATATATAAACTATGTGTTGAGTCTCTCAAGGTGCCATGTTGATCCATCAGACATTAACTACAGCCACAACGTCTCTTGAACAACCACACCATGAAATAAATTTCTCTGCCATCTTTGCCCTTGCCCTTGCCATGGTCACACTCGTTGCCGCAGGCCCTACTCCCGACCTCAAGGAGCGTGACATTCCGAACTGCACAGGTCCTTGCGGAATTAACAACTCTGCCTGTCTCAATGGCCGTTGCCCTGGAGCTATCGGTATCTGCAAGTGCATTTAACTTGTCCTGGTTCACATCAATAACGCCATATCGTCACAAGATTAAAGCCAATACATAGGAAGACAAAGAAATAAGGGCGCTGGATATGTACCATGAACTTCAATACAATCAAATCAAATGTATTACTGCGCCAAATGATCATAATGTGGAGTGTCTCGCCATGCCCTCTACCTTTCTTCTTTGCTGTCTTCGTCTTCATCGTCCTCATCGTCTGCCTCATCACACATTATCCAACCTTCTGCAGGATACTCAGTGTTTGCCCATGCTCCGTTTTGTCTGTACCGCTCTAATCCATATAAAACACACCATTCGTAAAATTCATATTTACTGTGCCTGGCACTGCGGCTGGCCATCTTCGCCATCCTCATCTTCCCATTCGCCGCCGAATCGAGGGTCTCCAGAGTTCTCGCCCATCTAAATCTTAAGTCAGTATATTTGATACTTTTTCTAAAAGCTTTCCACAACTTACCCTGTCAATGTCTGCATCATCTTCATACTCCAACTCATCAATTTCATCAGCAGCAATTGGAGCCGGCGCAGGAGGAAGGACCTTTTTCAAAGAGTCGTACTCGCCTTCGCTTTTCAGCCAGTCGTCCTCGGGGAAATCAATGCTAACAAGCAGGTACAAGTCACCCTTGGTCTCGTTGCGCTTCATGGGCATACCCTCTCCAGGGATCTTGAGAACATCACCTGGTCGCAGGACCTTTCCGCGCTTGCGGTCCAGTGAAATACCTCTGCCGTCAAGGTGCTTCAAAACGACCCTGTTGAAGCCCGTCAAAGCCTCGCTCAAAGAGATCTTGAGCTCTGCAGACAAATCGTAACCAAGGCGTGAGAAACTATCGTGCTGCTCCTCTACTAGCGTGAAGACAATATCTCCAGGTATTTGATCGGGGTACTGGTCCGCTTCGCCCTCGAGAACAATGCGCTCGCCTTGCATGGATCCTCGGGGGATGTAAATCTCCAAGACCTTCTTCTCTTGGGTGGTGCGCTTGCCCTTGCACTTCTTGCATCTGTCTTTCTCTTTGAACACCTGTCCAGCGCCCTGGCAGTGGTCGCAGACGACAGTCTCGCGTCTCATCATACCAGGACCAATCTGGCGAATAGCTTCGACGATACCGTTGCCCTTGCAGCGCTCGCAAGAAGCGGCCTTGGCCTTTTCTTTACCACCGGAGCCCTTGCACTGGGTGCAGACAACCTGCTTGTTGGCGGCAAACTTGACAGTCTTGCCTCGGTACAGTTCCTCCAGGGTGACCTTGTATTCTTGTTCCTCGTCGGGACCCTTTCTCGGTCTGCGGGGTCCGCCTGGGCCGCCGGGACCTCCAGGACCTCCAGGACCGCCCATGTTAAAGCCAAACATTTGTGACAAAATATCGTTGAGATCGACTTCTGGACCGCCGGGACCGCCAGGGCCACCGCGGAAGGCAGCCATGCCGTGTGTGTCGTAGAGGTTTCGCTTCTGGTCGTCCATGAGGATCTCGTAGGCTTGCGTGACTTCTTTGAACTTGACTTCAGATTCTTCTCGTTGATCCTCGGGGACCTTGTCGGGGTGGTATCTCAAGGCGGCCTGTGCCATACGGAGTCAGAGAGTAGGGACAACATTTTAGCTATTGCTGGAAACCAACCTTGCGATAGGCCTTCTTGATCTCATCTTGGGAGGCTGTCTTTTCGATAGACAGGACCTCTGGACAGAAATGTTAGCGCTGGCAAAACACGAAACGAACGACAGGAAATACACACCATAGAGGTCGATCTCTACAGTTCCAGAATCCATTGCGCAGTGTACTGGACAAAACAAACAATGCTCAGATCCAGACTTCTATGAGGAAAAAGATGCGAGACCGAAAATTAAAGACTGGAGAAATCTGTAAAGTTTAGGCTACCGATGTTTGAAAATCTTTGGTGGGGCAACTTCACACTCATTTTCAGATGCTTGCGCTGTCGCTAGCCTTTCGGCACCAGTTCATTGGCCATCGGCATTTGTCCGTGGAGCCACTGAAGCCACTGGAGTCGCCTGCAAGCTGCCCTATAACGTAATCGCAGCGCAGCCTAAACCCTTCTGTAACCTTCTGTAAGATCCAGCGATACCCTCTGGAGGCGCTAGATATGCACTAAAAGCATGGCCCTCTTTAGCGCAGGACACTGGCTGGGACGGATGGACCCCTGAGAAAATGGGCGTCAATCTTTCCTACTAATTATCCGAACAATTAAACATAGAATTAATTTAATTTACTTCGTGACACCAGAGTTTCAACTTCAACCCATCGTCAATGAACGTCAAGGACTACACGCCATGTCTCTCAGAACCTGTCAGTGCAGGGTCATTCGCCAATTACGAATACAGAATAACTCATACTCTCACTCAATATCGTCGATTACTCGTCGTTCCCTCCATTCGTCACCATATCTCCGCCATGCGGCAGCTCACTCATCTTCACCTCATCAGTCTCAACCCTCGCCTCAATCAGCACAGGCGCAACAGAATGCACGCCCGAAACGAGGCCTTGGCTTTTTAAAGAAATTTAAATCTTCAAATGACTCGTCGTCAGATGCTTCCAACGCCTCGCGTATGATCCTGGGCCAAAGCGCTGATGAACCCATACGCGCAAGGTTCGCTCCTTCACCAACGGGATACCTCCATCTCGGATCTCTGCGCACAGCTCTATTCAATAATATTACAGCAAAAGCTACTAAGGGGGGCTCATTTATTTTACGCATAGAAGATACAGATCAGAATCGTATTGTTGAGGATGCAGAGCAGCGGCTGCTGCAAGACCTGGAATGGGCCGGCTTGAAATGGGATGAAGGACCAGACTGTGGCGGACCGCATGGACCTTATCGACAATCTGAACGACTTCCTGTTTACAAAGAACATGTCCATGAGCTGCTGGATAATGGCCACGCATATCGTTGTTTCTGTACGTCTGAGCAGCTTGAGCTGCAGAAGAAACAACTTCACGAAGCTGGCCACCCTACCTTATATCCCGGCACATGTCGTTCAATTACTCCAGAGGAATCAGTTCGTCGTGCTGGGGAGGGTGAAGCTCACGTAATTAGATTCAAGAGCGATCCAGATGCCCGGCCAAAGCTACGAGACGCCATCTACGGGGCGTTTCAGAAGAAAGATGCCGAGGAAGACTTTATTCTCATCAAGACGGATGGTTTCCCGACATATCACTTTGCAAATGTGGTCGATGACCATTTGATGAAGATTACTCACGTTATTCGCGGAGAGGAATGGCTCATCTCTACACCCAAACACATCTCACTTTACGAAGCCTTCGGATGGACTCCTCCAACTTTTGCCCATCTTGGCCTCCTCGTCAACCCAGACGGCACCAAACTCAGCAAGCGAAACGACAGTGTTGACCTGACCAAATACAAGCAAGGACCAATTATGCCCCAGTCTTTACTTCTCTGGCTCGCCAATCTCGGCTCATCCTTCAACCGTGAGGCTAAAACTCCTCGTACTTTGCAAGAAGTATCTGATGCTGTAAGTTTCCGCCACCGAATCCTCTGCATACCACTTGGCCTAACACATGTAGCTCACGTTTAAATTCACACGTGGCGGTATCAAGCTCAACTGGGAAAAGCTGGACTTCTTCAACAAGCAATACCGCGATACCCTCTTGCGCCAGCCTCCATCATCCTTATCTCCCGGTGAACTCTCCCGCCTGCAACATCACGTCATCTTGCCTATTTTGAACCAAGTGCAATCCGACCCGGTAAGACAACCTGTCCCGCTCATGTCTGCCGAGTACATCCAAAAAATCTGTTCTATTTGCGACAGGGTGCAGGATCCTTCAAGTCTCCTCGAAACGCACCCATACCTCTTCTTTCAAGTGCCTGTTGAGACATACAAAGTCTCAATAGCGAAAGACACCGAAAGCCTAGATACCCGCGTCCTTGACGCTTTAGAAGAGGTCGCGGCTGCAGACGAATATTGGCAAGACGACAAACGAACTCCGATGCAAGGACTCAAGGAACGACTGGAGCCACAGGGTGTGTCGATGCTGACGGTGCATAATATCGTTAGACTGGTTGGCGCTGGCGGACAAGATGTCGTTTCGCAAAGCAGCGGCAAGATGTTCGACATCCTAGGACAAGAGGCATGGAAGACGAGACTGGCGAGAGTACGACAAGCTTTGAACAGCGTTTAAGAAGCATTCGAGCGTGTACCATCATCCTGTATTATGCTATGTACGAACTATACACTTTAATGTAACACTAATAACCATAGACCAGCCTGTGGGTTCCAAGGCTAAAGATAGCAACCTCGTTACCAGCAGTATCATCGTAGTCCTCGACGACGATCCACTCGACCGTCTGCTGGCACAGCTTCATGTCTTGCATGTAGGAGCCGGCAGCGTCGATCAACTTCCAATTGGAACTACCAGCTCCAGCGTTATTTCCCTCTAACCCATCCAAGAACCCAACGACGCTATCGTTATCGACCTCAAGGATGAGAACTCTGGCGAGGTCCTGAGCACTTGCAACACTGACGGTGATGACATTGCCTGCAACTACACCGGCAGCAACTAAGCTGTGCTCCAAAAGCTACCTTGGCCAACTCTTTGACAATCACTTCAAATCCGGCTCAAAAACACTAGCACTGCGGTAATTCGTAAATATTGATAAACAGGTATTTAGACACAAAATATATTCAGCACCCGATTGACTTACGCCACCATCTCCCACTCATATCTCCGTTAATATCCCATGTAAGCATATCGATTTATCAACCAGTCCAAAACACTGTGATCTTCGCGATTAATTGACGGATATCACAGTTACACCTAGTGGTAGTAAGTTGATTGATATAAAGAGAGATTGTATTGTGCTTAGCACATGTAACATTCATGGCGACGAGTTCACTTATTAATACACTGGAAACTAGTGGTGAAGGATTCATAAATGAATCAAGCAGATGTGACAGAGCTTTCCTTGAGGTGCAGCTTAAACCACTTTAGACCGAAGGGTTGGCTTGAACTCGGTGTATAAGATGAAAGCACCAGAGCAGTCACGTCAACAAGCAGTAAATAAAATTGCAGCAAGTCTGAATATATTGTATATGAGACCTAGGAAAGGGCATTAATCGTAATAGGCTGCAAGCAATGCGCAGCATGCAAGTGACGCTTGTGTAGTACAAACTAAAACAACTAGACAAAGGAAAATTAAGACGATTCGAAGACGATGCGCAAGATGCGAAATAAAAAAAACCACCAACAATGGCGTGAGCCAACCCATCAAAAAAAAATTCACTCCATCAATCCAATCCTCTCATGCCAAGAGAAGGGGGGTATAAGTACAAACACGAAGCAAACAGTCTAAACCTCTTGAACCCAAATCTAGAAGGACGATCAGTCAGCAAAAACAAGGTCTCAAACTTTAAATATCGGGGCGGTGTATAAATACCTCCATCTTTCCAACATCCTGTCTTTGTCTCCTGGCCGCATCCTTGGAGCTCTCAATAGCCATGTCCAAGTCATCCTGATCAGCCATGGTGATCATTTCCTCCGGCGCATCGTCGTCCTTGACCTTGATCTTGAAGCGGCGACGGATACCAAACTTGTCGCGGATGCGGTCGACAAAGTCGGGGAACTCTACTGCGCTGCCAATCATGATGTAGCGCACGTCGTCGGCGTGGACCTTGACGCGGAACTTGCGAACCTCAGGAGGTCTGCGGGAGGCGCTGCGCGATACCTTGGTGGAAGCCTTGCGGGGGACGACCATATCGAATTCATCGTCATCGACCGAGTTGTTATCGTAGTCGGAGGCATCGTCCTCTTCCTCTTCAATGAAGGGTTCGGGCTCCCGTTGGCGAGTACGGGTAGGTTGACGGCTCATCTTGGATCCCTGAGACGAGCGAGAGCTGGCGTATGGGTTGTACTCATCGTTGTTGTAGTCGTCGTCGTCGCCATAATCTCGGTCGCGGGCGGTGCGCGTAGGACGACGCTGAGGAGGCTCGCGTGTTGAGAAGCCTCGGGATGGAGCTGCAGATGCGGATCGTTGAAGACGGGGCGGTGTACGGTTGTCATCAGGTGAGGCCTTTTCGTATTTGCGGGAGCCTCCCTGTTGTGAGTCGATGTTGAGGCGAGCGGGCATGGGGCGGGTGCCATTGCGGACGGAAGCGCCACGGCTCATGCCGGCCGAGACTGTACTGCTACGGTCGCTCTCTGGAGGTGGTGTAGGCGGGAAGACATTGCGGCTGGTAGGTGGCTCTGATTGCTGACGTCTTGATACGATGTTGGGCTTGACGAGGTTGGTAGCAGCAAAGGAGATGTTGTCGACAGGTCTATCGTCCTTGACCTCCATGCTAGCCTGCTTCATCTCAGCACCGGCGAAACCAGTGAAAGCATTGGAACGATCCGAAGCAGCGACGAGTCGAGCCTTTCCGAGATAATCCTTGGCCTTGAGGTTCCGAACCTTGGCCTCGTTCGGTCGATATACTACACCCACGGGGATGGAGAAGACTGTGTAACCCTGGTGTTGCGTGTTAGCGAATCGTCATGTCTGCCCCAACAGATTGACACATACCTCTGCCTCCTCGCGAATAGCCTCGTCAATAACGTCGTGGTCCTCGACAACCTTTTCCTTGACAGCATATTCGAGATCCTGAAGACCAGCTTCCTTTTGCTGCAAGTAAATGTAGCACAGACCACGATTGAACAAAACCTCGCACGAATATAGCTTGAACAAGAGACCCAATTGGGCGTAGTCTATCATGGTGTTGCCTCGGAGGTATAGCAGGGTATCGTTGAAGTTGGCGAGAGCCTCTTCAAAGTCGCCGAGCAAGAAGTTGGAGACACCTTGTTGGAAGTATGCGACGGCAAGGTACTGATCTAAGCGGATTGCACGTTGATAGCATTCGACCTGAGTGAATTGTTAGTACTCATGCGCCTGGAAGAGTAACATTTTGGAGACTTGTTCGACTTACAGCCTTCTCGTGCTCTCCCAATGTGGCGTGAATAACTCCCATGTTGAAGAGGATCTTGCTAGTCTCAGCAATCTTGTCGAACTCGCCGATGGCATCGTCGAACTCGTTGTTATCGTATCGGGCCAGGGCAGCCACCCACGTTTCGATTTCCTACAATTTTGGGAGATGTATTAGCGAGCTTGTCGCTTGCTGTGACCCTTGGGCAGATAGAAGCGGGGGAAGAGAACTTACCAGCTTCAACGACATTGCGATGGAGTTTGCGTCTCAACGAAAGAATGGAACCGAAGAGAACAGAGAAACTCGATTGCGACGACGGTGAACCTGTCTACAAGAAAGAAAAAAAACGAGAACGAAAAGAGAGGGAATTCTTTTGCCTTCTGCAAGAAAGAGGAGGAGCAAAGACTGAAAAGAAAAAGGGCCCGAAATGCGACTGAGAGGCTGGGGGGCGCGTGCGGGAGCAAGTTTCAGTGCGGCCCAAAGAGTAAGCCCGGCGCTTAGAACAGATGTGATAGTGGCTCGTATGCCCTGGTCGGTGCAGTTTGGTGCAGTTTGTAGCGGTGTCCAGCTGTCCACTGAGCGGTCGTAGTGGCTTGAATGAAGGGCCTTTAGGGGAGTGGAGGTGGGGAGGGGGGAGACCAGCTGCCCACTAAAAGGAAATCTGCCAAGCGAACGAGCTCGACGAGTCGGAGTGTCCAATGGCGACGGGCGATGGTTGCTCGAAGGAGATTCCAGAAAGATTATCCAAGTACCCCTGTAGCCGGAAATTGGCCACGTGAAGTATGTCGTGTTGCTGTAATAGATTATAAGCGGTCGTCGAGCCAGTCGGACAAGAGAGAAGCAATGCAGGCTGTAGTTTGCTGTAGTGTTGTTGCTATTTCGGGAAAGACAGAACCGCAAAACCAGTTTGACGGAATATTTTGTTCGGAATTAAATCAGATCTCTCGGAGACCAAGAAATAATAAAAAACAAGTCTAGAAAGAAAGGAGTGTCGAAGAAAAGAGCGAGGGTGCGGACAAAGTGTCGTAGGAGGATGGCGCGCTATTGGAAAGCCAAGATGTGACGCATCGATACCACCTCGACAGCAAACGCAGAAAATTAGTTGTAGTTGAACAAGGAAGAGAGAAGAACGAAAATTGGACGAGAAGGAATTTGGAATGAGCAGATGCTTTTGGTTTTGCATAAGAGACAGGATTGGGGCAAATGATGAAAGGATCTTGCTTGTTCTGCTACACGACACCAGACAGAGTACAGACCACTACATTCCAAGACAAAGCAGGCCCATGCCAAGATCATACATATTCATGCGAACCCTTGAGGTGCTACAGGTTTGGGGGAGGTGGATTTTGGATGGAGATGGGAATGGCACTGGTACGTTGGGATGCGATGCAGTTTGGGTATCAGAACCATGGCTTGCTGGTGTCGCATAAGACAGGGGTCTACCACACCATCACAACCCGTCTCCGGAGCAAATTGTCAGTCACATTGTGGTATGGCATGGAACCAATCATACATCTTGCACTGGTGAATGGTGTGTGTCTGTGTGTTGTTGCGTTGTTGAACAATGGCTCAACAAGTGGCGTATTGTATTTGCTTCTTTCTTCGCTGCCAGTACCTGCAGCGTATTGTTCTTTGAATGACCTGCAGACGCCACGCTGAACCGCCCGCTGGAAGCCCCTAAAGCCTCGCCAAAGCCATCTGGTCGGTCACTTATAACAGCCCAATCACTGCTTCAAACTACTGTCCATCTCTTGACTGTTCCAACACTTGTAAAAACAAAATTGATAGCTGGATAACATTCTACACACTCACATGTATCTTGCCATCGAGTCCAATTATTTTTTCCAAGTCTTGTATAGCCTATTAAAAAAATACCTTCCAATCTCTGACACCCCCAAGACACTACACGTTGCAGACCCCTCCCAACCCAACCCCCGCACCACCCACTGATTGGTGCTTCCAGAAGCCGCTAAGCCGTCTCTCAAGTCCCTAAACGGGCAGAAAATACAACCAAAAGCCAGCAAAGCATGGGCCAACTCCCGGCACCAGGAACAGCGCCACCGTAGCACTACGGGCACTCGGTACACCACTAGACTCCACCCACTACCATGACAGATCCCCGTAGCGTCCCTCGCGGTGCAACAGCCAACCAATCCGCTGAAGTCTCTAAGCGCCTGGTCGGGGCCGTCACCCACCTGTATGCTCGCTCTTTGTCCATCTCCAAGACTCAATTGGCTGGATCCGTGGCTAATTTCACATGTGCAATCTCGTCACTCTACATTAGCTTCCCCAAGAATCAGACGCAATGATCTAAAGATAGAAACAATATTCTTCGTCCTCCATCACTCCCATCAAATAACATTCACCGCTTCCCTCTCCTACCTTTGCCAACCAGTGTAGATGCTGTCCCTCCCGCTGCACGAGGCTGCAATCTACTGCAGGCACCGTCCATAATGCTCCCGTGCTTATTGTGTTATATTCAGTAGCCTCTTTTCTATTAATATATTGCGGCACTTACTGTTAGGCATCATCACTCCTCCTTCAATTCTCGGCTTCTCCTGTTCCGTCTCTCGCACGAGTCAATTCAACCACCCCCGTCAGTTTCAGTTCCCTCGTACTACACCACGCTTCTCTTATCTCAAATCTGCCTCGGCCACGTGCGTTATGAGACGTTGTTTGTCCTGCAAAATGCTTCATCTCGTCATAAACCGTCACTGAATGAGGTACACCCTAGTCGGTTTTCATCCCTACGTGGTTTAGTTTGACCACAAGGCTCGCCCTTGTTTGAAGGAGAACCCTACACTCAGTCAAACCTTTCATACGTCTCTCATTCACTTTTTGCAGATCACTTGCAATCAGATGAACTGCAGTACTTTAAATTCGTCAATCATTTACTCATCTCGTATCTCCCATCTAGTATACAACCCCAAATCTAGATTTGCATCCCGTCCTTGTCTAACCTTTTGCCACAATCCATCTATCCCGTTCACTTGCCTCTCAAAACGCCAACACCCCAATCCCTTGTTTCTACAACATCCCCTTGGCAACTTCATCCTTGCGCTCCTCCCACAGCGTCTTTCCAGTACACGAACACACCGTCTTGTCGTTGTCCCACATGCCTGCGCTTCTCGCAATCACTCCCACCACCGTATCCCCGTCATTCTTCAATATCTCGCCTTCCTTCTCCTCTTGTTTCGTCAACACCAGGGCATGCCCAATAATCTCCCACACCAAGAACGCATGGTCCACAAACGCCGCTCCCCTGCCGTCCTGTCCAACCTCAATGATTCCCAGCTTTCCCTTTGATTCTTCCTTGCCGTCTAATCCCGCCCAGACGGGACCCGTAGATGCCACTCCATCCTTAAGGTCGCCGTACTGTCGAATCGTAGCAGTGTACGTTCCCGGTGTGACGCCGTGGATCGTCAAGTCCACCAGAGTATGGCCAGAACCAATCTCTACCATGCGCGCAAGTCCTCGCACCTCACGCTTCGGATCTCCGTCTACCCGTTGCTCCTCCAGCTGCGTAGAAAAGTCCTCCAGAATGCTGACGGCGGCACCTGTTGCCGCGATTAGTATCAGCCTTACTCTGACATGATGACGATCTTGCTCTTTCGCAATGTCGAATTGATACCAGATCATCCAGTCTCACTCACTATTTGATGCGCCAGATCCTCGGAGGATCGCATCTCGTCCCGTGTCTTGAATGGCCTCGACAATCTTGGACGGAGCGGCTACAGCGACGCATGTCAGTTTCGCGAATAGTTTCGGGTTCACAGTTAATTATCCACTCGACTTACCAGATCCTTCCACGGAGATTAATTGGTCCTTAAGATTACCTTCGACCTTTGTGATGCCGCCAAGCTGGTACAGGGCGTCTGAGACGGACTTGACACAGCCGTCGCATGACAGCGGAACCGCAAAGAGCGTCTGGGGCGAGGCAGTTTCATTAGCGTCGGAGGCCAAGGAAATTTTCAAACTTGTCAACAACTCAAAGAGAAGAGCAGACTTTGCAGACTCTGACTTTGAAATTTTCTCTTTCATCAAAATTCATACCTGGAATGTGTGGTTGACTGTCATGGTGCCTGGTTATTCGGCTGGTGGTTAGCTGGCTTTGTAGCTTGAGTGATATCATGCCTTGTCTAGACATACCTTTGGCGGGAAGAGTGTGTTGAAATGATTTCTTATAGCTGTATGCGGTATATCCAGCTGCTACTAATACAGATGAAGACGCCAGAATTCTAGGAAATGTAACTCTTCCCCCCATTATATTGCCCTCATCCTGCTTTGAAATACAAGTTGCCCTCGCTTCCCGAAGCTTGCCTCAATGTGGGGCACCAAGCTCGCGATGGGCTGAGCCGTCATGTGACCGTTAACCGTGGATGGTAGCCGCTTAGTCATATTTTTAGGATTCAACTCCAAACTTTTGAATTGCTGCAGCTATCTTTTGGCGACGCTTGAAATTTGCTGCTCAGTCTTCAACGTCTGCGCATCCTGCCGTAATACACCCGGCAGTGAGCCAATCTCAGTCACAGTCCAAGGGATTCTACCTTGGTGCTTTCGAAATGTCACAGACACAGGGTCTCGTACGTCTCTCGCCACCTCCAATCCCCCCCTTATCCTTGGTATCGTGCACACATTTTTAACATCAAGTTCAGTCGCGACTCGCCTACTCTCGAGCATGGCACCATGTATCGGCGACAAAACCACATGCCACCCTCTCTACGCAAATTGACCCCATCACTCCTCCCTCCCTGGGCCGTCTCGCCTCTCGTATCGCTGTCATCCTCATGGGCAAGCACAAGCCAATCTTCGACCCTTCTACAGACTGCGGCGATTACGTCGTCGTAACCAACTGCGCCGCGCTACACGTAACAGGCCGCAAGATGTGGCAAAAGACATACTACAGACACAACACGCGGCCTGGTAGCTTGCGCGCTGTGACAATGGATGTGTTGATGGAGAAGCATGGCGGTGCTGAGGTGTTGCGCAAAGCTGTCAGTGGAATGCTGCCCAAGAACAGATTGCGCGAAAAGCGCTTGGCGAGACTAAAGGCATTTGAGGGAGATGCGCACCCCTACAAGGACAACTTGATACGGTTTGGCGGTGTTGAAGTTGGAAAGGACGGATGGGAAGGCATCATGGAGCAGGTCCGTGAGGCTGATAAGGAGAGATTATAAGGGAAGCGCATGTATTAAAATTGGCGCATAGTCGTCTCTGTATTATTGTATTATCATGAGCATTAATTCCATGTATATTGAACGACCATTCACTCTATTATGAGCCGACAAACGTGTACAAAAAATCTAGAATTGCTCCCATTTAAATGGCGTGAATGTGTAAATACTACAGTATCATGGATCGGGTATTAATTCCCAGTACAGTTTTTCCCAGTATGCTATTTATAATCTTGGCTTGGTAGAACGAGAGACCTCGCACTTGATCAAGCCATTAGGGTTGGATTGGGGCACATACACCGTGGCATCCTTGCCAAGGTTTTTCAATCCCTTGTGCCATTCCAAGTCTAGTTTGGTTAGCAATGATACGCAACTATGCTCGCGAAAGGATTGGAACTTACTGAGCTCAAAGTAATGGTTGTTGGGAAGCGAGTAAAGCACCGTGTCAACCTCAGGGACGAAATCCAAAATCTGCTCCGACATCTTATACATAGTAGCCTGGACACTGGCGCTATTGTCCAACGCAAAACGTCTCAATGTGATGTCTCTAGCGCCTTGCCATGCCCTGTTAAACTTGTCTGCGGAAGCCTCCACACTCTTCAAGCTGTCAAATGCCCTCCATTGCCAGGCGGCATCCACATCGGTCGACAGGATTCGGTCCCAGGTCTCTGGCAGAGTGGTATACTCGTCTCTCACAAATCCATGGAAAGCAGACCCAGTGCTCTTAAGTACCGTCAAGCCCTTGATTCCACTAGTGATGGCGATTCCATCCTTTCTGGAAACACGAGCCTCAACATTGCGTGTCTCATTGCCATCCTTGATGAAGCTATGTGGGTGAGGCTTGCCATCGACCTCCATGCGCACCCAACGATGCGTCGTAACGCTAATATTGGCAACGTGGATGTGAGGATATTGCACGAGGAAATGAGAGCCGAGAATGGCAGCGAAGCGCTCAGGCGGGTTGACAGGGTGCATTTTGGCCATGATGAAGATGGTGTTCTTCATGGAATCCGTGGCGACAACAACGCTGTTATCAGCTCGGGTGTAAGAGGTATTAATATCTCCCTCTAGAAGACAGCAGACTGTCATTTCGGTAACAGTGTGCACACCCGTAGCAGGGTCGCGGTCTGTCTTGAGGACGCGGACATTGTCCTTGCCGTAGCGGGCTGCAGAGACTGAAGGCATACTGAGTGATGTTATGGCGTCGTCGGGAAGAGTGGGTTTATTGTCCATTGCGAAGAGAAGAAGGGGGGTGAGCCTTGAAGTGAAACTGATTGACGGTATATAAGAGAAAATTGCAAAGTTGAGATGCGACGGGTGAGACGTTAAAAACTCGGAGCCCGCCGAAGTCCAAATGCGAACTACGTGGGTCGGACTGGACCGATCCGCGCAGCGGGTGGATGGGCTGGGAGATATTGGGGGGGGGGGGAAGATGTTGGAGGCGATGCAGGGATAGATATGACGAGGCTGGATTCGGGGGACGGTTTGGTTTAATTTGGAAGGGGGCGATGATGAACTGCGTTTTTGGCGATCCCCTTGATGTATATCGTTTTGGCGTGGCATCACGGCGATGTGCGAGAGGGAAACAGTTCAGTGAGTTGTCAGGGAGCGAGTGAAGCGATATTACTGATTTGAATTACATGTACACGTGCCAACGACATCTTGGATTTTATCGAAACAAATTAGGACATTATCACTGCGACAGTTGCTGTTGGCATCTCCAGACTGACATGTCTTGGTTGCATCTGCAGCATCTGAAATCCAGGCAGTGGGCTGGCTGCCCAGGCTAGCGCACTGTCGAGTGTTGTCAGTGGCTTCCTGCAGTGGCTTCTTGCAGTGGTCTTTCGTGCCGTTAGTGAGCTCTGGGCTGCCTGCTGACTGATCAAGTTGGCGTCGTGACAAGCCTCTACGCTTGAATTATAGTGGGCTCTTCGCGCTGCTCCAGTGCAGGTTGCACGCTTTGGCCCAGTCCCAGTTAGGCCAGTCCTGCTCTGTCTGGGCCTGGCGACTCTAACTCTCCCAGCCGAGTCCCTCTTTCAACTACTGCGCTTCATCTTGCTCCAAGTCCACGGCAGTCAACCATGAATAGACCCTGCGCATAACAGCCGCGACACAAACCGTCGATTTTCTACATCCTCTGTTGAAACCTTCCAATTGCTCATTGTCAGTGCTGGTCCTTGAGCTGCGACACTCGGCACAGCTTGCCCCGTCCCCGCAGAGCCACGTACCTCCGTCGACACCATCACCGACTACCATTAGCCGCACATAGACGACATCGAATCAGCAAATGCCGCCTGTAGGAGTTGTAGCCACGTCGATAAGATTCCATTCACGACCCTCCGGCCAACACCACATGACGAATGTAACACGATAGTCCGGTCAGCCTCGTCACCCTTCCCCTCCATCAATCTACCCCCAAACACTTCGCGAACGAATGCACCACGCCGCACTGAGGGCTTTGTCCTCACGGCGAGCTAGCCTTCGTCTTCACGATGGCTAACTCTTCTGACTTGGGCAAGAAGACGCCAAGTCAACAAATGCCACCACCTCCACCGCCGAAACGGACCAGTCTCGATCGCGAAACCGGAGGCGTGCAGTCCGGCTTGCAACCTGGTTTACAGCCTCCAAATGGAGCTTCTGCCGCATCGAAAAATCTTTCTGCCTCTGTCATGTCGTTTGCTCCTCGTGGAAGCAGTCTGAATCCAGGCGCTGGCCCGGGAAGCTTTAGCTCCGAGCTTCGTAGCCAGATGACTGGGAGCCGGGCTGGCAGCCGATTAGACGTATCGTCCATATACCCTGGCGGTCTAATGGATAAGAATGATGGCGATGAAAATGATTACGCTACACAACAAGAACTGGTGTCTCTAAAAGATAGACTGAATCGCGAAATGAAGATCAAGGAGGGTAGCGAGAACATGCTTGAGGCACTGAATATAAAAAAGGCGAAACAGACGAGAGACCAACGACACAGGGTAGAGATGGAGCTTAGCGCAAGCAATATGAGAATCAGGGAGCTTCGACAAAAGATCTCAGATGCACAGCTAATGCGTGGTCGGCCTTCTACGCCGCCCGTACGAACCTGGACTCAGGACAGCGCGCAATCAAATGGGAATCGATCACCACCAAGTCCCACCAAGTCGGCTGCAGGATCTGATGTTGACGAGTCTATGGAGAGCCCAACCTTTGCACTAGCTGAATTGCTACAGGCTCTTGAGGTCGAGGGCATGATGCCAGAGTACTACGTCAGTCGCGCCAATGCACTTGTCACCCTGTTTAAACGCCACCCAGCTATCAAGTATGACTTGGTCTGGGCTATTTTCGGGATGCGAATGCAAATGATGCTATTAAGTGAAAGCCGAGAAGTCGTTGCTGCAGGCTATCGCGCTACGAGATATGCAATCTCAGATGTCGTCTCATTACGAAAGATTCGATCTCTCAACACGGATTATTTGGTCGTTCGCTCGCTTAACAATTATCGTAAGGCTGATGTTGAAAGAGAACAAGCTCTCAAGTTTGTGAGAGCATTCTTGGATGTAAAAGACGGCGTCAAAGAAGTATCACGAGCTGTTGTGCGTACAATTGTAGCTGTTGCGGAGCAAGGAGACGATCGTCGGCCAACAGCTATGCCTGCTGACCACAATATTGACCGACTTCGACCAATCTGTATTGAAACGCTTGCCGAAATTCTAGTACGCGATCCACCGCTGCTGATAGCATCTGGTGGTCTAGGCCCTCTGACTGAGGCTATCTCAGAAGGCTCATATAAGGCGCCGGAAAGTCTCACAGCGGCTTTCCTTTTCCTTCTCGATGTCCCACAGAAACGAAAGTTCTTACAGCCGAATTATGGTCTAGATTGTCTCTTCACTGCCTTCACTGACCCCTTGGGAAGCAACGAAGCCTTCCTCAAGCAGAGCTGTAAGGCCATTACCGTTGCTATGAGATCCTGGTCTGGCCTGATGACACTCTGCATGGGCAATTTGCGATCGATGCGATCTTTTATCAGCTGTATGCAGCTCCCAAATCCGCAGGTCAGGGAAACAATTCTTGACCTCCTCTTTTCTCTGCTTCGAATCAAACCCCCAGCTTGGGCAGTATCGTTCCTCGCTGGACGTCGACTTACCACATATGGACGAGTGGCGAATCTGAAATCTGCAAATGGCAAGGACAAGAACACTGCTTATCTGGAAGAGGAAACTGGCGAACAAAATTTTGTTGAGCATTACACTGCTCTAATCTTGGCCGCCTGCATAAAGGCAGGCTTGTTACAGCAATTACTCCAAGCTGCGCAAGTCGAAGAAGATCCAATGATTAAACGCAAAACAACATTAATGATCGGAGAGGTGCTGAAACTTGCCAGTCGTTTACTTCCGCCATCATGGAGCGCGTCACTTCAGCTGCTGCCAGAGCTCTTTACTGCCGCGACAGATTTCGGCAACGAGCACCACTTTATCTCTTCTGGAATTGTATATCAGATTAGCAGTGTCAGCCGCACACTATACAGAAGCGCACCATCAGAATCCATGGCCGGGATATTACCGTCAAGCGAGAGCATGAGAGATATGTCGACGATGGATGCGCCGCAGAAAGCCGGTTCGGCGGTGATATTTGATGACGGTACATTCCGTCAACTCCTCATCGATACCGGTGTCTTGAACAGCTCCAACTACGCCAAGTGGAACTGGGAAGTCATTATGAAAGTGATTGATGGCCCATTACAGATCGGAAAACGTCTAGAAGAAGCAGTGCGAGCTTCCAAGTTCATGAAGAGAATTATGAGCTTCTACCGACCATTTAAATACAAGTTCGCGGAGATCAAAAATACACGAAATACACAAAAATACGTTAGAGCCGGATGTGCTCTCATGTACTCACTGCTCCAGTCTCCTGAAGGAATCAAGTTGCTGGCAGACAGCAAAGTTGTGAGGCAGATTGCCGAGTGCCTCGCACAGTGTGACCCTACAAGCGGCCTCACGGCAGAGTATCCCATGTTTTCAAAGGATAGACTGACAGATACTTTGTGCTGTGGCTACTTTCCGATGATTGGAATTTTGACTGGAGACCCTAAAGGCCTTCAACTGTTGGAAAGATGGAGAATGTTCAACATGATGTACCATATCATGGACTTGAAGCAACGACCGGATCTTGTTAAGCTTCTTCTAACCAACTTTGACTATACTTTACAAGGGCACCCGCGCGTTTTGTTATCCAAAGCCCTCACATCCGGGACCAAAGATATCCGCATTTATGCGACCGACTCGCTGCAGAAGTGTACCATTCGCCGGCCGGGCATTTCCAACGCCAGCGGACAAATCACTGACTCGAAATGGGCAATTCAACTCTTGGTGACACAGCTCTACGATCCCGAGATTGACGTATGCGCTGCAGCAGTCAAAATCTTGGAGAAAGCCTGCAACCGTAAGACATACCTAGAATACGTGGTTGAATGCCGACCAGCTCTGGACCATTTGGGTGAAATTGGTGCACCATTGTTACTTCGATTCTTGTCGACGTCGATCGGATACCACTATCTGGATGGCTTGGATTATATCAGTAACGAGATGGACGACTGGTTTCTTGGAAGAATCGACTCATATGTCGGTGTGATTGAAGCCAGTCTTGCAAAGTCGTTCTTGGCCAATGAAGATGATCAAGTCAATCGCTCGAGTCTATTTGACGACGCAGAAGCCGAAGCTGAATTTCAAGACAGCCAAGTTCCACCTCACTTCTACAGAGAACTTACCCGCACTCGTGAAGGCTGCAAGCTACTACGAGATAAGGGACACTTTGACGAGTTCGTTGCCACAATTCGAGATCATGGCATGCAGTACAAAGACTTGGAACTTATCACCAAGGTCAAGGGATGCCTGTGGGCTGTTGGTAACGTTGGATCTATGGAATTAGGCGCGCCATTCTTAGAGAAGACCAATGTGGTAAGAGATATCGTCAGGATTGCAGAGGGCCACCCAGTGATGAGCTTGCGTGGAACTGCATTCTTCGTCTTGGGTCTCATTTCTCGTTCATCGCATGGCCTTGAGATGCTTTTCGAGTTTGGTTGGGACGCAAACACATCACCTATGGGAAATTCCCTGGGCTACTGTGTACCAAACGACCTGTCCAAATTGTTCTCATTGAAGCCCTGGGGCCATGTCGCAGCAGCTGCAGTGACAATACCAATGAGCCAGCGAACATGTCGAGAGCCACCACCCATCAGAGAAGCACCACCGATGATTGACTCGGAACAACTTGAAATCGAACCCAAGCCAGAGCCACGCACAGAGGAAGAGATGAATGCGCGCATCCTGGAGCTCATCATGGATCTGACTACTATCATTCTTTACGGAAAGGCACTGGCCGAGCTGCGCAAGCTCAAGCTACGCAAGCCTGCAGCGTTCCGCAGCACTGAATTCTTCAAACAAGTCATGGGAGTGATGGAATGGAACCATTTCCGGCTAGGCGTGCGCCGAGTAGTGATTGATTTGTTTGAGAAACACGTCATGAGACAGATTGTGTTTGACGAGGATGACGAGACGGAGAGCAGCTCAGAGGATGACGAAGAGGAAGAAGTTTCCCCGAGAAAAAAGCCGCCACCGAAGAAGAAGCCCCAAGAAAGTGATTCGAGTTCGGCAGAGAGCAGCTCGGAGGATGATCGCACCGAGAGGCAGAGGAGCGTGAGTGAGCCAACTGAGTTTGCGAGGAGGAGTCTAGTGCCGCAGCCGTTGAATCTACGGTGAATACATGTCTTTTAGGAAAAGACAGGACAGGATTATATGAAGTTTTGCATTCTGGTATTAGAATATTTTTCTTGTAAGGTTTTTGTTTTGTAATTTGTCTTGTTCGGTTGGGTTTGTTTCTGTATTGCGGTTGGCGAAGACACGCATACCAGCAGTCACAGTCACGGTTACATATATAGCGTGGAGTCTCGGGCAAAGTAATGGTCATTGCCGCTAGAGATGTTTCTAAATGGAATGATTTTACTGTTATTTCGTGAAGTTTATATGAACGGTGAAGTGGTGTTGCGAGTCGTGCTGATTGATAAGGCCATGCCATCCATGACGACCGTTGCCCCACATGTTGAACCTCAACAAGCCGACACTGGTCCAATTTGAGTTGGAGCTCTCATTGACGCGACGATATATCTCTCAATTGGAAGTCATTCATCATGCCTGGAAAAGTTCTTGTTGTGGCCGGTTCCGATCCGTCAGGCGGAGCGTAAGTTGAGACCCTCGATGCAAAAAATGGTGCAAGGTTGAATAATTGACACGAGCGGCAGCGGCCTCGAGGCTGATCAAAAGGTCCTCGCTGCCCATGGAGTATATGCCATGACGGCTACGACGGCACTGACAGTGCAGAACACAAAGGGCGTGACAGGTGTGCATGTCATTCCGGCGGATTTTGTGGCGAGGCAGATTGAGGCGGTGGTGGAGGATATCCGTCCAGACGTGATTAAGACAGGTATGCTTCTCGGCTTTGATAACGCAGGAAATACTAATTATCCAGGCATGCTTGCAAGTGCGGAAACGATTGTAAAACTGGGCGAGCTGATTCAGAAGCACAAAATCGACAAGGTCGTGGTAGACCCTGTCATGGTATCTACGTCTGGAGCACAGCTTCTCCCCCACGAAGCTATTGCGCAGCTATCAAAGGAGATTTTGCCCTACACTACGCTTCTGACACCTAATATCCCAGAAGCTAAATTATTACTATCGGAAAATGGAAAGGAGGTCCCGGAGATTAATGACGTGGAAGGGCTAGAGGAGCTCGCGAAAAGGATCAAGGAACTGGGACCAAAGTGGGTGTTGATCAAGGGGGGGCATATCCCGTTCACGAAGGATTTCAAGGTAGCGAAGAGTAACGGAGAGAAGAAGTTCGTGGTGGATGTTTTGCTTGGTGAGGATGTGAAAAGGGTAGTCTCTCCGTGGCAGGAGAGTACTAGCACCCATGGGACAGGATGCTCACTTGCGTGTAAGTACGTTGGTTTGTGAGAGATTTTGCACAAAGCTGATCGGTATAGCTGCCATTTCGGCAAACTTGGCAAATGGGTGGGATATGTTCCATGCAGTTCGTTCGGGATGTCGATACATCGAGGCTGGCATTAAGAATGCGCCGCAGCTTGGTAGTGGACATGGGCCGCTGGGCCATTTCCACTCTATCCATACACTTCCATTTGCACCGTAAGTGTTTTGAGCGACCAAGTCAAAGGCGAAGCTAACTTTGCAGGGGCTACTTCATTGAATATCTCCTTGACAGAGCGGATGTTAAGCCGGTATGGGACGAATTTGTCTACCACCCCTTCGTCATGGCTCTCGGCAATGGCAAGTTGCCTCTGGAATCTTTCAAGGGATACATTATTCAAGACTATATTTACTTGGTAGGTCTTGTTTTCAACGAAAACATACTGTAATATTAATGGCACAGATTCACTTTTCTCGAGCAAACGCTCTCGCAGCCTACAAGTCCAAATCCATCACCAACATTTCTCGCGTAAGTCCTTCATCATCCCACCGCCGTACCATACTAATGAACCAGTCTACCGAAATCGTAGGCCACATCATCCGCGAGATGCAGCTACATATCAACTACTGCAAAACCTTCTCTATCTCCGAAGAAGACATCCAAAACACTCCCGAACATCAAGGTATGCGTCCCAATCGCGCGTCATGGGCTCTTCTGACATCTTGCAGCTTGCACTGCATACACTAGATACGTCCTCGATGTAGGCCAGAGCGAAGACTGGCTAGCCCTCCAAATGGCCTTGGCGCCTTGTCTTCTTGGTTACGGCGCCGTGGCGCAAATGCTTCAGGTCCATGCCGCCACTCAAAAAGAAGACAATATGTACTGGCCTTGGATTGAGAACTACGTCGCTGATGACTATTCGGAAGCTGTCCGCCTGGGAAGTGAATTGATTGAGAAAAGTATTCGGGAGTGCTCACCCTCAAGGATTGAGGAACTTGTCAAGATTTTTATTCACGGAACAAAGGTATGTTAATTCTACGAAATGGTCACAGCATCGCTAATCGCTGCAGATGGAAATTGGATTCTGGGAAATGTTCCCCTCAAAATAATAAGAAATCGCCGTAAATTACAAATATAAGAGGTATCAAAGAATGTGTAAATATGGTGTGCTCTAAATTAATGCGCAGTTCCATACTCGCCCTTCAGTGCAGTGTCCGATACCCGTCTTGGCTCCTCGCCATCGGGCATCATCAATCCAAAGTCTTGCTCGGGAGGCAAGTTCGGTACAGGTGGTGCCTGGCCGGTAGGAGTGTCTTCTTCGCGCCATTGGGCTCTCCTGATGCGACTGGTTTGCACACGAACCCAAGAGTTGACACTGCGGAAGCGCGTGGGAGTGTCCTCAGATGCTTCAGTGTAGACTGTGTCGCGGCGGAGAGAGCGAGATCCGGCGCTGCTGCCAGTGCTGGCGCGAGTCTTGGCAGAATGAGACATGGTCATCTCGCCGTCGCCAAAACCAGAAGACAGGGAAGACAGGTCGCTGATGCGATATGTTCCCTGGATGCCGGCAGTAGTGGAAGGGAGGGTAAGGTTCAAGTTGGGCAGTGAGGCGGCCGATTGCTTAGAGTTGAGGCCGCGAGGAGACTTGGGTACACGTGGGGATCTAGGCGAGCGTGGTGACCTGGGTGGTGCACCTGCGGCTGCTGCAATTATTGCTGCCTTGTCTGCATTGATGGTGTTTGCTCTGGACAGTGGCGGTACAGGAGGCACCTCAGCCATGTCAGGCTGGGTCGCCAGCGAGTGCTGAGAAGCACGATAGGCAGTTCTGTCTTCAAAGGGATTAGGGTGGCTGTCAGACAAAGTCTCCCAGCCATCAGCGCCGAAACGCTTGCGTACATGGGGCACCTTGAAGACTGTGCTCTCCCAGAAGCGAGACCTTCTGGTGAAAGATGGGGCCGTGGCAGACGATGGTGTAGGTGGCTCAGAAGGATCCATGAGCCATCTGTCAGACTTGCGCTCGTGCTTCTCTCCGCTGCGATGCTTGCGGCGCCAAATGAAGAGGAGAAGTCCAATGATGGCGAAAAGACCGACTAGGCATGATTAGTTGATGCAGCGAGTGAATGGAGTGTTATGTAGATGACTTACTGACTACCGTGCTGGAGATGACAGCCTTTTGAGTGCTGCTGCTCAATCCACCGCTGTTACCGCCTGAGTGACTACCTCCATTGTTAGAACCGCCTGCACCGCCGGTTGGCGAAGCACCGGGGTCGGGAGAACCACCGCTTCCACTGCCTCCAGTGCCTCCATTGACGCCATTGCCACCGCTGCCAATGACGCTGGGGCTAGCTTGGGTGGGAGCAGAACCAGAATGGTCTGCGTCAGCAAAGCCGGTGGTTGTAATAGGTAAGTTGCTGGTGCCAGTAGGTTGGGAGCTACCACTGGTGTTGGAAGGAGGCTCGTCACCGTCGCCGCCGTTGCTGCCACTAGCTTGAGGAGGGTTCTACTCGATGTTAGCGAGATGTCTTTGAAATGGGGAGGGTGAATACGTACAGAGCTATTAGGGCCATCGACTATCTTGGGTGGTGGGATATTACTTGGTAGGCCTGTGGCCTTGCCTCCAGACTCCTTCGTTGTTGTTGTAGCTGTGCCGCCGCTGGAAGGGCTGCTACCACCAGAGGAAGGACTGCTTCCAGATGGCGGATTGTCTCCGGACGGGGGGTTATTGCCAGATGGGGGATCATTACTGGGAGGAGGGTCATCCTTGGGAGGAGGGTCGTTCTTGGGGGGAGGGTCGTTCTTAGGGGGAGGGTCGTTCTTGGGGGGAGGGTCGTTCTTAGGAGGAGGGTCGTTCTTAGGAGGAGGGTCGTTCTTGGGGGGAGGGTCGTTCTTGGGGGGAGGGTCGTTCTTGGGGGGAGGGCCTTTAGGAGGCGGAGGAGGCTTAACAGTAGCAGGCGGAGGAGGAGGAGGCGGCGGCGGAGGAGTGCTCTGCTTTGGAGGAGGAGGCTTGTCATCATCACTATCGTTACCACTTTCGCTGCCACTGTCATCCGAGTCACTCTCATCACCACCAGCAGATGCAGATGCCTTTGCGCTACCATTCCCACTTCCACTACTACTTCCAGCAGAAGCACCTTTCTTCCCACTATTGGCGTTGGCGTTGGCATTGGCTTTGCTGGCTGAATTGGCATTAGAGCTACCGCCATTTCCTTTAGAGTTGCTGGATGCGTTGCTTTGGGCATTGCTGCTGCTAGAGCCATTTCCTTTGCTACTGGCATTGCTAGATGAGCTGCTGTTGGCATTCGAGTTGCCACCATTGCCTTTGGCGTTGCTAGATGATTCGGCCGAGGAGCTGCTTTGAGATTTGCCGTTACCGTTGCTGTTGGCGCTGCTACCTGAACTAGAAGATGCGTTGCTACCGCCGTTGCCGCCATTGGAGTTACCACTGCTCCCAGAAGTGCTTTCTGCTTGACTAGTACCACCAGAACCATCTGCATCGCTTGATGAACTGCTCTTGGCGTTGCTGTTGGAACCATTGCCGTTGGCACTGCTGCTAGAACTGGAAGAAGCACTGCTGCCGGAACCGTCTCCTGAGCCGCCAGAGCCACCACTTGCGCTACTCTGAGAGCTGCTGCTGGCATTGCTGCCCGAGTTTACATCGCCGCCATTACTCTTGGCACTGCTCTTTGAGTTGCTGTTTGAACCTCCACCAGCAGCGTTACTGGATGGGCTTCTTTGCGCGTTAACCTGAGAGCCACCACCACCATCACCGCCGGAATTTGAGGATGAACTGCTTGCACCACTACCTGAGCCACCACCAGAGGAATTCGATGATGACTGGCTAGTTGAGGAGCCACCATCACCTGAGCTGGATGAACTTGACGAAGAGGAAGAGGAGTCTCGAGGTTGATGTTGCTGAGGGTGTTCTGGCCGTTCTGTCTGTTCTGGCGTATCGACGAGGTTGTTGTTGTCGATGGACTTTGTACCCTTTGTGGGTGATCGACGGCGTCTTGCTGTGGCAGAGATAGGTTCCTCATCAGATTCGTCACCCCGAGTCCATACGGGCATAGCCTTGTTGTCCGGTTCGAAGACCGAAGGGATCCCTGAGGGATTGAACACGATGGCAGGCGGCATGCTGTCGGTATTGTGACTTGATCTTTGTTGTTGGTTTTGTGTGTTGACACAAGGGCGTCTTGGCTTCCACCACTAATATGTATCAATCATGAGTGCAGAAATGACAAAAAATATCAAAGGACAGTTGCCGGCACTGGCCACAGAGGAATAATAGGCGTTACGATGTAGTAAAGAATGTAGGGAATAAAGGGTAATAAGAAGAGGCCAAGTTATGGAATGGGCATTGAATGGACAGTGAGTACTGGTAATGGAATTAGAAAAGACAATCCCCCAAACAATGACGATCCAATAACTATAACCAAAAGAAGGTTAAGGGTTGATGAACCATGAAAGATCAAGAAAGAAGAAAGAAAAGACGAGGTCCCAAAAAGAGGGTCGACAGCCACATATGAAGAACAATGGAAAGTGAGGAAAGGCAGAAGAGGGAGCGCCTTATCCGTGCCGTCGGGACCAAAGCGAGCAATGGACCCAGTGTTGAAGGAGCGGCAGTACAGTTACCTGCGCATTTTCTAAGCTGAGCACGACGAGTTGTAAAACACCGGTTTGCTTGATGCCTGTCTAGCATGGGTTTCCCTGTCGGATGCGCAGCGTAGCTAGGCTGTGGAGGCCAGGGGTGCCTGCGGCTTTACCCACCAGGGTTGCGACTCTACTGCAGCGAGCTTCATGGTCCTGAAGGAATCTTGCACAAAAAACTAGATGCAATTTGTAAAGGGGATTGGTGGAAGAGCGCTGTGCTGGGTGGATGGTGGGAAGGAGTCGTGAGACGACGGTCTGGGCTTGTGGACACGGGGATTCATGCACAATGGGTGCTGGGCGATGGGCAGGAAAGGCCTGATTAGGAAAGGCCAGAGAAGGAATTGGTGCAGAAGCTGCGGGCTGGGGTGTCACAGATTCTTGGATCGACATGGTTCAAAACGTCGTGGCGTGTCAAAGCACTCATGCACGTCCGCTGACCTTTCTGAGTAGCTGAGAATTTGCCTCGGAGAGGATTCACCCAAAAGATGGGTTATTGTCCAATGAGAGACGACATGAAAAAAGGATTTGTATTATTCAGGATTTTTTATGCAGTGAATCATTCATTATTTTGTTCATGTTAGGGACAATGTGTCATTGTTGTTTCTTAGTCAAAACAGAAACACCACACAAGATACTGGTTCAGTAGAGCACTGCATCTTGAATCCGCTTAAAGGCGGTTCCGAGATTTTCGATACAGGGCTACTGCAGTACTGTGCACTATTCGGATAATTGTCATTCGCAGTAGCAATGGTGACCGGCCGAATGACACCACTGTCAAACTTCAGCCTCACCACCTCACTCTCATCACACTCTTTGCTTCAATTATGCGCTCGGAAGGCAGCTTGCAATTCAATGTCAGCTTGTCTGATCGACAAAGGTTAAAGTTAGACCTATTCAGGAAACCGTAAAGGCTGCTTGCCGCGACAAATTGCCTCCGTACACTTGTACAGACATATCACATCACACATGCGGACCAGACAACAGAAAAACAACTAAGGCTGACCCAACATCTGACGAAAAGTGTTTGAATGGACGAGCGACTGACCTTCGCTTAGAGTTCTTCATCTCGGTAAACTATGGGCATGCCTGGCCCTGCACGCTTTGACATGTTCGTCGAGTTTTCACAGGCTTCACTACTTTCCTTGTTGGGCAGGATTGGCTTCGTGCGGTGATGGCATAGAAGATCAGGATGGAGTAACTGTAAGCGAGCGTCGTATGTGCAATGGCAGTGGTAGTCATTTGCCAAGAGAAGAGCCAGATGTACAGTAACTAGTCAATGGTGGGAATAGGGATGTGCATGCTTATGATGCACTGACAAGGAACCTCCTGGTTGGCTCTGTCGATCTGTGCATGCTCCTTCGGAAAAACGGTCTAAAATCAGACCTGAGCTGGCTGAGGAAGGCGAGAGTAGCGAAAGATAATGCGTGAAGCACCGTGTGCTCGGTAAGGAGATACAAGAGGAAACACTAACTTGCTAGTGTTGTGTCAAGTTGTCCTGTGCCTTGCAGTAGTTAGCGACTGTTGCAATGACAGTGACAACAGCTTCGTAGTTACTGAGAGTTGTAGAGTATCAGTGCCGCCACTAGGTCGGTTACAGGATAGCGGCTCCTGGGCTCTACAGTGGCGCTGTTTGGTGCTTATAACTTTTAGTCACGGAGCACCACTCAGCGTCGCTTCGTAGCTCCCAGGACCAATCCTTTTGGTACCGCACAGACAAAGGCGCTGCCCCTGGACTACTGGAGCAATTCAATTGAGTTGGGCACGCAACGCAGGGCACTGCAATCGTCTCATCTAGGATCGCCAGGAACAATGATGGCCCGAAGCATTATGGAACTGTGAATGATTCGGGAGGTAGGATTGAAAGAATACTTGACATTGAATAGTTTGGTTGAAACACCTGTGGCTCATTCGACTGCAACGGATGAAGCGCCCGCTGGATGGCTTTCATGGAAGGAATCGCATTTGTCAATCAATGCGAGCAACTCGACGCCAATGCAATCAGTGACTGGCTAACTGTGCATGCAAATCCGTAGCCTCGGGATAGTACATGCACAGAACGGACGTCATTGCCTGTCACTCCATACTGTATCACGTTGGACGTATTTTCTTGATTCCATGACGTCTTTGTTAAGCCGAGTGAATCTGATAATGGGCTTGTGTTTTTGTTCCCCAGATTAATGAATAACAAGGCTTGTTTGATCTGGAAAGCGAGTAAGCCTCGGCATGTGGTTGTACAGTCACTGGATTTGGTGTTGACAGTCGCGGGAACAGTCGGACGAGAATGTGGTGGTTTGACGGTGCCGACCGGACGATAACGGGGAACGGAAGGGGGAACGGCGCAGACGATTCACAGGCTAATAATGGCAACGGTAAGACAACAGTGGATGAGAAATTCAGAGCCAATGATTCGCTGGGTGGATGATGAATGAGTTGAGTCTGTGAATGTGACTGTAGAGTTCCGGTTGCGGCATATGCTTTTTGGTGACGGCGAATAACCGTTATTTGGGGTATATCGGTTATGCCAGCCATGCACCTTGGATTGAAGGTGCAAAAGAAGAAAAGATATGTTGAGACGCTGCCAGAGTATAAGATCTCTGTCCTTTTTTTTTTTTTTTCCCACTCCTTGATTAAAAAAAAAATTTTAATCAAATTTTTCGTCAAGGTAAAATTCCCACTCTGGGTAATTTTGCCCTGAGCCTGCGGCAAGAAGTACACTCCCATATTGGAGTGTATTGGACTGTACTTCTCCTCACTGCGTCATTTTGATAAGAAAAAGAGAGAACAAAATTAACATATCTGCAAGAATCAGAGTCAGCTACAGCGGGAAAGATAACGAGAGCCAGAGACAGCGAGGCAGCGTAATAAAGGGGGATCCGCTGGACTGATAAGGGCCTTGGCTTCGCTGGGTACGCTGGAGAACAGCACAGTCTGCAGGGCGTCACAACGCCAATCCACTGCAGCGCCCGCTAAACGTTGCTGCTGTTACATTCCGTTAGGGCGAACTCGGTGGGCTCCAGGCGGGTTCAGGCGCGCCAGTCACAGTCACAGTCACAATCGCAGCCTGAAATCGACAGGACCTGTCACAGACCAGTCACAGTCACAGCCCCGTTGTAGACCAATCACAGGCAAAAAAAAAAAGGAAGCTCAAAACTTTCTGGGAGCTTTTTTTGACCTCCCTCTCTCGTTCCATCAACCCGGTTTCCTTCTATTCTCTATCGTCCTTTTTTTCTGGACTGCGAATCTCGTTTCGCTTTCCTTTCGATCAAGCCAATTGCAAGCTTCACTGCTGTTGCAATTTATTGATTGTTCACAAAGCCCTCCACCGGCCTCCTGTCGTCATGGCTTCCGCAGCTCGTCCCATGGCATCCTTTGCCAGGTCCACCATGCAATTGACAAACTCCCGCATCCCAGCCAGAGCTCTATCGACGGCTACCAGACGATCCATCAATGCGACTCCCTTACGATGCGCCCCCCGACCTGCACCCGTCATGCGACTCGCAAACTCCCGCCGTGTCGCCTTCCGTCGAGCCTACTCTGACGAAGCTCCCAAGCCCAAGCATGGCAAGCTTCGCCGAACTTTCCGCTGGGCATGGCGCTTCACATACCTGTCTGTCCTGGGTCTTGTAGGATACACGTGCTACGTAATTTACGATGACCGCAATCCCAACCCTCAATTCGAGCAGGATCCCTCCAAGAAGACCATTGTCGTCCTTGGTAAGTTTTGCACGCTACCAACCGCATCGCAGCTTTCCGCTGCTCCGTCTTCGGCCCTGCGGCCATTTTCAACCATGTACAAACAGGACAGCTTTGCTAACAATTAATCACTCGTTCATGTAGGCACCGGATGGGGATCTGTTGCTCTCCTCAAGAAGCTCGATACCGAAAACTACAATGTCATCGTTGTGTCGCCTCGCAACTACTTCCTCTTTACACCTCTGCTGCCCTCATGCACCACTGGCACCATTGAGCATCGCTCCATCATGGAGCCTGTTCGTACTATTCTGCGACACAAGAAGCGCGCTGTTAAGTACTACGAAGCCGATGCCTCTTCCATTGACCCGGAGCGCAAGGTTGTTACCGTCGTCGACAACTCCGAGGTCAAGGGCGCCACCAACAAGACCGAGATTCCCTACGACATGCTTGTTGTTGGTGTCGGTGCTGAAAACGCCACTTTTGGTATTCCCGGCGTTCGCGAGCACAGCTGCTTCTTGAAGGAGATTAACGACGCTCAGCAAATCCGCAAGAAGATTATGGACTGCGTTGAGACTGCTGCCTTCAAGGGCCAAAGCTCTGAAGAGGTCGACCGTCTTATGCACATGGTTGTCGTCGGTGGTGGACCTACTGGTGTCGAGTTCGCCGGTGAACTGCAGGACTTTTTCGAGGAAGATGTCAAGAAGCTGATTCCCGAAATTAGCCCTCGTTTCAAGATCACCCTCATTGAGGCTCTTCCCAACGTCTTGCCGTCTTTCTCCAAGCAGCTCATTGACTACACAGAAGACACACTGCGCGAGGAAAAGATTGAAATCATGACCAAGACCATGGTCAAGAATGTCACCGAAGACACCGTCGAGGCCGACATCTCCAAGCCCGACGGCTCCAAGGAGCGCGTTGTCATTCCCTACGGTCTCCTCGTCTGGGCTACCGGCAACGCTGTCCGTCCCATTGTCAAGGATCTCATCTCCCGCATCCCCGCTCAGAAGGACTCGCGCCGCGGTCTCGCCGTGAACGAATACCTCGTCGTCCAAGGTGCTCGCGACGTCTGGGCCATTGGTGACTGCGCTGTTGCCGGATACGCCCCTACTGCCCAAGTCGCCTCGCAGGAAGGCAGCTTCCTGGCTGGTCTGTTCAACAACATGGCCAAGACTGAAAACTTTGAGAACCGCATCCACGAGCTCAGCAGCAGCCTAAACATTGACTCGACAAACTCGGCCGAGGTCGCTCGCGAGATTGAGGGACTGGAGAAGCAGCTGCGCAGAATCCGCACCGTCAAGCCTTTCCACTACAGTCACCAGGGAAGCATGGCTTACATTGGTAGCGAAAAGGCTGTCGCCGATGTCAGCTGGTGGAACGGAAACCTGGCCACTGGCGGTAGCATGACCTATTTGTTCTGGAGAAGTGCATATCTTTCCATGTGCTTTAGCAGTAAGTTGTCCTCACATCATAGCATCTAAATACATGTCACTGACCAAAGTTCTAGCGCGTAACCGTGTTCTTGTTGCTCTAGATTGGCTCAAGTCCAAGGCTTTCGGGCGCGATGTCTCTAGAGAGTAGAGTCTGCACATATAAAACGGCGAGAGCTGGGCATGATGAGTTTCCTTGGTATTGTTTGGTTTGGAGTAATACATGTACCTATTATAGATTGGCCTGTCATGGGCTTGCGCTAGAATTATTTCCTATATTTAATGACTTGAATGAGGTCTGGTTTCGTGAAGTGATTGTATGAGCATGACCTATCAGTACTTGCACTAACCAGAGCATCAAACAACCATCCGCGTACGTCCCCCATCGCCACTTCACGACACAATAGCAGTACAACATAAACGATTCTAACCGAATCATCTGAATTTGCTTGCAACCTTAAATATAACCATATTCACCTCGCAGTAATACTAAATCAGCAGCTCGCCACTCAAAATCAAGCTTCAGGGTAAGTCATATGTGATTATGTAACACGTAACAGCCAATGACTGCCCAGCATGTTCGAGTCAATCACATTGAACTTTTTCTTCCTTCACCGCCCTCCCTGACGCTCCATATGCCCGGCAGAATCCAAAGTGGACCCACCTAGGCAGAGAATTCAGCACCTCAACCATTTTTTTTTATCGGTCGCCCCGGCAAAACTTTCTTTGTTCCTGAAGACAAACAAAAATCCTCTTTCTCTTTCTTTGCCCCTCCCTCTCTCCCAAGCAAAGTCATCTATCTTTTTTGCCCACAGTCTTTCATTCAGAGAAGAGTATTCACGTGCGATAATTTTTGACACCTCTCCTTTCATTTCCCACGAAGTAACAAGATGTCTTTCGGTGGTCGCGGTAACTACGGCGGCGGTGGTGGCGGCTATGGTCGTGATCGAGGCGATAGAAACGGAGGCTATGGCGGCGGCGGTGGTGGTTATGGAGGCGGCGGCTACGGCGGAGGGTAAGTTTTTATATTCCTGAAGAGATGGTGATGATGCTGAGGAGTATTTGTTCGTGATGTCGTCGCTCCGTTTGCACGGTCGGCGACCGCGAGCCTGGTTCTCCTTTTCATTACACGACTGTCGCCACTTCATCATCTTTGATAAAATCATCAGAAAACTAACAGTTGAAATAGTCGTGGTAACCACTCCAACGGAAATGGCCACGGTAACGGATTCGGCGGCGGCGGCGGCGACCGCATGAGCGCTCTGGGCGCTGGTCTGCGCAAGCAGGACTTCGGTGAGTACCTGAAATGACCACATCTTACGTCGTAATACAGCCATACTAACATCATTTTGTAGACCTCTCTTCCCTCCCTAAATTCGAGAAAGACTTCTACAAGGAGCACGACGATGTTGCGACCCGCTCGCCCGCCGAAGTCGAAGCCTTCCGCAAGAAGCACCAGATGACCATTACTGGCCGTGATGTCCCCAAGCCTGTCGAGACCTTCGACGAGGCTGGTTTCCCCCGCTATGTCATGGATGAAGTCAAAGCTCAGGGCTTCCCCGCCCCTACTGCTATTCAGTCCCAGGGCTGGCCCATGGCTCTTTCTGGTCGCGATGTCGTTGGTATTGCCGAGACTGGTTCTGGAAAGACCCTTACCTACTGTCTTCCCTCTATTGTCCACATCAATGCACAGCCTCTCCTTGCTCCTGGAGATGGCCCTATTGTCTTGGTACTTGCTCCCACTCGTGAGCTGGCTGTCCAGATTCAGCAGGAAATCACAAAGTTCGGCCGCTCTTCTCGTATCCGCAACACCTGCGTTTACGGTGGTGTCCCCAAGGGCCCTCAAATCCGTGACTTGTCTCGCGGTGTCGAAGTGTGCATTGCCACTCCTGGTCGTCTGATTGACATGCTCGAGGCTGGTAAGACTAACCTGCGTCGTGTCACCTACCTTGTACTCGACGAGGCCGATCGCATGTTGGACATGGGTTTCGAGCCCCAAATCCGCAAGATCATTGAGCAGATTCGCCCCGACCGTCAGACTCTGATGTGGTCTGCTACTTGGCCCAAGGAGGTTCGTGCTCTTGCCACTGATTTCCTCCATGACTTCATTCAGGTCAACATTGGTTCCATGGACCTTGCTGCCAACCACCGTATCACTCAGATTGTTGAGGTTGTCAGCGACAATGAGAAGCGTGATCGTATGATTAAGCATCTTGAGAAGGTCATGGATGACAAGGAGAACAAGATCCTTATCTTCGTTGGCACCAAGCGTGTTGCTGACGACATTACCCGCTTCCTTCGCCAGGACGGCTGGCCCGCTCTGTCTATTCACGGTGATAAGCAGCAGAACGAGCGTGATTGGGTCCTTGACCAGTTCAAGACCAACAAGAGTCCTATCATGGTTGCTACTGATGTAGCTTCTCGTGGTATCGGTATGTTACAACCCCCCTCTTCCCCCTCTCTTTCCTTCCATCATTGCAGATTCCAGCGAACTACGTGTTGTATGTTACTCTCGTATCTAGGGGCTATCCTCATTGCGCAAAACTTGCCTGATATGATAATGTTCACTTGGTTCTCGACCCTAGGAGCCTTGATTCGCTGTGCAGTGCAACAGCATACTACGCTGTTGCCACCATGCGCATTTCCATTCTTGTACCGTTACTTGCTCCCGTGGTACGAGTGTGGAAAACAGGGTTTCTATCAAAAACCCCGATCAAGGTTGTGTGTCTCTCTAGGCTCCCTTTGTCCGAGGACTATGTGACTTGCATATCTTCTGCCTCCACCATGGAATGATATTCTGGATTGGCATACAAACGCATTTGGAAATGATTGCCCTGGCTTTGTCCACAAAGGAACGATGAAGTACGCGGATGGCCTTAAACTCTAGCTGTCACGCTTCACACTATTCTCCGCCTAGGATCGCAGTGATGTCTTGTCATTTTCGCTCCCGTGACCTGTTATACTAACCTTTGTGTCCTGAAAGATGTGCGCAACATCACTCATGTGTTGAACTACGACTATCCTAACAACTCGGAGGATTACATTCATCGTATTGGCCGTACTGGCCGTGCTGGTGCTAATGGAACTGCCATTACGCTGTTCACCACTGACAGTAAGTTACTTTCTATCAATATTGATTGGGGATGATTATATATTAACGTGTTCGTCATTAGACCAGAAGCAGGCTCGTGAGCTTGTTAATGTTCTCCAGGAGGCTAAGCAGCAGATTGACCCTCGTCTTGCTGAGATGGCTCGCTTCGGAGGCGGTGGTGGCCGCGGTTGGGGTGGCTGGGGACGTGGACGTGGTCGCGGACGTGGCGGTAGTAAGTTCAACCTGGATGATCTCCTGAATATTATGATATGCTAACATGACCCTTAGACAATGCTAACAACATGCCTCTGAACAACCGACGCTGGTAAACGGCTCAAGTCTCCTGAGTAGACACGTCAAGCCCTTACTTGCTAATTGCTACACTTCTGTGTAAAACGTAAAAAGAACTTCACGGCACTCATACGGCGTTTGATAGAGGACAGGGATTTGCTTTTATTTTGTTTTTCTTTTTGACCGCAACAACTGTTTCCCCCGCAAACCAACTAGACATACACGACGCAGCATACACATGGCCTGATTGTCAACGGTGTTTACCTGTTGTATCATGCTTTGCTTCTGTCTTGCTTGCTTTACCTCATTTTGAGACTGGCATTCATCCTGGATCGGCATTTTCTAGATTGGACTGAAAAGTCTGGCTCTTTGCGTCTTTTTGCTTTTGATTTGCTACATCCTTTCACCCTTGGTTGTCAATGACCCAACATATCATGTCAATAATACACCACTCTATAACTTTCAATTTGTAAAGGTTACTAGAAGATTGGACGAGAATAAATAAAGATTTGTTTAGAATAATATGACTCTGATGTGTGAGGCGCGATGTGCTTGTCTTGAGTCGTGCCAAGCCAACCGACGGCTAGCAGTATTGCATTCAGTCGTAATGGGCACTTGTTATCATTAACAGCAAACTACCACGGTAGTTTATTTTGTGTGAGTCCTTGACCATCTTATAGCGCAAGGTGCGAGCGACTCCGTGAGATTGGCTGGTAGTAATTGCGATTGAACGATGGTTACTTGGTGGCCCTTTGCCCTGACCGTGCGGGCTAATTCGTCGGAGGCCAGCAGATCCTGGCGTTGCAACTATTAAGCTAGGCAGGACCATACTATGCACAGATTTGGAGTGATAGGTTAGTAGAGTCTTCTATTAGTCTCCCTACTAGGGGGTCACGCGAGAGTGTGGTGCACGAGTTTGTAGACTTGGATGTAACATTGTGAATAGAGTGATCTAGGAGTATAAGTAAGGAAATAAGCAGAATGGATGAAGAACAGCAAGGCTGTGTTGTCTACGAGTGTTGTCTACGAGTGTTGTCTACGAGTGTTGTCTACGAGTGTTGTCTACGAGTGTTGTCTACGAGTGTTGTCTACGAGTGTTGTCTACGAGTGTTGTCTACGAGTGTTGTCTACGAGTGTTGTCTACGAGTGTGGTCTACGAGTGTTGAATGTAGAGTGGTGATGGGATGGTCGTGTGACAGGCACAAGGCATAATGACAATGGCTGTCATGTAAATACAGCCTAGACTAGACTGACGTCGTCGGATAGATTAACGTTTATTCTTCCATAGCAGCTGCACCAACATGTTCCTACATGTTAGACTAACAGGGCATAGTTCCACGGGCCATACTTGGACATGCCGTTTGATTTTCAAGACGCCGCCGCGTACCCTACTAAACGAGTGAACATGCATCTTGTGTAAGGGGATGGATATGACATTTCAGCGTCAACGTATACAAGAAGAACAAAATGTCCGCTTTGCTTTACTTATGTATCACCAACGGTGACTACGGCTGGTATCAGTAAAGCATGACGACGCAAGCACATTGACGCGTATAACACTGCATCCTCCGCACACCAGAGACTTTCTCGCGCCAATTTTTGTGTATTCACCCCTTACTTGTTGTCGTTTCATTATGTCGCCTGATAGAACTACACCTGCTACGTATTTGCTTTTGAGACATGGCAACAACGCACACGATCACTAGACCTGAAATGTAATTCAGTAGTATAAAAAAAAAAAACACCCCCCGGGTGTTATACAATTTTTGGCCATTCCTAGCTCTAGTTTGGACTTAAAACATGGCAACGGCGTCCTTTTCGCTGGCGTTTGCGCTGGCTCAGTGAACTGGTCTATGCACTAGGGGACGTTAAGACTAGTAGTTTGTAGCAGAGGTAACCCAACTAGTGGCAGTTTTTAGAGTATTTTGGGTTTTTACAGTAGCAGATGGCTGCAGGTCCGGACTCAAACTCTATTGCCTAGGAGGATTTCTTAAAATGGCTCAAAATGTAGGCGCTGTGAACGCCGTTTAGAATGACAGCGTGTAAGACAGCCAGCAAAGAGATTTTGTGTGTGAGTTCGTTTTGTGGTCGATGTCGTGTTGGTGGCAAAGTGCAATGTGGTTTTCCGTTGTCCGATTACTTCAATTTCGGAGCCGATGCTTAGTCTAGCGTCGGCGTCTTACTGATCAGTGTGCATGTGGGTGCTAATACCACCCCAAGCGTCCAGCTCGCAACTACACAGCAAAGTCTCAGATGAGCCCTGTATCTGTGCGCGGCGTGGGTTTTCGTTTGGTGCTTTGTGGGGGCTGGAAGACTGGGCTGGCCTAATCCCAGTTTCCAGTGCCAATGCATGGTCCTGCGAACCAGGGGGGCATGCGGGCAAAAAGCAGCACAGAATGGATGAGTGCGCCGAAGCGGCCTGTTGGGCAAGGCCGGATGAAGGCTTTTATTTGACCAGACCCTGTTCGTTACCTGTCGTCGTTGCAGTAGGAGCAGCACGAAATATTGCAATACATATTCACAAAGAATGTGCAGGGCCGTTTGGATAGGCATGGTCGAATGTGCGCCTCTCTTCACCTCAGCTGGATATTCCACTTTGGGAAATTCTTTGCGATGATTTGATTGAAAGATGCTCTGAAGGGGGGGGGGGAGGGGGAGGGATTCTAATCCTACCATATCGAGTCTTCAGGGGGTCCGGTTCACGAATATTGGAAGGAGACGAGCTGAACGTCATTGCCGTCATTGACGACAAAACTTATTCGGAGGCTTTCCCCCCCCTCACCCTCTCGCCTCTCGCTGTTCCCAGGGCTAGCTCTGTCCCGCGTTACCTTGGCTAGGAAATTATGATTCCAGTTTGGGGCTTTCTACTTTGCCGCACGTGTCGCTGCTGAGCCTCCAGTTCATGAGGCCAATCCACCAAAACCTTGCGTGGCACACCACCACCACCCCCCCATGCTTAAATCTAGGGAGTGGGCTTCTCCGACGCGCGACTGGAGCGTGGTGTGAATGTGGAAAAATGCATTTCGAGGTGGATCTCAGTCCTCAGTGAAACAGCTTCAAGCAGGGAAGCAACCCAATACTATGTGGCTCATGGGAAAATGCAACCTTTCTGCCGCTGCCGGACCGTAACAAGCAAAAAATGCCCATTTATCAGTCCGGCAAGCGAAAAGAATTGGAATCCTGTTGCGCCTTTTCTTTCAAAACAAGCGGTATGGTGTCATTGCAGACATGCTAGTGAGGGCCCTTATACCGGAGACAGGCGCTTCCGTCCTCTGAAGTCGACGGCATCTTCCAGGAGTGAAATAAAACCTTCCCTTTTCAAAAAACAAAACAAAAACAAAAGCAAAATTCGGGTAAAAATAACCAAAAAAAAAGAGGCGAGAAATGCCGAATTGACCTCTATTGATTTTGGGGGTGGTTCAGCTGGACATGTCCGCGGTGTAGAGAAAAGAGTCCACGCTTACCGCTTGCAAAAAGGTAAACGCCAATCGTTCGCGACAGACTCAGCGTTGCCCCGTCTCGCATTAAAGACGAGCTCACAAAGTGCTGTAATTGGTTGTAATGCCGACCCTGCACTGCAGGTATGGAGATGGACCATTGAACCGCTGTCGTTGTTAGGATTACCGCTCCAACTGCATCCACAAGGAAGGGCAAAGCGGACTGGGCGACAAGCAACCTTTGCGTGATCCGCTGTATCTGAATAAACAGTCAAGCCTGGGACGGACATGGAGAGATGCACTGCTGATCCGCCCACACTGACAGACACAGCACACCAGGAAGGGGGCGTGTTTGACTCTGCAGAAGAGCAGGGCAGAAAGCTGGACAGAAGCACTCACAGAAGCAGACCCAGAATCCAGGACCAGGACACCCCCTGCGATTACTGAACAAACCAGACGCTCAATCTTCATCCCCACTCTCCGAAAATAATCGGATAACAAACCCCAAGGTGCTCTGAACGCAGCCTGCCATTTTCTCTGTTGCGCCCCCAATCCAATCCAATCCAGAACCGCGTCTGGCAAGTTGGCTTATGGTTCGCTACCGTGCAAAGTGTATGCCCGCCGGGCTCCCTACCGCTCACCGTATAGGCTGCGGACAACACAAATCTGGAGTGTGCTTGTCATATTATGGCAAATGGAGCGCAATGAGCTTTGGCTCACCTCCGTCTCTGGTGGAGCAGTCTTGACGAGCCTCAACTTTGCCATCTCGCATCTGGACCTTCACTGTCGTACCCCTCCTAATTCTAATTTTGGCGACGTCTTCGTGCTTTTGACACGCCTGTTTACGTGTCGCGTATCAGGGTCATGTTTAACCCTGGCTTTGCCTGTCATTCAGGATCGAATTCAATCCAGTGTAATCGGATTTTCGCTAGTGCGCCGTCCCTTTCCCCGGATCGCCCAAAACTGCGAGTCCCTTCGCAGCCCTCAAGAGGTGCTGCTACTTTACATAGTCAGTCTGAAGCCTCTACATCGGCTTGGACATCAACTGCTCAAAGCGCTACCACGCTTCTCACCATGTCATATCAGCATTGGCGCAATGGCTACCTTTGCACAACCAGGGAGTCTTTCTTCTTCACGAAAATGTGCTGATGTGAGACGGCATTTTCTGAATGACTGTGTACCGCACGGGACCGAATGTAATCGTTGCCGCCGCGTACGTTGGCAAACGAAATCAAATTGGCACGATTTTATTGACCAAAGCTCGGGAGGCTGGTCACCCCGTGCTTCTCCTTTCCCCAAAGAACCGAGAAACACGAGGCTCTTTCTATTGTTGTGGAATGATGTGACCGACCTGCGGTCTGCTCTGTGAATTAAAACGTGATACTAAAGACATGCAGTCGTAGTGTTCTACATGGAGCGAAAGACCCCGACCAAATGATCTGTCCTGACGGAGCATTGTGTAGTTCTGTAAGGAGCCAAGTCTTTATGCGCCATTCTGCAGGCGCTACTGCCTGCACCATGTTCCCCATTGTGGACGCTGGCCAGCCCAACTTTCTGCAGGAAAGGAATCCATCATTGATCCCTGCGCCTATCTTCTCAACTCCTATGTAGCTTAATGCTACGCTTCTGGTGGACGTATCATATTGTATCATATTTACTTCCATGTAGTTGCATAGGGCCAGAGACAAAATCCAGGCTTATGGTTTTCGAAATGCACGGGCGGCTCATGTTTCAAAGCAGCAACTTCTTGTTCCTGTCATGCTCATTGCAAACGAAATTGAGCCTGAATCAAATTGAGTGCCACGAGCTGACAGCTGCTCAATTCATGGACTAAGTCGCGGAGGCTGCCACGGCCTGATGCACAGCCGGAATCGTGATAGCTTAAAACCCCTCCTCTTAAACGCATGTCCATCCGCGTGACCCCAGAGCCCAATTTCCACAACGCTAGACCGCCAGTCCAATGCGAATAGGTGTGAATTAAGACAGTTCCACACAGTACTGAAAGCTCTGGCCTTGGAGGGTGACTGCGAGGGTGGTCGACTTTCTAGCAGCACACAATGGTACTGGCTACCTGGAGTACAGCTTCATTGGACAATGCCCAGCCTCCGACTGCTATGGGCTGATTTCAAAATTCGGATTCCAGGGAGAATTTGTCTTTAGCTCTCAAACCTTCTTTGCCTTTGGCTCAACTGCTAGCTGCTGCGAGTGCCTGTTCATCTGAGCAAACTAGTGCAAGCGCCGTCGCAAATTAAGCGCACACCATCGACGGGCTCTAATCCATGGCTGCACCTAACCCGGAACGTTCCTGGTGCTAGAGCTGCCGATAAACCGACTCGCACCTACCACGTCGCACGTGGTGCCAGAGTGGTGGTTCCAAACAGCAAGTTGTTTGCTTCAGGAGTCTCCTCTAGGCGCGAAAATAACGAAACAACTTCTTCTTCTCTTCCACTGCCCATGTTAATCGCGTCTACTGTTGCAGCAATCGTTGAAATGGCCCGGCGAATACAGCATACCTGCGGAGCACCATTGTTTCCGGGAGCAGGTTCCCCGAAAACAGTGCGAGTTGACCGCTACGGAGCACCTTTGAGCAACCAGTAGAAGTTGACTGTTCTGGGCCTCTCAGAGCCCATGATACCCAGCCAGCCCCACCGCAATTCAACTGGTTCACCCGCAAAGCCTGGCATACAATTGGTTACGCACATGGCTTTGCGAACCAACTGGCAAGTGATTGGTGACATTGTCTACAATCTCTGCGGGTGATGTAACTGAATTCATAGTGGATTCAGAGCCGGCCACCAGTAGAAGGACGCAACAAGTAAAACAGCCAAGAATCTGTTGTAATTGTACGATGCGGTTCGCGCAGGCTGAACAAATCACAGCGGGCGAAAGCCTGGTCCCAGCTGCTCGGTCCTTGTCCGCCAACTGAACTTCCCCCACAATTGCGCAGGATAAGCAAACACCCCCATTGCAGGCTAGTCCGTTCCCTAACATTAGCGAGGTCTGATATCCGGCCACTTGCCCGGAAACCATTGCATACCTGTGCTGGAGATGCAAGGGACTGACTTGTCTGCCCTGTTATTCCATTTGCGCATCCTCCAATTCACGATGCTTGCCAGACGAGGATGCATGCAAAAAGCAGTACACCTTGGTCATGTGGTTTATTCTACTGGTGCATTAAATGAGGCTCAGGTAATCGTTCGATGCCAAACCACACTCTTGCATTGACCAGTGCCACCATCTTCTGGATGTTCTAGCGCCCGCTCGAATCTCACTCATTAGTTAACATGTAAGCAGATAGGTGACATGCTGCAGTGAGTCGCTATTTGCTGTAAGCTCTGATGCTGCATAAGTCGATTGCTCATACAACATTACCAGTGCTTTCTCGAAAACTTCCAATTCTGGAGTTTCTCAACCCCATTTCTTGCAGCGCAGTCCATACTGAACGAACAAGCAAATCCTGTGAATCGGCCATTCTTCATGTCGTGGTCATGCGTCCTGGTTCTGCCGCAACCAGCAAATCCAACTACCATGGCGATTAATAGAGACACGCCCCGTTCTGTTTGTGGGGTGATGTGGGTATCACTACAGCCTCTGATTGATGGATTAATTGATTTGTGAGCATTTGTATTGTAATTTCAATCTTGTTCAGAGCGCCACTGATAGTACCTCCTGTCGTCAAGAGACGCCGTGTTGCGTAGATGAGTACATTGAGAATGACTTGGGCAGCTGTATGGTATTTAGTTGGGAGAATGCCGAAGTACGGATAGGGATGTGCTAGCACCGCAAATTTTGCATAAGGGCAGACAGATATTGTTGCAACGCAAATTGGCATCTGCGCCTTATTTGCGAATTTAGCGTTGTGGCTCACTAGACCCCTGACAAGATAGTTGATCAACTAGATGTGAATGGGACATTGATAACCCGACGGAGCTGTCGACTGCCTCCAGCGTGGGCGAAGTGCTGCAGGCTAGCAGGACAAGGGCTCATACTAGCGGCATGCATCAACTGGCTAAGCGACCAGGATACTGCAGGCTTTCTAAACTGCCTATGTACTGTTCATACGTAGTGTCTTAGCGAATCGACCTGCGCTCCAGACTGAGATACGCCTGCAGGCATGTGCGTCCAGTCCCATCCACCAGAATGGAGGTGATCGCGTGTTACGCTAGACAGGCCACGTTTTGAGTGAGATGGGAGGTCAGCGAGTTGCGGTTGAAAGTGCGACAGTCTTTTCACCCACGAGATACATACCAACACTGCGTAGTTTTTATTCCGTATTTCGTGGCTCATTAGTCGCCGTCGCATTTAGAATAGCAAGCTGAGGACTGTCATTTACCGACACGGAATCCTTGTTACATGTACTTCCCAGAAGACGACTAAGGTAACATCCCACCTGGGCGAATCGTAGGAGCTCCTGCTGGTGGCTGGTGGAGAGTGTTTATGGGTGGAACCGGCAGAGTGGAAGCATGCAACTGTGTGTGGTTCATTGAGACAGTGCGGTGCAGCCCAAGGCCCGCAGATCTTGGTGGCTCTGAGATATTATTCACAAGTCGGACACCAAGAAGTTTAGCAGTGGCCGAAAGGCTGCACCCCACCGAGCAAGCTTCTTTTGGTATGGGACTAATGAAAGTTCTGGTGGCCGAACCCGCCTTAGTTTGGATTCTGCCACCCCTAAGGCAGCGAAACCTGGGGAGAGTTGGACGAGCGCAACGACGGATCTAACCATGGCAAGCTAAGAGCAGCCGGTTGGCTAGTTCACGATATGGGTGTCTGAGCAAGGCTTTGTGCATGTTCTCTTTTGCTTTTCCAAGTCTGCCAACCATCACGGAGCAAACGATGTGCGCGTGTCAGGAATTACAACACCATCGAGCTCGATTCGGCAGGCAATAAAGCTCACCCACCCCCCGGTAACATAAGTTTGCGAGTTTTGCGTGACATTACATCAGAGAAGTCAAGTGCGTGGTGGTGGTGAATGGGGACCAGGGCTCGCCACCTTTCCGGCAGTGGGCAGGGCTTGGCCGCCACTTGCACTTTGTGACCTGCCTGATAAAGGGTCAAACGGCGGAATATTCGGGACATGGCCGCAAGAAATTTGTCAAGGTATTATTTCTTGGATCGGGGTGCTGACGAGCCGAGGTGTAAGGGCACATTGGCAATAGGCGACTCAGAGCATTTCGTTTGTCATGATGATGAAACGGGACAACAAATGTTGCCTTGCCACGCCCTCAAGTTTTTACCTTGTGGTGAGCACCTGGCACCTGGGATGCAGCTGCACGTATTGTTGCAGCTCAGCACCCGTTGGGCAGCTGGTAGCGCCTGTGACGAAAGAGAAGCCCGCTGTAACAAACGTCCCGCCACTGGACACCGAGCCCTGTCTGCGCTGTAATGTTAAAAAGGGTAAGCTCGTTGCAGGTGCAGCCCCCCTCCCCTGGTACCATGTGCCACACGCGCGCTTCACTGTCATCCGATGTCTCCTGCTGGTGCTCCCCTCGCCATCTTGCTTTTTTGCCGGAGAAATGCAAACCAAAACAAGAAAACTCTGACGTCTATGTTCACTCCTACCCCATCGGCGCCGCCGTGACGATAACCTGCATAATATCCATTTGTGTTTACAAATGGCAACATACTTCTTTATCTCTGCTGCTCTTTATTTATTACTATCAGCTACGAGTCAGCTTAAACGGCAGCTTCACGCTTGGCCCCACGCGTCTTGAAGACGAAATCAAAATTAGAGCCCTGGTAAGCAAGACCATCTCGTTGCTAGGCCGCGATTGCCAACAGCCTTGGTTCCTCGCTTGGGCCAATTACTGTCCTCTTCTTCATTTTAATCGTCCAATACTGTGACATGTAGCCTACCACGCCCACTCGAGCTGGGGGTGGCATACTTGACAGATGGATGCTAATGGTTGATCGTTATTGGGCAGGGAGTCGTTGCAGCATCTCTGCCATAACGCGAGCTTGAACGAGCTCTAGGCTCTGTGGTGGTTCCAACCGAAAGCAACACTACTAATTTTTTTCCCTGCTTCTCAGCGCACCCCCCCTCCATTTCCAGCCATCTGTCCACTGCATGACCCAAACACCACCGCCCACATCCCACACCTCTGGGCCAGGATTCCCAGGCCCCTGGAATACGGAATCGAGGTAGAGTAAAGTGCGCTTTTCTCCCACCTGTGCGCCTACACAGGATTGGCTAACAGTACCGCAAGGACGGCCCTTCAATCACATCGCAACAAGTCACGACTCGTCCTTTGTAACGAGATCATTTTGTCCGCTTGTAGAGTCATTGATCGTGCTGCGCCTTTCCTAACTTGCTGAACAGGAGAGCCCGTTCATTGGAGTAAACCAGACTTGTAAGAGAGTCAATTGATGCGTCAGATGAATGCGGACGGTAAGAAGTGAGTGAAGGAGTAAAAGCAACAGAGACATCAGTTCTAGATGCTGCGAGACAGCTTTCTGAAAGCCACAAGAAGCGGCAGGTTGATGCAGCCACATTTTCGCTGACCCGTCAATCATTTCAACAGACTTTCTAATCAGCCAATTCGTCAACGACGCTTGATCCGCCTAAACCTTGCTACTCGACTGGACTTTTTGGTACAGTTTGTAACTGCTCTCCAGGTTGGAGGACTTCACGACACCCCCCCCCTTTAGGCCTCCACTTGCTGATCCATCCCCGAGTCAGGCGCTAGACTCATGTTGGATTTGGTCGCGCTCTCGGCACAGTCCACCTTAGCACCCAGCTAGGAGCGCCCCCAAAAGATATCGCACTATATTAGTGTCTTTCTCCCCCAATCTACGCGCGAAACTGCTCTGGGCTCTAGCCATTTCTGCTTAGTCTCCTTGATCGCGAGGACCCAGCCCACACCCTTGCCACTAATCCCCAGCAAGATCAGCGCGACCAAGGCCTGAGGCTTGTGCCTGGTCACTTCTCTGTCGCGCACGCCCCAAAGTCAATAAACCCTTCTATCCCACCCGCCACTTAAGCTGCCTCTCTTTCTACTCAACAGACCAATCCCATCGCGCGCTCCCGCGAAACGAAGCAGTTTCTTACCCCTTGTCCATTGTGTCTCTTGCGCCGTTCATCTGTTTGGACTTTGTGGCTCTTGCTTCTTTTGTTGTTCAATTTGTTGCGCGCGATCGCCTTTTTCCTTGTTTCCGGATTCAGGACCTGTTTCGTTTTGCGCCAGGATCGCCGAGAACGGACTGAGTGGCAACCACAAAGCAACAAACTCAAACGAAATATTTCATTGACACGAACTCAGAGAGAAATTGCGCAAAGCAACTACCTCTGAACCAAGTCAATCTTTGCTCTTATGGAACGAAGCACTTCCGAGTACTCGCAGACAGGTTTGCCATCGCCCTATCCTAGCAACTTCGGCGACGCCCATTCTGAAGGTTCATCAGCAGATCACGCTTCTGCTGCGCAATACCCGAACCAAAAGGAAGCCAACTATCAACCATCGGCTACTCCAACTTCCGAGTACGGCGTCTATCCTCAATCCGCCCGCTCAGGCACCTTTCCCGACCACGGCCAGCGTTCATACCAGTCTGCTACCCCGACAAGCAGTGGAAGTATGGCGCAACAGAACAGTCCGTCATTGCCCCAGCAAGATGGGCGTAACCATCAATCCCACCCGGTCAATTCTGACAGCAATGTGCCTATAGATCCGTCCATTGCAGCCCCGAGCCCTACCTACCCTTACGGCCAGCACTCTCCCTACGGCCCCAACCCAGACATGCAACATAGCTACTCCCACCCCAGCGGTGGTATGTATACGCAGCCGCGTCCCGAATGGGGAGGATACGGACAGCATGGGGCTCCCCCCATGACTCCAGGTGGTCATCCCGTCTACGGCCAGCCCCCTCCAACCGCACAACGGCCCAACCAGGTAAGTACGCTTTGCAGCTCCTCGCAGCGCCATGGTACAAAGGGACGCCATTCAACATTGCCTTCTCGCCAATGTGCCTGGCTTTCTTATGTCTGGTTATAAGATGGCGTATCATCTGCGTAGGAAGTCACTGACAAGATGAGTTGTCAGGTTTACTCCTTTGTTCCAATCCCAGGGGCACAGCAGCATAAACGCCCTCGTAGACGATACGAAGAAATTGAGCGCATGTACAAGTGCGGCTGGAATGGATGCGAGAAAGCATACGGTACTCTGAACCATTTGAATGCGCATGTCACCATGCAGTCTCATGGACAGAAGCGAACTCCAGAGGGTAAGTTTTACATTCCAAGCACCAAGGTCTCGCACCCTCACAATGGATCACCACGGCTCCGATATTGTAGTTTGCACCAGTAAACAGACACAATTCATCTGGCTTGTTGATCCATTGCGTTGATGTGGTGGATACGATTGGTGTGGTACAATGCAGCTTAGCGCGAGCTAGGACCTTGCGCCATGCAGTAGTTTCCATACACTCGGGACCGAGAAGTTGTGTTAGCGTTCTATTCTAAACATACTGACATAATGATGAAACAGAATTCAAAGAGATTCGCAAGGAGTGGAAGGCTCGCAAGAAGGAGGAAGAAGCACAACGTAAGGCGGAAGATGAACGACAGCGTGCCGCTGCACAGGCTGCCGCGCAAAACGGCGACCCTCAAGGCCCTGACGGGACACCCACATCCTCGTATCCTGGATCGAGACCTGTGCAGCTTCCTCCTATTGGATACCAACACTCTTACCCAGCTCCCCCCTCTGGCCAACAACCTCTCCCCGAATATGGTAGCAGTCACATGTACCCCAGCTATCAACCCCATTCTCCATATGGCCAGCCTCCACAGAACATGTACAGTCAATGTAAGTACAAGCTTTCCAAACTGGAAGGATGCAGCGAGCGATGAGAAACGAGTGCTGATTTGACATGTAGCCAATGGTGGCCAACCACCTAGTCATTAACATTAGGGGAACGCGGAGACGCGACACCTTGATAATATAGAGATGGGACATCACGATAAGATACGACTGGCTGTACAATAAGCGGATTGTGTGTTGAAATCACAAGTGTCGTTTTTAATTCTGGTTCAGGGCATATGACGATCTTCTTCAATTTACTTTTTTTTTTTGGTGCTTTTGTCGATGTAACTGACACTGGGCTTTCTGTATTCACATAAAGCCTGGGGTTGATTGCATATGTCTATGACAACTGAGGGACAGGGTGTAGGAGTTTTGGCTACAGCACAGCTCTATGACTGGCTACGATACCATTACGGAGGGGAATTCGTTTATCTGCATTTTGGATGTTGCTATTAGGTATAATCTTTTACGAGATTATGAAAGCGCCTTCTGCAAAGAGCTGGCGCTTCGATGGTATTAGCCATTGCCTTGGTATTTTTATACAGTTTTTTGTTACGAATTTTTGTTGTCTGTTTTCTGTTTTTTGCGAGAGCCGGGCAAGGCAAGACATTTGTCGGTTTAGAGTTGCCAACGGAGTAGGCCGCGGACGCATCAAGATTGTGTTCTGACTATCTGGGAGAGGCGCTTTCTGTTGTCAAGCTCGAGGGATATTTGGTATAGTTGAGTACAATGCAAGTCAATGCAAGATAATTACAGAGACAATGAGGGAGGCAATTCGCTGTGATGGTTTGTTGTGCTCGATTATTATACTTTGGCGACCCAAAGGTTATAAAAGACGACGGGGTTCTCAGCCCTGCCCAGGGCTACTACACTACAACTGGGTTAAGAGGGCTGGAGGTTAACTTCAATGGCAGACGTTACTTCTTCTCGGTAAAATGTCAAAGTTTTTCATGGTCGTCGAGAATGCGTGTCCTTTGAGGTGAGAGCAGCATTGGCGACTATGCCAAAGACTTGGTGGGTGTCAATGCACTGTCTTTGGACGGCAGACTCAGCATGCGCCAAGCGGAGATGAATTGCTATGCTAGCCAAGGTCTTGCTTGCAGGTAGAACCGAGGGAAAGGCAGAGAATCAAGTGCATTGATGAGAAAGTAAGTCTGCACGTGTGCTGAAGAGAAGGCAATGTGGTAGTGAAAAGAGGACAGAGAAAGAGAGAAACTCTATGGCAGCAGTCATGAGCAGCAGACTTTTAAAACTCTTTTGCAATGTACAGGAGACAAGACTCTGCGCATGTGTTTATATACGAGTATGATTGATTAGGGTTCGCAAAAGGTAAACGGCGATGCGGAAATGCACGGGACCCTGACTAAATTAGCGCAGATCATTCATGTTGGGGACATCCAGATCTAGATTTAAGTTTTGGCCCTAAAGCATGTCGATTTAGAGTCTACAAGCTAAGAAAGCCATGCGACGCCAGATCTGATGGCGCTAGTTAGCGCGTGTCCAGGATGTATCGCCAAGTCACTGCGAGTACCACGCAGCAAGTTTATACATCAGACGAGGGGTATAATTGGCTAAGCAATATAAGTTTACTTTTATCTTTATAGTTTAATTTCATCGACTGTTGCTATGGGGCGAATGTCTTGTGTCAGTGTCATGGAAGCAAAATGCATTGCGTAAATGAGAAGCCAATAAGTCGCAGTTGTCATGGACGAGGAGGATATGTTTTGCTATTACTCAACGAAAGTAGCTAGCTATTCTGCTCGGCGCAGCGGCCGTATGAAACGTGCCCACGGCCCCTTTGTGTAGCTGTTTTCTTCATTTGTTTGCTCGTCCGAGACTATCTTTTTCATTCTATTTTAGCGCGAACCATTGCATCGGGACATGCATATTATGGGCTTGACCTGTGCGTGCCGGCGTACCTTGCTTGGGCCGCATGGATTGAGATTTGCCGACTTGGGTCGCATGCAGCGCCTTTAAAAGGTGGAGATTTCGCGTGGGATTCAAAGGCATTTCAGCCATGTCTTTGTGTAACCATCGCTTATGGTTGATGGCAATGTGACAGATTGCAATGGGGATGTGACGGCGTATTGTGATTGGTGTTGGGCATGATGATGTGAGCAGGGTCAGATGAGACAGAGCTAGATTGCTGAAAAAGAAAGGGCAAATTCTGTAATTGAAAATGTGCATTGAATTGGAAGAGCTGTCTTATTGGAAAATGGGTTCGAAGAATGATTCCACCTTGTCCAATTCGTCCAATCCCGCCGCATAAGCGACGATACCATCAGGCCTCACAACTACAATTGCTCCGGAGCGGTTATACACACCGTAGCGACTGTGGGCTTGTGACTCCGTATCAAAATACAATCTGCCAATTGCCGGTCCATCAAACGCTTCCCAGGCGCTGTTGACCCGCCCAACAATAATTGTCGACAAGTTCAGACGAGGCGCCCAGGCTGTAAACTTGCTACCATCGGCCGCAATTCCTTCTCTCAGCGTTGCAACTTTATTCTTGGTCAAGTGATGATAGCCTGCGAAAATGAGAACGCTCCAACGACCCCTGTTCTCTTTGTGGGTAATTGCATGGAGGCGCATTGGAATGGCTGGACCGGGCGCATACAACGTAGCATCAGCGCTGCGGATGCCCGTTTTGAGATTCGTCCCCTCAATTGACCGGTTAAGCAACCCAATATCGTAGCTGACACCCAAGCCGATGTTGAAACTCATATTCTTCTGCATCACTGCTTGCAAGGCATCTTCGGGTGTTGCGCCCAATCCTGCAAGGTTGGCAGGGATGTCGCCGGAGACGAACGCCGCAGCAAGCCTGTCAATGTCGATGAGTTTTTGGGCAGCGCTGCGTCGCTCGGTAGCATAGGTAGACAAGACTTGGGGTCTATACCATCCTTTGAGCGTTCCGGCGAGCTTCCAGATGAGGTTGGTTGCATCGTGGACACCGGTGTTCATGCCTTGCGCAAAGGCCGACGAGTGTGTATGGGCTGCGTCGCCGGCGAGGAGGATGTAAGTATCCTGCTGGAGAGTTGTGGCTACTTTTTGTTTGATGCTGGGACTGGTTAGCTAGTGTTGGAGCCGAGAGGAGGTGAACATACGTATAGTGCGTCCACCAGTCCAGACGCTCAATTTCAAGCTCAAACGGACAGAAACATTCCATTGCTTCGTTGACGGCGTCTTCTTGCGTAGGTCCATTGGGATATTTCGCCTGGAGTCGGGGAGATAACGCAAACCCAATACGATATGCATCCTTGTCAAGTTTAACCCAGAGAACGCTGCCATGCTCAGGCGTTTCCAGCACGCCGAACGCAAGGTCAGTCTCGGTCATGGTAGTTTTCATGCGACCATCAATACGGATCCAGCGGTAAGTAGTGTCATCCCCTTCCATTTCTATGTTTGCATTTCGTCGCACTGTGGATTGGCCGCCGTCGGCACCGACAAGATACTTGCTAGCACGTTAGGTTAGCCAACGGCACACACCAACAAGCTGGATTTTCTCACCACCTCACCGTCCTCTGTCCCTCCGAAGCGTGTGACAGAACTGCAGTGACATTATATCCATCGCCGCGAGACTTGTCAATCGTTTGGCTCACCAGCTCCCATCCGTACTGCACGCTCTTGTTGAAATCAGCCTTGTAGCGAGCGGCAAAGATGCGCTGCGACGAGTTTTGTCGAATGTTGACAATGTAGTTGTGGAAACTTTGGTCGAGGAGCGGGAATATAGACTGATATGCAGGGCGATTGATTCTTTTGCCGTCTTTGAATGCTGCTGATGTTCGTCCGATGAACGCTGCTTGGGTCAAGTCGCTGCTCACATCGAATTGCTCGAGGAGTTCCATTGTACGGGGGTATAGGGTGCAAGCACGACCGAATGTTTCTTGGACGTTGAGTTCTCTTTTCTCTAGAACAAACTGTTAGTAAAAGCGCCTCAGGTTTGAAAGCTCCAGCTTGGGGTGCATACCAATGATTAGAGTGTCGACGCCTTGTTGGGCAAGACCTAACGCAACGAGGAGCCCTACTGGGCCGCCGCCAACTACCAAGACATCAATCTGTTCGACAATCATCTTGTCAGTTCATCAGTTATTGTTGATGTGCTAGACCAAAGCTTCATGGAGAGTTTGGTCCTGTCGTTGTGTAAAATGCCAATGGTGTGAGCAATGCAGCAACGAGAGCGGAAAGTATACAAAAACGCCAACTATAGGTCTAACTGACTGATCCTTACAAACAAAGTTAATGTCATCAAAACAAAAATTTGAACAGTCATCAATACGTTGTGATGAATTAATGCTGACCGCGCGGGGTGCATCGGCGGCTTTTTCGCACCAAAGTTTCGCAAGCGTCAGCAACCATCACCACCGCCGCGAGACGCGCAAAAGCGCTGCTAGTGCTTGTGTAATAGTCTATATGGGGCTTTTTTAAATCCCCTCTAGACAGTATAATATTAGGCATTAGTCATGTACTCGGGGGGAGTTGTATAAAACGTCCGATATTGGGCCATCTTTTACAAGACACTTACGCCTTCATGGCAATAAGCTGACCGGTGAGTTTACCAACTCGCCGCCGTCGGACGAATTTGGTAATCTAGATCTCAACATTTATTAGCTGAACAGGTTTTTCTAATAAGATTATCGGAAAGTAACTGCCGACCCTGTGCCGACGCTGCAAAAAAGGGTTTAAATTAAAGATGCCTCGATGTCCCGCGGGATGTTTGGCGGGTCGTAGTGTTTAATACTTTCAAGCACCTGTATCAATTAGCCATCAGTAAGAATATTCAGAGGAAAAATGAGTGAAGTATTGAGTCTGTTCAGAAAAGTGAGCTCGGCCATCCGTTCTCGGGTTCTCAGCAAGGGACCGAAAGGCACCGCGGCAGTTGAAGTGACTGTCCAGCCGCTGTAAGTCAATGCATCGCAGTCACAAAGTCTGGGATATTAACAGGATAAGTGAAAACGCAGCTGGAATGACAGCGACAGATATCGACTTTTGGACGAAACACTGCATCCCTACCTTCTCCCTGCTCAAGTCGACCGGCTCTTACACCGACGAGCAAATCGCCGCGCACATCAACTTTGTCAAGAACCACGTCATTCCCTGTGTCGGCCCTCGTCCCAAATCTGGCGCTGATTATCTTCTCGCTCATACCGGTTCCATTATCGAGATCAGTGTCAACTTCACAGATTCCGGAAAGCCTATCGTCCGCTTCATCTTCCAGCCACACAACACCGGCGACATCCCACAGGCCATTGGAGCAGACATGATATGGGCCGATCAGCTGGCAAATGTTTTCTGTGCAACTGAAGAAGAGATGCCTATTTTGAGATCCAAGCTGCCTCCCTCGATTGGTCGTATCCCACAATGTTTGTTGGGCTTCGACCTACACCCGGAGCGTCGCGGACTGAAGGTGTATTACTCACCTTTGTGTAAACGACTGATTACTGATGACCAGACGGATAACTTGGTATTTGAGTCGCTGAAGAACCTCAAGCCGTTGGGCGATGGGCTGGTACCCGCCCTGGATAAGCTCAAGGCGTTCCGTGACAGTGTAGGCGAGCAAGTCGGCACTATTGACGTGATTGGCGTCGATGCAATTAGTCCTCAAGATGGCGCTCGCATTAAGATTTATACTAGAATGCCCCCTGGTCAGAATTCATTCGACAAGGTCGAGCACCACCTCACCCTAGGTGGCCGCATAAACAGCGAAACAGTCAACAAACAGATTGAGCTTCTTCGCGGAGTGTGGCACTTACTCCTCGACGAACAAGAAGGCTTCACAGAGCGGCTAGAGTCCAAACCTGAGCTTGGAATCCGTGATGCTCACTCTGGAATCATGATTAGCTGGGAAGTGCAGCCAGGCAAGGCCGAGCCCAGCCCCAAGCTTTACGTTCCCCTGTGGAAGTTTTCCACCAACAACAAGGCCATCGCAGAGAACTACCAAAAAGTATTCGAGAAATGGTCTTGGAAATCCGGAAATGAACCTCACTGGCACTTGAATGCTATAGAGGGTGCATTGTAAGTCAAACCCGTGTGTGAGATAAATTTTCGAGTTTGGGCGCACTAACAAACCTAAACCTACTAGTGGAAAGGATGGCGTGTCTGAAACCACACCAGTTGTGCATACCTACTGTTCTTTCAACTTTTCAAAGGCAAAGGGCAAGTATCTGACGAGCTACATGTCGCCGATCCTTCGATAGATGACCTACACGGTCTTTTGTTTAGCAACATACTCTAACCATTCTGTGCAACGGACACAATTCGAACTGAACCAGTGCAGCTGCTATTGTATTCAATGTGTAGTAGCCGGTCATTAGCAACAGCTGCCTTGTAAGTCAAAGTGAATGGTGCGCTTTTGCCGTCGTTACTGCGGACAATAATACCAAGCTTTCACATTGGTGCCTTCTTTTTCACCCGGTTGGTCACTGTTGGAGGAATAACAGCGAGATGTAGAATTGGAACAGCAGGGATAACGGGGATGAAAGAACCTGTTCGGAAACTAGCAGCGATGAAAATGATTTGAATCGCGGATAGAAGGGGCACAGTTTATAAATTAGAGGCGATTACATGAAATCCAATGAATTAAGACGGCTAGTGACTTTAAATAAGGGTGTCTACAAAGTGCAAATAATGTGCATAAATGATTACATCGCCGAGTTTGGATCATACTCCGTATTCACTGGTCGGCCACTCTCATCCACCTCTGCTTCTACACGGAACGGGTTCTTGCCCGCGCTTTGAATCTTAACAATCTCTTTCTTGCCCAACGCGACTTTGTCGAATCCAGGAGGCAGCCGTGCATCCGACATGAGAAAATCCACCTTCATGTTACGAGCACGATCACGGTACGCTTGCTGGTTGCGGGGGTGCTCGAATTGGTTGTTGCAGCTTCTTTCGATGACTGACCACCTTGCATCCATTTCCAGGACAAGTCGCAACAGCACGCGCGAGTCATGTTCAGACCAAGGAAATCGTTGTGGTGGGAGGGCTGCAGCAGCTGCGAGACGCGCTCGCTCCGCAGCGGCCAACTTCTGGGCTTGGAGGTTCTCCAAGTCGATACTTGATGAGGGACCCCCAGTGTTCACCACAGTTTGGCCAGACAGCGCAGGAACGGCAGGACGGCTTCGTTGGGCAAGGTACGATGGGAGGTATGATGGATCAGGTAGAGTGACGCGGCGTCTGTTGACAGCAACGAAACCAGTGCCAATCCTTGCTCGCTTAGAGCCATCGACGGGGCGAGTATCTGTTTCAAAGACGTCATCATCGTCATCTTCATCATTTGCTGAAGCAGCGCGATACCGCTTCTTGCCTGCAGGCGATGATTTAATAATTGGAGATCGAATGGCGAGTAGTTCTTGGTTACTGATTTGGTAGTCGACCGGTGCGTTTGCTCCTGGTCGACCTGGAGGAGCTTTCCCTCTCTGAGCAGAGCCTGGGGAAACGTTGCTATTGAGGGATTTCAGAGATGACGCATTCTGGAATAACGTTTTCCTGTTTCTGTTAGTCAAATAGAGTGGTTAAACATGAAATACACATACTGCGATGGCTCTAGGTTGTCAAAGCGGACAAGCGGCTGCGAATCAATGTCCGAATCCTCTCCATGGTCCTCTCCAAAGTCTTCCTCAGCGTCATGAAACTCTTCAGGCTCGTTGCGAAGCGCTTTCCAAGCATCGCGAGCTACAGTAATCAGGCTAGACTTGGCGTGATAGACGTCCACAGCCCATCCCTTGAGAGACTTCACTAGTGCCTCAATAGGGTACCTGTTTCGCAACGTCTCAAGTGCAGCTTGCTTCTTCCCCGCGCGAATGATCTGGTACAGCTCCTGAACGCGTGCAGAGCAAAGCTCTACAACCTCGTCCCCGTTCTCGTCGGCGAGATCTTTGAAAGGGCCATTGGCGAAAATGCTTGCATCGTCTCCCTCCACGTCGTCGTCACAAAATGCAGCTTTGATGATTCCGCGAGCATTAATTTTGGCCTTCTTTGCTGCAAATTGCTCGATGAAAAGCTGTGTACGAATGTCCAGAGCCAGTGTAAGATCTTGGTGGTTGACGGAGTTGAGATAGAAGACGCCGGGAAAGAACATGTCGAGTTGCTCCAAGAATTGAAACATCTGAAGGGAATCATCTGTTGAAACGTAGTCGATGCCATCAAGCAGAGTAGCAACATTAGCCAGTCCAATCGCCGTGCTTGCGCCGAGCTCCAAATCGTCCGATGGAGGCATGTCTTGGGCCCAGGCGTAGTTGAGAAAGATAGACGCCGTATCAGGATCCTCGTAGATTTCACGGATACTTCCAAAAGTGTCTCTCTTTCTCTTCAATAGTTGTTTGTGAAGAGCACTCTTGGGAACCTGATTCTGAAGACGCTTAATCAACTCCTCCGCGGCAGAGGCAAGATCCGAGAAGCTGAAAATTTGAAGCTGACGCTGTACTGCTTGCTCATCTTCTTCGCCCTCGACGCTATCCTGGTCTCCTCCCTGGCCCTCGCCAGATGCATCGTCGCCCTCCTCTTCCTCATCAAGGTCACTTGCATCGTCTGGCTTTGGCGGGTCAGTCGCAATGCTGGCGACACTCATTGCGGGACCTGGACGAGCACCACGACGAGGCACAGGATCCCGTGTAAGCGAACTAGACTCTGCATCTTTGTATGAGCCCCTTCCGGTCCGTTTTGCAATTGGTGCACTGGCTGGTGGCGGCACGTCAGTGCTAGCAGTGGCATCAGAGCCAGACCTCTGCCGCGTGGTAGGTGCAGTTGATGCTGGCTTTCGCCCACGCCTGCCACGAGTTGGGGCGTTCATTTTATGGTTCACCTTTTCAAAAACAAACAAATTTCACTTATCCAATCAGTGGATACAAATTAATGATAGGATTCACAGGCTCTGCGATGCGTGCGAAGGTGAGTTGGGAACGTGGTTTGTTATTGAAAGGGGTGAAAATTTGACCCTAACCCTGTGGAACCCTGACGCGTCTGTTAATTTCGCGACGAATTATGTAAGCTCAACTAAAACCATAACAAATCACAATTGAGTTAACTCAAAAAAATACAAAAGCTTATTTGCCTCTTCAATTAGGAACTATTTTGCGCAGAATTAGAATCGCTGTTGGGGCGCTTCAAATGCAATTGATGGCTGTAGTTAAGGCTCTGTCCATGTCTGACCCTACTGCCCCTAACCCTATCCCTAAGTCTAACCCTCACCCTCACCCAAAGGCTGACCCAAAGCCTAGTGAAAATATGGGGTTTGGGTCCGCATTTCCCTTTTGGGCAATATCTCTCCCAGTGGTGGAAATCATTAACCTACACGGAGAACAGCTTTTTGACCCTACCCAATCATGAAAAAATAAACATATGTAGAAAGGTTTAAGGTTTGCATAAAAGGCGAAAAAATCATTGCTGTTGGGGGCTTGGATAATTTCAAAGATTTCTTTGCAATTTAGAAAGAGCTTATTTGTACCTCGACATCCTCACCATTGATCAGGAGTGATATCATGCTGGGCTGGCTACAAACGAGTCTCTAGACTAACAACTCTAACCAAATTACTGGTACAAGGTAGCGAAATAATCAGCCAAGGCTCAAAACAACTAAACTCGCTCCAAAGCAGCATGTGAATTTCGTTCACTACAGACTACGCATACCCTGCGAATACGCGAGAGACAACCCCAGAAAGATATTTTATTCATTATTACATGAAGACTACATGCAACCACACTTGTAGTTACAACGTTACTAGAAACATTGTCAAAGCAGAGCGTCCTCACAAAGCTCAATTAATCATCCAGCCACGTCCATGCGGCGCAGAGGAGCGTTGTTGCTTTGCGACAGGATCAAGTCGAGCCATTTGCCACCGCCATCATGTATCATATTCATACTTCACGTAAGCATCCGTCACCAAGGCTTGGACAGAGCCAACGGTGAGTCCGGAGACACGACGGTTGCATAAATTATGCATCGGGCCAGTGCATCTAGACGAAACCGGATGCTGACACCAAGGCTTCCGAGTTTCGTTTATATCGTATTTGACGAGCGAAAACGATCGATTATCATGAGCAAAATAACCCATGGCTATAGGACAGCAGAACAATAACAACAAAAATTCAAGCCTCGAGAAAAATGAAAAGTGAAAATCACAAGCTTTAAAGCTGCTGATGACACAGACTGCCGATTGACAATCTACCATTTCTAGATCCATCTAAGAAGGTTTTCGGACCCCCGATCCACATGAAATCAAGATACCGGCACACTTACCGCATTGGACAATCATGCCGTCTTTCTGGCTTTGTGTGCCGAAGCCTGCAGCTTGTCGCGACCGAACAGCCCTCCCAGGTAAGCAAGACGCATTGCCACCAGAAACACCTATTCGACGCGAAACGTGAAAAATTAGCGGCACAAGCTAATAATGGATCCCCTGATATAACGGGTTGAAATCGGGACAGCAACGATAATAACAACGCTAAAACTTACTACGAAACCGACGTTGGCGCAAGTCATGGCGTTCCACTCTTGAGGGCGTAGCATTCTCTCCTTCCCCAGGGCTATACATGTGAAGGCGATATGGCCAATGTCGCCGAGTAGCAGAGCGACAAGATAGGCTCGTATCACTTTTGTCTCTGACGTTGTGAGGAATACAGACATGGCAATGAAGAAGCCTAGCAGATACATGTTGCCCAATTGCTGTGCCACAACCACGCTGTTGTCGGAGACAGCAACCGGGATGGGCTGGGGGATTTGCTCAGCGATAAACCATGCTGGATCTTTGAGGACACCCAGAAAGCCGGCTACACTAATTGATGAAAAAAAAGAAACGTCTACGTCAGTGAATGATGCGTATCACAGCACGGTGAAGAGCTATCCAAAGCAACAAAAGGGCACCAGCGATGGCTGGCACGTAGGAGAGCAACCACACCAAAAAGACGTTTGATAGTCGATCTTGGCTGAGACTCACAGTGAGATGGGCTCGATAATGGTAAATACCACCCTAGGAATCGTTGGGAGATTGGACGCCATGGCGTCAGGGTCTGGTCTGGTCCTTCTCGGTGTGCCGGAAGCGGACCAGCAAAAAGTGGCAGCAGAAGGCAAGCTAGGGTGCAAATGGAAGCGAGAGACGGAAATCAAGGCAAAGGGAATAATTGATGCGAATAGATCCGACCGAGGGATGCACGACGAAAACGTCTCGGCGACCGAAATGATAGAAGCGTAGGGTCGGGCGGATGTGAGAAGGGAAAGTGGACGAACGGCGGGACGCAACAACAAACAAAGGAACCGGCCTTTTAAGACGGCGCCGGTTCATGTGCGAACATCAATTGATTACGTCTGTTGGGCAGAAACATAGTTGGCGAGAGAACGGAATCTAAAAGCCCGTAGAAACCAGAACAATGACTATCTAACGTGCATTGCAATGCCACATAGAGAAGCCTAAGTTGGGATGGTAATAATCGAGAAGACACAAGGCTAGCATTCGGTTGATTCTTAGAAGACTGCACACCGCAGCACTGTGATGGTTTAGGTGTATGGGAACGTCCCTTGGTGCTGCCACGGAGAGACGGAGGCTGAGTTTCTTCCCGCCGGACAAGCACTTCTATTTTGGTTTTAGCGCCCATGAGGAAGCCGATGCTTTTAGCGTGGAATTTCATGGGTAGGGATTATTCGACGTCGGCCACTTTTTTTTCCCCTTCTTGCGATTGGTTGCGAGTTGAAGGACCGAATTATATTCGCGGATTGGGCGCCTGAAGCAATTGATTGGCTTGATGGCTTGGGCATATGGCGTTGACTGCCGTACGGGCTGAGCTTTCTGTGTGTACCAAATGCGTGATGGTGTGTACTTGTCATCCGATAAAAGCAAAAATGTGGCTGCATAAGTGATGATCATTGGACTCAATTTCGTTGCCATTATCAGCCATTATGCAATAGCAGTCGTGATAATTCAACGGCCGCCTCTGACGTTAAGGACTAGAGTGGTGTTGGAATAGATAATGGGTTTATTGGTGTATACTTGAATTAGCATGAGGCCAAACACATGTTAAAAGGAAGCTAATTCACACAGTTTAGAAGCTTAAAAGCTGGCCTTGATAGCATGCCTCGTATAGACCTTTTTTGCCTCCAAAGTTCAGAGAGGTAAATACATCTGTGTACATGCAAGTTGGTGTCAAGGGAAGCTGAATTTGGAGTAACTGACTCGATTGCACCAATGGCTTACAGGACAAGCACGACATTGGTTGAATTTCTGCGTCTCCAAAGTCTCCAACTAAAAAGAGGAGGATGGGGAGTTCCCCAATGCCTCGGCTCAAAGATTGCTGAGCCAGCACAGCACATTGCGATAAAGTGGCCATTGATTGAGTGCAGATTAGTTTGTGTATCAAGTCATGAGCCGAATTGAATTTTTATTGCCATTGGTATTTTTTCTTCGAATTAAAATCAACAGAGTTCTTCGCATAACCACCCGATCAACGTCGTATTTCTTTTCTTCAGAGTGTATGGTGGCATTGAATTTGGAAATGAACCTGGCTGCCACAATTAAAGCAGCGGTCCCTCCTGCTATACCTCTGATTTGGAGTCGACTGCCCCCTAAACGCCCTGTAGTCCATGTGCTGCAGAACCCTTGTCCTACTGTAATGGTAGAAGCGCCAGGTCCCGGACAACACCGAGCGGCAGTGGATCTGCAGACACTAACACGGTACATTGCAGAGGCGTCCAAAGGGATGGCATCCTCTAGCGTAGGTTTCGGCTGACCTCCTCCCTGCAGCATGGCACTAGTCCTCTTTCTCCATTCCCCATTTCCAGTTGGAGTTGGCCCCTCCGCGCTCCTCTTCCCTCTCCGGCGGTGCTTTCCATGTGAACGGTCGTTTTCACATGTTGGTCCTCTTCTCCGTTCCGTTCTCCATGCAAGCTTTGCCCTGTCTACTTGATTACCTCTACCCAGCGCCTTATTCCTCCACGGTACCTGTGCCTTTGCTTTGCCTTCACACCTGCGGCTCGTGCCATCCAGCGCCTGGCGAATGGATCCATAATCCGAGGATATGACGAGGTTCTCCAAGTGGGAACCTCGCATCATATCAATCCCCTTCCTCCCGCCTCCAAATCTTGTCATCTTGACTCTTGTTCTATCTCATTGGTTGCTTTTGATACAAATGTCACACTTCGCCTCTGCCTCTTCTTCCTCCTACTACCATCACCAGCAAGAACAACACACACCATCATCATCACGATGGCTACTATAGAACCTCGTCTCATTCACTTGTTGAATGAGTCTACGACTCCTCAGCTCTCCCACAACGACCTGCCGCCTCTCCACGCCTTGCCATTGCCTAGCCACGGTGATGGCCCCCTTCCTCCCCTCGACCGCGATGCCAATCAACGCTCATATGCTGCTGGCGCATCGCATTCCAGTGACCGAGACGGCCGATACGCTGGCAGCTCATCGGCTTATCCTATGCGCATGCTTCTCGGAGACTCTGATGAGCCTCAATACGTGACTGGCGGTCGAAGCGAAAGCCCAGAGAGCCCTGAAGACCAATACTATAAGAAGCGAAGCCGTGGCATGAACGTCAAGGATGACTTCGTCCAACTTCCTCAGCCTCTAAAGAAGCAAAAGGCTGCACAGCAATCCCTGGTGATGCCACCCATCATCAACGGCCTCCACGAACCCCCACCGCACGCCGCTCTCTTCCCTCCCATCTCCTCCGAGTCCTTCAACGAGAACGATACTAGACACATGTACAGCCATGGTGCCGAACACCACTCTAGCCGACGATCCTCTCCCGAGTCCGACAAGAGCTCTTCCAAGGGACGCAAGCGAGCTACCAAGCCTAGACGCAAGTGGTCTGAGGAAGAGACCAACCATTTGCTACTTGGCGTTAATCGTTACGGAGTTGGAAAATGGACCAGCATCCTTGAAGATCCCGACTTCCGTTTCAACGATCGCACCGCAGGAGACTTGAAGGATAGATTCCGAACATGCTGCCCAGAGGAACTTCGATCATCCGGCAAGACTAGCTCTCGCAGTAGCAAGGACAAACACTCCTCTAAGAAGGGTTTGCACTCGGAGAACATCTTAATCGAGGAAGAATCTCCCAAGTCAAAGAGTTCCAAGAGCTCATCCGAGAAGCCTAAGAAGAGCCGAGCTCACCGCAAGAACCTCGAAGACCTGGCCGAGCTTGGTATTCATGGACCTTTCAAGAAGTCCCACCGTCGTGAGCGTCGACCTTTCACTGAACAGGATGACCGTGAGATCCTAGAGGGCTTGGACCAATATGGCCCAGCCTGGACTAAGATCCAGCGGGACCCTCGTTTCCACCTCTCCAGCCGCCAGCCTACCGACTTGAGAGATCGTGTCAGAAACAAGTACCCTACCATCTACCAGCGAATCGAAAAGGGAACTTTCCAGACCCGAGACTCATCCCGAAGCAACATCATGGAGCCATCTGTAAACATGTCCATTGACAACACTCTTCAACGCTCCAATGCTTCAGCTCTCAACACTGCTGTCAGCCGACGAAGCTCTCGAGAGGACCTTCCTCGCTGGTCTATGCAGGGAGTTGAATCCAGCGAGTACTCTCACCATCATCAGAACTTTGAGTTTGGTGATGCCTCTGGCTCTCACTTTATGGGAGGCGAGATGGACATCTCTCGCCTCCTCCTCGATGACTCTCGAGGACACGGAGCATCCCGACATGGAATGGACTCTTCGTCCGGTCCATCTTCCCCAACCGGCATGGGCGTTGACCATCGCCGTGAACGTTACGAGAATTATGCCTTGAAGTGTTAAATATTAAAGCAAAAACAGCAAAAGAACCAAAAAAAGACAAAAGCGAGAGATACCCCCACACACAAAGTGCAGAACCATTTGTTTCTGTGCAAAGCATAATGATTAATTGATGGAACATTTTGTTATCATACCAGGACTTGGATCAACGGAACACATTTAGATATATTGGCGTTTGGATGGATATTTGATGTATATTGCATCTCAGCACATATTGAATAGGAAGCAATTCGGTACATAATGCAAGATACTTGCCTCTACATTGACTTGACCTTGTGATAAATCGCCTTCGTTCTGCCACAGCCTGTACAAGTGGTAACGCTTCTCATTCTAGTCTACTTCACTATGAGGAATGGGTCTCTGCCTGAGTGTAACCTGAAGCTTATATCTCATAGTCCATTTGGTGTAAGTGAAAAGGGGCCACGATCGGATGCTTTCATTCTCGCTCGAAACTCCTTGAAACTCGTAACCAGGGGTACATGGAACGAGACTAGGTTGAGGACCCTGTAAACATTCGATGTTCCGTGATGATATCAATCTCATTTATTTTTCTCTTCGTGAGACCTCTTGCCTAGGGATCAGACGTCTAGAACGTCAGAAAGAAAATGACATGTGCCAGTCGAGGAGCATGTGAAGGTGGGTCATGGCAGTCGAAGCCAAAGCCAAGAGCAGGGGTGGGCCTGTCAATGGGAACGGGTTGTTTGAGATGGTGCGAGGGGTTGATAGATGGCGTTTTCATGTGCTTTTGATGGTGTTTACGAACGTGCGCGGTGATATTATTATGAAGCCGGTGTTGTGATATGTCCCAGTTGGCGCAGACGATGGCTGGGTAACGGGCACCCCAAAACAGACGTCTTACAGGCCACAATTGCATAGGCATACAACTGTACAATATCTTTTCATAAGTTGTCATTCATGTTATGCCTCGTCCGAATACATTCGAGTAGATGTTTTATAATATCAACATTTAATGACAGAGGTGCATGCCGTGTACTGAGAGCAACCACATCGTCTATGGCAGCTGAGTCGCATGGATATTGTCATATGTCACTGTTCTTCAAAGAGATTAGTCGAATAGCATTCACGGCAGTTTTATTTTTATTATTTTGCTCTGGTTAATATGAGTGTCGTTGGCTCAAGAAGCTCGATCTACTTTCTCCCTTCGATCATGAGACCCGCACCAAAATAGGACGGCTCGAAGCTGAATCTTCGCACGTGACGGCGCACATGACCTCCGGCCAAAAATGGGTTTAGGGCACCAAACCCCACCAGCGCTGAGCAGAACCCCGTAGCGAAAAAGAATTGTGGCCTGGCTTTGTGCATTTTGGTCAGTTCCGTAGGCGAGCCCAAAATTTCGTTCTCCTCCATCACGACTAACCACAGCCAAATCAGTCACAATGGCCAGAGGAATGTAAGTTGATTGCACTCTCGATGGCAGGGAAGACGATTGAGCATGACAATTAAACTCTTTTTTGCAATGCCTCGATTTATTCTTCCCTGTTGACGGCTCGCCGCCGCGAACCGCAAAACCCTACCGACGAAATGGCGATGCTAACAACCTCGCAGCAAGAAGCACCAAAAGCGTCTCAGCGCCCCCTCGCACTGGCTCCTGGACAAACTGTCCGGAGTTTACGCTCCTAAGCCCTCTGCCGGTCCTCACAAGCTCCGCGACTGCATGCCTCTGATCGTGTTCATCCGCAACCGCCTCAAGTATGCCCTCAACTACCGCGAGACCAAGGCCATCCTCATGCAGCGCCTGATCAAGGTCGACGGCAAGGTCCGCACCGATGTCACCTACCCCGCTGGTTTCATGGACGTCATCACCATTGAGAAGACTGGCGAGAACTTCCGTCTCATCTACGACACCAAGGGCCGCTTCACCGTTCACCGTATCCAGGCCGAGGAGGCTGAGTACAAGCTTGGCAAGGTCAAGCGCGTCCAGCTCGGCAAGGGTGGAATCCCATTCTTGGTCACGCACGATGCACGAACGTGAGTTTTTGAAATTCCTCAAAGCACATCGTTCAGGTCAGTCATCATTCAGACGTTGGATCAAGCTTTGGTCGATTCGTACCGAAATTTTCGCCAAAAGAAGAAGTGTGGTGGGAGACCCCGAACGAAAGCAACAACACCGACTGTTTGTCCCATGTGCATATTGATCCCACCTATACGGTCGGTCGTTTTGCTCACGTTCAGTCCTTCCACCCTTCTTCCCGAAACGAATTTCTGCACAAATCGCACCGTAGACTTGAATCCACACTGAATGATGCAGACGTGAATGTGTGATAGCTGTCCGTGTTCATGTACTAATCTCTCTTCATAGCATCCGTTACCCTGATCCTTCCATCAAGGTCAACGACACCGTCAAGATTGACCTCGCCACTGGCAAGATCACCGACTTCATCAAGTTCGACACTGGCTCCATTGCCATGGCCATTGGTGGTCGTAACATGGGTCGTGTTGGTGTCGTCACTCACCGTGAGCGCCACGATGGTGGTTTCAACATTGTCCACATCAAGGACGCTATTGACAACACCTTCGCTACCCGTGAGAGCAACGTTTTCGTCATTGGTGATGAGAAGCCCTGGATCTCTCTGCCCAAGGGCAAGGGTGTCAAGCTTACCATTGCTGAGGAGCGTGATCGCCGCCGTGCCCAGAACTAAGATGTTTATTTGTCTAGTTTGAAGGGTAATTGGCGTGTTGGTTGACACAAACCTATAAAAAGCAATTGGCATGCATGCTACTGGAGTCTCGGATTTGATGAAACGATGTTTTCGTGTTATTACAGAAAGGGAATAGTAAACCCTTTCGGAGATAGCCAGCCATGAGGCATATGAAATAAAAATTTACTACAAATACCCCAACAAATTCAATGAAATGAGACCCATCTCGCTGTGATTCCGACAACTGTGTGGAGTGATTAGACCGCTGTAATAATTGTGGGATGAACTGTGTAGCCTACCTAGCGATGTACCCCCACTGAGTACGGTAACTTTCCGATGAGCGGAGAGCACTTATATGTACCCTTCCGGCTTGTACATCTAAGCGCCGCGGTTCCTGGCTCCTCGTTGCTCATTGGTATCTAGGAATCAAACCTAAAATGGCGTACAAGAGGGCGTTTCGCCTGGCTTCGCGGCCACTGTATTTGAATGGCTATCGTACCAGGGCACTTGGTGGCGCCAGACGGCTGCATGCTGAATTGGCTAGGGCCTCATCTTCATCTTCATCTTCATCATCAATCCCTCATGGATGGTCTTTCCCCGCAGTGCTTGGTGTTGCCGTTGCCTCTGGGGTAATTGGTTGGGGCATCTCGCGCACTACAAAGGATGTAGGTGGCGGTTCTATACCTCAGCCTATAGCCAAACCCCGCGTGGAACATACAAGCTACGCCAGCATTTCCGAGATGGAAGCGGTATGATGCCAATCACATTATGAGCCGCAAAGTCCTTAACTGACTGAATTCAGGCGATCGCAGAGATAAAGAAGGAGTTGGGTGATGAGGACTTCGTTTCGACTGACCCGGACGACCTTCGCAGGCATGGGTATTCGGAATGGTCCACGGTAAATCCAGAGGGGCTGCCTGTTGCAGTGGCATATCCACGAACCACAGAGGAGGTCTCGGCCATTGCGAAGATTTGCTACAAGCACTGCATTCCAATTGTGCCCTACTCTGGTGGAACGAGCTTGGAAGGCAACTTCTCTGCTCCATATGGAGGCATTAGCATCGACTTTGCCTTTATGGATAAAATCATGCAATTCAACAAGGATGATATGGATGTTGTCGTACAGCCAAGCATTGGTTGGGCAGACCTCAATGCCCAACTTGAAGAATGGAACAGCGGACTCTTCTTCCCAATCGATCCTGGGCCTACTGCCAAGATTGGTGGCATGATCGGCACAAATTGCTCCGGAACCAATGCCTGTCGATATGGCACTATGAAAGATTGGGTTATTAATCTGACAGTTGTGCTGGCCGATGGACGGGTCATCAAGACGAGACGCAGGCCAAGAAAGTCTGCTGCTGGATATAATCTGAATGGTATCTTTGTTGGATCGGAGGGAACCTTGGGGATTGTCACAGAAGGTAAGCACACGAGTTGTTGAGGGAAGTTCAAGTGCGCTAATGAGTCTTCTTAGCGACACTTAAACTGGCAGTGGTCCCCCAAGAGACGTCGGTGGCTGTTGTTGCATTTCCTACTATCCGAGATGCTGCCGCAACCGCAGCCGGAGTCATGCAAGCTGGAATTCCTGTGCAATGTATGGAGATCATGGATGAAGTGTCCATGAGAGTTGTCAATCAAGGTGGTAATACAGCTCCCCGAGTATGGAGAGAAGAGCCGACGTTATTCTTTAAATTTGCGGGCACGAAGGCAGGCGTACAGGAGAATATTGAGCAGGTTCAGAAAATAGCAAAGAAGCATAAGTCCGCCAGCTTCGAATTTGCTGCGAATGCTGCAGAGCAGAAGCTGCTCTGGTCTGCCAGAAAGGAATCTCTATGGTCCATGCTCGCCCTTCGGGGGAAAGGTGAAGACGTGTGTAAGTATTTGATGCAAATTAGCTCTTGGATACATCCCAAGAGGAAAGACATGAAGGTTAACTGATTTTAGGGGGGACTGACGTTGCTGTGCCGCTCAGCAGGCTCGCTGAGTTGATTGAAGTCAGCAAGAAAGAAATGGACGAACTTGGTCTCTTCACGAGCATGCTCGGCCACATCGGCGACGGCAACTTCCACGAGACTATTATGTACGATACAACGAATCCTGGAGAGAAGGCCAAGATTAAAGCCTGCGTCAGGACTATGGTCAAGAGAGCACTCGAAATGGAAGGCACATGCACCGGTGAACATTCGATCGGCTGGGGTAAGAAGGAGTATTTGTTGTGGGAACTTGGCGAAGAGACGGTGGGAGTGATGGCAGCGATCAAAAAGTCTCTTGATCCCAAATGGATCTTGAATCCTGGCAAGATCATGGATGTGCCGTGGCTTGATGATAAAGGAAAAGGAAACAAATAGGCGGTAGTAGCTCTGACCCGACGGTCAGCCCAGGAACGATTCCTACAAAGATGAAGATGTATACTTGTACATAAAAATGTAGGTTCTTTTGCCCCCAAAAACATGTGTTTGGGTGCAGCAGCAGATGGTGTGAGTGAATGAATGCCTTAGAGTGGTGTTGTGGTGTCCTGCTGTGAGCGGAAAGCTGCTTCCATCCTGCCAGCTGTTTGGACCAGAACTCTCCTCCAACACAATTTTGCACCACTGATGAAAACAATAATTTGGTATCTCTCCTCGCTGAAATATGAGGAGAACGTATATAAGGCTTTCTTGCTCTGCATCTTTCCTGTGTTTGTTTCATTTTTGATTCATCGGTTGAAGCAGTTGCCACCTCCATCTCGTTGAATGATTTAGAGCTTCCACGCCAATCTTCACCTCGAGCTGTGCTTATTTTTGCTTCATCAAGAAGAATCCGGTAAATCACTCCACCAACTAAGAATGATCTAACGGCCTACAGACCGAACCTATCAACTAGTCAAGATGGCTGAAATGGCACCGATTCGGCGCCTGCGGCAGTATCCCGCTCCCTCCTCGAGTGATTCAGCGGCAACAGATTCGACGCCGGCAAATTCCACCCTTGATTCGAGTCAAGATGAGACTACAGCCTCAGAAAGACCATCTGCAGCTATAAGAGTTGGAAACCTTCCGCAAGATTTCACTATCAAGCATCTATATCGTTGCTTCTCCATCCATGGGGATATCATGAACATTGAAATCTATCCTCGAAGGCAAGGAGAGACAACAAGCAGTGGAATTGTAGCCTTCAGACACCCAATTTATACTCCGTTTTGGAGAAATGGGGCTTTCCATGTTCAGCATCTTGATTTGCTCAGATATCCGCAAGGTCTTGATATATCTGTAGCGATGGCAGGCAGCAGAGCAAACACACGCCATCCTGGACAGCGAGCACACGCTACCTCCATCAACTTTAAGGTAGAGAGACTCGAGTTTGCCAGCATGCCTCGCAAGGATGAGCTTGTAGCTGTAAACTCCATCAGCTCAACCCATTCGAATAACATCACGCTTGAACTCCTTCCCCTTTCTCGCGAGGTCGTCGTGCAGTTTCAATACCCGATAAAAGAGAATGGCCAGTGCAGTTTCCGCGACTTCAAATGGATTGCACCACTAAACATCATCACAGCGCAGTATCAGGTGAACGAGAACAACGACCCAATTGCATTGATCATTTCGCTGCCGCATCCTCCGCGTTATCTTTGGCGCTCTGATGCATCAATCTACAGCATCCCTGACGATGTCAGACGATGGAGCCCTTGGCAGCGCGCAACTGACTTGTGTGAAAGTATGACTACACCAAGGCAGCACCCTGTTGGCACGTACACCATGTACCCAAATGCTAAGTCTATTGATATTGGACGCTTGACTACTTTTCGATTGATTCTCAACGAGGACGTCGACAAGAACCTAGCTGAGCTGATGGATATGAAGAATGCCCTGCAAGATTTCAACATTCCAACAGATAATTGCAACGGACTCAAAGTTCGCAGAGACGCTTCAGTCATGTGGGATCAGCTTGATCATTTTCCACAAGGCAGCACCGGAGACTCCTTGTCCCTTCTAGGCATGGACCAGCTCTTTGATAAAGTTACTTTGGACTTTAAGGTGCGATATCTTTTGGAAGTTTGCGTTGCACGCAAGTTCCTTAATGAGTATTCCGTCGGGGTGGAATTTCTTAGCCGGCTTGCAGGTCTTGATATCCTTGAAGCGCAAGCACGACTCAGTCATTTGATTGACAAGGGTGTCAAGTTGGAAGAACCTCTAGACTTGTATAATGAGTCTCAACTTCTGTCGAGTTCTGCACTACCAGCCCCTCATTATTGTGCTCTTGTCCACAAAGTTCACATCACCACAACTGGTCTCAAGCTAAACCCGCCCAATGTTGAATTATCCAACAGGGTGATGCGAAAATATCATCAAATTGCGGACCGCTTTCTTCGAGTTCAATTTCTGGACGACACAGAGATGGGCCACATTGCCAAAATCAGGGACAGCAAAGACGAGATTTGGAAGAGGTTGCGTCGAGTTTTTGATAATGGCATTCGCATCGGCGACAGACTATACGAATTCCTGGGATTTGGCAACTCTCAGCTCAAGGAAGGAAGTATTTTATTCTTCTGCCCAACAGCACATATATCCTGCGACGAGGTTCGACAGTGGATGGGAGACTTTGCCCACATCAAAAGCATTGCTAAGTATGGGGCACGCTTGGGACAGTGTCTCTCGACCACAAGAGAAATCCGAGGTATTCCTGCACCTAATGCGCAGTACATCGATGATGTTGAGAGAAACGGATATTGCTTCACAGACGGAGTTGGTATTATCTCTAGCCTTTTGTCAAAGCTCGTCATTCAAGACATGGGTCTAGATATGCTGCATGAGCCTTCTGCTATCCAATTCCGCATGGGTGGCTGCAAAGGTGTCCTGGCAGTATGGCCAACAGCCAAGAATATGGAGGTGCATATTCGAAAGTCTCAAGAGAAGTTCAAAGCCCGTTTCAACAACTTAGAGCTCATTCGGTGCTCCAGGTACTGCACTGCCACGTTAAATCGTCAGACCATTGTCATTCTTGAATGTCTTGGTGTACCAGTCAAATCTTTCATGAAGCTTTTAAATGCTCAGATCAATCAGTACGAGGCTGCAATGACGCAAAGCAGTGCGGCAATTGAGCTACTCACCAAGTTTGTCGACGAAAACCAATCAACTTTGCTCTTAGCAGAACTTATCAACGTTGGTTTCAGATCCAATACGGCGAGTGAGCCATTTGTCGTCAACCTCCTCACACTTTGGAGATCATGGTCTCTCAAACTTCTTAAAGAAAAAGCCAGAATACATATCGAAAAGAGTGCCTTTGTGCTCGGCTGTGTTGATGAGACCGGCACCCTGCGTGGTCACGATAGTTCGACAGAGGGCACTAACAACAAAGACAAGAACAAGATTCCTCAGATATTTTTGCAGTTCAATGATCCGAAGTATGACAAAAGGACGGTCATAATTCGAGGTATTTGCATTGTTGGACGAAACCCTTCTCTTCATCCCGGCGACATTCGAGTTGTTGAAGCAGTCGACGTCCCAGCTTTGCATCATCTGAAAGACGTAGTGGTGTTCCCCTCGACAGGAGACCGCCCACTTCCAAGCATGCTATCTGGCGGCGATCTGGATGGAGATGATTATTTCGTTATTTGGGATGATAAGTTGCTGCCGGAACAGTGGAACCACCCAGCAATGGACTACACAGCGCCTGCACCCGTTGAACTTGACCGTTCTGTGATGGTGGACGATATCAAAGATTTTGCAATTCAGTACATGAAGAACGACGTTCTAGGTCTAGTTGCTGTCTCTCATTTGGCTTGGGCAGACGACGGGAAAGAGGGCCCCAAATCACCGCGATGTACGTATTTCCCTACTCACTCCAAGTGCAGGCTAATTTTCTAGGTCTTCATTTGGCACAGTTGCACTCACAGGCGGTGGACTATCAGAAGACGGGGGTTCCAGCAGAATGGCATGAATCGATGCAGCCACGGCGATGGCCACATTACATGGGGAAGAAAAGTTCGTACACTTCGCGCAAGGCGCTGGGACAGATATATGACCGTGTTTCAAGGACCAAGATTGAATTTTCACCGGAACAGCCTGTTGCATTTGACCAGCGCATCTTGGCAAAGTATAAACTTCACGAAGAGACTCTTGACGCTGCTCGACACATCAAATCACTCTACGACTTGTCGGTGAAACGGTTGATGGCACAACGACATGTCAACACGGAGTACGAGTTCTTCACTGGATGGGCCATGTCTAGCCCTGCGGTCGGAACTGACTACAAGAGACAAGAGGATCTGGGACAGGACATGGAAGCGCTCAAGACGAGGTTTCGCGAAATGTGCTACGAGGCAGCGGGAGGGAAGGATTGTGACAAACTTGATAGGTTCGTGGCGGCCATGTACACCGTCACAGTGGAGCAAGCTCTTCTTGCACAGGAGGATGATGGCACAGGTGATTTTGACTTGGGGTACGATGGGCCGCCACTGATTAGTTTCCCGTGGATATTTGACTGGGTAATGGTGAGGTTGGTTGCGGAGAAAGGATATAGGCCGTTGCGGTCAACACTCCGGGCAAGAAATCTCATGGCCAAGACTAATAAGCAGTAATTTGTGACTATAATATCAACCGTTAGCATTAATTTATTGCTAAATTTTAGTGCATGCTATCTTCTGATGCATAAGTCTGTTCTGAGAACCCATTTCTCGCCGGCTTTTACTTCTCGACCCTCATGCTGCTCCCATTAGCTTTTGTGACAGGTTCTGGTAACCGGCTAACTTACCAACAGACAATCATCTCCATGCTTATGAAGGAGAACCATTCCAGTTTCCAACTGCACGGCCATTTCCTCTGCAGCAGTTTGTCTGTCGTGAGGATAAAACACCGTCTCGCCACCTTGACAACCCTCTGTTGCTGAGGTGAGATACAGCAACAGCGTCCACGTCGTCCTAGCAGCTACCGGTTTCCCGTCAATATCCAACGTCAAGTTATTATAATCATCATCTGCATCGATTAGCCAGCGTTCTGTGTCAGCCTGCGAATCACTTACAATGACAGTCGAAATACTGGCCCTTGGAGTATCTATAGACTCTAATATTCGGATTCAAGCCAATGACCTCGCCGCCCCTAAAGTCGTTCAGTAGGGCCTCTCTAACAATGCTCAAGTCACTCACCATAGATGCTTCACATCTTCCTGCTTGACCACGTCTTGAAGCCCGGTATGCTCCCACAATCTCTTGGCGAAGGCCTCATCGTCAATCTGAAACCGATCATTCACTCTCACTGCGTCGCCCTTCTTAGGCTTTCCTGGTGTAGTGACCAGTGGCAGTGTTTGCAAGAATGATACGTAGTCTCTGCAGAGGTTGCGCGGGAAAAAGGTCGATACGCTAATGATCTTGTCGGTCTGGGGGTGCATGATGGGCGTCAGTGGCAGGACGGGGAGAGGCGGTTTGAAGACGGGCCATGCTGGCGGCTGAGGCTTAGGATCATTTGAGGGGACGGGTTTTGATTTATCTTTTTTGCCCATATTCTTTTTCTTTTTTTTTCTTTTTGGGTTGATTTTATAACCGTTGGTTGTATGATGGCTGTTGGAGTGGTGTACCATGACTGATAGTCGAGCGTTAGCGGCACGGAATCTACAATCCAGGGACCACAATTCTTTTTTTGTCGCATCCTCGAATCTTGATCCTTCAAACATCCCCATCCCCACGACCGCCGCCATGCCTATCCTCAGGTCGCTCATCGGCTCTATGCTGACTGAGAAGCCCCAATCACAATCTACAACGCCTGAACAGGTATCACAACCACAAATACCGCAGTCACAGCCGCCAACGCCGCTGCCACAACCACAAATACCTCCCCAAGCCACACTCCGACCCCAGCCATCAACACCACAACTCACCCCCTTGCAACGAAACCTCAAACAGCTCTCCCTCTACTTCTTTGGCGCAACGTTCCTCGCCGCCTCAGTAGCCATCACACGCCGCGCCGTCATCCGCCGCCAGCGCGAATCCTTCCCTCGCTTCTTCTCCTCGTCCAACAACCCCGGATACATTGACTCGAACGACCGATCGCTGCTAGCGGTGCATGCGTTTGGGCTTGCTACGCTCAACGTGACGAGTTTCGGCGTGTTGATGACAGGTGGGCTCGCGTGGGGATTTGACCTGTGTTCAATGGGAGAGTTGAGGGAGAGGACGCAGGCGGCATTGATGCGGCCGGCGGGAGAGGGCATGTTGAATGCAGATGATGAGAAGGAGATGGAGAAGATGATGGAGGATTTGATGAAGAAGTTGGGCATGGATCCTTCTCAAGTCGAAGCTAAAGAGGAAGTTAAGAAATAGACGCGAGGGTGATGCGAATGGGAAAAGCAAAATTGGGGGATCTTTGTATAATATGTATTATTATTTTTTTATACTGCTCTTTATTATATGCCATTGTAAATAATCATCTCACATCTGAGGCTCCTACGCTTCCTCTTCTGCCCCAATTGACGGGTTGTCTCTTGACAAAAGCTCCAACAGCTCCGAGATAGCCTTCGTGTCTTAGGAAATACGCCTGCTTGGTGCCTTTACTCCAAAACTTGATGGCGTAGCTCAACGTATTCATCGTCTGTCTGTGGCCTCTAATAAATGAGCCGCCAAAGTAAATGTCGCTCAGCTCATGGATCTGGCTCTGTAAGAATGCAATCTGCCCGATGTTATTCGAAACAGCATACAGCAGTGACCGCGAGATATCCGAGTCTGAGAATGCCGTCGCGGGATCTCTCGTCCCGTTGTGTACCTCCTTCGTCATGCGGAACACTTTTCCAAACGACGACGCAATCGTAGAGCTCTTCAGACCAATCTTGCCGTAATCTTGGCCGTAGATATCGCCGACTAGCATGTCCACCTTGGTGTTGTCGCCTTGGCCTGCGTGGTCCAGCATGTCGTCAAAGGTTTTGGCGCCAGTGAGGAGTGATAGGAGACCCCAGAGCGTTCCTCCTCCGAGCGAGGTGCCGCCCACACGTTCAAAGGAGCGGGGGCCAGTGACTTTGAGCATGGACACGCCGGAACCAATGTTGACAAGGAGGTATGGGTATATGGTTTCTTTGGGGGAGACGAAGTGCATGGGGTCGGTTTCGGAGTAGGTGAAGACTTCGCGGGGGATTTCGGTAATGAAAAAATCAAGGCCTGGCTGTGTCAGAGGATAGTGCGCAGCTGTTGAAGCGCATACATACCAATAATTAAACATTCCATCTCATCTTCTCTGGAGACGTCTACGCCCAGAGCGTCGTGAATCGTTTCGTAGAATTTATATGCTCCCCCTCCTGTCGCCATGACACACAGCTCTCCCGGCCGCGAGCCATTGAGCTCGACATATTTATCTCGCAAATTCTTCATGAATTCTATGCAGTCGCCTATTCTGTCGGTTTCGAAAATTTGAAAGTTGAGTCGGCCACCGGGGTCTGTTGAGTCGACCTCTCTGGAGAAGTAGACCAGCTTAATTAAAGAGCCGCCAATCTGTTTCGTCAATTAGCTTCCGTCGTCTTTCAAGGCGCACGCGCAAGTATAGGTAAACAACGCACATCTATGGCAATGTGTGACACAACGGCAGTGTGATTGGGCAGTCGAATATCGCTCGTCTCGTGATGCGTCGGACTCCCCCTCCCATTCCCGTTGCCGTTTGGCGTTGCCAAGTCTGGGTCGACAATGAAGGCTCCCTTGACGTTGATCTTGACACTGCCGGGTTTGATGATTGTGCTGTCGATTTCCTCCAGCGACGTCGCCGTTCGGGGATCAGCCATGATGTGAAGCGCTTTTGTTGGCGTGAGCATGGATTTATCTGGAGGTGAGGTGAGTCAGGGTGGAAGAAAATCCGGGGTTCGGAGTTGGAGAGCAGGAATTGAGGGAAAAGGAGAATTGGGTTGGAATTTCGGATCGTCGGGGAGGCCAAAAGCGTTGTTTGGGGGGATAAAGGAGCTTGCGGGATGGGAAGATAAAGATAAGGCAAGGTTTGTGAGATGAGCTGTCGCGGGTACTTGTCACAGCATTAATTGCCCATGTTAATTTGCCGTATTACCGATTCTCCGTCTGGTACTCTTTTGGGGGAGCAGCTAAAAAGATGGGGTGACGGAGTGAATGTGTCGCACGAGGGGCATATCGATAACGAGAAATTAAACTTATTGCCGAATCCTCACGCTTGTACCGTTTCTCAGAAGGGAAGCTCCACCATCCGCCGAGGTTATTGTCTGAACCATGCCTTCCATGTCTCCGGTTATTCATTCCGCCCAAGTCTCCCATACAATCCCAGCCTGACTTACACCGGCTGAGCTGACAGGAACATGACACTTGCTAGACGCTACCACTAAACAAATCTCATTCGTGAAGATAGCCCATGCTTTGATTATATGTGGCAGCTAAATGATCATCATTCAACGTCGTCAATTCCTATGCAGTAGTCCTCTCAACTCTCTAGAAAATATGGTATCGTAGCAAACTAAAATAAACGCGCGTCAATACAAATGAATCACACCATGAATCACACCATGAACCACACCACCTCACGCCACACCACGCCATTAATACAAAAGAATTCAAATTAAAACAAGTTCGCCCCAGGAACCGCCACAAACACCGCTGTCAACGCTCCTCCAAACAACACTGATGCCAAGATAGCCTGCACGAAAATCGTATCCTGGATCTGTCTCAAAGCGGGCTCCTGAATCCACACCTCGCGGTCAAATACCTTTCTCGCCACATTTCTCTTCTCATATCTCACTACCCATGGCTCATCTTCGTAGCTGTTGGAAGACGCAAAAGAGTCAAAGCTGCGCTTGCCTGCACTGCTCTCATCGTCCTGCTCAAACAGCTCCCAAGGGCGTACATGTCTGTGATGCATGCCGTGCAACACAACGCACATACCCTTGTAAGCCGCCACGAGCGTGCTGATGCCCAAAACAAATGCAATAGCCGGTAGGGCTCTGTAGCCGCGTCCAGCACCGCCTAGAGTAAGAAGGATGCCTGCCACGAGACCAATAAGGATAGTGCCCACACCCAATGCGCGAGCAAAGAAGACGCGAGCTGGGTTACCGTTGCAGATGGACCAGCGCACAAAGTTGGGATGAGCTTGACGACGCAAACTGTTCTCGACAGTGCTTATAAGCAGTCTCAAAGCAGAAGGGTGAGTGGTGTGGGAAAGGGCTTGCACAGCGGCCTTTTGCTCCCAAGAAGAGAGGTTGAGCTGACGAGGCGCGCCATCCATAATATAAGTGGCAATGACACGATTGATTTCCTCACGGAACGGTTGGATAGTAAAAGGTTGCTTTGCACCAGCAGCCTGGAAAGCATCTGCTGCTTGTGACCTGTAGCTGGCTGCAAGAGTAGAAGGAGGTAGGGCAGTGGTATCTGTGCAGATAGAGTCCTTGTCGGACTTTGCAGTATGAGGAGGGGTAAGAGGAGGGGTGTTGAACGGGTTGGCACTCAGGGTTTCGATATGCTGCTTCTCAAAATCGGTGCCCTTGAATATATCTGCAGCAACAGTACCCTCAGGACGGGCCTTCTCGGCGTAATCCTTGCGGATTTTTGCGACAGCCTCGTCTTCCATGGTCTGTGTCCATTCTGGGGCAAGTGAAAGGTCGGCGGTGTTGGCTTCGTCAAAACGGCGGACATAATCCCTGTACCAGAGGAAGAATTGCAAGTTCTCGGCCGCATGCTCAATGTAGACGAGGTAATTCATAAAGTCACGAACAGTCATGGGCTAAAAGTGTTAGCTAAGTATCCTGTTAAACAACGGAAGTGGTGTCCATACTGGGCATGTTCCGCCATTGATGATGTTGTCAAAGGTAAGAGAGTCAGGAATACCGGCAGAGCGGCTGGTATCGTTAGACGTCAATGAGTCGGAGGTGGATGCGGTTTCGCTCCGAATGCTTTGAGCATCGACATGCTTGGGGCGAGTGTAAGTCAAAGGGACACCCATTGTGATAAAGTGTTGGTGGGAACTATGAATCGATGCTCTGTTTGTAGGTATGTGTTCGTTTGTGAAACCAAGAAGTGCAGCTGTGTAGACATCACGGCGGAAAGAGGACAGCGAACGAGACAAGACTATATATTTACGCCATCTGCAGAGGTACATGTATGCAGGTAGCCAAACATGGCTCCGTGTAAGTGGTAGAGAAGCATACCGACCCAGACCGACCTGGGCGAAGCTAACCGCGTGGGTCAGGGCATTCAGGTCCCGAGAAAACAAAGCAAGCACTTGACAGTGGATTGGGGTACTGTACAATTCTCACCTACAAGCCACTAATTGACAATGCGCTTTGACTGGACAATGGTCGATTGTGAGTAGTATCGTGGCTTGCAGACTTGCGCACGACCTGGGTGTTCCATAAATTGTTCTGCGGGCAAAGAATCCTGACCACAGTGGCGGGACGTCAGGGCCAAGCCAGGGCCAGAACTATTGGCTTCCGACACGGCGAGCAATTGCAAAAAGTGACGAGTCCGCTACTCACCAAGATAAATGGCTGGCTAGGGTTTGTTTCACTCCACAGATAGACGGTAGCATTTTTGTTGTCTTGTGATTGCTGTAACCCCCTGTGTCAGGGGCAAACTATCCCACTCAGCGACCTGTTCTAGAAGTTTTGTGGTCTGTGTATGTAGCATTGCGTCGTTTAGCGGCAGAGCATTGGCCACCGTTCGCCGATTTGTGCAATTATGTTGGAATTTCTTGATATTTGTCCTGTCAATGGAATTCATCCAGGCGCAAAGGCCATGAAGCATATAGTAATTCGCAAGCACGACCAGTCAGGAACAGGTCCAAAGAGAGCGAGGCAAGGAAAAAGGAAACTCAATGACCGTTGTGCAGTCCAGAACCAATATTGACGCCACTTTTTGGCTCCATGTCCGCATAACAAGTAAAAGAAAACAAATGGCCATATTCAAAGCGGTAGGAAAAAGAAAAAAAAAGCCGCTCAGAAATGAGACCGAAAAATGATAATTGATGCCGGGTCGAAGCCGTTGTTGTCTCACTCAAAAATAGATTGCTGCAGGGCAATATACTGGCAGGAACATGTTTCTGGAGGCGTGTTCGAGATCAGCACTTGCTATAGAAACAAACCACGCTGATCCTATCCCATCGTGGGTGCCAGCCGCAGGACTGATCGGGGATAGCCTATCAATGTTGCCTCAGGTAAATGAAGTCGAGCCGCCATATGCTTTTGACCTCTGCGTTTGTGCGCTGCGCTTGTTGAGCTAATGCGAGAAGGGGCGCAGTAGCCTGTATCATCGCTTCGGACGATGTACCTGGAGCAGAGGGACTCGGTGCTGGGTCGGTAGATGTGCATTCACACGCACACACCGTAGAAGGATTGTAGGTGAGTAACAAGCCAGCGGGTGATGCATTGATGCGTGATGGGTTGAGGGAGCCAAGGGTGATGGAAGTACTAGTAGCTCAAAAGGGAAAAATTATCGCAACAGCATCTCTGTTATCTGTCTGTCTGTTCTCCGTCTTGCTCCTTCTCTTTCCTTCTGGTCTAATTGACCTGCAGTTTTGCATCGCCAAGTGACAGGCACCTGCAGCCAGTCCCGCCCCAACCCACCGAACCTTTGCTTTTTTACATTCGATAGTCCTTTGTTTTTTAACTTTCGATAGTGAAAACCAATGCAGTAATGACGTGCTCTCCATGTCTGGATTAAAAATATAGCAAGACAAAAGTAAACCCAAACAATTCCCCTGTCGATCCAGAAAGTAATGCCGCGCATCTGTTACGCTGCCCTGAAGCCGGCTTCCTTGCGTGTAATGCCAGGGCTTGCAGATGCCTTCTCCCACAGAACTGGCTCAAATCTCTGAACAAACAACTATTCCGCAGCTTCAACAATCAACCACAGTTGCTGATCTGGTATGCTAACACCATATCTAAAACCTTATTCATGAGTAAACATAAGAGGCAGTTCCTTCTCCCAAAATACCAGCCGTATCAATCGAAACCACCCTCGCGGCACGGCTTTATGCACCCCCAAGAGACACGCCAATCCGGCCACAGTCGAATATCTTGCTCAATGTCGGAGCTGATCCGCTGGTAAAGGTTTCTGTCATCAAGGCTGGGGCAAGTCCAAAGCTACCTAACGGCCACGGCAAAAGCCTCTCTGACCAGTACCGCATGTGCCCTGGATCTTGTCATGTTCCATGTTTCCACATTGAAGACAACAACCTGCACGCCACCAACTTCCACTATCATCCACTCTAATCCACCATTGTTCCCTGTCAGTCGCTGTCACTATAACCGTGTCATTAATCTACTCATTTGCAGCCGCTAAATTAATTCCGCTCGGCCCTTGACTCCATTCCCACTACAACACCATCGTCTTCCACAACCTTTCCATTCATTCCCAACAAATCAACATATCCAGCGACCGTTTCATCGGGCTACAACCGAACCGACGTCCCAATTGAAACATCTAGACTCTCAAGTCTGAGCGCAAGGTTCACTGACCAATCAATCATGGCATTCCTCGCTTCTCAGTTGTCATGTATCATTCATATGGGGCATCTCTCAACGCCTCACACCTGGGCATTGTCACAGTATCCCATCGCCCTGCGGATAATATGGGCAGCGGTGGCGGCTTCTGTGCACGCTGCGATGTCATGGTCTCCGTGGGTCGGTGGTTTTCCGTAACGGCCAATAGAGAGTGTGGTGGCTTTTCATCCAGGCATTGCTCTGGATGCTCCGAAGTACATCATGAGTACAGAGTAGTCGTAGATTTCAACGATGATACTATCGGTTCCTGGTGAAGTCTGTGTTGGCACATGATGGTACAGCGGCCGGCCTGATCGTATTATCGCTAGTGTCTGCCATTCCGCGCTGTCAGTGGTAAGTTTATTGAGCGACGTGGTGAATGATGGAGATTAAAGCGACATCACATAGGTGTTAATTAGCACACTGATACATCTTCATTACTAGGGTATCATTTTCGCATTAAATTATCCAACATATCCTATGTACGTCTTCAATTTCTCGGCATCAAGGGCACGCTAAACCAGAAGCCATATCGTGACATGACCTGCTGGAACTTACTAACGCTCCCATCTTCCATTGCCCTTGCCTCGCCCTTTGCACGCGGTGCGCTTGGCAAATGCCCCTCAAGGGCATTGATGTAATTATCAATGACTTTGTCGAATGGTTCCATCGACTCTCCATGCTTGACGTAGAATTCTCTTGCCGCAGCCAGCGGCACCATGGTGAGTTGCACGCCCGCCAGACCCGATGACGGTCTGTTGAAGAAGAAATTAGATGCGTTGCAGATATTTTCTGCCGCCTGGTTGGCAATATCCCACAGTGTGGGTTCGTCAGGCTCACTACCGGCATCGGTTTGTCGCAAGTCTTCGTCGTTGGCCCAAGGTGACGACTTAAAAGCTTCCATAACAGAGCCATACATGAAGAGTTGGGACGTCCAATAATACATCATAGACGCGCCGCTGGGCGAGGAAGTAAATAAAATTTGACCGTTAGGCTCCGAGACGGACGGTGGTGCTAAACACATCGCTGGGGTAGGTGATGGAGGTGCCTGTTCAGGTGAACTGCCGTCCTCGCGTCGAAATAAGTCATCCTTTTGTCGTTCCATGGCCTCGTCGTGCCATTGGGACAGATTGGCTGTCAGTCGGGCCATTTCGAGTTTGATATAGGCAAACTCTTCGCGTGTATGTTCTTCTTTGGCAAGTCGTTTGGCCTCTTGGTAGAAGAAGGGCAGTGGCATCAGGATGTCAAACAAGTAAGTTGGTTCGTTTTGGAGCGTAGGGCCCCAAGTCTTTGAAGCCCAGGCTACCATGGGAGGTGTCTGAGATCCACCAAGAATACCTCTAGACCACTGGTTGATGGTTAGTTGGAGCGGCGTTCCGACTTCAATGAGCTTACAATGCTTATTCGGGCAAAAACAAAGACGGATCGGAAGATAGGATCAGTCAATATCTGCGGGCCACCAAGATGCAATAGTGCAGTAACACCTTCGACGTGGTTGTTGAATCCTAAAGATGCGGCTGACGGAGGGCCGTAATCGAATGTCTAGCATCGAGTTAATGATCGAAAGCAGATGCGGTTTTGCGTCCCGAGCGTACCTCAAATATGTGAAATATCAGGGAAGTCATCAATGCTTCTCTCCAACACGTCCTTTGCAGCTTTTTATAGTTAACATGCCAATTCCGCAGTCCCGCCATCGCCTGGCCATACAGAGGTAACGCATCCAGTAGCGCCTTATCCACGCGCTTACTTCTCCCTATCGCAATGATGTTAAGTGCCTTGGCGGCCAGATCTAACGGAGGGAAGCGCTTTCTGGCCTGCGATATGCTGCTGAGCCAAAACAGTGATGGGCTTTCATAGAGCGTCCGCCCGGGGGCAAAGTAATCGAGGTACTCGTCCATCATTATGTCGCCGAATATGGCTCCCATTGGCGGCGTAGAATTGAGGGGTGGAGAGACTTGTTGCTGGTGATGTGATGGCGGCTGTACTTGTGATTGTTTTCGTCGTCTCCTGGGGACTTTTACTTGCTCTTGAACGTGGACAAAGACCAGGTCTCTGTCGTACCCCTCACATTCACGGCCGTCCTCGTTGCATTTTCGACAGGTAGGCCTTCCATAGTCGCACTAGATCAATTAGACCAGCTGTCGCACGAAACAAAAAATGAAATGAAACGCAAAATAAAGACCAGAACAAGTCATGGATTGCAACATCTGACACGGCAGTAATGGGACACGTACCTGTATCCGTCGTCGCCGACAAGTATGACATTTCGGTTTTAATATCGGTCTTGGCGCCATGGCTACGACCTCATACCAACCAAATCAACTCCCACGATCCTCGATAGATAGAGCAAAGAGAACACCGCACTTATAATTGGACATTCGCTATATGTCTTTTGCAAGCTCAGCCCTATGCGCGAAAGAAAGCAGGCTCTGATGACGCAGCAACAGTAAACGGTGGCGGATTCGTCTCCAATTAACGTCGCTCGTCGAATATGCAGCGAAGCTGCAATGCAGTGCGGAGACGGCGGTCACGGTCACGGGCTGAGCGAAAAGTTGCCCGCAGGACACAGGACACAGGACACCCATAGGCACACGGACGGAAGTTCCCGAGCGGTGATGGAGAAGATGATCGCCGCTGGCCCCAGGGTCGGACTCAGCGGAGTGTCGTATCTGCCGGTGGGCGATTATCGACACGCGTCAGCCATGCGATTGCCGGAAAAGACCAGTCAGCAATGGTCTTATTCGAACTGCAACCCGGCGGCTTTTAGGTTCACTAGGAAACAAGAAAGGGATGCTAGCGACGACGCTGTATTGAATAACGGTGAGATGGGAGAGTCGCACCGCAGTGCGCGTTGTTAGACACTGTGAAAAAAAGGAGGGGCCCCAAGTCCACTATAAGCCGTATTTTTGCCAATGACGAGCCCCCAATGAGAACCGCCTAAATGCCTAAAACCCCCTAAAGGGCTGAATCGTTAGGGACCCTCCCCCCTGCCACCCCCAAATTTCCTTCAACTACCGACCATCTTACCCGCGGCTGGCCCTATATCCATCCAAACGGACCGACTGTTGTCCAACACAAAAGTTCTTTGACACTCACCGTACTCTCTTCGGGTGCAAAGATCACGTCGCCAATAAATACCCAAGACTCTTCGTGTGTCGTCAATTGTTCACTTCTCAGCCAATCATAGCACTTCTGCTCTCCACAGCCATCGCATTGCACTTTTACTCTTCAATCGGCAAGATATTACATTTCATTTTCTGGGTATCACATTAAGTATACATCATTGGCGTACATCTCCATCTCCGTCGTCATGCCTCTGCCCTTTCTACTGCCTCGTCTATGCCTCGTCTAGATCCACCATTGGCATGCTATACCATAGCCCATATCTTGATCTCACGTCGTCAACGCTCTCTTGGCCCATGATATTGCCATCTCCTGCTGGCAAGCTCGGCACAAGCTCTCTCAGAGCCATCATATAGCTCGCCATAGCTTCGTTGTATCCGTCCATCGAAGGCACATAGTTTTTGTAAAATTGCCGGAGTGCCATCAGCGGTAAAATGCTCAGCTGGACTCCTCCAAGGCCTGACGCATCTCGACTGTATAAGTAAGGGATTGAGTGTCGAATATTGTCTGCCGCCGATGCCGCCGTTTCCCACGATACTGGTGCCGGCTCTCGTCCGCTGATGCCTGTCGTTGGCAAAGGGCCACGGTGCTTATCCGCCGGAGTAGCCCAAGGCGAAGCTTCGTACATTTTCATCGCCGAGCTATAGGACAAGACATGAGCGGACCAGAAAAGCATCATGACCACGGCATCGCCAGCTGTTCGGAAGTTGATGTCTATGCCCCTTGGTATCCAAGACGAGGATGTAGACGATGGCGACCCTGGTGATCGTGATAATTCTGGCGGAGAACCTGCCGGCGATGTGCTTCGTGATGGATAAGTTTCGCCATAACCGTAGAGCGGTTGGCCCGTTCGTACGACAGAGTCTTTTTCCCATTGTGACAAATCCTTCATCACTTTTCGAAGGGCACTTTGGAAGAGTTCAAATTCGTGCCACGTATGCTGTTCTTTAGTCAAACGCCTGGCTTCGTCCAGCAGCAGAGGTATTGGCATTAAAGCGTCAAGTGCATATTGCAGCTCAGCTTCCAAGCGAGGGCCCCAAGTTGCTCTACACCATTCTGCCTTGCGTATTGGCTCCGATCCACCTAGTACACCTCTTGTCCACTGTAAATATCAGCATGTCTCCGAATCAGGCTCTGGGGTGTGCTATGTTTATACACTCGTACTACTTACCAAGCTCACGCGGCAGAACGACAAAAGTGACCGGAACTTGGGATCTGTCACTATTTCGTCTCCACCATTTTTAATCAACACTGTCATCCCATCAAAATGATTATGGAACCCAGTCTCGGGTGGCGCCTCATGGTCGAACGTTTCGTAGAATTGGAATACCATCGAGGTCATCAAAGCCTCTGGCCAGCAAGTTCTCTCCAAATTCTTGTAGTTGATGTGCCAGTTTCTCAGCCCAGCCATGGCCTGTCCGTAAAGCGCATAAGCATCTACCGGCGCTCGTTTAAGTTCTTTGCCTCTTCCCAGGGCCATGATGCTGAGGGCTTTGATGGCTTGATCCAGTGGAGGGAACCGTCTCCGCGCCTGCGGTAGATTTTCAAACCAACGAACAGCTACATTATCGTCGAGACTATTTTGAGGTGCTAGGTAGCCGATGAACATGTCCAAGAGCATGTCACCATGCAGTTCTCCTGCGTAGAGACTTCGCGTCAGAGACTGTTGAGTTTTTGCTGTCCTTCTTGGTGGCAAAATATGTTGCCGCGGTTGTTGAAAGTCTTGTGTTTTATTCCAGTCCGACTCCTGCTCCTGGTCTGGTTCTTCACCATCCTGGTTTTTGCGCCGTCTTCTCGGGATTTTTACTTGGTCTTGGGCATGAACAAACACAATATCTCTGTCGTAACCCTCACAGGTGCGACCAGACTTGACACACTGACCACACGATGGTTTGGCATAATCACACTTCGCTGCAGTTAGTTACCATGCCTGAGAGAGAGTTGATTGAAGGGGTTCAGAGCGCACCTGTTTTCGCCGGCGGCGGCAAGTGTGGCACTTGGGCTTAATGATCGGACGTGGTGGCATTGTGATATGATGGATTTTTGGTAGTGACAAGAAGCTGGTGCATGCGCATTCGCTGTCAATCAGAGTCAATGCATGAACCGGCGAACTGGAAGCTGTCGGCGCCGTTCTCAACTGGATGTAGTAGGTTTTGCAGTGGGATCCTGTAGAGTGGAAGGGCACATTGATTGGTGCTGCAAGGAGGTTTCCATTGAGCAGGACGACAAATTACCAGTCACTTATTTATGAAACTGAACAAAAAATAACAAGGGCTTGGAAACGATATACGCCTTGTACGCGCGCGGCAGTGTGTATGGATGCGGCGAAAGTACGAGGGAGCCGAGTTTTAGTAGATGAAGAATAATGGATTCGACAGGATCGGCCTGCTGGGGGCAGCTCATGGTGGCGGGACCGGCGCTGATTTTGGAGTCCGAGCAATGGTGCTAGTGATCGGCTCGCTGGGGTCGGGCAGAAATTAATGAAATTAATGAACATAGTAACAACGGTTCTCGCTAGGCAGGATGATAGAGCCTGGCTACGGAGAGTTTTACAAGATGACGAAGCAAGAAACATTCTTCTCCAGGCTATATCGGTAATCGACCGTCCATAAGCTGACATGATACAGGGCTTGCAGCGCCTGCGTCAGTGCCTGGCCTCATGTTTGCTATGCTGAGCAGGTGTGGTGGAGGGGAGATTTACAGGGGGGCACGTACCTGTGCTGACAGGGCTGTTATTGGGCCTTGTTTGGCCAAGTTCGCTTTTCTCTTTTGTTACCCTGCAGCGATCAACGGTGTGGCGAACGTGCGCCAAACGCGCAAATTGAGCTTAAATGGGTTTAGAGGCGCATTTCTCATTGATAAAGGGCCATGATATATTGAATCAAATATTATTTCATGTCTCTGTTGCAACCTATATTGAATCATGCTGGCTTCCAGTGTAAACCACATAACGAGTAAAAGGCCATTCTTAGAAGCGCCACATTCATTGGTAAACAGGTGCTAAAATCGATGAAGCATAAAATTGTATTCAAACACGAGCTCTGAACATATTAAACGAACAAACACATTTTTCCGATTTTATTTGATGCAGCTGTGCGGATTGCAGCAGCTTCGACAGCTCCTTGCTAACCGAGCTTTTAATGCCCTGGAGCCAGACAATGATAAATGGGCAAATCACGCCACAAATACCCGTCAAATCTGCCATCAGGGTTCCCCAACAAAGATTTCCCTGTAAACCATATAGCCTACCGGGTCTTCGATACTATCTGCTTCTCCGAAGCCCACGAGCGTGGCCGCCGACCACCGAACCCGCCCCTACCACCTCATGTTTGCTGTATTCCATCAGGTTCCTGGAGGGACCCGCCCACCATATGACATCAACCAACTGCAAGCCGCCGCCTGCCCCTCCTCCGCCCCTCCAATCGCGTAATTCCGTCGAGAATTCCAAATTCCCCTCTGCAGCCCAAATGCACGCCCATTTTGCTCTGATATTTTAGTAGACGCAGCTGCTCCGCAACTTGACATAACTGTTTCCTCTCCCAAATAACCACTTTTACAACTTTCTACCAACCAATCACTCCAATCAAACCGCTCAACATGTCTGCTCTCAAGGTCGGCGATAGCTTCCCACAGGGTGTCGAGTTCACCTACATTCCCCCCTCCCCCGACAGCAAGGACATCACCGCCTGCGGTCTTCCCACCAAGTACAATGCCAGCAAGGGTAAGCTTCACGATCTCTGCTTTGAAAGGTGACTGGTGTGTTAACAATTGAGCAGAGTTCCAGAACAAGAAGGTCGTCCTCGTCGCCGTCCCCGGTGCCTTCACTCCTACCTGCCAGGCCAACCACATCCCCGGTTTCACCTCCAAGGTCTCCGAGCTCAAGGCCAAGGGCATCGACCAGGTTGTCGTCATTGCCTACAATGACCCCTTCGTCATGTCTGCTTGGGGCAAGGCCAACCAGGCCTTCGACGACTTCATTGTGCGTTCAGCTTCCTACTTCTAACATATTTTACAAGGCTAACGTTCACTCTTTAAGATCTTCGCTACTGATGACGCCATCAAATTCAGCACCCAGATTGGCTGGACCTTTGGCGAACGCGCTGGACGCTATGCCATTGTCGTCGACCACGGCAAGGTTACCTACGCCGAGAACGAGGACTCTCCCAAGAACGTCGGTGTCTCTGGTGCCGATGACATTCTTGCCAAGCTGTAAATAGCAACAACTACAAACCAAAAACTTTAAAATAGACGGCGTAGAACCCGCAATAGAGAATTTGAGTTAAGAACATAGCGATGCGCAACCCAGAATTACATAGCCGTGAATGTGATAAGCCCTATGCGTGAAGCTGTGGATCAACGAATCAAGCTTCATAGGACTTGAACCATATCAAACAAATAGTCACAATTACAATTTAACTGGTTGAACGCATCAGTGTATTGTCAACTACCAATGCATCTCAATGGCATTCCATGCACCCGGCATTTGGAAGTAACCGGCCCGGGAAAGACAAAAGAAAACAGTCGAGACTCCGAAAATCCCTTTCTTTTTATTCTCATATATCGCTTTCCTTTAACAAAAAGAATCCCAATGCACATCCATCAATTACCAAGCTTTCACCCTTTCATCCCCTGTTCTCCATTTATCGGGTACGAGCGGCGGGCTTGCTGGCGACACCCTTGGTGCCCTGCTTGCTAACTTGACGAACGGTCTGGCCCTTGGCGGCGGTGGCAGCGTTCTTGGCCTTCTCGGACTTCTTGGCGGCAGCAGCGGCAGCCTTCTTGTCCTTGCTCTCCTTGATGGCGGCCTGGCGGGCGGCGGAACGGGCCTCGGGGCGCTGAGTGCGGCGCTCCTTGATCAACTCGAGGGGGGCACCGACGATGGCACGCTGAGCCTTGACGGCACGGCGAGTACGCTTCTTGGCGACTTCCTGGGGGGGGGTGTTAGTCACTGTCTTCTCTATTTTCGCATCCTCCAATGCCGAATCATGTTCGTATATATGGATCGTCGGGTTTGGAATCGTACCTCAGAGATACCCTTGCGGTGCTGGCGACGGAACAGAACAGTCCAGGCGATACGGCGGGGGTTCTTGCGCTGGGCAAACAGAGACTCAGACTTGCCCGTGCGGAAACGGAAGACCTTGCTGTCGCCACGGACAAAGATCTTGCCCTGCAAAAAGTTTGTCAGTATGATATCCCAACATTGAAGCGATATATGCAGGTATTCCCCGAAGCATAAAATCGACGCATAGCAACTCCATCGGCTAGACAAGAACGCGTACGCATCATCCCTCAACAAGCGGTCCAAACTGGTATTTCGAGTTCGCAGTCGAGGGAAGATCGTCGTCGTCGCTGTGTCTTTGTCGAGATGGCGAGTTCCAATGGTCGTCGTTATATCTCCCAGAGCCGCAATTAAATCACAAGTCGTACCTTGCCAGGGTAGATTCTCTGGCCAGAGAAGGTGTCTTCGTAAGTACGCATCTTGTCGCTGTTGTGTGTGTTGTTGGCGACAAGGTTAGATGTGGTGGTTGTGGACCGTTTAGAATTTGAGCAACTGGGCGAGAAGTCGAGGCAGCCCCAAGCGATAGGCCCTCAATTTTTCCTCCAAATTTGGTGGTGTGTGTGCCTCTGACTAAGCAAGTCTAGGGCAGGCGAGGCGCTAGGCGGATTGAGCGTCACGTGTATTCGTTTGCGGGAAGAGCCAATGAGCCAACACGGTTTGGTAAGTGGGCCCTCTCCCTATTGGGAGTGCAGGACTTTGATTGACCAAGGCGTCGCGAAGCGAAACCATAAAAAGAAATGCTGTGAAATTAGGATTAAATGGCATCTAGAGCGAACCGCATTGCTCGTGCTGTTATTACCCAGTTTGATAAGTTGCCAAAGAAAAGAAAACCGTTGGTGCGAGATAATGGCCTTCACGAATGGGTGCCGTTGAGCGGCATTGTTGCTGAACATGATGGCAACTTGACATGTTTAGCTCTTGCGTAAGTTAAGTATACACTTTTTTATATGTATATTTTTTCTAAATGTTGTAGAACTGGCATGAAATGTCTCCCGGCTACCAAACTGCTCGACTCTAATGGAGTTGGTATCCATGATTGGCATGCAGAAATCCTAGCCATTCGAACATTCAATCGTTACCTATTAGATGAATGCAGTCGCTCACACGACCCAGTCACTAAAGATCTTCTGATAGAAAACTCACAGTCTGATGAGGTGATTTCAAATACAAGCAAACCATTTGGAATCAATCCCCGTGTCAAGTTTCACATGTACTGTTCCGAAGCTCCCTGCGGCGATGCAAGCATGGAACTCACAATGGCAGCCCAAGACGACGCCTCGCCATGGAATCAACCGGATATAATGCCAAAAGATTCGTCCGAGTTGCCAGGACGAGCTTACTTTTCTCAGCTCGGCATCGTCCGTCGCAAGCCAGCGAGGGGAGATGCCCAGCCTACACTGTCCAAATCGTGTTCGGACAAGCTCTCCCTCAAACAATGCACTTCACTGCTTTCATCCCTCACTTCACTCTTTATCGATGTTGAGAACGCTTACATCGATACGCTTGTCCTACCGGCTTCACAATTCTCAGAAACCGCTTGTCAGCGAGCATTCTCTGCCACAGGCCGGATGAGCAAACTGATAAACACTCAATGGGGCGAAGGTTATGTATTCAAACCGTTCAAAATTGAAACAACTACCGTTGACTTCGAGTACTCAAAGTTGTCTGTCAAGGCTCGATCCGATAACATATCTGCCAGCAACATCGCGGCTGCGTGGTCTCTTTCTGGCGTTGAAGAGAGCATTCTCGGCGGCATCCTTCAAGGCAGAAAGCCTTTCGATCCAAAAGGAGCAAGCTCCATGTCTAGAAGACAGGTGTGGTCGCTAGCTAGTGATCTGGCAGAGAACATTCCCAGATACCCGCATATTGCAAGGGACCTATCAAGCCAAACTTACAAAGAAGTCAAAGATGGTCCACTGCTGTCAGAGAGAAGAAAGGTAAAATCGGATGTAAGAACTACTGCGCTATCAGGTTGGATACGCAACGACGGCGATGAGAACTTCACAAAATAGAGATACCCCGGTCATGTAACTTCGATAGAGATTGATATCCTTTTGGGCTACTCAGCTGCGCAGTTTATATGCATGACAATAAAACAACAAAAACCACCTTTAAGCCAGCCCACTATCCCGTGCGACAGCCACGTCAATCTCCATGTGAAACGTGGACTGCCGTCATCAACTTCGCCCCTTCCATCGTATAATGAGTTTCGTAAAAGCGATCATCTTTTCGTCCTTGGCCGTGAGCATAGAATTGGATTCAATCCAAATACCTTAGCACTCCGGCATGCCAAAAATCAAGTCACCCTGTACAACAACGCCTTTCCTTGATACACAAAGTATTTTATTTATCGCTTCATGCTGGGCGTTTACTCGACCTTGCTCTCGAAGTTCTCGCCCTCAACAAGGTCAGGGATATCGTCGTCATCCTCACCCTTCTCACCCTTTTGCATTTGCTGGTAGCTTTCGGCGAGCTTGCGGAGGGAAGCAAGGGAGTCGGGGCCGAGCTGGTTCAGGATACCGGGGACGAGCTCAGTGAGCTCCTTCTCCTCGGCATTACCGTAGATGGCAAAGGTGTTGGAGGGGACAGCGGCATGAACTGTGTGCATTTGTGTTAGTTCTAATTCTTGTACTTTTGGCTCTCCGACGAATCGTCTTCAATCCAATATGGATGGGTCGGTGAACGTACCCTTGGGAGCGGCGAAGTGGATGACGTTGCCGTCGGACTTGAACATGTTGACCTCCTCAATGGCCTGGATGGGCTGAGTGTTAAGCTTCTTCAAGGTGGTAAGGAGCTTCTTGTCGTCAGCGCCAGAGCGGGCAGGCGCACGCTTAGCCGGTCGGCGGGGAGTACCCTTTCCACTGTAGACAAATACCAAAGTTAGCGGTCGGATGGTCTTTCGAATTCGATATCAACGTCGGCAACCGAGGAATTGACATACCCTGTATCGAAGAGTTAGAAATGGTCACTGATTGAATTTTAGCTACTGTCATTAATTCCACATACCAGTTCTGGCGGTAGCACCGAGCTTCTTAAGGCGTTCTTGGATCGCGGGATCGGCCATGATGAGCTATAGAAAACTGAACAACGACACAGTTAGCAACCGCAATGGTCAACGCAAGGATTGAAACTGAATAAAAAAAATTGAAGATGCAAAAAATTGGGTACGTACGAAGAATGAGGAGATGGGCGTCGAATAATCTTGATTTCGCCGGCAGCGGTCTCTACGTACTTGGTGATGGGGTTTGGAGGTGGGAGTGATTTTGTGCGTTGCCAAGAGTTTTCGCGTGGGGAAAAAGTATTCGCCGAGAGGGTCGTGAAACCGCATTCGCTGCCAGACTTGGAGAGAAGCAGCTAGCCCGATTAGGCTGGGGCCTCAAGTTGCAGCATGAGCAGCAGCACGGCAGACCATTTAATGAATAACAACGAAAGGGTAAATAGGACTAACAACTTTGAGCTTCACTGTAGAAGCTCTGGTAGAATATGGTGAGTTGAAAAAAAATCCGATGGTGTATTGCCTGGCAGAGATGCTATGTGGATAGATTCGTAGTTCTGTAGGAGCAACAGCTTCATATTGAAGGATAAACACTTCTAAAAGTGATTAAGTACAACACAATGAATAGCAGAGAACAAATATCGTACAAATATCAATTTTTTTTTTCATTCGGTGACAGCCATTGCAATCGTCGTGCTGTGATATTGAAATATCGGGTACATGAGCACAGCATCTCTCCATTGAGTATTGTACATAAACGAAAGTCATTACCTGCGGCTTTTGAAGAATGCAAACCCACGAGTGTCAGCACATCACCTCTACCGGGAGGTAATATGCTGTCTACTTAACATCATCTTCCTTTGCCGCATCCTCATCGACTACCTCGAGCGCCTACCGTACCTCACCCTGACCCACAGCATGGTGCATTGCTTCGGCACAATCTGCAAGCACACTCATTGTCCCGTGGATAACACAATCATTCTCCACGATCCGTGTTGCTCTCATCCGCCGAATTCATCGTCTTGCAGAGCTGCCGCGCCATCCAGGAAGCTGCTCACACAACCCCGTGAGTTGACCTCAGACAAAGGTTCGACAATGCCGAGATTCGACATTCGTAACGTCATCTTAAAAGTTTCACACCAATCGGCTTTCTGGCGGGCGAATGGCAAAGCATACTAGCATACAAACTTAAAAGCACTTCGCAATTATACCCTGTTTTGTCCAGGGTCAACTAATAGGAATGGCATCCCCAATTCTTTTGGCACTGTCTCGGTAACATTTAAAAAGCCCAACTAAGCGCGTCAAGTTGAATGCTACCCTACTCAGAAGTGCAGCCTGACCAAAAACCGCGAGACATGGTGGTAATTAAACTTCATGCGTATGCAGTTGAACACCAGAGAGACGCGTCCAGCGCATTTGGTTAGAACGGATCAGCACAACCACTAGTGCACCGTGGGGTTGGTACAGGGCTTGCTTAAACTAGTGGATGGCGAGTAGTTCAATTAGGTGATCATACGTTCTGAGACCCGTAGCGTATTGGCAATCCCGCCCACGGCTTTTCATGAGGCTTCACTCTGATGACGGCGCTGCAGACTCACATACCAGTTCGTCCCATGCCATAGGGCAGCAGCTCTTGGTTGGACATGTCTGAGGGTGCGTGCATATTGTTTGTTCTTTTGGCTGCAAAATGGCCAATGCGCGCACGTCCCCAAGCCCAATGTTTCTTTGGTGAGTCCTGGGCTGACAGATTAATGACCGTTTGCTCATAGCGCGATATATTAATTTTCTGGAACGATTCAAGAAAAACCTGCCGGCGCTAAAAGGCTCTACAAGGAAGCATGGGTTAGAGGACAGACCATGAGAAACGCATATTCCCATGTTCATATGCTGAGTTATAAATGTAGTAATATCGGCATAGCCTGGATAAATACTGTAAATTCGCGCCTTGATTGCCCGCAATTGCAACGGACTCGCTCGAGGGCACAAGCTAATACCATCCAGCTTATAGTTGTCACAGTACCAGTTTTTGAGGCACTAAATTATAGCCCGAGTATCTATAGCGCCGTATTCTGTGTTGATTCATGAGAGTCAGGACGGTCTGAGAAACAAAAAGTTTTGCGACGTCGATTGTTCTCCCCAGCCGTCGTTATTTCACAGGAGACAACACTAGCACATAGCAGCCCTGGGGAGAAAAGGTAGCTTTGGCTCATGATAGAGGCACCCTCCCCTACTTACCAATTTGGGTCAGGGGCAGAGTCTAGTGCAAAACAGGGATGGCGTCAGGTACAAGCGTGTGATTGGAACGGGGCAGAGGATGTGCAAAGCCGAATCAGTGGAAATAAATTGCTGAACACTTTGGTTGGTTGAGAACTCGTGGCGCCTCTAGGTTTCCCCTGAATTCGAATGGTGTGGTTTGTATCCTTGTTCCCTCATGAGCATTGGGTCATGTTAGCCGTTTCGAACTTGAGTCCAGAATCCCATCGTAACCAAGGTGCAGTTTTCTCTCCGAAATGCTAGCGCTGGTACCCAGACGGTGTCAGCGCCGTGTCAAACCACTCGAATCTGGTTCCAAAAGGCTATTCAGTTTGGTGCATGTTCCGTGGCTCGACTACGCACAAACGTTCTGGGCCACTTTATACCACTTGGTCTTGTATACAGTGCAGAATGAAGGACGTGGATATAATTAGTCTGAACAAGACAGTTCATAATTAGGTCGCATGTTGCAACTTCAAACACCGTGTGGGTGAGACAGACCTTACCACGGTGAACCGTGATTCGAGGTTAGACATAATCAAAACAAGCCATTCTAGGATGGATTACGAAGATGCTTACAACGTCTTGCCTTAATCAATCCCGCCAACAGCGGACCATGACGTCTTCAGCGAGTCGTTTTGTTTGACAAAGACCCCGTCATGAATCGGATTCTTGTCGGGAGCTCACTTCGAACAGTCCCCGAACACACACATAAAACACACAAACGCTGGACACCGCTGCAGATCACCCTCACTGTGTTTGTAGTTTGTGCCACCCGTCGCTTCAATATCAGGGGGCGTGCTTGGGTCTAGACGACGGCAGCATACTGCGCGCAATTGACGAGAAGTTGTCCGTGAGGTGACAATCAGCTAGCAAAAATTGCAAAGTCCGACTTGGATCTCTGTGTAAACCAGTATCAGACCTCATTCATTGCAGGTACTCGAAGTGGCGTGGCTTTGGTGGCTAGGAATCCATCTAAAACCCATCGTTTTCTAGGAATTTTTCTGAGATGGATTCATGCTATCGCCATCTTGTTCCCCAGCGTTATACTGTCTTGGCTCGGGAATCTATTACACATCGAGCAATGATTGCGAAAGAGATCAAACATTTGTTGGCGGCAAAGTCAAAGCGCTTGCATTGCATAGCCAAAAGCAAATTGACAGCAATGCTGAGGTATAGTAGATGTCGCTGTAGATAAAATATTCGACCGTGCGAAGGCTTGCCAAGCACTTTCTCAAGTTCGTACCAAGGCTCAATAGGGGTAATGATCTGACAAAAGCAAATCGTGGTAAGTGGCTTCCAAGGCGAATGTCACAAAACAATGCTCCCCAAAAAGAAAACATGCGAGCCCGTGGCACTATTATGCTTCAGAGTCGTCCATGCTGCGCAGCATCCATGCAGTCACAGAACCAAGAAGCAACAACGTCCGCCACTGTTATGTATGCCGTGCTTCAAGTATGGCGCACGGCACGTAACGGTGCTGCAGCATGCAACTTGCATCCATCCCACGCATTGCTTTTGGTACCGTTTTCGAAGCGCGAAAGAAAAGCATCGTGACCAAGGGAAGAGGGAAACACAGTGCAACGTGGACCAATAGAAATTTGAGCGGATCGTCGCGAGAGCGAGATGAGTCTGTCTTGTACATGGTCACGCGAGTTAAGGGATCCGAACCGATCAGACCCTTACACATGGTAGTTCTTGGTAGTGCAACAGTGGGAAACGTGCTACAGTGAAGTTCAAGAGAACCAAGGGACGCTGCCATCAATGTAAATTGCTTATTTGTGGCCTAGATTTCGAGTGAACGGGAAAAGGTACGGGCCATGCCGTTTGCTGGGGCTCTTGGTGTGCGTTTGTTTGGAAAAGGATAAGTTTGGCTGGGGACAGAACGCACAGTCCAGCATCGTGACTGCCGTTTGAGTTACAGGGGAGCTCTTGCCTGGTTGAGATGTGAAGCCCCCCTTTGAGAAAGAATAGTGGGTTCCTTCCACAAACAAACATGCCCTTGTCCAGCTGCAGCGTGCACAGTGTAAAATTAATAGGTCAATGATGTGTACTGGTAAATATTAGTGACAAACCTGCAGCATTTGAAAGCATGAAAAAGAAATATATAGGGCCCGAGAAATTGGAAAAAAAAGTAGAGCACAGAGATCTCGAAGTGATATATGACGAGATCGGCTTGTTAGCCTGATTGCAACAATTACAGCGTGCAGGTCAAATACTGAAGCGCACCCGCCTTGCAGCGCACATCTGAATCATGCGTCCGCTCACAATTTTAACCACTAAAATATACTTGCACTAGATTCAAGCAGTGTGTAATTATGAAAAGAAAAATATCATAGTACTGTACAGTAGAGGACTCAATCGAAATCGAGCCAAGCAAAAATATTCTTGCTCTTGCTCGGCTCGGCTGTGGCTCACATCTCGACCCAGTTCATTGGAAATGGAACATGGTGGACGGTGGTGAGAAAAAATGCGGCAAGCTCTCACGCCCCGGCAACACTTTCTTTTCTTGGTTAATATGCAATAGTTTTTGTCTCTCAGTATTTTCTTGGGCTCTCATTGGCAGATTCAGGGGATAACCTGCCAGCCAAATTAGCAGCCAGGCCACCTGAACTGGGTAGCCACATCCTGGTAAGCCGGTGCGCTCAGAGTGCGCTCAGAGTGCGCTAAGACTGGAACATGGACGGGGACCAGGACACTAGCATTGCACAGCAGCAGATGTCCCACTGGTGTTCAGTGGCCCTGTCGGTGCCTCCAGTGGATGGATGTTCCAGCTCTCAGTGGGTGTTGGGGCGGTTTGTGGTGTGCAGCACCCCTGTCTGTTGTTTTCTCGCTGTAATGGTGCTGGGCTGGGTGGTTCCCCGGCCCAGGACGGGGGGTGTGTCCATCACATAAAGCGCACTAAGACTTAGGCCCCACACCCTCAATACTCTGGGTGGTGCTCTGAGCTGCAAATTGTATGGTACCTGCAGCACGCAGCACCACCCACCCAGACTCAGGCACTAGCGCAAACCAGCGAGTTGTTTCCCCCCTTCGTTATTTGCTTGTTCTTCTCCCCCAAAAAGTTCTGGGCTCCTGTTCTCTGACCCCGGCTCTAGAATCTTTTTTCCCTCTCTCTCTTGTCAACTTCTATTTTGCGTTTCCTGTTTTCTCGTGGCTCCCTTCATCAACCAGCGTATTCCGTCGACCTTTCTCTTGCGGAAGAGATCCCTTTAGATCTCCTTCTGTGACTGATTGTGGCTGACCTCCTTTCGAAAATCGACACTCGACACTCGACCTCGAACTATCCGCCTTTCGCCGACCTTCGTTTAACATTTTTGGTCCCGGTTCCAACCAAACTTTTAGACGGCCTGACCAAAGTCATAAATAAACAAGCAAGACGTCAAGACTCTTGCACGCATTATTTCAACAGAAGAGTGGCTTCAACAGCATTGGTAGACACGAATGCTGCGCATCATCCGCTTGCAATCTTACCCAACCCGACCTTGAATCGAAGCTGGGAGTAGTGCCTACAAGTACGTTCTCCTTTATCTTGTTTGTTCCCGTCAACTTTCAACCTTTCACGATATGTCCCTCGCTCTTATCCAATTTCATTACATTGAGAAGGAGATGAACTGTTGTTGATGAGTACGCTTTAGTCCTATAGATTTGTTTGTACACCAAACCTTTTGAACACAACCCAGCCGCACCTGCATTCGATCTTAAAGCCTTTACAAAATGAACAGATTCCGAACCAAGAAGAAGGAAAGAGAAGACGGGGCGGGACCCCGTCCATCTATGGACTCACAGCCTTCCAGTGGTCCATTCCGAATGTTCGGAAAAGGCAAGAAATCACAGGAGGATGACAAGAGCAAGGAGTTAGACTTCTCAGCAGCACTTCCCGCATCCGACGACTTCCGTACCAGTCTATTGATGACTGGTCTCTCTGCCAGATTTTCCATGTTGCGAGAGCAAGATGACCCTAGCTCGAAGCTTGGTAAGGCCAGCGACGACAGTGTTCTTTTTCCCAAGAGACAGTCCCGCCTCATGGACTTTGGGTTGAGTCACGGCCTTCAGGACATCGTCGAGGTAGAATCTATCAAGAACTCCTATATGGGCCGTGCGGATTCTGCCAATGACTCCGACGATGGCTTCAGCAGAAGTATCATGGATCGTTCACGACCCAACGAGGGCAACAATTTGTTTGGTGGCCGGCAGAAAATTTATAAGCTTGGTGCTGGAGCGAAGGGCGGCGCTGTCGGGGGACGAGTAGTTTATGACGACGATGTTGCCCAGTCGTCGTTTCAGAAGTGGCGACAGGCAGAGAGAGATCATTTTACCTCGAGTCTGGATCGTGAGGTGCTCGACGAACCCCAGCCAGATTATAGCAGGAGACGCGAGACGTCATCTACGACCTCTTCCGCACTCTCTGCTGGTAGAAACTCCACTGCAGCCACCTCAGTCACTTCACAATTCGGATCATCCGTCAAGGACGGTCAATCTCCTTTACCAACATCCACAAGCGCCTTTGGTCACCTCGAGCGAAATGTCACGCGCACACGGCGCCTCTATGAGCAGGGACTAAACCAGGAGCTTCATGATCAACAATCATCAACATTGTCTCGTATGGATAATCTTTCAAGGTCACGAAGCCGACCTGCTCGCACCCCAGAGCTTACTCCTCCCGTGCCTTCCCCGACTGCCTCAGGGTTCGGCGAGCGCTTCACCGACCGCAAGCCTATGATGTCCAAGAGCAGCGCTCCCAACCTGAGATCCTTTAGTCCACAAAATGCCGCATCTTCCAGAACCAACTCCATGGAAGCAGGCAAGCGTAATACCTCACAGGAAAAGCAGCCTGCCTTTGGTGGCAGTCCTCCGCTGAGCCCACCAATCAGCGAGGCAGAAGATCATCCTTCCTTACCTATTCAACCGAATGATCGTGGCAAGGCTACAGCAATGGGTCTCTTCACCCGACCTACACACCAGTACGATGACTCCAAGTTTGCCCAACGCCAAGTTCAAATGCAGCAAGGCCGTGAGACCCCAACTGGACGCTCGCAAACGTCGGATGGGTCTTTGCGCTCACGATCTTCATCTTCTACCCAGAGAACTTCATCAGAAAAGTATGAAATTGCTCCTACATTGAAGCCAACCGAACCTAGGCTATCTCGCCAAGCCGGAGGATCCTTCTTTGATGATGACGACGAAGATGTGACTAGCAGCACCGGCAATATCGCCTCATCGCTTGGTGCCCATTTGAATTTTAGCCGACCAGATGATCAGGACCACCCTGCTTTCAGAAAGTCTGCCTTGCCCACTCCCTTATCCCTCTCTTCTCGCGATTCTGATACCTCATCCGTCTCCGACAGGCCTCAGACCAGTGCCCAGCAGCTCACAGACGAAGCTGCCGATGATTCCCCCACACTTGGTCCTCCTTCCGGCCTCAGTGGTATGGTTAGACAGCACTTGCGAAGCACCAGTGTCGCCTCGTCTGTATATGATACAAACGCGGACGAACATGAGAATATGCAGCCCTACGTGGATTCGCCGCCAACTAAGAACGGAGCTGCATTCAATCACTGGCAATTGAACGAGAACGAATTTCAGTCCCACAGCGGAACTGGCACGCCCAATGCAGAATCTTCACCTGAGAAGCAGCCACAGTTCCGTAGCCGCCACCAGTCTCAAGAATCCAAGCGTGAGAAGGAGGAAGAGAGGGAAGACTTTGCCCGCCATCTGGCGGATGGTGCGCGCCGCGTCCGTGAAAAGCTGACTTCATACGCTGACACGGATGCTGAGCAGCCGCTGCCAGTCCCTCCTCCAATTCCAGAGGAACCTGCTAAAGAGCAAACCTCTACCAAGTCAAATGCACTGGGTATTCTCCGATCAAAGTCGAGCCGGACGTCGCTGTTCGATCGCAACCGTGACAAAGACTCGTCTGACGGAAAGTCTGCCAAAAACACAAAGCTTCCAGGATCTTCAACTTCCCCATCTCTGCAGAGGACGACTGACACTGCTTCTCCCTCAGCTACCCCAGCAGAGAATAAAGAGAGTGTGCATGCCGGATTGAAAGCTTTCCGACAAGCTCGCCGTGAACTACAAAAGATGAAGGAGCTTGAAGTAAAACAGCGTAACTCGACAGGGCAAAAGCCAGACTCAACGCCCGAACGACCTGGGGCTCAACGTACAATTTCACATGATCTCGCAATGGGCCCCCCGGTCTACAATGCCCGTCATCGGGACCATTCTGCAAACGGCCTACGTTCCCGTGCGACGTCACAAACTCCATCGGAGCGTGATAGGAGTGGATCTGAAACGAGCAATAGCGGCTATGGTCAGGTCTATGGCCGCCGAGGTGTATCACAGGCTAGAGCTGAAGACCCCTTCGACCAACCATATGGACGATCTCGCTCAGGCAGCCAACTAGCCGCTACCGCATCTACACCAAACCTGAATGGTGCCAGCGCTGCTCCTCCCCTGCCTCCTATCAACCCTCGACGCAAGAATGGCTTCGGTAGTCTGCCACGCCGAAGCGAAGACGCAGTATCTCTCCCTTCGCCCCACCTTACCGTCAATGGTGGATCAGACACAGGATCAGACGTCGAGAATCCCCATCAGAACTTGCGTAGGATTACCAGTGACATGGGTAATGATCAGAGACAGATGCATGTACCACCACCACCATCTCGTCGACCGCCTTTGCCTCATGCCAATCTCTCGAGCAATAGCATGCCCGGAGGTATGTTTTGAGGCGAGAGGCCAACTCTCCAATACCAATATTACAATTTGACGCAGACCAGTTGATGGCCTAGCGTCCTTCGCTACGACGTTTTTTCTTGCTTCGTCCACGACGCTTTCAGCCGAAATGTAGCCTCTGCATACACTTTTGTTTTTGACAAAATTTTCTCTTTTTCTCTTTTTGTTGTATTTGTTCACTTGCGAATTTCTGCGTTTTGTTTCAACCACATTTTGTGTCGCTGCATTTTAAGCGATGGAAGGAGTATGCCTTTTTGCTTTTCTTTTAATGGGAATCTGATATCAGTTGGAACGCCGGCGCACGGAGAATCAGGCTGGACTTTGATTCATGAGCTGTTTTTTAATAAAGCAAAGCATAGCAAAGCAAAGCATCGGCTTGAGCAAGGAATATATGAAGAGCGCAGGACATACACATGTAACTAGCGGGATGCTAAGATTGAGGACAGCTGGAAGTATATTTGGCAAATGAATAAAAAATTGATATATCAAACTATTGACGTAAAGTCGTGAGACTGGTCACATTTTGTCACGAAGCTGGCAGAATTTATGACTGAATTATTAGTGTAGCCAGGGTCGTGTGTTCCCCCACGTTGGGTGGCATTTGGTGGGGGAACAGGCACGAACCCGAGCGTGGTGTTGGGCGGGGATCAGCCAAGAGGCGAAGTGTTTGAAACCAGCTGCGGTTCAACTGTGTGATCGTCCTTTTCCAGTTTTCATTGAAAGTACGTAGAGTTGCAGAGATGGCATTCATCAGACCCTACGAGCCCAAGGACTTTGACGCTACCGGCCACATCGTAAGTTGCCTCAGTTAAGAAGCTCACGCATCAGAACGACGAACAAGAACGTTGCGTTGGCTGACATCCACTCAACCCAGTGTCGGGCTACCCTGCCTCCCTCACTTCAAGCTTCTCCCGAAGCCGTGCGCCTTTGCGCATACATATGGACCCATCAATACACTCTGCTTTCGCCAGAGACATGTTTTGTTCTTGATGACGGGGAAGGCCATGCAGTAGGTTACTGCATCTCTTGCCCGGACATTGAGTCATTCTGTAATGCGTATCCACGATATGTGAAGGAGGTCTTATACGGAAAGGGCAAAGACATTGGCGACATCAAGTTGTTCCCAACGGATGAACAATTGGAGAAAAGGGCGCCATGGGTCGATGCGGATACGGGGAGAGTGAGTGAGCTGGCGTTGTCGCAGTTGGCATTCTCGCCCAAGTGGTTGTTGCTAGAGGGGAACGAGGATTTGTTGAGCGAGGGATATAAGGCGACACTGCACATTGATCTGTTGGACGAGTGGCAGGGGAAGGGATGGGGAAGGAAGTTGATTGAGAAAGTGGTGGAGGGTGTGAAGGGCGTGGAAGGGTCAAAGGGCATTTGGCTGGGTGTTGCGGGAGAGAATAGCAAGGTTGTGAAGTTTTATGAGAGGATGGGCTTCGAGTTGAAGAATAGAGGGAAGGATACTACTTCCATTACGATGGTGAGGGATTTTGAAAGGTGAGCTACATGAATTGATGGATTTTTGCTGGGGTTGTACATAGAGTGTCTATAAACTATGGAGCTTTATATATGGGCAGGCAAGTGTGTAGAATGGTCTTTATATAATCTGATTTTTTATACGTTGCAGATGTATGGGATTGAGCGGATGAGTGTGAATGACTGGATGAGGCCGTAGAAATGGATGATGGCGGCGATAAGGACAAATATATGCAAGAATTGGTGGCTAGCGCCATATATATCGAAAGTATATGGGGACCATTTCTCAGGGATCTGGAGGGGTGGGAGTTAGTTGCAAAATGTAAGCAGGATGGGAAAGTACTTACACGAGCAGCGTAGAGAATTGCGCCGGTGAGGTTGGAGGTGGCCATCCAGAGCATGTAGACGAGGGACATGCGTGCTTTTTGCATCTCCCATCCGTGGAGATGGAGGCCGTGGAGAACGAAGATGATGGACGAGAGACCGAAACCAGCGTAGAAGGAGGCTCGCCATGGACGGAATTGGGATGTCATGAAGACTGGGTTCATGGTGACGACTGCGCAGCCAGTGGCAGTGGTTGTGGTCTAACTCGTCAGTACAATGGTATCAGGCAATAGTGATGAGTGATGAGGTTAAAAACAAAACAAAACAAACAAACAAATAAATAAATAAGACGTACCATGGCCCAGTAGAGCCTTTGAAGAGTTGGGTTGCAGATAAAGCCGTAGTAGATGGTTGGAATACCAGCTCCCCACATGAGGACGAGAATGCCGAGATAGTCTAATCTGTTACAAAAAGAAGTGAGCTTGGGGCTATGATTCCACAGAATGTGGAAACTATACCAGGATGTTAGTTGTAGTTGGAATGTGTGGGCTGCGGGTGAGCGACATACGTTGTTGAGAAGGCAAAACATATTGCGACGCCAATGGAGTAGACGGATACAACGACCAGGTCTGTAGGAACAGCTTGGGCAGCTGAGGAGACGTAATTCGTATAAAAGTAGTATGGCAACAGGAAGAAAGCAACCGAGCCCAGAAGGTGAGAATATATGTTGATTGTTTGGTTGTGAAGATGGCCAACGCTGCAAAGAGAGACGTATGCTGAGTTTGATGTCGGCCTGGCTTGTGTTAGTATGCCATTTTGTGATGGAGGAGGGGCCCCGAGGGCTGTATCTTACCGATAGCCTGAGAGAATATACTCGTTGTCTTGTTGCCATGACGGGATCTCATGGAAGAACAGAAGACGGCGCCGACCGATCATCCTGGCCTTGGGGGCACTTGATTTCGCAGTCATTTCTGTCTGCGAGTGCGCAGTGCCGTTCTGTGCTGGTCGACGCAGAGACATTGCAAACGGCCAAGTTGACTCTTGAGGGCACAGTGATGCGGCGTTGCAGTCTGCGGCTGGATGGGAAATCAGGGAATAAATAGAACTCAGTCAATGGAAGCTCTGGTGATTTTGCGCGCACATGTCTGTGTTCTTGATGATGGTGCATCGACAAACGGGCGTGACAGAACGGACTAGAGCCTGGGCGCAAACCGTCCCAACGCCTCCGCCCTGAAAAACAGCGCAATTACCGCTGTCCAGAAAAAGTCCGCTTGATGTTATTGCCTGATAGCTATACATTGCATTGGTAATGTACAGCATCTTCGTTATGTGAGGCGTGCCTGTGTTACCCAACCGCGCACGGAACTGTGAGTGCGTACAAATGGGTTACACAAGTGCTGTATTTTGTGGATATCAAAAGTAAGACTGAATGGCAATGCGGCGGCAGTATTTCTGGCGAGCTTAGTGCAGTGCAAAGATGGATGAATAGCCTACTGCATCATCACTGCTCAATCTGTGCGACACAACATACACCACTGGGAGCATGGAAGTTGGGCTCACTACACTATGGAACACAGTGTTGTAATGGTCGCATTTTGCACGCACTGAAGGTTCTCTTACCTGGACTCCTTCGGCTATTTCTCGTTCAACCTCGCCTAGTCCTCGTTTGCTCGTGGGGAGATGATTCGGTGGCTGGATGGCGATGCCTCGCGGTTTTTGGGCCTCACCCACCCATGAGCATGTGCACAGGGCGTCTCATCCATATTAGCAGCTGAATATCAATGCTGCTGCCTTGCAAGCCATATCCAACGCAACAAAACGAGGAAAGAGTCCAAGGTGCAACTTGTGACGTTGACACCAGATGTTGAACTCGTACTATTAATATCGGCCAATGGGCACCTTGCGGGGAAGCCACAGGGTCGATCCTCCATCTCTTCGGGCCAAGACCGATCCGTCATCTTACCATTCGCCTCCGCCGGGACATGGGCCGAAATGGTAAATACCGGAAATAAAGGCATGGTGTAAACATGGTTCGCAGGCAAATGGATGTTGATGTAATGTTAATGCCAACTTAATTGCAGTGTATTTCGTTGATCAACTGGAAGTCAGGAAGCAAGTCAGGAAACAAGTATAAATAAACGTCATTTCCCACCGAAGTGGGAGCAATCATCTCCTCTACACACCAATCAATTACTCAATAAGAAACCTACTCATACCCTCAAAAATAAAACATGAAGTGCTTCGCCCAGCTCATTGTCCTCGCAGCTGCCGTCTTGGCTCGCCCTCAAGATTGGGGGACGCCCATGCAGCCTGACCAATTTAACTGGGAGCTCGTTGGAAATGGAGACCCTCACCAGGCATACATGTACAAACAGGTGACGGTGAGTTGAATGCAAGGCAACTAAACATCATCAGTCCAAGTCACTAACAACAACGCAAACGCAGATTGGCACCGAGTGCAACGGCGACAGCAAGGGCGAGACCTGCTCTACTGCCCACAGCCACGCCGAGACCTATACCATTGGCTGGAGCGCCGGAATCAGCGGCGCCGGTTGGATCTCTGGCGGATTTGATGTTTCCAAATCTGTCACGACCGGCCAGATTAACTCTTGCCAAGGCGAGCCCTCTGACACCGTCTGCGTATGGTACCGTACTGCACACACGTGAGTATTCCTTTTCCCAAGCTGCAGCGACACACACAAACTGGCTGACGTTTCCCCAGTGCCTATACTGTTCAAGAGTACAAAAACAGTAAGAAGAATGGCGACCCGTACATCATCTGGTCACCAAACAGTGACGGGGTCGGCAGCAACTACGTCTGTGCCCACAATGACGAGTGCGACCACCTCGGTGCTGAGTGGTGGGGTTCCAAGGGTCCTGCTGGTGGCCCTCAGAAGTATCCTGCAGACGGTCCAGCATGGTTGTAAGCTTCTTCCAGATATAGACAGCCCTAGGAGTGTTGTTGTACCAATTACATAGACCTGGGGTTAGTTAGCGAGGACGCTGTATTATCTACATACAGCCTGCATCGTGTGAATAGCATAATCTGTCTTGTTCGACACAGTATCCGTGCTCCAGTAGCATAACGAAGATGACATGCTTCCGCGAGAATAAATAAATTGATGGATATGCACGAGCAGCGTGCAAAATACTACGCGATTTGAGTTTAAGGCTGGGGGCACGTGAAGCGGCTTTATTGGAGGGCGCTTAGTGACTGAAGGCGCATGCAACCAACCAACCAACCAACCAGCACCCCCCCATCCATCTGAAGCCCTCAATCACAGCCATAAAGCAATCGAAAATTGTCGCTCAGGAGATGTAAATATGAATCATGTCACCTTTGAAACAAGTGGGCCGGAAATCGAACCAAAACTTCCATCGCTCCAGATCCAGATCCCGCCTCTACAGCGCCTCCCGCTTGAGCTGCTCGCCGAAATCATCTCTCACTGCAGCGACCGTGACACCTATTGGCTATGTCTGCTCAACCGCCACTTCTACCACGCAAGCATCTCATTTCTCTACGAAAACCATCTCAAAGCACTCCAAGTCGGTGTCAGGAACCATTGGGGCAAGAGGACCGAAGCGCTGAGATATGCAATCCACAAGGGTGTCTCATCCACATTGCGGAGGTTGTTAGACGCCGGCCTCGATCTCAACAACTACTTCAATGAGAACCCCATCAGCATCGCCGCAAGTGCGCGCGAATATGGCATCATGCAGTTCATGCTGGAAAACGGTGCAGATCCAAATGGCGCTCACTGTTACCCGCGGCGACCGGATTCGCATCCTCTTTCCTTTGTCGCTGAGAACCAGAATCTGGAGGCTGTCAAGATGCTGATGGAGTATGGCGCTGATGTGAATCGGATCCCACGAAAGACTCACACGGCGCTGGTTTGTTCGATAGGCAAGAACGATGGCGATAATACCGTCATGGAATATCTCCTGGACCATGGCGCGGATCCAAATCGGTTCCGGCGTGAATCACCGATGGCTTGCGCAGTGCGACAGAACAATCTCGAAGCTGCGAAGCTGTTGATCAAGTATGGCGCGAAATTGTATCCCGATCCCGTGCCGGATTCTAACCCGTCGTCTCGGCCGCCGTCACCGTTGTCACATTTCGGATGGGAGTGGGAGACTGTCATTAACAGGTCGCTGCTTTCGGGCGCTTACAGCAGACATCATAACTTGGAAATGGTAAACCTGCTCATCGAGAATGGACTAGATGTGCAGATCGAAGGCGGCGAATGCAATTATACACTGCAGAGTGCAGCGCAGAAACTAGAGACCGACTTGGTCAAATACTTCTTTTCACAGGGTGTTTTAGCCCCAATACCAAACGTCTGGCAGGGCACAAGCGTACTTCACGAGGTGGCTGCAAAGGGCCACATCCCCACGTTGGAAGCTCTAGTGGACTGCGGCGGCATGGACATCAACGTCATAGATTTTTCTGGTCGTCGTCCAATACACGATGCGATTTGTTACCCCGAAGTGGTCAGGTGGTTTCTGGCCAGGGGATCAGAGGTCACTACCTTTGACCAGAAGGTGGTGGAGAGGATAAGCAATGGGTTAGTGGCGGGTGATGTGACGACAGAGGTGGCCAAGTTGATACTGGGGGAGGACTTGGATTGGTTGCCGATTCTCTGGTATCCTGCTAGGTGGGGGAAGAATAGGAAAACGTCGGCGTGGTCGGGTGCTGGGGATCGAATTGGCGAGGGTGAGTACTTTTTGGACGAGGAGGGCCGCCCCGAGGATTATCATTATTAGGATGGCTTGGGCGGGTTGCTCTGTTATGATCCTGAGGAGGGCTGCTTGCAAGCGACTATACATGTGTACGATACAATTGAAATATATGGGCCATTTAGAGATACCACTGGCAGATCAAGATGATGGAGCTATTCTTCTAGCTACAAGAAGCATTTTTCGCACAACCAGTAAGCACCTCTGGAGCTTGAGACGTATCTAACTTGCAGAAACAAGACGCCTTGATAGGAACATCCGCCACCGCAAGAGCTAGCTTTACCTGTCCCTCCATGGCATCTGCGTCCTCCTGCTTCCCCAAACGGATCAAGCACTCATGATACCCCTGCAATGACCAGACGTTGTTGGGGTGTCGACGCGGCCGGATCAGCGTCTTGGCTAGTCCTAAGTCTTCCTTGTAAACCTTGGCCGCTTCCTCGAGGTGATTCTGCTCCATTAGCAGCGCAGCATATGCGTGGCGGCTGGGCTGCATCCACGACCAGGGCTCGGCGTACGGCAATCTATCCTCAATATCGATGGCGCGACGCAGTTCAGAGAAGGCTTCATTGTAGTTCTCGCAGCGGTATTGAATCTCTCCCTCCAGCATCGCTTCGGCCACTTGAAGAATATCAACCATCTTGCCATTATACGCCTTTCTGGTCTCCGGGACAGCCTTGAACGCCTTTCTGAAAAGTTCCTGCTCCTTCTTTGCATTCTCTACATCTCTTGTCGCTGCAAAAGCGACGCCCTTGGCATAGTGCGCGGTAGCAGTTGTTCCAGCGTACAGAACCGGGTCGTGAGGGAGTGCCATTTGCTTGAGCTCTTCCCACATGCCGAATCGCACCATTACATGTAGACGGATAGGCATAAACTGTTCGAGGTAGTCTGCCATGGGGGGAGATGGTATTCTCAACACTTCCTCAGGCACAGTAGCCTCCATGCGAGCCACGCCGTCAAGAGCCGTCTTCTTCTGGCCGGCGAACAGCGCAGCGTAGATCAAAGAGTGATAATCATGCATGCGATAAAATGTATAGAAATTCTGCGCTCCCATTTTCTCAAAGTACTTGTCATCTGCAACAGTGGACTTGTAGTTGGAGTCTATGGACCGACGCCAATCACCAGTCAAGATGTCGAGATGAGTCGGCATATGGCGAGCATGGCCTGCATCAGGCACCAGGTCGCGAAGATGGTCGGCGGCGTTGATACCGAGTTCCGGGTTTGGCGACATTTCAATAAAGTGAATGTACAGATGTAGTAGGCCGGGGTTTTTGTTTGCGCCCTCCCGGTGGAGGACCTTGTCAAAGACAGCTTCGACGTCGAGGGTTGGTGCGTCGGGCGTGGGCTTTTGCGTAAATAGATCCCACAGTGCCCAGGGCTTGACGTTCATAAGGGCGTCTATGTAGAGCGTTGCAATATCTAGGTCGTCGCCGAATGCATCGTAGACTTTTTTCATGGCATCTGCGTACGCTCTGTTGACGACTTCGTATTTCTTGAGCGGCTCTGTATTTGGGAATCGTAGCTGGATTGCCTCGATGAGGCCCTGCTCGAGTGGCGATGCATTTGTTATGAGTTCCTTAGCCTTTCTAGAAGCGTCGTAGCCTCTCTTAACACAACGCTTGAGGTCATTCTCGTCAAAGTTCTCCCATGGCTTGTTGTAGTTGGGCCCAATGGCATAAGCGAGTCCCCAATACGCAATGGCGCATGATGCATCATGCGCGATGGCTTGTTCAAAGCAATAGGCGCCTTCGATGTGGTTGAATGTATAGACCCAGGTGAGACCTCTATTGAACCAGATTTGGGCATCGTGATTCTTTGTGCTGATTGCATGCCCGAACTCGCCCAAGTCGTAATAGTCGTCCGAAGCCGGGACTTTGGCCATTTCTTGAGCCATGGCGTTGAATATGATTTAGTAAAATATTGTAGCAAAGTAAGAGGCAATATAATAAAATAATAGATACGCCGACTGCAAGTATTGCGTGAGGTTGTTGAGTTCAGGTTCGGAGGAGCTGAAGATGGTGGAGCATCAAAGCGGAGGTCCAGTCCGGCCACCGGCGCTACTCTAGACTCTGTATGACTTCACCCACAACACCGGGCAAGACGAGATGCGCCTTGTTTCGTATCCAAGGTGCATCGTGATGATCAATAATATTGAGGCTAAATCAGGCAATTGCTGAATAACACCGAAAACTAACGTCAAGCTGTGATGGCAAACCAAAATTCACCCTCAACCACAAAGCCTGATTTGAACGCCATGTGTAGCTTGGCGAATGACACTATACTTGGCATGAAGCCTTGTTTAGCCCTCTAGAGCCTGTTTCCAGTTTACATTATCCTTTGGATAAAGTCGAAATGGCAGATACAACAAAGAGTGTCCTCGTAGCTGGCGCAAGCAAAGGCGGCATTGGCGATGCTTTAGCCACGGACTCCCACAACCGCGGTTTGCAGTCTCTGTAACTGTTCGCGATATGTCCAAGGCTGAAATATTATCGGAAATTGGAATTGAGGTCCTCAAACTGGATTTGACAGAGTCAAACGCAGTAATAGGAACAGAGCGTATTCACGAGAACTGAAAGAAGAGCGAAGTTGTATTTTAAGTGGTATAGTTGATCAATTCCAAATCGCTGTCTATGTCTTTAAATCATAACATCGCTATTAAGCATTGGTCTTGTCGAGAGTATTGCGCTGTTTGGTCTGCTCAGCCAAGATCTTACGGAAGCGAAGGCGCGAAACGTCGTGCATAGTCTCCTTGACGCCAGCCCAGTTCTCCCTGACAATGTCCATGGTAGGTCGGCAGAAAACAGCATCAATCTCCTCGAGAGTCTTGTCCTTGGTCTCAGGCATGAAGAGGATTTGGTACACTTCACCCACGACCGCAATGCCACCATAGAAGCCCAGAGTCAACCCGGTGGGAGTCATGGCTTCACGCATGCCAGTAAAGTTGTAGGTGACGACGAACGAGGCGAGGAAAAGAAGGGCGTCTGAGGTGGTCATTCCGTAGCTTCGGAGGTAGGTGGGGTAGACCTCAGATGGGACGACCCAGGTCAAGCAGGCATATGATCCGAAGAAACCCATGTAGATGACGAGACCGGAGAGGTAAAGCCCTTCACTGAGCTGGAGGTGCGTCTCAGGGTTGAATTGCATGGAAACACCAATAAGAACGAGGCCGATGAAGAAGCCAGGCAGCATCATAATAGCCCAGAATCGACGACCGCACGTCTCCATGAGGAAGATGGCGGGAATAGTACCAAGCAACAGGGAACCACCACCCACCAAGGACATGTAGTTGGAGTCGGTCTCGTTGAAACCGATGGAGTGCATGAGAACCGACATATAGTACATGATGGCGTTGACACCAGTGAGTTGACCGAGAAGGATCATGATGTTGGCGTAGACGAGAGCACGACGAGCACGGGGAACACTGAGGCAGTTTAGTATGAGCTTGACCAAACTCTAAATCGAGGCAAAACTTACGTGAAGAAGTCCATCCATGGGAATCGAGTGTTGACAGCGCCTTCGCTGACAATATTATCCTCTTGACGGACAGAGGACGTCATGATATAGAATTCTTCGCGAGACTCGGCATCTTCGGTACCACGGATGCGCTTCCAGACCTTATACGCATCGAGGGGGCGGTTCTTGTGCATGAGGAATCGAGGACTTTCGGGAAGGAAGAGCATGCTATGATGTGTTAAGAAAGGGTAGATGCGGCGGAAGTTGTACTGCCAAAGCTGCTTACCCAAAAAACATAATGGTGGAGAAAACGAGAGATGAGCCTAGGATGTATCGCCAGTTTCCAGGGACCTTGAGGAATATGGCGGCAACGGCATATCCCAAAACCTCACCAAGAGCAATGTTGAACTGGTAGAGAGAGACGAGGTTTCCTCTGATCTTGCGCTCAACAGTCTCGGCAACGTAGACAGGGACAGTACCACCCTCAAGACCAACGCCCATTCCAAGGATAACACGCGCGGCGACAATCATGCCAAAATTGATAGAGCCAGCCTCAAGCGCGGCACCGACAGTGTAAAGCATAATGGAGATGATAATGGCCCATTTACGTCCAAAGTACTCGTTGGTAGGGCTCAAGATAAGCGCACCACCAACTGCACCAAGAGGCATACCAGCATTGACAAGAGAGTTTTGTCGGTCATCGATTCCGAGATCCCTGGGCAAATACAAGTTTGCGCCAGAGATCAAACTCTGATCCAGCCCAGACAGCAAGCCACCCATACTAGCGAATGCGACGAGCAACCAAGTGAAGTGCTTGGGGTTCTTAAACTGAACGTTGAAGAATCCCGTTTTGAGACCACCGGACTCAGCCAGTTGACGATCCATATCGTCAATGAAAGCGTCTACCTCTGCGCGGTTGGGCTGAACTGCTTCTACAGCCTGAAGCACGGGCTTCTCGATGCCGTCGTGCAATGACGACACCTCATCTTGAGAAGTCTTTGACATTGTGGCGAGGATTGTTTATCAACAGTGACGACTGATGGCGCAAAATACGAACAATCGACGAGTTCGCGTACAACTTGGGAGACAAGGGAAGTTTTCCCAGACGGATTGAGGGGAGGGAGGCGGGGAGACGGTTTATAAGGTAGCGATGGCAAATGGAGCAAAGATAAGAAATCCAGAAAAATGTCTGGGGCCCCAAGGGCAATTGAATGCAAACCCCGTCTGGAGAAATAAGTGTACAGCACGCCTTGTCCGTAAAAAGGATGGTGTGGAGGCTCGAGCGACAGCACACAGAGACATGCAAGAGGCAGAGACAGGGATCATGGATGCCTGCATGTGTGAGAGCATGAAACGTCGGACCGAGAAGTGGAATTCGCGGAGGATAAATCTCTCGGCCAGACCGATTTAGTGTGCTTCAGGGCCGTGGCCAGGCCAGTCACAGCGCTGCCGGACCACTCCCGTCCACTAACTGCCCAGTTGCAGTCCATTGTAGGGCACCTTCAGGCCACCATCTCGTCGCCTTAGCGCCATTTCCACAGCATCATTTAGCGGCATCGACGGCGCCACCATTTTCGCTCAACAGTGCCGTGGATCCGGGACTCACTTTGCGCCATCCCTGCAAGTCGCTGCAGGCAGCCACTACACTCTGCTAGCCACTGGAACTCGCGCTGTGATTGAGCCGGTTTTGGGACACGGCTCCACTGGAAATAAATCATCCACTAAAAAAAAAAGAGGGCATCCACTGTAATGGCGTCTCTGGGCAGTTTTTCTAGAAACAATCGAAGGCTCGACTCGCTCAACTAATTGACGCATTTATCCAGAAATGCAATGTATTGTGGCGCCAGGTATTTTGTCGATCCTGCATATTGATGATTGTGGTGGATATTTAATGAATAGCTAGTCGGTCCGTCTTGTTTGGTAGACGTCGACCGTTGGAAATTGACTTGGTGCAGTTTCAGGAGCGGTCGCGGCAGTGTCTCCCGCAAAGTCAATTCCAGACGGTGGCTGTCGTTGCACTTTTAATCACTGTTCTATATTTTATTCACTGCGCCGCCGTTGTAAGCCCCGCACTGCCTCTGGCTGGCTCTCTCTGCATGAGCTCAGCCTGCTGTACAGTCAGCAGCGCTGGAAATATGGCGGTAGTGTTACACAACCGTAGTCGGCTACCTAATATCACCCATAAAGCCGCTATCGCTGTCCGCCGGCTACTACACCACCTCTCCAGATTGAACAACGCAAACACTGCCAACACCATAAAATCATCATCACTTTATGATCTCATGACAGCACCTCTTTCTGTCTTACCAAACCCTCGATTCGCCAGTTGACAGTGTAGCATCATCCAACTCATCATGTCTCGCGCTCTTCGAATTCTTAGATCCAAACCACCAGCTAGATCATGGCCTCGGTTACTTGGTCGCCCGTTCTCGACCACAGTTCCTCGCCGGATCATGGAAACAACAGGCTTCTCAGAAAACCAGCTGATGGTCCGTGATGCCATATCTAAAATCTGTGCCGACTTCCCCAACACGTACTGGCAAGAACACGACCAAACGGCCACCGACCCCTCTGACTTCCACGCCGCGCTCGCTCAAGATGGTTGGCTTGGAGTCGCGCTCCCCGAGTCACTGGGCGGCGCCAACCTAGGCATCTCAGAAGCTACAATGATGATGCAGACTATTACCGAATCTGGGGCTGGAATGGCTGGAGCACAGGCTATCCATGCTAATGTCTATGCTACCCAGCCACTTGCGAAATTCGGTGCTGAGGAGCAGCTACAAGAGACTATCCCGAACATCATATCTGGCAAAGAGCGCGTCTGCTTTGGTGTAACAGAGCCCAATGCAGGTCTGAACACTCTTGCCTTGACCACCACTGCTACCAAGGAGGGTGACGAGTATGTTGTCTCTGGTCAAAAGATTTGGATTACATGCGCCCAAGTTGCGAAGCGCATGATTCTCCTCGCCCGAACTACTCCCCGCGACCAAGTTTCAAAACCTAGCGATGGTATCTCGTTATTCTGCATTCCCCTCGACAAGGCGCAACCCGGGCTCGAGATCAACACCATCAAGAAGATGGGTGGCCGAGCCGTTGATGCCAACGAAGTATTCTTTGATGGCTATAGAGTCCCTGCCTCTTCGTTGATTGGCCAAGAGGGCAAAGGTTTCAAGATGGTGTTGCACGGCATGAACGCAGAGCGCTGTCTGCTCGCTGGTGAGGCATTGGGGTTGGGTTATGCTGCGTTGGCGAGAGCCGCTGGATATGCTGCCGAAAGAGTTGTATTCGATCGACCGATCGGCATGAACCAAGGTGTTGCTCATCCATTGGCAGACGCATACATGAAGCTAGAAGCTGCCAAGCTAGCAACCTACCATGCTGCTCGTCTCTACGACGCCAGCAAGACCGACAGCTCGATTAAACAAGATGCCATTGGTGTGGCTGCCAACAGCGCAAAGTATGTCGCTGCCGAGGCTGCGTTTACTGCGTGCGAGAGAGCTGTCTTGGCTCATGGTGGAATGGGATATGCTGCCGAGTATGATGTTGAGCGCTGGTTCAGAGAGTGTCTTGTTCCGAGGATTGCGCCCGTCAGTAGGGAGATGATTCTGAATTACATCTCGACCAAGGTATTGAAGCTACCTAGAAGTTATTAGACGATGCGGATTGTCCAGGCAACTGATATATAATTATAAAACGCAATAACAAATTTTATAAACTAGGCCAAATCCCGACATGAAAGTTTCCACGAGGCGGCACCAAAATGCAATCAGCCACGAGATGAAGTTAGCAATTACGATGCTCCATGGTTCCTTTGTTCGCATGATGTGAGACAGCGATCGCAGTAATCAGCAGTGACATTCTATCTGCCGTTAGATTGAGAGCCGCAAATGGTGAATTGCGAGACGCAGAAGTCATGGCATGTATTGAGCTTGATGGCAAGCTTATTCAACAGAGGTTCCGTGGTTGTTAATAAGAAGGGTCAATTTCCATGTTGTTCGCGACAAAAAATTAGGCGTTGGGAACGGCCTGTCTTGCCTATTTTTAGCGTGTTGGCAGACTATCCGGAACCGGTCATGGCATACATGGAGCAGGCCCAGACAGTGAACGATGTTCAATTCGGCAGTAAAATGTGAGGGGTTGTTCATGGATGAACCTTGTTTGAATCGGATCCGTTGAAATACCACAGGATTTCCAGCATCGCTATGTGTTCGATTTTCTGTCGTTCATCCAATATCCAAATACAAAATACCAGTCATTGGCACCCAAGATCTACAAATTTCTTGGCAAGCTTCAACTCCCTTAACCTTAAGAAACCAATTCTCCCTTGTTGTCCATACAGCAGACTTCTTCAGTACATCATACACAATGAAGCGCGCTATCGGTTTAGCTTGCGCCTCCGTTGTTGCGGCCGAGAGCCTCTCCAAGGTTTCTTTCCGCTCTGCTGTGAAGCCCGACATCCTCAACGCCGATGGCTCTGTTAGTTCCTCCCAACACCATTTCATGTGCCAACCAAGGCGAAAGTGATTTCCGCTAACCACTAGCTTGCAGTTGAACTACGAGGCTGCCATTGCCCCCATCAATGAGCTCGCAGATAAGTACAACAACGAGGTCGTCTACGGCGAGACCCTGCAGAAGCGCACTGGCTCTGGGTCCAGTGAGCCCATGAAGGTTCTCGTTCAGGATGGCTACGATGACGACTACTACGGCAACGGTCTTGTTGGAGCCGCCAAACAGAGCTTCACCGTTAAGTTCGACACAGGCTCTTCCACTTTCTTCATCCCCGGCCCCAGATGCCCCTCCAACCAGTGCGTTGGCCCTACCCGCTACAACGAGCAGGGTATCGATGAGCACAGCACTACTCGCGTCCAGTACGGCAGCGGCACCCGTTCTGGCGACAACTTCCTCGACACCGTCACCGTTGCCGGTGTTACTGTCGACAACACCCAGGTTGTCTCTTTGTCTGAACGCGCGGGCTCTGCTCACGTCGCTCCCGACTCCCTGATGGGCCTGGGCTTCGGCAAGGCCAAGGGCAAACCCAACACCTTCTTCGAAGATGCCATTGCGCAGGGCAAGGTTTCCACCAAGGAGTTCTCCTTCTACCTCGGCCGCAGCGCTGAAGGCACTGGTGACAACTCTGAGATGACCATTGGGGGACGTGACTCGTCCAAATTCACCGGCTCCCCCGTGCTCTTGCCCCTCGTTGACCAGGACCACTGGAACGTCAAGCTCGACGGCTTCACTGTCAACGGTGGCAAGCTCCTCCCTGGTACTTCTGGTATTGCCACCATTGACACCGGCACCACCTACGTCGTTGGCCCCAGCTCTGCCGTCAACGCTCTCTGGGCTGCTGTTCCCGGCTCCAAGGCTATCTCTGGTGGCTACCACACGTACCCTTGCTCTTCCAAGCCCCAGATCAGCTTCCAGCTGAACGGTCACCCCTTTGTCATCTCTAACGAGGACTTGGCCTTTATGAAGAAAGGAGATGTCTGCACTGGTGCCATTGTTGGCAGCAGCAAGTTTAGCACTTTCGTCACTGGTGACTCCTTCCTCAAGTCATGGTACAGTATATACTCTTACGATGCCAATAACGGCTCCCCCGCCGTTCTCCTCGCCCAGTCCATCTAGGCGAGTGTTATGAAGCAAACAAAAACACGTATATAAACAAATACCAGTACATATGAATATCAACAGACAATGCATCAACACATGTTCCTCTTGGCCAGTGTCATGTTCCAGGGCGTACAGTTTTGCACTATTCTCACCTCAGCGATCGCTTTACCAGCAAAACCATAAACCAATTGTCTTAGTCTGTCGATTAATACTTAATTGACTGTAGTCAGATTTTAAACGCCAAGTGATTTCGCTGGCTTCTGCGTCATGTCATTCGGAACGCCACGGAGCGCTACATATGGCTGAATGGGGACTAGCCCGACCCTAATATATAAGAAGCATCAGCCTCGCCTTGGACGCCATCAACTACACTCACTACTTTCCTTTCTTTCAATTTCACACAATGTTACAATCAAGGGTTTTACGGTCCAATTTAACGCGACCACTACGTAACCTACAACGGCGACCTATACAGCCCTTTATTCAGACGCTTCGCATGTCAACGCAACATTCCCAATCAGCCTCACAATCCTCACCACAAGCCCAACAGCCTCCCAAGGGAGCCGCACCCATAAACAAAAATGGCAATCCCGACATTGGGAAATTCAGCCTCGAAGGGTTAGGCCTCAGCAAAAACATGAGAATATTCCTCATTGTGGTCCTTAGCATCTTTGGTACTATGGAGACATGGTTCTACTGCAAAGCAATTTATCGATGGTGGTATGGCGAGCAGCCCAAGGAAACAGCATAAATTCAAGGAAGAAATTTTATAGACGGGGGAATCATATGTACATTATCAACGCTTAGACTATAGGAACCATCGAAACTCAGGCGTGCTGGGTCCATCTCTCAACTGCGAAGTAGGGATGTCACGCGCGTCAATCTTCACTCCAGCCTTCTTGTCTCTTCGGCGGTTATCCCAAATCATGTAAAATCCCAAAACGGCAGTGATCAAGGCTCCAACTGCACCGAACGAAGCAGCAGTAATGAGCGCAGGTGTGTACTTTGGCGCATCTTCATCGCGGAAGATATTACTGGCTACGAGACCCATGACATTGGCCAAGGGCACACCGACGGAAGTCAAAGTAACACGACGGCCTTCATGTGCAATGTTGTTATTGTACCATGTTGACAACAGTACAGAAGGAGCAGATGTTCCCCAGCACATCATGAACGTGGCAAAGTACGCAACTCGAAGGTTGGATTCCACATCCGAAAGGGCAGCATAGATAATGAATCCAGTAAATGTAAATGCGTAACCCAGCACAATAAACGGGAATCGAAGACGAGTCGCATCGGAAATAAAAGCAAGAACGAGTAGCATTACGGCGCCAGTGATATTGGGTGCGACAGTGTAAAGGTTGATCTTGACGGCATCGTTGTTGTCGACCAATCGCGAAACAATTTGAGGCAGGAAAAGTGCGACGGACTGCAGAGGAACTCCAAGGCAAATTTCAATGCCAAGGAAGCCATAAGTAGTAGGCTGAAGGAAAATCTTGAGGGATTCTCTGAGATTGAACTTTTCGGCAACGACCGAGGAAGAGTCGACTTGGATACGGTGGAACGCAAGATCGCGCTCTTGTTGGTTGAGGAAACGAGCTTCCGCAGCACTCTTGGGCAAATAAAACCATGCGAATATGGCAAAAGACACAGTGAGCGCTCCTTCAATGATGAAGAGGTATCGCCAGACAAACATCTTGTGAGTCTTGATGTGGAAGACACCAAAGGCAAGCAGGCCGCTAAAGGCATTGGCAATGTTACTGGCGGCGTAGAAAATGGCCAGACGACGGGCCAATTCGCCTCTTCGGTAGAAAGTGGTGAGATAGTAAATGACCATGGGGAAGAAAGCTGCCTCCGCCATTCCCAGGAACCACCGAAGAGCGAAGATGCCGGAGAAGTTGGTGGCTGCAGCGGTGAGGAGGGTCATGGAGCCGAAAGTGAACATCATGATGGGTAGAGCGCGGGCAGGGCCATACTTCTTGCCGAGCATAGCAAATGGCGGTGCGAAAACAACGAAGGGTACGAAGAAGATGGAAAGGATGAGGTTGTATTGATCCTTCTTGAAGTGCAGATCTAGTGTGCATTAGCAATGATAACAAGTCGTGCACAGCGCAACATTCGTACCTTTGTCAAGTCCCTTGGTTTTTGCGTTACCCAAATTTCCTTTATCGAGGGCATTGAAAAGATCTATTGATACAACAATTAGCTTGTTTCCTTTGATGTGGGAGAAGGCGAGCTAATACGTACACATAACAGCCAAGACTGGCAAGATGCGAATGTCAAACTTGAAGCACAGCTTTCGCTCGGCTTCATGGTCGACAACACGCGCCGTCTCATTATTGTTGCGAGCATTCTCGTCGAGAGAGGCAGCTTCAACCTCCGCAAGGGAGTCTTTACTACCAGAAGTCATTGTTGCTGTGAATGGATTGCAAAGAATGAGAGTAACAATGTCGGTCGCGCTGAAATGAAACGCTACTGGTAGCTTCTTAGAGGAGAGAGGAGGGTTGGGGTAATATATTGGGGGAGTCAGCTGGACGGGGGTCAAGCTCAATCCAATCAACGTATCATTCCGTGGTAGGGGCGCCACATGGGGGGTTTTATGCTTCTAGACAAGGATGGCCTGGTGGTGATAAGGCTGACGTATTGGTTGGTGGCCAGGCGAATGGGAGCGCCTCGGTGGAGGTACAGGTGTTGATATCTGGCGCCGATAGGTAATTTATTGGAAAAGGGACGGAGCCATGTCTCGCGATAGATAAATTGATAAGGCGCAGCGAGATAGATGCAAAATGCACGAAAGCGGGATAATGAATTGGGGAAATGCGACGGGTCAATCGGCACTCATCGTGGGGACAGTTTGGGGGGGGGGACAAGAACAAACTCTGGGGGGTTGTTCTGGGGGCGGACTCAGTGGGCTTGTGGTGGAGCCAGCCCCCAATGTGCCCTAGAATAGGGGCAGCTTGCTATATTTGGCGGCGCTGCATGCAGTGGTGGTGCTTGGGGGTGCTGGAATCACCTGCTTGCTCCCTCCGTGGGGGTCGCTGAGCCCAGGCCGTTCTTGTGGTGGTCAGTTACCCTGCAAGAGCTGTAGAAAACAATTAAATGCAACAACAAGCCACCAATACTTGGATAATCTATATTTCAATTATGCTGGAATCAGAAATGGCAATGTATATTGGCTGAAGCAAAACAAAACAGAACAAAACAAGGCCCTTTACATCTTGGATGGCCCTAGCCAATGGCCCGTCTTATTGATCCGCTCTACTGCCTCTTTCATATCGTCCATGTAGCCGCGATGTAAAGCTTGTCTCATACTATCCGGAAGCAATGGATACGTCAAGGCCATGGTCTTCGTAACTCCTTGGAAAAGAGCCCTGCTCAACATGGTTTGGTCCAGTCCATACTCTCTAGCCAGTCTCTCTGGCAGGACATGTACCGTCACAAGTCGCGACACCGGCGACAACACCCACATCCGCAGAGGTAGATCTGAAGGGTACAGCAAATCGACCGACAACTTTCTAGCTTCATCCGTCACCTCCAACGTTGCAATGTTGTGGTTCCAATACTCCCAAAACTCATCAAGTGTTGCCGGCCACATCTCAGGCGGCATACGGAGCGACGTCCCATATATGGCACTCTCTTTGAACATAATCTCCATCTTATCGGGAGGTAATTTCCCGAATATCAGTTCATGAATGACCACCACCGCAACGAATAGAGTCGCCGCCGTCCATTTGTGCAGCTCTGGATCGTTGGCATCGTAGTCGTCGCCAATGACGGTGGCGTGATACCTGTGTATCACCGAGAAGATGGCCTCTTTCTCTTCCGTGGTGCCATGTACCGCAACATTCAGAAAGCGTGCAGTTGTTTTGAGGCGGTTGGCGATGCGGGTGGCAAAGTTGGAGCGAGATGCTGTTCCTTTTGCGAGACCTGGGTGAGCCCATTGGCACAAGATGGCAAACTGTCCACCGAGCAGGAAGATATCATCTTGCAGAAGCTCGCGAAGCAGCACAGGCTCCTTTATCGTGTCATAGATGACTGGTTTCTTGAATGGTCTAGAATTTGCGCTATTGTCGGCCATGGCTTTCATTCAGTTCAAGCTTTGTTTCCTACAGCGGCAGTCTATAATAAGCACAACCGGAGTGTGGGGTAATTATACAGCATCTTCTTCTGACATGTGAATGATTAACGATGGTGAGGCTGATGTCGGGTGACGTTGAAACGGTCTGTCGGGAGTATTTATGGCTTGTCCATTCCGTTTCTTACGTTGTCCATTACGAACAGAGCCAGCTCAATGGGCTGGCGCATCGGTTCCTTTATCCCCCTCATTTTCGGCTATGAGAGATGCCTATACCGATTCGGAAAACGGTAGTGGGGTGAGCGCAGGTCAATCCTGATTGGCCGAAATGCAGCAATTAATAAGATCATTAGAATAGCTGTAGCTGTAGGTATATGCTGGATAAGGCGATTACATGTTGACAATTTGCAGCGCTGGCCAAGCGGTGGCTTCTGCTGTAGTTCAACTAAAGTTTGTGCCGCAAGCTATGGTGGCGAGCGCCTTGTTCAGCACAAGACTCGTGTAGCTAATTCTGGTAGCTGCAAGACAACGTTTGATAACAACGCAACGCTCGCAGCTGAAGGAGAGTCTTTGGCGAGTAGTTTCATAGTGTCTGAAGCGCCGCCCACAGCAGAGATGTCCGGAATGGCTGACGGAGTGATCTGACAAGCCATGAAGCCATCAAGGTTCTCAATATGAAAATAGAAATAAAAGCAAGCCAAACTGCCCCATAGCGGCTTTTAGCTTACCTGAAGAAAGGCCAGGCGCCTATCTATAGTTAATCGGCGCCTAGCTGCGATCGATCCGTTCAACTGCGACGACATCTTGATGTGCAACTCGGTGTTTCACAATTGCGCAGGCTGTTAGCCGCCTCAACATCAGTCGTCAGAACACTGTACTATCAAGTATTAGCAAGATGGCTACAAAAATATAATCTGAATTAATTGCAACACCGAAAATGTGGCCTCGCCTGATGTCTACGCCGTGTTGTTGTTGTTATTGTCTAGCAACTGGAGTTCAGGGAAGACGCAAGTATGTTACCTCTCACCCACCTGCCGTGTACTATCGCGTTCACCAGATAAAGATATAATGGAAACACAATGCGTAGATATTGAATGTAGCAATCGAGAAATTCAAACAAGAGAGTCTCCAGCGACTTCACCGAAAGCGATCCCAGCTCCGGAGTTCCCTAGTCATACCCACCATGTTCTAGGCCTAGTGTAAAACTCCGCGGCCCCAAGAGGATGCGTTCTCATGTGCACAATAGGCGAACCTCTCACTGTTGACGTCGGAGAAAGGTGAACCACTCTCCTTTCAAGGTCATGTCTAGCGAGGAGCCATACTCGTAAAGGAAGCTTGTATTGCCACTGTAGTGTCAAACTGTGCTGACAGAATGTAAACATCAAATGAGGAAGGTTCTCTTCTACTTCTCCACATACTGTAAAGGACCATTTTCAGCCTCACGACGATCAGCGACGGCAATTTCCTAACCCAAGCCCCAAGAGCATGGTAGAAGCGTCGCTCATTTCCATATCGCTCAGCGACAATCGAGCGACGGCCCGCTCAACGACTTGCTGTCGATCTTGGTGACTGCGTTTGGTAATTGAGATACTGTCATGTCTTATCCAATTCTTCCCTCAGTCCATTTCCTGATCCGTAATGCTGAGTAGAGTTATTCTTATGATTCCCCCTGATTTGAGTAGTCATAGCCGTAGCGTAGCCGCACCATCCAACCCAACTTCTCTCGCTAGCTTCCTGAAACGGATTGTCGAATTTAGCCAAACATTCATCCGTAAATTAGACCTGGCAGCAAACCACCCAATCACCTCACACTAGGCCTCGCCCAAACCTGCCAAGGCGGCAGCGAATTGCCGTCTCGATGGTGGTTAAAGCCTTGGCAACAGCGCCCGTAACTGCCCTCATCTTGTTTCATTCGACCATCTGGGCCAAAACTCTTTCAAGGCGCCGCCGATCTTGGCCACCGAGGCGCACGCTCGGTTGTATGGCCTTATGCTTATGCTTATAGTAAAAAGCTAAGGAGCTGCGACCTGCCCGTTTTGGCCTTCCCGCTGGCAAATTATCTGGAACTTGCTTGCTAGCGCGGGGAACACTGCACTGTCAGGGATCTGGGAGGAATCTGAGCCGTGAGACACGATGATTGATGACCCGGCCGAGCTGACTGATGACAAGCGGTAGTGGCAACATTGTCATATTGAACGGAGTTTGGGAATGTGTTATTTTGCGCGATTGCCACAGTTAAGCTTGCATGAAGCGAGTGACTCAGATATGTCGCTGCCGATTAAGGCGCTGACTGGTGTAAGTCGACCGAGACTTTTGCCGACAGTCCTGAGCGTTACGCCTGACAAACACCCAACTTTCTTAACTTACGGCTTTAGGAAAGTCACATCGACCGATATAGACCATACTATAAACAGGATACTCTCCGGGGTAAGGTCCATTGTTTCAAACTCTACCGCCTGCGAGTGGCTATCCCGATCGGGCAGCTGTGATTTGCTTGATAGTTGCTACGAAATATCTCCGAGGGACTTTGCAAGTGTATTGAGAAATTGTATGGAAGCATGCATAAGTGTCCATGCTCATAGCTGCAACTATAAAAAGGGCGAGTGGCATCCGTGAAGAATTGTGATTGTCGTCCGTATCATCACAAGACATCTTAACTTCCTCAACTCGTCAATTAAACCATCCATCATGAAGTTCTTTGCTGGCCTCGCTGCTCTTGCCTCTCTGGCTGCTGCTGCACCTTCCGGCGCCCCTTCTCCTCTTAACGTCAAGCTTGAGAAGGCCGGCAACTCTGCTGTTAAGGCTATCATCACAAACAACGGTAAAGAGAACCTCAAGGTCTTCAAGGTCGGCACCATCTTTGACAAGACTCCTGTTGAGAAGGTCAAGGTTCTATCCGCTGGTATGTTTCATTTCCATAATCACCTAAACATCATGGTATATACTTATCAAACTCAGGCAAGGACGTAAACTTTGACGGTGTCCGTCTCCGCCTCAACTCTGCCAAGCCCTCAGATGATGCTTTCGAGCATATCCCCGCCGGCCAGTCCGTCACTGTCACCTTTGACGTTGCCCAGTCCCACGACCTGAGCTCCGGCGGCAAGTTCGACATGGTTGCCAACGGCATCCTGCAGTTTGCCACTGAAGCTGACAACGCTCTTGTTGGCTCCGTCCCTTACGCCTCCAACACTATCACCGTCGATGTCAACGGCGAGGAGGCCTCTGCTGCCCGCGAGTCCAAGGTCCTCAAGCGCACCAACATTGTCAGCTGCAGCTCTGCCCGCCTCTCCGTGACCAGGTCCGCGCTCAGCAACTGCGCTTCCCTAGCCAGGTCTGCTGCTCAGGTCGCTGCCAGTGGTTCCGCCGCCAAGATGGAGGAGTTCTTCAAGTCCTCTTCCAGCACCACTCGTAACACCGTCAACCAGGTTCTCCTTGCCGTCGCCAGGGAGTGCGGTTCTACCACCGGCGGCTACTCCGACTACTACTGCTACGATGTTGGAGGCTACTGCCAGAGCAACGTCCTTGCCTACACTGTTCCCTCGCAGAGCTACATGGCCTACTGCGACTTGTACTACAACGACCTTCCTGGCCTAACCAGATCTTGCCACGCCCAGGACCAGGCCACCACCAACCTTCACGAGTGCACTCACTTGACTCAGATTGCTGGTACACAGGATTTGGGTTACGGATACAACAACATCCGCAACCTTTCCACTCGCGATAGCTTGAACAACGCCGACAGCTATGCTGTTTTTGCCAACTCCATCTATGCCGGATGCTAAGTGGTGGCAACCAATGACGAGTGATAGCTCGTCTCAGCCCAAAGTCCAAAACAAAAAACAAAACAAAAACCCCCCAAACTGTAAATAGGAAAATACGTAAATAAAAACTAAAAGCCATATAACAGCGCTATTTATCACTGTACTGTGTCTTTGTCTATCGTGACAGGTAAACAGTAGAGGGGGATACGTCCCCCACCACCTCTTCTCAGCGCACATGCGCTGTAAATACAGCGGTTACAGTGGATATTGCAGTGGGGGTCACCCTCTGTGGGGGAGGCGGGGTAACTGAGCTGTGCCTGAACCCCAACTTGTAAGCAACCCCTCCTTAAGCTCCCCTCTCTTGAAACTTTTTTTCTCTTTTCTCTTTTCTCTTTCCTTCTTTCTTCTTTCCTCATCTCAATTCCCTCAATCAACTCCTTTACAAAGTTTCATCAATTCTCGTAAATCACAATGTCTGCTAAGGAAGCCGTCATCACCGACAAGGCCCCCAAGCCCCTTCCTGGCATCTACAGCCAGGCCATCAAGGCCAACGGCATGGTCTTCGTCTCTGGCGCTGTCCCCATGGACCCCAACACCATGAAGCTTATTGATGGTGATATCCAGGCTCACACTGTGTGTATCTCACAGAAAGCCATGCAATAAAACGTAATGCTAACATATATAGCACCAATGCATCAAGAACCTCTCCGCCATTCTTGAGGCCGCTGGCTCTAGCCTTGAGAAGGTTGTCAAGGTCAACGTTTTCCTTTCCGACATGGACAACTTTGCCAAGATGAACGAGGTGTACACCACCTACTGGGGAGATGTTAAGCCTTGCAGAACGTGAGTTTGTTCCTTGCCGCCATTTACTGAGCTGTGCTAACCTGCATTTAGATGCGTCGCTGTCAAGACCTTGCCATTGAACACGGACGTCGAGATTGAGTGCACTGCTCTCCAGTAAATATTCAATAAAAGCTTTGTTTGATATATAGTTATAGAATGTGAAATTTCCATGGCGCCATTAAAACCTGACGTTATCACATATTTTTGTTGGATAGCAGTGCAGCGGTGTCTAAGGTGTATGTATGTGCCTTCTAGATGCAATGTTATCATATTCAAGCCAGGCTCTTCTCCAACTCCATCAACTCCTTCAAGCCCTCACGTATCTTTGCTCTCTCCTCGCCTTCAGGTCTAGGCAATGGCTTTCTTGCAAATCCTCCATAGCCGAAATACTCCTGCAGTCCAGTCTTCACACCAATAACACCAGTCTGAATAGCCACCCAGTCGCCTCTGCCAACCACGCCCTGAACCTCGTTTGCCTCTAGTGAGTTCTTCTCACCCAATGCCCACAGCTTCACGTTCGCACGGGGAGCCAGATTGGCAAGACCCCCAATCACACCTGCAGCTCCGTTCGCCAGGGCGGGCAACGTAAAGTCAGCAGATCCAGAGAAGCATAGGAAATCCTCTCCGGAAGCTTTAACAGCAGCAGCTACTCTTCCGAGCTTGCCCGTATTGCCGCATGTAAACTTGCAACCAACAATGTTGGGGTGCGAGCTCAACTTGACGAGGACATCGGAGTTCAAGTCAACACCGGGCGTTGCGCCAGGGTAGTTGTAGATAATGATGGGAATGGGCGACGCATCCGCGACTTCGGTGAAGAACTCGATAATGGTAGACGAATTGAATAGTCCCGCGTAGTAGTTGGGTGGCAGAATAAGTGTATAGTCGCCGCCTGCAGAGGCCGCTTGCTCACAGAGCGAGATGGCTTCAAATGTAGATTGAGCTCCGCAGCCGACAATCAACGGCATATCCTGGAAGCTATTGGCATTGAGTGCTTCGCGGGTAGCCTTTGTAACTGTGTTGCGCTCTTCGTGCGTCAAGTTGACTGCTTCACCATTGGATCCCTGCACTGCGAGACCGGACACACCGGCTTGTGCTAGTCGGACAGCATGGGACTTGATGGTTTCCACGTCGACGGCTTCAGAGGCAGTGAAGAAGGTTGGCGTGGGGACGTAGATGCCTCGGGTGAGGGCTCGTCTGGAGGCTTGGGGGACTGCTGAGGGAGACATCTTTGGAATCGAGAGATTGATGAGAAGAAACAAAGACAAACAATCTGTCGATTGGAGGGGACGAGCGAGTAAAGAAATGTGGTGCAATTGTTGCACGCTGCATGGCGTGGGGGTGTGGTGTGCTTGTGTGACCCCCAACGTTCTAGATGGAGATGTGGTGTTTCTCGACACGTACGCCGTTGACGGTGGTGGTAATTTGCATTAGCGCGATTATCCCCCACGGTTGTTACCTGGCGGAACCATGCGTCCTCGCCAGACGTTACAGATGTGTCGGGAAGCGCCGTTATGAACGTGTCTATGTTACTATGCGTCTAATTAATTACCATCCTCTCGTCTTGATCCAAATATCTACAATTTCATCCTCTTTGCCTGTTCGGTCTTCGTCTACCACGAAGTACCAGCCGAAATGACTGCTAGTGATGCAAGCGTGATTAGGCCATAATCTAACCTTTTGTCCAACTTTGACCATATCCAGCTCTCCCTGCTTATCGGCCTTTGCTTTCCCCTTGCCAGTTGCCCATGTTAAAATTCCATGCTCCTGTGAGAAGCGACCGACAGTCCAGCCTTCGTAATCCTCAACATTGCAAGTAGGCCACTCTACGTTGCGGCCCCAGGGTGTGACCATAGCCATGCCATCGTAAGCCTTGCAAAATTCTCTGCCTAGCGCTAAGCCGCCTGATCCAATCAGTGCTTCTGGTGTCCCATCCTCTCCGCGACCGGGGTAGGTGCTGTGTACTTCTGCAGCCACAGTCATGGCAATATCCTTCCACGACAGCAGAGATGCATCCATGCTATGAGCAGCAAGCTGTTGTAGATCCAGGAGGGGATATACACCAGCGTGGATTTCCACAGCATGGCCGCGGTCTTTAACGGTCCGAAATAGTGTAGAAAGTGCCGTGACTTCAGCTTGCAGCTCTGGAGGTGAGTCTTTCAGTTCTCCTTGGGTAAGCAAGTTTTGAACCGACAGCGCAGTCGGTGAAGCACCACCAGATACAATCAACGTGGGCAGCTCGATGCCTTGCTCGCGCGCCTTGGCCGCGACACGGTCAGCTCCAATGAGCATAGCCGAGATCTCTGCTCCCATCATTTTGATCGCGGCTGCGCGGCTATCACCACCGTATGAATGCCCCGCATGAGAATATAACCCGGACAAGACAATGTCACCCGCCTTGTGAGCAGCCAGAGCAACATCCGCAACCTCTGCGAAACGATCGCTCTCGGCTTCAACTCCGGCGCGCTTGCCTCCCATATCAATCTTAATGTAAGCATTGGGAGCGACGCCAGAGGCAGCCCTGAAAGCAGCTGTGACCAGGAGCTGAGCTGGGTCGTCGAGCAGGATGGATACACTGCCAGGGCCGAGGGAGGCAGCGATGGCCCCAAAGCGGGCTACTGCGCCAGCGGGAATAGGGAGACCATATAGAACATTGACCTTGCGACCTTGTGCTTTGTATTCCAAGAGAGCAGGCAGGATGAATTCGGCTTCGGCGAGTGTTGATACTACCAGATTTACGGGCTGTGAAGAATCTTGCCCGAACTGCAATTTGGTGACTTCAACGGTCTAAGCCATTAGTATCAAAACTAGATTATATTTGAGAAAGTGTAGAAATACCTTGTGGGTTTTGATATGAGCTCTCCATCCCAAATTCAAAGCCTTGCAGGCTTGCAGCATGCGCTCGCAATTGCGTCGGACAGCGGCGACATTGATGACTGCTGCTGGCGTGGGAACATCGTTGATAGACTTGCCAATGTACGCTGATAGTTCGTCCTTTGGAGATGAAGGGTAGAGGATTGTCGATGACATTTTGGCGATGCTTGGAGGTATTGCGAAGTGAGAGAGTGAATTGTTTGTGAGTCTGACGTGGGGTCTTTGGAGTTGAGTTGGAGTTGGTCTGGTGGGGGCGGGGTGAAGGCGTGAAGCTGCAGAGCTTGAAGTCGTGGGGGTCAATTAATTGAACGTTGCGTAACGGACTTACAGTGGCATAGGGCACAGGCGTGATTAATTAATTGCAGGTGAGATGCCCAAGTGGTGATGTTGCGCTGTTTGAGAGTATGTATAGGTAAAATTGAACCATGTACAGTGTTATGCAAATATGTACTACCGCTTCTACCACTACCACATATCTATTTCCCACCTCTATGGTAAGTAGTTGTTGCTGAGCCACTTGATAATGACGGGAGAAATATCAATCTCTGAGATAGGACCGGGCCAACTATGGTCATGATCATCTATCTTGATGTGTCGCAGTAGATCAGCAATGCCATGGCACGCATACTGAGAGTCGTGCACACCATGACCCAAGTCCGTGGTGTTGGCATTGCCGCAGCCGTTGCGGTTCTTCCAGCGGTTGACCCATTCAGGGATAGGAGGCAATGTTCCGCCCTTTCCCTTGCCTCCGTTGTATGGGATTCGAGGATCGGCTCCGCCGTGCGTTTCGAAAATGGGCAAAGGTGAGCGAGCGGGATGGCAGCTGGCGTTGTCGCTGTTGTCGCTGTAGAAAGCACCGGAGACGGGAGCGAAAGCAGCGAATTGGCTACCATGGCTGGGCGAGCAAGCTAGAACGTCAACAAAACCGCCACCGTTGGAGTGACCAGCTGCATAGACTCGAGAGGGATCGACGCAGTAGTTGTCCTTGATGCGGTTGACGAGGTCGGTCGTGAAGACTTTGTCGCTGACGCCCTTGTTCTCGTAGCCGGCACCTTCCCAGACACCCTAGTTTCTCAGTATCTGACTAAATCAAGTCCATATATTGGAATGCTTACGTTGAGACCTGCAGGATAGACGGCGATAGCGTCTGGGTTGACAGATTCGTCAGAGAAGCGAGTCTGACCCTCAAACTTGGTCGGGTTGTTGCTCGCTCCATGAAAGGCAAGGAGCAGCGGTCTGGGAGAATTGACGTTGTAATTAGATGGCAAATGAATGCGATAGGACCGGTAACCTCCACTGCTTTGGAATCCGAATTCTTTGGTCTCGCCGACAAAGTTGTGTGATTGACCGCAGCCCTTGGAGCCAGTGGCACGACGCTCGATGGCAGCGGCATCTGAGCCGGTTAGGCCAGCTACTACTGAGAAAAGAGTGCAAAGCTTCGTGAGAGGTATCATCATTTATGTATGCAAGTAGAAACAAATATAGCGAGACAGCAATAAAACATCAGATAACATGTGGCTCATCTGGTCAAGGACGTGGCATTTTTATAACTCTCCAAGAACCCCGGCACTACAAGCCGGGATGCATGGCCATGTGCTAGCGACATGGCCACAATGTAGTATACCGAGCGGTTGCCATCGTGGGTTAATTGGACAAGGAGTGCCCGGGGTTGCATCGAATGTGACGATATTGGTCGACCGCTATGGCCCCCCTCCTGCCGTAATAGCCGTGAGGCTCTTACAGGTCCAAGTTTCGCGGCTGCTTTCCAGATTGGTGGCATGATTCAAGCCGAGATTTCGATTAACAGGGATTGCCGATACGAGCGTAGGTTTCATAGGGCTATATCCGTCTCTAGATCGCTGCATTACGCGTCTTGATGGATAACAGAGTGCCGACTGTACCGGGAATTGTGCTTGAAGAATTACCTGATTAGGAAGGAGATGTCGATGTGCCCTCCAGCGCCAAAGTTACATTTCACCAAGTAGCGTCAACCGACTACACCATTAGCGCCAAAAATCAAAGTAAGTAGACACTACCCTGTGAAATCAATGTATACTAATAAATATTCCGTTTACTTGGCTGAATGCCCATTGAATCGTCATTGATCTCGCTCGGAACTGACATGCCGCAGCCTCCACCGTCAGGGGATGATACCATCATCCTATTCCCAATCTGCTCTCCCGTCTTACAGGCACGAAATTACGATGATGATCATGCTGCCGAGCACCGAAACGACTGAACAGCTCTGGCACACAAAATAAGAACATGGTTAGAATCTCTAAACATTTCCAAGATAGTTTTGCTCTGTCCATTGTGCGCGTCTAGTGTGCGGCAGTTGAGCGGGAAGACGACTGTTAAATAGAGTTTTTGCCACAACGTGCAATGGAACCCGACATGACTCTCGATTTGACTCAGGTTGTTCGCACGTCAGGCGGACTTCGCAACTCAGATACCATGCACTAAATAGCAAGATTCGCAAGTCGCCTGTTCGTTACCCAAGTATTTGGAAACTGCGCATAGCTTCTCCCCGCAAATTGATCGACACAGGTGACAGGTGAGGCTCAAACTATGGTGCACCGAGGTTTTTGGATACCGCGATGTGCTGAGGTGATGGATGAATTACCTCGGAAGGTTAGAACATATTTCATTTCATTTTACAAATACAGTTAATCACAGGTGTCCTGCCTCGCGCGTCGGCTGTATCTTGATGGAGATGCTGTCACGAAACACCCTCCCTTGAACAATCATGTTTAAAGCTGGTGAGTTGAACTTTATTTGCCGAATTACGAATGCCGAGCTCTATGTTTTCGAAATTTTTTCATGATGTCTATCGACTTGTGTTGTTTAAGTTCATCGCAGCATCTTGCCTCCTTGTAACAGTGATGTCAAAATGTCAGCCAAGAACCGCGAAGCATTTTTCCGACCCTAACTGCGAAGGAATTGCTTGGCATTTATTTATAACAGACCTTGATTTCTTCACCGGTACGAATGTTGTGAAGTGCATGAACTGTCATCTTTCGTAGGGCATCGTTCAAAAACTGTTGCGCGTTGGCATCACAGGCAAAACTTAGGTAGTAAAAATCAAGGGACAGATGATGCTCTTCTCCATCTCTCGCATGGATGGCATTCCCTCAAAAGATGCAAACTCACTTCTGCGGTTTGAAAGCATTGGAAACTGATACTTCTAAAGCCGCCAGTTTGTCCTTTATAGGAGGCTGCAGATCACGAACTTCCGCAGCGAGAGATGTAGGGAAGCCACTTGACAACATGGCATCGATGGCGAGGAAGAAAATTGATATCTGGCTGATGGACTTCGGTTCCTCTTCAAATGGTTCAGTTGGTTATGAGGCTCTTTCTTGTCTTTGCCATGTATATTCTTGAGCGTGAACGTGGTGCAATGGTGCAGGCGCTCTTGAAGCGTGCGTTGGCTATCCTGGCGGATAGAGAACTTGGGAAGCAAATGCGACCAAACCGAAGTCCAAGCGGGCAGAGGGTTTGGAGAAACCCAGGTTGATATACTCAATCGCTAGTTACCGTTAGTACAACAGCTGTTAAATGTCGCCAACAGGACGCCAACACTAGCACAGTAGTAAGAAGCAATCGCAGACAGGAAAGACTTGGTTATCGTCTCTTAAACAAAGAAAGAATTGAAAACAGAGAAAAGCTTTTGCGACATAATTGCTGTCTCTTGTGGTTGGGATTTGACACAGATTTGCCCGGCCCTGGATTACTTCCTATCGCCGCCGAAAGGTTCCTGGCGCGCTCCGTGGCCACAAAGAAACCGAACCCGCATGTTCGCGATAATGCGTCACAAGAAAAAGAAGAGTCATCCTTTCAGAAGATGCCTAAGCTAGATTTGGATGCAAATTCATGGTCGTATAGCTTAAATTTCAGCCTCGCCTGTCATCTGATGGGAAAAAGAATTCGGTCTCCGAAATAAATTCGTGATGTTGAAGCCGCGTTTTCTGGCCTGAAGAACCGTCTTGGAGCCTCAGGTTGAACCCACCTGTATTCGGCGAAAACCCACCCCTGACCTACATCAACCCACCACGATCCCATCCACCACATCTGCCTTGCGTCTCTGAGGTGCCAGTCGAGCAGTGGCGCTAATTAATTCGAGCTTAATTTTACCGGTAACCATGTCTGATAAAGCTCATGTATGCACGACATGTGGCAAACAATACCAGCACAACACCCACCTGCGCCGCCATGAAGCAACTCGTTAGCCGCGTCAAGTTACACAATTGGCATCCCAGCAATGACTAACACGCCTCCCAGATCGCAGCCACAAGTTTAAATGCACTACATGTGATAAAATGTTTGCCAGAGGGTATGTCGTAACCTCTCAAATGCGTCTATTCTCCACGCCTGTGCTTCTTTGCTAACCTGGCCGTGTGTTTAGCGATGTTTGCCGCAAGCATATGGCATCATGTGGCAAGCAAAACCCTGCAGAGCTTCGTCGAGGCCGCAAGCCAGCAGCCTGCGAAGCATGCTTTATCAGTAAAGCGTCTTGCGACAAAGAAATGCCCTGTAGTCGCTGCGTGGCACGCAATATAACTTGCAAGCTCCGCCGCGTACCAGAAACCAGCGGCTCCTCCAAGACCAACATGTCCTTCATATTGGGCATGGCCAATCCTAAATACTCCAACATGCTCGACTACTTTGACAACGACAATGACAAAGCTGGAGAAGGACAGGTTCCTGAATTTGGAGGTGTTGGCACTCCACCAGAGGTAGACGATTTGCTGAGCATGTTTCCCTGGGATATGACCACCATGATCGATGACATGTTTCCAAACTTCGTCCCTACCGATATGGACATGCTCTCCATGGATACGCCTATGTCACTCCCCACATTCAGCGATACATCCTCCACCGTTTTTGAAGACGTGGCTGGAGACCTTGTCGAGAGACTTCATTCCTTACACTGCGCTCTCTTCACGTCAGATCCATCATATAGAGAGTCCTTTGATATGTCCAGTGCTGAAAAGGCGTTTTCTTCTGAGAACCTGCGCAGATTCTGTACTGCATTCTTTCGTCTCAGCCATGTTCACTTCCCTATTGTTCACATGCCATCGTTTGGCACGGGCACTCATCCGACGTTGCTAGTTGCCGTAGCTCTTGCCGGTGCATTTCGGATACCACTCGAGGACGATGTTCAAGCAGCACGCCGCTACATGCGCCTTGTTGAAGAATATGTTTTTCGCGAATTTGCTAATGTAGAAGCACTGACAGCAGAGTCACTGCAGATCTTACAGGCTGCTGTTGTGACAGTGCATGTTCTCATGCTCAATAACAACGCACCCATCAGGTCACGGAGCCGTACTCTACGCCTTCCAAAACTTGTTGCGAAAGTTCGAGAGCTAAATCTTACATCTCGACCTCACGCATTAGACCTGTTCTCGGAGACATGTACCAGGTAAGATGCTGCGACTCCTACTCTCTAGGTTGAAGCTGACGAGATCTGAAACAGAGTTGCACTCTGGACGGCCTTTGCAGACTGGCACCAATGTAGCTTCAACTCCATGCCATCTATGATTCCTTTGGAGATGAAATGCCAGGTCGTCTGCGACGCGGACCAGTGGAATTCGTCCACACCAATCATCCAAGCGGGACCGACTTTCAAAGACTGCATGGTAGCGTTGCAATCGGATCCGTGGGTATCATTTCCAGTAACCATCCCAATGCTCTGTCAGTTGATGGCTGGTAAGTATTGTAACTAGACTGACGCTCCTGCGCATCCATGCTAACCAGTACGTGCTACGACACAGCCATATTTGCGCAGTTCACCACTTGCCACCTCAACATGACACTCCATTCTTGCGCTCCACAGATCAGACAATCCACCACACGCTGGCAGAAGCTCTGGGCTCATGCGACAGCCGGTATCGACGAAGCAGAATTGAATAAAGTTGGCATGGCGCGACATGCACCCGAAATGTGCAATCTCGTCTCTGCCCTTATCGACGCATCCCTCGCAGGGAGCACGCATCCGTACCTTCAAAAAGTCGGGCACGAATCACTAGAAGAATTATACTTATTTGTCAAGGAATTACAGGAGGATAACGATCAATAGACATGTACATTAACGATTGTAAGAGTATTTGCGCAAGAAGGCGCCGTCACAGCTCCATCACATAGAACCACTCACACCAATACACCATTCCTCCCTTCCAAAAATTCATTATCATTCATGTTACTCTACGAAACAGTTCTCTCTGATATATCATGTTATCTGTATGCCTAAATTGTCCGATCTAACCGCTCTTCAGATAGTCAACACCCCCCGAGACGCTAACTCATTAGTACACTGCCCAAGACACCCAACGACGTCACGAATTGGGTTCTTTTGCTCTGAACATGACTAGAGACAATCATGGTGAATCCAGAAGCGTCTGGAAATCCTACCGACCCAAATTCCACCAACTTGTGCCATCTATCGCTCAACGAGGATGCATCAGAAACTATAGAGCTCCTCCATGGCCTTGGCACCTGTCACGCTGAATGGATCTTCGTCTGGCCACATCTAACAGCATATCACCTCTTAATACCTGATTTGAATGGTCATTCTAAAATTTATAAGTGCAACTACTATTCCCGGAAATGATAAACCGGTCGCTCAATTAATCCGTTGGCATGCTCACGGCCGCAAAGCTCATGTCGTCGGACTATTCATGGCAGGCTTCACTGCCATCGAGTTGGTTAGAAAGTATCCTGATCTCGCACTTTCAGTATTTTCCACAGGCGCCGCACCATGTAGAGGTTCCAGACTATGGATCACTCCTCACAGCTCTCCTTTTAATGCTCTTGAAACCGTAAACAAGGTTGTACCTAGATGGTTCACGATCAGATGAACGAATTATCCTGGAAGGCACAAGGAATTACAGTGCCCGTGGAAGTCAAAAAGGAGGTGGAACAGAACAATTCCGCAAAACTAACCAATGCTGCCTTTGGGAGCATCGGAACGATAAAGCTAGAGTCCATGAAGGTCATCACGGTCAGGACGCTGGTTGTTGCTGGTGGACAAGATGTACGCCGTAGAAGCGATGAGAGTGCAAGGTCGAGCTCTGCGAGAGTCTTGCGCGGAGAGTCGAGCTCCTGTTGTGAGAGCGGCTGGGCATGGATGGAGCTTACAGTTTCCTGAATTGTTTGCCCAGGGTGTGCCGGCGTGGATAGAGAAACGCGACCTTTCACTAGACTTTGAGGAGCTTACGTGACATCATCTCGCAAAAGTATCGATTCTTGTATTGTATCGTAGGGTATCTCAATTAAATATATTCACTGACAAATGGGCGACTCCAGTCTCTCTTTCCTAGCGGGACACCTTCCTTTCTGAAGATTGCATATGCCATGGATACGTGAAAGTAAATGTTTGGCATGTTTAGCTGCGCCACTGTAGCCTTGACTGGAACTTCCATCTTTGTACCTCCTCGATCATAAATCATCGTTGTCTCCCCAATCTTGTTAACAGTCTCTTTATCAAGAGCATCGAGGGCTTGTATGGCTTTCTGCGTCCTAGCATGCATCTTTTCATATGTATCGACATCCTCTTCGAGCTCAACTGGTTCTTTACCCGACAATTGCGCCGCAATAGCCTCTGCCTGCGAGGTTGCATAGTGCACTTGAAAGGTCAAAGGCTTCATATCCTCAATGAGGCGGACGTCAAAGAATGTAGCCGAGTTTGGGTGATCCTCGGCCTTGGTAATCATGCCATCGAGAGCGGTGATGGCATTTTTGGCCATGAGTGCAGTTGCGTCATAAAGAGAGTATGCCATATTGAAGTAGAATTGCTCGAATGATTGTGTTGATGAGTGAAGAATGAAAAGTTTTCACAGCGTCAGCTGAAGTCGGACGTATCGGCCTGGACAGAATGTGGCGGGGTGCGCATCTGGGCATGCCACTCGACACATACGATGGCCAGGCTGTGATTTCCGCCGACATCTCCGTCCTCTCCACAGTCCCGCATGAAGCGGAAAGCTGCAGTGAGAAAAAGTGACAGACCGAAGTCCATCAACAAGAAACAAATTTCATGTGAGGCAAAACCTCTCAAAACGCTCGAGTCTTGCTTTGTTGTTGTTGTTGTTGTCCTTGTGCCTATAAGTCAGTAATGGTTGCATCGTCAAATCGTCCGTCACTGCAGTTAGTCTTGTGACCCAGAATAGTGAAAAGGAATGAAAAGTCTTTGATTTTGAGCAAATAGCCCACAGCGGCAAAAATCCTGGGATTCCAATCCGCAAAGTATGTATATCGTGCTCCAAACACCAGCCGGGGATCCTCTAAAGTCTCTCTATTGCCGGGAGTATCATGTAAAAAAAACAGAATGCCGTTCCCCTCGTATCGCTAATAACATCATGGTAGGACTGATTGTCGATATATCTCGTGCACCGCGAGAATGAACAATACAGAAAAAGAAATTACAATATAAACAGGAGCCGAAACTAATCGGAGCAAGGGCCAAGCGTCTTTTCGTGAACTTGGCGTAGGAACCCTCGTTGCTTGCGGAACGAAGAGTAGTCGCCACGCATTAAAACATCCAGAATGCCGCCTTTGCTGGGTTCAGAAGCCACTTCGCGCATGCGGTTCCGGAGATCATTGTAAGCATCGTGGAAACGTGACAGGATGGCGGTTGTATTTGATGAGCCGCCAGAGATATCATTGGTGGCATTGTTGGGGTCAATAATGGACAATCGGTCCATATTTCTGTACCGAATGGCGTGAATATCGTTCTGAGACCGTTAGTGTCATATATATTGGTGGGGTAGAAAATTGACAAACCTTTCTAGTGTAGCCAACCGGTTTCACAAGAGAGATGGCGTTGACCTCGTAATTGAATTGATGTCCATATAAATCCAGAAACTCCAGTAACATCTCACCAAGATGATGCTCAGGAACCAAACTGCGACTTTGTACTTGTGGCATGAGCTGAAGCATGCTGACCACCAAGCAAATGACGGAGAAGCCACCAATGCCACCATTCACGGGCTCGTTCAAGCCACGCATCAGCAGGAAATGCTTGATAACAGTGACAAGGATGGGCATTGCAGGATATTGATCTCTCCACTTGACAAAGGTTTCCACTGCGTCAACTCCGCCCAGGTTCTCAAACGAAACATCCACACGTAGACCTGTGAATTTGTCCACAAACTTGACAAGAGGTACTCTGGCATGCGCAATGACTTGGATGGAGTCACTATCGGCGATCATTTGCGACACGAGAAACGACTTGAACTTATACAGCCAGTTTTTCGCCGACAAGTACGTCGGAGGACCGCCACGCATGAAGCTAGCTGAACATACCACGAGGTCCATATCAGCTGTAGGCAGATAGAGTCCAGACATAAACGATCCGAAGGGAAAGACCTGAGCGCTACCAAAATTGCGCGCATCACGTCGCATTGCCTTCTTCAAGTTATCGACCAAGTTAGTTCTTATCCTCTGTTCGAAATCTTTCGGTCGGACGAAATTGTAGAAATCCATGACTTCTTTGTGCAGGCTGTATCTGTTAGTGGCTGAATGATTGTCAAGATTGCGGGTATCTCACCGAAACGCCATATCCGTAGTTTCGTTATGATCTCTAAACCAAGGGCAAGGGTCTTCGGTATTTTTGGGGAGCCACATAGGTAACAATGTGCCTTTTGACGGTTTCGTCGTTGCTTTCTTCATTTGCGAGTAGTCTGGAGGTTTGATCTCGTCATCGATTGTGCGCTTTTTTGACGTTCTCTCTGCTCCATCACTTGCTGGCGCAGCGCCGTTGAACTGGATGGGAGCAATCGGATCTTTCGCTGGCTCTGGTTCGTATTCACTTGCGCCATCTTCCTCGTCCTTGTCATCTTCGTCTTCACTAAAGTCAAACGAAATAAAATCTTCCGCCTTGGCGGGTGCGGCAGCTTTGGCTTCCTCCTCTAATCTAGCTTTTCGAATAAGTTTGACAACGTCTCTCTTTTTTCGCGTCGTGTCATCTGGGCAAGGCAGAGCAGTATATGGATCCGGATTCGACCATTTCGGGACATCGTCCTCGGGCGTATCCTCGGTTTCCACCCTCGCTCGTTTTTTGGAAGGTCCGTCGCTATCTGATTCAGACGCTGATGACATCTCCATTTCAAGCTCGTCATCATCCGACATATCGTCTACATCACGATACTTGTTGGGGCCATCTTCATTGTCTATGCGCCCTTCAGGCAGGTTCAGAGTGGCTCCGTTGATGAGAGCACGCTCAGCTGGCATAGGAGGCTTCCAGCGCGGCCGAAGCGGCCGCCCTCCGAATTTGCCATCTTTTCCTCCTCTGGGCCTCCTCCTGTCATGCCGTCCCCGGTCGTCGAACTCTCCTACACCCGCAGGTTTATCCATTCTAAATGTGAAGTCGCTTTGCGGAGGGGCAAAAGACCGATATGAATCTGAGGGTCTGTAATCATCGCGTCTGTCATTTCTACCACGAGCTTGACGGCTGTCACCATTTGGTCGCCAAGTGTCGCGTTCTGGCTGTCGGCTGTTATAGTGCGATACAGGATTGCGCGGCGGCGAGTGAAACCTGCGATTCGATCCTCCATGACGTGGTTTCCTGTCACGGCGGTCAGGCCGCGGTTGATTATTTCTCGGCATATTTGCGCCTCGGAACCACGAAGGTTGATTAAGTTTGTCGGCGTTGTTGTCGCAGTCGTATATGGTCGTAACTTCTACCTTGTGATCGTCCAAGAAAAGTTATTATCTGCGCTAGAAAATTTAGTGGACCGCGCTGATGACTAAGGGTTTTTGAGATGCTTCTTCAAGATGCAACATCTTGTGCTGTTACGATAAGCGTGATAACTGCTATTTTTGATCGATTAAGAAAAGAAAAAGTGTGGAAAATAAAATACCTTCGTAGTAGCATACACAGACTTTAAAACAGCCGACCGGGCAATTGCGAGGTGTTGCGACAAGTACAGAGTATCGCAGTGAGGCGGAGTAAAAGGAAGCATACAGCTGAACTTGAGCCTCATTGATTTCCGACTCTTCATCGTCGGGAAAATTCCACGAAATAGTCTAAAGAACGATGATTCTCTGATTTTATCTCACATATACACACCGCGATGCCAAATAACAAGGCTCCCGAACCCGGAGCTGCGCGCGCTGCAGAAGTCGCAGAGGCAATGAAGAACGTCCCAGGATACGCAGACGACTCGATGTTCTTCGTCGCTAGATACGTGGACAAAGCAAAGGTATGTTCACAGTGTCGTTCAGTTCTACTAATGCATTGCTTTCTTGCTTTTTCAGGAAACTGGCAAGAGATTGGGACGTCTTTGTGAAGGCGCTAACACAGAGTAGAACCAACTACGGGATGGTGACTGGGAGAAACTCGTTACTCTCACAGGACAGCGGAATGGAATTCGTATTTCCGGGGGAAACCAAGTAAAGGCTGCTGAAATGCGAAAGCAGGCTCTAGAACTTATCGAGGGTTTTCCCGATTTGGTGAAGGATTACGACCAGTTCTCAACATGTTTGAGGAGTGCCGCCTCTGCGGTGTGGGCTCCGAAGATGAAAGAGAGTAAATAGCATGGATATTTTCAATATTTTAGTACTAATGATATCGTAAGAAAGGGAAAGCGAAATGCAGTCTTCCCTGCTAATGCTGTTTCGCTGTCCTTGACTTCTACTGCCGTCATATCATGACGCACCGCCACGTACCCCTGGCGGTACCAGCCACAGCACGCTAAAAAGTCAAGCTGTCCTCCTGAAAACCAAACTCCATCCCTCAGCCAGCAACCCACACCCCAAGCTCCCAAATACAACGTCACCGTCTATCTAGCTCTCTCGCCCACGGGTCCTCGACTATTCCTCGCAACTCCATATATCGCTCTGCTCAACGACTTGAACAAAATGTCCAACTATTACGGGGGACAGCCCAATCCCCCATACGCCGCCGCGGCCCCAGGCGGCGGAGGGGCTGCCCAAAACCTTCAATTCTACCCATCATCATATTCTCCTGGCGTTTCTGGCGCTGCGACTCCTCAACAAGCAGCTTACGGATTCGGCAGCAGCAATGCGCAGGCTGGTTTCACATCAGCTGGATTCGGAAGCCCCAGCATCGCTGGTAGAATGGGTGAAGCTGGTGGTTTGCGAACGGGATGGATCGCAGCCTTCTCGACAGAAGGATACGAAGGCGAGCCTCCCCTGTTGGAGGAATTGGGTATCAACTTTGGTCATATGCAGAAAAAGGTATGTCTTACCACAAACGTCGATGCGCTCATATAGCATCCCGTCGCTAACTGCTCTAGACTCTTGCTGTCTTGAACCCCTTCAAGCACATCGATCAACATATCATGGACGACTCTGACCTCGGCGGCCCGATCTTCTTCTTTCTACTATACGGTTTCTTCCTTCTATTCTCCGGAAAGGTCCACTTCGGCTATATCTACGGCCTAGCTCTTTTGGGATCGTGCTCTCTGCACATGATCCTGTCGCTCATGTCTCCCTCCGAGGACCCTGCCGGCCAGCAGGCCTTCCACGCCCAATACAACGACGCACCTCATGCACAGCAGGGTCAACAACCCGGTATTGCTGGCGGCCACTTCTCCGACACCCTCACGCTACCTCGTTCCGCCTCCGTTCTCGGTTACTGTCTGCTGCCTCTTGTGGCCACTAGCTTGTTTGGCGTTATTATCCCCATGGACACCACCATTGGCATTCTCCTCACCAGCTTGGCCATCCTCTGGTGCACATATTCTGCCAGTGGCATATTCTGCGCTGTTGGCAGAATGAAGGGCATGCGTGGTCTCGTAGCCTATCCTCTCGCCCTGTTCTACGTCGGATTCGGCTTGATGAGCATTTTCAGCAGCAAGGGCAGCGGCGCATTGGCAAACGCAGCCGCAAAGGTCAGCACATAAAGCGATGCGGGCATCTTGGAATTTGGTAATCATAAAATGCAATCTTTGGAAACATGATAATGAGGACGGTCTCGTTTATATATATATATTTCGGCGCATAACGTGGTCAATGGTGGGAAGGTCAGACAGATTCAACAGAACAAAAATATTACAATTTAATAATACAAATCATACTTTAAACACATAAATTGGAGGTGAAACGTAGTAAATGTAAAAATCCAATCTGAATTAATAATGCAGTCTGTCCCCATATCAAACTAGGGCCAAATGTCTGATCTTCGCCAGCAAAATGCCAAAAGATTTCTGCTATGAAAAGTTGAAAAAGCATAATTCTATAGTACAAGCAAACCAACGGGCCAGTTCCCTTCCCTCTTTCCTTCAATACCCCATAATCAATATATCGTTCCAGTAGTTGTCTTTCAGTCTCCGATCATCTCCATATGCAAGCACTAATTTGCTTCTTAGTGTGTGCCGTTGACGCCGTTCGTGGCAGCTTCAGGTTTGCCAACCAAAATGGAGAACTGACCACCGCCGCCGGCGCCAATGATCTGCTTGCCTCGGATAGCAGTGTTATCGATGAGTGTAGGCTCTTCAATGTCTTCGATAGTACCTTGGCCAGTTTGATAGTTGCTGGAAAAGCCCCAAGAGTAGGCTTTGCCGTCGCGAGCAATGGCAAAGCTGTTGTCGGAACCGGCAGCGACTGAGACAATATCGCCGCGTTCTATATAGTTGTTAGCAAATGCTGCACCAGCAATTTCATGTGAAAAAGCTGCTTACCCTTGTGTGGCGTTGGCTTCACCAAGATCCTGGGTGTATCACGCTCATCGAAAATGACGTCGTCTTTGTTCAGAGTGCTGGCATCCAGACCAACCTGGTTACCGTCAACACGACCCCAGGTGAACAGACGGCCCTTGTCGCAACAGGCAAGAGAGTGGTGAACACCACCGGCAATATCAGAAATCTTGTGGTCCTTGAGCCAGTCCAGCTTAGCGGGCTTGAGGATAACTGCATCATCTTCACCGGCATTGGCAGGGACACCAATCTCACCAAAGTTATTGAGGCCCCAGCCCCAAGCCTTGCCGTCGCGATCGATAGCAAAGCTGTGGTAGGCACCACAGGCAATCTTTACAATGCGGCCGCGAGGCAGGCCGACACCTTGTGGCAAGAGAGAAGACATCTTGTTACGTTCGATGATGCGGCGACCAAGTTGGTTTTGTTGTCCGCATCCCCAGGCAACAACGTTGCCCTTGTTGTCAAGTGCAAGAACATGGTTGGCACCAGCAGCAAGTCTGGTAATATTTTTAAGTTCAGGAACCAAGATGGGGCGCATCTGAACCTTAGATGTGGCATTAAACCCAAGAATGCCGTCGTTGGAGCGGAAGGTTCCCCAGCCGTAAACGCGGCCATCCTCGGTCAAAGCGAAAGTTGCGCTGTCGCCAGCGACAACTTGAACAAATTTCGTACCGGGAGCAAAGGCGCTATCATCAACAGCAGTAGGCGTGCTTTCGATAGGGTTAATGCCAGTGTCGTCATCGTCGTCCTCGGAGTCGGAGTCGTTGGCATCATCCATGTCGCGAAGACCGCCATCCCAGTTAGTGTCTCGTCCTAAGGCGCCTTGATCATTGACACCCCAGGTATAAATCTTGTTGTCGCGGCCCAAGCAGGCTACGTGCATGCCACCGCAAGAGATCTGGACGACTCCAATGCTGGCGAGCTTGTCGTTCAGACGAGGTCGCTTTACATCAATTGGCTTCTTGCCGTTGACGCGCTTGCTACCCAGACCAAGCTCTCCAGACGTTCCCTCGCCAAAAACGTATATGTCCAGAACTTGAGTAGGAACATCGTTGACCTTCTTGCCGATCGCGATAGTAGATGTCTTGGCCTTCGGGGCTACCACGTCGCGCTTGATTCTCTTGGCTGTTAATTCGGCAGGCACAGCAGCATTCTTGGGCTCTTCGCTTTCGGCTTTGCGCTTCTTGGACGCAGCGCCATTTGTCGTGGGAGCTGCGGTCTTCTTGGTGGTGCGAGCCTTTGTTGCGCTCTTGGCTGCTGTGGCCGGTTGTTTCGCTCTAGCGGGCATCTTTGCTGTGGGTAGAAGGATGTTGAACAAAGACACAATGAGAGTCAAAGGGGTGCAGAGAGAAAGAAATCAGCTTCCAAAAATAGCGAAGGCCGGAAAAGCTCGTATTTCTCTGATAGATCAAACTGCTTCCAAAAACAGCTTGATGAAAAAATGTTGCTGGGCGAGTAATTGATCAAAACACGCTGACGAAAGACGAAGAATTTCGCGATTGGTCAGGTTACAGGGGTCGAAGGAAGCTCTGGAAGCTTGGCTGACCGCCCTAGAAATAATTGGGTGGCACTGGTGGTTTGTCCGGCAGTAACAAAAATAGGTGGGCGGTGAGACCCTCAGCCACTGGCAGCTATGAGACAACGCGTAGAATGCGATATGGTCTGGAACTGAGTAACCGGCGACTGCACTGGAAAATAAAATAAAATAAAATAAATTGAATAGTTGATGGGAGAATAGGCTCTTCAGAAGCAACTTTAACTCAACAAAATCAGAGCGGCATTGATCCTGTTATAGTGGTTATTGTACGGTGGCCCAGAATGATTCACACTCAAGTTCTAAGTAGCATGTTCTTTGTTCAAATCAATTCATCAGCCCTCATTCGCAGTTGTATGCTGCTATAATACAAGGTCACAAACGTGCCTCTATGCTATATCTATCACCCAATAACCGGCCACGATGTTCTGCACGGGCCATATCCGAACGCCATTCCTCAAAGTTGTTGCACAAAGGTATCCCAGGAAACAAAGAAACTCGACCAAGCACCATGGCGGCGTTGTCTACTTTCTCGTGGTGAAATCAACCTCGTTGGCTGGGTTGTATCCGCCATCAGAAGCCTTCTCACATGTGCAGCCATCTAAAACTCATGTTAGTTATATGATCATATGAGACGTGGCTCAAGCTTTACGGCGAGGAAACGTACTGGCTGGGCGTGCACCACAGGCACATGTTGAGCCACTGGGCTTGACGTTCTCAGTAGCAGATCGGGTGCAAGTGCATTCACCGGCAGGACGAGCACGGCACGAGCATCGAGGGCCCTGGACGCTGTTCTCGCTGGACGACTTGGCGCAGTCGCAGTTGAGAGCGGATTGCTTTCCGCATGAGCAGGTGGCCTGCTGGGCTTGAAGTCTGTCAGTACAGGTGTCTTGCCACATGCTTCACTCAAAGAAGCCAGAACTCGTATGGTTTACTTACCACAGGCGCATTCCTCGTTGCCCTGGCGGCAGCATGTAGCAGGCTTGGTGACGGGCATTTTGAATGGAAGGACGTTTGTCGAGTTGGGGAAGTTAAGAGAGAGACTGTAGTTGTTGTAGGGTGTTGTATTGATGGCTAGATAGTAGACTGGGTTTGAGATTGAAAGAAAGCATAAAATATGGCAATAACAAGCTTTATACTTGGATGCTAAACTCCACACAGTGACGATGCTGACCAAGTCAGGCCAGAATAGGTGAGCTGCTATTGGACGGGACGGCGAAGTGGGTGCAAACTAGCCAATCAGAGGTGATTTATTTCCAAGCATTGGTGGTCATGCAAGGTCAGCGTTTACTCAAGCAGGTTTCACAAAGCCCTGTTAGCCAGAAGTTTCTAGCAGAAATGAAAAACAAAAAAAAAGTATATACTAGCAAGTTAACAAGCCATGGGATTATGGGTAGATATTTATTCGAATTTACAATGGTAGCAAATGCGATGCTAAGATTGCAAGCGCATAATCTTCGAGCACTGAGAGTGATGGTCGTCCGTTCGGAACTGGTATCGGTACATCGACCGCCACCATCAAGCCACTGTAGCCTATGTACCCTTAAATTTGTTCTGTTGGAACCAAACTCAGCAACCTATTAGCTCGTCGTCAGTGATGGCTCCAACGTTTCCACAGCCCAGTCGGCTTCCTCTGCAGTGGTGTCTGTCTTAGACCAGTATTGTTTGCATTATAATTCGCCAATGTCTGGGCAACCCCAACGATCGCCCTCTCTCGCCTCCTCCAAGTTGCCAAACCTAGACACAAATATCGAAAACAGACAGCACATTACTATAATGAATCCTTGTAGGAGACAATTTTGCTGGAAAAATATTGCCACATCTAGTAACATTTCCCTATGCATTGCCGCGCAGAAAGATTTATATGCAGCTAAGCGTGAGTACCGAACTGAACTACCGATAAAGACAGCAGCAGCCTCCAGCCTGTACTCAAGCTGCGTCAAAAAAAAACCCCCCTTTGAATTTTCCCAGCTTGGCATGGACAACTTGCTGCGCTGATCTCCCCTAGACTCTTCCATTGCCAAGAGGCCTACTGAAGCATATTGCAATTAAACGAAGCCACAAGTACCCCCACTTGCCACTAGGTGTTTTCGACTTTCTTCTCCATCCACGGCACTAACCATTGTCTGGGGTAATTGGCTCTTGGGCGCATCAGCCGCCGCTCATCAACCAAGCCTCTATCCACCGGGGCGCCCCCTCCCCGGACCTGGACTTCGGAACTGAATCGAGACCTGTATCTATAAGGGCGCTTTGCTCGTGCTCCTAACTCTTGTCGTGTCCCTCAGCGACCGCGAGCGCACTTCTCGCCTTCTGTGCGCATTCTTGTCTCTCTCCTCTTGTTAACTTTACGCATTGAGTCTGGAGTTAACTTGTGCTACACTCGCGCAACCATGGAAGAGCCTAGCGGGTCTGATAGCAACTCTAAAGCCCCTGTGATTCACCAAGCGGAACGCGGGCAAGCGGCCACCGATAGGTAATGAACAAACTGCCCATGTTACCGTGCCCCCAGCTTGTTCACTAACTCTGCATTTCACATGATAGATATGGACAATCGCTGGTACAATTCAATCCAAAGGATGAGAGCCGCTTGCGACTCAAAATCGACTTTGCAATTGTCCCTATAATCTCCCTCATGTATCTCTTTTGTTTCATTGATCGAGCAAACATCGGTATGGTTCCGAACTCCATTTTCAAACCTCTCACTGCTTGGCCGTTATCTAATTCATATTTGTAGGAAATGCAAAGATTGCTGGTCTCGATGTAGACCTCGAGATGAAACACTATGATTACAACACCGTCATCTCCACCTTCTACGTCTCTTACATTATTTTCGAAATTCCATCCAACCTTGTTTGCAAGTGGATGGGGCCTGGATGGTTCATTCCTCTCATTACGCTCCTCTTTGGCATCACCTCGCTCGGCACTGCTTTTGTCAAAACGCAAGCTCAACTCAATGGTGTACGCTTTCTTCTCGGCATTTTCGAAGCCGGTATGATGCCCGGCATTGCATATTACTTGTCTCGATGGTACCGTCGGGCTGAGCTTGCTTTCCGTCTATCGCTGTACATTGTCATGGCCCCTCTAGCCGGCGCCTTTGGAGGGCTTCTGGCTTCCGCGATTCTTCAACTTGATCATTTCGGCGGCCTACACACATGGCGCATGCTTTTCGCGATTGAAGGCATCATCACCATTGGGTTGTCCATCATTGGATTGGTCTGTCTGACCGACCGTCCTGCATCTGCACGGTGGCTAAGCAAAACAGAGAAAGAACTTGCCATTGCCCGTGTCAAGTCAGAGCGTGTCGGAACCACCGTGGTCCTGGACGAGATCGACAAGACGAAACTTGTTCGCGGTATCTTCAACCCAGTGACGTTGAGTACTTCTTTCATCTTCCTGCTCAACAATATCACGGTTCAAGGACTAGCATTTTTCTTGCCAACAATCGTCGGAAACATCTATAAGCATCAGGATGTGGTACACAAGCAGCTTTACTCGGTTCCTCCATACGTTGTCGGTGGCTTTTTCACTCTTCTTTTTCCTTTGATTAGCTGGCGCATAGACCGTCGCCAAATTTTCATAATCCTCACAGCGCCAATGGTAATGGTGGGCTACTGCATGTTCTTGGGATCCTACAATCAACATGTCCGCTATGGTGCAACATTCCTCGTCGCATCCTCTGCCTTTGCCCTGGGCAGCTTAACCAATGCCCAAGTGTCTGCTAACGTCGTCAGCGATACGGCCCGTAGCGCTGCCATTGGTACCAATGTCATGTTCGGCAACGTCGGTGGGCTGATTGCTGCGTGGTCATTCTTACCCTTTGATGCCCCAGATTATCACATTGGCAACGGTCTGAACTTAGCTACAGCGGGTACAGTCTTAGTAGTCGGTACCGTGACACTGCTTTGGATGAAGAAGGACAACAAGAAGAGGGAAACGCGAGATGTTGACGCTGAGCTATCTGGGTTGACTGAGAAGCAAATCGAGGACTTGGATTGGAAGCATCCCAGTTTCAGATGGAAACCATGAATATCGTAGGTCATTTCAATTTAGCGCGCCATGAAAAGAGTGTTCAATGCTATCAAATAACCCGCAAAAACGATGCTAGAAATGGTAATCTCCTTGCATCCACTTCTTCAATATTCTAAATGATCCCTCTCTCTGATCACCAGGAACCATGTGTCCAGCCTCGTCCACAGACACGAACGCCAACCGTCCATCCCTTGTAGCCTTCCAGTCTCCAGTAACGCCAACATCTTCAAGATCTCGCCACTTGGCGGCTCTGTATTGACCGAAGCCACTCCATGGCAAGTGGTCATATAGCCACTTGGTGCCCGCTGTGTTAACGGCCGCATCATCGTTTCCATTTAACACAAGAACTTTGATATCGCCCAAGTTGCTCTTCTGGTCCAATGTCTTGGTTCGATGCGCATCAAGCAAGTTGCCAACAAGTGGCATCATTGATTTGTAGATATCATTGGAGTCGGAGTATACCTGATTGAGCTCAAGGAAAATTTCGACAAACTGAAAATCCGGGGAAAGGTGGAGCGCTTCCTTGATATGTGGCTGGTTAAGATATTGTGTTGTGTTACCCTTTGTCAAGTCAGGGCAGAATTCCCCGTCTATACATGGTCGATGAACTGTTCGGCATGTCAGTAATGTACTTTCCATATTAACGATACTATGGCAGATGGCTTTCTTACTGCTAAAAGGACTTCTTTCACCAGCCTCGACTTTCTTTTGATAATGGATTGTAACGTGCTGTTCAGCATAGGCGGACGCCGCAAGGCACTCCGCCCCGCTGCCACCAACCGTGCAAATCCTGGCGAGTCGCTCTACCTCAGGAAGGGCCAGAGCCATGCTGTTACAAGCAGTCTCGTTAAGGATGCCTTTGGTATGCTCAGTTTCGCAGAGTAGCTCGTACTGGCCAATGGCAAGGCCACCCCACTCCAGCAGGGCATCGACGAGAATCAATCCAGTTATGTTGCCTCGGAAAGCATTTGCCGCATTGTAACGGCGCGATTCGAGTATATGGTTGAGGTACGTTGGTCCATAATGTCCTCCGTATGATTCAGCAGAGAGAATGATCGGCAGGTCTTTCTTCTCTGGAAAAACTTCTTGGTAGAAAACATTCAAGAATGTTTGGAAATCTTCCGCGCCGCCTTGGTCATTGGCAGAGAACTTGGCACCCGGCGACAAAACAGATAATCCAACACCAGCTGGCTGTTCAAGGAAAACCACAGTTGCGTTGTTGTTCCAGGACCAAGGATTGGGTTCAGTCACCGTCTCATTCACCGGAAGCCAGCAAGGTCCCATCTCGATGAAGAGGCCTGTCGTGGAAGTGCTTCCAGGACCACCGTTCAGCCAGAAAGTCACAGGGTCATTGGCGGGGTCGTTTCTTGATTCAAACGCCCAGTAGAATAGTCTGCGAGTATCCGTGACGTCCACCGTGCCGGTCCATTGAGACTCGCCATATGTCGCGCATGTCGTATTGTCCTGGGGGGATTTGGTGAATGATCCCGCCTTGATTGGTGACTTATCCAAATATTTTGAGGATGATTCACTGACTTGGGTGAATGGGCCGCCTAATGGGAGCTGTGGCTCCTCGTTTGTCGTAGACACGCGCCCAGTGTCTTGATGTCGATTTCTGAATTGCGACCCAACGTAGAGCTGGGCGGCGGCGCAAGACGCCAGAGCAAGAACCGATGCTGTCTTCATGGCAATGATGTTTGAAGACGATTCATCTAATGAACTGCACGAGCGGCTTGGGAATGGCGATGCAGTTTTACTCAGCTCGGGGTATTTATGACGAGTTGAACGAGGCTCTCATGTCCAAAAGCGGAGTGGCCGCGCAGCTTCGGGTACGGATGCCTACCCTGCTGTCGGAACCATCAACATCGACTCGGCTATATTAGCCATGCAAACAATCCCTTGTATTCGTCTTACTTGGATCATTGAAACACTGCAGAAACTAGTTTATGCAGACAGCAAAATTAATTTTCCTGAGCAAATCCAGCCATTGTGGTGCTGATGTACATGCAGCGCATTACAAACTGCATCATGAACGTGAAGCTGCCAGTATTACACAGAAACAAATCACAAATGAAAGCAAACAATTTTATACATATTTCACTCCATGTGGTTACAATTTTAGAAATCCCACTGTTTCAGCCAGTTTTCCACCCATGATTGTTGAACAGGCCCTAATGCTGCCAGCGTCTTTGATACTTCCAATGCATCCTTCGTCTGCAGTGAAACCTCACTGGCGCCGCTTCTTGCCAGATCGTCAAAGAAGTCGAGAAGCTTAACTGCTGGGTTCCTATCCGCGTCCTCAATCTTATCTTCAGACTCATGCAGAGCCTTGACCCAGTCGGCAAGTGGCACAATCCGGACACCTTCGCCGAGATACTTGGCAATAGGAGGTACGATCTTTGTCCACTCGGTATGCTGAGGGTTGGCGGCGTGGTAAATCTTTGCTCCAGTAACGACTGAATCCTGAGAAGAGTTGAGAACAATCTCTGCAATGGCTTGTCCCAGTGTATCAACGGGTACCCAGTCTATTGTGTGCATGCGGCCGAGCGAATCTGGGAGAACACCCAGGTACTTGGAGCTGGCAACGAGGCTAGGAAGCCATTCCTGTTTAGGCCACACTCCAACATGGCCAAGAGGTCCTGCTACCTGGCCAACACGAATGATATCTGTCGGAGTACCAGTGTGCTTTGCTGCGACGTCCAACACTAACTCTGAGATGTACTTGGACTGGCCGTAACCGGTAGTGCCGGGGGCGTTCCAGTCTTCGTAGATCTGCTCAGATGCGTTCTTTCCGAGCCCCGAGACGGCACTGACGCTTGAAATGAAAACAACCTTGGCGCCATACGTCGAGTGAGCGGAGAAATCAATAACACGTCGTACGGAACTGAGATGACCCGCGAATGAGTCAATAGCCTGATTAAAATCGACCTTCCACGCATTGTGCACGACATCGGTGACTTCACTGAGAAGCTTTCTGTACTCTTCAATGCCAAGTCCAAAGTATGGCTCCGGTAGGTTTGCCTCAATGTTAACCACCCGTTCACTTGCCGCAGCCAATCCTTTGGTGGCTAAGGATCTCTGTAACCTGTCTAAGCCGTCAGCACCTCGGTTTAACGTATAGATGCGTTCAACACGAGAGTCTTTTAGCAGAGCATCTAGAACATATGCACCGAGAGAGCCAGTAGAACCAGTGAGAAGCACCACTGATTTACCAGAAGGACGTTGCAAAGGCTGTCTGCTAGAGATGGGGAGATTGGAAGAGTGACTGGTGAATAATTTCTGAAGTCTCGCAACCGTATCTTGAGGCCCGCTATTGAGATTTCGACCCTGTGCGGAGGCGACAACGGCCGATGACAGTGCTTTGATGCTGGCATTGGCATAGACATTACGAATGTTGAAGGATGGTGCTTGTCCAACTCCAGCCAGAAGTTTGTTTACCAGGCGGGTGATGGTGGTGACTTGAAGCGAATCCAACCCCAGTTCAAATAAGTCAGCCTCGTCATGCACCACACTGGAATCCAATTTAATAGATCCGAGTACAATGGACTTGACTGCAGCGCGCAAACTCTCCTCAGTACCATCGCCTGCAGTGATGACACCAGAGCTATCTCCAGAATTCGGAGCGCCATTTGTTCCTTTTTCAATAGATGCGTACAAGGTGTCAATTTCTTGCTGATACAGCTCGATAGTCATTTTACGCTGCACGGTTCCTTTTCCGGCGCGTAGCATTGGGCGGTCAGGCTTTGTAAAAAGCACCATTTCGCGGTGTAGTTGGGCATGAGAAGGACTTTGCTTATTGGCCGTCTCGATGGTTGGCCAGATAGCGTCCAAAAGCTCCTTTTGCTCTGTTTCATTCGTCGGCGGCTTCACTGCTTCGACCAACAAACTTGTCTGAAAGCGCCCAAGACCAGCTACCAGCGCCGCCGAGACAATTGGGTTGGCATTCACAGTGCTCTCAAAATCAATGGGATTCAATTTCTCTCCAGTGCTCATCACAATAATATCGTCGGAGCGACCTCTGTACAACCATGCATTCTCTTCTGTAGGGTGCTTGGAGTACAGATCTCTCATAGGATATTCTTGGAGGTCTGGGAAGGTCGCGAATATGCCCTGGTATTGAGACAATTCTTGTTTACGAACAATGATCTGCTCGAATAAACCATCTGACACCTGCCTGTATTCTTGTCCGAGAACTGCGCTCTGAGACATGTACTCCCAGTTCTCCGGTAGACCAAGAACACTAGGAAGCACTCCACATTCAGTGGTTCCCAAGACATTGAGAAGACGTGTTTTGGTGCTTATCAGATCTCCAACAGCCTTGGGACATGGCCCGCCCCCAAAAGTGATTAATTCGAGTCGAGACAAGTTCAGAAGATGCTGGGGATCTTTAACAAGATCGACCAACGTCATAGGTGCGAGGCAACTCTGTTGTACGTTTCCATAAACGTGAACGGCGTCGGCAGCATCTGCTGACGGTGGAAATGGGCCCAAAACAACGGTAAATTCATTGTATATAGCTGCAGGCAGAATCATTGATATGCCAGCACAGTGAAACAGCGGGAAAGCAAGATACACTCTTTTACCAGCGCACATAGCCGGATAGCTGGGCGGAAGGCCTTGTGATGACAGAGTGTTGAATGCATCTAGAGGGCTTTGGGTAGCATGTCTCTGTATGATGGGTTTTGGAAGCCCGGTTGATCCTGAAGTGTGCAATACAACAAAAGGGTCAAGTCGAGCCTCTGCAAATGACTTGGTGTAGGGGTAAGGGTTGTGCTCGCCCTCTCCGAGCCAATGCTGAGCGCCTGGAACAATGAGAACCTTCATGGGTCTCGCATTTTCAATCTGTTTTACAACCGGTAGAGGAAACACAGGTGGCTGTAAGAAAACGTGACAGTCTGTCTGTTCCAGGAGAGACAAATGCGCCTCCAGGGTGTTGCGAGGAGAACTCAATAAAACTTTGTATCCAGCCTTGTTTGACGCCAGAACAAGAATTGCGTAAACCAGGTCCTGCGCTCCCATGTACAACAGAGTAGGAAAATTCTCACCCCGACCGCCGAGTGAATTTTCAAGATGCCACGCACAACGATCCACGGCCCGGGCAAACTCTACTGTAGTAATATCTTGAAACCCGTCGTCGAGATTCTTGGTCTTTGCAATCGAGTAAAGAACCCTTGTTGGATCAGTGACAGCGATCTCATCTACCAAGGCCGGTAGTAATCTCTCGCCAAAGTTGGCAGATGGTGTTACACTACCCATTTTGACCGTCTTGTTGCAAGATGTCTACTTTGTGGCTGTTCCAGGCGAGTATCCCACAATGGTCTTCAGTGTGCTTTGAGTACGTCTCTAGTGCAAATGCTAGGGCGAAACGCAAAAAGACTGCAAAAAGAAAACCCAGCGTAGTGACCGTAATAGGTTTAGAACATGGATGATTGCAATGTCAGTAGAGCGAGGACGAACCAGAGCCTGATTTACGAAGCAGCCATGGGTTAAGTAGCAGGCCAATGGCGGTTTCTGCTGGCCAACGGGATCAGCCTACCTACAAACCTGGGGCGCTTTGCTTCCAACTAACTGGAGAGCCTTACTACAGACCGAACAGCTCGCCCCGCGACTGAGCGGGCGCAAACAATGTCGACCAATATCCGTGTTGCATCGGAAATCAATCACCATTACGCCGTCACTAACCACATCGGGCTATATTGGGACGGGGGGAAGGTCCTAGCGAAATATCTCATCCCTGCTACGCGAGTCCACTTATAAGACGGCATTGTAAGCAGCCACCAACAGCATTCAGATCCTTCAACAGCGGACCAAAATGCGCGCGGCCGTTTGCCTCCAGTGCGAAATTCTGGTCTGTATCAATTCGGAACAGCGCGGTGATTACTGTCAGGGGTTTGGGGCTCCATAGATGGCGGAGTGGTGAATGGCGGTAGGACCGAGAATATGATAAGTCTCTTAGGAGCAAAAGTCCACTGCGAGCCGGCGCGGGCTGACCGAAATAACTGGACATATATTGCCTGCATATAGGACCCATTCTAGTTCACCGTTGAGCACCAAATATGTCCGCGGCCCGTGGCAATATGCGCTACGACACTGTTTACACGCAAGCCTGCAAGCCAACGCTAGACAGTCGAATCCTGTGTGAGGCTCAGTGCTCCTCCAGGTAAGGGAGGAATGGCACTTGTTCGTGAAATAATAGCCATTTGCCTGCATATTCAAATTGGGCCGCAAAAGGTGGCTGGCATTTTTACATCCTGGTTACAAGCTATGCCACAAGTTTCGGTAATAAGCTCCGTCGGCTTGCTTGCCCAAATGGATAGTCAACACATGTCCTTCCCTGGCCAAGAAATACTTGGTACAGACTGATTGATCATGGTTACGTACATTTATCATCGTAGTTAAACCATTCATATATTTATTCACTATGATGCTTCACTATGCTAGTGAACTATTCACATTCTCTGCGGCTCAGTCACAGGCGATGGCTAGACGCAAAGCTTCCTAACGGCAGCCGCATTGCCAAGAGGCTTTCTAGACCAGCATAAACTCTTTCTTCGTGTATTAAATTATAGTATCTAACGCGCCGTGGTTCGCCCGTGCGCATCATCTGAGACGGAGTTTTGGCTCTCGCTGCCTAGTACAAGGTGAACCCTCCGCTGGTTGCTTATCCCTCTTTAAACAGACGGCAGACCGCCCCAAGAAGCGGCTTGGAATCTTCATTGCACTTTGTTTTCTTGTTTGTATCGGCTTTGTTTGTCTCTTCGCACTCTTTTGCCCGAAATGTCTAGCCACCACCCTCCTCCTGTCGCCCCGTCGTCTTTGGAGGGCGGGATTAACGCGTACAAAGGCGACAGTGTCATTGCTTGCTCTGTAGTTTTCATAGTACTATGTACTATTTTTCTGGTATTGCGTTTTGTTGCACACCGCATCAGCCGCAGCTCGTTTTCATGGGAGGATTGGATCATGATTCCAGCCTGGGTTCTCATGATGGGACTTTGCGCAAACGTCATCTTCAGTAAGCCCCTTTCGTCCTTTAAGGTCATTAGTTTACACAACTTGTACTCTAACCAGTTTCTTTGAATAGGCGTTAAGCTTGGTGGCGTCGGCAGGCACCAGGCCTACGTGCTACAACACGAGCCTCAAGCGATGAAAGCATGGGCGCAGGCGCTCTTCGTCACAGAGTTCTTGTACGGATTGCTGATACCGCTTGTCAAGTCGTCCATTCTGTTTCTATATCTCCGTCTCTTCAGCATCCATGACTGGTTTCGATACACAACTTACGGTCTGCTCGCTTATGTGTGGCTTTGGGGCATCAGTGAGACTCTTGTCGCCGTTTTCCAATGCCAACCGGTCGCGTACCAGTGGAATAAGAAGCTTGATGGCAAATGTATCGACCAGCTCAGCTACTACCGCTGGGTCAGTGTTCCAAACGTAATTCACGACGTGGCTATGCTGGTCATCCCTGTGCCAGTGGTATGGAAGCTAAAGATCGACATGCGCCAAAAGCTCGCTTTGAGTGCTGTCTTCTTCGTGGGTTCAATGCAAGTGCTATTAACACTCAGCTTATTAATTGAAATCGAGCAAGCTAACCTATTCTAGCGGCTGCATTGCATCCTTTATTCGCATGGCAAACTTCTTTCAGCTCAACGCTCTCTCCGACAACACATGGGCATCCATTCAACTCATGTCATGGACACTCGCAGAACCCGGTGTCATCCTTATCTGTGGTTGCGCTCCCGCTCTATGGCCATTGATTCGACGTGCTACTGGCATGACCAGTACTCACACTCAGTCCAAGTACGGTAAATCCGGAGCCTCGGGCACAAACGGCACTGATTCTCGAACCCGCCCACCAGCCTGGAATAAAGGCACTGTTACTACTTCTTCAAGTTGTGATGACGGAATTCCTCTGAAAAATATCCAAGAGTCGTCTGATGACTTCCAAGAGTATCATTCCGCATTTAGAGAGAGTGTAATTTACGGCGGAGTTCAGGTGACAAAGGCATATACAGTAACTCGACACAACTGATCTTCTCCATCAAAATAGGCGTATAAAAGCTCCATAGAAACAGACATGTATTTACTCAAACTATCGCATGATAATCTTCAGAATACTCATTTGAATTCGTCAGTGGCCTTATCCAGCCTCACTGTTTCAGCACAACGCCATAGATCAAAATGAGAACAAGTATGGCGCGAACCTGTGCATGGCATCAGTCACCATTGTCACATTCCCTTTCGATAAATCATTTCAGCATCATCGTAACAGGTTGAATTCATGTTACCGGTGATGACTTGGCGTTTTCATGATTGTTGCCGGGGAACCTTTGTGGTTTACCAAACATTTGACTTATCGCGTCTAACTGAGCTACAATAACTCGGCCGATGCATCTTGATGCATGCCCATCTTACTTGCACAAGTGCGTCACTAGAGTAATACACATCTAGCTCCATGCGGAGAGCCTTCAGCCTGACATAGACACCTTGAATCGAGTAACCCTTCCGTCGCAGTCTCTCAAGCTAAGACCATCAGTGCATATTCTGCAGTAAGTCCAGTCGCAAAGGCAGCACCAACAATCCAGAACTGGTAGTGAAACCATGCACCACAACTCTCAGGCCGTGTCAGATCCACGCTGTATATGTACAGAGCCATTGCTGCAGCGACGCCACCAACCGTGCCAACGAAGTAAGCTGGGCCAAATCCGGCCCAAGACCCGCATAACGACAAGGAAGCGACCTGGAAGGTCGAAGAAACTGCCCCCATGAGCTTGGTGCTGGAGCGGAACCGAAGTGCCATGCTCTTAACCCCGGCCTTTTCATCATCTGCAATATCCTGGTGCGCATATATTGTATCATATGTGATGGTCCAAAACACATTGGCAGCGAAAAGAGCGAGTGTGGGGGCTGCATGTTCCTCGCCGAAAGGATCCATTCCAAGCGCTGCAACGCAGAAGAAGATGGCCCATGCAAAGGGGAAGCCAAGAAAGACTTGTGGATAGAATGTTATCCTTTTCATCAAAGCGTAGACAAGGAACAGGACAACGGCAATGACCATATGCGGGGTGCAGGCAGCAGGTAGCAGAGTGAGGAAGGGGTAGCCTGCAACTAGCAGTGCCGCCGTGAAGAGATGAGTGTTGAGGGTAGAGACAGCTCCGCGAGCTACTGGGCGATGCCGACAACGCTCCACTCGTCGGTCGAATTCTTGGTCGACATTGTCATTCCATGCACATGCCGCCCCACGAAGCAGGATGTTGAATGGTAAGAGGAGCACAATTAATCCACCTACGACTGCAGGATCTGGGAGGTCCGATGAGATGCATGCTGCGAACATTGTCCCCGTGATATAGGGAAAGTAGAACGCATAGAATCCCGCAGGTCTATCCAGGCGCATAAGTTGTGCATATGGAATCCATGACTTTGGGATCTTGGACAAGAGACCAGTCTTTGGATCAGAGTAAGGTGGTAGGTGCGGGAAGTGGTTGGTTGGGCCAGCTTCGAGCTTGAGAGAGGCTTGGCCGCGTCGCTGCTTTAGCGCTGTGCTAGGGGCAGGAGAAGGAGAACTTGTTGCCATAGTCAATACTGAAGTATCGCATCCCAAGATATGAAGACACAGGAGAATGGAAGTGAAGGGACTGGACCGACATAGAACTGCTGGGCACCAAGAAGACAGATCCTTATATACATCCACGCTCGTACTGTGGCAGTTTCTTGCTTTTTTATGTGCCAAAGGTCCATTTACGTCAAAGCGGATATATTTTGCAAACTTGCGGTGGAGATGGACGCCTAGTCTACTACAATGGCTGTCTTCGTCCAACCGTTCGAAGTCCGTGGTGCTGTCTAACCAGCCGGGGAGTTTCTAATGCCGTATGTCGCTGAAGACGGCTGATCTCTGCCGTTATGGAACCGAGTTGCACGGGGGGGGGGGCTTTGCTACGTCCAACGGTACGAAATATGTTACCGCATTGAGTGAAGTTCCATCAGCTGCTATTATTAGATGTCCCAGAGATTTCTCAGCTCATATTATCTCTATAAAAAAATTGCCGCAAATAAATAGATTTTCTCCGTCTGCTGAACTACTTCAATTTACTTTGTTGCAAATCGGCGTATCAATCACCACTGCTGACACCAGCCTCACAGAGTTCCCTTTTAACCCTTGAAGCCTCTCTTCATACAAGTTATCCTTTTCCTCTTTAATTTAGCAAGCTCATAAATCATCAGTTAATCCATAAATAAAATGAGCTTCAACATTAGCACAATGGCCACGACATGCAATTGGCCACTTACATTGACAGTCATACTCTGCGCGGCAACAGGCCTCATTGCCGCACTTTTACCCCCTCACAGACGTGGCATGTTCCGCGGAAGTCTTTACCGGATGCCCCCCGGGCCCTCTGGGCAGTTGATCTTTGGAAACTTGTTTCCATGGCTGCGAGCGCGCAGCGGCGGCGGGCTTGTGCCTTGGGTGAGTCCTGTGCACGCCTCAGAGTGAATGAGGAGACAATGTTAACGTAGCTATGAATATAGCTCATGGAGCAAGCAAAATATGGAGAATTCACCAGCCTCAGCATGGGAACTAAAACATGGGTTCTTCTTAACTCAGAAAGAGCAGCGAAAGAGATCATTGCCAAGCGTGCTGCGTCGACACACGAACGACCACATTTCCCCATCGCCGGAACCTTGGTCAGTCGTAGTAAAAGACAATTCTTACTAAAGACCGAAGACTGGCGAGAGGGCCGCCGTTTACTGCATGGGCTTCTCCTCGGAGCCGGAGCCAAAGACCATGGAGCTATTACAGAAGAATGCAGCTTGGGATTATTGCAAAACTACCTCGCCGATCCTAGCCAGTGGTACGCGCATAATTTCGAATATTCTGTCTCCATCTTGAACAAGGTGGTGTTCAACCAACCTACCAACAAGAGCCGCAAAGATCTCGAAGACTTGCAAAGAGTCACATCGACCTTCCTGACAAGTATTAATAGCAGTTTTGTCGAATTCTTTCCACAGTTGGAGAAGGTGCCTATATTCCTACAGTTCTGGCGGCCGCATTGGGAGAACATGGGAACCTTCCACTACAACACTTTCAAAAAGTGGTGGATCTCAATGAAAGATGGGCGAGAAGCGAATGCAGAGCCATCATTCGCACGAGATAAGGCTTGCAACGAGTTTTCCGGTGACGAAGAGCACGGCATGTATCTCTCGATTCTAGCCGTCGTAGCGGGCTCCGACAACCCGCGCATGGCGATTAACGCCCTGGCGATGGCCTGCATCGCCTATCCAGAGACGCTTCAGCTAGCGAGAGATGAACTTGATACAGTCTGTGGCAAGGATCATGTCCGTCTTCCATTTTTAGATGACATGGCTGATCTCCCCTTCGTCTGCGCAACCGTCAAAGAAGTTCTGCGCTGGCGACCAGTCGTGCCGTTAACGCCTCAGCGAGTGCTCGTTGAAGACATGGAATTCGAGGGTTACAAATTCCCGGCCGGCACAGAGTTTCTCGCCAATAACATGGCCATTTGCACAGGCATGTGCAATGACCCGGATACTTTTCGGCCACAACGCTGGTTGGAGAGCAAAGGTGGTATCGATCAGGATCTGTGGCAATTCGCATTTAGTGCGGGAAGGAGATCGTGCGTCGGATACAAACTGGCGCAGAAAATGCTGTTCGTGGCGTATGCTAGGCTTCTGTATTGCTTCAACTTCAAGCCCATTGGCAAAGTGGACGACAGACAATTGAATGCGTTTTCACCAGGAGAACCATTCCCAGTCAAGGTTACGGTTCGGTCGGCAGCACATGAGAAATTGATTCAGGAGCAGGGGGCGTATAAACCATAGGAAATATCCAGACATATACTCATAATAGTACAACTACAAAGAAAACATGCAACTCGTCCTCAACTCGCCACTGTAACTCCTGTCGCAGCCGAGACAAATCAACATCCAGGTCAAGATCACTCATGCTGATCATTTTAATTTAATCTCTCCGGAACCTTCCGCCTACTACCCTCCATCCCAGATCCTAACCCGCGCTAATACCACACTATCGACCACCATAGCGTCGTTACACAGCCTCGCCGCCTAACGAACCATGAATAAACTCCACTGTAAAAAAAAAATTGATAAAAAGTTCCCCAGGCACAAGCAATTCCCCAATGTCCAAGTTTCCTGCCTGTTTTAGTCAAGGTAGGGGTGAACTTTGCCAAGGCGCCGTTCCTCGGACTACTTTACCTGTCCTCACCTCTCACCTCTCACCTCTCAACTCGTCGCTCATCTTCTCACCCTTTCCATGCGAAACGCAGCCATGGAGTGCTCACCGTCCTTCAATATAGGGAACGAACTCCCCTACCGCATCAATGGCACCATGATCTGCGGTGTGAACCCGTATGCCGCCACCAGGGCCTCTCTCGAGAAATGCTGCGCCGGTCCCATCACGAACATCACATCACCTGCTCCTACGTCCGGTCCGTATAGCGACTCGTGGCCATTGACGTGTTTGGCATACTGCGCTGTCTTGACACATCTCCGCTACGACGACAGTGATAACCTCGCCGTAGGCAAATTCACAAAATGCGTCAGAGATGCAGGTGGTGTTGACCCAGCAAATAATGCGTTTGTGTGTACTGGGGTTAATGGCTTCGCGCCAAATGAATGCATTCCGTTTCAAGAATCACCGGGCTGCACTCAGGACCACTCTACTTGGGGGTCGACAGGATATTTGCCTACATCTACAGCTGCGCCCGCAACGACGTCGCCTCCACTGAAGCTCGGCTCGGGACAGCATGATTCGTCCAAGACAGGTGTCCCGGAACCTACGACATCTTCGAAAGAAGCGAACAAATCTGCTGGTCAAACAGTGACCATATCGAAGCTAGTAACGACGGCAGTCATCGGAATATGTATAGTGGGCATGTTTTAATATTGTAATCATTAAGCATAACATACATTGGCTCGGCGTTTTGGGTCCTGGGGATAATGTATTTGTATAAAAGGTATATGGAATAACTAAGACAAAACCGATATATAACAAGGAAATCATCATTTCATGATAAGGACGCCCCTAAATCAACGCATCAACAATTCGTGCCCACATTCAGCGTCTCAATCTTTAATTCACCCAAGGGGTCCAGCCCATTTTCCGTCGATAATTCAAAAGAAAATCAAAAACAAAAATGTGAAGAAACAATCCTGTAGTAGTAGGCTCATGTCAGGGAGGTGAGCATGGCTCGAAGAATGCCAGGTGGAGGTCCTACAGCAGTGGCTATCAGTACATCGTGCTCCCGCAACGAGAGGTTCTTGGGGCTTGCCTACGGACCTTATCGGTAAGCAGGCAGGCTGATGGAGATCCTACCTTTCTTGTCCTTTTCAATGCGAGGTGGCTTGTGGGCTGGTGTGGTTCTCTCGATGCGCTCTTCATACACAACAACCTGGCCGTCTTCTAGTCGCTCGGTACGCACCACATCGTAATCCTCAGATGTGATTCTATCGCGGCCATGCAGCTCTCGCTCAAGAGCTTTGATCTCGTGGCGGATGTCCCGGCCAGATCGTGAGCGGGATCGTGAGCGGGACCTGATAGGGGCCACAATTAGCTCATCAGGATGGTGGTGGTGATGGTGATGAGGGGAAGACTCTCGAATGACGGTTCGATCAGTGACTTCCATGGTTGCGTGATGATCGTGGTGGGGGTTAGCATCAATAATGACCGGGTGCGGAGCTGGAGCTGGCGAGGGAATAACAACGGTTGGCGGTGCTGGTGGCTGGATGATGACTTCTTCACGGCGTTCCTCTTTACGCTCTTGGATGATATCTCCGCCCGAGGACTTGTTATCGGAAATAATGACTTCGGCTGTAAAACATTAGCAATCCTGTGTTTCAGCAGCAACTTGCATTCTGTTTAGTGCGTACTCTTCAAGTAGTCTTCGCTAAGCTTCAGCAGCTCATCAATGTGATCTTGTCCGAGTGCGCGCTGAATGATGATAGTAGTTCCCTGCTCCAAATATTAATACTTGGCAATCCAATCATACAATGTGAGCGCAGAACTTACCTCTTCGGTGAATGGGTACTGCAGGTCGATGATAGCTCTCTTCGAGACCAGTCTGGCTGGGATACGTGTCTTGCCTTTCTTGGGATATTCGCTACGGACAGTAGAGGCTCCGCCACGACTGCTTGAGGACTTGCTGCTGGAACGGCTGCGGCTGCGGTGACTGCGAGTTTTGGTGCGAGATTCCCGGCTGTCATCTCGGCGGTCGCGCTCACGGATAACCTCTCGCTCATGAACATGCTCGGGATAGCGGCGGCCGTCTTCGAGGTAGTAATCACGTTCATTCACCCGCTCATCATCATAGTAGTCTCTTTCGTAGCGGCGTGAAGTAGGCGCCGCTTCAGATCGAGGGAGGGGAATAGGCTCATAAGGAGGAGCACGGAAATCGTCTCGACGAATATCCTCTCTGCGTGCAGGCGGTGGATATTCAGGTCGCTCTTCGAAGCCTCGGAGAGGTCGGCGGTCGTGGGTGTCGAGCGATGACTGCCGACGAGTCAAGACGGGCGGGCGTCGTGGAGAAGGCTCCCGAATGTACTCGCGGTCGCGCTCTCTGTCAATAATAACTCGACGATCATAGTCCGAGCCGCCAGCACCAGAGGGAGGGCCACGTCTCTCGTAACGGAAATCGTCGTCGTTGTAGCGTCGGTCTCGAATGAAGTCATCGTCATAGGCTCTTGGAGGTGGTCGTCGCTCATAACGGTCATCATCTCTAGATCGACCGCCTCTCATGTAAGTGCGGTCGTCTTCATAAAACCGATCTCGCTCACGACCACCGTCTCGGTCGCGCTCGTAATAAATGCGATCATCTTCGTAGCGGCTCATTTTGAAATGAGGGGTTGAAGAGATGGCAGCCTGCGTGTATGACGTAGAATGTCGTTTTTGAGGTTTGGTCGCAGGGCTGGTAGCTTCAAGATATAACGCTGGGAACTCGAGAGTTGGAACGAGTAATGAGGCGGCACCGACGGGAGCAGCCGAAGATAGCTTCAAACTCAAAATATGAGAGTTCTGAATTGACGGAGTAGGAGAGAGAGAAAGAAGAAGAAAAAAGAGGGCGGCGGGGAATAAAGGCAAAGGTGGGACACACACACACACGAGATGGGAGAGTGAACAAGGAGGCAGAACAAGGCGAAGGCGACAGGGTCGTACCAATAGAAAAGGGGAAAATAAATTAAAAGCGAAATGAGGCGGACATCTCGTACCGTAATAGACTCACTATTGATGGCTTCTCAGAAATCCTGGTCGGGCTGTGCTGCAGTGCACTGTAGCTAAGAGGGGCTGTTTGTCGGGACTGGCGATGACGTCTACTGGATGCCGCCCCGCCTTGGAAGTGTCGACTGACTTTCAGGTTTGTTCCTCCACAGCCACAGCGCGGGAGAGGCCACTAACACCGCGCCCCATCTGCCGCTAATGCACGCTACAGGGCGCATCTTTGGTGGCTACAGCGGCTGCCAAGTCCACTGAAGCTTGCTCCAGACACCGCTCACCGGCTGTAGGCTTTCTACGCTTATGGTCAGCCATGGTGCAACCCATGCCATTCATTGCCTGGCGCCTTTCTCGTGACCTCAGCCCATGACTCAAATCACCACCACGGCACATCACATCATGTATTCTCATCAAGGGTCATTCTGTCGATAATTGTTTCAAATGTAAAAATTCCAAAGTTTGAGACAAAGGGAAAGCAGACGTCTATCGAACAGCAGCTACTACTACAAAAGTCCAGAGGTATTGCATATACACAGACAACATATATGCCACAAACAGGGAAAATGCATCGACGCTTAACCCAAACCTCATATCATAACCAGCAGAGTTACGTGACACGGTCGGAATCCTACAGCTTCGGTCGCAATAGTTCGCCCTTCTCGTCCTTGACGGTTGCCAACCTGTTCCTCTTGCTGTCTCCTCCGTGGCTCACCTGAGCAGGCGCATCAAAAGCTCCAGCTCCAGATTTGACTTGTCTACCTTCGATATCAACGTAGTCTCTCTCGCTCTCGCCAAGGTAAATTTGTCGGGGTCTCCAGATCTTGACACCAGAAGGGTTCAGCATCTGCTGGCGCCAATGAGCCAACCATCCTACGCATCGGGGGACGGCGAACAGGACAGGGTAAAAGCTGCAGCGTCCGTGTTAGTAAACCATTGTCAATCGCTCCATAATCGATAAAAATACGTACTCAAGAGGGAATCCCATAGCCTGGTAGATCAAGCCAGAGTAGAAATCGACGTTGGGGTACAAGTTGCGCTTGCGCATAAACTCGCTCTCGCTAGCGTACTTGGCCAAGGTCAACGCAGTATCCAGCAACTTGTTGCGTCCAGTTACAGCAAATACTTCTTCCGCAAGTGCACGGATAGCCTTTGAACGAGGGTCGACGTTCTTATACACACGGTGGCCAAAGCCGACCAAGACTCGCTCCTTCTTCTCAACCTTGGCCATGAACGCGGGAACGTTCTCAGGCGATCCAATTTCCATAAGCATGCGAATAGCGCTCTCAGAAGCACCACCGTGGGAAGGACCGTACAAAGCAGCACAGCCAGCAGCAACGGCACTGTATGGGTCGACCAGAGAACTTCCAACTTGTAGGACGGTGGCTGTGGAGCAGTTGACTTCATGATCAGCGTGGATAATGAACAGAGCGTCCAGGGCCTTCTCGAGAACCGGGTGAGGTCTGTATTCGGATCCAGACAGGTGGTCGAGAAGATACAAGAAGTTGCCCGTGTAAGAAAGACCCTGAGCTGGTCGGTTGAATGGGCGACCTTGTCGCATCCGGTACGAAGCAGCCGCCAATGTGGGAGCCTTGCCGATAATTCTCAAGATTTGCTTATCGAGAGTCTGGAGCGCAGCAAGGTTGCCAGAAGCAGCATCGGTGTACAGCTTCTGTCCTTGGAGAGATGGGTTTGCCTCTGGGGCGAAGGCACCAAGCGTTGCAAATGCGGACGTCATCATGGACATTGGGTGAGAATCATAACGGAAAGACTTGAATATGCCCTCAATATCGCTGTGAATGTAAGTATGGTGCATGATCTCGTCTTGCCAGTTGGTGGACTGGTTAGCAGTGGGAAGCTCTCCGTAGATGAGCAAGAATGCAGACTCGAGAAAGTTGCTCTTGTTGACGAGCTGCTCGATGGGGTATCCGCGGTATCTCAAAATACCGTCCTGGCCATTGATGTATGTGATCTTGCTCTCCACGACAGCCGTGTTCATGTACGCTGGGTCATACACTCTCAAGCCCTGGCTAGTTTCATCCTCTGGACGGTCAGTCTGCGATTGAGCCTTGATGTTCTTGATGTCCGTGGCGCGGACGGAGTTGTGCTTAATTGGGAGCTCATAGCTCTTTCCAGTGCGGTTGTCAATGACCGTCAAAGATTCTCGGCCCGCACTCTTGATAGCCATGATGTCTGCTGCTGTCGCGGAACGATACAGACTGAATACAATTGGAGTCGGTGTGTTTCTGATTGGATAATCCCCGTATGTGTCGCTGGCTACTGAGTGAAATACAGGACAAGGTGGTTCAGTTCACTTCGTTCGAGTTATTATTAAATAATGGCTTCTGCGGCTTAACATATGATCCCGGAAAGACCCACTCCCCCCAACCGTAATCCGGCCGCTTCATCTCAACAAAGGCCGAGGCTTGAGAGTCGTGAGCTCCAGTTTAAAAAGTGACGCTGCTACCCGGTCGGATCACCGGAACGAACACATGCTCGTTTTGATGATTTGGGTGGTGAATTTGCTGCAATAAATAACGTCAGGTGTTGGAGCGCCGGATCTCAAATTAATATCTCGACTGTTATAAGTCGCAGCTAACACGGAAGCGCTGTATTATACCGCAGCCTGGTGCGCGCTCGTGAACTATAGCTCACGCATGGTGTTTTAGATTGGCGTTTTCCTCCGTGTACACCCGAAACTGTCCAAAGGTCCGTATTCCGTGCAAGCGATTCTCTCGCCATGTAATTAGATTGTTACGTGGGAAACGTCCATCGCCGCATTCAGTGCGGCATATTTATGTCAGACAGAGTTGCCTACCCGGGACCAGAACTTTGTCAATCATTTTGGGTCCGGATCTACTAAATTGGCAAAATAACAAGTCACAATCACAGCTCGTTTAATCAGTATAGATACCAAAGATCAAAGTATTAGCCGCCATTCAGCCATATGCTGTGCGAGTGGTCTGCAGCTTGTCTCCGTATGACAGTTCAATGTTCATGGACAACCATTCCAAATCTCTTCTCCCTCCGCGTCACAGACCCCTTTCTCTTTGACATCGTAGATGTCACAAATCGAAACGTCATGCGTTCTATTATGCTGTGAGAAGCCATTCTCTCAACCTGGCTGCAAGCCATCCATTCCACCAGCTCCAGGCATACACCAAGGCACCAACTCCAACAGTAATCTTTACCAACTTGAACAGTGCCAGCCCTGCGATATACCTGACAAGCCAATCTCTCCTATTCAACATGGATGCTTTATCATTAATATGCGGGAAAGGTTCATCAGGAACAGGAACGTCCAAGAACTTGCACAATGGCTCCCATCCATCTGTAAGCTGGAACTCCAGCAATTGTTCCTTTGGCACTCTGGCTCTAACCATGGCATAGTGATTCCTGTGCACCTCTGGAAGCTTATTCTGCACCTCTTCGTGGGTGAATCCATCGGTCCATCCGAGTATGACTTGTTGCAGAGCGCTGATATGGTACAAGTCAACCCATTGGGCTAATCTACAGGTGACCCAATTTCGCCAAGTGAAGAACCAGCGATCAATAAAGATGTCGCCGAAGCTCGCTATCCATTTGTCGACTGGGCGTTCCACCAGAATCACCCTCGCTTCCGGATAGTGAGTGATCAATTGCTCGGTGAACATGGCCGCTACGTCGGTCGTGGCTCGGTACCGTCCGATGAGCCGGTCCCAGTCACCTCTGGCCCATGGCAAAAGGGCATCCTGCGGCGACAGCCAAACAGGTCGCCGAAAATTCTTTCTAATGTTTGGAAATGTGCACCAGCCTGCATATCCCCAGACGAGATGTTCGGTCTTATCCCGCATGTTCAACCCATGATGGACTTGTCCAATCTTCAGAATTGTCAAGGCTTCGGCGAGAGACGCGGTGCCTGAGCGGGGAACACCCGCGCAGATGATGCCCTGTCCATTAGCGAAGCAAGGCTGATCGTAGAGCTTCATTGTAACGCGTATGCGACGTTGAATGTGAGAACAATCAGACAGCGAGGGGGGAGACTTTGTCTACAGAGTCGGTGATCAAAGAGGGGAAACCACCTTACCTGTTAAATACGCTCTTTTGAAACCAGGCTCGCAACAATCACCCAAATATAGCAATGCAACATCATACAGCCTGGTACAAATACTCATGCATGTGCTGTGTAGGTCATTTGCTGGTTCGGGCCATCGCACGCCGCCGCCCTCCTCACCGACTGGTAAGCGCTACATCAAGTCGGGCTGTCGGATAGTGAATACGCCTGCAAGGTGACTATAAGACAAGGCAAGACATGGCATGCGCCAAAGCTGCCAAGCCTGCCAGGTTTGCATGCGGGTGAGGCAATACAGAATTAGAGGTAAGCAAATGTGACGCAGGCTGCACATGTACTGGCACGTCGTATTGCAGAGAAATTCGGCGTAAAATGCGATATTCGGTTCAATTTCATGTTACGCTATCAAAAAGGGTATCAATCTGTTTCGCTAAACCGCCTTCGTCTCCTTCCTGCGATACTAAACAAAACCCGTGCTGTTTTCAACTGGAAAACGGATGTCAAAGAAATTCGTTCATGTCGTTGTAAATCGTACAATTTAGTACATCTTCCGCATTGCTTTTGTCCCTTGCGATCCCGAACCGTTGTAAGTCGCCGCACCACGATCAATAAACGCCACCCATAGACGGTAATTCTGCGATCCATTCTCAAAGTGCTAGATTAATTGCTGTAGCGACAAGTAATACAGCCAAATAATTTGTTATAGCGTAGGCATGGTCCGTTGGCCGGAGGTCGTCGGCTCATCGGGAGCACGCCGGGTGGACGCCGCCGAGACGCATGTTCCAAGCGCGGGCCACCAGTGGGCAGCGTCTGTTGCATAGGCTGTGGAACAAATTCAAATAGACCTAGTCCCGATTATCGATGATTCTTCGAATGGTTGGAGCCGCGGAAAGGTCGAGAAGAGTTGTGACAGTAGTGTACAGTGAAGGCGGTTGAAGGAGCAGTGCTCATAGGCGTCGTCGCAGCATGCTTGTTGCTGGATATTCAAGTAGCAAGCTTTCCATTTGCAGGCTCCGTCGACGAGAGGTTCGTGGATGAGACTTTAAGAAGCAGGGCAGTCAGTGCACTGCTTGTGGCCGCAGGATGTGCAGCTGGTGCTGATGACAATCATGCCACCGCACTTGCAGCAGTACTCGAAGGCAGGCATATTGGTGATTGGGAGGTTTGGAGGTAGAAAGTTAAAAGTAAATAAGTGAAAGAGTAGGTGTACGAGTTGGATTACGCAGCCAAGTGAAAGGGAATGTCTTTTCCAGAGTAAGCGGGCGCTGCCGAGGGCTTTATAGTTTCAGTGGTTTCGTCCAACAAAGTAAGGCAACCAGAAAACCAGGGAATAACGCCGAGATAGTCAATATCCCAGCATTTGGGTGTGGGACGCTAAAGCAGACGTGGCGTTACAGGCAGCAGAAACGAAGCCAGCTAGCTATTTTCTCTCTGCGTCTTTATCAAGCATGTGAGACCATTTGCCGCCAGAGCGAGGGTGTGTGAGTCTTCTTGCAATGCAGGGCCCTTGCGGGCAAATAGAGCAGCGGGATAAGTCGGGCGCCGACAAGTCACACCAATGAGACGAAGCAATTGGGGGGGTGCGCCTTGCTTTGGGGTGGCTTCAGGCGGCACAAATGTAACGACAGGGACTTAACCTTTGGTAAAGCCGACGGTCCCCCCATAAAGAAAAGGCAAAATGATGGGGTGTCAAAGAAGCGCTCTGTGTCGCTGCCCCCAAAAGTCGAGTCGAGGCTGACCCTGTTAGAGATTGGCATGTGGATTTGCATTGAGATTTGGGGGACCCTTGTTCTGCTTTCTTCCCTCAGGCTTTGCAACTTTATTATGGAGACGGTTGCTTTGAATGGTAGGATAAAGCTGGATGGCGCAGATACGGAGGGTATGTTATGACGCATTTCCGTCTGTCATGTTACTGTCTCTTATCTTCTGCCTCAATCTTACTGGCTGGTTGATCAGAGTTGAGTGAAGTGTGGTGGGGTTTAGCGACAAGCCCCCCCGGACTGAGGGGCGTGGGAAAGGGTCGCTTCTACTTTCCAACTGCTAATTTAACATCCCGTACTGTGTAGAGTACGAGGATTGAAAGCTGGTGTGGGGGGAAGCTTGCGTTGACTTTTGGAGCTTGCCGTGGCTTGGTGAACGTCTGGGGTTCAGCCGATGGTCAACGTGGTCCTGTGCTGGATGCTCTGGTTGGCTGGAAGGCGTCAGACCGGTCTCGATTTTCTAATCAGGGTAATGGATGTTGGAGATTTGCCACATGTTAATATACGCACCTTTGGCAGGCAACCGCTTCCCCACGGACTACAGACGAAACGGCGATGTGATGTGCAAGCGAAGACCCTCCACTCGGCAGTGCGCTTCTGAGCCTGCCTTTACTCGAGGGAACTTTCGGGGACACTACGTCACTGAAACAGCCTGTGACTTGCTTGGGGTTTGCTCGGGACAGATGTTGACGAGCTTTCAATAGTTGGGCTGTATGCAAGTCTGCGACTTCAAACTGAAGATCTGCAGGCAGAAAATATGACCACCTAATCAACTTGAAAGGAAATCTGGTTGGAATGCAACTCGTTGATGGGATAACATTTTAAAATATAATCTGCCAAGTTGCTGCAAAGACACGGCCCTAAGGCTGCCTCACAGCGCGGTTTCCGTTAACCGAACGTACAAGTCAGGCTTCTCCCACAAAGCATAATTCTTTTGTCCTTTAATCCAGCCCTGGCTCTCTTCACATAGCTCAAAATCAAAGCGAAACGCTAGTCTTGCCAATATCAGTCTCATCTCTGCATACGCCAAATTCTGGCCAATGCAATTTCGTGGCCCGACCAAAAACGGATTCAGCACATCCATACGATCATTGGCGTACTTCTTCGATATTTTGTTTTTATCAATCTTTTGGTCCTCTGAATCGTCACCCTCGTCGGAGTTCTTGATGATGTTGGCTCGATGTAGACAGCGGTCTGGTTCAAAGCTGTGCGCATCGACGAAATACAATTCGTCGTAGTTCACTGCCCATTGCCAGATACTAACATTGGTGCCTTCTGGTATGAAGTGACCAGCAATTTCAGTGCCACCTTTGGGTACTATCCTAGGTGGTCCTCCGGCAACTGGTGGGTATATACGAAGCGCTTCCTTCAGGACCGCCAACATGTAGTCGAGCTTGTTTACGCTCAAGAGGGTGATTTCGCTTTCCTCTTGAAAAGTTTCACGCACTTCAGCCTTCCATTTCTTGTACACATCCGGATGGGTTGCGAGCAGGTAGATGGCACCAGACAAGAGCGTAGCAGATGTTTCGCTCCCTGCCAAAACGAAGAGGCGGACATTCTGGTGCAGCAAGGTTGTGTCAATACCCGACTTGATGAGGTCATCCATGAAGTCGTCTCTGTCAGTGCCCATCTCCAAGCGTTCGCCCATTTTGACTGCCGTGTGCCTATCTTGCTCCTGAACAGCTCTCAAGCCAACACCCACTCGAAACATCAGAAATTTTATAATGGGCAACAAACCCAGTTCCGTGAAAGCCCTCACAACAGTAAATTCCCTCAGGGAAGTCATGATTGTTTTGATCCAAGGATGGTACTTGCCAGCCTTCAGACAGCCGAAGTCAGAGCCAAAAGTAAGGTTCCCAATGATGTCGAATGTGCAAAACGCCATCCAATCTGCCATGTTGACGCGACTCTGTCCTAATTTGCACTGTTGGCTGAGCTTTTCGACTAGTAGGTCGACGTACTGGCCAATATGGCGCTCCTGCGCCTGGATGGCTTTGTCACTAAATGCCGGGCTGACAGTCTTACGAATAGAATCGTGAAGCTCGCGATGAGAACTTATCATCGATGGTGGCCGTTCCATTGGGTCGTAGTGTCGCCTATATTGGGGGAGCTCATATCGGCCCTCGGCAGCGCGCCGTCCGTAAATGTCCTTCCAAGCCCTGGCGTCTTTGAAAACCAATTGATCTGGCGCTATGCGAATGATCGGGCCGTATTTATTATGCCAATCCCTGACTTGATAAATGATTTCGCCCTTCAGGGACCAATAATGCTTCGGCCAGACAGATGCTCTGTTCCAGAAAGGGCCTGGAAACCGTCTCAAAGGATGAAACCAGACATTGTATATGGTCAAGGTGATCAGATAAACAACTACAAGTAGTAGGATGAAAGCAAGGAGCGTCATGTTGGAGAAGATGATAGTGTATTGAAGTGTAATTTTCGAGTGAAAACGTCCTCTCTCGTGCAGACGTCTAAAGCCAGGATTTATATGCAATGGCGCCAGTGATGCGTGCCTTCCAGCTCCCATCCACTACGATGCAAGAACGGGACATCTCCGCTGCACGAAGACGCAAGAGAGGCCGCAAATCCGCCAATAATTGGCCCTCATGCAATACAAAACCCGGTTTTCCACCAATCCAGCCAACCCTCCTTGTTGCTAGGTGATGGCGCATGTGACATCACGTAATTGCACGAGAAGCAATGTAGCCATCTCTGTGCAAGGGAGTCCAATTCCCACCTACAGAAGTTCAGAGGAGCTGGTCAGTTCCTCGGAATGGTTGCCAACCTAGGAATAATCTTCAGAAGATGGATTGATGACCTGGGAGTGAGAAAAGCGAACCTTGTGAAGGGAGAAGTGATCGCCAGCGGGGAAATCCCTAACTATTGCTCGGGAGGGCGGGAGAGTCGCTTCTCGGGCGCCACCAAAACTGGCATAGCTCGCATCGGCCAAGCTTCTCGATACTGGCCATATGCATGTGATACGTACTAGAGCTGATTTCTCACATATATCATATATAGCGTCCGATCACTTAGCAATCTACCTTGCATGGCTTGCATTACTTAAAAAGACAACGGCGAATGATCTCGGACCATTGGCACCCTCCGTCGTCGATGCTTCCCTCCGTCTACTTCTGCTCATGTTTCTTTGCATCGCTGATATGTTTCTGAGAAACATGGAGATTGAACGGGCCCTGAAGCTAGTTATCTACACGATTCATCTAGACGGGCGACAAATCCACCGTTTTTGTTTAAGCGGCCTTCAACCCTTCCTATCGGAGAGATTTGGGCAGCAGCTGCTTACATGGTTGCGCACATGAACTCAAAGTGCTTGACATGGATGTTCTATTAACGCCCCGTACAGTGAGACTGAGGGGCTAAACGGTTGAATTGGAAGTATAAAAGAAGATAATTTTCTTCACCAAGTCTGATCTGGCATGTTAACTGGGCAAAATTTCCTCATAAACCAATTTCTGCCACACATCTCTTTGCTTTCACTACCGCTGGAAGTACCGAACGACTATACAACTTCTATCCACCACTCTGTTGGCAATCACTGCCCTGGCCGCGACCGTTGCAGCTGAATATCTCAAAACTTGTTGCCACTTGACCTCTTTCTTCCAATGTGGACGGGATTACCTGCCCTTCAGCGGAGGATCCAAGGATTGCAGCGGTGGCAGTAATGGGATCTGCATCTACCCAGATAACAGTGTCCTTAACGACCCAGACTCCTCTTGCATCGGTTCCTGTACCGCTTGTGCTGCGGAGACAGGCTACTCTCCTCCCGCTGGATCTCCAGAGGGATCGTGCTGCTCCGTTAAAACGGACCGACAGTGTGGTCGTGATAAGCCCACTGACGGCCAGCCCTCCGAATGCAGAGCGGATGAGCAGTGCTTTTATGACGCTTCGTGCGACACGAGCTACCCCAAGTCTAAATGTATTGGAACTTGCTGGAAGTGCCCTCCGCTGTATTAATGGGTTTGAGACCAATTATACAATTGGTCAACTTTATACAAAGTAACCTTCATTGGTAAATATCTTGCGATCAATTCTTTTGTGTTTAACTAAGCTGTATTTGCGTGACAGTGGTTTTATGTCACCAAACGAAGTCCAACCAGAGCTGTGTAGATGCCCAACGGTAATATCCCCTAACGCAATATTGCAAACCTTTTGGGCGCAGGCCTCCGTGCTCTTCATCGTTAGCTTCATTTGAGATTATGACGTCTGCCGTTCTACCGAATAGGGCGAGAGACCCTGTAAAATTGATTATGCCGAACCAGCATCTACACCAAACAGCCCTGTCGAAAATGCACACGCCCAGCCAGCGCTACACTCAGCTAGTGGAGCAAGAACAGTTCTAGTAACGTAACAAGCACCACTATGCTGAGTTGCTGCCAGTGAGTTTGGCGCTAGATGGCAGGGACTCATGCATGATGGCGTAGTTAGCACGACTGTAAATACTAGGGGCTTCACTTCAAAGACAAAGGAAAACCAACTGTGGATTGGATGGGAATTTGGTTTAATACAAGGCTTTAGCGCGGGTGAAAAGACGGTGTTGCTAGGCCCCCAGTGACATCACCAAAATGTGAGAATGCAAGAGCGAGGCTGCAATCGGCTGTAGATGTAGACTTACTTTTTGCGGCAAGGCCGTATCCAATGCAGATCAAGCCGTTGTTATGCTGAAATTTCGAGACAGCTTCTGCATTGGAGGCGAAGGCTTCGTAATTGATGCGTTGTGTTTGAAGTGTACCTCGGAAGTAGCCAATCCGGGCGGAGGTCGCGGCTAGTTGTTACAGAGGCCTCTCTGACGGGCGAGTGGACAATTTGCAAGGCTTCGATGAGGAGGCAGAGACAAACATTGGAGCTAGATGCTGTCCAAAAGGTCAAATGAGACGAATGCAGCTCAGAATAGAACTAGGTTGGCGGTTTGGAATCACTGAATCACCCCGTGAAGTCCCTCTCGGCTGCTAGGCTGAATGGCTAGAATACGCCAAGTCCTTTGCTAAGGGTAATTGATGGAATGGTGCCTATAGCGCTTCTCAACACCAACGGCTCTTGTCAACAAGGTGGCCTTGCAGTATGCCAAAGGCGAGTTAGCGATGGCCTCACTCAGCGCCTTTTTCTATTTCTATTTGCATTCTATTCATTTTCCATTTTGCCTCGCAGGCGGCGTCACGCCTTGAGATCCGCACTGGGTGAGGCAACTAATAGTTTCACTCACATGCACTCAGCCTCACGGTTACGAAACTCGACCAGCGCCAAGAATACACAAAACTTCACCTCAACGGAGCGATCATGGCCCTTTTTAAAAGCTCCAAGTTCTCCTCACGAGGAGCCTTGCATAATCACACATCTACTAAGGCTCCCCACACTTCACAGCTGCTCTTGAGCCTCCATGCAGAATGCGAACATGCGAACGCCACGTTTCCCAACTATTTGGCCCAAGGGTCAGCCTGACAGTTTGCCTACCACAGCACTGACCAATCAGGGCACAGCCCGACGACAAGCTATTTGCCCACCACTCCGCCGTGCAAGGAGCCCGTATAGTTTATGCCATGCGAGCTGAGTGAGAGTGGCGGATTGGCGGATGTCATTCTCGCCGAGCCACCGACGAATGCGAGTCACTCAGGAGAAGAAGAAAGGAGCCATGGTTCTGGAATACATAATTCGGCGTCCATCGCACATTTTCTGAGATATGAGATCTGAGTTTATTAATAAATCTTAGACGTGGATAATTTACCACCTTTCTTTTGCGCTGGTCGCTGCTAATTCACTACTAATACGCTAAAATGGTAAGGGAGACCGATAGACGCCAACTACAGAGATGGTCGACTAACGGACATGCAGAGAGTACCACTGTTTTCTAGCAGTAGCAACAAGCTGCCTATTAGAGAAAAGGACAATGTCTCCCAAACTACACTGACTGAGGAGATGTCGTTATCAAATTTCGACCTGTATCCAATCCATGGCGCAACAGGCAACTCGGTCCTTGCCAAAATCCAACCTCCCAGAGAACCAGAGCAGAAAATACATCATGTGCCCTGCGATATAGTTCTCGTCATTGACATATCGGGAAGCATGGGTGCAAATGCTCCTATGCCTGCTGACGAGAATGGCAACAGCGAGTCTACTGGTTTATCGGTGCTCGACCTAGTCAAGCACGCTGCACTAACTATCGTCGAGACAATGGATGAACGAGACCGACTTGGCATTGTGACATTTGCCAGCTCAGTTGACGTAATTCAAAAACTCCGACCGATGACAGACGAAGGCAAAAAGCAGGCTCGCAACAATATTAAGAAGATGCGCCCCAAGGATGCCACTAATCTGTGGCATGGCATCGTCAACGGCATCAAGCTATTTCAACAATCAGATTCCAACGGAAAGGTGCCGGCTGTCATGGTCCTGACCGATGGCATGCCAAACCACATGTAAGTCATAAATCAGCTCTATTTGGCCGCACGAGCTGACAATTCTAGGTGCCCTCAATCCGGCTACGTCCCCAAATTACGCACCATGATGCCCCTTCCAGCCACTATCCACACATTCGGCTTTGGCTACAGCCTTCGCTCTGGCCTGCTAAAGTCGATAGCTGAGATTGGCAACGGTAATTACGCTTTCATTCCCGACGCTGGCATGATCGGTACAGTGTTCGTCCATGCCGTTGCCAACCTCCAATCTACCTATGCCACCGAAGCCAAACTTACTCTCACCCACGGATCATCAATGCAGCTACAGCCAGCTGAAGGAAAGAACCTGCTTCACAACGACCAGCTGCTCCATAATTCAGCTGGCAAAGCCATCTGGACATCAACCATCCAACTCGGTAACCTCCAGTACGGCCAATCTCGCGATATCCTTCTTGATGTAACCAAACTGGACTACAGCCAGAACGATGCCCCTCACAATTCCAACATCGACGCCGAGCTGTCATTTAAAGTCATTGACCTGGAGTCTTCAACCACAAAGCCAGTCACCATCACCTGCCGACGGAACATCTTTGACGAGCCCACTCTCGATGCTGCTGAGGTCGCCTATCACCAATCACGCTCGCAGATCTGCAAATTTCTCTCGGGCCTCTTTCCTCTCAATGGCCAGGATGAACATATCGTCAAGTTCCAGAATATTAGGCTACAGAACAGCTTCGAACCAAACGATAAACTACAGCTTCTCCTCAAAGACATTCCAGCTACCAATTACAATGACGCTTTAAACAACTCTCTGAACCTTGACCTCACTGGCCCTGAGCCAAATGGCCAGATCTCTATAGCTCTCAGCAAACTAGACTTCTGGTTCCGCTGGGGACAACACTATCTACCCTCGCTGTGGAACGCGTATTCGCGCCAAATCTGCAATTCTTTCAAAGACCAAGGCCCGCTACAATTCGGTGTCGATAGTCCACTCTTTACCTCTTGCAGGGATCGGCTAGACAACACATTTGATAATCTCCCTCCCCCAGAGCCATCACTCACCATGCTGCAGGGTCATCGGGGCCATGGTGCCGTCGGTGGCCGCTGCGCACCTATTGGTACGTCTTCGCTATCATCATTCTCGATGAGTAGCTACAGAAATGCAAGTTCTGGGTGCTTCGCCGCTTCCACTATGGTTGAGTTGGCTTCTGGCCGGAGCGTTGAGATTAAGCGCCTCAGGAGAGGATTCAAGATCCGCACACCAATGGGATCACGGAAGATCGCTGCAGTCATTAAGTTCCCAGTACAGAACATTACCATCTGCCGCGTTGGCAACGTTCTTGTCACACCGTGGCATCCCATCTCGCTAGATGGAAAATCCTGGACATTCCCCGCATACGCTGCCAACAGCACGGCGCGGTACACAGGCGCTGTCTACTCCGTTGTGCTGCAGAGAGATAGATCTCCTGATGCGCATGCCATGCGTCTCGATGGCGTTTGGGGCGTCACGATGGGCCATGGCGTCACCTCTGGTGGCGATGCTAGAGCGCATGCTTTCTTCGGTGACTATGTACTTGTCGGAAAGAGTTTGGTGCAAATCGGCATGGATCCACGAGGCGTAGCTACAAGCGGCGGCGTTCAACGAGATGATCGAACTGGCCTCGTCGTCGGGTTTTCAGATGGGAAAGCCTCACAGGCATCAAGAGTATCAAGAGTCGCTCAGACTCTCCGCATGTAGCATTGTATATATAATTCTCTATTTTTCAGTACATATTTCAATCTCTTCGGGATACTCCATTCAAGCCCCCAATTTATCTATTCAAGCGCAATCAACGCACCATGTCCCATTCCCGTGCCAATACAAAGACTCGTCACGCCCAACTCCTTTCCATCGCGCTTCATGCCATGAATCAATGTGCTGACCAGTCTAGCTCCGGTAGCACCTAGGGGATGGCCCAACGCAATGGCGCCACCGTCAGGATTCACCTCGCCCTTGGTATATGCATCCTCCAATCCGAGCTTCCTGACAGAGTACAGTGCCTGCGACGCAAATGCTTCATTAATTTCCCACCTTCCAATATCCTTATTCTCCAGCCCCGTAATGCCCAACAACTTCGGAATCGCAACAGCTGGGCCGACGCCCATCTCGTCAGGGTCACAGCCCACCGTCACACCAGTGATATATCTTCCCAGAATATGGCTTGTCAAGCCCAACTCAGTCGCCGTGCTCCGTCGCATAAGCAGTACCGCCGCTGCTCCATCAGACACTTGACTAGAATTACCAGCTGTAGATGCACCATCTGGCGAGAAAGCAGGCTTCAACTTGGCCATGCTCTCCGCGCTAACCGACTCTCGAATTCCATCATCCTTGGTGACAGTAATATTCTGAAGCTCGCCCACTTTGTTGCCCTGCTTATCGACCTCTTGAAACACCGTATTCACCGGTGCGATCTGGCTATCAAACTTGCCCCCCTTCCTCGCTTCGGCTGCACGGCGATGCGACTCAGCCGCAAACACATCCTGATCCTTTCTCGACACATTATATCTCTTGGCTACATTCTCCGACGTGATGCCCATCGGCATAATACAGTCCCTCACATGATGATTCTCTGCCTCCTTGAGCGTCGGCCACACATCAACCGGCACGGCTCTCGAGCCATAATTTCTCGTCATGCTCTCCATACCCGCCGCAATGCCCGTAGAAATGACACCAGTGCGAATGCTCGCCGCAACATTCGCCACGGCCTGCAAAGACGAAGCGCACGCTCTGTTGACCGTATGCAGCGTCGTAGAGTTGGGATAGCCAGAGTAATTGAGTGCCATTCGCGCAGCCTTGGATCCGCCAAGCTCAGAAAGCACAACTCCCACGGCCACGTCCTCCACGGCAGCGGGATCTAGTTCGGGTAATGCTTCACGCGTGGCGACTAGGACTGAGGATAAAAGCTCTTCCGGGTACGCATCTTTCAATTGCCCCTTGTAGGAGCGACATATCGGCGTGCGGAGGGCGGAGAGGATGACTACATCCGAGGGGGACTTGGTGAGCACCGAAGCCAGACCTTTTGGGATCATGATGGCGGCTGTGCGTGGTGAAAGTACAGAAACAAGTGAAAGTAAAGGGATTTATTAATGACAAAAAGAGAGAGTGGCGTATGTCGCTTATGAGAGAATGAGAAATCAAATCAAGTGGATAGCCTTCGGAACGCAGTCGTTCGGATCACAGACCCGGCAATTGAGGCCATCCGAATGTGGGGACCCCGCCACAGCTCATCGACGGGCTGTTTACCACATCACAAAGGCTATGCTGAGGACATGAAAACAATTAGATGCAATTATAACATCTAGTCTAAATAGTAGTATTACCATACGGCTATCTAATTGTATCCCAATGCTAATATCCAGAATATACGCAATGCTAAAATCACAGTTCCATACCCATCCGATCATCATCATCATTATCCAATAGCTAAAATACAGGGGCTAATACTTGATGCCCAGTCCAACCCTATCAGCCTCCTCGTTCCCCCCCGACTTCATCTTCTTAGGGCTGATTCTTTCTTCAACATCATCACTCAATCTCCTCTTTCCTCCGGCGACCGGAGCGCTCTCTCGCACTGAAGGGTGGCGCCTAAGCATTTCTGTCGCAGCTTGGCTTGCTTGGCTGCCATATGCCGATTCAGACTCCGGGTCTACCCGCTCGTGGCGCGCAGACATGAGTGCTTGTCTCGCAATCTCTTCGTCATCAACAGATATCGTGCTCTCGCGACTCTTCCTGCGTTGGTGGCCTTCCTTTGGAGTAGAGGGCTCAAAATATCGATCGGCGTGTCTCATGCGTGGCTCTGTTTGGGGAACAAGATCTGCTGATGGTAAGAGGCCGGTTCCATCGCGGTGAGTACGGTTAATTGGTGTTGTCGGCAGAGAAGACATGGACTGCGCATTGCGGCTATGCCGGCGAGCTGACTTCCCGGCGGCCTTTTGTTGTTTTGGGGTAGAGGGAGCACTGGTGTTGTTGCTTTGGTGCTGGTGATCTTGACTCATGGCTTGCAACAATGCTGACAGGCCATGTTCCCTTCCCTCATGAACGGCTGATCTTGAAGAGTGCCTTGGGGCAGCACGAGTTGGCTGCATGGGAGTTCCCAATTGCTTCGGCGTTAAGGCGCCATGAAAAATGCCGCCAGGACTGCAAAGCATATGAAAATGCTCTCTATTTTCCCGAATCCTATTCAACAGCACGTCTCTTTCTTCCATCAGTCCAATCGTCTCCTCTTCTTTTTGTTGAATCACCTTCTTGGCGACCCTCAGTCGTTGGTTCAACATCTCGTTTTCGTCCAGTGCAGAGTCGTACCAAGCCTTTGTCTCAAGGTACTTGGACTGCATGGAATCAGCAGATGAGCTCAACTCTCGTCTAGCTTGTCGTGAATGCTCAGCCATGCGCAGCGCATCGATCTCCCTGCGCACCATATCATGTTCTACGGCGGCGCGTTTTGATTCCTCCTCAGCCTGGAGGTTCAACAAATTCAGTTGCAGCTTATGGTGGGCGGTCTCTGTCTTCAACTTTCGGTGATCGGCAATGCACGCTTGCAGCATAGCTCGCAGCTCATCGGCCGAAGCATTCTCGACTTGCGATTGTGATGGTGGAACGTAGCCGGCAGTAGAGATTCGGTCGCGCGCAGCGGGTGGTGCGAGGACAGTAGCAGGTGGTGAAGCAAGTGTTGTTTGTTGTGATTGTGAATATGCGCTTCGCTTAGCCGCGCCGACTTGTGAAGATGGTGGAGGCGTTAATGAGGAAGGAATAACTGTCGCATCGGCTCTATCGTCGTTGGGCTCTGTCCTGAAAGATGCATTTGGGTCGACGGGAGATCCGGGCCCTTCGGTAGAGGGAAGGGTAACTTGCGACATTGTGAGGGGTCTGTCACGGTGTGTGTTGGTGCGTGGGCGGTCGTGAGGTTGTTTATATCGTAGAGGGTGGCACTGGCCGACGCAATTGCCAGACCGCTCTTAATACGTAGAAATTATGCCAATATATAAGTGGTATCTGCAAAAGTATTGCGCAAATGTCGTGCTAGATGATCTGGAGAAAGTGGGCGGTGGCAGAGGTGATGATGTTGTGTCGTGAATGGGGGTGTCGATTTTGTGTGGTTGCTGGGGAAAGGAATTATAACAGCGATGGGGACAAAAAAAAAAAAAGAACAAGGGAGGCTGGAAGGCCGCTAGAACCAGTCCGACCACTGACAAGGCGCGGGAGGGGTCTTTGGGCGGCTTTGGGGGGACTTGGTGGCTGCGAACGGTGGTAAAAGTGACCCAAGGCGGCACCAAGTGGGGTCGCAATTGTCCCCTGTCTTACCCCTCGACCCCTGTAATTCTGAACCCAGCCATTCACTAACACAGCCAATTCTTCAATATTACGGGGCTCTCCAATAGGAACTCTTTAGTGGCCAATGGTTCGAGCGGCACGCTCATCAGGGTCTCTTCAGGGGGCACAGACTCGCTGAAGCGCTAAACATTTTCATTCTCCCGCCCCTAAACCATCCCAGCAGCCGCTAATATCAACCAACCAATCAACCAACCTCTAATGCCCCAGTGCTAAATTAGCGTACCAAAACAGACAACAATCAGTGATCACAGCCTCTTCCTTTTTTACCAGCTGTACGTCCCTCACATTGTACCAACTCTCTGTAATAAGGGGATGCCTGTCCAAACAATCCAAATACAGTCATCTTTTGATTCAAGCCTTCATCTCGATCCTCTGGGGAACTTGCTCGGAGCTTCTCTCCCTCCATACTTCGTAGGTCTTTCTCGCCATTAACACAGGCATAATCAATGGCCACCCAACGATGATTGCGACCCACCAGAGCCCAACCAACATCATCCGCCACCATGTACTGCCTCTTGAATCCAAATACTATTTTGGAACCCATCTCCCATGCACTACACCTCTTCCATTGATGCTGAAGATGCACGTCATTCCAAAGAATACCCACAAGCACACTGTGAAGGGAATCAGTAGCTTCCAGATGCTGCCGCGAGCTTCGACACATCCTGGTGGGCCCTTGACATCTATTTGTAGCTTGTCGTCAAATCCAACGGTGCATGTGGCTTTTGCAGTGATGGTTGATATATTTAGACTCGTAGTCCTTGATGCTAGAGTGACAATGGCGTCTTTCTCTCCAGTTGTTGTGGCTGCCGCCCTTGCTGTCACCATTGGTTGTGTTTTGAAAGTATACGACATATTCTATGCTTCAACTTGGCAATATGACGAGATGTGCCTGTTTGATGAAATTATGTACCGATAGTTTGTCTCGTTTGGGATGAATGATGGAGATGGGCGTGAGGTTGTTGATCAACTCTGCTTCGAGAATCAGCCTGCGTAAAGCAAACATGGCACTTACCCTTCTAGGTGTCAACACTGGATGACTCTTTCACTTGTTACGCTGCTCTCGTTTGGCCCTGTTATGCATCTTTATGTGTGAATCATTACAATACTGCTATGTTATACGACTGGATCAAAAAATAAAAATACATGATCAAACTCAACAAACAATTCGGCTGTACAGCGATCAATCCACCTCATCCGAACCGTCTTCTCCGTTTGCTTCCTTCCATTGCGTCATTTCATCTCGGGGTACGCGACCTCTGAGCCATCGAAGAGTAGCATGCGTTCCCTGCTCAAGAATGTTCCACCTTGGCACCTTGAATCGGTTGCCCGATACCTCGAGGCGCTCGAGACCACTTACTCCTCCCAACAGACCAATTCGAGGATTCAGTTGTCCAATGTCGTTGTTCGACACATCCACAATTTTTAGCCCCTTTATAGACTCTGGATCAAGCTCCGTAAAAGAATTGTTCGCAGCCAAGAAAATGGTCAATTTAGGGAAGCAGGTCAGCAAATCGTTCGGCAGTGTGGCAATACGATTGAACGAAACATCCATTTTCTCGAGAGCCGGGGCTTGTAAATAGTCTGTGAGGGGAGCTAGTGTGGTAAGCTTGTTAGAGACAATATTGATTTCAGTCAATACAGGCAGCTCGAGAATCTCAGTAAGATAGTCGCCGCTTAATTGGTTGTATGCAAGGGACAGCGAAGTCAGGGTGGATGCGAAGGCACGAACAGGCACTGGGAGTGCTGTAAATGTGTTATGATGCAGCTGAAGCTGTCTGACTTGTTGCTTTGAGGCAATGTCCGTGCATTTCGTGATGGAAAGACTCGAGCTTTCAGTCCGTGAGCGGTCCAGAACCCCACCAGCCTTGACGGTCCAGCCATCATCTTGAATAGGCTGTAAGTGTGCAGGGAGTTCGTTCAAACTGTTGTCTCGAGAGTGAGCAACCGAATGAGGTGCAGATGTTGGCGGCGTAGCAAACTTGTCATCACCATCAGACGCATCCTCTACTGGAGGAACTGGGCCGCGAATGATATGCTTATCACGTACATCAACAATCTGTCCCATCAAGCTGGTAATATTGGTAGGGTCACCCTGCTCTTGGTAAGGAGGGGGTGGTTCAAGTCGTCCAGCAAGCGTATCCTTTATCTCATCCGTCGTCGCTGTAACGAATTTCTTGTCCCGTAGCGGGTTGCCACTTAGGCGCAGCATGGACAAGCTATCCATGCGAGCGATTTCAGCTGGCAGTGCGCGGATATCGTTGCCAGAGAAGTCCGCCTGTCGCAACTTTGGCAGACGGGCGAAGCTTTCAGGTATGACGGAGATACCATTTTCGTCAGCTTGAAGAGTCAACAGGCTCGTCCACGTGGACATGTCTGGCAGCTCCTGTACACGGTTCGTAGAAATTGACAGCGTGTGGAGAACAGGGAGATCGAGTTCCGAGCCAGTTGCAACCAGATACTTGATTTGGTTGACGGATATATCCAGCGTTTGGAGTGTTGAAAAGGTGACTGTTGGGTTTTCAATCATCGTTCCGCTCAATTTGTTCTTTCGCAATAGCAGTTCTGTCAATGGCAGTTGTGTGAGTGCAGCAAATGGCAATGAGGTAATGGAGTTTTCGCTTAAGTTGAGGATGCGAAGCCGTGACATGCCACTGACAGCGTCGGGTATGCTTGTGAGCTGGTTACCGTGCAAATCGAGGATTTCCAGACCGTCGAGCTTTGAAATAGCATCACCAAGCTCACCACTGAGCTTGTTCTTGGCCAATTTCAGGTCACGCAAGGATGCCATCTGAGCAATAGTTTCCAGAACACTGTTGGAAAGGGTGTTCGAGGACTGTAGGGCTTGTTAGTGAGAGGTTTCTGTATGACAGCTTTTTATACGCACCAAATTCAACGATGTAACATTGCTCAACTGTCTGAATCCGACAGGAATATTGGCGAGCTGGTTGCCGTGTAAGTCAATAGTCTCGAGACCGGCAAAAATATTTGGTTGGGCATCTTCGTCCTGAGTCATGTCCGCCAGACTAACATCAGGAAAAATGGCATCATCCAGGGCTGCAAATCGGTTGTCGGGGGCGATTAGCCTCGTCAAATCAACACTCTCTGCCCAGCTTCCATCATAGCTGTCCATGCTTTCAAGGTTGTACATGTTCATAACCTGTTCAGGCATCTCAGTCAATCCAAGCGCAGCAATGTTGAGCTTGCCAGTTGTTCTCGCGACACCAATCCTCTGTTTCAGGATTTGCTGGCCAGCAGGTTCGTTCTTACGCTGCCCAAAAGGGTCAGAGTGGTCGATGTCAAATCCAAAGTCATCCTGTGGAGTCGAACGGAATGAGCCCTCCTCGCTTGGAGATGGCTGGTCGCCGTTGGATTGTGATACGGCTCGCTTCGCCGCTTTAGCCTTTGCAATCTGCTCTCGCAAGGCAGCGGATGACTTTCTGTAAGTCAATTCGGGATCATCTGCCTTCTTTGATGCTGGATCTCTCTGTTTTGCACGAGCATTACCTCCATTTCGCAAGGCAGGCAGTGACGGCTTCTTAAACAAATTGTTTGCGGATGTCTTGGTCTTCAAAGGACGAGCAGAAACTGTAGCTGAACCCCTTGTGGGTGTTCTTCCAAAACTTTTGATAGGGCTTGGGCTGCGAGAATGCAGGATCTCTGGTTGGTTGCATGCGGATGTGAGAGGAATTCCGTCAGAAACATCTCGTGGCCCCTTTTCTGGTGTGCCGTCTATTGTGGACAGCGCCGATTTGTAATTGTTTGAAAGCTGGCGATCATCTTGTTCTGCTCGGGAGCCAGGTCGGCTTGGAGGCTGACTGGAGGTTCTTGACTGAGGTCGTCCAGATCCGTCTGAGTTGTAGCTTGAGCTGGGCCTTGAGTTGCCACTCCCAGCCCTGGAGCTGGGGCGACCTTGCTCGAAAATGGCGGATGACTTCTTTTTAATGGCTGGAGATGGAGGAACCCTTGAAAGTGTCTCAATGGTTCGCTCAGTCAATGATGGTCTAGGCTTAGTAGACTTCGTCTTTGGTGTCGCCCAGCTCGTCCCATCCACCACTGGATCATCTAGAGGGGATTGTTCTGTGTCTGCAGAGAAGTCGACAGGGGATATGTCATCTGCACTGATAAACTGATCCTGTCGAGTCGGTGAGGCTTGTGCAATTTCAGAGAAGGCGAACTGCGACGATCTGCTCACTGATCGAGATGTGAATGCGCTCGTTCGCCGCTGTGGTGTCGAGACCGTCCTTGAAGGAGTACCAATGGCAGGTGGGCGGATTCCTGTAGATCGAGATAGCGAAGCTCGAGAGGGCGTTGCTGCAGTCGTCTTTGCAGGTGTAGTAGTGCTTGTACCGCGCAATTGGCCTCTTGAAGCTGGAGCTCTAAGCTTTGGGCTATGCAGCTCCCCCTCTTTGATGAAGCTAGTCCTGCTGTCGATGGAGGGACTCGGCCGGGGTATTGAAGGAGAATTTGCCCCTGTCGGCCGTGGTATAGACGAAGCTGTCTTAGGGACAGGTAAACGGGACAGTCTAGGAAGCCCGCTCGGGCGGTTCTGCGAAGAATCCATTCTTGGCCCTGCTCATGCGCACACAGTGCAATTGATGAAGATGAAGCCGTGCAGATGGTTGTGGGGGTTGGTGCGGTGACGAGCTGCAAGGTGAGCTTGGGTGTTTGTAGCTCCAAGCTAGGGGTGTTTCGGTAGATTCGGCGTGGTGTGGTTTGAAAACAATTGCATCGCTCGTTTGTAAACAATGGATCGCGTGGCGTTTGTTGTTGTACCAACCAGCGAGAAAGCGGTAAACGACCGAAAAATGTCAAGCGCAGAGTCTCGTGATGTGCGATTGATTAAAATAAATTACATCAACGATAATAGGAGAAAGCAAAGAAGCGCGTAGATAGATAGAAAAGTCAATGTAATTTAATTGACAATTGAACTAACCCCAGATAGACATGACAGGGGACGCGGCAGCCAACCGGAAGGGCCCTGTCGATTTTCGGGAGATGCACTAAAACATCCTAGTCAGGGGCATCATTTCCTTTGTGGTGGCTGGGTGGTGTGATGAGTTCACATCTGTCCGTTGAGCCAGGACAACTATTCGGTTTGTCTCATTAACGACAGAGGTTACAGTTGCTCCCCTTTGCCGTTGCGAGATGGCATCATCACGCTTCACGTGGCCCCCCAGCACGGCCAGGTTTCAAACACAACCGAGACCAGAAAGTGCAAGTACATATAGTAAACAAGGTATCAAATTATCTACAAAAAAAAAAAGAAACCCTTAGAAAATACCCAAACTCCAAATATATGCAGATCATTATCAAGGCCGATCATGTTGTGGCTTCAACCCAGTCATCCCATACAAATGCAAGAACATGAAAATTCCTCCATTTCGCGGCTGCAAATAATCTGCAGCCCTCAAATCTTCAGTGATTCCAAGGCCTCGCTCAAGGTGTTGTACCTCACAGGCTTGGTCAAAAACAAATCCACTCCGCTTTCCAATGCCTCCTGCTGTGCCGCGTGTGATGCCAGTCCAGTCAATGCCACAATTGGAGTTCCAGCCAATTCGTGACGGTGTTCAAACTGGCGTATCTGTCGCGTCGCCTCAAACCCATCCATGACCGGCATGGAAATGTCCATCAAGATACCCACAAAGCTCTCCGGGCTTTTACTGTAGAGTTTCAGCGCTTCTTGTCCATTCACTGCCATTTCGTAGGATCTTCCAAGCTTGCCCATAAAAGCAGACAACACTTTGAGGTTGATGTTATTGTCGTCAACAAGCAGCACCTTGTCTGTCACCTCAACTCCATTCCGTTCTACGATCTCCTCTTTGGCTTCCGTTGCAGCAGCAGGCCGGCGTCGCGGAATGGGCGGGTCAACGGATTCAGAGCTGTGCATTGGCGATGACGATTTCATTTCATCGCAACGGCTGGCAGTATTGCGGGACGCCAGTGATCCGTTGGGCCTACATCGAAGGCTTCTCAGGCCAACCCACCGATTGTAAGAGCTGTGTATTGACTTTGCCAATTTCCGAGGCCCAATGCTACATATTGTTAGTAATCAATCATATGGGGAATGGCTTCACACATACGGCTGGGAGATGAATTCGAAAACTTCGCTATGGCCTGCAGATTCAAAGCTGCTGGCGAGACGGTACGCCGCCAAAGCATCTTGGCAAACTACCACGTTTGGTGCAGCCGCGTAGGATGATAGTTCGTCGATGGATTCAGGAAGGGCATCGTCTGACCATACGATCACATCTGGTCTCAGCTGTCCCCTCTGTTCTGGAGAAATTACTGAAAGGCGCAAAGTATCACGACAAATGTCTTCCACAACCGTGAGGTGATTGTGAAGGTACATTGCTTCCTGCGCGAAGCCGTTGAGACGAACTCGTAGTCCACGTAGTTCCTCAACCTGCTCTTCAAATAAGCTGTCTTCTTTGTTTTTCTCCTTCTTTGATGCGGCTCGCTCCAATGGCAAGTTGACTGTGATTTTTGTGCCAACATTTGGCTCGCTCTCGACTAAGATTTGACCTTGCAATGAAGACACAATCTTTTTGACGAGACTGAGTCCCAGGCCAGTTCCGGTCGAAAGCTCATCCTCCTGAGCAAAGGGTCGAAACAAACGATGTCGAATATAGTCCTCGGTCATCCCTTTGCCCGTATCTTGAACAACAATTTTTACTATTCTCTTCGCTCGTGATCGCTTCGTAGACTGTCGTTCTTGAGTGAGAGAAACACAGACAGATCCTTGAGATGTAAACTTGAGCGAATTACCGAAAAGGTTCATGACAATTCTCCGGATAGCGCCACTGGGGAGTTGGAATGTCCAATCGACAGTCGGGTCCACTTGAAGATATACTGCCACCGAGCCAAAGTTCAACCCAATATCTTTATCATTACCATCTTCGCTAATAGGCGTAGTCAACTGTTCCATTGCCTGCGCTGTATCCATCTTGTCATGGCTATCAGCGCCTTGTATCAACGCAGAGTGCTCGCGAGACAGCTGTTTAACAGACATGCGTTGAAAATTGAAGCCTGCAAACACGCTTTCGATAACCTCTTCCACAAGGCCATCCAATCGAATGCAGGAGTAAAGTCCTTGTTTACCAAAGTCGTCTGTGTCTGCTCTTCGTCTGAGAGCAGGTGATTTCGCACTGTTCATTTCTTTCCTCCGCATGGTGAAACTATTGATCTTGGCATGATCCAGGAGATGATCAAGTGTGTCAAGCAACGTACGACAACAAGTTTCAATCGTATGGGTTGCGTTACCCTGAAAAATGGTAAGATCAGTGTCATTGAGCAATTCTGTGGCAAGAATTACGCCGTGCAGCGGCGATCGTAGCTCGTGGGAGAGAGATCCTAGCGCATCAGACCTTGCCTGGTTTGTTTGCGATGTGTCAATGCTGTAGAACTCCGCTGCCATCACCTTTGTGAAGGCCTTGAGGAGGCTCAGCTCGCCCTCTACGGTGAATACACGAGATGGGGTGTGTGTGTATGCAAATCCACCGGCAAACCATCGCTCCCGTTTTGAATCCCACATTGGCACAAATATGACACTGCGAGCTCCTCTGAATGTCTCGTATATCACGCCACCTTCCAAAAGTCGACGAGTTTGCTTGTCGCGCGGCTTTGGTTTCCCGTTGCTCGTATTCAAATTGGAAGCTGGCCCTTCAGCGGAAACTGCGCTGAGCGAACCATCGTCTGCTGACATGATTGCGCTCCGATCGTCCTCAGACGAATCACTAGACTGTAGTTCTCCAGCGGCATCGAAATTGAATATCTTTCCATCTGGATAACGCCGCAGGAGCTTTGCAAGGAATCGCTTTGGTAAGTGCCATTCGTGTTGAGCTACTTTACTCGCGTTAATACTTGAGCTCCGCGACGTTGAAAATCCAAGGATGCCACAGGCGGCATCAGGGCTTTCTGTAGGCGAAGTGGTGAGTTGCTCATCACTGCTACTGGTCATCGCAAACGGCTCAGGTTTGGGTTTGGCGGTGGGAGTTCGGTAAGAGCCGACTGTGACGTCGAAAAATGCGCATCCTTCCAGTTCAAAAGATTCTCGAATGATGTTGGAGGCTTTAGAGAAGAGCAAAGACTTGCTTCGCTCACCAGTATCTGGTTCATCGTCCATTGTAGCTTCAATAGCTTTGTTTGGTTTGTCCGCATGGGGGAACCGAGCTCTCCGTGTCGCATCGAAGAATGATGATGTCGAAGCTCCAGAGTTACCATTAGGGGCGCCGTTAGGGTTGATATGTGGGCGTTGTGGGAGGTTTTTCGATGACGACGCAGGAAAGGTTGTCTCTTCATGGGCGTACAGGTTGTTCTCTTTGAATGCTTCTTCCTGGCTATCAAGGTGCTGTTGTGTCGAATCCAGGCGCCCTTCTAGTTCAGAATTGTTTTCAAATGCGGCAGTATTCGGACCCTGCTTCCATCCAGAGAGCGTAGACTTGCCCTCGATCACTGAACCGAGTCCTCTCGCAACACGTTCGCTCCGCCTGTGTGCATTTTTAGCCCTGCTGCCTTCCATGTGATCCATAATAGCTCGAGAAATGTCTCGTAAGCTGCATGAGGATTTCTCGTCCCAGACTATATCTTTCCGTCTGCTCCATACGGAGTAAACGCCAATATTAATGCCTCTCGGGCTTCGAATTGGTACAGCAGCGTAGAACTGAAGGGGACGGTCTGGCTGGCAAAACAGTTTTTCAGAGAAGCGAATATCGGCTGAGAGTTGAGGTACAAGAGTGACTGGAAGCTCGGTCGGTGGGATTGGACCATGACCAGTTTCGTGCAGCACATGTTCACATACGCCATCGCTTCGAGGGATAGCATGGCCACAGAGCAACAGTGGCGATGGACAATCCTGGCTGGGGAGGTTAGGAGCCAGTGGTGTGGATACAGTAGCCTCTGCAATGATGCACTGGTGGTCTGCATCGAACAGAGAAATGAAGGCATGCTCAGTCCCAGTCTGATACAGGCCCAGCTGAGCAAGGGCCGTCAGGACACTATCGCTGGAAGTTTTCAGTTCTGAATCTGGAATTGGCTTAGCAGAGTCGTTCACGCGAGATTTGGCGTTCAGTTGTGGTTCGTATCTATAATTGTGAGTCAAGAGAGGTACATCAACAGACAGGAACAGGGACGAGTAGCTCACTTGAACGCCTCACGCTCCCGGGCAGCCTCAGAGACTACCTTGACGGGCTTTCGTTCTGGTACACTGTGAGCAGTCATCCTGTGTAATCATAGGAAGTCGGTCGCGATGACTGCTTGCAGCGAGCTTGCAACGAGCTTGCAGCAAGCTTGTTCAGTAGGCAGAGACGCGCACCGCTAATATACAAGGTTTGCGACACACGATATCAACGGATAATACTAGCAAGTAATAAGGAAGCGCAGACGCTATCAACTGCAAGGCGCTCAAGCCTCAGAAATTAGGCCATGGCGCATAATAAGAGAGTAGAATAGATGCAGAGTCGTGAAATGGCTAACCCTGAAGCTGCCAGGATGCCAAAAGTGAGTTTCGGGGAAGAATGTAGCCGAACACTTTTCTCTTCGGCCCCTCTTTGCCACCCACCACCCGCCATAGAATCTCCCTGTCGCCGCGTGCTGCTTGTGGCTTTCAGTGGGCGCGTGTCACTAGACTGGCCCGTAGCAGCGCACATCAAAGTGTCTCCCCAGGTACACAAGCAACTACAGAGATTCGCTCTGCACATCTCCACCAGCACAAGCGGCCTCTGGAGAGAGTCCAGGCCCGTTCCAGGCTTGCTTAATGGCGGCTCTTCTAACGCTCCAAAACAAAGCGAGAAAAAAAAAGGGAAGCTAAAAGCAAACATTTTACGGTGCAAGTATTTACTTGCTGCCACCTACAGCAAAAAGATACTTGCCGTTTAAACCAACGACCATTTCAACCCACTGTATCATCATGCTCTCATCATCGCAGCGAATGGGCTGGACGAAGTAATATACGTTGTGTCTATAACAACATCTGAGTAGATGATTCAAATTACAGTCTTTATAAAAAGTTCCTTTATGACCAATGCAATCTCAACCCTCCGAATCCGAGTCTACCACTACAATGTCCTGTATCTCTGTTATGGTGTCATCGTCCTCGTCTTCTTCCTCGCCGCCACTTTCCTCTTCCCAGAGCTCTACATCGCTGCCATCGCTGTCATCAGAAATATCAATAATCTCAACCCTAATATCAGCCTCATCCAGCCGTGCCGCCCCGTGAGCCTTTGCCCTAGCCAGCCGACTCTCCCCTCGACGCGGATTCGCTTTTGTCGCTCCCCATTGCTTCGCAATACCCTGTATCTTTGCCTGCACCTGCTTCCTTGCTTCTGCTTTGCTCATTTTCTCGACAACCTGGTCGTATTGTGTATGGCAGTGTCGAATATGTGCCAAGACAGCCAGTCTCGCCTTGGTCTCCAAGCTTAACGTACTCGTCCTTCCAACGCGCCGGCTCCTCTTCTTCATTGCTTTCTCCGCTACCGCGGCGGCCTCCTCATCAGGTATCTGAGAAAATTGTATTTTAATTGCAGCTTGGAAGGCCGCTCTTGCGTGTGAGTCCCGTCCAGCGACAACCGCGCGTCGTTTGTCTTTCGTCTCGCGATCCTCGGCAAAAACTTGCGACAGAATCCATTTGGGAGCACGCACTCCAACGACTTTAGATTTGTCTTTTACAATGTACAGCGTCTTTTTCGCGTCTAGAGTTTTTCGCTTGCACAGTGAGGTGCGGTAGGCGTTGCCCTTTTTGAGTAGGCCATAGCCGTTCGGCATTGGCATCCTGGGTGTCACGATCTTTTCCTGGCGGTTTAATGGAGGGGCCATTGTTACTCCATCATCATCGTCGAAAGAAAAGAAATAGATGAGGCAAGTAGAATATGTGGCCGTTTAAGGTACCGGTACCGGTAGCCTCGTCCGTGAGGTGAATGAGAGAAAAGAAGTGGCGCTGAATTTTTGTTTATGGTATTGCATGTCATTCAAGGGACGAGAGTTACTGTGAACAATGGAAGTTCAACGCTACCATCTTTTGACAAAACAACTTAGATATCACGTCAGGAAGCAGCCACTACCAAATGCCGAGACATTGGGGGTTTTCAATCTTTACGGCCTCAAAATTATTAACTAATCATTAATTCATCATAAAAAATAGCCAGGCCCTCTGCCACATTACAAGGCAAATTGCAGGGTAGCTGTACTTGGATTGATGGCTCTCTTTCATCTATCTACTCAAGATTGAACTCTGCCTTATTGGACTGATAATCTCCTCTGTAAACACCTTCCACGTCAATGACTGAGTCAAGCTCCTTTTCATTAATCTCCGACTTTGGCTTTTCCCATACGGCCATCCACTTTCCCTTGAGTTGTGCGGTGAACTTCTTGCCCAGCTTGTCCATAGGAACAGCTCTCTCTTTGAATTCTATTTCTTTTGTTGCTGTTTTCCCGGGCGCAATCTCTACCAAAAAATCAAGCTTTGGTGGCCACAGTCTTTGGACGGCGATTGTGTTCAGCTGCACTGGTTCTTTTGCGCCATCTGGCGTCAACTCAACGATGCCCAGCGCAACAATCAACGAATCCAGCGGGGATGAGTAGTCGAGAATGCTGACCGTCTTTTCATTCCTGTTGGTGATGCTTGCGATAAGCTTTGGAGGCGATGAAGAAGTTGGAGATTGCTCGATCATGACGTCCAGATTGGCGAGAGGGCCGGGTGCATCGCTTGTAGACATGATGGCGGGTGTGGGTGAAGATCTGAAGAGGAAGACGACGATGATGAGGGTGAGAATTCCAAGAAACAGTCTGGACGGAGTAAGAGACATTTGTAGAAGAATTAAAAAGCAATTTACATGTAGTGATGAACAGGACAGAAATTAAAAGCCCACGTTTGATGATGAAGTAGACCACGTACGCGGTGGCGATCAGTGGCCTTGAATTATAACGATTGTGTTTTTGGTGGGGAAATCATCACCACCAGTGCGTCGTAAAACACTACTACCTGCCTGAATGGGTAACTCTGCGTTGAACATATCCCATTTGACGTCATGCGGAATTAGGCTTCTGTATTAATTCATCGACAATTCCCCAATATCGGCTTATGTTTGTATATAGCCGCGCAAGCCAGGAGGCTCAATATTGCAGCCTGTGAAAATGCAGACTCTCAGCCTACACCAGCAGACAGCAGCAGTGTTTGCTGGTCCATACTCTACATTGCATATCGCGGCTCATGTCCGGAATCGCCATGTGATGAAAAGGAATGCTCAAGGCGACATCCATTTTGCAGTGAGTATCGACGAAGAGAATTGCTTGAACCGACCTTGTACTCCGACCTCTTCAAACGGCGCCCAAGACGCGCAGTAGCTCAGCGACAGAATTAAAACAGAACTACGTATTTATCTGTTAAAAAGTTTATTGTATGTACCGGTACAGTAATTATACAGTACAGTAGAAAAAACAAAAGCAAATTTGTATCAACTTTTTGTCGTGTCCTTGAGTTTTGCTAGATATGGAGCACCCAGAAACTCAAAGATGGGGTGGCTGGGTTGCTACGTATATAACAAAGGCTGTTAGGCGAACTCAAGTTATTCCAGTTTCATGAGTGTCTTTCATTTGCCTTTTTGTTACCATGCGCCAAGCAAAGGTGTGAGTTTATGTCAGTAGCGTGTCAACTTTGCTTTGTTTTGCCTTTAGAGGTGAAAGGGCCAGTGACATGTGCCAGTATGCTAGGCTCAGTCTTCTATTTTCAAGTATATATAGGCATTCCCCTTTATTTCTGAGCCTTACTGAGCAACCCACACGATATTTCTCGGCTCATTTCTTTCATAATTACCCGGAAAACGTTTTCAGAGCAAAGAGGGAACCATGCAGGGAGTAATCCGCGTCTCGCATCCCGCCGATTTGGCTAGCTGCGACCCAAACGCCAACATCGAGCTAGCCCTGCTCGAACAGCTCAACGAGCCAGCAATGTTCTCAGCTTGTGTCGATGCTTACAAAAGAAAGGCAGCGGAGGGCACATCTGGAGGAACCGGGGATATTGATATCTCTCCGCTTGCTAGGGCGTGGAGGGAAGGTCTCAAACGCGCACCACCGCTTCGCAACCTCTTCTTCGACCTCAGTCTGCCTGTTTTGAGTGGGGAGCTAGGAAAGTACAAATTGTCTTGGAAGCATTATTGTGGCAGGCTTAAAGGGAATGTTTTATTATCGAGACTTCATTTGAAGAGGCTGGTTGGTACTCTTGCCACAATAACCAGCATGCGATGTGGTGGCCATGCCCATTTCGATTTCTTGATCAGTCAATCAGTGCCAAATAATGAGGAGGAACGCGACTTTTATGACCAGTTACGAGAAATCGTGGATGGATTGAGTCAGATTCCCCTTCAGAAGTTGGAAAAAGACTTGTGTGCCATGGGCCTCGACCACTGATCAGAGGCAGCGTTGGGTAGTAAGGGAAGCAGCGTTAGGGTGTATTCGTGGATAGTAAATCGCTAAAATATGGTTTAATTTTAACTTGGATAAATATGAGACACGTCGAAAGAATCGACATTGGCTTTCAAGTAAAGGCGTGAATCACGAGAGGTATCGGGCCTGCAACCTCTGATGCACATGCGCAGGGCTGTCTCTGATTTTGCTCACAGTCATTTGTGCTTCGGATTATTTCAATATACAGAAAGTGATTAAAAGATGGCGCATGTGAATAATTGCCCAGAGCTAGGCATATATCTATAAATAGCACCATAAACCCCCAATTGACGCCATTGCGGCAGTCAGACAGCGTCTTCCAGCCTTGCCTCCACATGCATACACAAGAGACTACCCAAAGAACTTGGAAAGAGACTGAGAAATTGGAATTATTAAGAATGGCGCACCATATATATATCAGCGACCCAAGTTTGTTGGCTGTTTGGGAAGGCTTTTCACATGTCAAGCTCGCCCTGCTCAAGCCACTCGCCGATGCTGCATTCCTCTTTGCCTGCCAAGACGCTTCTTACGGAGAGAGTCTCAATTTAGAACCTATTTGCTGCGCTTGGCGAGAAGCCATGCGACAGGTACAACCCTTTGCAGTAGTCACGTTTGATCTCACCATCCCGGAGTTGCCTATAAGTGTGCGCTGGGAAGAGGATAGCGAGTACATCGGCGCCAAGTTCACTTTGTCAGGAGACACACTAACAAAGCTTGTCATTACCCTTGCTACGGTAAATGGCCTGCGAAGCAGCAGCGATGTGCTGTTCGAGCTTACAGCAGACCACTTCAATGACCGCCCAATGCTGCAGGAATCCTTTTTGGCTCTGCGCCGCACTCTCGACGCACTCAACGTCCACTTCTGCTCGAAATCGCCCGACATTTGAGGTTTACTGATTGCAGTAGCTGAAATCGGATAGAAATACGAATGAGCAATTTTTGATAGTTAATCCCTGCATCCTCGTGAAGCGCCACATCCACGCTTGCGCTATCCACCAAGTGACCAGACAATTGCCTCAAACGTGCTCTGCGCGTGGGACCAGCCGAAACCTACTTTTGTAACGACATAAGCAATTATTGCTCACCTTGAAAGCATCGCGCAACTAGTGCCCATTAGCATGAGGCTGGGTAAATTTGAATCCGGGCATAACATGCTGTTTCGGCGGCCTGGGAGATCATGGCGGAGAGCATTTGGGCTCGTCGGCTCCGCGTAACCCGCTCTTTTATGCGCTGAAGTAGTTTTAGAACGAAAACATTGGATGCTTCGGGGCTGACACGCGTGGATTACACTAGTTTCTCTACTTAGCCGGTGACCTGAGGATATTTGATGATTCATGGAACGATCTAGTCTTTGTTTATATGAGGAGGTGCCCGCGGCTTCTCAGAGGAAGCGCAGGCCGACAATTGCAGCTTTGGATACTCCCTTTGATGCTCGACAGTGCCGGGTCTACCGTCTGCAACTAGTATTTCCATTATGGATACGAATGTTCCTAGAAGCTCACAGTGTAACGTGGAGACACGGCGCGTGTCTCAGCTGATCTTGGATATCATTACTGAACACTCTTTGAATAAGTTTGACGACTCTAGCGAGCGACTGGCTGCGGGATTGGAAACCTTTCTCAACACAATCGAATCATTTGTCGTCAAAAATGCAACAATCCAGACATGTCTTCCGGCATTCCCATTCAAGTCGGCAAACAAAGAATACAAAGTGCTCGGCTCTTTACCAGACAAGGCAGAGGAGCTGGCCATGGCAAGATTAAACAGAATGTGCGCTCGCATAGAAGAGGTCTACTCACCAGGCGCTCGGATTACCATAATATCTGATGGAATCACATATAATGGTAAGGTGGTAGCAGGAAACTATTCAGCGATGGTTCTGACTGTCAAGGTAGATTTGCTATGCATTTCCGATCGAGAAACATGGGCATACGGCGAAGCTCTGCGACACATGGCCGTCGAAAAACAATTCCATCATATTACCTTTTCAAGACTCAAAGACCTTGTTGAATTTTACATCCCAGAAGAGCTTCACGAAATCAGCTACGTGGCCAATTGCACAAACTTCCGCCGACAACTCCTCAACAAGTTTGGCAGAGACGATTTGGACATCGATCTTGAAATTGCGACCAACCCGGATACGAAGCTTACATATCTTGGATATCGTAGGTTTCTAGAATCTGATCTGAAGCTAATATTTCCGCCACAAGAAAATCGAACCAAAAATGCATACAAAAGAGATGTTAGGTACCTGGCTAAGCAGATGCTGATTCGTGGATATGTAAGTAAACTATGTCCGTTCTTGGACTATGCTGACGAACATTACTAGGCATTTGCGGCAGCAGTGAAATGTGCCTTCCCCAATCATCTAAGGCTTTCTATTCATGAATCAGTGGGAGAGCACAAGGTATCTTTGAGCCTGTTAAACACCAAAACAGGCTACACTACTCCCTGGCACTGTACTGTTGCTTTGTTGTCCAACGGCGAATGGATTAGCGCACCAATGGGAGAATTTCAACGAGATGCGCGGCTAGAGCTGATTTATGAAAGTGGTCGCCCCAGCTATTTCAAAGAGAAACCTTCGAATGGGAGCGTAGCAATCAGCGACGATGTTCTGGTTAGCTACCTCCAGAGCCCAAAACGATTCAGCGGATACTCTTCACCTAGTGTTGCATCCACTCTGAGCGGACATTCCACTCCCAGTGAAAGCTCCCCCAGGATTGATGCACCTATGGAATCATCCATGTCTACCTTGCATAGCCAAAACCAGAGTACTATATCGTCATACGGGAGACGCTTGATCCCGCAAATCATGGACGAACTGTCGGTATCGGATCCCAACCGCGTCGTTTTCTCCCTAACCAAGGTTTGCAAAGACACATTGGAATTCCGCGACATCTCAGCCCTAGATTTTGTCAAAGCAGTTGACAAGACTGCTTGGTGGTTGCTTGAACAGGCTGGTAAGCCAGCTGGTATTCAGCCCGTCGGGTACATTGGTCCACGTAAGTTGAGGAACTTCCAAGGGTTGGTTGCACATCCTAACAATTATAGACGATCTGCGTCACATTCTCTTAACCTATGCATGTGTCAAGGTTGGATATGCGGTATGTTAATATATGTAATTCGTTGCACTGCACCCTTTTGTTGATATCAACCCCGAACCAGGCTCTGTTTCTTTCACCCAAAAACAGTACTGAAGGTGCAAAAGCGGTTTTGGATGCGTTAGATTGTAATATTTGGGTACAGCCAGGGGAAACTGCGAGTATCCCATTAGTCAAGGATTTCTTACGGCAAAGAACAATGACAGTTCTGCAGCTCCCCCTTCTCGAAACCCTCCTAGACTGTTCAGCAACGAAGCCTTTCCCCTACACAAAGACTTTCGAACAAGCTTCCAACGACCCATTCTGCTTTTTGCACACTTCTGGAACTACAGGGGTTCCCAAGCCAATTCCATGGACCCATGCTCTGATCGGTACTATGGACGCGGTACGCTTACTTCCCCCAACGAATGGGGACGGCGGCTTGCTGCCTTGGACTGCGGATTGGAAAGACGGGGATAAGATTTACTCTTCCTTCCCAATGAGTCACGTAAGTACCAATGAGGCCATTAAGAGACATAGCTGACCGGAAATACAGGGCGCTGGAATTATCATGGATATCCTAATGCCAGCTTTATTCAGCCTACATTGCGTCCTTGGTCCTGCTGGGGTTCTACCCAACATCAATCTAGTGGAGCAATTGGCAGAACATGCCAAACTTGACATCTGGAGCATGGTGCCCTCACTTGTTGACGAGTTAGGAGAGACACCTGATGTTTTGGAAAAGTTACGACCATCGAAATTTATTTGCGCTTCTGGAGGTTAGTAGGCTTGTGTTTGTTTACACCTCTCACCATTGGAGGTCGGCTAATTCATCTCCTAGGGCCTGTAAGTCCTGTAAGCGCGAGCAAAGTGAACGATGTAATCCGGGTTTTAAATTTGACTGGTACAACCGAAGGCTTGTTCATCGGTAACCTAGTTGTACCTCGAGAAGATTGGTTTTGGTTTGCGTTCCACCCATATTCCGGCTTTGAGTTCAAAGAAATTGAGCCGGATACATATGAGCACTGGGTACACCGCAATGAAAATTGGCCACTATTCCAAGGAATCTTTCACACGTTCCCTGACAAAGAGTCTATGAATTTTAAAGACTTATACACGAAGCACCCTACCAAGCCCAACCTATGGGCATTCAAGGGAAGAAGCGACGATCTGGTCGTATTATCGAACGGGTACAAAATCTCACCATTGGAAACGGAAGCATTTGTTACTACACATCCTGCCATACAGGGATGCCTGGTAGTAAGTCGAAATACAATGCTCTTCAATTCGCGGGAATGCCTAACATGATTTGCAGATAGGAACTGGACGACCGCAAGCTGCTCTTCTCGTTGAGCTAAAAGAAGAAACTGAGAAGACTGAAGATTTGCTCGACAGTATCTGGAAAACTGTCCAAAAGGCAAACTCACAGTCACGCCATACGAATCAATTATTGAAAGACTTTGTGACATTTTCAGATCCCCAATACCCTTTCATCCGGACAGATAAGGGTACCATCAAGCGACCAGCAACACTTGCTCTATATGCAGACTACATCGATCGATTTTACAGCTCCAGAAACGACGAGGTGCCCAGTATTTCCGTAGACGTTGGCTCCATCGAGTCTATTCAACACTGTCTGCGAGAGGTTATTGGTTCGTCGTTCCCTGATTTACCTTCACTCTCCCCGGATGATGATCTGTTTCATATTGGATTAGACTCGCTGGGTGTTTTCGCTGCTGTTAAAGCAGTTCGCATGGCCACAGGATTAGGGGATCTGCTCGCACCTCGGCATCTTTACGCAAATCCCACGATCTCAAAATTTTCTGTCGCAATCGCAAATCTAGCTGCCGACGCAAGAATCGCGAGTGAAACACCGCAAGACAAATCCATGTCCGCGCAGATGAAGAAAATGCTGGCTCGACATCAGTCGCGACAGTCTTTCAAGCTTAACGCTTTCGACTATGTCAATCCGAATCATTACATGGGCCTAATGTTTTACTTCTCCTTTGCCGAAGATGTCGCATTTGATACAGTCTTTCAAAATCTTCAAGAAGGTCTAAATCGTACATTGGATCTCATCCCTGCACTTGGTGGCAAGATGATGAACTGCTCGGAGCAAGAGATTGGCTACACTCCAGGTGATCTCTGTGTCACAATACCTCCGCTTTCAATGTCGGATATTGTCCACAATCGACTCATTTACAAAGATTTGTCCAATACTCTGCCGTCATTCTCAGAGCTGAGAGATTCAGGATTTGTTCCATCGGCGTTTAAAGACTCAGATGTTCTACCAGACAATCCTTTCCCGAAAATGCCGGCAGACATCCTTGTCGCTCAGGCAAACTTCGTCAAGGGTGGTTGCATTCTGGCTGTTGACATGAATCACTGTTGCCTTGATGGCATAGGCGCTATCATTGCTATCAAAGCCTGGGCGGAGAACTGTAGATTTTTACAAGGTGACGAAAAGGCTAATTGCGAATGGTATGACCCAGAGAGCTTCAATCACAGTCTACCAGGGGTGATACATCAGCAGGAGGGATGGGAGAGAGACATAAGTGAGATAGATCAGACTGCATGGGAGTTCTTGCCTTTCCACCGTCCTGGGGAGGATGGAAAAAGCGAATGCGGCCGTCTTCCTTCGTATCCCATTCATTCTGTCTGGCCTCTGCCTCGAGCAGACAAGGTCTTGAACACAACTCTATTTTCCATTACACACGACAAGCTGCAGATGTTGAGAGACGAGGCGAACCAAAATACTCCAGCTGGAGAGTCTGCTGCGTCACTGAGTGACGTTGTACAGGCCTTCTTCTGGCGCTCTGCCCTTCGGGCACGATATCGTGTTGCAACGCAGATCCACGGGCAGACTTTTGCACTAGAAGACATGTCAATACTCGAATCACCGACAGACGGTCGGCCATACTTCTCATCTTCCATACCATCAACATACATGGGCAGCATGTTGATTATGAGTCGATCAAGCATGTCTCTCGAGCAATTGTGTTCACCAACTACGAGTATTGCCGCGATAGCATCTGTACTCCGGGAAACTGCTGCTCGAGTAACCCCATCACTTGTTCACGACTCATTTTCAATTTTACAGTCTCTACCAGACCATAGTAGATTTTCTACTGCCAACATGGGCTTGGATCACATGCACGCCATGATTTCCAATATGATTCTTTTCCAGATGGAAGAGCTTCGATTTGGCGATAAGCTGTTTGGGAATGGCGGCTCACCAGAAACGATGCGCCCTCAGCTCGAAAGAGGAAACGGGCGTTTCAGATTTTTAGTTGTTCTCCCAATGAAGGCGGACGGAGGTGTAGAGCTCGTTCTGGGCACCTTTCCCGAGGAGCTGGATGTGCTGAGGAAGGACGAGGAGTTTATGAAGTACGCGACCTTGGTGGACATTTCGTAACCTTAGTTAAACATTGACAGAGATGAAATCTTTGATTCAGAAGAACATCTCGGTAGATAAGAAATTGCTATGTAAATGTCTTATTAGCCATCAATGTCAGTTCATTCTATGTGTAAGTATATCGGATTGGGAGGCGCCTGCCACACGGACATCAAACAAGCCCCTCCCAACATGCTTCAGCCACGTCCACAACCGCGGTGCCTACTAGTCTACTTCCAGCCCATCAACTAGCTCAAACTTACTCTCCCATGTAAGCCACGCACCGTACCTGAGCATCTGTGGTTTTATTAGCGCGGGCTGTCGTGGATTGAGGTGCGGGCCGACGGTGGAGCAGGGAGTGATACAATCCTGAGTCGGGCTTATAGATTTGAGCAAGTTTCTTTGGCCCTAGTCGAAAGATTGCGAAAGAAGGCTTGCAGGTGAGCAAGTTTATTTCCGACACTTGCGGGCCAATACTTCGGAACAGTTTCGAGCCCAATTTGAGTAAGTTTTGACAGGGAATGTTTTGTCGGGCGGTGGTTTTCTCACATTAAGAAGGGGAATCCCTTGATTTTGCGCTGCAGTCACTTACACGATCCTCTAATACTAGTCTCAGCGATTCCGATTTTGCTGCATATCGAAGCGCCATTTGGTTTTGTTTTGTACTTGGAAGTTGATGACGGTATCAAAGCGAAAGATGGCTACTGAAGTTACATCAGCGGACGGCAAACCCGATCATTATGTCCAGGTCGACAGCCAGCGGCAATCAGATGGCTCAAGTCACGATGCCCCTGATGCCGAGGCGCAAGCGGGTGTAGAAGGCATAGAAGCAGTCACTGTCGCTTGGACAACATATACCCTCGTCTTTGCGTACGTTATGATCTGGCTCACCTATTTTGTTGAAGGCATGCTGTCTGGCACGACGGGAGCACTCACGCCATTCGTTACATCCGACTTTGCCCTGCACTCTCTTACACCAACTGTCGGAATCTTGAGTAGTGTTATCGGTGGCGTAACTAACCTCACGCTTGCGAAAATTCTCGACGTCTTCGGCCGACCCCAGGGATATCTGTTTTGCATTGTGCTGGCGACAGCAGGTCTCATCATGATGGCGGCTTGCAACAATGTTGAGGCGTATGCCGCAGCTCAGGTGTTCCAAACAGTGGGCAACAACGGTATCCAGTATAGTTTATCTGTATTTGTAGCAGATACCTCGTCGCTGCGCAAACGAGGTCTCATGCAGGCCATTGTCAGCTCTCCAAATTTGATCACCTGCTGGCTGGCTGGTCCAATTTCACAGGGTTTTCTCAAGGGTCCAGGCTGGCGCTGGGCATTTGGCATGTTCACAATCATGGTGCCGGCGATTACTCTGCCTCTGTTCGGACTGCTACAGGTGAACTATCTCAAGGCGAAGAAACTCGGCTTAGTCGCAAGCGACAAGAGCGACAGAAATGCACTGCAATCCTGTTTGTATTACTGCCGACAGTTTGATGCGATTGGGCTCCTCCTCATTTCGGCAGGTGTCGCTTTGTTCCTTTTGCCTTTCAACTTGTACACGATGCAGGCTAGAGGCTGGACCTCTCCCCTTGTGCTTAGCATGCTGATTATAGGCTTCGTTCTCATCGTTGCATTTGTTGTATGGGAAAAGTTCTTTGCGCCAATCACCTTCATCCCATATTCCCTTTTACTGGACCGTACTGTCTTCGGCGCATGCATTCTGTCAGCCACGCTTTTTGTTAGCTTCTGGTGCTGGAATAGCTATTTCAGCTCTTTCTTGCAGGTTGTCAACGGCTTGAGCGTGGAGAATGCGACCAACGTCGTACAAGTTTACACTGTCTGTTCCGTACTTTGCGCAATTGCAGTAGGATGGCTAATTCATCGAACTGGTCGTTTCAAGCCCATCTGCCTCTATTTTGCGATTCCCCTCAGCATCTTTGGACTGGGTCTCATGATTCACTTCCGCACAGCAGGTAGTGGTGTTGGCTACGTGGTCATGTGCCAGATATTCATTTCAGTTGCGTCCGGTGTTATCATCATTTGCGACGAGATTGCTATTCTAGCTGCTGCATCCCACCAGTATGTCGCTGTTTGCCTTGCCGTGTTGGGCATGTTTGGCAACGTGGGCGGAGCGATTGGATTGACAGTGGCATCGGCAATTTGGCAAGACACATTGCCGAAGAAGCTGATGGAATACTTGCCTGCGGAGGAGCTTCCGAACCTCTTGCAGATTTATGCGGACATTAATACTCAACTGTCGTATCCATTGGGCTCCCCGACGAGAGTGGCCATTCAGCACGCGTATGGAGACGCTCAGTTGCGGATGCTGGCTGCAGGTACGGGTGTGTGGGTTATCGGGTTTGTTGGCGTCTTGCTCTGGAGAGATATCAATGTCATTGGAATAAAGCAGAACAAGGGACATGTTTGGTAGAATATGGCTGAATCAACATATAGAGCACTGCAAAAGCATGACGCTGCATGTTCTTGGTGTAAATATAAGTTCATATTATATAAAGTTCAAAGCTCATCCAACTACCCCTGTGAATGCAAATTATATATTGTTGTTTAACGCCTTGCTGTTAAAACAGCAACTCTCCCAACCTTTTTCGTGCCTCCTCCTTATCGCAACTTACTAGCTTACGTTCCTTTGACTCCTCCATCTTCCGTTCCACAAGCAGCTGCAGCTTGGATCTTTCTTCATCCGTGGGCAAATCCTCTCTGTATTGCCACAGAGAGCCATCTCTACTTCTTTTTCCCAAAGAACATTTCATCAAGATAGTTCCAGAATATTGTATCAAACACCCAGCTCTTTCGCGCCGCATAGTTCAACCAGAATCGGCCCGTTGCCCAACTTTCGTGCATGTATACCGACAGTTTGAATGGTAATGTATTGGAACTCGCGTTTATTTCCGCTGCTTCCATGCTTGATACCCACGTGTCTAATCGGTTTTCAAAAACTTTTACAAAATCATCTATACCCCCTGACCACATCTCGGGCACATCAAGCAGCAACCACCATGGAGGGTCAAGGATGAACCTGTGTAGGCGCTGAATAGGTGAATTCCCAGTCAATAACGGACGCTACTTTATTGAACTCATCGACCAGAAAGCTATTTGGTAGTAAATCGTGGAACCAAGATGAAAGTCTCCATCTGGCTTTGGGGCCGCCCGTAGACAGCCATCGGGGAGCCTACTCTTGGGGTCAAAGTATCGCTTAAAGGTCAATCTTTTATTCAATTGCTTTCAGAGTTGTGATGCCATCATGCAATAGTTGGACGTTGCTTATAAGCGACAACATGGTCTACTCTGCCCATGCTATTACGGATTAACGCATCATGGAGAGTTCAGGGCTCATTGCAATACTTGAATTAAATATCTAACTGCTTCTTTCTTTACTAGCGAGGGCTGGCAGTGTTTCCGGTTCTGCCGCAAATCATGCTGGCCAACGCAGTCAGGGCAACAACCACTAAACTTGAACATGTACGCTGCCGCGCACTTGCACTGGCTTGCTTGATGGCCCTCGCTGCGGCTGCAACAAGTTGCCCTTTGAAGTTCTCGCGGCTTCGGTGATGGGGCGCGTCCGTACTGCTGTCGCATAGGTGTAAACTTTAAACTAGCCGCTGGTAAAAGGGCCCTCTTCGGTGCGGCCCATCCCTTGTTTTTGGCGGCGTCAGCACCACATATTCATTCCACTATTACCCTACCATGTTCTGCGAAATCCGGGCTCACAGGTACAGTACATGGCAATAAGTTTGAACCCGACAGGGGATACTTATAATCAGCACTAGCTACTGTAACCCTAAAAGGAGCTACTATACTGGGTTATATAACCCTGATATAACATATAGGGTTAGGGTAATTTCACTAATATTCTCAGTGTTAATGGTCCCCACTTATAACTAGGGTTACTGGGTGAGCTGGTCTTTGGCAGCCCTTGTCGGGCTCAAACTTATTGGTATAAACTGTACAACCTTGACTTTAGTGTTTTGTCGGCAACTCTACGATATGCCGCATCATCCTGTATCCACGACAGTGTATTAACTCTAATTATTGTTAGCAGCCGGTGGCATCGACATCAAAATTAACAGACAATAATATTTTCCTATGGCCTTTTGAGCTTTAATCTGATACTTGCAATCTAGAATTTCTGTTCCAGTTAATAGCTTGCCCTAGCTGCTTAGGAGGGCTCCGAGTCAGATTAAGTTAACAGCACTGGTAGATTCCAACACGGGGGGGGGGAGTGATTGGGGTAGTTGTCTCTCCCGAGGGGGCTTTTTCCTTGGTGGTGGTCAGGTTGGAAATATCTTCTCCCCTTGGGTAAATTATGCTCTGGGGCTCAAATGAGGACGAGCCAGTCATACGTCCTTGATGTCGCCTTGCCTTAAAACTGGTTGTTTGCCTTGCGCGCTCAGTCGACTCAAGTCTACCCAGACGACGGATTACATTCGGCTTGTGCCCCTAGTCAAATGGGCAACTCAGCTGCGGTAAGTCCTCAAGCGAAGGACTCCAGGGGCAGTTGTGGCAGGCCCCAGGGGGGGTAAACCACACATAGACCCAGTTTCGCCACGAGAAAACATCGCACGGCTGTGTGTACTGCACTGACAGTCTGCAGTCTGTCGCGCCAAGACGAGCCTCTTCTGAGCCCTAGTGACGCTCTCTTGTCGGTGAATTACTGGTCGCTACATCTCCATTCACCCCCATTCCCACTTGTTTTAGGTGGTGTTGGGTGCTTTTGTTAGGTGGTGTTAGCTAGTCCGCTACTCCCGCCTTGTTCCATGTGGGTTGAATGCGCCAGCACTGAAGGTGCCCTGGCCTGCGCGGGTTCCAAAAGCTCAATTCATTATAAGTATCGCAATCAGTATTACTTTTCGTCGTGGGAAGTCTCTTGCCATCATCCGCAACCTGCTCTTCCCATACCTCCTACAAGTTAGCTTTGCCTCTCTATCGTCATATGGTTTATTCATTGCGAAGCCTTCAAGTCCAACTATGCCTCCTACAGTTACCTCTACCACCACCAACAGTGGCTGCGAGCCAGAGTACGTATACCCTCTAGCATCCTATTTGCTGTTGAACCCGAACTAATTTCTCTCTTTTTAGGTGCTGCCGGCGGACCCAAACACTACAGGAGATGGAAGAGCAGCAGAGGCTAGAGCAAGAGCGCCTGGATTTCATGTTGAAGTGTACAGATGACTCTAAAGTAATTGTGTGGCAGCTCACAGGCGTGTCGGCCACTACCACAAGGACTCGCCCATGACGCTTCTTGACCTGTGTGCACTTTTGTTTTGCGCTATTAGACAGCCCACTTTCTTTTTACTGTTGATAATAAATTTCATGTCTTACTGCTTTCAATCAGTACATTTCATGTATGGAATCACAATTGCAGCTGGCGTGGCTGCTTGACGACTCTAGAGGCGTATGCCTGCCGCTAGCCGTAGGTGGACGCCACAGGCATACACTGGGTAGTAGCATTACAAAGTCGATCAATGCGAGATCGGTGGATCATGAGAGTGTGACGCTCTTTCCTGTTTTGGTCTCTGAGCAGCCCCCGATGACAAAAGTTCCAGTGCGACTTTTTGGGTAACCTTACCCGCGGTAACGGCTGTGTGCCTTGGCATTGGTCTAGGACTCGACATTGCCAAGACGCAATACCCCGTAACAGTTACCGGTGCAAAGTTCAGATGCATCGACGGACATGCAATTTTAAACTTGACATGTATTCGAATACTAGAGTCGATTGCATAGTTCTGAATTGCCTGCGATGAGCCAAAAATCCAACTGCTAAGCCGATTGACATGTGTCTGATGTCGTATGTAGCGTGATAACTGGTCATTGTTTTTGCTCTACTACAATAAGTCACTTTGTCAATTTTATTGACTGAAGGGAACGATGTAATTGCTAGGCTGCAGTCTGTCAACGAGGCAGCGCTGCTGGTGTTGCTCGCCTAAACCTGGGCGCCGCAGATACGGCACCTCACTGGTGTTGGGGCACAATCGGCTGGCGACATAGGAACTCGGCATTTGTAGCAAAAGTCGGAGCCATTTGAATCATCCCAAGGGCGGTTTCCACGAAATCCTATAAGCTCAGCCAGAATACATGAACCCCGCTTGGAGATATGCGCAGGATACTTGGTTTGGGACAACACGGGATGATGGCGCCGGTGTAGCTGAAGGCTACTGCCATGGTGTAAATATACCTGTACTTTTTGCGTGCTGGCTGGAGGCTGCCACAGGGCATGACGCGGTGGGTATGAGGTGCCCTGTGTAGGCGGGAGGTAAAGATGAAGCGATGTCTGGAATAGGCATGAAACAATCCTAGCCCATGTCCAGATGGGTGGCAAAATATCTATCCCAACTAGAGAGAAACGTACGCAAAATCAGACGCTAAGGAGTGGATGGGAGACCCATACGTGCATGAGAGGCCTTTGCAGCAGCAGCTGGTGTAGCACCTCAATAAAAGCGGGTTCGCAGAAAGGTTCCTCCTATTGTTTTTAATGAGCCCAGAATTTGCGTCAAGCCACATGCAGCGCACAGGTGTGTTGGTAGCAAGGATGCTTAGCTGGTCTGGTAGTCGGACACCCCGGAGCAGGCAAGCGTATCCCAGTTATCCCTTTTATCCCGTTTATTCCATCTTTCGAGCACAGCGGCTCAAGTTTGTACGAGTACAGGTAGAGTTGACAGCAAATATGTGTACTGTCATGTCTTTAAAATATCCCAAGTAGCCAGCGAACGACGCCTCTTACTATAGTGGTTGGAAAACTGGAACTTATATCGAGCGGCATGGTCCGCCTCCAGTTGAGGCTCATTAGACCATTAGACCATTAGACCATTAGACCATTAGACCATTAGACCACTCCTACTGGGCCGATGTACTTGCTGTATAGGGATTTGCCCAGGGAACTTTACCACACCTAAAGGCTGGCGCGAGGAAACTTGCCCAACTAGGCAATTGCCTCATTCGGCTACAGTGGGGCTACACAGCATCAGGTGCCACATTAAGACCGAATGAATCCTGCCATTCATGACTATAACCAGCTTCGCAACCTCCAAACGTGTGATGTCTGGAAACTACCTCTGCATTATTATATTTTATATTATATTTGGAAGCATTCTAGAATGAATGTTATACGCACGCCCCTTTGCACCCTCCCTGCACCCCAACGCACTGAGTGGAGTGTGTCCATCTTCCTATTGTCCCTCGTCCTTGCTCAACCGCTTTTCTCACGCTCAAAACATACGGAGCAGGCTTGTCGTCCACCATAAAAGCTCCAGGTTTCCCATCATATCTTGACTTCTGAAGAGAAAAAAAAGACAAGTTATCAAGACACTATCGTATCTGCACATTGTCTGCTTGGTCATTACCCCAGTTTCATTCATCTCCCTCATTCTCAGCCGTATTCCCACCCAAGGCAACGTTATGCCCTCTACTTGCACTTCCACTACAGCCAACAGCGGCTGTTCGTCAACAGAGTACGTGCCAGGACATGAGTCTTCTGAGAGACATTTATTAATCTATCCGGGTCAGATGCTGCAAGCTTATTCCTGCTTCCTACCACAAAACTGAGCAAGCTCAACTTCGGCGTGCCAGGCTTGGCCTGATGTTGAACTCGATCGAACCTAGAGTTGTTGTGCTGCAAGCGAAGGAGGGTAGTTCCGGTACAGCTCCAAAAGGACAATGATGTGTCGTGTCTGCACAGTTCACTGTATTACAAGATAATTTTGATTCTGGTGCCTATATTTATGGCAATGCAATTAGCAAATTTTCAAGTTGAAAATAAAATGCCGCGCTCTTTGGGGGAACGATGGGACAGCGAAGTCGCCCTATGAATGTGTTGATAGCTGCCATTGCAGGGCGTTTCGACCCGCCATGTTATCAACCCCAGTCAGCGTCTTCTGCCAGGCAGGTCTACCCTTCTAGCGGTCCCACCCCCCACCTTTTGTCCTTCCGTAGAGCTCCACTGTACAAGGTTCTCCACGGGAGGATGTAGCAACCAGTGATGTGTATTATGATGATATCTGAGCTAAGTGTGTGTGGTCAAGGCGGGGTGGTTATATATGGTAGTGTAGCTGAGTTAGTGGCACCTGCCACTCAATAAAGCGCTCTGGTCGAGGGCTGGTTCGCCCAGTGCGTCATAGTCCGTAACCAGTTCCCTCTTCGTCCTTGTTCGTTCAGGGCAATGTATGTCGACACCGCATAATGGTCACATCTTCTGTTGTTCTTCCTATTAGGCGACGGCCCGGCGACCAGTGTACTGTCGTGACACATACAACATCCAAACCGGTAGTGGCAGCCTTGGAGCGTTTCTATTAAAAGAATTACATATCCTGCCGCCAAGGGGACAAAATGACAAGATTATTGCCAGTGTCAGGAATGAGGGTTAATTTACATTGTTTGTCTGCAACATTTTGCCATAAGCATCCAGATAACTTAAGTGCTGCGAACAATACATGCCCACCCGTATGTGCACCACACCATGCAGGTCCTCGGTGGCGCTAAACGTGCGCCTCTGGCTGCCGCCCGTTACGACAGGTATCTAGAAAGAATGTCGAACAATGTCGATTGGAGCAAGCGAGTCTGGAGTTTATCATCGACTCTCAAGATCCAAAAGATGGTGTGGTTCAACTTACAGGCACCTCGACTGCTACGTCAACTGCCACCGTACTGAAACTGCCTGCGTCCACTTTCATTGTATAAATAGCAACAACGCGCTCTCTCACCTTTGATGTTCTTCTTTCTTCTGTCTGTCTTATTAGACCATGAGATTCATTTGCCTCATAACCTATTCTCTTGGTCCAAAACACACCTAATTACAGCCTTCAACTCAAGTTGCCAGCCGTAGGAGAATGCACCAACATTCCGATACAATGTGGTAAGCCTTCTATATTTAGGCATTGGGCCAGGGGTTTTGGAGTGGGGCCGAAATCGTCCCGTAAAATGTAGCAGGGGGTGAAGGCACACTAACAAAACGGGGACAGAATGGGTTCAACAACATGGTCTGATCCAACGAGAGGCCTGTGGACCCAAACCCAGTGATCTACAAACATTTCACCGCGCTCTTTCGGGGAGAGAACTACTATGCAGCTTCACTAGCAATACGTGGTTCTTCGTTAAAGTGCTCATCCGTGTTTACAAAAGTTTAGATGTAGTTTGTGACCAGCTGCTCGAGATGCGTCAAGCACCAGGCGCATCTGCGGCTGACAAGAAAAGTGACCAAGTACATATATCTAGCTTTCCGTACTAATCTATTTCTCGAGAGATATTTGCCCAGTTAGTACGCGTTAGACTCCTATCGCATAGCCTCCAGTACTATCTATATAAAACCCAGCAGTGAAGTAATGCCACCGGTGCTCGTCTCTAAATAGCACCCGCAAGACATGGAAGCCATGGGCGAGCCTTGGGTAAGCCACGGTGCCCACTATTATGTTCCTTGATTGGAATTGATGCAAAAGCATTATCTAGTTCGCCTAGTTCGCCCACACACTTTTGTCATGCAGGTTGATTTGGCATTGATATAGGCAGGGCAAATTGCTAGCCGGCCCATAAACGAGTCTGTCTAATTCGGCACCATGGACACCACAACACGCAACGTCTCCATGCGATTGCCAAGATGGGCAGTAAACGATTGTGTTCAATATAAATAGCTGCTGTCTCGCTGGAGGTTTCGCTGGACAGTATTTTCACTACAGCTTATTGTGCTTTGCATTCTGTTTCCCTATTTTGCCTTTTTGTTTCCTCTTTTTCACCTTATTACTTCATTTTGGCCACGAACCAGCAATGGCAGGTACTGCGGTCTCTACTACCGCTGACAGCGGGTGCTCAACAAGGTGTGTATCCCCACCTAGAGAATGAGAAATCACTTTGTAACAAGAGTTAAATAGGTGCTGTGGCACCGTTAGAGACGTCAATAGATTGGATGAAAAGAATAATTTGCGGAAAGAGAGGTTGGGTCTCATGCTTGCAGCAGTAGAGGCTAGGACCATTGTCATTCAAGCATCAGAAATACCCACCAAACAGGCAAAGAACTGGCAGCCAAGCAAGTAGGGATAAAAGCAGAAGTCATACACATTTAGAAATACAAATATCAATATTAAAAGCACAACTACAACTCACACCTGCTGTTGAGATTTGGCCCACACGATCCTGGCAATAACCCGAAGTCTGCTGCGCATGGCACAGCGGTTGAGGAGACGTTGCACAGTGGCAAAGTGACCACTTCGCGGCTGCGGCTTGTTCTGCAGTAATATCGCATTCTTCAACCACTGTTCATCAACTATAGCACCAGCGTGTTTCAATCCGGCCAGACTTTCTCCTTGACCATGGCGGGCGGCAAGCGGCGAGGTGGTGGTGTGTTGGGAGCATCGAGTAACCACTTCACTTCCGCGCAGTTTCCTTGGGACGGCAAATCACGTCAGCCCGATGACCGATACTTCAATTGAAGAGGCGTATTTTTTTCGCTGGGTTCCGTTCTTTTCCATAGCACCTACAACGACATCCGTTCAAGTGAAAACTTAACCAACGCTGTTGGGTTGTGCTCGCATTCCGTGGTGGAGAGCTATCCATCTTGTGACGAACCCTGTCTAAGTACTTCAAAGGCAGGTTCATCATTATTTTAAGTACCTGCTGTCCTAAACCAATAAACGACGAGAACGTTAGCCTGAGCCCCCGAAATACGCTGCTTGCTGCCTGCACTGGCTGGCTCTATGCTGCCGAGTAAAGGAGGATCGCACCACTCATTCGAAACCTACTAGCTCCTTAACAGGTATACAATCCTGTAGAGCGACAAATAACTTAGATCAATGCAGGATCATCCGCAAGCTAAGGTATGCGGATTGTGGCGCCATGAGCGTCTCAGGGGCTGCTATTACAATTGCGAGTCGCGAGGACGTCATGCCGGCTTTACATGACAACGAGTCGATTATAGATAGCTTAATAGAAGAAATATGATTAAAATAAAACTCGGAAGTTGTGCATTCCCCCTCATATAAGAATGGCGACAGCCGAGTCCCACGAAAGTGAGGCGGCACGAGTCACCAGGTTCGAGGCCTTTGCATTCAATCGCAACTGCCATTGGTCCATGCTAAACACGTCAGGGGTCTCAGAAAACCCTTATTATCCCCTGATTGCTCAAAAGGCAATTGGCCCTGTTTAGTCATTGTGGTTGCCCTGCTTCCCACACAAACACCAAGGACGCTTTCACCGCCGCTTCGACCTCGACATAGAGAGACGGCCTCGAGGAGCGGAGTGAGAGCGTCCTGAAAAGAATCACGTTTGCTTGACTCCCATATAATACCATTAATATCGTTGTTCGCGGGCCAAGCGCTTTTATTGGTGCCGGAAAGGCCCCCGCTCCGTGCCGAAGATGGGCATGCCGAGTCAGCAACTCTCAATAGCTTCATGGAAGCATTGCCTGACGATGGCTTTACCCCTCCCTATTCATAAAACCTCTTAACATTTAAACTTGTTTTGTGGCTATACGTAGTAACTGTGTCGTTCCTTGTTTGAAGGCGGGGGTGGTATGGCTCACTCTCCCCCTTCAAGAGCATACCTATAAAAGATGGCACTTAGCCCTCTGGCTTTCTGGTCCTTGCTATTTATTCTTTTAGAGTGGTTTAATAATTCCTTTAATTACCCAGTAGCGTTGTCTCGATTTCCCTTTCTACAGGCAGCAGTACAGCACCTCTATCCCAATGCCTACTTCCACGACTGCTGACAGCGGCTGCAAGAAATTGTTTGTACACTCTGCGTGTCATTTATGCTTGGCTCATCTAACTTACGATATCAGATGCTGTAACAATGCCCGAGATAACATGAAAGAGTCGCATAGCATTGAAGACAAGATTCGACTGCAGCACGAAAGGTTGAGTCTCATGTTAAACTCGTCGGAAGCCAGGATCATCATACTTCAGGCGGGCGGCCAGCTGCATACTAGGCAAAGCCAGTGATATAAATAAACAAAACTAACGCAAATTTTTCAAGGCCGTACTTGGCCCAATTGTGTGCGGGTGTCTCTGGCTCTCTGGCCATACCTTGGTTTTTGGTTTGTTTTGTTTTTGTCTCTGTTGTGTGTCCATGGTTCATTTTTGTGCAACCCTTAATTCAATTTTTGCTTTGTCGACCCATGTGTGAGAAAACAGCTTCGTTTCACCCAAGCATGAAGACGAACAAGCACATTGCTACCTCTCTTTTTTTTTCTTTTTTTTTAAAATTCAATGGAAAGTGTTATGAATTTCAGTCATCACAGCGGGTGGTACGATATCGGCTCGAGAAGGGGGACCTGATGTTCTGACAGCGCTACTGTATGCCGCCTCACTCTCTCACTGTTGTACCATTCACGAGATGAAAGAAGAATCTAAGCGGGGCAGATCTTTGCAGACTTGTGCTATGCTTGCACAATCGATGTTGCCCCAATAGCCCCGCGTCAGAATTAGCCGGTCGACTGCCATGGTGGGATGAGAAGGGTCCGAGATCGTACTCAAGCAGGGCGAGTAATAGGGGGTGGAAAGGGTCTGAAGTACCAAAATAGGTGCAAAGTGGTCCAAAGTCGACAAAATCCCCGAAGGTTCGACCGAATCTTTTCGCTGAGGAAAGGGACAACAACGTAGTCAGCGGCGCCTGGCGCGGCGAGTGGCCCGTTCCATTTGATAGGTATGTAGGTATGCCTAGCAATCGACAAAAGCCGGCTGCAAGCTGAACCACTCAGTGCTATCTCCGGTACGCCTCATTAGCGATTGAACGAATTGTAGCAGTAAGAACACCAATCAGCTTGTCGCTTGGCCGAGAGCTGACTCCATCACACCAGGCACGAAGCAACATCCTAATGCACAATCCGGGGGAGACATCCACTAGCCGACCCAGCAGACTGGTAAGCTTGTGGGCCTGAGGCGAGACAACAGCGCAACGATGTGACGACAAGAAGGAAAACAATGCAGCCACAATATCACAACTAGGCACATTTACAGTCGCAACCCGATTATTAAACCAAAGCCACGTCCGAATGGGTTATAGTGTGAGTAAAGACGATGTGGCATTTCGAATACTCTGTCTCCACTCCCGAGTCCCGGCCAACTCAACTTCAAACGCCCAGTCTGGGGTTAAAGTGAAGCCAGGATGGTCGGCAGATGCACAAGGCTGGGTAAGAAGAAGGAACAGCTTGTGCATCTTATGTTGTGCACTCTGCAGCTCATTCACAATATTCTTAAACATAACAAAAGTGATGGACGCTGCTGCTGTCGCCTCGCCAAGAAGTGCACATAAATATCAGCTAGCTTCTCCTGATTTTTTTCCAGCTTTTTTACGCTCTCGTTCCATGCCCAGTTCAGTTATCTACTTCAATCCCTTGAGACTTTTGCCCAAGCTGCAACATGATGTTCCATCCTATACGTGTTACCAGATTCAGCACCAGTTCCCCTGTTGCTATGTCTTTAACCGCCACATCTACCACCGCCAATACTGGTTGTCAGCCACAGTACGTTATTTACCTGGTCTATAATGCGCTCATCTTATACTTTGCTTGCTTCATTGGCTAATTTCTCAATTCATCAAATTAGATGCTGTGGGGACGATATGAAGATAAAGAAACAGCAAGACAAAATTCGTCTACGCCAAGAAAGGCTGAATCTCATGTTGAATTCATGCGAATCGAGGATCGTGAAGTTGCAGGCTTCGGGAAATATCAAAAGAAATGTCCAACAGTAGAGTTTTAGAACAATTCCGTTTTACACGATTACGATTACATGTACTTTAGCATTTTTTAGCCAGCCATTTATTCCCTTTGTAGTCGCTTCCTGGCCTCTAGTGTTTGAGATTATTTCCTTGGGAGAAGACGTTTGGTAAGAGCTTCCTACCCGGGATTAAGGTGGTACTAGTAGATTTCGCTCCAAATCCGTTAACTAGCATAGCTACCGTAAATGCACATGGCTGATCTTTTAAGAGACTCTCTTTCTCTTTGAGGTTTGCATGTAACGGCGTCGTGATGCCACAAGGGGAGCAGCCAAGGTTGGGTTTAATTCAGTCGCAACAATACCATCAACTAGCCAATGATCACTGCTGCTCACCAGGCAGCTTTTGCTTTCTACATATGAATTCATGTAATCAATTCAATTGCGTGAATGTTTTGTTCCCAATAAATTAAACATGGTTTTCACAAGACAGGATTTGCTGGCTCCCAGGGCCATGCTGACTCTGCGCTCCATCAGCGTTCATCACATAGGGCAGAAAATGGCTGCATACTGTTTGAAGCGCCTTACAAACAATCGTTCAATGCTCGTACCTGAATAAACTATAGAAAGGTTTTGATTAGATTCATCTTACCGGCACAGCTTATCCGGCCGTCTCGGAATAAAAACAGCCGTTTTGGTGGCAATTTAGCAGAGAGCGGTTGCTGCGCCACAGAGCGAGGCCCCAGTAAAACACATTCTTGGCGGAGGGACAATCAATATCTGGTGGTGGTAGAGTCTGAATGCTACTGAGCACCTCGTCTAAGCCCTGGGACCTGAAGCTGTGAATGGCGGCCGAGTTATCCGATGGTGCCGCTCGTTCCTTTTTAGGGGGCTTTGGGGTTGTTTCCTACAGGGCCAGTCCCTCAGAAGTCAGCACAATGTGTTTGGGAGAGTTACGCGTCCCACCCGCAGCAGCCAATAGCCTCCAACCTGACCGTGCCTGAAATAGCGCACCAGGCTCCAGACCCTCAAAGCGCAAGCGCCGCTGCCAGAATACGAAAATATAATACAAGCCCAGTTTCGCCTTTCTCATCCGTCACCCCTGATCTCTTCCTCCAACTGTTTCGGCTTTGTCTCTTGGTGTTTCGCCTCCATCTGGTATTTGAACCACGTCACATCTCTCGCTCTCTCTCTCGTTTCTTCTTATTTTTGTCTTCATTCTTCTTCCACTCGTTGGGTTTCTTCCTCTTCATTATTTTCTTCTCCCATAGGTCCAAACAATCCTTCGCTTCCTTGCGACCGTTAATTTTAATTTCGACGCAATCATCTAATTCGTCTCGTCCGACACGTTTTCTTTCTTTGTCGAACGATTCACTACGAACAAAAACAAGAAACACCAAGAAAAAAAAAAGAGACACTAGGCAATCCATCAAAATGTTGCAGAAGCTTTCTCTTTTGACGCTGGCCATGGCCGCCAGCGCGATTGCTGATGACCTTCCTGCCATCCAGATCAAGGTATGTTCTCATGTGTTTGGAGCCAATTGATTTTGCGAATGAAGCTCTTCATTTCGCTAATCTCCCCCTCCCCACGTCCTGTCGACAACCGTTGCCTCGGCGTTGCTCTGGGCATCGACAATTTCGCTGGGCAATGGCCCTTGGCAATGGCAATCACCCCCTTTTCTTGGTGTTGCCCCATGCATCGCCCCATTTGCGGACCCCACCCCTCCATCGCTGCAACGCTTCATCTATGCCAAAAGCAAGGACTCGCATGCTGATCATTTATTTTTGGGTAAATTTAGGGCTCTAAATTCTTCTACGAGAACGGCACCCAGTTCTTCTTCAAGGGTATTGCCTACCAACAGGGTATTGGCGAGGGCGGCAAGAGCTCTTCTGGGGGCTCCAACAGTGACTTCAGCGACCCCCTCGCCAACGCCGCCAAGTGCAAGCGCGATGTTCCAATCCTCCAGTCTCTCGACACCAATGTTATCCGAACCTACGCCATTGATCCCGATGCGGACCACAGTGAATGCATGAGCCTTCTCCAGAAAGCTGGCATCTATGTCGTCTCTGATCTTGGCCAGCCTCTTCTCTCCATCAACCGCAACACTCCCAAATGGGATGTTGAGCTCTTCACTCGCTACCAAAAGGTCGTCGATAACCTTTCCAAGTACAGCAACGTTATTGGCTTCTTTGCTGGCAACGAAGTCTCTAACAGCCTCAACACTACAAACGCCTCTGCTTTCGTCAAGGCTGCTGTCCGTGACACCAAGAAATACATCAAGGATAAGAAGTATGGTAAGAGTGTCGGTTATGCTGCCGACGACGATGCCAAAGTCCGCGACAACATCATCAAGTATTTCAACTGTGGCCCTGCTGAGGAGTCCATTGATTTCTTCGGCTACAACGTTTACGAATGGTGCGGCGAAAGCAGCTTCGAGGAATCTGGATACAACCGTATCCTTGATACTTTCAAGGACTATTCTGTCCCAACGTTCTTTGCTGAATACGGATGCAACAAGAACGGCGGTGCCAAGGCTCGCATATTCCAAGAAACCCCTGCTCTCTATGTGCAAAACATGTCCGCCACTTTGAGCGGCGGTATTGTCTATGAGTACTTCCAAGAGGAAAATGATTTCGGTCTCGTCAAGGAGAGCGGCAGCTCCGTCAGCAAGCTGGCTGATTTTGCAACTCTCCAAAAGCAGATCAAGAAGGCTGATCCCCAAGGTGTAGAAATGTCCAAATACAACCCTACCAACAAGCCTCAACAATGCCCTACTGTCAACGATAATTGGGCTTCCAGCACTGACCTTCCTCCCACTCCCAACGCTGATGCTTGCTCTTGCATGGCCAAGGCCGTCTCCTGCGCCGTCCGTGACTCTACTGATAAGAAGGACTATGGAGACATTTTTAACTTTATCTGTGGTCACGACAACAGCCTTTGCGACGAGATCAATGCCAACTCCACCACTGGAAAGTACGGTGCGTATAGTGGCTGTGCGGCCAAGGACCAGCTCTCCTATGTCCTCGACGCCTATTACAAGAGCCAGAACAAGGATGCCACTGCCTGCAGCTTCAAGGGCATGGCTGGCACTCAATCTGCCTCTGGAAGCCTCGACTCTTGCAAGAAGGCCGCCAGCTCTGGCAGCAGTGGCAGCAGCGGCAGCGATAACGAGAACGCTGCTGCTGGCTCACCGCGTGCGGGTGCCTTGTGGGGCGCCTCTCTGGTTGCTGGTCTGATCGGTGCCGGTATCATGGCTCTGTAAGCGGTTACCGGAGTTACTTAATAATTTGTGTATATGATAGATGTCGTTATGTAGCTTGTTTAGAGAATCAACCTTTTTGAACCAATCTGACTGTTCCATTTGCTACTTTTAGTTTCATGATTGTGAACCCCTTGCAAGCATACTACACACACTACCACATATGCAGAACGCATTAATATATCGTACAGAAAGAATCTGGTTGATCCTATAGTGCCTTGCGATATGCCCAACAGGGCTGCTTAGATGCAATCCGCAACTAGGCTGATATCAAGCCGGAAAGCCATCGTGCAATTGCTGAGACACCTGACCCATGCTTTCGAATTCAGTAAGTAGCAAACAATCCTTGCCTGACACCGTACCAATCAATGAAGGCCATTTCACCGAGTCAGACAGTAAGAAGGCCACTTTGCGAACCATTTTGATGGGATGCCCGGGCAGTGCCGCAGTTCGCCTTGCGCGATTGAGGGGTAGCTGCAGCACAGAGGCTTGCATGTGCATGATTCTCGTACTTTCCAGCACGGCAGTTCTTGCTACTGGCTCGAGTGTGGAAGAGAGAGATGTGATACAAAATGGTTGAGAAGGTCGCACCAGATGCAGCGGATGGAGGCTGGATTTTGATTCTCTCGTGGCAGCTGCGGTGACATGGCTGCAATTTGTTGTGGCACTTTCGAAGTGTTAACCGAGACGAGGCATCATGGTGAGCGGCGTTTTTGATATTATTCCTTTGGGTACGAATGCGCAGGTACTGTTGAAAAGGTTTGAAGACGTAGTGAATGCGCCGGCACGACTGGAGGCGATAAAAAATCTTACAAAGACTACCAACCTCATCATCAGCCTCTTCGACTCCGCATATAATGAGTTCAAAGATGGAGCCGGCGCCGACGATATTTTATACCAGGATAAAGGGACGAAAGAGACAGACTTGGTGGAAGATCTAGTAACACAATACAATGACGCCATAAAGAAAGCGCAACATGTTGTCGATTTGGTGATAGAAAAGGACGGTCGCTTCTTGGACCGACTGAAAGTCAAAATACTTGTCGCGAAAAACAAACACCTCTTGGAGGCTATCTGCCAGACGATACAGATTCTTCTGAGCCAGATGACCGCGGTTGTGTGCATCTGCTGCTTACATAAAGAGAATATGAATGTCGCCAGTATCAGAGAGCAAGATTCAGGTGCATCGATACCTGCAGAGTGTTTGAACCGCATGTGAGTTGATTACTTGTCTGGACGCCATGTAATAAAGACATGGAAGAAACTCATTGACATGGCCTGGTAGTAAGAATCTCGAAATACAGCTTGAGTGCCAAAGAGAGCAAGCTAGTGCAGATTACCGAAAGCTTTTTCGTCTTGTGAGGAAACACAATTTGGCCATGGGACCAAGCAAGAAAGACATGAAGAAATTGAGGCAAATTGGGAAAAAAATCAACAGAACTGCAACAGCCGTTGTGGGAGAGGTCGAGACGCCGGAAGAGGACCGACGACGCGGCGGATCTCGCAGGTCAGCATCCAAATCTCATCGACCAACCACCGGAAGGGGGCTGCCGCGATCGAGTGTATACTCCTTCGAGGGTACTGAGTTGTTCAAAGCACGCGATGTTTCAAATGATCTCTCGACACCACAGGAGTCGCCTCGACGCCGGTCTTCGACACGGTCAACAGCGGTGTCGACAGCTGCTTCCTCCTCAATCGTTGGGAATTCCTCAACTATCTCATTGGTCCTTTCAATTCCATCTTTCCGCACCAAATCTGATTCTTTTGACCCGTTAATGTCGGGCGAGTTAACGCAGAGTTCTCCTAAAGACGGAAGTGCTGTATCGGACACTAAAAGTGAGTGTGCAGGCACTGTTGAGCCCATGGATGTTCCATATGGCCGTATATTTGGAATTAGCGAAGCCAGAAGTCCAAACAGTCCCCCGAACAACAATGACATCGAATCCGCAGCAGAAGACGCTCCAGCCAGAGCTGCGCTACGCAAGGAACTGAGAGAGAAAACCAAGCACTGCACCATGTCCGAGGAAAGTGTCGTACAGCGGAAGAGAATAAGAAATAGAATAAGGACTGGGAGTTCGGCCATGCCTGTGGCTCCGTTTACTCCAAGTGATGCAGGATTCCCTGAAGATAAATAGGCGCAATGTCATTGCGCTAAATGCAAAAATGCAGAAATGATGGATGTAATTACTATATACATATAAAATAGTAGTGAAGAATATTGACACAATTTGACGTTTGCTCTACAATTCATCGATTACACGAACAGGAGCTGGCCCATCCTTGAGAGCTTGTGTCACAACTCAGTCAGACTCATAACCATCATCCAGCTTGACCAAACTGGAAAACCGTCCCGTGAGGTATAGTAGGCAGTCGCCTGGCAGTGGAGCTAGGTACACTGATACCTGTACCACCAGTTGGTTGATTGGCTAGCGTTAGCATGAAGTATGCGCCAGCGCTGCAGCAATGACGTTGAGAGTAACTGGCATAGTTTTAGTGGTCGAGGTTAACGATGCATATCAATACGGTAGGTGCAGCAGCGTCTCTGGCAACGCCAAATCGGTCCATTAAGGTATAAAGATGTCCAATTACAATTCGTCCAAGTAATGGGGTGGAAACAAGTTGGGTTGCGGTGCCTTCTTCCATAGTTCATCCGCCAAAATATAGATTAACGACTGCCCAATTTGCGTGCGTGACGCATATGGTCCGAACAGATAAAAGAAGCCGTAGAAGAATGTTGATCTCACGAGATCGCCTGTTGCTTCAAAAACCACGCGATGTTGCGCGGGAATAATGAGGAGGGCGATGAGTTTGATGAGCGATGCCATGGAAAATATGGCATCCACAGTACAGCTGTACATATCCTAGATACGCGTAGTTGAGCAAATGCATCGGAGAAACGGGCTTGGATATTTTCACTTACATTGTACAAGTCGGTCTTCAGTAATGCCAGATTGCGATCCATGAGGCAGATGTACGAAGCGTGCCACATGAATTCGTAGATTACTGTTCCAACCAAGACATCAAGCAACCACTTGGCGAGAGTGTTCCGTTTGCTCAACGAAGAGCGCTGAGTCGTTCTTGGAGCGTTCTGTTTATCGAGGTGCAAATCGCTGCCTTTTTCGTCCTGGGCATCATTCGCTGCATGAGATCGAGATGCAAGTGGCCGCGCAGGAAACCTTTTCTCAAGCAAAATATTCCAGTACTGTGAGAAGGGAACCATCAGAGCGTAAATAATGATCGCCTTGGGGTCCAATCCAAGGATGCGGACAGTGTCGCTCTTGTCTGTCACGTCAGGGAATTCGAAGACAAGGCTGCCATTCTTGGCGAGATAGGACGTCACTCCCGGTGCTGTGTAATTGCTGGCGTATCTATATTCTCTCATCGCTGGGCTGTCCCAGGCTTCCTCGGGCAGCTGGAGCGCATGGGAGATGATAATATCTAAGGCGATGAGAGCTGTGGTAATTGCGACGACCCAGCGCAAACTTGAGTTGGACATGATTGGAGTCGCTACGTACGGAAGAAGCAATCAATGACCGTGAGAGGTTGTGCTTGGGTTAGTTCCTTGCTTGTGGTCGTCCGACCCCTTTATACAATTGAGTCAAGGACAAGAGAGAGAAAAATTGAGTCACTTCACGCTCGTATCCGTAATGTGTCTGGCGCTAATGCGACCGCAGCAAATCCACTTTCGGCCAGTCCAGCCTTAACACGAGGGAAACCAAGATTGATCGATTAAATTATAAACCCGAATTTTATACTCTGTCTGTCTCGCATACTCAATCCCAATTCCATGGCGTTGCCTTGTTTGGTTTGGATATTTGCTTGTTTAGTTGGTCGAGCGACGTCAGAACGTGTAAGCTAAGGGAAATCTGCGACCTATTCGGGCTCGATGGAGCAAAGCTAATTCTAGGTCGATTATATCGTCTAATAAAAACTTTGTTACTGCATAGCTCTAGAAAAAGGCGTAACGGAGTTATGGTGTAATTGTACCTTGTGCTAGAGGATCTGTAGCGACATGTCGCCAGACTTTGTACAGCAGTGCCAATGTTGCTGGTAAGCCCATGAGGACGTCTACCAAGGTGATGATTGCCTCTGCTGATAATGGCATTGATACTGTTGTTGATGGCAGCTTTTGGTGATGAAAGCTACAAAGCAATGCAAGCTGACAGGAAGTGGTCGTCGAATGCTCTTTATACATTCAAAGACAATTGGGAAACATCTCCCCCTTACTAATTTTTGTCATTGTGATTTTATGTATCAATTCACAACATTGTACAGGTTGCCTGGCTGGGCTGATTTCGCGAGTGCCACTATGCTTGGTCGCGACTTTTCAAAATTCACGACCAAAGAGGGACTGACAACAGCCCTGGCCAATGACATGTTATGTACAATGGTAACTTCAGACTTGACAATGCCAAGTTCCGAAATGTACAGCCCACTTTTGCGTAGTCAAGTCTCTCACTACGCAAAAATGGGTCTTTACCTCATTTGTCGCGTTTGATGTGTCGGCCACTTTTGGCCTACTTGTAAATAGTAAAGATGTTATTGAATCCACCTCCTGAAGGGAAGGTGTCTGTTGCGACTTTTTGGTCTCCAATATTGGCACCTTTGGGAAGATAAGTTGAGCCAATGAGGTCACGTAAGAACAGATTGAAGCAGCGTCGGGCACGCAGATGTCCTTGTTCTTGCCCAAGCATGGGCCTCCGCGAGATGCAACACCATCGTCGCCAGATGAGAGAAGTATGGTGGTATCATGGAGACCAAGGTTATTTCCGATGCATCCATTAGTTGCGTTGACAATGTACTCTGCGTTGTCATCATATCAATTTGAGCATTGTGGTGTCTTCGAACGAACTCACCTTCAGGTAGTTGACGGGATACTCGGGCTCCAAGTCTCCATTGAAAGTAGCAGCTGCGTCAATTGAGCAACTAGGATGACCTGACACCTACATGTTCTACACCTAAATCAGCAGCAGGTGAGTGTATATATATACTATTCTAAGATCTGCAGTAAGAAATTTATACCGCAACATCTGTAACATCTAGACGCATGAGCAACCACCTGCTTGGTCGATGGCGCCGAATTTAGTGTGGAATACATCGCCAGATTTCATGAGTTGGAGCTCTTTGGCGTGAGGGACATGGGCTCAGCATTACAAAAGCTTGATAATCTATTAGGCATGTTAATTTGCTTGCCGATTCGTTCCAGCACAGCATCAAGCTGCAAGAGGCACATTGAGCAGTACCCGGTCTGAGGATACATAATATTTGTTTCATTTTGTTCGCCGCATGATAAATCAATGGACATAACGCCAGGCCTTTTTTTGGTCCCGGAATTGTAGCCAAGCACTCCAAACGATTCTTCGCGGCTCATGGCCTCCAGGGCATTGCCCCGTCGGCGGTAACCGCTCCATTGCACCGACTCTAACCGAAAGAAACGAAAGATGGTATCTGCAATGCATGCGAAACGCTTTTCGGTGAATCGATTTCCAATGCAAACACATACGATCCTCGACAGTAACGAAGTGGAGGCAATTTCTTAATGAGGCACTATCACGAAAGCGATGATTACTGTCAAATGCCGATGCGAACGACAAAGACTCTAGCAGGACGATATGGCGGTTGTTCTATATGTTGCCGAGTGCTCCTTAGTGTCATGGTAGTAAAATGGTCAGTGTATGTATGAGAACTATCGCATTGCGGTAGGGTTGTGATGTCGCGCGGCAGAGGAGAGACTGCCCCCGTCAGACTGATTTCAAATGTTGCCGACCCCGCGCTAATTTTCGATCCATAGTGTGCTATTAGATTGACAGCTCCAAATCTCCCGCTTACTAGGTGGCCCAGAGTAAGCAGTAAGCGACTTAAAATCAACAACAAACCTCTCAGTAGACAGTATAGATACAATACCCCATTGGAATCTGGCTCAAGCCTGCTCAATTTTCGAGAATTGGCACTCAGCATTGACATGGTCAAGTAGGGTTAGGGTCCTTGCCGTTAGTTCCGAGTGGCTGACTGCCAAGTTGCTTTCTTACTTGTGGCGCTCAAGGCTCCGGCGACGCCAAAGTTGAGCTGACTTGGCACCTTGGCGATGTCGATTTCAGCAGATCTGTGGACACAAGTTCAGCTGTTGGGGAAATGGTTCGAAAGAGCGCAATGTATCATATTGTACAAGCAGCAATGGCTGTGAAACCCTTTGTCACCACAGTCAAAAGTTCTCTTCCCCTCCGGACACGAGTATTGATTGTCGGAGATGGCATTATCGAAGTATCATGGAGTGCTTAGCCTGTGACAGTGTGCAGCGGCGACCCTCCGTAAATTGCACCTCAGCTGAAATGGATGTATGAGCTATCTACGGATAATGGCGGCCAGCTTTGGATGAAAGTTTTTTGCATCGCGTGGGGTTGAAGGGAAGAGAAAACAAACTGCCCCTATCTTCTCGGTGGTTTAGGCAAATTGGGCCTGGTCAAATAAGCTTCAGGCGGGAGGTAGGCTCTGGATAATTCAGTGTGGCAAGGGGAAAGCAGCCAGTCACACAGCGTAGCACCGCAGCGAAAGGATGAGCACCACTCATTGCCTGATGCAGCTAAGCACGAAAGGTTGGGGAACTCAATACACCCGCGAAAGAACCCTGGAATTACGAAAAGGAGGTGTTTATTGTCTGCAAAGATCGACGCACCCGACATAGACTCAGACACGATTATGCTCAGCATTTTGGAATAGCACATGCGTAACGGCCGGGCAAGGGGGACAAATTTCAGGAACAGGAAAGAAAATCATGCCCAGCTGTGCAACAGGCATCGCGTGACAATGCAACGCAACGTTGATCATGCCACACAGGCTGCTGGGATCTTTGCATGTGCTGTTCAAAAGTTCATTAACAGCCTGGGTCGAATGGACAGGGTTTGCTCTTCTGGAGTCCTGATTCAACAAGAAAACATGTCTTCGGTGCCGACACGCTTGAATCTGAGGCTGCGGTGTTTTGCCGGCCCTGGTCAGGTTGGTAGTCTTTGCTTCTTGCCATGATTGAATAGCTTGTAGGGCCGAGCAAGAGTGTAACGGAGACTTCCGAAAATGGTTCATGTTCTCTAATTCCATTCGCAGCCACCTTCGGCAGGGCTACCAAAGGTCGTCTTCAACAGTCGTATTGCTTGGCGTGACGCAAGCTACTGATTCCAAAGGGACCTTTGGTTGTTGGCGCTCCCAAGCCGGGTTATCGGCAAGCAGTGGCTGGCAATTTTGGTAGGTATTAATCTCAAGCAACGTGCTCAATGCTGGAACTTTTGCTCAGCTTTAGGGAATAAGATACTGGTCTTACTCCATAAGGAATGGCCTTTGCGGAGGTGGCGCACATTCTCCAGCCTGATTCGCAGCCTGGGGAGATAGGCGGTTGTGCAGTCACCATCTCCGGTCAGCTCCCACTAATGCCTGGCCGTCCAATTGCAGAGCTCGTTCCGCTTATTCTATGGCTTCCGGGCCAGTTTTGGCGCACTAAGTGCCGTGTGCCGATTTTGTGTGCGCCACGTCCTCTGTCTGAATGAATATACCAAGGACATGTAGTCGTTTATAGTAGAGATTTTCTAGAACTCTACACCCAAGCCACTTTTACTCGGCCGGTTTCTTCGTTTGTCGTCAAAGAACTTTTGCGTAGCTGATTGCCACAAGGAATTAGTCAATGTAACCGGTTCCTTCGAACTGGCCCAAAAGCTAATGTAGAGCAAGGTCACTAACAAATGTTAATGCCTGGACCAGCGAACACTTATGCGCCTTGCCGCAACTTGAAGCCCCCCCTTGGGAAGTTGTACCGCCGAGTGGATTGTTGTGTCGCGCACTCGGCTGATCTTCCACCAACCTGGTATTTAAATAGAAGCGGGTAGCTCTTCCTTCGTCGCCGCTATAGTTGTATTGCACTTAATCGCGGTAGCGAGCGCAGCCTGTCGGTTTTTTCAATTCATGCATACCTTACCTTGAACGACCAAAACTTCAACTGACATCCCCATCAAGCGCCATGGCTGCTGGAGATGATTACCACGACGAGAAGTCGGGTGGCGTTGAACCCTATGTCGACGTGGGCCATTCCAGTGCTCATGATCTCGGCGAGAAAGGTGCCACCCACCAGGCGGAGGTAATCGAACCGCCACAGCACGTTGAGCTTTCAGAGGATCAGGCGGCGAGGCGACTTAGACTCTTCCGTGAGGCGGCGCACAACGACCCCAACATCGAGGTAGATGATCTCGATGCTGTGGATTACGCCGTTGAGGGTCACAATGCCGCAAAGGAAAATCAACTTATTGACGAACTAGTCGAAAATTCTCCGTACCCTGAGGTAAGTGACTCACAATGATTGGAAGGAAAAGCTCGAAATTAACCATTAGAATAGGTACGAGCATCAGTCCGCAACTACGACGAGGACTTGCCGGCGAACACTGTCCGTGCCTGGTTCATCGGCATGTTGACTACAACAGTCTTCTCGGCACTTAACATGCTCTTCTCTCTGCGCCAGCCGTCGATCACGATTACATCGTACGTTGCGCAGCTGATTTCATACCCCATGGGCTTGGCTATGGCTGCGACTCTTCCCAACCGCGTGTGGAAAATCGGACCGCTCAAGTTCAACCTCAACCCGGGCCCCTTCAACTTTAAGGAACACGCCCTGACCGTGCTCATGGCCAACGCCTCTTATGGTGGTGGTGCTGGTTACTTTACCGATATCTTGACTGCTCAAAAGAAGTTCTACGGCTTCGATTTCGGCGTAGGTTACGCTATCGTCTTGGGCATCACCAGTCAATGTATCGGCTTCGGTTTGGCTGGACTCGTGCGCATGTGGCTTGTTGAGCCCGCATCCATGATCTGGCCGCAGGACTTAGTCAGCGTTGCTTTCATGTACACGCTGCACGATCACAGCAAGACAGATCCCGCCAAGGCCAATGGATGGTCCATTGGTCGATACCGGTACTTTTTGTACGTGTTTGTTGGCTCTTTCTGCTGGTACTGGATCCCGGGATTCCTTTTCCAAGCACTCAGTGCATTTGCCTTTGCGACATACATTGCGCCCAACAACGTGAACGTGAACAAAGTCTTTGGCGCACAAACCGGAATGAGTCTTATTCCCATTACTTTTGACTGGACCACTATCACTGGCTACATTACCTCGCCCCTCATCTACCCCTGGCACGCCATCGTCAACACCATCATCGGTGTCGTCTTCTTCTTCTGGATCGTATGCGCCGGCATGCACTGGACAGGTACATTCTATGCCGACTATCTCCCATTTAGTGATTCGGGCTCATGGGACAATACGCAACAGCGATATAATGTGAGCAAGATTCTCACGCCAGACTTCCGACTAGATCTGGCCAAGTACAGTGAATACTCGCCTATCTTCCTCTCCACCACTTTCACCATGGCTTACGGTCTCTCGTTTGCTGGCATCGTTGCCATGATTGTCCACGCCTTGCTGTTTCACTCAAAGGAGATCTGGATTCGCTGGCGCGACAAGAACCACACTCTGGATGACGTCCACGCCAAGATGATGCGCAAGTACCCACAAGTTCCTCATTGGTGGTTCATGGCCGTCTTCATTCCCATGTTCGCGTTGACGTTTGTTGCTGCGTACAATTGGGATACAGGAATGCCGTGGTGGTCTGTCATTATTGCCATCCTGATTGCCGTTGTTTGGCTTGTGCCCGTGGGTCTCATCCAGGCCATTACCAACATCCAGCTAGGCCTGAATGTGTTCACAGAACTCATTGCTGGTTACATGCTGCCTGGCCGTCCTGTCGCAAACATGATGTTCAAGACGTACGGTTATATTTCCATGACGCAAGCGCTTGCCTTTGTATCGGACATGAAGCTCGGTCACTACCTCAAGCTGCCCCCACGTACAATGTTCTTTGGCCAACTTATCGCTACTTTCTGGTCCGCTCTTGTGCAAATTGGCGTTTTCTACTGTAAGTTCAGCGTATGTTATGCAAGGTATTTTCAAACTAACATGGATTCTCAGGGGCCATGGGTGCTCTCAAGGACGTATGCACAGAAGATGCTGTCGCCAATTTTACGTGCCCCAACGGTCGAGTGTTCTTCACTGCGTCTGTCATCTACGGAGTGATTGGACCTTCTCGATTCTTCACCGGCAATGCCATTTACACGAATTTGCAGTACTTCTGGATCGTCGGCGCTGCTACTCCTCTTCTGTTCTGGCTTCTTCGTAAGAAGTGGCCCAACAGTTTTGTTCGCTACCTCAATGCGCCAGTCATCTTTGCAGGATCAGGCTATATCCCCCCTGCCACGCCGCTGAACTACCTGTCTTGGGGCATCATTGGTTTGATCTTTAACCGATATATCCGCAACAGGTGGAGAGGATGGTGGTTGCGTTTCAACTACATTACCTCTGCTGGATTGGATAGTGGGCTGGCCATTTCCACCATCATTATTGTGCTCACGTTGAGCTTGACCAACACTGAAGCACCAAAATGGTGGGGTAACGATATCACGGGAAAGACGTTGGATGCACAAGGCACGGCCGTCAAGATTACGCTGCAGCCTGGAGAGAAGTTTGGACCAACGACGTTCTAAGGACGTATGCTTGAGACGGGAGCAAAATGCGGGTGTCTGTATTTATGTATGGTCGCGTTTATGAGTAGTTGTCGAATAGCGATGTCGTGGAGACAATTTGAACATAGTTTCGATCTTGAAGAAACCAAAAAGCATGAACATCTATCATGACTTACTTTGAGCGTGTGATTGTGTTTGTTTTATTGCCGGACTGTGACTGGACTGGTAACTCTTGCAGACGTCGGAGTCTCGTGTGTGTGTATGTGTGTGGACATGGTGTGAGCAACAAGCACCATCAGCGCAATATAGTAATGCGTCGCTTTGTGTAGATATTGTGGACGTTTGTGGTGGTCTGTGGCAACCATTGTGAGAGTGCAGTCGTTTGTCGTGTTCATGTGAAAGGATCAAACATATCCATGACGTGGACGATGAGAGTGACAGCGGATGACTAAGGAGAACATGTCAATAAATACACCATAACAGAGGCTTCCGAGACATTATTGGTAAAAAGGTGTCTCGTCGGCAGAACGGAGTACACGGGCATGAGTACTAATTATGACCTGGTAGTAATCTAGTGCTGACGGTTCGGTTCGGCCAGATTGGGTTGAAGGTGCAGTTGGGTTCAGGCACCAGAATGGAAGAATGTCACCACGAGTCCAGGCGGTGGGCCAACCCACGCCTCGGGCCGCTGGAAGCTAGACACAAAAGGGAATTAGGGCGGTTCAGGGCAGGCCAGGGCAGGCCAGGGCAGGGTGGGCAGGGGGGGACCAGTGGGCCGAGGTCGGGACTACAGGGGAATCACAGGCCTGGCAGTGGTACCCGTGTGTATTCAAGGGCTGGGCTGTGATGCTTTCTACAGCGTCGGTATGACGATTTAAAAATGAAGAAGAAAAAAGGCCGAGTTTCTATGCTATACATTTGTTGTGCACATTTATAGTGTCTTGTTTTGGTAAAAAAAAAAAAAAAAAAAATTTAATCTATCAGCGCTGTTTTGATGCTGTTGTAGCTTATTCTTGGGACCGTACGGAGTACATGGTTGGGCATCACCGCTGGGTTACATCCATCAGCCATAAGACAGACAAAGACACATGCCACTGCATCTCCCAATCAACTGCGCTCAGCACCGCCTGCATGTGAAAGACACGATATCCTGGTGCCTTGACGCCGCAGCTCTGCCAGCAAGACAGGATGGGGAGCCAGATGCACGGTTATTAATTCCACGGCATATGGACGATCCATCACATGATGCATTAGTACAACCGCCATGGCAAACTAGACTCGCTCGTCCATGTGTTTTGCACCGTAGAGAGCGGGTGCGAGTGCCGAGCATTTCACAAGATGCACTTGATGCACCCCATAGATAAATCCCCTTCCAGCTACAGTACTTGATAATAAATAATAAATATCTGTCAATGCCCTCCATCATGTTCCATGTCCCGTTTGCCCGACTCTTGCATCGCCAGGCGTCCCAGGACTTCCGTGCGTGATATAAATCGTTGTTGGCTTCCCCCAAACTTTCTTTTCCTCCATTTCTTGCCCCCCCCCAGATCCTCTTTTTGCTCTACTTTATCCATCTTTCTTTTGCAGCCTTCATCTATTTATCGCCATCGCTGCTTCACCCCTGTCCGCTCTTCACCCACTAAGCGACATCGGATGCAGCCATTGCTTTACCCTCGTGCGAGTTACGAGACATCCTTGCGCATGACCGACCAGCCTCAATCTGCATTATCCAGCACAAATGAATTAAAATAAAAAAAAGCATACCACCCCAAATACACTATTATTTACGGCCCGACTGCCACTGCGACAACTCATCCAGGCCTGACCTGAAATATTATTACTCGACCACCGCATTCAGTCTCTCGTTTTCATACCAAAAGCTACCCAGAGACACACAGCCAAGACCACCTCCTAGTCTTCACTGCCACCACCATCCAATATATTCCCTCACCTCCTCCAACTCCTTTCCTCATATCGTCTAGCTTCTCCATCAAAGAGGCTCCACGATATTCCCGTTCCTTGGTCCATTCGCATCGGCTGTCCACGGCCAAGACTCTAAACCTAACCCACTAATAAAGCGCCAAAGAGGGGAAAACTGGTGCCTCAACAACAAACAAAACCCATCCATCCATCCATTCTTCACCGCTGCCTCTGAAAAATCTCCACCACGACGGCACGTTCAACACTACTATACTAACATAAACCCCTGCAATCGTGAGGGTTTATTTGGCTTTGCTTTCCAATCAGTCTCATCTGTCGTCGTCTAGTGGGGATCTCTTTTTTTTTTTCTCTCTCTCTCCTCATTCACACCTTCGTCTTCGGTCTCTCCGCTCTTTTATATCCTTGCTCCTCACCCTTCACCATCCAACAACGTTGCTGAAGTGATTACGCAAATCACTCATTCTGACCGCATTTTCAACAACCTCTTTTCTTTGTCACACAACTAATTTCGCCATTTCATCTTCATCTTACCCTAATTACTGCCATACTACTACGCCCGGGAGTCGGATCCGGCCCGCACCACGTTTCTCAAAGTCCCAACCCCGGAGTGACATTGCACTAGGGCACCCTAGTTGGGCACGAAGTCAAGGCATCATCACATATATTTTATACATGTTTTCTCCCTCCCATGCCTCTCCCTTCATCTTCTTCTCCTTGATCAACTTTTCTCCTCTTCTTTCATTCCGGCCCATCGTGGGTTGTTTTGTAAATTAGAGAAAGGAAACTACATCAACACCACCACCCATCCACAACATGGCACACCGATCCAGCTATGCTCCGTCTTCAACGACGTATCACAGCTTCAACGACATCGAACTCGTCGGCCCGCCGCCAGAGCCCGCCGAGTCGACCTACACCTCGTCCCGCTCCTCCTCCAAGGACCCCTACGGGAACTTCATCGCCGAGAGGATGCAACGACAAGACTCCGGCTATGAATCCTGCGGCCCTCCATCCCGCTCTTCCACCTTCAACTCGTCCCGTCCTCCCGTTTCACGCACCAACTCCTCCACCTCGGGTGGCCGCCTTCGCTCACGCCCACCCACCCGTCGCTCTTCCACCAAGCCAGGCACTCACCCGTACCAAGTCCGCTCCTATGCCGCCTCCCAGCCTGTGGCATACTACCAGTTTCCCGCATTGGACGTCGTCGAGCTCGAGGAACCACCTAGCTCTGAGCTGGCTCCTCCTCTGCCTCGGACAACTCACTACTGGACCAGCGACAGTACCCGCCGTCTCGAATACGCCGCCATCGATGCAGCCAGCCGCGGTGTCAAGGGCTGGCTCCGCAAGCACCTTGTCCCCGAGTGCTTTGTTCCCCGAGACAGCAAACACCTTGCATTCGACGATGACGCCGGTAGTGTTCGACGATATCGCCTCGAGCTGGAAGATCCCGACGATGACGGGTTCCGACGCAAATCCTGGAGGTTCTGGAAGGAGTAGCTCCGTGTTATGTTTTCTTGCATTGTTCAAGCATTCGACTTTTATACTTTCCATTTTAATACCCTCGGCGAGCCACGACTGGACGCTGATGAAATAATGCTTGCTTCTTCACATTTTGTATTTTCATCTTCATTTTTTCTTTTGTTGCATTCGTTTGGAAGAGGGCATTTCCTTTTTTTTTTTTTGGCGTCATATACCCTGGGCATCTCTTTAAATTGATAAATCATAGCATGGCATGGCATGGCATAGCATAAGAAGATAGCATTTCTTGGAATTTCCAATATAAATACTCACATCAACAAAGTCAATATTCCCCATTTCCGTCGTGTGTCGGCGGTCACCTAGACTGTGGCGTTGAAGCTGAGCAGCACAGCCGTCGAGGGTCGACGCCCAATACTTATAAGGCGTGCATCAAGCTTTGCTATATGATTGTGAATCTTTTAAGCGGGCCGCAATCATTTCGTCAAAGATCACAGCGCGTTTGAAAACAGACTGTCAATCGATAGTGCAGCCTTCAACCTTGACGACTCCAATGCCAGCTTTATAGTCATTATTGCATGACTCGACATGCGGAGCTGTGCGAAGCCCAAGTTCTTTATCTCAGCTAGTCGAGGCCTGTCGTCAAATTAAAATCTAACGAGCCTTCCGGTCGTGCGCCGTCAAGAATGGGATATTGACTTGAGCCATATTCAGAAAAGCCACTTCGCATTCAAGAACCGCAGCAGGGTTGCTGCAGTGGGCATCGACGTAGATCTGGGTTGTGGTGACAGGGTTTTCTATTTGATGGTCCGGCGCCGATATTCAATAGCACAACAGACTCAGCAGGCAGCAAGATAACTGAAGCAACGAGGAAAGAGGCTAACGAGTAAATATTGGTATGTATAGAGATTATGGCTTGTCACTGTCGTGGGCGTCAGCAAGGCAGCCTGTGCGGGCCACTGACTCGAGTCAAGGTATAACAAGAAAGAAGATTCAATAATGCAGAGACTAAGTGAAGCGACTGCAGCAAACATATTTCAACCTCTTCGTCTGTGAATGCTCCTATTAAAACCCACACAGTACTGCAACGTATCCGTGTGATTAACAGTAGCTTGAGCCGCTGGATGGCAAAAAAACAAAAATAGCGGTCCCGGCCAATAATTACAGGCGCCACCGTTCAGCTGGGTGATTGACATACCATGTTTAGTAATTGAGAGGCAATCTGATTGGTCCGGAGATTTTAACACGAGGGGATGTGGGAGCGTCGTTGGGCATCTAGACCAATTAATGGCTACAATAAATGGCGGAAAGATTGAGCCGCAATCTATATGGGCTGAATGGCTTCGCCTATTGTAGGTTACCTCGTCTTTCCACAGGAGGTAGCGGTAGAGTTTGCGACGAAATGCTAGGAGAACGATTTGTTAGTTATAAAGAGCCGCGACGAGCCCACGAAACAGCGTGTAGAAATTGGGAATACAATCACTCAGCAATCCCGCCACAATGGCTCCTTTAAAAACTCTTTTGCATCTCTTCCACCTGTCTCTTGCTCTGGCTGCACCAGACGCCGTTGCTCGCGCAGCTTGCAATCATGATAATTGTCTTCGGGCCGTCATCGCCTCCAATGCGAAGCCGTATGCCTCTTCTGCTAGCAAAGACTGTGTCTCCTTCTTCCAAAAGACAGTCACTCCATGCGCTTCTGCTGCCTCGACCACTTTCATTACTTCCGTGGTGACCGAAACGGCTGCCACGCCCACGACCACGCTCGTTGTGCCGGCGACAACTACAGTGGCAACTGAAACTGAGGTCGTCAACGTGCCCTACACAGTGACTGCTGCGACGGACTTTGTGCCTACCATTGTGGCGACACAGGATGTCCAGGCAACAATCACAACTGAGGCTGTCACTACTACCGTAATCACTGATGCTGCCGTCATTACCTCAACAACCTCCGTTTACAGCTTTGGTCCCCGTCCTCCAGTTCGTCGTGACTTGGACGGCCGAGCTGATAGCCTTTGCGCGGCCGGCACTGCAATTCCCACTGTTGTTCCAATTTATGCCTCTGCCTGTTCTGGTAGGTAGTCACCTCGCTCATGTCACAAAATACGCCTGGCTAACTTTGCAGGAACTGTCCGATACTCGTCCGCGTGTTCATGCATCGGGATAACTGAACAAACTGCCACAGCAACTCTCCCCGTGGTGACCTCTACAGTCCTGCAAACTGCCACCGTCACTCCCGATATCGTAACAGAAACAATCACTACTTACACACCAGTCACCGCCACTATCACCATCACCAGTAGCCAAGAAGTCGACGTGACCGCCACCCAGCAAGTTCCCACCACCGTCATTCAGACCCTCGACCCCACCACCGTCACCACTACCAACACTGTCACCAACAAAGTCACCACCACCAACACCGTCTACGTTCCCGGTCCGACCCAATTCTGCCAAATGTACCTGCGCGGTTCCGGCGGCACTGTCGATGGACAATATCTCGCTTCTGACCCGTCTCAAAATGCAAACTTCCTCGCCACGAATCCAGGCAACAAAAACATATATCGCCTCGATGGTACTAGCAAGCTACGGTTGGTGGATGGACCGCTTGCAGGCAGAGCTGCGTCGTGCTTCCAGACTTCGCCTTACCTATACTTGCGAGACGATTCCACCTGGACGCCCACCACGTTTCTCCCGTTTACTTGCACCGTCGACAGTAGTCTTGAAGTGTTTTGCAGGAGAAACCCGGCGAGTGCGGAGACCTGGAGTGATGGTTATGTGATGCCCCGTGGTAAATGGATTTGGTCGAGTACGGGTAGTCCACCTGCGGGAAGTGTCAGGTTCAGGTTGTATGCCGTGCCCATCAATTGTGCGACATAGTCGATCAACGATACTTCCAATATAAGAGTCGTTCAAAGGGCAAATCTGTAGAGCATAAACCACGCTAGGTTACACCAGCCACTATTTAATTCAATCCAAATTTGACATACTTTCCGTCTCATTTCTGCGTGGTCTGCACTAGTGAAACCTTCTTCTTCTTCTTCGAGGGGAGATGGCTGGAGGATCATCGAGAACAAAGTCTTCTCGATGAGAAATGGGTCAACACCTCCACCCTTGATTGAAAGACACTTGGCTCAAGCAGCAGGACAGTCAATGTTTATAGTCAAGCTGACTGTTGCTCCTCTTAGTGTGCCCTTTGTAAGCAAGTTGCAGATTGCAGTACGAGTAAACGTGTCTGCTCCACGCCGGGCTGTCGTTTCTTGTCACCACAGCCACCGCAGCATGTCGCTTAATTTCAGACCGACTGTAGAGGATCACTTTGTCTACTATACATAGCCAGGACATTTTTCCATATTAACATTATTCTTCTAACATCAATTCTTTCGGGCAAGGTTGTCTCTTGGCAGACTCGTGTACAGTGCCTGGGCAGATTCAAGGAACACCCCCATCGGACTTTTGTCTCACTTGCAACTTGCTCGAATAGGTAAAACAAATATGCATGTCTCATTATTGTAACCTGATAACTACGCTTTCACTCCTTCTCTATAACTTCTCCAAGAATTCGCCAGTCACAGGTGGGCATTCGTCGGCTAAGCCCGGTGCTGCAGCCTGAAGTGCTTTCATCGTATTCGTAGAGTCCAGTGAAAACATGACGTGGCTCCTTTCATGAAAGTATTCACGCAGTATTGTACTATTTATGCTCCACGATGGATCGTTGAGAACGCCTTCGCTCTCCTTCATCGACTCCAGCCACTCCAACACAGAGACGGTTGCTACTGAATCTGTGTCCACACCACATATTTCCGCCGGAAGGTCTTCCAGCTTCAATGGAGAAGGGTTTCCTAAATGGAAAATTTGGGCGTGTTGTCTGCTTGTGGGCACGTAATTTGTAGTCAACGCGACAAGTGCAGACGCCATGTAATCGACTGGTATGATGTCTATCATACAGGCAGCACCCGATGGGCTACCAATTCGCGGCACAATTTTAGTAGTCATTATGGATTTGACCATGTTTATTGAGAAGTCTGCCATTCTTTGGTGGCTTTGGACCGCGTTTTCCTCATGCGATGGTGCAAATATGGTCGAGGTGCGGGTGATTGTGGCAGGAAATCCTCGTGACGCAGCCTGTATCAACAATTTCTCGGCAACCCAGCGAGCCTTGAAATACCCCAATTCCTTGCTTGGCGGGGGGATAAAATGTGTCATTGCCTGTTCTGCTGTAGATATTGTTGGTATTGTGTCTCTCGTTGTCGGCCAGCGCTGCAGATGTGCAACGCTCCATGTGGACAAGTAATGGATGCTGGATACACTGCCACCGGAACCAGCTAACTCGATTAGATCTAGCATTGGAATAACATTGGACGTTTTCAAGTACGAGTAGCTCTGTAACAGAGATACCTCTCCGCCCAGGAAATATATGGATCGCAGTTTCCCACCCAGCCTTTGAAAAGCCTGTTTGTCAAGGCCAAATTTTGGCTGCAGAAGAGTGCCTTGCACAAAACAGACACGATTTCTTATCTCTTCCTCTGTAATTTGGGTATGATACAAAATTCCACATTCTCTCAATTTGTACATAATCCTGGGGTGATCAGGGATGCTGTCGAGGCTGAGAATGAAAATGCGAGCGGTCCGGTTCCTGACGAGGGATTGAAAGAGTATGTGGGTATTAATCTTTGAGACCTCTCCAGCAATCAATATATCACTCGCCCTCATTTCAAGCGTAGATAAATTTGGTTTGTGCGGTGAAACAAAACGGTCTTCAAGAGGCAGGCTGCTTTCTGCAACCCAGTCGATGCTCGAGTCCAGATGGAAGCGCTCATCGTCGCTTTCTGATGTACAATTTTTCAAAAATGTGCTGACTGCAGCAGCCGTTGGATTCTGAAACAAATCCAAGAGCTTTGGCGCCACGTTAAAAACCCTTCTGACTTGGGCGTGGAGGCGGACTAACAGAAAACTATTTCCTCCCTTCTGGAAGAAGTTGTCGTTGAATTGCGCGTATACCGCACCTCCAAGTATACTTTGAAAGATTTCAAGTACCGACGCCTCCAAGGCTGTCAGTTTCGCTTCTGAACGTCGCTGTTCAGTAACAATAACGGGAGAAAGTGGCGTCGATGAGGGCAAAGCAAAGGCGAAATTCCCATCTTGCAGTGCTAGACGATTCACCTTTCCGCTGGCTGTCATGGGAAATCTGGATAGGAAGCAGTACCCATCTGGTAGCATGTAATGGTTGAGATAAGGCGATATCCCGGTATGAATCTTGGTGACAAAAGTTGATATGTCCTCTTCGCTGAGCTCGCTTGCAATGTGCAAGAAGCAAACGACTCGTGAGTCTCCCGTGCGGCCATCACGCCGCTTGATCACAGCTGCGACATCAACTAGTCGCTTTACAAAGGATCGCCAAACTTCGAATACATAGTGCTCGATTTCGCTAAGGTCAATGCGGAATCCACGTAGCTTAATCTGTTTGTCGCCTTCAATGCGACCATGGAACTCAATCTGGCCGTCAGATAGAAAACGACCTCGGTCTCCAGTCTTGAACATCTTTGTCCACCCATTTCTCTGATCATCCTCAGAACAAAATGGGTCAGTGACGAAAGATCTCCGAGTTTCTTGAACCCTGTTAAGGTATCCTTGGCCAACTTGTGCCCCGCCTACGGCTATTTCGCCAATGAGCCCTACAGGCAAAGGATTTCCTCGTTTGTCCAAGATGTAGTGGCGACAATTATCTAGGGGGTGTCCAATTGGTACTGCTGTAGTTATGTCATGGGGATAGGGTATCCTCGCGATAGTCGTTTGCACTGTAACTTCGCTAGGACACCAACCATTGAACACGACCGCTGGATTCTGCAAGTCATAAACAGCCTTAACTACCCGCACGGGCAAGATTTCTCCGTTAAACAAGGCAACCCGGTAGTCTTTACATTGTCGCAATGCATCTATGTTGCTCTCAAGCAGGAGGGAAAAGTGTGTCGGCGTGAAGTACGTCACTGTCACGCTCTGTTCCTCCATGAAGTCCGCTAACGCAGCAGGGTCCCTCCGGGTTTGCGACGAGGCGATACAGAGTGTTGCTCCAGAACAAAGTGCTGGAAAGATCTGGGCAATAGATGTGTCGAAGGAAACTGATGATTGATGAAGGAACCTGTCGTGGCTCGAAAAAGCAAACTTTTCTTGTAAGCTGCTCAGCATTTGCTGCACGTTGGACTCGCCGATAACGACTCCTTTCGGCACGCCAGTGCTACCCTGTGTTACTGAATTAGAAATTACTGCACCATGTTATTTTTCTATTGGACTTACTGAAGTATAGATCATATAAAATGGGTCGCTTGGTAGTCTTGTCATTTCCGGTAAGGAATAGCTAGTATGACGTTCTCGTATCCTCTCATCCGTAGCGTAAAGAATTGCAATCGGTGTGGCAGAAATTTGAAGTAAGTCTCTCGCCATATATTCAGCTCCAGTACCAACGTATAGAGCCTTCGATTCAGTATCTTGGAGTATGAGAGACAAGCGTTCTCGAGCAAAATCCATGTCAAGGGCCACGAAGCAGCCACAGACCATTAGTGTTGCTAGCATACCGACGATGGTATCGATCCCAGGATCAGATATGACTGCAACCCGATCGCCACTGCTAACACCGACTGAATGCAGGGAATGAGCCACGAGAGAAGCCCTTTCAAAAAGCTTGCCGTAAGTAATGCTCTCTCCATTTGATACTAACACAGCAACATTGTCGACATATTTCTGTCCTTGACAAAGTATTCTGTTTATCACAGGCTCGTTCCATAATGGCTCGGTACTTGTCATATTCCAGTACTTCTGACGTAGCTCGTTCAGTTCCAGCTTGCCGCAGACTTCGACCTCTGCGATTGGTTGGCGATGGTCTTTAATGATACTGCTCAAAAACGTTGCAAAGTTCTCGATGAAGCGTTCCATATCCTTTTCGCCGTAAAGTTCCGTAGCATACTCGAGTCGCAGATCAAGCCCACGATTGTTCCTTTCCAAAGCTTCCAGGCTCAACTCACACGCCGTGGGAATGTCGCTCATTGAAACGTCGTCGATAACGAAATCATCTGTTTCATATTGTGCTACTGCGCCGTGAATTTGATAGTTCATCGCCACTTGTGCAAGTGGTGCATAACTCGTCGTTTTCGGAGCTCGTACAGTATCGACAATGACGTCGAATGGAACAGAGCTATGTGCCATGACTTCGAGCGCTTGACTTCTTGTGGCTCGTAGAAGTTGTTCAAAAGTCGTTTCACAGCTGTCGTTACATCTCACTGGACACATATTAACAAAGAAACCAACGATGTCATCAGCATCGGGATGTGGTCGCGTGCCATCTGCAATTAGGATAACCAGGTCTTCATCCTCCGTGTATCTGTACAGAAATGCGCGAAATGCTGCAAGAAGGAAATGATAAGCCGTGGCATTCAGCTGAGTTACGATGCGTTTCAGCCTTCTCAATAGGCGGTCATCCAGATGTGTCTTGACGAAAGCGCGACTCGTATTGCTCCGCTTCGGTCGCTTCTTGACACTCGCAAAGGGCAACAAGCGGCTAGCTGATGGGACTTCTGCAAGATATGACTTCCACCATTCACGATTATTGTATGTGCCCGGACTTTGTAAGTACGCATTGTGCCATACTGTAAAGTCGGTGTATGTCAAAGCCGGTTTCGGCACGGCAGCTAGGTTGTTTCCGCCTCCCAAAGCGTTGTAGAGCTGGACCAGTTGACCCAGCACAGACTTATGAGAGCCTCTATCAACTGCCAAGTGATGAATTATCGCCACAAGGGCAAATCTCTCTGCCTCAAGCTTCACCAAGCACCACGTTGCCATCTGGCCTCTGCTAACATCAAGGTTGGCACATCGGCTGCGCGCAACTATTTGTCGCAGAATCTCGAGAGGCTCTTTGGCTGTTGATACATCTTTCCAGAGCAACCCAACATTGAACTTTTCAACGGGTCGTTGCTGGCTGAATGTCTTTCCCTCAAAGTATGCCATTCTAAATGTCTCATTGCGCCGAGTAAACTCAGCGAGAGCTTGTTGTAATTTGACCTTGTCTGGTCTGCCGCTGATGTGCATTACAATGGGGAGGTTGAGAGACGATTTGTCTTCCGACATATTATGGAGATACCATAGACGAGATTGGTAGGTAGACATGGGGATGCAGGACAGGTTCTTGGGTACTCTCTCAATGCCGTCTTGGTGAGCTGTTCGACCACCCGATGCAGCAGCATCCATGCCGTGGGTTGTGTCAGCCACTTCTGCATCAGTCACCACATCTCTTCCTTGCTTCATAAGCTGAGCTGCTCTACTCACTAGATCGCGAATAGGCTGCGCAGCGAGAATGTCGAAAAGTGGAATATCGATCTGCACCTCGTGACGAAACCATTTACGAATCTCAGCCGCTACCAGGGAGTCAAGTCCGTATGACGATAACGGCTTGTTTGGCAAAATATAGTCTTTTTGTATACACAGTATGGTGGATATCTTGGCAATGAATTCCGCCAGGAGGGTTTGTTCCCTGGAAACTGCACCTACTTCACCTGACAGTGTGGCGTGAAGCGAGGCTTTGCTGGTGGTGGCTTCTTGAACACCAAAAGTGCGATTCGAGTACAGGTTTCTGAACAGTGACTTCGACGCCCAATACACATTTGGATTTGTGACGTTTATTCCAGTAATTGTTTGATGTTCATCCACCCCACGTTCGGGAAGCCTTGCTTGTGTTCGTCCAGATGTCACAGCATCTTCAAGCTGTTGAAAGAGCTCGTCTTCCGTTATAAAGTCCATATGGAGCCGTTCCATTGCTGTTCGAAGGCCCTTATTCTCTGCAAGAACACCCACATCCACCAAAGCACCAATATTCATTGCAGTACCGCAAAGCTTCATCTCTCTGCGACAACGCATCATCGCATCCAGGAAGAGATTCGCAGCACAGTAGTTGGCGAGGCCCTTTACTCCAAGCACTGATGTAGTTGATGAGAAACAAACGAAAAAGTCCAAGCTCAGATTCAACGTTGCGGCATGGAGATTCTGGGCTCCTTTCACCTTCGGTTCGAGGCTTTGCTGCCACTGTGTCAAACTCATGCTGTCCAGCATCGAATCATTGGTTACCATTGCGGCATGAAAGATGCCTCCAAGGTCGGAGCCAATTGCAGAGATACAATTCTGCACATCTACCATATTAGCAACATCTCCACGAAACAAGTGTGTGGTGACGTTTCGCTCTGCCAGCCACTGGATGGTTGCCTTGGCCGCCGGCTTATCAACACCAGTGCGCGAGAGGAATGCTAGTTTCCTGGCTCCTCTACGCATCATCCATTGGCTCAAGGTACGACCAATACCTCCCAGCCCTCCAACTAGGAGATAGGTTTTTGATTTTTCAAATAGTGCACAAGACTTTTGAAATGTGGTTTGTCCAGGTGCCCTTTGGCGTTTCAAGTGCAAGTTCCTGTTGCGCATATCGTCAACCTGAATTCTTGGCAGATAGACGCAACCGCCACGTTCTGTTAGCTCATCCTCATTTAACACATATTTCTGGATCGAATGTATTGCTTTTGTAACTCTGATTGCAGTTGATGCTGGGTCGACATCCAACACTTGAATTGAGAGCTGTTCATTCTCACTTCGAGCGGCTCTCAGAAGTCCAAGCAGAATGGACTGTTGTGGCTCTGGCGAATTCACTGTAGGAACTTTGTAAGTTTTCGTGATATTTCGACTCGTTACTTTTCTTGTAAACTTACTGGTTGCTCCATTTAATAGCCATATTACTTTTGTTCTCACATTACTCAACAGTTTCCGACAATGCAGAAATGATACTTCGTCCTCCGGTGGGCCATCAAGCGTCGCGAGCACAACCAGTGTCCTGGTCGAAGTCATGTCGAAAGTTTCCAATTCTCCTATCTCTTTCTGGATACCTTCTGGTAGCAAAATATCCATACTGTTTGCTATTTCCTGGATGCGGTCCGAGGCATTGCTGGGTAGCACCACAGTGTACTGTGCCAGGTCGCCGCTAACGCTTGAGTTTCTCGAGTATGCAGTTAGCTTTGATGTCGAAAAAGTTTTGAGTAAGTCTTTCTGCAAAATGATGTCGGGCTCGGTCTTTGTGTCGCAGATTATAACGTTGTCGCTCGTATTAATCAGAGAATGCAGGTCCAGCCTGTTGGCGACATTCGGTCCATCAACAACGACGAGGCTGTACTGACCATCTGTTATCCCAAAGTGCAGTAGACCATCTGATTCTTTTATCAACTTTTCAACTTTTTCCCTAATATGCCCTCCGTCACTGGTAATATGAATGTCGAGGCGCTGAATTCTGCGCTGAATATGCTGTCCTATTCCCAAGCGCCGAGCTACATCCATCACACCACCGGCAGTATCCGCAAGATAGAGAATCCGACTGTTAGGGTATTGATGTGCAAATATTTCAACTATTTCACCCAAAGATTTACGATCCAAGTCTGGATCTGTGTCTAGCAAATCATAGCACGGGAGCCATCGTTGTTGGAAAAACAACTCCCGTTCCTTGGCGTCTAAACCAGCACGGCCTAAAGACGTGACTTCGAGTCCAGATATCTGAATTCGGGATTTTTTCCCTTCACTTTGAATCAATAAGTCACTTGTTGCTAACTTGACTGATGCAGTCCTCGCCTTGGCACAAACATGGTATCGTTCTGCGCGGCCGAGGTTGGGTAGCATAGGAAATCCAGACAGACTGATGGATTTTATCGATGACGGGACGTAAGGGCCGTCTAGTTTTGCTTCCATACAAGACTCAATGGCGCTGAATACTATGTGGAAGGAAGCATCTAGGAATGTTGGGTGGACAATTGTATCGTCAGCCATTTCAGATATAGCACGGGCATCGTATCTGAGGGGTGCCATGGCAAATTCTTTCCCGCAGTCTACTGTATCTGAAAGTAGTCTGAAGGTTGCTCCATATTGAAGTCCAACATCTTCTAATCTTCGGTAAAATATTTCTGAAGGCACAGAGTAGCTTGTAAGCTTTCGAAGACTGTCCATGTCGTCTCCAAATGAAGTTGATTCTGACCTGAGGTTTTCCTTCTCAACAGAAATTAACCCCCAACAATGCGTTGTACAGACTCGGTCGTGAGTATATGAGTACACGTTAAATTTATACCAACCTTTGGAGCTCTCGTCATTGTTTCCTGCTGTAGGATGAAGGGCCAAAAGCACCTCGACGCCACTCTCATCGTCTGTGAGGATAAGAGGTGCCTTGAATACAACATCCTGAAAGTTTACAGACTTTTCTTCAGCATGTCTTGGGTGCTGGCGTACAATCGCCTCAATAGCCATGCTAAGATATCCAGCCGCAGGAAACACTACTCGACCCTCGATTACATGATCAGATAGCCATGGCAGTTCAGATATGCGAAGAATATTTCTCCATTGAGGCTGATCCGCGGCAGTGCCGGGGATGATATGACCAAGAAGTGAATGCCTAAAGCGACGAAGACGATGCTCACGGATTACTCTTGTCTCGGACCAGTAACGTGTGCTATGGTCCCACCGGTACGAAGGGAAATCTTGTAACCTTTTGCCTATTGGCTGTTTGATAATTGTTCCGTCTTCGCCAATCGATGTATTATTGTTCACAGCAGCCAAGTCTACTGGATATCCAACTGAGAAGAGCTGTCCTGCGGTGGTCAACAAGGCCTTGAGGCCAGAAGTTCCACGTGTAAGAGTCGCAAAATAGGGCAATTCCATTTTCAAAGACTGTGCAATTTGCTTAACAGGACTTCTAAGGACTGGGTGAGGACCAAGCTCGACTAAAACATCAACGTTCTGTCGGTCGTACTCGTCCAGCAAAATCCCTGTCAATCCGTCAGAAAACCGAACAACTTCGGTCATGTTGGCTGCCCAATATTCTGGTCCCATTTCATTATGATCCGCCAAACGGGCAGTAACTGTTGAGAACATGCGACATGTGGCAGGCTTAGTGGTGAATGCCTTGTGGGAGCGAAGCGCCGACTCGTATGCTGAGGCGAGAGGAAGCATGTGGTGCGAGTGAAATGCTTGTTTCACTTGTAGCCTTCTATTGAATATCTTGTCGTTGTCAAGTACCTCCTTCAATTCAACAATTGCATCTTCATCGCCAGAAATTGTCATGGTAGACGAGCTGTTAACTGCAGCGATGACAAGTCGCCCTGCAAATGACTCCAACATTTCAAGTGTCTCAGTTTCAGTGAGTCCGACTGCCATCATAGCGCCAGGGACTTGGTTCTCAAGATTTGAAGACATATATCTGCCGCGATAGTATGCTGCAACTATCGCGCTCTCAAATGAGAGTATTCCGGCAGCATAAGCAGCAGCTACTTCCCCAGATGAGTGTCCCACGACTGAGGTTGGTGTAATGCCCCAGCTGCGCAGAAGTTGCAACAAAGCTAACTGTACTGCAGTACAAATTGTCTGAGAGAAAAGTGTCTCGTTCAAACGAGATCCATCTTTGTCCCTAGATAACTCTTGCAGAATAGTCCAAGATGGGGGATCGGGAAGAAGCTGGAGAACGCTATCGCAGCGTTCCAGGGCATGTTTGAATACGGCACACTCATGGATGAGCTCTCTTCCCACTAGAAATCATAGTCAGCAGTCTAGTGATTTCTCTTTCCAATAATATGCACTTACTTCCATGCCACTGAGCTCCCTGTCCGGTGAATACAAATCCCAGTCTGGGTTTCTCGTTGTTAGTGAGAACCCAAGGCGCATACGCTCGAGGCTGTTTTAATTCATCTGCAGCCAACTCAATCGTATCTGCGACAATGAATGAACGGTTGATGTTCATACTGCGCCTGGTTGAGAGAGTAAAGGCTAGATCGGAAATATTGACTTCTTTTTCTCCAAGATAATTCGCCAGCCCTTGCTCCCACAACTTCGCCGCCTTGTCAGAATGAGATGTAATAGGCAGCAGAAATAGCCGAGAATCAACTTCGGAGTTACCAGCGTTGCTAACAGTATGCTGTTTGCAATACTCCTCCAGAACGACATGCGCATTCGCGCCGCCGTATCCAAAAGAGTTGATGCTTGCGCGACGAATGCCGTTAGCGGGCTCGGGCCAGTCCATTAATTTTTTAGGGACCTCTAGTTTCCACGCCTGTAAATCAATTTTCGGATTGCACTCATTAAAGTGCATGTTCGGGGGAATTTTGGCTTTCTCAAGCGACATTGTCGTCTTAATAATGCTTGCCAGACCTGAAGCGCCTTCCAGGTGACCGATGTTACCTTTAAGAGATCCAATTCTCAAAGGCTCATCGCGACCTGGAGAGAAAACTGTACCAACCGCCCGGCTTTCAATCGGATCCCCCGCCTGGGTTCCTGTACCATGAGCTTCAAAGTACTGCGTGTCGAGAGGAGATAGCCCAGCCCTTTGGTAAGTCTGGCGAATGAGCTTCTCTTGAGCGGCAGAATTGGGCAGGGTAATGCCTTGTTTTCGACCATCATGATTGGATCCAGTTGCTCTGACAATGGCGCGAATATTATCACCATGCTTTTCAGCAGCCCTCTGGCGTTTTAACACGACGGCACAAATGCCTTCACCTCTGGCATATCCATTTGCTGAAGTATCGAATGCCTTTGAGCGACCATCTGGAGATAGCATACCGAGATCCGCCATGGTAATAAACATTGCTGGGTCAAAGTGAAGAGCAGAGCCAACGACAATCGACATCTCTGCCTCATCATCAAGGAGGAGCTTATTGGCTAAATGAAAGCACACCAGGGATGAAGAGCATGCCGTATCAACTGTAAGGCTCATTCCGTGAAGATTGAAAAAGTACGAGATGCGATTGGCAAGGATTGAGTTGCCGGTTCCTGTGACTGTGTATTTTGGGTAAGACTCCAAGTCTTTCGATAACATGGCACTGTAGTCATTGGTGAAACAACCGCACAAAACAGCTGTAGACGAGCCATTTATTTCCTCCATTGTAATGCCCGCGTCTTCCAATGCCTCGTACACCACTTCCAGAAGAAGCCGTTGCTGAGGGTCCATTGCCTCGGCTTCCTTTCCGGAAATGCCAAAGAATGATGCATCGAATTCACCAATATCTTGATCAAGGAAATATCCGTAACGGGCGTTTGTCTATACTTGTCAATGAAATGCTTCAAGCGAAGGTGTATCTCTACTCACGGTGCCCTTTCTTGTTCCATCTGGATGGTAAAAGTTATCCACGTTGAATCTGTCTTCCGGGGTCTTGCGTCGTAAATCCTTTTGTTCAACAATTGCTTCCCAAAGTTGAGAAGGGTTCTTGGCACCTGGGACACGACAAGCCATTCCGACGATGACTGAAGGGTTTGCCTCCAGGGACCCATGCAGGTTTGTAAGTGTTTCCATGCTTTGCGTCTGAACAGCTCCCGGCGTATTCTTGTGGGAATAGGTGAGCAATAGCTTGTTTCAAAGCAATACGAATGCGGAATTCATTACTTGCGTGTTACTTTTTGTCATACTTATATTCAATTGCGTTTTAAAGTCAAATAGGCATCTACTGTGTTGTGGGCACCACCATTGCCTCGAGACTTTGGGGGCTAGCTTCTCGAGGGCGTCGACCATTTCGCTATCACGAACATAATTCAAGCCCCTTCCTATTCATAGCACACGCGGTCTAGACTAACCAGGAATGACCGAGCCTTATGGGGAGAGCGAAGCATATTGGGTGTAGTTTTGGTCGAGTTAGTGCATGTAGATGTACACGACATCCTCTAAAGACCGAGTAATAGCCCAGCGAATGGGCATCGGAGCAACAGTATCTGTACATTATGGTTCATAATTGGTGTCTCGGTGACGCTAGTCTGCCTAAACAAAGACGATATCATGCGCAAGGCTAGTAACACCTTGCATAAAGGATCGGGAGAACGCGTGTGTAGGGCGGTGCTAGCGCGGCGGTTACTCCTCTTGGACAGGCAGAACGTAGCACTGACGAACATTGGCAAGGTAAGCGAGCTTGTTAGTAGAAACTACGGGGCTGTGACTCTGCCATTGCCCAATTGTATAGTTCTGGGGCAACTCGACATTGCATCGCGACGCTCGTGACCACGGTTTGTCGTCCGCTGTAGAGTGCCAAGCCCGCAAGCTCCGTAGTACATGTGGATTTAAGCAGACACCCGAGGTGAGCTTCGTTGTTTACAACAGACTCGAACTTGCTGAGCTAAGGGACCAACTCGTCTCTGTGAGTGAGAAAGCGACATCTATTGGAAGCTCACTTTCACCTCCAACTTTCCACGCTTTAATTTTTCAATCGATGCATTATTAAGGGTTCACTTCATTAACAATTGTTGACTGCTGCAGCTCTTGGCAGAGCCTTGGATTTAGCTTCGCCGTATTGCGTGTATGGATGGATGGAGATGCGCTAACTGAGCCTCAGCAACGTCTATCGTATAATTTAGGCAGCAAGGGCCATTTTTTCAGTTCTTTTGAACCGCAGTTGGATGATTTTCGTATTCCCAGTAATTCCGTTTGCTTAGCGAGATGCCAGGGTGTTTCCCAGGATTTAGACGAATTTCTGCGAAGATGAGGCTCTCACTCATTGGATTCGATTCACTCAGACAGGAAGTGGCCGTTGCCTGCTGACTAACCTCGAAAATTAACAGCACACCAACACGCGCGACTCCTGAACTAGCTCCGTCCAGATGCCAGCACCGCGCAGAAACCTCCCACGTCAATCACTTGCAACAACCACCACTTAACTTTAGTCACTCATTCAATTTCTTCCCGCCATGACCCGCGCTACGCAAACTATCTGCATTGGCCTTTTGGTCTCCTCTGTATGTTTTCGCCGCCACAAACGACCCCCGCCCTTCTGCCTTCTGCTAACGTGAAGCCAAACAGATCTACCTGGTCCTGTTCCTCGAATTCATCCCTCTTCCTCCTCTGGTCCAGCAACAAATCATCCCTGTCGTATGTGCTCCCCGACGCCACTAAACGACACCGGCTCTAGCCCCCCAACAAAAATTTATTAACTGACGTCTTCATCTAGCTCCCATTCTGGGCCCTCGTTTCCTTCGGCGCTGTCACCCTCTTCCGCCTCGGCTGGGGCATCTTGACTTTCAACGACGTTCCCGACGCGCACAAGGAGCTCATGGCTGAGATTGACCAGGCCAAGGTTGACTTGCGCAAGCTCGGTGTCGATGTCGACTAATTCTTTCTCGACGAACAGCATAGCCCGCGACACTGCTAAACCAATCCTTCTATAATACGAGACGAGAAGATGTAATACAATGTGGTGGCATGGCACAAGGCGATGAGAGAAGAAAAAATAATAATTTAATAATGTGAATGGTATCATGGTCATATTGTTCATTTCAGGCTTCAGCTTCTGTCAACAGTGCTGCTATCTTGCGTGCTGCCGAATCAATATCATCCCCTGCGTCGACGAGATCCCGAAATAACTTGGGCAGTTGGTTTAAGCTCCCTCTATGATCTACACGACGCCCTGAGTCTTGTTAGCACTTGGAAAATGGACATGCGATTGGAATTGAACCTACATTTTCCCGGTACGCCAACAAGCACCGAAAGCTTGCTCTCTGCTTCACCCGTCCAGTCAAACCCAATCTTCCACTCCAGTCGTAATTGTCCCGAATTCGCATCATTTGTATTCATTGTAACGTCAAAGGTCTGCTTTCCCACTAATCTCGCCAGATCAGCACCCGATATCTTGATCTTAGGCTGCGCAGTCTGCCCTTCTGTTTCCTCCCGTCGTCGTTTGCGTCGCAAGTTTGCTGCTGATTCGGTAAATGACTCCTTCGTAGCCAACTGTTTCTCCAACTTAGCCCAGGCACCAGCTCGCATGATTGCGACACGATGCCATTCTCCCATCGCCCATGCCAGGATTCCCACGTTGCGCTGCATGCTTCGATTACACCTTCCATTACAAATCCTGTCCACAAAGGGGCCGAGTTCGTGGCGTGCCGCTGGTTCCAGCGCTGACACATTGAGTTCAAAGATAGAGAGGGTCATAGGGTTGACAATCATTTCGATGCGTGAGTGGAATAACGAAGGTGTATGTCGTGATCGTAAGGTGATAAGTCGACGTTGGCGATGCGCATTTTGTGCTGTTGGAGGTAGAGCGGCTATACTGGATGTGACTTCGAAGGGATTGAAGAGTTGTAAGTAGGGGAGTTCCTCTTGTGTAGACATGGCGACAGGATGGTGTGATTTGATCTTGGACAGTTTATCCAATTCTCTATTCGTTGCAGGCGCACTGTCGGGTTTAAAGAACGGTAAGAAACTCGACGGGTTCAGCGCAGCCATGACAAGCTGTTGAGATTGAGGCGGTTGCGCAAGGATATCTCCCGGAGCCAGACACCGTCGCAGCAAATCGAGCAATGCCTTGTCATCTGAAAAACTAAGAGCCCGCCCCGACGTCTGCATTGTCAAAATGCGAGCATTTTCGCTTTGCGCCAACGCCAAATCACTTTGCAACTGCTTTAGCTCTGACGCCAACTCATCTCGCTCTTTCAACTTTGCTGGATCCTGTGTAGACACTTTACGTGCAGGATCTGCAATCGCGTCAAGCTGCGCATTTTCGTCTCGTGGATTTAATGCAGGCTGCCGTGGAGCTTGTGTCGACTCTGATAGTGCTGTTCTTCTTGCCGGGCTGCCGGTTTCTTCGCCTGCGCGCATCGGTCGTTGTTTCAGCGGCGAGCTCTTCGGTGTTCGTTGCTTGCCACGCCAACGAGACGGACTGCTATGTATTCCCTTTGGCGGCGTTGACGATACAGGGTCGGAACGGGCGGGTGGTAATTCAGGTTCTTGAGGTTGCCGTCGTGACATGACTCCGGTTCGTGGAGAAGTCCGCGTTCGTGGTACAAAGGGCAGTGACTCTTCCTCTTCATCTGATCCGCGCGGTGGTAATGGCCGCGGATTCGGACGCGGCGATCTTGTCGGCCCTGGCTGTAATGAAGCTCGCGATCTCGGTCCCGCAGCTGCAGTTCGTAGCTCAGCGCCATCTTCTCTATTGTCGTCCTCGTCTTCCTCTGCTGGTTCGCTAGCAGCAACGCGTTCTACAGCTACTCGCGATGCATCGGGGGGCGCTAGAATTCCTCCCCTTTGATATCTGGGCTGCGCTGGCTGTTGTCTTCGTTCCAATATTTGAGGATTATGGCGCGACATGCTAGCTCTGGTTGGTGAAGCATAAGATGGGCGTCGGCGGCGTCGCGATGGAGTATCGGGGTCTACCGTGCCGCTGGAGATGTCATCTTGGGCGGACGTGCGCCTCCTCTTCGGTGATCGTTCGTCCATTATGCTAGACGACGTCGTATAATTATATAAACATGGTGTTTTGGGGGTGTTTATGGTGCACCGGCTGCACTAGGCTCTGGTGTGGTAGCTGTTGTTAGTAGTTGTTGTTGATCGCGTCTGCAGCTTCCGGCCGGCCCAAACAAAGCGGCCCCACCAACGAATTGGCTGGTTAAACAGCTACCACGATACATCACAGCTGAAAATAAATGTCAATTAATTATGCACACACTGAAGGATATACAGAAGTTTATAATGTAATTTAATAAAGCAAAGTAACGCTCTCATAATTACTGCTACCTTCTTGACTGCTGTAGTCATCACGTGCGAGGTACCGAGGAAGCGTAAAGTGGGCAAAATGACGTTTTTCAACTTTTGTCCGTCCCGACATGCCGACCTTTGATTATTTGCCTCTCAACACCTCACTTCTACCATCTTAAATTTCTACGCCTGGGCACAACACCGGCCACTTTAGCGACCATGTCGTCCTCCAGATTTATCTGCAGGGCATGTCGCCTGTCATTAACGCGATCATACTCTACAAAGCGCTCAGCTGAACAATGGCCTCAGCAAACACCGCTCGGCCCATACTACGAAAGCGTTCTCAAGAACCCGATACCATACCCGTTCAAGAAGCAGCCACAAGAGCCGCCCAACTCAGCCGACCCTGAGGTCCTCCCACCGGGCAAGAAACCTCTAACGCCGCCACCTACAAAACAGAAGCCCGGTCGGCATACATCTTCAGGTTCGGACGGGAAGACACTCGACCCCGGCGCACCCACCTCCTCGGACGCTGCAAATGACGGTCCAGCGAAAGCCCGCATCGTGTTTGGCGCAAGTCTCAGCGGTCCGGCTGAGCGTGCTGAGCGGTTAGCACGAATCAAATCTCAGTCAAAAATGGTTGCTGGTGTATTGATACCGCCCAAGCCCGAGGAGCCGGATAACTGTTGTATGAGTGGTTGCGTCAATTGCGTCTGGGAGAGATTTAGAGAAGATATGGAAGATTGGACTGCGGCTACGAAGAGAGCGGCAGAGGCACAAGCTAAAGCAAAGGCTGGAGATGCGGAAGCAAGCGCGATGAGCATGGATTCCGACGGGGCAGAGGCACAAGCTAACGCAAAGGCTGGAGATGCGGAAGCAAGTGCGAGGAGCATGGATTCCGACGGAGGTGGATCTGAAACCAATTGGGGCGAGCGGAAGATTGCCAAAGATATGTGGGATGATGATCTTTTCCAAGGCGTTCCAGTTGGAATCCGCGAGTTTATGAAGCAGGAGAAGAGGTTAAAGCAGAAGCATGAGCTAGAGGGCACGAGTGGCGGTTAACGACATTATTCGGAATAAGCGAGCATATTAGATCACACATACGAAATATAGAAGCATAGAATTAGACAGCAATTACACTTATCGTTCAACTCTAATGGCACCAGGTTGCTGCCATGTTTTACACATGACCCAGTTTGTGGAGAGTGCATTTATGCTTCCTTATTATTCAACTTAGTCTAAATTGTTTCGGTCGTTTATCTCGCGTGGTATCATTCCTGCTTTTCCTGGGTTCGGCGAATCTATTGGGGGCTGTTATTGCGGCTCTCGTGGGCCAATCGGTCGTGCTCATCAATATCCATAGCCTCCCAAGGGTAGTTGATCCAGACATCGCCAACGGTGCGAGCAGCAGTGTATCCGCTGTTGATCATATCATCGGGCAGAAAACCTTTCTTTGTCTTGTCCTTGTTCTGCGGTATGAAGTCAGTAAACTGTCGTCGATTTTCGGTCTCGGGCTTTTTTTTTTTTTTTTTTTTTTTTTGGTGGCAGTTGGCCAGAGGCAGCGACTTACATGCAAGACAAAGATACCAAACTGGGTCTTGGGCTGGTCACCGCCCATCTTCTGGCGGGCCTCCTCAACATCTTTCTCGAGCTCCTTGACAGCATACTCAAGGGTAGTACGGGTGTCATCAACTTCATCAACGATCAAGATGCGCTTGCCAACAAGGTTCTTGAAAGAACCAAGGGCAGTCATGTCAAGCCACTGGGTACGGGTGACCTTTGTTCCGGGAGCCTCGACCTCAGTATCGTCGCCAAGCTGTTCGTACAAGGACAGACCAATAGCCTGAATGGGAATGTTGGGAGAGCCAGGCTGCTTGAGGAAAGATCGGAGGATACGGGCGGGGACGTAACCACCACCTCCGATGGCAATCATGAGCTGGGGCTGGAATTCGGAGAGCAGCTTGTTGGCAGACTCTTGACAGAGCTTGTGTACCTATTTAATCCGAGTGTTAGGCAAGGTGTCGATGGGAGACTATTGAAACATAGGCGGGTATTTACATCATTGTACGTGACATAGAGCTTTTCGACCATCGTGGCGGTGGGTGAGAGGATGTGTCTGAAGAATAAAAGGAGCAAAATTAAAAACAAGTCTGCAGATGAGACGTATCAAACGTTGGCAGGTGTTTTTCAACGGGAGCAAATGCCCAAGAGGAAGAAAGAAAGGAGGAGAAGAAGGGAAGAAGAGAAGAGAGAGGGGGGGGGAGAAGATCACAGGCAAAACTTTTTTTCCTCTTCCTTGGTTGCCTGCCTGCCAAACTCGCCCAGGGCCAAAATGCCCCGCGTCAGAAAAAAAAAATTATGTTACTGCCCCGCCCACGTCACTGCCTAAAGGAGTTTAGGGGTCCTCAAGGCAACGTTAATTGGGAGAAGCGAGTGGAGCGGGCACTTTAATCCCGCCACTAACACCGCCGGCCAGCACTGAAGGCGCTGGATTTCAATTAAACAGCGCTGAACAGCTCTTGCTGGGGTTCTGTGCATGCCCTCAATGCTCCCCGTAGCCTCAATGCGGGCACTTTGGCGGTGCCTAGAAACGAACAACACAACTCCTGGACTGTGAGCACGAGGAACAATTCGAGAAATAAAATTAAGAAATAAAAGGTAATATAGTAATGGTTACAAACTGTATATAACTTTCGGCTTGTGAATTTTAAGCTCATTCAAAGCGACAAAACTGAGTGCGTTCGCTACACTCTGAATCTATTGTACTAATCAATTGTTCAGCTTGCCAATCCAATGCAATAGTCTCTCTTGTCCTGCAGCCAAGAAATCTAAAATAGCTTCATTTACCCAATTTGGCAGGTCTCTTCTAACCGTCCCGTTCGAAACCTGGGGCAAAGCATCTCTCTAGCCTCCATTTGGTCGAGCTGGTAACGCTACCATCCAAGCTATAAGCAGCCATCGCGCCACGACCAGTCAGCTGAAGATGAAGTTGTTGAAGTATAAATATGAGCATCAATTCTTGTATTCTTGGTGGTTTCTTCAAAACTATCCTGTTTTCTCTTTCGAATAGCCCCTTCTCATTCTACTTGATATAACAGAACTGCAATCATGAAGTTCCACACTATCGTTTTGGCCACCCTCATGGCTGTCGTAGCTGCAACCCCAGCAGCACCTCTCGATGATCGTGATTTATCTGCCCGAGCCTGCAGCTGCCCTAAGGGATACTACTGCTGCCCATGTGGTGGAGGTACTGGCTGCAAGAAACCTGGAGGCTTGTGCTTCGTGAGTTGTCCCCCATCGCTAGTAAACGACATGCATAGCTGATAATTTTTGAAATCACAGTGTTAAGGAGGCTCAGTGTGCAGAACAAGCATGCCAAATGCATACAATGCCTCACTCTAGTTGACCGCGACAACAGCTCAGGCTCGTTCGCCGGTTCCACCGATATCTCGAGGTCTTGCATGTATCTTCATGCTTGATTCATAAAACTGTGCATAATCTCAATTTCATGTACATCTCTCATTATATATTTGGCTTTCTATTTGACCATAGTATTTCTAACACATGAAAACGTTTGCATGGTTGCGATGGATGCGTATTATGTAAGGGCACGGGCATATATCGATTGGCCCTGTTTCAAGTACAACATCTCTCTTTTTAACCCCAATGCCAAACTGTCTTTCCATTATCTGTAGAAGGGGTACGGCATGACAACTCCATTGCCTTTGGATATTCGGTCTCGTGGCTACAATTGGCGCCACGCTGAGGTGATGGTGGTGCCGATCGACTATCTGGCAGCATACCCAGAAGGTACCGGCAATCCTCATGATGAGCTAGAAAGCGAATTGTTTTGCAAAACATGTAGCGGTGGCGGAAGCCTAAAGATTGATGACTCTCTTGAGAAGCTTGATGGAGCCCTGTGGGATGCGCCAACGTGTGACCGTGCTTATCTGTGACATTTGCCCAATGTGGGAGGAAATCGTAGATGCACTTTCTGTAGACTCATCTGGAGAATATTTTAACCCTTTTGCAAGCACTGGGATGAAGAAGAGGCATTGAAGTAGCTGTCAACTAATTGCGCCCCCAGCTCTTTGACTGCTTTGGGTCGAAATTGACTTTATGGGCCTATTCGATTCAGTAATTCAGATCAAATTGAAGACAACTCGCTCATATCTTGGGAAATCGTTCGATTACCGTCCATATCCGAGCTTGGAGAGCCAGAATGCGAGAGCATTACTAGCAATGCCCGCGCCGCTGACTGCAACTTTAAGCTTCGCCGTGGCATTCAATTTAGTAAGAATGTAGTTTCGGGGTTTTCCAGCCTTTCCATTTAGTTCTCTTTACTTCAATTTTGACGTCGTAACTTCTGAATACAAGACAAAAAGTAGGTTACCATGTGGCCAGTTTGGGGAGCTGCACCACAGCCTATGGACGCTGTAGCCTCATGCACGATGCTCCGGCTTGGGGCCGAAACCGACATAGAAGTAAAAGAGCCAATCAAAAGTATATGAGATAAAACATTCGAATGAGGCCATTTTGGGCAACAGACAGGATCTTTGGAGGAATGTAGTCATTTCGGACCTTTAAATTGAGCTTGACCAAAGTCGTGGGCGGACAGTGTTCTCGCTACTTCAAACAGCAGAACAGCATCTGACGAGAAATTTGCTTTGAACTAATTTTTCTGAAAGCTAATACGAAAACTTTATGTATTTATAGAATGCCATATATGCTAAATTACTAGAAGGCGGCGCCTGGGCTTTGCTGGGTTTGTTGCGGTGAAGCCACAGAACGCGAATTCATTCTCCAAGCCTCGGTGATTGTTTATTTATTTCCATTATATATATATGTATATCCCGAACTCGAATCCCCTGGAATTTTATGGAAGCGTAGGTGTAAAGTTAGTGACGATAGTAGATGAAGGTTTGGCATGATAAGTATTAAGCTTGCACCACTTGCACCACAGAACTCTTTCCCCAGATCGGCTCTTATTCATGTCACATTTCTTTCTAATTTTGGAATTATTAACGATACTTCAACAGGGTTCCTGGCAATGGCCCGTCGTCGCCAACGAAGGTTCGCCTGCAAGCATTGCCCTGTGTCAGGCAAAGCGGCCACTGCAAGTTTATTTTGACAGCCAGGCATTCTTGCTTTTTACGGAGTGTATCCTCAAAATCCATGCATTATGGTGAGTTCTCGATAAAGCCATTCTTCAGTGCCGTCAATTCGAGCCGTTGTTTTGGGACCCAGTCGCTCCTTTTGGCGGTGAGTTGCAACCGTCAGTCTAGGCACCACTATCACTCTATGATATCTTCTCATTCAGATACAAACCCCGAAGTTTTTTTTTTATATTGACATTTTAAACTATCCTAAAAGATGATTATTCATGTCTCAATAACAGTTAAAGTGTATCCTGAGTCTAAAGCCGCCTCTTAAGAGTAATTTGACTGCACTCACGAGCTTCAACTTCGCCATCAGAAACTTTACTTAAGAAATATACCTTCATGATGAAACTTTGTTCTTCTTAGACGACTATATATTAAGTCTATTCCTCCTCGCTGCTTTCTTCTTCTTTCGACTCTGGATATCGATTTTTGACAATCTTCCACATGAGTTTCTAAATCACAGCTTACTTCCAAACTTCTATACTAAGCTTTGTCTTCTCAGACACCCGAACAACTTTTCAGATTAAGACTGCGTCTTTCTGTACATACTTGGTCTTTGCAGTATCACTGTCTCTTGACATTAGCTGCACAACCGATATATATATAGACATACAAGGTCAACGGTACCAACAGTACCTTGTTGCATCAACGCTTGACATCTCCCCCACAAACAAATCAAATCAAATTACAGATTTATTAATCTTCACAACAAACTTCAAATCAAGCCTCAACGGAAAAGACAAAAGTGCAACAGTCTCAACAGCAGAGACAAAGGGGCAACAGGGACGACAACATCATCAAACTAAGCAAGATCAATAAGTGTTTCCAACACAACAACGAAAAACAAGACCCATTTCCCACAAAACAAAGCAAAGCAAAAGACCAAGATGGCTGTTGCTAATCCCATGGTCAGCGACTCCAACAGTTCTACCACTGTTGTGCATGATCGCCACCTTCAGAGCGAACTTCCTGCTCCATCACCCGAAGCAGCCCACACTGCAGTTGAGAATTTCCTCTCGGCTAACTATATTGAGAACCCAAGCTTCTCGAACCATATGCACTACGTCCCTAAGTCCAACTGCGACGAGGAGATTGACTCCAAAGTCCACGAGATTCACCGCTTGCGCCTTCTCATACGCACTGCTGGAATTGACGCCCAAACATGTGACAACAGTATCCCAACCTTTGTCCATGATTGCCTCCGGCATGCTGAAAACGTCCGTCAGGTCATACGTTCTCAATGGTGGAGCGACGTTAAGATGCTACCCTTTCGCCGCAAGATGGACATGTCTGCCGCTAAAGCCCTCCAGCCCAACCCGATCAAGCGCTGGATGAAAGGCACACAGAAAGCCATTGACGAAAAAGCGTGGCATCGTGCAAGAAAAACCGATGAAGTCCGTGACAAACGCCTCGCCAGGATTGAAGAAGCAATGGAGATGCTCGACAGGCATCGTGTCATGATCTACATCGGCGAGAGCGACTTCATCTGGAACCCGAACTGCTGCAGGAAGAACGGAGTCATGCAAGGCCGGCATGCTCACGGAAAACTGTACAGTAGACACCTCGAAAAGCTCCGCAATGGCATGTACAAGCTACGCCTTGGATACATTGCCTACGCTGGCGCCCCCTTCGTGCTTAAGAGGGTCGAGATCAACAGACAAAGCAAGGGCGTTTACAAGAAGCCCGTCTGCCACTGGGAACCACGCGACGGAGACATCTCTGGCGAAAGCTACTCCAACATTGACATTATCATTGTAGACGATCAGCTCACTGCAGAGCAGAACACGCGACAGCACAACGAGGAGTGGTTGACTGCGCACACTCCTACTCGCCAGGAGAGGCTGTTGGAGTACAAGTACAGAATGGAAGAGGAGCGCAGAAACAGTCCCGTTAGAATGCTCCTCTACAAGCTTTGCAAATCTCTTTGAGAGAAAAAGAATTACAAAATCCACATCACATATTACAAATTTTATGGGCTGTTATAATGGGAGGACCACCACAGCAACTGTATGGATTGGACAGTGTTCGGGGAGGTGTTACATTCTTTGGGGTAACTGGCATTGGAAGATACCCCTGGAAACCCTTATTTCCTATGTTTTGTTGTTGTTGTTTTTTTGGTTTTTGGTTTTTGGTTTTTGGTTTTTTTTTTTTTCATTTCTTTGTTCATCTTTGAGTTCATTTGAGAGCACTGGGACTTTACAGGTTTGCCAATCATTGAGGACTTGGAGAAGTGCATAAATTGCATAAGGTGCCTAGGAGTCTTGCAAGTTCAGGATGTTGGAGCTTAGTTCGCGCCGCTTTACAGTAAACACAATAAAATTAATTGAACCAATGAAAAAACGTATCAACAGTGACATGTGAGAACATTAAAAGTATTTATTACTTGGACAAATTACCGAGTGGTGCGAAAAGGAGATGCGTGCAAGTTATCCTCAGCAGATAAAAAAATCAAAAATGTAATGACAGAACGGGGATTCGAACCCCGGCCACTTTCGTGAACGGAACACCCGCTTGTAAAGCTGATGAAGTGCATATGCATGAACTTGAGACCGTCGCCATAGACCACTCGGCCATTCTGCCTTGCATGTCTCGGACGTTAATCTTCATTATACGCCCTCTGCAAAAAATTTCACTGCATTTTAACTTTGGCGCCATGTTTGCAAGTCGTTGCCAAAGCAAACAGTTCGGTCCATTCGCGATTGTCGCAAGAGGTAAGGGCGGAAAATTCTTGCAATATTCTGACGACAATATATTGAACTTCTAGTAATGCTAGTTGTTCTGAAAGGATGGTTAGGCCCTCTCTTTTTTATTCTGCGTTGCGGGTGAAGGGATGACTCACGGCCCAGACAAATGCGTGGTCCTCCGTTGAAAGGAAGATATCCCCAGCCAGGACGGAGACCACTCCATCTTTCGGGGTGAAATTCTTCTGGTTGTGCACCAAATACATCTTCATCTCTATGCATTGAGTAGACATTGTACATGACTACAGTGCCTTTCTTGATGAGTAGAGGTGAGTTACCATCTATGCCGCCCCCGCGAGGCAGCGCAGTATCTCGGGACGCCTCTCGCGCATTGGTAGGGATGACTGGATGAAGTCGCAACGCTGCTTCTATTAGTCTCTATTTCGAAGAAATGCGTTAGGCTGCTCACATTCTTGTATGCACCATTTTAAATATTCCATCTGCTTCAGATCTTGCGACGATGGCGCCTCGTCTCCGACGTGAACGAGCACTTCTTCTCGCAGCTTACCGTACACATCGGGTCTCTTTGCCAGGACAAAGAACAGGTTGCTTAGCAAGCTAGCTATTGTGTCGCGGCTTGCCACCAGAATGTGAAGCATCTGGTCTCGCAGCACTTTTTGGTCTGTCGTCACGGCTGACAGCTCCCTCAGAAAGTAGCAAGTTGAATCTCCCTTTATCTCAGTGTCTGCCGTGGCTCCCTGGATGAATTTGTCCACAAATTTGAATATCCTTCTCTTAGCAAACCATGAAGATGGTGATATACGAAAGTGTTGCAGAGGGCCCAAGGACATTTTGGCCACCACTTCCTCCGAGCAAACCATATAATCATCCACAAATTGCTGTGCTTCTGAACGGGTGGTGGCAGCATCCAACAAGTTGGTCGATTTACCTGCCAGAAAGTCTGTTGCGAAATCCATTGCCAAGCAAAAGAAGAGTGGCTGCAAGTCTACTTCGTCACAACGTGGTACCCTCTTGAGGAAAGCTTGAAAATGGCCTTCCAACATGTCAAGTAAGGCTTCCTTATCCTTCGTCACAAAACATGGCTTCAATATGCCCCTTGCATATGACCAAGAATTTCCATTGAGACTGAAAATGCCACTGCCTAGAAGTGGCTTCATGGCGCTGACACGAATACCCGGCAATTGAAAGCTTTTGAAGTCTTCTGCCAGAACATGCTTGATATTCTTGCTGTCTCGAGTGAAAGTCGTCTCCCACATCCAGCGCTTGACCGAGTATGTTGATCCGAGTTTCTCAAATGCATGGTGAGTGGCCTCAAGATAATTTTTGTCTGACTTCTTAAAGAAGATGTTGTAGATGAAGTTTAGCCCGAGCCAGAAGTCCGTGACCACGCCTTTGTAGAGGGCTGGGTGGCATTGCTCTCTTCGAGTTACTTTCAGCACCAGTACTGAACGAAGCACAGGTGCCAGAAACAACATCAAGATATAAATTGCAAGATAAGAGTTGAGTAGCTGCATAATCAAAGATACTGATGATTTGGGCTTGTTTAGTTCTTTTGGAAGTACGACGGATATTTTCTTCTATTTCTGCTGTTTCAATCCGTCACTTTTCTTCTTCTTTTTCCATCCCGAGACAAATCGACCAATTGTTGGTACCTTGTCCCACTTACAGCTGACACTGACACCTTATCCTCGCCGCAGAGGTGCATGATCTTATTTGGTGTTGTCGTTTGACGTGTCACCGGCCGATTCTGCACTCTTCCTTTCCGCAAAGCTTTATTCTCATCGCCGAATCTCCACCCGGATATCAGCATCGTCAGGATACAAGGCGTCTATCGCTAGCTCCAAATCTGAGTCAGTAGTAACGCTATTGATTAATGATGAATCGGTTTTTTGTGTCTAATCAAATCATCTGAGACATAGCGATCCGATTACACAGCAGAATTTCCAGCCGACCGGGATCTTGGATGCTCGACGGATTGGGACTGACACATCCCCGGGAGCTGTCATATGCACGCTTCCGTGAAGCTATTCCTAGACCATGTCAGAGTTGTGTAACCAGGAGAATGACTGGTCATTCTATTGACCCGAACCATGCTTCAGCAGACATAACCCGTCTCGCGTTGCTGTACCCTAGCTCTGAACTCAAGAAACAGTACCCTTAATTTGATATGGAGTTAGCAAAAACGGGCGTGGTAAAGAAACCACGAGTCTTGTGTAACAAATGACCCGACCACCACTTACCGATTGGGCTGTAAATAGCATTGTCACACCACATGCATTCTTCCGTTCAGCACCCTAGCCCTAGCTTGGCGAGAGAATGGTTGGACGAAATCTCGAGTTGCCCCGGCGTTTGACGCTGCCAACTTCAAATATTGATCCCGGAGTTGAGCGCTGAATGATAAATACTGCCAACCGACGACGCAGCCCTAACACCCACTCTCTTGAGTGTTACCCTTTCCAATCTTTTCGTCATGACTCAATACACAATACCTACCGATGGCAATTGCTACGATAGCAATATGGCTGAGTTTCATGGCCCTGATGCTCCTGACTTAGATAAGTCTATGTGGCAGCTGCTTCACGACACCGCCACCACACATCCAGACAGGGAGGCAGTTGTGTCCCTTTGGCAAGAGGGACGCTTCAATGATTGTCTTCGGTGGACGTACAGGACACTTCTGAATAATACGCACGCCCTCTCTACACATCTACATTTCCTTGGTTGCAGGCGAGGAATGACTATGGCTGTTCTGCTTGGTAACTCAGCAGAATGGTCACTTTTATTCTGGGTAGCTCTCAAGATGGGCATGACTTTCGTACCACTTGATTCGAGATATCCACATGATCTGGAACCAATGCTTGCGCTAGTCAATCCTGATATCATCGTGGTAGAAGATGAGGAGATGGCCATTTTCATTGACTCAATAAGCCTGTCCTTGTCCTTCCGATTTTTCTTGGAAGGCAATAAGACTGGCTGGTTGCATTTACAGGCTCCTCACAATGTCAGGCACCAGATTTTCGTTGTACCGCCTTGCATATCAGATCCTGCGCTTATCATCTTCACGAGCGGCACCACGGGAGATTGCAAGGGGTGTCCGCACACGAACAAGAATCTGGTCTCCCAGACCTATAACTTCGATCCCAATTTGGACGCATCATTGGTCGACCGGTGGCTCATCCATACACCCGTCTGTCACATCTTTGCAGTCAACAATGCGCTTCGTGCATGGCGGAATGGAGGGAGCGTCATCTTTCCGTCGAAGATTTTTGATGTTGAGTCGACAATCACGGCACTTACAGCAGAGCAATGCACGGTCATGTCGGCCACTCCAACGCTAGTGAGGGCCCTTCTAGCCCATCCACGGTTACCAAAGCCAGAGCAAACGAGTTTATCGGTGGTGACTATGGCCGCGACATCAATCACTGTGGCTGACCTGCGACAGTGTCGCAAGGGACTTGGTGCAAAAGATGCAACTCAAGCCTATGGTATGAGTGAAGGGGCACCAGTCGTGAGTTGGAGTAGGCAAGACCCTTGGCTTCTCAATGGCTATCACCCTGGCGTTGGAAAGGTTCTTCCCGGTGCGAGAATTCGAATTTGCCATCCCAAAACTCGACATCTCCTGCTCTGTGGCGAGGTTGGTGAGCTACATATTGGCGGAACGTCCGTCATATCTGGATATGTTAACGTAGGGGACAGTTCGTCCTTTTACACTGACATGTATGGCAAATGGCTCATCACTGGCGATCAGGCTCGAGTCACCCGCGACGGCGTGGTTTACATCCTTGGTCGGTACAAAGATCTTATCATTCGCGGTGGTGAAAATATTCACCCAGCACCACTAGAAGCTGCCATAGCTGGGCTACATGGCGTGGAGGTCCAAGTGGTCGGCGTACCTCATCCAATTGCAGGACAAGTCCCTGTGGCCGTTGTATCTCTCCCTGGGGGTATAACAAAATCCGATGTCTTTAAAAAGGCCAGGGAACTCGGGCCCAAATACAGCTTGGATGAGGTGTTCACTCTGGAAGAGCTGGGTTTTTCTGAAATGCCGCTGACCTCTCTTCGAAAACCGAGGAAAGGAGTTCTGAGCGACGCAGTGCTTGCGCTCCGAAAAAATGCAACTGAAGATGCTCAGACGTCTTCGACAGCACTGCTGGAGACTCTTGTATCTGCATGGGAGCAACTCATTGGCGTCAAACCGTCGATTGATGACAAGATTCGTCACTTTGCGGATAGCATCACTCTTCTACAATATTGCGACGCTGTCCAACGCCAAGGCATTGATCTCTACTATTCCGACTTTACTGACGACATTACCATTCAAAAGCAAGTCGAGACTCTATCCTATCGCACAGCCCCAAATCGAAATTCTTCTTTCCTGCCCTCATCAGTCTCAAGCGAAACTGTAGACACTCCAACTTCAGAGAGAAACGCGAAGAGCGCCAACGACTCCGAGTCGGATATCACACAAACTCAAAATTTTCTTAAAGATTATGGCGTAACATCCCGTGTTGGGTCCATTTTCGCCGTACGTAGCTCCTACCAGCGAATGGTCCAAGGGAAGCGTCCTCAATCATTTGACCTGCGCCTCATCTTCCACATACACCGTCCGGAAAAGCTTACAGCAGCTCTTAACCGCCTCCTGAAAACAAAACCACTATTCAGGTCTGTTGTAATGGTGAGAGATCCTGGTCGCGACCAGGACCACCTCATCTTGGACGATAATCCCGTCATTAAAGAGTTCGACGCGGATACCGATCAACTTCTTGAACTGTTCCGTGAAAATCCAGGGTCAAACTATATGTTCAACTCTGAAATAATTCATTCTGACAAAACACACCTCATCCTCACCTTTAATCACTCCGTGGTGGACGCCTTGTCTTTATGGTCGTTTCACCGTGACTTAGACCTCTTACTCGAGGATCCGGATGCTGAACTACCCTACAAAACACCATACTCTCTCTTCGTGGAACTCTACCAGTCGTATAAAGATAGCTCAATTGCTAGGCAAGCTGTCGACTATCATGCGAATAGACTTTGGGGCATCTCCCGATTTCAAGAAGCCATGTTACCCTCCTATGACGGACAGATATGTCCCGACTCGCACCGAGCAGCTCGCATCGTCCGCATTCGCTCACTTTCAGATCTGCTAAGCACCCACTCCATAAAACCCGACATCTTCGCTCGCTGTGCCATAATTCTTTTCAACGTCTTGCAGACGTCTTCTCGATATGCAATTTTCACCTCTTGGGAGAGTGCCCGATCATGGCCATTCATTCCCTCCGCACTGGAGAAGCATCTCCCCAATCCCATGAATATTGATGGTCCGACAGTGGAATGGGTACTCAACATGTACTCTGTCGATCATACAGAGACGTTGCTATCTTTTTTCCAGCGTATCAAAGCAGAATGTGCCGAGATGCAGGAACATGTCCACGCGCCGTGGGATTGGATAAAGAGAGCAATGTCTATAGAGGGCTCATTCATAGAGACGGCATCTTTTCGGCAGTCATTTGTGTGGGATATGAGTCTGGGTTTTGCTGGCAGTAGGAATCGATTCAACAATATGGAACTTGTGAATCGATACGATTGGGCAGAATGGTATGTCATCCCAGAAGGTTACTTTTCAATACGCCTATACTGATGGAACAAACAGTGCACTAGCTTGGAATGCCTTCATGACAGATCAGGAGAATCTATACTTTATTGCTTCAGGAAGTAATGCTGCCCAACTAGAGGAGTACTGTGATAGGTTAGCTCACATTATGCGCTCACTTGGAAATCAAGCAAATTGGCATCGAGAGATTGGTCCAGTGTTTGCATGTCATTAATAGTTTCATTCTATTTGCACATCACCTCTATCATAGCCTGTTATCTCATTTACTCAAGATTCATCCTTGCCTCGTCTCCAATTCCCCACTGACCTCCATCTTTGCCCTGCTTCTGCAACTCCATTTCAACTTCAATACCAAGACCACTCACGTCGTCACCGAGTGAAGAGTTTAAGCTCGATCGCTTCTCTCGCTCCTTCTCTTTCTCACTTGGGACAGTAGATTGGTTAGTCGTGCGCCTTCGAAGCCCCGGCCAGAAACGAGATGGCGTAGATGTAGAATGAACAGAGGCATTGTCATCAAGCGTCCTGATGCTGGCTGTGTCATCCCCAATAGGAGCCCCATTTTCGACAATCTTGGGAAGGGGTGCTTCTGGCACACTCTTGATAGATGCTGTGTCTTCGTCGGCTTCAACAAGCTCGGCATCACGATACCACTTGCGACGTCTGGTCCAGCGGCCCCATCCATCAGTGCCTCTGCGACCATATTGCCACTAATTCATCATTAGTACACGTGTGTCAAGGGTTGTTCACCGGAGTATTCTCACCTTGTTATCGTAGTAGATCCAACCATTTCGTGCCTCATCACCATCGTAATCCACAGCTCCTTGTTCATCGGGAACGCCGTCCACTCGCCAGCGGCTACTTTCTACCCACTCCCACTTCATTTTGCTTCCATCCTCAACATGTGGGAGCTCAAACTCATCCTTGGGAGGGACAGGGTTGTTATGCTCGTCCGTCCACGCGGCTCTTTCGTAAGCAAACAGACTATGCGTCCATCCAAGACCAAGCCAGCGACGCTGGTTCTCGTAGATGATGAAAGTGAATTTGACACCGGCACTGCGACTAGCGCTCTTCTTATGACCAGATTTGCCAAGATTCGCTCCATTCATCTGGAGGGCGGCATGATTCTTGATTGGAGTGTCGAAGCGCAAGCCCGTAACAGCAGATGCTGTACGACGAATAACGCTACTACGCCAAAGTAGAGTTCTGGTCACACGCATAACTCTAGCATGCCATGTCAAGATGATGGTGCCAAAGACAAGGACTACACGTCTTGCAGTGATGATTTGCAGAGGTGAAAATGTCAAGGCAAACCAAAAAGGTGTGACGATGATAAGTCGCACGAACATGGCCGTCAAAGCTGGCTTTGTGGTGGCGCTGGTGGCAGTGGTTTGCGTGCTGAGGAAATCTGTCATGACAAGTAAAGGGTCCATGAGTGCATTGCAGCGACCTGTGAACTCCTTCAGTGTTTCGACGATTTCGTCCAAAGTCTTTTGGTGCTTTGTCTTTGTGACCTCGGAGGCATTTCGCTTGTGACCAGGTTTGGAGTCCGACAAGCTGCTGTCAGTGTTGGACGCATTTGAGGACGATGAGGCAACCGGAGGCGGCTGTGAAGCGTTGCCTTTTTTCTTGCTATTCTTTGCCGAGCCATTCCAACTACTGCTACTCAATGGACTGTATCTTCTCCCATACATGCCGATGATCAGTCCTGCACCAACGGCCACTGGTCCGGCGCGGAGAATGATAGTATCGCCATAGAGAATGACCAGCCAAAAAGAACAAAGGAGCAAGAAGCTCTGCCAGGGATCACCTGTGCTCCATGTCAAGAGGCCGACGAAGGTATTGAGGGGAAGTAAAAACGGGTGGCTGTATGCGAGAGCTCGAGTGATTTGAGGTGGTGTCGCAAGCAGCAGAGGGCTCTTCTGGTGAACGAGGACGGTGGAACGATGGGCAGATCGCGAGGGCGTGTTTGCAGACAGCGTAACGGGCGAAAAGGCGGCGTAGGTGGCGGGGCCAGAGATGAGAGAGTCGGGGTCGTGGGTGTTGTTTGCGCTGGAGGCAATGGAGGCGTCGTCGCGCGAAGCCATTGGGGAAGCAATGTTATGCGCGAAGGGAATATCCTGGCGAGACAGTGTTAGCTCACCATATGGGCAACGGTCGATGGAGCGCAGCTTCCGAGTCGGTTGATGTGGTAAACTATCGCGAAGCCTGAATGAGGGACCTCGGTAATGACATCACACCACCAACAGAAGCCGAAAGTTTCAAGAAAAATGAAAAACGCCAAATATGAGACGGTGTGGTGTAGAACATGAATGGCGCGAAAGGGATGGCGACAGGGGCAAAGAGTAGGGATTTTTCAAGACAGGGCAAGGTGTAGTTGAGGGAGCCAGCGAATGTCTGGGGTTGGGCGACTCACGAGGGCAGCCATTAGAGGCTCAAGGGCACCAGGTCAGGGTCTGTATGATGACGCAACGACAAACGCAAGACAAGAGCATTTGTTATTAAGGTAGAAGGCGGTACGTCAGGTGAGGATCATAGATCTAAGCAGATGAATGGCGTCCCATTTCTTGCGTTATCCGATGAAAAGATTGTTGGTAGCAAGAAAGGAAAATTAATATGGGAATGTGAGAAAGGCGTCGACAGGAGCTTCTGGAGCTCCAGAAAGGCAAGAGCGAAGCCAAACGCTAATAAAAATGCCGAGGGAAGGCATGATGGCCATTTGCGGGGATGCGAGTGCCAACCAATCACATGTCATTGACCCTCCGCCCCCGACTTACACGACTTACACCCGCACTCGTACGTGAAATACAGGTAAAATCATGCGATGATAAATTTGCAAATTCTCTTGCGAGGTTTTTTACAAGCCCTCAAGTGTATAATGCCAGAAAAATTCCAGTAAAATACAGAGTTGACGCTCTAGAAATAATTCCATCAAAAGTAACATAGCCAACGTCAAGAAGCAGCTGAAAAAGAAAAGTGTATAATAATAATAGTAGAAGAAGAAGAATAAAATAAAAGCAGAAACATCAACACATCATCTACAAGACAGCAATAGCGGCCAGGGCAAGCGCCAGTGTCATAGCTGGGGCAAACAACGAGGCACCAGCAGTGACAATAGGAGGCCCAGTAGGCTCGGCGCCGTTACCGCCGTTGTCACCACTGCCTCCATTGCCTCCATTGCCTCCATTGCTTCCATTGCCATTATCGCTACCTCCATTACCACCGCTTCCAGTGTCACCACCACCATTACCGCCAGATCCATTATCACCACCAGAGCCTCCATTGCCGCCATTGCCGTTGTCACCGCCGCCATTACCGCCGTTGCCATTATCACCTCCACCGTTGCCGCCATTACCATTGTCGCCGCCTCCGTTGCCACCATTACCGCCGTTGCCATTATCACCTCCACCGTTGCCACCATTACCGCCGTTGCCATTATCACCGCCATTGCCACCGTTACCGTTATCTCCGCCGCCTCCAGTGCAGACAGGGCAGTGACCCTTGGTAATGGTAGTCACCAAGGTAGTGACTTGAGTACCGGGACCAGTGTGCGTCTCAGTAACCGTCTCAGTTCCAGTAGGTCCAGCAGTCTCAGTGCCAGTCTCGGTTCCGGTAGGGCCAGCAGTGGTTTCAGTCTCAGTAGGGCAAGAGACGGTGTCAGTGTCAGTTGGAGGAGCACCAGTAGTGGTATCTGTAGGAGGCACCTCAGAGGTGGTGGTATCAGTGGGAGGAGCCTCAGAGGTGGTGGTGTCAGTAGGAGGAGCCTCAGTAGTGGTGGTGTCTGTGGGAGGAGCCTCAGTAGTGGTGGTGTCAGTGGGAGGAGCCTCAGTAGTGGTGGTGTCAGTGGGAGGAGCCTCAGTAGTGGTGGTGTCTGTGGGAGGAGCCTCAGTAGTGGTGGTGTCAGTGGGAGGAGCCTCAGTAGTGGTGGTGTCAGTGGGAGGAGCCTCAGAGGTGGTGGTAGTGTCTGTTGGGGGAGCCTCAGAGGTGGTTGTTGTTGTTGGCTCAGTAGGGCCACTGTTAGTGCAGCTCTTGTAGTCCTCGACCGCCCCATTGAGAGTATCAATCAGAGGCTGGGCAAGGGTTTCGGCAATGCCTTGCGCCGAGGGGTCGACCTTTTGGATGATGGATTTGATAAGAGCCTCAGAATCGACACTGAGCTTAGATAGTCTTTCACGAACAGCGTCACACTGGTTTGCCTTTTCGACGTCGCCGAGGCGGGTCTTGAACTCGTCACGAAGCTTGGTACCAGCATCCTGCAAAGCCACGACAGAAGGAGCAACAGCCAAGGTGTCATCAAAGTTGAGCACCTCAGAAGCATCTACCTTGGGCTTAGCGTCGACAAGATGGGCAATGAAAGCATCAGCAGTGTCAGTCAAGGGCTTAGGATCGCCGTTGAAGTCCTCAGCGGCCTTTTGCAAAGCAGCCAAGTCGGCACCAGTCTGGTCCAGAATGCCCTGGATGAGAGCAAGGTCACGAATGACCAGTGCGGAGCTCACCGAAGCAAGCGAAAGAAGTGACAACTTCATGATTGTGAAATCCTTTCAAACAAGTAGATAACGACAGCAAAAGAGCGAATGTATGTGGGAGGAGGAAACGATCGTCCAACACTTGCGAAGATTGACACGACTAAAACAACCAGGGTCGATAAGCGAGAGGGAAAAAAGAGGCAGGATCTTCAATGAAACCTTACAACACCATCACTTATACTCCATTTCCCCTCAATTGGCCACCAACCATACGATAGTAGAAATCATCATGAGATACCGAGGCAAGCTTGCAGCTGAAGAGGGGGCCTACGGTGGCAGAGATTTAAGAGCGTAAGACCACCCCCAAGGCTGCGTCTTCACAGCCAAGCCAATATTGTGGCTTGCATCTGGCCAAATCAGTGGCATGTACGCCAAGAGTTGGGCGAGGACGGAGACGAGAATATACATGGGAGTAATCGGAGTGGACATTGGGTTCGGTAACAAGTCGATCTATTGGCCAATTGCACCGCCAAACCCCATGGGGACTGCGTTGCCAATGTGGGTTTGGGTACGCCATGGGGAGCGACAGGGGAAACTGACCAAAGAAAAAGGCCTAGAACCACAACCACAACAGGCAACGCGCCACTGCCCTGGTTCGTATGGCGCCATGATGCATAAACCCAGCGTTATATCCTCGCTACGCCGCCCATTGAGAGAGAGCGCCGCCAGGTGGCTTGCTACGAGTATTGAAAAGAGTGGTAAAGAAGTGGGAGAGGCAGCACAACAGAAAGGCTTTCTGGTGGCTCAATTTGACCAAATCAGGCAATTTTGTCAGCTTGACCGTTGTAATTTCCACTGAACCCCGCGCTCCTCCCCCGTAAATCGTTCTTCTTTCCCGACGTTTCCGTCACCAATGTTGGGAGCATTGTGCATGGCTGGCCGACATGTACAATATTGTCAATTCTGGGGTTTCATTGAGTACCTCTCGATTGATTGATCTACGAGGCTCTGGAGTTGTGCAATTTCCGGCAACATACTACAGTAACGAGGCTGGCTGCTGGCTGACATGCCTCGGCCTAGCACATGCACTTACACCAATGAATGCAAACCAACCCACTCAGCTGCATTGGCAAAAACAAACTCATTTCGAGCTAATTATAACGCCCATTTCCCAATAACTATTACCAAATCCAAAGCCCTGACAACAAGACGCCTATGCTTTGGCAAACTTGTATCCCTTCAATCTGCCACTCACCACAGCCCACGCTGTCAATAGCCATCCAGTAACTGATCTCCTGTATACCACAAGAGCCACCACAGCTACTAGGGGTATCAATAGCGTAGCTCCGACTATCTTCGGTCCTCCTCCTTGTGCTCCTTGTGGCACTGTCTGTTGTTTCACTGGTGAAGAATCGATCTTGCCATACACGGGCAGCGAGCTCTTCAATACTGTCCTGTGGATGTCCACTGCAGTAACTCGCACAAACTCCCCTGCAGATTCTGGTATCGCAATCTTAGTCTCGAATCCTGTGGCCTTCTCAACTAAATGACCTTGGAATGGCCCTCCGATTCCAACCCATGAGCTCTCTAGCAGCCACGAATCCACCTTGGTGGCGCCATTCCAGCTCACGTACAGGAAGTTCTCTCCTCCGTTTTGCGCAGCACGCACAGCCACATCTGGTGAAGTCGTTGGTTTTCCAGTCCATGTTGTGGACTTGAACGCTCTGTAGTTGCTAACTGGTCCTCCTCCCGAGCTCAGTTGCGTCTCGCAAAGGATGTCTCCTTCGGGAGAAAACTCCGTAACCATTGACCCAGAACTGACTAACACGTTCCCGCTGGGTAACACCTGCATTGACCCTGGCCGATTAGGTTTCGTTTCGCGAGGTGTATATGTCTTGATCAACGTTGCGTATTTTCGAACTTGATCAATTTCGATGATCCTCCCAATGCCTGCACCACCGTCGTACATGCTTATATAGCTATCATTGCCCATGCGCACGTCATAAACCTGCGTGAAGCCCGTTGCTTCGCCATTCGACAAGTCTCTGAATTCGTTCGATTGGCCGCCTAATTGCCAGTTTACTGAGCCATCTCCGGAGCTGATGCTGTAAACTGCGCCGAAATTACGGGATCCCACGACGATGTTTCCGTGTGTGTCTTTGTCGAGACTGGTTATGCGGAAATAGTCGAATGGTTTCTCTGGCGAGTTACCTCGTCCCGTTCGTGGAGCATAGGTGTCTTCAACTTGAACGTAATCCGACGCATGCCAATCTCGTAACAGCTTTCCGGACAGTATGTCAACCTCTTGAAACACGCTGTCGTAAATCCAACCTTCCTTGGCCATTCCTAGAGCAGAAAGATCAGCTTTCTTTTTAATGTAGGCGGTATATAGAGCTGTCCCGTCGCTCGTAAGGCGAAACTCGTGAAAGTCTCCAGGGATGCCATTTGGAGGGACGAGTCTTTTGACCAGCCTGTAGGCATCATCCAGCTACCATGACAATAACAATTAACATGTGCAATTTTGATCATATACCCCGAAAACAAAAACGTACCATGATGTAGGCCCCGTAACCTACTCCATCCTCCATCTTCCCCTGCCAGAAAGTGATGTAGTCGCTTCCTTCAAAGTTCTGTACTTTAAGATCCGAAGTCACTCCCCAATCCGGCTCCATCCATACGAAGTTTCCTTTATTGTCCAAAATCGTAGGACCGGAGGATTTGGAAGGCTCTGTTCCTGCGGTTTGTCCTTTTAAAGGCGTAACAAATAAATGTCCGGCATCGCATCGAGCATCATCCTTCGCAACCATCGGTATCAACGGCTCACCGTTGAACGACTCAAACTTGGCCTGAGGAAACGCCAACTCAGGTAATGCACTACATGCTGCGTAGGAAGCAAACGCAAGAGCCGTTAGAAGGTTCATCATTGCAGAATACCTTCCTCGGTCCAACATATACTTATTTCCGTCTTGTCACAACCCAAACATTCAGCGAATCGTCAGCACTTTGTTGTCTTTGCGAGTCGAAGATTCCAAGCTACGGACTATAATAGGAGGAAAACCCTTACATCTCCAATTCATTACGTGTGTTCACCTTTTCCTAAGGGATGCTCAAAATTAAGTCTCATTCCAACGCGTATCTGTCAACTAATAGGGCCTGTCAATTCAAGGGTTTTCTCACTAGTTCCCCTCCCTTGTCTTAGATGTTGTGACGACGGCCCAATCCCAATAGCACTTGTTTGTTTCTTTTCTTCGTTTCTTTTTCAGTCAAGGACCAATATTAGAATTATGCTGGAGAGACCGTTTTTTTTTTTGGCCCCCTTGTCGAAACCGTGCCGAAGTGAGTGCAATCAATTCCAATGCGCCCCTTCAATCGGTACGCGACAATTAGCCTCGATCATACCATCGTCGCGCTAGAGACAGTCTATATCAAATATGGGACAATGGAATACATTTTGAAATTATACAGAGAGTAAGTTTTACTATGATACACTGTGTTGTTTTTGGCTTGGTCTTCATTCTTCTCGTCGAACGATTCAAAGGGTCTAGATCTTGCCCGTCAACCAATCACGCTCCTTGTTTTTCTGCAAGTCTCCCGTTCCAGTCACGGGCAGACCGCGCTTTTCGAGTTCCTCTTCGATCACCTTCCATCGTCCAACGGAAATCTCCTTGTCAATTGGGCCAATCTTGCGCTCGTGTAGCTTGACATTTGCAGCGTTGCGGAGAGCTTCTCGGCTAGCCAAGATTTCAGCAAGGCGGTTAGGTCGGGGTTGCTTAGTGGCGAGGGCGAGCAATTGCTTAATGTTTGTGGCGGCGCCGAGTTTAGCGTCAGGAATCAGAGTCCCCGTGAGTTGATAGAGACGTTTGCGAAGCTAAAGAGTCGATGGTTAGGCGCCAGTTATCAATGGTAGACATGGATGGCGAGTACTTACAGCAAATTTGAGTTGGTCATTGAGAACGACTTCTTGCCATGACGCATCCCATGTCTTGATCAGCTCGCCAGCTTCTTCAGTAGAGATTCTGGTCACATCTACATCTTCAACATCTCCTGTAAGGCTATCCGCAATGGCAGCAGCATCGCCCTTCAACGAAGCGTTGCCATTTTGCACAACCACTTCAGCAGCCAGGGCACCGTCTAGGTCGTTTCTAGAGCCCTCGCGCCATTTCTTCGTTCCCCATTCTGAAATAGCACCAGTCTCTTGTAAGGCGAGCACTTCAACAAAGGCTCTTCTCAAGTAAACTTCGATAGCGTCTCGCTCAACAACTCTCTCTGCCGTAGCAAAACCCTTAAAGTTGCTCTCCTCGCCCCAGTGACCAGGCTGATCCCACCAGGATTTTAATGAAGAAATCTCCCCAAGGTCATCAATGCTCTCAGCCGGTACATATGAGGGGTCTGTAGATTCCAACTCCTTCTCCGTAGCCGCTTCACTTCGTCTCGGGGGTAACGCCAATCTCGAGTCGCGTACTGCCAGGGGTATTCTGTCCTCTCGGGGCTGATAGTCCAATGCCTCCTCGGGCAAGTTAGACGATTGTTCCGTCTCGACTCTTTGTGTATAGGGATCTGCAGGGCCCGGCGCCTCTCCTTGCCAGAGCTTCTTGCGCACCCATTCGGTGTTCTTGCCTTGAACAGCATTAGTAGTCGAAATACCGCGCGCAAGGACGAATGGTGATCGTTGCGTAGCGCAGGTCTGCGTAGCGGCGAATTGCAGAGACTGAAGTCTCCGCATGCGAGATATTCGCGGCATGTTGAATCGTTGTCGGTGGGAAATTTAATTCGAGATGCGAGAGTGAAAGCTTCCAAGAAAAGGATGCTCTTCAGGATATTTTTGGCCCTGAATGCTTTTCAGCCAATCAAGTTGCGCGATTCGCTCTCCAGACCCACCACGCCGACATGGTCATGTCGAGCCTTGAACAGATGGCCAGCATTGCTAACCCATCACATCAAACACACTATCATGGCGCGAATATATTTATTATTGTTGCTTCTAGCAACTTTCATTGCTGTCGCATCAGCATCTTGTAAGTACAATATATTCCCAACGATTCCTGATGTAGAGCTAATAATGTCAGCTGCGCCAACCTTTTGCAAATGCACATGCTTCAAGAATAGCACCATCATTCCCCTCGGGCCTGAGCATCAACAAAAAGGTTCCCGCTCGTCGAATCTCGAAGCGAAGGCCGAACATGATTCCCTAGAACAATATCTATCGCCGCCGTTAATCCCCGAGTCCATGGCAAATCCCCAAGTTGAAGCACAGGAGCAGCTCAAGGCGCGATCTGCCAGCTCGTCATGTTCGGCTTGCACCAAAGCTTTCTGTCTGTCGCAGGGTATTTCCTTTTGCAAAGATGCAAAGGACGAGGATGTTTTCACAATGTGTTTTCAGCGCGATAGCAATAAGGACAAAATTATGGTTTGGGGCTTCATCATTGGCACAGTGGGCTTACTGGGATGGGCCGGGTTCAAGAGAGCGGCAGAGTGGCGTGACGGGCGGTCTACGAGACAGGACATCAACTATGCACCTATTAGGCGGTGATTGACTGGCCACAGACCCAACAGATGTATTGTACAAATATTACGACATTGACCATGCTTGAGTAAGGTGACTGCTACAGCAGCCGTGTGTTTGTTTTATACGCTGTCTATACGGTTATACGATACGTGCTTTTCCTTTTCGACTCCTTTTTAGTTCGTGGTATCCTCAATAACCCGTCCAAATATCCCTATTAAAATCGTTCTAATCATCAAATGCCATGTATGCTTTTTTTTTTTTTTCATGAGAGGCGTCTAGTTTAGTCCTCCTCGATGGTGCTGACCTTAGCCTCCTCGCCAGGAGCGTTACCGTTCTTCTCACGGCGAGCTCTTACAGCGGAAGCGAGGTCCTCAAGAACAGTAACTGTAGTGTCCCAGTTGATACAAGCATCAGTGATACTGACACCACGCTTCAAGGCAGAAGGACCCTCCGCAGGGACCTTCTGGTTGCCCTCGTTGATGTTGGACTCGATCATGACACCAACGATAGCTTTCTCGCCCTCGCGTAATTGCTCACCAACGGCGGCGGAAACCTTAGGCTGGTTGTTGTGGTTCTTCTGAGAGTTACCGTGAGAGCAGTCAATCATGATAGCAAGCTTCTGGCCCTTGGACTGCAAAATCTTCTTAGCCTCCTGAACGCTCTCCTTGTCGTAGTTGGGACCCTTGGTGCCGCCACGCAAGATGACGAAACCATGCTCGTTGCCCTTGGTGCGCGTAATGGCAGCAAGGCCCTGTTTCGTGACACCCATGAAGTGATGTTTGGAAGCGGCAGCGCCAATGGCGTCAATGGCAACTCCCAAGTTACCGTCGGTGCCGTTCTTGAAACCGACAGGGAAAGAAAGACCAGAAGCAAGCTCACGGTGAAGTTGAGACTCGGTAGTACGGGCACCAATGGCACCTACTGAAATACAATCCGCCAGGAACTGGGGAGAGATCGTGTCGAGCATCTCGCTAGCAATGGGCATGCCGCCCTCGGTCAGGTCGACAAAGAGCTTGCGAGAGACACGCAGACCCTTGTTGATCTGGAAAGAGTCATCAATATCGGGGTCATTGATCAGACCCTTCCAGCCGACAGTGGTTCTAGGCTTCTCGAGGTAAGCGCGCATGACGATGACCAGATCGTCAGACAGCTTGTCAGAGAGCTCTTTGAGCTTGGCAGCGTATTCGTGGGCAGCAGCGGGGTCGTGGATAGAGCAAGGACCAACTACGACGAGGAGACGGTCGTTGCGACCCATGATGATCTCGGCGGCATCGTTTCGGCCCTTGACGACAGTCTGGATGGCCTTCTGTGTGATGGGGACTTCTGAGCTGAGAAGAGCGGGAGGAATGAGAGGGTCCTGACCAAGGACTGTAAAACTGGTTAGTGACTGTCTTGGATGATTGACGATGCTCTTGAGTGATTTGTCGGTGTGATTATCGCATGTGAAGTTTGGAGGGGCGTAAATGCGCTGTGTTGGAGGGGTAGGTGAAAGAAAGTAAAAGTGCTGTGGATGCATACCTCGAGTGTCATCGGCCAAAAGGGCCGTATCAATTGTGTTAGCCATTGTCACGGTTTGTGCTTGAAGTACAATTGCAGGAGTTGTTGAAGGTAGAGAAATTGGCCCTCGGCTGTCTTGCGGGCGTCTAAATTGAAGCTTGTCTTGGATGAGTCTGTCTGACTGTTTTTTAGTTCCGGGATCGGCCTAGAGTGTTGAAGAAGGGGGACGAGGACGAACAGACTGGGGAAATATGCAATTTATTATGGCCAAAAAAGCAGGAAATTTTGCAGAAGCCTAATAACTGATTTGTTTATTTACAATCAATTTATTTCCTCGCTTTAATGAGTCAGATATCGGCACCTCTCGAGTTTTAATGGTGGATTCTGTTGATAGGGAAAAAGTTATCGGTGGGGCGCTCGGACGTCATATTCGCAGTGTTTAACAGTGTTGCGCTGATTGGTGGGATGAGCAGAGGTGGGGGCGAAGCCAGCATCCCAAAGTGCAGAGGGACCAGGGACCAGCCATGACGAGATGGTAGGCTTGCTTGTCGATGAACCGATGGATTGATTGATTAATGGATTGGAGAATTGGTGGCATAAAGTCTCGGAGGTGTTGTTGCTTTTGGTGGTTGGGTATAGTGTAATACTCGGTTACGATAAAAATCATTTGCGCACCAGGTACTCTTCTTCTCTCGTACATTTCATTTCGCTATGCGCGTGCGGGAAGGCTGCGCCTGATACCGTCATAGAATGAGAGTGAAAAGGTACAGAATTAAAAATGCGGCATCTTACGGTGGTTTCCATATTCTGGGAAATAAAAAGTAGAAATAGACACCCACTTGCCTCGTGTAATTATCATTCGTTGTTCGTATTATTCGTACAGGGTAGTCCCATGGGTTGACGCGACTGGAACATACATAACACTAATGGTAGTTGAGAAAAGCAATAGCCAAAGGTTCTCAGGAGTAAAACTAGATACCCTCCCCCCCCCCCCCCCCCCCCCCCTTCACTAATCGTCGCGAAACTGAATGAAATTCGAAAGCAAATAAATAAAATAGCACAGCAAAGCATAGCCGACGTCCCAATCTGCCTTGGCCGTGCTCCAAGACACTGGTTTGGCCCTCAAGGTGGCAACACGAGAGACCCTTTTCCTGCCTGTTGCTTACCTGAACGTCGCCTTTTCCCCCCACACTAAGCCGACTGCGGGTGCCTCACCATTCATGTTTCACCACCTCCATCACAACACCCAACTACCCCCCCGAACTTTTGCTGTCTGACGTTTCATTTAACCTTTTTCTTTCTTCTTTCTTTTGTCATCTGCCATCAACCATTTCCCCGCCCATAAGCAAACGGCACGAGTGCACAGTGGAACCGATTCGCGATACACTGGTCATCATAACACCACCTCCACAGCATCTTGGGCCGCCTGCTTTAGCAGTAGACAAGCAGCCTCAGCATCGGGTTTTGCTCACCGAATCAAACGCCCACTCTAAATAAACAGCTGGTCTGTTTGATCACACCTCACAACTTCACAAAAAATGTTTGCGAGTCAGCACTACATGGAGCCTGCGCTGGACGTTGGCAGGAAGCGGCCCTGTGATGACCTTGATGTGCCTGGAGAGCAAGCATCGCTAAGCTTTGCAGAACATCGCAATGTACGTATACCATCACTATCCTCAAATAGGCGACACTGTTCGAGTATATGCTAACCCAACATAGAAACGTGTCCAATGCCTCCCTCTTCGAACCTCGCAGCCACAAGCTGACCACTGGGCCGGTTCATCGAATCCAGCGTCGATGAATAATAATCAGGTTCTGTCATCTGCTTCAGCATGGCAATCATCAGAGCCATCACACAATGATGCAAGAATGGGCGCAGACGATGAAATTATGCCACTCAATGCACCCGAGTGCCTTCGTACCGCAGCCCAGGTCGAGGACAGCGGCACGGCTAGAATGCCCACGCCAATTCAGCCCACATTCGCAGCACAAGTTCGAGGTCAAAGTCAACAATGGGCAGATTCTGCCGGCAGAAATGGTATCCAGAACATGGGTCATCAGCATTCTGGATTCGAGAAACACCACGACAGCATGGCAGCCACAAAGTCTGACTGGAGATCGTTTCAAAATAATCGCAGCTTGCCCTCACCGATATGCGAGGTGGATCAAGCTGTGTCCGAAGGTCACGACTGCGGCCATCATATGTCCGAGGAGGAGTATATTGCCGCTGCTCGCGACAACATGCGAGAGATGGAACACCCCAACTGCATGATGGACGTCGAAACGCCTCGATCAGCACATCCGACAGAGGAGAATGAAGAACCATCGTCACCTAGCCCTGCACGTAAGGGCCATATCAGAAGCATGCACACTGTCAATAGTTGGACATGGCAACCTGGTATGAAGCGAAGCTTCAGCATTGGCTACCGCTCGGATTGCGACAAGTGCAGGAACAAGGTCCCGGGCCATTTCAACCACATCATTGTCACCTAGAAGGGTGAAGGCTACTTGGTTGACCGGATTTCCGAACCAAAGAGACCATACGGTTTGAGGGCAGGCAGCCGACCCCTGACTGTCTTTGTTCATCCGAGCAAATTGCGTGGGCATTGACTTTGAGCTTGCCCCTCTCTGCAACGACGCTGCCATTTTCTTTCGTTCCGCCATTGGCGAAACTTGTTATGGGTACCGTTTTGCCCTGTAAATTAATTTGCATTATTTGATGGAAGCGTGTTTATATTTGCGTCTCAGTTTTGAAGACTTTTTGCTTTTCTTATTACTACACACCAGCTAATGGCTTTTCATTTTTGTCATGCGTCACTCTTTAGATACCAGAATTATTACTCTTGTTTGGAAGGTTGGGTTACAATATAGACTATCATCAGCAATTGATTCTTTTTCTTCATCACTTTTAGTCATGCCTTCTTGACAATGCTCTAGTTGTTTGACATGACTTAGTACAGGTTGCAGACCTTGCTGAACGTGAAGTGCTTATGATTTAAGATTGCGGTATTCAAATAGTAGAGATGCTACATTGCTAACTCTCCCATGCAAATAATAAGAACATGAGTGAAAAAAAAAGGGTGAAAGTGTAATCAAAAATAAAAGGACTCCTGACGCCAGTCTAAATGCTCCCTTCTCCGAGATCTCCTCCGACAGCATATTGTACAATGTCACCATACTCGATTCTTTTTTACACATTATCCGTCACATATCCCAGGTTTCTCTTTTTTATTTTCCAATTAAAAGGGCCACCAGCCCTTCTTCTTGGTAGCAGGCTGAGGCGCGCCATCCGTAGCAAGACCCAATTGATCCAGGCTACCTCCCTGACGCTGGTTCTCCTTTTCTTGTTCCCAGGCATCGCCAGCAGTTTCCTGCGCGGAAGGTGCAGCGGCAGCATCACTTGCAGAAGAAGCCTTGCCACCGAAAAGGCCAGATACAATGCCGAGGATTCCCTGGCTTTCTGGATTCGTTCCGAACGCAGGCTGGACGTGCTCTTCGAAATGGGTTCGGTGCTCGGGTGGCGAGAGGAGAGGTGGTAGCTTGATGCCGGTTTCTTCGGCTTCGCGATTGGCTTCTTCCACGAGGGCGATCTGTTCCTCAGTAGCTTTACCCTTGAGGTAGGCAATACGGGCGGTGGCGAGAGCGTCGGCTTCGAGTCTCTTCTGGGCTTCGACCCATTCGTTTCGGCGAGCGCGGTTGTATCGCAACATATCCCATACTGAGTAAACGCTAACAACACCAGCGACGACTATGTCCAAGTCAGATAATTGAAAAATGGGTTAAATGGCGCGAATGAGTGAGGAGATATGTACCTGTGAACGTTACAAGAGCACCAACAGTCCACTTGTGAGCAACATCGAAAAACCTTCTTGAAGCATCAATGATCTTGTCCGTCTGGCTAATCTGGGCTCTCTGAGCGGCCAAGTGAGCCTGTCGTAAGCGTCGGACTCTCGCTTCGGGCGATTCGCCAGGAATTCGGGATCCCTTGGCCGCTGAGCCAGCAGACTTTGATGTGGCGTGAGGGATTGTCGATGTGAAGCGAGTAGCGTCCTTGACGGTCCTAGGACCGACCCTGGAAGCCATTGTGTAAAATTAAGACAAACCAAGGAGGAACAGAAAGAAGCTGACGGCGCGGATCAAGGGCGGCGCTCACAGGCAAGATAAGAGGCAAAAAAGGCAAAGGTTGATTAGGAGGGCGTCTAGCTGGAGGTAAGTGGCTCTCTGGAGATTTTTTTGGGGCATGGGAATAGGGAATTTGCGCGTGTTGATTGGTGCGGATGAAGTCCGGGGATTTTTTTTGGTGGTGGGAAATTGAGCTTCAAATGAAACGACGTTTGGCAATGTGTGAAAGGGAAGCGTTTGATCTCGACAGAAAATGCTTAGTTCTACGGTTTAGATGATGACATGCAGCATTAATTAGCGATCAGATGTCAATTTACGTCGTTGGCGCTATGATAACGTGCTGGACTGTATGTACGATGTGGCCATGAGGACCTCGTGGTGCAAACGGATTTCAATGCAACCTTCACGGCGCGACATAGCTTTCAGCGTTTCCTCTACGAGAAATATGTTCTGGCATATTGGATTTGACTACTGGTGATGAATATGATCCTACCCGCTTGATGTTTCTACATTGCCCTGTGTTGTTTGTATCTGGCGAAAGTCGCCTCGTTGGTGCCAACATCTCGTCATTGGCTAAGAGCTTCACCAGCCATCGCTATCCAGTATTATCAGTTTGATTGCACGAATCAATTCTAGATGTAGCTTCTCATTTCTCGTGTATATGCCAAGTTTTCTGGTTCCTCAAATGTCATCACGAACACGCGTCTTCTTCGTGGTATCGCGTCAAGCGATAAACACAATGAAAACAAAAGGATGGAAATCAAAAATTACGCCCCCTATGGCCCCGAAGGACAATAGAGCAAGGGTCGACACCGCGCTGTGCAATGCAGGCCTCCCAGACTGAATCCCCCGAATCTTGAGCTGGGGAATTCGGAACAAGGTAAGTATGAAGAAGAAAAGAGAAAACCAGTAAAGAGAGCGAGGCAGAGGCCAAATTTATACCTGCTGGACAGCCAGTTGCAGGGGGTAGCACGCCAGGCCACAAGGCCGCCGTCTGTCAAGGCAGCAGCGACCAGCCAATCAGCCGCACCAAATGGCCCCACCAGTTTAATTGCCTAGTCTTGCCTGGTCTGGGTCGCTCCTGCACCAAACTTGAGCGACTGCACGTGACCCACGCACAAAGATTTTTTCTTCGCTTCGGTCTTGCGAGAAGGGCTTGCCCCACTATGTACGTATCGTTTTTGGTAGGGCACGAAAACCCTTCTGAGAAATTGTGAAGCATCCAATCTTCCGAACCATTCAACCCGCCTTTTAGATATCATCGACCAAACCGGACAAAGTTTGATCGCAAGCAGGCAAAATGGTATGTTGGAAATGCAGTTCGCATCTGAATTGATGCGATGGACACGAATGAATTAATTACTGACTGTTTTCCCAGGCGATCAAGCACAACCAGAAGATCGTTAACAACCGTGAGCAAAACCCCAACCTCGACGACGACTTCGACGACGAAAAATTTCTCAAAGGAACCTCAACCCGACTGACTGATTGGAATAGATCTCCGCAAGGACTGGCAACGCCGGGTTCGCACCCACTTTGACCAGGTACGATTTAATTTGCCCTGGCCCTTCGTTTCGAGATTGAAATGCTCCCCGGACCTTGAATTCGAGACGATGGACAATTGGAGATGGAATGAATGAACAAGTATTGACTCATGGATTATAGGCTGGCAAGAAGGCTTCCCGCCGTGCTGCCCGTCAGACCAAGGCTGCCGCCGTCGCTCCTCGCCCTGTCGACAAGTTGCGCCCTATCGTGCGATGCCCTACTCTCAAGTACAACCGCAAGGTCCGTGCCGGCCGTGGTTTCACGCTTGCTGAGCTCAAGGTACGAATGCGAATCACCCGAACGCTGCTGTTCTCTGGAAGAGACGACAGATGATGAAGGAGTTTTTGAGTATTAACAACGTCTGCAGGAAGCCGGTATCCCCCGCCTCCAGGCTCCCACCATCGGTATCGCCGTCGACTCCCGCCGCCAGAACCTCTCTGAGGAGTCCCTGGCCATCAACGTCGCCCGTCTCAAGGCCTACAAGGAGCGCCTGATCCTGCTCCCCCGCAAGTCCAACGCCCCCAAGAAGGGTGACACCAAGACCGACGTCTCCAAGATCAACCGCGCCACCAACGTTTCCTCCGCCTTCCCCATTGCCCCTACCGACCTCGCCGTCAAGGAGATCAAGAAGAGCGACATCCCCGCCGAGGTTGAGGGCGGTGCCTACCGTGCTCTCCGTGTCGCCCGCAGCAATGCCCGCCACGCTGGTGCCCGCGAGAAGCGTGCTGCCGAGAAGGCCGCTGCTGAGGCTGACAAGAAGAAATAAAAGTGATGCGTTGAGGAATGGGAATGAGGATGAACAACGAGACGTACAACATCAAGACTGCGATGCAAAAATAGTCGTCGCTGACTTGTGTGCAAAATGGGTTACTTTTGTCCGGTGTTTAATGGATTTTGTGCTCTTTGCATGTCTACTGGAGGGTTCGATGGATATGATATGGTGCTTGGCCAAGGAGACCAGGAGCTGAGTTAGTCCTAGTTCCCCAGGTTAAGAATTTATTGCATGATCAATTCAAATCTTTCTTAGACCAAACAGTGAATTTTACATGCTTTTACTCCACAATTATCTACAACGAGTGGGATTGAACTTCATTCACGTATTGTGTTCTGCCTCTCGATAATTAATTTCTATTTTTTGCCATGAGAACTTTAGTCGGCTTTTCGCTGAAGATGCAGTTTTGTTCCCTCTTGCAGTAGTTCTGTCAGCACTTCCTTTTTACCAGCAAAGTCGTCATTCCAATTCTTTAGTAGTTCCGTGCATAGTACAAGCGCATTCTCCCTGTCAATCGCTGATGTATCAGCCTGGTTACTAGGCGACACCTGCTGTGGCTCTAGCTGCAATTGCTCCAATCCGGTCGAAACTTCTTGGACCTTTTCGGAATCCTCCGATTTCTGGCCTGAGATTGTCGACGATAAGCTGGCTATGGCATTTTCTTGCTGTAGCAGCGACGCAATGACTTGAGCACCTTCTGGAGAGCGAGACATGAGTGCGAGAATGAAAAGTGCCTCCGACCTTAGTACAGGCCATTTAGACTGCGTAATGAGGAATGAAAGCGGCTTCGTAACTTCGTGCTCCTTGTAGAACCTGGATCGCGTTGCTATCTCATCCTCTGATCCTTCCTGTGCCAATATATCCTGGACGGGATTAGAATGCAGGGCTCGACATATTGTGCCTATCGAGCGGGCTCCCTCCATCTTTGTGGGCTCCGCATCAGATTTGCTGAAGAGGGTAATGATTTTATTGACAGTTGTGTCGCCGTCGCTGTTGTCCTTTTGGCAAACTTTGTGAACATTACTGGCAGAATTGACCAATAAGATGCGGGTCAGTGCCATGGCAGCGAATTGCACATGTGGCATAGTGTCGATAGTATAGATATGAGGGAGATATGATGGCTCTAGTAATGGTGAGAGCAATAGCTTGTTTGATGTAGGGATGGCCAAATTCTTGAGGAACGAAAGAGATGCGTGGAGGAGTTGAGCGTCTTTCCTGCCGGGGTTCTCAAGAACAGCTTGTAGAGACTTGTGAATGTCGTATTTTCCAACAAGCGCCAGAGAGGCTTCATCGGAGCGGCATAGATTTCCCAATGCAAGACACGCGGCAGCCTGAAGGTCACTGTTGGATCCCTTGAGCCAAGAGAGAAATTGCTGTGGAACCTTTGACGACAGAGTATGCTCAGATGCGAATTCATCAGTTGATGAAATATCTGCTAGGGCATTAAGAAGTGCCTTATACAGCGCCTGTAATTGCGCCGACGCATCCTCATCTTCAATTTTTGCTGTGTCGAGAGTAAATGCTTGCTCGAATGCTGTGGTGAACAGCGAGGTATGAGGTTCTTTGGAGAAGCGAGCTTGGAAGCGTTCATTGCTAAGATAAGCAACAGCAACAGCTGTGGCACTGATGCAGTCTTCTGCGTCGTTTTTCACTGGACTTGTCGTTGCCAGCTTCAACAAGACGTCAATCGTTTTATCATCTGCGACTTTAGTCTCGTCGTCTTGTGTGACCAAGAGTGCCAACGTTTTAAGCATATATGGAACGACTGGTAGATAGTAGGCGATTTCTGGGGCGTCCAATAACTGGATGATCTTATGACTCAGTTTAGATTGAGATGCCAGCTTTTGAGTTGGTTCTATAGCAATTAGCGCCCGCGTCTTGTAACATTGTCTGTTGTGGCTCACCGTAGTCAACCAACGAGTTGTACAGCACTGCGACAGTGAATTGTAACAGAGGATTGGCTCCAAGAAGATTCGAAATGTAGATCAAGCGGCCATCGTGTACCAGTCTAGCACGATTCTCATCTGTCTCTGCACACGAGTTGCCAATGATGCGCAACGCCTGGATCTTGAGTGCTTGTGAGGCATCTTCTGCATTTAGAATGTCCAGAAATAGGTCCAAAATACCACTTTCCCCATATGCTCTACGCCAAAACACTATAAATGCCAATTAGCCTATTGCAATATAAAGAAAAGACTGAGTTGATTTACCACTTCGGCTTCCAGTGCCTAGTTGCTCGGCAAACTGAACTAGTCCCGATGATTTTTCTAACCAAGCGTCTTTGCAAGTTGCCGCAACAGGCCCAAGAAGAGCCACCCGCCTCTGGACTTCAGCATCATCTGGAACAGAATCGTCTTGAGGCCCAGCTTCTCTGGCTAATAAACTGCCAAGCTCCTCGGGTGTCATAATGTCGATGCTTATGAGTCCGCAGCAAGTAAATTGTGTATTTGTTGTCTTCTTTCAATATTTCTCATTCGAAAATTGACAGATCAATTTTGAAGAAAAAATAATACAATTTTCTTCCGCAACCTCAATAATGCTTCCTCGTGAACAGAGTTCCGAATAGCTTGTGAGTTGGTGGGGGCAGGTAAACGGGCGGCAAATTCACGGCTAAACACCCTTTTTAGCCCATTAAAGATTCTCTCTCACGGCAACTCCTTCAGGCGCGGCAATACTTCCGCGTAAATTTCCCAGCGCAAGGAAAAAAAAGGCAAATTCCCTACAGCCCAATCTTTCCAGACGGCTCGTTTCACAATCCCCTCGTGGGAATATAATCATTGCATTTGGCGTGTCATCATTATCTCTCACCTTCTGTTTCATTCCTCGCGCTAATCAATATGGTACGTTGTCTTGCGCCTCTACAAGTCCTATCCTCGGATGAGGCATCGGAGCAATGATCCTGGGGGTTACCGGTATCGCTAACACATGTCTCCCTTATAGGCGCACCGCTTCGTCATCACAGCCTTCCTGACAGGCTCCCGAATCCTCGGACGATCCTTCGTCGCAGCCTACAAACAGGCCCAAGCTGCTTCCAACTACCAGCGCGCGCAAGCCAAAGCCGGCGGTGGCGGAGGCGGCGCATCATTATCGTCTGGCATGACCCTCGACGAGGCATGCAAGATCCTCAATGTTAAGCCTCCTGCGGGTGGGCAGGCTAGTGTTGAAGAGGTCATGTCGAGATACAAGAAGCTGTTTGATGCCAACGACCCGCAACAAGGAGGTAGCTTTTACCTGCAGAGCAAGATTGTGAGAGCCAAGGAACGTTTCGAGAGGGAGCTGGGTCCTCTACGGGAGAAGATAGAACAAGAAGCTGAAACGAAAGAAGGATGGAAGCCAAAGGTCTACAAGGACCGGTAGAGCGGATGTTGAAGGAGGGACCTCCGAGAGAAGCCCGGAGAGGCTGTATGATTGATTATAACATTATTTTTCCTTTGTTTGTACATCTTCACTCGAACTGGCATGGCACGGCGTTCATGGGAATATATAAAAAGAGAAAAGAACAGACAAGTGTTGGAAATATGGAGGAGACAAAAGGAAAGATTAGATGAATTTGCTTGTAACAAAGCAACTGTACTTTTATTAATATATCCTACCTGGGGATTTTACTCCTTACGTCTTACAAGTCCCTTCCAGTAGTCGAAACTGTTCTCATCGCTCTGCAACGCCCATATTCTGCCTGTGCCTCTTCCTTCTCTGTCTGTTTCTTCCACGCGCAGCATTCCCCAGTCTCTTGTGATGCCGAGCACGCGAGCACGTTTGCCAGCTTCTTCCTCGAGGGTGATGGCTTGGCCAGTGTGTAGCCAGTGGCGATAATAGCGTCTTTCCAAATCTGCAGAGAAGCCTTCTCGAAGGAATTGTGCGTATGCGGCTTCTATTCTTGTCAAGATGCGAGCCAGCAGTGTTTCCAGGTGCAGAGGCTCGGCATTGGCTGGCAAGAGGTCAGAGATTGAGGTCGTTGGACGGGGGTTGATGGCGTTGATGCCAATTCCAAGGGTGATTTGATATGCGCCGCCAGAGTAACCGCATTGAGAGAGCACACCGCCAATTTTGACGTATGAGCCGGGTTTGCTGGGGTCTTGAGCATCTGCGATTGTGTTAGTGGTAGTTCATAGTGAGACGACGATGAAACTTACAGATATCATTGGGCCACTTGAGCTTGACGGGTAGATTTTGGTACCCAGATCCATATGATTGAATTGCTTCAACTATAGCAATGGCAGCAATGTACTGTGTGAAAATGACAGGGCGAGAGACTGCAAGATGGGCTGGGTGATTAATGATGGTGGAGAAGAGTAGGGAGCCTGGTGGTGCTATCCAGACATTGGTGCCACGTCCTCGACCAGCAAGTTGGGTGGAAGCTGTGAAGGAGAAACCAGTTGGCAGCTGAGAGATGAGTTTTGGGTTCCTGAAACAGTCAGTATAGGTTTCGGCCGGAACAATGTCATTGTAGCCTACTTTTCGAGAAGAGAGTTGGTGCTTGTGACTACCTCGCCATAGAGCAGCATATCTCCCCAAGTCTCAGCATCTTCTTCCACAACACGGAATCGTTTCAAACTAGCATAGAAACGCTCATGATTGAATCTTGGTGTCAGCTTGGCATCCGGAAATGCGGTTTCGTGCGCAATAATGTCCTTGATGATTTTAGAATAATCGAGCACACCATTGCTGTCTGTAGTAGCAAGACGACCCATTTTGCCAGTGAGGTCGTCCACAGTCCATGAAGCATCCTTGTTTCGAATTCGAAATTTGTCCGCCTCGCCATCGATAAATTCTTCCCTGTCAACCCTGTCGATGGCTTCCTCCCAAGCGCATAACATTTCCGTCACGTTGGTGGGTTGAATGGCAGACAAGTGTAGCGGTGTGAGTGAGGGAATAGTTGATTCGCCCTCTTTGTTGACTTCGAGACCTAAGATCTCAATAATCTGTGTCAAGAATCCTACACGAGTTCTGTCATCTGCTGCAAGCTTTGCAATGAGCTCGTCATAGTTTGGTACGTCTGGCTGCTTATGCAGATTTTCGGCAGCGAATCTGACAGAGTTAGCGTTTGATTTACCGTAAGTTCGAAATCAAAAAATAAAACTAGAAACATACTCAGGATGTGTGCCGCATAAGATAACTTTGCCCTCACCAATATGGCACAAAACAGTTGCAGCTTGGCCGTCGCCACCGTCAACATCCAGCTCATCAGCGTATTCTGCAAGAACTGTAACATTCTGTCCTTGGAGGCTCTTAGCGTCGACATAAACACCACCACCATTATAGTAGTTTGTCATTTCCTCCGGTAGCTTATCCTTGAACATATCTTTGGCGAGTTTCAGTGTTACTGCCCTCGCGCCATTTTCGGAATGATACTCAAATCCTTTGAAAGCGCCACCACGACAGGCTCCTGGGTAGAAAGCGAGTTCTCTAGAGCCGACAACCTCCAGGCTTTTATTGCCGACCTCGAATTCACAGCGTTTGCTACCGTAATAACCCCCAGCGCAAAGGCCGAGGTATGAGCCGCCGCGACGGACAAACTCAGCAATGCGGCGATTGCCAGCTCCATTAAGCACACGGCAGTAGCCTAAATCACCTCCTCCAGGAATAACAAGCAGAGCACAAGTGGCAGACCATGGCTCCTTGAGGATAACGGATTCCGAGATGGGGATGACAGCGTAGTTTGGTGAGAGAAGACGACGCAGTGACAACATGCACTGTCTGACAGACTCGCCAGTTGTGCCAGTTCCTGTTATCAAGAGAAGGATGCGTTAGTCCATCATTTACAATTTTATTTTTGACCCGATAAAGGCGTTTGGCGCATACCTGTGTAAACGAGGACGTTGAGACGTTTGGGGACCATTTTTGTTCAATGCCTCAGTCCAACAGCTCAACGAGAAAACTTGTCACTTGCACTGCGATAGCCCCAGCGTTGAATGACACAATGGGCTCTCCGACGACACAATCAGGCACTGAAAAATCAGTAGATCGGAGAGACGAAGCCAAGAAGGTTGAGGATGATGAGCCAGATGAGTGGTATGTCGACTAGCGGAAGGTGTTGGGACGAATTGAGGCGAGTCAAAGGGCCGATGCTAACCAGTGGATGCAGGGACAAGCGAATATTCAGCACGGGGTGCGCAGGTATGTACAACCGAGGAAGCTTTTATATGAAAATAGTTGGAAAAATATGTTCGGTGTCTTTATACGATATTGTATTGGATGGTATTATTGGAATAATTTATTTTAGCTTAATGCTGTGAATTTGGAGCTGACATTTACAGATGAGAATGCCAAAATGACAGACTGTTACTTTGAGAAGAAGGATTGGAGAGCATGCGCAAACGAAGTGAGTTTGTCCGATAGCACGTTTAAACATCACTGAGATATTTTCAATTTATTTTTGAAGCTTGATGCAGCTTAATTAACGGTCTATAGATGCGAGAGTTTCGCGAATGCTGGAAACGTCACGGCAATGAAGACCGCACCGAATCAAAAGATGTTTAATTTGCGGCATTGAAACCATACTGTATAAATACTCTATTGCGTCACTGTATAGTCTCTACTCAATGTTATGAATTTATCCAAGTGTTTGACTTTCCCATGACGACGGCCGCAGCAAAGGCGATGTGAAATTTGGTGGAACCTCAAACCGTCGCCTCCTTTGTTGATCCTGCATCACCACCATCACAGCTCCAAATATGCTCTCTCCGCGACTCCTGCTGCGCTCCCGGCCAATGCGCCAAGTCGCATACTTCACAACATCCAAGCCCAAGCCCGTGGATGCCACGGCGACGACGGCAACGACAGCCAAGCCCGCCGCTGCTAACAATGGCTCCAACGCGACAAAACCTGCCTCTCGCCCAGCATACAGCTCACCCGCACCCGCAGCCAAGACACGCCCGCAAATGAGCATCCCTCAGCATCTCGTATATACCCCGTCTACTATCTCGCATTCGTCATCAGCAGAAGCCTCCGACTCGGACAATTCGACGATCAACTGGGCGTCGAGCTTCCATGGCATTTCAACGAAGCCGGTGACCGAGGAGCAGTTCAAGGTGCTCATGCAACCGCTGAACGAGCGTGATATCGAAGTCAAGCCCGACGGAATCATCTATCTCCCCGAAATTAAATACCGCAGAAGGCTGAATGAGGCGTTTGGCCCCATGGGATGGGGATTGATTCCCAAGGGAGAGGCTGTTGTGGGTGACAACATTGTCACGAGGGAGTACGCTTTGATTGTGGACGGACGGTAAGATATTGCTTTCAACGAAACGAGTTGTAAACAGAGCCGCCACTGACTTTTTGTGTAGCTTCGTTTCGCAAGCCCAAGGCGAGAACTCTTACTTTTCGGCTGACCAATTACCCTCCGCCGTCGAAGGCTGCAAGTCCAACGCTCTTATGCGCTGCTGCAAAGACCTTGGAATTGCTTCAGAATTGTGGGATCCCCAGTTTGTGAAGTGGTTCAAGAAGAATCAGATGGAGGAGGTCTGGGTCGAGCATGCCACTACTAAGAAGAAGCGTACACTCTGGTATCGCAAGGGAGAGGTCGAGGTAGCCTACCCATACCGTCAAACCAAATAGATATGCGCTCCTGGATGAATTGTGGTTGCGCAGAATATGCCACTGGAGATGGTCTTTCATTGGACTCGTTGTACAACATTATTGGCGCCGCACTATGTATACTAAGAACAACTCTGTAAAATATATTAAGGAATTCAATCCCCAATAGCCCATGCTCATGATTGTCCAAGTTTTGTGAGCTTGCAGGACTGAATACGAATAACCAATATAGTTGGTGCAGTGCAGCCTGGTATGTTACACAGGGGGAACGGCAATTCGGCACCCTGCATCTACAGTCTAGACTGAGCTGCACCCCCTCTGTACTCTGTTGTAATATAACTTGAGGAATCCGTTACTGACCTACCTGCTAACAACTTGTCTGCGACTAGCTCAGCTTGCGGATTGAAGAAACAAGAAAAGTATTCTTAAACGCCAATGGAGCTCAGCATTCGCCCAGCTTCCAGGGAAGCCTCCGTTTTGTAGACGGCACAGAAAGCTTTATTTGACTATTACACCTTTGTTGACGACATTACCTCACATAAAGCCGGATGCTTTGCGGATACCTCCTCCAGAAGGGTGGGCGGATGTGGATGCTCACTCACTAGGAGCGCAAGGCAGGATGGCAGAGGCAGTTGAGTTTGTGCGACATCTTCCTTGTCTGGCCCATGAGGATGGACAACCTCACCCAAAGTTATCGTGCGATACTATCTCTCAGTATTTCCACATTGGCGAGACCGTTGAGTCCTATGTTACAGATATGTTAAAAACGCCAGGCCATATCCTTTGGATAACTCAGTCTCCTGATAGAGATGGTTCTTATCTGCTACTTGATACCCTTTGTGGTGAGTAGTTCATAAAGTAATAGCTCCGTGTAGGTTCCATTACCAGATAGGGTATAATATCAGGGTCAAGTATCCTGCCTTACGACGAGTATGAGGCGTTGCCTGAAAGCGACAAGTAGATGGGATATGAAACGCTTTCGGTACAAGATTGGTGCACACGAGAGGTTGAAAGGTATAAATCGCTTTATTATATTTCGGTGCCACTGCTTCCAGGCGAAAATGAGGCACAATTCTACTGTCTCAAAGACGCAGATTTCGAAGAAAACCTGATTTACGAGGTGCTTGGCGAAGTAACAACTGAAGAAGACTACGTGTATATTGAAGATGAAGGAGGGCCCGGCGACGACGAGATTGAGGACGATGATGACATTACTCTGGCTGAGTTGGAAGAGCTCCAGAACGAAGCTGCTCTCAGTCTTGTCGTAGCATCTGGTTTGAGCCTTGGCTCCGGGGCTGCGGGACAGTCAACATTGTTCACAGCACTGCAAAAGACAGGTGAAGCTAGATGTGGTGTTGTTCAACTGAGAGTGAAGGTATGCCGCTTCACAGCCATTAATTCTCTATTATCTTAAGACAACCACAAACTAAATCTTGTTTGAATCCATAGGAATTGTTCCTCATTCATGTATCCAATGGTTGGAATACCCCGGAATGGGACCGGCAGAAATGTAAAGGTGAGCTGTACGAGTGGGCAAATGGTGGAGCGCAGGAGCAGAAAGGACAGAGGCTGATTAGCTGAGTGAATGGTAACGAATGAAGATTGGCTAAACTTAATAATACGGATGTTGTATATCCTGGACCCCTTGACGCCAGTAACGTAAATCTACTAATGGAGAATCCTATTCGTCCTGTGTAGAAGATGGAGTCTGTCCACCCAATCCGAACGGCAGCCAGCTACCTCCGGAGGAAACGTTTCGCCTGCGCAGTGTAGCATCTTCTTCGGTACCACTCTCTGCCTCAATCTTCTCAAAGTCAGCCTCACTTCGACTCTTGCTAAGTCCACTGGCCGGTCGCTGGGCGATGCCTCCTGCCGGGCCATCCATATTGATAGAAGCCGAGCGCGAGTCAGCGCTTTGCAGTTCCTGTGCTTCGCGATCGAGCATCTGCAACACGATGTTCAAGCGGTCCCGTTGCGCAGCGATAAAGCTCATCTTCTCGCCGGAATCCTTTAAGTTGGCGGGGATCAAGGTTCCCGACGCCGTCATGTCGGGGCTGCTTCGGCCGACACTAGTCGCAGCCGAGACAGCACTGGCAAGGAGGCTGTAAAAGTCGCTGCTGCCAGCGGCCACGGCCTTGGTGGGCACACTAAACCGTGCCAAGAGAGCTTGGGTGTAGCTCTGTGGCGAAGCGCTGGCCGGTGGTGGTGTGGGAGTGTCAGGTTCACGCCGGGGAAGCTGGAGCAAGTTTTCGCGGATATACTCGATCGCGCGGCGAAAGTATGAAATGCCCGCGGTTTTGAGGCGGTCGTGTGCAGAAGCGATGAACTCGTCGATGTGCCCTTCGTTGTCTTGGAGGAATGGGTGTACGTATTGTTCGTAGAGCACACGGGCGCCCTGGAACTGTGGGAGGATGAGATAAAGGAGGAAGAGAAGGCGAAGATAGCCGTAAAATGGTATCCTATGAAAATTTATCGCGTCAGTATACAAGTAAATAACGAACAGAGGGTTTGCGATTTACCAGACGAGGATCCATGAGATCCAAGACTCTGCCAGAAGGCAGCAGCTAAACACCACCCAGTACATAAGCCATGGCGTGAGCTGAGCCGGATCGGCAGAGTTGAGTGCTTTGTAGGAGGCGAATATAGGGAATAAAAATGAGGCGACGGAGCTAACAGATGTTAGAAACGGTTAATAATTTCTAGTCGTGGAAAGAGTGCGACGAACCATAGGAGCATCGCAAAGAAGTCGAACATGATGGGCAGCGGTGATGGAAATGACGTAGCACGGAATACTGTATCTGGTGATGTGTGACAATGTCGCCGGTGGTGTTTCTGTGCCCCCCTCTCCCTCAGACAGGCGCAAAACGAGGAGAGACGATGGAGAGAAAATGAACAAACTGGTGTCCAGACAGTAGGATGGTCAAGAGAGTTTACAACAGGAAGAAGAAAGGAAGAAGCGGTTAAGTTCAAGGCTGCGTTTGTAGGTTCTTTGTCCGCCTGCAGCCCACAGCACGGCAGTCAGCCAGTGACTCTGCAAAGGTGACGTACAGTTGGATCAGCACCTGACGAGCCGTCGCTGTAGTGGCGGGGAGGGGCACCAATGGCGCTATGGCGGAGAAGGGTTATGGCGGATAGCGGGGGCGTCGATTGTTGGTGGGCGCAGTGGATTTCAGTGGATTATAAGGGTCTTTGACGCCCTGGAGTTGCCCCTTTCAGCGCATCAGAAGCACGCACAGCACGCACAGTGGTGGAGAGACGGCGATTTGGGGGTTACTCTGATCGCGCGTGACCTGCAGCAGATGATGCCAGGGCGTGTCTCCCTGCATAAGATAAAGTCCAGTTGGCCATTTGTTTTTGGTGGTTTTCTGGTTCCGTTTTATCGGGGTTCAAATTGCCCATTTCATGACTTGTTTGCCTTTACTCAGAGAAAGAGCCGGTATGTGAAACTGCTCGCTTTGTATCGCTTAGGTATCATGCACTTGGTTGAGCATAGGGAATTAACCCTGAACATTTTTTTTGTTTGGCGTATTCACTACGAAGTAATACCGCATTGCAAGTTTCACAGATAGTCGCCTACTTCTTCAACGACTTCAACACCCATGGCAGCTTGCCCAAGAGCCCAGGGCCATACTTCCAGGTTGCATACAGTCCACCACCAATGGCTAACCACGAGATGATACCTCTCGCAACGAGAATCTTCTTCAAGGTCGACATGGTCGCCTTGTCATTAACCCAGGGAAATTTCACATCAGGGACTGGCTTGTCCAACAGCTTGCAGATAGGCTCCCAGCCATCTTCAGCCTTCCAAACCAGCACATCTCTGCCGCGCTTCTTGGCCTCCTTGAGCACAAAGTCGTTGTAGCTATCATAAAATCCGTCCTCAAAATGGCAACCCCATTTTCGAATCATTTGGCCCTTGGCGACGTGGTGAATTCGCCAATGCAGTCTATCAGTCTGCTGTGGGAAGCATATGATGTAGTATTGCAGCGTCGTGAAGAAACCCAGAGCCTCGTTGAAGCTCTTGAACCATGATGAGCCACCCCCGCTTCGCTGGTTCAGAATGAGAGGAGCATCCGGGTACATGTCCTTCAAGTCGTCAATGAACCAATATCCGGGGAAGTCGGCAGTAGCTTCGAACCCGTCAAAGATTTGGTGCAGGATCTTGTGACGCTTCTCTCGGTTTGGCTCCTCCATGGCCGAAATGACGAGTTTCTCGCGCTCGGCGTTGGGAGCAATGTGCGCCATATGCATGCATGGGTGGTGGCTGAGATGCTTCTCAAGAGCCTCTTGCAGAGATGAGGTTGCGCAGCGAGGAAGGCCAGCGCATATGACCTTCATGCGTGCAACAAGCTCATCGCGAATAGGGTTGATGGACTCGTGAATGTTACGCATTGCTGCGCTGTGTGCGACTGTGATTTTCTTAATTGGTAACTGGCGAAAAACAATCAGGCTGGGGTGGCCGCTGTTATTATATAGCTCCAAGCCTTCTTCATGACGACCCTCATTGGCCTATAATGACTTGTGAGGCTGGAGACAAGGCTCGTCTTGGTGTATGGTGTCTCAGTAAATACCATTCGGCTAGTAATTGCTCTGACATTGCTTTTGGTAGCCTGTCAGCGCCATTCTTTTCTCATGTTCTAGACTTGGGTACAGTATAGTGTCTACGGTCCATGTCAATCAGGCTGCCAATCGTTTATTTATCCTGTTGCTTTCAGACTCCTAATCGTACGGAAGCGCGGAGACGTTTGAACCACGCCGTATCTTAGTGCTGACTGACCTGGGTACGATAATCTCTCAATCTGTTGAATAGCCGTTCCAAGCAACGATATAACTAGACACTAGCAAGCTTATAGAAGTTGTAGTTTAGGGCTGAACGTTGAAACACATCACGCTATTGTCGTTGAATACGCCTGAGGTGCATGGCCACCGGGCAGCCCAATGCTTTCAAAACACACATCACCATGTTGCAAGCTCCGATCACGATGCAGATCTGTTTCAATTTTATCTCATCGAGTTGCACTGTCTACTCATTATATGCTGAAATGCAACACGAATTCAGGCCGGCCACAGTTCGCGAGCAATCTCCTGCACCAATTTGAGCTTGTCAAACATTTTTGCTTCCGTCATGCCATCCGCACCAATAGCCACACTGGCAAAGCCGCACTGTGGACTGATTCCCATTCTGTCCATAGCCTCGTCTACACTGCATGCCTGTCCATCGGCAACAATTCTCGCTGCTTCCCTCACCTTCGTCTTTATGGTTTCCTTATCCTCTAGCTTCGGGTCCTTGGTGGTAACCACTCCCAGCACAACATTTTTTTCACGAGGCAGGAACCGAAGAGGTTCGAATCCACCGGACCGTTCGTTATCATATTCAAGGAAGAATGTATCATAGTTGAGCGTCTTGAAGAAGCGCTCGGCAATCTTCTCATATGAGCCCTCGCTGAAATGCATTGCCTTCGAAAAGTTGCCTCGGCAGATGTGTAGCCCGATGTGCATGTCGCTTGGCTTGTCGGCAATACAATCATTATGAGCCTTGAGATACTGCAAGAACATCGCTTCTGTATCGATGCCATCTTTCTGGAGCGACTCAATCATTTCATCAGAGCAGAAATACGCCAAAGTCGGATCATCGATTTGCAGATTGCGCAGACCAGCGTCATACAGTGTTCGAATTTCTTGGCGATAGGCTAGAGCCAAATCTGCAAAGAAGTCTTCATCATTCGAATAAGCGTCTGGTGAATAGCATTTGCCGGGCGCAAGACGCAGGTGGAAGTAGCATGGCGGCGGCATGGTGAATTTACATTCGCCCCATTGCTCTTTCGGTAGCGAATCACGAAGCTTCTTCCAGTTTTCAAGATACGGTGACTTATCGTATTTGATTTTCGATTTACAAATTGCCGCCATGGGATACTGTTGCCCAGCTTTCTTAAGTGCCGCGATAGGCGGCGCAGATAGTCGTGCAAGCTCCCATGGTACTGGAGAGACTTCTTCAAATCCGGTGAGGTTCTCGAAAAACCCTGAAAAGTAGTACTTGCGATCGAATTCGCCAGAAGTCAGTGGTCGAATTCCATTGGAAATTTGCTTCTGTACGATGGTAGGGATGGAAGAAGAGTCGATAGTTGGTGGCCGGATGAGAGAACCAATATGGTCACCATGGAATGGAAGTTTTGCCATGATTACGAAGCTATTTTTCTGGGTGTTGATAGATTCTAGAGATGGTGTAATTGTGAAAATTACGATCGAGGGGATCGTGTAAGTGGCCTTCAAATTTTGGGATAAAACAAAGTCAATCCCCCGCATCTCAAACGTCATGCGATGCATTCAGCCGCGGGTATAGCCCACTGCAGACCACTTCTGGCTGAACTATACCCACATCACGGAATGAGTATCGGCAGTGAACTATTTTTGAAACTAATTTGGTGATTGATCTTGTTACTGTGACAGGTTCTTGCGCCACATCTAGATGTACTTTAATAGACTGTTGCACGAGTGAATGACCGACCAATGCTGTTAGCTCTCCATCTCATGGTACTACCCAACCAATTTGTTCAATTGGCCACCCGATCCAGAGCCTATGTTCATCGTCAAGAGTAGCATACGCTTGCGACATGAGGTGGTCCGCCCAGCCTTGGAGCCACCACTGATCGTTCAATCTCTTGAGTACAACGCAGAAGTACGCGACAATGGCCACAGCTTCTTGAGTCGGTAGTTCCAGAAGGGGTAGAAAATCATCAGCCACCTCCCATACCCATACAAAAGCATCCAAGATGTCCAGCCCCGTCTCCATTTCGAGCAATCTGTATAAAGAGCGCAGCTCATTTATTGCTCGCCTATAGATATCAAGTCGGGCCTTCTCCACGAGGGATTGCTCTAATCTCGTTTGTAAATCTTGCAGCGGCGACGATGTGTCATCCGAATGCGATGCTGGAGTTTTAGGATGCATGATATCCCATCTTGCCCGACCGTACATAAAGACGGCGGCTAATTGCCCGAGGCGAATGCTTTCGCCCATGATTGAGAGAATGGTTTTGGTCCCCTTCAGTAGAGGCATCCACTCAGGGCAGTTGCTTTGACCAACGAGAAGCGCGTCGCTACGCTGTCGGGGACTGCCCAATGCTAATGACAGTTAGCTCTTGTCACGTCTCTTTTTATATATCAGATCATATAATGTTGCTGAAGCGAACGAACCGAAGTATATAGTTAAAATTGAGAACAGGAGAAGAGTCTCGGAGCTTTCTGTTGTAATTGTGTCTATCGTGCCCATCGCATCCATAGCAGACTGGGATGCGAGGCGATGATACGAGAGCGCCTTGGCAACATAGTAATTTCTTTTCTCGGGGTGATAATGCGCTATGTGTAAGGCTGAAATAGCCAATACGGATTGCATAATGTATTCACAACTAAACCCAATCTTCGGAACGGCAACTTTCCACAGCTGCCGAAGCATGCCGTTGCTTGACAACGTGGAGTAAGTCGCAACACTATAATTATGCATCAGTTCTAGATCAATCATGGCTGAGCTTGCCCAAGAAGATGACAAAATCCCTGGGCTTGGTGATGCATCATCAATATGATTGGAAATGAAATCACATTGTACTCCATGCCTAGTGCAGTTGCGACAAGATGGTCGCTCCTCATCACACTGTGGCGCATAAACGTTAGCATTGCTTACGATTTGAGTAACTATCTCACTAGTTGCTAGGCAGTTCTTTGATTAGATGATACACGTGTATCGCAATTTCTTTTCGTAGAATGCTTGACTTGCCTTGATCTTCCTTCTCTTACATGTACGGCATCCTGATCTGGTTTTGAGATGAGCTCTCCTTGGGACGCGCGGCCAGGCGGTCGAAGCCTCTTGCGACTGCATTGAAGTAATGTGTGAATGGACCTATGAAAGTAAATTGTATCCGCGGAAATTCAACCTGATTGTGAGGTTTTGTCGTGGTTCTGCTGGGCTGTGCAAATAATACGCGTAACCTGGCAAGTTCCGCTCGTACCTGAACACCTGCAGCTCCACCAAAACACGTACTAAAGGGCTTCGCATTCGGCCCCATTCTCGCGATATTCGCACATCTTGACCATGATATTCTTAGACTGGCAGGGCCATGTAGGTAAATTGTAAGAAGTGAGAAATGGTATATGAAGATTTTTTCCCCTATAAATACTTCGGTGCGGCAACAATGAGATTGTGTAACTTTGAACGACGAAAGACAATACTTGTATACTTGATCATACCAAATGGCAAACAATAATTCAACAACACCTGTAGCAGAGTCGTTTGACTTTCAGCTATATCGATATACGCCGTCTTTAGCAGCAGCAGTAACTGCGGCTGCGGCATTCGGCTTTCTGACCGCCTACCATTGTTGGCTCATAAAGCGGCACCGGTCACTCTACTTTATTGCGTTCGCTGTTGGAGGTGTCTGTAAGTTGGCCAGATATTATGCAATAAGCCTTCATTTGTACAATCCACTAACATTCGTAGTTCAAACCGTCGGATATTGTGGGCGAGTATGGTCGCACTTCGATGCGACGACCCTTGGCGCTTTCATTATTCAAGCCCTTCTGATTCTCATTGCGCCAGCCCTATACGCTGCGTCAATCTACATGATCCTTGGCCGCTTAATTCGAGCCATTCGAACTGAACACCTTTCGATGATACCAGTCACCTGGTTGACAAAGATCTTTGTGATTGGCGATGTTCTTTCCTTTACGCTACAAGCTGGGGGAGGTGGTCTACAATCTGCAGGCCTTAAGACGTTCAAGACTGGAGAGAAAGTCATTGTGGGTGGTTTGATTGTGCAAATCGTCATGTTTACCTTCTTCGTGCTTACTGCGGGTATCTTTCATGTACGAATTTCGCGAAACCCCCCAGTCACCAATGCTATCCCTTGGAAGCGACACTTGTTTGTCATCTACATGACTGGTGGTTTGATCCTCATCCGAAGTGTCTTCCGTGTGGTTGAGTACCTACAGGGCAATGCAGGATACTTGATATCACACGAAGTTTTTCTTTATATATTCGACGCGGTTTTGATGGCTTCTGTCATGGCTATCTTTGCAGTGTGGTATATTGGAGATTTGTCGGTCAAAGACACAGTGCCTGGTGATGCTGTGCTTCTAGGAAGCATGGGCAGCTATACCAAAGATGAGCGTACTGGTTACAGGAGAGTTGTCGAAACTGACCAACCTGCATAGGAAACGAATCCACGGCTGCCATTGAGGGGATGAGACTTTTGATGGAGACGGGAGAACTTCCAAGGGGAAATTTGATCTCCAATCCTTGCAAATTAGAAACACTATGTTGATCAATAAGTTAGAGGGGACTGCATCACGTAACAGATAGCCCGCCAATTGCTGCCGCACATATGGATTTTGTTTTCTTGTGATGGTTGCTATTATTGTCAGTGGCAGAAATTAAAATATCAGGAAGAACTTTGACAGCATCCCTGCCCTTGCTCGAACGTGCCAGTTGACATGCTCATCTACGCTGAGAATACGGTGAGCAAGGCGGCTGATTGGGCCGGGTTCACCTCCCAATCTAGCGTCCTGTGGGATTTAGAGAATATGGATGAGTAGAAAAAAATAACAAATTTTTTGGAATGGGCGAACCCACGCGCAGCATTCCAGCTCTGGTGGGAATAAACAATAACTGATGTCCGATCGTCTGAGACATGCCTAGTGCAGAACTGGGATTCACAGGGAGGCAGCCATGCCCTGAATGCAAACTCAGGCACAGGGTATGGAACAATTTAGGAAAGGGACCAGAGACAAGCACACTGTCAAATGAACAAACTGCTTATTGTTTGTGAAGCAGGTCGAGGTTCTGAAAATAATCGTCTTGATGTAATGCATACATGTATGCGTGTGCAGAAGCGAGCAACAATGTTGGAAGGATAAGGTTATGAGGAGGCAATAGCCAGCCTCATAAAGGAATTTAATTCGTGCCACGCCTGGTAGTGGTCTGGTCAATGGCGGGTAGCTTTCCGCCCGAGCCGCAAGGGAGCTAGGAAGTTAAAGTTGGTCATATGGTGATGGCGTGGGCAGGGCTGAATGCAGAGTCGTGGTCTTGGCCGAGAGTCTGACGTCATTCTCTGGCGGTACAGATGTTCGCAGTGATAAGTTGAATGCATGAATTACTTCTTTTGATGATACTGGGGTCTGACGATTATTTACGTATCCATTGGTAATGAGAATGCACAGTTTTGCAAACAGTGATAGCAAGCGGGCTTTGGTTGGTGACGAGGTAGATTTGTACAACATCGCATCTTTGTGTGATACTGGCTCATGACAAACAACACACGAACTAGAAATGTTAATGGAACATGTTTTAGTCATCAGACCACGCAAATAATAAACTGTTCCTGTCAAATATTTATTTCATAATTATATCGCCTTTAAACGGCGCATAAAGAAGTCATTGAAATACGGGAAACCGCTACCCTATACACCCGCGAATCTGACTAAGCAGAACGCGGTTTCCAACAACCATGTCTCGCCTCGTCCTTCATTCTCGCTCCCTTGTCCCCCGAAGCGTCGCTGTCAACGGAACGCAGAATAGCATGCAGCGAGCCCCGTCATATCCCAGTCATTGCTGGGGTGTGCAATTTTTCATTTCATTTTCAGATACAACGAAAAGTACCGGTACCATGGACGAGGCTAGTGTATGAGACAAAATAACGATCAAGTCCAGTGGGCGTCCACTCAGATCATGTCGCCCTCCCATGCGTCCGCCTTAGCATCCCGCAAAAGCTAATTGATTATACTATGAGGAGTATGATTCTGATGTTATGAACAGTAAATTTTGCCTGATAAAGAGAACAAATGCTAACAAGTTTAATGACAGTCCGATTTGATATGTGAAAAGCCATGGAACTTGCGACAACTCAATGACCCATCGGATGCGGGCCGTCGCTAGCTGAGCCATGTATTACGACAGACAAATTATCGTCCGACTAAATAGATGAATCTGTGACACGACACGGCAATGCCTCCCATAGCAAGCTGCTGGAGTGAACATCTGGTCTCCACAGGTGGACCAATGGCCTTGTGGCTACCATGGTCGAGGTCTTCACACACAATGTGTCAATATGCTTTCATGAATTCGGAGATGCCTGCATCGCGTCTAGAGCCACTAATGAGGCTTTGATTTTGAACTTTCTCTACGTCAATTATGGGATTTGACCGATCGCGGAGGCCCCCCTTCGTCGACCGCTCCATTGTGAACGGTATGCTTCACGATGCTGGTGGCCGGGCGGCGAAGGTGCTTTCAGGCCGGAGTAAAACCAGCGCTCTACAGAATGGGCTAACAAAGCGTATATTCCAATCGTCTTGGAGACATATGCGTCTCACACATTTTGCCTCTGGCGGGCCGAAAGAAGACAACGTTGGTGGACAAAACGCTCCAGCGCATCGGTGGAGGCCCTGTTGTTGTGGGCTCGTCGACATGTTGGAAGCTGGAATTTTGCTAATCTCGGACGCAAAATCAGCAAGTGGAAAATATTTCTTTCCAAGAGGAAGCCGATGTGCCGATCCATATTCTTCTTGTGCCCAGTTTTTGACGTTTGTTGGAGCGAAAGCCTGAAGATTGTGGACTGAGACAGTCCAGAAACACCATGACCCAAAGCAGCTAGCCACACATTCTTGGCTTCCTCTCATCTCATCTTGTCACTGCTGCACGCTTGGCTAGCATTCGTCGATGGCACTGGGTACTGTGCGCTGGAAAACAGACCTTAGACAGGCTGTTGACCGCGCGTCTGTGGCCGAACACGGTCACTTGATATAAATAATGGTTGGCCAACCTCGAGCTGGTATTCAGGCTTTTTACCCTTCCTTTCTTTTACTTCCTCTTTACACCCAACGTCGTCGTTCGCTTTTTGTGGTTGCTGTTTTATTGTTTCATTCATTCGTTTTTTTTTCCCAACACAAGTCACTCTTTTCACAACCAGCAGTTCTAAGAACAACAAGGAAAAACAAAATGCGTTTCACTGCAGTCGTTGCCCTTAGCGGCGCCACCGGTGCTTTTGGCCTACAGTTCGCCAACAGCAGCATGGCAGGAGACGGTATGATGCCCATGGGTACCGGAAAGATGCCAATGGGCACTGGAAGTATGCCTATGGGAACCGGCAGCATGCCCATGGGAACCCCTGGCGCATCTCCATCCCCAACACCAAGCGGCCCTGACGATATGAACTCTCAGGACGGCAACAGCCCTACACCAGGCAGCCCGGACTCTACCCCTACTCCCAGTGGTCCTGATATGACTGGCGGCAGCAGCCCAGCTGGCAGCTCTCCCACTGGACCTAGCGGATCTGGTAGCCCAACCAGTGGCACTAGTCCTACATCCTCCCCCGCTGCCGCTCCCAAAAACATTGGTGACTTCCAGAAGTACGGATGCGTTTCTTCCAGCAACGGCTTTCCTACTTTCAAGAATGTTGCTTCCACAAAGTCCATGTCCCTGGATCTTTGCGCAGCCAGCTGCCCCAGCCGCTTCTTTGGTGTGAACGGAGAGTAAGTTGACGATATCTCGTCGATGAGTTCAAAATGGATGACTAACCTTGCCAATAGGAACTGCTACTGCGGTGATGAGCTCGCCGAGGGCGCTTCCAAGAAGGTTGATGAGGCCCTCTGCAACCTCCCCTGCCCTGGCAACGCAAAGGAGCTTTGTGGTGGCAAGGCTGCTATGGCCCGCCGTGCTATTGCTGCTGATGTTCTCTTGACCATGTACATCCGCATCAAGAACCCAATCACCAAGACCATCCTCAGCACTGTCACTGGCACCATCACATCTTGTGCTCCTACTGTGACGGACTGCCCTGTGGGTTCCAAGACCACCGAAGTCAAGACCATCACCACCGAGATCTGCCCTTCATCTGAGTGGCACAAGAAGAAGATCACCTGCTACGGTGACCACTGTGCCCCCGAGGTCCACTGCGCTGAATGTGAGAAGCAGCGTGTTGTCTGCGATGGCAACAACTGCAAGGTCGAGACCTGCCCTAACGGCGAGGACTCTCACAAGATCGTTCACTGCAACGGCAACGACTGCAAGTACCCCACCTGCCAGGGCGAGGAGTGCAACACCAAGGTCATCTGCTACGACGGCAAGTGCACCGTCGAGAAGTGCTTCGGTGACGAATGCCAGAAGAACCTTGTCTGCAACGGTGATGAGTGCCGCTACCAGAAGTGCGATGGCACCTGCGGCCAGCGCATGCAATGCGACAACGGTGACTGCACTGTTGTTCCTCCTTGCCCCGGTAACTGCCCTGCTCCTCCCTCTGGTGGCAACGGTGGCAACGGTGGTAACGGTGGTAACGGTGGTAATGGCGGCAACGGTGGTAACGGCGGCAATGGTGGTAACGGTGGTAACGGTGGTAATGGCGGCAACGGTGGTAATGGTGGTAACGGCGGCAATGGTGGCAACGGTGGTAACGGCGGCAACCCTGGCTCTCCTAGTACTCCTGGCACTCCTGGCACCCCTGGAACTCCTGGTACTCCTGGAACTCCTGGCGAGTCTGGTAACCAGCCTCCTGCTCCCGCCTGCCCTGGCGGCCCCAACTGCCCTCAACAGCCTCCTGTTGTTGCTGGTGCTGAGCGTTATGGTGCCACTCTCTTCGGTGCCATTGCCGGTCTTGCTGTTCTCCTTTAAGTGGTCTAAGTACAACAAAATAGGCCAACATCTCTTTTCAAATCATGAGCCTATTCTTCTTATTCTTTTTGTATTCTTACAGTGTTTGATTTTGGTGTTGGCAGACGTGGGGTCGGCATTTTACATATATTGCCCGGCGAGGCGTCAGGATAATAATTTTTACTTTGATATCAATGCCTTTGCGCTTGATGCCGTGCCTGTGCCTTCTATTAAATTGTACTATACTAACAGGCAATGCATGTGTCCTGGCGTTAAGAAATTGTTGCCTTGTCGTCTACAGTAGGCGCTGATACTGCGAGCTAGACTGCCTTCCAGAGGCAGCAGGTCGACCTATGACAGCTTGCGCATAACATGGCGCATAACATGTAGTGCAGTTCATTTCAACCAATTTCTTTTGCAGCCTCAGAAACCACCAATACAGCTGCATATCAGTTATCCTGTGCATGGCAATTAGACCACCTCCCAGGCGAGGCTTTCGTACACTGAGAACATACAATCCACGTTCACAGGCTTAGCATATGATCCAAGGGATCATCGTTTGTCACCGATAGGCTGGGTGGGCAATTTACACTGAGCTCCACCATGGCGCAGGCCTAGCCATGCATGTCAGTGGCCGAGAAAGGGGGTATTGTGCTTTCTCGAACAAGAGCCGGAAGCCGTTTCCAGTCGCCGAACTCATAGCCAAACAACCAAGAGCTGCATTTGGGTCAGACTTCCCCGATTACAATCCCGCATCATCAAACCCCGAGTTGCATCAGCCTCACAATGTGCATGACACGAACCATGGTCAAAGCAGTGGAAAGATAGACACCCGCATTAACCGGCAAGTGGCTCGACCGCTCACCCAAAGGGTTGGCTTCACTATTTTGGACGGAGCAAAGAAATGACGCGCTTTTTGCTCGGGGGACTGGCAAAAACTGTCAAACGCCACTGTTGGGTCGAGGGTGAGACTATTGCGTTTTCGCCGTTGTGCCCAGGCAAGCAAGGTAAGGGGAACACGAGACCCCTGCTCTGTTCGAACAAGGATGCGGTTGATGTGCTTGGGTTCTGACCCAACCAACGCCACAAGCATGGAATACTACCCCTGGCGGGTTGGCTTGAAAGCTGAGTGACATAACAGAATAGGACGGTCTCAGCCAGGCAGCCACACTGTACCATTGCCATGAGGTAAGGCTTGCAGAATGGTGTGTTGAAGAAAAAATGGCGTTGTATACCCCCCGAGGCACACGACTTCTTTCTTGCTTCCAAACTCGTTCTCCATTATATACATGATAGTGGCCATATTGTGTTCTTCTTCTCTTGTCATGACTTGAAAGTTCACCTTGATTGCTCGCAAGTGGCATCATGACTCTCTATTCTTCACCCCCGCCTCTAAGGCAGTTTAGCGATGCAAAGCCTACGTTGCTGGTGTCGTGGTGGATCACGGCGTTCTGCACAGTCCTGATCCTTCTGCGCCTTGCTGGTCGGTACATTCGCGTGGAAAGGTTGTTCTTCGAGGACAAGCTTTGTGCGCTTGCACTTGTGCCTCTTTACATTCGTATCGCCTGCGTGCACATTGTGCTGCTCTACGGCACCAATAATGTTGACTTGGCAGGCGTCAATCTGCCGCAAAAGAAGATCAATCGCCATATCACAGGCAGTCAGCTTGTGCTTGCGTCGAGAATTTTCTACGCCGCAACGTATGTACAACCATGTACTGCTGCACACGGCTTACACAATACTAATCGTCAATAGATTATGGGCGCTCAAGTTTACGACGCTCGAGTTTCTCAACCGACTTGCCGGAGCATCCATGAAGAAGGTCTACCTCCGTCAAATCACCATGTTGCGATACGCTCTTTTCGCATCGTTTCTTGCCGTTATTATTAGCGATTTGGCAGAGTGTCGGCCCATCAGCCATTATTGGCAAGTAACACCAGATCCCGGAGCACAGTGCCGCCAAGGATTCGCACAGCTCATTACGACAGGAGTATCAAGCGCCATTATCGACATCATTCTTATTGCTTTCCCAGTCCCCATCGTCCTGTCGACAAGGATTCCCACCAAGAGAAAGGTGCTGCTGGTTTTGCTCTTCTTCTTCGGCTTTGTTACGGTCGGAGTTACAGTGTACAGGATTCCAAAGGTCATTCAGCACAAGGGAGATCAAGTCTACCGCTCAATGTGGGCATCGATTGAGCTGTTTGCGGCTACAACAGTCGCCAACCTCGTTGCACTTGGGTCTTTCCTGAGAGACAGCGGAGTGAAAAAGACCAAGTTTCGTCACGATGAGGGAAGCAGTGGTGTCACATCGTCGAATAAGCAAGGACAGCAAGCCAGCAAGACATGGAGTGTTCAAGAGGACAAGAAATGGGCTCCGACAGAGAGCGGCGCCTGGAGAGAAGCAAAAGACCTTGAAAGCAATTCGCACTCCTCCGATAATAGAGGGCATAGCCCGAGCGATAGTAACGACTCTCTGATTCATTTAGAGAGAGAAGCATCGTCTGGTGTCATGGGAAGAACACAATTTCCCTACCCCAAGACCCCCAGGCCAGTGGTTACAGCGGGCATGAAGGGCTACCAACGTCGATAAAATCAACTAAATAATAATATTAATGTATATTCAATCAATAAAACTATCATTATTTGGAATAGATTAGCCTTCTCCTGTGAGACAACCCACTGGCACTACAGATCTGGCGGCCGAGGCATTGGCCCCCTCACAAGCAGACACACTCAAAACACTCATGGCACCAAATGGCTTCTGGGCCACTGATACATAGTAGATAGCTTTCCCTTGTCCACACGACTTTAGTGGCACGTCACCAATGAAAAACTGTCTACAGCGCCTCGCTCATTAAACTACATGTAGTAAAGCTTTGGTCGATCAACGCCAGTTGCGGGCGAAAGCGCAGTGTTATACCTCGCTGCGCTTCTCAGTGGGGGAGGTTTCCCTTATCACGGCGTCCTTTGTTTCCCCAAAACCCACTAGGCGTTCTTATGCAGGGGTGCTTGCACGCTCAACAATGGAGACTATTTATCCACGTTTTAGCGGCTGGGCGCCACAAGGGGTCACCATTGAGCAGAGGACAGAGTCAGCTAACGGGGCAAAGTTCTGCGGGGAAGTGGTCCAGAAGATCTTTGGCAGCAGCGAGCGATGATACTGAGAGGGCCATTCGGGGTCAAGGAGCCGACTTGCTCCGTTCAAGGTGTGTTTTGATTTGTTTCTGTCGATCAATTCAAAGGCTCACAGCAGCAAATGCGAGGCCGCACTCTGGCCGGATAAAGCAGTTGGCCAGTTTCTGCAAGGCTTAGCTACGACGATGCCAAACTGCCTGGCCTTTGCGTCGGGGGCTTGCATCACGAAGGAGTTTGAACGGTTCGCATGATCTAGAGCGACGAGGCGCTGCGCTATCGTCTTGTGAGACGTGTTGATTGTTAGCATGATGCAGCACTGCGCCTGCTTGACCACAAACCCCAGTCGCGCCTCAAAAGCCAACACAATCTCGAGGCCCCGGCACCTCTAGCTCCACCTCCGCGATTGATTCAGTTGAGACCTGTGACGGACAAGAGGTAGCCAGTGTTGCACACCGATATCGTGCCCATTTCATCCTTCCCGCTAGGTCTCCAGCGATACCGCTCACACGGTGATAGGACACTCGGGCCATGGCTAGGCTTAGGCTTCTAGAAGGCGGATTCCATGCATTCAGCTTCAAGTCGCGCGTACCGCCACCAGGAGATAACCTGTTCTGCTCATCTCATCCATGGCAGTGAAAGCCATTTCCCCATTGTCTTACTGTAATCAAAGTGCACGACAGCCTCGAGCCGTGAAAATTTTTGTTGGTTCGGGCACCAAAGATATCTGTTAGGTAAATCACCGGCAGCCTCACGCTCGAGAAAACAAAAGTTCACTAGCTGCAGCTTTTGCAAGTCTGCTCGCCCAATGAACGTTTTCCTTGCTGCCTGGAACCCCTCGGTGCTGTATGCACTAGGCTCTGTTCCCCTGTCATCTAATACGTACAGCACTCTATTACGACCAATGACAGAGACTGCATTGATTTGGTGGTGTGGAGGTTTGTGGCGTCAGGGGTTTGGCCACCAATTCGTCGTCGGTTAGCCACCGGCAGGGATAGTGTGGCCTGTCTTCATCGGTGCTCGTTGGCCGAAGAAAGGTTATAGGGCCGTGTCAAAGTGTTATTAATTAGATCACTTTGTAAGAAAAGCCACCAACAACGTCGCTTCGTGGTTTGACAGACGGCGGTTCCCTTTCCTTCCTCAACGTCTACCCCACGTTCTGCTCGACTTACACGGCTGTTATACATGTCGTGTGACAGAACTCCGTCCCCGACAAATGTCTTCACCAAGAAATTACCAGATGGTTTGAATTAGTTACTGTACACGATGGGTGATCAAGAACCATATAAGATGGATGCCATCAAATCTGGCATCACATGCACGCGAGATTTCGAAATCGTCGAAATGAACGAGATCAGATCTGGCGAGCCGAATGACCACCAATTCACAACCACGACATCCTATTCTGTTTCAGCAAACCCTCCACCGAAGCGATATTCTCGACAAAAAACTGTGGGCAGGAACTGGGTTGAAAGCTTCAAGCGCGCGTCCGGCTCAGCAAATGTCGGACATCAAGGATACCTCATCACAGAAGGGATGCCCGATATGGGTAGAGGGGTTGACAGATTCTATGATCTACCGGCAGCCAATGCAAGAACTGCAAATTCAGCTCTTGTGCGAGATCTCAAAGGCCGTCATTTGCAAATGATTGCTATTGGAGGCTCGATTGGTAAGGCTTCTTTGCCCAACTGCGATTAGCCAACGTCCGCTAATCGAATAGGAACGGGTCTCTTTGTCGCCTCTGGAATGGCTCTCTATCAGGCTGGTCCTGCTTCCATGCTGCTAGCCTATGCCGTCACTGGCATGTTCCAATTCTGCACTATGCAGAGCCTGGCTGAACTGGTTGTGACATTCCCTGTCGCTGGCTCTTTCTCAGCCTTTTCGACCCGATTTCTCGACCCTTCATGGGGATTCGCCATGGGATGGAAGTAAGTGAATTGACTTCATGCCAACCTATAACCATTCGCTTACAATTGGCAGTTATGCCTTCCAATGGCTCTTTGCACTCCCACTCGAGATGATTGCCGGTGCTCTTACTGTACAATATTGGAACGACCAGTTGAGCAAAGCGGTTTTCATAACAATATTTTTGCTAGTCATTGCGTTCATCAACCTCTTTGGAATCAAAGGCTACGGCGAAGCAGAGTTTGTCTTTTCAACTGTCAAAGTAACAGCGATTGTCGGCTTCATGTAAGTCAACCCGTTAGCACCACAAGTGCAAGATCGATTCTGACAAACACAGTCTCCTGGGAGTTGTCATCAATATCGGCGGCACGCCAACAGAGGGCTACATTGGTGGGAAGTACTGGATGAATCCAGGCGCGACTAATCACGGGTTCAAGGGATTCTGCAGTGTCCTTGTCACATCCGCGTTCTCCTTTGTTGGCACAGAGCTCGTGGGTCTTGCCGCTGCTGAAACGGCCAACCCGCGCAAATCTCTCCCCAGTGCCATCAAACAAGTGTTTTGGCGTATTGCAATCTTCTACATCGTCGCATTGCTGCTTGTGAGCCTACTAGTGCCGTACGACGAGCCTCGTCTCCTCGGCGGTAGCAGCTCCGTCGACGCTTCCGCAAGTCCCTTTGTCATTGCTGTGGAGAGTATCGGCCACACTGTCTTGCCAAGTGTAATGAACGCTGTAATCTTGATTGCAGTTTTGAGTGTTGGCAATTCTGCAGTCTTTGGCGCATCTAGAACACTTGCTGCTCTGGCCGAACAGTCTCACGCCCCGAGAATATTTGCCTACGTGGATCGTGAGGGCCGTCCACTGGTCGCTGTTGTCTTCTCTTTGATGATTGGCCTTTTAGCCTACCTAGCAGACATCAAAGTCTATTCTGAGATCTTTGACTGGCTGGTCGCAATTTGTGGGCTTTCGAGCTTATTCACATGGGGCAGCATTTGCCTTTGCCATGTTCGTTTCCGCCAAGCTTGGGCTCATGCAGGCTACAATCTTGGACAGTTACCTTTCAAGTCTCAAGTTGGTATTGTGGGCTCCTTCATTGGACTCTCAGGCAACATTTTGGTGTTGATATCACAATTCTGGATGGCGGTGTCGCCCGTCACAGCAGATGCACCAGACAACAGTCCGACTGGTTTCGCTAAGAATTTCTTCCTCAAAGTCATGGCTGTGCCCATCGTTCTGGTATTCTACTCCGTGCACAAATTGTGGTTCCGTACGAGAATTATCCCCGTACATGGCATGGATATCGACACTGGTCGGAGCTTTACCCGACTACAATCGAATGCTGCTGAAGATTTGGGCGGACAGCGATGGCCCACCTGGAAGAAGATTTATCGAACTATTTGTTAGTGGCCTGTTAAGATTCCCGTGTATTTGTGTTAGTAGTGTTTTATATAGACGGTTAGCCAGTTCAATGTATGATTCTTTCCTTGTTCACTTCTGATAGTAAGGCTCGCGTCCTGCTCTTTGGTTAATCCGTTAATCATGGCAAGATCACGCAACTGCTGGATTTTAGTCCCATAATCCCCTTCTATGGCCTCGTTGATGGGTTTGAGAATCATCGACTTTGCCGTGTCGAATTTGTGGTGGCCTTTTAAATCGAATCTCGTCTATAAAACAAAGAGGCACCTCCAGAAGTGATTCATCTAGTCTAGGCAGAAGTCGTTTTGGTTATAGCTAACACCTGCCACCAATCAAAGTAGCCTGTCTAAAATGTTCTGTATATGCACTCCAGTTGATTTACTGACTTCTTCTGCTTTGTTCAGATACTGCATCTTGCTCTCATTATGTTTTGCATCTTTCTACGAAATGGCATCGATATGCTCTAACTGCACTTGCACAAGGGAAACTACATTACTAACAACACCTGCTCATTGCCAATCTCTACCCTCGCATCGTTCTCTGCCTGAGCCCTGATATAACCCTGCGGCATCGTCCCAATGTTCTGTAAAATATACCTTACTCCAAACACCAGCGGCGTGCTCCCAGTCGCCAAAGTCACCAAGCTCGCCAAAATGAGCGCATCATATGCCCGCAGCGGCCTCGACAACACAGCCGGCTCACTCGGCGCAGAAGGCGTAGACAAATCAATAAAATACCACATCCTTCCCGACGCGTGATACAAGTTACTCGGAGCCAACGCCCTCGACATGATCGGCTTGTCCCTAAACTCCTGAGGCCGCTCAGTCTGCTCTCCAATTTCCAACGCCGGGGGAACTTCTTGACCGCGAGATTTTCCCAAAGCCTCTCTATATGCATTGAATGCTCTCGCGGCATACGCATCTCCGACAAAAGGCGTGTCACGCCCAACTTCCCAGATGCACTTCTCCTTCCCGTCTGTAGTCAAGAGGGCCCACGAATGCCCAATTTCCTCCTCACTCGGATGCACAGACTCTCCCTTCGAGACATCCGGGTCTCTTAATCCAAACCAAATGTCTAGTTTGTCATTGTCTGAGAGACACGCACATACCAGCTGGTAAAGCAGCGGGTTACTGTCGTTGAAGAGAAACTCGTCGGCGAAATTTAGGGCGACCTGACGTGTGACAGTAATGTGACCGCTGCAGTTGTGTATTTCAGACTTGGCTTCAGGGCCGGGAATGAATCTCATGCGGTCCATTTTAGCGGCAAATAATGTGACTTGGGAGGTGATGAGCAAAAAAAAAAAAAATTTGCTTCAAGCTGCCATCGCGAAATGAGTTTGTGCTGAATGGTGCGGCTGAAGCGTCAGGTTGCCTAATTCGGTAGTGACTTGGTACAGCTCTGGACGGAGGAAATGATCACCCAGGTCTACTTCGCCACGTCTACACGAATTTGAAAGCTGGTTACCTCTTTATACAAGTCTCAAAGTCTGTGCCATTTGTATTTAATAATAGCTAACTCGGTATCATCTAAACACAAACACAACTCCTGACCGATCCACCGAGACGCTCATCGGGTATGGACTCTCCAGCAACACAATGTCCAGTACTGAATCCAGATGCGACTGCAACAACTGCTGCTGTTGGAGAGATATAACTGTTGATCGCGGTGGGCGGCCAGTCTTTGAGCGGATTGCTGTGCCATTTCCAGCAGATTGTGGCTGAGGCTGGCGCGACACCTTCTCTGTATTCAGCGTCAAATTTGTGCTCGGCTGTGAGCCAGAGTAGGTCGGACTGGCTTCGTCAGGTAGCAGACCGCTGTATGTGCTCGAATTCTCGATGCGACCAATATCCCAGAACCGTAATTTCTTGTCTGCGCCGCCAGTGACCATGAATGCGTGGCGAACATCTCGCGCATCGTCGCCGGCAGTTGTTCCAACAGCCAATGCTCGCACGCCTCGGTCGACGTCGGCAGTATCGTTTGTTTCCAAATCTGTGGCGAATCGGGCAAGCATGCCTTCGGGCTTTTCTTCATCCACGTCCCAGGCGCTGTATCCCTTGGCCCCTTCCTTTCCTCCACCAACCCGATAGATTTCTCGACAAACGGTCTTCTCCAAGTCCCATACAGTGATTTCACCTAAGCTTGTCCCCCCTGACACACAAATCCATTTACCGCGTCCTTTGACTGGATGGATGGCAATGCGGTGTATAGCAGTTTTGCCTGGTAATCCCCAGCCACGGAGGCGCATCTTGAATCGCAGATCCCAGAGGTCAATGACTCCATGAGTAGTGCCCACGCAAAGCCAGTTCTTCTTCTTGTCTATACAGAAGCAGGTTGGCGTTCCATGATGCACTGGGTTATCTAGAGTAAACAACAGTGCCATTTTGCGCAGGTCTATGCCGAGGATTCTTGATCGGTTAGTCGCCAGCACCAGCACTGAATTGGACTCTTGTCTATAGTGCTCGCACCAGACAACAAACTCTCCATCTGGCAATTGATATTCACGCAATATTCGGAGCTTCCCATATCTAATGACGCCACTTGCAGATACTGTGTCGACCTTTACAACGTGTACACTGCTATCGCTAGCTGCACTAACGAAGCAGTGGGAGTTTTCGATGAAGCACAATGCTGTTACCCGAGCCCCGTCAGAATGCTTGTGTGTTTGCCGAGAGCGATGTGTAATATTTCGTTCTAGTCTCGCCGTGTCCCAAATTTTGACAGCACCATCATTGCCGCCAGTGATGAAGAACATATGGTCCGGGGAGACAGCGATGCGGTTGATAGGTCCCCTGTGTTCTCCAAAGGTAGCTACTAGATGACCCTCCGGCTTCCATCGCAAGTCACCTCCTTGGGCACCAGATGCCCGGCTCTTACTCCTTGAGATTGGTTCTACCATGGGGCCAAACTCAATGACATCCCTTGGAAAGTTGTCCACGTACATATTGTCAAGCATTGATTGGATGTTGGGATCGTTGCCTTCATAACTATGCCTCGATTGGCGAGCCGCTGTATTCGCACGGGCGGTTTTAGGGGATGATGGTGACTCTGGTGGTACTCCTTGACCAAATGGCCCTTCCACTTGGCCGAACGCATTCGCATCGCTTGTACCTGTCTCGGCAATGGACTTGTTTCCATCTTTGCGATCTAAAAGGCTGAGTGCGCTAGACTGATGTCGCATAGCCCGTCGTGTTGAAAACGGCCCGTCTTGAACAGAAACATCATCGGCGGAGGTGGCGTTTGATGCAGTTGAGGCTCGTCGAGTCTCTCTCAAGCTTTCGGAGGGAGACAACAGCCTTTGTGTGCCGTGCGAGGTAGATGGACCAACGCTCTGAACTCGGTTCTTGTGTATGTTGAGTGCGGCCTTGCGTCTCTTTGATATCGAGTCATCAATGGTCATTGAAGCATCGAGCAATGCATCTGCAATTGTGTATTGGCCAGCTGGTGGTTCTAAGTCGGGCATAACTGTAGGGTCTCGCAAGGGAGTGTCATTGAAGAAGACGGTCTGCGGCGTGACTCCCAGGCTTTTCAACGAGATGAGACCGGTCGATATGCTGGGCTCCGCTGGGGAGGAGTCTCGACTTCTCATATTACTCAGTTTCCAAATAAACTCTCTCAAGGCCAAGAGCTTAGGCTCATCTTCGGTTTTGAGGCCAAGATTTCGCAATTTGTCCAGCCATTTCTCATCTTCTTCATTGCGCATGGTTTTGAAGAGCGAGTTTGAGCCTGTCGCCTTTGATGATCGACCACCCAGAGAGCCTAGCGTCAGAGAGCGTACTTGCTGCATCGACTTCCAGAATAGACCGCGATCCGTCTTCATAGCCCATACGATAGCTTGGTCGAAAACAGCACGCGAGAGGGGCTTTTTTAAAGTATCGAGGAGGGCAAGCTCGCTATAGTTTTGCAATGTCCCGACCTTGAGGTAGGGCTTTATCATTGGGAAGAGAATACACCTCACATCTGCAACGTCGAGATATTTTGCAGACTCAGATAAGAATTCCGCCGCCGCTTCTCGGATCCAGATATTGGGATGCATGGTGAATCTGGAAATAAGTTCTACCAGCTCCCAGAGTTTTGTGCGTGATAATAACCCGAGGCCAGCTAGCTGGGCTAGAGAGTGGAGAGCAGCTTGAACAACGAACTCTTCGGAATCCGTGAGCGCCTGCATCATGAGCGGAAGCATGAATTCTTCTAAACTGGTGCTTCCGATAAAGGTGGCAATTCCGACGATTGTATCGAAAAATGCACACTTGAGCATCCAGTCTCTGTCATTTAAATATGTATTGAGATGTGTGAGAAGCACATCATTTGAAAGTTCCCGGAAAAACATGCAAAGCTCTGGGACTGAAGAAAGGAATGCTCTTCGCACATGAACGTCGGGGTCCTCTACCAGTTGTTTTGTGTGGCTCTCGACAATCTCAAAGAGCTGTCTCCCGCTGTTATCAAACATGCTTTCGAGATTGGTGCCAGGGACTGCTCCAAGTTCCACTTCGGGGTCAGCAATGGGAAGACTTCCGTCTGCCCGCAAACTCGATGCCATTTCGAGGAATCTTTGAGCCGTTGAAGCCAAGCTTCCAAGACATGATGCATAGGTTGCCCTGACTATGGGGCTTGCCACTCTGCCTCTCGCCCCCAGCGCGAACTCCATTCGTGGAAAGACGTAGTCGCTTAGAACGTGCGAGTTGATGGGGGTAACCATGTGTACCATCTGCAGCAGTTGTGTAATAGTTCTGATAGCAGATATCACCACCAGATCTGTCTCGTCTTTTCGAAGCAAAGTCATCAAGTATGGTAAGACTCGGTCTAGCTTTGCCTCATCTGTTATTCTCTCTGAGAATGCTAACAAAAGATCACATGCTCGGATTCTTGATGATGCTCTAGCGGTTGTGCGTAATGATGAGACAATTAACGTCAAGAATATCAAGGTGCCGTCGTCTTCGGGTGGTTCCATATCCGCAGATACTCGATGTTCATGATTCGGTATGCTCAGACGGACTGGAAAATGTGATAGACCAAGCTTCGAACCAGCTTGAGGGTGAATTTTAGTCGGTGTTTCTGAGTTATAGCCTAGAAAATACGAAATTTTGTCGAAATCATAGAACACACGGTCTATCCGGTCATCAGACTCGCCCATGTTTCGCTGAGCACTCGACATAGGGCTATTGCCAGACGATGGATCTGTCACAAGCTCCATATATTGGTGCAGAAAGTTATAAAAGTAGCTTGGAAAGACCTTGCCCTTCCAGAACTCCAAATATTGATCCGCGGAGTACCGCTTCTCTGGGTCCAGCTGTATCATATGCGCAATCATATCCCGAACATCCTTGTCGGAGATAACGCTTAAGTGGGTTATCACAGGATCGTATTCACCTCTTCGGTATTTGTACAGTTGTGCCAAACTGAATATCTCGGATTCCAGGAACATTTGAGCTATGACACAGCCGGCACTGAAGATGTCCATGGCCCAAGTCATCTTCGGTTGGGTGGGTGGCGTTTCGTCCGCAGCACAAAAACGCTCTGGAGCGATGTAACAGGTTCGCCGGCCGGAGGAGTCAAAGAAATATGAGAAATCGCTCGGATTATCATCCGGTAACACGACAGGCTTGAAAGCTGACGAGAAGTCAGTTAGGTATAGCCAATTCCATGACGTGACCAGCACGTTCTGAGCCTTTATGTCGCCATGATAGATGTCCTTGGCATGACTGTCTCGTAGCGCACATAACAGCTGAAACGCAAGCCATTTCTTCTCAATATCTTCCAAAAACGGTCTCGTGCTCAGTCGATCGTAAAGCGAGCTGTAGAGAAATTGTCTAACGAGGTATCCGTTGGTTTCGGTCTCGATTACGCGTTGGAAACCGAGCGCATTCGGAACGGTGGCCAGAATATTGCGCTGCTCTACCCTATGTTAGCGACAAATCCAGAGAAACATCATAATCGTCATGAAAATAGCCAACGCACCTATAATCTTTTTCTTGTATTGCTCCAACTGTACTTCGGCGAACGGCTTTACAAGGATCTTGACAAGAACCACGCCGTTTTCGTGTCGGGCGCGGATACTTTTCATAAACCTCGCATTCCCTATGCTCCGTTCGTACTGTATATCTCGAAGCTGCGCAATATCGATGCCAGCCGCGCCGGCAGCAGGCGTCGCTAGAGAGAAGCCTTGACCCATGGTGAATGGTTAGGGTCGGAGTGGAGGTGTTCAGCGTCGAATAACGAGACAGCGAGGCGTCATTTTGAATGACAAGTCTTTTTGTGAGCTTGTATGGCGATTTCCTGTCGCGTTTCGTCTAGTCTGCAGTGCGCGGCGTAGGTGGAAAATGCGAAATTGCCAATGGAGACCAATGCTGAACACGATGTCGACAGACAGGCGGCACGTCATTTGACCTTGTCGAGCTTCACAAGATACTCATGTGGATCCCCCCACGGGCTACAGGCTGGAGACGGCAGCGCAGTCTAGCAATAATAATAGACACAACAATGTTTACAGATGCAGTAAATCCAGAGCATATTTTTCGGTCACGGTAAACATTTGTAAAATTAAGGTAATTTTTAATTGATTGATTATCGCTAGCCCAACTGCGCCGTATAGTGCGGTTAAAATCCACACGTACAAATGCAACATACAAATTTTGCCCAATCGTCGTAAAGTCGTCACATCGTGTATCACAGGCTTCCAAAGCCCACGATTTTCTATATATAGCAAGGAAATAACAGAGATAAATGAAAGGAAAGGCAAGGGTATCGCTTCTTGCTGATACGCTCATCGCATGTGCTGAGCGTCTGTTTTGAGTAGATCAAGGTGTACAACGGCGTGTTACCGCCTATGGCGTAGGCTCTTCCATGTAGCCAGGGCGCATGTCTCGCGTCTTGCGATACAGAATAGGTGGCATATCTGCCTCGTCGAGAGGCGTATACTTAGGATCAATTTCCAAGTGAGGAACAGTCAGTCGATGCTCGTGCGACTTTGGTTTCGAAGCGGCAATGACCTGCTGCAGAGTTGGTCGAGCAGGCTCATCCAGGTCAGGGTTCTTGCCAGCAATGTCCTTTCGCATGCTGATGAACCTCCTGGTGAGAGGTTGCGTGGGTTCCTTGCCCTTTTCACCGCTTGTGAGCTTTGCCTTTTGCATCCTCTCTTGCTCCTCCTTAGCCGTCTCTAAAAGCTGTCTCATTCTGCTCTCAATTCTTGTCAGCTCGTCTGCGCAATGGCCATCGCGTAGGAACTTGTGGGCGCCACTTTCGCAGGCATTTTGGATAGCCTCAAGATGACCATCGATGATATTAAAGACATCTCGGGGGTCGTTGAAACGCGGTCCTTCTGAAGGTGCGTGGAATCGACGGGCTGTCATGTAGCGGAGGACAGGCAATTCATCGAATGCAGGGTCTCCGCACATGTCAATTTCCGCCATCCTCTTGATTTCTGCAACTTTGGCGTCCATCTTGGCTCTGCGCATGTCATTTCTGCAACTTGATATAAATCGGACGAGATCATCGAAAAACATCTGCACAAAGCTGTCGTAGTACACATTGGTATTGGTTTCTGATTTCGCGCTGAAAGGGTATGAGTCCGTATCAACAATCTCGTTTGTGTCATCTTGATTGGTATCCGTGATGGCGTTTGGGTTTTGCGAGGGGATTGGATCACCAAGACGATGTGTTATGCATGCTGCAGCCAATCCCTCGCGTGTCTTGTTCTTTGTAGGATAAAACACGACTGGTGTTGAGAGTCTGCCGGGTTCGGTTTCGGTCTCCTTCTCTGATGGCACCTCGTTCTTGAGCGAACCCGATACAAGCGCACGCGGGTTCTTCAATTGCCAGGCAGCCAACTCCTCCTGGCGATCGCTGATTTTCTTGCTCAACCCGTTGAGCTTGTCCTGCCATATTGGAATATGGTTGACAAGGATCTGTAGCCCTTCCATTGGGGAAGCGCAGCCAAGGGGCCAGAAATTTAATTGACGTGCATATATTTAGTGAACGAATATAGCAGAATATTTTAACTGGTTGTTTAAAGAGGTTGGGATTGATAGTGGCGTGATTATAGCGTCGAGGGACAATAGGAGGAGAGAGCTCACAAGGCAGGACTTGTATGGCTGGTATTAACGGCGCGGGAAAGCGGAGAAAGATGGAATGTCGGTTCGACAGGTCGCAAATCAACCGAAATTGAGCGTTTCCTTATCCCAATTGGCGAGGAAGCGAGTCCTAAGGAATCGATGGTGAAGTAAATGGACAGGATGTAAAAAAGGATAAAGCTAGAGGTGGAAGGGAAAGTTGGTGAGTCGGTCGGGTTGGGGAGAAGGAGATGCATGGTTCGCGTGACGTTGAAGGCGGGCCATCCCTACCCCCCGGCTGAAACATGCTTTTTCTGCTCACTTTCAGCGGGCAAAGCGAAGCTCTTAGTGGACAAAATTACGAGTGGATAGCCAAATACAGCGTGGATATGCAGTGGCCACACCACCAAGAGACACTGAAGCCACTGAAAAGGTTGCCAGCCTCCTGCACTTGTCTCTCGTGGCGTTCCCCCAAACAGGAGTGTCTTGAGGGAGGTTGAAAACTCCTCAGGATTTGAAACAAATTGCATTTGCAGTATTCCGTGACGCACTCGTCCATTTAAGATATGATATATATTCTCGCCATCCCCCATTGTCTGTTCAGGAGCAGAATAACCTCTCCGGAGAAGTCGGAAAAGCAAAACTCACTGCAGATGCGACCCTGTCCTTGCTCTACCAATGCAGCCACCCGTGGCCTTTTTGTGGTCCTTCACGCCAGTCTCGCTGTCTGGTCCGTTTTACCCAACCAACCAGGGCTGGATGGTCATTGATTGGGTGGGCAGCCACGGAATTCAAATTGAAAAAGGAAGCAATGAGAAAACAATCCTCACAGGGGGGGCCTTATGGCATATAGTTCCCGCGTCCAGTAACATCGCCGAGAATTGCCACAGACCGACGCCTGCCAAATAACAATAATTAGAAAATATCGAGTGGCCATCATAATTTAACATAAATGCGATAGCCACGAAGAGGTTACTCATGGGGATTTTCCATTTCTTCCTGGCTCTGGCCCTAATAATAATAAGGTAGCTGGGCTCGAGCTTCGTTTACATTGTCTCCTCATTAGTGGCCTCACTGGTAGTGGGCACTTGTCCAATGACGGTTAATCATTCCTAGCGGCTCCATGGTGATCTGACTGAAGTTCCTTGGAAGGCTTGTGGAAGCTTTTGGTTGATCAGAGCCCTTTCCATCAAGGGTCGGAAGCAGGCGCGACAGGATTGCTCAAGTTGAGGAAGTATTTACCGGTCGGGATGATTACTTCTTTGTACAAGGTGCCGAGCCCTTGTTTGCTCATTTACACGGCTACAACATATACTTACTATGCAAAACTGTCCGTCGCCTTACTTATCCAACGCTTTTGCTATCGTGGCTACAGTCGTGAAAATGCTAACTCATCTTTTCGTATACACACAATTTACTGCAACGTCCAATATTGAGCCTAGGCCACGGAGCCTGGCAGGTCCAATATATCTGGCGCCTCGTCTCGTCTATTTGCCACGATTCATTCAGCTGCAGCGGCTCCTAGTGGGACTGGTTTTAAATAAAAATAAACCATTCAAAATGTGGCAGAAATTGCCCGGCATAATAATGTTTAATGCCATGTCAGATTTGCCCGGCTCATGTAGCTTTTGGGCCGATTTGGCAAAGCATGCAACAGACTTTCGCCCAGGAGTCAAACTGTGGGACGGTCCGGGTGTGCAACGCTGTACTATACTCGACACGCTAGTCGTCTGTCAGATCTGTGTGACAGCTCAGGATACCATGCTTCGGAGTAACTCTCGTGAGGACTTGCATCTGCACCGGTGGGATGCCAGCCAGATATTGGATGCGAGGTCAATATCGTTCCCATGCATGGTTGCTGTCAGCAAACTGCTACAGAAAATTCAATGTTGCCACGACCAGGTACGGCTTAAATGGCACAATTATGGCCAGATAGATGTTGCTTGTGACAATTCTAGACCGCACTGCAATCTTGGTTTCGAATGCTCCTGCAAGTTGTGCCCACCAGCCAGCGCATCGTCAGTCGATCCATGTGGAAAGGCGGTCACTACCAGCCAATCGCAACTGTGTGTAATACATGCATAATTAGTTTTGAACGCCGTTAGAGTAATTAACAGATATATCCATATTAATCATGACCAATAAATTTATCCTATAATTAGAATGCATGATGGAGCCGGTTTTATGGCCACAGCTCCGTCGTCGTCCATGCCTTACTGCCATCCATGGCTTCTAATTTGTGGTTCCAGCGCCGATGATTACTAGGATCGGAGAGATCAAGCTGGTCTACTTCATCTGGGACGAGAACAATAACTCTAAAATTCTCCCGCGCTATCTTGTCTTCCAAATCGTCAACCTTTTGTCCCAAACCCAGTCCCTCGTCTGGCTTTTGTGTCAACGGACTTCCAGGAGGTGGGTTTCGAAAAGTGCCTCTCATGGCAGGGCCAAGATTGCCAAAATGCGCAGTCAACTCTTTGCTCCAGCTCCAGTCATTATTGGCTGAAGTCGCCATGCGCATGTGAGCACTTAGCCCAGCTCGTACTGGAGCTGCATCAACCGAGTCGATGTCTGGTCCAATAATGTATGAGTGGCCTCTTAGACGCCATTGAGTGGCTGACTTCTCTGCCCAGAAGACACCTTCAATAGGGCCACCCAGGCCCGATTGGGAATCTTTGCTTCCTGCAGCGGTGGTCTGCAGTAGCTCCCCAATCTTTTCCATGCGTACATCCGTGGTGATGGTGGGTAAATCCGATTCAAAGATACTGGGGTTCAGAGACGCTTGGTTTTTAGGATTAATGTCTAGTGAGGCCCAGAACCCTCTAAAGATCACGGTGCGTAGCCGAGGAACGACGGCTGCCGTTGCATGCTGAGTGCTCTGGGGATGTACTGTGCCCAGCGTGAATGATGGGGAGCCCACATCTCCAAAGTCTTTGAGAAGAGCCTCACGCCATGGCGCTGGAGGTATTGTCGAGTGAGCTGGCATTTGGTGCTGATGGTGTAAATGTCGAGCCAGTTGTTTTGTGCGCTGGATGGCGGCTTTGGATGAATAGTGTGGCATGTGTGCAGTAATTATGATGCAGAAAGGAAGCGTCAATTACGTCGTCCATGTTTACAGCTGAGAGGAGCTCAACGCTCCACAGAATAGCCGTTTGCTTGTGCGAGCTAGAGAGCCGGCCGTGGTCGATGCATCGCAATCGCTGGAGAATAGGTCTGCTCCAGATGAAGGCTAGACATGAAGTAAAACACAAACAAAGTAATTAGACGTAATCAATTGTGACCTTCGATGAAGCCGTTTGGCTTCGTATTTCGTAGTAGTGCTGATCAGTACGAATTACAAAATTTAATTGCCGCAAAGCATACTCCCCCAGGCAATATCGGTGCAGCGGACTTGCAGCACGCTAGCATGCACACACATACACACATGAAGCTATCGGTGGAATATGGCGACGCCATTTCTACAATAAACAAAACCCGCGATAACATGTACGAAAATTTGTTTTAACTGGGACTAAGTCTCTTTGTATCCTAGTCTTTTTCACATGGGTATTGCCTCATCTCTTTGGCCCCAGGAAGACGGCGAATGAGCCAGTGGTAGCCGCAGAGCTGACACAGGATCAGCCACGCCTCGTGCCGCCCCAAGCGCAAAATTCGACTTGGCAATAAATTAGACTTTGGCCGGTCACAGCGCAGGACCAGTGCATGAGAGTAATACTCGACGAAGAAAATCAAATAAACTGATAAACAATTGGCTCAAGCTGGCTTAGCGGTCTCAACAGGGCTTGTTCTAGGCTGTCCAATGGCCTGCAGGCTAGTCCCAACTCAGCTCGGTACTTGGTGCACCCTTGGCAGGTGCCATTGGGCTCCCCGCTTCCCTTCTGTTCTAGGTCCGCTAGCTCAGTCTGTTAGGGGGGGGGCAGGGTGTTAGCTGTGTGATTGCCCCCGTCTTGTTCCCCCCAAGCCCCCATTCCCGCCACCTACAGTAGGACTGAGCGACAAAAAAAAAGCTCAGCATAGGGTCCCCCCTCCCCTCTCTTTTTACCCTCCCCCGAGTTGAAAAACTACGTAACCTGGGGGCCAGAGGGTTCCCTCCCAAGTCTTGGCTTTTCTAGCTTATTTCCACTGCCCATTCCCAGCACTTCAACCTACTTTCTTCCTGGTCCTTATTATTCCCGAGAGGCTCTTCGTTGTCAAAGCAATCATCCAATCCTCCTTTTCGCTCAACGGGAGGCACGGCGCGCCTCGCCAATTAAACTTTACTGATCAAACCTGGTTCTGAAACCCAGTATTCTTTGAATGTCTTTGTTTCAGATGGATGCCCATCGCAGCATGCTGTCAGGTCGTTTGCCACCGGTTCTTCCGCCACCATCTCAAGCATTACAAGCGACTCTGAATCCATCCTCTGCTGCAAGTGCGACCCTTGCGGCGAGGACTTCTTTGTCTCATTTAACCCAATCTCACATTGATGATCGGCAAGAGTATCACCATGAGGAAGAAGAGTCGGGCGACGTGCACATGGAAGGCGATGAGCCTCCCAAGAAGAAGCAGAAGCGCAACAAGCCCACGCTGTCGTGTCACGAATGCGTGGACCGCAAAACAAAAGTAAGCAGATATTTTTTTGGGTTTCTTGGAACTGCCAATCTTCCCCTACCCCGCGCGATGTGCCAATGTCATGAATAATATATCTTTTCTTCTTCATTGGCTTTGGCGATGGAGTAATTGTGGTGCTGGTATTACGCGTTGCTCGGCGCTCACACATCTGGGCTCCAATTGATTTCCCTTTATCCGTGGGAACCCTAATTCACCTTATGTTTACAATGCTGATCTTTTGCTTTTAGTGTGACCGTGGACGACCTCACTGCCTAGCGTGTAAGACAATGGACGTTTTATACCATTTACATTCACCGATGCTGATTTTCATCGCCTAGGTATCAAGCGTCAGACAGAGTGTCGTTATGCCCACGTTGCCAACCTTCTCGAGTAGGTCTTATCATCTTCTAATTCAGGTCGTCTTGCTCACCTGAAGACACAGAGAAACCACAAGATCTGCTTCCACTGGGCGCCGTATGACCAAAGCGCCCAAGAAGAGGGCTGGTTCGGACATCAGTAGCAACATCCCAAACATCGCTGATAGACACATTGGCGATGAGAGCGATACTGCCTCGCGAGGTGCTGTTGCCCTATCCACTGGACTCCTTTCCAAGATACCTTTCACCAATGCCACGTCCAGTAACGTCTTTGGGATTGGCTCGGAGCATCCGTTCGCAAATTATTGGACTTGCGAAGGCGGATTGCCTGAAGTTATTTCGGTCCTTCCAGAAAAGATCCAAGCCGATATACTGGTTGGCCGCTACTTCGAATGCGTTGATCCTGTCTACCCTATGATCCACCGACAAACGTTTTACGCAGATTATGAGCACTTTTGGAGGATGGATGAGCGAGAGAAGCGCGAGATCGACGCTGCTTTCGTAGCCCAGATCTTTGTCATGCTGGCACTTGGTACGCAGTTCGTTACTTCATCTGCTCCCAGAGAACGGAAGCAAACTGCCGAATTCTATGCTTCGGCGAGTAATCAAGCGTTGAGAATGTCATCCTACTTGAGTACGGCATCCATCCGTTCCATCCAGGCTATGGTCTTGATGACTTATTTCCTAATTAATGACAACCATGCGTCTGATGGCTGGGCGTTTGCTGGTGTTCTGATGCGTCAATCTTACGCTATGGGTCTTCATCGGGATCCTAATATTGGTAACCATCAACTATAAACCTCTAATTTTGCAATGATCTCTGGTCTGACCTGGTCTATAGTAACGCCCGATGCGAGCCCTTTCGAGAAGCAGCAACGACGAAAAGTGTGGCAGGCGGTACTACTCCAAGATACCTTCCTGACCGTTTTACTGTCATTGCCTCCATCAGCCACGCACACAGATGTATCTGTAGATGATTTGCTGGACCATGGGTCTTCTATTGCGAGCAGCGACCCAACGGATACCGCCTACATTCGAGGCTCTTGGACCCTTGCAAATCTCGTACAAGAAACTATTTGCTCGCCAAGATCTCTTGACCTTCCAATTTGCACTACAGCAAGGCACAAGTCGAAATTGGTTGCTGACTTTCGTTCCGTGTACCGGTCGTTTCCCGATATATTTCGATCGTGGAATAGCGATAGCTTGACCGCCATGGCTCAAAACAACAAGCGAGTTGTGCGTCAGACGTTGTTCCTCACGAGCAATTATTTCCACAACCTCATGCTCGTTCATGCCTCGGAATGTACTGATGTGCCTGTCAACGTTCGAGGCACTTTAGAAGCAGCTCACGATGCTATCAATGCTTTCTTCATGATGTTTCAACTGTTAGAGTCAGAAGCTCGTGTTTGGTGGGTGTTTAATCACCGAGCATTCCTTGAGGCAGTGTGCATCGGTAACGTACTCCGAGAATCAGCCAAAGAAGAGGGCGGCCAAGACATGCTCGCAAGAGACCCGCTGTTTGTGAGAGCACGCTCAGATATCGGTAGGTTACGCCGAGACATTGGTACATGGAGAGGCATAAGAAAGAGCTAACGATAGGATGTGGTCTAGTGCGAATGGTTCAGATCATGCAGTTAATGGCAGAGGAATCCGAAGTTGCAGCGCGGCGAGTGGAAGTATTGAACGGATTTCTCGTGTAAGAAATTACGCGCATGCTGTGGTGGCTATGCCGAAACGGGGACACCCCCTTCTCATCTTCCTAAGGTATGATAAAGGGGTATAGTACAGTATCATTTGCGTGTGCGTATGACTGCGCTCCGTCAGTAGTGTACTGTCCTTTGTGCTTTTGATTTTTGATTTTTGATTTTTGATTTTCACTTGGCATCAGCGGCCAAGCTTATCATCTTGGATAGGCACGATATGATTGAGATTTTTACTGTTTTTGATTTTTCATCTTTTCTGACGTTCTGGTCAAGTTAGTTCGCGGGAACGACTGGAGTTTGAGAGATGTAATGTATCAATAGGCATGCTTATTCCGAGGCAATAGAGAAAACAGGGGCTAGTTGAGGGAAGAGGGGAGGTAGAAAGCTGGGCAGTGCCCAGTCTGGAGGGAATGATGTTTTGTTCGAGCTAGAATATTACGAGTACTTTTCCCCTTTCATTGTTATTCAAACAGTCATTTGTCATGCCGCTCTATCAAAACGAACTACACATGGCTAAGCCGAATAGCCATTGATATATGTGTACTGACACCATAGATTTAAGCCTCATAAGGCGTTACTTAAGGCTACTTCCAAGCTAGAAGAGCGGACGCATAGTAGAGCGAGGATATAAGCGGTGATGCATGCGTGGCAGACCATGGTTGGCACAAATGAGGCAGGAAGTTTCGTAGTGTGCATGGAGAAGTGGCCAACTCCCGACTGAGAGACCATATACGCTGATTGGATGGCTACGAGACTAGTTGGAAGGCTGCATGAAGACCTACGTAAGTCATTTGCGGTGAAAGAGGAAGTAGGCTGCGGATTGTTTGTAGGTAGATTGAACGAGGCAAAGCGACAGGCCATAATTGGACCCTACATTGGGGGTCAAAGACACAATAGGACTTTGCTAGAGAAGCAATGACATGGGGGAAAAAAAATGGGTAATGCCTGCCAGTGGCATGATGTGGAAAAAGTGAGGCACAGTGAGGCACAGCGAGGAGTCATCATAAGGCGAAGCTTCCCTACAAGAAAGGACAAGAAAAAAAAAAAGGCAAATGCCAAGAACAAATATGGGGCCGAGAACAAGGGGCTTAGATCGGGCAGAGTGACCGAGAGAGGGATGGTGTAGGTTCCGTAATATGAGGCACAGTCATTTTCGCAGCCGTCTGTCAATGGTGGTTTTTATATTACTTCATACCTGGAGATGATCGGTTAAGCGGCACCAGCGAAATGGGCTGATGCAAAATGGTACGGCGACAAAAATGACGAGGGGGCTTACATTACCTTAAGGTATTGGTCCCATGCAGCTTTACGGGGAGGGGAGAGAGGGAACGTAACGAGGAGACACGCATTTATTTAATTGTAAAGCGCAGCGCGCTTGGTTGTGAGTCGTATTCTCTTAGGCGGGGCGAGTGATGATATTTGGCGACGACGATGGCTTCAGTCCTGAGTAGATGTCGGAGATTGCAACTGAACAGCGAGGGTCGAGGAATACGAACAGTGACAACAAACAGAATGGTATGTAATCGCATGTGGAAGCGGATGCTTCATGGGCGACAGGGTTTTATCCTCGTAGGGGTCCATTGGATGACGCAGTTTGGGACTATTGTTTGCAGTGCGGGTAGCGAATACGGCCGTTACAAGGGGGTGCGGAGGCGCTAAAAGGCTTGTTTGGACAGGCTTTGCTGACGAGGGAAGACGGCGTGGGAGCCTCAAGGATAGGCCGGCACACAGTAATGTAATGTTGCTGGACTGCAGCGGCAGACTGCTGCATGTCCTCGGGTTTCCGGCACGTTCCAGGCCTCTGCGGGGCGCGCAACGCCAATCTCTTTCGAGGCGTAGGGCCATGACGCTAGATTGAATGGGGAGTAGCTGGGGAGTAATATGTGACAGAAGGAGTGCAGAGGGGAGTCAGTTGTGGTGGCTCAGCCCTGTTGGAGTACGTGTGCTGTTTCTCTCTGGCTTTGCGCTCAGGGCTCAGGAGCGTTGTTTCCGCTTTGTAGGAGAAGATACGGATGGTATTGAGTCTGCTCTTTCGTCCAAGTCGGGATGACACTTTTTGTATTTGGGTTAGCTTGGTTCCACGTGTGTGGAATTGAGAGCGCTTAATACGTGATAGTTGCATTCGCTAGAGCAGAGTGGCCATCATCGTGTTACATCTTCACCCTGCTTCCTTGCGCTAGAGAAGCACATCACCCACCATCTTATGCTTGTTGTGAACCTGGTTGGGTCCGATGTTATAACCAGATATTCTTTTTTTTTTTTTCTTCCACACGATCGGCGTGACTCAAATTGATATTGCCGCGGTAGCACTGAGAGACAGAGACACTCTTGTAGTATTCTGGCTGAAACGGACGCAACGTTGGGAAAAGGTTCCCTAACCTTGTCCCCCCCCCCCCGCCTTGCTATTATTTTTATTTATATTTTGTCTCTGGTCGACCAATTAATTAACTCGCACGCCCCCCCATTTGGTCCATCGATCACTAGTGGTTAGTTAGTTGTCGTTTGCGGGAACCGTTGGTGCTCCATTTTCCTTTGTCGTTCTCGTTCTGTCCCCAGCGCAGTGCAGCACAGCACAAATAAGCCTCAGTAAATTCGTGAAGAGGCTCAGAGGTGGGAAACTGGTGTCCGCTAAGCAGGCAGTGTAAGAAGTGAGAAAGGCAAAACAAAGTGCAGATTCTATCTCAAACAGAAACAGGCCGAGACAGCGCAACGATGCCTCTTGGGGGATTTGGCCGAGCGAGGACAGGAGTGACGCGAGCTCCTCTCCTCTTCTCCAGCACAGATACGACTTCCTGGGACTTGTGCCGAGAAAACAATCGAGCGTCTTTTGCCCTAGTCTGCATCTCACCCGGGCTCCTGCTGTTAGCATGCCCCATACATTGAGGATGCGTCGCAGTGCGCGTCGACTAGACCGAGGTTGGTAATGTGCTGCCACCAGGCTCTGTGTTGCAGCGGCCGCAGAGAGGAAAGGGTCCCCCCAGCCATGGGGTCAATGGGGTCAATGAATTAAAAACACCCCTTCCAACAGCAAAAGGTGCACGCCCTCCCTTGGCTCCGTTCGGTTGGCCTTGTGGCTCTTGTGGTGCGGCCTGGTCTGGTCTGGTCGCCTCTCGCCTTTCCTCTCTGATGGTACTGCGCCTTGTATATTTAATCTATCCCTAAAACTATGCCACAACTTTATGAGTGATTTCCTTTTTTTTTTGACGGGTGTTTTGAACCATTCATTATTCCACTACTACCTCGTCCTCTTTTTAGTGCCCCTCCCCTCCGTGCCGACATATCCTTTTTTATTCCATCCCCGTCCTGCCTCGCCCACGTTGCCATCTTTTCCATCTTGCACATCCGATTATCCGAGTTACCATCTCATCGTAACAAATCATTCTCTTTCTTTCCCTATCGCATTATTTGGTTTCAGAGACGTCTTTTTCGTTACTTGAAACTGATAGAAGCGGCTTTTTGGCATCCGTTAGATCATCGTACAACTGACTAACAGGCGCCGACGGCCCGTCTCGCCTTTTGGTTCATCCTGCAAACCGACGGGAGAACTTGAACAATAAGACGAGAAAACATAAAAATCCCCAACACTAAACAAAAATGAAGGGCTTTTCTTCTCTTGCAGCATTATTGCTCGCTCACAATGCTCTAGCAAACCCTGTTGCTGCTGCCGTCAATGACGCTGCTGGTACGTGTGGCCGCCTTTCCCCTCCTGTGTAAGTTGCTGCCTCGTGGCTAACCAGCGCCGCGTCATCTCCAACAGAAATCATCCCTACCGCCTACGTCACGCTTAAAGTTCCTATTGAAGGCGATGGCAGTCAAAAATTGGTAAGTCCCTGACGAAACACGGAAACGAAGATCATCGGGGGATGAAAATCCCTAACCCAAAACTCGTCGAGATAGAGTTGTTGCCCTTCAGCCCTTCAAGGCTGAGGTGCCCTCGTGGCCATACGACTCCCCGACTTGCTTTGCGTATTTGTTTACTTCTACTATCGAATAGATACTAACAGTGACTAGTCCCTTCGCCTCGATCTGCAACAGTCTGGCAATGCCTGTGGCCGTGCTTCGTTAAATGTCAATGGTGCTCCTCTTTCACAAAATGCCACTGGGCAAGGACAAGGAGCCTTGACTCTCCTCGATGGTGTCATCATCAGTACCAGCTGGTCGTTTGATTGTTACAACGACCAGCAGTTCATGCAAATGGCCATCCACTCCATCAACGGAAGAAACGTTGAAGACGACGTCTCCTTCCGAGTCGCCTTTCAGCAGACAGCCCCCATCCGGATCAAGAATATCCAAGGCGCCAACCAAATTAAGCTAATACACCAGCTCATCTCGCATGAAGAGCACATTGGGGGTGGTGAGGAAGAACGCAAAGTAAACAGGGAGACGGACGTCCATCAGTCAACGAGCCCCTTTGACAAGGACATTGACGCCAAGATTTCTGCTCTCGAGGACCTTCGCCACCAAGCACATAACTTGAAGAATCTCATCCGTGAAAAGGAGGACGAGATCATGAATAAACTGTCTGAAGTTGATTACGATCGCCTCCACGTCGATTCACCAGTGTTTCTCAAGACATGCACAGACTTGGACTGCATCTTCCGCGTCTTGGCTTACAAGATGAGCCATAGCGATACGAGTGCCTGCAGAGACGCCAAGCACTGGCGAGATACCTTGAGCTGTGTTAGCGAGAAGGAAGACGACCGTCTCGACCACAAGATGCTCGAAGAACTGATTGTGGAAGACGACATCAAGCACAAGTACGACGCCTACGAAGAGGATTGGGATGAAATTGCAGCGTTGGACGATGACGACGAGTGGACGGAAGAAGATGAAGAATACTGGGCCTGGGTGAGTTTCATTGCACCAAGATTGTCAAGCCGCCAGAACATTACTAACACACTTGCAGGCACGTCTAACCATGATGGTTGACATTGTCAAGGCCGCCCTCGCCTTCACCTGCATATACCTCTGCATTGAGCAATACCAGCGTCACCGTGCCAATTCCCGAACCGGTCAAATCCTACTCCAACATAGTGACGAGGAACGCCGCAAGCTGTCCTTCAACGATTACTTTCATGGTCTATTCCGCAACGAGGATGATGAGCTGTTCAACGAAAAGACTGGCATGCTCCCACGTTGGGAAAAGGCGCAACCCAATCAAGCAGCCACCGTCGCAGCAGAACTCAATAGTTTCAGAGACGCTGCCTCAGTAGTCAGTGACATGATTGATGCCGCTGATGCACCAAGACGAACCGGGGAGTCTACGGATCGAGAAGAAGACGAAGACAAAGAGGAACATGTTCCCCCATTTCTGTGAAAAGCTAGAGTAGTACATAATCGGCGGCTTACAATGTGTAGCTTGTTTCGGCGCAAAAGGACAGCGAGTTGTTTAATAATTATACCATTTTTTCCCCCTTTCGTTTCATTCTCATTGCCCAGTTGCCGCTTTGCCTCGCTTTTCGGCGTTCATGGCACAGCAAGATGCTGTGCAAGTCAACACTCGCAGCCTTGTTCCAATGGTCCGGATTGGGATATCGCTGACGCGTCATGTGCTGGTGAGGGACCACGAAGCAGCCCATTACACAAGCCGGAAGGGATGAGTAGGCACGTAATGAATGAGGCAAAGAATGAGCAAATCCATGGCCCCCTTTTTTGGAATTATTGTAGAAAATGCTTCGAGGCCGCGGAGATGATGCTGTGATATGTGAATTACACGGTTATGAGTGTGCGCTCTGCCTTCTGTCCTGGCTGTCGCTTACACTAATTACTGAGCTAAAATGCTGACGGCTTGGCCCAATCGGCTGGCTTCGCTCATGGGCTGCCTGGCGGATAGCTGGCTATCCGCATCGGAAATCAGCCCTATGGCGCAAGTAGACAGTAACTACCAACTCCGGCTGCGTTACTGATGCCTTTCATGACGGGTTAAACCGTGCGTAGTTGTTTATAAATAGGACGCCTGTGGAAGCTGTTTCTATTTCCGCCATGCCATTGAGCTAATTTCTTCATTCCAATTGTATTTCTATTCTGTATACACAAATTGAAGCCACGCAAAATGTCCTTTGCTCCGCCTGGGCGAAACCAGGCACAATTTCCGCGACGAAAGCTTTGGGCGCCAAAGGTGAAGACGGGTTGCTTGACTTGCCGGTCAGTGTTCAATATCTCCATGGATTTTGCTAAAGTCACTAGACGTACTAATGGAAGCGGAGCAGGAAACGCCATGTCAAATGCGATGAGGGCACACCATCGTGTAAGCGATGTCTAGTATCTCGCCAGGAATGTATATATCACCCATCTCGGGAGTCTACATCATCGGCTCAGTCACCAATATCGACACAAGAAGTTGACTTTTCGTCATCGCCACTGTACAAAAACGCCAGTCAGAAGGAAAGGGAAGCTTTCTTCCGCTTCTACACGCTCGCCGCGCAGCAAATCGCGGGCGCGGGGGACCACGACTTCTGGACAGTAGTCGTGCCACAGCTTGCTCAGCTATATCCTCCGGTATGGCATGCTGTAAACGCAATGTCAACAGTATATGCCAAGGACAAGATCAGGGGCTGTGACGATGTGGCAAAGCAGAATCGCAACCAGTATTATCAGTTTGCGCTGGCGCAATACGGCAAGTCCATGGAGGAGACGCTGGCCGTCTCAAAGATCAACATGGAAATTATTGACAAGGAGGTCATCCTGACTTCGTGCCTCGTCATGTGCTGTATGGCCCTCTTGATGCTGGATAGGAGGATGGCTTTACAACATTCATGGCATGCATTTCGGCTGTTCCGCCAATGGCGCGACGACGAAGACCTCTCTGAGATTGATACCGTTGCCACCGGTGGGTTCTTGACCAAACTGCTGAAACCGTTTCCTACTCGAATGGTACAAGCTTCTACTGCGCCAGGACGCAATGGAGCAGCTGCATTGCAAAGAATGTATCGCGTGGACAGCATACAAGGAGATATCATGCCGTGTGTATTGATAGTCGATCTATGGTCCTTGAAGTTGGAGGCAGAGTTTCACTTGAGCTTTGACAAGGATCGAGACATGTCGTACGAAATGTTCCTGGACGACTTTGAAGCAATACTTGAAATGGCGTGGCACGTCTTTCACCAGAAGCAGAGTTCGCAGTCGGCCGAAGCGAGTCGCCTTGTTATACAAGCCGTGATGGGCACGTCGCGCACCAAGACTGTTTACTGCGATGGCGACAATCATCGGTGTACACACCCAAAGCGGTTCGGTGAATCAAGCATGATGGAATGGCCGTGGCCAAGCGACTTCTTCGACGCCAAAATCATTCTCGAAAAAGTAGCTGACGGCTCGTTGACGAAGCACGACAGGCTGATGTGGAGTGACTCGGTGGCGCTGGGGAGCTGTTCGTGCTCGGAGGATGATGTCTGTGCTGAGCACAGAGTGCCGGGTACCGGAGTGCGCTTCCTGGAGGAGGAAGGCATTCATGCCGTGATGAATGCCGTGAGTCAGGTTGTGGGAAACAGGCCCGGGCAGTATGTTCGGCTCAGATGGTGATGTGACCTGCTAGATGGGGTTGCTGTGTATGATGTGTTATGAATTTAACATTGGGTTTTTCTGGGTGATGAGTTTCAACATGGTGCCTGGCGGGTTACACGACTGTGCGCGCGTATACATTTAGCGTTTTATATTGTAGTATGTAGCAGTTTAAAATGAATGATGACGGCTTTTTACTTGCAAGCTTCACTTACAAGTTTGTGCTTGGTGCTAACATAAGGACGGGCATGGCATTCAAATCAAGTTAGCGGGTACTCTTACAAGATCAATCCACGCATAAGCATGTTTGCGTGGTGCAATACATTGATAGTTGACTCACGCCCTGTTCAGTCAGTAGGGCTACACAATTCGCAATCACAATTCGCCTTGCGGCTATGCAAGTGAGGCTGCTTGGATGCCCTCGGCGCTACACGGCCCCGCTAGGCTGGACGCATTAGCATCTCACCGCACTTATTAAAGAAAGCTGCCCAACCACATCTTCGCAAGCAATCAACTACTTGTCAACGTAAAATGGATGAAGAGTTTGACAACAAGGGCTGTCCCAGCTGCTCGCCAGTGGAGGCGTGGTTCTGGAACCCAGGTACGTTGCGGTCAGGCATAATCATTGCCATCACTTTCTAACTTGTCCAGACTCCAAACCGACGCAGAAGAGCATCAGCACCAACAATATGGCGTCGACCCTAAGTGGACAATCCAATTATGAAATCGCAGTAATGTAAGCTTCATGCGCCTTTGCACTGTAGCCTCGTTAATAGAGTATCAGAGTTGCCAAGGCCCACGAGACCCGCGACTGTCCACCATGTCGGCTGGCTTTTTCCGAAACATTTGCCATTCCACCCATGTGGTGGGCGACGTACAGCAGAAAGGCAAATGGTTACTTTGGGCTGCAGGACATAGTTGACCAAGACTTCAACACAGTCGGCACCAGTAAGTTACTTTTTGTTGGCTCTGCTCGGCATGGGGACCTTTAGTCCTAACACGGCCCAGGCACCTGGTTCCGGATGCAGATTAAACGAGTCGATATGACTGGCGCATATTCATGGGTTCATATGAACTTCGTCACAAAGTGGTCGTTACCCCGCGGAACAAGTGCCATCTTAGTATTCGACCCTGAGCCAGCCTTACGAAGGCTTGTCCCATCACTCATCTTTGACAACTTCAAACCACGGGAACTAGTCAACCCTTTCTGGTGCTATCCTCGCATAATCGAGGGACTGGTCCGTCTCCAAGACGACGCCGTCTGGCTCATGCGCGACCAAGTCCGCAGCATTGAACGAATCAGCGTCCGCGGCACCAAGCCACAACCCGACTACCGCCATCTGCACAATCTCGCTCGTCACTCCATCCACATAACTGAAACTTTGGAGCTCGCATCTAAAGTAGCAGAACACATCATCCGGCACCATGACCACTTTCAGCAAAACGTTGTGGAGGAAACGCCCCGTCAGATTGCAAAGAGCATCCATGACCGCCTTCTGTTCTACGAGCAAATACTCACCAACCTCCGTCTACGAGCGATATCAAACAAAGATCGTTTGTCCAATGAAATAGGTCTGTCCTTCAATATTGTCAGTCAGTTTGACTCAAACGTCGCCATTGCTATTGGTCGCGTGGCACAGAGGGACAGCGCGGCAATGAAGACGATTGCGTTCTTAACGCTGGTGTTCTTACCGGCCACCTTCGTCTCGGCTATTTTCAGCATGTCATTCTTCAACTTTGATGCTGGATCGGGCGTTTGGAGGATCTCAGACAAGTTCTGGATATATTGGGTCGTGGCGATCCCGCTGACTATTCTTACGGCGGTCTTGTGGCGGCTTTGGGGGAATACCGTCACTTCGTCGCCGGCCAGGAGGGACGGACAGTCGAGCACGCATGACAATCAGCTTCTGTACGAATTATAGAGTTGACGTAGTTTTATAAAGTGATGAATCACGAAATAGAATACGAACTATCCACGCACAAATTTGTCAAAATTCTTGGCTATTTGCTTCGCTCCTTCCTCCAGCTCCCACCCTTTGGCATTGCAAACCCGTCTATACATTTCCTCCAGTGCGCCGTCCATTGCTTCGCCAGCAATATGCAAATCACTCTCCACCAGGATTCTGTCATCTGGAACTGATCGAATCACATCGTCCACTTTGGCTTTTACATTCTCGGTACTCAGGTTGACAGCCGCTGAGAATGACACGTATATCTTGGCCGGTACGGTATTGTGCATCCATTGGGCCATCAGATCCGCGCTGCCGCTGTACGAATGAAGACAAACCCGTGGCGGAAACGGTCTACCACCCACTGTTTGCTCCTCTTCATCTGCTGAGTCTGGGTCTTCTGCCCCTTCTGCGACCAGCTTTTGCTGCCGCCGTGACGGGACGTGAACTTGGTGTCCTTTCCACGTGCTGGATATCGTATTGTACAGAATGCCATGTGCCTGCACCCCGTGAACACTGACTGCACGACCCATTTCCCCCGCTAGGCCCAGCTGCGCTGTCAAGATGCTTTGTTGATGAGGCATGCTGACTCGATATTTACTCAGCAATCTCCCCTCTCTGCCGCCTGGAGTGAGCGTGGCGTCTCTTTCTTCGGGAAACTCTGCCTCTGGCAATCGAAACGCTTTGTCGAGACCAATTTCACCAACAAGAGCATCCCCATGTTTCTCCAGTCGGGCTTTCGTATGAGATAGGAATTCAGATAGTGGAATTGGCTCTGGTAAGCTCCTGATGAATGCATCGTCGGGCGGTGGCGTCAATACCGCTTGATAATGAGTCGTTTTGGAAGCCGGCGGGTTGTCATCGTCATATAATTGGTGAGAGAACCATGGATGCCATCCAAATGAGGGTATTGTTTTCTTTTCGGATTCAGCTAATTTTGATACCAGGTCTTGGTCTTGCGAGCGGGTTGCCATGATGAGGAGAGAGGAGGTTCGCATCGATGAGATGGATGAAGTGGCGGGCATTGTGTCAGTGGGGTGGCAGTGGGCATCGTGGATGGGGAGATGCCACGGGAATGAGGAAGAGGGATACTCATTTTGAGGAGGTGAATTGTCGTGTTGACACATGATATCTGATGGCGATGAGGTAGGTTGCAGATGACCGACGTTGATTGAGGTCGACATAATCATAGACCATCTTCAATTAGTGGGTCTAGGTGCTGGCATCATAATAGGGCGCCTACCAACAAAGCAAATGAATAGAACTGAAACTAGAAACTACTACCGGTACATCAATGAAGTGGAATAATGGCAGTGGCTGTGTGCAGTCAGGCATAATCTAGTGACGGCATGTTCTAGAGACTTCTTTCAACTGCTCTATTCACACATTATTTACGAAGCCTCCTATGCAGTAATTACAACCCAAAGCGTTGGTGCTGTTTGCATCCTTGTCGTGGAGGTAGTCAATCTGGAACGGTCAACCAGACGTGCGTCCTTGTGTATTATTGTCACCTTCAAAGGCAGCCTAGCAGCGTTACCATTGTCTTGTCTAGGCTTGCCTGGTGGGCGTAGTCAATAGACAGCAAGAGTATATTGAAACATATTTACAAGAAGAGAACATCTCCAGTTTAATGGCGCCAGCCTAGGCAGTATTAGATACATATTACACTAGATTTACAACAGGGCAGCAACTGCAGCCAGGCTCAAAACACCAAGCATATCAACGCTAGCCTTCATGGCAGCCGACTTCTTGTCGTCGCCCTTCTCATTCTTGCCATCCTTCCCGTCACCTTTGCCATCGCCTTGGATCGTACCAGCATCTTTACTGTTCTGAGGTGGTTTGCTCGACTCCATCAGCAGGGGCGCAACGGCATTCAGTGCAGCAATTTCGTGAAAAGGTGGCCAGACATCGTTCAATTGCATCGCCGCACCCCAGTGATACCCGCACGAGAATACTTTTGCCCCATCCTCATCCATCTCCCTACAGGAATGCATAGCAGCAGCACCAGACTTGATAATGACGGGGTACAGCTTCTCCTTCAGGAAAGGCGCAACTTGGATGGCTTCAGCGTACATGCTTATTGAGGCACCCTTGAGAGTTTTCCAGTCAGTGCCACAATCATCATCCTCCTCTTCACAGGACTCAACCAGCACCCCCTTTGACTTTTCAAACCATTGCTTCAGAGCGTGATCGACCAACCCGGTCAGCCTCGTCTCCCACTTAGAATCACCTCCAGTGGTGTTGTACATGAAGGCGGCGCCGAGTACCAAGAGCGCATTCGATGAAACTTGTTGTTCGTTGTCTTCCAATTGGTCGGGGTCCAATTTGCAGTCCTTGCTGACTAGAGGTTCTGTGATTGTATACGTCTTAATGTCGAGAAGGCGGGTTTTCTCTACCCACGCCCACGTCTTGTCAGCCCAGTCGGCATACTTCTTGTCGCCAGTGAACCGCGCCAGTCGTGCAGCCATGCTGAAGAACGTTCCTTGGGTGAGCATGTCCTTGAATTCTGGGATGGAAGGGCGGAGGTTATCAGCCACGATCTTGGGGAGATAGGGAATACCTCCGCCACACTTTCCGTCTTCGTTCCAGTAAGATGCGAATCCCTCAAATGCGCCCTCGGCCATCTTAATCCACGGCATATCGACCTTTGCAGGTTGTGGGAAATCACGCTCAGCGGCCAATAGTGCCACACTGCCCCAGAGGCCTAAGTCGGCAGTCATGGGGGAATTGACATCTGAAAAGTTGCGAGCAAAATTATGCTTTTCGCCAGCTTGCGCAACAAGCGCTCGTGATGTCACATCATTGAAGGCCTTCTTGCCGGTGTAGTACCAGTATTCAATGACAGCCGACCACATCGTCGTGGACGACAACGTCCAGTCGCTCTCGGAGAGAAGTCCAGGTGTAAAGTACGGAGAGCTGTCGTTGTACGTAAGTAACATGCTAGATGCTATCTGCGATGCCTTGTCTACAATTTCTTGGGTTGGTGGCATATCAATCTCTGCCGCTCCAACGCCGCCAAGAAGCGCAAGCGCTGTCAAGCAGCGGTAAACCGGACCCTTCATGGTGAGGATGCAATTTGAGTCGGTCCAAGGACAAAAGAAAGCAAGAAGCAGCGAACCAACTAAACAAATAGAACAATTGACTGTCAAATCAGGCTACAGCAGTGATATATATAAGGTAATAAGTTATCCACAGGGAATCCACAGGGAATCCACTAACCAGAAATTTGATCCGTGAGGGTCGCTTGATTAACCATGAAATTGAAATTGCAAGGCAGACAAAAAGGGCTTGGCGAGAGTCTTGGCAAACGACGGCTCCAATTGGCTGCCCTGGGAGAAGAGAAGGAGCACTACGAAGGCTCACCAAGCCAAATAGAAATGGATATGTGACGGGTTTTGTACATTAACGTATATGTATTGAAAGATTATGGTGCTTTACAGAAGACCCAGGACGGTGGCCGAGAGACCAACAGCTCCCAGGACGTTAGACGTGACCTTGTGTCCAGAAGACGTGACGGCGCCCGGCTTGTCTCCTTTTTGGTCGCCAGATGAGTCCTTTCCGTTGCCGTTCGAATTGCCACTGTCCCCAACAGGCTTAGCGGTTTGAGGTCCGTTGGCAGAGCCGATTAGAAGCGGTGTAACGGCGTTGAGGACACTCAGTTGTTGGCTGGCATCAGATTTGCTGTCGGACTTTCCATGCGCCCAATCAAAGCTGCACTGGCGGGATTCGTCACCTCTGGTGCAGGTCTTGATGGCGGCTTGAGCAGACTTCTTCAAAACAGGCAGGACGGAGTCGGCGGTGTGAGGTGCCAGTTGAGTCACGGTAGCGTACCATTGATGAAGGAAGCCCTTGAACACTTTTTGGTCAGTATTGCATCTAAGGACCGGCTCACAGGCGACCTCAGTAGCTACTCCATTGGGGAAGAATCGCGACAATCCAGTCTTGACGAGTCCATCCACTCTGTCTTTCCACTTGGAGTCATTGGTCTAAAGAATTGGGATTAGCTCGATTCGATTGTATATACCACACCAAGGAAATATAGCAATGGGACGTTGGTGCTAGATGGCGGCGGAAACTCACAATGTTGTACATGTTGGCTGCGCCGAGCGCAAAAATAGCATTGTTAATAGTGAATTCATACTTTGTGGTGGATTTACAGTCGTTTTCCACCATAGCTCCATCAAACACCAGTGTATCATTGATGAGACCGACCTTGGAAGCCCAGTCCCAAGTCTTGCCAGCCCAGTCGCTGTAGGTCTGGTTGCCAGTGAATCTGGCAAGGCGGGACGCAATGTTGAAGAGAGCACCATTGCTCAAGCTGTTTTTGTAATCGTAGCCACGGTTCCACTTGAAAATCTGCCAGCGCAAGCCACCGCCGCAAGTTTTGGTATCCCAGCGAGCAACCTGCTCGTTGAAGACGTTTTCGACGAGCTCAATCCACTGAGGCTTGTCCTTGGGCGGGTTGGGGAAACCTCGCTCAGCAGCGAGCAGGGCGGCATTGGCCCAGAAACTTTGGTCATCGTTACCCTCGCTGAGAGTCTGATTCTCGTCCATGAAGTCTTTGCCGTTTGAGGCTTGGAAGAGGATGGCCTGCGAGACCAAGTCGTTGTGGGACGAATCGCCAGTGTAGTGCCAATAGTCGATCAAGCTGGACCACAGGGCTCCTGCCTCCCAGAAATAATAAGGCTCCGGTAGCAAGCCTGGAACATTACCGGGTTCATTGCCCTTGTAGTATTTTAAAAGGTCTGAGGCGAGAGTGCTGGCCGTCTTCTTGATGGCGTTGTCGGAGTCGACGGAAAAAGGAGAGTCTGCAGCGACAGCATGGCTAGCCAGCTGAAGCAGTGCGAAAAGGCAGAGAGAGTACTTCATGTTGAACGAGTGAAATGAGGCGCCTTTTCTTTCAGAATGACGAGACGAATGCCAACATTAGCGGATAAACGAAGGACGGGTGATGGATCGAAGATCGTCTGTGGAGGTTTGGCTGATCCTCGATGGGTAAAGATGGGCACGGTGCTATAAGTACAGATGACAAGTTGCCGCCCTGTTATAGTACAGATGGCCAATCGAGGACAAAATGCAGGGGCAAAGACGAGATGAGCAAAGTCGTCGTCATCAGAGTGCTGTATTCAAGGCGCCAAGGTTTCTAAATACGAGAAATGAATGGTTGAGGTTTTTCTGGTGGTTTTTTTTCTGTTTTCCAGCCTTATTTCGGAGGCTTCCAGGTTTGGGTTCGTGGGACTGCTGCGCCAAGCAATTTGACGGGGAATCGAAAGTCTCAGCAACATACAAATTCCCTTTGGTTAGTGGTTTTGAGGCAGAGCAGGATATTTTGTGTAAGGAACTAAATCTACAAGAAAAGACATCATCTACAAGACTCTACAGAAAGTCCGCAGATTACATTAGCTTCCGCCTAGTGCCAGGCACGAGCATGAACGGCCACAACAGTTAACGTCTGGCGCCACAGGACGTCAACGACGGAGAATGAACACTTCCTCGCTCGAATGGGCTAATATCTGCATATATAATAGCAACCCTCTTCATTGCGAGACTCACCGAGTTCATGCACCGTGCTGCACTTCCTCGCATATATGCTGATCTGTTATGCTTGTCGCTGTACCCAGAAGGAACAGCGCTGCAGCTCCAGCGCTCTCAGTCAAGTCTAGCGCGATAACGCAAACTGAGTGTGCGCTGTAGCGCTGCAACGTTGAAGGAAGTGCCCTGTATTCAGTGCGCCGCTCCACAAAAATACAGCGCTGTCTGTCGCTGATCGATCGAAACGCACGCCAGCCACGGCCCACAATCCTGCCCCTCGCAAGCCACTGTAACAAAGCAGCTGCGCCAGTAAGACAGCAGCACAAACGCCTGCCCCAGCGGCCACAGCGCAGTCAGGTTCCATTCACCTACAGTAGTCGATCCAAAGTGATGTTCACATGTCATTCCAAACCGCCAAACCATCCGTCCCATCCTCCTCTTCAGCACCTGCAAGCCATGGCTCACCTCTTCACACCATCTTCTTTCTCATCTCCTCTTTCCATTCTTTTCTCCCCTTTCCTCCGCAAATATCCCCCTCTTTCGTCAGTCGTTAAACCCATTATACCCCATCCTGCTCGATAACACAATAACGCATCCTGTCCTCAAACGTTGGCTCATCGACCCTGCATCTACTCCTCACTTACTCTCTTCCGGCTCCTCCCACACCTCCTCGCCACCACCACTCTCTCCCACCCTCTCCTCTTTCTCTCTCCTATTAAGAAAAGCCGAGAGCCTGATGAGTCAAGTTCATCACTTGTCGCTTTTTGCTTTTTTCTTCATTGTCGCTGTCATCTGAACGTTTCGCTTAAACGACCCTTTAACGAATTATTTCCGTCCCACCTTCTCTACCGGATCATGCGCTAAAGGATCATACCCATCCGACACAGCCTTTCACCGTTGCTCACAAGAGACATACCCCAACTCAGCCATGGCTCTTTTAAATCCCGTCTATGCTGCCATTGTACCTTTCCTCTTCATTGTCACTGTCCCCTTGGCTCTCTTTGCTGGCATCACCACCACTGTTGCTTTTGCGGTCCTCATCTGCCGCGTCTTAGTCGTTTACTTGGACATCGCCTTGTCTCTGGTCAACCAATCCCTCATTGGTGGCAAGATTCCTTTGAAGCTACAACAGGCTGCCATACGCAGCAATAGCCCGTCCCCAACTCGAGCTGGCCAATCTCTGTCTTTCCGCCATCGTCGCAGAAGACCCAGCTCCGTCAGCATCGGAACCATAACACCCGTTCACGATGCCAGCCTCGGCTTGACCCCCAGTGTCGGGGCTGAGAGGGACTTTGAAGGCGTCGGCGGTTGGCGCACTGGCGACGATGATGCCATCTGGACCACTATCAACTCTCGCCTGGAGCTGCCAGATAGACAATACAATCGCAATCATCACCGCTCACCATCTGGCGGACCTACTACTCCCGGAGAAGGAGGATATCTCATGATGAAGCGCCGCAACCGCAGCCCAGAGCAAGCGTCCTCTAAAATCCCAACGTCGCCTAATAGTTCCAGGACCAGGACGCCCTCGGCCACGCGCATCTCCTTTGCCGCCCAAAACCACACCGACAGCTACTTCCCGCTGTCCATGTCTTCCAAGCCGAAGAAAGCATCTCCAATCTAACGAGTTACGAATGTTGTTACGAATCTCATGCCTCAAAAAGTCTCCTGTTCTGTCATCTTGCTCTTACCATTTCAAACACCATGTATTATTAGCATTCTATTTCCTTGGGAGGATATCTTGTTCACTTCAAAAACTTTAGCAAGCCATTCAAATTTCATTACTTTGCTGCAACTCTTCCATTCATAAATGTGCATATATTCATCGCTCATGGTATCAAACAATTCCAAAAAAAAAAAAAAAAAAAAAAACCCCAACGCCAATCCCAATGCCAAATGTATCTACATCGTTTGCCAAAAGTAATTGGCGTAGAAGTATCTCGAAAACTTCTTATCCATATTCACCACATGCACATCCCCCTTGCGATCATTCCTAATCACCGCCCTCGTCCACTCCCCATCCTTGTCATCTCTCTCGATATCAATCCCAAGACTCCTATAGACCTTCAGCCTCAACAACACCTCGTCATCCACAGCATCCCTCGGCTTCGCTGCCACATCGCCCTCCACGCCCTGAATATCCAGCTCCTGCAACCGCGCCGCCAAATCCGCCGCCTGCTGCGCCAATCGCTCTGATTCCGCCTCAGCGTCCGACGCGGCCTTGGCTGTGCGAAACTTCTCCATGTCTAGTCTGTTGATGCGCGAGGCGTGGTCGCTCGCAGAATGCGTCGATACCATGTCCTCATGTTCGGATGTGAGCGTGTTGAGTTGGCGGGCGAGTTTCTTAAGTGAGGATTCAGCATCGCGCATGCGCAGTTCACGGGCCTGCTGTAGCGTAGAGAGGGATTCTTGGATGCGCGATACGGCGAGCTTGTCGGGGTTGATGTTGAAGTTGTTGATGGTATGGCTGATCAACTGTCGCGACTGTTAGTATTACACCAAACACTACTATTGTTTCAACGTACCGTCGCCGGATCTTCTGAGAGCAACATTTTTCCAATTTTGGTGATATCTTCGATTTCAAGCAATTTCTTTTGTTTTGGGTTTGTCTGTATTTTAATTATTCGCGAGCGTTGAGCAAAATCCGTCTTTAATCAAATTTGGTGTAAAGTGCCAAAACTAAACAAGACGCGGTCGCCCAGACGACAAAACAATCCCGCGCACAAGCCACCCCTTGCACCGCCACTCAAACCTCGGCAAAGCTACCCACTCCCAGTAAACGTCATCCCACTTCGAAAGCCAACGCCACACTTCCAACTTCCAGCTTTAGCTGCTTGTCCTCTCCATACCCTTAAACCTGCATCCTTGTCACCGTCATAAATTCGATATCCCTCCTCGCTCTTCTTTCTCCTCTACACCTTTTCACCAGACACACCTCATACAATATCCTTCGCCATGGTCACCGAACTTCCCTGTACGTCCAACCCCCCAACTCATCCCCTCGCAGCCGCTAACCTCTCCCCTCAGACGCTCTCGACGCCGAGACACCCCTCAATGCCGCAGAACTCAATGTCCTACGAGCTCAATATGAAAAAGAAGGCGAAATGGTTGGTGTTCAAACAAAATTCAACTACGCATGGGTTAGTCGCACTTGTTCTCCGTTCCTTTAATCATCCAGCTAACATCACTCCTCAGGGTCTCGTCAAATCAAACAATCGCGCCGACCAACAACTAGGCGTCCGACTCCTATCCGACATCTTCCGCGTAGCCGCTGAACGTCGCCGTGAATGTCTCTACTATCTCGCACTCGGAAACTACAAGCTTGGCAACTACGGTGAAGCTCGACGATACAATGATCTGCTCCTCGACAAGGAGCCCGCCAACCTGCAAGCTGCTGATTTGCGTCAGCTGATAGACGACAAGGTCGCAAAGGAGGGTCTTTTGGGAGTTGCCATCTTGAGTGGTGTCGGTATTGCTGCTGGTGTTGTGGGAGCCTTCATCATGAAGAACGCAAAGAGGAGATAAATGGTCTGGTCAAGCTTGGGTCCACAAACAAGCTTTATCGTCATTACGCTCCCCCTCGACGTTCTACAAATGTAGCCAACCGCGAATAATTCAAATCTCACAACACTGGCTTGCGGCAGAGCTTGTCCAGTTGTTCTGATGTAGACATCAGCTCACACCACGCCAACTCTTACCTAAAAAGCGAATCCCTACTTATAGCCCTGTATTTGTAAAGAAATCATGTATTCAGTCTTATTTAATGATCATTTATGAAATTACTTTACACCTGCCATCCTTGACATGTCAATTAATGTGCTGATAGTGAGACTTTAATAGATTGAAATTCGAAACCAGCTAACAAAATCAAACCAGCAAAGACAATTAAGAGCTTGCCACATATTCATACTTTAAGACACTAGAAATCAACAATCCCATCCATCTACGTGACTAAAATACAACAATTGATCCATGCCAACCTTCCAGCAAGACCACTGCTCTGCTCCCTAGCCAAACCCGAAAGTTCATTCCGCGGCCAGGTCAACATCCACATGGTAAAACCGAACGTTGAGCAAACATGTAAAAGCAATCCGAGAGCCGGTCATTTTTACTTTGACTAGATTATAAAGAAAAACATGAGTGTAAAAGAGACAAAGGCTGATTATCATCAGCGGCGCCTTGCGCCAGTGCCGATGTAAACGAACGTAAAGACAAAGATTGCAACCTTGGAAGCCCAAACTCGCAAGGCATTCCCCGCTTCACGCTCATATGGAATTAAATGCCAAATTAATTTTTGGTATGTTTTCTCCTTCGATTGTTCGTGGCCATCACCTTCAAGTAAAATGCATGGCCAGTCTTAACAAAGGCATTCCCCAGTTGTGTGTGTGTGTGCACCGTCAAAACAAGAGACAAAACAAAGAGTATACTTTTTTCCGATTGACTGATTAAATACCGAATCATGATTAAAATAAGAAGCTGACCTGACGAGGCGACGGAAAACAAAAAGCCGAAAAAAGGGAGCGGACGGCATTGAGCCGATGATAATATGTAATGGGCATCAGTGATACTCAAAGACGTTGGTCGTACAAATGTCAAGTCGTGACGAGAATGCAGCGCTGAGAATGGCTTATCGCAGGGAGAAACCCTTTCGCTTGCCTTCCTTCTCCAGGGGTCGGCCGCTTTCGACGCGCTGCTTCTTGTCTTCCAATTCCAAACGCTGGCGATCGAGTTGCTCCTTCATCTCTCTGTGGCGAGCATACAGCTCTTCCTCTGACTGCTTGAGCTTGCTCTCTTTCTCGGCAACCTTCTGCTGGAAAACCATCTTCATTTCTGCCTCCATCTTGGCGAGCTTCTGCTCGTGAAGAGCACGCTCCTCTTCCTGCTTGACGGCAGGGTTGACCTCCTTGAAAACGCTGGGGTCCTGAGAGACACCCATGGCGATCAACTTGTCGGTACGGTAGTTTTCGTACAGCAGGTTGTTGGTGTGCTCCTTGAGCTCCTCCATGTGGGTGCGGATGAGCATCTGGCGAAGCTTGACAAAGTCGCAGTGCTCTTCGTTGTCCACCTCAATAATACCCCAAGGGTACTGACGACCGCGGACCTTGCGGCCATCGGCAGTCTGGATCTCGTTGGTGGCACCGACGACAGCGAAGGGGACCTTGGACATGATCTCGTTGTTCTCAGCAATAGTCTCCTCGTCATCGAGCTCGTATCGAGGACCCTCGAAGATCTGAATACCGTGGTGCTTGATGTCGGCCAAAATCTATGGAATGTTAATAAACAGAGGTCGACGATTGCTTCATTATAACTTACTCTAGCCTTGAAGCTGGTAATCTCCTCATCGGTGAGGGTATCCGACTTAGCGATGACAGGGATCAGGTTAACCTTGGTGTGGAGACGGCGCATAACCTCGATGTCGAGGGGCTTGAGGGAGTGGCCGGTAGGCTGAATGAAGAAGACACAAGCGTGGATGCGGTTGTCAACAATGTTCATGCGGTTCACCTTGTTCTCAGCATCCAAGTAGGCATCGTATCGCTGCTCAATGTTGTCGACAATGGGTCTCCAAGACTCATCGTTGTTAACGAAGTCACCGAAGCCAGGGGTGTCAACGACGGTCAATCGAAGACGAACACCGGCTTCCTCAATATCGGCGCTGATAGACTGAATAGTAACAGTCTTGGGAATGATGTCCATGCTAGGGCCCTTACGCTCCTTGGGAGGGTAAAGAGAGGTGTTGAACAAGGTGTTGACGAGAGTCGACTTGCCAAGCCCAGACTCACCTAATACATTGTTAATGACGGAACTAAACCAAAGCGTAAGATGTATAAAAACTTACCAACAACCATGACGTTGAAGTTGAAGCCCTTGCGGACACTCTTACGGTGCCACTGGTTGGGCAAGTTGGCGAATCCAACGTAACCGGTCAATTTCCGTCTGACAATATTCTTCGCATCCTGAGCAGCCTGAATATGAGAAAGGTCTACGGACACCGGGTTAGATGCGTCGTCTTGAGCAAATTCGGTCGGAATGTCAAGCTTGCCGCTAGGGGGGGAAGAAGGCGCCACGGAGGGTGCGTCGCTTCCGTTAGTAGCTATAAGCACACACATGTTAGCAATTAAACCCAGGTAAGTTAGTAGATATCAGAGCGGCAGATAGAGCAAGGCATGGCATTATTTGGCTGGATTGTCGTGATGGGGATGGTTGGGGAGTGATGGATTGCTATCATTGTCGTGGCTTCTTCTCCGCTGCTGGAACGCACCAGTTTCTTCCACTGGGTGCGAATAAAGCTCATCAAACGGGATTGGCTCCAAAGTTCTCAAATTTGGGGGCTGCTCAACCTGCACCATGCTGCGATAGGGCCGAACTGCCGAATGGACTGAAGCTGGGACAGAGGACTTGCGCGCATTCTCTTGGACGGCACCAGAAACACTGTTTGGCCGAGGCTTCTCAGTGTCTGGTGTTTCCGCGACATTACTGTCTATCTCTGTAACAGAGGCTGAAACGACACTTTTGTCGAGTTGGACGCTCCGAGCGCGAGACTTGACTTGGTGAACAACATCAATCGTCATGATAGGCTGCTATACCGTGTTCACGAGAGGATAGTCCTTCGCGATAGAAAGCGATGCAGTGATCAAAAAAGGGGCAAAGCCAAGAAAGGGTAGATTGTTGAAGAACGAACGTAGATGGAGTTATCCGAAGTGTGTCGTGCGTTTGTCGAGCAATATGTCGAGTTGGAAGGGAATAGGGGTTTGGTAGAAGTGTCTGGAGGAACATCTTCGTAGCTGCCACGCCTGCCGTAATACCTCTGCGCTTGCTCTGCGAATGGTCTCCTGCCATTCATTAAGAAATAGAAAGAGTCCTTACCCATATTGATGTATTAAAGAGCGGTCGATCGATCAATATTCTTGCCGTAAGAAAGGTGTAGATGCTAATACGAGGAGTCAGAAGCAAGCAGTGACAATGGTGTCCGTTTGGTGGGTGGAGAGGCACGCCAGAGCATTGCAGTTCTCGTACGAAAGGGCCGGTTCGAAACAATTTTGAATGTCTGTTTCGATTACGTCCCAAGAGCCTGGAAACAGCGAGCAATGGAATTGGGCATGGATAGGGTTTGGGAGTAGATGCGATGGCGTCGGAACAACTTACGAGAACCTAAAAAACCAACACGGATCAAAGAAACTCGAACCGGAGAATCTCAAGGGGAAAAGAAGTTGCTATAAAGTGAAGAGAACAAACACTTGCTAGCTGACAACTCCAACGGCGTCAAGGAAGTAGCGATGATGGGAAATGAAAGAGAGTGACGTGAGGTGTTGTCCGTCAGAGGAGAAGGGGAATTTTGGGGGGGTGATTCCAATTGGGACTGGCTAGACTCCTGGGTGGAGGATTTTGTGAGGAGCTGCGCCAGCCAGCAACAGAGCAGAGCACAAAGAGTGGACGGGACCTCCTGGCTGGGCCTGGTTTGCCCCCCGTTGAGTGCCTGTGCTTGTAGTGGTGCTAGGGTGCGCTTGCTGGCCAACTGGCCTTGGTGGCACCACAGTAAAAGGGGGTTTGTGCTGAGCTATGCCTGAAAGAGTTTGGTGGATTCAGGGGGTCTTCTGGAGATTTCAACGGCATGGCTTCTTGGTGGGGGGATGTGATTGGCTGGGACCTCTTGGTTTAATTCTAAAGACTCTGGGATTATTGTTGCTGTACCCCAATACATCACGAAGTGTGTATTAGCACTGAACGAAATTAAATAGAGAATCGATGCGGGAGTTTAACTTGGGGACCGTTTCATTCATTGAGCATGTTATGGTGGAGGAATGTACGAAGTGATGCAGAGTGATGGATGACATTGGCCACCAGCCTCTCTCGTGATACCTACGATGCAGAGTTCGCATAGGGGATGGCTGCAATTTCCATCATTGCTTTTTATTTTCAAGGTGATTATCCTTCTTTAGACGAGGCCTAGCTGCTACGGAGGGACTTCAGATTATTTATTTCATTTTTTTTAACGTTGCTCTCAGTCAATGTCTGGCCATGCCGGGCTATGTTTTCTTTTTTGTCTGCACGGTACAAAAAGAAATAGGGGCAGCAGTGATGTGCAAAGTACCGTGCACCCAGTCCTTCGCTGGCAAGGTACTTGTGGTTTTCTAGAGCAGCGTTACACTTTTCTCTGAACCGCCAGGGATCTAGAATTAATTAAAAGTACAGCATTGCAGTGCATCCACGCAGGCCATGCCTGGTAAGGGGCGAAATCACCATCGTCTGACATCTATAACCCTCTCTATAATTTTTCTTTCATTTTTCCTCTTCGCTTCTGTCGCTGAACACAATGAACAATGCCCCGGATCCAATGGTCAAATCCTATGACGCTCCGGCCACCCAGCACCCTGTGCCCACTAAATCTTGCCTACCGGCACCAGTACGCGAAAGACCTGGTTCGATTGAAATTACCACAGGCTCCAGCTCCATTGCCATCAAACGGCTTTCGTTATTGAAAGCTTCCGCCATTAGTACAGCTTCCCATTCCTATGGATTCTCCATTGCTTGCCCAGTGAGGACTCTATGATACCAACCTGCAAGCATCTGATTGTTTCTTCTTCCTGATGACTGCCACGCATCGACGCCATGACGCCTGGATCCGCTCCATTGGTACGCCACCAATGCAAGCTTCCTGCAGCTGTTCGTGTTGCTATGACTTTTCGGTAAAATTGGTTTATACATATATATTTATATATATATACCAAAATTTAGTGTTAAGACAAGTCCAGTCAATTGGTTCCGTATGCTTGATTGGCTCTGTCGGACGCATAGGCTACTGCAGCTGTTCAGGCAGTCATCTTACCTGTATATTCGCTTCGTGCAGATTAACCTGGCTACAAAATGGCTAGTTCACAAAATACGTCCCAACACTATAGCACTACAACGCCCACAACCAATGCACACCCATGTTTCGTAGTTAAATAGACTCCACGAATTAATAGTACACTTTACACCGAAAAAACCTGGCAAACGTGGCCGAATTCTCATTATATCTGGGTCCAGGGTAGCTGATTCTCTACACAGACGCCAGGTAGCCATCAACTCTGCCCATTGCTCTACCTATCACCAACTGACGATTTGGAGATGTACAAACTGGAGTGAAATTGTATTACATATATACTAGACCATATCAAATCACATACTGTATCGTTCAAAAAAATTGCTGCTCCCATATCCCTCAGACTACTCAAACAATCGAATTTGAGGCCAACATACAAAGGAAAACAGCCACCAGGTATTTCAATACATAATGTTATGTTAATGAAGACAACAGTGCTCATTGGTTGGAGAAGAAACGCTTCGACTCCAAGCATCGCTCGCTCTTGCATCCGGGACAACGGAGTAACATCTGCTCAGAGCAAGGCTTGCCTTCGTCAAGGTGTGCCTTGGCAATGTCGGCCAGCGCCCTAATGAATGTAGGGCTACCGTTTAAGCTGTCAGCACGCTTCACCGTGTCGGCATGTCCCGACTCGCCAATGACTTCTAAGTCAAGTTCGTAAAGTGTTTCGATGTGGTCAGAGGTGAAGGCAATCGGTACGAGGAGTAAATCCTTTTGGCCCTTGGCAATGTAATTTTCGACGGTATCGGATGTTTGAGGGCCCAGCCAGGCGGAAGGACCGACCTGTGACTGCCAGCACAGTCGGTACTGGTTGGCGAAGCCAAGTCGCTTCATCACAGCGTAAACCGTAGCGGCAACTTCAGCAGGATAAGTATCACCTAGATTCAAGTCAATATGGTTTTCTCCAATGCCAAAGCTTGCATCCTCTTACCTCGGTTTACTACAGACATAGGTAAACTATGCGCAGAGAACAGCAATATCACATCCTTTCTTCGCTCCTCAGGGTATTCCGCCAACTTCGCCTCAATATTCTGTGCAAATGCTTCAACAAAGCCGTCATGTGCTGGCCATCTATCAATGGTACTCCATTGGATAGCACCAGAAATCGGCTCTTCTGCGTTTGTCTTGCCCTCGAGCCTGTGTCGCCATTTCCAGAGCTCGTTCAGACTGCTTCCAGTTGTTGAGCAAGAGTACTGGGGGTATTGTGTGAAAGCAACGGCTCGTCCACCTTTTCCGCCGCCGAAGCCGTCCTCAAGAAGTTTATTGTACATCTCCTCAGTCAGAGGATTGGCGTATCGGAACGCAACATAGGGCTTGTGAGGGGCTGTTTCGGGGGAAATTTTGTCAAGGATCTTGCACATTTCGGCGCATTGGTATTCGGACCACTTCCGGATAGGTGATCCTCCACCAATCTCGGCATATTGCTTCTGGATCTTGGGGGTTCGTCGCTTGGAAAGAAGAGGGCCAATGTAGCTCTGTAGTCGCCCCAATGGGATCAAGTCGCCGTCGGACTGGAAAGCAAAGTTAGATCATGTTCAAGGTAATAGGGGTGCATTGAACTTACAAATAAGCGACTCAGGAAATCGCCGACTTCGTCAGTCGTAGAAGGGCCTCCCATGTTCATAAACACCATGGCCGTTGGGCCCTTGGAGCCTGTGGCATCTTGGGTGACTGGCGGCACGACCGTCGCTAACCTTCTTCTTTGCGTTGTCAATTGGGACGAGACAAACTGAGATCTAGCAGCGAAAGGAACACCGCTGGCAAGGCGCCGGGTAGAAAGACGTAAACTCATGATTTTTGAGTGCTTTCAAGAGTATGAGGAGGAGAGAAGACACGATTGGGTAGCCGACGAGACAGGACAGCTACTTGGACCGGCAAACCGAGAATCCGAGCTCGAAATCCACAATGATGCAAATACACATTGAAGACTACTGTTAGTGTGTACCGGCATGTGAGACTTTTTTAGGCTGGCACCATCTGGGCGGGGCAGGTACTTGCTAACAAGCGCCTTCTACAGCCAATGGCGTCGATTTTAATTGTACAGCCTTTTTTCTCGTCATCGCTAGCCATCGGCGCACATGACCACGCGCAGAGTCGCGCAGCAGCCTCTGGCGCTATGGCGCGTGTTTGCCTAGTGCTTCAGCCTAGACTGGGACTCCACCGAGGGGATATTTCAATTGACTTCCACAACCCAACCATGAGCAATTTTCATTGATTTATACATTTAGGGTTGTTTTTTCTCTCAGTTGAGTGGCAGTACTCGTGATCACAATGGACAACAAAAACGATTGGAGACTGGATGAGGAGGACGAAGGGGATCAAGAAATTGATGAGACTGTAAGGCAATTACGCTGCTGCGTTTGCTCATATCTAATCATCTGCACAGAGCTACAAGGCGCAGAAAGATGCTGTGCTTCTTGCTATTGAAGTCAGCGAATCTATGCTGAAGCCTCCGCCACCTTCAGACTCGAAGAAAGCGGATCGCGACAGTCCAGTTCAAGCAGCCCTGAAATGCGCTTATCATTTGATGGAACAGCGCATCATCTCCAATCCTAAAGACATGATGGGCATTCTTTTGTTTGGAACTGAAAAGACCAAATTTCAGGAAGATGAGAGCGGAAGAAGTGGACTGGGATACCCCCATTGCTATTTATTCGCTGATTTAGACATCCCCTCTGCCGACGAGGTGAAGACGCTCAGGGCTATGGTAGAAGACGACGAAGACGAAGATGAGATTTTGAAACCCAGCGCCGAGCCGGTCTCAATGTCAAACGTGCTTTTTTGCGCCAATCAAATATTTACGACGAGAGCTGCCAACTTTGGTAGCAGACGACTTTTCATTGTCACAGACGAAGACAACCCGCACGCGTCCGATAAAGCTGCCAGATCTGCCGCAGCAGTTCGCGCCAAAGATTTATACGATCTTGGAGTTGGAATTGATTTGTTTCCCATTTCACGGGGAGAAAACAAATTTGATCTCTCTAAATTTTATGATGTAGGTCGCTGAACACTATTGCCATAACTGCAGTCACTAATAAATAATTAGGACATTCTGTATCGAGACCCTGTTGCCGAGATTAACGCAACTGAAGTTACGGTGTCAAAGTCAGGAGATGGAATCACTCTGCTGAACTCGTTGATTTCCAATGTCAACTCTAAGCAGACACCAAAACGTTCTTTATTCTCAAATCTGCCTTTCGAGATTGCTCCCGGCCTTCGCATATCCGTGAAAGGCTACAACATTCTACATAAACAGGCTCCTGCGAGGACATGCTATATTTGGCTAGATGGAGACAAGCCTCAAATAGCTACTGGAGAAACGACGAAAGTTGCAGAGGATAGCGCCCGTACAGTTGAGAAACAAGAGATCAAAAAGGCATACAAGTTTGGCGGGGAGTACGTTTACTTCTCTCCAGAGGAACAGAAGTCATTAAGGAACTTTGGTTCCCCCATCATCCGAATAATAGGCTTCAAGCCGCGCAAGATGATTCCTACATGGGCGGCAGTGAAGAAGTCTACTTTTATTTTTCCCAGCGAAGAGGATTACGTTGGTTCAACACGCGTCTTTTCCGCACTGTGGCAGACGCTTCTCAAAGATGAAAAGGTCGGTATCGCATGGTGCGTGGTACGCGCCAATGCCCAACCGATCCTAGCAGCCATCATGCCATCCAAACCACAATCGGACCCTGAGTCTGGGACGCCGTTCCTGCCCGCTGGCCTCTGGATCTCTCCTCTTCCTTTCTCTGACGACTTGCGAGACATCAAACCGACAGGGCCACTTGCACAGAGCTCAGACGAATTAAAGACGGGCATGCGAACCATTGTACAGCAGTTACAGCTCCCCAAGGCTATGTTCAACCCGTTGAAGTACCCCAACCCAGCTCTTCAGTGGCATTACAAGATCTTGCAGGCTCTGGCCTTGGAGGAAGAAGTACCGGAGAAAGTCGAAGACGCCACGGAGCCCAAATTTAAAGCTATTAGCAAGAGGGCTGGTGGTTATTTTGAAGAATGGAGCGAAACTCTTGATAGCGATGCTAAGCAGACAACAGAGAAGAGAGCGTTGAAGCGCGAAGCCGACGATGACGAACCAGCACCTCCTACCAAACGAGGCCGCACGGCAGACAAGCCATCGTCAACGGGTATCACGACGGCTCAATTGAAAGAGTCTGTAGACAGCGAGAAAATCACCAAATTTACAGTTGCTCAGTTGAAGGAAATTGCTGAAGCCAGAGGGCTGAGCACATCAGGGAAAAAGGTGGACTTGATTGAGAGGATAGAGCAATGGGTAGATAATAACGCGTGAGCACCCCGTTGTAGAACACTGTAATGAACGATTTGTATTCTAGCGGATGAGCTTACTGTAGTTGACAGTCACTGCAGCCGTGGCATATGTGACTTACAGCTGTAGACAATGCCAAAGTCGGTCTGTTCTCAGTTGCATTTCAGTCTTGAGTGAAGCACTTCTAATTCTAATACAGTCTTACTTTTGCGCTTCGCCTTCTGAGTCGATTTTCCTCCCAATCAAGAGCTCAAAAATCATAGTCTTGGAGTTTGTTTGAATTTGTAGATTTATTTGCTTTAATGCGACCATGTATACAGATGGCGGGCTCCAGCCTTGGGGCAGCCTGACTGCGCCACCAAATGGGGTGCCAGTAACGCCGCAGACCTCCAACGGCACGATTGATCCCCGCTGTCTGGATCTCTCCTTCACGACCACAGTTCTGTCAACACCACCTAGCTGCGCGAGCTCTTCACAACGCTGTTTGCTATCGGATCACGAGGCTGACCTTCAGAGGCTGCTATGCCTGACCCGCTGCTCACCAGTAGGCTGCGATACGGCGGCTGAAATGGCCGATTTCTTAGCAAGTTTCAATTTCGGCTCGAACGAGACTGCGCACCCCGACGAGGCCCAATGCAAGGGAATCGACGATGTGCGAGCTACGCTTGGGAAGCAATTCGATTTCAAAGTCACGCGTACGCGAGCTGAACACATCGTGGAGACGATTACCCTCACGACAAAAGCGCAGCTTGCTTTGCGACTGACAAGCACTGAGAACGAAGCGTTTCAAAGCCTGGTCAATCTTGATCCCTCATTAGGGGGCATCCCGTCCAGGACACAGCCAGCGCAAGAAGATGGCGACCTTTTTGTCCGCATGATACAAACATCCGATGCGACGACCAACCAGGGACAAAACCCAGTGCTGCAGAAGTTGGTTGCCCAACACCTGGTCAACGCGATCAATACTGTCGATGGAAGCGCCTGGATTCTTCGGGATATGTCATGCACCGAGACTGGCTGGGTGTTTATGTATATATGTAGAGACTCTTTGGAACACTGGAAGCGTTATGCGAAGCCCACGAAAGACCTGCGTATCGCAGAGTACAGTTTAAATGAGCCGAAAGGTGCCGTCGGTGGTAAGTTTATTTGTTTATATTGGGTACTTGGGGAGTTCGTGCCTTGTACTAAATAGCATGTTATAGAGAGGCCATCGTTCGACTGCCGTGGTTCCTTGACCATCTCCTTCATCAAAGGCGACAAAACGATAGCGATGAAGTATATCCATACGCCTTTCCACAGGACAGTCGCTCAAGTCTACGATATTTTCCGACCGGCACCTCGCCAGATTACCGTAACTGCTCAGCCCAAGACCCCCAAAAATCCACGGACTCCTTCATCGGTGTCTCGCAAAAGGAAAGGACCGAATGTGGATGGGCCAGCAGAAATGAGATCTAAATCTCAAAAAAGGAATTGCAATGCAGCCGCTCAGAATGGTGGCTCCTCCCAGGCTCCTGGAGGTGAAGCTGGCAATGCAATCAACGTTGATGACCCGGCAGATGTTGCTTCTGAAGCGCAAGTGGCTGTGGCGTCAGCCAAAACAAATGGCGTGCCATCTTATAGTCGTCTAATGGCGACTCTGGCACCCCCCGAGCTGGAGCGAAGACGAGAGGCGGCAAACAAGCTGCTGTCCGATGCAGGCATCGATGTCAGTACACTTTCGTCTGAACAGTTCAACATTTTCTGCAATCAACCACCCAACTTACAAATGGAGTCCGTTGATATGCTATTGAGATATGGAGCGGAAAGACTACGGATTGTTAACCCTGAGCCAAGTAAGAGCCCAGCTCCAGCAACCGAGACGCCTGTCCCTGTACCCAATATCCCAGGACAGTCAAGTCCTTCAAACGCAAAAAGGTCCTCTGAGCCTGCCATCAATGGCACCAGCCAAGCTGCCCAAAAATCAATAAGAAAGCTAGGCAAATCCAGACTTGTGTGCAGTAACTGCAAAAACGAGAAAGGCAAAGCCAAAACCAAGGTTTGTTTTCGTCTAGTCACAACGAGCATTCATTGCATGCTTACGTTTGCTTTTTAAGTGCTCTAAAGAAAGGCCCTCATGTAGCCACTGTCTTGAGTCTAGTCTCATTTGCGAGTATCCGCCACCTCAACCGAGGAAATCGAAAAGCAACGTTGAAGCATCTGACAATCAGGACGGTTCAGTCCTGGATGCTGAGCATGGAAGTGACCAGGAGGCAGACGAAACCATGGAATATGCTGATAATGATGATGAAGCCGTGCTCTCACTCGCAACGGCCGCAGATAATTACCCTGAAGCAGCAACAAGCTCATATGCGAACCACACGACACAAGCAACGGCCGCAGATAATTACCCTGAAGCAGCAACAAGCTCATATGCGAACCACACGACACAAGCAACGGCCGCAGATAATTACCCTGAAGCAGCAACAAGCTCATATGCGAACCACACGACACATTCAACGGCCGCCGCAGTCCCGAATGCATCGATATACCCCGATCCGCCCTCTGACACGGCGCCTGGTAGGCGTTCTCGTGCTATTTCAGACGCGGTACAGTCCAGCCAAGCCGCCCAGCAGTCTGCAGCGGAGGGGGCTCAGTATTTCCGTTCTTCGAGTTTGGCTCTTCCGCTTGCTCGCGTCGTCACTACGTCGCCTGGCCAGTCTCACCGACCACCAGCAGAGTCTCTACACAGACTATACGAAAACATGATGATGCAGCAACAGCATGTCATGCCGCAGCGTTCACCAGAGATGACGAGTGGACAGCGTGCAGCTATGGCCAGCGCTCCTTATCAACGAACGCCGCCGCCTCGCGGCGCAAGCTCAGGGCATGCATATCCAGCGCCTCCAGATACGAGCGCAAACAGCATGTACGCTAACAGAGTATTAAATGCACGACCATGGCCCGGGATGAGCCTGATGGAACAACGTGCCGCGTCTCACCTGGTACAATTTCAGAACAGCCAGCAGGCCTCAGGGCAGTCCTGGTCTGGAAGCCCACAGTCTAGGCAGGACCAATATAGCTCAATCAGACAGCATGGAGCGTCTGATGAGCCTATTGCCTATGAACCTTTTTTGTTCCACAAACACTCAAACTGGATGCAAGGAACTTCACCACCTACCAATAAAGCACGACCGGAACAAGGACGGCGCTAGAGTATTTGCTATTATGAACGGTATGAATAACGATTGTTAGATGGACTGACAGAAATTGGCTATGCATGCTTGTACATATTGTGTAAAATTGTTCGAGATTTACGGAAAAAGGACGACACTACAAAAACGGACAAGCATTGTTGTGAATTATACATGTATCAATTAAATTGCTGAGCGTATTCTATATCTATGCCAACGCTCTTATTACCGAATTAATATACCGTGAAGCCGTGAACCGTGAAGAACCATGAAGCATTAATTTAACCAGAGAGAGCAAACTTGCTCAGAGCCCGCAACCTGGCGCCATAAAAGTACAGCAACCAAATACCAACAATACCAATCACACTCAGTCCACCAAGCAGACTCGTACCCTTGGCTACACCCAAGTTACCATACAGAGGGTGCGCGAACAGCACACTACCGCAAGCAAGGGCGCTTCTGAAGAAGTCGTTTGCCGCGAATAGCGAAGCAGCGTACTGCGGGTAACTGAGTGGGATGTATATAAAGATGGCTTGCATGACGACAAAGACTGTGGCGCCGTACACAGTGATGCCGATTGTGGGCACGATCCAGTGAATGGAGGCCCGGGCTGTCCATGCGAAGAGGAACAGGCCGATGGTAGGACCGAAGGCGGCAGGCAGGGCTGGAAGAAGACGGTCTTCTTGGACGGGGAAGCCAAAGCGCGCGACGCGCGGGTTGACATAGAAGTAGAGGTACGCAGTGTAGCTGGCGACACCGATGAGACAGGCGACAAAGATGCAGAGGAAGACGAGGCCGATTTCACCGAGGGTCATGTTGTAGTAGACAGGGTACACGAGGGGGAAGACCTCAAAGACTGTATATATGTTAGTGGGGGTTGAGCTGGATGCAACGAGAAAAGCTTACAGGAGTAGTAGATGCCGTAGATGATGGCGGTGTAGATTTGGACGAAGAGTACGGCGGGATCCTTGATGGTGATTTCGATGGGCTTGATCAATGCGTCGAGAAAGATGGCTGACACCTTCATGCCACGCTGATCGATCTCGCTCTGAGACATGAAGCGCTCATTGCCGGTTACTTTGCGGATGCGCTGGGCACGACGGAGGAGGATGGTGGGAGTGCTTGTCTCGGGAAGGAAGAGAAGCATGGCGATGAAGACGGGGGCGGAGGCCCAAACGGATTCGTAGAGGGACCAGCGCCAGCCCATGACGGAGACGGAGAAGCCACTAAGAAGAGGACCGAGGGCGGCTATTTGTGGTGACAAGTTAGAGAGGCCAAGTAAATCAAAGAAGAAGTTGTGAAGAAGAACACTTACGACCACAGTACGCGGCTGAAACCCAGGCCATCATGGCATAAGGCAACGAGATCAGGCTATACATATCACCGAGCGAGGCGCCGCCAGATGCCAAACAGGGAGATCCGAAGAAACCTTGCAGGAATCTCAATACCATGAGCCCAGCAAAGTTGGGGGCAAATGCCGTGGGGATGGACAGAATCACAAACAGGAACATGGTGATGATGTAGACGGGGTTTCTGCCGATGCGAGGAATCTCACTCAAAGGCGAAAAGACTAGGGGACCAATACCGTAGCCTAGAACGTAGAGGGACAGACCCAAAGAGGCCTTTAGGCCGCTAACGTTGAACTGTTCCATGATGCCCTGCGTCGAGGAGGTGTAGATTGCCGAGGAAGTGTAGACCACGAAGGTGTATAGACAGATGACGATTGTGATGGCCATACGACGCCTGTTGGACCAGTTGTGGGGATCTGACGCATCGTCGGTAACGTACCAATCGACAAGGACGGCACCGTCTTTAGTCTTGCGGGGAGTTATGGGCGTAGACTGCGTCTTCTCCAGATTGTGCATCTGTTCTGCCTCGAGGCGAGATTCGGTGAATTCATTAATGGCTGAGAGATGGCTGCGAACGTTGTCAAGCGGCGCAGAGGAATCTTCATCGTCAGACGACGCGGCAGTGTGAGGAGCGGAAGGTCCATTGGCTACGTCGAGCCAAGCCTGAGGCAGGACGAACTCGGGCTTCTCTTCGGGATATTGGAGGTACCTGTTACGGGTGATGAAGCGAATGATCTGCCCAATGGGGGCATCGCGAATAAGGTCCGTCATTTGTGAGGAGAGATATGGGGGTTGATTGACGGATTGATTGATTGATTGATTGATTGATTGATTGATTCAGAGACATGTTTTTACATTAGGACGAACTAGCATTTATATATATGTGTGTATACCGGACGAATCGTTCTCGCATGTGCTCCGTAATCTCCATCCATAGATGTATTCAGCAAACTCTTGTCTGGATTAAAAATTCATCTCGGCTGAGTCAAATCGGGGCATTTCAACGCCCGAGTCAAATTCACGGCGGAGTTTGAAACTCTAACAAAGGTGTAAATGGAAGCAAAACGAGGCGCTGTTTGGATTACCAACCAGCGCGGACCCCAGCACGTCACACCAAGTAGCTTAAAAATTACCCAAAGCGAACAGGAAAAACGGAGCCATCCTGGGGCTCTCATTGGTTGAAATTGGTTGAAAAGAGCAGTTTTGATTCCAGGGACGTAAGCATCGACTCACGCCGAGCTGGCGTTTATCGCCGCAGTGACCACGTTTTTTCTTTGACTATCGCCGAAATTGTGACGGATGCACGGCAGAGCAAAGAACGTCTTTATTCGTTACCTAGCAAAGGGCGTGAATTCAGGCCATTCGGAATAAAGACTTATTTCCGTGCGTGACGGATTTAACATGAGGAATCAACATGTACCACATCAGCCAACTACAGTTAAAATTAGATACCAAAAAAAAAAAAAAAAAAAAAAAAAAAACCACCTCCTCCTCCAAAAACAGAATGGAGCACATAAAACCATTAATCAGGTCGAATTTTATCAGCAGTTTGTTTCAATTAAATTCGGTGAAAGAACCGTCGTGCGAAAAGGCCCGGGGTCCACTGCGCTGGTTGGTAATGCCCAAAAGCCAAAAAGCCAGTCAAGCTTAATAATTCTTCATTCTTCACCAAACTCCAGCACAAGCCAGACCCGTTCACCACAAATAGAGTCCACATCTCCGCAAGGTTTCTAGATTGACTCGCAGCCCTACACCTGACGCCATTTCATTGTCTCAATACTAAACAATCTTAATAATTAGTCTTAGACATATTCAACGGCCGGCTACCCACAACCCGTTGTCACCGCCTCCTTCCACGCGCCCAACTCTCAATGCTCTCCGTCCTACACCATCCCGCCCGCAATGGCTCATTCACAAATCAGTCACGCTTTCACATCGTGCACCTATCAATTATTTAATTTTTGTTTTGTTTTAAAAAAATCTTCATTTGTACATAAATTATTTTCCTTCAACATGTATTGACATGATTTCATCATATACAGCCGCACTCCCTTTTGCACTTAAGGCTCAGCCTTCTGCAGATGCTGGCCAACCCACTCAATGTTGTCCAGGTGAGGGCGCTTGCTAAAGTCAACGTTGGCCAGCATGCTGGCGCGCTTGACAAACTTCTCGTCAACGGCAGCGCGGGTTTGCTTGGCACCAGAGTGCTTGATGCCACCGTAGTTGCACTTCTTGTTGTTAAAGGCAGACTGAGCAGCCGCCTTCCAGACCTCCTGAATGTCGTTGATCATAGGCTCGGTCCAGTACAGACGGCAGTCAGTTTCCTCTGCAACGAACTGGGCGGGGAGGCCATCGTTGACGTTGTCGCGGAGGATTTGATCACGACTGTTGATACCAGAGGCAGTAGAACGGTTGATGGCATAGTTGTTGAAACGGGCAAGCTCGGCCTTGATCTTAGGGTCGTCGGTCAAAGAGCTGGCGCGGTCTGCATAGTACTTGATGGTGTTGTATCCCAGAACCTGGGCTCCCTTGACACCTCCGACACCCTGGATGGCGCGGACCTCGGGGCGACCGCCAAAAGCAATGGACTTAACACCGCCCTGGATACGCAGCATCTCAGAGGCAAGTGTGCAGGTAGACGCGCAAACACCGTCGTAGATCATGACGATATCTTCAGCGGCGAAGGGCTGGGTCAGGTTGGCAAGCTTTCCATAGCCAGAAATCTCGATACCAATACCGAAAGTAGCGTTGACGGTGGTCAGAGGGTCGGTAAGGTTCCAACGCATCAGAGCAGTGTAGTCAGTGTTCTTGAAGACGTGTGGAGAAAACTTGTCTTGGAAGCTCTTGAAGGGATCGTTGGTCAGGTTCAAGTCGTAGCGGTAGTTGAACCAGGTTTCAGCATCTTCAATGGCGTCTCCGTCGTCGCTAGTGGCAGTGTCCAGATTGGCAGCTTCGTCGCTGTAAGTCTTGGCAATGCCCAGGTAAGCCTGGTTGCCCTTCCAGCGAGAGAAACCGTCTTCCTGGATGTGGGGGAAGAATTGACGGTAGAAGTCGTAGCCCAGCAGGATGTAACCACCACCGTTGCCCTGGAAGTCAATTACCATCTTCTTCTTACCATCAGCCTTGGCCTTCTGGATGAAATCGTGGACGGTAGCCTGAAACTCGGCAGGGCTGTTGCTCTCGAAAGCGGTCAACACAATAACAGCGACGTCCTCGACGCCCTCGCCCTGCAAGTAGTAACCGGAGACGATACCTTCGCTATCGATGATAACGGGTTTGGGATAACCGGGGAGGGCACCGCTGACGACTTTGCTGGAAGGAGGGAGAGTCTTGGCCGCTGGCTGAGGAGAGCAGAACTTCTTGTAGTAGGATGCGCCATCAACGACACCGTTCAAGTTTCCGGTAATGATGGCCTCGTTCTCGTAGCTGACGGTAGATCCATCAACATAAGTGATGGTAGTGTTGGGGCCCTCGTAGATGAATCTGGTACGACCACCGCTATTGAAGTAGCCCTTGGCACCGGTGGCCTCGAGACTGCGCTGGTAGAACATGCCGTTGTAAGCAGAGTCGACATCCTGGTTCCAGGTGGCTCTGCGCAAAACAGTGTCGAGGTACTTGGGGGCGTCGATGCCGTTGATCTTGCTGACGGCCTTGGCGCTCTTGGGGTCGGCCTTGAAGTCCTCGAGGACCTTGATGACAGGGATGGAGCTGCCATCCTCGGAGACGGAAATCAGAGCACGCTTGCGGCCGTAGACGAACGCTCTGGAAAGGGCATCTGGGTAAAAGTACATGTGACCATCGTGGCCGGGGCCAAACACCGTCTTGTAAAGGTCGAGCTGGAAATCAGCCTCGCCCTTGTACTTGTCATTGACAATGTTCTCGCGAACCTTGGCGAGAGCACCGAAAATGTCTACGGGGACGAAGCCGTAGTCAGCGGGAGGATCAGCCTTGTAGGCGGCGTCAGACTGCCACTCGAGGTATGGCTTGATGGAGTCCACCATTTTCAAAGCTTCCTGCTTGCCCAGAGGCACAGAGTCGAGACAGGCCTTGGCGAGGGTGGCGGGAACATGGGGGGCAGCTATAAACCATACAGTTAGTCAATCGCATAAATGAGGCAATGCGCGCCCAATTGCGTAATATTGCTCGTGGAGAACTTACGAGTAGCCTTGACCAAAGAAGCCCAGGTGCTGCTCAGCTCAGCACATGGCTCAGCAGTAGGCTTGGAGGTGGGAGTAGGAAGACAGGCGCAAGCGCTGCTGAGGCGGTGGGCAGTGTCGCCATTTTGGTTGGGCTTGCAGGCATCCTGAGCGTAAGTAGGCACAGGGACAGAAGCCGTGGGGGTACCAGTGTAGGAAGCGCAGAAGGACTGAGCGGCTTCGAGACGACCTGGAGTCTGGGTAGCTCTCAAGGCACGCAGGCAGTTGTCAGCATTGCAACCGGCAGCAGCGGCAGAGGCAATGTCGACAGTGGCGAGCAGCGCCGTAGCAAAGATGGCGGATTGACGCATTTTGGAAGGAGTCAAGCGGTGTTGTCCTCTTTTCTATCGACTTGACCGGACTAAAAGGGACGGCAAGAGGGTAGGACAAGAGCTCAAAAGAAGGCCAGCCAAGGAAGAAAGCGGGCGAACCACCTCTTCATATGTATACTGACCAAGACCCATGCTTACCGTCATGGACCATTGACCGAGATCAATTGCAAAAGGTACCACTGCAACCTCGGAGTCATTTCGTATCCATTTCCCCATACAGAGCCGGGGTTGACCACCCAAAGTAGGCAGCTAGTCAAAGAGACGCTGGGCCCAGATTGCCACGGGGGGGATGGCAGAGACTCCACGGGGCCTTGTTAGCCGCCATTGTAGCATGAATTGCCTATCAGGGCAGCCGAATGGTTCTACAGGGTCCCATAGTATTGGGGCCTGGGGTTTCTCCATACCACACCTGGGCACCAGAGAGGAGTGCACTGGCGAGGTGCTGCAGAATTGGAGATTACAGGGATGCAAGTCTTCTCGTCCCCTCTATTTCCCCAACAGGGGTAAGAGCAAGTTGGGGAGGACCAATTTGCGCTCAGCCGCAGGATGGTTGAGGAGCTGGTGCATGAAGTAAACGAACAGATTTCTCATTCATTGGCGCACACTTGATATGCGCGTGTGGTATACATAGTAGAGTAATAGCAACACATTCGAAGATGAGCATTGTCGATGAACGAGTCCTAGAGCGGCTAGCCCAAAACTCAATGCGATGGGACAGAGAGTCAGGGCAAACGGGATGTAACGATGCTCGGCCCCGTTCCCTCATGCCAACGTCAGTTGATAAGTAACGGACAGAGACGGCAATGTGTCGGTCGATACGAGGACCCGTAATGGTATTGTTTGGTGTACAAAGAGGGCCGACGACGATGTCTGGTCGTGGTGAAGTCACTTGAGGATGGAAAAAGGGCTCGACGATGGGGTGGACTGCGCTGAAGGATGCGCACAGTGGCGTTTGTGGATGGTGGGTGCCATATTTTGGCGCAAGTCAGGGCAAGTTTGGAGAGCTGCAGCCCGCCATACGGTCGGTAGGCGCAGGCAATCCGCGGACGGTGGTGGGTGGTAGTGGATGACTTGGCGTGATTTAGTGGCCCGACTCCTTCTGGATCAGGCAGGTGATGAGGATTGCGCACGCCCAGTCTGACATTAGTGCAGGACCTTTTGCCCATTCACGCCTGGGTGCGTATGCGCGTTGATTAATTCTTTCCCCCCCGTCTGCTCGTCATCCTGACAAACGACCCCGTCCCCGTTTGATTCGACGACAATTTGGTTTATTGTATTTTTTTTTTTTAAAAGAAGGGAAATATGCTGGGAATCTCTCCGAGTTCGGCACTTGTCAGTGCGACTTGATCTTGGCTAGATCCGGCACTTCCTGAATCGTGTAAAGCGCAACGAAGCCCTTCCATCGCCTAAAGTTTATCTCCCATGGCGCGCTGAGGTACCCGTAGGGGGTGGTGTGTCTCCGCACAAGGCTACAGGGGGGAAGAGCTCTCCATGTTGATGGCGTTTTGGGTCGCCTCTGCCACATCAGTCCGGCTACAGTACCTGCTGACGCTAACAGCGCTGATAAAGTACTCCGAGGCGCTCCCATGATTCAGGGCCTGCTTTGGCGTTACTCCAACAAAATGCTTGATTTGCTCCACTGTGAGCTCAATTGATTCCTCCAGTCAAGATGCTACTGGTAGGCAGTGAAGCAATCAATTAGTTAACCATTACGGGACATATTCTTCATCATCAACCAGCACCGTGCATGTGCTTGCCACGCATGTCCCGAACAATGCCACGTCTTTTCGCCTTGCCCGACTACGTTCCTCTCCCAATGACTCCCCGGTGTGTATCTCCTGCAACTGTCATTCAACAAGGCATGAGTGAGTGCTGCTGATGATCGGGTTTGCCGTCTTTGTGTTTATCCTCTAATCTTAATTGTCTGCCATCCACCAAACCCTTGCTGTGATCATCCCCCTCGCCTGTCGGCAAGTCCCTGATCAGCGGTGCTGTTGCATTCAGCAAGCGACCTCGACACTTCAACGAATAACCGGGTCGAGCCTTGAATCTCTCCGGTGAAGTAAAGACAACAGATTGAATTATGCTTTTAGTTAATTGATAATCACTATTGTTAGCTCTACCAATGCTATCCATACCTCATCCGAGAGGTCGCGCACAAGACATAACAGGAAAAGCGATTTAAACCATCCTCGTTTATCAAACACACATCAGATGCCGTGTAAACGAATGGCTGAGCTGCTTTTATCCAATGTCCATTTTTGGCAAGGACAGCATCTAGCCAAGCCCTGCGCTGGCCAATCGTCTACTGTACGCGAGATATCTCACTGCATGCATGCACCAGAAGTGACAGAAACAATGAAACGGAACTTTTGGTCAGAGCGAATTTATCACCCAGTTTGTTCGTTTATTACTCTCTCCCCATAACATAATGGAGTAATATTCCAATGCACCAAAAAAAAAAAAAAAAAAAAAAAAAAACCGAGACCGGAGCCCAGACCAGGCCAAACTTCGATAATTTACCCCGAACAAACCGGCCCCTGCCCCGACGCCCCAATCCCATTTGTCATAACAATTCAATGCAATGCAAGGTGACCCATCGATCTGGCTATTGCGAATAGTGAGCTGTTTCCCTTTACAGAACATTTGAATTTGGCTGCACTACAAGATTGCGCCATACTCGCAGCATTATTGGCGAAAAATCTCTTTACCTCACAAGCTCATTGGCCGCCGGAGCCTTTTCAGCCTTGTTCTCCCTCCTCCAGCGTCCTTGACCTTCCCAATATGGAACAATGGGGTTGTTCTAGTGCTCTTTCTCCATGGTACTTTGCGTTACAGCAGGGTTGCTTCGGCCTACACCATTTCACCATGGACGCTTCAATGGCCCCCCGACTTTACGGTCGATTGTGGATAAGCCGGAGACAAGGATATTCTAGGCAATTCTTTTTAAATCCACTCAGTACCTAGATCTAGGTTCAAAGTGAACGAAGATATAAACCCTATTTAGCTGCCATTGTAGGGGATAGCTGTATCGCCATGCTTCTACACAAAAGCATTAGCGCCGTCCATTATACACAGGTACACATGAGAACCTACAACGGGCGCCTTTTAATTTTTCCAGTACCGGTGCAGCACACTTTTCGTAGAATGATAAAATGTGTTACCGTTTTAATATGGCTAGGTTTAACACTCTCCACTACCCCGTTGACTGGACATTGGGCGTAAACCAATCCACGACAAAGGTCTCGTCAACGTTAAGAAAGCCCATGATACTCGAATCACTTCACCACAAGGTCTCCAAGAACGGATTTATCGATTTCGGTGCAGAATTCACTTCTTTGCATTCTATTTGCCAAGTAGCCAAGCATGCAGTCTCGGCAGATTTCCTGCAACCATATCAACACCATGCTTTCTTTGAAGAGGCCGAAAATGACCTTTACTTTAGTCGCAGGTTTATATGTAGTTATAAGATCATTCCCCGTAATTGTATTACTATTGCGAGTGATGCAGCAGCAGCATTACGTTGGCCATGTATTGAGGCGCAGCCCACTTGTGGTTTACAAAACTTATTCAGCGTCTCATGTTATGCATTTCATAATCAACTACACAACTACCCACAATCATTCAGCGTAGATAATCATCGACTCCTGTTCACATGACACCGCCCTAAACGATGCGTTTGTTTAGGTCGATCTTGAAAATCGCTCGACGGATCGCAAGGGTTACCAGGGTCGCCAAGCCCAGAGCCCACCTATTCTGACGTCAATTACCAAGGGATGGCCAGTAAGCAACAAGGCTGTGTAACTCCTCCCGCCCAGGCTGGCTGCGGCTCTCCGACCTATTCAACGTCATGTGCGACGATCTTAGGCCTTTCACCTGGTGGTTAGGCTGCTCAGTCTTAGCTTTTCACTGTCTCGCCCACCGGTTACTGCCTCTCATGGAACGAGATGCTGTGGGGATGAGGTCGCGATTAAACGAGCCACAACCTTATATATGTCCAGCCCTACCCTGTGTGATATCTCAACTCTGCATTTCGTCACGCGACACCCCTCTGCCATCACAACCATCACAATCATCACAACTTTCTTCAACTTTGCATCCGCCACTGTCAATATCGTTCCGCCAATAATCCACAGCATCAACTTCGACGTATACCAAAACCACCTCTCATTTCCACGCCAACATCATGGCACCCGTCAGCAACACCACACCCACAGGGGCCATCTCTACCCGAAAAGGCTTCCTGGGTCAACGCAGAAAGGCCAAGTTCATCCTGCGTTCCATTATCATCTTGCTCGGTATCCTCGTCGCCATCATGTCTGCCGTCGATTTTGCGAAATATCCACCAAATTACTACGACAACGGCCACGGACAATTCGTCCTAGTCGTCCTAGTCCCTGGCGTAAGCCCTTCTCCCTCAAATATTACATGAGCTCTGCTAACTGTATTCCTTATAGGCTGGCTTCGCCGTCATATGGTCTCTCATCGACATCATCCTGCTCCTCGTCCGCGGTGGCACCATCGGCATGCATCCTCTCGCTGTGGCCATTGTCGACATGATCGTAATCGTCGGATCTGTCATTGAGCTCATCATGCTCTTGGTCTTCCGATCTGTTGACTACGAGGGCACTGCACCCCTCAATCGCTATTACGAGGGCGATGAGTACATGTGGCCTGCGTTTGTCTTTCACTTGCTACTGCTGTTGACGGTGATTCCTGTCTTCTGCATCAGCGTCTCAGAGAACAATGCTCGCCGCCATGCTAAGCAGACATCGATCAACAAGACTATGCCATAAAAGACCTGGGATTTACGACGACCCTTGTGCATGATGATGACGATCCATTGGAAAACTATCACAACAATTACCTCTAATGTTTAATATCTAATACTTAATACATATTCATAGACCAAAATCTACTGTCCCCTAGATTATTCAGCGTCTGCCTAAAATACGATTGTCCATTTGCACCCAGAAACCTTTCGGCCATCAAATCTACTACACTATGTATATCTGCATCAGACATCTCTGTGCCTGATGAATACATGTAAAAGTCCAAAATAGTCCTTTTGACCTGGAAATTCAAGCTTGTCATAAGATTCTGCAAGAAATTTCTTCACACGCGGCCCTTCGGGGTCCGTACATAGCCTGTCAACAACGTTAACCTAGCCACAGAACTTGCCGTCTATTCACAACTCACCCAGGCGCATCATGTGCTGGCATCCAGATAATTACCGCCGGCCTAGCCAGGTCAACAACTACTTCCTTGACAGGGCAATCCGGGGCAATCGAAACTACGACAGCGTTCTCATCCACTTCCAAAAATGCCATCGGATCACCCAGCACTGTGAACCCCGTGTGGCTCAAGATGTCAATGTCCGTGTTATTGTAGTCCGGATCTTGAACGTAGCAAGGCACTTTCGAGTGTTTTCTACACGTGCCAAGGATATCTCGCAGTGTCAAGACCATTGCGTGTTGAACCCCTGTCCTGTGACGTAACTTGCTGCTCAACCCGTGTCTCGTCAAAGATCCAAGCCCAAACCCGATTATCTTGACCGTGTTTTCAGGGATGGCTGCTTCCGATACCAACTCCTTCAACTTTGTGCATTCAGGGCTCATCTGCCAAATTTGTTGCGCCGTGTTAAAGCATGCTTCCACCTCTGCTCGCGGCTCTCCTGCCGTGATATGCTCTTTCCCGTCTATGATGCTTCTCACACCCACAACAAGCTGTATCGGCATGGAACAATATGCCTTCGTGGCATCCTTTTTTGAAATCGGTCTAGAGAGCATTTGATATGTCATGTATTGGACATACGCAGCCTTTCTACACACTTGTTAGATGTCGTTGCTCACATTGCATGACTTATATGCAGTGAAGTCACAGCCAAGCACTCACATGAAGAATTCCTGGTCTTGTTTAGCTTTTTCAGATCCCCAACCCTCGCACTTGTCTCCAATCTTGACCTCGAACTCAACAGGCACACCATCAAGCCCATCGACCGTGACTTTATCGCCCTTTCCTTGCCTTGCGTCTTCCAGCTGAACAGCGATACGAACAAGATTGTTCCTCTCGTAAAATGGTCTCTCCTCATCGTAGAAACGCTGTAAGTTTTTTTCGATGTGCTCTAGTTCGTCGTCTGAAAGTAATCCGGCTAGTCTGTTGCCTAGCCTTACACGGTGCTGACCGAGAAACTCGCCATCGGTAGTTCTAGGCATATTAGCAGTGCATTTGATCTCTCTGAATAATTTGATTTGAATGAAAGAGAGAGGGGAGTAAACTTAGATTGTTGTAGCACAAAGTCAAACGTGAATTATATCACCGTTGAGTACTCACGTGCGGGGAAGGTTCTGCAGGGCACCCAGATGAGGCTGCTCAGCCCCGATCCATCATTTCACGTCATAATAGTGGTATTGGAATGCTCAGTGTATGAGTTGGTAGCTATTATGTTACATGCCAATCTATACGCAATGTATAGAGGCGAGACTACATCACGTCGCCTTGTTTCGCTGCAGACGGTACTTGCGCAGCGTGATCCTCACAGCCGTCTGCATGTTCTCGTCCTCACACTCTTGCAGCCTATCAACGAGATCCCAAACCCTTGCATCCTCCAGTTCAATCATGCTTCCAACAAGTTTAGACACCCATGCAGCGCCCTCACCCCATCCCTTGTCGAGGTAGTTGTTCGCCCACCTCAGTGCCATGTTGAGGCAGTCTCCTTCAACGCACCCCAAAATGAATTCGTTGACGAAATCTTTGGGTCGCTCTGGGTCTTCCTTGGTAGAGTATTTCTCAAGATAATCGTTGCACAGTGACGTCTTGAACTTGCTCGGAGAAGTAATTCTTGCAATCAGTGACAAGATCGTATCTGCACTGGGCTGTTGACCAGTCCAAGCTTCGTGCTCTGCTAATAACTCCTTCACAGCACTATGGCTTTGTGTTTGTGCCTTTGCAAGAATCATATGCGAAACCAAACTGATCGGTATCCTGTCGCCATCCGTGTCTCTCAGGCTTCGGACTTCTGTCTCAACATCACTCAGGGCCTTTGGGTTTTCATCCAAGGCCCATAGCAACTTGGCAGCCATGGCATCGTCCACGTCCATTGTGCGATGAGCGATGATCAAAGTTCGAACAGCACCGACTAAATCCCCTCCCTCGATGAAAGCTTCGGCAACAGCTTCGAAGTGGTAGACTTGCACTTTAATCCTTTGTGACAAGAGGCCAAACGCTTCAGATGCAAGTTTTGAATCGCCGTGTCGAGCCGCCACATTAAGTACATTAGATACGACACCGTCAGCTGGTGAACCGCTGCCAGGCTTCACGAGGTCATTCCACACCAGCACCGTTCCGGCATAGTGATTCTCCTGACTAGTGATGTCGAGAGCTATCAGCAACGCATTGCTGGGTGTATCGGCATATTGCAATTTCCGTTGATTGATCAACATGACAACCTCATCCAGAAACTTCTTCTCTGAAAATATCACAATGAAAATATCAAACACCCAGCTGCTGACATGATCTCCCCGTTCAATCATATCCATCAGCTTATCGTATGCCAATTCGTAGTTCTGTTCTCGCAACATGGATACAACAACACTCTCGTTCGCTGTAGAGTCAATCTCGAACCAGTATTCCTTCATCATGTCAAGAATCTTGCCACGGACTGTATAGCTCGGGTGGTTCATGTTTGCCGCAAGTGCCGCTTGACAGAATTCCGGTGTTGGCTTCAAGCCCTGCTGTTCCATGTCTTTTATGAGCCGAAGCATCCCCTCTGAGGAGCCCCATTCTGGTATAGCCATGGATTCCATGAGAGTCTCGTAGACAAAGGCGTCAGCTGGGTGTTTGCGCTCCGTGACAAGGTACTGTGTAAGGCGTGTTATTCGTCCGTATCGGTTCTCGTCATCGAAGCCATGTATAGGTTTGCCATCGCGCAGTCGAAGTATGGCCAGTTTTATCTCTTGTTCCGACATTTTGTCCAAATCATTGTCTTCCACGCGCCCTGAGTCTAGCAAGCTATTGCCAGAGCCCTTGAAACCCTTTGCAGACCTGGTCCTAGGGACTCTTGCTCCGTCCTCTGTGTCTGCAACTGTCCATTGCTCTGCATGTCTAGTTTCAGTCCCAGCCGTCCTGTATGGCCGCAGTGTGGTATAACTTCGATATGTAGCTGTCGATCGAATCACAGCATTCCTCGAGCAGCTCTGTGATCGTGCTGCTGGTCGTCGCGGCGCCTGAACTCTGGCGGCTGCGGCTAACGCCTGGCTATCAAAGGAAGGGCAAAGGCAGCGCCACAATCCATCATAGACAATTCGACCCTGCCGCATGATTTCGTTGTCGAACCTCCGCCTTTCTAATTCCAGGAACAATGTCCAGAAAGTTTAAGGTGGAGCTTTTTCCTCATGTACTGGCTGGCTGCTTGATTAGCGCGTTGAGTTGAGCTCTTGTCTGCTTTGGGGCCGCCAATCACCAACCGGGGTCATGCAACTGGCGAGGTCTGGCGCTCCAGCCAAGCCCACCTTATCAGACTGTCTCCCTCGTCATAACCTCAACAAGCCGCAACCAACGAGACCACAAAACTCCGGCCCTAGGACATTGTGACATACGTCAAGCTGTCGCTCTCTATTCCTTTAGACAGATACATCAATAGAGCACTGCGGCAATCATGGTACGCCCCAAGCGCATGCGCATTGGCCCTGCAATGCCCTCTCCCCAACACCTTTCGACGCAGTCAGCTAACTCTTTTGCAATTTATAGCTCCCCCTCGGCCTCCTAAACGCCGCTCAAGGGCATCCTATGCTGGTGGAGCTCAAGAATGGAGAGACTCTCAACGGACATCTCGTCAACTGCGACACGTGGATGAACCTGACGTTGAAGGAAGTTGTACAGACTAGCCCGGTACACAATGCACCACCCGTCTACAATCGAATCAATGCCTTCGAATGTGCATGCTGACTGTTTAAATAGCAAGGCGACAAGTTTGTAAGATTACCAGAAGTCTACGTCAAGGGTAATAATGTACGCCGCAACCCCGCCTCACGCGCTCGAGCGAACACCCGTCATATTCATACGCTAACTCTTCCTGCACAGATCAAATACCTACGAGTTGCCGACGAAATCATTGAACAAGTCGCCGAGAACCAAAAGAACCAACAGGGAGGCTTCAGAGGAGGACGCGGCGGATCGAGAGGCGACCACGGAGGAAGAGGTGACCGTGGACGGGGCAGAGGCCGTGGTGGCGGCCGTGGACGCGGCCGTGGCCAATGAACAAAGTGGAATGGGAAAACGGTAATGAATTGTTTAGACTTGTCAAAACAAAAAAAAGGTTGGATTCAGTTGCCAGGATGGCGCGACCAGTCTTTGATGATCAACGTTGGGCGCTTTGGTGCAAATATACCCGCCTTTTGGAAACCTCTTGGGCTTCCAACAGAATGAAACGAATCGGTGTTGTTATTCGACGTATGTACGCTCGCCATAGGCATGAATCATCTTCTCAACAAAAACTAAGCAGAGCGCGATTCAGAGTTTACTCAGAAAAGAATAATAAAAAATGATAAAAGGGAAATTTTGCTCTATTGTTATTCAATCACTGTGAGCCAGCTTCACATGAACAAGGTTAAAACTATAAAATCTATTAATTAAAAAAGTTCGTACAGATCATACTGTTGCTAATTAACAATTTAACTGATACCCTCACCGAGGCCAGTATGTTGGCATCGTTCTTATCTATATAACTCATGCTGCGACTTGTCCTACATTTCTATCACCAACGATACATCTCACAATTACAGACTTAAAAACTGGCCACCGCAACAGCAATGGCCTGGTTATCTGAGTGTGAGATAGAGAGGGAAACTTCCTTCACACCAGCCTTCTTAGCGGCGGCAGCGGCCTCTCCGTGGAGCTGTGGATAAACTATTAGTTTCATTACTTGAATGATATATGTTTAACTTGACTTACAGAAACAGCTGGGGCGCCAGTCTCGCCCTTCAGGATCTCAATGTCCTTCATGGCGGCACCAGCACCCTGGCTAGTGACACCCAAGGACTTGAAGACTGCTTCCTTTGCACTCCAGCGACCAGCAAAAGAGCTCTGTGGGCTGGGGGCTTCACGACAGTACTGAATCTCCCTGTCGGTGAAGTTGCGCTCAATGAAAGTGTCGTTGGCAATGTTAATGGCGGTGATATCCTCAACGTCAACTCCTACTTTGCTGTTCTTGTCGGTAACTTTCAAGGCGAGAGATTCCATGATCGTTTGAGTCTCCTTGGCTTGCACTGATGATACGACCTTGCTAGACTGCTTCATGAAATCCTTGGGGTACTTAAACTCAGCGGATTTCTTGTCCTTAGTGACACGAGCATCGGGGTTCAGCAAGACGGCGCTCAACTGCTCATCGCTGTATGGCGCATTGTTCTTGGCAACAAACAGGGTGTTGTTGATGAGGCCATTGTGGAAGTAGCGGTAAGCCTTCTTCTGTCTCGCTTCAACCTTAGCACAATACTGAGCGTAGGTACTCTCGTCAAGAGTGGCAAACAGGTACTTCGGGTGTACACCAATGACCTGAGAGCCCTTCTGACCGAAACCGAAAGAGGTGACGGAGAAGGCTTTGACACCATCGGTCTGGATGCTGCGGCTTGGGTAAACAATCAAGTCATACTGTTCCATGACGGGATCGATGTTGTCAGCATTGCGGTTACCAGGGACGAGACCGCTGTTGAGGACCTGCAGAGCACCGTTCATCATCCAGGCACCAGCAGCACCCTTGGGATGACCAGTGAGGTATTTCTGGAAGATACCCAAAACTGCATTGCCCTTGGAGCGACCCAAGTGACGAAGCTGCTGACAAATGACGGAAGATTCGTTCTTGTCGTTTGCCTTCGTAGATGTGCCGTGGAAAGACGCAACGCCGAGATCATCAATAGTTAAGCCCCAAGTAGCAAGCGCACCACGAAGAGGAGCAATGCTAGTGTCAGTCTTCCAGAAGTTGTTGCCCATGCTGCGGAGCAGTTCCTTCTCTTGACGGAGAGCTTCCCTCTCGATGTGCTGAATTCGGTCTTGAGCATACTCCTTCTCGTCGAAAGAGTCACTTTGCGCCTTCATGGCATCGATCTCATCATGGATGAATTCAAGCTCCGACTCCTGCCACAGCCTGATCTGCTTCTTGCGGCGCTCGATCTGGCGGCGTCGGTAGTTCATGTCAAGAAGAGGCGAAGGGAACTTGCCAGCGTGTTCGCGAGCAGTAGTAAGAACACCCTGTCCAGGAGCGGGGACAGAGCGGCCAATCTTATCAGATGCGGTGGTAGTGAGAGCCACGATACCGTGGATGGGAACACCCATATCCAGAGCCAGCTTAGCAGTCATGATGATTTGGACACCGCAACCCTGAGATTCCATGAAGCCGTTTCTGGTAGTGGTCGTGGGGCGTGACATTTCCTTGGGAGTGCGACCATGCTCCATTTCGTCAACAGTATTGCTAGTGGCCTTCATGTTCGCAAACTCATAGGAGCCCTCCTCACCAAAGTCATCCATACCACCGACAAAGCAGACGCGAGCCTTGCCCTCCATGATAGTCTCATAACCAACGTCAATGGACTCAACAGCAGTGGCACAAGCACCGACCGGGGTCTTGATAGGTCCGGAAGAAGAGAGAAGCAACATGTTAACCCATGCAGCCATGGTGTTGATGAAAGACTCTTGAAGGATGTCATTCTGAAGAGGCTGATCCAAAAATCTGTCTCGGTGCATGCCACGGAGGGCTGCTGAACCACCCATACCAGAGCCAACACAGTTACCGACTTCAGAAACGTGAACATACTTGTAGAACTCGTAAGGATCGGTAATACCGCTGGCCAACAGAGCCTCAGCAGTGTTGACAAGGACGTAGAGGGTAACGGGGTCGACTTGGGAGATGATATCATCGGGAACACCATAACGCTTGGCATCCCATCCCGTAGGGATCTGACCAGCAACAAGGCGATCAAAGCGAAGAGCCTTGGGAATCCAGAGGGAAGCACCCTTCTTCATGCGGATGATATACTCGCCACTCTCAGGAATCTCGAAGACTTCAGCCTTGTCGCCATGCTCGCGCTTGAACTCTTCAGCAGTCTCCTTGGAAGCCTCGAATGGCTCAAGATCCTCTTCGATGACGACCTCGTGGAGAAGCTGCTTCTTGTTGGGGTCATATCCATCAAACAGCTCCGGCTCGATCAGACGAATACCAGAGTGGTCAAGGATGTACTTCTCATACTTGGCCTTGATGTCCTTGTCATCGACAGGGTCACCAGATTTAGCATCAACCCAACCAGAGTAAGGTTTGCCCTTGAGTGGACCGTTGTGGTTCTTGATGAGACCCATGATCCAGGCCATTTCAACGCAGCCCTCCAGTGAGAACTCTCCATGGGCCTCCATCTCCCATCTAGTACGGGAGTTACCCCAAGGACCGACTTCAGCGAAGCCAGTAACAACGACAACTCTCTCGAGGTCAACCATTCCCTTGAGCGAGTCGTTGAGAGGGGCAACATCCTCCTTCCAGTTAGGTAGAGGAGGGAAGTCAAACTTAATGTTGGCACGTGGGTCAATAGTCTTCTTCTTATAGAGTACCTCAGACTCGGCACCATTCACAATGGTGTTCTCAATGCCGCTTTCCTTGGTGATAGCCTTGCGGATTTCGCTGGTCTCCATGATGTCCTTGCGAAGCTTGGTCATAGCCTCGTTCAGGTTAGGGATGAACTGCAGACCACCATTGAGATCAGCAAAGACGGGCTCAGACTGGCAGAGGTCAACGATAGTAGCAGACATAAGACCAAGCAGATTGAAGGCCATTTCTTGCTGGGAAAAGGTGCGGACACCGAAAGCTTCGACACCCTCAGCAACAATGTTGTTGCCAGACATAAGACCGGTACCACGGGTCCAACCAATGACAGCTCCGCAGATGGTGAGGTAGTTGGCCCAGTTCTCAGAGTACCATCTGTTGAACAGAGTCTCGAGAGCCAATTTGGACTCGGAGTAGAGACCGTCGTTACCGAAGGTACCGTGGTTGGGAGATAAGGGAAGAACGACCTGGGCAGGACGAGTCTCAAAGCCTCGCTCAGCCTTTTGAGCCTTGACGCAGCCCAACATGCGGACTAGGTTGGTAAGCATGATACGGTGAGCCAACTCAGAACGAGAATCAATGCTATCGATCTGGCGACCGTTCTCAGAGATGGCGGCAAAAGGTACAATGTAGTCAAGATCCCATCCAAGACCGTTCTTGGCGTCGTAGATGTAATCAACAAGGGCCTCAACATCCTGCTTACTACCTTGATTGAAAGGAACAACCACGATCTGAGAACCTCGAGAGCCGTAACGACTATACATGGACTGGTAGTACTCGGTGACTTCACGGGAGAAGCGACTAGTGGTAACAACTACACGGGCACCACCACTGATAAGACCCTGAAGGACTTCAGCACCAATAGATCCAGCACCGGCACCAGTCATGAGAACGTGTTTGCCGACATAAGTAACGCCGTCACGGGCAGCCTTTTCGAGGCAGTTGAGATACACGGAGGTGAGCTTCTTGCTGTAGTCCCAACCGTGCAGGCTCTTCTTCTTCAAGTGAAGGAAGGGAATTGTCTCAATCTTGCCCTTGCTTGTGCCTTTGAGTCCAGACTTCTTGGTCTTGCCATTTTCCTTGGGCATAATCTGGCTTTGACTCATGGCGAGTGAGCGGAGAACATCGCCATACAAGCTCTTAATCTCAAGCTGAGAAGTCTTAGACATCTTGTGCTGCTGTTTGATGAGCTTGTAAATGCGCTGCAAATCATTTTGAACCTTGGTTCGGTTGCCATATTCGGAGATCTTGCCGCCCTCGGCCATCTGTTGGACATAATGCTCAAGCTTGCGGCAACTGGCACGGGGCACTTCCTCGTAGTTGAGGGTACCCCGAGCATCGATAGTAGTGCGAGGTCCAGTAGGGACAGCAACGTCCTTGTATGCAGGGGACATGTCCAGCACTTCCTTGATGTTCTCGATGAGCTGTTGACCGAGCTCCTTAGCAAGGACGTAGGTTTCGCCACGTTCAGTGGGGCAGTTATCAATGTGATATTGCATGAAGTCGAGGAGTTTAGGGTTCGACTTGTTCATAATTCGAATACACTGGCTGACGATCTCACGATCGACAGTCTGCAGTCTGCCGAAAATGATGTCAAAGTACATGTTCAAAGCGTCCTGGCGGGCCCAGTTCCACGACGAATCGTAAACACGAGCCTTGAGAGGGCTGAAAACTGGCTCGATGCCAGCGGCATAAAAATCACCATGTTCGGCAGTCCACAGGTCGAGCTGGGCTTGCAGCACCTTCTCTGACTTCTGGGAGTCGATGTGAGCCTTTTCGCCAGAGCGCAGATCCATTTTAAGATAGCGGGCGAATAATTCAAGCTGCTGCTTGAAAAGGGCACGCTGGTCCTTTGTGAGAGCGTCAATGGCAGCAGGATCCATCATCATGCCACCTCCAGCACCCGCGCCAGAATCAGCAGCGGAGGCAGTAACCAAGCTGAAGCCAGCGTTTGTGGCGTGTTTCTGAGTAACATCGTCCAGGAAAGCCTTAGCATCAGCCTCAGAGCCCAGACGGGCTGCAGGTTCCATTGTAAGAGCTAACAGCAGAGCACCATCCTGGCGACCAGGACCAAGACCCCATCGTGTTTCCAAGTACTTGCGAGCAGCAGTAATGTTGAAACCACCAGGCATCTTTGAGGAAATAAGTCTGGCGATGAGAGATGATGATACCTTGCCCAGGTTGCCATCGAATGTGGGTTGAATCGCCGCACCGAGCTCGTCGAGAGGGGTATCTTCTGGCTTCTCGGGCGTGTTGCCGAATTCTTTGCCAAGGTCACCCAGAATCTCATTTTGAAGGGTGGATTTACCTAGAATAGATCAGTTAGCAACGGGTGAAGGTTTGCATTTGTCTGGGGTTACTACATACCACCAACGAGGTCCTTGATGGCTTTGCTGAGTGGCACTTCCAATAGAGGCTTCTTCAGCTTTTGTGCGATCAATGCACGGACAATATCAAGAGCCTGGACAGGCTGGTCGGGAACTTGAGCAGCAGGGCCAGAGCTTGGAGGTGGGGGAGCGGCTGCGACGGCAGCGGGAGCAGCAGCAGCTGGAGCAGCATCACCAGACGCTGCAGGGGCAGCAGGTTCTGGCTCTTCCTCAATAGGATCGACATCGTAATAGATTTCTTTGGCGTCCTTGTTGTAACAGAGAATTTGACGTTGAACAGACTTAGCAGCATCGAAAGCTTCGTACTTTGAAGCCAACGTGCGCTTGGCCATGACACCTAATGTGTCGGCGGGGCCGACTTCCACGATTCGCTCAGCCGTCTTGTCACCGAGGAAAACATCTTGTGTCTCAATCCATCTCACAGGAGAGGCGAATTGGTAGGCAAGAAGCTCAACCAACAAGGTGTGGGCGAGCTCTTGCTCGACCTCAGGACGCATTGTGAAAGTGTGGTATTAAAAGGATATAGGGAGGTTCGGAGGAGGAGGGTATCGTGAGAGACAGACAGCAAACAATTGCCAGCCTGCTTGGAGGATCGAAGGTTTATTGCACCGTTGAAGCGGGTTGAAGCTTTGGGGCAGAGCGGTTCGCCCCAAAAAGCTGTTGGAGAAAGGCAGAGGAGCTGCGCAAGGAGAAGGAGGATTGAAGTAAAAAGAAAATAAAGCACAGTAGAACAACGAGGACAGCTACCTCGTGAGTCTCCCTGCCTTTGACGATTAAAGAATAGAGAAAGTGGAAAGATGAGAGGATTGGATGAGGAGAATGGCCAGGTCGAAACGAATTTCGAGGAGGAGTGGGAAAAAAAGGTTCGACACTACCAAAGCGACGGCCAAGCAAAGGCCTGAGATGAGTGACGGAGAGGCAGACGGGATTGTTGAATGGCAGCCCCACTAAAAAGTCCTCGCAGCTTTGGGGAGAGGGACCATAAAAAATTGGGGAAGGGGCCTGCTGCTGGTAGGAAATGCAGGACCGCTGGCGTGTGTGCTGCAGGCGTCATGCAGCGGCCTGAGCAAGAGTATGAGGGACGTTTCTCAACCACCCTACAAGCGCTAAGCCTGAGTGGGCAATAGTTGGGGCGCCGGGACCAGGACGCTGGCTCCCCAGAATGACTTCGCAGCAGGGGACAGCGGGAAAAATAAACATTGTTCTAGCGCCTGGAGCGAGGGAACGGGTTGAAAGTTTTAGTACTATAGGGGCTAAACCCAGCATTTACCAGCCAAAGCTTTCGGCCGCATTTGGAGCAATTTAAATGACTACAACGACATAGTTTAGAGATAGAAATTATGGCAACATTGCTGAAGACACAGAAAACGAGTCGTCCGTGGAGGTAAAGCGCAAAATAAAATAAATAATATTCAAATGAATATGCCCTTGCTTGAGCGTAATCATAATGAAAACCTGTTATCAATTGCGTTTCTATGGATGGACGGCTCTCATTTTTTTCTGGTTGTCGCCCCACCACCCATTACACCATGAGAACCCTGGAGCCAGAAGCAATTTCGCTGAGAGCTAGGCTGAGGTACCGGTACATACATGGAGTCCGCCTGTCACCCTGCTACCCTTGAGTCTACGCATCCGAGTTTTCTTCTTGTTCCACGGCCACAGACGGCTTGACACATCGGTCCAAAGGACGAGACCATTCCTCGGGTTTATTTTCAAGTTAACGTGCCATTGGTTTATGCAGCCATTCCGCTGGTTGATAAGCCATGGCAATGTTGCGTTTTGATTTATCTGCTGACCCGTTGCATTGTAATCTAAAAAACTGATGTGCCCATCGTTCCGATCATACCGTAGAACATACACGTGGATCATAGAAAGCCATGATAATAGCACAAATACAGTACAATAAAGCACCCCAGCTTGTCGCTGTTGATCAGGGTTTATTTCTATTGTTTAATTTTTAATTCCAAGAAGAGAGACAAGCATCGACGTAAAACACCAATGGATACTCTATGCTATAATTATCACAAGTTCTCGTGCGCCTCCATCCAACACGCAAGCCACTCAGATAACGGCATAAACCGTCATGCAAGACTGTCAACAAAACACATCCCGTAGATTCACGCCATTGGCAGTGGCAGGATAATCCAGGCAAGCTCATTCGATCCTGGAGATTGGCCAAGGCGGTCCACGGGTTCGCTCATGGTTGGTCAGTTTGGTTGGTTGAGAGGCAACTTGCGTCCGCAGTGCATCTGTAAACAATGATAGAGGTAGCCGTATGGAGTCAAAAACAATAAAACAATAATTAACTACCAATCAAAAACAATAAAATAATAATTAAAAGGATACAGTTGTAGCAAATTATCAAATCGCTTGCGCCGCTTACCCAACGACACACCAAGATCCAATGTACTGGTACCTCCACTAGGCCTTATTCGCCTCCAATCTTATCCCCAACAGAACTAATTTTTTTGGCGGCCACGCCCCGAGCTACCGAACCAATCCACTTGGTTGCTGCCCTTGGCTGGGGCCTGCAACACATACTGGGGCCTTTTTTTGGGCGGCATATTGCCAACTGTAGGGGACGCTTCCGCTACGGGCAAGCTTGGCTGGTCAGGTCGGAGCCCAGAAAATTTCCCCAAGGTCCTCAACTTATACCCGTTGGGAGGGTTCAATCTTTGTCTTCATCCTCGTCACTGCAATCTCACGAGTGTTTTCCCTCCCCCTCCCTCTACACTCTCCTCTTCTGTTCCCAATAACCTCATATTTGTTTTCTTCTCCTCCTCCTTTCTCCTTAATCAACCCTCGCTGAATCGCGCTTAAGCTGTCTCGCCCCAGCTTCAGCAGCTACGTCAGTGAGTTTCCTCAAACAACCCTTTCTCCAAAAACTCGAGCTTCGTCCCCTTTTCCCACGACGGCACCTCTTTGAGCCCACGCGGGGACTAATTGATTCGACCTTGCGCTATTCAGAAGGCACGACGGTCAATCCATTCTGATATCTGTAATTAATTTTACTTGGTGAGTACAACATGGCGTTCGAAACCACCACAACCGAATTGCCCACTAATTTTGAACCATTGTAGATTTGCTCGATACCCTCCAGATTCTCGCCCATCATGTACGGCTCTGGAACCGGCCCTCAAACGGGCATTAATACCCCACGATCTAACTCCTCCCTTCGACCCCTCACCCTGTCTCACGGAACCCTCGAGACTTCTTTCCTCGTTCCTACCAGCCTTCATTTCCATGCCTCCCAGTTAAAGGATCGTTTCATCGCGAGCCTACCAGAAGCCACAGACGAATTGGCCCAAGATGACGAGCCTTCTTCTGTTGCTGAGCTTGTAGCTCGCTACCTTGGATTTGTCGCCAACGAAGTCGAGGATGGCGAAGACGATGCGCAAGGCTCTTATGAAGAAGTCCTCAAACTTGTGATTAACGAGTTCGAGCGAGGTTTTCTCCACGGCAACGAAGTCCACGCTCTCGCCGCGACCCTCCCCGGCATTGAGTTAAAGAAGCTCGAAGTTATCAAGAGCTACTATGCCGCCAGAAGCGTCCTAAATCGCTCCATCAAGCCTCACGAGTCAGCGCTCTTCCGTGCCGCCGACGACAGCGCGGCCGAAATCTACACAATCTTCGGTGGACAGGGAAACATTGAAGAGTACTTCGAGGAGTTGCGAGAAACATACCAGACATATCCTAGCTTTGTTGGCGAGCTCGTCACCGATGCAGCCGAACTCCTACAAACTCTTGCTGCTCACCCTGGCGCTGAGAAGATGTTCCCCAAGGGCATGGACATTTTGAGCTGGCTCCAGGACAGTGACGCCACGCCCGATGTTGACTACTTGATTTCCGCTCCCGTTAGCTTCCCTCTGATTGGATTGGTTCAATTGGCCCATTATGAAGTCACTTGCAAAGTTTTGGGCATCCACCCTGGTCTACTCCGTGAGAGATTGAGCGGAAGCACTGGTCACTCTCAGGGAATCGTGATGGCTGCTGCTACGGCTGCCGCCGATTCCTGGGAGTCATGGCGAGAAATTACCAGCTCTACTTTGAGCATCCTTTTCTGGGTTGGTACCAGAAGCCAGCAGGCTTTCCCAGTCACCTCCATGACCCCAACAATGCTTCGCGAGTCAATGGAGCATGGCGAGGGAACTCCAACTCCTATGCTCAGCATCCGCGACCTCTCCCAAGAAGAAGTTCAGAAGCACATTGACGCAACCAATCAGTATCTTCCTGCGAACCGTCACATTAGCATTTCTCTCATCAACAGCCCTCGCAACTTGGTTGTTACTGGTCCTCCCACATCACTTTACGGTCTGAACTCGCAGCTGCGCAAGGTCAAGGCTCCTACTGGCTTGGATCAAACCAGAGTGCCTTACACTGAGCGTAAGGTTCGATTCGTCAACCGCTTCTTGCCCATTACTGCTCCTTTCCATAGCCAGTATTTGACAGAGGCAACTAACATGATTGATGAGGACCTCAAGCACATCAACATTGACGTTGCTACTCTTGGTATCCCCGTTTTTGATACCAACACTGGTGAGGATATTCGCCTCAAGGTGAAAGGCAACATCGTCCCTACGCTGGTTCGCTTGATCACTCGTGATCCTGTCAACTGGGAGAAAGCTACCGTTTTCCCCAAGGCCACCCATATTCTGGACTTTGGCCCCGGCGGTATATCTGGCCTGGGTACATTGACCAGCCGCAACAAGGAGGGCACTGGCGTTCGTGTCATTCTTGCTGGCACGGTGGACGGTACTGCCAACGAAGTTGGATACAAGCCTGAGATCTTCGACAGAGATGAGGATAACGCTATGCGCTATGCTATCGACTGGGTCAAGGAGTTTGGTCCTCGTGTCATCAAGACTTCTCGTGGTCAGAAGTACGTTGATACCAAGATGAGTCGCCTTCTGGGTCTCCCTCCCGTCATGGTTGCTGGTATGACTCCTGCGACCGTACCATGGGACTTCGTCGCTGCTACAATGAAGTCTGGATACCACATTGAGCTTGCTGGTGGTGGCTACTTCAACGCCAAGGGCATGACTGATGCACTGTATAAGATTGAAAAGGATATTCCCGCTGGACGCGGTATCACCGTAAACTTAATCTACGTCAACCCTCGTGCCATGGCCTGGCAGATCCCTCTATTGGGTCGCCTCCGTTCCGAAGGCGTTCCCATCGAAGGGTTGACCATCGGCGCTGGTGTTCCCTCAATTGAAGTCGCCCAGGAGTACATTGAGACGCTCGGTCTCAAGCATATCGCTTTCAAGCCTGGATCTGTCGAGGCTATCCAGGCCGTCATCAACATTGCCCGCGCTAACCCTACCTTCCCTGTTCTCTTGCAGTGGACTGGTGGCCGTGGCGGTGGTCACCACTCTTTTGAAGACTTCCACCAACCTATTCTGCAAATGTATGGTCGTATCCGTCGCCAGGAGAACATCATTCTCGTTGCCGGTAGTGGTTTTGGTGGTGCTGATGACACCTACCCCTATATCACCGGTGACTGGTCCAAGAAGTACGGCTATCCTCCTATGCCATTCGATGGCTGCTTGTTCGGTAGTCGTATGATGGTTGCCAAGGAAGCTCACACCAGCAAGAACGCAAAGCAGGCTATTGTAGATGCACCAGGTCTGGATGACGACCAATGGGAGAAGACCTACAAGGGCCCTGCTGGTGGTGTTATTACTGTGCGATCTGAGATGGGTGAGCCAATCCACAAGCTCGCCACTCGTGGTGTCCGTCTCTGGGCTGAAATGGACCAAAAGATCTTCAGCCTTCCCAAGGAAAAGAGAGTCGCCGAGCTCAAGAAGAACCGCGAGTACATTATCAAGAAATTGAACGACGATTTCCAAAAGGTCTGGTTCGGTTGCAACAAGAAGGGCGAATCTGTTGATCTGGAGGACATGACTTACGCCGAGGTCGTCCGAAGACTCGTTGATCTCCTCTACGTCAAGCACCAATCTCGATGGATTGACTGGTCCTTCGCCAAGCTGACCGGCGATTTCATCCATCGCGTTGAGGAACGCTTCACTCACGCCACTGGTGAACCTTCTCTGCTTCAGAATTACTCAGACTTAGAACAGCCTTTCGACACTGTTGACAATATTCTTGCTGCCTACCCTGAGGCCGATACGCAGATCATCAACGCTCAGGATGTTCAGCACTTCTTGCTGCTGTGCATGCGCCCTGGACAGAAGCCAGTCACTTTCATTCCAGCTCTTGACGACAGCTTCGAATTCTTCTTCAAGAAGGACTCTCTTTGGCAATCTGAGGATCTTGATGCTGTCATCGGTCAAGACGTCGGTAGAACTTGTATCCTGCAGGGCCCAACCGCTGCCAAGTTCTCTACTGTCCTTGACGAGCCTATCCAGAGCATCCTTGACGGCATTCACCTAGCTCACATCGACCTCTTGACCAAGGACTACTACGGGGGTGATGAGTCTAAGATTCCAACTATCGAATACTTCGGTGGCAAGCTTGTTGAGTCTGAAATTCCCATGGATGTCGAAGGCTTGACTGTTAGCTATGATACACACAAGAACACGTATCGTCTGTCGTCCTCTGCTACTGCTACGCTCCCTGAACTTGAATCATGGATTTCTTTGTTAGCTGGACCCAACCGCAACTGGAGACACGCCCTGCTCATGTCAGATGTTGTTGTTCAAGGCCAGAAGTTTCAGACAAACCCAATTAAGCGTATTTTCGCACCTTCCAGAGGTCTTTTTGTCGAGGTCTTGTACCCTAACGACCCCGCAAAGACCGAAATTATTGTTAAGGAGCAGCCCAGATACAACCAGTACACTACTGTTGTCGAGGTCAAGCTGACTGGCGAGAATGAAATCTTGGTCAACATGATTAAGGACACTACTGCTCTGGGTAGACCCCTTAGCCTCCCATTGAAGTTCACCTACCACCCCGAGGCCGGTTATGCTCCCATCCATGAGGTCATGGAGGACCGAAACGACCGCATCAAGGAGTTCTACTGGAAGGCGTGGTTTGGCAATGATCCACTTGATCTGGATGCCATTGTTACTGGCAAGTTTGATGGTGGTAAGACTACCATTACCGGCAAGGAAATCAACGATTTTGTGCATGCTGTTGGCAACACTGGCGAAGCATTCGTCGACCGCCCAGGCAAGACTGTTTTCGCTCCTATGGACTTTGCCATTGTCGTTGGCTGGAAAGCTATCACAAAGCCCATCTTCCCTCGCACTATTGACGGAGACTTGCTCAAGCTTGTTCATTTGTCCAACGCTTTCCGCATGATCCCTGGCGCAGAGCCATTGAAGAAGGGTGACGAAGTCTCCACCACTGCTCAGGTCAACGCTGTCATCAACCAAGAGTCTGGCAAGATGGTTGAAGTCTGCGGCACTATCGTTCGCGACGGCGAGCCCGTTATGGAAGTAACATCACAGTTCCTGTACCGTGGAGCGTACACCGACTACGAGAACACCTTCCAGCGTAAGGTCGAGACTCCTGTCCAAGTTCACCTTGCTACTACCAAGGATGTTGCTATTCTGCGATCCAAGCAGTGGTTCTCGCTGGATGAGATCCCTAGTGAGATTGACCTGCTTGGCCAGACTCTCACTTTCCGCCTCCAGAGTTTGATGCGCTACAAGAACAAGACCGTCTACAGCAGTGTTGAGACCCGTGGTTCTGTTCTTCTTGAGCTTCCTACGAAGGAGATTATCCAGGTTGCCAGCGTTGACTACGAGGCTGGCGAGTCCCACGGTAACCCTGTTATCGACTATCTAGAACGTACTGGTTCTCCTCTTGACCAGCCCATCAACTTTGAAAACCCTATTCCTCTCAGTGGACGCAAGCCCCTTCAGCTCCGTGCACCAGCATCCAACGAGACCTATGCCCGCGTTTCTGGAGACTACAACCCTATTCACGTGTCCCGCACCTTTTCTACCTACGCTAACTTGCCTGGTACCATTACTCACGGCATGTACTCGAGCGCTGCTGTCCGTGGTCTCGTTGAGACCTGGGCTGCTGAGAACAACATTGGTCGCGTGCGAAGCTTCCATGCATCTTTGGTTGGAATGGTTCTCCCGAACGATGATATTGAGGTTAAGCTTCAACACGTTGGTATGGTTGCTGGTCGCAAGATCATTAAGGTTGAGGCTAGCAATAAGGACACCGAGGAGAAGGTCCTATTGGGTGAAGCTGAAGTTGAGCAGCCCGTGACCACCTACGTTTTTACTGGTCAGGGTTCACAGGAGCAGGGCATGGGTATGGAGTTGTATGCCAGCAGCGACGTCGCCAAGGATGTTTGGGACCGTGCCGACAAGTATCTGCTCGACAACTACGGTTTCTCCATTACCAATATCGTGAGAAACAACCCCAAGGAGCTGACTGTTCACTTCGGTGGCCCTCGCGGAAAGGCTATTCGTCAAAACTATATGGCAATGACTTTCGAAACAGTTGCCGCTGATGGCTCCATTAAGTCCGAGCGTATTTTCAAGGAGATTGATGAGAGTACTGCCTCCTACACCTACCGTTCACCTACCGGTCTCCTGTCTGCTACGCAGTTCACCCAACCTGCTCTTACCTTGCTGGAGAAGGCATCCTTTGAAGACTTGAAGTCGAAGGGGTTGGTGCCTAGGGATAGCACTTTCGCTGGCCACTCTTTGGGAGAGTACTCCGCATTGGCTTCATTGGCCGATGTCATGCCTATTGAGAGTTTGGTGTCCGTTGTGTTCTACCGTGGGTTGACCATGCAGGTTGCTGTCGAACGTGATGCTGCTGGCCGCTCCAACTACGCCATGTGCGCTGTCAACCCAAGCCGTATCTCCAAGACCTTCAACGAAGAAGCTCTCCAGTTTGTTGTCAATAATATCGCTGAAGAGACAGGCTGGTTATTGGAGATTGTCAACTACAACATTGCTAACATGCAATACGTTGCCGCTGGTGACCTTCGTGCCCTAGATACGCTGGCTGGAGTTACCAACTTCCTCAAGATGCAGAAGATTGATATTGAGGAAATGCGCAGCAACATTGATGAGGCTAAGGAAGCTCTCCGTGAGATCATTCGTGGATGTTCGGAGGCTACCTTGAAGAAGCCTGAACCTCTGGAGCTTGAGCGTGGATTTGCCACCATTCCTTTGAGAGGAATTGATGTGCCTTTCCACTCCACTTTCTTGCGCTCAGGTGTCAAGCCTTTCAGATCTTTCTTGCTCAAGAAGATCAACAAGACCACCATCGATCCCTCGAAGTTGGTCGGAAAGTACATTCCCAACGTCACTGCCAAGCCATTTGCTCTGACCAAGGAGTACTTTGAGGATGTCTACAAGCTGACCAACTCCCCCAAGATTGGAGCGGTGTTGGCCAACTGGGACAAGTATAACCAGGAGGAGACGGCTGATGGCAAGGCTGCCAGCGACAGCGGAGCTAGTGCCGAATATGACGGACCTGGCGCCGCTGCGTAAATGCTCTCCTAATGAAGAAAATAAAGAAAATGGCATAAAGGAATGCCACATATACCGACAAAAGTAAACACAAATATATGGGGAGAAGACATACACATATTCATGGAGATGGGATGCAACGACGAACATGATTTGAGAGGAAGAAGTCAGAGCTAGATGTGCCGATGTCTGCATCAATGTAACTCTGGCGAGAGGGATCCATTGAACAGGATTGGCAGCAAGAAGTTGACTGTTTGTTAAAACAAGACTGTAATGTTATTGGGTTGCAATTTGTTGTTAAAAATTTAATTAGAGCAGTAATGAATTTATTAGACTTTTATTTACCTTCGCGTACCGAGAGTGATGATTGATATCCCCTCGTAATTACCAGGTATGTTGAGAACCATTGAGTTGAGAATACGCCAGGAGGAGACAGGTGGCAGACACTGTCAGCGCCTGTCAGTCAATTGTTTGCCAGCCGCAGCCACGTGGAGTCTTGGTGTTCGGCCGGCGGCGACCACCGGAAAGGAAACAGCGACGCAAAGCAGTGGAGACGGAGCAGGACGAGACGTGCCAAACTCGGGGCTCCATTGCGTCGGCCAACCAAAGGGCACAAGGGCAAAAACAGGAACGGCCGGCGCATTGCAAACAAACGCTCGCTCATTCACACATCCATTCACACCCACGTCGCTATCTGTCGCCTCTACGCCTTCTCAGGTTGTGCTGTGTAACGCTGCCACGCCTGACTTCTGACACCTGTATCTCGTTCCGGGTGCCTTTTCGGCAGACTGCTTATAAAAGAGCAGTCTGATCTGGTTTCTTTGGTCTGGTTTGATTCTTTGCCCGGATTTAACTTTTGTCCCGGCTCTGCGCAACACCTCGTTTGGACAATCCTTTCACCATATTGGACTTCTTGCTGCTGTTACATTTGTCTTCCTTTTGAACTAAATTTGGGACAACTCTGTCGCGATGGGATCTGTGGGGGATAAGACAATGGCTCCACGACGCAACACCGTCTTGCAAGGGACGTTTATTCACTGCAAGAGTAAACAAGAACTGGAAATTTTCCACGATTCCGCTATTGCTGTGGATGACCATGGAAAAATTGTTGCAGTTGAGAAAAATGCTGGCGATGCAAACGCTGCGAAGGACAAGGTCCTGAAGCAGGTGGGATGGGCAGAAGACCAAGTAGACGTTTATACTACTGGCCCAACACAGTTTTTCTTCCCTGGCTTCATCGGTAAGTTTTATAAGACATTGAATAATTCACGATATCTAACAAATGCAGATACACACATCCATGCCTCTCAATATGCCAATGTAGGCATCTTTGGCAAAACAACCCTCCTCGACTGGCTGGAGCAATACACATTTCCCATGGAAGCTAGTCTTAAAGACCTCGATCGTGCCCGCAAAGTCTATACATCGGTTCTGCGTCGGACCATGGCCCACGGAACAACCACTGCGGCATACTACGCCACCATTGACGTTGCTGCAACCAACTTATTATCCGACCTGTGTCTCGAACTGGGTCAGCGTGCATTCATCGGCCGTGTCTGCATGGACCGCGATGGCGTCAACCCGGACTATTACAAAGACGAATCTGTAGAGGCAGCTATGAGGGCCACACAGGCTTCCATCGATCACATCAAAAAGATTGACCCGACATTCAGCATGGTCGGCCCCATCATCACACCTCGCTTCGCCCCATCATGCACCCCAGAATCCATGCAACAGCTCGCCAAGATCCAGAAACAATACAACATCCTCGCGCAGACACACATCTCTGAAAATACCAAAGAGGTAGACTTCGTAAAGGAGCTGTATCCAGATGCAGGCTCGTACGCAGGTGTCTACGACAGGTACAACCTTCTCACGCCCAAGATGATCCTCGCACACGCCGTACACCTCACCGAGGATGAATCAAAACTCATCGCCGCCCGAAAGTCCAAAATCGCACATTGTCCATGCAGCAACAACGCTATTGGCAGTGGATCCTGCCGCGTTCGCTGGCTGTGGGACAAAGGCATCGATGTTGGACTTGGTACTGACATTGGGGCGGGATACTCTCCTTCCATCCTGGAAGCTGCACGCCAAGCCGCCCTGGTTAGCAGACATCCGGCGATTTGTGAAAGCGAAGCCGAGCGAGAAAGCAGCAAACTTGCCATTGAAGAGGTACTATATCTTGGAACAAGAGGAGGCGCTCGGGTTGTAGGGCTGGAGGATAAAATTGGCGGATTTGAAGTTGGAAAGGAATGGGATGCACAATTAATCGGTCTAGGTGGTGTCCCATCAGACGAAGGAGGCAATGTGGACATTTTTGGGTGGGAATCATGGGAAGAAATGATTGCCAAGTGGCTCTACAACGGCGATGACCGCAATGTCAAGAAAGTCTGGGTTCAGGGTCGATTGGTACATGCACGCACATGATTGCTCTATAGCTCTCGAACCTCTTATGCATATTCAAATCAAGGAAAGTCTAGTCTTCAGTTAATGCTAGCATTGCATATCAACCATTGCGTCCAAAATAGCAAACACAAACACAATGACACTTAGGGCGAAGCAGTTGACAATGTCGGCTTGGGCTGCACAGTCGTAGTCGCAGGGCCAGCAGCCTTGCGTCTCGTATTTCTCTCCTCATTCCTAGCCTTTCTCTTCCTAGCATCCTCGGCCTTCTTCTCTGCTACCCTCTCGTTCTCAACACGGTCCATGTCTCTTGTAATTTGGGCGCGCATGCCATTCTTCACAATGTCGGGCACGTTGTCCCAGGCATTGGTCGCATCGATGCCCTCGCAAGCCAGTCTCAAGCGTAGCCAGTAACTCTCAATAGTCTTTTCGAGGAGCATGCTCTTGGCATTATTGAGTGCCTCGATTCTTTGGTTGCGGCTCTTCATTGCGGCTTGGTTGTTGCGAGTCCGATCGATCTTGGCATTTTCCTGTCCGCGTTCGAGGTTACACTTTTCCAGTTCCTTGCGAGTCATAGGCTCTGCATCGGGTGGAATAATGGCATATTCGACTAGGAATGGCTTTTCGGGGAGCTCTGGGACCCGCGATTGGGGCAAGACTGGTGGATTCTCAGTCTGTAACTTTGACTCGGCGTAGCACATCTCCTTGCGGCGGTAGACTTCTTCGGCGCCTAGGGTTGCAGGGATTGGGAGATGGGCGTCGGTAAGAGGGAAACTACCTACGGTGATTTGGTGTGCAATGCTAGCTATGCCGGGGAGCGGGTGAGCCAAACGGCGGCGTATGGTACGCGGCTGGGGAGTTGGAGACCCGGTTTCATCTCTGTTACGCTTGTTGGTGCGCTGGGCAGGCGCGGGCTGGCTTTGAGACGATGACATGGTCAGTTAGGCTTGTAATGGTCAAATACGATAGTTGGTAGCTGTGATGCGTTTGATATTAATCTTTTGTTTATCTGCGTTTCATTCGTTTTTGACCGTATGTCTACGCGAGGCAAAGCTGCCTTTAAATGAATGGAAGAGCACGGGTGAGCAAGAGTAAAGGCTGCCCTTGTGTGATGCAAAATAGCAGTTCGAGCTTCATTGGGTGTGATGCAAGGAAGGATCTGATGCTTTAGAACGGCCCTAGAATGAGCGGATGAGGCGTGTGCCAGTTTGGTGCAGTTGATGGCGGCGGTGACAAACGGCGTGCAGTGAATCAAACGAATAATCGAAGTGAGAGTGGTATGCAAGCGTTCGAACAAGACCTGATCACATCGGTGGGTGGCTGTGTGCCAATACGGTTGTAAGTTGCTGCTTTTGGAAGTGTGTCGGTGAATGTTCTGTTCGGACGAGCTCTCGCTGGCTGGCGGTCATGAATCAATTCGTTCTCCAAGCTATGAAATATGCTATGCTACAAGCCAATCACAAAGCCAAGCCGCTTCCATCTCTTGTCCATCTGTACAAGCCAAGCATCTCTCTTCTGCGTCTGTACTGTTCTCCAAGATCGCCCGTAGAGCGACCGCGAGCAATGGCCAAGGTGTTGCGCATGACTTTGCTAAAGTTTCGCTGCAGTTGGAAGAAAAAGCGCATAGTCGTTAGCGCTAAGATCAAGCAAGAAATACGCGGAGAGACTTTTGGAGACAAACTTACCTGGTAATCCGTGCTCAGAGTAGCCACACATGCATCATGCGCTCGGATAATCGTCTCGCAAGCCCTAATGACTTCTGAATCCGCTTCGTCACGCAGCTTGTCCGCAATGAGCAAAAGCAAGAACGATCCCTGCAAGAGATAGATTCCCAGGAAAAAGGGCATAAACTCCAGACCAGGGTCGAGCTCCAAAATGTCCCGCAGGGCCTCGGCTGCAGACACGGCGTGGGAAGTCGCTGATAGGAATGACTGTGACGAAATCCACATGTCGCTATCGTCGAGTAGAGTGATAGGATCCCATTTGCCTGCGAGAAGGATATGGAGGACGTGCACCACGTAAGTGCCATAGGTGAGGACTATGCGAGTCTGCAGGTCGGTACGCACACGCCCGGTGGAATGTGGCTGCTGTTGCTGTTGCTGCTGTTGCTGCTGCTGCTGCTTCTGTTGGGAGTGGAATGCCTGCAAGCTTTTTTCGTAAATGGTGAGATAATTGGCGATCTGGGTGGACTTGGCCGCCCAGTGGTCAGCTTGTTGAAACTCCTCGCCGAGCCTTGGGTGGTTCTTCTCGTGATGCATGTCGACAAGGTCGCCCAGAATGGTCATTAGCGGCAGGAAGAATCCGAAGACGCTATGACTTCGACATTGAAACCGGGTAATGTCCGTGTCATGTGGGATTCCTTGTTCCTGCGAGCTATCGAATTCACCTCTTTGCCAAGCGCCGTCGTCCATTGGTAGCTTGAGGTTTGAACACTCCGAGTCCATGAGGTGCATGGGTCGGTTGTAACATAGGGCAAGGTGCCTGTCCACCATGTAGAGGAGCCACCACACCTTGCGGCGTTCCTCACGCTGCTCCAATGTAATAGTGGCAGATGTAGGGTCGCTTTCGCTTATCTCTCGGCCGAGCTTCATTTCCCTCGCCAAAGTCCATGCGATCGTCCACCAACGGATGCTTGTCGACTTGTATTCGCTCGCAGACATGGCCGTGGCCAAGTGGATAAACGCCACGATATCATCCAGACAAACAGGCGGGGTGCTTCCAGATGGCGGAGCCGCGGAATTACTCGCCCCTGCGTTCTGCTGATGCTGATGGTTGGTCCCTTGTCGGCTGCCTGGCGTGTCAATATCCATTGCGCCACTGCTGAAATGCATGCCACCCACGACCGACTGGTTCGTCTGCATCATTTCCCAGGGCGTACTCTGCACGAGCGGTTTCAAAAGGTCCAGTGTAAGTTGGTGCAGATTTCTGCATATCTGCGCTCGGGCCGAGGGGGCACTGGTGAGGATCGACGCATCGCTCGTCTGTGCGGCGACCCAAAGCATACTCGCAAGTAGGGCTGGTTGACACCGTCGGTGGTTAGTCAGATGAAAAAAAGACTGTTTTCGGAAGACATAGCCCAGAATGAATGGGCAGAGAGGATGTTGGTGTGTGGCTGAAGACGAAGCAAAGTAGAATTCGAGCAGCTCGCACGCCAGCGTCGGGGGTATCATCGACTGATCTAAGTATGGTAAAACAGGTTCGAGAACTGGGTATCGTAAACTAGAATTGTGTGTCTCAAAGGACGAAGGAAAGGGATTCTGGAAGAATGGTGCTTGCGACGACGGAATGGGATGTTGCCACCCCTGAGGGAAAGGATCGTTAACATCAGGCGACTTGAATATCTGCTGCATTGGCTGCTGCGAGGGAATTGCGCGACGGTTACCAGGCGTCATTCGGTTGTGAAAGGCGTCGGAAACGGGGTGATAGTTTGCGAAGTACTCTGCGTTGGGGCTGAAGCTCTGTTCGCTGCCTGTGTAGTCTGCGCTGTTCTCGCCGCTCTCATCTGGATGCATGTCAAAACCGGAGCAACTCGGAGAGCCATTATTCATGGGATACATACCGACAACGGTATTGTCGGCGTAAAAGGGCTTCGCGTCGTCTACACCCATGACTCCAAGGCCAGTAGGCGCCCGCGGCGCTTCTCGATCGACTGCGGTGGCATAATTGAAGTGGCTGCCCCCGACCACGTAACCACTCCCGGAGGGCGGCATGGCTCGTTGGCCTTTGCCCTTGCCAGTATGCTTTCTGACAGGTTGCGGCCTTGAAGCATCTTTGCTTTCGGCCCTGGTATGAGTAGGCGTAGGGGGTTCCGAGTCCTTGCCTGCCGCGCGTTCCGCTATATCTTTGCGCGAAGCTTTCCCACGCTTCTTTTGCTCACGATTATACTGGCATTCTAATCCCAAGTCTGTAACGTAAAATAAAAACGATTAGCAGCTTTAAACAAGTTTTCAATCAAAACTAAAACAAAGACGGTGTGGTCGTCCAAGGGCCACAAAGTTCTAGATAAGTCGTATGCGCTGTTTCCCATACCTTGGCAGTGGGTGCATGGTTGCAGGCCATCGCACTTGGTTCGGAGTTGGTTGCACTGGTCGCAAGCACGAGTGATTCTTTTCCTGACTGGCCGACTTGCATCCGACGAAGATTTCCGCCTTGAACTAGGACTTTGCTGGTGTTGCTGGTGTTGCGCCGGAGGTGGCAGAGCGACATTTTGTGAAGACAGCGGACCGCCTGACCTCGGAATCAACGGTGGAGGGACGGATGTTACGGCCTGGGGAGGATATGGTGAATATGGCGAGTGAGGATGAGATTGAACAGGCACATGGCCGAGTTGATTGTTTAAATCATAAGAAGAGGACAGCAGGCTATTTGGCGGAAACGAGCCGGAAATGCCATCCATAGTTGTGAGTCTTCTGCCGGAGTCCGGAGGAGGAAAATGACGACAAAGACAGAACAAAAAGAGAAAGAACAGAGAAGTCGAATCCAGCTGAAAATAAGACAGCCAAAGATTGGGGGTTCCGTCGTCGGAATAAAGGAGTGTGTGGGAGGGTCAAAGTGCTTAAAAAACAAGGACGTTGTTGATTGACATTTGACCACTCACGCCAGCAACAGAAGAAGCTCTTTTTTTCTCGCCGTGTCGATATCTAATAGCGTCTGTTCTGATGCTTCTCTCTTTCTTTCGTCTTAAATTCTCTGGTCAGATCCCGATCTAAACAAGATAGATTGCAACACAGGCGGGCTGTCTTAGGCGAAAAGGCCCGGCAGAGGATAAATGAAAGAGAAGAGGAATAAAAGGAAGAGCCAGAGGATAAACGTTACGCACAAGTAATAAAAACGGTTCCTCAAGATTTCGTTTCGCCTTTTGCGGTATCCTCGGTCAAAGTGGTCCGTCAACGACTTTTTAAAAAGCAGCCAAGGAACTATATGTATGTATATATGTACACGCACGCGCAAAGGAGAGTTGCAGGACGACGCAACCAACTGTGAGTGTACTAGCAACGGTGCTCCGCCGGCTATAGCGCTTTCGCCTGTCCCAAGCACGAAACGAGAGCGAGCAAGGGACTGGGCAAGGCAAAGGAAGGCCCATGCTCACTCACTCACTCACTGGCGCGCATCCCAGTAAAGCCGTACCCCCATTGGCAAGGGAAAGGGTGGGCTAGCTTGGCTTAGCGTACCTGATGCCAATGTCGAATAGGCGACCGACAGACTGGGGGACAAGGGAGAAGGGGGGGCGAGGCGACCTACCAGCGCCCACGCACGCGACGCAAGTCCAATCGACCTTCCAAACCGACAGCTAAACTGCAAACCGCCAGAGCTGCAACTAAACTCCAGTCCCGTTGGCTAGTCTCCAAGCGTTGTGTGCTTCTCCATAATTAAGTCTTTCCCAATCTACTTGAGCCTCCACACATACCTGGGTCGTGCAGGACGCCACAGTGCGTTAGCTTGCAACGTGTGCATGGGAGAAGGGGGTGGTGGGTTCCTCTAAGCTTCACCACCTACATAGTAGAGGCCGAACTAATTAGCGCTGGGATGACATTATAGGGAGGGTTGTAGCGGAGGACGTGAGGAAAGAAAAACACTCCTAGCGTGGCTGCTTGGCCGCATCGGGGTCGACAACATGGCGACCTGGGTTAGGGGATCTGCATCAAGTAGGAAGATGAGAAGTTACTCAACCAAGCCCGCAATCCAGCACCAGTCCCAGAGCTCAACTGGTGCCCATCCAAGTCATGCAATGCTATCTCATCCCATCCTGTACCAATGCCCAAGGGCCGTGTCTGTCGCTGTGTTTCTGACTCTGGGCCACATCACATCTACGTCTATGGCTCAATCTCATCAGTCATGTGCAAGTCAATCCCTTCATTCAATATAGGATAGCTTCAAATAAAACGGAACAATTAAAAAAACACCCGACTCAAATCAAGCAACCCCATCATCCCCCCCAGTGACACACACACCGCAAATAGCGCCCACGCCCTCCCCCTCTTCGTCAATCACACTTTTCTCATTGTGCCACACACCACGCCCCCTCTCTCACCCCTCTATAGATCCTTAGAAGCTTCTAAACCAACCGATGGAAGCTCACGTCATCATTGTATTGACTTCTATGCCCTATCAACCCCATGATCTGAAAGACTTGAGAGACAGAGCCGACCAACCGTCATGCCGCCTACGTCAAGCACGCAAAATAAGACTCGAATAGGCGTGGTGAGCCGTTAATACGGACACGAGATCAAATGCGTATTGTTCCCAAAAGAGAAGCGTGAGATTTCCACTGCACGGCTGAGAGCAGGAGGCACTTGCTCTGCATTGGCTGCCGCTCAATAAAACCTCCGGCGAAAGCCCGTCAATCAGATCATTGCAATCATGGTAATGAAACGATCGGGGACTATGTGCCCCCAGTTGATTATCAAGCAGTGAACTAACTTGCCTTTTCTCACTGAAATGTGCATTTTTACTGGGAATGAACCACTATAACTGCCCACACACACCCCTGCAGGCTTCTCGTTTGCCCCCCAACTATCACCCCGAAATGCCCACCATAACGGGTCTCCGTGTGGGATACCAGAGACGGGATGGAGGGCTCAAGTTTCAGTACCATGTGGTGGGAAAGCCGCAGGGAACAAAACAACAACAGTCGCAGTGGCGCAAGTGGTGGCCGACAGACACCAAGATGGAGTTTCCCGTGAGATTCACACACCTTGTAAAAGCCCAGTGCTCGGCGGACATCTTTCCGAATTTGGGGGGGGAGTCAAGGAGCAAAAGCCACTGCGGACTTTTCCGCATGATAGTCGAGAGAGAGCCCAGTTAGTTGGACGAAACTGACAAGGTTTGTAGGTTTTGGCGCTGTATCCATTTTCTCCATGGAGAAGAAGGGTCGTCGGGTTGCATGGTGCATTACGAACCAAGGAAAGGAACGCCAGCCAGGGCGGCGCGCAAACACAACCTCTGCTCTAGTGAGTGCCGTCCGCTTTCATCGGCTAAGCAGGGGTTCGACTGGACACAGTCTTGGAGGTGTGGGTTCTCTCCTGTCCCTTTTTTTCTCTCTTGGTCTTCTTTTGGCTTCAGAAGGAAAATTAGCGGCTTCAAGCCTAACAAGCCAGAAAACCACAGGAAATGGGGTGGCGCCGCGTGGAAAACAAGTAGACCGCCACCAGTCGAGTCAGGGCCACTCAACAAGGGTGTGCTCTAAGTATCTCATGTTTCTCTGTCTTTTATTCCAAATGGCGCTGCAGTTGCCGTGTACAAGTACATTGCTGTCAATTATTAGCTGCGGGGATTGGGTCGTACTGCTAACGATTAGACTAGGTCCTCTGGTGCTGTTGCTGTTCGCCTTCGCGCACGCCGTTGCGTTGCAAGGACTTCCCAAGAATCATAGCTCCCTTCTAGAACACTTACCAGTACCAAAAGAGAAACCCATGTGGGAGCAATAAACTCCGTCGCAAGCACATTAGCTCCTCTTCCCATATCACCCACCCACACCAATCAATCCACCCCCCGGCAGATGGGCGCTTGATGATGCCATGCCATGCCCATTTGACCATTCTTGGCTTGGCCCCAATTCCCAACAAAGCAGGCCGATCTGTTGCCAATCTTGCACATGGCCTACTCCGTTCCAGAGGGCAATTTCTCGTCAATACAGTACCATGTTCAGGGAGCGGTGATGGGTGGGAGGCAATCTCGACCGAGTTAAGCCGGCCTAGTCTTTGCATCCGTGCAAATCTTTACCCATCAATCCTGTAGTATGCCCATTCGGCGGACCGTCTCCGTCTTCTGGTTTGATTGATGATTGATACCATGTAGATAGATGGGACATTGTGTCGCCTCTTTTTCAGCCCCCGGCCTCCATTTCATTGCTGGTAGCGTAGCCTCTACGGAGAATACCTTGTTGTCTTAGTGCTTCCACTTGTATCTCACCCCCAACAAGGGCAAGCAAAATTACATCACATATACTTGGGCTGGGGAATTAAAACCAATGGATGGATATGGCTTGGATGCGCACATGCATTGAGATTGGAGCAGCTAGCCAAGCAATGTGTGCTCTCTACCCCCTGCCTCTCTCCTCACGCTTTCGCCTGTCTAATTCCGTCTTGGTTCGCCACCTCCTCGGCAGGCATCTCGGGATACCATTCCTACGAGCAGTAGGGGACGACGACCCAAAGCCCTCCGCAGCGTTATAATCGTCCACTGAAATTAGCGGCCAGCCTCGTGCCCACCACCCTCGGCCTTGTCTGGTCGATGGTGTCCGTCTAACAAACCAATTCCACTTTGGGCCCCCTCCTCTGCGCTGATGCTCCTCTCCGGCAGTGGCATTTACAGATGCATCTTCATTTTAGAACGACTCATTTGATGCGCGGTGGTAACCCCATCACCAAATCGGCGAAGCGGTCCGCTTATGCCGCTTTGCCCGATTAAGCTTGCACAGTAACTCGTCATTGGTGTAAATGATGAAGGGCACATCGGTATTTGCTATGTGTTACTAATTCCACGGTCCTCCTCCTGTGCTGGGTCAAGCTGTGAAAGCTTCACAGAACCTTGCGGCGCGATGCCCTGGTCGCATGACACGAGCAAGGTGTGTGTGTGTGTGCGCGCGCGCGGATACAGCTTCTGCTATAATTACCTGCCGACATTTCCTCTTTTGCCCCGTTGCGTCGATTGGCTTATCGACTGCGGCTCAAACTCAAAAATAGAAATCAGAGACACGATGCAAGTCAAGATAGATTAGCAGCAAAGCATCAAGTACCGTACCGAGTTAGACGCCAGAACGACCGCACCTAGATGAAGACTTGGGGAAATGACGCGCACCAGAAGGATTCGTCATACGCCGAACTGCCGGTTAGTGTGATGGCCACGCATGCACGGCACCACACATCCGAAACCGACCCAGCAAGCTAGTGTGCACAATTCACTGCGCCAGCATGGTAGTGAGTTCTGCGCTGTAAGTCAGGGCATTGTTCGAGGCGTTGTCCCTGGCTCCCACGTGTAGGCGATCCACTGGAAGGATTCAGGTGTGCGACGCTGAACTTGTCTGTCAGTTGAAAGGTGTGGGAGACTGTGCATGGCTTGTTTGCATGTGGTGTGTATGTGACTGATAGAGGGGGTCAATGTGACTGGCGTTCATTATGCGCCCAGCAGGAATCTTGCCTCGTCACCGTGCCTCAAGAATATTTAGCAACACCAATACAACACCCGTAGATCAAAAATAGCAAACCGGAAGTGCGCCCGGGACCGAGTTGGAACCCATTAAACAGAACAACGCCTGGCACACGTCAGTACTACTCTCCTGTTCGCCAATCAGCAGTGTAGCTCTTTGCTTTTTCCTTGTTCCGTCTTGCAGGCATGGATGCACCCCAGGTCAAGCTAAAACACCCTGCGTCAATGCAAAATATGCACTCGATAGCCCTGGATGCTCACCCGCTCACTCACCCCTCCATGGCCATGGCGAGGCTTTGAGACGTTTAACGTGCCATGAATGATCGGCCCCTTTTCGTGCTCTTGTGTTGTCACTTGTTCAGTTTACACCATGTATTATTGACGCGCGCCAAGACTAGTCTTCAGCCGTTCCCAATGGCGCCACAATCACGCCGATATTTCATGCTCTAACGACAAACTTGGTAGATGAGCGACGTTCTCCAGTGGTCTAGTATCCCATATCTCATCACAATTACAGACACATGACCACGTCCTCTTTCCCCAATCGAGAACGGCAGACTGTGCAATCACTTACACGCCCCTCCCTCGTCCCCAAGGCTCAAGGAAGACGTCAATCCTCAGCTCAAATGTCAAGCAAAGCCATTGACGGAAAACCGCTCAAGTCAATTCAGCGCAGGGTCCCAAAACTTCACAGCGCTAGTCGCCCAAACCCACTGCTGCAAAGACAGCATGGGACCACAGCTCCCCCGTGGCTTTGCTGGCGTGGAACCCTAAAATGATAGTTGGTATCGAGTATTTCGGCGCCGGTAGCGGCGAAAAAAGACGCCCTGGGGTCAAGAGACGAACCCAAGCCGTTGGCAAACTAGCTGTATGGCGTTTCTTCTTAGCCCCCAAGCCAACGTGAGCTGATCGCGAGCTGATCGCGAGCAGGTTTTTTCTCTCCATTTCCCTCTGATCCCAACTCTTGGTAATAGGGTTAGTGCCGTCACACAAACCACGCACGTTCCCAGTTGCATTGCAATACACAGATAGATCTTCTTTTCCTACCAAGGCTCGCTAGAACATGTGTTCGACGCAGTCATCATTATGCGCCCCAATCATGTTACTTAAATCCTCTTGGCTTCCTTCCAAAAATAGAGTCTGCTTGGCCATGTAGACACATTCATGCATCAAGTCTGAGAGCAACTCTTCAACGACTTCGTCGGCTACACTTTCCTTGGGCCCATACAACCTCCCATGCACGACAACCCTGGTCGCCTTATTCATGCTTCTGTAAGCGTCAGGGGGGGTTACGTGCCTGTCGATAAACCTTCCAATCTTGGACGAAATGGTTTGGCTTGGCTCCGTAAAAAATGTCCGTTGAATCGTCCACCCATCAGAACCCAAGTTGACCCATAAACTCCCGCTAATCCCGTCGCACATCAATGCCTGCAAGCCTGTAGTAAACAAGAAAATATCTCTCTTTTCGGATGGTTTCCGCCCTTTGACTGAATGAAAACTGGGCACTGATCTGCAACTCACCTCCCCCCCCGAGTCATGAGGAGTACAGGGCCCCGTCGCATTGGACAAGACTCGACTCTGTTCGTCTACATGTACAGTACATGTACGTCTTCTTGATCCAGACCCTAGTCCACTGCATCTGTCTGCAGGCCGGTGCATTTCCCGTGTTTCCAGCTTGACGCCTCTTCGCCCCGACCCCCAACAGTCTTTGCTGGGCCATCCGAGCTTTCTTCTTGTCTCGTCCTTTAGGCCTTCCTTTTCTCCAGCACGAACCCTCCTCAGCGGGGAACGCCCAGCACATACACACCCTGTTCTCAATTGATTTCCTCTTTTTCTGTTCTTTTGGAACCCCTGCCGCCACGTGGCTGAGAAGGTTTCCGGTATGACATATCCCCGAAGCTGTGAAACTATTGCCAGACCCGTAGTTATTGTACCAGAGCTCCACGGCGTGGATGAGGCGAACGAAAACCAATACCGCCATGCGCCCCTCCCTTCCAAAGACGGAACCTTGTCGGAGTTTGGGCTCTGGGCTTCCGGCGTGCTGGCACGACATTACATGGGGCCTAACAAGGGAAAGTAAACTAGAACCTGTGTTCGTCGGCCTATTCCAGAGGCGCATATCTGAGCCCATGAACGTTGTTGCTGTCTCAGATTGCGCGTCAATCCGCTTGGTGTTGGAACCACTGCCGATGAATCGTGCCATTAGCGGCACAGGCTGCTCCAACAGAATTGTTGTGATGCTCTCAGTTAAACTTCGGGCACAATCAGCGCTCTCTCAGTTGATGACTGTGAAGCGTGGGAGTCCGTATTTTTAGCATGATTACCTATAATTAATGATGCTATATCCATCCCAGGTTGCATGTCATTCCTCAATGCGCTTCCAAAACTGTGGATGGACGATATTCTCCAGCTAATGATGTCTTCTCTGCCTTGTTTAGAGCATTGTCTCTCACCGAATGCAATTGACGGACGCCCATGCCCCTGTTTGCAGATCATATACTTTAATTACCACACTCCCAATTCAGATTCATCACTTGATCTTCACCCCGTGGCTTGTTGCCAACCGCAATGGAAATCTCCGTGAGGTGATACCATGCCTTGGGGATTGGGCTCCAGAGCTGAATGCAGCCCTTTTCATGCCTCCATGTAGATCATGCAAGCCCAGAGTCATCCTCGCAGGGCCAAGTGTATTCCTTGGCGTTCGCCTAAGACTTGCCAACTTGCATTAGACATTTAGACATACCCGTGGACACATACTTTGCTGCCGGCACCTGGTACTAGAGCTGAAAGAGTTTCATGCATGTTTGTCGATGCGCATCGTTCATATGTTCAAGTGCTGTGTTTATCCGTAACTCTCAAATTTAACCGGATGCAACTAACTATGCAAAGAACTACTGCTGCATGTTTCCCCTTTCGCTATATCAAACTGCACCATGTCTACAAATGCTCATGCATGATATCGGGGACAAAGGGTTGCCATGGAATTGCCAACTCAGTCCCTTTCAACTGCCTCGACCTCGGCAACCACAGTGTTAGCAACAGACAAACTCTTATCAACCCACCTTGTTCACTCCCAGACCATCTTCCACCAATAGTGCGTCCAAACCTGCTTTCTCTCTGATAGACTTCAAGCTCTCCTTTGCCGTCTCCTCGCTCACCTTGTCTCCGACCTTGCCAAAGCCTAACTCGACACCAATCCGCTGCCTCCTTCAGCGCCGGATACAACTTCGCGAGCGAATCCTTAACATCCGCGTCCTCCCCCGAATACTCCCACTGCTGCAGTTTTGCGACCGCATGCTGGCGCGTGTCAGCAAAATTGTACGCACCCACGACCTTCCATACCTGTCCCGTATGCGATTCAAACATGGGCTGCTCCCAAAATTTGTGGCCACTTTGGGCTACAGAGACATCATTGCCTCAACGGGCGTACTCTTGCGCATCCTCGTACGTATCGAACAAGTATGTGCCCCCAGTGATGAGCTTGCCAGTGGCATCGTAGTTGTAGGATAGATACTTGATTTGCATACCAGGTCGCATGTCCATTGTCTTTCTATCGATGTACCGCGCATCAAGCAAACCTTATACCGGAACACCATGGCCCTTGGCCACTATCTCGACCGTGGTCTCACTCCTTGGCTTGGATCTCTCCAGCAGAGTACCCGTGAATATTCTAGTTCAACCTGGCAGCTGCAATGCCGTGACAGTTAGCAAGTGTTGCGCTCTCTACGATGTCGCAAGCTATGTTACCCATTGAGTGAAGAAACGGTAGCAATCTACAGAGATTGTGTACTTGACATTGGCGCTTTTGTATATTCACAGCCCCAAATCGCTGGACTTGGTTCGTTTATTAAACAGTCACGATGCTCTATTGCTTTTAAGAGGCGTAATTAAGCCAATAATAGTCTTCGTGCTGCGCGCCTTCGCTCTGACGTTGTCCTAATGTCACCGAGCCCATTATCCTGCCCATAGTTTGAGCTGATTTCAACGGATCTGGCTAGTTCGACGTTTCTTCCCTTTCAAAGTTCATTAATCCAAATTACTCATCAAGCGCCGATAGAAAAGAATGTGCCACGGTTTCTCATTGCCGAGATGTAAGACGAGATGCACGAGGCACATGCCACCGTCATCGCAGATTCGAACTCATAACATTGATGTGAAACGTTTCTATTCATTAAGTGTGTATCTATATATCTATGCAGAGAAATTGGACAAGTACATCCGCTAGAGTTACATTAAATTGCCATCAATGCCTGTAGGCATATAGCTGAGGTCTCCCGTTTGATCTTCGCTAAACATGAACGGCGCTGTTGTCGGACTAGTCGTTGTGGGAGACGTGTAGGCTGACATGTCCCAACCCTCAAAATTCCGTTGCCATCTAGCACTGTCTGTCAAAAGCCACTGGTTGTTGTCCAATCCGCGGTCTTTGGCTGACGAGGGCGAGCCTACTGTAGGCATTGTGTGTGCCATCACATCCGGCTGCATCATGTTCGGGTTGTACATTGGTGCTGCCGTGGCATGTGGTAGCGGTTGACTCCATGGATCAATCATATCGGGAGTGAAGTTAAGTTGCCCCGACGGTATTGGCATAGCTGGTTGCATTGTCTGCATTTGTTGTTGCTGCTGCTGCGTCGGCACCATTTGGTCCATTTCCAGCCGGGCATCGACGCTTGCAGGCGAATTTGAAGCATTGGAGAAATGGGACAGTCTGCTCTGCAGTGACGGACTCTGTTCTTGTTTGATTCCTGAAATCATGTTCAGGTCCTCTGATGCGGCTCCGCCAGAGCTAGATCGCGGCGATGGGACATCCGATGGGTTGAAATGTCCATACTTCTCATCCGCTCGCTGAAGTATGAGCACTGCCTCTTCTGGAAGCTCGCAGTCCCATTTCCGTGACAGGACACTCAAAATACTTAGTGTTCGCCTTGCACAGATCCAGTCTTCCGCTATCTCCTCTAGATGTTTTATTCCATGTGTGAGGTCTCGCCGAGCCGTTTTATCTGGCAGGTTTAACAAGTGAATAGTACAGGCACTATGTACCATGTAAACTGCGATATTACATATTTGTCGTAAGCCCCAACACTTCTTGTACAAGCGCATTAGTTTTGAAATAGCACCAGCGTTGGCAGTGCATATTCTTCGTGGTGAGATATGAGATGGTAATGGTGAAGATTTCGGGCTGTATTTTAAGAATGGGCGGAAGAGGTGAATGTATTGTAGATGAAAAAACATGCTGAGGACCATCTTCGTTAGTGTCCTCAATTCACAGAACAGTTTCGATACGCGCAACTTACTGCATCAGCAACACGTTTGGAAGCTGGCCCTCCTTGGGCTCAAACTCCTTCGGGAGAACTTTACGCCACTCTTCCAGCTTCTTATGCAGATCTCCAAGCTTCTTCAGCTCAGACGTCTTACCAGTTGACCGACCTAGGTGATTGGGGTGATAGAAGAAGAGAAGGAGGTCGGATGAGATCTCTGACAAGGAAATGAGGTGCCGAGCTACGGCTCTTGTCCGAGCCGGCTGCTTCATCTCCTCGTCAAAGCCTTTGTCTGATAGCGGAATCCACATAGCTGCATCCTCGTCTGGGAAAACTTCAAATTTGGGAACGTTGCAGGAAGCTCGCGGTATTTGTGGCAGACGGCCGAGATAGTTGGACCAACACTTATCAAAAAAGAAGCAGCCCCAGAAAGTAATTCTGCGGGCATCGACCTCTTCCTGGCTCATGCGGGCTTTGTCAATGGCGCTAAGTTCGAGGTTCAATCCAATATCTTGAGCCATGCGAAAACTCATGCCACTATAGACCCAACCAGCCGCCTCACGGGCACAGCCTGCTTCGCGCACTGACATGAGAGCCAAAGCCTGCACTGTGGCAATATGTGGGCTCCCAAACGAATTGTCCTCCAGCGTGAGGCGCTTGGCTTCAGCGAAGAAATGGTCGCCTTTGGTTCTGCTATCGCCTCGGGTCGCATATGCGCCTGCTACGTCCGTGAAGTGGCAGCCAAGGGCAAGCATTGCATTGACGAGTAAAGGAGAGCAGTAGGGACTGCCCAGGAAATACCCACGCATAAAATCCGTCCAGAATAACGATTTGGAAAGTGTCGTGAAGTAAGGGTAGTGAAACGTGAAGTACATATTCATGAGATGCGTCATGAGGCCGATATCGTCAGTAACCCGTGTCCACGATGTAATTGGTCCCGCGATAGAATCGCTTTGCTGCGAGGGGGATCGCATATCTTCTTTCGGGTCGCTAAGGTAGATGAGATGCGAAGTCCCGCCGATGTACCTTACAGAACCATTTTCGAGACGAAGTTCTCCCATCTTGCCGGCAAGATCTCGTTCGCCTTCCTGTGGCAAATACGAAATATCATCATCGGTGCTGTCGCGACCTGTCGCGGCGTAGTCATATCCAGATGCTACAATATCTTGACCCAAAGAGTCGAGGTTGTCACAGTTGCGAATTTTGCTAACGATACCGATCACATCCTCCTCCGCCGAATTGATAATGGCGTCGATTAGCGTTTGAAGAGTTGCTTGCTTGGCTTTGGCGCTGTCTACCTTGTCGCGATATACGCCTTTTCGTCGATGGTCCGAGTTAGGATCGTAAATGCACTCCGTCCCGTACACGCTCGCGCAAGCGGCGCAACTAGGTAGTGCTCCGTCGCATTTCGATTTCCGCTTGCGACACGCCACACAGGCTGTGCTGATGCAGCGTCGTTTCTGGTTTGACGATTCGGCGGCGGGCTGCTTTCCCTTCTTCTTCTTAGCTGCGGAACCTTGTTCATTCGAGCCAGCGGACGTTGGGCCTTGTGTTGTCATATTTGCAGGAAGCCCACCACCCTGACGGGCCATATTCGATGGAGCTCAGGAACAGATTTCTGCTCAAACCCTAAAAGGTCATGAACGTTCAAACATAGAATGTGTCTTCATGGGCAAATTGGAAGGTGTTGCGATAAGGGATAGGGTGGCGTGTATCGAATATGTCGTCCAAGAATAGCGACGTGAAATGCGCCGTCGCTCAAGTCAGGTGCAGAAATGTGCTAGGTAGTCGATGTCGCGTAGCGCTGAATTGCAGTGAGATGGCGAAAGGGTGTTCTCTGTACACTTTGCTTGGCTGGCCAATTTGGTCCCCGCGACGGCTTCATGCGCCAACAATTCGGCGCGAAAACTGAAGCTCCGCACTATCCGATAGTCGGACGAAAGCGCACAAAGAGATTACAGAGCCTTCTTTGCCTTACCAGTAGGTGCATGAGACCAGCGTTGGCGTCAAAGTAGCGTGGTGTGGATGAGAGAACAGGTGCAGCTTCGATAGTGGTGTCGGGAGAGAAAACGGGACTGTCGATGTGATTGCGATGGGTATTGTCGACGTTTGACGTTGAATCACATGGCTTAGCGCAAACAGATCTACCGCCGGCCGCTTTACCAATGGTAAAAGTGATAAGACAAATCAAAATAGCGAGATTGGTGATGGAATGGTCAAAGTAGGATGAGGAGGGGTAACATGGACGAGGTCCCAAGCCTAGTCGTTACCTGTAATCCACCCACTACACCCACTAGCACGGAGAGGTCTTAGAGGCTAAGGGCGAAGAACGACGAGACACAGTCACAACCAACCCCAAAGATAAGGAAGAGAAGAAAAAAAAAAATGACAAAGGGACGGAACAGTCAAGATGGGGACCCAAAAAAAAAAGAGAGAGAGTGTAAAGGCAGAAACCCCCAAGAAAACGCTGATGACGGAGGATGCGCACAGGGTACTCGGCCGTCGCTGAGTACTGGCGACCACAGTAAAGGGGCTTCCGGCTCCGGGGGTCCAGCGCTAAGGTTTTAGCGTCTCGGCGCCTGAAAAGGAACAACGGATGACGCTATTGCATGGAAAACTCGGCCATTAACACCCCTATATGAGCAGTGACTGCAGCCGATTGTGCCGAAGTCTGTTGAAAAGTCACAATGCAGACTAAAAAGATTGGAACTTTGTGCCTCTAGCGCTATGGTAGCGCTGTACTAGCACTCTGCGGACCGCCCTTACTTGGTAGAGTAAGAGCCTCACGGTTCGGCATTGTCTTTGTGTCGCCCGTGTTCCAACTTTGCTGTCTTGTCGTCCAATGCATTGGTTGCATCAGAAAAGGGGCGGCACTAGAACTGGAAAGGATGGCAGTCTCATTACTATTATTGTACTAGGGCAAGTGAGAAAATAAAAAGCATAAGGTGTAGATGTCATGCTCCCACCAAAATCGCCACTGCCCGACACATGGCGCACGTTATCTGTCGGGTGCCATCTCACGTCGCTCGTCCCATCACAGTACGAAAGCCCTGGCTGATCAGGAATGTGCAGACTTTTATGCGAAACGTTGCATTTCCACGCTGATGCGTGTCTATAGCCGTCTAATGCTCAGGTTGCCGATGTGTGATGAGCCACCCCATATCGCAGATCCGGCGAGACTGCTATGGAATAGTCACATCCTAAGACTAAGATGCTCGCACCCTTCTTAACATCACCCGCGACGCTTGCTTTTTTGTCGCGCCTTGACAGATGTAGCCAAATTCGTAACCTTGCCGTTTCACTATTTTTGGTTCACCAGATGGGACTGGACGTCAAAAAATAATTCTCAGCCGTGTGAGGCTCAATTAGCGTTGTGATCGCCGCGAGATGAGCGCCGCTATTCATGAGCGTTGCAATTCCCAATTTGACAGCCCTATGGCCATCTCCTACGTTGGGTCCTTCAGACATTTTGTTCCAGTTACGGTGCCATCTCATCCCAGTCTGCAAGAGCACTCTACGATGGTTTATGCAGCAGTACCCAAAAAAAAAAAAGGGCACTCTTGTTTGCGTTGTGTTGAAGAGCTTGGCAAAGTTTTATTGAGGGGCCGACGCAGCCCAAGGCGGATATATCGGCTCTGTTACATGCGGGCCAGTCTCAATCTTGCCAATTCAGCTTCCCCATTTACTGCTGCATGAACCCGTGCCAAGTACAGTAGGATTGGCGACAAGCATGAATAGTGTGCTCTACGCTACAGGCTAAGGTACCGCGCTGTCGTCTGTTTCCCAGTCTCTGTTGCTTTATTGGCATACCTACGCGTCGACTTTTACAGGTCAATTATACCTGGTGATCAACGTCACTTAGTTCAACGAGAGTCGGCAGTGAAGCTAAATGGGCAAGGTTGTCTTTGAAACGATTTGATGAATTATAATATACACATTGCTGCTAAGTACAATCGACCCATATCTGTCTAAAGATACGATAGCGTACACACATCACCGCCACTGCTTCCCCCATCAATTGCTGTATTTATACACCTAGCCTCCGCCATACTTAACCTCTCTCTAGGTACCAGTTATGCGTTAACTGATTCGTCAAATAGTTGAAAGGAGTTGGTACCTCGGCGAGGCCCTTTCTTGCCACTGGATGGCGCAAGTAGACGGCAGCACAAATGTTAGGGTTAACTTCGAGGTATCGAGGAATGAAAGCAAAAGCTGACATGAATGGCCGAGGCCTCCAGGGCGTCAAGTAAGGCTTCGACTCATCAACTGGATTTTCCTCATCCTGCTGCAGCATTCTGCCCAGCTTTCGCATCTCGTCACGGGTAAGCGATGTGGCTTCGATTATGCGCCTGGCCTTCTCTTGTTGTTGTTCTGTCAGGCCCGCGAGGGCTTTGCTGATCTCGCGCTCCTTGTTCAAGCCGTCACCCGCAGAAACTTGCACAGCTGTCTCCGTAGCTTCACCAATCTCGGAGCCTTCCTCCTTTCCAACAATAGAGAGCTTCAAGAAACTCTCCTGTAACAATTCGTGGCTCTTCATATGCAGTTGCAGATCTTCAAGCAGCTCCTGGGCGCTGAGCTCGCTGTTGTCGGGATGAGACAACATACGCTTGGCATCAGCGCGGAATAGACGAAGACGTCTCTTATCTGCAGCCGATAAATCCTTCGGGTTGTTTTTAAGGATCTTCTTCACGTGCTTCAACATGGAATTGAGCGATTTGCTGTTGAGTGCCCATCGTTCACTTTCAGTCAGAGCCTCAAGGTTAGTTTGACCAGAGGAACCATCCACTTCAGCAGGAGCATCTGCTTCAGCGTCAGCAGCTTCTGCACCCTCCGCAGCATTTTCAGAGATGGCCTCAGCATCCACAGCTGATTGTGTTGCGGCCCCAGTATTTTCGCTGTTCTCCAAGTACTTCTGTTGTAACTTTTGTTCGCGCTTCCTTCGCGCTTCTAAACCATTGGCAAGCAGGTTCTTCTCATGCGCTCGGTTTTGAACACCGGTACCATAGAGGACCTTCTCAATATCGACCTGGAACATGTCACCAGGATTCAAGGCATACGAAGGGTGCACCATTTTTTTGCCGTTGACCTTGACGGCGCCGTGGATGACAAACTGGCGCGCTTGGCGCACGCTACTGGCAAACAGCGCGCGAAAAATCGCAGTGTCGAGTCTTCTCTCCAAGGGAGCAAATGTCATTTGCATGTAAGGAGTCATGTGCTCGTACTGCTGTGCTAAAAGGTCGTTGGTGCTGCCAAATGCTGAGAAACGAGGGCGACCGGACTTGTTGGTGCTAGGCTTTGCGACTCGAGAATAAGATTCGGCCGTCAGCGCTGAAGTTTTGAGACCTGAACCTCGGCCAGCAGCTTGCTCAGAACCGTCATTGGCGGCCAGGTATTCTGGAGGCATGTCGACGGCAGATAGGAGTCTTCGGTCAAATAGTCGCACCCACTTCTTCTCTGGGATGTGCTCGCCGTGATAAGCTCTTGTTTTCGCCTTGGCTGCCCATTTCTGTTGGAAGAAAGTGGGCTGGCCTCGAATTTGGGGTTCGCGCCCAACTGCTCGCGAAATGTTATAGAGATTGTGCTTGTTCCATGACTGCCTCAACTTCTGTCGATGGATTTTGGTTAGAAAAGGCTCAGAAGTAGACGGCGCTTCAATTGATTCGTCAATTGGAGTCTATTGTGAACATACCGGTCGATTGAGACTGTAGAATCTGTATGGTTTACGCATCTTGACGAAGCTGCCGCACAAGATGTAGATATATGAGTATGCTTGGTGTTGAAAGGAGCTCCTTCGACCCAAAAATTTGGTGAGCTCCATTCGCGACCGCAGTTTTTCCGACTGGGCTTACCAGCTGCGCCATGTGTGGCTGGAGCAACAGCGACCTTCGATAATTAGTGGGGTTGCACTAAACGCGTTTCCCTGTCAGGAACGCGTCCCGGTCCGTGATCTCGAACCATTTCCATGTGCAGTTCTTGAGGGGCATTCAACTTTCATGTCGTGAGCATTCAAGCTTGTGTGCTACCATTTTAGTGCCTTCAAGTACACAATAACTCACAGTTAGCAAACATGCTTTCAACATCAGTGCCAGTTGGTTTTCCTACCAACTCCTCCTCCGCGTCCCCTCTTAAACGAGATAGGCCCCATGATGTAGAGCCAAAGCAAACGAAATCGAGAGGGCCCTTCATGGAAGACAGCGATGAATCAGATGCAGAAGAATCAGACCAGAATGAGCAGAGTACGGCCAAAAGACAAATGCTGGATCGTCCTGATGACACCGAAACCATACCTGTCAATGATGCGGCACAACTCGAAAGCCAAACCAGAGTGGCCACTAAGCCCGCAACCGATGGCAATGCGGCAAATATCGAAAGCCAAACTACTTCAAATGAACCACTACAACAACCGCCAAGTTCACTACCAATTTTTCCAAGCTCTTTCTTCTCACGATTACGATTTCGCGACTACAAGACCACTACATGTTCAGGCACAACGCTGACTATCAAAGAACGACAGTCTCGCGAAGCTCTATCTTACGAATCCATTGTAGCAGCTAGATCCAAAACGAAAGATGGAAGAGCAAAAAGAAGCTACTATGGCATTGATATTCATGAATTGATGGCGAACGCATCACAAGAAATATCGCAGAAAAAGCAGCCAGAGCCCCAAGCGGCGCCAGTTCAGTCCATTGAGAGGCCACAGGTTTCAAACAAAAAGTCTAAGAAGGCAATGCTGTGGACAGAAAAATACCGAGCGAAGAATTTTATGGATCTTTGCGGCGACGATGGGACAAACCGAACCGTTCTGCGCTGGCTGAAGCGATGGGATCCTGTGGTCTTCCCTGGCATGACAAGGTCTAAACATGCCACTGCGAAACGGCCAGGCACGAAACAGACAGACGAGGAGGAAAAGCCTCACAGAAAGATTCTTCTCCTCACCGGGCCCCCTGGTCTAGGTAAGACTACCCTGGCACATGTCTGTGCTAAACAGGCAGGGTACGAAGTTTTGGAAATCAACGCTAGCGATGACCGCAGCAGAGATGTCGTTAAGAATCGCATTCGCACAAGCTTAGGTACTGAGAGTGTAAAGAACGTTGGCAATCGCAAAGACAACGAAGGAAACTCCAAGCTAGCTAAGCCTGTCTGTGTCGTGGTAGATGAAGTCGACGGAGTTGTCTCTGGCTCTGGCGGCTCTGGAGAGGGCGGTTTCGTCAAGGCACTCATTGACTTGGTACTTGTTGACCAACGCAACGCTGAAGGCGCAGGGTCAGAAACGAGCTACAAAAAGAAGAAAAGGGGCGATGACTTCAGATTGATGAGACCGTTGGTCCTCATCTGCAACGATGTATATCACCCTTCTCTCCGACCTCTACGCCAATCGAATCTTGCCGAGATAATTCATGTCGGGAGACCTGGAATGGACGCAGTCGTCAATCGATTGAAAGCTGTGTTTGATAAAGAAGGTATTCCATGCGACAAGGACGCCGCGCGAAAACTGTGCGAAGCAGCTTGGGGAATGTCAAGCGGCATTGACGCTAAACGTGGCGCTGAGAGCACAGTGGAAGGTGATCTCAGAGGCGTCATGGTTGTGGGAGAGTGGGTTGCTGGCCGTTTCCGTGCGACAATGCAGGACCCATCTCAACGACTGACACGACAATGGATCGAAAAGCATATTATCCATGACCTGGCGAGCGGCGCAGCAGGCTCACGCGGCCTTGGGAGAGGTAGTGTCAAAGATATCGTTTCACGATTGTTCCAAGAAGGCGGCGGCTTCCCGAAGCAAGCATTGAAGTTGGCAGAGTCTAAGAATGCAGACGAGCAGCCCAAGACTGAGCTTGGCTTTGGAGAATACCAGAAGAAGCATGCCATGGATCGTCTTCGACAGATGATCGAGACAAGCGGAGAGATCAGTTACGTTATGACAGAAGTCATGGCTGAGTATCCCAACAGGGACTACAATGACGACTGTTACTTGACCAAACCCAACCAAGCTTATGACTGGCTGCACTTTCACGATTCATGTCAATCAAGATTATATTCCAGTCAAGAGTGGGAGCTCACACCATATCTTTGCCAACCTGTTTTAGCCTGTCATCATCTGTTTGCCTCACCGAAGAGATATATGCCACCGGCAGGCTTTGATAAGAAGTGGGGAGTGGACGCAGCAACGGAAGAGCCTCCAATGCCATTCACTGGTCCACGAGCAGATTATCAAGCCAATGAGGCTGAGAAACTGAACCGGGCGATGCTGCAGACTATGCAGAACCAACTAAGCCCGTCACTGATGCGATCATTCCGCAGCGCGGAGGACATGGCAACGGGATTGATTCCATATTTGTCACGTATACTCTCCCCCGACGTGAAGCCAGTTGTCGTAGGAGGCAGCCAAGGCAGTACTGCTAGTGTCCGCAAGGACACCGAGCGCCGCATGGTGAAGCGTGCGTCAGAAGTTCTTGCTGACATGGGCATTGCTCTTGTCAAAGGTAAAATTGAGACAAACCTCGTCTCCAGCCGTAACCCCGAATACGTCTACCGTATGGAGCCGTAAGTCCATCAGCATCCCACAAACAGGCTGTACATGCACTAACCATACCAGGGATCTCGACGCCTTGGCCTGCTATGAAACTGGCTCCATGCTACTATCTTCACAAGCTCCCACACGCTACGCAGTGCGTCAAGTCCTGGACCAGGAACTCATCAAGACCAATGCCATTCGCGAAGCTCAGGCACGTCAGGCACGTTTCAAAGCCGGCGGTTGCGATGACACCAACACGCCAGCACAAGATTTCAAAACTCTGCTCGCAGAGCGTGAGAAGGAAAATGCTGCTGTTGTCGCTGCTCTCAAGGCAGAAACACTCATCAAGCGAGACTTCTTTGGTCGCGTGGTCGAAGCCCGACCATTGGCGGAGATTGATGGCAACAATGGCGAGAGGAAAGCACAGCGCGAGCAGAGGAAGGTATGGGTCACGTATCACGAAGGATTAAACAACGCTGTTAGGAAGCCGATTACATTGCAGGAGTTTTTGAAGGTTCTCACATAAGAGAGTTTTACATTTACAGTTTAATTGTTGAATACGAAGCATTGCATCTTGATGACATATATCTTAACTGTGCAAAAATAAAGTTCGTGTTTCTGATGCCCCTTCCCCCCCCGCCCCCCCCAAAAACATACATATAGTCTACATCTACAGCTTGGCCTTTGGCCGCTGGGGCGGAGACGCAAGCGGATCATACACTGTCAGAGACAGCGCATCTGACGGCGTGGCGGTATGTTGCGTCAGGCTTCTGGTATCGACCAAACCGGCATGCAAATCAGCTACGCTCGGCGCACCAATCAGTCTCATGTTCATCTCCATCTCGTCCTTGAGGAGCTGCATGGCCCTCTCGACACCTTCCTGTCCATAGCCCGACATGGCATACAAGAATGGTCGACCGATACCCACACCCGTCGCGCCGAGACACAGAGCCTTGAGGATGTCCGTCGCACGGCGGACACCACCATCCACAAAGATTTCAATCTTCTTGTCTAGGCCGCGCTCGCGCAGGATAGGCATAACTTCCGCGAGGACTTCTACACCAGAAGGAGCGAAATCCAGCTGTCTACCGCCGTGGTTGGACAAGACGACGCCATCAACACCCATGTCCACTGCGCGCAAGACGTCGTCTACGCGCTGCACACCCTTGAGTATGATGGGCATTTTGGTAATGCTCTGGAACCAAGGGATATCCTTCCAGCTAAGTGAGGGGTCGATGAAGGAAGAGATGGCACGGGCAGCACCCTGGCTCGTGTCGGTATCAGTGCCGGATTGGACGTTGCTCCCTGGATCGGTAAACTTGGAGCGCATGTCCTTTTCGCGACGGCCGAGTTGAGGCGCATCAACAGTGATAAAGAGACCCTTACAGCCGCGGGATTCGGCATGCTGCACAATCTTCTTGGTGATGGCGCGGTCCTTGTTCACGTACAATTGGAGCCATTGCACTTGGTCGCCTTGCCTGGCGTCGACAATCTCGTCAAAAGAGCACGATGCCAGCGTGGGGATCATCTGGATGACGTTGTGGGTGCGTGAGGCGCGGGTGAGGACTACTTCACCCTCTGGGTGGCCGAGTTTGCCTAGGGCAGTGGCGGTAACGTAGAAGGGGACGTCGGTCTTGGAACCGAGCATGGTGGTGGAAAAGTCGACCTTTTCGACATCGACAAGGATTTGGGGGCGGAACCAGATGCGGTGGAATGCGTTGTGGTTTTCGCGCATGGTCTATTTGGTTAATATAAGCAGAAAAGGCTTAGAAAGGGCGTGGATATACGCACAATTTCATCGTCAGATGCGCTTGAGTAGTATCCCCAAGCAGTTCGCTTCATGACTCTGCGAGCCACGGCCTCAAAGTCGAGCAGGTTGTAGCATTGAGACAGGAGTGGCTTGAGTTCTTCACGGCCTTGGCGCTCAATCTCTTCGGGATCGTCTTCCTTGGATTCTTCCTTTTCCACGGTCTTCATGTCGACGGGGCCGAGATGTTTCGATTTTTCTAGGTACTTGTCGAGGGTATCGGGGGGGTGGATGGGGTCAAATTCCTCGGTGGCATCTTTGCCCTGGAATTAGTTAGCGCTGAACAAGAGTGCAGTAATTGAGTGCCACTGGAAACCTACAGCATATTTCAAAATAATCTTCGAGCCTCCGGGATGTTCTGCCCAACAGTTAGCCACCCGAATGCGCCACCACAATCACGCAGCCTGCTCACCTGGTAGGAATTCCGTAACATCATAAGCTTTGCCCTGTATCAATTGATTAATTCCCGAAATCATCTGTTGAACAATAGATCGGAGACGCACATGAATAATGACCCAGCACGATTTCGCATCCTTGTGCTGGGCAATGTCGCTTCCCTTCAAAGCCATTTTCTCCGTTTTCGTTGCACGTTATCGAGATGCGATTTGTAGAAGAAACAATTCAAGAAAGAAAAAAAATACGAGGCCAAATTACTCTGAAGCTTTCCAATTCAGCAGCCGTTTAGCCGTGCTGCACAGTAGTCTTGTTTATAAAAAAGAACAAGTAGAAGCTCAGAAGACAAAAGAAGCGGAAGACGAGCTGGTTAAATGACGTTGACCATGACCGACCGACCGGTCTCGGGAATCGACCGCCGTCGAATGCGGGGCCAGCCAATGAGGGACAAGCCAATTGTAGTGGTTGTCGTCACAGCTCTGGTACCCCAAATGCTCGAATGCGGAGCACATGTTCACTCCATCTACTGTCCCGCCCGCTGTAATAATTCCATTTGGCCCTGTATTACCCTCTGTCAGGGAAGCTTTTAGCGCAGTTGCGCCTTCAGAGCCAAGATCCCTTCGGCTATAAGCTGCTCACCTATTGCGCCGCTCGTCCGACCATGAAATTATTCAGCGCCACCTTTAACAATGACTTGACTACCTACATTAACTCACAGTCAATATCCGTGTTAATTTGTCATCGCGAGTCATGGCGAAATATCCGACGCTAAATGTAACCACAACATTCACTTCAACAGCATCGGGGTACAACCATCATATGTACAGCTTCTTTCTTTTTCTTTTTTGTTCTCATGTTAATCCACCGCATCTAACGACAAATACATTTTTCCATTCACACCACGTCGTATCATAACAAGCACTCCCGCAGCCATCGTGTGCAATCATCCCTTCGTTCATTGCTTCCAACCGCCTACTTCCATGCATTCAATCCTGCCCACGGGTCATGGCCCTGCTGGCTCTGCGTTCGTTGATTAGCTCCTGGAGCTTGACTACCATAATCTCCTTGCTGTCCTCCATAATGGATTGTTTGTTGTGGGCCCAACGGCGGTGGTCCAGGAGGAGGCGGTGGCGGCACAAACCCAGCTGGGACCTGAGCTGGCTGTTGCTGAGGCTGATGGTGCTGTGGTTGATGCTGATGCTGATGCTGATGCTGTTGTGGATGAGACGAACCATATGTATTATATGACTGATACGTCTGACCAAAGGACGTTTGATTGGGTGGCGGTGAAGTCGGGTTCCTCATAGCATTCATACCAAACGAAGTCTGATTTGGGGGCGGTGAAGTTGGGTTCCGCATTGCATTCAAGCCAAAGGAAGTCTGGTTTGGGGGCGGAGACGTTGGTCCAGGTGTCGGCCCATACGTGCTTGGGTTATATGGCTGCTGGTACATGTTGCCGCCGGGAGGAGGACTAGAGTAGCCACCATAGCTCTGCTGATGCGCAGGTGGTGAGGTTGGCATCTGATACTGACCCTGGTAGCTGCTATGTCCATATCTGGGTGCTTGCCCCGATTGAAACAGTGGCGCTGGCGGCTGTCTTGTAGAGGGCGGTTGTTGTTGGGGCGATTTGGGTCCTTCTACTGACATGCGCTCCATTAGACCACGAAGGCGCTCCTGTTCCAGCTCTGCTTGCTTTCCCTTGTTGGCTGCCCTATCCGACTCAATCTGGTTGAGGAGCTGGTTTCCTTCTGACCTTCTGTTGTTTACAAAGATGTCTACATTGCTCTTCATGCTAGTCACAGTGTCCTTGGTCTCAGCATACCAGTTCTTCGCACCTTGCAATCCCGACTGCAGCTCGAGGAATTCGTGGTATGCTCTCTTGTACCGGTTGATGGCAGCTGATCGCTGACGTTGTATCGTTTCGTACTTGCTTTGCTCTGAGCGCACTCGCTTATCCTGTAACAACGCATTGAATGACGTAGTGAGTTCCTTCATCAACGCTGACTGTTTTTGATTGGCCTGCAGCAGTCGGTTTTGGTGTGGGCGGAATTTTTCGAGCTCCTGTTGAAAAAGTTGCGTCTCGTAATTTGTGATAACCTTTTTGTTCAGGATGAGGACTTGAGATATATCGTCTTCATGAACCTAATGCCGATGTTAGTTCCATATTCGTGCTGACATTTTGTAAATAGCACAGCGTCCATACCTTTTCTTTGAGATCCTTCAAAACTTGATTTCGCTCTCTCTTGATAAGATTCAGTTTTTTTAGAATATCTTCAATCTGAGCAATCTGATCCGCCACACTTGGACCGCTCTCTCCAAAGTCAGCGTCCAAAAGATTTGGCTCCATACCTGACGGACTAGTTGCGTGGCTGCCTCTTTCGCGCGCTTGTGAAACGGCATGCTGGAACAGAGCATCGACGCCACCATCCTGCGCGGCACGTCTCATTTCATCAAGCTCCTGCTCGTTCTGTCGCAATTTGCTCAACAGCTGATTGTCACTTCTCATAGCCTCGTCCAAAGCTTCCCGATAACTTCGAATATCAGTACGGAGCGTTGTTGTCAGGCGTGAACTGGGTTGCTGAGTCCACTCGCTCTCGTAACGGGAGCGCATCTTCTCACAAGAACCTTCCTCGTAGTCTAATTGCTTTGAGCTTTCGCTTAATATCGTAATAATAGCCTCCTTTTCAGACTTCAGTGTTTCAAAGATGGAAGCTGGGTTATCATGGTCCGCAACATCTTCACACCATTGCCGAAAGTCTTCATCGGGAAGAATATCTTGTTCAAACCCGCCTTTCAGTACTTGCAAGGCACCGGGGAGTCGCAGGTAGTCCAAACTAGCAGCCATTTCGCCATTGGCTGTATCAACACGCTCCGTCTCAGCTCGAACCAGTTTTGCTTTTTCCTCATCATACAAACTAGCAGACTCCGTCACCGCCATAGGCACAATCTTAGCAAAGAGGTCAGGGCCGGTTATTCGCTGGATATCCTGCCCAGCATAAAGCTCGCTTACGGGAATTGGCTTGGCAGCAGGAGCCTTCGCAATCGCCGCAAGACTCGCCTCAGGGGGTACTGTCTGGTGATAGATGAAATCGTTGTCCTTGAGGGATTCCTTTAGTTTCTCTTGGACAGTTGACAGTTGGCGTTCGCAGATTTCGTGTAGGTTTGGGCCCGTCTCAGCACTCAGATTTGAACTGGTAGGAACTGATGTCGGGAAGGCTTTCGACATCTTCTCGGCCTCTTTGGACAAGCCTTCAGCAACTTTGAGACGAGCGACTGAGATGCCATGTTGATTGGCCTCGGCGTCTGCAAGCGCCTGATAATATTGAGCAACCGAGGTAAAGTGACTTGTTTTGATCTTTGATTCGTTAGCATTCGCATTCACCATACGATACCAATATGCTTTCAAAAAATTTTTTTTTTACTTACTTGAACCATGGTTGCCCAGACTTTCTCAAACATAGCCTTGGCAACATTATCCTGCACCCCTTCAAGCGATTGGCCATACAAATATGCAGCTTGTGAAGCAAGCTTTGCCAACAATCCGACTTTTGTTTTTTCGTTTGTCTGCTTTTCCAAAAAAATCTCCTGAGCTTGGGCCAGCATCACATGGATCAAAGACTTGACGGTATCTCGGCTGAGGTCAAATGATGGGGCATGTAGGAAGTTCTCGTTGATGTAGGTGAACATGCCAGCAGCAGCTTGAAAAGAATGGTACGCAGTCTTGAGGGCTGACTCGTCGGCTCGGTTCTGTAAATTGGCGTGACAGGAGAGTACTGCAGAGATGTTGAAGATGACGGAAGCTTTCTCAAATGCCAGTGAATATTGCTTGGTAGACTTGTGTGTAAATGCATCGAACCTGTTGCAAGTCAGTTTCCCATCATGGCTAAGCTGTCATCGTCTTGGGGTTCACGTACCATGTAAACGGGATCTTGATATGCGTCTCATCAATCGGGAACCTCAAATCCAACAGTTCCAGCTGGCCATAGTAGCGATAGAGCATATCTCGCCCCGAAGCACTCTCCTTACCCGCGCCTCGCATATCCTGGCGCAAGCGGTTTAGTGTCTGGCATTCTTCAGCATAGCGCTCCGGGTCGTCGCCATAGGTCTGCCGGATGTATTGCTTGAGAGGCGCAACCCAGTCGATCTCGTTGGTAGCCTTCAGAGGCACCGATATCATGGGAGACTGCGTCATCTTTGTGCGACGAAATACGAGCAAGCTAGCTCACCCACCGTCAGCAGCAAGGGAAGACGAAGCAGTCTATACTTTTGTGACGTCGAGCGCTTTCGGTTCGGCGAGCGGGGAGTGTCTTATCTTGTAGCTTCGAAGGGAGGAGAAGGCCGGTTGCGATGTGCGACGATTGCGCCGGAGGTAAGTTCGTCTGTACCTAAGTGCAATAACGTATGTCGATGCTTGGTGATGTGGCCTATTATGCGGCCGGATCTCGATGTGGCTGCCGTTTCAAGGACGAGGACGAAAGAGGGGTTATGGATGATGAATTCGGAGCTGTGGCGGGAGAGGTGATGTAGCTCTGGTTTAATCCGCCCTGCTCTGTTTGTGGTTCAATGATCTTAATATATGCTGATGGTCGAATTGTCGCTCTAGAATGGGAAGGATGGTATTGGGAAGACGATGAGGCACCGAGCGTGTGCGTAGGATAGCCTGGTTCTTGGTTCTTGGTTCTTTGGGGAAGCGAAATTGGTACACGTAGTGAGCTACGTCAGGCCAGGTCAAGTCAGGTAGCAAAGCGGCCAAGCAACGAACAAAGTCCCCGTGGCCGTCTCCAGTCACAGAGCAGCGGTGGGGTAATTGGGAAACTGGGTGGCCGGGTCAGTGAGGTGAGTGGTCCGCCAGGCACCAAATTGAACATCCTCAGCGGCTAATACGGGGCCCTGGGGACACTGGAACTGGAGAAAGATCCACTAAAGCGACCACTAACCTTCCAGCTAGCGCATTCCTGTGCAGGCCGCTACCAAATATCCAAGCGCCAACTGCAACCCTGTTCTTCTCAATACTATTCGCTGCTGCATCATATCAGTATGGTAATGTTCTAAACAGGGGAACAAAAAGGTCCTCATCGATGAATGCTGTACAATTCAGCACTGCAGCCCATGTCTCAGTATTGACAACTGCGTAGCATTTTTCGCTCATCCCACTTCCAGCCTTCCAATGGCGGTATACCCTACAGAACGCATAGCCGCCCTTTTCAGAAACCCACAGAACTCAATAATATACCAATCTTTTCATGTTCACCCTTGTGCATTTGATTACCGGTATGAATTGGTGGAATTAATATCTCTAAAACGGAGCGCCCTCTTGCCCGTCTCTTATACCACCGTCCAATCTTTCCGGGGTTCATCTCAAGCTAGTCATCTTTACAGCCTTATTGGCCAGTTTGCTCAGGCTACACCCCTGCTCGTCACATTGCACCTATGCGCCGCCTGTTCAGGCGGCACCATACGCTCACACTCTCACACCACACCACACCGTCTGAGCGTCCTTAAAGTGCCGTACAACGGCCACGGGCCGGGGCTCTTGCAGCGCTAACAATGCAAGCTTAAACCAATAGTAGCCCATCATTGGCATCAGGACAAAGCTTTCATCGCAAAAAGGAAAGGAAAAAGGTTAACTAAGGTTACGTAACAATAAAACTACCTAATCAGGATACGAAGCCTAAGTATACACACTCTCTGTCCATGAATTAACCTGAAGACCTCGCTCAGCCATCTCGGCTTCATTCAAGAATTCTAACGGCATGTGCACCAGGTGACCCTTGATCTGCGCCAACTTCTGTCGGGCGTCTTCTGCTGGCATGAACTGGTCAAAGATGTGTCCTGCTTTCACACCACGAGAAGGCAGGTATCGATCGTAATCCTCAAATGTTTTAACTGGTTGTAGTTAGTATCCCGTAAGGCAATGGCAGGAGACAGCTAATGACGACTTACTGTTATCATCTGGGTCCGCGTGGAACAAGTGTCTGAAAAGCAAAGTGTTTTTGTCTGCTTGATCAGTCCATGCGCGCCATAAATCGTCGCTCATAGGATCCTCGATAAACTTCCATGTCTCATCTTGGTCAAAGACTTCGTTCTCAGGGTTGACAGTAGGCGGCTGCGCATTGATTTCGTCATTGGCATCGAGGTTGCAGGGTGGTAATAGCCCCATGTGCTCTCGCCACAGATAGCGTCGAAGGGTTGTGGCGTGATATCCTACTTCGAAAGGTTTGCCATCCATCGTGCTTGGGATCATCTTGGTGTCCTCCATAACTATGCTGAGTTCACTATCGTGATAACCAAGCTGGCTGCGATCGTTCAGGTTGCTAGATCCACAAATTACGACGCGATCGTCCGCGATGAGCAATTTAGAATGGATGTAAAGCTCCTCTTGAATCCAGTTTTGAATCTCTGACTCGGGATCTTCAGTGTCCCAGGGCTCATCGTGCAGACTGCCCTCAGCCCTCATAGCGTGGTGGGCGACAGTGGGAGAAATATCGTTCTCTCTGGGAGGAAGCGCTTCTTGGAACTTTCTCTTATCTTCAAGAGCCATATCAACTAATGCCTCCTTAGTTTCCGACTCCTGCTGATACAACTTGTTCACGTGGCGACCTTGTTCTTTTTCATCGGGATTATCGTTATTGAAAACACCTTCTCTCATGATTTCGGCAGCTTCGGCGCGCTGAACCTCTTGGTATTTAACGCCACTTTTCTTCTCAGCATCCAGCAGCGCCTTTGTTTTCTTCAAGCGATCGTACGATCTCAAGTTGAAGAAGAAAATGTGTTCCTTCGGATCAACTCCCTCTTTCTTAATTTGCCCAAAGATAGAGTGTTCGCCGCGGCAAATTGACTTGTACTGGTAATCCATGATGGCTCGTGTGCCCGACGCGGCATTGTCTCTCAGATCTCCGGCGAATCCAGGAATAGCAGGAATCACAATAATGATACGGAACTTTCGGCCCTCTTTGCTTGCCTTGACAATAGCATCCACCATGGCTCGGCCAATGGTGTTGTGAATTGGCGCCTGGTGCTCTCCAGTGGCAGTAATGAAGAACTGGTTCTCGATGTAAACATAGTGCTTTGCATTTCGAATGACTTCACAGTAGGCATTCTGAATGGAGTGGTCGGTCAAAATACCACTAGACCAGTCAGCGCTTGATCGGACAATTTGAGCGCGAACAGAGCCACGGTTGTCGAGGTTTTTTGTGGCGAGTGGAGAGAGCGGATGTTTGACGTATTCACCCACTGGGTGTTTGGGGCGTTGCACGCCCGTCAAGTTCTCATCTTCGCCTTCACGGCCCTCGAGTACAATCCAGTCAAAACGCTCATCACGTTTATATTTGTCGCGCTTGATGAAGTTCCAGCGTAGGACAAAATGTTCAGCGATATCGTAGATGGCTGGGCCAATAACAGCCATGGCAACATCGTGCCACGGCATGCGTCCGTATTCGGCCTTGCTCAGCTCATTTTGCTGCCAATCTTGGACCTTGTGGAAATCCATGACTCTGTTGTTGTTGAAATCTTGTCCGGGCCAGACCTCATTCTCAATGTTCTCAGGGTGACAGTCCGCCAGAGGATGGTTTCTAGCATCCCATCGACCAAAGCACAAATCTAAACCGCCAATGAAGGCAATAGAATAGTCAATAACAATAAACTTTTCGTGATGCGCCCAGTACATGGTCATGTCGGCGGCGTTCTCGAAAACATTGTGGTCAGGGTGGCGCATGATGCGAATATTCTCATATCCCGGAGTACCCTTGGGGCAAAGCGCTTGCAGAGCGTGCTTCGTATGTACTGAGTTACAAGTGAGAGCAGCTTCAACTTCCTTGTACACCATGACATAAATTTTGACACCGGCCTCAGCCTTGCGCTTGAGTATCTGGTCCAAACGATACTCTTGCTTGTGGTGAGGAGGGCGTCTCAAAAACAGCTCCGGCGAGAGCCACCAATCGGCAATATAGATTGATTCCTTGGCCTGTTCTAGGGCTACAGATACGGCCCAGAAGTAGTCTCGTCCGTCAACGTACCATTTCACGTGGTTACCTTCGCGTTCGGGAAAGTAGGACTCATATCTGTGCGATTCGCAGATCTTGGTGCGCTTGTCGTCGCACCGCTGCTCGTGTTCCTCGTCGTGACGATGCTGGGCGTTGAACTGAAAAGTGTCAGCGAGTGTCGCTATTCCATACATGTAGTAAAATAGATATAATTACCAAGTTGCCGAGCTTGCCAAACTGCTGTCTGTACCCCGCGTTAGATGGAAACGTTGTGATTGCTAGTCTGGGGCAGCATACTTCTTGTGAATAAGAGCTACCTTGGCGTCATGAAGCTTAGATTCGTGCAGTTTTTCCTTCAGGTCGTCCATCATTCCAGAGAAGCCATGGCTTCCACCTTCTTCCTTCGAACCCGACATGATGACAGCTGTGTCGTAATGCACAAGAAGGACTGGGAAAAGGGCAGTAAGGAAAGCTGTTTAGGAAGCTAAGTCGGAAAGGACTGGATAGGAGACGTCAATCATAAGAAAATATATATTGAGAAAAGGAAGACGAAAAGGTGTGAGAAAACAAGAGAAAGAAAAGAGTTCCAAGCACGGAAGCAGAGGATAGCTAGAGTCAGGGTACGAGGGTGAGGTGGGGTAGAACAGGTGTTCGGTGCAAGGCCTGAATGCTGCTGAATGAAATTGAAAATAAATTGGATGATCCAAGCTACGTTTAGAGCCACTAAGCGAGTTAACTGGGACGCGCAGCTCCCATGATGGAGCTAAATCCAAGTATGGCGCATTCAAGGGCCAGTAATTATTGCCGACGCAGTTTTTCTGGAAACTGGCGATCTGCACAGCCAGCTCTGCACCACAGTGGCAGTCCCGATTAGTGGACAAATGACAGCGATCAACTGGAGGGGAGGCCCTTGACGTCATGGCACTAACCGAGCATGGCAACTTATCCGGGGCCCTTAATTCAATGCTCTGTTGCGCTGCATAGGCATTTACACTGCACCTAACAGTGGTACACCCAGCGCGGAGCGCCTAAATAAATAACGAACACGATATGTATTTTCTTAGCTTCCTTCAGCTATGATTAAATTCTAACCGAGTCCTCCTAACTCTGTGCAATGCGGCCCTGGCTAATTGTTCAATTCGTTGCAAGGATTTTCGGCCCAGCCTTCAATACTACGCGTCATAATCCAGCAAAGTGTGGCGTCTGGGTGTTACACATGAAAACCAATGAATATTATTAGATGGCCCATGCTTTTTCTAAATCCTGTTTCCGCGCCATTTGCAGCTTTCTGCACGTGGCTTTCTCCATGAACCGTGTTCGCTGATGGAGGCACTGTGACATCGTGGCCGCAGCGACTCGGATATTTTGTAGTCGCACAATTGTAATGATACCCAAAGGTCATTTAGTCTATTGATAAAACATGTACTTGTATAATAAAAAAAAACAATAATCATTCGCTTCAAGACAATTCCTTAGCTTTCGTGGTACTCCTTTTGCCCTTCTTCATACCTAGCACAAACGACGCAACCATCAAGATTGGGACTCCTATCCCGACGCCGATACCGACACCAAGACGCCACTTCTTGTTCACTTCGTTCTTGGTCAACGATCTCTGTTGTTCAAATCCAGATTGAATATAACTGCCTATACGGTAAGGCACGATGATGGCTGTCCCGAGGTTGTAGGAGTAATCCGAGTCGGCGTGCCTGATAGTGATTGCGTCGAAAGAGTCCTGGCTAGCCATGCAAGCGAGGGTGTTCGACTGAGACGTCGTCATGTTGCTGCCCCCAGGTGTGCCCTTTTCAGCTAAATCTTTCAATGTGAAATTTAGGGATTGCATTCCTGCGGAGTGGTATTCTGTTCATCGGACAGAGTCAGCCGCGATGTATCTTCACAACGTGGTGAGGGCATGGTAACCACGATGCTTTCACGTTACCTTTCTTGTAGGTGTAATTGGCCGCCTGAATTGAGACATTTACAGCAGCATCATCGACTGATCTCCATTTGAGCTGGTATGAGTACTCCCACAAAAGTAGAAAATAGCCCAAGTCGCTGCGATACCCAGGTGCCTCGCCCAGCTTGCCTGGCAAGACCTCTGATTTGTCTTCGTCCCTACAATAGCTGCCGTCTTTCCCATTGGGGCATTTAATTAGTGAAATGTCTTGAATCTTTTCCTCGTCAGATGCTGACATGACGATGCCGACAAAGAGAAGAATCAAAGCTTGGAAGGAGATTCTCATGGTAGCGACCTCGGGCGTGCAAGTAGTTGAGCAAATGGTACGGAAGTCGGATAACAGCTCTAAATCACTAGAAACTGATGAAGTGCTGGGTTCGAGAAGATGGTTGAATATTTGCTGAATGCAAATGGAAATTCTCGCTTATATAACGAGGTGTTGGACGCTTCGCTACAATAGCGACAAGCGATCTCGGTGATGTCATTAACAAGCCTCGTGAACAGGCGAGGCTGCGCTGGCAACGCCCGACGGCCTGCCTCCGTGGCACTACGAATGACGCCAATGCATAGCCCCATAGGGGAGGTACTTTTGCGACGATTCTTAGGGACAGTTGTGTTTTACTGCTCAAAAACATAACCGCAAGAGGTACCCTGTGGCATTATCCAAATATTTCAGGTTTCAGCTTGCTGTGTGATGCACTACTTCCTGTTGAAGCACTTATAGCTACTGCGCCAGAAAGGAAATTGGTATGATCATGCGATTTGGGCGTACTTGGATGCAAAGAAATAGAGCGTGCGTTAAATTATCCATGCATGGATATCTAAAAGAATAATAATTCCGAGGGCATGGACTGACAAGCGAGCGTGGAAACGGCCGAAAAGGCCGAGGTTTGATCAGCGGTGACAGATCGGTTATGATAGATGTGACCCATAGTTGGAGGCCGTGAGGCTATGTCCATGTTGAACCTCATATTCCCTGCCCTCCGACTTCCGCGAAAATCAAACGGCACTGGGCACAAGCAACTGGCACCTGACCAACAATGCAAGCCACAGTCAACCAGCCTTGAACCACGGCTCCTAACATCTGGTTCAATCACTTCCCAACTAAAGGCATGGCTGGGGGTTCGCCAACCCGGTAGGACAAATGCATGTCATCGGGGCTAATCCTGACTATAGTATGTTGAACAACAACAGGCCAACAGTGCAGGCTAAAGATCTTTGCTGAGAATTTTTTGATTCGCTTGCCATCCCCAGTGCGTCCTTAGCAGCTAAGCTTTCCAAGCGAGAGTGTAGGATTCCATGTTTTTGGCGTAGCCTTTTGCCCACGACCATGGAGCTAAGCTAGGGGACGTGGGTCCTTATATCCAAGTACTATACGAGTCTACAGACAGGCACCCCAGCCTTCAGTAGCATCTGGATCTTAGTCCATACTGTAGGTCCTAGGGGCGGGTAGGTGGTGGCTGAAGGGTTGGTTAAATGGCCCAAAGCTCCCCCGAACCAACCCCGCTCTCAAAGGGGGGCTCTTGAAGGACAACAGGCAAGCAAAGCCACCACCAAAGCGCTCAATTACCCCACTATCCCGTCTCGTAGTCAGGGGAGGAGAACTCCAAGCTTCCAGGTTAAACTTCACCGCCGTGATCTGTCCCTTTTTTTAGACTTCTGTCACAACCCTTGGCTCCCTGCCTGTTTATACATATCCTTTTTTCGTCTCATCTACTTTGAATATTCTGCCATTTATACCACCCCTACCCTATTCATAATGTCTGCTCCAGTTATCCCTCCCGGCAGCACTATCGTGTCGACCTTCAAGCGATCCTTCGTCGACGTCCCAATTGACGAGGCCAATGGCAACGCTGTCCGCACCTCCGAGTTCCTCGAGGCTGCCGAGTCCCTGACCACCATCTTCGGTGCGAATCATGACAGGAAAAAGCAATAGCTGAATGTTCCCTTGCTAACACACCGGTAGATGCCCTCGGTTCCGTCGCCTTCTCTCCCGTTAAGAACGATATTCTTGGCAACGTCAAGGTTTGCCCACACTCCATCTTGCAGTCGTCCAAGAATTGGGCCCTCTCTAACGCCAGTGACAGAAAATCCGCGACCGTCAACTTGCCGCCCCCGCCGACTCCGAGAACATCCAGGATCTTGTCCGCAACGAACTCAAGACCAAGAAGCATGTCGCAGCTGAGGGTCTTTTGTGGCTCGTCCGGTACGCATTACACCGAATACAGCAGCGAGATAGTACTAATACGATGTTAAACAGTGGCCTCGAATTTACTTGCATTGCTCTGACCCAAAACAACGCCAAGCCCACCGAGGAGCTATCCGATTCCTTCCGCGCTGCCTACTCCGGCACCCTCAAGCCTCACCACGGCTTCCTTATCAAGCCCATCTTCAGCGCTGCCATGAGTGCATGCCCTTACCGCAAGGACTTCTACGCCAAGCTCGGAGACGACCTCAATAAGGTTAACGAGGACCTCAAGGCTTACCTCGCTGCTCTGCAGAAGATTGTCACCATCCTCAAGGCGTTCACCGAGAGCAAGGAGGCCAAGTGGTAGATTAACGATTGTCACATATCATAACGCAGCATTTTCAATTTAAAAAGTTATCCTAAATGTGACTCCTTGGTCATCCAAATGAAGTCAAGCCCATTGGAACGTGTGCCTTCCAACGAGTTGGCGATTGGAATATCGGGGATATCTATTGATGTTGCGCAAAATAAAAAGGCCAAAGACAATTCCAGCGTCAAAGAAATGTAATATCTTGAGAGTAACGAAAACAAAAAGCCACCCAATTTGATCATGAGCCGTGAAATATTATTTTAGCGTCCCGAAAATTGTCGTTATCGTTTCAGTCGTCCCTCGACGCAGCCTCCTGGGACACCTGGAGCTTTCCAAACCTCGACGAGCTCCAAACCAGCTGCATCGAGTAAGGTTGCAAATCCGTCACGCGTGCGCTCCTTGCCTCCCATGGTCATGACCGCTTGGTCCAACACAGCAGCAGGGAAGTCGGCTTCGTTGACGCGGGAGGGGATGACCATGTCGCATATCAAGACTCGGGAGTCGGGAGACATGGCAGAAGCGAGGTTCTTCAGGATATTGATGCAAACAGGGTCTGCGTAGTCGTGCATGATCATACGCATAAAGTATGCTTTAGCTCCTACATCCAGACATCAGTATAACAAATTTTGAAAGCAATGAATATTTGGGCACAATACCTTTGATTGGTTGTTCTTTTGTAAAGTCGTGTTCTAACCGTTTCACCTCTGGTGGAAGAACGCCATTCGCCTTTGAGAGCTCAATTACCTCTGGTAAATCCTGCAACACGCAGTTCTGAGGCTTCAATTCTGTGTGAGTGTCCAAAATCTGTTTCAAAACAGTTCCGTGGCCACCGCCCACATCGACGAGCTCAACAGTCCCACTGGCATCTTCTTCAGATGTGTTCTTGAGCTTGTTATAGTCGAAATGGCCCACGACGGGGATTGATTGATCAATACCCGCCATTCCAGTTTGGAACGTCTGGAATCGTTCAGGGTCTTTGCTCATGATGGCCCAAATTGGAGTTCCCTCCTGCCTGTGGTAGAAAGTGTACGGATTGTGTAGCGGATCGTCAGGTTCTGTCGCATTGGGGATTTGTCCTTTTTCGGCCAAGTAATCGTCGAAATTATGCATGTTCTTGAACCACTCATCGTACCTATAAATTGGGTCAGAAAAGTTGGTTACATTTCCTGGTGCATTGTGCGTAGTTTCTCACATGGCCAAGAATAAATGACCAGGTCCTGGTTCGTGGAGAAGATACGATCGTGAGAACTTGGTATGCTTGTAATTGCCTCCATCTGGTCGATCTTGATCGAGAAATCCTGCGGCAACTAAATTTGGAAACCAAAGTAGTGTGTCAGCCAGTCGTTCTTTGAAAAGGATTTGGCCATGTTGTGCTGCTTGTTATGCAAGCCACCGACCCGAGCAGTCGGTAACGTCGTTGGTTGGACAGAGGTGAGCACGGTGGGGTTCCGAGAAAACGGGACAGCAACATACCTAGTACTCGACTCATTCGCTCTGTTAAGGTCTTTCGATTAGTTGAATGTTTAAATGTTTGGTTGTATTGGCTAAAATTGTGAATCGTACCCAATAGTGAGGCTTGAACGCCTGTAGCTGCAGCGAGATCCTGCAGGGAGATTGGTCCTTCTTGTGGGATGGCGTCTAATACTTTCAACTTCATGAACGTCCGGATGGCGATGAGTTCTGCGATCTGTGTGGTTTGACTGTTAAAATTCCGGCATCGCTATGCAGCAGTGGAAGAATTGATGAAGGACTAGTGATGAGCAATATGGATGGCTAGCCAGATTAAGGAGAGCGCCAGACGCAACAACAAAGGAACAATTGAGCGCCACTTACGTTCAAGCCGTGATAATTGGGAGCCATAACAGGCGAGACAACGGCTCTAATCAGATCCCTTGCTCTAGAAATAATCTGGGCTCGAGCAGTATGGCCCTCGAGGTCCGCCGCATCGGAATACGACCCAGCAGCTTCTACAAGCCCGCTGACGAGCTGGTCAACATCGCATTTGGAGGGTAGTGCCATGGCCAGGTTTTTTTGTAACGGTGATCGAAGCAAGATAAAGGAGGCAACTGGAGAGGAACCGTTTCTAATACAACGGGAACAAAATTGAACCAAAAGACGAAAAGAGCGAGGAAAAGAAGAATTCAAAAGCGGCCAAGAGGAAGGGGGATCACTGCCGATGAATATAAAACTAATTAGTCCTGGGGCCAAGATAGCATTAATAGCGGCTCCCCAGAAGCCAATTTGGCCCTAAATGAAGAGCGGTTTCAGCATAAATTACCTTGTCAAAACGCCCAGCGCAAGCCAAAATACACATAAACACATGAAGGAGCGCCTCGTTGTCCAGCATAACGGAACAGAGGCGTCCGTGTCAGTCCCGGGTTGCTGGGATTTTCCCCTCTCTGGGCGCTTTTGCCGCCATGATTGAGACTCAATTTTGCCCAGATTTTGCCAAAGCTAACTGCCCCTCAATTAATACCACAGGCGTCAGCCTATGCAGGGTCACAGGTACTACAGCGACAACGGCGAACTCGTTTCCGAGGATGACGGCCTTGTATTGTTTTGCTAGGCGGTTAGTGTCTTGCACAAGCGAAGTTGATACAGACACCAGACCAGGTGGCGGACATATGTGTGTCGTACAACAAGACCAGCCCAATGACGAGAGCGTGTCTTGATTACTATTCCATTAAACAAGTACAAATGTACAGTAAGTGCAATTTGTACCTTTGTAGAGAGACCTGTTTGGCTGCTGAAGCTACTGGAGTGGAGCGGTACGAACCATCATAAAGCACATACATTCAGAAAAAGCAGCCTTCTGTACAGTAATGTAGATGCACGAAGGAGGGTCACATGAAAGGGAGAAGATGGCCGGTTAATGTGGTCGAGAGTGACAGGGATTTAGGTTCCAGAAAGGCGGAGAAACTCGACAACAAGCAAGTGATCCAGAATGCACAGCGTGGCTGCTGAGCTGTGATAGGTCACAACCTCACAACCCGGAGGACCAAAAGAAGAAAACTGGGAGGATGGTAGGTCGTCGATGGGTCACAAAGCCCTCGCCCCGGTTGCATTGAGATACAGAGGAGAACACTTGGTGAATGGTGCTGCAAACAAACCCAGAAGCGACGTCAAGTACCAGGACCAACTGTGTATCGCGCCAAGGCCAGTCACGCAAAACAACAAGTATAGCCCGTTCGATATGCTTTAGGGCAACAATGCTGGTAATTAGCGGCACACCAACGTCGAGGGCGAGGCTGTCGTTTAAGCTGTTAAGGAATATGTGACGGGCACTTACTGAGTGATCAACTAGTCGACGAGATGCAATGCGAGTTGAGTATACTTCATCAGTGTGTGTTTGTGTTAACGCAAAGTCAGAGACAAGGTGGCGTACGGGCGTCGAGGATGCTAGACTAACGTGATGCCATGTACGTGCATGTAGGTTTGCAGCATTGGGAACGAAACGCCAAAGACATTATTGGAAGAGCTGTGCAGGCTCTGTTTACCGTGCAGCAGTCACTCCATGTCTATAGGGCTGCAAGAAGAGCGACAGTAGAAGTTCAATTTGTTTTACTGTAGTTCGCTTTTCGTCGTAGTGTGATTTGGCCGTGCCCTTGCTGGGTTGATGGGCCTTGACGAAGCCCAAAGGCAATGGTCGTATGCCTGCTTACTGAAGGATACATTTACCGACATGATATTGCCTGGCTTTGGGGCTGGGCTCTGTATGCTGGAGGACTTGAGGGACAAATAATGCTATTTCCATGACGATTACTTTCAAGGCTTCATGCATTCAATTACGCACATGGGTATGTTGAGAAGCTGTACGAGCCCACAAGTGGATGTTGCATGACCAGTAATTGGCTGAAGGGACTTGACACTGTAAGGTCTCTGTAATGAGCTGCATACCAAGTTTGTGACGGCGTGTATCAGGTGAATGGAGCCGAAGGGATTGAATGGATGGAGTACTGGTAAATACAAAATGGGCCATTGGATGTACAAGAAGAATTTGTGAACAAATGATGCTTTACACAGCAGCTTGTCCACTGAACCTCGTACTAAATAACGCCACTGGATCTCCAGCACAATGGAAGAGAGCTGGAAGGCGCAGTGGGTTTCACCTTGGACGCAAGATTTACAGCGCTGTAGACTCTCGTTACAGCTTCTACATGGCCCAGGAATGGAGAGCGGTGCGGACTTTTTTAGGCGTGCGGGTCCTCTGTGTGCAGGCCAGCCAGTGGGCGGGGCGAAGGAGGGGCTGCCACGGGCTGATCAGTGAGTGGAGTTTTGGAGCTATTCCGCTACAGAGAGCCCGCATTCGGTGGACGGCCACCCTCTAAAATCGGAAAGGTGGAAGGTCGACTACATGGTACTGGCGGCACCAGCTCTCTTCTGGAGGGTCGGCGACCAATGCTCGGTTGGTGCGAACGATGGGAACTTTTAACCCAAATCGCTAATTGAAAAATTGATAACGAGTGTAAAATGGAGCACCGCGTTACCCAATGGAAACATGGTTCTTGTACATTATGGTTGTGACGCCAGAACTCATTTCTTGCCCGCACTCGTCCTGGTGTAACCACACCTCTCTGCTCTCCGCTGGCGAACAGCTGCACTCTCGGCGACACCTTCCATTCCCCATTCTCAACCCGCAAAATCACTTCCTATCTCCAGCCTATTGTCTCCTTTTTTTGCCTTGCCATCTAACCCACCACCAAGGTAACGCTTACTTTCATCTTGTCTCTTTTCATCTACAACTTCTCTGCGCTGTGGCTCTCAGTGCCTCTGGCCCCCAATCCTCCCCTGCTCTTCAATGCTAATGCATGGGCTTTACCGCGTGTCCTGAGCTTTGGCTCCAACTGCCAGCCCACTCTACCTGCTGCAATAGCTGCCAATTTACTCCGTATCGTAGCCTGGACCCTGTTTTGTTTCCTCTCCTCTCCTCTCCTCTCCTCTGCCACTCAAGTACTTCCGCTTCTACAAGGGGTGGTATTGGTCAAGCAACCACCCCAGTGGCGTATTCACCTTTTGTCAGATTTGATTGTTGTCTCCCGGTTCCGAAGTGATAGTGCCATCGCTCGGTTAGCGACCCTTTAATAAGAATCGATCCAACTACCCTGACTCTTGACCTATTTACGTCAACTTGCCGTAACCTTGGTTTTGTGTCTTGTTGCTTTCGACACTTTGCGGGCTATTGCTCGCAACTAACCCCGTATCAGATATCCCCTTTCTTTTCCTTGACTTCTGAACGTTCGATTGCTTCATCCTCTTTGGATCTGCCTCACAAACCTCCACCAACACATCATGGGCGAACCTTCGCACCAACCTCAACCGCCGCCGGAGGAGCAGCCTCTTCCTACCTTTACATTTGGCTCTCCAGCTGTCACATCTACTGCTCCCTCTACAGATATTGAGCCTGACACCTTTACTGACGATGAAGGCTACGCTGCCTCCACAAGCACCACTTACGTCACATCACTGGCCTCGGATATCCGCAGAGGCGTTGAGGAAAATGGTCGCGTTTACGCTGCATACGGCATCCACAAACCTTGGATGCCCGTGGATGAATCAGAGGTAAGCTGAAATCCGTGGCAATGCTGGCAGCGCATAGGTGCCATTGAGCCGACGATGCTTGGCTGACTGTTGCAGATGGACCGAAACGACCTTCAACACTGCAAGTTCACCCTTCTCATGGAGGATAGACTGTTTCTAGCCCCCATTCCTGAGAACCCTCAAAAGATTCTGGATATGGGCACTGGTTCAGGTATCTGGGCCATTGATGTCGCGGATACATATCCCTCGGCAGAAGTAATAGGCGTTGACACTGCACCCGTTCAACCGAATGTTATCCCTCCTAACTTGGTTTTTGAGTTGGACGACGTTGAGAATGACTGGTTGTGGCCACAGTCTAGTTTCGACTTTATCCATGGGCGCGAACTTATCATGGCTATCCGCGACTGGCCGCGGCTTGTCCGTCAAGCATTTAGTCGTCTCAAACCCGGTGGTTACCTCCAGTTGTGTGGATCGTATCCCTCGTTTCAGTCAGACGATGGCACGCTTCCTGCCGACTCGGCTTACACCAAAATGGGCGAGCTCTATTTCGAAATGTCTGAGAAGATTGGAGCTTCCGGGCGAGAGCTTCAAAACTGGAAACGTTATCTTCTTGAAGCTGGCTATGAGGACGTGCAAGAGATTCTGCTCAAAATCCCGACGAATCCCTGGCCAAAAGATCAACGATTGAAGAAGATTGGTGCTTTCGAGCTATGCCATTTCCGAGACAATATTGCCAATGTCTTTGCTCGAGGCTATACGCAGATTCTTGGAGGCGACCCAAACTACTTCCAGGTTCTGCTGGCTCAAGCAAGAAAGGAGGTCGTAGACAGAAATATGCACTCATGGGTGCCATTGTAAGTTCGTTCAAATTGGGACGCAAAAATGGGCTGGCTGACGAGTCGCAGTTACGTTGTGTACGGTAGACGGCCTGGTGATTCATTAGTATGATTGACAGTCGGTCTCAATGTGATACCCGATGCATAAAACGAGGACATTTTGGGCTTCTGATTTAAGAAAGACAACTACCAATCGCTTGGACATGCGACGAACTTTATGACGGTCAAAGGCGCGAAATTATGTGTTTTAACGAGATATACCCCATCGAAGCATGCTTGAATTTAATTTGCATATAAATAACTCCTTTGCAATTATATTCGTTGAAGTAAAGCCCAACGCCTCTCAAATTGCTCATAACAGTGGTGCTGAATCCGACGAACCCGACAACACGACGTAACGTGGCTCTCAGCTGAGGACACTAGTGCCGAAGAGCTGTGGTGCCACGCATCGATCTTGCGTAGGTGCAGCAGTGCGCGGCTGAAGTTGTCTGCCTCGCGGCTTATAAGTCAGTTATAAGGGGTCTGGTCTGTCCCTCAACTAGTCTGAACATTTTGTGCTCGGTATCTATAGTCCAGTATTACATATGGCAGTGTTCAAAGTGGCCATCATTGGTGCTGGTCCAGCCGGCCTTTCTGCAGCGTTGGCTATGTCCGATTTGTCGGATATCAGCATCACAGTTCTTGAGCTCCGAGAAACTATTCAGACTCTTGGTGGTGCAGTCAATCTAACCCCTCTGGCCCTGCGGTATCTGGATTCGCTTGGCGCAGGGCCTATTTTGCGCCCACAAGGGACCTCAGTCAGCGCTATTGAACTCGTGGGACAACGAACTGGCAAGATCCTAGGGAGGCTTTGGCCTGGCGTAGACGCCTTACGGGTTCAGCGACAGGCCATTGTGGAGAGCCTATTGGAAACTGTGAAGCAGAAAGATAATGTTGAAGTATACTACGGATCGAAGAATATCCAAGTCGAGCAGGATAACGACAGAGTCAACGTGACTTATTCAAAGAGCGGACAAGAATACAGCTTTGATGCAGACCTCCTGCTGGGGTGTGATGGCTTGCATTCTCAAGTTCGGAAACTCATCGACCCAGAGCGGCCTAAAATATACGCTGGTCGCTGCGTAGCATACGGATACGGTTCGGCGACGCCGCAACAAGTATCTTCTTGGAAACGTGCAGATGGGGTTCCTCTTGTCGATGATAGCACTCTCGTCCAGAACGGAGGAGATTCGCTCCTGGTGACCTATTATCAACCAAAAGAGGAGCGGGACAGCGTGTACCTCGCCGCAGTAACGCCTATTCCTGAGCCAGATGACAAGTCTAGAGAAGGATGGGCGGTAGTCGGCGCTGATATGGAAGGCCTGCGAAAAGAAATCCGACAAAAGTATGAAGCGGGCGGATTGAAATGCGTTCCCGAAATCCTGGAGCTATGCGACGAGTGGTTTTTCTACCCGATTTATATGCTCCCAGATGGTGGCACTTGGTCGAATGGACGATTACTTCTGCTAGGCGATGCTGCTCACGCGGTAAGTGAAAGATACTAAGAAATCACAGACAAATGAAAAACAATTATCTGGCTAACAAGCTTTTGTTAGATGCCACCGCAGGGTGAGTCAACCGGCGTAGCGATTGAGGATGGCGTGTTGCTGGCTCATGTCCTGTCGAGAAAGGATACTCGTACCGTGTCCCAGCTACTAGGTGATTATGAGAAGCTGCGTCGCAAGGATATTGAAGCTCTTTATAAATCAACGACGCAGAGGTTCCAGATGAAAGGGCCAACGAGCTGGCCGGGACTTGTTTTATGGGATTGGTTGGCATGGGCTGTTGTGACGTGGACCAACTGGGGTAGCGACCACTTTGGAAGAGATGTGAGGAAGTTTGTGTTGCCTGAGTGAGTTGTTGCTGGCGCGGGAATCGACCATTTGTAGTGAACTCCTTCTGTGGCGCGTTCAAGAAATTGTATGTAATTAATATTATATGCCAAATGGGCCTCTATATGTATTTTATTTATCTATAAAAAACGCTTACCAACTCCTTCAAATGTCAATGCATGAAACAGAAATGTATTTCGTCGTGTGACTAGTCCGCCGTTCTAGTGCGAAGTGAAAACACTGGTCGAGGAATCGTCAATTTCTTAGTCTTCATGGACTTGGTTGATTCTTGATCCGTGTCGCAATCTTGTTTCAACCATTTAGCCATGACCTGTGAGGCTTCGCCGTACTCAATGCTCGCGCTCTCTTTGAAGCACATGGGTGGGGGTTTATCCCAAGCATGTTTCTCGCCTTCCACTATGCGCAGGGTATACCGTAAATTGTGTGCCTCCAGGCGTTGCCCGAAGCGTAGACCTTCCTGTAGAAGCATGTCGTACTCGCAGAGACACAGATGCACTGGTGGAAGGGTGAGGAGCATCTTTTGGGACATGAGCCCAGGCGATAATCGGGGATCGGTGCGTTCCCTGCGGGCAATTGGAGGATATATGTATGATGCGTCAATGAGATCTGTAAGGCCTCGGGGCAGGGTGAGATCGGGTCTGGAGCAAGTTTGTCGCTTCTCGGGTCGGGTTATAGTCCAGTCGAGCAGAGGGTAGAATAGACATATGCCGGCAATTTTTGGTGCTGGCGTTTTGAACTCGTACGACCAGAGCGTGGGATCTTGGAGAATTACCCAGCTGGCTAAGGCATTTGTAGCACCTGCTGAGAAACCTGAGAGAATAATTTTGGTAGGATCAATGCCGAATTCCGATGCGCGGGCCGAGATCTGGAGGATAGCATCAACGCAGTCTTCAACGGGCGTGGGGAACGGATACCCAGGAGCCAGGCGGTAGTTGACAGTGAATACAACCGCGTCGAGAGAGCAATTGACAGCACCAGCCCATCTAGCATCGTCCTTGCCCGAACCCAGGATCCATCCTCCGCCGTGGAAGTTGATGACCGCCGGTCTAGGCCCCGTACTTATCCTGGGCGGTGACCACACCTCGACCTTAATCTTCTTGCGACCCTTGTGTTCTGTCGATAATGTAGAATCGAGCTGGATTTCACGAGTGTAGTCTGGGGCAGCAGGATCCGTACGATTGCCTATGCTGAAACCCAGGCTAGCGCCGTAGCGAATGGCGTGCGCTCTGGCGTAGACATACCAACGGGCACTGGCTTCAAGGGGATTGATGTAGTCCCATGGTTCAGGCGTCGTTGGATTTTTATCGGTCGCAACCAGCTCTTGCATGGCTAGGGATTAGCTGTAGGCTGTGTATTGGATGGCGTTGGCTGTATGTGGAGCGAAAATGAGAGCGTGGGAGAGGATGACTGGCTCGTCGGAGGTTCAATGCGACAATCGGATAGAATAACGATGGTATAATGGTGAGCAAGGGTGAACAACCAAACGGCAGGAGGGGTGAAGGGTCCAAAGGGGGTTGAAAAGGATTGACAAGGAAGAAGATGATGGAGGGTGAGATTTGGGGAAGACAAAGAAGGAAAGAAGGAAAGAAATCAAGGCACACGAGTCGGGTCAAGACGTTGGGGAGGCAGCCACACCACTATGTATGGAAGAGTATGGAGGACCGTCGCCTATTATACACTAGTTTGACAGCCACAAGGTATATTTATTGCTGCGATTCCGGGTTAAAGGCAGAATGGAGCAGACTGGCTATGCAATGATGCCGCGACGATCAGTGGAGATCAGGCACAGCGGAATCAATTAAAGTCGGGGGGGGGAAGTAGGAATGGCGTCAACGGTTGATGATGACGCAAAGCGGCGAGTCAAACGGACTTTTTGGGCGTTTAATTAGTGCATTATTCATTCAATTCATGATGTAGCACGAATTTACTTTTTCTATTTAAAAACGGACCACTTCTCCGTCATCGCATCCAGTAATCGATAAGAATATTCGGTTTCGCTGCGGCCAATCAAACGAATCTTTTGGTGAATTGATTTGAGGTGTTGGAATCACCTTATCTGGTGATTGACCGATGTTTGTTTGTAAAAGGAAAAGTAAAAGACACAAAAATGTTAAAATACCAGGGTCCAAATATGCGATTCAAAGTATTAGTGTAGTTTATTATCAAAGGTGTTTTTTTTTCTTTCTCTTGTTTTTGCTTTACATTCATTTCTTGTTCGTTTCAAATCAATGACGGTGTCATATTGACGATGCACTCTAAATAGCGTCTTCTTGGACTGGTCTGCATGTTGATACCAGTAATACAAAACAAAAAGGAACGCAGTAACTGGGCATCGTGCCATCTTGGACAGCATTGCGCTCAATAAAGTCACCAGTCACAGAGCGACAAGGATATTAATAAATCGCACAGAACTTACACGAACCTTAGTAATGACACAATGGAAGCCTCAGCCTGTGGATCGCCGAATCCGTTCGTGGAAATCAATCGGTCGGCCGCCGCACTTGTCCGCCGTAGCGAGGTTAATGCAGGTGCTTTAGTCACGAGGCTGGTATGTTATCACGAGAGTCACGAAGCGAATCTGAACGAATATCTACGTGGCCATTGCAAAGGTGGTATTGCTGTGCGTCAAGAATGCGGAAACCACTGTTGAGGCGAGAATGCCTCTCACTCCAACCTTTGCTAACATGTCCATCAACAAACAGCGGCTCAGCGAGCACTTTCATTGAGGGAAAAGTTCCAACTGCTAGAACTGCAGCATGCTGCAATGAATCTAGAAATCAAACAGTCTTCGATGAATCAGCCAAGACAAATAATCAGCTGTCACTATCACCGTATAGTCACGATGATTGGTGGAGTAAACGGCTCGTCCGGAAGCAAACAGGCGGACCATTTTCTCGTTAGCGTCGACAGACGGACTACGCTATTACCAAGCCAGCCAAAGGCAATATTACCAAAGCAAGGCAAAAGCTCTGAGAGTAACATGGTATTGGCCCTACAGCCCTCTGGACCCTTAAAGCACAGGCGGTACTGGCCAGGGTGATTAACGGACATGTAAAAACGAATGGCGGCTTTCTGGGGCTGGTTCATTCGGACATTCCCTCAAGCCCGGGCCACTACTCACTGTATTTGACAACAATTACACTATTTTTGCTGTTAGATTTTCAATCGTTCACGTCCGCTTACTGTAGTCGTTTACCGTTTATGGCTTGGCCATTCGTGAACGCCTTTGCGTCGAACCATCTGTGATAAATTGACGCCGCTATCCTCTTTCCACTGTCCTCGCTCTTTCACTGAATCATTTTCTCACCATTTACAATTCTGGCAAGGCGTCAACTAATTCTCTACCAGTCATTAAATTGATTCCTCAAAGCTTACCAATTTCTCAAAGCTTACCAATTTCGTACCTTCCCAAGAATTGCCATCCACCAAACCTAGTTCTCAAGTCCCCCCCCCCCCTCTCAAATCTCTTCCACCCCCCCCCCCCCCCACTTGCTCTTGCCTAGACTGCCCGACGCTGCCCCTCCATAGCTCTTTCCGTCCTGTACAAAAAGAGAGCCACCGTCAACCTCCCCTCCTCTTCCGTCGTCCCCTTTGTCCCTCAGGCTTTTGTTGATTGAGAAGCCCCAGAGCAAGGTTTACATGTCTCGTGGCCTTTGCTGACATCGTTTTTTTGTCTCAACGCATCATTGGTTTTAGCCACATACCTTGCAAACGGTCAGATCTTGTTTTCCTTGATCTATGCGGTGCAACTGATAGCCCCGCCACACATCGCCCGCAACGGCAATTCTTGCTGCCAAGCAACAGCGAATCGCAGTCATTACGTCGACGACCCGGAGCTCTCGGTCCGTCCCGATTTGCCTTACGACAAAACCACGCCCAAAGACGACAATCAAGCGCTCATAAAGTAGACGCGTTCCAAAAAAAATTGCCCCTCCTGAAGTTTTATTTGTTTCCGAGTTGCTGGTCTTCCAACCTTCTTCCACTCACCCCGCTCTCATCGTTCAAAAGCTTCCTCAGGAGGAACATCAACATCTCGACTGAACACCTCAACGGACATCTCACGAACAAGCTCGAATCTAGTGTCATAATTATTATCCGCATATACAATGCCTGCTGCTTCGTCAAATTCGGGCAGCCCAATGGCATCAGCCTTTGGTTTGCCACGCAGCAGCTCAAGAGGTAGCTCTCGCACCAGAGGCGCTGGCAGCCCTACCACACAATCTAGCGATCAAATTAGCCTCGACCATTTGAGCCTCGAAGAGAGATTGCAGCAGCAAAAAGAACTGCGCGACCAAGCCAATACTCATACTCCCTCAGGCGCAATCCACTCCGAAGCCACGAGAAGGATCCTCGCGGGGCTCAATGGCGGCGGCGGTGGTTCTTCGCGTAGCAGTCTCGATGGCGGTGCCAGAGGTTCCATGGACAGCGTGCGCAGCACATCCAGCGCAGACTGGCCGACTCATCCGTTGGAGCTTACCACTATTGCTCAGCTTGACACCCTCCCCATCGGGACCGAAGTCAACTTCCGAGCCCGTATTCACACTCAGCGCCAGCTCTCCAAAGCTCTCGACTTCCTCTTGCTTCGAGACCAGACTCATTCCGTTCAAGGTGTTCTCTCCCGTCATGACGAAGAAATGATCCAATGGGTTCAAAAAGTACCCCCAGAGTCTCTAGTTCAGGTCCACGGTCTTCTAAAGGAGCCTCCAGAGCCTGTTCGGTCTGCCTCTCACGCCAGCGTCGAGGTCGATATCCAAGCCATTCATCTCGTCAATGCAGCCCATAATGCTCCTTTCAGCAATTATCGACCTCCTGAGAGCTTGCGCAACCGCATGTCTGCTCGTATTCTCGATCTGCGCCACCCCTCCAACCATGCCCTCTTCAGAATGCGCTCCCTTGTTATGCGCAAGTTCCGCGAGACGCTTGAAGAGCAAGGCTTTCTGGAGATCAATACCCCGAAACTTCAACCCGCTGCAACTGAGAGTGGTGCCGCTGTATTCAAGGTCAATTACTTTGGCCGTAATGCTTTCCTCGCTCAAAGTCCCCAGTTGGCCAAACAGTCAGCTATCTCCGCAGACTTGGGTCGTGTTTTCGAGATTGGTCCCGTTTTCCGTGCTGAAAACTCCAACACACACCGTCATTTGACTGAGTATACTGGCCTTGATATCGAAATGGCACTTGAAGAAGACTACCATGAGGTCATTTGGGTCATTGACGACTTCCTCAAGTCGGTTTTCAAGGCTATTTATTCTATGCCCGAGATTGAGGAAGTTCGTAAGCGCTGGCCTAGCAAAGAATTCAAGTACCTCGACGAGACTTTGATCCTCGATTTCAGGGATGGTATCCAAATGCTGCGCGATGACGGTCGTGATGTCCCCATGGAGGATCTATCTACCCCCGATGAAATGCGACTGGGCGAACTCGTTCGTGAAAAGTTTGGCACCGATTATTACGTCCTCGACAAGTTCCCCACGAGCGCTCGACCATTCTACACTTGCCAAGACCCAGACGACGCCAATTTCACTCGATCATTTGATATCTTCATCCGCGGCCAAGAAATTTGCTCTGGTGGTCAGCGTATTCATAATGCTGCTGAGCTTAGAGCAAATATGAAGGCTTTTGGTATGACGGAGGATGGTATGGAAGATTACTTGGCTGCTTTTGACCTCGGAGCGCCACCCCATGCCGGTGCTGGCCTCGGTCTGGAGCGCATTGTTGCTTGGATGCTCGAGATAGGGGACGTACGATATGCCTCGTTGTTCCACAGAGATCCCAAGTCGCTGCCAGAGAAGAAGAAAGGCATCCCACATCCCGAGGCTGACACTACGAAGCAGCTTGATGAGCAGCCACCAATTGAGAAACTTATCGCCAATTACGGTGATGCCTCCAACACTTCTTGGCTAGATGACAGATTCCTCATCTGGCGTCATCGTTCCGGAGCTGCTGTCGGGTACGTTAAGCAAGGAAAGTTTGCCATGGTCACAGGTGACCCTCTGTGCGATGCCTCTCAATACAAGGACGTCTGTGCTGCATTCACCAAATTCGTTGCAACCGAGCTGCGCCTGGTGCCTATTTGGATGTTGGTTTCGTATGATGTTCAACGCTATCTCGCACACGAAATGGGTTGGCGCACTTTATCTTGTACGGAAGAGCAGCGAGTCAACGCTGATAAGCACACTGCTGTGAACAGTGGCCCCAAGGCTCGCCGTGTGGAGCGTGAGGGTGTCAAAATTCACGAGGTCAAGGCTGATGCTGATTTCATTAGCCGAGCAGACCCTGCCATTGAAACTTGGAAGGCTAGCCGAAAGGGCAAGCAGGTGCATCTCACTGAGGTGCGACCTTGGGTCGACAAGGAGCACCGACGCTACTTTGCCGCTGAGAAAGACGGCAGGGTTCAGAGTCTCGTCGTTCTCGCGAAGCTGTCCCCTAAGCACGGCTGGCAAGTTAAGTGGGCTCTTGATTTCCCTGGAGCCGTCAACGGAGCCATCGAGGTTCTTGTTGAGTACACCCTAGGCAGTGTAAGCGGGCAAGTAACCTTTGGCGTGGGTGTGTCGGAGAAGCTTACTCCCGGCGAGCACCTTCACGGCATTCGTGCTCGTTTCCTTGCTACGACATACAGCACCATTGTGGAGCGTTTGGGTCTTCGTCGCAAGGCTAGCTTCCGCTCCAAGTTCGGAGCTCTTGGAGAAGAGGTATACATCTGCTACCCGAAGCATGGCGTCGGTCTGCGCGATTTGCAACAAATCATCAAGTTCTTCCAGGATTAGAAAGGGATTGCATATGATGAAACAGACGCTAGGATAAGGGTACTCATCGGTATATGGAGCAGGTTTTTCCTTAATTGGGTTAGTGAAGGCTTTTTTTTTTTGTTTCACTTGGTTTGTCTTTTTCCTATTCGTTTTATATAGCAACAAATCTTGATACCATTTGTCACAAATGCCAGTACCAATTTAGTGAAGTGAGGAACATAACAACCAGGTGGCCACCTACGCCGTCACATTAACCTCTCTAGACAATGAACCCTCCATATGCGTTTCATTGGTGTATCTCACGGTAAATATACATCTTATAAAGAATAGACCCAAACACGCATTATGGGGATATTTTTATGGTGCGGGAGGTGGACTTGGTTAAAATCATAGCAGTGTATCATTAAGTTGTTCTACCCAAAACAAGAGAAATAAACGCCCCATAAACCATAACTAATTCATGTATATCAATCTTTTCAATATGCTCCATTCTCACATTTAATCAAAAACATCAGTCATGAAACGTTCGTTGCGCAACTTGTCCAGCCAAGCCTTGGCCTCCTCAGGAGTGATGATGTTGGCCAACTTCTTCTGGCTGCTCTCCTGGACCATGTCGATGCAAGCATCCTCGATACCCTTGCCGACGTCGCGGCTACCGCAAACGTAGACGCGAGCACCTTGCTCCCACAGCTTGTAGATGTCCTCACGGTCGTGGGACATGCGGTCCTGGACGTACTTGCAGCCCTCGGACTTGTCAGTGGCACGAGAGTAGGCGCGGCGCATCTCGACGGCGCCGAGTTTCTCCCAGCGGGCGAACTCATCAGCGTACAGGTCGTCGGAGTCGGGGGAGCGGCATCCGAAAAAGAGGATGGCGGGAGCGACCTTGCGGCCGGCGGCGATCATGGCGGCGCGTTCTTGGACGAAACCGCGGAAGGGGGCAAGACCGGAGCCGGCGGCGACGCAGATGAGGGGAACGTTCTCGGCGTCGTTGGGGAGGTGGAAGGACGCTGAGGGGCGGACGGCGACGTGGAGCTTCTCGCCGGGGGTGAGCGTGGAGAGGAAGTTGGTGGCGACACCGACATGATTGCCTTGGCCGGAGAGGGAGGGCTGGTCAAGAACAGAGTAGGTGAGGGTCAGTCTGGAGGGGTCGGCGAGGGGAGAGGAGGAGATGGAACTGGAGATGATGTTAGTGTAAGTTGTGAGCGACGTTATGAGGAAAACCTACTATTGGCGAACGCGCATGGGAGGAAGCATGGCGAGGTAGTTTCCGAAGGGAAGTTCGACGGCAGGGTACTTCTCAAGAAGATGAAGGATGGAGATCTTCTTGACGGTGATCTCCTCATGGTAGGCATCTCCGGCGAGCTTCTGAAGAGCCTTCTTGGTCTCTTCATCGTCTGTGGTTTCAGCCAGGGCTTGGATGTTCTGGAATTGCGTTAGTATACAGTGAGGTGTGCAAGCATGAAGATTGGGTAGCTTACTCTCTTCGTAGCGGGCTGGCTGAGCTCCACGTACGCACCGAGGACGTCAGCTGCGGAAATAGCAACATCGGTAGGCAGGGTGGTAGGTCTATCAGAAGAGATCTTTAAAGTAGCATCCCAAGAAAGACCGAAGCGACTGAAGACGCGAGAAATTGTGGCCTTGGGGTTGATTGGCAGAATGGCGAGGTAGTCACCAGCCTTGTAAGTCATGCCGGTGGGAAGGCCGATCTCGATGTGGTTCTTGGTAGCACCGGCGGTGGTCAAGGTTTTGGCCGCAATGACGACAGCTTCCTCGACGTCCTGGCGTAGGGTAGACTTGCGTGGGTTGCTAACTTCAATGGTGAGGCCAGAGGAACTGGCGTTCTCAGAGCCATCTTCGCCACCAAACTTCTCCTTGAGGGCTGCCCAGAAGGACTCGTCCTCCCAAGTTTCGAAGTCACTGAACATGTCACGATCAGCAGCGTCAGTGCAGGCAAGAGGCAAGATGCGCTGACCACCAAGCTCGGCAAGAGTAGAGTCGACAAGCTTGGGGATACGGTGGAAGGTCTGCGTCCAGTCATGGTGACCGCAGCCAAAGACGGCGTAGTTGACACCCTCCATCTCCTTGCCCTTGAGTGACTCAATCCAGTCGACGAAACGAGCGGCGTTGGATGGAGGCTGACCCTCATAGGAAGCAGTCACAATGACAACAGGCCGGTCCTTAGGCAGGCTCTGGTTGGCAGAGTCCAAGGTGCCGACAGTGGCACTGAAACCGTGCTGAGCAGCATCGGCGGCCAGGCGCTGGGCCAAAGCCTCACAAGTACCACTGTTGGAGCCGTAGTAGACAGACATGGGTTTGCCTTGGCCAGCCGGAGTGGCAACTGCGGCAGCGGCTTTCTTCTTCTCGGCGTTGCCACTAGCCTTGCCTGCCAGCTTCTGTTCAAGCTCGGTGGGGGTCAAGTCATGGCGCAGGCTGATGCGCATCTGGAAGTCCTTAGGCTTAATGGTCAGAGTCTCCTGGAGCTGAAGGTTGTAGTTGGGATCGTCCATGGTGAAGTTGAAGTTCTGGAACAGCACAGCCATGGCAAGGAGAGCCTCCTGCCAAGCAAAAGGACGACCAATACAGGCTCGCTTTCCGTTGCCGAAAGGCTTCCAGCAGTTGGGGAATTCTTTGTTCAGGCGAGCGAAGTTCTCGTCAGACATGCGCTCCGGCTTGAACTCTTCTGCATCCTCGCCAAAGACAACAGGGTCGAGGTGAGCGCGGGCCAGGAAAGCGACAATGGGTTCATCCTTGTGAACCAAGTATTTACCGGCAAGGAGGGTATCCTCGTAGGCTTCGACCGAGAAAGCAGTGATGGAAGAAGTGAGTCGCAGAGTTTCGCGGAGGACCTGTTGCGCATTAATCATACCATTTGGCGCCTAGAGAGTTAGGAAAAACTTACTGAAGCCAGGTAGGGCAGCTTAGCCAAGTGCTCGACGGCAATCTTGTTGTCACCAATGACTTCGTCAATTTCTTCCTGTACCTTGCGGTAAGCTGCGGGGTGTTTCAGCAAGTGGTAAAAGGCGAAAGAGAGCAATCCAGAGGTGGTTTCGTGACCAGCGATGAGGAAGGTGATGAGCTGGTCGCTGATGTTGGCGTCGTCCAGCTTCTCGCCAGTGGTGGGATCAACACCGTTAAGCATAGCGCCTAACAAATCCTTGCGGTCAGTGGGATGCTCCTTGCGAGCCTTGATAACACCGTCGGCAGTGTCTTTCATGATAGCGATGTCATTGAAATACTTCTCGTTAGCAGCCTTGTACAAGAAATTTGGCGCGAAGGCGGGTCGTCTGTTACGGCGACTTGACTCGGACAAGAAATCCCCCATAGCCTGAATGAAAGGATGCATGTCATCTTGGTAGTAAGAGTTGAAGCGAAAGTTCATGGCGCAGAGTGCCAGGGTATCAAGAGCCAAACGAGTGAAGTCATCGCTGACGTGCATTGGCTTATCGGCGTGGCGGGCAAGCTTCATGGCCAATTGTGAAGCAATGTCGTGCATTTCGTCAAACATGCCACGAATGGACAAGGGGCCGAAAGCGGGAATCAGCACCCGGTGAGCTTTCTCCCAGTTGGGCTCATCTTCCTTGGCCTGATTGCGATTCCTGATTAGTACCGTTGCTGTCTCACTGATATTGTGGCCGAATGCTGCAACTTACAGTGAAGAGACCATCGTGCACACCGTTGCGAACCTCGCCGAGGACGCCATTTAATGACTTGTGGAACCGCTTCTCATCGCAAATCTCATTGACGAGCTCATTTGTAGAAATAAAGACAATTGGTCTGGAGCCGAATCGTAGTCTGTAGATTTCGCCTGTGAATCAACATGTAAGTGGGACGGAGTTTTAGGAGTTTTGCGCTGGTTGAGCCCCGCCATTCTGCTGGAGAGCTCAGCCAGGTAACGAAGGGTGTCCATACCATATGTTTTCGACAGGCGTGTCAGGTCTGCAAGAGGGCCAGTCTTGAACTCGCCCAGGTTTCCCAAGAAGGGCAAGCCAGCGGGCTCAGGAATGGGAACGCTCTCAGCCATTGTGATGTTTGTGTATTATGAAAAGTCGGAGCAAGCTCGCGGGGGGGGGGGGTTGTGAATCTGCAACGTATCCAAGCCTGTTAGTCTACAAAGGTCGAAAAATGTCAAGGGAAAGTCAATTGGAGGGTCAGCTCGTATTTAAGGCTCTCGCAATGACTTGATCTTCCTCAGCAAAAGGTGGGGGAAGCTTTGTTGAGACTTGTAAAAGCTAATTGAGCTAGCAAGCATCCCCTCCTAAATTGCGATGGCCACCAAGCCATTCGAACCACTGACGCTCCGGAACTCAGCCCCTTTGATTGTGCAGAGCCACTCACCGACAGATGAATTTCTTCAAATATCAAGTATTATTAGTCGTTGTAGTAGTGGTTTGTATGTATAGACAATGAAGTGAACGCAGGATGAATCGTAGAGGATGGGCGTAAATATGTTCCTCACCAGAGGAGTGGATGATGTCGTTGTTCTTTATATGTCGAACTAAGTTCTGAAGTCTATTATCAATAAGTCCTCTTTTTCTTCCATCAGCAAAGGAACAGGACGATCCCTGGTTTTATGTATGTTAACAACATCGACAATCTCTAAGCAGCGAACTGGCCAAGCCTGACTCCGGAACCACCGACAATGTTTCGTCATCAGCACAAAAGGCGGCGACCGGACATCACAGCTAGCTTTTTCCCCTCCCCAATCACCTCAACGTCTGAGCTCTTAGCTTCGCCTTCAGGGTTGCTCAAATGGAGGGGCGTGCATTAGCGTGTGTCGCATCGGCGAGCCGGGTAGCGCACTTTTCAGTGCCATCAGGCTTTTCTGGTCTTTTTTTCGGGACAATCATACAGGCCAACTCTGTTTCTCATTCAAGGGTATGGTAACTGTGAGGGGCATCAAGAGCGGCGTCAGGCGAAACAACACTATTCGGTGCATGCATGGACCGAAGTCCGTTCATTAGTGGCAGTGGTTCTTCCAGAAGATTCACAGGATCATTAAATTAGCGTTGTGGGTTTCATAACGATGCATTGAATCCCGTTTCTCGCTTTGATTAACCACTCAACGGACGGCGTGGGACGCCAAATACCAACGGAGACACGGCGTTTTGTTGACGGCGCCCAATACTGGTTGCACCACCCTTGGCTGGGTGGCAGTGGCACTGCTGCAAACCCTCACCTTTCAGATCGTCGTAAGCCATGGCATTTAGCAGGTGGAAACGCTAAAAAAGCTGTGAGGTGAGACCAATGGAAAGCAAAGCCCGATCGAGATTTTATTTTTTTTGGCATGCTAGTGAGCCCATAAAACGTGGATCAGTGGGAACAGGGAGCTTTGGTTGGTGGATGGGAGGCACAAGTTGGGCTTGGGTCAGTGGGTGCAGGGGACGGAGAAATCATTTCAGGGCTCGTCAGTGCTTCAGGCATGTCAAGGAGCCAATTTCTCCGGCGCCCGGTCAAACACTCGGCGCTTGCCAGTCGGTGACGCCGTCCCACACACTGCTAATTGTTACAGGCAAGCTACAGCACAGTCTTTAGCTGTGGTGGCCAATGATATTGCAGATATTTACTACATTAGCGGGTGTTTCTAAGCTTCGATAACATCTCACCGTTATTCCCAGTCACCAGCAACTTTCGCCCAGCTTATCCTGAGTCTGAAAATGTTGGGCCGCAAATCTTCAAGACCTTCTAATCCCCATGCACCATCCTTTACAAGGAGCACTCGGTTGCCGAAGTGCATGTAGTATCACGCGCCAACACAACACACAACAAAAATAGAGTTCTTCAACAGAATGAAAGCAGTACCAGCACCTTATCAAGCATTGCTAAAATTGTCTATTTTCTCTTGCTCGCTAATATTTAATAAAATACACGTCTTACAATGGCCAATCTATGTTCCATCCAATCCAGACTGGTCGTCTTTGTGGACCAGCTTGATGTTCGCCAATCTCTCCATTCAGGTTATGCTTCTAGAAGAAAACGGTGAACAAAGCCACCGACGTCCCATGCAGATGAAATCTCTTATACAAACGCCCCAGACTGATCCACTACCGTTATACTTCTCTCTAATGCTGCTTAGTTTCTCAGCCACAGTTTATTTCCTACTCATATGTGGTATCAGAGCAAGCATAAGCAACATCATCATGTTGTTGCTCTGGCTACAGCATCTTTCAAGTATGAATGCGCATCTCTCGCATCACTCATCGTTCATCACGAGCGTTACGATTACTTCCGCCTCCAAACCTATCTCTCAGCCAGTTAATCGCACCACCTCCACTGTTGCCGCTTTGTCTTTGTGCATCGCGTTCTTGCTCGCGATCTGCCCTACGGCTGCTCTCCGACGGACTTCGTTGCCTAATACGAGACGCGTATTCACCCGGAGCAGTCGCCCTGGGACTTGTTGGTGAATGTGAGCTGCGACGCTGTAGCCTTGATGTATCATAGTTGAAATCAGGAGTGGACGCCCGCTCCCGTTGCAGCGAGGATATATTACGAAGTGCTTCATTGAGACGGCTTTGGCTCTGGTTTGGTGGTCGGGGGGCATAACCCGTCGTGATTCCCGTCGTTTGCTCACTATCACCAGGTCGATTCGACGGCATCGGTGGTAGTGTCGATTCCAGCCCCCAGCTGTTTGTGCTTCTACCATGTTCAGTAGGCTGGGGATTGCTGAAGCCCCATGGCCCAGATTGATTCATACCCCACGGGTCACTTGGCGCTTGCCCCTCAGGCCGACTAGTTCCGTGCGAGTTACTTTGCGTGTTTGATGCAGCAGCAGCCGCTTCCTCAATCGGAGCACGGCATATAGGACACGTATTGTGCGCTTTGAGCCAGGGCACTACGCATTCATCATGAAACCAGTGCTTACAAGGCAAGAAAGCCGCCTTCTCGCCAACATTGACTTCGTCCTGACAGATCGTACATTCCGTATTGTTTTCGCCCCTAAGCAGCTCTTCGTCTATATCACGGCGCTCCAAGGCAGCCAAGCCTTGCTCCGTTGCTGGAGGCGCAGCATTGGATTGGGGATTGGCATCCATCAGATTCGAAATGATTCTATCAAGAGCCTCTTGGGTGTAGACAGCATCCCCATGTACAGCATTTGCAGGATTAAACAAGCTTAGAATATCTTGTAATCCTCTGGCGAGACCCTGCGGAGCGCCCTGAGCGCCTTCTTGGCGTTGACCTGGTGGTCCAAGATCTCGTAAAATACCTGAGAAAATTCTGAATGTGTTGGTCAGTCATGCTATAAATGATCATTTGTACTACTCTGGTACCTACGTCTGAAATGGATCATCAGGCGACGATACGCTGGGACCACCGGCATCAGCGCCTTGATGTTGGCCAGGTGCTCCGGTAAAGATAGTCAGCGATGCCGTACCACCTCGGAAAGTCCGCGTGGTATACGTCGTGCGCTGGAAGCGCGGCGCCGTTGGGAATGTACTATCTGTCGGCTCGCCTTGTTGACTCGGGGTAGAGCCTTGGCCTGGAGCTCCCGGGCGTGGCGTCATGTTATGAATCATACTAACGAAACGTTCAAATACCGGATCCTGGCCGGGATTATGATGCTCCTGATTATTACCTTGCCGGGTATCTCGCCGGTGATACATTCCGTCCGGCCCTATGTGTTCTTCTATATCAGCTTCATCCGGATCGGAATCATCATGAGTAAAGAAGCGAAACGGTGGTGCGGATGGTGCTGATGGCGGCGTGGGGGGTTCTTCGCTGAATCGAGGATCATACTGAAGGTCGACCTATTACGCTGTTAGCAGGGTTCCGCTACGACATCAAGACCAAGAGTGCAGAGATAGACGTACTATCTCAACTACTTCGCTATCGCATTGCGGACATTCTTCACTTCCCCCCTCGTCGAGGTACCATTCGTGCGCACATGCATGGCAGTAGACTACCTGCCGGTCCGTTGTCGCATCGAGATGGCCGAGCTGTTGGGACGGTGAATCCATTTGACCTTGCCTGCGTTGATACGCAGAGAACGCACTCAGTCCGAGGCCAACAGCAAGGCCGGCGAGACGTAGCGCACGTGAAGCCACTATGGAGAGCGGTGGCAAAGTGAAGTGTGAAGTCCAATGTTGATGTGGCCGCTGTGCAACGGACGTGTTGCGGCGAATCGAGAAAGAGCGTCACCCCCTATAAGCTCTTATCCTCAGACACGATACAGCTAATATAAATACGCAAAATATTCGCTCGTTGGGCAGGCTCAGTCGTCGATCCGGGCAAGCTCTATCGTAGTATGGTTGGTCCTCGGGTTCCGTGGTATCGCTGATTCGGTGTGGCCGGTGCAGAAAAGAGAACAGAAGGAAAAATGGAGATCAACCGGAAGCAATAAAGCCAAATCAAAAGTAGAAACAAAGGAGACTGGAGCACGTGAAAAGAGCTATAATGTCAAGCGAGTGATGCAGAGTACAAACGAGCCGTGACGCATATGATGGTGGTCGGAGCCTCCACTATGCTGATAGGTGAAGAGTGCTGGACGCTTTGTAATTCAACTGCGCCTTCAGCGTGACTAGTGACCTTATTGGCGTTGCGAGCCGCATCAGTGGGCCGCAGAATGCCAACCTGGACGAAGAGTGTGAAGGCAAAGCCAGCGATGCAAGGTTGAGAGAATCTGAAAATTAGCAAAAGGCATTTACTGACAGTTGATTTGGTGCAAATTAAGGCTATTGCACTGCCCTGGCCGGACCTGCAAGGCGCCATACAGCTGCAGCGAGTATGTGGGTATGGCATTTGGTGACGTTATATCGGGCATCAGTGAGTCTATCGAAGCACTATAGAACGTTGCGGAAGCTTTGGTGGGCGGGCGACTCAGTACATGCACAGCGGCACACACCAGAGGGCCATATTGCATTGTTTGCGATTTATCGGTCGTGAACAAAGACAGAAAACTATATTAGTTTTCTGTTGCAAATATGCTCAGTACAGTAAGTACATCCTTAAATTGTACTATTAATTTTTATTTCACTGGTACCGGTACTAACACCAACTGGACAAGAAATGTGAAACCCAACCACGACCTTGACTCACCACTCTTCGCTCTACTGGCTCAACAAAGGGAAGCGTAGCAAACAATCTAGTATCCGTAAACTTAATGGCACCTTGTACTCTTTGCTTCTTTCGCATTCTTCAGGATATGCACGGTGTCCTCGTCTCGTGACTTGACTGAGCCCTGCGGGCGTAACACCTAGCCAGATGGAACATTTCCAATTACGCCGGCATGCATAGCTTAGAGATAGCTAATTATTCCTCGCATACAGTAGAACTCGCTGCTCATAAAGACTCATCAGTCCTTCACATCACGCCAAATGCCGCATTGCACTCGGGGCACGTCTTTGTGTTTAATTCTTGTTGATTGTTGTATATGTACACTGCCGCTCGGTCTGCGTGAACTGTTGAAACAAAAACAAAATGAAATAGTTTATGCGTTGTTGCTCTTGCCCTGCTCTTTATCCTCCTTATCCCATTGGATCAATTGTTTCGACCAGCTGCAGCACAAAGTTAGCAAAATGTCCTCATCATCACCATCAACCACAAGCGCCATGCCAGCATTCTCTGTTTCCAGCTCCCTGCCTCATATTTCACATACCGTCGGCTAGGGTGCCACTCCCATGATTCAGGCTTATGGGCCCATCGTTCTCTATCGGCGCTGAACGTCCAAGTCACGGCTACAATGCCAACCATGACCACTCCAGCCACGAGCGTGTTGCCTCTCCAGTTGGCAGGCTGTGCGTACCAACCACCAGCTGGTGACCAGACGTGCTTAGGGTAACTGTAAAATTCGGCAAAAATGTCTCGTTAGATACTAGTCGTCATCGTTGATTTCGGATCCGGTCGTCGCGCAAGACTTACGGTATCTTTCCACCGCCACCCTAGTCGCGCCAATTAGCAACAAATTTTCCATCACAGATAAAACTCAATAGACTTACCATTTTGATAAAACCTTCCGATGGATGTCCGTGAGAGGTTTTGACTTGTCAATTGGAGAATGATGAGGTCGCTTCTAGTCGCGGGAGTTTGAGGTGCTAGTAGGGAAATGGTCCAGTCTCTCCTCGGAGCTGCGGTTGTTCCGGGCCGACAGAATTTCCGCAAATTAGCTGAACAGCGAACCCCCAAAGCGAAAGTGCACTCACACGACAGAACTTTTTTGGGGCGAACGACTCAAAGCTATTGCTTCAACGCGACTCTTCGGGTTATTTGTTTTATTTATTCTGCTGTACAATTACCAAGACCTTGGGATTGAGGTCTGCAGATTAATCAAATTTAGCCCATTATGAAGAGATTACGGGTATCACGACAATTAAGCCAGGCTCGTCCAGGAGCTACGTCCATCGCATCCAGACAACCCTTCTTCACCCCCCTACGATGCCAATCGTCAACAGCAACGGCATCAACGACGTCAGACTTCGCGACGGACGATTTCTCCATCCAACAAGCCCCTTCCAACACATCTCTCCCCTCTCCACCTCAAGAGAAAGCCCTCGAGTCGGCCAAGCTCGCTGCCCTCCACGCCCGACTATCGCTGTCTAAAAAGGTGCCCCTGCAGACACTGGCGCGAAGTCTCGTCACATCCTCCGCCGACCCCAATGCAAACTTCAACAATGCCAATCTATCATTCCTCGGCAGCACGATACTCAACTACCACGTCCTCGAATACATTGTCTGCAAATGGCCCCGTCTTCCCATGGCAATCGTCTACGCCACCCTGAGAGCCTATGCCGGTCCCGAAGCTCTACAGCAAGTCGCCAAGCGATGGGGTGTTGATGCAGCAGCCGCGCCAGGTGAAGAAGTCGACCCCGGTCTGCTCCAATGGAGCGCCAACGCCGACCGAGTCGTCAACACACGCTGGGGATATGTTCGCGCAGAGGCCGAACGCACCGAGAAGTATAGACGCGGCATGAGTAGCCGAGTCATCCTCGACGACGCCTTCGGCGACCAAGTCGGCGAGCAGCAACAACAACCCCAATCTGACGCCACACAGAAGGCCCAGCTCGAAAGTGAAGCCTTTATGACGGCTGTCCAAGCCGTTATTGGTTCCATCTACACACACTGCGGCCGAGACGCCGCCAAATCCTTTGTCAAATCACACATTCTCTCGCGGCAATTCGACCCCTCCGTCCTCTTCCACTTCAACCTCCCCACCAAGGAACTCGCCATGCTGTGCGCCCGAGAAGGCTTCCAAGCACCTGTCGCTCGCCTCGAGTCCGAAACTGGTCGCAATTCCCGCACACCCGTATACGTCGTTGGCATATACAGCGGCAACGAGAAGCTCGGCGAGGGTACCGGCCCCAGCTTGGACATTGCTCGTCGCAAGGCGTCCATGAACTCTCTCAAGTCGTGGTATATATACAGCCCTGGCAACAAGGTCCGTGTACCGAGCGACATGTTCGAAGAAAGCGCTCAGCCATGGAAGGCACCACACATTGATATTGGAGAAATTATCTAATATATAAAAATCAACTCAATGTACGATGAGAAGCGGCAGAAATGGTATGGCTGGATGGCATAGCATTGAAATGGCAAAAGAGAAAAGGAAAACCAGGCAGATTAGCGGAGTTGACTTGGGCTACATTTTGCATCACACTTCCCAAACTTGTACAATTTACATTTACGCTGTAGAATAAAAATAAGGCAAAACTCTTATGTACTCTATTATAACACTACAAAGGAAAACCCCAGGTCTTATCCCGTTTATTGTAGCATACAAGAACATGGTGCCACCGATGCTGTATGATCTTACCCATCCTTAAACTCAAAATTTTACATGTATTATTCTATTTTGGCAGCAGTCACTCCTGTTCAGCTGAACTGGTCTCCTTCTGCCAGCAACTCAGACTCCTTCTTGTTAGCCGCTGTTTTCAATCGTTGTGCCCTCATCTCCTTCTCCTTGCTGAGACGCAATTGCTTCTTGCGCTCATAGACGGCTCGGATAGTCGAGCGAATCTGTTCCTTGCCCTCATCGTAGTTGGCGCGGGCAAGATCCACGACGCTCTGGATTTGTTCAGGGGTGTAGATGAAGTTCCATGTGCTCATAAAATCGCTCTCGCCGGGAGACACGCCTGGGACCTTGTCGTTGGCCATGAAAGGTAAGTAGACAAGTGTCAATCCAGCTTGAGGATGGGTCACTCTCCATTCCTCCTCATCGGAAATAGGTTTCGTAGGTGGTGGTGCCTCGGAGGTGGTGCGCTCTTCCGTCGAGCCAACCCAGACACTACAGTAACCGAGATCGCCATCTTGCTTCTTGGCAGGATCGTATTTGTCCTTCTTGCCATCAGTCTTGACGTCATCATTAGCCTTGTCGCGCTGGGCTTGATCAGCCTTTGCTTGCTTCAGTTTCTGGTCGGCTTCTTCTTTAGTAGAAGTTTGAGCTTCGCTCAGCTCCTTCCTAGTTTGCTCCTTTGTGTCTCCCTCTTTGGGCCATCCAACGCCAATGGGCCAACCCTTAACACCGCGCTGTTTGGCATATCCATCAGCCACGGCAAGCCAGTTATCCGTCTTTATATCTGCAGAGGCATCAAATGTCACAAGCACGTCGACGTCACGGCCAGGTCGAAGAAGCGGGTAGATGGGCAAGTTGTTGGACATGCCTGCATCCATGAGCTGGATATGCTCGCTCTCGTATATGCTCTTTGTAGCCGTGCTAGGCAGCTTGCCATACATCTGGTAGGCGTAGTTGGGGATAACAGCGGGGTCAATAGGGTGAATCTTGCTCAGTTCGTCGTCTCTGCCGGAGATGAGTTCGTCAATGGAGCCAAAACCAGCGATGCTCTTTGCAACGGGGCGGATCTCCTTGTAATAGTGGCTAAGTGTTGCACAGAAAGCGCTACCAAAGATTCCCATGAGGATTGGGGTTCTGATTTCCGGTAGATGGAAGCCGTGCTCAAGAGGAACGTCGTTGCCATCCTTGAACTTGCGGCCCAGGGCCCAGGTAGGAATACCAGCTCCTATCTCTTCACAGAAGACTTCGTAAGGTGTCATCTCGAACCACTGGAACCAAGCCTTCTTGGCAGATTCTTCTTTGACAGCATTGTATTCAGCCGTGCCCTCATTTGTCTCTGTATCTTTCAATTCTGGGATCTCGTGGCGTACGGCGGTGTAAATTGGCAGAGGGTGCTGGGCGTTTTGCATGATACCTCGCTGGTTCGAGATTTTGAAATCCTTCTCATTCACGCCAAGTTCGCCTTTAGGAACCAAAAATCTGGCGCCAAGTAAGAGACCGTAAACGTCCACAAGGCCAAAGTCGGCGTGTTTGTCACCCTTTAGTTTTTCGACAACGCCGCTCAATAGATATTTGCTGGTAGGCAGACATGTTAATGACTGCAAGGCGACGGGTGGATAAGCAATGTGAGTGGATGTGCGAGATTTGAGGTGCTCAAGGAGCTTCTTGATGTTTCCACCGGCGAAGGAAGACAGGTAGAGTGTTTGCAGCCAACAAGAGCCACTAACACCAGCTGTGTAGGTAACGCAGTCAAAAAGACCATCTTCTTGAGTAGCAAGAAGTGATCCGGTACCGGCAATAAGAGCTCTCAAACCACCACCTGAGCCGCACATGGCAATGGTGGGAATATCATCGGGATGGATATCGCTCTCCTTGAGCCCGAGGTATTTGGCCAGAGCAACACGGACATTCTTCTTGCGGCGAGCCAGGAACTCCTTTTCGTCATCACAGAGGTCGGAAGATACACGCACTTTCGCAGACCATTCAATTTCCGGGTTGGTAGCGGGGTCGTGAGCTTCCTGCCAAATTTCATCGGCCAATGAGCCAGGGACCATGGACAACTCTCGTTGGAGTTTCCTCACGTAGCCGGGGATCTGCTTGGACCACTCTGGCAAGATGGCGCCGACAATCTTGTCTGAAAAGGCCGCCCATTCGGCATCAGCCATGGCAGATATATTTTCAAAGCGCGATGCGAAGTTGTCCCAGGCATTGTCACTCTCCTGGGGCTCAGCAGGAGCTTCATCTTGGGCGCCAGTCTGCTGGTCCTTTTGCTCATGACGCTGCTGCGGTTGTTGCTGTTTACGAGAAGTCAATGAAGCAAAGTCATCGGAAGGATAAAGTGCCCATATCAGGAAACCGACAGTGACGGTGACAGCTGTTGGTGATGATCGGCGCTTGGACTTGGTTGAGGCGCCGCTGAAGAGATGGCGACGCAGACTGGGAACAGCAGATGGAGCTGATCCATGTCTAAGAGATCGACTCGTGACGGTGACGAGCCGATTGATTGGATATCTCATCGCGCCAAGATAATTGGGCGCGTGACAACGAATGGCGATGAGAGAGAGAGAAGAGACAGTTTAAACGGCTGGACTCAGCGTCGCGGCATATTTTGGGGCTAGCTCGCCTGGAGGTTGTGGTCTTAAAGCGTCCAAGGCAGGGGCAAATGCGCTAACGTCACTTTTACTGCATTTCAACTGCACACGGCAATGGCTATTTTTGCAGGCAAAATTCACGATCGCATCAGGTTACCCTACAACCTCGGATCGGAACGGAGGCGTCACCAAGGGCAAACCAGCTATGCCATTTCACATGTTTTTGAGTGAAGATTACAAGGTAAAATATGAATTCGGTTTCATTGGGGTTTTTGGGAGGTCAAAATTTGTGTTCTTTTTTTTTTTCTTTTTTGCCCATTGGGTTATATTGCGTTCCCATTGTAAAGAAGACCAACTATTCACATGGCAAAATGAGTAGTAGTGAGGAGGAGTTAATTGCAACGGCAGTGTTGAAAGCAACGAAAATAAATAGAATATTGCAGGATGAATGGAATGCAGTGTTCATGTTATGGCATCTGATTATTTATGACGTATCCCTTTTGTTTTCTTTTTTGGTAAAATAACAAGGATATTGCTTTGAACGCGATGGTGCTTTCCTTTACTCGGGTCACTGATAATATGACGGCTGGAGCTGCACCAAACACTTTCAGCCTCCCACAGCGCTCTGTCTGCTTGTAGGCTGTCCCTGCCCAGGTGGGCTGCCCCACTGACGCCTCGCCAACCCACTATCGCCCAGGGCGGTGAATGCCAAAAGCTCGATTTTTTTGCTGTTGTCTGTTGTGGCAGAATAAAAATTCGGGGCGCCAAATCCGTCGTCCAGATCTGCTTTGTCGCGGCCCGTTTAGACTTCTCTGCAAAAGAAAAATCCAATAGACACTTCATCTGCGCAAAAGCTCAATCGCATTTTACAGTAAGTTTTGGATCAGGCTGCTTCAGATATAGCCTCACTGTTGAGCAACTCACCGGTGACTCGACTTCTCTGCCCCGCCATCGAATTTGTGACTCGAATTTTTCCCATGCAAAATGCATTAGACTGACTTTTCTCTCTTCCGCTTCCACCTCAGAACGAGCTTATTCCACTCCAATTTCCCACTCACCCCCCCGTCGCTGTTTTACGAACCGACTTCAGATAACCAATTGACATCATGAGCGAGGCAGAGGCCGCTACCAAGCCCACCGAGGCCGTCGAGCTGCCCGTTGTCGCTGAGGAGACCAAACCTACCGAAGACACCACCACTGCCACCCCTACCGACGCTGACAATGGCGAGGCCTCTCAGATTCTCAAGACGACTGCCAAGATTGACCACAAGGACCATAAGAAGAATCGCAAGTTCGACCCCAGCACACAAGAAGAGACCGACGACCCTGACTTGATCCGCAAGCAAGTCGAGTTCTACTTCGGCGACTGGAACTTCCCCCAGGACAAGTTCATGTGGGAGTCATGCGGCGGCGCTGACAACAAGCCCGTGGCCATTGCCAAGCTTCACACCTTCAAGCGCATGCGCCGTTTCCAGCCATACAGCGCCGTTGTCGCCGCTCTCCGCGACAGCACCTTCCTCGACGTCTCTGGCGAAGAGGGTAGCGAGCTTGTCAACCGCAAGGTTGCCTACAAGCCCCAGTCTGGAACCAAGGCCAAGGCTGAAGCTTCTACCGTCTATGTCAAGGGCTTTGGTGACGAGAGCCCCGATACCCAGTTCGATCTCGAGAGCTTCTTCGCTCAGTTCGGTGAGGTCAAGGGCCTGAAGCTGCGCCGCACAAACGAGAACTTGTTCAAGGGCTCTGTTTTCGTTACATTTGCCGACGAGGATACCGCCAAGGCTTTCATCAGCAAAGAACCCGCCCCCAAGTGGAAGGAGCACGACCTCAAGATCATGTCCAAACAGGCCTACTGCGAGGAGAAGAGTGACATGATTCGCCAGGGCAAGCTCGAGCCCAGCAGCAACTCCGTCAAGAAGTTCTACGAGGGCAACGAGACCGGCTCACGCCGCCCCCGCGATGGAGATGACTGGAAGAAGCGCCGCGACCACGACCAGAAGCACGGGTTCCCTGACCGACGAGGCGGCCGTGGCGGCAGAGGACGCGGTGGACGCGGTGGACGTGGCGGATTCCGTGGTGATCGTCGTGGCCCTAACGACCGCAATGAGGAGAAGCGCCAGGAGCAAGCTGCTACCACCACGGAGAATGGTGACAAGACTGAGAGTGTTAAACGCCCTCGCGAGGAGGATACCAACGCTGAGGCTCCTGCCGCGAAGAAGGTTGACACCAAGGAGGAGACTAAGACGGAAGCATAAAGAGCGTATGAGTTATTGTTTGCTGTGAACAAATGTGTGCGGAAACTGGAAGGCTTTTCTTTTGTGTGTTTTTGGCGTTGCTGGATATGGTTGATATACGAGCTTTTTGCACTGGATGGAAACAAACACAACGTTTGCAAGCTGTATGTAGAGATATTTCAGTATTTAAGGTTCAACCATGTACGAGTTGGCGGTTCTTATTGGTGAACCTCGTTCGTCTATGCATCTTCACTTCACAGCTTTGCTGCTCAATAGCCGTAGTGCTGTGCCATCGACATTGTTGCAGGCAGGAAAACCGGCGCGCGCGGTCTGTCCAGCAAATGTCCAACTCTTCGTCCCATTGCTGTCCGCGCTTTATGCGGCTGGTCGAGAACGTCGGATACCCTTGCGTAGACAGGCTACTTAATCTGCTCGTTCTAATGGGTAAGGCTCGTTCTAATAACCAAGATAGATACATGGTTTGTCATTCATGAACTGTCTGACGGCAAGACGGAGCTGGCGCTATCCAGATATGAATTCAAGAGTTGAAGTACAAATCTACATAACTATACGCCTCTAATTAAACTCTTTGCAACGTAATGCCTGTCGTTCAGGCCGTGCTGTCCGCCGTGGCTGCACTTGGCTTTGCCCACCAACCTTATCTCACATTCTGGTCGTGCGGATACACAAATTTCCGTGCAAAATATAGGTAAACCTTCAGACTGCACAGATTTCAATTCTCTTTGCCTCCTCGCAGTATTACACAGTATTAATGGTCACAACCATATCTCAAATGCGAGCTAAGTCCGGGGCGTATTCGAGCGTAACCCAAAAGTAGCGTCGTCACTAGGGAGCGTGTTAGTGCAAGCGTTAATGTCACCATTGTACTCGGCAAACTCTTGGCCAGTACGACAAAATAGATCCAGAGAATTCAAGTAAGCGAGAAATGATGCTATTGGAATAGCATAAAAAGGCCTATAGTTCCTCCAGCTACTGTCTAGGTGACTTGTCAACTGCATCAAGAACTTCAATTATGCGATCAACTATACTTTCCCTTTTGGGAACTGGGTTGATCTCGGCAGCAGGCCAAGTTGCAGGCCTTCCAGGACCAGTTATAAACGCAAACATTACTAATCCCTTTCCTGACATGGACATCGATCCTGAACAACCAGTTTACAAGAGGGACTCAAAGGTGACTTTGGAAACTTGGGCCGTCAAGACCATGTTTACCTGGCACACAACGAGACCAACGACGGCCAGCATATATTCAGCATGCATGCCTACAAGAACGTTGGCTTCGGTGGCACCAAGGTTAAGGCGGACGGAAATAAATACTGCAACATGGTTGGGCACGCAGACGGCCGCGAAGACTACGTATGGACTCTTTCAACTGGCAGGATGCGCATTTATCCAAACAAGGGCCTTCAGTCAATCACTTCAGGACAGTCTTTCTGGGGGCCCAATGAAATTATATGGGATCCAATGGCATTGATTGGTAAAAACCTCGACCGCCGCGATCTGCACTTAATGGATTGGGATGGCGATGGCACTTGTGATATCGTCTGGGTAAATCCTGACGATGGAAACAGACAGTCTGTGTGGCTGAATCACTTCCCAACAACTCAGAAATGGAGCGACTCTGGAACATGGCAGTATTATGCAGATCCCCCGAGCGCGCGATCTGCCAACGTTCACTGCGACCAACAGCGTGGCATTCACATTGATGACTTGTCTGTCAGATTTGGGGACATTGACGGCAACAAACGCGACGACTTTTTGTGCCTAGAGAAGAATGGTCGCGTAACAGGTTATGTTCACAATGATGACAACAGCTGGACTTATGTAGGCCAGGTGAAGTTCTCCGAGGGCAAAGATCGTGCCAACTTGAGATGGGCAGATGTCAACAGCGATGGCGCTGACGACATGATTTGGGTGGATAAGTTTTCTGGTGATGGCCGTGCGTACTACAATAGAGGCTTTGGTGATGCGAGCAAACTCGGAGGATCTGCTGTCTCGTGGGATAAGTCTGGTAGCCTCAGCTATATGGGAGCACATGCTGGAACCTGTCAGTTCTTCCCGGACCTAGACGGCAATGGCCGCGCTGATTTGCACTCGATTCTTGGACCTTTTAGCAACACTGCCGATACTTGGTTCAACCCATCTTGCAGCTTGGTGGACCGCCAGGGAGATGATCCAGGCTGCTGCTCGGACCCAGGACTTCCAGTTCAACCTGGTTCTGGTGGTGACAATCCCTGAGGCAACAATCCGGGAGGGAGGAGATCAGTGTAACGAGAAACACTGCCCAGGTGACTAGAATAATCTTTGTAGATACATTTGTCGATTTGGCTACTGTCCCTATCCTTGCGTCCCAGCAGGCAAACTTGAGAATGCGCCCAACCCTTTCAAAAGCACCAGATTTCCCGCTGACGGCAAAGGGTCCCGAGCTTAGAAATCCATGTGCATTTGCATGTTCTCGAAATTTCTGTCCCTCGCAGCTTTGCGCCTACCCCGACAGGCTATAGAGCAGCCTGGAGTTTTCTCCGTATATAGTGTTGATCGGGTTTAATTTTTCAGTTGGTAAGGAATACTTGCACTGACACAACTGAGGCGACCAAAGATGGGGGGGGGGCAAGCATTGATCAGCACGAATCTTCTATAATACGCTTCTAATGCTTTTACTTATGTGTCTAATTGGTATCAGTTCTCTATCTTATGCGTCATTGTTTCGTGTTATTCCTCGTAAATCATGACCTCTTACGCCTCATATGGACGAATCTCCGCCTCCAATGCCTCCTTGCTAAATTCATAATCATTGTAGCCCTCTACACTCTTGGGGATGAAAAAAGTCGGGCGGTTGTAAGGCGTAAACTCAATTTTGTTCTTGACACGGAACACAAGATCCGGGTTTGAAATGAAGTAGCGGCCGTAGGCAATAGCGACGTCGTAGTCCTTGTACTTTTCGTCGAGGGCTTCAGAAGCATTATCACCAGTGTAGCCACCAGCAACAAGGAACGGCGTGTAGTTTTGCCACTGTTGGAGAAAGGTCAAGATGGTTTGCTTGCGGTTGCCAAAGGGGTTAGGGTGACCGGGGGGCGGCGTCTTGCCGTACAGCGAGGGATCGAAGCGAGGCTCAACCCATGAGATGTAGGCAAGCTTGAAGCCCCCTGCCTTGAGGCTTGACAGGATGGCGCCCGTCTGCTCCCATGTGTCGGGTTCGTTGGAGTAGCAATCTTGGAAGGTACCAAAGGGGCTGAGACGCAGACCGACTTTGTCGGCGCCGATTTCCTCCGTGACAGCCTTGACTATCTCGAGCAGGAAGCGGTTGCGGTTTTCGACGGAACCGCCCCAGCGATCAGTGCGGTTGTTGCAGCTGTCTCTGGTAAACTGGTCAATCAGGTAGCCGTGGGCGCCGTGGATCTCGACGCCGTCGCCGCCCGCATCAATGACATTGCGCGCTGCTTGTCGAAAGTCTGCGATTCTCTGCAGGATATCCTCCTCAGTCATGGCCTCGGGGGCTACATCCTGTCCCTTGACCTTGAGGTTGCCAGAGGAATAGTACTTGAAGCCATTCTTCTTCTGCCACTCAGGCTCGCTGCCGCGGCCGGTATCCCATAGCTGCTGGAAGACAAAACTTTTGTTGTCGTGGACCGCCTTGTAGATCTTCTTCCACTGCACCATTTGTTTGGCGGTGCCGACACCAGGCAAGTGCTGCTCGCCCTCAGCCGTGGGAGATACGCCTGTAGCCTCGGTGATGATGAGAGTGCCCGGTACGCAGGCGCGGTCCGCGTAGTACTTTGTCATCATCTCGAGAGGTACATTTTCATCGTCATTGCGGTACCGTGTGAGAGGTGCCATGGCAATCCGATGGGACAGCTTGATGCTGCCAAGCTGCAGGGGCTGCCAGAGTTTAGATTCTGAGACGGTCATAGCTGCGGCGAAGTGAAACCCAAGGAAATGTTAATTAAGCGTCAAAAACAGGTCTTTAAAAAGATGGGAAGCAAGTACTCTTTAAATAATAAGAACTCTGCTAGCAAGCACTTACAACCAAGTACACCACCGCAGAAATTGTTTGTGATTACAAATTCCAAACATCGGCTCCGGGGTGGGTCGCGCCGGGATAACCTGCCAAATCTAGAGTCGTCAGGGGGAAAATGTCTATAGAGAAAGCGAAAGAAAAAAAAAGGCTTTTGACGCTAGTCTCAATTCAGCATTGTCCCAAAAGATGGTTCAATTTCCATTCTATTGGTGTACTTCATCGCAATTTCCACTCTATTGGTATACTTGATGCAATTCCCATTCTATTGGTATACTTCATCGCAATTTCCACTCTATTGGTATACTTGATGCAATTCCCATTCTATTGGTACCATGTATACTTCATCGCAAATGTAGCAAAAATAAATTCATAAATATATTAGTAAATTATCAAGATTCAAATTTGTTACAGCCCAGGAATAAACCATACACCATTACATTATATACTGATCAAATCCCATCTTATTTGCTCCAACAATGATGCCATCTTCCCTCTATTCTTTTCTGTCCTTGTTACCTCCCCCCCAAAATAGAATATACTTAAAACTCGACAATGGGCCCATTATACTCCTTGCGGGCGTAAGCAAAGTAGTAAACTATGCTGAAAAGGATAAGGGCTCCAGTAACAAGAGGACTCCAGTTGACCATGTCAAGAGTAGGATTAGGCATGGGGGGGAAGAAGCTGAAAATGATGATAAAGGTAAGGTAGCAGACGGCGAAGAGGTTGTTGGCAATTCCCAGAGCACCAGGGATGTGGAATGGCCCCCACACCAGCTCGGCGCCGCTGGTATTGGCCAGAGCTGGAAGCCCGTCTGGGTCAGGCATGGAAAAGCCCCTGGTGGTACGGCGGTACAAAAGAAGAGAGCCCGCAATAAGATAAGATAGGTAGAGGCAAGAAATAGAAAGCGAAGTGATGCTCTGGAAGGCAACGGTTGACCCGATGTTGATAAGAGAGAGCAGGATGCAGATGACAGTGGTGACACCGACAGCCCAGACAGGAACAGTGGTGCGGGAGTCAACCCTCGACAGAACGCGCCAGCATGGCAGGCCACGATCACGGGCAAAAGACCAAAACACACGCGAGGTGGACGCCAGCATACCAACCGTGGCACAAGCACCGAGGATCATGATGATGGAAGACATGACAGACGCACCAGCAGCAGATCCAGTGGCGTTCTTGAAAATTGTCATAAAGGGTACATTTAACATGCCAGGAGTACTGTTCAGGGCATCCTCAAAGTCACCCATGCAGAATACCATGGCAATGATCATGGCGAAACCGCAAGATCCGTTGATGAGAATGCTGAGCAGGATAGAACGAGGAACAACAACGCCAGGGTTGATCGTCTCCTCGCACATATGGAACGCGGCATCAGTACCAACAAAGGAGAACACATTGCCAAGCATTCCGACAATAAAAGAAGTACCCATGGAATTCCAACCACCGTTGTTAACGAAAGTGTGGAAGACGTCGTGTGCGTTAGCGTGGTCACCCATAACCACTAGAGGGATAAGAACTCCAAAGAAACCGAGGATATGTAGAATCAGAATGAGGCCCTCGAATTTTGGCAGAGCAGAGCTGACAAGCGTGTTGATAAACACGGCAAAGATGATGATGGCCCAGAAGAGCAGAGTGCCTTGCCATGGCTTGGGCACATAAGAATCATCGTTGAGGCCAATTAGGCCTTGAATCATGGTGCCTGTCAGGAGAGAGCTAGAGGCAACAGACCCTTGCCATCCGCCGACAGTCAACCATCCAGTTAAATAGCTGAGGAACTTGGAGCAGCTTCGAGGGGCCATCATGGCCACCCAGTGGTATTGACCACCGGAGGTAGGAGCCATGGAAACGAGTTCGCACATGGTAGAGAAGACGCTGAAATTGGCCAACCACACGATGATGAAACTGTAAATGACACCAGCGGTGCCACCGTTGTTGAGACCTTGGGCGAAGAGAACAGTGCTAGCCTCCCAGGTGATAAGGATCGTGCAGGAGAAACCGAGGATAGACATGAAGCCGAAGTTGCGCTACAAGTATCAAGTCAGTGTACTGCCATGGGCATGCAGATTGTTTAGAAGATAAGGTGCAAAACTTACTTCGAGTACCTGCTTCTTTCCCATACGCGCTAGCTGGTCGTTGTCGACATGAATGCGGTGAGCACCCTTCTGGGCGTCTGGCTCTGCGACTTTTGACTCCATGACATAGGTACTATCACGGGCCTTCGCATTGGCTCGAACGGTGGCAGTATTGCCCATGAGGTCAGAGATGGAGCTGCTGTGTGACTTGGGCATTGTGGAGGTCTGATTCACAACTTTTGGCAGAGCAGCCGTCTTGAGTAGAAATTGGCTGTGAGAGATGACTGCCTCACAACGCAGGGGCTGGAGAGACAAGTATTGAAATTTCAAAGTTGAAAGGTTCTGTTGCGTAGTTTGTAGTAGGAGGCGGAGGACGGTTGGATATAAAAAGGAAAATGAAGAACAAGGCAATGTCTCGCCGCCTGTAGAACAAAAGGGTATAGAAGAGATTAAAGAAGAAAAGAAGAACAGGCGCCACCCACCTGAAGCAAAGTTGGGCTTGACTGGGTTCGTAGGTGGTGGGTGTACCGACAACCGTGAAACAACCCCGTATAAACCGGACGGGCATAAACATCGCTCCACGTGGAAAAGTGAAATAGAAAGTTGTGGACTGGGCCTCTGGCAGAACCTGACCCTCGCCGGCGGAACAACATCTGCCATGGGGCAGCGGTGAGGCTCAAAGTAGAGCCCTGAAGGGTGCTGATCAGTGCCGTACGTCGTTTTTTCTACTCTGCAGTCCCCAGTAGATTATACCCACCTATCAAAATGACACGATGACCCCCATTGTCACGACTCATACTCCAGTTCTATATATTATGGGCCACGCCTCATGCAGCCCTTTGTGCAAGACGTTGAATCAACTATAACCCAAACAAGTGTCATGCAAAGTCTTTACGAATTATCCTCGCAGACATCACAGTAACCCCGTGGTTAGGGGCTGCAGCTTAACTCAAAACATAGCACAACCCCTTGCCCTCGGAACTCACCGAGGATCTGTTTTCCCTTTTGCCGGCTGATTAGCCAGCCAATTTGCAGCTGAGAAAGACCCTAGTTCCGTTTCGGGCTGTCCGACCAAGATGAGAAGGCCGTTAACTAGATGCAATGCTCAACGAGGGAGACAAAAACTTTCCGCAGCTACAAGAAGACTGGGTCTTGCTACGCAAGAGCGGATCAGACTTGCAAGGGTGCCACGCCTTGTCAGGGGTGCCACGAGTTGAGTTCCCCGTGTGTTTAATCTTATTGGCCACACAGTTGTTACCTGTTCCTCTTTTGCTTGGCTTCAACTTGTGGAGTTGCGATAATTTGTCCTCTTCTTTTACGGCTTCGGCGCATCTCCCAGGTCGTCTGTGAAGCTGATCCAAGCTTTTCAGCGAAACGTGGCAAGTGGAGGTTTGCAATGGGCCGCTCTAACCAGCTAACTCGTTCTCGGGGCATTCGTATCGGCCGCTACTCCCATCCTAGGCCGCCAGTCCAGGGCAGAGGGGAGCAAAGAGAAAAAGGAAAATATGGGTAAGGTCTGCCCACATTCGACTTCTGCATCTCTACATGTACCATGTAAGCAAGAATCCTCACGGTACCAGGTGCCGCATTTGTATAAAAGTGGATAGGTGATGCCCGGCTACTCTATTGGTTCCAATCTCCTTTGTTCGAGTGAACGATGCGGATGTAACATGGCAATGGCCTTCATTTATAAAACGCCGCTTACGAGAGCAAAAAGCGCACCACAAAAGGGAAACAAAATTCGGCTGCTAACTTCCGACAAGGTTGGCGCGCAATTGGCAACAAAATTTTAAAACCCCCATGTTCATGGATGGAAATCTGTGCACACCTTCGTGCTGACGCCAGCAATTCCAGTTCCGTCTTTTTGATGATCCGGCCTGCGCCGAATATGCGTGCAACCCAGGTTGCCAGCCTAATGGCTGGATAATTAATAAATGTTTACATTTGTCCCTTTTTAATCTATCTAGGGGTGTCAAACTCTCGTGACGCCATGAATGAATCGATGAATCCATGGCAACGTGGATTCGACAACAAACGCAGCCCGGAGTCCGCAGAGGCAGCCAGCGGACCACCTGCAACATCACGCTACAGGGTCTCCATCTGGGCGATTAAATATGCGCATAAATATCCCTATCTACCTAGTGGGAAACTGGTTTCAGTTGGAATTCAAATAAATCAGAAAGACCCAAAGAAGCTCAATAAACTCTAGTTCGGCAGGCAACCGGAAACCACTCAACGACCCAGGGTAAGGTGATCGATCCATGGCTGGCCAAGCCCCAGAAATGCAAATCCAACTTGGGTATGGTTTATGAGCAGACGACAGACGCTCACGACGAAACGCTTTTTATCCCAAGCAAGATTCAATCTTACCACAGCCGTTAGCGATGACAACTGTAATGGCGGCAGAATCGGTTGGCTGGCTAGTCTAATAATAAGCTTAAGACCGCCTGAACGGGATGAAAAAAAATCTGGGTCAATCGCCTTGTCAAGTACGATCAATCTGATGTTCCTGTTCCTTCTTAATTCTGGTTTCTACCCACTTCACCTCTTCTGCTATCTATCATCCAGTGGTACTTCCACTTAAAAGACCTTTTGTAAAGGCATCGTGGCGCAGTGCGTTGTGTTAAATCACCAAGCTGACATACCGAACACCCTAATACCATGTGAGAACTGCAGTCTCGTCTCGTCTCGTTTAGTTGCGCGTCCCCCAGGGCTATCGGCCAGAGAGAGGGGGGTCTCGATAGGGTGCGGCGCTTTCCTACTGTGCGTTTCTCGTATTCATGCGTCGTAAGTGCTACCACTGTCACGTTTCAGTCATCACTAACCGCTGTCATGTTATTCTCTTCCTACGATGGGAGCCTCTCATGGCAATGCCCCTAATCGTTCGCCTTGAACCATATTCTTTTTGTTTTGTTTTTTGGTTGTTGGCCAAGCTGGGCCACCAGCCTTTTCCAGTTGTATCAACGCAAAGATGATGATCCCCCGCTCTGCTGCCGTGGTCGTTGGGTTCTGGTTCGCTTTCGCAGAGGCGGTATACTACAAAATCGACACGCCAGGTCCGTCATGTGGCTCGCGATTGAGCCAGGTTTTGACTATGAAATGGGAAGTTGCTAACACTACAGCAGATGCAATCCGCCAGTCGGCAAGCACTCTCGCATATGATGCCATGCTATTTTATCATGGAAACGAAACCGGCCAAATTATTGGGATTCTCCCTGGTCCTCCCGCAAGCGGCACAGGCGACTACTATTGGTATCAAGGAGGTGCGATGATGGGCACATATATCGACTACTGGCATTATACCGGTGATACGACTTACAACAACGTTGTGATTCAAGCCATGCAATTCCAGGTTGGGGAGAACAAAAACTACGAACCGCAGAACTGGACCGCGTCTCTAGGCAACGACGATCAAGCATTTTGGGGCATGTCTGCAATGCTCGCTGCAGAGAACAAGTTTCCAAACCCACCAGCAGACAAACCTCAATGGCTTGAGTTGGCGCAAGCGGTATGGAATCGGCAGGCATTGCCTGAACGACATGATCATTACTGCGGCGGCGGTATGCGATGGCAGATACCAAGTGTCAATAATGGGTGGGACTATAAAAACACAATCGCAAATGCTTGCTTTATGAATATTGGCGCTCGTCTCGCCCGATATACTGGCAATAGCTCGTATGCGGACTCTGCTAGTCAGACATGGGATTGGATGTGGAGCAAGAACTACATTGATCATGACACTTGGTCGGTTTACGACGGAGGACATGTCAAGCACGATTGCAAAGATGTAGCGAAGACTACATTCACAGCGAATGGCGCTGTGTTGATCCAGGCTGTGGCTTATTTGTATAATTTTGTATGCACTCCCACTTCCCTTATTGGTTTCTACGATACTAACGGCATTCTAGACAAACGGCGACGCAGTCTGGGAGAATCGACTAGATAAGCTGCTGGACAGATTCCTCATTAATAACTTCAAGAACGGAGTTTCTTACGAGCCAAATTGCGAGCCAAACAAGGGCTGCAATTCCGATATGCTTTGGTTCAAAGGTAAGGGCTTTGACTATCACGCTTTTGGAGGCTCTCACTTCAACTTCAACACATACTAATACTTCAAAAGGATATGCTCATCGATGGCTCTCCGTCGTCTCGCAGATCGCACCAAACACTGCAGACAAAATCCTCCCAGTTTTGAAGACGTCGGCTGAGGCAGCGGTTAACCAGTGTACTGGCGCGCCAACTGGCCGTAAATGCGGCTTCTTCTGGTCCTCTGGCCAATTTGTAGATCCGTCAGTTACCAAAACGTCCGGTGCCGGCGAAGCCATCAACGTGCTGGCCGCCGTCTCCAGCTTACTTGTCGACCAAACCAAGGCGCCTGTCACCACAAAAAGCGGCGGCATCTCTAAAGGTAATCCGAGTGCCGGACTAGGAGGTCACGAGCCGCGAAAGTTCAAGCCCGTCACAACAGCAGACAAGGCCGGTGCTGGAATTCTCACAGTGTTGATAGCGGGTGGGATCACATACATGTTTGTGTGGCTGACTTTATAGCATATGCTACAAATATACAATGCTTGGAGGACTTGAGGAGCAAATCAGCACTGGTTGTTCTACTTGTTCTACCTGCAACTCAACAGCTCACCACCATCTGCCGATACTACGGCCCTGTCACTACTGCTGTGAATGAATGCTCCATTTGTAATCGTTCATCGCGTGCCGTCTTGCCCCAGACCGTCATGCTACTGCCGCCGAGCTGAATGCCCAGCAAGGTACTTTGTACTTGTCTGACTGTTGTCCGGGTGCAGGAGCCGAGGCATGTAACCGCTTCTCGCAGCATCTTGCAACTCGTCGCACAAAAGCCAGCAAAATTTCCAGCACGCTCGCAATGGTCTTAATGCATTGCCTACGCACACTCGCACCCAGTCCGTCTATTTTTAAATTTTTTGCAAGCCGAAGCGACGTGCCAACATATATGTGAAGTTGCCATCCACGGAGTCTCCGTGGGTCCCCCTTCGCCTCTCGGCCGACTACGGCTTAGCCTTTCCCTGGTAATAGGCACATGGACCCATAAATACGGAACCGGTTCGGCGGCGAGAAAACCCAACCCAGAGTTTGGCCGCTGGACGCAGCATTTTGCCCATAATTAAAATCCAAACTTGCGAATGGGATGCTGCGCCGACCAGGGGGTGGTGTGCTATGTCCGGGTTCTATTCCGTAAACAACTATGTAATTTTCAACAATTGAAAAATTTAATGCCGTTTCTTCATCGCTGCAACGTCATTTATAAAGGCGGCCGATTCCCACATCTCAGGCGCCCAGCACTGTTACATCGTTGAAAATTAATCTTGAGACATTGTACACAACCAGAAGCATCATTTCTGGTTGAAGCATCATGGCGAATACTTCATCATCATCACCGCCGCATAACTTTGATCCTGACAAACATGAGAGGCCACCTACTCCCCTCTCAGCAACGACCACATCCTCCAGCCAACACCGCCCGTTGGACACGCTCTCACGCAACAATACAAACGCCTCTCGCATATCAAGGACCATTTCGGTTACAGAAGTCCGTGACGGCATTCCTTATCAACGGGATGTCGAAGTAGGCGATTCATCCCAGGAAGAAAAGGATGGTCCTGATGGGCCCCCACGCGACCCAAATCTCGTCAGTTGGGACGGCCCCGACGACCCCAAGTTCCCCAAGAACTGGTCGTTGAACAAGAAATGGGCCGCCGTCGCCTGTGGTAAGTCAGCTCTATTCCTGGTCTCAACTTAGCATACTAATCGCAATCAAGTCTCTCTCTTCACATTCATCTCCCCCGTGGCTTCGTCAATGGTAGCCCCCGGGCTCGTGGACATTGGCGAAGAGCTCAACATCAACGGCAGCCTAGAGCGAGCCCTAGTCCTGTCCATCTTTGTTGCAGCCTATGCCCTCGGTCCCTTACTCTGGGGCCCCTTGTCTGAACTCTATGGCCGCGTGCTCATCATCCAAGTCTCCAACTTCTGGTTCCTCATCTTCAACCTTGCTTGCGGCCTTGCCAAGACCGAAGGCCAGATGATTGCCTTTCGTTTCCTCGCTGGCATTGGCGGATCGGCACCCCTCGCTGTAGGTGGTGGCGTGTTATCCGACACTTTCTCTGCAGAGCAAAGAGGCAAAGCCATCAGCATTTACTCCCTGGCTCCTCTCTTGGGTCCTGCCATCGGTCCCATTGCTGGTGGGTGGATCGCGGCCCGCACTTCTTGGCGATGGGTGTTTTACAGCACCACCATTGCCTGCGGCCTCATCCAATGCATTGGATTATACTTTCTTCGAGAGACCTATCCTCCTGTTCTGTTGCATCGCAAGAAATTGGCTCTCATTAAAGAAACAGGCAACCAGGAGCTACACACCGAATACGACCACCCAGACCGTACCATTGCGCAGGTGCTTTGGGTAGCACTTACTAGGCCGTTCCGTCTTCTCTCCACCGAAATCATCATCCAAGTCATCGCTTTGTACATGATGTTCCTCTACGGCCTTCTGTATCTCATCCTCTCGACATTCCCCACCCTCTGGTCGGGCCAATACCACGAGTCTGTCGGTATTCAGGGCCTCAACTACATCTCCATCGGTCTGGGCTGTTTCCTCGGTGCGCAGATCTGTGCACCCCTCCAGGATCGCATCTACGCCGCGCTCAAGCGTCGCTACGTCCCCGATGGAGGCCCAGGACGACCCGAGTTCCGTGTTCCCATGATGATTCCCGGTGCTGTTCTCGTCCCTATTGGTCTGTTCATCTACTCCTGGACTGCAGAGTACAAAACTCACTGGATCTTCCCCAACATTGGTGCCGTCATCTATTCCGCCGGAACCATCATCTCCTTCCAGTGTCTTCAGGGATACGTCGTCGACACCTATGCCATGTACGCAGCTAGTGCTGTCGGCGCCACAACCGTGCTGCGAAGTTTGGCTGGATTTGGATTCCCGCTTTTTGCGCCAGCAATGTTCAAAGCCTTGGGGTACGGCAAGGGAGGCACAGTGCTAGCTGTGGTTGCCATTGCTCTTGGATGGCCCAGCCCCATCTTACTTTGGATTTATGGCGAGAGGTTGAGAATGAGACATAAGAAAAAGGTGGTTGCATAGACTCACTATTCACATTTATACCATTTGCACACACATGAAAAAAAGCCTGTAATACCTAACCATAGCATAGAGCGTTCTATTTCAATAACCATACTAGTCTATTTTATCAGCCACACCTTTTTTTTTTTGTTTTTGTTTTTGTTTTTGTTTTAAAAAATTAGCTGCTGTAGTCCATCTTCTGGTCTCCCAACACCTTCCAGAACTCCTCTACAATCTCCTTCTGGCCGCTCGGTGCCCCTCTGACAGCAAGGTACACACGACCGTCGACTTCAGGCTCCCAATCACCTGCATTGCCGCTAACCATCTTGCCACCGGCTTCTGACAGAATACACCAGCCGGCACACACGTCCCAGGCCCAGCATCCACCTTCCCAGTACATGTCCAGCTGGCCCGCAGCGACAGCAGCAATATTTAGCGCTGCAGATCCCTGTGAACGAAGTGACTGCACCATAGATCCTCCGGTTTCCTTGCTGGCGGTCAACCTGCGGAACGTCTCAATCTTGATGTCGAAGTTGGGTCCTTCGCGGACAGAGCCAAACTCGACAGCGAGCAAAGCCTCTCCCAAACCGTTAAGGGGCCGAGGTGTCTTGGCGAGAGGGAGGCGCTGGGGAGTACCCTTGTTGCGTGTCATGAAGGCGCCTTTGCCCTTGATGGCTGTGAAGAGCAGATCTTGCCATGGGTTGTAGATGACACCAACGGCAGGCTTGCGGTCAATGGCAAGACCAAGCGAGATGCAAGCATTAGGGAATGAGTGGACAAAGTTAGTGGTTCCTATCCACCATCAGTATTATAACTTCTAGTTCCCACTCGCTTAACGAAAATACATACCGTCAATTGGGTCAACCACAAAGGTAGGTTCAGGACCAAGCTTCATGCCAGGCTTGTATGTCTCCTCTCCCATAAACGCCACCGTGGGAAACTTTACCGACAGCCGTCCCGAAACCATCTTCTCTACAGCCTGGTCGGCCTCCGTGACAATATCCACAGCATTGAGTTTCGTGCCCGTCTCGATATCGGCCGGGTTAGCAGCGAGGATCATGCGGCCAGCCTCGTGGGCGACCTCGATCATCTCATCGTGCACGGCCTGCAAGTCTAAATCCCCCATTTTGACGGTTGATCGTACGAATCTATAAGCGACAAATTCAATTGAAAGACAGACAGCATCAATATAACACGACGTTGTTTGAAGGACAGTCGGGGAGGGGCTGGCGGGGCACGACAACGTTGAGATGGATTGTCGAGGTTTGAAATTATTATGACGCTACACGTGGGGCTTTGCTGGCGCAGCAAACAACTCCAGACATGCAAATACACTCGCAGCAGGCAAAGGACCACATTACATAAATTACATTTGCCCTGGCCGTAGCTGGATGCATTCATACATTTTAGTGGGTTCCATATCTGTAGTACAATTGAAGCAATAAAAACACACAGTCTAGCAATATCCGCCAAATCCCTTTTGCAAATCACTCCTGTTCCCTGGTTATCTTCTACATATTCTCCTTGAAGACGGACCGTCTCTCACTGCTCGCCGAGCTCTGTGGTCGTGCACCGTCCCCCATGGGCCGGGGACTTACTCCACGCAAGTCATCCTCATGTGAATCGTCAAAGGGGTTCCTGCTTCCGCTAGCGGGTTGTCTTCCCCTCTCGTGTCCAAGCTCGACATCGTCGTCATGGTGCGCAGCTCCCCCCGTCGTCGCCAGGTTCATGCCATAGCTTCCTCCGGCGTACTCGGTGTTGCTGCGACCGCCTAATTCCTCCTCATAGTAACCGTATGAGTCTGCCTCGTGGCCAACGCGAGCGTCCCAAGCCTCATCGGGATCCAGGGGACCAAAGCCTCTGCGACCAGCCGTGTTGCCGCCTGCGGCGCCGCCGAATGAGGGTTCGTACGCGCCAGCCGCCGATCGGTTGTTGCGGTTCTTGAACTTGCGCACTTGGTCATTGAACCAGCCTACCACGCCGCCCGGTGCAGGTTGTGGCGGACCGTACGGCGTTTCTGTAGGCTTCTTCCACGGTAGGTACGAAGATAGTGAGGGAGGTGGTAACTACAGTTTAAGCGATTAGCCATTGCGTCTTCCATTGCGCAGGTACCTTGTCGAATGTAGATTCCGGCAAGGGAATTGGGAATGCGAATCGACTTACCCCTAATCTGCGAGCTCGAAGCTGCGTGAATACTACCCATCCCACCACCGCCGCGATCAATAAGACCACGATGGCGATGGCGATACCGCCACCGGTCGAAACCATCTTTTCGGTATTGTGTCGGGCGTCGCGCTATCGTTCTACGGTCATGTGAAGCTCGACGAGGATCTTTGCTCTTGTGAATGAATGCGCGCGATTCGTTCTTGTGCGCTGTGTTGGCTGAAGTCGTGGCAACAAACAAGGCTGGATGGAAGGATTACGTGCGTGGTTCGGGACCTTTTGGGGGAGAGCGAAGAGAGACTTGGATGGGCCTCTCAGCGGTGCTGTCATCATTGGCTAGGTACTGGCTGGCTGGTGCTGTGCTTACTGATTTGGCCCCTGCAAGGCTGGTTCGCCGCTGAAGAAGTCCCAAATCGCTCCTCCATGAACGCCCTAGCAGCCAAGGAATGGCGCTAAAGACAGAAGCTTTATTTATTAGTGGGCCCCTGGATCAAGTCTTGCGGGCAATCACAGGCGACAAAACTTGGAAGCCTAGACGAAGCCGCGCAACCGGATACGTAAAACTGGATTTATTTTTGGAATTCCTGAAATTTTCGAAATATCATCTGATTTGTCTTTGGAAAAAGTATAGCGTGATTGCTCGAAAAGCAAAATGGATATGCCTATTGATGCGCAAGATGTGAAACATTTGAATTATCCTCATTATGCGGCCCAATACTCATGAAACAGCACCAATCCCATCCAGAGCGGAAACCCCACAACAAAGATGACATTTCGATTAAGTTAAACTCTTCAGTCAGTCTCTTGCTCTCCTGCGTAATGGAAGCATAGCAGAATCCCGTAGCCTATATATGTCGGTAAATGAAGGAAGCTCTGCTGCGCCCAAGAGGACCAGCATCTTGAGGCATACTCAATGCAGATCAGCGATAAGCTTCATATTCTCAACACTGTCCTTATCAACGGAACCTTTCGTCAAAGTTAGCCGAATGAGTTCTCTCATGTTTGGGCGTACATGACACGAATGGGCCGCCATCATCTTGTCGTTTGAGCAATAACTCTCATGCCTACAAGAGCTCGGGTGACAAATATTCAATGTTGCAGGAGGGTTCGTTCCAAGAAACGAACCATTTGTGATACTGCCAAGCTACCTCGATGGAGAGAAGCTTTGAAAGGGTTGACATAGTAGGACAGCTTCTCATACACAACCGTCAGCAGGCTGCCATAATTAGCCGGTGCAAAAGTTCGGTCAATTTATTCATAAATCATATCATTTTCACGCTCTAATGCTTCTAATTTTGTTTAAAACAATCCTCCCAGTGGCCGCCTCCTCGCGCAAACGACTGTGATTCCACGAATCGACTCAACTTACATCGTCCCAACTCATCAGCACCACAGCCAAACAACCGCATCACCCTATCATCAATCAAGACCCTTACCAGCTCCTCGTCACCCGCATCCTCACACTTCATCTTTTCTACATACATTCTTGCTGCGAATGGCACAGTCCACGAAGTGGAATATCCTCCAAGTCGCGCTGGGGGCACTTTATGGTCTGACGGTAACTTTTCTGTGCCGTTGAATAGTCCCATAGCTGCGTAGATGGAAATCATGGTGTTGTCGTGGCTGAAATCCGCGTACAGTTTCCTGTCTAGCGGGAACGTCTTTGGAGAGCTATCCAGGGTAGAGTTGGTGGTGGTGTGATCGTCGACAGGTTTGCCTGTGAGGCGTGCGAGCAATTCATTAACGAAACCAACTCCAGTCGAGGAGCCTAGATCTCGACCAGGTCCGTAGTCGTACCATTTTCCAAGTGATTGGTAGTAATCGTAGCTGTGCCACTCGTCTTGGTTGAAGAGCTTGCAAAAGTCTGACAGCTTCGCATCCATGTCTGCGATAGTGTTGAAGGGACACAAATCCATAAGGTAAATGGTATCCCGATCCGTCAAATTTCCACCAACAAGTTTGCTGTTTAGTCTCTCCGTAATCTTCGGCACCCATTTTCCGCTCCATTCTTTCTTCAGCTTGGCCCCAACTTCACTCCCAGGGCCAGTATCAAATGCCGGGCAGCCACTGCGGTCCAGGGTGTTGTTGTATCCAGGCTCTTCAGGAATAACTAAAACATCAGGCTTTTTCTCGAGGCCTTGGGCTGCGTAGAACGCATTTCCAAACAGGTGAGCCGAGGCGATGACACGCGGCGATCCAGCAGCCCGTAAAAAGGGCGCTGTCTCGTGCGCAAGATGGCGATATCGCTTATAAAATAATGCACCTGAGTCCCTCATCTCCTCTTCACCATACGAGGTTAGGTTGTCCGCCTGCAGATTCATCTTGTAGTCCTTGATAAACTCAAATCCATCCTCATAGTTTCGGACATTCTTCTGCAATGTTGATACCAATTCGCTGTAGGTGTCAAGTTTGCCAGCGGTAGGTCCGCGAGATGCATGCCGTGAAAGAACTTGAGCAAACGTAACTTGGCAGCCCTTTGGAGTGCTACGGTCGATTTCAGACGGCGCCGGGAAATACGGGGAATACTGACCCCATGTGCGCTTGGAGATGCCTGAACAGCTTGCTGAGTATTCACATCCCTCGTGCTTACTACCTCGACTATTACAATTGTTAGCGCACCCTCCCTCTACAGCTCAAGCCGAACCTTCACTCACCTGAGGGACGCCAGAAGCATGATGGCAGTCAGTAGAGCCGCAGCCATGATCGCCAGCTTCAAGAACTTTCTTCGATTCTGCGATGGTTGTGATTGGTGTTGATGCTGCCTCGCATCAGATTCGGGGTCCGGAATGGAGCTGTATCTGTAGCTGCGTTGAGTAACCATCCTGGAGAGGTCACTGTACAGCGAGGAGGCCTTCATCCAAGATATATACCGCTGAAAATTTCGGGCTAAACGATGGGTAGATGGAGGCTAGGGGAAAGGTCTCCAAGAAAGTCGCGCCGTTTGTGGTCGGGGCCACTGTCGTTGTCCGATCACCCCCACGTGGTCGCGTGCTTCTCAACAAGTGCCAAACAGCCGGTTCTCCCTCATGTGCGAAGTAATGGTAATGAAGCTAGGTCTTATCAGATGTTAAGAGCGGACAAATAGCTCAATATGAGCTTCAATAATACCGGGACGTCAAGGTGCGTTTTGTCGAAGGATATCAGTTAGACGATGACCTCCTGAAACTCCAGATTAGCTTTTGTTGACCCTGGTCAGCCTCACAGCCCCAGAGGTTGCTGCCGATGGAGATCGATCGCACAAGTGCTCGTTGTATCGCCCGCCGGTCGCTGAGAACAAATTTGCTAGTAATAGTCACTTAATCAATTGATTTTCAGCTGTGATTAAATAGAAAGAAATGGCCACATCAAGTGGAGAGTCTATTCAAAGGCCGGTTGTTTCTTCAGCCTGCAGAAATCGAACGTAAGTATGCGAATAACGATAAAAATGAAAATACCGCCAAAAAAGGGGATATCACAGATATTTGGTATTTCCTCCCATGTTCCTGTCCATTCCGATGCATAACCTGATACACCAATTTTTCCCTCCCAACAGATTGAGCCCATAGCCCACGAGCGTGCTCCTCTGAGGTCCATGTGTATAAAAAGAGTCCTAAATGCAAACAAATATGTATAAATCGGCGCAAGTGTGCCATAGCCAGTATGGCTCAAATGCATTGTATGTACTACCCAAAATGAGGCGCGGTCGTTAGAGAAAGAAAGTAAAGATGTGTCATGACGCTCATCACATTGCCATTCCAACTGTCGTCATTCCGAGTTCGGTGCTGTTTTTCCCAAACGTCCAACAACTCTCCATGGCTGGTCCGTCCTGTCGAAATACCGGGGTCGCTTCTAGCGACATTCGTGTTGGTGTCGTTACTCGTTGGTTCAGTTTAATCACTTCTTCTTCATCTTCGTCGCTTCGAAATGTTGAAAGAGAGTCGAGTGATCCATAGCTGAAATTGCCAACCATCTCGCCATCCTCTACGCACTGGTAAAATCCATCCTTGTTAGTGACAGGACGTGGCACATTTGTCACTGAGTCCACGCTCATGTCACGTTGATGGCTAGGATCGGGGAATAGCCAAGTTGAAACACGAGAGAATGATTTCTTCTTGCGCAGTGGTGGACGCAATACCAGCGGCAGCGGAGGGGGTGGGTTATTCTGTGTCCGTGAGGCTGCGGTAGTTCGCGTAACCGCTGGTGATAAACCATTCAGCTTGGCGGCAGGTTTGGTCGATGATGACTTGATTGGAGCAGTTAGAGGACGACTGTCTCGATCGCCATCCACATTCAATCGCTCCGCAAATGAGGGTGCCGATGGGGGAAGAGCTGGGATCGATGGCATTGGTTCGAGTTCTAACGACGAGGAGTCAGCATAGTCTTCTTCTGCATATGTAGTGCGTTTTATCGGCTTGCCGTGAACAGTTCTTGCCATTGAATGAGCTGTGGATGGCCGGCTACTGTCATAAAAGCTCTGTCGTTCGATCACATCGTCGATTTCTTTCTGGAGCATCTCCATCTCAATCATGGCACTCGCAACTCGCTCTCGTATCTGATCCACGTCTGGAGAAGTATGTGCTCGTGCTCGAGATCGAGGTGGAATCGGTGGCGTGTGGCTTGGAGGGGTATATCTCAGAGAAGATGAGGCAACGCTGTCCAGCGTACGCTTGCGGGGAATGTGAAAGGAAAGAGACGAGTAGCTGCGTTGTCTTAGTAGCGGATGACCTCTGTCGGATTCATCCGAGACATATGCAGGAGGAGGCGAGGGAGCGGATGGTGGAGATGGAGCATCTCTGGGAAACTCGAAACTGGGAAGAATGGGGGACATATGATGGTTCAGCGTGTCCATGCTGAGTTGCAAAGGTTGGAAAGTCGTCGATGAAGGCGTAGAGGGCTGTACTGGTTGTGTCCAAGAGTGGTTCGGCGGCGAGGTAGGAAAAGAGCCAGAACTTAAATGACGAAACTCAGACGGCGCAGAAATGAGTGGCCTGCATGATGAAGTGTCTGATCTGAAGCGCTTCCTGTTGGAAAGGCTCATTCTGCTCGAACCAAAACTCTTGCGTGGTGACTTGTATAAGTCAGATGCCAGATCTGCAGTAACAGCAGGCCTCAGGACAGGCCGCATCTGCGAGTCTGGCTGTTCCTCGATGACACTGATTGCATGCTTTTCATTAACTGATGTAACCATTAGCCACGCGACCCCTCGTTGATTTGCAGTCTTCTCTCGGCTAGCCAAATAAAACTCACACTGAGTATCCGATTGACGACGCAGAAATGAAAATGGCGCGCAGCACCAAGGAAATCTGGAAGTAGTCGGAGACGAGGCTTCAGGTTTGAAGCCCTCTGAAATTGACATTCTACAGGTATATGAGAGTCATGCTGTGGTAAACGTAAAGAGAACAAGGTAATGAAACCAAAGACAGTGTTAAAACCCAACAACAAAAATTGAAGTCAAAACGAATGAATGATAGACAAAACCCAATATCCCCAAGGTCAGATGTGGCGGGATCAAGATCTATTAAAACACTTTATTAGGAACGGAACAGCCGGTGAGGCAGAGCAGCAGATTATAAGACCTTTTCCTTTCCAAGGCGTGGCGAGCCCTTTGAACAATGAGGAAACAATTGAGTTAGGCCCCAAAATGGGTCCAATTCTTTTTCTTCGCCATGCCCAGCCCAGTGTCTAAAGTAATGACTTACCGTTCGTCACTGGCGGCTGAGCAAACGAGTAGTTGCTTGTCAACCCCCCAACCCACGCCTGTGATAGGCCAGAGGTGAAATTTAGTCGGCCAGTCGGCGCGAAGAAAGGCTTGCAGTCGGATGCACCAGATTGTGTGCCCCACAGACCAGGGGGTCAGACGGACGGCTTAGCACAGCGAGTCGATGACCTGCGTCCAGCCTTTGCCAGCTTCTGTTGTAGTGGCATGGTTCCATCGCATTGCCACTTTTGCTTCTTGGGGGGTCGCGTGGCCGTCTAGCATTGGCTGTCGTTGCACGCCTGTGCAAATCGTCATCACCCTGTCAGTCCCCTTGTCATCTCTGATGCCCCTAATGCCATCCCTGTCAAACCCTATGGTTTTGCTCTGTTGACTTTGCCTCTTGTACATGTAGCCAAAACACTGTACCCCCTGTCACCGCGAATATGCACCTTGAGCGCGGAAACAGTTGCGAATGGTTCGTCCCAAACGTTCGTCAACTCCACAGCCCAGCTCGCCAGCGTCCTTTGTTGACGACTTCCGTTTCTTCAAATCAGAAATCACGTATTATTTAGTGGATACGAGTGGCGGACACGGCACGACTCGTTTACTGCCCGATACCCTGGCTTTGCTCTTCGCGTTGAAGGACGACCTTTTTTTTTTTCATGTGCTTTCTGCTAGGCAGAATTACCGGAGACGCTTTGGTGACGCGAAAAGCGGCGGAGCCATGTATGTCTTGTTTTGACTCTAAGAATATCCAGTAAGGTGGTGTGGTCATTTCTCACAGGCCGCAACTTGAAGCTAGACTATCTCGCTGCACAACTACATGTAAGTGCTAAGGCATCAGGGCTGATCTTTCCTAGATGGCATCAAGCATGTGCGTTTTACCTCATAAGCGTAAGCGATGTAACGAACCGTTTGGGTTTGCATTATCAATTGTGGCGGAGCAAGGGGGAGAGCTTTGAGCATGTGAAGAAAGATGCGGGCGCCGAAATGGCCAAATAATTTAGTAGCAAAGCCTTCATGTTTGTCTCAGTTGAATCCAAGGAAAACCATGTCACGAGCCAAACCGCTGGTGAGAAGCCTGTGGTTGAGTGGGCATAGGCATGAATTGGTGGTGTGGGTTGTAGAGTGTGAGGTGAAGTGCTGGCTGGGGTAGTGGGAGAATCATTTTTAGTGGACGCTTGCAGTGGAAGGATGCCCGAAAATAGAACACCGACCTTCTAAATCGATGCGCTCCGGATCATTGTAGTCCCCTGTCTAACGCCAGCCCGCTACCAGCAGCGCTGTGGTTCTGTTGTTGTTAAGGTTGTTCCCACTGTTGTGCTGCAGGTGGGGCGGCGGTGTATCACGGCAATACCTCTAAACTTCCAGAAATTGTTGTACAGAGGTGGCAGATCACAAGCAAATCGTGGAGTTGCAGGGCTTTCCGTGCAAGTGCGTGAAGTAATCATTTTTACAACACCATTTACGGACTCTCCGAGACCCCTCAAGGTTGACAAGATGGGGAAACGATCCTCAATGGCCGGCGGGGACGGTGCCGCCGCTTACAGGAAGCGACAAAAGATTTCCCACGATGCTCCAGCTGGTGAAGATGTCACATCTGGGCAACAGCTGCGCAAGCTGTTGTCCTTCGACCAGAATATGCAACAAGCTAGACATGGTAAGACATTCTAAATTTGTTGCCAACCTAGTTTCACATGCTAATGGTACTGTTCTAGGCTTGCAATCTCTCAAGAAACTGCTTGACGATGCCAATGCCAACGAAGCCGACCGACGTCCCAAATTAGCCATTCTGCGACAGTACCTCGAATCCGTCAAGCCAAAAGAGACTGGCGAAGAAGCAGTTTTTATCAGTGACATCATGGAAACATGGTCCTTTGCAACACAAGTAAACGACGACGGTGTTATGTCCTCCGTTGCTGTTGTTTTGGCATTGATGCTGCAAGCCATTTCGAATTCACTAGAACTGGTGCCTCATGGGCTTGGTATTTGCCAAACTCTGCTCCAAGAGCGCCAATTAAAGTCATTGTCTCGCAACCTGTCAGCTGAGAAGGGAAAGGGATTCATCATTTCTCCAACTCTCAGACTGCTGAGAGAAGCGGTTTGCCTAGATGGCGGCGCATACGCAAAACGAATCTTCCGAGTTCGAACATTTACATTCACGGCATTGGGTAGAAATCTTGAAATTGGAAACATTGGAGATGCGCCTGAAGATTTCAGAAAGGCTACCGTGCGAACAAATGCCGTGAAGTTTCTCTTGAGTTGCATCAAGTATCTCAATGCGGATGGCAAGAAGGAGCTGCTGCTGCAGAAGGAGCTGATGTCGCATTTGACATTTATGATCAAAAACGATCCTCCCTATATGGTTTCGGAGATCCTTGACTCGCTCAAGACACACATCTTGATGGACACGGGCATTCCTCGCGAAGCGAAGCTCCGAGGCTTCAACACCAAGATGCTCATGAGATTTCTGGCTCTCTACTCGTACAATAACCCAGCTGCCGAAACAGAAGAATGCGAAGCTGTTGTCGAAAAGGCCCACGCGTTCCTTATATACGCGTGCACGTCTACATCCGCTGGTGTCTTATATCCCGCCAAGGGCTTGTACCCCAAAGAATCAGAGGAGGACTCTACAACGCAAGCTATCAAGCGAAACACCGGTGCAGATGGCAATTTGTGGGGTGACAAGTTCCGTGAAAGCGTTCCTGTATACAACTTCGTCCTCTCAGAATTTGCTAGCAAGCTCCGGCCGTGGTCAAGTCTGAAGCATAATGAGCTCCTTGTTGAAATCTTCAAGGCGGCTCCCGAGCTCATCGCCGATTATTTCTTCAACAACCGCTCCTTCACATTCGAACCCAAGCTCTCCATGACCTGGATCGGTTATGCTGCATTTCTCTTCAACGCCATGACTATCCCTCTGCCGCCATCATTTGGTGATGCAGCACTTTACTCCTCAATCCCACCGCCTACATTTGTTCTCTTGGACAACGTCATTCCTCAACCAATCAACCAGAAGGTTCTAATCAGATGTTTATCTCCAAGGTCGCACCTGACATCATTGTTTGCCATGAGAATCTTGGTGGTTGCTCTTGAGAAGCTCTCAGACGCAATCAAAATGCACAGCGAGGGTCCACGCAAAGACCAAGTTGCCTGGGTTGAAGCAAAACGGAGACTAGTGGACGCATTTTGCCAGAGGATCCCCGATATGAAGGAAATTGTCCGAAACTATAAGGCTATTCCCGTTGGCAATGCCATCCATCGACTAATGGCCAGCCGTCTCGTACGCTTGTACTACGAAGTAGTACCGCAAGTCGCTCTGGCTGCTAACTTCGATGTATCCTCATTCTTCGTCGACATACTCGGCACTCTGCACCAGGGAGAACTTGACGCGGACGCGCAAGCATATGCCGTGATGGAGCTGGAGAACCTCGTGTCAATTGCAAGCTACTCCCCTGGTATGCGATGGTTCACCAAGGTCGAAGGTCTGCGCGAGGGTCAGTCATATTCTACATTCACTGCACTGCTCAGACTTCTCTCCGACAGCGACCAAAATACTTCACTAGACCAACTGAAGCGCGTGCTCGGAGACGTTGCAACAGAAAGCCAGCTGGTAGCGAGCGGCACCAAACTCACAGCTTTGCTGCGAGCCTTGCGCTGCACCATAGATATCGCTACCCCAGAACAAATCACCTCCATGTGGTCATTCCTCGATAATAGCGCCAACCGCTGTGCGTCGTCGCCAATCAAATACCTCGAGCTCATGTCCACTCTCACAACTCCTACAGACGCACTCAGTCTCCTCAATGTTTGCCTGTTTGAACAGCTCCCCTTCGTACTCGATGGAGCTGACAAGCTCGCCAAGTCCATCACTTCGCGGTTCCTTTCCTTCTACTTCAACGCAGGCTACCTATCTGGTGAAGATAAACATGCTCTCCAAGCTCTTTACAAAAAGGCTGCTGAGCAACTCAGCTCTAAAAAGGCCGACAAGATGGCACCCCTCGGTGACACCGCCACCATAGACATCCTCCAATCGCACTACTCCGACGAAGACACCGCACAGCCCGAAACACCCATAGCCCAAGCCGCCTCCTCACCAGATAAGAGCGACGACAAGCTTCGCGAAATGCTAGACGTACCCTTCCTCTCTGAAGAAGAAGACGCCTCCGCCCTCGTCAAATGGTCCGCCAAGTCCGTCGAAGACCTCGTCGAAGACCAATGGGCCGCCCGCCTCATCCGCCTCCTCTCCTCACCACACACTCACATCCGCAAAGAAGCGCTCACCAATATCCTCAAAATGGCCGCTAAGGTCGACGAGTCCTCATACGAGGAGAAGAAGCAAGTTTGGCTGCTCCTTTCCGAACTCGCCGAATCCTCTCGCCCACAAGTCGCAGCTGGCCGCGTTCCTTCCGTCTTCATCTCATTCTCTATCCATGCCCTCGACATCCTCAAAAATCCCCTCCACCCTCTCTATCCCAAGATTAACACGTACCTTACTCGCAGCCCCGTCTGGCCACTAGAGAAACTCCCCATGGCCCACGACATCCTCCACGGCGAGCCATCTGAGGATGACAAGTACTACACCGAAGTCACTTGGCTGTTAACCCATCTCCTCGATGGTCTTCGCAACCCCTTTGACCTCGGCGTCTTCCACAAGAAGCGGTGGTTTGAAAAGATCCTCGCCCTAGGCAGCAACCCGTATCTGAGGGTGAATTTGCGCACGAGAATCCTCCGTATCCTGTATCGCTCTACTTTGATAGACGGCGGCAGCACGACGCTGATAACAAGATTTGGCGTCTTAAGCTGGCTGGATGGCCAACGGACTGCTGCTGCGTCGCCGGAAGATGCTGCGTTGTATAAGGCGTTGATGAAGCGCATGTGGGATACCTGCGATCAGACAAGAGTTACGATCTGGAGTAAAGGCGGTGTCAATAAGCTTGTAAATAGCACTTGATTTACATATCCATGTACATAGCAAAAAAGTAAAGTTCGTATTCGACAACTTCTGAATGTGTACGTATACCGCCAGTGACACATTCACTTGAAAGTATTGCAGCAAAGATGTATCAGTATAAAACCATTTGCATTAAAACCTATAAACCAACTCTGCTCTACCCAAAACACCTTCCATCAAACAGAGCTAGAAAACCAAAAACAATAAATAAAAAGAGCATTCGCCGTCCGACGTCCAGGGGCCCATGCAGAGATGTTCTCTCATACACGCCCGTTTTCAATAATTATAAGATATGTATTCCGTCAAGGGAGAAAATGATTCAATAAAAACAACTTTGCTCATACCAAGATGTATGTATGTACGTGGAAATAAATGGTATCCAAAAGTAGCCATGACTGCGTCGGAAATGGAAAAAAAAAGGTCCAAAGATGAAAAAAAGTTGATGCAGCCAATCAAGAGATTTATAGTTGTCCAGACAAAAGGGCTTCGGTAGCGCTGTTAATGTATTGCCTCTTGGCATCCAATGGAACGTCGAAACGTCTCTCCAGTTCTTGCTTGATTCCCTTCTTGGTGACAGTCATCAGATCGGCTGTCTTGAGAATCTCACGAATTTCTGCCAGAAGAGCGTCATCGCTAGGCAAACCGACCATGTCCTCGGCAGTGAAAAACTGTGAACCACCAAAAGTGCTCATACGGTTGTCACCCATCTCAGATCCTCCCATGGACATCCGAGAGAAGCTGCGAGAGTTGTGGGGTATGTTTGGCATGGCAGGAACTAAGCCAGTAGTTGACCCAGGGCGGCTAGGAACACCGTACTCAGAGACGTAGGCATTTGCCTTGGTGGCGTAGCTATAGCCAGACACCTCAGATCTTGAGTCGTCACGAGAAGTCTGTGTCTCCCAAAGCTCGGCTTGGTAGTCTTCCCACTTCTTGCGAGGAATAGAATCTGGGTCGAACTTGCCTTCATCAGTGACGACAACCTTCTTGCCCTTCTCTCCAGCAACAACACGGGTGTTACCCCAAGCAAAGTCGTCCATGTGCCAGAAGGAATACAGAGGAAGACCAAAGCTGAAAACGGGTACGGCAAGAATATACAGAATCATCCAACCAACCATTTCCCACTTGCGACGCAGGATGAAAATGATAGCTTGCAAACCGTAAATTGCGCCAAGCAGAATGAAGGCCGTGACTGGCACAACTGTCGCGTTTTGTGCTACTCGAACAATCAAGTAGACAATATAGGCGATGGTAACGGGTTGAACCACGGTGCTAAGGAGGTCAATGAAGACAACAAATCGCATACTGAAACAGCAGAAACCGCAAAGCTGTGCCATGGGGATGAGTTCGATGAGGTTATGCACTGTGGAGTTAATCCAGCGACGGCGCTGAGACAAGAAAACCTTCCAAGAGTCGGGGGCGATAGTCCAGGCGTGAGCTGAGAAGATATACTTGGTCTTGTACTTCGCATGATACTTCAGAAGCAGTGTTGTCAGATATCGATCCTCACCAAGATGAAGCAAGTTCTTCATATGCAAGGTGTCAACTCGAATTGTCGAATAGGAGTCCACAACTTCACGGCTGACAAATAGAGGCTTGCCGGTCTCAGCAGCACGGATTCGGTACATAGAGAAACAACCAGGAAGACAAGTGACGGATCCAAACAAACTCTCGAAAGCCTTGGACAAGTTGTGTGAGATGTAGTATTCGTAGACTTGGATCATAGTGATGAACGAGGATCGGGCGTTCGTCAGAGCAGTCTCACCACAGACAGCAATAAGACGCGTGTCGTCTATGAATGCAGACACCATGCGGCTAGCAGAGTCAGCTGCGACGACGGTATCGGCATCAATCTGAAGCATGTACTCGTAGAAGGTAGGGTTGACACCAATGATATTGCGAATGTGATGATACATTTCCAATTCCATAGGGCTCATGGCGAGATTGTAATGAACGCGGTTGAGGAAGCGCATTACAATCATCTGAGAGTCTCGCTTTCCTCTGTTACCAGGGCGAGCGACCTCAGAGGGTTTGCCAACCTTGACAATCACCAGGAAAGGTACAATATGACCTTGAACCTCATACAAGCCGGAGTAAACTTTACCCATATTGTGTTGTTTTTGGCCTTCGCCCAGAGATTCAAAGCTCAATGGCTCAGGGTCAACGGTTTCGGAAACACCGAGAATATCCAACACAATCCTTGGAGTAGGTCTGTCATTGCCTTGACCAATAATCATGCCATCGCAAATAATAACCAACAGTTTGCGCTTGTCATCGTATCGCATTCTTGCAGCGGAGTCAATAGCACGTCGCAATGAGTCTTCGTCTTCTGTGTATGCAGGAATCTGGCACATAACAAACTTGTCGAGGTTTTCTGGGACATTTTTGCCACCAAATTGCAGAGCCGCGAAGAATTTGAAGGCAATGACGGAAGCAAGCAGGATAGAAATAGCCAGCACTAAGTACTCAGCAAATTGGCAGCGGGTAGAGCCACGGGTGTCTACATCGCCAACGTAAAAGAGATTGTCCAGGCAGACCTTCATGCGGCCTCTAGTTGCGTCATCAATAGAGAGCAGGTCCCAATATTTGCTCAGGTCGCTGCCCGATTGAGAAGTGAATAATTCCACAACCTTAGAATCCATGAAGTCATTCAGACTTGAGTCCGTCTTTTGCTTCGTGCCCGGGGGGGCTTTCAATTTTCGCCCACCAAGAACGTAGGTCGTCAAGTCATAGACACGGCCATGAAGAATAGCGATAGTTTGCTGCTTTTCGGATAGCTTTGACACATACTTCGGTGGAAAGCCAATTGTGCCCTTCTTGTACAAAGCCTTCATAATTTGCAGTTTCTCATAGTACCAGTCGGGTTGACTCAAGTTCGTAAAGTAGCGGAAGTCGTGAAAGTGGGCGTTAATATCAGACGACTGAATCAGTGAAGGGGATTCGGTAAAGTTGGTGTTCTTGTAGTCCAAGGTGACTTGGTCATCGACACTTCCGTCCTTGCCGGAGCATAGAGCGTTGACTTGAACGGGGAAAAGGGAAGAGACGTCCTTGCCGGCGTAGTTGAGGATAAGCTTTTGGTCAAGGAATTTGGGATAATGATTGTTCGATAGTGCACCGAGGTCAATAACATTGCCACGAATGGAGGCATATGCACCTTTGCTATGGGGTTTGCCGTCGTATGCGGAAAGTTCCGAAGCCGTGTAAACATATTGTTTGGGGCAGATCAACATGGGGAAGACAACGATGAAGAAGGCAGAAACCAAGCACAAGAACCAAATGAGGAAGTTGATGGCAACTTTCTCGCGCCAAGCCATTCGCACATCTTTACGAGGCATGCGACCCATCCATTTAATGAGGAAGTCGGGAATGAACCAGGTGAGGAAATACACCATAATCATCCAGCGCTTGCGGCTGGGACTGTCTCTGAACTCCTCGACCTCGACAAGGGCTTTCTCGTTGCCTCGCTCAGCCATTTGCTCACGAGTGTCGAAGTTCTTAAACATATCTCCACCTCCAATGGCAGATACGCCGGCTTCAGAGCGTGTGTCGTCGGGGGCGAAGTAGCCTGATCTGGTCTTTTCACCATACATCAGGGGTGTGTTGCCATTTGAGCCCAGGTTCTCCCTAGAGGCACCAAATCCACTTTGATCGCCAGGTGTCAGGCGACGACTATCGGCAAAAGGCGAGGTCATGCCCAATTGCGATCCAGAGAGTTGAGCAACTTCCATCCAGCAGCGCTCACTGAGGAACACGCCGGTCGAGCCGACTTGCACCTCATTGTTGGGCCAGCGCTTCTCGTCGATGACTATTTCAGCGCGCTCGCGCTCACTACCAACCAACATGGTGTCGGAATCTGCCATTCCAAGAAATTCGCCGAAGGGAATGAAAAGGCTGAAGTCTGCAGAGCGCAGGCGTTGGCTGATTTCGGCAATACCAAAGGTCTGAACTTGGGTTCTGACACATTTGCTGTCAAACTGGTTGGCGATGCGACGGTCATTTGGCTTCAAGCAGAAAATGAAGTAAACGTTAGAGGTAGGGTCTGTGATGGCCTTCTGTACATTGTCCAGAGAGGAAAGGAACTGTGCAGATGCACCCTGCTCAAGTCCTTGCTTGCCGTTTCGACGACTGTCGCCAGAGCCACGCTCTTTGAGCTGGTCAAGGCGTTCCAAAGCATCCTGCTGCTGGCGGCGATAGGCCGTTCCTGGGCGAGCTCGGCTATTTTTGCGAGACATGACACTTGGGGCGCGAGTAGGCTTCGAGCTAATTGAAGCTTGCATGACGGTTGTCTTCTCCGCGGGGTGAGTGACAGTCTGGAGGACTTCTTGGCCAAGAAGACGGCCGACGAATTCACTCTTCGTGCCGTTGAGCATGTTAAGGAGATCACCAGAAACAATTTCGCCGTTCTCTTCAATAAGACCTCTGACTGGATATTCAACTTCTCCGGCAAAGTGTCTGACTGTGAAAGTTGCAGCGGTGTTTTCGGTCAAGAAGTTGCTTCCCGGCAGCTTAGCGGTGGCAGATCCGACCTCGATGGCAGCATTTTTGCCATCAAAGCGCTTGCGCAAGCTCTCTAGAAGCTGCATGTCGGTCTTATTGCGGCGACACTGGTCATCAACGATACCCAGAAGACCGTTTCCAGGCTTCAAAAGACCTTTAACGGCATCGGAGTTATCGAAGTAGCTAGTGGGTGGGACACTGACTTCTTCAGATTCCAGCATATCAGCCATGCGGTCAAAGAAATTGTGGAGTGTAAGGTTGTAAATAGCCTCTGTTGCAGCGTTGTTGAGCAACTGATCCAAAATAGATCCGGTAGAGGTTTGTTGAGCAAATCCAGGGAAGTCAAGAATAGAGACTGTGTTAGCAATGCTCTCCTCGGGGGCACAGAGGCGAGAGTTGGCAGATTCCATGATCCAGGCCACGAGCAGAGCGTACAAGGTTCGGGCAAGTTCGTTGGCGTGCGCACGAGCGCCGGCAGGATCTAGCATGACGGTTACTCGCTCCTTGTGAATCATCTTGGTCTTGTAGCCAAAAGTAGTTTGCAAATCTCCAGCGCTGACGCCAAGGAAAGCTGCAATGATTGTCAACACATCTTTGTTTCTGACACCAGTGAACGAGTTTCCTCCCTCATGAGAAAAGCCACCGCTGTCGTTACCAACGACGCTAGTATCGCTAGAAGTCTCGAACTCGAGCTGACCAATATGCAAGATGACAGCCAGAATTTGGCAAATCTCAGCAATATCTGATCTAGGGAATTCAAGCTTCTTCAGAGCGTTCTTGAAAAGCTGAAAGCCCTCAGCGTCGTTGATGCCAACCTTCATCTGGGTGGGATGGCCCAGAAACTTCCATCGTTTGGCACCACTGGCAGCGGCATCAAGACCCAGATGAGTCTTTTCAGCATCGCTAGTACCGGCCAAAAGATAATACAGAACATGGAAATTGCGTTCACCAGTGGGGACATCAGTGATGCGGCTTCTTTCCAGTCGATGGTCAAGCAGTTTACCACCGATCAGGACAGGGTTGGTTGTGGAAGACGTGTCGTATTGCAACTCGTAAAACAGACCGGACTTTGAAGCAGTGGGTGTAGTGGCGGTTTTGGTAGTGGTCAGAGTATCGAAAACGTAAGCGGCGAGGGAGAGCTTGTTCGAAAGAGGTGTCGACGACTTGTTGAGCAAAGCCGTTAACAAGTGAGAGCGGATTGTGGATTTACCAGAGCCTGACTCGCCGCTAGAAGAACGTTAGCAATGCTGATGAATTAAGTACTAAAAGATCAAAAGGAAAAACCCACAGGAAAACAACAGCTTGATTCTCAGATCGGTGACCTAGTCTCAGCCATGCTCGCTCAGCCATGTCTTCGGCGCCGTCCATAGCGCTTCCCTCTTTACCTCCATCAGGACCTTTGGAGGAAGATGTGTATGTATTAAGACACACAAGACCGTGTGAGGATAGCCGAGCAGTGGGGTGAGAAACATGGAAGCGACTGGCGAGGTGTGCGGTAAGATGAGTGTCGGACTGAAGATGGGCAGGCAGCGAAGGCAGCGAATGCTGGGTATGAGGGCCGCCGCCGCCACCTTGTTGGTTGTTGAAGGCCATGATGATTGATGGGCGAGATGCCAGAGACTGGCTCTCTATACCTTGTCGAGGCTCAAATAAGGAAACAGGCCTTCGTTGCGAACGGAGATGCGGTCAGTCGTAGAATGACGAAAAGCTACACGGCGCTGTATGCACACGAGGCCGGCCGGGGAATGGAGTTGAGTGGAATGCCTGGCGAACGAGAGATCCAAGGCAAATTAGAAAGCGAATGTATGAAAGGAAATAATGAAGAGATAGAAGAAGAAAGAAAGAACAACAGGAGATCCCAACGATGGGACGAAAAGAGTTGGCTTCTTCACACGTTTGACCTGCACAAGGGAAAGAAAAAAAAGGTTGCTGGGAAGAGGCGAAGGGGTCTGTCCTACAAGGCTCGCGGGCCCCTGTCTTGGGGACTGGGCCCAGTCCTCGTACTCTGTGGGCTCAGACGGCTAAGGCCGTAGTACGGCTGCATATTAATGCCAAACAGCCAGAAAATTTGGTGGCCACACCACTACAATTTAGCGTGGCTTGGGGCTCCTGTGACAATCGTACTTCTCAGTGATCAACAGAATGTGGCTGAATTGCCAATCGTTGTATTTGTTTTTTTGTTCCGTCCTGCAGCCTTTGTTGCTATGCCATTTCTCAATTCTCTGCACCCTATCCTATTGCTCTGGTGACTTTGGCATTGCCTGTTGTCGGCCGAGCTGTTCCCTTAGGTAAGAAAGCTGCCACCACGCAAACTTTACTGTAGTTACAGGCCGCCAGTTGGGGCACAACGCGTTATTTCAGGCTGTCTCAAATGGCCGCATTCCAGGAGGGTCAACATCCGGGAAGCTAAACTGGGCAAGACGCGATTCGGCTACACAAGCAGGACATTCCATGGCTTCGACATCTACTCTGTGCGACTGTTCAGTAATAGCGGTCGAATTGGGCTATTATGAAGGTGGATGGGTGATGTGAAGCACAAGTACACGCGCACCATGTTTTGGCAACCTCACGTGTGGCGAATGTGTCTGTGCCATTTCAGTGAAAGAAGCAATTCCAGTGGCCGCGGGATGTTTCTATGTGATGCATAATTGTGTGCCCGTAACTTCTCATCTCCTCTTAAACTGAGCTACTGCACGCTAATGCTGTCCTCATCAGAGCCAGTTTTGCTACACTATGCTTCGTACACTGCGTTGTGAGAATCAGCTACATTAGAGTTCAGCTGTTTGAAATTACACTGTCCTAGTTTGCTCTACATCATCCACTCGATGCGCAATGGCACACCTGTCGTCTCGCTCCGTCAACTCTAAAGGGCACTAGAACATTTTGCTTGTAAGCATGTGTAATTAAAAACGAAAAACCCACCATGTTTCCAGCTGGCGTAATCCCAGCTGTGTGGAATTGCTGGTCAGCGCGGGTCAATGGGCCGCTCGATGTTAGCGCATGCTATTGCACGATCGCTGTCCAATGACACACTGCCAGCGATGCCCATTTATTTTAGCTCGGTTTTGTTCTCGCCCTTGACCCCCTGAACTAGATTCCCTTTTCCTTTTTGACTTTGGTTTTCTTTTTGGTTTTGTGTTCAAATCATCCAGGGGTGAATGGTACCCATCGGCCATTACCCTAGGAATTGCATGGATCGCTTTTTCTGAGCCTGGTATCAATGCATGTACTGTACATGTAACTCGACGGCACAGCGAGGACCAGTCGACCAGTGAGACGCCCATGGTTCTTCTTGGGTGTGTCTCGGTTTTTAATTCCGCATCCCTTACTAGCGGACACTAATTACGGTGAGGTTCAGCCGACTGGGCCGTGGTGAGCTACCCTGAAGGATTAATCATTAGTTGAATTTGTCGAATAAAACCTGTCATATCCTGTCATATTTTCTTTCGAGAGGTAATGATGCTGAATAGAACATTATATGCGATATAGTTACATGTACAGTGCAATTTAATGTCGCTGTCGACTGTACCGAATGCTCATAGAACAGCACAGCACTGCAAATAGACTACCAGCAACGACACGAGCGATTGACGAAGAGGGTGGCGCTGATACCCATGTTGATGGTGGTACTGAGAGCGTGGCGCGTTATTGCAGCAGGACCACTGCAATGACTATGCTAGACGCGCTAGTAGGGCATCGTATTGCCCCCATTTAGCAGCTGTGACGGGCTTCAGCGACAGAAATACAGTGGTAACACGAGTGGCATTGGCCCACTGTCTAGGGCAAACAGGTACCCTTATTACCACTGTCCGTGGAGGATTTCACGTCGCACTGCCTCAAAACCCTCGAAAAATAATGGGTCACATCGAGGTCCAGATCGTTTACTTTTCCATTTATATATTTTTACGGAGCTGGCAGGTACATGGATCAAGGGTTTGCAAAGCACACGCACGGCAGCATTTTTGGGATCTTTCATGAAGAGGCGTTTCGACGAATGAATTTCGTCGAACAGAGACAACAATACCGAGCAATCAACAAGAATAAGAATGAACTGAACTGAGGAAAAGAGCTAGCAACAAAACGGAGCCGCTCAAAGAATGTTGCTGCAACATTTGCTCGGCATCGCTGTTGCCGAGTTAAACCTTCTGCAGACGCCATAGCCGTTAAAACATTGTAAACGTTGGCGGTCGATTATCGTCGACGTAAGTACATAATTGGCGCCATTTGATTAACTGCAGAATCCAAAGCCGTCATTGCATCGACAGAGTGGAAAAAATCATCAGCATATGTAGCCAAATATAGACGGCATAGGTCAAGATACGAAATGGCTTCGCCACCAATGTCATGCAGCCCAGCGATGCAAAGCTCGTATTGCTGTGGCCACGCACTCGCTGGCCTGTACGGGCGTTACAATGCGCACTACCACAACGGCCAGAACCTTCCCCTTCATCCGTATCACTATTCACCAATCGTCGGAAAAAACCTTCTTTTGGCTCCCGTAGATATACATTCATGAAATGGCATGTTCAATTTCCATTTTCTCTACCAATGTAGCCGTTGACGGTGTTCTTTGCTGCACTTGGCGAACATTTGGGCTTGTGTGTCCTGGCTCTGAGTGAGTGTCGAAGGGTCATGTAAGGTGGTTTGTTAGCGCTCCCACTGGCAGGCCTGTACCATGTACCCCTGACCAGGCGCCCCACTCAGCATTGCGCTCCATTATTTTCCGCCCGTGCCTTGAGACTTTGGTCTGTTTGGTCTGCCGTAGTCACCCAAGCAAAGCCCCCTACGCGCCTTGGTGACCATCGCCCACTCTCAACACCAAGCTTGGTCCAGTCTGCTTCAGGCACTGGCTCGATTTTTTTTCTTAGTCTTTGCCAACTTCTCTTGTGTACTCGTGCCCTGTGGCATAGTTTATTCTTTTTCTCCAGTTACTGCCTCACTCGCTTTGGCAGCTTTCTTTACTATCGTTCTCTCTATTCTACTTTAATTGTAACACCGTCAAGGAAGTCGTTGCACGGTCGTTTCGCTTCGACTCGATCTACCCTTCTTCGTTTCTCCACGTCCCTTGCCCCCCGGCTGTTGTCTCTTCTCCTGTGTCGATTTGACACCTTTTCTCGTTGAATATCGCCTCATAAGGCAAACACCTACTCCGAAGTATCTGAGCGATCTCGACGCGGAACGAATTCAACCATCGAACTTAGCCATATTGAAAATATCTGGGTAGCAATTCGGCCCTGATTGCCCCAACATGGCGAACCGCCTGTCAATGTTCTCGGCCACCTCTGAGATTCAGGGAAACCCCCGAGCCGGAGGTCCTCAAACAGCGCAAGTCTCGACCACTACGCTCCTCAACGCTATCCACAACATTTACCTCTCTTCTCAACCCCATCAACTTGATGCCAGTACCAGCGTTGTCGTAAACACATGGCTCACTGCTTCTCAAGCTGGCGCCACTGTTGACCCTACACTTGCCACCAGGGCTTGGGAACATGCTAGACGTCGTGCAGAGGATGGAATGATCATTCTAGGGTAAGTAAAGAATTGAACCGAGACTACCCAGCAAATCACACCAGCATATCATTCTAACATTTGCTTAGTTCACTCCATGCTTCTACTCCCTCCATTCTGTCTCCTTTCCTTGCCGCAGGTCCTTTTGCGATTCCTTCGACTCTCTACAAAGCGCTGGATGCTGTCCAACCCTTCTTGCGCTGCTCTACACCTTACAACCCGTCATTTGCTAGACAAGTCGCCTTGAGCACTACTTTCACTTTGAGTCTTGCTGGCAACGTCACTGCGGCGTCAGTTGCTCTTTCTCAAGGTGGTGTCGACACCCCCAACGGTCTATTGAGCATCCCAGCTGAGGCCGGTTACCGTGCGTTCGACGTGTTCTACTACTTGCTCACTTCCGCATCTACGCCTGCTGAAAGAGAGTTCCTTGGTTTGAAGGCACCTTCTACCTATGCTTTGTTAGCTCGCTCGCAAACATACGGCCCTCCGTCATATCTACCAACTGCTGATGACGCTGCCTCTGCGGATGATTTCCGACAGGCACTGAAGGATATTGGCATCAAAGGATCTGCTCATCGTAACCTCATCTCTATCCTAGCTGGTCTTCTGAAGCTTGGCAACACTCTTGACTATGAGCTTGAGTCTGATGCCCTGGAGGATATCTGTGAAGATGTCAGTGGCCTACTTGGTATTGAGCCTGAAGTCCTGCTCAACCAATGCAGCACTGAAGACCGCAGGATCCTGGTTGGGGGCCTGTATGAATCTTTAGTGGACTGGGTCATTTCCAAAGCCAATGCTACCATTGAAGCCCAGATGGTACGAGTAAGAAATGGTGAAGAATCTCCTGATGGACGTGCCGCTAGAACCCCCACTTCCAACGAGGACAATGGAGATACTGTTTCTATAACGGTTGTCGAAATCCCAGACCCGACCTTGGGCAAGGCTCTTTGCATGCAGTCTGTATTTGATGACTCTCGGGGTATTAACGCCGAAATGATTGAGGATGGTGTCGAGGTCACCCCTGCCGGCTCATCCGTCGTGAAGGAGATGCAGCAGGCCGTTTCAGAGGTTGCTGCTGATCTTGGTATCATGACTGGTCCCGAAGGCCGCGAGCGCCAGCACGAGCTTGAGAAGAGAGAAGTTCTGCTGGAAAAGGTTGCTTATGCATCCGATGACGGTAGCTTCCTCAAGAAGCTCCTTTTCCCCGTTGCTGGGGAGGGTATCAACCTTGGTCGGGCTGGACGCGTCGACATCCCACAGCTCCTCTCCACGAACCGTCTCTGGTATCATCTGTCACTTCACCCTACGGACGACACGCCTGCGAACCTGGCTACATTGCCATCGATTACGTCGGCTTGGTCTGCCGGCACTGTCTCTCGACAGCTTCGATCTTGGAGATTGCCTGAGTGGGCCAACAGACGCAACCGAAGCTTGGACTTCACCGCTGACTTCGATCTGGAAGAATTTGTCACTCGCTATTCTCCCCTTGGCTGCAAGGATGGCAAAGACGGCGTTGAGAGTTGGATGCTAGAACGCGGTTGGAGCAACGGAGAGGTGTTTATCGGCAAAGACCGTGTGTGGATTCGCGAGAATGCTTGGTGGGAGGCTGAGAGCATGTTAGATATGAAACAAGGCGAAAATATGCAGCATGTCAACCTGAACCCATTCAACAGCGGTTTTGACACTGGCTACTCGGCGAACGGCAGTGGATTCTTCGCCGCTCCTGGCATGGACAATAGTCTCACCGGTAGCCGTGATGACCTCGTTCATTCTCGAAACCCCAGTCAAGGCAATATCAGCCAAGCTCCTTTCGGCCAAGTTCCCATGGTGGCCCCCTCTATCGCACCTACCGGTATGCGTAACGTCAGCAAGGGTGACTATGGCCTTGGACATAAAGGAGATGATCACAAGGATGATCCGTACTACGACGATTTGGGAGATTTTAATGGTAACATGGACCCAGAGCTGGCCAAGAACAAGATAATCGAAACGAAGCAAACAACGTTTGGGAGAAAGGTATGGGCATCCTTTGTTTGGCTTCTTACCTTCTGGATTCCTTCACCCCTGTTGCGCTATGTTGGTCGCATGAGAAGACCCGATGTGCGAATGGCATGGCGTGAGAAGCTCGTCTTGGTGTTCCTTATCTTCCTTGTGAACGCTTTTATGATTTTCTGGATCGTCGGTTTCGGCCGCCTGTTGTGTCCCAATTTCAACAAAGCTTGGAATGAATCGGAAGTGGCTCAGCGTCAAACCGGAAAGGCCTATTGGGTCAGTCATCATGGCAAAGTCTACGACCTTACCAAGTGGTGGAAGCAGTCTCACAGCGATATCACTGGCCAGCCCAGCAGCCCTGAGCGGATGTTGGAAGTTGCTGGTCTGAGTATGGACCCATACATCGTCCCACCTCTGAACCAAGCTTGCCAAGGCCTTGGGATCTCCGATACTATTCAATTGACGCCGAATAACACGGCTGAATTCTCCTTTGCACAGCACCTGTCTGGAAGAGCCCAGACTGATCCCTCAAGCGAGCTTGCCAAGCCGGATTGGTATTACAACAGGTTCACACCTAAAATCAAAGAATTCTATCACGGCGACCTTGTGGTGAAAGCTAAATTCGTCAGGCAAGATGCTGAGGATAACAACCATATGTGGGCCAGATACGGAGACAAAATCTACGACCTCACAGACTACTTCCATACGCTTGAAAGGAGCCAGGACAACCCGATCTATGCATTTTTAAACCATTACGTGTCGGATCTCTGGAAAGAGAATGCTGGGCAGGACATCAGCAGCTCCATTGATAACCTGATTGTAAACTCAGCAAACAACAAAACACTGAACCGAGAGATCATCAACTCATGGACCTGCGTCCAAAATATGTTTTATCGGGGGCGTACCGACTTTCGGGACAGCGCGCGCTGTACTGCGAACAATTGGATTCTCTTGGGCTTTACCATCATCATTTGCTCAGTCATCTTGGTCAAGTTTGTTGCTGCGCTTCAATTTAGCTCCAAGCGTCGCCCTGCTCCCCAGGATAAGTTTGTCATTTGCCAGGTCCCTGCGTACACCGAAGATGAGGATTCACTGAGAAAAGCTCTCGACTCTCTCACAGCCCTTCAATATGACAACAAGCGGAAACTTATTTGCGTCATCTGCGACGGTATCATCACAGGTCAGGGCAATGACAGGCCAACCCCCAAGATCGTTCTTGATATCCTGGGCGTTGACCCCAAGCTGGATCCCCCTGCTTTGCCATTCAAGTCAGTCGGTGCTGGTAGCGAGCAACTTAACTACGGCAAGGTTTATTCTGGATTATACGAATTCGAAGGCAACGTAGTTCCCTACGTCGTCATCGTCAAAGTAGGTAAGGAGTCTGAGGCTGGTGGCCCCAAGCCTGGTAATCGTGGCAAGCGTGATTCTCAAATCTTGCTTATGAGCTTTCTCAACCGCGTCCACCACCGATCGGCCATGAATCCCCTCGAATTAGAGATGTTCCATCAAATCAACAACGTCATTGGCGTAGACCCTGAATTGTATGAGTACATGCTTATGGTTGATGCTGATACGTCTGTCAGCGAGGATGCACTGAATCGCCTGGTATCTGCTTGCGCACACAATGCCAAGATTGCTGGCATTTGTGGTGAGACGAGCTTGCAAAATGATGAAAAAACCTGGTGGACTATGATTCAGGTTTACGAATACTTCATCTCTCACCACCTGTCGAAAGCATTTGAGTCTTTGTTTGGAAGCGTTACCTGTTTGCCTGGCTGCTTCACCATGTACCGATTGAGAACCGTCGACAAAGGAAAGCCTCTTTTGATTTCAGACGCCATTATCAAGGACTATGCTATCTGCGACGTCGACACATTGCACCAGAAGAACTTGCTCTCCCTAGGAGAAGATCGCTACCTGACTACGCTCATGACCAAGCACTTCCCATCTATGCACTACAAGTTTGTTCCTGATGCGCAGTGTAAGACCGCAGCGCCAGAATCTTTCAGTGTCTTGATCTCGCAGCGTCGACGATGGATTAACTCAACGATCCATAACCTGGTGGAGCTCATGCGCCTCAAAGAAATGTGCGGTTTCTGCTGTTTCAGTATGCGCTTCGTTGTTCTTATTGATCTTGCTGGTACCATCATTCTTCCCGCCACATGTGCTTACCTTGGATACCTCATCTATCTCCTGGCTAGTCACACCGGGCAGTTCCCTATCATTTCCATTGCTTTGCTTGCCGCCGTGTACGGTCTCCAAGCCTTGGTATTCATCTTGAAGAGACAATGGCAGCATATCGGATGGATGATCATATACATGATGGCATTCCCTATTTATTCCTTCGTTCTTCCCATTTACTCCTTCTGGAACATGGACAACTTTACCTGGGGTAACACGCGTGTCGTCATTGGAGAAAAGGGTAGCAAGCAAGTCATTGCTGTCTCGGAAGAGAAATTCGACCCACGCTCTGTACCCCTGCAACGCTGGGATGACTACGCTTACACCAACAACCTTCCTGGCCGTCGTGGTGGCTACCAGGAGAAGCAGGACTCCCCTTATGGTGATCAATACGAAATGGACGAGATGAAGTCAGTGTACTCGGCTGCGCCTCAAGGCTCTGTGCTCATGGGTATGCCCGGACAAAATCCTTACATGACTCCTCAATCACCAGCTCCTCCCTACGGCCAAATGCCACGAGCATCCACCATGACTGGTTATCCCGCCCAGGGCATGAGTGCGTCTCGCAGACAATCTATGATGTCTACGGGCACTGAGTTGCAAGGCCGCCAATCCCCATACCAAGACTTCCCAGCCGCTCGTCCTAGCATGATGAACAACCGCACTCAATCCAACTTGTCCTCGGTCATGGGTGGCATGGCTGCAAACCGCTCGTCTTCAGCGATGGGCTATGGTGGTGGTAGCCGTCCTCCTTTGTCTCAGCAGCCTTCGCAGCATAGCTTCGACTTCAGGCAAGGCAGCCAAGCAGCATCTGACGGTGCCATCATTGAAGCTATCCAGGGAGTCCTTCAAGAAATCGACCTCGACACCGTAACAAAAAAGCAAGTCCGTGCGCTTGTCGAGCAGCGTCTACAGCTCGAACTGGTTGGTGAGCGACGCACTTTCATGGACCGCCAAATCGATCGCGAATTGGAGAACATGTAAAAGCCTGCTCTCGTTTTTATTTTTCTCAAGAAATGAAAAATTTTCATTACACACTTCATACGCTATTTAATCTCATCATTTCTGTTTTTATTTATCCACTCTTGTTCTTTTGGTTATGGGTTGATGGGACAAGGATACAAGAAGGAGCGCGCGGTGTTGGACTATTACGTCTACTTTTCTTATTATTTTGTGTGCTTTTTGCCCCCTTCACGATGAATGCGTGTGTATATCTGGAGATTGGGTAAACACAGAGACATTATTTTCTGTATATACACAAGGATTAGCAGTTTTTGTTTGTAGCACTTGGTTTATAAGCGATAATTAAAGAAGTTTATCTGTTTTAAGTTTCATGATCCCGTTGTTTAAAGTGATGCGCCATGGGCAAAGTGTATTTGGAAGATTTTATTTTGTTTCGACTGTTGTTTTATAAAATATATGTGACGCTATGGCAGGAATACAGTCTTGGGAAACTCACTTGTCTATATTGCATCTACTTGTCAATCTTACCAACGCCCTTCAGACGCAAATAGACATCAGTCCCCCAGCCATATAAACTTTGCAGAGCAATACCACCTCCAAAGTACTCTGCATACGCTCTGCTGAGTGGTAAACCGTAACCCAAACCGGCAATAGAGCTACCACCGTTGCTAGCCGATGCAATGGCACTGAGACCATCACCTCCAGTTGAGCTGGTGTATTCCTCTTCTTCGGCGAATGTGGTGAAAGAATAGGACCAGATGTCAGGGAGGACGCTGGTTGGGATACCGCCGCCGCGGTCACGGATGCGGATGGTGACACCGGGGGTGTTATCATCGAGGGGCTTTATAGATTGGTTCTGGAACTGGGAGGATGGATGATTTGGCCCAAAGTCGAGCTCGGCGGGTTGGATGTAAGGGATTGTGTCTGGGTCGTGCTTGAAGGCCGGTTCGGGTGCGATAGTCACCACGACGGGTTCGCTGGAACGGTTTTCAACGGTGGCACGGAAGGCGTTCTTAAGCAGTTCGGTGACAATATACTCCAAGTGTGTGGGGACGAAGGCAAAGGTTGCGTCAGGTTCGCCGTCGATTTGGAGAGCAGGACGGACGCCATATCGCAGTTCGCAGATATCCGCCACGAACCCGGCACAAGCCTCAATGGTCGCAGCAGGACGAAGCGCGGTGTCAATGATGCCGATGTAAGCGGGGTTATCATGGCTGGCGTCTGGGTCGAAGTGCGGTTGGCTGCTGAAATGTAAGGCGATATGCTGTTCTGCAACGAGCCTCGTGCCTATCCGGGCGCGTAGATGCTCATCCAGGAAGCGTGTGACGTCTTCAGGGGAAACATACCGCCTGGATTCGAGGAACCCCTTTGCAAGAATGGGAATGGTATCTGTGTGTGTGGCAACGAGTTCGGCGAGAACGTTTGTGAACTTGATTTCGTCTTCGAGGGAGGTGATGGCGCGACCAGCAGCGGCTTTCTCCCAGTATGGGAGGAGGATAGAGAGTGAGTGGAGGTAGTTGTTATATATTCGAGAGATGTTAGGGTTGGAGACGACAATGTAAGGAAGGTTGCGCAAGGCTTGGATGCGGCGGGCGAGGCGGATGGGGAGGAGCGAGAGGGTGAAGTTGGCGGAGGAGAGGAGGGACCTCTCGGATAGAGGAGGCCGACCATGCCTGGAGGACCGATTGTTAGTGATTGTTGATTTTGTGCGAGGCTTGAAGAACATACTTGACAAGGTCTGCTAGACTGAGAGGATGGAGTTTGTGTCTGGCGAGAGAGCCAATGGTTGAGTCGGCTATGGTCGGCCCTGGAGTCGGCGCGGGAGCAGACGAGGCATGCTCGGCGAAGAAGTGTCGTCTACAAGATGGAATGGCGTGTGAGTAGGAGGACGAGGAAGCGGAGGAGAGGGTGGAGGTTGTTTGTGGCCGGAGACGGCGAGCTGATGATTTGAGGACGTGTTTCATGGCAGCATAGTCGAGGGCGTTGAGTCAACGGCGATGACGGGTTGGCTTCCGTTGGCGGACGCAGTAGCCGTTGTGCGTGTCAATGGGCGGTGAAAATGGAGGTGTTTGGTAAAGCGAGGGTGCGAAGACGAGGGTGAAGACGGAGGAATATTGGCTGGGACGAGAGGGGACTGGTATGGAAATGGGGTTGAGTTGACAGGCAATGACATGGACACGACTGGGGTCTGGCGTGGCGTGGGCGGCAGTAATAAGGTCACGACGCTCTGCTTTTGTTGGAGCGAAAAAGAGTTGGGACTGGGGAAAGCAAGGGAAAAAGGTGGAGCTTGTACCGCCTCCAGCCGAGCGTACATCACAGTACAAGACAGATACTACAGTGGACAGCGCGGCAGGCAATGTACCTGTTGAACCCTGAACCTAGGAGCAACCATGCCAAGCACACCAGCTGCACAGCGGCTGTCAGTTAATTATTTCTACCAGTTAATTAATTCCTATCAAACGATGGACGGACTTAAACCATGGAGCTTTGTATTGCTACAGAATACATTTCAAGACCACCCCGTCGCCTCCACTCCCCGTATTTGCCTTTGGTCCCGAACTTGGCGACGTGATTGGATGCCCTGACGTTTAGGTGCCTAAGAGGAGGGAGGAGCCCATGATGATTGCATCCAAGAAGAGCAACCTACTTGTAATAGAGAATAGTTCATGGAAATCATATTCTTGGTGTGTATGCCTTTTACTTGCATCGAAAGCAGCAACTCGACTTTGGTCTAGGAAATAGCCGCCACACTACGCCTGCATGAACACTAAGCATTCACTCAGCGTCAGAGGGCCGCATCGACAAAAACATAAATAGAATTGAATTATTTTGCCCATAGAGTAAAGCAAGCGGGTGAATTGGGACTGCATCTCTTGTCAGGCAAAGACTTTGAAGGACCTATCATGGTGGGGCTTCCTTTCAACGAACGCCATACAGGTACAGTGTAGGTCTCGATGGAGGGGCACGAACGGGAGTGGCAGGGCATCCTGGGACATGCATGAACCATGGCTCTATGGATGTGTAGTGCATGCATTCAAATCGAAATGAATGTTTTGACAGCGTGCATTTTAGAATTACAAAAACAAAGAAACACCAACAACAAGGAGGAGTAGCCTATGCCAATGGATTGCCGGTCCTACTTGTTAGAGTGTAATTCAATATGATGAAACCCAGGCACGGAGGCGGGGTTACGTCACGTCACGTAACGGAGCGCAACGCGGGGTGCATCATTCATTCAGTCCTCCTATCGCGAAGTACTTTACATCATGTGTAACACAAATAATATAACGTATAAAATCTTTATATCATTGATCTATTCTGTTTGTCCCAGATAAACAGCCAATGTACTTGTAAACCCCCAGTATCAGATGAGCTCTGTAATGCATTTATTGAGTCGTCGCAACACCATCAGCCTCGACCAACTTGACGGCCTCGTGCGAGTCCAGAGTCGTGACGGTTCCCTCGGGGAAAGACACGCTGAAGCCCTTGATGATGCTGTATTCGTGTTCAATCTTGCCTCCCTGGTCGATGGCGTGCTGCTTGGCCCTGTGCCCAGAAGTGTTAACCTTGTATTATGTTGGACTTGAAACGTAGATGCAGACTTACGACTTGACTTGGTCGTCAGTGGCGTCCTCCTTGCAAGAAACCTAATAATCATCAGTATGCAATATGGGTGAGATATTTCTAGTTGGAAGGGGAACGCACAATGTAGCTAGGCATTTTGAAAGATGGTGATGATGAAATGGATCGATGCTGAACAAAAGACGACGTTGATGGTGATGGTGATGGTAACGGAGAGTTGGCGGGGTAGTGGCCGTGGTTGTGGTTATTAGAGCCGGTGCAGCGAACAAGTCTGCGCGTCACGCTATGGGCCGTCCCTCTAACAATAGTAGCTGAAAGAGTCATCCAGGAGGGCATGGGATGGGGCAGACACGGAAAACAGGTAAATGCAAGGCAAGGCAAGGCAAGGCAGGCTGGCTGATGACTCGGCTGTACGTAATTGCACCATCCATCCCAGCTAGTAAATTAAATAAAACTAGTTTCGCTGCAACGCCGGTATCATTCCAATGGAACCCTTGTGCTACTGTATGGAGTACCTTGATAAGCTTGTATTAGAGGCAGACAGGGCCACTAACCGCACCTGTACTGTCCATACAGCAATGCCTGAAAACTTTACTCCATCACTGGACATTCATGTAAATGCAACAATTGTATTTTATTTTTACTTTCTTCACATTGGCTAAATAGTTTAGGCGCAAGAAAACAATTTTGAAAACCAAAAGACAAAATCGAAACTCACTCATACGTTATCATGTTTCTACTCGCCTCCGTCACTAGGATCTCTTTGTCAACTTCCCTAAACTTTCGGTATCTTTGCTCATATCCTGGCCGCCCATAAGAACTGCACAGTCCTTCAAGCCTGCGTCGGTAACTTAGACGAACTGGCACATCTAAGTACCGCCTGTAGAGCTGTGGGATACTTCGTATATCATTAGTATCAACGCCTCGGTCCAGAAGCGTCTGTAGAATTCCAACGTGTCGTTGGTTCTCCTGCAACGAAATCGCCACTCGAGTCGCTGCGGCATGCCAGGCACTTCTATACAACCCACAGTAGGTGCTCTTGGCGCTTGCGCCGTGATCCAACAATATTTGAGTTATTTCGACACGAGTTTCAGAAAATTTGCCTATCGCAGCCGCCCGTAGAGATGTGCCGTGCGGAACACGATATGGATGTCGACCCCATGGTCTAGCAACATCTGTACCATTCCGACTTTTGCTTTCCTTACACGCCATGTGAAGCGCTGTGTCTTGCTCGCCCCCAACGGCGTTTATCTTGGCTCCCTTCCCTAGCAGAATTGAAAGCAATTCAGCACCTTCCGGAGTCGAAGCTGCGATAATCTGCAACAACTTCTGCTAAACGATGAGGTCGTGGAGGGCAGGTGAGCCACTTCAGTACACTCAGCACCTGTGATACATCTTTGTCATCAACCATTGTAATCATTCTTTCGTAAGTCTCGAAAGATCAATTGGAAGATCCTCCAGTGCCTCCAACAAAGCCGCGTCCGATGAACATTCGTTCAAGAATTGTAATTAGCACGTAACATATTGAAACCTGTTTCGGTGACTCGTTAGCAACGAACTCTAGGATTTACATTGAACAAGGCAACTTGCATCCCATCAGCTTTTTCGAGTGGATTCGGCAGTCGTACCTCCCCTCTTCCTCCTAGTAAATTACTGCAGCCTTGCATAAGCATGCCACGCATGCATGCATATTGGAGTGAGCATACATATTCAAAAGATGGCATGCTTTTGCATTGAGGAAGTGCTTTCCATTGGGCTGCTGCACTGTCTCAGAAGTTATCATGAAGCATTGCATCTGGAGCTTCATATCTTTTTTGGAGTAGCTAACTGAGGGCTGGTTCGTCCCATTGTTATCCGTAACGCTAACACTACAGGCCGCCGAAGTGGAGGGCCACACGCATCAGCTAAACGCAACGCAAAAGCAGTCGAGGAGTCAGCGACTGAGAGGGACGGAGTATGGTCAGGGGGTTGAACAGGTTTCCAGGCAATTGGGGCAATACAGCATTAATACTGCCTACACCAGCCATTCAGACCGCGGCAGAAGCATGTTGGCTGGCCGCCTTCATGTAGCGTTGCTAGGTAATGCACCTCTAAAGCGTTTGCGCTGGGAAACCTGGCTCTCAAACTGTGGCCGGTCACGGATACCAGCTACTACTCGCATTGGTAGCTCTAGTAACATAATGGGAAATTTTCTATTGATGGACCAACCCAGGGCTGTTGGACTACGTTGGTTCTGGTTTTCTGTCATCCCCAGTGGCGCTAGTTGGCTAAGCCACTAGCGCCGTTGGCGCCCGTTGTACATGTAATGTGGTGGTTGGTGTGGGTTGACATCCTTGAATGTTATAAGCTTATGCTCATTTAGGGGCCAGCCTTATTTAAAGGCCACGAGTTCCCCTAAACAGTCATATTTGTCTTACATTTGCTTTTCAAACAACAAACTATGACAACAAATGAACCATCGCAAGCGGAAGTGAATGCTTCCGCCGCTCACTATGGCGAAAACGCGCCTGCGAGCAGTACAGCACACGAGAAGTTGGAAGAGTCGCAACCAATTGAAAATGCCGGCCTCAATGCTAGCGGACCTGAGCCTGGTGAGCAGAGCGTTACCAATGGTACGACTGCAGAGACAGGGAATGCCTCACAGCCATCCTCGGAGCCAAATCCGGAAAACACAAGCAACTTGTCCAAACCACCGATTTTGTGTCTCGGCGCAGCTCGTACAGGTACCGCATCACTAGCTCAGGCTCTCGAAACAATTGGGATCGGCCCTGTACAGCATGGTTTGAGGTTGCCCTCGGATGATGAATGGGAGTGGGAGATTTTGAATCGAGCAGCCGATGCCTCTTTCCCAGTGCTACCTTCGTATACAGGCAAGCCATTCACTCGCACTGAGTGGGATGAGTTGTGCACTTCCTACGCAGCTGTGACGGACCTTACTACCTGGTATGCAGTGTCTCTTATCAAGGCCTACCCCGACGCTAAGGTAATCCTGGTAGAGAGAGACATCGAAAGCTGGCTTAAGAGCATACACGAAGTTTTCAAATATTGGGAAAGCCCTATGACTGACTGGATGACTACGCACCTTGGCCCACGCTCTGGTTCTATAAGAGGCGAAGTGTCCCGGAAGTTCCAATTAGGATGGACGGAATCCACGAAGACCAAGGATATCATGAGAAACGCAAGACGCGCATATGAGCGGCATTACAAAGAGATTCGAGAGCTCGTACCTCCCGAGCAGATGCTAGACTTCAAGCTGAAAGACGGGTGGGAGCCACTGTGCAAGTTTCTGGACAAGCCCGTGCCAGAAGGCAAAAAGTTCCCGCATGCGAATGACGCAGCTGCTTACAGGGAGTTTGTCAAGAAATCGCGAAACTTCGCGATGAAGAATGTTGTCAAGAACACTCTGTTGAGAAGAGAGAAAAAAATTGCGTGAGGTAACATTTGGCGTTTGTGTTGTAGCGCAAGGTACGATTGCTGGCGCTGACGCTGTCAGAGCAATGTGAGAATGGCGAGTCTAGAATTAGAAGTACCCCGGACTGAACAGCATCTGGGGCTAGTAGGCGCGTGGAGAAGACGCAGGGACTTGGGCAATCGAGTTGTCTGCTTGTGCTTTGTATGTAATATGGTGTAACTACTGTCGGTGGTTGTGTATCGGTACGGATCATCGAGAAGTTGCTTGATTCAAGTTTAGGGGTCGTCTCCTGCGGCTGCAAGACATTAATTAACTATGCATTAATAATTAGTTCAGATGATATGTGAGAAATTGGTTTAATTGAGGTGGGAGCTGCAGGCATCGAATTCTGTTGGGGAACTTGTTGCCCGCTCAATGTGGTCAGGTAGGGGGAAGGTGCAGTTCCGTACAGTACTGACAGAGCAGGCGACAGGGTACATTGCACCTTCTAAAAGACCTCCGCATTTCAGTGCAATGCACGCCGACGACGAGTAGTTGTCGACCGTATTCGTATATGTGGAAACGCGAGGGTAAGGTGATTGGTCGATGCAAGGGCGCCAGGGTCAGGTTCATGATCTGTGGCTTGCCGAGCGTATTCGGATTGATCAGCTAGAGGGGTACCCGTGCAGCTGGAGGCAGTGAAGTCAATTAAAGCGAATGTATGTGATTTTGGGACCGGAAATAGTTTCTGAAAAATGTATGGAATTACACCGATGATGCAGCAGCTTCATACAACATCCTTTCATGAATAATTCCTTGATCTGGGCTGCCCTTTGCATTCAAGATTGCCGCGTGGATGAAGGAAAGAATGAAAGAAAAGAAGGGAAAATGGACGCTAGTGGACTTGGACCCTGTAAACTAATGCAAGAATGGGCTGTTTTCCAGTCCCCTGAGCCGGAGCAAATGCCAGCCGACCAGGAGCCACGGAGCCAATGGAGAGCGGTGCCTGGCCACGGCCGAGCGAATTAGGTTTGGTCAATGTGATGCCAAGCAGAACCGGTGATTGCGGTCCAACCTCATGATGAAACCCTTGTAGCTCAGGTTGAAAAGCATAATGTGACGAAGTGCTGGTCGGTTCACATTGGGATTCAGGTCAAAACATACCGCCTTTTGCTATTGCTTGAATTGCAAATATCTGACAGTCACCGAGATTAAGCAGCAGTGGTGACTTTTTCCCAGGATCTCCTGTGCAGATCTATTACAAATCTCTCCGCCTCTTTCAGTCCGCGAGAAGCAAAAACAAAATAAACAAAGTGGTCAGTTAATTAAAGGCGATCGATAAGGACTTGAGTTGGATCAAATCAAATCACCATGTGCAACAATATAAATAAACTATTCAGGGTAAAAATGGAAAAGTGGTGCAAGACGATGTAGAGACGTGGTAATCGTCAAGAACCTCAATGGTCCGATCTGGCAGCCAAGTCCTGCATCTCGTATACTATATCTTAAAGCCGCTTCATCCCCATCGACGTCGAAATTTATTGAAACACTGTCAGCGTTTCTTTATTATTTATTAATGCATTCGCTACATGTATGAGCCACTAACAAAAAGACTGTGTCTGTCGCAATCGGAGACTGGGGCCAGAAAAAAAATTAATTAGTGGATATTCAATTTTTTTTTATCAATTTTTATTTTTTCGTACTTCCGGGCGGCGCACGCACTCTCGCGGTGTCTCTCCTCCCGAACATGCCTGTCGGTACTGCACTGTCCGTTACAGGTCAAATCTCATTCAATTGCGCCAGTCTAATGAAAGGTCCCCTCCCGAAAAGTGTCTGCTCTGTATCCACATCCTCATAAAATAATTTGACGTCTTCTCTACCTCCAAGTTTCCCCTTCCCTCTCACCTCTCTCTCTTTCCCTGCTTTTCTGTCCCCTTACGCCTCCCCGGATTCCGGATTCCCATCACATTCTGTCTGTCTGTTACTCTCTTTACAAACAGAGCATCACAGCCTCGACAGACTCTTCCACTTTTTATTTTTGTTTTTATTTTAAACCCATATTGGACCGAGAGGAAGCCGTAGCCTGGGAACGAAGCTCTCTGCCAGTTGTCTAGTCGCAATGGATACCAACGCTACAATTACGTCTGTCCTCGTGGGCAAGTATGCCTCTGCAGGCATTCCTCCTCAGCTCGACTATGTCGTCGACACCATTGCTTCTGCCAGCATCTGGACTGTGCTGTTGACTCTGCTCGCCGTCTGCGTGGTCTACGACCAGTGTATGTTACTGATGCTCTCTAGTCACACTCGGACGAGCAAATGAAGCTAATCTTGTTCTCTAGTCAGCTACATCTGGAGCAAGGGGTCTATTGTCGGCCCTGCCTGGAAGATGCCTTTCATCGGCCCTTTCTTGCAATCCATGGACCCCAAGTTCGAAGAATACTACGGCAAATGGGTCAGCGGTCCTCTCAGCTGCGTCTCAGTCTTCCACAAGTATGTTTTCGTGGAAAATCACCACTCATGTACGAGTGAATACTAATTCGTTACGCTCATTAGGTTCGTCGTCATTGCTTCCACACGCGATATGGCCCGCAAGGTTTTCAACGCTCCCGCTTTCGTCAAGCCTTGCGTTGTTGACGTTGCCCACAAGCTCCTCGGCCACGATAACTGGGTTTTCCTCGACGGAAAGGCCCACGTCGACTTCCGCAAGGGTCTGAACGGCCTGTTCACTCGCAAGGCTTTGGAATGCTATCTGCCTGGTCAAGAGGCGGTCTATAAGACTTACTTCGAGAGATACGTCAACATCACTAAGGAGAACAATGGCAAGCCCATCCCTTTCATGCCTGAGTTCCGTGAACTCATGTGCGCTGTCTCTTGTCGCACCTTTGTCGGTCATTATATCTCTGATGAGGCCGTCAAGAAGATTGCCGATGACTACTACCTCATCACAGCCGCCCTCGAGCTCGTCAACTTCCCTATCATCATCCCTTTCACCAAGACTTGGTATGGCAAGAAGGCTGCCGACATGGTTCTCGCTGAGTTCGCCAAGTGCGCTACCAAGAGCAAGGTTCGTCTGGCCGCTGGCGGAGATGTTACTTGCATTATGGACGCCTGGATTCTGCAGATGATCAAATCTGAGGCATGGCGCAAGGCCGAGGAGGAAGGCAACACCGATGGTCTCGAAAAGCCCTCCCCTCTTCTCCGCATGTTTGGCGACTACGAAATTTCGCAAACCATTTTCACGTTCCTCTTTGCCTCTCAGGATGCCACCAGCAGTGCCTCTACATGGTTATTCCAGGTTACCGCTCAGCGCCCGGATGTCCTTGACCGTGTTCGTGAGGAGAATATCAAGGTTCGCAACGGCGACCCTGACGCTGAACTTACCATGGACCAACTTGAGTCTTTGACTTATACCCGTGCCGTTGTTCGTGAGCTCCTTCGCTGGCGTCCCCCTGTCACCATGGTGCCTTACCTTGCCAAAAAGGATTTCCCCATTACCGATACTTATACCGTCCCCAAGGGCTCCATGGTTGTCCCTTCGACATGGCTCGCTCTCCACGACCCCGATGTTTATGAGCAGCCCGATGAGTTCGATCCCGACCGCTACTACTCTGGAGACGCCGAGGTGAAGGGTGCGAAGAACTACTTGGTATTCGGTACCGGACCTCACTACTGCCTCGGACAGGTTTACGCTCAGCTCAACCTCGCCTTGTTCCTTGGCAAGGCTTCCGTTCAGCTGAAGTGGACACATTATCCTACACCAATTTCGGAGGAAATCCAGGTGTTCGCTACCATCTTCCCCAAGGACCACTGTCCTCTTACTTTTGAGAAGCGCGAGTGGTAAAACGAGGGACGTAGAGGAGTGTACTGGGTTTTGCTATAAAATTTCGGGATTTGTTTTTAATGGCGTTTTAACGTTTGCCGTGTGTGACGGGAAAATTGAACCAGGTCGCACCATAACGAAGTTATTTGGGTATAGACAGGTCTGAGCAAACTCGAGGGCTCTACCGCAAGCTTCAAAGTCAAATGACTGCAACGGATATCATACTTGTAATACCGGCACATGTATATAGTCTTTTCATAGTCCGTTGCGAAATAGTCTCGCAGCAGACGTGCCAATATTGATGAACATTGCAAAACTTGAGTCCGACGTGTATCAGTGATTTTATTGCGACATGTTAAAAGGAGTGAGTGAGAGCCAGCCTAACTTGAGAGCTCGGTATATTTAGTGGGGAGCTGGCCAGCCCCACTGGCTAGCACGCAACTTGAACATCCAAAACCGATCCCAGTTCCAACATCACTTGCCTAATACATCGCATCAGCACCCCAATAATCGACACCAATGGCCAGCAGAAGAGCTTTCCTCTCAGCGACGAGGCTTCTGCCTACTACGACTACACGTCTTGTTACCCCATCCATTTCCGCAACTACTCGGCATGTCGGCATCCACCAGAGAGCAGCCCTCGGCGTTGGGAACAGCATCTCGAGAGGTCGATACTATTCCCAAAAGGATGACGACAACGTAGTGCCCGGTAGCAAGATTTGGGAATTTGACGACATCAAGGCACATCTTGCAAAACCGGACGGGAACACGCTATTGATAGGTACGTTGCGTCTGGAGCTAAAAACCAGACAATTGGACCTGGAAGACGCAGGAACAGAAATAGATGGACAGCGAACGGAAGAAAGCTAACCGAACCGCTGGCAGATGTCCGGGAGCCTAATGAACTACAACAGACTGGCAAGATCCCCGGGTCCCTCAACATTCCCATCACATCCGCTGTGCAGAGCTACCATATCTCCCCCGAGGACTTTGAGGAGATGCATGGTTTTGAGCGACCGAGCAAGGACAAGACGCTGGTATTCTATTGCAAGGCAGGAATCAGAGCCAAATCTGCAGCTGGGTTGGCCAAACACGCTGGATGGAACAGCGTTGGCGAATACACGGGAAGTTGGTTGGATTGGGACGAGAAGCATGGACCTAAACAAAAAGTCTAATCACCAACACGAGAGAGACGAGAGGTCATCATGAAAATGAAATATCATATTTGTACAATAGCTCTTAAAAATGTCTAGCTATAGATTGACATGGCGCTTCTATAACAATGTAAAGACGAAAAGTTACAACCTCTAAAACAAAAATGAGGGCTTGTCACCGCCATCCTTGGGTGGCTCAGGCGTCTTGTCTGCTGGTTGCTTGATGACAGGGCTGCCATGTGCGAAGAAGAAGAACTTGATCGAAAGTGCCAGTGCGGCATGCAGCACGACAACGATGATGAGCAGCACCTTGCTGACCTGGCGATCTGTGGCGCTCAGAACAGGGTATAAGTTGCGCAGCAAAAAGGCGACAGAAATGCCAAAGCCGACAGCAACGAAAACCCAGTTGAGGATAGAGATAGGCGACCAGCTGATGCACGCAACAGGAATCCAAATGAGATTCGAGTAGCCGTACAGAGCCCAGCATTCCAGAAGGTTGGCGGATTCACTGCCAAAGTATCGAAGGGCGAGGAACAGGGCAACGGGAATAAATAACGTGTATCCATAAATCAGTCCGGCAGCTCCTTTATGCGCGTTAGGAATACATCGAAAATGAAGAAACTTCATGGAAAACTTACCACTCAATAGCGTAAAATCGTAGGCGAACTTCGCATTGCCAGATTGTGCAAGCTTGTCACTGATGGTTCCGCCCAAGAATAGAATCAGAACAACGGTCGTCGCGATCCAGAATGGCCCATATAAGTCGGGGTTACCCTCTAGCACGTCTAGGAAGTTAGCCCGAGGGTAGAGAGACGCCCAGCAGCGAGATAGCACAGCTGACGTGTCGACATCGAAGAATTGCGCGTAGAAAGATGTGCTCCATAGGAAACGCTTCCCTGAAGAGGAGCCAGATGCTGATGTGACTGGAGGAGGGAGGCCAGATGGACCACCTTTACGACCGGCAGGTTCGTTGAAGTTGGATGAGTGGAATTCAAGGTCTTCTTGAAGATCGGTATGGCCGAGGTCGCCCTAGACATGTGAGAGTTAGATGCCATCGTGTTAATTTGGCTGCCACGGTGGTTGAGATTACTGACCTCGTCGTCCACATCGACGACTGCATCGTACCCAGATCCAGACATATTATCGTATTTCAATATCCCACGCACTAAAGAACTGAACCATCAACAAAATTGTTTACGATAATGGTAGCGTGGTTATCGTTTGAGTTAGCCCTGTGCTGATGTAGGTCTAATAAGGTCTAGGGAGCTAGCTTGGGACGGACACCTGGCGTCGTCAGAGAGCTGCGTCAGTCAGTCAGCCGGCTTTTATCCGGCGCAGGAACGGCAAGCACTCCCCTCCAACGCCAAATATCCATGATATAATAGTACTCGTCTTTAAAATAATAATAATAAAATTACTACATGAAGAATATATGTAGCCTGAATTATTAAGAATAAGTAATGTCTTCATTATCTGTTAGTATGGCCTAGGCCGTATCACATCGACAAAGGACAAGTTGCATCAAGGTCGACGTAATTGTATCATGTCATTGGCATTATCTAGAACATATTGCCGAAGCAACCGATGCTAACTGTAGGAAATTCTGTCGTACATGGTATGCATCGTCCTCTGCTTTTGCCAATTCTGTCCTGCTGTTTCACACCCTGGAAGAAATAAATGCCAGAAAACCCAAAAGACGCCAACATCCACGGTCGGTCCGACAACAAAGAGAACGTTTCGTTTATTTGAGCTTCTTCTTGGGACGGAGCTGGTTGGTGTGACCGCACTTGCGCTTGCGGCAGTTGGTAGCACGGGGAGGGAGACGAGCCTGGGTGGCGAGGTGTTAGTATCATTATATCCTGATGTCATCTCCTTCAATCTCGTCCAATCATTCGGAAATTTCGGATTGACTCGGTCGGGAAGAAACATACGTAGCACTTGCGGCAGATCATCTTGTCGCAGTTGAACTTGGAGGCAAGAGCCTTAAGAGAGGGCTCAATAATACCACCACGGAGACGGAGGACCAAGTGGAGGGTGGACTCCTGTAACGAAATCGTCAGTATTTCCATTGCTTTTTCATCAAGAATGTTTCCTCTTCCGTCAAAATGTTCTGCGGTATAGCGGGTATCGTCGATTTAACGCACCTTCTGGATGTTGTAGTCGGAAAGGGTACGGCCATCCTCGAGCTGCTTGCCGGCGAAGATCAGGCGCTGCTGGTCAGGGGGAATACCCTCCTTGTCCTGAATCTTGGACTTGACATTGTCGATGGTGTCGGAGGACTCGACCTCAAGGGTGATGGTCTTGCCCGTGAGGGTCTTCACGAAACTATAGGTCGCTTGGTCAGTATTTCGTCGTTCGTTGGGCCTGCATAAAAAGTCGTCGAGAAAAAGTCGATCGAATGAATGGCGAACTTACATCTGCACTGTTAGATTGTCAGCATTTCATCCTAAATTTCATGGTATTTCTTTCAACGTAGATATCCTACTCACTCTTGACTGATTTTTGTGACGCTTGACGATGTGAAGAATCAGACGTTCAATCTCGCGCAAGTATTTGGTGGGGCGTCGCACAGCGCTGCCCGAAAAACCCTAGGTTAGCCCAAATTCACGTGAGTGTGCGCAAAATTGCTTTCGCTTCCTGTGAGCCCCAGATCTTTCCATTTTAGTACTAGCGCCTTTTGAGCTTCCAATTTGGGATGGACCAAGTACTGTAAGCATCGCGAACTGGTGGCCCTACGAAACAGCATCTTAATGGTGTGTGGGAGCATCAATACATTAACTCTGGGTATCTAGGAAGACATGGATGTAACTTATTCATCGCGATCATCGTAATTAAATTCTTGGCCATCATCGGATTCTCCTGACACTTCTGGTTCGTTACCAGTCTCGCCTCGCTGCCATGCAAGAATAATATTCTCAAGAGCTTTGACAGCTCTTACGGTCCTTTCTAGCGAGATAGATGCGGCATTTCCTATTTAGAAAAGGTTACTTAAATAAACTTTATAAAAGTTTCCAAGGCCTTTTTCTTTTTTTCTTTTCTCTTTTTGGGAAACATACCTGCAGCCTGGTAAAACGCTGTCGCGGTCGGCGAAAGGTCATCCACGCTGCGATATACGTCGTATTGGAACCTTTCCTTTGCCAGATTTGATATATCATCATGTTGCATTGCTATTGATTTAGCAAATATTTCCATGGATAGCGTATCTGTTTCCCTGTTTGTGACTTCTTTTACACGTCGATCCGACACGATGGCGACATCTGGAGGGAAGAACTGCGTCAACTGACTCTCATCTGCGCCAAGTTAGTATTGTACGATTTGAGTCTCGGAAGCCCAGAAATGCTTACTTCTCTTCTCAATAAAACTGGAAACATGCTCAAAATAATCTCTTAGTTCATCGTCGGTCATCGACGCAACTTGACCAGGCTTTACGCTAGAAAGGTCGGGGGTGGAATGCTTCGGGTCAGCAACAACTTCCATAGCTGCATGCCACGAGCTCCAATCGAAGGCGGGCAGTGCTGGCTGGTGATCGACATAAAACGGCAGAGGGGCACCCTGGAAGGGGAAACAGATTTTTGTACCAACAAGGAGCAAAGCCATTAGGTAAATTTCGGGATAGCTTAGGACATTGATTCGGGAGTCTCCTGTTGGTAAGGAAAACCGTAGATCCAGTACAGTAATCAGCCTTTTCGCCATGATTACAGATTCAACTAGCATACTTGCGTTAGTTTTCCATCTTGTGTTAAGGGGCGCCCATGTCCGAACTCACTTGGGAGTGCCAGAATCCTTGCGTATTGAACCAATATTGGCATATGATTAACTTCTGGGAAAACCATGCCATAGTTCTTATTAAACGAAAAAAGCAAGTCTCCCAAGCTGTTATAGAGACTGGCTCCAGAAAGCGATTCTCGTATGGCGGCTTTGAGAAGTTTGACGTGTGATGGCATCATTCTGTCTTGCATTTCTTGTGGTAGCTCTTGGAACTAAAGGCATTCGGTTAGCTCCCATAAACGCGGCATCATGCTGTATTAAAACTGACGGCACGTCGATATGGTAGGTGGCCATCGTTGGCCCATTTCAGTAGCTGGCTAATGCGAGTCGGTATCCTCAACAGACAGCAGCCCAGATAACATAGGGCAATTGTCTCACGCACGCCTGGCATTGGCCATTCCGAACCACGTTCCGAAGTCCAACTCTGCGCTCGAGATCTTGGTCGCTCTATCGATTCACTCTGTGGTGAATCTGGCTGAGAGCTATACATTTCCAGGTGCTCTTCTTTGGTATCTTCGGCAACAGCTCCAAAACCGCGAATGCGGAGGTCCCAGAGGTCACGTACGACAGTCTCGAGCTCCTCTTTATGGCCCTTCTCTTGGATCAACCAAGATATTTGACTTCGCAATAAAAGTTGCAGGGCTTCTAAGAACAGTGACTTCCCTGCTTTGCCGCTAAGTACACGCTTCTCTTGTTCTCGTACGGCCTTTTCACGGCGCGCAATGGTGCCAGTCTTGCCTGAATCCTCCATATCTCCAATGTCAAACTGGATGAATCCCTGTGACGCAAGTTAGGAACTATCATTGCTTGGTTTTCATACTTGGCAATAGACAGAGACGCACCTCAATTTGATGACCTCGAGTGCAGAAGCGAAGACCGTCTTCCAAGTACCATCGTTGGCTGCCACATTCTGGGCATCGCTCGCCTCGGGGCATACGGTGAAGCTCTCGAGATCCATCCATGATTATCTATGGGCTGCGAGCCGATAAACTTCCATGAGCGTTTTTAAGACCACCAGAGATGAATCTTCTGCTCATCAGATGGAGAGTTGGAGCTAGTTCGTCTGTGCTACTGCGCTGCTGTAATCATCTTGGTCGCTATACTTCAGATTTCACATTTCTAGGAGCTAATAGTAGATATAGTATGGTCTTGACGCGCTGCTCTGGCGAGTTGTGTGCGTTGTAGTTGATAGTGTTGAGGCAGCGTTTGACGGTGCAACCCCACTTGGACATATTTATTAAAAGCTTTGCAATCAGAGGCTCAACGCAAAAAGTTTTTCAAACACGAAATGAATCAGCCCATAGTTTGCAATCGAGTTCATCCACATCAAATCAGATGAAGGATTTAGAATAGCAGAGTTTAACGGATCACTGAATCGAGAAATTCACGCCCTGGTCACCCTCAAGGAAATTTGTATTTTTTTGGTATTTAATGTATTTCCTCGTTTCATTTTTACCAACATTGTTAGATAAATTGTATTGTCGGCATTTTTAGAATCATGGTAAGACCGAAGCGTGCTTCGAGCATTGATTCCCATAAGTCAGACCATATCCTTCTCTTCCTACTCATAATGATTGCCAGCGATTGTCGGGTGACTACAGTCGCTGGGTTCCGCGAGCAGCTAACTGAGCGACAAGTGCATCGAATAGCCACAAGATCGAAACGGCAGTGCTGGTTCCTCCCAATAAATGCAGGATCACTTGTGTAGCAGCTGTTTTAGCATATTTATTTGGGGGCCTCCTTGGCCTCCATAGCAGCCTCCTGGCCCATGGCAGAGAGAATGATGACGTCTGAGACATGATTAGTAGCAATTTCTAGCGATGCTGCCTTGACGCCATTCCTTGAATGGTCATTGTGAGGAGAATAAGATGAACTTACTGACGTCCTTGCCATCCTCGAACATGGTGACAATCTTCTTGCCAACTTCTTCGCTCTTATCGATCTTAACGTCATCCTTGGTGTCGGAACCGTCATCAGTCATGAGGGAAAGGAAGCCATCCTCGTCAATGTCGAGCTATAAAGTGATATTAGATGCAAAGTGTTGCATTTGAGGGGAAAGTAATGTGATGCCAAAGACTTACCAGCTGGTATTCCTTACGGTGGACGTGGGGAACATCCATGTTGTGGGTGGAAGGGGAGAGATCTTCGTACTTCTTGCCAGTGAAGATATCGGTGGCAACAAGATGGACCTTGGCGTGACCGTGCTTGCCGGTCTTGGAGGTAGACATGTCGACAATCTTGCAGGGACGGCCCTTGATCACGACGAAACCGTTCTTACGGAGGGCAGAGCACTGCATGGGGAAAGTAAGAGACGCGCCGGCGTCGGCGGAGTCGAAGGTAACATCGTGCTGCTAAAAATTAAGGAATTAGCCATTGTCCCGAATTTCAACTAAACCATACATGGCAGCGACTCTTTTTGCGCAACACCAGCAGCAAGAATTCGTAGTTGTGTGGGAAGATCCTGTGTCGTGGGGCACGAGCCGGTGATGCGGGGTGATTTTGTGTGCTCGAGTAGCTGGCGCATACAAGAGAGCATAGACAAGACAATGCGCAATGGAAACTTACCTCGTCAGACATTTTGATGGATTGAAACGCAAAGAAGCGATTGGAACAATTGGAACAGGAATAAAGATGAAGAAATTTGAAGCGGACAAGACAAAGTGGAGGAAGTTGAAAGGTGGAGGGGAAAAAGGGAAAGGAAAAAAAAGCACCGCCAGGCAGAGCGAGAGGAGCACTCTAGCGTCAAAGTGGGATAGAAGAGGGGTTTATTTTTCATCTGGCGCTATCTGATTGGCTGAACGGAGCTGTTGCTTTGGTCTTTACCCCTTCAGAAGCCCCGACGACTGGCCACAGCGCCAAAGCAAGCCTAAGTTTTTTTTTTTTTGCTTTGCATATTGCCTACAGCTTGCTCCCCTGTATGCCGCAGTTATAGCGCATTCGCTGTCTCCCGTGGTGGACCCCTAAGGCAGCTCGAGTAACAGCTCTGAGACTAGGGGTACTTGCGGACGTAGTACATCCTACGGCAACAAGTTTTGTATTCCATTTCGCCCCGGCGTGGGTCCCTTGCGCTGTAATGAGCTTGTAGGGGGTGCTGGCTGTGGCATGCTTTGTGCTGCGCTGTGCTACAGTGAGCCAAGCTACCTGTAATCAAATTACCTGCCTTTTCTCTACCTTGTGACAACAATTACCTGAGCACACTCATTCTGGAGCGGCTAGTGCCACTGCGGCCACTCTGACTGTTCTTAATACTGGCGTCGCGCGCTAACGTCCGCCCCTAGTCGTTCCCAATATAGTGGCGTAGCCTCAGCTGCCAACGACCACTACGTGTTACATCCGTCTTCAACGTCTAGAGCTTTGTCTCTTTCCGCGTCGCAGTTCGATCTGTTCCCCTTTTGGCTTTGCCATTCCACCCATGCTGTTTGTACCGCGACATTGTATGAATCGACCCGAATAGTCGCCCCGAATACGGCTCTGTGCCTCTCGTCGGCTCTCGCGCTCCTATCTGCTCGTCATCACACCTCTTCAGCGACCAGCAGCCATCGCGCAATGTGGCTCGATCGCCTCGCTGGCCAAGCCAGCGGCTCTGGCACCTCCACGCCTCAATCTGCCTCCCGATCCTTCTCTCCACTCCCACGAAGAACCTCAAGCAACCTCAGTCCTTATATCACCTCACAGCGACAGGGGCACTCTCCGCGGAGCTCATCGCTATCTTTAGTTTCTAGCGAATCGTCCGTTTCTCTGCTTACATCCTCTCGGAGACCAAATGGCTCTGGTCTAAAGCAGTCATCAACCATGGTTGATCATACACCTGCAACATTGGAGGCTCTTGACAAGCTTCTGGGCCGATTGGAGGCTGCTGACGCAACCGATGCTACCAGCGGACAGATTAGGGAAGAAGATCTTAGTCTCGAGTTTGATTTTGGCGGACAATCGTTGAAGGACTTTGCAGCAAGTAAAGAAGACACCAATACGGCAGGATATGCGACAAAGCGGAAAACAAATGAAGAATGTTAGTGAAGACTGAATTGCTTCCCGCAAAATGCGTATCTATGCTAACCGTGGCGTATAGATGAGAAAGAACAAACCGATTTCGAAGATCTTCATAAATCCATCACGGCATGCGACGATATTCTAAATTCTGTCGAAACGAATCTTGCCAGCTTCCGTAACGACCTTGCAGCTGTATCGGCCGACATTGAATCCCTCCAAGACAGGTCGACGGCATTGAACAAGCGACTGGAGAATCGTCGCGATGTAGAAAAGTCCTTGGCGCCTCTTGTAGAGGAGCTCAGCGTGTCGCCGGAGACTATATCCAAGATTGCAACAGGGCCCATAGATGAGACGTGGTCCAAAGTCCTGACCGACCTTGATCGCAGAGCTACCGCGCATAAGAAAAAGATGTCAGAGCCACGACAAAGCAAGGCTAATGACGATCTCGGGCCTTTATTAGAGAAGCTTACTCAAAAGGTAATGAAAGGAAGAATGCATCCCTCGGAAACATTCACTGACGAATGCGCAGGCTATTGAAAGGATACGCGATTTCATCGTTGCTCAGATCAAAGCCCTCCGATCACCTAATATTAATGCACAAATTATCCAACAACAAAACTTTCTCAAATTCAGGGAACTGTTCACCTTTTTACATAAACATCATGCGAAACTTGGCGAGGAAATAGCCTTGGCGTACATGAATACCATGCGATGGTACTATCTTAACCAGTTTACTCGATATGAGAAAGCGCTGGGCAAGATCAAACTTCACGTTCTCGACAAAACAGACACTCTTGGATATGAAGACTCCAGCAGGATTACAGCTAGCATGCTTGCTGTCTCGCGAGCAGCTGTACCGCCCCATGATGCCTTTAACCTCGGGAGACGAGGTGATATGCTTAAAGCACACAACCAGCCCGCCATTTCCTCATTCCTCGCTGAAGAGGACCAGTCTACACATTATCTCGAAGTGCCCTTCCGCAACTTCAACCTCGCTGTCATTGATAATGCTGCTGCCGAGTATACTTTCTTAGCAACGTACTTCTCGCCGGCTTTATCCTTTGCTCAAATCTCCAAAAACTTCAACTACATATTCGAACCGACATTTGAGCTCGGCCAAACCCTCACCAAGCAACTGGTGGGCGACACATACGACGCACTCGGCATTTTTCTCGGCATCCGCCTCAACCAACACTTTGCATTTGAATTGCAGCGCCGCCGCGTCCCAGCTGTAGACGGCTATGTCAACGCGACTAACATGCTGTTGTGGCCACGCCTACAGGTGATCATGGATCGCCACTGCGAATCTGTTCGCCAGCTAGCCAGTGCCCTACCCTCCAAGGCGTCCAAGTCTGCAAGCGAACAGGCAAAACTCTCCGCAGCGCCACACATGGTCACGCAGCGCTTTGGACAGCTCCTGCAGGGATTCCTGGCACTGAGCCCCGAGGCTGGCGACGACGAGCCTGTAACGGCCAGTCTGCAGCGCTTACGCACCGAGGTCGAAGCGTTCTTGACGAAATTGGGCAATGCATTTGGTGCGGACAAGCGGAAGAGCGCTCGTTTCATGTATAACAATTATTCGTTGATTCATACCATTATTGGGGACATGAGCGGCAAGTTGGCCGAGGAGCAGCAGGAGCACTTTGAGGAATTGAAGCATGCGTACCAAGAGAACGATTAAGTCATGGCTCATGATTTTATTTTCGTCTGTCTACATGGCATATTTTCACAGCATTAGCCTGTTGACGTTTGTTTCTTCCTCCTATTTTACTTTCTTGCCATGTCAGCATTGATGCAAGGGTTTTCTTGTTTGGGCGTTGGGGGTGTCATTGTTAAGCTGATCTCTTTGAGAAAAAGAGAAGGCCACATAACCTAAACCGTCGTATATAATACCACTCAATTCGCGTTGGAAATCTGCTGTATCAAAAGTAAGAAATACTCGTCATTGGAACTCGTGGTGCGGCAGATAGTCCCCTGCTAGCAATATCTGTGAAAGCTTGCCAGCTCTATCTAATAAAAAATGACATGATGTAATGTACAATGTGAGGATTGCGGCGAACATAGTATGCTGCAAGACCGACTGCGATAGCCAACCCAATGCTCTTGGCAGGCTTGCGGTATGCCCATATGGCCATCTTGACCCTGTCCTGGAGTTCTATCCATTTTAATTCCTTAGCCTGTTTTTGGAAATACTCTTCCCCCTCTTCCATAGTCTGATGGGCAGCCTGCTGCACATGGTGTGCGGTTTTCAGAGCACTCGCGCTAGAGATCCGTTTCCACGAGCGGAGCGTCTCGGGTGGGAATTGATCAAATAATTCAACAGACCGTAATATCAAAGCGTCGAGGTTCATCTTTGGTGGTACACGGGAGAGAACGACCTGGAGGAGATCCGGCTCATCCACTTCAAAGATTTCTTGTCGACGATCTACCACAATTTGTGCAAACATATATATACTGAATACAGGTTCTCGGGCTAAAAGAACATCGAATAGTCGTGAAATCTCGTTGTATGCTTCGATGTTATGTGCGTACATGGTTAACGTCCCAGCCAAGGCGTAGAATGGCTCTATACTGACGACATGCTTCCACAGCTCTGGATCAGCTTTTCCTAAGATATCTGGTAAAAGACGAAGTTGTGCTGTCGTCGGCCCTAAGTTTGGAAGCATGAAGTCGCGTATACGAAGCACCGACAGCCTTGCTACGACAGTAGAACGCCATGCTGGCTGAAGAACCAAGAGTAGAACTTGGCAAATGTCGTGAAAACCCTGAAAGTAGCAAAGAAAAGGATATCGTCGTAGAACCTCTGATATTAAACATGATAGTTCGGTTTTTCGTCGTGTAAGTTCGTCGTTGCTGAGATCTAGATAAAGGTCTGTATCAGTCCACTACCGCCGGCAAAGTTGGCCGCATCAATACATACCATGGGGGTAGTAAATGAACGCACGGTTTACGTCTAGTTGTACCTGATCCTCGTCTCTATGGCGTGGGAGTTCTTTCCAGCTGAAATCTTCCTTTTCCGCATCGTCGGGTCGCCCATCACCACCATCGTCATCGGACCGGAAGTCAGGATCAACGCCGAGGAGAATGGGCCCTGCGTTGCAACGTTAGCGAAACGGCGGTCTACTGGTAAACGGTGGCACCAGAACCTCTTCACGTACATGCTTTCTGGCGAAGAGAGTCAGTGAGCAGACCACCGCTAGACTGCGCGAGTCCTTGTAGCGAAGCTATGTCCCTTTGGGAGCATGCCTTCAGGATAGCTTTGGTTTTTCCTGCCTTTTCAGCCGATTGCTCCGCCTGGCTGCTCGCAGACACATCATCGGGAGTTAATTGCGCATCGTCTGCAGCTTCAGAGTGGTCCATATCGTCACTCATTAGGCAGGTGGCGTTCTGTCGCGATACAGCTCAAGACGTGACGTTGAAAGCTGGCCTTGGGTTGGGTGGACTGCACCTGGTGATGGTGGAGTCGAAGCTAGTGCCTAACTGGTTGGCGTTGGCCAGTGGGTCACTCAGCACACCTCCAAAGGTTTGGTTGTACCACCCACCCACCCTACATCTGCACCACGGTAAAACAAGCCAATCCACGACGAACGGTGTGCCAAACACAAGCTATCCGACCCTTGTTACATTAAGCTTTGGTCTTGGTCTTATTCCAGCATTAAGAGAACAATAGCTTCGGTTACGACTGCTTTCCTCGTCGTTGCTTCGCATTGATCCTTATGTGCTTCAACCGGCAGGTTATCTATCACTAGCGAGACTAACAAAAGTGCGGTGAAGTGGCACCTTTGTAGCGCATTTGTCGTCAATACATGCTTAACAAATGCGCGATCTACGCGTCAGCTCATTCGTTCGCAATCCACTTCTCAACCCTCGCTTCAACAACAGGAGCACCGGCTTCTCATCATTTGACCCATGGGCTGATGTCTCGCGGTAGCATTGTACTAACCAGGCCAGCCGCTGGTCGTGGATATGCAGGCTGAGCGCCGCATACTTCCTAGAGCCCCCCCCCACAAACTGCCATGCAGGGTGTGACGACTAGTGAAGTACACTAATGTATAGGCTGGTGATCGGCACCTCCTCGCAATAGCACTGGTGCGCTTTCTTCTTCAAGATGTCCTCAAGAAAGGGAATGGCTGCAGCTTACGCACCTAGCTCACATTCCTTGGTGCAACATTTCTCTTTCAGATATTCGACGCACTGCCAACGGTCAACGGTCAAGAAAGTAGCACTGCAGCATTAGTAGCCCACCGTCAGCGACCAAATTCTTTGAGTGCTGCGAAGCCAGTACCTTTCAGGACGTCTGAGTGGACCGAGGTCAAGGATAAAGGAGGGCAAATGAAGAAGAAAGCAATCTATGAAACATGCAGCCCCAAATGTAGGTGCGGGACAAGGAACATGAGTCGAGTCCCAGGAGCATGGGATTGTGTGATCTTTTTAACCCGGCTAGACTGTTGCACACTGAAAGCCACCATTGAAAAGACCAGCATGGGCCTCGAGATTGCCGAATTAGGCACCAAACGTGGGTGGAGCTTCGCTTGATGGCGGGAGGTGCCTCTGGTTCAGATATTTTATGACAGGTCAACTTTTCGATGTTGGACTTTGGCCCAAATCAGAAGTAGTGGTTCGGCGGCAAGCACCGCGGCTCGGGGCCCTTGTCTGGGGCTCCGTCAAGGCAAACTACAGAGATATCAGATGCATATTGCAGTCAGACAACCGATTGGAGACTTCGATTCAGTTTCCAGAGATCAGCAAAAAATGGGAGTAGTGGGAAACTTCTCATTGTCAAAATTTGCAAGAGAACCCCGCTCCCCATGAAAAGCCTTTTCCGCTCACCCCGTTCTTTCACTACTGGTTGGTTGAGCCTAACACACCCCTTGCAGGGGTGCAAAACACACTGACTACAGAGTTGCCCAGCGTCGTGTAAGCCGCCAAACGCCATCCTGAATACCCAGGATAGCTCGGTCCTGTTTGCAAAATATCCGAATCCGGTGTTGACGGTGGGACTAGTAACACACCGAGCTACCTTTATCTTCAGCAATGAGCCTTATTAGCCCCTGATCCAGGGACCCTGACACTAGGCCTTCTCGCGCAATCACTGCCTCACCGTTCACCAAGACACTTACCGACCTATCCCTGCTTGTAAATGAGTCACAGCTTATGAAATTTACACACCCTTTTGGTGTCAACAGTGGTCTGGAGCTGGTCTCCAAATCCTCCGTCAGCAGCTTAAGGCTAGATAGCTCTGGCCGGGTAATCATCCATCCACTGATTGCAATCATATGTGGTCTCTGTGCTTCGTTTGCAGAACTAGAAGTCGCGTGACGGAACCAGCGGACCTCAAAGAACACAGCTGCCAGTCTCCGCATAAGGTCAAAAGCAGTCATAACAAGCCCACGGAATTGACGCCTCAACTAGCAAGGGGGTGCCCGCACCACATGAGGCCGTGACCCAGCCACTTTCGAACCGAGACTTTCCTACGGAAGCCGTTTATATGAATTATGAAGGCATCTTTTCTGTGGTTGGTCATAAAGCCATATGCACCGGGGAAAATGCAGATTGCTCTGTGACGGCACTGCTTTGATAACGGATTAGCCGTACGGGTGGTCTGCTACATCGTGTTTTGGATGAGACATACAGTCAAAATCAGTCTAGGAAAGTGGACCAAGTTGAACTGAAAGGCTCCAAATAACAGTAATACCACTTATTAACGGTACCGTAAGTGTTTTGTAGCTATCCATTCAGCTTGCATAATCTCGCAGCACCGTGCAATACTACCCGACCTACAAGGGGGCCCGATCATTGCATCCCTTTCAGTAATAATTGTTTATTAACGATCAAGATGTTATACAGCCTTGATGAATTACCAGTGCGACTTCACTTTCAAAGTAAGTGATGGTGCAGCAGTGTTAGTAGCTCCTGCTATCTAGAAATAGAACAGCCGCCAAAATAAACATATTGTGACGAATGCCCGACGCGGAAAACAGTCTCCTTTCTGCAGAAACTGTTGACTGAAGCGATGATTTTACCGAACTTAGGACCATGTAAGACTCGCTGTACACATGCCGGATAGAGTCCGAGTCGAAAGCGCCACACGCATCTTGAAGTACAAGACGCTTGCCTACATCCCGTGGGGCATAGCGGAGGCTCGGCTTGCTCGTGAACCTAGTGGTCACGCATATGATTAGTTCGAAGGTCAGAACGGAGCGGTAAGCCAGGCTCTTAATGGCAGGTTCGTGTCACTAGCATCGCCACAGTTGAACAACATGCACCAGAATACTGAATTTGACAGTTGTGGCAAAGACTTGCATCACTGGGCTAATCTACAAAAAGCGTAATATGACCGAGGCGAGCATCGATTGTGCGAACGATGTAGGGCAAGTTTGCTGGATGATCCAGCGAGAGGGCAGAGGGGGCTGAGAAAGCAAGCTGATGGCGCAAAGATCCACAGATTGGGTTGTTGACAGGAGACAGTGCATACTGTATACAGTAGTGTTATGCATTGCCGGAACATCAGTCCTGAACGGGTGCTAGGATGACCTGTGCTAGCTCCAAGAGGCGTCCTTGGGCTTTTTTGCTGGGTTTGCCGATCTTGGGGGTGACGAGCTAGCATGCCACACGCCCAGTGGCCAGTGATGCGCGCTGCAAGTTCCGTCAAAGAAGGCGCTGTGATTAATGTGACAGGCATGTTTTCAGGTTCGCTTGTAGCTATTATGTATGATCCAAATTACACTTCGTCAAATTGCGGCTCACAGCACACGACGATGGCGATGGAGCAGAGCTGATGGCCTGACAGCAAATAAAGTAGCAGCTTATGTTGGGCATCTACATGTGGCATATGCACGCAAGATGGACAGAAAAGGAGGCAAAAGAGCTTGGCGGAGCAGAAACAAACCTGCACAGATGCTTGGCAGCTTGAAGGGAACAACTTCCGTGATTGGGTTGAACGTGAATGAGCCAGTCAAAATGAGACAAAAGAAGCCGGTGGAGAGAGCGGTACAGATTCACGAACAACGGAAAGACGGAGGCTAGAAGTACAACCCTGAAGATGGGGCCTGGGGAGGGTCTTTGGTTAGGTGTGGCTATTCTGATCAATGAGGAAGCATGGTGTTGCAATGCTGCACGGGTGAATGGAACGAGGTTAGTGTGGGTGAGAGGGCAGTTTGCGAGATAGTTTGAGACCAACTTTGCCGCGAGGCCTGGCTATGGTATACATAGTAGCAATGGGTGGAATCCATTTGCTCTTGCAGTTTGGGTTTCAGCGAGGTGTCGAGGCCGAAGCTAGACAAGGATGGATGGAGACTGGAGGCAGCGACGGAGAGTGACGGAAACCGACCAAAGAATAGACAAAACGGAGCTAGACGAGGGCAAAAGCTTCAACTCACCTGAAAGTGTGGCACCGCACCTGTTTAGGCCGGTAATGGTGTCCGGTTCATGTAGTGGACGTGGTGCAGCGTGGCTAGGGTTGCGTATGACAGGCATGGCTTGCAATTGGGGGTGGTATTGCGTTGGATGGAGGAGGAGGAGGAGCATGCATTATCAATGAATGAGTGAGAAAATGAGAGAGAAACGGAGAGAGATGGCATTGGTGGCTGCCATCTCCACCACACCTGCAGGACTGTAATGGTTTGTAAATTAATGCTCTGCTCAGTAAGAAGCCCAGGCTGCAGCATCCATGTCATGTGTGTGCGCGTGTGTGCTTGTAGAGTAGTTAATATGGAGAAGCAGTGTGAAATACGATTAGCTTGAAGCCAACAATGCTCTATTCTAAACATGATTAATTGGTGCAAAAGGCAGGAGGGAGCGAGAGGAGAGTCAGAGCCCCTCCCCGCGCGCAAACGTGCTAGGCTGGGAGCTAATTTCGAATCTCAACAGGCACACGCACCCCTCGTGTTGTGCATCCAGTCGACCGTACCCCCTCGGTTGGCGTTCCAGGCACCGCATCTTTTTACAATGTTGCCAAGAGTAAATGTACAAGAGAGAGAGACGTTCACGAAGAAATAAGACCATCGACTCAAAAGTAGATACCATTAAGGAAAAGGAAAAGCGAAGAGGACAGGAGATGAGAGGAGAGCGAGAGCACCAACATCGGAGACTGATAAACCGGGAATAAACCAAGTCGTGCTGCTGCTCCATCAAGTGCCGTTATTGTCTGGATGGCCGTGAAGTGAATGTTTATTGCACAACCCATGTTATCCAGCCCATTCATGTCCTTGCCAGTCTGTTTCACTAGCTAGTCTATTTACTCCATTTTCCAGTCAGACTGTATTAAACCATGTAGGCACGTTGTGCATGCATTGCCACTAGCGTTCGGCCAACGGCAGGCAAGCAAACTTTGACACTAATTTACAGGACATGTCTGGACTGGCGCTCTCCCTCTCTTTCATGGATGATGAGCAAAAATTGGACCAATTCAATCTCGGCCTCATTTCTGTTTGTTCCATTTTACCCACCCAGCCAACCTAACGGTAGCCAGCTAGCACGTCGTATTGGACCGACATCCCAAGTGCGTAATGCAAAGCGCAGCATCGGGAGTTTGGTCGGTCACCTCCAAACGTGGTAGCATTGGGGGTTTAGCACCCCTGGTCCTGGCATGGTCATAGAGCAAGTCGGTCTGTCGGTCTGTCGGTCTACTTTCTACATGAAGTAAAAAAAAGAGAGAAGGAGAAAAAAAAAAAAAAAGGCTGACAGGAAAGCAGCAACTAATGGAAAAGCAATGTAATAGCTAGAATAAAATAAGATAGACACCAATCATTTTTAATTATGTGGTTTGCTCTAATATTTTCTCTTACTATTCCCTCCAGTGTTACACCGCGTCCTTTGTCTCGCAATTAGTCTCCTGGCAACTCACCGAAAGTGACGCTAACCCATCAATCCCAAATGAATATTCCACCCATATAATGTTCCAAATATCCAGCGTTGCAAGCCTCTTGCCCACGCAACTGACACATCTCACGGACGGTTGAGTCTATTTCAGGAAACACCGGAGAGACGGGTGGAGGGATAGACACGGCCTGACAGGCACATGTAAGCGATCAAAACACCTAGATGTAAATCAATTTTTTTTGTTGTGGCCGTAAGCCACTCGCTGTCTGGCGTTTTAGTGGATTACAACGTGATGCGCCTCCGCGATGGATGCTGCAAGTGGTTTGTAGGCCCCTGTAATCAATGCCCAGGTAATTGGCCACCACCCAAGAACGCCGTAGCTGCGCTGTATTTTCCTGACGGTACAGCGCGTGTACGCACACTGCAGTACGTGTAATTCACAAGCCAACCAGCGCTCAGAGCCCCGAGGGCAGAGCAGATGCTGTGGCCCCCCGGAACATTGTACAGTACAGCAGCACAGCACCTTACAGCGCAGAGCACCACAGACTCAGGGCTTGCCTATCCACTATTATTATCACATCCACCACCATCCACCACAACTCTGCCATTACCACTGTTTTGTTTCTGCTCCGTACCACCATCAGAAACCACAGCCTGCGTTCTAAATCCACCACTTCGGAAACGAGCCTTAGCTTTGGTCCTCTTTCTCTCCTTCCTGGTCCGGCGCAATAACGGCATAACACAGGTCCCGCCTTGCAGTCCTTCCTTTGGCACTCATCTCTTCTCGCGCCTGCATATACTGCGTTCTTCTGCTCGCGACTCTTTACTCCTGCAAAAACCATATCATTCTATGCCTTCATCTCTGTCTGCTTTGGGGAAAAGAGAGAGACCGGCTCTGTCAACCACGCTGTCCACATTTCCAACGCCTTTGTGCTACCCCCGTCGGTTCACGTTTTGTTAGCCTTCTTCCCCTTCAGGCTCGGGCATTAGGTTATACGTCATCAAACAGAGCCAGAAAATGATCCTTGATCCGCTGTTGTTTCTGCCTTGACGAATACAATCTCTCCTTGCACTGCAAAAAGGCGCTTGCGTTGTCTTTCTATCGACCTGCGAATCAAGGCATCAACCCACACCGCAACTGCAACTACGCGTTCTGCCTTCCGACATCTTCTCGTTGACAGCTCCAAATCGCAAAGTAGAAAACCGCAAAGTAGGAACAAGCCAAAGACACACATATTGTAGACCACTCGCAAAGGTCATAATGTCCAACTGATAATGGCATCTACCAGCGACCTTGCCAACGATGGTGGCCCGTCTAGGAGGACCCATGGCGGGCCACAGCAAGCCTCCGAGGCCGTTCGACTTCCTGGCCAGCAACCAAAGTCGCTCCCCGAGTGTGGTATTCTGTCCAAGACTGTGGTTGAATCTCCCGTTGCAAACTACATCTTGCCGGCGCGGATACGATCAAACCTATACAAGGACTTGGCCTTTATTGGAGTAAGTCCTTATTACGTGCTCCCTTTCGTCCCTATCACCGCCGGATGGTATTCTGGATTCGAACACGCCAGCTGCAACAGGCAACTGCTTTGATTGTACCATATTAGCGGCTTCTGCTGCTGGTAAAAGTAGACCTCGACCATACGGACCATGCGATTGGGCCCTAGGGTTTCCTGATATGACGAATGCAAGCTTTTCAACGTAACACAGCTGACCAGGACCCTAGGATAACTTCGTTCAGATAGTAGAGTTGCAAAAGGATGGTCAAGTCCACGAGGTTCTCAGAAAGAACGACTTTCGAGCTAGGATACGCAACGCTGCGGTTCAAGGCGATTGTTACGAGTCTGGCACAGACGAGTCACCCCTGGCACCCGTCAAGATTGAAGATGTTGATGTCACCATGGCGGATAACCCGAATCCCTCGAAACATGATTTAGTTGGTGAAGGTTTGCCGCCACAGATACTAGTTCTTGTCTTGGAGAATGCTGAAGTATTATTTCTCTTCATCAACCAAAAGCCTGACGGGTCTTACGAATTCATCATCAATAACTACCCTTGCGAAACAAAGGTGCCCTACATGGGATACCATTTATGCATTGATCCAACATCACGTTGTCTTGCAATAGGTTCTCCAGAGGGATATGTTTTACTTTATGAGCTGGAAAGTTTTGAAACCATGAGTGCAGCGTATGCCCGAGATGGATCTTTCAATCCCATTCGAAGGAGACATGCACAGGCCGTACACGGAATTATTCACAGGATAGAATTCTTGTACACGCGGCCGGAGGACAATTTTCATTTTATATTCCTACTGGTTCTGGTTCGAAGAGAAGGCAGGCCTACGCACCCTCAGTCAAGAATCTCAAGGATGCTTACCTTTGAATGGGTTGTGGGCGATGACCTGTGCCGTGTATTTTCTGAGGAAAAAGCTGGCCTTCGTCTGCCTCCAGAGCATGTAATGCCCTTGCTCATCATTCCCATAAAATTCCGAAGTTCCTTTTTCACCGTATCGGCAGGTGAAATTGGACTAGTGCGGAACACTGTCGAAGGCAGCCCAGATTTTGAGCTGCTATACACAGACAGTCCTGACGCTACACCATTGCATCACGGCACATATGAACCTCTCTGGACGGCCTGGGCAAGACCCTTTCGACGCGAAAGATACTTCGAGAAACGGGACGTAATATTCATGGCACGAGAGGATGGGGCAATCATTCACATAGAGATTGATGGACGAGACATGGTGCCTTCAGTAACAAATGTTGGTTGCCTGAATACCAATGTCAATACCGCATTTGCCATGTCGTACGATAGGTTTTCTGATGTTATCATTATTGGCGGAGACTCTGGACCAGGTGGTGTCTGGAAGGTGAGTTCAAGACCCCAATATGGATAAATGCCGGCGACGAGAAACATGCTCATTTCATATCCACTGCAACAGCTCGCACCGAGAACAGATTTGGAGAGAATAACTGTTATCCACAACTGGTCTGCAGTTGTTGATGCAACCACCTCAAATAAGACCTCCTTTTGGAATAGTGGCGCGAACGCTATTTCAAGGACCGACACGCGACATAGGCGGGTAGTCGATGCTTCACTGCTCAGACCAGAGACACTTTACTCTGTCGCCGGGCGCGGCATCAATGGAGGTATAATTGAATGGCGATGGGGTATCCAGTGCCGAATTGGCCTGGACCTGGAAGTGCCTGAAGGGCCAGATAGAGTCTGGGTCTTTAGGGCGACAAGCCATGGACTCCAAGGCTGGCTTGGAATTTTATCTTCGCCGCATTCTTCCACAATACTGAATCTGGCAGAAAACTTTATGGAAGCTGAAGATCTTTCGGAGAAAGACTATGGATTTGACGACTCATCGAGCACATTGTTAGCTCGCCAACTGTCTAATGATAACATCTTGCAAATAACGGAGAGATGTATATGTATAGTTGCTCCGTCTACAGGGTAAGAAAGCTGGACCATCGATGACACAAAGAAAAGCATGATTGCAAAAACATCACAGATACTGATCGTTTGGTATAGGAAAAGGTATACTTTTGAGGACCTACTCGAGTGCCCGGGGATCCGCGCATATAACGCCTTCCTCGTGCGAGACTTTGTTGTCTTTTCGACGGCATATGATGGAGTGTGTCAATTGCATATTGTTCAGGTGGATATGACTAGACCTAAACTCATCAACAGCTGGGAGACACATGGTGATGTCACAGCAGTGGCTGGCTTTTCCACCACTGGTCGTCAATTTGTCGCGGCTGCACTAGCTGTGTCTGGCACAGCATGGCTGACTGTGTTTTCGGTGAATAGGAAAGAAGCTATTGTGAACATAGCTTTGGATGACAGACTGAGTAAGTTGTTTACTTGAGCAGCACATGCCTCTGGACACCAAAAGGACGCATTATGTGCTAACGTTACGCTAGATGAAATTGATGAGCAGCGAGAGCCTACAGAGTACGAGGCGCTTGAGCCTGTCACTAGCATCGTCGTAGTGCAAGAAGAGGGAGATAGTGTTGATATTGCACTGGGCACTCGTTGCGGTCATCTCATCAGTGCGAGAATCGCGCAGGATATTCAAGGTCATTTGATATGGCAGTGTGAGACGCTTGGTATATCCGCGGTTGAGCTGTTCCCAGTTTCGGGCATTTTCAACGGCTCCCCAGCTATGTTTGCGTGTTGTGACGGTCGACTGATCATGCTGCATAAGTTCGACGAAATGATGCAACGGTTTTCAGGTAAAAACTACCTATTTCTTACAGACTCCCAAGATGATTCGGCGGCATCGCCGGATGTTCACTCTGTGTTTCAGATGAGAGAAAACCTTACAGGGTTTAAGGGTCATATAACAATTGCCATTGTTGCAGGAAACCGGATCTTGGTGTGTGATGTGTGGCCCCATGTCGGCATGATACCTCGAACTATACGATTAGACGGCACCCCATCCCGGATCTTCTATTCCCACACGTGGAAATGCCTTGTTGCAGCGGTAATTCGACAAGATAAGACTGCTCTGGAATTTATCAATCCAGCTACCGGTGTGTCGATTTCGCAACCTTCAGATCGGCATGGGGCGACTCTTGAGTTCATAACTGGCCTCGGTCACGAAGGTGACCGCATTTTCGGGCTTGAGGAGTGGTCCTATTTCAAAGATGGACACGTCTTTTCGTTCATCCTGGTTGCAACCAAGAACGGAAGACTTCTGATTGTCTCGCTGAAGGAATCTGATACAGTGCGCTCGCAAGATTCTACCCGAAAATTACTGCAGTATTGGACCCGCTACCGACTTACGTTGAATAAACCAATCTATTCTATCGTGGGAGACGAAGATGGCATTATATATTGCGAGGGCAATACGATTCGCTGGGATATATTGGACCTTGAGGATAAAAGATTGCGGCATGTCAAGGAATATGAGCTGGAAAGTCCGGCCACTACATTACGGGTTAGAGGTAGCAAGATTCATGCTGTAACGGCTACGCAGTCCTTGGTTGTTTTAGACCATCGGTCAGGAGATGGGCAGGAGATGAAGCTGGTACACACGGATGAAGTTTCTCGGCCCAGCATCCACGCCATTGAAGTAGGTGACATGGAGCAAACTGAAGCTAACTGGCCGGTGACTCTGATGTCAGATCAGGTCTGTCGCTTTGTGGGAATGCGCGTGCCCCCCGGAGAGAGTCCATGGGAACACGAGATTGTTTTTGAGGGAGCTCTGTCTACAAGCATAAGGCGCTTTACCTTTGGCCGCACTCGGCCACCGTGGTCAGCGTCGCAGGCACCGAGAAGATATGGTACCTTAGTGAGTGACCAAGGTGGCGTGGAAATCTTTGGTCTCGGCTTGGACGGCTCCATGCACCACTTCCAGTTACTGAGCAAGCCACTATGGCGGCTCTTGAGTTTGGTTCAAAACCTGGTATACCAAGACACGACACACTACCCATTAATACTGCCACGGATCAACATTGAGCCTCGAGCCGAGGACGAGAGCCTGGTTATACTTGGGCTACGGTCTAAGACGGCTCATATTGATGGAGACGTGCTGGAGAGGTGTGTACTGGACGGCACACTGCGGGAGCTGGTAGAAAAAGGGGAAGTGATGCAGCAGTTCTGTAGTTACCTTGATGAGCTAGAAGGTGGTAAATGGACTCGAAAGATCCGGGATAGCAATCTGGGCGCAAGGGAGAAAGAGGAAGGGTATTTCAGAGTAGGGCAGAGGGTGCTGGGATTCCTCGTACAGCACGCCATGTAGACGATGAAGGAAGATTTGATTTGTGTGAATTTAGAGGATGACAAAGGATTGAGAAAAAGGAGTCATGCATGGATGGCTCGATGAATTGGCAATGTATGGTCAGTTTCTGGAGTTGGGTGTATCACGAGACTACGACAATGATGAAGGTATTAGCATAACTATTTGGCAGCAATGAAACCAACAGACAAGAGAGTTGTGTGAGGCACCTGTCGTGCGATTTGTGTTGGCGAGTATTTTGTCCGGGATTTAATTGGTGAGGTTGCAACACAGAGAATACCGGGACATGGTAACTCAACTCTGTACTGTACATTAGAATAATATAATTAAAATAAGAAAGCCGATTTAACAGAAAAAAAGAAAAAAGAAACTAAGAAAAAAAAAAAATTCAAGGGCAAGGAACAAGGATGCCCCGCCACCAAAAAAAAACCATGTCATAGTCCAGTGTCTGCCCCGCTATGAGACATGACCCCTCCATCGCATAGTTGTAAATAACTGTGGGAAGGACTGGTTGTTGGCTCGTACAATGCTTCGTCAAGTGTGATTAAATGTCCCAAACATACTGGACAGGTGGAGGTGGGTGTTTATTGAAAAATATAAGTCAGTGGTTCTTATAGAAATGAATCCTTACATGCACGTATCCAATCATCGCAGAGGAGAAGCCCTTTTCAATAATACACACAAAAACTCGTACAGTACCAGTACAGTACCAGTACAGTACCAGTACATTTCAAGGCTTTTCATCTGTTTATTTATTTTTGACCATTAATCACTGGATGTATTTCCGGACATGAATTATTAGTAGCAAACACGTCTTCAGAGTGCAGTGCTTTATTGCCAGAGTGCCTTTGAACACAGTGGCGAGGGAGCAATGAGTAGAGAGCAGAGCAGCCCTTCCCACAACTGCCACCCGAAATAACCCCACTTTGAGATTCCTTTCCACTTCTTCTCGTCCGTCGTTCCAACTCGTCATAATTTTTTTAAAAGACTGCTGGATTTCCCATCTTGCCCAATCCTCTCCATCCCTTCCCCATATCGAAAGGAGTATCCCCCGGATCCCGCACAGGAGGGCAAACAAGGTGGTCCATCATAAATCAACAATTCTCTCCCCGCTATATATTGGATAGTTGGGCACGAGAGAGAGAGAGAGAGACAGAGAGAGTCGACAGACACACCTTCGGACATAAGAACGACATCCTCCATCCTCCATACCGAGAAACCGACACCATGGCGCCCAAGAAGAAGGGAAACAAGAAGGGTGCTCAGGATGACTGGGAGGCAGACATGGGAGAACCCATTGCCCCGCAGGATCCCAATGCCACCAACGGCGCTGACGGAGATAACGACGACGACGACGACGCCGGTGGCGCGGGTGGCCTCATGGCCACTTTGCGACGAAACAAAGAGAAGCGCAAGAAGAAGGGTCTCCAAGACGAGGACGCCGTCCAGGGTGAGGACCCTGCTGACGCCGACGCCGCACCTGCTCCCGAGACGGCCCCCGAGGCCACGGCCGATGACGAGTTTGCCCTCCCCGAGAAGAAGGGCAAGGGAGGCAAGGGAAAGCAAGATACTGCCAAGAAGACTAACGCTGCCGACGGGGATGTCGGCGAGGATGGTAGAATCTTGACAAAAGCAGAGAAGGAAAAGCTCAAGAAGGAACGTGAGAAGCAAAGGAAAAAGGAGCAGGCTGCCAAGAAGAAGACTACCGGGCCCGCGAAGGCTGAGAAGCCCGCGGCTAAGGAATCTTCACCTGCTCCTGCTGCAAGTCCTGCTGCTGTCCCAGATGCCGATGCCGGTGGCAAGAAGAAGAAGGTTCCCGCTCACATTGCCAAGATTCAGGCTCAGCAAGAGGAGCTGCGTCGTCAGAAGGAAGAGGAAGAGCGTTTACTGGCCGAGGCTGAGGCTAAGGCTGCCGCAGAAGAGCAGCTTGCTGCTGAGGAAATCCAAAAGAGAGAAGAAGCTCGCGCCCTGAAGAAGCAAAAAGAAAAGGAACGTATCGAACAGCTGAAGAAGGAGGGCAAATTCTTGACTAAGGCACAGAAGGAGGAGAAAGCCCGTAATGAGCGCAAGCTACAGCAGATGTTGGCTGCTGGAATCAAGGTTGGCCCTCAGGATGATGAGCCTAAGAAGAAGGTTGTCTATGAGAGCAAGCCGAGAAAGAGCCGTGCTCAACAAAAAGTATGTGAATGCTGATGAGGTTGGATGTGTTAGATGTCGGTTGTGCTAATGATGCCTGAAAAATAGATTGATGAGGAAGCCGCTCTAGCTGAAGCAGCTGAGCGTGCTCGCAAGCAAGTCGAAGAAGAGCTCAAGAAGAAGGAAGAAGAAGAGAGGGCCGCCAAGGCCAAGGCCGAGGCTGAAGCTAAAGCTGCTGAGAGCGATATTGAAGATGACTGGGAGGCTGCTGCTGCTGAAGATGACGATATCAAAGATAGCTGGGATGCTGATTCAGACGAAGAGGGTGCCACGAATGGTGCCACCAAAAGCTTGCCTTCGAGACCCAAGGCTGGTGACGACCAAGACGATGATGAAGAGGAAGACTCTGAAGACTCTGAAGAAGAATCGTCGGAAGATGAGGAGACTTCTGCAGCTAAGCAGGCTGATGCTCAAAGAAGAAAGGAAGCCGCTGAACGCAGAGAAAAAGCTCACCAAGCTGCTTTGGCTGCTCGCTCCAAGGACAACCTTCGTTCACCCATTTGTTGTATTTTGGGACACGTCGATACCGGCAAGACCAAGCTGCTCGATAAGATTCGTCAGACGAACGTTCAAGAAGGAGAAGCTGGTGGTATTACTCAACAGATTGGTGCTACCTACTTCCCCGGTGACGCGATTAAGAAGAAGACTGCCGTTGTCAACCGTGACGGCTCTTTTGAGCTCAAGGTACCTGGTCTCCTCGTCATCGACACACCAGGACACGAGTCTTTCTCCAACTTGCGTTCTCGTGGTTCTTCGCTTTGTAACATTGCCATTCTGGTTGTCGATATTATGCACGGTCTCGAGCCCCAGACTCTTGAGTCTATGAAACTGCTCCGCGACCGCAAGACTCCTTTCATTGTCGCCCTCAACAAGATCGATCGTCTGTTTGGCTGGAAGAAGATCGATAACAACGGTTTCCAGGACAGTTTGGCTCTCCAGAACAAGGCCGTTCACAATGAATTCTCTAAGCGTTTGGCCGATACCAAGCTCGCTTTCGCTGAGCAAGGTTTCAACGCCGAGCTCTTCTACGAGAACAAGTCCATGGCCAAGAACGTCTCACTTGTCCCCACATCTGCTCACACTGGTGAAGGTATCCCTGACATGTTGAAGCTTATCCTCCAGCTTACCCAGGAGCGCATGGTTGGTTCTCTCATGTACTTGTCCGAGGTCCAGGCTACTGTCCTCGAAGTCAAGGCTATTGAGGGTTTCGGTATGACTATTGACGTTATCCTGTCCAACGGTATCTTGCGAGAAGGCGACCGCATCGTGCTATGCGGCACAGAAGGAGCCATTAAGACAAATATCAGAGCCTTGCTCACGCCGGCACCCCTGCGTGAATTGCGTCTCAAGTCGCAATACGTACACAACAAGGAGGTCAAGGCCGCGTTGGGTGTCAAGATCAGCGCTCCTGGTCTTGAAGGCGCCATTGCCGGCTCTCGACTCATGGTTGTCGGCCCTGACGACGATGAGGAGGATATTGAGGACGAGGTCGAGTCCGATCTCGTCAGCTTGATGAGCCGAGTTGAGAAATCTGGTCGTGGTGTCTTCGTCCAGGCCTCCACCCTTGGTTCGCTCGAAGCCTTGCTCGACTTCTTGAAGGAGATGAAGATTCCCGTTGCCCAAGTGGGCATCGGCCCAGTCTACAAGCGTGATGTCATGCAGTGCGGTGTCATGTTGGAAAAGGCTCCCGATTATGCAGTCATGCTGTGTTTCGATGTCAAGGTTGACAAGGAAGCGCAACAGTATGCTGATGATCAGGGCATCAAGATCTTCACTGCCGAGATTATCTACCACTTGTTCGACGCCTTCACCAAGCATATGGAACAGATGTTGGAGAAGAAGAAGGAGGAGTCCAAGATGTTGGCTGTCTTCCCCTGCGTCCTCAAACCCGTCGCTGTCTTCAACAAGACCGGGCCCATTGTTATCGGTGTAGATGTCGTTGATGGCTCGCTCAAGATCAACACACCCATCTGCGCCGTCAAGCACAATCCCGTCACGGGAGTCAAGGAAATCATCAAAATGGGCAGAGTGTACGTGCCCCCCGTATTTCGTCTTTAATACACCGCATCACTAACATGTTTCACAGAACATCCATCGAGCGAGAGCATAAGCAAATCCCCGTCTGCAAAAAGGGTCAACCCTCCGTGGCAGTCAAGATTGAAATGGGCAGCAACCAACCTACCTATGGTCGCCAGCTCGAAGAGAAGGATGCGCTGTACAGTCTTGTCACTCGTGCCAGTATCAACTGTCTCAAGGAGTTTTACCGCAAGGATGTCTCCAACGAGGAGTGGCAGCTCATTATTAAGTTGAAGCCTTTGCTTGATATCAACTAAGCAGACTTGAAACTTGAAACTTGAAAGTCCCTACTGAAAAATGATAAGAACATATATGGTGGACGGAAAATGATTCATGTTGAAGACCCAAAAAAAAAGTGAAAAGTGTCGGTTTATGTCGGTTTATGTTTTCGTTTTTTCTTTTTGCAAAGTTAGAAATATCTGATGCATTATATATACTTCAAGAAACAAGTTCAAATTAAACATTTCAACTTATTTTCATCATCATCAGCTGATATTAGTTAACATTCACGGTGTTCACAGTGGCACATTTGTGTGAAGTATAGATATCTATGTTCATTGGAGAAACTATCTCATGACGTCCACGCCATCTCATCTTTTTTTTTAATTCCCTCCCAAGCAAGTAAAACAAATGGAATAAAAAAAGAAAACAACCGGAAAATAAAAAGCATAATCCATAATCTATAACTTTGGTTCCTCATTTCTTCGTCTACCAATTAAGCATCAAAAGGAGAAAGACGATCAAACACCTTCATGGCTTTGATATCAAAAAGGGAAGAGGAAAACCGGATTGGCTTTCCCAAACCTTATTTTCTTTGGCTCCTTGTGTTTCTCTTATTTTCCTTTATTTGGGGTCAGACTCCTCGACTTCGGGCTGAGGAGCATCGGCATCCTTCATCTCGGCGTCGGCGGCGGCGGAGGCTTCCTCCATGGCCTTAGCGGCCTCAGCAGCGCGGCGAGCTTGCTCTTCAGCGGCAGCCTTCTTGGCGGCTTGCTCGGCCTCGACTTTCTCCTGGATGGCGCGACGCTCAGCCTCGACCTTCTCGAAGTGACGCTGGGTAATGGGGCCGGCCATGGCGCGAATCTCATCCATCTTGCCAATGTAGACACCCTTAGAGGCATCTTCACCCTCATCGTACAGCCAGTCCTGGTGAATATGTTAGTTTAATTCATTTGGGAAAACTATAGTCGGGAAATGCTTACCTCAGTAGCCTCGAGCTTGGCCTTGATGGTGGTCTTCTCCTCGTCACTAGCAAACTCGGCGTACTGCTCATCCAGCTTGGCACGGAGATCGTAGATGTAAGCCTCGAGCTCGTTCTTCTTCTCCTCAGTGTCAGCGACGAGCTTGTCCTCCATAACCATGGAAGTCTCCTTCTCAGTCAGAGCAACCTTGCTGGCATCGTCCAGAGAGGCAGTGCCGCTGGAGATGGGCAGATCACCCTTGCGGACCTGCTTCTTAACCTTGCGAGTCTTCTTGGGGGCATCGTCCTTGCTGTCAGTGTCCATGGCATCGGCGCCCTCCTCCTTGATCTCTTCTTCAACCTCCTGCTCTTCGACATAGTATCCACTCTCGACATTAAGGATGCCGTGGATGTTAACGCGAGCCTTCAGTCGGCAGATCATGAAGTCGTCCTTGGCGTCAGCCTTGACTCCTTTGACGGAGAAACGGCCAATCCAAGGATTTTGCTTGCCGGGAAGCTCGGCAGTGTTGGCGTAACGAGCTTCGAGGTCGAAAGGCTGCTTGCGGTAGAAGGTAAGGATCTTAGTGGAGGGAAGAACGCCGCCCTTGTTAAAGACGGTCAAGCTGGTATCCTCGTCAGGGATATCGGCAGCCTTCTCCCAAGTGAACTCAATGGGGTAGCTGACGATGTCCTGGACGGAAAAGTCACGGACACGGAAGACGGGGGAGAGAATGGCGCAGCTGAATGCGCAACCACGGGCGATGGCCTCATCGGCGTTCATGGTGAAAGACAGAGGCTTGCCGAAGAAAGACTGGAGACGCTCCTTGAGAGCAGGGACACGAGAACCACCACCGACGACCTCAATGACGTCAATGTCGTCCTTGGTGAGCTTAGCCTGAGCAAGAGCCTGCTCAAGCGGCGCGTGAGCACGGGCCAGGAGAGGCTCGATCATCTCCTCGAGGTCCTTTCTGGTGATCAGTGCCGAGACATCGATGTCGTTCATCAGAGACTCAATGTTGACAGGAGCCTGCTGGTTGGCAGAGAGAACCTTCTTGGCCTTCTCAGCGGCGGCAATGGTACGGGCCATGGCGCGGGGGTGAGTGTAGATATCGGCGTTGAACTTCTCCTTGAACTGCTTAGCCAAGTTGTCAACGACGGCCTTGTCGAAGTCACGGCCACCAAAGTTGCGGTCCCAGGCGGTAGATTTGACAGAGAGCTCACCCTTGCGGAACTCAACGATGGAGCAGGTGTAGTTGCTGTGACCAATATCGACGAAGAAGACACGGCGGGGGGGCTCCTCGGGACCGGGAAGGTCGAGCTTGGTGATGCCCCAGCCGAGAGCGGCAGCGGTGTTGTCGTTGATCAAGCGAAGGAGCTTGAGGCCAGCAATCTCAGAGGCGTCGAGGAGGGCGCGGCGCTGGACATCGGTGAACCAAGGAGGAACGCTCATGCAGAGGTCAGAGACTGGGACCTTGAGCTCGGCGGCGGCGGTCTGCTTGATCTTGCTGAGGTACATGCCAACGAGCTGCGTGGCAGTGAACTTCTCCTTGTTGCCAAGGTAGCTGACCTCGGCGCCAACCTGGCCGTTGACATCGACGAGGGGGGCTGTGATGAACTGTTGCTCGATCTGAACCTCGGGGTCGTTGAAGGATCGGCCAGCAAGACGCTTGAGGCAGTTGACGGTGTTCTTGAGGTTGGAGATTTCCTGGGTCTTGGCGGTCTCTCCGAGGTATCGTGACTTGGGGCCGAAGCCTACCAAAGAACTATTGCGAATACGTTAGCTTGCTGTTGTTGCTTGTATCCTGTGTCGCGGGGCGACTGCGGGCGTAGACAGGTTGCGGCTAAGGTTGAACTTACGGAGTGGCTCTGTTGGAGACTTCATTGGTAACGACGTCAACACCACGGTTTCTCGCAACGGCGATAACCGTCTTGAGGGTTCCGAAATCGACACCTACAAGGTAGAAAACGTAATGGTTAGCCTTCATGCAGATCCTTTGTAAAAGTGACGGCGCAGCCCAAAAAAAGAAAATCTGGACCCCTCGCGAAAAAAAACGGCGAGGTCAGAGGGGTAGTAAGAACTCACCCACTACACTCATTGTAGATGTGTATTAATTGGTTCGAGTTTGTAAAAAGTGATTGAGAGTTTGGTCTGTGAAAAGCACGTTCGATCGGTATGCTATCTTGTCGTCTGCGTGTCCTTGTCTAATGTTCCGTCTATGCCAGGGAAACAAAAGATACGTCAAAAACAGCTCGTTGCGATTCGGAATGCACACTCGGTGTGGAGGTTTTTTCGAGGCGGGGGTAAAAGAAAAGAGCACACAGGCTAATCTATCGGGAGAATGAGAAAGAGATGTTGTAGGAGACAGGTTCGAATGAAAGGAAAAAGACGAACACAATCAAAGAGATAAAAGAGGAGAGTGAATGAAGAGAGAGAGAAAATTGAGTTAAGGTGTGGTGGTGCAGTTGCAGTGGTCTGGTAGAACTGTGAGCAGCCACTAACGACGCAGGAAAAAAATAAATAAACAGCTCTCGTTACTAGAGTGGGATGGGCTACAGTGCTGCTATTTCCACCTAAGCAATGGCTGCGGGCTATAGTTTAATGTGGTGTGGTGTGCTGCCTTGGATGTGGGCGGTGAGGTCGATGAAGCTTCAGTGCCCGAAACCTTTTTTTTTTCGAGGTACTTTCCACTAGCGCGGGGCTCATGACGGGCAAGGTATTTGTATGCAAGTGTTTGGTGGCCACGCTACTTTGCGAGACTGCCCCGCCATCGTTCCTTCGGGTACCGTGTAGAAGCTCGAAGAATTTTCCAGATGTTGCCAGCGACAGGCCATACGACTGCCTCCAGCTAGCGAACAGACACCCTTTGGGCTAGCCATACAGTGCCAACGCTTATGCCCAACACAGGAAAACCCGTTTCCACTACTGCCCACATGGCCAGGGTGCCTTGTAGCTTTGCCTACAGTGCTTAATTGCTTCCCTGCACTTAACAAGAGCCCACTGTCCACCAAGTTCCCCCCCGTCCTCAATGGTAAAAGCTTCATGATAAAAGCAGTGCATTATCATACTACATCACTGCCAAACCACACTGGAAATATTGCATGGCATTTTCAATGTACACGCCTCTCATACTAGGTAATATTGATTCGTCTACATCAAGCCACTTAATATAAAGAAAAATTTGCCCAGTAATGCCACCGCCAAGACCATGCACCTTCACTCCGTCAAATGTATATGTCCTCATGACAGCCTCAACCCACCTTCATCCACATTCCCGCACAATATCCATAATATTCCCCAACCTCAAATTAACTCCTAGCTGATGCCTTTCAATAATATTCTGCCGTCAGCCTCCTTGAACGTATCGTGCAGCTTCGTACTTGCGACGATCCTCGTCTCCCATAAATGCCTGCATGTGCCTTGACAGCAATTCCTCAGAGTCCAATGTATCGTTTGAAAGCATACTGTCCGTTGACCGTCTTCGTCTCCTCCTTGATTCACCACTGGCTTCTCCTCGTTCCACATCGCGGCCCGCCGTGTTACCTGCGGCCTCCTCGCGTGTGACGTCGTCTTCAACATGCTCGTATAATCCTTTTGATGTCCGCTGCCGAGCCGCGAATAGCCCGTTGACCCTTTCTGGTGGCTGGACAACACTCTTCTTTCTGTTGAGAGTCCCTGATCTTGAATTTGCTTTCTCCCTCTCTAGTCTTGCTTCTCTAGCTGGCATGAAGCTCTCAGGTACAACGTTCAAATCATCTCCAAGCTTCTCTGCCGTTTCAATGGCCTCTCTAGCCGTAGTGCTTGTGTCTGCAGCGGCAGCATCGGCTCGCGGTCCTCCCCAAGTTCGCTGTCCCGCAGTGAAAATGCCATACACCATGTAATACCAGTTGAAGAATGGGTTCAGCACAAACATGATGGGATACAGCCAAATCTTGAACCGTCGTAGCTTGGCTCCAAAGTACAGCATCAGGAGCCAGTTGAGTCCGAGGGACACTGCAATGAATCCGACGGGAAGATCTTGAACTCGAGCTGTTGTCGTGATAAGCGCCAAGACCATGATGAAAAATAGCAGAGCTGTAGTGCGAATTGTGTTTTGCATGAATCGGACTAGCACCAATGTTGGATAACGCCTCCATAGTCTCCAGTCCGTGAGCATGCACACTTCGTTGGTGATAAATCCTAGGAACCACCGGCGCCGCTGCTTAACCAGGGACCGGTAGGTCTGCACTGCCTCTGTTTTGCAAAAGGCGGAAGTGCACATTTGGATTTGATAGCGTTTCTTTGCACCAATCATGAACAGATGCGTCAACCAGCGATCCTCTCCCAAGTGACCTTTTGCGAAGTCAAACAAGTCTTCGCACTGTTCTGCTTTGTCCGCAAAATAGTATTTGGCCATTCTTCGAAATGCAGAAAATCGAAGCATGGTTAGTGCGCCAGGCAAACAAGTTACAGAACCGCAGCCAGATTCCACTGTTCGCTCAAAGAGCTGTCCATGAATGTATTCCATGTCTTGTAGTAGCGTGATAATGCTGTGCTTCCGCGTGGTCGAGGTGATAACTCCAGTCATGGCAAGCATGTCTCTAGAATTTCCGGGACTGAGTTCCATATCGTACACGAAGTTTTGCAAGCAGACTCTGTCGAGTATGCAGTCAGAGTCAATGAAAAGAATAAAAAGATTGTCGTTTCGTTTTAGATACTTTTCGTAGACACGATCAATCAGCTTGAATGTCAACTTTTGACAGTGCCGTTTACCACCATGAGGAAACCGCGATATCGTGACCCGAGCCGACTTGTACATAACATCAATGCTCCTGGGATATGTATCCATGGTAAGTGGGACACCTAGCTTGTAAAGTGTATTGATATACAGTTCGTCCTCTTGGTCGCCATCGAATGAAAGGAAGACATGAATACAGGACGCAGGGTAGTCGCATTCGACAACCGAGTCGACCGCTGTCACGAGAACATCTGGCCTCTCCTTGTAGCAGGGCATAACAATGACAACTTTCGGTGCTGTGACATCGTCCAGGACTTGTTTGATTCGTTTCGTTCGACCGAGTTGGTTGGTGACGAGCTGGTAAATACAAAATAGCCATGGTACTGTCAGCAAAACCGCAAAGCTCCAGAATGCGAACCACTGCAAAGTCTTGACGACGGATTCCGGCCAATACCGGGTGACTTGACTCGGGAGTGGAAGTGTCACCACCATAATAGGGAGGAATATACATCTAGAGTAATAGCTTTAGTCGTATTTACGTCGAATACGGCAACAATTGGTTCAATTACCTTAATAGAAAGAAGCAAAGGCCCACGACGAGGCAGAGAACTCGAATGGACCAATGTTCTGCCTTTTGGTATACCTTGACCAAGCAATAGAGGAATGCCGCTAGCCACAAGAACCATTCGAGAAATGCCATGAGCATAACCAGGCCCACGATCGCAGTGAAGACAATCTGCTTCTACATTAGCACCAACACTGTGAAGCGGCTGCATTGTGTAACTCAGATCAATACTGACGTCCTTGATCGCCCATGTTTCCAGTACGTTTGACATCTTGAACACTGTATTCTTTGACGTTTTCTGTGGATGGTCCGTTTTCTGGATAGAAATCATGCGGAGCAGATGTAGTAGCAGGACATTATATTCAATGAGGACGGGGTTTGAGGAGAAAGGAGACCACCGAGTCGTACAAAACTGTCACTCCGTTCCGTCTAGAGGGAAGACGCTCGTAAAGCGCGGCAAGCTGCAGATGGAAAATCGCAAAACAAGACATCCGCAGCTCAATTCCGTTTGGCCCAACATGGCGGAAGGCTGTGCCGTCCGTTTGCACCTGCCACACCTGTTCACTCGTTCACTCTGGCTTCAACAATAGGACTTTAGACGCACGAAAAACCATTTGCAGTAGATTCAATATATAAATTGAATCATATCAATTCATCTTGTCTAATAAAATAATTGGTTGGTCTTTCCCTACTGCATTGTTTGAATCGTTTGCGCAGCGATGTCGGCCGCTACGTGAAGCGGTCACGTCTCTTTGCAGCACCTACAAAGCTCAGCTGCTTCATGAAGCCATAGCCACAGTCCACGAGGGTCTGGGGCGACATTATATGTCGCATGCAAAGGTTACTATGTGCTGAACTCGGCCATAGCCTGCTGCTACAAAGCTATACTGGCGCACAACCGTGCGTCGAGTCATTTACATGCTGAAGTCAGGGTAGGGCGACGGACAGGATCTGTGAAGATGCAACAAGCAAGGCATATTACTCTTCTGGATCTGATACAGAACCTTCGCGTTTGCTTCGAGCCTTGCGTTTCTTGTCCGTTCTTGCAACTTGCCTCCCGTGTTTATCCTACCAATCCACATCGCTCAGTTGCAGTTTGCGAACCCGCTGCCCGCGATCTTTGTTAGACCTCTCTATCCTATTGTGATAAAATGTCGTAGGCTTGTCTTGGCTCTCAGGCTCGTCAGCCTGTTGGAGGTCGTAGTTGAGAACAAGGTTCTTGATGCGCTGTTGTTCTTCTCTCTCGGCTTGTTGTTGTGACTTCATGGCAATGGCGAAGGACGAGTCGGACGGTAGTTCCACGGTTCTCGTTTGTTGTCTGTTGCCCTTCTTCGTCAGCAGCGAAAATGCCATCTTACTTCCGCTGGTTGCAGTGGATTCAGGCACTGAATCATTTCCGACAGTCTCTCGGGTCTTGGCCCGAACTGGAAGGGGAACGTCAAACTGCGCCTTGCGTTCAAATTTGCGCGATTCAAGGCTCTCCGCCATCATTTTTGCGTACTCCCGCTCAAACGCAGCCTCCTCTTCCGGATCAACAGCTTCTTCTTGACGAGTGACCACAATGGCCTCTTCATCGTCAAATTCACTGTCTTGCCCAGATTCGGCCTCAAGATCTTGCAGCTCAGCTTCCTCGTCGTCTTCCGAGGCACTATCGTCATCTCCTTCACCTTCTTGCTCAACATCGTCGGCATCTTCGTCAGATGAAACGTCGCTAACTGCTTCCTCTGCTTCGGCAAGCTTGTCAACTCCGGCATTCTTCTGGTCCTGAGCAATAGCAGCCTGCAGCACCTTGGCTGCTTCCTCAATATTATCTGTAAACTTCCATTGCGGTCGAGTAAGTGTAAAAGTGTCGTGAATGAGGAAATCAATATCCATTGGCAAAGTATTTTTGGTGTGGATATAATATTGGAAGAATGACAAAAACGAGTCGAGCTTCTTTCCAGCAGCACCTCGGTTGAAAAACACGCCGCAGGTTTCGAGAATTGTAGCAATGAGACGGATTCGGAAAAAGTCATCAGGTGGATCGAATGGATTGAACCGACCAGGCGCTGGGGGGCCACCGTGACCAAATGTCAAAATCTTGTACATCGTATCAAAGATGACGGGGTGCTCCAGCATGCGATAGTTATATAGCTCGGCTAGATACTTGACTTCAGCGATGCGTCGTTGCGATGCACGGAAGTCATTGTCCTCCAGCCCAAAGCAGATTGATTCAATCACGTTGTCAATGACTCTGACAACGAACCGAATGTGGTATCGATACAAGGCGCTCAGCAGGATGCTGAGCAGGTGAACATTACCATATTTGACCTTGGCTGGCTTAGAGAACACCTTTTCCATAATAGCCACAACCTAGTTTCATTAGCTACAGAACATGTGTTTTCTTTGTTAATAATGTGAGAAAAACGTACATCTGCCTCTTCCCAGTGCACTCGTCGGATTTGCTTCAGAATTTTGCTGTAGTTTCGTTTCGTCATATCCTGATACATGAGCTTTCGGATGAACAGTTCCATTGGCGTGCGATCTTTCTGTTCAATAGCTGGTCGCTCAGGAGGATCCACGTAATACACAGCATTGTCGATGAGCATTCGCTCAGGTTGACCGATGTGTTGAACACTCTTCTTGCGTTGTAGAGTTTCGAGGAAGCTAGCCATGCGGGGAGCCGTCTCAGTAGTCTTGAGCAAGTATCGCCCACAGTTTTCGAGCAGATTGCAGAGAATCTCAATGTTCATTCGAGAGAAGTCATCCAGACTGACTTTCAAACAGTGGAAGACAACGTGCTCAGGGACAACACCAAATTTGGTAAGTTCTGCAAGGTATCGGATATTGCTCAGTCGGACTTGCCCAAGAAAGTCTTTTTCCTTTCGGCGCTGCAAGCTTCGAAATTCCGCGTCGAGATATTCAACCAAGCCCTTCGGTATATCCGGCATGTATCGGCCCAAAGTAGCAACTAATCGTGCCCACGATGGAAGAAGATCATTTCGGCCCTTGGGAAGCTCCGAGAGTGCTTTCACAAGTCGGTTTCTCGAAGCCTTGGAATTGAAATAGCAAAAATCAATAGCCATTTCGTCAATGGCATCCTTGTTTGTGAGTTCAGGCAGGCGTAGGAGCAGTGCGTCAACCTGAGCACCGATCGTCTTGTTAGCAATGGCAGTCGACTGATCGTCAGCGGCATCTTGGCCTTTGGCGACTTCCGTGACTTCTGACGATTCGGTTCTTTTCCCAACTTGATCGTCTCCCTCAGGCTTCTTCTTCTTACCATCTTCCAACAACAGGGACGGAACCTTGCCTTTAAGATCGACCAGGTTTTCGTAGAAGCGACGCTCTTCGTCATCATCCCAAATGGCCGAGACATCACCAGTTGATTTCAAGTATTCCCCAGTCTTGATTAGGCCAATTGACGCGCCAGTGGCGGCTCCAGAGTCGTCGGTGTCTTTCAAGTCAGGCATGTCAGCGCCAATGGCATCAGCGACAACTTGCGCATTTGCAACCAGCTTATCTTGTGCCTTGACCTGTTTCTCATAGTTGGCTTGCCTGTCCTCGAAGACCTCTCCACTCTTGACATAGGCCTCGGCATTTCGTCGTGCTTGGGATTGAATAGTCTTCTGATCCTTAATAATATGATTCTTGACATCTTCAAAGTACTTTCTGAGTATCGATTTGAAGCGTTCAGCAAGCTCTGGTGATGTGAACAGCTGATCAGCGTCATCTTCACCGGTACCACCGCCCTCTAGGGCTGAATTGACAGGGATAGCAGCACCGTCCTCTTCCACTGTCTTGCGTCCCTCCGCATGAGATGGCTTAACGCCAAGAATGTCCCAACTGAAAGCCTTGACGAATATCACGAGAAGTGGGAGATTGGCGTGCTCCCTATCATAGCCTAACAAGTCTTTGAGTACTTCAAGGGGAAACGGTTCGGTAGTTGCATTTGGTTTCGTAGATGTGCCTCTGGGTTTGATTTCGGCAGCTTTTCCGGCGGCAGCTTTGGTGGCTTCGTCAGGCTTGGATGCGTCATCAAGCGTGCGGAGCACGCCGACGAGCCACAGTTCAGTTATAACCCTCAGTAGAGCGCGTTGGCGGGTGATGCGGTCTTTCTCTTCTTTCTCACGAACTTCTGGAGCTAAAGCCTTCAGCGCAGTCCTGTCTGGCGTCGCCATGCCACGTCCCAACAGCCAGCTAAGATACCCAGTAAATTCTGCTGGTCCGAAGCGCTGATGCAGAGCGCTGGTAATTTCAACACCGGCATCGATCTCACCGGGAGCCTTAAGCTTGCAGAGGCCTTCATAAAGAGCAGATATAATCTCGGACAGGTACTTGTGCAGGCTAAGCGTTCGGATCTCTTGCAGGAACGTTCCTTGGGTTGAGGAAGTGATGGCGGTTCGTAGACGTTTAATAAACGCAGTATTTTTCTTGAGAGATGAGTCAAGCGAGCTGTTGACTTGGAATAAGTCTAATCGAGGAGAAAAGAAGAAGAGAATGTCAGCATAACTGCGGTATATATCAAACTTGGGCGCAAATCGTCAAAAGAGGTGGCAGACCTTGCTCGCCGTCCCATGCCCTGTCATTCAGAGCGCGGAGTTCGCCTATTGGATGGTCAGCAAGCTGTACATGATGCAATTATAGCCAGCCGTGGCAGAGGCTCACGCTTTCTTGCGCGATCCATGGCGGACCGCGGCTCGGATTAGAGGTTGAGGAAACAGATTGGATGGAGGCGCTACATTCGTGCGCCTCAGTACTAAGGGATTCGGCACCCTAGGTATGATGTCCAACAAGCGAGCAGAGTGTTCGGCATCGGTGCGTACGGTGGTGCAGATACGGAGAGACAGACGAGAAGAGGTCGAATCTCGCAGGCTGCCCCAAAAGGTCTATTGCGTCGCAAGGGAAAAATTAGGTCGAATTTGGTGATACACAGTTTAGCGGGCTGCAGAATGAAAGACTGCGGTTGCTGATCAGAGTGGAGCTTCTGTGTCTGCATCTGGACACACACAAAAGAAACCAGCCGCAGCAGTGCACTCTCGTGGTGCTAATTATGGGGGCAGTCGCCCTTTCTACAGTGGTTCAATGCCTAGTCCAGAGGCGGCTTAGGCCATTAGGGTGTCGTCACAGTGCAAGTGCACCCCGAACAGTCCCCTGTGTCCCACTAATAATAACAGCAGCTGCACTGCCTGAGCAAGTGCCACAAAAAAAGGCTAAATTGGCCATGACGCGCAAATATTGATCCGAAGCTGCAGTGGCTTTCCACTTGGCATCCAACTTCTCTTTTCCAGGCCCCTGAAGCCACTAACACCAGATATGATGAGGCTCTGCTGGTTGGTTCCTTGCTAGTCCTGATGGGAGGCAGGAGATCATCCAACCCACCACCAATCAAGACCGCGATACTAATTGCTGGATCTTTGTGCTACCCCACCACCGATCTAACCATCCGAGGGCACCATAGTATCGAGGAGTTGGCACGTCATTCATATTATTATTGGAAATAGAGCAAGCACCACGACAAATGAAAACGCCTCTACAGCACACTGTGGCCCAGTCTACTGATCTGCTGTGCCCATGCAACCGAACTTGTCAGCTGTTTCACCCACCCTTTCACGCTCTGGAGACCCATGCTTGCCTTTATCATTACCAGGTTCGTCTCGGCCACATAAGAGGTCGTTTGTCTGTCCCAGTCCGGCACTCGCGCTACCTATGACAGCAGGACCCCTCTGTAGCAGAATCAAGTAAAAGTCTCATCGCGTCATTGAAATGCAACCACTAGTTGATAACAACATAGCGCTCTCGGGGAGACAAGGGCTAGACCATGTCGTCCATCGCCATCTCCGGATAGCGACGAGACCACTATCCCAAACGTCACAAGCTTCGTAGGTAACTGCTACTTCGCTGTCCTGCAGTACTGCGATGCATAGGAATTTCTTTTTTATACCTAACCACCTACCCATCCTGGGCTGGATCCGGACATCCTGTAGTTTTTGTCTCATAATGCCCATCTTGGTGCCATCTTACTCTGGAAAAGCAACATCCTTGCTCACGGAACATTATGATCTTGCCGCGGAGATGCGCAAAATAGAGCGGTGCCACCCGTTCTAACCGGGATAAGCATCTTTTACTAGAAGATAGAGAGAGAGAGTCTCAATCAAGTGTCGAAGTCTCTTAGCGTCGCTGGTTCCATGTGCATGGCACTACGGCATCCGAGTGCCGTCCACGGTTACACCTAGACCCAATTGGAGGCTACCCACATCCCAAACCTGTCAGAAACGACCCTGACATCCGGGTGTAGCCTATACTCGCATCTCCGGCGAGGATATGTTGCCTCTAGGTTTGTCTGAGGTGATGATAAGTCGACTGCTGCAACCCATATTTCTCAATGGACGGGCCGAGGAGAAAGTTTTTGGATCTGGGGCTTCTGAGCAATGGTCCAGAGGTCTACGGCCATTATATCAAGCCTGTCTTGGTTCCTCCTTGTTGTAGTCCTAGTTCTGCAGTGTTGTTTTGTTTGCCAAATTCATAATGTTGGACGCAAAGAGACCAGTTCTTCTGCCTTGTCCCGCGCCTCCTAGTCCGCCTAGCACTGCCAGAGGCTCAAGAGCAGCCAGTGAGGATGGCAACACGAGCCCTCTCCTTCCCTCACCTGTATCAGATGAGCCTCCTGGCTTGAAGAACTATCCTCTTCCCCCACCAAACAAAATCAAGACCGTTTTACCCCAAGACCTCAAAACCCCAGACAGCCATGTCGAGCGAGATCCCCGTCTAATCCGCCTCACCGGTGTGCACCCATTCAACGTTGAAGCCCCCTTGACAGACCTCTATAATGAAGGTTTCCTCACCAGTGAAGATCTGCACTATGTCCGCAACCATGGTGCCGTCCCCGAGTGTGAAGACACAGACATGCTCGATTGGACCTTCACAATCGACGGCATGGTAGACAACCCCATCACCCTCACCGTGCGAGATCTAATCGAAACCTTTGATCAAGTCACATACCCCATTACCCTAGTTTGTGCCGGCAACAGACGCAAAGAACAGAATGTCGTGAGAAAATCTAAAGGATTCTCCTGGGGCCCGGCTGGTCTTTCAACTGCGTTATGGACAGGAGTGCCCATCGGTAAGCTTCTAGCACTAGCAAAGCCACGTCGGGGCGCCAAATATGTCTGCTTTGAAGGAGCTGACAAGCTTCCCAACGGCTACTACGGCACTTCCATTAAGCTTAACTGGTGTACGGACCCAAACAAGGGCGTGCTTGTCTCACACAAAATGAATGGCCAAACACTCCATCCTGATCACGGCAAGCCGGTCCGCATCGTCATTCCCGGTCAGATTGGAGGTCGCAGCGTCAAGTGGCTCAAGAAGATCACAGTCACTGCCACGCCAAGCGATAACTGGTACCATATCTACGACAACCGCGTATTGCCCACCACCATCACACCAGAAGAGAGTGCCAACCTTCCTGAAGTGTGGAAGGACGAACGCTATGCCATTTACGACCTCAACGCCAACAGTGCCATTTGCTATCCCCAACACGACGAGCGAGTAGCCGTCACAGATGCCACTCAATCATACAAAGTCAGAGGATACGCCTACGCCGGAGGTGGCAAACGCATTACACGCATGGAAGTAACTCTCGACAAGGGCAAGTCGTGGCGTCTCGCCCAGGTCCACTATCCTGAAGATGAATATCGTCTTGCACCCGAAGGGGATACTCTTTACGGCGGCAAAGTCGACATGTGGTGGCGAGAAACCAGCTTCTGCTGGTGCTTCTGGGAACTGGACATGCCCATGGCTGAGCTCTGCCAAGCATCAGACATTATGATCCGAGCCATGGACGAAGGAATGATGGTCCAACCGCGAGACATGTACTGGAGTGTCCTCGGCATGATGAACAACCCTTGGTTCCGCGTCGTCATCCACAAGGAACACGATAACATCCTGCGATTCGAGCATCCAACTCAACCCGCACTCATGCCAGGCGGCTGGATGGAACGAGTCCAGAAAGCAGGCGGAAACCTTGGCAATGGTTTCTGGGGTGAAAAGACTGGCAACAACGACAATATTGTTGCTCAAGAACCCGACAAAGAAATATGCATGACCAATCCCAAGGTCGACCGCATCATCACCCTCGACGAGCTCAAAGCCCACAGCGGCGAAGACGAGCCCTGGTTCGTCATCAATGGGCAAGTATACGACGGCACACCATATCTCGAAGCCCACCCCGGCGGCGCAACATCCATCATCAACGCAGCCGGTCAAGATGCCACTGAAGAATTCGTCACTATCCGTAAGTTTCCCCAACCACTCCAACCACCCTCTCACTAAACAACCTTAACAGACAGCGAAAATGCCAAGGGCATGATGCCATCCTACCACATCGGCACTCTATCTCCCAGCGATCTCAAAGCCCTCACCAGCGAAGGCACCGAGTCAGAAAACGACCTCACACGCCCCATCTTCCTCCAACCAAAGACCTGGAGCAAAGCCATCCTAGAAACCAAGACTGACATCTCTCACGACTCCAAGGTCTTTTCGTTCCGCCTCGACCACGCCGAGCAAACCATCGGCTTGCCCACCGGCCAACATCTTCTCATGCGTCTTCGCGACCCTGCAACCCGTGACGCCACTATTCGCGCTTACACGCCCATCTCTTACGGTAAAGACAAGGGCATCTTGAACATCCTCGTAAAGATATATCGTGACACGCCTACCCAAAACGGCGGCAAGATGACACAGGCACTCGATTCAATCCCCACAGGACACTGGGTAGATTTCAAAGGTCCCGTCGGAAAGTTCACATATGTGGGCAATGGCCAGTGCGACATATCAGGCAAAACTCGCCATGTGCAACGGTTCATCATGATCTGTGGGGGGTCGGGTGTAACACCCATCTACCAAGTCCTGCGCGCCGTGACCGAAGACTCAGATGACAAAACAGAATGCATCGTGCTAGACGGAAATCGTCTGGAAGAGGACATTCTGTGTCGTATGGAGCTTGACCACATGGTCAACCTTGCTAAAGCTAGGACTCGTCTCGTTCATAGTCTGTCTCAACCGACTGAATCGTGGACAGGACGTCGTGGCAGGATGGATGATGGGTTGTTCCAAGAAGAAGCTGGACGAAAGGTGGATTGTCAAAAAGAAACCATGATTCTTGTCTGTGGACCAGAAGCGCTGGAGACAAGTGTTAAGAAATGCTTCTTGAGGATGGGCTGGAACGAAGATGACTTGCTCTTCTTTTAGATGAAGAGGAAGTCAAGATGCAAAAAGAGTTGGATATTATGATGTAGTGAGGTATACGAACTTTTATAGAGATGTTATCAGTATAATCAAATTGAACCCGAATTGTGCCTTAAAGCTAGAATCATGGATGTGCGTGCGAAGAAATACAATGGTGGAACAATGACAAAGGTATGAATACACACCAGTGTCGCTCGCTGCTCAGAAGACATGGTTATACAATTTGCTTCATGATGCTCAAATCAGTGCTCTCGCGAGCATTCGCAGTGCTTCATGTCCAGGTTCTCCGCCATGACCCCCTCCGCCTGCTTCCCCTCCAGACTCGCCTCCTTCACTTGGGTTGGGGATGTACCAGGCAGAGACTGCAATAGCCACATAGAGGATCACTAGGAGTGATCCTTCGAGGTAGTTGCTCTTCTGATCTTGCAGAAAGCGTCCCACTGTTATGATGGCTAGGACGAGCATGACTAGGTTGAAGACATCAAAATTTAGGTCCAAGGACTGGTACTTTCCGTCGTGGACCTCTGCGTTCTTGTGAAGGCCCCATGAGACAATGACTGCCAGAGGCGCGTTGAAGAGGGCTGTTTGAAGAGTTGCGCCAAGCACGTGTGACAGGGCAAAGTTCATCTGGTTATCCCACGCCTCGTCTATGGCTGTGAGATGTTCAGCAAACTTTTCGACGAGCGGAACCAGAATAAGTCCCATAAACGCATCAGAGACGCCACCATCTTCGATGATAAACTCAATCTCATGAACCAGAGTGAATGCAATGATGGAAACTAGGGCGACCGCGATGACGAGAGCTATGATGCATTCAGTCATGGTAAACTTGGCCTTGGCTTCGTCTTTTTCCCTATCGTGATCCCGGTGTTCATCATACTCGAAAATCGCATCGTAGATACCGTGGTGAGTTCGAGCCTGGAAGAAGACATAGACTCCGTATGCAATGATTAGTAGCACTGCGATGATTCGGGAGATGTTCAAAACAGCACCTTCCGTTTGGAGAGGGGTGAGCCCCCCTTCTCCAGAAACTGAGGAGGTGATACCATAGGCGAAGATAGTAGGAACCGCGAGAACAACACCTCTGTAATCAATTAGCCAAGTTCACTCGATATAACCTCAAAAAGGCATGACTTACGCAGTGAGGAGGAGACCACTTCCCGCTTCACTGATGGCTTCGCTGAAAGTCTGCTCTTCGCGTCGCAACCCGCCAACCAAGAAACACAGGCCAAGACATAGCAACATTGTCGCCAGAATAGATCCGAGAATGGCTGCTTTGATAACGAGAAACTGCTTTTGCTTCACGAGGATCATGAAGAGAACGATTTCAACAATTGAACCACAGCTAGGGTTGTGTCAGTGACAGCTTTGACAGCGAAACAGTCCTTACATACGTAATTTCCAAAAGAACACCAAAGACATGAGGGACCTTTCGAGCGAATTCTTGACCAGCAAAACCAATCAAGTTGGCACAAGGCACCATTGCAATGTAGGCGAGGGTGAAGATGGCGACGTGCTGTTCTGGGAGAGCATCTGCCACAAACGTTAGCTGTCACTTTCTTTGCGCGTCTTCTGCCATTGAACATGCTACACACATCGAACAGCAAGAGCTGCAGGTACAACAGGCCACAGGACATTGCAGACCATGCTAGCCCTGCTAGTAGAGCGAAACCCAATCTTCAAAAAGTGCCACGGGTGAATACCCCTTCGACCACTCTCGCCCGACTCCTTGATTTCGAAACCGGGCATCTTGTCTTTCTTTTGCTTGTTGCGTTTGAACTCGTCGTAGGTAGCTGGCGCAGGAAGATTGTCGTTGCCGTTATTCTGCTTGGTCTCGTGGGCAAAGACACCATCAGTGTCTGGACGCTGCTGGTTGGAGCGCCTAGAAGATGGTCGGTCAGCCATGGAGCTGTAGGACGAAGAGGAGGAAGGTAGCAGAGCTGCTTTTAGATGCGTGATTGATTTGGTACTGGGAGACATTAGGAAGACGTAATGGATTACAAGGTGGTACACGGGGCGAGGAACCGTAGAATGTGCAAGTCGGAGTCTTACCTTAAGGACGATGGTGGTCCCTGGTCTCATCAACGATGGTAAAGGAAGGAGCTTGACGGGGGTGAGTGTGTGCACAAGGTAGGGGTTCCAAACAAAGATCACCAGTATACTGGAATATACCCGGGTAGCACAAGCACACTTTGAAGAGGATAAAGGAAAGAAACCCGTCGAAGGATCAGACGCGAGGAGATCAGACGTTTAATGTTAGACAAAACGGAAATCAAGGACAGGACAGGACCGGGTCAGGGTGAGCAGCTCCCCACAACGTCAAAAGATACCTTTTAGCGCGCGTGCAGGGACTAGCCTCTTTGTTTAAGAGCTGTGTTTTGTATTTATTTGATTTGATTTCTCTTCAGCTGCTAATTTGCCAGCACAGACACAGCGCGTAGAACTAGACAGTTCTAGGCTGAGGTTACAGCACTTGCAGCGCCACGCACCTCATCACTTGGCGCCAAGCATGCCACTAGCCTGCTGCTGCCCAGCGCGATCAGCAGCATTATTCCAGTCTAAGGTGGGCTCTGAATCAGCTAAACCACCGTCACTTTCCCCCTGTGGAAGCTCCCGCCATCCCCAAGGGACTGCTAATTTTACAGGGCAAAAGCAAAAAAAAAAAAAAAAAAAAAAAATTGGTGGCGCCTGGCCCATCGCACCACAACTCCATACCCTTGCTTGGCTGGTAGTCCCAAATCCTACTTGGAGGCCGCCAAGTTTCTTGATTCTCGATCCATATACCCCAGTCAAAGAGGCGCCGTCTTGGTATTCATTTATACCCAATCAAATCAGGCAATGCCATCATCACTATAAGAAACCTTAGCAAATACTGTCCCAAAAACTTGTTCTTCATCCTTCATGATATATTACAGCAAGATCCTGTTCACCGAGGCTACGTGCTTCCAGCCCATCTTTCAAACCCTCCCATTTTACTCTCGTCTTCCTCTTTGTTTTTCCTTTGTTTAGCTAAATTATACCGATCATAGTCCTCATCCAATGGCTTCTTCCGCATGGGAACAGGTTGGGCAACAACCACAGTCTCGATTCCCGCTGGGCTTGACCGCTCAGGCCCCATGGGCAGCTCGTCCACCTCAATCTTAATCCCAAGTAGACTCTGCAACACCACCCGACATCCAGCTTTGCTCATCACCTCGTTGGCTTCTTTGCAGCTATCTGAAGCAACGCACTCTGGACAGCCCTCCGTGCAGTGGCATGCCTCCACTCGCTGCAGGGCCATCTGTAGCAAATGATCGATATGCTCAAATGCCTTGGTACTAATCCCTGATCCGTTCGCACCTCCTTTCGCATCAAAAAATGTCAAGCGAGCTGGTCGTTTTCTTTGCGTCTCATGTTTTGCAAATTCTTTGAGCGCCACCTTGCACTCTGTGCGGACATCTTCTGGCAAGCTAATAACAAATGTTGGCATCAGGCTCATTACGCAGTGCTGTGCCGCGTGGATAGCTGCCGCAACATGCAATTGCCTGCTCTGAAGGATCTCCAGCGCCAGTTTGGGCACATCCAGCCACATTCCCTTGCTGTATCGAATGATGGGCGGGTTATCCACGTGGACGGCATCAAGTACACGACCCTTCATGTCTTGTTTGAAGTACCCAAACACTTCTTGGTGTATTTTAATCGTTCCATAATAGGCGCTGCAAGTTGGTGAGATGCTGCGTAGTGCTTCCGTTTCGATAGGATCAATGTCGGTAAAGTCTCGCTGCGTAGTCGTCCAATCAACTTTGACCTTTTCCACCTTGGCCATTCTCTTGTCAGGTTGAAAGTCTCTGACGAGGTAAGTTTTGCCCTGGTGTAAGAAGATGCCACCGTCGTATAACGTGAACGTTGCTCTGGAAGCTTCGAGTTCCTCAAGAACTACGTTTCGACCATGAGTAATATCAATCACGGCAAAGTGCTCGTCTTCGGTATCTCGAATAGCTACATATTTGGCTGGCATGGGACGAAACCGGTCATGACAATGATAATAATCCATCTCGTCCTCTGTAAGTCGCTCCTTGCAGATTTTGACCAGGTCGTTCCCAAAGTATTGGGCATCTTGCTCTGGCCGAATTGGCATCTCATACGCAGCGCATTGGATATGACCCTCTCGAACCAGCATATTGTCTAGGTCGAGCTGCAGTTCTGCAGTTGGTTTGGTAAAGAGCTCGTCTGGATTCTGCATGTAGTGTTGATCCGTGGGGAAACAATCGCCCAATAATATTGACAGCGAATCCTTGTTTCTGCGTCCAGCTCTGCCGCTTTGCTGCCGGAGATTGGCAATAGTGTATGGGAAGCCCCAAGTCAGCACACAGTCCAGTGTGCCGATATCAATACCGAGCTCCAGCGCCGTCGTTGATACAATGCCCAGCAACTTGCCTTGAAACATTTCCGACTCAATCATTCGCCTGTCCTGGGCAGTATAGCCACCTCTGTATCCCATGACCAGATTCATGCAGTCTGAACGTCCCATTGATTCCAACTCTTGCCTAATTGCATTTACAAGCACTTCGCACTGAGCACGCACTCGACAAAACGCAATGATTCTCACACCTCTCAATATCAACGAGCAGAATAGACGAGCACACTCAAACTTAGCGCTTCCTCTTCCGCTGGCAGGGTCACCAGGATCTTTGTAAGGTGTGTTCCAGCAAATAAATTCTTTCCGTCCAGAAGGTGACCCGTCAAAGTCAATCAGGCGTACATTATCGATGCCAAAGATGGCTTTGAAGTGCTCTTTGGGGTTTGCCACTGTAGCTGAGCACGAGATGAATTTGACTTTTCTGTTTCCCACAGCTGCGCATACGCGACGTAGCCGGCGCATGATGAAGGCTACATGTGAACCAAATTGACCATTATAATAATGCAACTCATCCACTACACAAAAAAGTCAGTGCAAGTCCTTGCATCGAGCGATTCGAAGACTTACCAACAACATATTTCAAGTTCTTCAAAAATGTCCGCCACCTCTCCTCTTGAGGAAGAATGGTAACATGCAACATGTCAGGATTTGTAAAGATTACTCGAGCCTGCTCTCGAATTGCATTTCTCTCAGCCATTGGGGTATCGCCATCGAACGTTTCTACCACGGTCTCCTCAAGGCCGGGCATATAAGTCATCATCTCCTTTAAGCTGCGCTTCTGATCTTGTGCCAACGCCTTTGTCGGAAAAATATACATCGCACGAGAATTGAAGTCTTTCTCGAGCGCATACAAAACGGGTAGCTGGTAGATCAACGACTTTCCAGAGCTTGTAGACGTGGCTACAACAACGTTCTGGCCCTCGTATAGTCCATTCAACGCCTCTGCTTGGTGGGCATAAAATTTTGTGATGCCTTTTGCATTGTACACAGCGTTCACCAGATCTTGGCTAAGCAAGAAATTGAGATCTCCGTAGATCGGTTCTTGCGGCTCAAAAACTCGATGCCCATCTGGCACAATCTGACCCGTATACCACGGACTCTCTTTCAGCTGTTGTACAATATCTGGAATCGGTAATCTTTCCTTGGGAATTGTCTCGGGGACAGTATCAGGTCTCTTTTCAACTTCATCCAATTCAGTTGGTTTCGGAATGAACGCTTCCGCCTGACTGCGGATGCTCAGCTCCGGATCCAATTTCTCCTCGAAGCATCTGCGAAGGAAGCTATCAACAGCCGCAACAAACCGTTGATTCCGTCGCTCAATCAATTGAGTCATTTGCTTCTGCCCATATACAGGCATTTGGACCTTCTCTTCTCTGAGTTTTCGGTTCGGTTTCGTAGGTTCTCCGGTCTTTTTATCCGGGACCTGTCGTTTGAGATCCCCATCAATGAACTCAAAATAAAGAACCTCACGTCCGACTTTGGCCTCCTCATCATGGGACTTGGGCAAAGACTCATTGCCAGAAAAGCCTCCCACGGAAGCATCATGGGCATATATCTGGGACTTTGCCGTACGAGAGGTCTTGAAAACATCATCTCTTTCAGAACCTCTGACGTCAAGTTCTAGCATGAGCTCATCAACATACATGAAATTGATTCCTTCTGGACGCAGAGCTACAATCTGTGCAATCTCCTCAATGGGGAGTGGTCGCTTGATATGTGCTTCCACAGCCGGCCGTATAGTTTCAAACGTAGTTGCCAGGTGCTTTCTGGTGCAACAGAACGTGAATACCAAATTCAGGGCTCGGTGTGTTTTGTCGAGCGTCTTGAAGTATTCTGGCCATTCAACAGGCTCCAGTGTTTCTTTCTGAGTCTTGACATTGGCGCCATCTGTCTTCCGGCCCTTTTCTCTGCTATTCTTGGACTTGATTGGTGCAGGAGATTCGATCCCGTCTTCTCTTTTGCGCTTAGGTGCAGGGCTTTGCTCTCGCGCCTGTGCGGCCGAGTTGTGTGAATCGAGGCGCTCAGCCATTTTTGCTCTTCTCTGGAACAGCTATCATCTTCTAAATTGGCAATGGAGATGACAGATAAATAAATTGGCCTTGTATTAACAAAGGACGAACCGTGAATCTGGTGGCGTTCGTTGACTTCACGGAAGTTGCGCCAAATCACGTGGAGCCAATTGGCGGTAACAAAATATCAGAATGAGATGCTCAGCATCATGGTGGCAATAGACAGTCTACAAAAATCATGCAAATCTCAAGTTCAATGCTGTTCTTGGCAGATGAATCTCCAATTTATTTAAATCGCCTCGCTATTCCCTGTTATATCGTACACGAGACCGATCGAGGTAAACAACATGCCTCCCCAGTTGCTCGTTCACATAAAACTCCTCCAGGTGAAACCTTCCAATTCGTACCCCATTATAGGTGACCTGTACTGTACGCCTGTATTCCGTTTGTCTTTTCCGTTATCTCCTCTAGATGGTCATGCGTTAAAAACAGGCTATGTGTTGACTGATCTTCATGCCTCTGTCATAAGTACCGAAGCAAACATCATCAAGTCAGCTTGCTCACTAGACAGGTTCTACCGGTCTCGGAGCTCTCTTTGAATGCTGTCAATTTCAGTCGTGAATAGTTTGGCATTCGCAGCAGACATCTATAATTGATTAGTTCTAGAGCTTGATTCATTCGATTGCACCAGTGCACTTACTCGCATCGTGATTGTCACTGGCTTGCCTTCTTGTCCTTCAAACGCAGTAAAGAGGACTGCAACGGACTTCAGTGATGCCTTTTCTTGGAATTCCATAGCGGGAATAAGAGCTGTGTTGAGGATTACACGATGGGTCTGGTCTTGTCGCATAACCAAGCGGACGACTTTAGGTTGGCCGTTGCCATCTTCTTCATCGGCGTCAAGTCCCGATGCATCAAAAGACCCTGGTACAACTGCGCCGCTGTCTTCAAATTCTACGCAAGAGCTCGGCACGTTGATCTTCAGCATACCTGCTCCTCGCTCTTTCCATGCGTCCTTCTCGTGAGCAAAGATCTTGGCTCTGACTGACAGGATGGTGGCTTCGCCAGCTTCACCATCATCAACTTCCACTATTTCGTATTAGCTATTAGTGGGATTCTCTCGCAGTTCGATATGACACACCTTTGTGAAGTTTTGGCTTTTTCTTATCATCCTTTTCCGGTGAGGCGGCTCTTTCGTTTTCAGGGGTTTCAGCATTATCGTCACCATCATCTCCATCATCTCTACCGTCAGACTCTTCCGCATCACTTTCTGGTGCACCGAAAGCTTTCGTCGCCTTTTGACCTGGAAGTGGTTTACCAGCACCCGAGCCAAAGGTGGACAAGGGCTTGGCTCCAGACAGTGCAGAGAATGCGCTTCCACCAAGGCCACTACCAAATCCATTGGTCTTGGCCGGCAGACCTCCGAACGGGGACGCGCCGCTAGCACCTCCGAAGCTCAGCTTCGGTGCTTCTCCCAGTGGCTGTGTGGTAGATGTTGGTGCAGCTCCTGAGGAGAAAGATACTAAGGGGCCCTTGTTTGGCGATCCGAAACCACTCAGCTTGGCGCCTCCTAAGCTAGCAAATCCTGATGTACCAGCAGCAGCTAATTTGCCAAACCCAGAGGCAGCGAAGGCACTAGAAGTTGTCTCAGTCGGCTTTTCCGTTGTGTCCTTCTCTTTTTTATCACCATCGTCCTTCTTATCGGATTCCTGTTGGGGAAAAGAAAAGATGTTAGCTGTCAAACAAATCGGCATAAATCCAGGATCAAGGGTACTCACTATTTTCTTGGCTTCTTTGTCGCGGGCACGCTTCTTCTCGGGCTCTGACCTTTCTGATCTAACCCTGCCTGAATCTGCCGACGCAACACTGGCAGCGTCGTCCTTGTCCCGGCTGGAGTCAAGTTGGTCATGCGCACGCTTCTTCTTCGGTGAGGCAACTTGGTCCTTCAGGTCCTCTTCCTCTGGAGTCTCTGGTCGATCGGCTGTGTCATTTTTCGACGAATCTGCTGCTTTGTCTGCGGATAGGTCTGGGTCTGAAATCGAGGACTGTTTGAGCTCTCTGCGTGTAGCTCGCGTCTCAGCGTCCTCAGCGTGAGGAGCCTCGTTCTTAGGGCTCGTGGGCTGCGGTTCGTCGGCCATCGCGGCAATGTGAAATCCGGGCCAAACGTTTGTGAATGTGTCGGATAATTTAGAGCACGTGCGACATACGAGGTGGTGACAACGAGTTTGGAGAAGAAAGCAAATGTTGTGGTTTGTGAAGACACCACAGAGATGTGAGTTGAATTGCGCGCGGTGGAATATCGGAGTTTAGAAGGTGGTCATGTATGTTTCGTGTTCAGCCTTATAAGTAAGAGGAATATTTGGCTGGCTGTAGTGATATTTAGCATGCAGCAGGTCGTCACCCAATCATTTGTTGAGTGTGATGTTGCGACGTCAGAAAGTAAAATGAGCCCCTCACCGCCAGCAGTGGAGGGGCAAGGGCGCTGACCCAGTAACGAGCCTAGAAATGTGCCGCCAAACCACGCTAAAATGTCCTCCTCCGTTTCGGGCATCCGCTGTAATTATCCCTCGTCGCCATGGTGGTCTGTAGTGGATGGAGTGGAATAGGTGTGATCTGGTGACAATCGTCTAATCATAGCATCACATGGATAGACGGTACCAATGAATATCACGAAAAACTCAACAGATAAAAAATTAAAAATTACACATGATGTTTTACACGGGCTAAACTGACAAATGCGTGACCTTGCTTGAATCACTTGCTTCCCGTCTTTTGCGCTTCATCAACGGACTGAGGACTACGTCCAGCCATCTAGCTAATAAAGCAAAGGCAGCCCAGTCCAAGATAAAACACAAACAGAGGATATACGGCCAAAACAACGCGGTTTTTAACAACGCCACTTCCTCCAAGAATACTTACACCAGCAGCCAGTGACCACCCGACAAGGAAAATGTAGATGGGTATTCTAGGGATCCAAGGCAGTCCAAGAGCTGACAACAGGGCAGCGATGACAATAGGAAACAGCGTATATCCAATGATACATACGCTCTGTGCGAATGATCTGCAGAAAATCAATGTTAGTGTATATGTGACATGCAAGGAAACAAAGGTGTGCGTACATGCTGCCACCAAGAAGGCGAATTTGTAGCGTGACAATACCCTCTCCCAACCAGATCATAGCGAAAACGCCGCTGAAAATAGCGTCCTTTTGCTTAGGGTCCGCACGAGGCGAGAAGCTCAGCAACAGGCTGAGAAGAAGACAAAAGATAAGAGGGCCCCAAAGATCCCAGTCGCGGAGACCGGGGCTCAGAGAACTTTGAAGAAGGACATCAGCATCTACAGCTCGACTAGCCAGGCCAGTGAGCTCTTCTCTCGTGCCATTGAAGCCAGCACCCCTAATGTTAGAGTATGCGCCACGAATTCCGCCTTCTCCGTCAAACATGGAGCCTCCCAGGAGGTACTTGGGGTAGAGGACCTCTCTGAGCTTAGCCCAGACGGCCAAAAGATCACGTCTCACCGTCTCCCATACCGACTCGTCAATCGTGTTCTGTGGTGCGCGTCGATCTTCGCCTGGAATTTGAGAAGTAAGATAGCCCTCGTTGAGTGGTCTGGATGAGCTTCCAATATTGCCCGTCAAGGGCTGTCGCGATGATGAAGGAGCGAGGGGGTCGTCGAAGTCATTGAGATCCGCTGTACATGTTAGCTAGCTGTTTCGCGGTATGATGCAAAGCCCAGTGCCATTCTTCGGGGCCATGAGCGACTCATAGCAGCGGCGCAATGAAGCAACATACCATCGTCAGGGTCGATTAAATCGTCGTCTTCGACAGTTGGGTTGTGAAAGGTGTCCCTGGTGACGGACATTGTGTCGTTGTCGAAAATGCGCAAGTCTCTGAAGAAGCGACTTGAATCAAGCTTTACAATCTGGTAATTGGAGCAACAAAAGTGATGTCGTTATCGCTTGTAGTTGGTTTGAGTCGTTCCAAGGAGGTTGATTGATAGCTGACGTGTGTCGTCGCAAGAAATGGCCAGCTTCCACGTTTACGTTAGGCCAGGGTGGTCAAAGCTCCACCTCGTCGCAAAGAGGAAAGAGCCAGGCACACAACAGTCTCAGTGGTATCCAACTGCTGTAATAATGAATGATGGGGTTTCTCACACGCATACACATCCACTTCCCAATAATTATATGTATTCGAGCAAAACTTCGACATTGGTTTAGTTTCGAATTTTGACTTTTAGCGTAAGTGGTATTATTTTTAAATTATGCTGCAAGTCGAGCTCCCTGCTTGCTTGCCCAAGTCTGGTGCTAAAGGGAGCGCTGCTTGTTTCCAGGACTGCTACTTAGCAAGAAGAACATTCTATAAATCTCCCTATAGTGAGTTCTAAACGAAACTCAGCCATCCAAGCAATTCACTCTATCATTTCATGTATAGTCGCGGTTGGATACAGTGCCAGGGCTCATTGTGCATTTACAGTGTCCGCTCCTGTAATGTCCTCGCCTCAAGTGCGGGATGCAGCCTCATCTAAGCTAGAGTTATTCTCGAAGATATAATAAGTATTTAAGGCTATAAAAATATATTTAGAGAGTTAAAATATAAAAAGAAGGAAGAGTTGATTTCTTTTTATACCTGAATCTTGCTCTTGACTTTATTTAGCTAAGTTATATTTTATTTTATACAATTTATAAGGTAAGTTATAGGTTTCACATATTCTTTAAATGTGTCGGGGGACATACAAATATCCATTTGTACGGGCCCAGAGTACATGTATCCGAAGCCTACAGTCTCTGGCTGGCTTATGTAATTTTGTGCGATGCGTGCCTTGCGGGACAGTGCAGTAACAGTGTACGGAGGGACGGACCTCTTTTTTGTGTCTTGCGCTCCTACACTTGGCCCTTGACGGAGTCAATGCCAGAAAGCACCAAGGCGAAATTTGTGAAATACCTCCTTTATTCACTCATCTCTTAAATTTAGGACACCGGTAATATTGCGACGGTTTTCTGTCTATTTATTTATTTATCTGCCGGAAGTGCTCCGCCCTCCATTCCGGTTCACTTCGCATATGAACCACCCACAGCACAAAGGATGTCGCTTGCTACAACGCCAAACGCCCTTCCATTGAGCATACTTACCATCCACACGTCTATTTCATAATGTCTGCAACAGATGACGCGCCATTTCAGCTACCCAAACTTCGTGTATCTTTTGGATTCGAGGTGAGTACTGGTCCATAATGCATTACACAATGTACACTGACTTGGCATTAGAATGACACCAGGTTCTTGGACGCCGAGGACAACGTTGCAGGTGAGTTTGTTTTATCTGTCACCACTTGCATCCGAATGTGTTAACAAGATTGCGAAGAATTCTTTGATGTCAAGTTCTGTCCCTATCAACCCTTGGACTGCGATCCAGTCTTTGCGGCCATCAGCAAGAAACATGTGAGTTCTCTCGCCCACTTGCAATGCACATTGCTAACCAAAATATGACATAGATATTAATTTGTAGACTGAACCAAAATTCTGGTGATAGTAACCCCTGTTCAGTCCTTACCGTCATTCGAGACGATGATGTAGGTAGCCTACGCACTTCAAGCGATTTATCGCTAACCAACCTAGGATGAATCATGCAGTTGTTGTTGTACTTGGGCACAGCACCCAGAAACCGGAGTACCGTATGTTTGTATCGGCGGGGTTGACGCCAAAGTAAAGATATATGATATTGGAAGCGGCACCCTGGCACAGGTGAGCATCATCGTGGCTTTCACAATGTCAAATCTGACTCTCGCAGTGTTTCATAGGACATGGCGGCGTAAGTAATCTTTATCAAATCTTCTCAAATATAATCTAATTCATCTAGGATGTTAATGACTTGGCCACCTCGCCTGTGGATTCGTCCATAATAGCCTCTGCATCAGATGACACAACGATACGAATATGGAGTCTCGACCCTGTACACAAAACACAGCCCTGCTTATGTATTTTGGCTGGTGAGGGCCACTCATGGGGTCTTCTGAGTGTTGTAAGTAAATCGCGTGTATATCGATGCTATCAAACTAACAACACAGGCTTTCCATGACAATGGCAGGTACCTTTTGTCCGCCGGGCACGACCAGACCGTCAACTTGGTACGCAATCTCCTTGATATAACCTGCAAAACATCTAACGCTTTGCAGTGGACGATACCCGATCTTCCGCAAGAAACGGTCGAAACACCTCTCCAAGTACACTATCCGCACTTCTCAAACTCGGCCATTCACAGTGGCATCATCGACTGGTACTGGCCCAACCACTCCTCTTCAAACTCTTACTAACACACCCAGCGTCTCATTCTTTGGTGATTACATCCTTTCCCGAGCCTGTCATGATAACGTTATTGTATTTTGGAGAATCGAAGGCTTCTCATCAAAAGATCCCCTCCCATCGCCCTCCACGGCTCCCACGGCCGTCACCGTCGTGCCCACCAACTACGACGACCACAATCGTCTCACCCGCTCAGCATTCGTCCCCAACTTAACAACAGACTGTCCTACGCAATACACGCGTCTGGCAGAATTCCACACCCCTAGTTGCGGTCCCCAATTCTTCATGCGCTTCGGCCTGCATCATGTTCCCAACCAAAACCCCGTGTTGGCATTCTGCAACGCAGCGGGAAACATCTTCTTCTGGGACTTTGCACGGCTCTCCATCTACTACGACGTCATGGACAGATATCGCGATCCAGACCGCGACAAAACAGCACCATTCCCTCTTCCTAGCTGGCTCAAGCCAGTGATTCCTCGCCAACGTGCAGATGCAGCGGGGAGATTCAAGCAATCTGCCTCAGAAAAGCTTGCTGCTTCAATGGCTCAGAACGGTGGTGACTTTAGTAGCGACACGCTGGAGTCATGGGGATCAAGATACGACCTGGAGGATGCTTACGAGCCACTGCGCGCACACAAATCGGAGTCATCGTCTGCAAATTTCGTCGGGAGAAAGGCAGCTTGGAGTCCTGGCGGAGAATGGTGCGTGGTAGTAGGAAGTAACAATACGGCATTGATATTACAGCGATGGGCTAAGAAGCCATCTAATAGTACAGAATAGCCCTAATCAGACTAATGACGAAGTCGCACTTCCGCATATCACGACGTACCCCTAATCGGCAAAGAAGCATATAAGTGACTTCTAACATCATCGTCTCCACCACCCTCCAACAGCCTTGCCATCATGGCATCTAACTTCTCGCCATTCCGCACAATCATCCTCAGTCTATCCCTCGCTGCCTCCATCTCCGTCTGCCTCATCCCCTCGTCCCCCAAATCTGCCAAGTATAACGACACCATAGCCCTCAGCCTCAAATAATCACACCTCGACAGAAACGGCTCCTCCCTCATTACATCATCCATCCTCCTTGCCAGGTCCCCCACCACAGCCAATGTCAACTTCTGTATCTCTTGTCTTCTTGTCTCCTCGTGTCCCTCAACCACTAGCTCGTCCATGCCAGCATCCATCTTTTCCAGCGCCGCGCTCCCTTCAACGTATGCGTTGTACAACTCACAGCTGAATCGGGCGAGGTGGAAATCCACAGCGGATACTTTATCAGGATACCGGTAGTCGTATGGGTATTGCTGCACCAGTGACTCGAAATATGCGCGTAGCTTCTTGATGCTCGCAGCTGAGCCCCAGCGTTTCGGGATAGTAAATCCTTCATCTGAGTTTCGACGTTGGATTCCTTGGACTTCTCCTTCGCGCATAATGATTTCGGCGCCCATGGCCCAGAGGTTGTGCCGTCGGACATCTATAGCCTGCTGACGACGTGGACGAAGTTGCAAAACTAGAGCGAATGCTCGCGCGGCCTTTTCAATCTCGCCTTGAGAGAGGAATTGCTGGATTGAGTGTATCAATACATTTAGATGTACTTGCTGCGCATGCGGCTTTCTCGGCGAACGAGGCTTCTTCACTTCCTCTTCGTCATCAAACTCACTATCAGGCTCGAACTCAACAACTGAGTTATCATCCGAGTCGATGTCAAAATCCGATGACGCCGAGACTTCCTCTCTGGGTAATCCCCTGTGAGGGAAATCCTTCACGTCGGCAGTTGGGTCCTCATCGTTGGCGGATAGACCTGCAACAGAAAACTGGAAGAGCTGGTCGGGCGTGTAGCTGAAGGGATTGATGGTGCTGTCGGAGTAGCTGGCAGATGATGTGCGTTTGCGCTTTCCACTGCGTGGTGATTTAGACGATTGTCTGGACATTATGGGCTACATCTTCTTGTGTTGTGTTGTGTTGTGTTGTGTTGTGTTGGTGAAGTTTGTGAAAGGTGAGTGAGTGGGTGGATCATTTTTCACGCCAACAACAGCCAATACAGCAGACTTCATAACCAAAGGCCGAGGCAAGTAAAAGTTGAATTATAACCCAAATAATACGTTATCTATACCAGCTGCATGGACTAATATGGAATTAACAAAATGAAGCATTGTGGAAGAGAAAGTGTGTTCCATAGCAAGCATCCCGGGTAGCTCGTATGGCGAGACGGCGCGCATTCAAGAAACATATCCAGGGTGGTTATCAACCAAAATTAAATGGGTATAAGGTTGAAGTTTATAAACTAGCATGCTTTTCAACAGCACTTACAACCACTAGCTTTCACAGTTGCACAAAGGCAGCGAATACCGTATGGTCAATATCAATACACGTTATCTAGTTACAGTCCAACGCAAGTGATGACTTCTAAATAACATTAAAAAAAAAAAGAAAGATTATTATCTTAGCCACAGTTTTAGTTGGCAGGTCGGTCAAAGTATGTCCACTGTCCCTCAACAGGCTTCTCCTCGAGGCTCTCCCATCTACATCAGGTTAGCACTACTTCACTTCGCAATCAATCAATGCATCGAATCACTTACACCTTGGCCTTCTCCATGGTGTCGAGCAATCTCAGTTCACCCTCAGCAACCTGAATGACCTCCTCAATGAGACCAGCACCAATCTGCTGCTCTAGATCATGAACCCTACCACAAAGTTAGCATAAATTCTTCCTCATCACCAATTACACATACTGGTCAGCGGTCATCTGTGGCTCCTCCTCCCACTCAACCTTCTCATGATCCTCAAGGGGTTTTCGCTCCGCCCAAACAACCTGATCCTTCCTCTCAGCAGGCGTGCGGATACCCTCCAGCTCACCACCCTCATCCTCTTCACCGTCCCACTCCTCGATGCGAGGATCGCCCTCATCGTGTCTCGAGCCGACAATGAAGACTCTATCGCCCAACTTGACAGTGCGGGCCTCGCTTCCGTCCACGCGGCCGCTCGACACGCGGAACTGCTCTGGGTTCTTGGCGATGAGCGCCTTTGCGCGGACCGACCACTCCTCGTAGCCGGGGGGGATGACCTTCTCGACCAGTCCCATGCGGTGCTTGGTCACGGCCTCGACCGATTGGCGGTACATCGATGACTCGGGCACCGATTGGAGCTTGTTGAGCGTCGAGCCGTACAGGTAAAGAAGAGTCGATCGGGGAGAGCCGTGCGTCCACAGGCCCGTCAACCCCGTGGGGGTGCCAGGCTCCAAGTAGCGCGCGAGCACACGGAATGTCGGCCGCATGCTGGCGAGTCCAATTGGCGTTTGTTTGTGTTGTTGGAGGGTGGTGGTGAGTGCCTTTTTAGCAAGCTTGCGTCGTGATGGCCAGGCAAGAAGTGGATGTCTAATGGACACTCTCCTACTGGATCAACGGAAATCGCGGTCACGTGCCAGGTCACGTTGGACGTACTGTTGGCAAGCAACAGGATTACTTGCAACGGTAACTGCACAGCTAAATGATTGAAATGAATTTCTTTTTTCACATTTTGAAACAGTAATGCAACGGTGCTTTTATTTTATATAGATTTATCAATTTTCATATGAACAAAAAAGCGGCTCGCGGGAAGCTCTTCCTCTAACGTGCCTTTACTTAGCACTTGTTATACTGTCCAGTACTCGACAAGGCACCTTGCCATTTTATCCCATTTCCCAAGGACAATTCTCAATCACCGAAACAATCAGACTGCAAGTTTAATAGAAAGATTATAATAAATCCATACCGCATGGCAATTGCGTCTGGAAATACTTAAGAGCTTTCCTCACGGCTCTTGCGGTAGGTGGCCTGCTACCTGGTTAGTGTGTCGTTCAGGTCCATATGAATTTATTCAAAGATAAAAATCATACTTCTTGCTCGGTCTGGAGACCCTCAACAAGAGGAGCGAGCTCGCCGAGAATCTCAGCAGCCTTCTTGTGGTATTCGATTTGAGCAGCAATGAGCTCAGACAGGTTGCGCAGAGGCTCGGGGGTGTCGAGGACCTATACACATTAGTACTCATCGTACACATTATTAACTGAACCGTATATCTCACGTTCTTCATGACACCAACAGCCTCCTCAGTCTGGGTGACAAACTCGTCCTCGGCCTTCTCAATCTCTTCTTGGGCCTCGGCGCTGAGCTCTGGCTCCTCGGCCTGACCAGCTGCAGCACCTTGACCAATCTTGAAAGTGTTGCCCTTGACGCGAGCCTTGACAGCATCGAGCGACAATCGGGAGTTCTCGACGTTCTTGCGGGCGCGGGTCGCAAACATGATGTTGGTGTTGAGCGTTGTGTTCCAGCCAGCAAGGAAGCGGCTCTGGATCTGGGAGTCCTGGGAGATGCGGGCCTCTCCAACACGCTCCATAGCGAGAGCGTACTTCTCGAGGGCAGTGGCCAGAGGGTCCTCGCCAGCACCGGTGTGGTTCTGGTGCAGGGTCTGGCTGCTAGCCAGACTGGCGCGAGCAATGGCATGGCTGAAGGTCTTGGGCTGGGGCTTGGCGGAAGGAGGAGCGACAAGGGCGGCCTGGGCCTCAGCGGTGGTGGTGGCAGAGGACAGGAGGGACACCTTTTCGCTAACGGTGCGGCCGAGATCCTGGAAGGTCTCCTTGACGTTGGGTGGGTAGTCGTAAGCCTCGTTGGAGTATTGGGAGCTGCAGAAGGATGACGTTAGTTACTCGTCGGTGATGAGCAGGTGTATTGTGGATATGTAATCGTACGTGACATTGAGCATCTTCTGGTGAGCCTGCTTCAAGGCGTCAACCTTCTTCTCGAGGTCGATATAGTCGGCGGGGAGCTGGGTCTGAAAGGCGTCATCATCAGCACATGTGAATCCGGTTGGGGGTGCATAATTGCAGGTTGGATCATGACATACCTTGTCCTCAGTCTGGCCGAACTGTTCTTTGGTGTACTGGAAGGTGCGCGACGCAAAAGGCGTAATCTGCGCGCCAAAGTCCCTGTTGCGCGCATGATGATATCAGCAAATGTGGTAGCTATTTGGGGAGACTTCGAGGGGCTGTGGCAATGCGGGTGCGGCCGGCGCTGTCGCAACAGAGATTGTGGTAGAGGGCTGGAGAGACTTACGAGAGGTTCTTGCCGAATTTTGAGAAATCCATTTTGAATTATGTTTTGAGTAAAGGTGATTGATGATGTATTTGGAGAGGGAGTTGTTGAAAGGGAAACGGGGGCAGAGTGGCTTGGATTGGATGTGCAGTGCAGGCTGTAGAAATGGGGCTCTGCTGGCAGTGTCTGCTGTGGCCGCTGTGTCTTGGCTGCGAACAGCGTCACAAGCAAGCGTAATAAAGCGTGCCAAAACTGCTTCCAGGGGTTCCGCTGCCAGCTCTAGCGGGTGTGGACAGCTCCCAGTGAGTGGGCCAGAGCTCCAAGCTCCATCTCCCTCTCGTCATCCGCCACACAACCAAACAAACAGCCAAAAATAGACTGCCAGTAAGTTACACACTCCTTGACAGAATAATACGACTAAAAAATCAGGATACCGGTAACAAAAAAAAAAAAGATAGTTCTCAATATTTAAAAACCTAAACACCCCTCTGAGGCCAAAAATAAAAATAAAAATAAAACGCCAATGCACAAATCTAATCCACAATATGCTTGTTATCCGCCCATGAAGGCTGCACCTCTCGACACACAGATTCATAATCTAGCAACTTTTGTTCCTTGCCATTCAACCCCGATGTAGTCCAAAACATTGTCCAATTGCTTTCAGAAAGCTTATTAGTTCCAGTGGATCTCTCGAAATACCACTTATTCACCGGGTTCGTCTTCCGGCTGCGCCAACACACACCCTCTGGGAAGCAGTCTCGCACCATGGCATTGAATACTATGTCTGCCACGCCGCCGCTGCCCTGTCGGCTCTTGAGCACAGCAAATTTATCCAGATAAGGGACATAGCGACCTTGTTCATAGGCTTCTTCTTCGCTAAGATCTTCTGGCTTCTCCCACGTCAAAATAGCACCTCCTTCGTATTCACCAGCGATGATGATGCCTGCGAGGTTCTCGTTTACACGGTTGAGGTAATCCTCCACATCCAGTTTGCGACCAAAAGAATCATCGATTAAATGAACCAACCGGGGCAAATCCACAGAGGTGTCCGTTAGGCGCGGTCGTGGTCCTCCAGGGCGGGGAGGCTGCCATGGCTGAACTCGTGGATCGGGATATATTTTGAGAGGCATGCCTTGTTTTACAAGGGTAGCCGCTGTTGAATCTGATGGATCTAATCGATAGCCCCCATCTGAAATTCGCTGAAATGGAAGTGAAGAGGAGTACATGGGTTTGTCGGTAAGTAGGTTGTGAAGTAATGGGTTTTGTCTAGTCCTGGTTGTTACCATGCCACCGAAACTAAATGAACTTTCGGATGGCGTCAAGGCTGGTGCACTTGCTACTGGTCCACCGGTATTAGCAGCAGCGAACGGAGTCGTGATGAGTGCTGATGCTGTGGCCGGTAGCTGAGATAATGTTGCCATGGCCAGTCGTAGGTTCGCTGCGTGATTATTTGATGGCGCTTCTTGGGTATTGTCTGCAAGCGAGGATCCTGATGGCCCAAGTAAATGTGAAAGCAGGAGATCGTACTCTTGTTGAAGGTTGATAAATCTATGACAGACTCCAGGTTTGCCAGACATGGGAGTACCGCCCAAAGAATCCAGTAGGATAATTCGTTCGACGGAAGTTTTCTGGGGTGTAGTTTTGAGGTCTGTCGAGTCTGCTTGACTTCCCGTCAAGAACTTTGTAAGGGCTAGCACAGTGTCGTATGAATTGATGGGTCGGGGCGTAGTCAGTTCATCCGGGCTGGCGAGTGATGGAGTGACGACGATCAGATCATGCTCGAAACTGCCATGCAGCTGTCTTCCATCAGTGACAACGACGTTGGTCTCCTTTCCACTCCGGCTAGGTGTACCGAGGAATAAATCTCTAGCTAGTTTCGCCCCAGGCCGGCCATAAGACTCTATAGCTTCGCAAAGACGAAGAGATTCATCTTCAAACACCTCTCTGTCAGCATTAGGGCCGCAGTCGACAACAACGGTGCTCAGCAATCCTAGGCTGCGGAGTTGAGCTAACGTCTTGGCCACACCGTCCATAGTGGCGTCTTCAAGGTTCTGAGGTTCGCGAAGCATGACAATGGCAACATTTTCGGGTCCAGAAGATGCTGTAATCACCTCTGGCTCTTTCTTGGTGTCCGATTTGGCGGCATCCTTGCCACTGGGCTTCTTGGCAGCATATTTCTGAAGATAACCTTTGGCATCTCTCTTTGTAGCAGAGGCTTCCAGCACGGAAACAATGACATCCTGTATAATGTTAACAGCCTTGCTATTGTATTTGGTCACAATTGATGAAGAGGACCTACCCTGTCTAATGATTGTCTTTTGAATCTGGCGGTGGACGACGAAGACATGGGCTGCACCGACTCCGTTCTCGCAGCCGCAGCAGCGGTAGCACCAGAAACAGCCTTGGCCACGCTGGAACCAAAAGGAACATGTGAAGGTGCAATGACGGTAGAGGCGAGGCGAGTTTGTTCGGTCAAGGAGCGCTTGCCAGCAGCGAGGCTAGCAGCCGCTTTCTTTCCAACCGAGCTCAAAGGCATATTGATGCTGTTGGAAGCGGTGACGCATGGCAACGCTAGAGTGCGAGGGAGGGGATGGAATATATATAAGACATGAATGATAAAGCAAAGATATGATTAGATACGGAAGCTAAAAATGATTGACATAAGTCGACGTGTAAATAAAAGTTATCGTAGAAAGGTAAAAGTCAAAGATGAAGAAAGAAGGAAGGTTTGCTGTGGTTGAGTCGAGAAGCCGGATAAGATTAATTTTTTGGCGCCGGCACTGCAAACTGGAGCTTGGCCAGCCAAGTTGTGCCCAAAGTGGCACAAAAAAACGGAACGGTGTAAGTGAGTCAACCACTGGCTCTGACTGCACTGCGCTGTACGCTGCACCAGGAGTTGTAGGTGCCTGTAGACTGCAGGTTCCAACGTGTTACCGCTTTCAGAATTCTGCCTGGCTGTCGGTCTTATCCCGACCTCGGAAGTACGGTCAGTCCAGCATGAAGCCCCCCAAATAAATGAACTGATTCGAGGAAAAGTTATCATGGGATGTCATGAGTTCTGCAGCAGCTCTACCCCTCTTTTTACGGCAATATCGTCAATTTTCAAATTAACGTGAGCGATATAACACTGCCATGTTGCACCACATACCGGCAAGAACGTCGAGTTCCATCCCACTCGCAATGGAGGGAGGGACCTAGCGCCACTATATCTCCGTCCTGAATAGCTCCTGGTCCCTAGAATTCCCTAATCCTACAGCACGATTCCCACTGTAACCCAGTCCATCTGCACTGTAACCACCCCAACATCCGCCGCGACACCAATACAGTTACGTCACGGATCACATACAGCCGAGCAAGCACTCACCAATTAGGTTGGCTCCAGACTAAACAACCACATAATTACCAATCCACCACACATCGAACTACTACTCACTTAAACCTTTACTACATCTCTGACCTTGCCATTATTCACGTCATCGCCTTAATCTCAGGCACTGTAAAACCATCATGTCTTCCCCCACCTTACTCTGGATTGGCCTCGGCAACATGGGCCGTGTAAGTAACTCACCTCACTCATGTCCTGCACATCTTAAAGAGTGATATACTGACCTTCCAGGGCATGTGCAAAAACATAGTAGAGAAAGGAAACCTCCAAACCCCCCTCCTCATCTACAACCGCACCACCAAGCGCGCGACCGACTTCTCCGCCTCCCTCCCCGCCGGCAAGACCACCGTCGTCACCGATCTCAACGCAGCTCTCTCCTCCGCCACAATCATCTTCACCTGCCTCTCCAACGACGAAGCCGTCCAATCCACCATTTCCTCACTAATCCAATCCGGCGTCTCCCTCAAAGACAAGCTCTTCATCGAGTGTTCCACCATCCACCCCGACTCAACTGAAAAGGTCGCCGAGACCATCCTCGCAACCGGCGCTGAATTCGTAGCTGCTCCTGTATTTGGAGCTCCCGCTGCCGCAGATGCAGGCCAACTCATTGGTGTCCTTGCTGGTCCCAAAGCCAGCGTAGAAAGGGCCCGACCATGGTTCAAGGGCGTTACCAGCAAGGCCGAGATTGACCTCTCTGATAAGCCGTACGGCAAGGCCACGACTCTAAAGGTCATCGGAAACACGTTTGTGGTAAACATGGTGGAACAACTTTCTGAGGCTCATGTATTCGCTGAGAAGATTGGACTGGGAACGGATCCTATTCATCAGCTTGTTTCGTCGTTGTTCCCTGGTCCTTATGCCGCTTACAGCACGAGAATGCTCACTGGCGACTACTATAAGAGAGATGAGCCCCTATTTAGCGTCGATCTTGCCAGAAAGGATGCACGACATGCAAAGAACCTCGCTGCTTCAGTTGGAGTCAAGTTACATAATGTAGAGACGGCCGATGCTCATCTTGCTGAGCTTAGAGAACATGCTGGTGAGTCTGGTGACATTGCTGGCATCTACGGCGCCGTGCGAAAAGAAAACGGACTCAAATTCGAAAATGAATAAATCACACAAACACAAAACATAGACTAATTAAAAAAAATGGCAAGATTAATAAATAGTCAAATACAAAAATCAATGTCAATCACGCTTGCGCGCTTGCAACCAATTCAATTAACACTGACCACGAATCCTGACTAAGCAGCCGCGTTGCGACACCATCAACCCACCACATCATCAGGCACAGCTCCATCTCACCAACATCACCTCCAACTCCAACCACCAAAATGGCATCAGGGTAAGCTTCCGCCCACTTGCGCTCCCTTTGTGTCTTATTAATGACTCAGGTACTCCATCTTCATCGGCCTCATCATCATCGTCGCCATGTGCGCCGCCTCATGGTTCTTCTCCCCCAAGGGCGAAAACCAAGTGTACGCCTGTACCTCGATCCCTACTCTATACAAAACTAACTCCCGCAGACTATGGCGATCATCCCTCATCCTGGCCATCGTGAGCTGCTATCTCATGTGGGCAATCACGTTCCTGGCGCAGCTGAACCCGTTAATCGCTCCGAAAAAGGGCAAGCTTCGAGATGCGTACGTCGAATAATTCCGAAACGAAGTAATAGACACCGAGACGAGGGGGTTGCCATGGAGGAGGAGTGGCATGTACGATTATCATAAATGGGCGTTTTTGTTCTTTTGATTGTTGCTTTGGTTGCTTTAGTGGGCAGTACATTCACGGCAGCCGTTGATCATAATACCAACATTGTTCTACATTTGTTTCGCATGCGCATGATATTACATTACATTACTCTACAGACTTTCTTTGTACGACATTATCCCACGGCCAATCGTCCCGCCCATTCCCGCACATACATCACAGCGGCCCATAGCGCCTTCCCATCCGCTGCAACGCTCGTCTCCCCAATGGAATCAACATCGCCCAACCCAGCTGCGATTAATACTGCTCTGCCTACCGCCCATCTTGCCGCTGCTCCCGTCAGCGCCAGCAAACATGCCGTATAGTACCGACAATTCAATAAGATGCGTAACGCCTCGACGTTATTCGCAACAACAGCCCAACCTAGCGACCGCGCAGCCGCAGGAACGTCGTAGTCCCAAATGACCATGAGTATAGGAAATAGTTTGGTAGATGATGAAACCAGTAGCGCTGTAGATACGGAATTGGGTCGAGAGTAACGAGGGAGGATGCCGAGGAGGGATAGTGGCGAGAAGGTCGAGGAGGCGAGAAAGCGTATGCTGGCGTGGAATGCAACGGTCGACAGCGTACATAGAATTACTGCCTCATTAGCTTTTGCCATAGAAAACGAGGTGTGAACTTACAGAAGAAGAAATATTGAAATACAATGGGCTGCTGAGCAAGTCTGCCGAGGTTACTCTCGCCTAAACCACCATCGTGCTTCTCGATCCGCGCCCACGTCAAGTAGACATCAAACAGCAACAACAGCACTCCTAGGCGAATAATCGACGGCTAACAAGTCAGTATCATCTCTCCAAGCAAGCTTGTCTACTTACATCGAACCGATCCCCATCTCGCATCAGCGTATTATGCAACAAATGTCGATACACCTACACAGTTAGCTTCCAACAATGCACCACAAGCCTACTACTTTTGGCACCTCGCAAGCTCGTGAGGACCATGAAAGAGTGATATCGTTGCAACTAACCTGAGGCTTAATCAACACCAAATCAATAAACAGCACCACGAAGTCATGCTCAACATATTTGTCACAAAACCTGCCACACTTGCGACAAACCGTCAGCCGAATATTGTGCCCGCTAGCCTTATCCCCCGCGCCACCAGAGTACTGCGTCCACAGCGTCTTGACCGGATGCCTGCACTCGATGCAGATTGGCATCTCTGCTGCGGTGATATAATATCGAGCGTTCGTGGGGGTTTGAGGTTGCGTTCGCTGTCACTCGAAGCTTAGGTTTGGTGTTGGAAATAGGGATGTTTCGCTAGCGCGCCACGGATCGGCCCCACGTCATTGCTACCCCTACATATAACATCTACAATCAAACTCACAAACTTAATCTCACAAATATTATTGAAATGGAATTCTAATTGCTGAATATAATAAATGCCATGCCAACGCCGTTCCAACTAAAAGTGCCCAACAAAAAAAAAAAAAACTACCTGACTGGTTGTCCTGGTATGACCTAGTATGATGTGATATGATATCGAATATGATGGTTGGTATAATGCTATTCATCCTTCTTTCCCCGTCCAATCCTCGCCTTCACATTTCCGTCCCCTTCACCCCGTGCTGAGCTGCCCACATTGAACGAATCTGCAGATTCAAATAGTGCTCTTCCATCATCACTCGCCGCGTCAGTCAGCTCAATCAGGTCATTATCTGGATTATGTCCACCGCTGCCTACTCGCCTGGCTCCCAGCAATGGCGTCGCTGGTCTCTTTGCCAACGCACCTCGCAGCCACGTCTCTACAGCCGCGGCAGCCCTGTCGAGTCCATTACCATGTTTGCTGCTGGGTACATGTGAAGCAGCCTCACGACCCTGTTCATACGAGCTCTCGGCTATACCAGATGCTCCATCTGACTTGAATCCGTAGTTGATGGTCTCAGATCCCATGACGGACATGGTTGGTAGGTCGTCAAAGTTGAGACTTGGGAAATGTTTCGATGTCCAGTTGTAAAGGTTATCCGCGTCCGGTCCTGGGGCTCGTACATTTCTGCCCATGGACCCAACTCCGCCAGGTCGTCTCATGAACGAGGGCTTGTATTCTGCAGCTTCGCTGTTCACTCGACTTCTCGATGACAAAGGGCTAGATGTAACATTTGGCCGGCTTCCGAGAGAGCTCTCCCGTCGTGACTCAGGCCTTGATCCTGGAGGCGCAATTGAAAAATCCGAGCTTTGTCGCGGCGTAGACATGAGCGTACCGATGCTCTTCTTCCTTCTCGGTGGAAAGTAGCCCATAGCTTGTCTTGATATGCGGCCAATCTCAACCGGTTCGCGGATAGAATCAATAGATACCCATCGTACATGTTCCCACGGCTTATCATCTCCATACTCGCCTTGCTTTGAGAGCGTCTGTGTGAAGAAATCGTCGTGGGTCTGGCTCGGTGGTTCGTCCGGCGTTGGCGCAAGCAAATCCACGCCCTGCGCATTCTTTCCGCCAGGAGCATCGCACGGTCGTCCTCTCACTTCGCACGCGTCGACCGGAATCGTAAGCCACTTTCTCGTCTGTACGCTATCCCTAGACCAAAGACCATTTGCTTTTCGAAATACGTCCTCTCTGCACTTGTATCGTAGAATGATACCCGCGTACGTGTCGCTTTTCTCAACATTGTGCACATACACCAAGTAATCTTCCTCTTCGGGGACAACCTGGCTGCCCGAGATATCATCCGAGTTCCTGCGCTTGTGCTTCCCAGTCACGTCGAGCCCGCCGTTAACGCCAGCATGACTCTCCAGCACGCTCGCCGTCCTGGCCGCCTTCAACGCAGCTTCCCTCTCCGCCATCGACCCAGCAGCCACACCCTGCAGTCCCAGATTCGTCGTGGGCGGCTCAGGACCCCAAGGGGTCTGCTGCGTTTTCAGTCCACTCCCCGCCCGTTTCCTTCCCTGTTGCTGCTGCGAATGCTCGCGTTGTCTCCCATTCGGCGATCTCGAGCTATACCTACTAGCACTACGAGCCCGTTCTGTCGACAGTGGTCCAGGACTCAAAAGCGACGAAGCAAACCCTTGCACCGACAACCAGCTCTGCGATATCGAATCCTCTAGAAACTGGCTTATCCTCCCATCACCCTGCTGCTGACGCTGCTTGTGAGCTCGCGCCTCCGTGGAAGCTTCAAACGTAGACAATAACCCGATACCATCCTGCTGCGAAGAAGCGATGCGGTCATCGTCGTTGTCGAGCAAATTGTCGCTGAGCAGGCGGCGATTACGCGGCCGCACCGAGCTCTCCGCCGACGACAACCCCGAAGCGGACAGGTGCGACGCCGTCCGCGATGATACGCCCGGTCGGCTGGTCATGATTATGACCGCGAACGAGTCGACGACGGCAGTTCGCGGCTAAGCATTCGGGATAATCACTGTGATTGTTTGCGAGGGAATGGCGCGGGTTGGCGTGTGTTGGTCGTCAGTTCGGCAATTCACTTCCCAATGGCTGCCTCGATGTATGCGTTGATGAAAGCAACAGTAAAGGGAATTAATTCGACCTTGGTTCAGAGTTGTGTGCGTATGCCTAGGTTGAAACTCTGTGTGTTCGTTGTGGAAATGGTACAAGGCTAAAGTTTACCCCATGTGCCATTGAAACAAGACAGTCATCAATTGGACCAGATGATGACAACATTGCTCCTTTGCCCGTGCCGTACCGTGCCTGTGCTTGTGCTGTGCTCGGCCTTGCACTGTTGCTAGTGCTCGTAGCTGCTGCTAAGACCCAGTCCGCCAGCGAAAGCTCCAGTGCCGTAACACGCTAACTGGTAGAACCCCCCCTCTGTTCCCCCATTACAGTGGACTCGACCCTCTGTGGAATTCCCCGCCCATCGTAATTAGTGCTCCTATCGCTCCCACTCACTCACTCTCTGTCTCAATTTCCAGGCGTATTTTATCTTCTATTTTGTATTTTAATTAATATTGCCAACTCGGCCAAACAAGCCGTTGGTATGCGGTGACGTCTACATGCACCCATGACAATTACATTCATCCGAGAATGACATGACAGTACACAATCACTCCAAGTCGCACATTGCGAGTCACTGCATTGCATAATCTTGTCATCTCAACCCCTGACCCAGAAGCAATAACGACGATCGGCCTGTGACCTACCTTAACTTAACTCTACTTGATTAAACTCATTTCATCCTTGTCTAATCTTGTGCTTATGCAATTCATAATTACTGTGCACTCAATCAATTCATCACTTGCACAAACTTTTCTTCGTCTTCATCAAATATTTCCCATTTCATCGCTATTTCGTCAATTTCTCATTTTCCCCCAAGCATCTGTCACTTGCCAGTGATAGTAAACCCATAATACAAGAAGCTAAAAACAAAAACGTCCCAAATACCCTTCTGCACATTGCAATGTAGATAACGACAGGCTAGAATTCCTCCATCTTATATCTGGTGTTATTGCATTCGTTCGTTCAACGCATCCATGTTCAATTGCGACGGGTCGCCTTGGATGCCAAAGAATTGGAACCTGCAAATAATGTTAACTATCCATCACCCCGTTGAAAGACCAAAGAAAACTTACCAGTCCTCTACATTGAGCGTCGTTGGCACCGGCTGTCCCGGGGCAGAGCCAGTGCTCCAGCTATCCGGGCTCTGGCCGTCTTGAGGCACATTGCCATCAAAGTTGGCTTGCCACAGGTTTTGCTGTTGGCCCTGGAAGCCCTGCATCTGAGGCATGCCTCCATTACCCATCTGACCGGGCATTGCTCCGCCTGCCATCTGACTCATGATGCTGGGGTCTAGATTGTTGTGCATCTGTGATGGTGACATGTTGGGAATAGCAGGCATGCTCGCACTCTCTGGGAACAGCTGATCCGGCTGGAAGTTCTCCCATAGAGATTGTGAAATGTTGGGCGAGTTTCTCGTCACAAGGTACAAGTCGGGAGGGGTACCGGGTACAGAGAACGATGGATTGAAAGGAGTCGCCGGTCGGGTCTGCGGTCGCGAGTTGGTTCCTCCCATGAAAGTATCTGCTGCGGTTACTCCCTTAGTAGGCGGCGATGTAATCTGTGGGTTGGCGTTTGAGCCGTTGTTGGCAGCAGCACCCTCATTTTTAGCTGCACTAGGAGTCTGAGGTCGCGATCTCTCATATGATTCTTGAGGAGTGGGGGCGTTGGCGGTGAAGTCCATAGCCATATCATCAAACTTGCGTTTCGACGCGTCTTGCTCCTTCTTTTGCTGTTGTTCCAGCTGAGATAGGCTTTGCTGCATCTTGCGATGGCGTTTACCCCCGGCCTTCTGCAAACGCTCCTCAAGGACCTTGTTGCCGATAATCGATTCAAATAGTGTATATACCATCTTTCCAACGAGCCACACTCGAGACACTTCCTTCATGGCTTGCATGCAAGAGCGTAGTCTGTCGTGCGTCACTTGTTGAATGGACGGAACAGGCGATCTCATCTGGTAGACGTGCATGATGAGAGCCGAGAATAAACTATACACAATGAAGGCTGGGCAGTATCGTAGTTGGTCGTGCGTGGATAGGTTTTCGACAATCGATGTAATCATGGCGGCGGCCTGGAACGCAATGTTTCGTGAGGGATATGGTGAATCGTCCATGGGGCGATCTCTGCTATGGGGCGGCATATGAGCGCGATGCAACAAGCACAGAGTTGTGTAATAGTTAGAGTGAAGCAGCGCAGACCAGAAGTGATGGCGCGGCATCTCCCAGTACACAATCTTGGGGCAATTCTGCAGCCAATCAGCCAGGGCCATGTCACTATGTGTTAAATCGATGGCATTGCGTTGTCGGCCCTTGGAGGCAACTGAATATTGCTGTGAGAGGACCAAACCCATGATTTCGCAGAGCTTGACGTATTGCAAGAAGAATTGCACATGAACAGGGTCGGGAGGAAACTCTCCACCACGCTCTGATTCATCTTCGATAAAATCATCATCAGTCAACATTTCCACGTCGGAGTCATCGAGATTGATGTGAACAGGTCTGCCGAGAGCCACAGCGACTGATCGATCTCTCGTGAATAGCGTCCACCAGATACGCTTCCATAGGCGCTTGTCGGATTTAGAAAGTTGCGATTGTTCGACGGATCGATGCATCCCAGACCCTTGAGCAACAATGGTAGCAACGCGAGTCCAGTAGAAGACGTTTTTTGTTACGTCTTCTGGACCCTCCCAGTACCAACCCATGAGAATAAGAGACTGAACGATGGTCACACGATCGTCTTCATAGTTCGCATCGTACAAAGCCTTGGCGCGTTTATAAAATGTAAGTGCAGCTGGTGTCGTAGAGCCGTTTGCGTCCATAAGTTGCTGGTTGCTGCAGACTCGAGAACCAGCCAACAAAACAGCTTGCAACAAGAGTAGAGAAGGGGGGTTCTTGGGGTCGCGATACTGCTTCATGAAACGAGTGCGGTTAATAATGGGAGCGATGGGATGAACCCATTTGAAGTAAGCCTCTATTAGCTCGTCACAGAGCGCTCGTGGCGGAAGCAAGAAAGCGCCTCGCTGGTGCAGGATCTCAATCTCGACATTATCAAGCTCGGTGAGTCTAGCGCGGGAGCCGCGGACGTTTTCTGGAAGAGGGTAATGAACGACATCGGAGGAGCCTTGACGATCATGAACGAGTAGGGTGAGGTTGGAAGATTCACCGAGATAAGCGACTCGGCCCGCATCAGTAATGGGTGCACGTGTGAACTTGGGTTTCATAATCATGTTCAGGTACGTTCCTGTGTCGATTTCCTCCTTTCTCGACTGGGATTCGGAAAGTGTCGTGGACGGCGTGCCATCGGAAGAATGTGATACGGCGGGTGGCTGAGTGTGATAAGTGCCAGAGCTCAATTGGGGTCGTGCCTGTTGTTGCTCCTCTTCTCCGCCGCTTATCTAGGAGTCAGCATCGGAATAAACGGCATCACCAACGGTTTCGAAATCGTACCTATCAGAGTCCTTGTTTCCCTGGCTTCCGCCAGTTTGGGCCTTCTTTCGCTTAGGGGTAGGAATTCGGCATTCGATTTGAAATGCGACGCAGTTGGTGCAAGGAACACCGAGACTGGCAGCATCGCATCGTACCTGTTTAGAATATCAGCATCTGACCGGTCGCAAAAATAATAGTTCATCGTCAGGCGTACCTTTCTAGCATGGCAAGTCTGTACACCAACAAAAAAAGCGTTATCAGATTAGTATGTGATCATTTGGACGATACTGAATTGATTGATGTGTGCTGCTATCTTGTCCTCCAGGCAGAGTGCGTCACCCCGCCATTGGCTTTTGGGGTAGATGGAGTTCGTTGCGAGCAAGCCTCGGTCCGTGGACCTCGGGCGGTGCGCAGCTCCAAGACAGCAGCACCTTGATTGGGGGGATTGCATGATACATACCTCGCATGCCCTCGAAGCTCGTTGCCTATAAAGTACACACCATGGTCAGCCTGGAATTTTCTCACGAACTCTCCTCGAAGTTTTGGACCATTTTCGGACGGTCGGGGATGGCCTTACCTCCTGAAGCTCACGCCACCAGGAGCATTCGCAGAGTTGGGCGGGGAATTATTCTTTGAGGGAGACTGGTTGAGTTGGGGGCTATTGCCCGAGGACATATCGATGTCCATGGCGAATATCAAAAATATTCAAAAGCGATAATGATGGGATGAAGGGGGTTCGATTGCTGGCGACGACGACGATGAAATAATTTTCGCTTGTTGTCGACGACGATTTGGTGGGAATTGAAAGCGGAGGCCCCGATCGAGCCGGATTGTTTGCGCAAGCTTCACGTCGAAGTGGGAGAGAAGCGACGACGGTTTGGCGCGTGAGGGGAAGCTGAAATTAAAAGAGACAGCCAATTAAGGGAGATGTGGAAATGGAGCAATGAGCCCAGAGGAGGCAGCTGAGTGGGAATATGCACACGAGCTACCTCCAGCAATAGAAAAGCCACCTTTTTGGATTTATTGAATTGTCGACTGGGACCGTCGTGTATTGGACAGTGACAATTTACCAAGTCAGTTTCCAAGATGCTTGGCGGAAAAGTGGGCGTTTGTGGTATATTGAAGCAGAGAGCGCTGCAAACAAACCAGGGGCGACAAGATGACGAAGGTGCTGGTGTATTTGCCAGGTCAAATCGGCGATTTGGGTGTCGGCTCGGTTATGTGGATTGGATGGATGTCAGGTATGTCAGGTTGATGTCGAGTTGCAGGGCTGTGTCGACAATGCGAAACAGGAGAAATGGTCGACGAATCCCTGTTTGTGGTGGATGATTTAGGTTTGTTTGATGACGAAATGTCGCGTGCTGGCTCGTTGAAGAAGGAGGCAAAAAGGAAACAAACGGTCTGGTGGCAAAGGTGAAGAGGGAAGATGAGGAGAAGAGATCTGACAAGTTGACAGAACGGAGATTTGGTTGCCTCGAGGGAGCTGGAGCTGTCAGTATTGTTACAGCGCGAGAGCCTGCACTGCAACTAATTGACTGAGAAGATGGAAACGACGGTGGTCGGGGCGGAGCACAGAAGGGCAGAACTGGGCCAGTGCTTTCGTCGAGAGCAAATTACAGGGCAATGCTAGCGCTGTAACTGGTCAAGTTGTGGCGGACGTTGGAGTCGTTGTTTTTTTTTTAGAGGTGCAGGCAGTGACCCTGTCTTGAGCTATGGACGTTAGCCACGGTACGTGGAACTGGCGCAGGACTTGGGAACTAACTTTACCATGACACAAAGATGAGGGTATAGTATGGGACATTACCAGGAGCAGAGCGAAAGCCAATTCCACGAGAACGATGGAAGTATTTACCGTAACCGTCCGGGTTAGGATAGGTGACTCGTCTCGACGACTGCACGCTGGGGAACTGGGTGGATTTTAGGCCAGTAATAAACTGGGACCTCCGGAATCGTGGGGTGGCGACGTCGCTCTGGTCTATGCCTGCAGGTCTCCACTGTAGGAGACTCTGTCAGCCTGTTTCTGCGCCTGTAAAATGTGTCCCTCAGTGGGCTGCAGCAACGTACAGCGGGCTGCGGTAGCGGACAATAGTGCTGTCCTGTGCGCTGTGCGCCAATCCAGTATCGTCGATGCGCATTAACAATGCTGACCTCTGTCAACATAAACACCACCAACCACAACGCAAACACATGTAGAAAGCAACAGAGCCAAACAAGAAGAACGAGGAACCAATTTTTGAGACAATGCAATTTCCATTCATCAACCCGTAGGCGTTACACTCCCATCCTTTTTATCATCCAGCACACATGTAAATCACAATTCGAACCGCCCAGGAAATCCTTCAGCCGAACTCTTCCGATACACCCTCCCCCCTAGCTCTCCCCCATCACGCACATCCCCCAGATGGCGCGACGGAATTACCAACTGCACCACCCCGGACACAAAGTAACAGGCACATCAAAACATCCTTCTCCCTCTCCTCCCGGATGTTCCTTGCCTGGTCATCCCGTAAAACGGCTACGGGAACGGGTTCTTCAAGCCACACCACCTCCTGCTTCCCCCGCATCTCCTCCATCGCACACCCTCGTCCGCACACACCGTTCTGTCACTGATTGTTCGTCCATCAACTACCGTTCCCAACAATCACATTACTCGGCCATAGCATTCCAAGACATGTTTTGGTCCGCAGCTTCCGTAGATCCCTACGGAATATGGCTCCCTTCTAGAATGTCTCCAATCCAATTCGGAAAACTGCCCCGAGTTACTGCATCATCAACCACAACCCTCAGCCTAACTAGACCAATGCCAGCCCAACAGCCCTCCTCCGCATATGCTAAACGGATCTTCACATGTGAAGAAGCACCCATCGTTGCCTCGCGCCAACACCTTACCCCTCCTACGTCTTCCATGCAAGGTACGCCCACACCTACACTACACGCACCTTGTTACGCAACCCTACCTGCTGCAACACCGCCGACATGAACTCCGTTGTCCCTTTTTAATTCTTCTGCAATTTTACTCCCATTATGCGTTTGACCCAGGCGTACATGCATGTGCATGACTCTTCTACATGAACCTGCTGCGTTTCATGCCGTGCTACCCCAGATTGACGCCCAACGGGCGCCGCTACACCACTGCCAGCGCCGCTGCTCACTTCTCACAGCCCCAAAGTCAAAATAATATTGAATAAGTCATGAATCTCACAAGCCACAATGACAATGACAATGACAATGACAATGTCACCCTCTCCAATTTCCACTTAAATCCAATGCGGCTACATTTTGTTCCCTTTTCGAAACGTGGCGCTCTTCATGGAGCTGAACGTTCTGCCCGCCCTTGCCTAACCCACGAGCTTTTTCGTTCCTGATCACACCCTGGTCTGCCGAGGTACAACTTTTCCGTAAACCTCCAAAAATCGCAAATCTGGGGTACACCATCTTACACTTCACACCCATCAAGGTCTCAGCTTGACTGATACTAGTGCATGTTTCGTAGCGGACAAACAAGCTCCCCTTTCCCTCCCGTTGGTCCAGTGCTCGTTTGTCGTCTCATGACTCAATCACGCACGACGCATCTCATCCGGAGCTTACGACTCAATTACACAGCTCTTGTTATTATGTGTTTCTTGTGTTAAACCTATTTCCCCAGTTTATACCCTCCTCTTCTTTCCGTATTATCCCGCATTATACCATCCCACATCTTTTTCTAAAACCCAAGGCTGTCTGCCTAACTAGTTCACTGCTACTTCTTCGTCTTCGTCTTCGTCTTCGCGTGACCATTCGTACCACCCTTGTCCTGCGTGTCTACTTCGATGCCTGATATGAACAGGCTGCTGACACCTTCCAGTGCTGCAACAAATACGCATAGCAAACTTGCAATGGCAAAGTGCGTGATTGTAGATCCAATCTCTAACCATGAACCTTCGTCCTTGACCACCCAGAAGAAGTACAGCGTCAAGATGTCGCTGACCGCCATCACCACCATAAACAGTGCTGAGGGCGCAACTCCCAAGCGGATGTTGAGGACACCCAGATTGGCAGAGATGAGTGCAAACGGAATCAGAATCTTAAAGATAAGAAGAGCACCCTGTGAGAAAGGATCGAACACTGGGATCAGTCGCATAACACTCTCCAAACTGAAGGATGAGATGGATGCAATGTTTCCCGTGCTGAAGAAGCCGGACTGCAGCAGGAACATGAAGAATAAAGCGATGCGAGCGTCCGATAGCTGCAATGGCCGGTATCCTGAGGCACTAACAGCATTATCCTTCTTAGATGAGGTCGCAGCTGCGGCATCCTTCTCGGCGTTGAATGCATTGATACTGTACTCAAGTCGTACCCAAGCCAAGAGCGTGACGACATATCCCACGTAAAAGAGGCCTTCGTATGAGATCGTCAAAATGACAAACGTAGGGGCACATGTCAGGAACATCATGGTCAGTCTGTGCATGTAATTGTTGTTGGGCTCCAGTCTATGAGCGAATGGCATCAGAAGAGAGACAGCTGTTGAAGCCAGTTAGTATAAGTGGTGTTTGTTCATGCCCTTTGATACTTACCAAGTACAATCCAGCCCACCACTTGGTTGCCCAAAGGAAGACCCTGCTTAGCCTGTAATGACAATGCAGTAGAGCGGGTGACGATCATGGACAGAACAATGAGCCCAATCTGGACTCCAGTCAAGATCCTGCCGAATGATTTGCTCTTCTGTTCAGTCACCTGTGTGGTTACAGTGCCAAAGTCAGATAGCACAAATTTCTCAAATGAGAGATACAGTAGACCTATGACCACCATAATGGCACCTCCGGCAAGTCTACTAGGTGTTAGTGGGTGACTCGCGTAATTCCAGAAGTTCAACTCACATTAATGACACATTCTCAACCTTCATAGGGTTCAGCAATGTAAATGTGCTCATGACAAGGCAGGATATGGTCCAAGTAGCGCTCAAAATAGCATGCTTTTGGAGGAACGAAAAGCCGTATGTCAAGGGCCAGAGAGAGCCTAGAGCATACAGGCCAGTCAACACTTCTCGGTAGATGTATCCCAGTGCCTTTAAATGTTAGCGGAACTGTCTTTTTACAGTCATAGGTTTGACTTACCAAACATTCAATAACGGCAACGTAAAGAACGGTGTAGACAACAAGTGTGAGGGTTGCGCCAGCAGACGTGATGTGACCAAACAGAACACGACGACCTTCTGCCAGAATGTGACGGTAAGCATATACCTCTTCCCAGAACACTACGGGGAAGAAAGCATAGCCATAGTATGTCAATGGAGAGCGTGAGGTGATGAACGAGGCATACAATGCAACAAGAATCGAGGAAAACACAGCAACTCCTGCAACAGTGCGCTGGGGAGGCGCTTTTTGCTCAACAACGAACATGTTAACAACAGTGGTGATAGCGTAGGCCATCCAGCCAAGGTAGCCAATGGTGATCAGGGCTCTCAAGAATAGCCAGTCGTATGTCTGCAGGTATCGAAGACCCTCTAAACCGACATTAATGAGAGCAGCAGACTCTTCAATGGCTTCTTCATACTTGCCGCTGGCAATCAGGGCCCGGAGGTCGGCGAGTCTTTGGTCAGGACTTGTGCTATCCTCGCTCAATGGTCCATAAGGCTGAAAGTTCAACAGATTTGCAGCTTTCTTAGTTTCCTTGACACGATACTGTTCCAAGATACCCTGTGCATTCACCAAAGACGCCTCGGCCTTTTCTTTGCTGGTGGCGGACAGGTAGGACAACGGAAGCTCTCCGACAGAGTTAGCCGGGAATTCCAAGCCAGCTAAGTATGCCATGAGAGCGGCAACATCAGCCTGTTCAACATCATGTCGTCGAACTTGGTCGAACCCCCAGTCTGACGAGTATTCGTCGTGGCCAGGAGCAATTCCAGTATTGTGCACTTCTGGGCCGGCAACACCAGAGCCCCAGCAGACAAGGGGAGTTCGTGTATTATTAGGGTGGCCATCACCGTGGCTCCCCCAGTCACTCATTCCGTGATCAGCTGTGAAGACAAAAGCTGTTCTGTCGTCGCCGTAGAACTTGTTGATCATTTCTGTGATTTCCTTTACACCTTGGTCCACCACTTGGATGTTGTGCAGATATTCCTTTGAGTATGGACGGTATGAGTGACCAGTAGTGTCAAGACCCAGAAGGTGAAGGAAGAAGACGTTCTTGTCCTGGCGGAGCGCCTTATCCAGTGTCTTGTTGGAAGAAGCCTCGCCGAAGAGTTCCTTTACATGATCGAATACCCAATGGTCGAGGTGCAGCGCAGACTTGGAGAAGTCTTCCATTTCGGCGTCATAAGTGTACGCATCAACTCTACCAGGCACAGCTCCCTGCTCAAACATGGGCAAAATATCCGGACTCCCCCAACTCCATGTGTGGCGACTACGGTTGAAGACGCTGTCAAAGCCGACAGGGTTCAGCTTCCAACCAGTCGCAACAGCAGACACATCTTCGTATAAACCAGCAATCAATGCGACATGTCCAGGACGGGATTCAGTCGGCACTCGAGTATGGGAGACACCAAAAGTTCCGTCGTTGAGGACCTTGGATCGCAGGAATGGCGCAAGGGGTCGAGGTACCAGGTCGGCATCGGATTTGGGGTACGGATCGGGAAACGATTGGAAAGCTTTGTCGGCTCGAAGGCCGTCACCTAAAGAGATTTAGCCATACAGAACTCATGCAATGCTTTGCGCAAAAGCCATACCGACGAAGAGGACCAATCTGTCAGCGGGAGCCTTGACTCCAGCGTCTCGTTCTACGCCAAAGAGTCGCATGCCCGAAACGATAGGGCTGACAAAGTAAATATCAAAAATGGATAGAAGATAGACAAGATGGAAGACCACGGCCGTGGCCAGGAATCCAAAACGAGCGAAAGCCGCCATTGTGGCGTGGTTGCGATGCAGTTAACGAGCGTGCGGAAGGATGGTAAAGTCGATCGCGGAATGAGTTGATGAATGATTTTCTCAGTGTGACATTGCGCAAATATCGAGAATATGGCTTGAAAGGACAGGCTGGCCTCGAGTGAGCACAATTATCGAAACTGGCTGGATGTGGGAGGTTAGATGATGGCTGTGCAGCAGGACATTGATGATTGCATGGATTCAGGGAGCATCACTGAACCCTGATAGGTAGCTACTCACAAGGAGGCGCGGAACATACGGCCGCCTAGAGAGTTCGATGCAAAGGAATGCAGATGCGCAAAAGAAAATCAAAAGAGATTTGAAGCGTTGAAGCTTCAGAAGGGGGCTCTGTCTGTAACACACTGTCAGTGATGGTTTAACGACAGCTGTTCCACGGAAGAGGTGGAAGCTCTGGTGATTTGCCGTGGGGAAACTTTTCGACGCTGCCACTCACTGCAGGACAGCACAGCACTAAAAACAAGCCCCTGTCAGGAACAGACGGGGCCGCCAGGGGGTTGTATTTCTTGCCCAAGTTCCCACTAATTGCTTCTGGTTAGGGGCCCGGGCTACACGCTAATTGGCTGCAACACGTCACGACGGCCAATGGCTGCTTGCACGTTGTCTTGTGAATGCTCCTTGATGCTTCTTATATGCAGTTGAAGCGTCTTACACGCAACCGCATATCTCGTTAATTAAATTGTGAAAATTTCCGTATTCGTTGTGGAATCTGTCGCGATTCAAATGCATATTCAATCACAAGAAGATGAATAGATAATATTACCCTCAACGCCTAACCAATGCTCCATCATGGGTATCATCAAACTCCAGCCATCATTATCCAAATTAACTCAATAAGACGCCAACTCTATTCCCCGCGTCTCTTGTCCACCAGTGCCTTGATGATGCGGGAATAAAAGTTGGGACCCTGTGGTCTCTCAAATTCAATATCCTCCAGCAAATAGTCAGGCAGCATCTCGATCAAGTCTGCATCTCGACCATCTTGTAATTGCGGCTGGTAAGAAAACTTCATATCCTCATATCGGGTTGATCCTTCCTTCTCCAGAGCTAGCTTGAAATGAAGAGCTAGTCATGTTGTTAGTAATTTGATATTGAACAATGTCAGCTGCCTCAAAATAGTACTTACTGCCGTTACGTCCAGTTTGTAAGCAATCAAATACGTCTTCCTTGTCGCCTTGCTCGATGCTTCGAATGATCAAGCCCGTCAAGTCACTATACAGGTCCTCCTTGGCGTGGGCTTGGTGAACCAGCTCCGATTGCCCAGTCCAGCTCTTTGCATTATTACCCTTGACGGCACTGCCGGGGACTTTGCCATTGGCTTCGGCGGATCTGCTGGCGGCAAGTTTGGCTGTCAATGTCTTGACTTCACGCTCTGATTCTGCAGAAGAGCTTTTCAATTCTGAAATCTTGTCCAAGAGCTCTTTGCAGTACGCTTGACTCTCCTCCAACTTGCGCCGTAATCTGTCAGCATCACCGGCGGCTGCTGTTTGGTCCCTAACTTCTTCCTTGAGCTGCGCAATGAGTCGCTCAGCGGCTAATTGCTGTTAGTGGCAAGCTGGGCTTTTGCGAGCCTGTCTCGTGTCAACTTACTGCTCGAACTCTCCTCCGTGTGTCTTCTCAGTCTCTCGTAATTGCGCTCAGCCTCTTTGACAGCAACTTCTTTGAGCTCTTCGTGTCTGGATTCCAAGCTCTCGTATTTTCTCTTGAGACTGTCTAGTTGTCTCCGCAGTGATGCTGCATCTTCGCTATCATCTGCTGCGTATTTGGGATTCTCCACCAGCCTCTTAGTTGGCAGTTTGTCCTCATAAACCCCAGCGCTTGGCACTCGCACACGAAGAACTTCATCGCGAGCTGTGTATATATCCCCTCGCTTAGGAGAAGCAATAGGCGACACGCTCTCCTGCTTGCGCGACCGGATTTTCGTCGCTATTGGCTTTTCGTCGTATATCGGTGACTGAGGCTTGGCAGCGAGCTTTCTGTCCATTTCGTCAACCAATTCCATGTCGTCCGATTCGTTTTCACTCAACAAAGTTTTGCTGGAGTGTTTGGCGATAGGGCGCGCATTGAAGCGCTCCTTCTCCACAAGTGGTCGTCTTGGTGGTGACCGCGAGGTCATAGTCTTACTCGTGTGCCTGCTAGTCGAAGAAGCGGCAGGCTTATTTATTCTGTGAGAGCTGGTTGGGCGCGCATGTTGTTTCTTCATCGTCGTGGTTCGCTTAACACCGCTCGTGAAGCCATCAGCAATTCCACCGAGATCTGGCTCCGAGTCGGATCCCATCAAGCTCGCAAGTCCTCCAGCAGGTCGCACGCGTCGAGCCATAGTGTTCACGTTGGAAGTGCTTTAAGGTTAAGTAATAATTGAAATCGAACGATTGGAGCAGCGGCGCAGGATATAATCAAGTTTCGAATGGAATATTAGAAAGCAAATAAATTGAGTAGCAGAGAGAAGCCGGTGAGCCTAATAAACATGGACCTATTAATGTGTTTTCAATGTAAACAAAAGCTCTGGTGGGGTTGTGGTTGTGGTCGCCCCCCAAGCTAGTCAAGCCACCCTGGTCGCGAAGTGGCTTAGGTAATGGGCCTTGGGCTGTCAAAACTGTGGCGAATGCAGAGCCGAGGATGGACTCAGGCCCTGAATCGCCAAGTACCCGGATGTATACTCCCCTGCAGCCACGAGCAAGAAATACTTGGACACTACCTAGAATTTCATGCATGTGGTGACGCGACAGCATGTTCTCTTTGCCCTGAATATTTTGTTTCTTTCACAAGCTTCCTAACATTGTTAGTCGATAGAGCCCCGTCCGCCTAGCTTTCTGTCTACATTATTCATTTATCTCATGCCCAATCAGTCACCTTGGTGGCTGCGCTGGGCTTCCGGTATGGGCGAACGACGCAAACTCGGCGATGTCGCCATGGACGTTTTGCTCTTCGCGGGCATGGTAAGTAGCCGATGCGCTTTAGTGATTCAATGAAGCGTCCGGGTTTTCCATCTAGATCAATTTGCTGACAACGGGCTTTAGATGACCGCTGGCCTCTATATTGCACGAAACTTTCTCAACCCAATCCTCAGCAACCTCGCCGACCCTGATAAGGAGAAGCACGAACAGGCTCGTCGGCAAGCCAAGGCACATCTCGAACGTCTCAACAAACAACGACGTAAAGATGGCGAAGATGATGACGAAGAAGTTAGCGACTCTAGAATGGGTGCTAAGGCCGAAGATCTTGTATTGAACGAATATGAAAACTTGGTTGCGCTGGAGATGGTTCCTCCTGAAGATATCCACGTCGGATTCGATGGTACGTGTGGGCACATGTTCAAATACATCGCGCGTTATACTAACTGTAATTTCTTAGATATTGGTGGGCTCGACTCAATCATAGAAGAAGTCAAGGAATCCGTCATTTACCCCCTCACAATGCCTCACCTCTACTCACACGCTGGTCCTCTATTGTCGGCTCCATCTGGCGTTTTGCTTTTCGGTCCCCCAGGATGCGGAAAAACTATGCTTGCCAAGGCTGTTGCTCATGAAAGCGGTGCTTCATTTATCAACCTTCACATCTCTACTCTGACGGAAAAGTGGTATGGCGACTCCAACAAGATTGTGCGAGCGGTCTTTTCATTAGCCCGTAAGATGCAACCAGCCATTATCTTTATCGACGAGATTGACGCTGTGCTGGGAACACGTCGAAGTGGCGAGCATGAGGCTAGTGGAATGGTCAAGGCTGAGTAAGTTTCCTAAACCTCTATTGTTTTGGATTTTGAATCGATGGCTAATACGTGACAGGTTCATGACTTTATGGGATGGTTTAACGTCGGCAAACGCCTCTGGAATGCCAGCGCAGATTGTAGTGCTGGGGGCTACAAACCGTATTCACGACATTGATGAAGCTATTCTTCGAAGAATGCCCAAGAAGTTCCCCGTTCCTCTGCCTGGCGAACAGCAGCGCCGCAAGATTCTAGACCTTGTGCTCACGGGCACCAAGACGGATCCCGACCACTTTGACCTTGACTACGTCGCCAAACTCACAGCTGGCATGTCTGGAAGCGACATCAAGGAGACATGTCGCGACGCCGCAATGGCGCCGGTACGAGAGTTTATGCGCGATCGTCGTGGGGGAAGCCGATCTATGGCCGCGGTAGACCCGAGCCAATTCCGAGGCATCAGAACCGACGATTTCTTTGGAAACCACGGTGGTCAGCTGCCAAGGAGCACGGGTGCAGGCAAGAAAGCTGCTAAGAGCAAGGGCAAGGGTAAGAAGAAGAGTCAACAGGCTTCGAGCGGTGACGAATATGAAGATGTAGATGAGCTGGTTGTGGAGGAGCAGGATTGATCTGTACACATTAGTGGAGGACGATTATCACAATAGATAGACGAGGACATGTACAATATAATACACATATAATTGTCTGATGCCGTGTCAATGGTAGTGTAGTATTGTTCACTTGATGAAAGAATTGAATTGCATCACCTATACTTTTTGAGTAATCTATTTTAAGATAAGCCGTATTGCTGGGAGCATCAAGTCCTCTTCTTTCCGACGCTAACCATTGACAATGGTACTAAATTAATTGCCTGCAGCGCACACACATTATTTGTTAGTCTTTGGAGTTTCCATTAGTAGTGACTTTCTGGGGCAGCTAGCGCCAAACTGATTCTGTCACTGATCACGCAATTTGCACAATGGCTGTTGGGAAGTCTCCCCCCACAATTCTGCTGCACCAAGATTGCCGTTTATCGGATGTCGGAGGGGCGGTCGGTCGCTGGTGACTGTAGAGCACACCAGACAGAGAGAGCGGACCTAAACTTTGCCTGGCATTTGCACATCACCTCCATTCCTTTCCTGTTCTTTATTCTTCTAATCATCTCCTCATTGGAAAATAGCTACCACTTCCCCATTGTGTCCAATTCCTTGGGCCGAGTCGCTTCCCTTTCACTGCTTTCCGCCCGCCTCCATCCTCCCACATTCCTATACTTCTCTCCCCAGCGCTGGACGCCGCCCATTCCCGCCACTTTCTAACAGTCTCTCCGTTTGCGCTTCCTTTCCCGCCAAACCCTATCGACAATCCATCAACCATGGCTGCTCCCAACGACTCCAACCCCAAGTTGAACCCTCTTAAGAAGGTCGACACCGACGGCCACGATCTCCCTCCCTCTCCAGCTCCCTCTAGCCCCCGCAACGGCCGTCGTCGCTATGCCCTAGCCACAGAGCTCGTCTACACAGACAGCAAGGATCAGTATGGCTCGTCCAGCGTTCCTATTTATCAATCTGCCACATTCAAGCAAACGACCGCCGCTGGTGGTCAGCAAGAATATGACTACACTCGCTCTGGTAACCCCACACGAACACATCTCGAGCGACACCTTGCCAAGATCATGAATGCCAACCGTGCCTTGGCTGTGAGCTCTGGCATGGGTGCTCTTGATGTGATTACTCGAGTCCTGCGACCTGGTGACGAAGTCATTACTGGCGACGACCTTTACGGAGGAACCCATCGTCTTCTGACTTACTTGGCTTCCAACTCTGGAATTATCGTGCACCACGTCGACACAACCCGTGTTGAGTCCGTTGAAAAGGTCATCTCTGAGAAGACCGCCATGGTTCTCCTTGAAACCCCCACCAACCCTCTCATCAAGGTCGTCGACATTGCCTCAATTGCTACCAAGGCTCATGAGGCCAACTCCAAGGCCCTTGTCGTTGTTGACAACACCATGCTCTCCCCTATGTTGTGCAACCCTCTCGACCTCGGCGCCGACATTGTCTACGAATCCGGCACCAAATACCTGTCCGGCCACCACGATATTATGGCTGGTGTAATCGCCTGCAACGATGCCGCCGTTGGTGACAAGCTCTTCTTCACCATCAACTCCACCGGCTGTGGCCTTTCTCCCAACGACTCCTTCCTCCTCATGCGCGGTGTCAAGACCCTCGCAATCCGAATGGAAAAGCAACAAGCCAACGCACAAGCCATCGCCGAATTCCTCGAATCTCGCGGTTTCCGTGTCCGTTACCCGGGTCTCAAGTCCCACCCTCAATACGACTTGCATTGGTCCATTGCCCGCGGTGCCGGCGCCGTTCTGTCCTTTGAGACTGGCGATCCCGCTGTTTCTGAGCGTATCGTTGAGGCCGCCAGGCTCTGGGCCATCTCTGTCAGTTTTGGCTGCGTCAACAGCTTGATCAGCATGCCCTGCCAGATGAGCCACGCCAGTATCGACGCCAAGACGCGACGTGAGCGACAGATGCCCGAGGATATTATCCGTCTTTGCGTTGGTATTGAAGACCCCAACGACTTGATTGAGGACCTGTCACGAGCTGTAAGTGATAACTACTATGAAAAAGGGTATACACATACTAATAACTTTGATAGCTCGTTCAGGCTGGTGCCGTAACAGTAACACTAGATGGATTCCATGCCACAGGCGAAGCTGAGCGTCTCGGCAAGACGCCTCTCGACTTTTAAATGCAGTCACCAAAACCTTAATAGACTGATCCTTTTTCTTGTTACTGTTGAACGATCATTGCTCTTCTGGCGTTAATTGGCGGGTTTTGCACCATTATCACATTTTTTTATATTTGTAGCACAAACTTCTTCAGAGGTCAGACGACAAAAAAATTACAATTCAAGACATCAATACCAATGAATACACTTCTTCAAGCACGGCGCAAACTCATAATTGTTGAATGATTAATTTCATGTTAATGCTAAAACTAACGATCCTAAAACTCCAAAGAACCCATTAATGCAGATGAGACGCAACGCATACGTTTACATGATATCTCGTTTACTCAAAACACCTGCACATTTTGTACAAGTACGTGACAGCGTCTCGATTAAGAAAAGTCAAAGCGGTCTGGTAGGACGAGAGGAGCTACCAGCGTCCAGATATACATGCCATGGCAGATCCAGGCGCTGACAATCTTGATCCAACTGGCGGCGTACGTGCGGCCGACACCTGCAAATTGATTGTCTCCGTTCTTGACGGATTCATCATGATTCAGTGTCAGCAACATAGCTACCCAGGCAGTGGCGAGGAAGAAGATGATGTGGAAGGCGGAGTAGCTGTATTGAGTGCGAGAGCGCTCATCGTCGGCTCCTGTGCGGTCACCAGCTTCACTTTCGTCATCGTCGGACAAGAGAGCATCGGCGGGGAGACTGCCTTCCTCGACGGCGCGACGAAGGGCTTCGGCTCGCATTTCTTGTCGGCTGCTGGGCTGCTGGGTGACGAGATCGTGCTCATCGTCTTCGGGGAGGCGAATGGCGCCGCCGCTGCTGAGGCTCAGGTTCTGTGTTGCGGCTCGGGTGGTGGTGTAGGCGATGGTGAGCATGGTGACTACGCCACCAAGAACGACAGATGTTGTGCGAGCGCCGCGACCGCGAAGCAGGGGGTTGCACTGCTTGTCGTCGGGTTCCATGGAAACAGCGGACATAGTGAGGTAGGTGCAGTATACGGCGACCATGGCGGCTTGGGCGAGTCCAGCCTTGGGGTTGTGCTCTTGGATGGTCGGGTTGACGGAGATGACGGAGATGATGATCCAGAAGAGAAGGTTGATGGTAATGACAGCCTGGTTCATAGTGCAGTTATGCCTTGCGAAGAAGACATACTGAACGACCGTCATTGCGATGGACGCAATGTACATGCCGAGGGTGCTACCAATGAGAACGAATCGCCACAGTCTGGAGTCGGAGTCTTCGATCTGAGCAAGACAGTACTCGGCCCATGTATGGGCGAGATCGACAAGGAGAATCAATCCGAGAATCAGGAACAGCATGGCGGCAATGATCGAAATGTACTTGCTCCAGAAGATGAAGAACTCGTCGGGAATGAGGAACGACATGACGATGAAAGCTATCCAGGCAATGATCTTAGGACCCCAATATCCGTTCTGAATCGCAGCACGAGGGTTTCGAGAAGATGTGACGCCAAAGAGCAGGCCAGCCATAATGAGATGAAAGATACCGAGCGCAAAGTTGATTCGATGAACCGCAAGCCATCCGTAGCAGTCGCCATTGGGGCAGTTGATCTTGACATAGTCGAGCATGAGATGTTGGAGTTTCTCAACAGCCCAGTCAGTGAGCATAATCCAAGAGAGAACCGAGTTAACGAGGAGGAGCAAAGCATATCCGATACGGGTTGCGACACTGCAGGATAAATGTTAGATGCGACGTCATTCGGACCTGGAGATGGCTGGTTCGTACCTGTTGCCGCACTTTCCGCATGCCGAGCAGACCATGGAGCAAGTTGCGGCACCGCAGCAGCTGCCTGCAACTCCTAGAATCTATAAATGGCATCACGTTAATATAGTGGTTCGTTATTCGAGGCGGTGGTAGTGCCGCGCGGCGGAGAGACGTACGGTGCCCACGCTTGGGACCGCCATTAGCGGTATAGAGAGAAGCGCACCCATAATGGCAGACGGGCGGCAGGGAGGGGGTGGTTCTTTAAGTGAGGTCGATGATGGTTAGAGATTCGCAAAGGGTCCAGGTGGGATTATGTTGTGTTTGATAGACCGCGTGTTTCGCTTATTGTTAAGTTGAGTGGCGGAGATGGAGGGACTGGAATGGATGGTGTCGCAGGCTTAGATGCGGTCATGAGCCAGAAAAGTTACGTAAGCTTTGATACAGCACTAGGATTCTCCAGTGCAACATGCCATCGAGACAAACACTGTACGGTGTATTAAGATCCATAGCTACAGAGCCTGAAAAAGAAAATATAATAATAAAAATTCCATGAATTGAAATTACTGATGGTATTATATATGATTTTTTTTTAGACTCTGATAAGTATGTTTGAAGTTATTATTGATACTCCGTACTTCAACATTCACACAGCACGCGCCGTTGAGCCACTGGAAATACAGCGGCCACAACCACTGTCTCCGCGTCCTGGAGGCGCTACAGACAGTGCAATGCGGGGCCTCCAGGTGTCACAGGATTGGTCCAGCGCCGCCTGACCCTCCCGAAACTCCGACCACGGATGTTTCACGCCGTCCTAATAATATTAGATGAATGTGTCCGGCTACGCTTCCCATCAACAACACCATCATGACGGCTTGAGATATTGGGACGCTCCTTGTATTTACTTCTCCTCGCGTCACTCGTTTGCCCCTCTACTCACTTCTCTTCTTCTCTTTTTCTCGTTAGACCTCCCGCGATCTCTCAATCGTGGCCAGCACTCCCTTATCAACCGCTCGCTGGCCGCTTTTCCGAGTGTCCGTCCCGAGCCTCATCAATGATGCATGAGCCAGATATGCGCAACCAGAAAATCATCGCCAGCGCTGCGGCTACCATCATTGCCCTCGCCTGCGGCAGCAACGTACACAATCCCCAACCCTCCACTCATTCAATCTCATACTAACCATTCACAAGTATGTCTACTCAGCATGGGCACCTCAGTTCGCTGAGAAACTCAAGCTATCAGCTACTGAAAGCAACTTAATCGGTCTCTTCGGCAACTTGGGCATGTACTCTACCGGCCCTCCTGTCGGCATGTTCATTGATCACCAAAGTCTTGGACCCCGTCCCGCCGTCATGGGAGGAGCAGTCCTTCTTGGAGTTGGATACTTCCCCTTGCATCGCGCATATGCCAGCGGCACAGGTTCCGTCCCATGGTTCTGTTTCTGCTCTTTTCTCACCGGCTTCGGTAGCTGCATGGCCTTCTTGGCCGCCGTCAAGACTTCTGCCGTCAATTGGCCTCACCACCGCGGAACAGCCACGGCATTTCCCCTCGCAGCTTTCGGTCTCAGCGCATTCTTCTTCTCCTTCCTAGGAGCGCTGCTCTTCCCCGGTGACCCTAGCTCATTTCTTGAGCTGCTCTCCTGGGGGGCTTTCGGCCTCACCTTCTTCGGCTTCTTCTTCCTCAAGACTTATGCCCCATCTACTTCTTACCAAGCCGTACCCGACTCGGATGCGGACGGCGGTCGATCGCAAAGGCTGCGCCGCACATCGAGCTCGGCTGATGAACCTGGTACGTTACCCGTCGCAAACTCTAGCACTGCGCAGCACAGCCAAAGCGCTGTCATCACCAGCGAAGACTCCGTCCCCGACGAAACGTCCTCTCTCATGTCGTCCTCATCGTCTACGCACCGTCAAACTCAAGCGAACTCAGTTGTTGATGACGATCGCTCTCACCGTGTAGATATTCGGGGCCTGAAGCTCCTCGGCAGCCTGGACTTTTGGCAGCTCTTCTCCATCATGACCATTCTCGCCGGCGTCGGTCTCATGACCATCAAGTATGTGTCTCCGCACCATCTCAGCTTCCTCACCACTGACACCCCACAGCAACATCGGTAACGACGCCAACGCCCTTTGGAAACACTTCAACCCCAAGGTCGGCGAATCCTTCCTCGTTCATCGTCAGCAAATGCACGTCTCCATCCTCTCCGTCTGTAGTTTCATCGGCCGTCTCCTCTCCGGTACGTCCACTCCCTCCTCTGTTATCAATCCCCTCTAATTCTCTCAGGCATCGGCTCCGACTTCCTCGTCAAACGCCTCCACGCCAGCCGCGTATGGTGCCTCTTCGTGTCCGGTGTCATCTTCCTCGTCGCCCAAGCATGTGGCCTCAATATCTCCAACCCCAACCTCCTCATCTTCGTCTCTGGTCTCTCAGGCCTCGCATACGGTATCCTCTTCGGCGTCTTCCCCTCCATCGTCGCCGAAACCTTTGGCATCCGCGGCCTTAGTCAAAACTGGGGCTTTATGACCCTCGCACCAGTCATTTCTTCCAACGTCTTCAACTTATTCTATGGAATGATTCTTGACCATCATAGCGTATTCGACCCTGATGGCCAAAGAGCCTGCCACGATGGACTCGATTGCTATCGCGCTGCGTATGGAGTCACTCTGGCGTCATGCTTTGTTGGACTTGGTGTTATTCTGTGGGTTATCCGTCATCAATATCATGTTCGCTTGAGAGAGAGCAGGAAGGGTGGTTTAGAAGATTAGGATCGCGCTATTCCCCTTACTTGAGTCATCGTAAAAGCTTGCCTCATGCATTCGTCGTTTCATGTACATATCGCTGTGGCATAAAGGCATTAATAGATATGCCCCATACATTGCATTTCAATCGCGTAATCTTAATTTGGATCTTCAAAAAAGCATTTCAATGCAATCAGTCCTTACAATTCCATATCTACCATTATGTATATGTACTCGTTCATCTTTCACAACGCGGAAGTTACACATCCTTGTAGCGAGTCTCCCAATGGAGAATATTCAAAAACGGCTACACCCGCTCCTTTCCCTTGCCTCTCTACCTACAGTTCCTTCAAACACGCCATTGCAATGAAAAGACAATGTAGAAAATGGAAAAACGCCGATGTGATGCAAAGACTCAACAATGAAAAGGTCACAGCACCTTTTCATGCAGCTCTGCTAGCTACCTGAGTCCGGTGCTGATGGATGTGTGTTGTGGTTATGCGGACGTGTGGGGGGATTGTAATGTTTGTGTTGATGCTGGCGTGATCATATTAGATTAAGAATTATTTTGTGTCTTGTCATGCTTCTTCTGCTGTCGAGGAATTCGTACACAATTGTACAGTCGATTAAATGTTTTCGTTGCAAAGCGTGAACAGAAAATGAACGTCGTGAGTGCGTGTTTCTGTAAGGACAGACTGGACATTCAAATCATTCAAGATGACTCCCCTGAGGTAAGTTTCGAGATAAAGCCTTCAACGCCATTGCTCATGACGCTTTTCCGGGCTGTCGTACTTCATTAGCATTACCTTCAAACATGGCACCGAAGCCTTTGAAGGACCATGCTGCTGAGGTGGAGTGCAGCACGACCAACCAGGTCGCGATAATATTAACAAGATAATGAAGCATGTATGCGTGAGACACCCCATAAATGGCTGCACAGAGTGCAGTGCAAAATAGAAGAATGCTGGTGACATGCCGTAGACCGCTCGAGATCTGCGGTACCATTCTGCCTGTCGTGAGGTTCTCAACGAGGAGGATGAATGGCATGATGGACAGCACGTTGTGATGAGAGGAGAAAGGGGTGAGCCAATGTACTGCCAAGTTTCTGACCCAAACTGCCAAAATGGGTAAATTGATGGGAAGAACCCACATCATCAGTAGCAGGATGGAGTGGCAGTAGTTATAATAGTTTGAATTTGAGACAGACGGTGCCACAATGAGAATGCGCAGGGCGCGCACCGACGTGAACAGCTGGACGAGGCAAGCCACAAGATAGGCAAACTGATACGGTATAAATGTAGCCACCAAGAAAAGAAGAATGGCTGTTGACATCATTCTTCGACGGGGAGTAGAAGGAACGAAAATAGGCATGGTGGAAGGTGGTATCTCATCCTCAGACCCAGCTGTTTTTCGGCGGGGGATGATCACGTAAACCAGAGAGAATATCTGTGTCACTGCTAAGACCATATAATGCAGAGCTGTACAAACTCCAATGCATACTATTCCGATGACGGGGACCAAGAAAGTAAAGGCTGGGTCATCAGTACCAATGAGTAGGTCGTTACGGTGGAAGTCGATAATCGAAGATGGAGTAGCTTTCGTTCTATTCCACAATTGCCCGTCATTGAAGTACGGCGCACCACCCAACGAAGTTGCAAGAAGCGTGAGCGAGAGAAGTAGCAACGGGATGGAGCGGCGAAGAGATAGATCCAGACTTTCCGAGAAAGTAATAAACATACCAGTCTCATCATAAACTCGAAACTGCTTGCGCAACACCAGTGTCACGATGAGCAACGGAAAAGCTGCAAAAACGGTTCGATATCGCATGTTGAGTTTACCCAGGCTGCCAAATATGTCCAACTTGATGTTGACTTGAATGGGAGAGTCGCATGTTGGATCTGACCAAAACTCAAATGACACACCATTCTGGTCGCGGTGCGTAGTGGGCGGTGGCATATAAGGTGCTACACCATGCAGGCTCACATCCACGTGCTTAGCATTGACGAAGTACTTGGACTCGTACGGATGATCCAAATGTTGTCTGACAAAGGGAGCAAATAGGCTCTGGCGCTGACCACAACCAGAATCGGCAATGCTCATCTTGTATGCAATAAGACTAGACGCTAGTTCTGGAACGTGTATTTCCATGGTCGTCGGGCGACCTGCTGGTAGTGTGAACGAAATGCCCAGCATCAGATCTCGTAAGCTAGCTTCATGCTTCTGCTTGGATTGCGGCGCATCACTGAACTCCGCAATCACAAAGCTGTCAACGGGTGTTTCGGCTTTATCAACCACTGCAACAAACTGATAATCTGCGAGTTGCTCCAATGGATATCTCAGATAAGAGAATGGTTGAATTTCCGGCTCGCCCTCGAGGTAGAATGGCCGTTTCGTTGAAGTGTCCGATGCCGGCAGCAGGACAGCATCAGCTGCTACGCTCTTGCAAGCCAGTCTCGTGGACATGGAACTCTTACCAGACAGCGTGATGCTGGTAACAAACTGGCCAGCTGCTGCTGCCAGGTTCGAAGGAATGACACTGCATAGCAAGACCTCAAGGCGCCCATTTTCTCCAGCATCGTCCACACGGCTGTTGGTGAGGAGAGTGAATCGCTTTCCCTTACCAGCGGTTGGCTGCGGGATCGCAAGGAGATGAGCCCTCACATTGGAGTCTGTTCCTAGCTGCTTGAGAACTAGGCGCTCTCCCGCGGGGACCATGCTATCTTCCTTCTCCTCCAATGTCAGCAAGATGTTTGCTTCACCTTGCAAAGCAGTCTTCTCTGCCTCTGCTTCCAAACCGGTGAGCAATCTCTTTCTGAAACTTCTCATGCGGTCTGCACGTGGCTTTGTTTGTGTGGCCCGTTGCACATCTACGACATCAAATAAAGCTTTGGTGACTACCTTTCGAAACTGGTCGCACCAAAGGATTGCTTGGTGATCGGCACTCGTCCAGACGGTCGGAATGCCAGTGGTGAAGACGGTGAACCCATGCGTCTCGGGTACAAGAGACTCGAGGCTGGCATAATCAGATGGCACGACGGTATCTAAAGTGCCGCCGGCAATGGACACCAGTGTAACGTGCCACAAAGGATTGTTGCTTGCCCACTTTTGCGCATATGCTTCTCGCCAATAGTCGTTGATTTCGTCATATATTTGGACAATCTGTCCATCAAACGTGACGGGTGGCCGCGCGTGTGGAGCCGACATGGTGATGATGGTATTTACAGAGTTGGCCTGATAATTCGGTTGTATGAGCATGGCTCTAGCCACTATTCCGCCCATTGAATGACCAACCACAATAACAGACGAAGGGTCGGGCAGACCAGCATCTCTATTAACGCGTTGTGGGTCGGAATAGAGCGATAATATATAACGGACAGCTTCATTCAGGTATTCGGCCTGGTCTAACAAGGTCTGTCCGTGGAAAGCGGTGATGTCTTCGTTGAAATCAACTGTAAAGAAGTCTAGGTTGCGAACACCGGATTTGACGGAACGGGCATCATGCCGAAGGTTTTCATAGAAATGGGTTGCGGCTTCGGCGGCAATGGGACGAACTTGTTTGTAGCTTCCAGCATTTCCTGGGATAAATAGTACCGGAATACCTCGTAACTATGACCAATCGTTAGTTGATGTACAAGTGGTTTTGCAATGACGTGAGCGCGTGGCTCTGGGACCTTACCTTTGATCCGTCATCCAAGCCTTCTTCACGATAGAGATATAGAGAATATTTGCTGGCAAAGCGAGTGTGTTCGGTATCGAAATCTTTATAATGGATGAAGCTCGGGCGCATGTACGACATGCGGCAGCCCTTGGGCTCTACTTGGCTAGTAGCCGTCGAGCGGAGGATGGAGGATAAGATGAGAATGCCAAGCGCAGCGGTGAGGATGGCGAGAATGGATAAAGGCCAAGCACCATATCTGCGTATCGTTTTGGAGGCGGCAGGAAAGGGTCGCTTTGCGAGCTTCATAGTCGAGGAGCTGGCGGGCAAGGAGGGCGATTGCGCCAAGACGTCATTTGACGACAGTTTGGCAGCGGGCTTACCATTTGCGCCGTTGGTATGGTTCCATTCCAGGCTGCTGGGTCTCCTCGCTCTCCGCGCCGACTGTGGGCGTGACTTGAGCCCCGTGGGCTGCCGTGGTTCGTCTTCGAGGTTGTCGGGATCGGCGGAAGACCTGTCTCCCTCGTCAGCGAGTCGCTGGGAGCGTCTCGTCATTGGGACGAATCTCGCGCAGCCTCCCACCAAGACAATGGGAGCCGGCTGTGTCTGCGGGATATGTTTTCGATGGTGGTATTGGAGGCAGGAGGTTGATTGGGGGAAGAGGTGGTTCGTTTAATTACGTCGGAGGTCGGGAAAAAAGCTTAGCGTGGTTGCGGTCTCGTATGGTGTTGACAGAAGGCACGCCAACGACGGCACAGCATGGGGGCAGAGGAGGGGACAGCGAAAGGGAAGAAAAAAAATTAATTCAAAAGAAATGATACACCGTCGCTATGTTGATGTGCGATACATGCCGTCGTTGAACGTTGTCAGCAATGACTGATCTCTTGGAGAGATCAATGAACATATGGAGATAGAGAGAGAAGAGGAAGAGAGGGGGGTTGGGGGAGTAATTGGCAACAACAAAACGAGGCGAGCGAAGCGGAAATTGGCCCTTTTCGATGGCCGTTCTGGCCTTGGCTATCGAGATGGCTCCACGCTGGTGCCCCCTACGGGCTGCAGCACAGTGGTCATAGGTACCAGTTGGGGAGTGACAGGGCTAAGGGATGGTAATTACAGTGCACATGTGGCTGATTTAGTGCTGGAAGAGCACCAGTGCGGAACCCCTGATTGTCCCATTTGGTCCGTCCTGCCCTTTTTAGCACCTCTTTTAGCACCGTGTTCACTGCAGTCTAGTGTGCCTGTTTGGTTTCTCGGGTTCACCCGGTGTGACCACGACAGCCCAGGAACCCCCAAACGGCTATTTATTTCCCCACCACCCAACGTACTGTATTTCCCTTGCTGCATGCACTAACTGCAAAAAAGAGGCGTGGCATGCGTGCGCGTTGCCTTGTACAGCCTCGTATTTGTGTACCAGTGGGTGGACATGGCGCGTGGGATGGATGGCTGGATGCATTGTGTGAAAAGGTAGCGAAGCTTGTTTTTTTCCTTTTTTTCTTTTTCTCGCTTGTCTCCCCACGCAGCCTAGACTTTGCTGCAATACACACACCGAGCCCGATTCCTCTCCGTTGAATTATTCGTGTATTAATTTACAATGGTTGTCTTTCTTCTCGGCACGTCTCCGACTGCGGCCATCTCATCGACTTGCCATAGCGGATTGACCAAGCTTCAAGACGTCAAGACGGCTTCAAGCCAGATGCAACCAGAAATAAGAAATCATATTCTTCCGATCCAAGCAGCAACCGCTCGTATCACCAACTGGCTGACTAGCTTGGTGGGTTTGTTTCAAATCTAGTTGATTTGTTTATGCGAGCTTCATCATTGCGATGTGGCTCAGACCCTCTATAAAAAGAACACCTCACACCCGATGTAACCACCTCCCGCAGTTCGCTTCCTTACAAGTAAGTGGAAATGTTGATTGACATGGCACCAGCTGCCACATTTCAATGGCACTTGCTCTAAGAGACTGGTCCTACGGGGGTCTGATGTGCGTGACAATCAATGCCCATCAGCGCCAATCAGCCCAACATCAGTCAACGGTACACAATAAATATGGAGAAGACATACGGTACTGCATGACTAGACTCATGCATGTTCAACAGTTAAACGTAAACAACGAGGAAGATTCCAAGCTTACGCAACTCGAGATGACATCTAATGTGAGTGTCTCCGCGTCTTGTGTACGCTACAGCACCAAGATGCTGCAGTAAAATGTTCATGTCACGGCTGCACCACAATGGCATCTCTTCGGCGTAATCCATTTTCGACGTACATTTATCAACCATGACGCGTCGTCTATTCCACATCAACTACCCAGGTATATTTTTGTTCTACTGTTTTATTCAAGCAAAGCCTTCTTCGCATTATCCACTTCTTCGGTGGTACCGCAAATCAAGCCCGCCCTTTCATCTAATCCCTCCAACGCCCGGCTCAAAATGTCACTGCCGTCCTCTGGATCAATGGCCCTCCCACCAGCACATTCCATTATAAGTGCAATCGGGTATAGCTCATACAGCCGTCGGAGTTTCGCCTTGCTGGTCCCAGTCACTGGAGAAAGATAAATCCCATGACCCTTGACCAACGCATGCACCACGTCTGGAACCAATCCACCGCTGTAGCGTAGAGTGTACTTTTGCTCCATGTAGCTGGTGACAAGGCGCAGGTATTGCTCACTTTCCGCGGTCGCCCGCAAGTTCGCCGGGGCAAAGTATCTTGTCTTGAATGGACCCTTTGCAAGCTGGATGTTAGGCCGAATCACTTGTATATCTTGAGCTCCATAATCACCCAGGCCAAGCTCCAAGCAGATGCCTCTCGTTCCTGGTATTCTGAGGGCAATGATAGCCGTAGTTCGTGGGCCATATACTCCCAGGATGGAGCCAATCTGTTTCTCACTGGGCGTTTGATGCAGTGCTGATTTTCCATCCCAAATGCCGATGATGGTGCCAACAGACCAGTTTGCGCCGATAATGGAGCTTCCATCCAGAGGATCAAAGGCAACAGTGTATTGCTCGCCGCTTTCTGCAGAAGACGTATTCTCGCTTGCAGGTTTTTCAATAGGATCTTCTTCGCTGCTAGCTGTGGCTACCGACGGGCACTTGGCCAGTGCATCTCGCACGAGGTATTCTGATGTGACGTCGACATTAAGCTGGTCGTCTCCAAAGACATTGGCCGATCCCGCGAATGCAACGTGATGTGCCTTTCGCAGCGCCTTGCCGATTTCTGAAATGCTGTCCAGTAGAGCAGGTATGACTGAGTTGATTAACTCTGTTCGGCCGCTGCCTTCCAAGCAATTTTTTATAGAGTCTGCCATGTCGATGCTGGTGAAGTTGAAATAACTCAGTGGGTCGATTTGAACCGATCGATGTGGTCTTAAATCTCGTCACAAGCTCATGAAGAAATTTGAATGCGAATTTTTTCAAATCCCCAAGCTTACAAATATGCTTTTTAAACACATTGCAGTGAGAAACAATACAGAAACTTATTATTTCCCATCACAAGTCTTTTCATAGCACGATGAGGTTGAGAAGGTGTCCCTTACCCTGCATAACAATCAGTGTGTTGGCAGTTAGTCAGCCAAACTGCACCCAACGCGCCAACGCGTCACCCAGAACTCATTAACGCCGTTGCATTAGCACTAGCACAGCTGGAAACAGTCGCATCTTGCTCAGTCCTTCTTCATCATGGCATTTTAAAATTCCATTTAATTCCTTCTATGCGTTTTTCCCACTGGCGTTTGTGATCAGATATAATATTTACTAATAAATCTCGCTATGATTTGACCTCATGGCTACTATCAAAGCGATTGATGGACGCAGTGTATGTATACCCGCCCTGTACAGTGAAAGAAACCGCCAGTTTCTGACTTGACATAGGTCCATCAAATCCAGTCTGGCCAGGTCATTGTAGACCTGTGCTCGGTAGTCAAGGAGGTGGTTGAGAACGGTGTCGATGCTGGGGCTACAATAATAGGCATGTCATTAACGACATAACTCTTCATCCTGCCCATTGCCCCAATGCTAACCAATTACAGATGTCAGGTTTAAGAACCAAGGCCTCGATTTGATAGAGATCCAAGACAATGGGTCTGGAATTTCTCCCGCCAACTACGCCTCCGTAGCCTTGAAACACCATACCTCCAAACTGTCCACCTATTCAGACATTTCGTCATTGCAGACCTTTGGCTTCAGAGGGGAGGCACTTGCTTCGTTATGTGCGCTGTCAACGCTTACAATCACAACTTGCTTGGAGGAGGATGCTCCTAAAGGGACGAAGCTCACCTTCACCTCATCGGGCCAGCTTGACACGACGGGTGTGGTTGCTGCTCAGAGAGGAACTACCGTTTCAGTGGAAAACCTTTTCCACAACCTACCGGTTCGACGCCGAGAACTCGAACGAAATATCAAGAGAGAGTGGCACAAGGTAATTGCTTTGCTAAATCAATATGCTTGCATCCAGACCAATATGAAGTTCTCCGTCTCGCAACAGCCAACAAAGGGCAAGAGGATTCTCTTGTTCTCAACAAAGGGCAACCAAACGACTAGAGATAACATCATCAATATTTTTGGCGCAAAGACCGTCAATGCATTGGTGGCATTGGATCTGAAGTTGGAGATGCGTCCTACTGTGAGTGGCATTGCACTCAACGCCGCGGCCGCCGACCAAGTAGCTGAAGATTCCGGATCGAAAGATGTTCAAGTATTGGGATTCGTGTCCCGACCTGTACACGGAGAAGGTAGACAGACGCCGGATCGACAAATGTTCTTTGTCAACGGAAGGCCCTGTGGTCTGCCTCAGTTTGCAAAGATATTCAACGAGGTCTACAAGTCATACAACTACTCCCAATCGCCATTCATATTCGCAGACATCCGCCTTGACACCGACATGTACGATGTTAATGTAAGCCCAGACAAGCGAAGTATCCTTCTCCACGACCAGAATCATATGCTGGACCATCTCCGCACTGCACTCACTGGCTTGTTTGACGAACACGATTTCAGTGTACCTGTCGCCAAAGCTTTCATCGCAACGCCGCAATCTGCCAGTGCTAGGGTTTCACAAACCCCTACGGCATTGAAAACATCGGAGACCCAGTTCTCGACACACTTTGAGAATGAGACTGAGGATCTATCTAATGCCCAAGATGAAGATGACGCAGATGACGATGACGAAGATGCAGCCGAGTCCTCGCAACCTACACCTAGTCTGCCTAGAAGGGCGGCGAGAGCACAGCCGCCCAGTGGTGATCGCTTCGCATCTCAAAGTCTGATTAGCCGCTGGGCAGCCAAGAAACTCGACATTGATGATGACTCTGAACCAGACAGAACTCCTCAGCAAAGAAGTCGATCCTTTGCATCTATCAACGACAAACGAGCTGAAATTGAATCTGACCCAGTCAGCGATGACGAAGCTGAAGAAACCACAATAGATATAGATAAGCCGCTGCCAGTGAGAGACTTCAATAAGCGACTAGCAGAAAAAGCTTCAGGGACGCCAACCACACATAAGATGCCGCCCTTGTCTTTTGAAGCACCTGCCTCACAAGAAAGTCCTATCCCAGCATCTCAACCCATGCGTATAATGAACCTTTCCAACTTTAGCCCGAGGGCCTCGAATGCCCGCAAACGAGAGGTTCCTGAAGTCCGTATCACCATAGGAGGGGAAGAGGATGAACAGACCCCAATTGTCGCCAAGCGAGCTCGTCTCAGCGACGAAGGCGAAGAAGCAGAAATACAGGGAGAAGAAGATGATGATGAAGAGGAGGATGAATATATTGAGGGTAACGCTCCGACAAAAACGCAAGATGATCTCGAAGATGAGCCTGATGAGGCAGCTGTAGTCGACGATGCAGTTGTCGAGTCTGGTAGTGAAACAGAGAGCGACAGTAACCATGACGCTGCTTCCGATGATGAAGAGGAGACAGCAGTACCGAAGTATTCTCAGCCAAATCAAATGACTGAGCCCCCAGCCCGCAAATTTGATGTCTTTCAAAGCGGCTCACGGAAGAACAACAACACTCTTCGCATCCAACAAATATTACATCTCGACGAAGACCTTCTCCGTCAACAGTCCACCTATTTTAATTCCCAAGCATTCCGTAATAAATCTGTCCACGCCAACATCAACACTGTCGAAGACATTGACGCCTCCGATGCCGAGTCCAAACTTCAGCTCATCATCTCCAAAGGCGACTTTGGCAAGATGCGCGTCGCCGGCCAATTCAACTTGGGTTTCATCATCGCCGTGCGGCCAGGTTCTACCAACTCCAAAGAAGAAGACGAACTCTTCATCATCGACCAGCACGCTTCAGATGAAAAATACAACTTTGAGCGTCTGCAAGCCACGACTGTGGTACAGTCACAGCGCCTTGTGCATCCTAAACGCTTACAACTCACCGCACTGGAAGAGGAAATCGTCATTGAGAACCTCAAAGCCATTGAAACAAATGGCTTCAAAATCAGTGTGGACAATTCCGGTGACGAGCCAGTCGGGTCACGCTGCGAACTCACTGCCTTACCACTCAGTCGCGAAACGGCGTTCAGCCTTGATGACTTGGAAGAACTTATCGCTATCCTTGGTGACTCGGCCGAATCGTCGCATGTCCCTCGTCCAGCAAAGGTGCGCAAGATGTTTGCCATGCGAGCATGCCGCAGCAGTGTCATGATCGGAAAGGCGCTGAATAAACCACAAATGTATAACCTGGTGAGACACATGGGCGAGCTGGACAAGCCGTGGAATTGTCCTCATGGACGACCTACAATGAGGCATCTGTGCCGTCTAGAAGCATGGGATGAACGGCGATGGAAAGGCGACGCAGAGCTCGATAGTGTCTCAAGCTGGCAAGCGTATTCACATTAGTGAAGCTGAAATGAACAATATGTCTTGTATTCTTGGAAAATACTATCCTATACAATAATGCACCAATATGCGCCAAAGATAAATACAAAAAAACAACAATTCAAAATGCAAAAACAACAATATCCATTGCCTTCCAGACCGTGATCGTGACCGTTAAGAATCCATCATTGCTCCATGCACGTAACGAGCTTCTCGGTCTCGTTAGTATCCCCCCATGCCCTCCTCGACAATCTTTCCACTAACCCGTCTTCTCTCTGTGCCAACCTGCAGTGCCTCAAAGTCATTACCACTAGAAATCTTTCTACCACTACCAATCGTAACAGGCGCATCCTTTAACTGCCGGGTGAAGAACGCATCGGGCTGGATGGAACTGTCTCTACCCCGTGAACCCGGAGTGGTCAACTCTCTACCCGCGGTGACGAGCCTTCCATTGTTGCTGATTTCAGTCAAAGCGCTGTTTGCAGACAAGTTGGCAGCAGTCCATTGGCGGTAGGAAGAGCGATTGTTGTCGGGAGGAGGATGTGAGCGCAACGGATTGGGGTGGTTCTCATTCTCGCCTTCGGAGTCGGAGTCCTCGAGGTTGTAGCGTTGAGAGAGGGCTGAGTAGGACTTGGACGTGCGAGCTTGGCGATTGGCTTCTTGGGCAGCGAATTCGCGGTTGCGCTGGTTAGTGCGGGACATGAGCGAATCGGTAGGCATCCAGGATTCGGTGAACTTGGGGAGACGATCTTGGCTGCGGGTATTGATGTTGATGGGCAGGCCGGGCTTGGGTGGGCTGAGCTCCGTTACGGGCACTTCCATGTATGAGCCGCGGTGTGAGGGTGACATGGAGGTGTGTTTGGTGGCGAGGGAGACGACAGAGTTGCGGGGCGAGTTGCTGTTCATGACTTGGTATTGTCTGTTTGGCAGGTTGAGCTGCGGCTCGCGGGGATTGCCAGTGCCGAAGGATTGCGTCGAGCCGGTGCGCGTGTGCATGAAGGGGACACCGCGAGGGGTGCTGTACACACTTGAAGCGTCGGACATGGTGTTGGGGCGCTCACTGGTAGTGGTGCTGGTGGTAGCAACGGAAGCCTTCTTTCTGTGGCTGGGTCGTGCAGTCAAGTGATCCTCAAGAGGGTTCATGTCCGGTGGCATGGTGCTGATCTTCTGGAACATGTATCCCAGCCAGAGTGAGATGATGAGTGAAATAACATGAAGGCCACCAGTTCCAACGATGGTGTAGTACGCAGCGGGGATGAAGTAATCCATCAAATTTTGGTCAGAGAGTCGGGTTGTCCAGGTTGCTGAGTTTTGGTGGATGGCGTATGCGCCAAAAGCGTAGATGGAGAGAACGACGAGATCAGCGATGCCGGAGAAGACGTGATATGCGGAGGATGATCCGGGAGTACGAGCTGTTGCACCACGGCAGTGGTGATAGACACCATAGTAGGTGTGAGCCAACGCGAATGCAGGCTGGAGAGTTAGTGATGTGGTTGGTGATGAAAAGAGAGGTATACTTACAGCAACGCGCATGATGTAAGCAGTTGCAGTGTTCATGCTCTTAAAAAGACACATGAGAACTAATATACCAAGTGCGCCATTGAATTCTAACATGCGACAAAGCCACTGGATTCGTCGCGACCATCTGATCGCACCCTTGGTACGGCGACCTAGCGGAGCAAACATGTTGTCTCGTTGGGGCAAGATCATATGCGCACTGCACACTGTTAGCAATTCCATCCTTGACCAATTGGCCTCTCAACATACTCGGGATGGCGATTAAATGAAACAAGAGGCCCAGTCTGCACCGGCCTCTGCGGCTTGGGCTCCCAGCTCGCGCGCGTAACAGCCTTGGGATCAAAAGTCGATGCGCTATTCTGCCATTCTGGCGCATACATAAACGGCTGATTGCTGGGCATTGTGCTATATTCGATCGGACCGAGCCGACGATAAAATCGGTCGACAGGAATGCGGCTCGAGGAAGCGAATGAAGGAAGCTGGAATGTTTGGATTGAAACGGCGGGGACAATCGTGAGGAGAGGGGAAACAAAAACTGAAAATAAATATAGGCTTTGCACCAGTAGTGAGACAACCAAAGACCACTAGTTCGGCTTCAAATGGCCTGACTGCAAGAAAAGAAAATAATTACTGATGTGAAAGCGTCTAACCAGCCAACCAGCAACGTCCATTGTGTGATCTGACGTCGATTGCGGACAGAATAATGGTGGGCTGAGCGTTGCCACAGCAACAGCGTCGGCTCGATGACCGAACTGGAGCTCCGACCAGCGGCTCGGCTCAATGTGGGATCGGTTCTGGTGAATCATGAAGAGGTTTGATATTTAATTATCAATTGCTGCCTTTTCATTGGATGTGCTGATGTTTGACGGAAAGCTGTCAATGATGATGGTTCAATTGATGTAACGACACAATTGATTAGCATTCTACGATGAAGTCTGTTTGGCGTATCCCAAGCCTCCAATGGCAGTCTGCTAGACGATGCTACTCTGCATCGCGTACAGCTGATGCTCCCTTTCGTCTAGCGGTGGTTGGTTCGGGCCCAGCAGGATTCTATACTGCGTATAGAGTGATGTCGAAGCTGCCTGGAGCAAAGGTGGACATGTACGAGACGCTGCCTGTGCCTTTTGGTCTGGTTCGTCATGGTGTTGCTCCTGACCACCCTGAAGTAAAGGTATATATCGTCGCACACAGTTACATGCTATACATGCTAACCAAACTACAGAACTGTCAAGAAAAGTTTGAAGAGGTGGCTTCATCACCCAATTTTCGATTCTTAGGAAACGTTTCCGTCGGAGGATCAGAAAAGGCGCAAGCAGACCATTGTCAGGTTCAGCTACAATCGCTCCGGCGACACTACGATTCAGTGTTATTCGCATATGGCGCATCCGAAGACAAGAAGTTGGGAATTCCTGGAGAATCGACATTAGGTGGCATTTACTCTGCTCGAGAGTTTGTCGGCTGGTATAATGGTTTACCTGAATGCGCCAACCTTAAGCCGGATTTGAGTGGTGAAGAAGCCGTCATCATTGGTCAGGGAAATGTGGCTCTCGATGTGGCGAGGATGTTGTTGGAAGATGTTGATGTCTTGAAGAAGACTGACATTACCGATCATGCGCTTGCTCACTTGGCAGAAAGTCGCATTAAAAGAGTCCATGTTGTTGCCAGACGAGGACCCATGCAGGTGAGCTGCCAATGCCGTCCGAGTATATAAGATTAACTGCTAACAAACTAGGCCGCATTTACTATCAAAGAAGTACGAGAGCTCATGAAACTGTCCAAAGTTGCCTTCCACCCTGTCGACCGTTCCCTTATCCCAGAAGATCTCAAATCCCTACCCCGGGCATCTAAGCGCCTTATGGAGGTTCTCGTCAAAGGAAGCCCTTTGTCCAGTGCCGATGCTCCACGAAGCTGGTCGCTAGACAGCTGTTTATCTCCAATTCACTTCTTAGCTAGCGAGAACGATGCAACCCGTGTTGCTAGTACAGAGTTCGACGTTACGAGACTCGAATTACCGTTTGACCCGCAATCAAAAGTCACGTCAACAGGTGAGAAATGGCTTCTGCCTTCGGATATTGTTTTCCGGTCAGTCGGATATAAGTCTGTTGCCCTGGATGGATTTGCAGAAGCCGGCATTCAATTTGACCAGCGTCGCGGCATCGTAAGCAACGATGGCTTAGGTAGAGTTGTGCGACTGCTTTCTGGTCAACAGCAGACGGAAGTTGTTAAGGAACAGGTGCCGGGGATGTACTGCGCTGGATGGGTGAAGCGTGGCCCAACTGGAGTGATTGCATCTACGATGACGGACGCGTTTACGACAGCAGATGCTATTGTGCACGACTGGTTATCTGGAGCCGCCTTTTTGAAGATTAGGGATGGTGAAGCTACTAGCGGATGGGAGGGTGTAGCCCAGGACCCAACCACGGATTCATCATCACACGCCATTGCATGGGATCAATGGCAGAAAATCGACAAGGAGGAGAGAAGCAGAGGACAGTCCAAAGGCAAGGAAAGGGAAAAGTTTACGAACGCAGCAGACATGCTGTCAATTGTAAGATGAGATGAAAACATAGATCGCTTGTACATTTATTGTATTTTTATAGAACAAAGAAAAGATGCCTAAGAGCTCTTGACCTTCTCTGTAAGCTCGGGTACCTTCTCAAACAGATCACCAACCAGACCAACATCCGCTACTTGGAAGATGGGTGCATCAGCGTCCTTATTAATAGCAGCAATGACCTTGCTGTCCTTCATACCAGCCAAGTGTTGGATAGCTCCAGAGATACCGACGGCCAAGTACAATTGAGGGGCGACAACCTTACCAGTCTGGCCGACCTGAAGGCTGTTATCAGCGTAGCCACTGTCGACAGCAGCACGCGAGGCACCAACAGCGGCGCCAAGAGCATCAGCAAGGGGGAGCATGACCTTGTCAAACTCCTCCTTGGACTTGAGACCACGTCCACCAGACACAACCTTGCCAGCAGTAGCGAGGTCAGGACGATCAGACTTGGCGAGGTCCTCAGAGAGCCATTCGGAAGTAGCCTCGGTCTTGGAGTCGGCACCAGCCTCGACAGCAGCAGAACCAGAACCAGGCTCCTCAGCACCGAAGGCGGTTCCTCGGACAGTGATAACCTTGATAGGATCGGAAGATTCGACGGTGGCAATGGCGTTACCGGCGTAGATGGGGCGGACGAAGGTCTTCTCGTTCTCAATTGCAGTAATATCGGAGATTTGTTGGACGTCGAGCAGAGCAGCAACGCGGGGCAGCAAGCTCTTGCCGAAGGCGCTGTGACTGGCAATGACGTGGGTGTAGTCGCCTTTCTTAATGTTCTCAACCAGGAGAGGAGCAAAGTTCTCGGGAAGACCCTACATGGAGCTGTTAATTGCTGTTGGCGAATGACTCTGCGCTGATCGTATGCCTACCTTCTCATATGCCGCGTTGTCGACGATGATAATCTTCTCAACTCCATCGATCTTGGCAGCTTCCTCAGCAGCGGACTTGACGCTGGCACCGGCGAGGAAGCCGTGGACAGAGCCACCGAGCTTCTTGGCAGCGGTAATGGCACCCAATGAGCCCTTGATCAATTGGCCATCTTTTTGCTCGAGAATGGCGAGGGCAGAGAGGTATCGTTGGCGGGCGTAGTTGTTGAGCGTGACACGGCCAATGGCGCCAACGGCGGGCTTGGCCACGACTCTTCGTGCGGCGGCGAACATTATGATTTTGGACAATGGATCGTCGATGCCGCCCGTGAGGTTGTAAGAGGTTAAGATGCTACGGCCGGGAACTAGAAAGAGGACCTCGAGGATTAACTAATGACCGCCGGTTTCCGAGAAATGGCTATGCCGTGGCCGGCCGCGCTGCCGGAGCTACGTCACGTGCTGTCCACCCGATTGGTTCCGGGGAGCTTATAGCTGTTCAACAGGATGTTAGACGACAGGTATCTGTCGTTGGGTATAGCTTTGAAAAGTGATACTTTGAGTCTAGGTAGCTATGCAATTTAAAATGATAATACTATAGCCCAGCAATAGTGTAGCAGAGAGACGGAGTACAGTTTCTTGGTCGTATTGCACCTGCATGCCGTTTATGACACAAGGCAACTACATCGAGCTGTATTTTGACAGTGCAATTTTTATTTCTATCAAGGCTCTAATCAATTCAATCGGATTAAACCTATTAATGCTTCATTAACAGTCGTATGACCATTTACTCGCAATGCCAGGATGCATGGCTTGATGTTGAAGGCACTTCAAGGGTTGCCAGGGTTGCCATTAAAAATGACCCACTTTGCAGTCACATGACTCCATCGCTCCTGGCGCTCCTGGGCTCCTGTCTCGTTGGCCAGTCCAGGGTGACGGATGCAAAGCACATTGCTCTTGTCGCGCCAAAATTTGTCCAGACGCGACCCCATCAACCATACCCCAACCTCGAAGAGATCGCGATCGCCAATTCGACTTCATACTGGGCATCCCCAATTTGATTTTTGTTTCGCGAATTTGATAATTTCTCGCCGTCTTTGCTGACGTTGCGCGACGCGACAGCTTTTTCGAGCTTGCCCAAACTCTGAGCTAAACCCCCTGCGGCGACCCGGCCGCGATTCATCAAGATGGAGGACTCTACGACGTTCGGATCTCCTGCCAATGAAGGCTCTCCCAATGGCAATGCTATTCTCTCTCAGCCACCTTTGGAACAAGAAGGTGGCGATAACAACGCTCAAGGTAGTTACTGACCCTGCTCGGAATCGGTGGATGCCCCATATGCTGATACTAGTTAGATGTCCAAATGTCAGAAAGCGCTTCTCAAGACCCTGTCATCAAGCAAGACAGCTCTACACCTGCTCCTGGTGTCGTATCCGAAAACCCCTTGGACGCGCCAGAGGCACCCCCTGCCGAGACTACGACACGAGCCGACGAGGAGATGGGTGACGCGCCAGAAGAGTCCAAGCAGCCTGCTGCTGAGGGCGAAGCAGCCGCGGCCACTGATGCTGCTGAAGGCGCTGAGGGTGCCGAAGGCCAAGAAGATAAGTCCAAGGAGGCTACCGAGAATGCCGCTCGCGACCACTTGGTTGCGCAGACTCACGCCATCGTATTGCCCAGTTATAGCACCTGGTTCGACATGAACGCCATCCACAGCATCGAGCGCAAAGCCATGGCCGAGTTCTTCAACAACAGAAACAGAAGCAAGACCCCTGCTGTCTACAAGGATTACCGTGATTTCATGATCAACACGTACCGCCTCAGCCCTGTCGAATACCTCACCGTCACCGCCTGTCGACGAAACCTTGCTGGAGATGTTTGCGCCATCATGCGCGTGCACGCTTTCCTCGAGCAATGGGGTCTCATTAACTACCAGGTTAGTATCTTCATGTGATTTAGTCATTACAGCACGGAAATCTAACGCAACTTGCAGGTTGATGCCGACCAACGTCCCTCACCAGTCGGACCTCCCTTCACTGGTCACTTCAAAGTCATCTGCGACACTCCTCGCGGCCTGCAGCCATGGCAGCCATCCGCCGACCCCATTATCTTGGACGGCAAGAAGAGTGCCGATACCGACGCCAAAGCCAATGCCGCGGTACCTAACAAGAGTGATCTGAACTTGGAAATTGGACGCAACATCTACGAGGGCAACTCCAAGGGAGCTGCCGTGAAGAAACCCGAGGGCACTGCCAACGGTGACGCTACTACGAACGGAGTCGCTGGTGAGGATGGCACGCAAAGCACCATCACCAAAGTCAACTGCCACCAATGCGGAACTGACTGCACGCGAGTTTATTATCACAGCAACCAGGCTGATGCTAGCACCAAGGGTAGATATGAGGTATGCCCAACGTGTCTAACAGAAGGCCGAATCCCTAGCAACCACACTCCCGACATGTACATCAAAGTAGAGAACCCTACATATACGACTGCAGTAGACCGCGACGCTCCTTGGACTGACGCTGAGATCCTGCGCCTGCTCGAAGGACTTGAGAGATTCGATGAGGACTGGGGCGAGATTGCTGACCACGTTGGTACTCGTACACGCGAAGAGTGCGTGTTACAATTCTTGCAACTGGACATCGAGGAGAAGTACCTCGACTCGGAAGGCGTTAGCAACGCGCCTGCGGGACTTTCTTACTTCCACTCGAGCAATGGCGCTCTGCCATTCAGCCAAACTGACAACCCTGTCATGTCCGTAGTTGGCTTCTTGGCCAGCTTGGCTGACCCTGCTAGTACGGCTGCTGCTGCTAACAAATCTGCCGACGAACTCAAGAAGAGCCTGCGTAAGCAATTAACCAAGAGCGAGGATGGCGCTACCAATGGCGACAAGGCTAAGGACGGCGACAACATGGATGTAGATGGTGCCAAGGACGACACTTTGGCCGTCAAGAAGCCTACGGCAGGATCCGCCTTGGCCTCTATCCCTCTTGCATCTATGGGAGCCCGTGCTTCTGCCTTTGCTTCTCACGAGGAGCGAGAGATGACGCGATTGGTTTCTGCTGCTACCAACGTCATGCTCCAGAAGCTGGAGATGAAGCTCAAGTACTTCAACGAGATGGAATCAATTCTGCGAGAAGAGCGACGCGAGTTGGAGCGCGGGCGCCAACAACTATTTTTGGACCGCCTTGCTTTCCGCCGCCGTGTTCGTGATGTTCAAGACGGCCTCAAGGCTGCGGCCGAAGCTGGAGGCGAACAGGGTGCCCATCTGGCATCTGAGGCTGTCCGTGACGCCGATCACTTGAGCTTCCAACCAGCCGGAGCCAGCGTCAACGTCCAGCCCCCCAGCGCCGAGGGTCAAGTCAAGAGTTTTGAAATGTAATGGAAATGAGCAGCGCAACAAAAATCCACGGAGCGAGAAACGCGAGATCTTTTTTTTCTTCTTTGAAATCTGTTTAATGGAACAAGTAAAGGGCTTACGGCGGCGTCCGGAGCTGTGGAGAAGTGGAAAGAGGCGTACGACGGGCACCGATAGACAGGGCCCGTAGGGGCAGAGACTATGTACTTTTTTGGAGAAGAGGAACGAAACGGCCTGTGGCTTGTCTGACCTGCTGCTTGCGTTGATTGCGCCAAGCGAATGAATGGAGTGTCTGATGCAGCCTCTGGTGCAAGAGTTGTTGCTTGCGTTGAGTGGGCAAGACAGATGTTTGTAAGGCCATGGTCGTTTTGTTAATTCTTTTCATTATTTAGTTTACCGCTCTTGTTTCTTTTGTTGTTTCATTCATGCTATATGTAGTAGTACTGGTTTTTTTTTTCGGGGAGTTTAGGGAATTGATCAATCAATCTTGACTAGATGTTCTACTCGAATTGTGACTTCGACCCGGTGAGTTTTTTTGGTGAAGAACAACCCGGGCTATTGTGCATGCACAGCAACTCATGTCGTTTTGCCCGGATGCATGTGTTTTCTCTGTAGTGTTATATCTGGTACATGGAACCCAAAGATGAGTGTATCATTCTGTGTCGTTGTGTCGCTAGCTGCTAACGCCATGGGCAGCTCTGCAGAACAGTCACAATGCACCGCGAGCGACCACTATAGAAGCACTGGAATCAATTGCAACCAATGATGAAGTTTTGTTCGCATAATTACAATGACTTCCTCTGAGCGATGAGATATCCAGCTCTATGCAGAAGCTGTCACGTGTGGAGGCGGAGTCTTACAGTCCTCGTTTAAATTGACTCATCGCAAGATCTGGCTCGAATCCTAAGCAAAGGAAGGGCACTTGGTTGTCAATTATTAGCTGCCACAGCTAGCCATATGACGGAATTCATTGTCAGACCGGCGACAGCGGAGGATGCCGAGGAGATTGCGAGGTTATACATCTCCCTCTTTAGGGAAAATGCTCTCTGGGGCCTCATGATGGCCAACGTGGAGCCTGAAGTCCTTCAAGAGTTTGCGTCGAGTGGATTCCGATCGAAGATGCAACTGCCTCAGAACCGATACTTTGTTGCTGTTGACACTTCTAATCAGTAGGTCAAATTTGCAGTTTATGTTTCGAGTATCCTGGTGTCTAACTCTGGATGCAGACGGATAGCTGGCGGTGCGTCCATGTCAATGCCGTTTGATGAGGACGGCTCCTCTGCTTCTGCTTCTGCTTCTGCTTCTGTTTCGACTTCACCGTCACAACAGTGGCCCGTGGGGATAAACGAAAGGCTGGCTCATCACTTTTACGAAGAGCTTCTGACCCAAAGCAAGGCGCATGGATATTCTCCTAAAAAGCACTGCCGTAAGAATAGACATCCCATGTACTTATAGATCGAAACTGGTAGTCGCTAACTGTCGAGCAGATCGAAGCGGCACATACGTAGCTAAAGCGTATCAGCGTAGAGGTGTCGGCACGCTGTTGACCCGTCACGGCAACGAGTTGGCAGATTCCGTCAGGGCAGGCACTTACGTCGGCGTGATCGACTCGTCAATTGACATGTTCAAAAAGCACGGCTTCACTGAATTGGGTTACATCGACTCGAAGCTGGCGGACTATGGAGGACCGGATCAGGTATTGCGATCAACGACGTGTTTCAGACCTGCTCATAAGACATGAAATATATGTAGAATAATGCTATTACTTGGAGAAAAACAGTAGCTTGGGGAAAGTAGAACATTGAAGAGGAATATGCATGGCTAACGGGGTGGGGTGTTCAAGAAATAGAACCGATGCATATCAACGGGGCATTTTGACCTTGTTAGTTTTAACTGTGGCTGCAAGGGTTCAATATTCATCTAATAATGATCGAGTAATGGTCGAGTAATGGGCGTTGCGTGTGGATATTGGGTACCGGTAGGCGCCGTCCAGCGGTTGGTGCAAGCTGGGGAAGCATGTGGAGGCTAGTTGGAGACGGAGTGAGTTGGAGAATAAGTTGTACTTGGTGGGGGACCAGGGCCGGGGAATTGCAGAATGGAAAAGGCCGATCAGCATCACGATGGTTGGGGCGACGTACTGCATTTCATTTTCCTTTGCTGTGTTGTATATATGGACGAATGCAATGATGTTTCGTCATCGCCGTGTGATTTTTCAAATCTGTAAACGCCAGAAGCATATATCAAGGTACAATTAGGTTGACTATGGAACAATCATGACAGTGAGCAAAGAAAGTACGCTATACAGCATCCATGATGCAGTTGACGTAGTCGCGGCCGAAGTAGTAGGATGACCGGGTTTGCTACCACCAGAGCTACTGTTGGTGCATGTCGATTCCTGACCTAGGAACGGTACCTTTCCACCAGTGATGTCGTTCCAAATGTCACCCCAGAATTGACACTCAGTAAAGTCAATAGCATCTACCTTTGCTTCCTCTTCAAAGACCACACCTTTACTATCGCAAGTATCGAAACGAGGCCACTCAAGTCCGCGGATAGAAGGATTCCCAGATGCCATAGCAGTCCATGACTCTCTCACAACTTTACTAAGCTCATGCTCTGCGCTAGTAGCAGAACAATTTCCCTTGCCAAGCGGCATTCTATCAAGGTTACCAAAAGCAAAGGGAACGTCAGAGATATGAGTAGGGCCAAAGATCTCTCTCTCTTGAGCTGTAGGGAACGGCACGCCACCCAAGCTTGCTGCGATGAGAAAGGGGCATGAAAGTGTATGGTTCCAACGGTACAGATATGAGTCAACTTTGGATACCTCAGCTGACTGCATGATGTAGTACGACGGGCAAATGAGTCGAGATACAGTGGTGATGGTTGTTAATGCGGCCATGACCGCTTTAGCGGTGGTGCCTGCGCTCTTGAACAAGGCCAATGGATAACGCTTAGCAATCTTCTTGGCATTGTCGTTGCCCCAATACTTCAGGTATTCAAGGTAGTCATTTTCTGTAAAGTTCGCTGGGCCATGTAGAAGTTCCGGGATAACAAGAAGTGACGCATCTCGCTCAGCTTTAACACGATGATTAGTTTTCAATCTAATTGACGTATATATATGTAATATTACATGGGAAATTGAAACTTACCTGCACCTGCTAGAATGGGTACCTTGGGCCCGATGGCAAGAGGTTCTGCAGCAACGATTTTACCATCCAACATGGGACTGGCAATGCCCCCCTTGTAAGGGTTGGCAATAGCATAGACGCTAGATGGGATTTGCGAATCTTTCACGATCTTATCTAGCAAGGGGACGCTATTATAGGCTTTGACAATTGCATCCAAGGGAGCTTTCTGTAGGCATGAGAGCTACAATGTAATGACAAGTTAGTTGGACTCATATATATACTTTGGGATTGGGGGACTATGCTTTGCATATTCAAACAGTAACCAAAAAGACTGTGATTTGTGACTGACCTGTTGCTCTTTTCCCGTACAGTTGAGCGCCTTGGCAAAGATGGCACCCGCATCTTGGGCGACCTTGGCTGGTGTGACAAAGGTGCCTCCGCCTGATTGGACTACCACGCCACTCAGCAGCTTCGGAGCCGGGAGCAGTGTGGAAATGGTGAAGACGTCGTTGGCACCTGCACTCTGGCCAAACATAACCACATGGGATTTGTTGCCGCCAAAGTCTACGATGTTGTCTTGTACCCATTCAAGAGCGGCCAGAGCATCTTGGATACCCATGTTGCCCATGATGCCGGCACTATCCAGCGCGAGAAAGCCCATAGGACCAACACGGTAATTGAATTCAACCACGACGGCGTCAGTCGCTAGATTGCACGCATCATATAACGGGTCGCTGGTGCCTCCAGCCGTATTGAAGCCACCATATGCCCAAACCTTGACAGGCAGACGAGAGGATTTTTGAGCGTCGGGGGGGACATAGACATCGACGGTGAGACTATACAGAAAATGCATTAGGCGTTGTGAGAGCTTTACAGCAATGGGTAGTGTCATTTAGCCTACCAGTTCTCAGAGTCACTGGGACTCTTGACTCCAAATTCAGCATTGTACTGAACACATGGCGCTGCAGGCTGTGTTGCGTCGAAAGGCTTAGAATCGTGACCCAGACTACCGTCGTAGGGTTTAGGTGGTAGAAATCTGTTGTTACCGGCTGCCGACTGTGCGTATGGGATGCCTCGGAAACGTTTGACACCAGTACTGCTGCAAGTCGTTCCCTGCACGACACCATGTGAGAGCTTGATGGTAGGCAATGAGGAAGAGGGTTGTTGTGCGAGGACGCTGCTACTGGTGAAAAGCAGCGATGCAAGCAGAGCGGATTTGAAGTTGGTCATGGTAAAGATTTAGAATAAGTCAAATAGTGATATACAGAACACGTCATATTATAGATGAAGGGGTGCTGGAAAAAGGGTAGCGACATGACATGTTTATATACAGTCCATTGCATGCCAATACTGTCTTATGGAAAATGAGATTTACAGCGATCCTTGCAAGGCTATGCCCTGCCATGCCGTTCCAGCTGCCACCTTTGCTTTTCATTGGAGAGCTGTGACAATTCTGCGGACTGTCTCAAGCCTTTTCACATCACTGCCTCGCGGTGTTGTATCGACTGGGCAAGTTCCGATCAGCAAAAATGCTATTTTGGGTTAGGTTTAAGACGCAAAGGCGCCTTAATTCATCACAGCAATATGCTCCCAAGACATTAAGCGAGCGTTAGACGAACAAGCGAGACTTGAACGAGCAGGCGCCATTTTCGAAGGAGCTAGAGTATGGTGAGGTTTAATTTGTTATGCACCATTTAGCGTCAGGCAACTCGGTACTCGGCACTGGGCGTTTGTTGCAGCATCTCCATTCAAAGAAATATGGAATTCTTGCAGCTTCGAACTCTGTTCCTGATGCGATGGGGTTGTACCCTGACTGTGCGTACTCGGTATATTGCGTTATCTGATCGAAGACTGCATCGACAGCATCACCTATAAATATACGAGTAGTCTAGTCATTTCAATCAAATGCCGCCTAGGAAATATTACTTATAGCATTTACCGCACTGCACATCGATGCGCAGACTTTGGTATTTAATGCTTCTTAAATCCAGTATTAGGCCTTTATTTACCCTTTGATGTCAAGTGTACAAAGACATGCCACACCAGCCTAGAATAGCATTTATCATGTAATTTTTTTTCAAAGGGGGTTTTTTTTTTTTTGGTCTTTTGGTCTTTTGGTCTTTTGGTATGGAATTAAATGGCGCATGGATATATCGCTGGTGTAGCGATGCAGCACATTTGTAGTTTCAGATCCGTAACGCGACGGTTATTCGGGTCGATGGAGATGGTCGACCGGAGTTACAGCGAGGCAAAAGCCCGGAGCTGCCCCAGAAATACAAGACGGCGAGCCTCGGGTGCTGCAGATGGACAGTAATTCCCCCAGTTTTTAGTGGTCAGAGCCTGTAGCGGTAGTGAGTGGTGGGCTTTTTTTTTTGGCGGGCGGAAGACGGAGACGGCCATTTTGGAGTGTAGCGGTATAGCCTCGGTAATCCACCGCTCAGTTGGAGGGTCCAGGTCCAACGCTCCCCCGGGGCACAGTACTGTACTATGTAATAAATGGTAGAAACGCTCTCTCTTGGGGGAGCGTCATTGCATCTCCACACCGACGCCTCCCGAACAGACACATGCCAAACGCAACCTAGTCCCTCCATCCATCCACCCACCCCCCGTCCCCAAAGTTATCGCCAGTCGTCGTTTAAAACCCTTTTTTCCTTCCTCCTTCTTTGTTTCTTCGTTTTCCAACACGTGAAAGCCATTGGCCATGTTTACGTCCCTCCGCGCTGCTAACGGATTGAGGAACACCGTCCGAAGACTTGCGACGCCCTCGGTAAGCTACCCTTTGCCTTTCCCTTCTGTCGCATCCCAAGGTGGCTATATTCACGCGACATTTTTTTTGTTGTTGCGGTACACTCAATCTGAGGCCCTGTCGTCCTTTTGCTCCCGTCTTTGCCTCTCCTTCTTTCTCATAACCTCAATCGCTCATGGTATATCCCCAGCATCACTAACCTCAATCCCATCACAGACAGTCACCATGGCTTCTACGAAACGAAACAACAGCACTCTGCCTGCAGGTATGTATCTCCGAACTCGCTCACATGCTATGCCCTTTCCCCTGCTCTAACACAAACCCCCTCAAATAGGCTACAAAGAGGACAAGTCCAAGGGTGACATGCTGAGATTCCAAGACTCTCTTCCCCGTCTTCCTGTCCCTACTCTCGACGAGACTGCCTCCCGATACCTCAAGTCCCTGCGCCCTCTGCTGTCCGCTTCGGAATTCGAGCACTCCAAGGCTGCCGTTGCCGACTTCGTCAAGGCCGGCGGCGTCGGTAGCAAGCTCCAGGAGAAGCTTGTTGCCAAGGCCAAGGACCCCAAGACCAAGAACTGGATCTACGAGTGGTGGAATGATGCCGCTTACCTGTCATACCGCGATCCTGTCGTTCCTTATGTCAGCTACTTCTACTCTCACCGTGATGACCGCCAGCGCCGCGACCCCGCCAAGCGTGCGGCCGCCATCACGACCTCTGTCCTTGAGTTCAAGAAGATGGTTGACAGCGGTTCGCTTGAGCCCGAGTACATGAAGAAGCTTCCCATTTGCATGGACAGCTACAAGTGGATGTTCAACGCCAGCCGTGTCGCCGCCAAGCCCGCCGACTACCCCATCAAGTTCTCCCACCAGGACCACAAGCACATCATTGTCATCCGCAAGAACCAATTCTACAAGGTTCTGCACGAGTTCAACGGCAAGCAACTCAACGCTTCCGAATTCGAGCAGCAATTCCGCAACATCTACCAAAACGCCCAGACTGTCCCTCCAGTTGGCGCTTTGACCTCTGAGAACCGTGATGTCTGGACCGATGCTCGCCAAGTCCTCCTCAACGCCAGCACTCAGAACAAGGCCGCCCTCGAGGCCATTGAGTCTGCCTCCTTCGTCATCTGCCTCGACGATGCCTCCCCCGTCACCCTGGAAGAGCGCGCCCATGCCTACTGGCACGGTGACGGTGCCAACCGCTGGTACGACAAGCCTCTCCAGTTCATCATCAACGACAACGGCACCTCTGGCTTCATGGGTGAGCACTCTATGATGGACGGTACCCCCACCCACCGCCTCAACGACTACATCAACGACCTCATCTTCAACAACAAAATCGACCTCTCTGACCCCACGGTCCGCTCTGACCTGCCCGACCCCACGCTCGTCAAGTTCGAAATCACCCCCCAGGTTCAAAAGGACATTGACCGTGCCGTGACCGACTTCAAGACGCTCATCGGCCAGCACCAGCTCGCCGTCCAAGCCTACCAGGGCTACGGCAAGGGCCTGATCAAGAAGTTCAAGTGCTCCCCCGACGCCTACATCCAAATGCTCATCCAGTTCGCCTACTTCAAGATGTACGGCAAGAACCGTCCCACGTACGAATCTGCCGCCACGCGCCGCTTCCAGCTCGGCCGCACTGAAACCACCCGCACTCTCTCCGAGGACTCCAACGCCTGGTGCAAGGCCATGGTCGACCCTTCCGTCGACGACAAGACCAAGGTCGAGCTCTTCCACAAGGCCATCAAGTCCCACGTCGAGTACATCTCCGCCGCCTCCGACGGCAAGGGCGTCGACCGCCACCTCTTTGGCCTCAAGAAGCTCCTTGAGCCCGGACAGGAAGTCCCCGCCATCTACACCGACGCCGCCTACGGCTACTCCAGCTCCTGGTACATCTCCTCCTCCCAGCTGAGCTCCGAGTTCTTCAACGGCTACGGATGGAGCCAAGTCATCGACGGCGGCTTCGGTATCGCTTATATGATCAATGAGAACAGCATCAACTTCAACATTGTCTCCAAGGGTCTTGGCTCCGACCGCATGAGCTACTTCCTCAACGAGGCTGCTGGTGACATGCGTGATCTCTTGACTCCTACTCTTGCGCCTCCCAAGGCTAAGCTGTAAAGGAGTTTCAAACAAGAAGGAAGAAGAAAAATTCCACATATGTTCAGATTTAGAAGGCTTTTCTAACCTTTGTTTTGTTTTCTTTGCGGCACGAATAGTGCAGGTTGTGGATGGAATGCATAGGAGCAGCATCTGTTTTTTTATTACATGATTGTGTATTTTAAAAGTCATAACACTCTTCAAAAGGGTTTGGAAGAGTAGTGGTAGTCATGTAAGAAAGAGAACAAATGAAAGATAGACACAAAATGAATGCACTTGAGACTATTTGTGAGCGTCTTTAGTCTTGAAATCTTATTCAACTTCAACTCTAGCATTTATTAAACTACTCATACAACCGACTCCATCTCACATCCCACCTAACCAGCATGCGCTACAATCTCATTGACAACGTCGCCCTTTTCTGCATCAAAGTATGAGCACATCTGCGCGGGCAGAGGAAGCTCCTTGTAATCGTCGTCGGGTCCAGAAATGACATTCAAGTTAATGCCGTCCGATTTGCTGTGGAAGATCTTGGCGCTCGAGCTTTCCTTGCTAAAGTAGATTTGGGCTCCGTCCGTCTGGTCAAGCATGACTGCGGGAATGGTGCCCATGACCTGCAGGGCAAAGTTCTGAGCCTTGACAATGTCGACATTGGACACTAGTGTATCGACAACCAATGACAGACGGTTCGAGTTTTCGATTGTGACTTGGTTGGCCTTACCCTTCACGATAATGGTGGTGTTGTTGCATCGGCTAATGAGAATGGAGTGCGTAAGAGAAGCCTCAATCTCGATAGGCTGAGCCTCCTTTTCAAAGTTTTCCTATTTTTAATGTTAGTTCATGTTACAATTGCACCTCCCATGAATGTAAAACGTACGATTGTCCACTTGTTACCCTCAAGAACTTTCTTGGAAGGCTTCTTGATGCGCATGCTTTGCGGCTTGGGCTTCTTTCCGGGAGCAGGGCTCTTGGCTCTTGAATCGCTACCATCGGAAACTGTTGAGCCACCCCGCAGGGCGGGATTCTTGTGCGTCATCTCAGACTTGTCGACCTTGCGCAATCCCTTGGTGACAGATTCACCCTTGTTCAACTCGGAGAAGACAGCTCCGAAGCCGCCAGCATCGTTAGCGGCGGCAGCAGGAGCGGCTTCCTTTTTGATATCGAGAACAGGAGGAGGACCGGGAGGAGGTGGTGGCGGAGGAGGAGGAGGAGCACCGCCAGCAGGAGCTGGAGGAGTTGCGGAAGAGGTTCCACTGTGAATTGCCTTGGCGATGGCAGAAGCAGGCTCACCCTGGCCGTTCCATGTAATGCCGCTGGGGTAATACTGCTTAACGTAGTCTCGAAGGTCACGGAATATTTGGTAGAAGGATTGAATCCAGGCAACCTGCTTAGCGTCTCTATAAGTTGGTCAGTAATCAAGCCATATGTCACTCGATTCAAAACGAGAAGTAGTCATACTTCTCTTTTTGCTCCTTGATGACGCGGTTGCCGAAGAACTGGGCAGAGCCAAGGCATTCTTCCACGTGGGCAAATGGCTTGTTCTCCACGGTAACCCAAGCCAGAACCATGATACCATCGGCAACAGCACTGAGCTGAGTGTACAAAGGATCGCCACGGTTGGCATCCTTGAGTTCGGTAACGGCCACGAGAGACTCGTTGATGGGGCTCAAGAGCTCTTGATAGACGGGATCAGCACCAGAGGTGTCGGGCTTCTTGGCCTTGGTAGTAATGAGAAGGAACTTGCGCTCCTCTTGAAAGCCCTTTGCAACAAAAGCAGCCTGCTTGGCGACGAGACCACCGATCTCGGTACTGAGCTTTACATAGTTTGCAATGGGGCCGTTGAGGATGGTGTCGAAGTCGTCGATGCGCTCGGGGAGTTCTTCGGCGGCAGCTTTGGCAGCGGGAGCTGGAGTGCCTACGGGAGCAGCGGTAGAGGCAGAGGTAGGAGAGCTGCCAATCTGAGCCAGAGGAGGAACATCCTTGGGCAGCTCTGTCGAGGTGGCAATGTCTTCTAGTCGGGAGGTTGCGGCTTCGAGTCTGGTCATGAGGTCAGCATACTTGATGCAGGAGGTGGCTGAGAAGATGATGGCAGGCATTGAGGGCAAATAGGGCGATAAGATTCAATTGAGAGGGAGACTGGGTGGAATTTACCGCTTGATGAGGGTGGTGAGGTTATGCATGTTGTTGGAGGCGGCCATGATGGACGAATTGGTTCCCGGCAAGCTTGGCCAGGGGGAAACAACAATGGCGATTGAAGCTGGTAAGGAGCGACTGGGAAGCTCGTAAGGTGGAAAGCAGATAAAGACGGAGCCAGATGGCTGCTTGAAGGGCTGGATGAAGGGAAGAGAAGAAACAGGAGAAGAGGGTTTAAAAATAAAAAAATAAAAGGATGGCGCAAATGCCAATGCAACTCTGAGCTGAGACGAGGAGAGCGACGGTGATGATGACGAAGCGCAGCCGAGTTGAGCTCTGGTGCAGCCAAGTCGAGCCCCTCCCCGCTGCTCTCCACCACTCAGAATGCGCTACCACAGGCCAGTCAGGTACGCTAATAATAATATTCACTGCTGCCAGCACACGCTAATAAGCGTTGAAAGTCTCCGTGCGAGCTCACCCAACACCAACGGCCACAGACTCTCTCCAGGCTGCCGAATAATATTAGGCAACCGAAAATATAGTTTGACATTAAAATGAAGTCACCGAGACAAGTTACAGCCCAATTGAAGCATTAGCCTTCACTTGAAAATGGTCTGCAATTGTCTATTCAGGCAACAGGAATAATCTCTGAGGCATGTCGTGCTGCAGTTACAGCAACTAACATGGCCAATTCCAGCCCTGCAAAATAAAAAAAAATAAAACAAAGAAATAATGCAAAGTAATGATTCACTCCCCAAAGAGACATTGTACCCCATCTCTTATTAAATCACGGCTTCGCGAGTGGCATCAGCTTCATTGTGTACGCAACACCCGCATACCCTACACTCTCACCGACTCACTCTCACCACCAAAAGTTCCATCTCTTCACATCACCACCTCCTCAACTGCCTTACAACGGCGCCCCAATCTCACTTTCCACTTCCATTTAAGCCTCCCCCGACACATTATTCAAAATGTCAAAACCACAAGAACCCCCAGACGACGCAGCCCCCATAGACTTCGTCACGATGGGCATGTTCATCATCGGTCCGTTACCTTACCCATCTCCCCCCCCCAAGCTCACCACTAACACTAACAGACGACATCGACTTTATCCCACCTAAACCACCTGTCAAGGACATCCTAGGCGGAGCTGGTTCATACTCCGCCCTCGGAGCAAGACTCTTTTCACCACCTCCCACCGCCTCATCCGTTGGCTGGATCATCGACAAAGGCTCCGACTTCCCCTCTAGCCTCACCACCCTCATTGACAGCTGGGGCACCACTGCCGTCTATCGTGAAGATACTGAACGTCTCACAACTCGTGGATGGAACGGTTACGAAGGAACCGACGAGAAGCGTGCTTTCAAGTACCTCACACCAAAGAAACGCCTTACTGCTGAAGATCTCACCCCACAACTGCTAAAGTCACGCTCGTTTCACCTCATCTGCTCGCCTCTACGCTGTCAGGACCTCGTGCAAGAAATCACATCCAAGCGAAAAGAACTGCTCGCGGAGAACTACACAAAGGCCATCTTCATATGGGAGCCTGTTCCCGATCTCTGCACGACATTCGAGCTCCTCAACTGCACAAACACCCTGCGTCTCATTGACGTATGCAGCCCTAATCATTCCGAACTAGCTGGCTTCATGGGCGATGATGGTCTCGATCCAGAGACTGGTGAGATTTCCACCGCTGCTATTGAGCGTGCCTGTGAGCAACTTCTGGGTAGTATGCCCCTGCAATCGTATTCGCTCGTTGTCCGTGCTGGCGAGAAGGGCTGCTACATCGCCAAAAACGGAGGCAGGAAGAGGAAGCGCGCAAAGGACGCCAAGCCCACGCCCAGAAAGGCACTGGTTCACGGCAGTCTGCAGCATGACACCGATATGGAAGCGCTTTTGGCTGGCTTGATGCAAGGCGACGACGGAAGCATTGACACGCAGGAAATTGAAGTTGATCCTGGTATTGAGCGCTGGATACCCGCATATCACACCGACTCTTCGAAAGTAGTTGACCCAACAGGAGGTGGTAACACCTTCCTGGGTGGGCTGGCCATCGCCCTGGCAAGACATGAAGATCTCGAGACGGCCGCCGCATGGGGCTCTGTTGCTGCCAGTTTCGCCATTGAGCAAGTTGGCGTGCCGACCTTGATCCAACATGAAGACGGTAAAGAATTATGGAATGGACAGAATCCCCATGACCGACTCGAGGAATATAAGAAACGACTATGAATTCACCACGAATGATACGAATGAACCATGTAACGGCGTTGGGTACAATACAAAAAAGTTAATGTATTTTCGTTTGCCTTCTTTTCTTCTTAATAGACTGAGTCTTTAAAAATTTACATCACATATTCATATTCATCAACAACCCAAATCATGACTCAAATAACCCTGACGCCGAAATTACATGAAATCCCATCCATCGTACCAAACTTCTTTAAATCTTGTAGACAAGCTCACCATCCGCAAACCTAGACGTTACTGGTTAGTCACTGCGCATATTCATCTCAGAGAAGAAAAACTTACATGATGTGGTTGGCTTCCTCGAGCCTCTTGAGAGCCTTGACGGACTCTTGCTTGCTGAATGCACCTCCCTCACGGTTGCCGACCTTGCGATTGACGGCTTCGATGACAGCGGTGAGTCGGGCAGAATCATCCTCAAAGAGGTTGGTGTTGAGGAGCTGACCGAGAGCAGTTCTGAAGGTAGCCAGACGTGCTGGGGTGATGGGCGTCTCGTCAATAGCGAGATCAGCTGCTCCAGATGCAAGCTCTTCGTCTTCTTGTGTTTGCGTCGGTAGCTGTGAGGAGGGAATGGAAGAAGCGTAGGAAGCTTGTGATTGTGATGTGCCGTTGGCGGTTCGTGTGCTGCGGCCAGAGCGTCGAGGTGCGGATGACGATGGGTCTTGGCTCTCTTCCTCCTCCTCCTCCTCCTCCTCCTCCTCTTCCTCTTCCTCTTCGTCATGTCCAGCACCATTGGCGCCATTGGCACGAGGTCGGCTGGAACCAGTCTGAGAGCGAGTTGCTGTGCGCGCAGCAGAAGCTGTTGATCGAGAGCCACGGTATGTGGCACCGCCGTCCTCATCATCGTCCTCATCTGAGCTCCCCTCACTGTCAGACGCAAACTCGACAGCATCAGTTCTGCGACGCTTCTTGCGAGATCCATCTTCAACGACTTCCTTGAAGAGGGCAAAACGAAGAATAGCTTCAGCAGCAAGCGCGTCTCTCTCCTCGACACGGTTGGACAAACGAGACTTGGCATGAGCTGTGGCAAGACGAATGATAGTTTCCAAAGTTCTGACAGTCAGTGGACTGGTGCGTCTTTGGTTACCCTCCATTTCGTCATTACGTAGGCCAACGTATGCCTCAGCAATGCGGTTAGATGCCTCCTGCGTCAAGACTGGGAGAATTCTTGTCTTGGCATATTGGATGTACTTCTTCATGAAGGGGATGCTGAGAATCTCAGGCTTCTTGTTAGCGCCTCGGCCGGATGTGTGAGTTACACCAGCGTGTAGCATAGCATCGAACTTCTCAAAAACTTCTGTCGGCTTCTGCGTCGTCGCTTGGCTTTCAGCAGAGACACCCAGGAACTGAGATGCTTCTTCTCTAACAGGAGCACCTTCCTCGGTACCAGGCTGGCGGTAGCGGTGCATACGCAGAACGTGCTCAGACACTTGTCTGTCTCGCGTGTCTTCGATGTCGTCCGTAACAACAAACAGCAAATCGAAACGGGAGAGCAAAGAGTCTGGCAGAGCAATGTTCTTGTGAGGGTCTTTGTGAGGGTCGTATTGCCCGTATATAGGGTTGGCAGCAGCCACGACAGAACAACGGGCGTTGAGTGATGTGTGAATACCAGCCTTGGCAATGGTGACTGTTTGCTGTTCCATGACTTCGTGAATGGCCACTCGATCAACATCTGACATCTTGTCGAACTCATCAATACAGACAACACCTCTATCAGCCATGACCATGGCACCTGCTTCCAATCTGCGTTCACCAGTCTCCTTGTCAGAGGTGACAGCTGCAGTCAAACCGACACCGGATGAACCTCGACCAGTTGTGGCAATGGCAAGAGGAGCAGTGTTAAGAACGAAGCGCAACAGCTGAGACTTTGCAGTAGAAGGATCACCAACCATCAGAATATTGATGTCACCACGCAAATGTGTTCCGTTTTCCAAGTTCTTCTCCATACCACCAAGAAGCATCAGCAAGATAGCCTTCTTGATGTGGTCGTGGCCGTAGATACTAGGTGCGAGAGACTGCGAAAGAAGCTCGAACAAGTTCTTCTTCTTGGCGATCTTATTAATGTTGCGGATATCTGTATCAGTAATGGTTGCTTGAGCAACACCACCGCCAGACTTGGAAGAGAGGAGAACGATGTTGTTGCCAAGAATGCATGCCTTGAACAGAGCGCTGTTATGGTTGGTATTGCGGTTACCCAGCGTGCGAAAGATACCAACGAGCTGGATACGGTCACCAGGCTTCACCTTGTCGACCAAATCGTCATCGAGAATCACATCAACGCCACGAGGCAGCTGACCAGCAGGCGCACGCTCGGGCATTTCTTGAATCGAGATCGTTTGGTGATCGCGGTAGGTACAGAAGCCGTACTCGGTTATAAGAGGGTTGCCGTCATCATCCTCTCGAGGATATACGCTAGATGTCGTCACTCCATTCGTCATGGTTTGATCTTGGTACTCTCTGAAGTGAAACTTGTCTTTGGTCTCGTTGTAGTGAACACTGCGCACAACCTTGGGTCGGATGAGGGAGCATCGGGTAACAATACCCTCCAGAGACACCATGTTGTTGAGATGGTGCGAAGAAAGTGTGCGAGGGTTGCAAGCGTTCAATCCAAAACTACCAGCCCAGGCACAGTAGTACAGAGTATCGCTTGCTGTCTGATCGGGCCGAGCACTGGGAATGACTTCGACAATCTTCTTAAGGGCGTGGTTGAAAGCAAGAGAGTAATCAAAGGGCTCGTGAAGGATACCCTCGGCGAGCTCTGGGCTGTGATCTCGTACATGATCAAGGTTGACTGTCAATCGTCGTTGGTTCTTCTGTAACATCAGAATGATATCTGATCTGTAACTGCGGGCATGTTGATCGGCTTTGGTTAAATAGTTAGCTACACTTTCTCACTTATCGAACTCGGTATTTCGTGTGCACGTACAAGGGTCCAAGAACTCCTCTGCTTGGCGAATGCGATCGCGGACGCCTTCGTCCTGAAGCATAAACGAATCCATGGTGACTGTCTGGGTTGTCGCTGAATCGATGCTATGTGGAAGGGGAAATTGAAGCTCTGGATGCCCAAAGTGGGATGGAGGATAAAGTGAGGGCAGGGCGGAGCGCGTGTTTCGCGTCAGGACGCGTCGCAGCGCGTAAAGTGGTTGCAGGGCCGCCGTGAAGGTCCACCTTGAATTAATTGGGGGCCTGGCTTTTGATTACCTAATGATCTTGGTTGTCCCACTGAATGTCGCCTGAGCTGGAGCTCCACCAAACGGCATCTGCTGGAGCTGTGATATGATTGTTTCATGATTGCCAACAGTATTCCTCACTGACACCCGCCTACCAATATCTACAAAAATATTTATTATATCCCAAACGGTGCAGTGATTGCGTCAGAATGGCCGTTGGCGGCTTAGCCAGTGTCGGCAATGCCATGGATGAGGAAGCCAGAGCCGAAGTCGATGTGTTGAACTCGCGACTCGATAAGACGACGCAATTGACGAAGAAGATCCAAGCCTGTCTGGGGAGATTGGAATCAACAGGGCAGAGCGTTAAGGATGTCGCTGGTCCCCTAAGCGGAGAGACTAAGCGACTTCAAGTGCTGGGAACCAGTGCGTATTAGCCTTGAGGACACTAGCTGGCGTCGTCACACTAACAACACCAGATGTTGATTCGGTCTTGTCAGCCATCGATCGATTGCGCCAACCCGCCGATAGCAAAGATGACGAAGAACAAATTATTCGATCCGGACCCGACAAGGCTGGCCTGTCAAGTTACCTAGCATCGATTAAGCGCCTGAACAAATCACACTCCGATATAAAAGCCTCCAATCTTCGCGCCAATCAGAATACTATGCAGGACCTAGGCCGACTGATCAAGAGTGGAAATGCTCAACTGGAATCATACTTTGACAACATACTACGAGGAGAAACACCCCGATCCATTGAACCGCTACACTTCATCACAAAAGACAAGCCATTCCCTATTATGCCACAAGAAACCATTACCAGACTGGGACTCATATTCGCATATCTCGGCAGCAAAACCCACAGCACAGGATACGAGTCACCGGGCAAGAAGATCTATACTGATATCCGTGGACCATACATGGCAGCATCGTTGGCAAACCTGGCAGCTGCCAGTGTTAACACAGCAAAAAAGAAGAACCCAGGCGCCATATATCGCGCGGGAACCAGCGGCATTGGAACCTACGCTCAGTCCATGGAGGGCATTTTCATCGCCGAATACGAAAACATTTGCAGCATTTTCACCCGCGACGATTGGGGATCAGTATTCCAATCAACATGCCAAGCCGCTCTCACCGAACTCGCTCGCACGCTTCGCGAACTGAATGCGCACATCAAGGCCCATCTGAGCACCGACTGTGGTCTTGCATACGAAGTTATGGAGATCCTCACAACGCTCTCCAATAACCTAGAAACTAGAACTGGCGAGCTCAAGTCATCATTAGCAGCAGCCTTAAAACCTGTCCGCGAGACTGGCAAATCATCCCTGTCAGAACTTCTGGAAGACAACAAACGCAAAATTGGCGGCCTACAAGCCCTGCCACCCGATGGCGCATCCCTCCCCATCGTATCAGAAACCATGCAACGCCTCCAAACCATGGTCGAGTTCCTCCGCCCTCTCTCCAGCATCATGGTCAACCTCGGAGACGGAGGATGGAACAATGCCGCAGCTAGCGGCCGCTCCGCAGACGCCATCCCCAGTCTCGCGTCCTTTGACATCGGCGCCGACGGCCGTGACATCTTCGCCCACTACTGCACCGACACCATTGACGTGCTCTTAACGTCTCTCGAGCAAAAAGCACGCATGCTCCACCGCAACAAATCCGTGCAGGGCGTTTTCCTCGCAAATAGCGTCATCATCGTCGAGCGTATGATTCGCGACTCGGACCTGAACCCGCTCCTCCAATCGCGCCTAGAGATGCTCGACGGCTGGCGCAAGAAAGCTACCATGACCTACACGGACGTCTGCAAGGATCTATCGGTCTATCTCTTCGACACAACGCACACTAGCCGTGGCCAACGGCATACCTCTGGACCTCCCGATTCCGCCACTGTCGTCAAGTCCCTCAGCAGCAAGGAGAAGGACAAGATCAAAGAGAAATTCTCATCTTTCAACAGCGCATTCGACGACATGGTTTCAAAACACAAGTCGTACAACATGGAGCGCGAAGTGCGTGTCATGTTTGGTGAAGATATTCGTCAGAAGCTGCAGCCGTTGTATGACCGCTTCTGGGACAAATATCATGAAATCGACAAGGGCAAGGGTAAATATGTCAAGTATGACAAATCTACCATTGCAAGCATCTTTACAACGCTCGCTTGATAGCTATGTCAGGAAATCTGGAAATGATGAAATGAAAGGCCAAAAATATTCTAGTATTATTATTTTACAGGAGTTCAAATCAGCCCGCTATGCAATATACCCTAATACTCTAAAAACTTTCTAAACTAAAAATGAAACATGCTTTATAGTGGTATCATGTCTTGATGCCACTGTTGAAAATCTTGTCGATGCGAGTTCGTCGCTCCCACATTATCTCGCCGTCGCTCTTGCGCTTAAAGTACAGAATGCGATGCTGGGGGATGAACTCCTCGTCTGTCTGTTCCGTCTTCCACAGCGATAGGGCTTTCTCCATGGCTCCAGAGAAGCGATCTTCGAAGCCGATAATGTAGTCACTCTCATCCATGCCCAGATCCCATCTGATGCGGTTCATTACATCAGTTGCGGAGCGGAACTTGCCCATGCCCTCGGGTTTAGGCACTAGTTTGGCATTGAGTTTTGTAACCTTCTTACGAGAGGAGGTTTCATCAGAAAGTGATTCATCTTCGTCTTCAAATTCTTCTTCGTCGTCAGAGTCAAGGTCGTTGTCGCTGTCACCATGATCCCCAGCGAATGCGTTGGGGTCAAGAACGGCGTCTGCGAGCTGGGAAGACTTGACCACAGTGGCGGAGAGCCAGCTTGTTGAGGCGTCATAATACTTTTCGTCGTTGTGCATACGAGCTTCAAAGTCACGGAGCACGGTTTGAAGAGACGATTCGGCAGCCTTGGCGTCGTCTTTGGAGAGGGATGAATCGTGGAAAGAGACGCCGATGAGGTAGAAGCCGTGGTACTCAGCTCCTTCCTCGTGGCTCTTATCGGTGAAGCGAGCTGGCCAGATACGTGGTAACAGAGCACCTGCTCTGCGGTCGATATCTAAGAGTGTTAGTAAAGGTGCCATTGAATGAGGAAAAATGATGACTTACCCACTAGGATTGCTACACAGCGAGACTCGAGCCAGCCCAGGAAGCGTCTGCCTTGAGTAGGAGAAGCACCCCAGAATCTAGCGTCGATCTTGACATAGCTCTTGTAAGCAGACAAAAAGTCTTGGGAGCCCTGAGTAGACGTCTTAGCATCTAAGAGAGCATCCCATGTAGCTCCATCCTTGGACAGAGTCTGATTTGCACGAGCAATCTCCAGAGCTATGGTCTTAACAGTGGGAACAGAAGCCGTCATGGCCGTGTTGAGAGCTGGAGCATGCCAGCCCAGCAGACACATAGGTTCCCTAGCTGTACGATGATACTTCAAACCCTTGTGAAAGAAGGGATCAAAGACCATCTGAGTCTGCCAGTCGAAAGTAGCGTAGTGATGGAAGAAGGTAGTGACAATGTCAGTGGTTGAAACAGCACTAGATTTCTTCGCAAGAGCTTTGCAAACGGGTGCTAACATGACATTGATGTGAATACCACCTAGGAAGCCAAATTTGGCGCCGTATAAACCGCGGGACATGGCCCATGCTTTGATGCACAGGAAAGCGACACGAAATTTGGCCAAATCGGGAATTGAACGGCGGAGATATGACATGTCTCGAGCGGGCTTGAGCTTGGAGAGAGTCTGGATTGGGAGAGCGAATGCTGGGTGAGTAGATGGATAGTTGAGAATCCCAGGATAGCTTTCAACAACGGTTGTGGCAGGGCAATACTGAAGATCGAACTTGATACCTTGCACGTCTAGTTCAACCATGGTTCCAGAGTTAGCCTTAACCCGGCGAAGGACAGTAATACCCTGTGCAGCGGCCTTTCGTAAACGCTGAAGAGCCATAGTGAAGAATGTTCTAGAGCTGATGGTGCCAATGCAGAGGCAGTCGATATCTGAGCTGCTCATCCAGACACCTAAGCCGTAAGATCCAACGGGAACAAGAACAAGGCCTACGCTGCGGTTATCCTGCTCATTCGCAGGTCGTAGCAGGGCATCCTCCAGAGACTTCAGAGCAAGAGCCCGAGTAGTTTCGTCAGACTCTGTTGGAAGACATCCCTTGGCGAAGAGAGCATTCTTCAAATCTTCAATGCCTCCAAGAGACGTGGGTGCTTCGAATAGCTCAACAGGCTTTGTCTTGGCCGCGCTGGCCGCTTCAGGCTGTATGGTTTTGGTGAAGAGGCAGCGAATGCCCCAGTGGTCACTAGCGTAGTACTGCATTCCTTGGTCATTGGCCTCCATGGGTTCTTGACCAAACATATTGAAGCCTGTTGGGTGAAGAGGTAGTTTGTTGTTGAAGAGAATTCTGTCATATCTCTGAGGGCGATTGTTGAGACCACTGCCCACCAGATTCGCTGTGGTTGTGTTGGTAAGAGGGTCAAAGGTAGCACCCTGCTCGCCTTCATATAAGTCCATAATAGCGTCCTGGGCAACTGCAGAAGTAGACGACTCGCCAGACTCGACACGAGTGACAAGCCATACGTCTTGCATTCCAGACCCAGTGATAATCTCATTGACATCGTCCAAGGTTTGCTTGCCGTTGCTAGATAGTGCTTGACGTCTCTGAGCAATGTCAATAGTATAAGATGAAGTAGTCAGGTTGAAGTCTCCGACCATCAGACGAGCATTTTCGGAGTATTTGTCCGAAAGGTATCGCGTAAGTCGAAGCAATTCAATCTTCTTAGCGGTGATGGCGCCATCCACCAATCCTTGAGTAAGATGGCAGCCGGCAAGCACAAGGGGCTTATGATTGAATGTGACTGTTGGGAATGTGGCAATAGTTGCTCCTTTGTGCTTCTTCTGTAGGGGGAGATATTCCCACTTGACGGGGAACTTGCTGAGAACCACCACGTTGAGTAGGCTTGTTAGAGGACCTGCCCCAGATGAAGCTGGTGCATGAGTAGAAAAAGGATATTGTGAAGAGATGTCGACGTTGGAGAGAAGATCTGGGATAAAGCTGTCGGAAACTTCCTGCAGGACAAGAATATCCGCCGCAGCTCTTGTGGAGAGGAGATTGCTAATGAGCTTTGAGTTTCGAGAAGTATCTGGCGGCCAGTGAAATTCGGCAAGGACATTGTATGAAGCGACGATTAGCCTATGAAGAGGAGTCTGTTCCAACTGAATATCAGACTGCTTCAAGGGAGACCACGAGTTGTCAGTCGAGCAGTACTGATATGATGTTCGTTGGTATGCCCTCGAGACATCGCGTTTATCTGTTGGAATGACCTCGTCTTGTGGTAAGTGCATATCAACCAAGCTCTTGGTTTCTAAATCAATACACTTCCAAATTCTCATCCTTCGCAGCCCGTCAGCATCTTGGTCTTGATCACGAACCATGATTGCAAGCTGAGCAAGGTCCCATTTCAACGGCGTGACAAGCCTTGCCTTTTCCAGCATAAACTTGTGCGAACTAGACTGAGCATCTTCGCTCTGTGCGACTGTTAAATGCGGCGTAAAACTTTCAGCGGGCCATCTCATTGCTTTGCGCAGATCGTTGGCCAAATCTGATAACTGTGAGCCCTCGGGCTTGAGATAAAGCGTGTTGTGCTTGTCATGCACAAATGTCCCTGCCTCGGGTAGCGACACTGTAAGATCTTTATATGGTGAGAAGTCTAGCTGTGAGAGGATATCAGCAGCTTTGTCAAGAATAACTGGCTGCACGAAGGGATAGACGAGGTTGATATGAGGAGGCCATTTTCCGTAAGCCTTATCGTTGAAGCAACGCAGGGCGTTAATAGCCGGCCAGAGGTCTTGGGGCGGAATCAAGCAGAGGGCCGTGTCATGAGAGGGCGGCCAGAATTTTCGAGATGTCTCTTCGGCCTCCATAGTCTTTCTCGGCGATGGCCGTGCTTTTGTCTGAGTGGTGTTTGTGTAGAAATGGTGGTGTTTGTGAGGAGGTATGACTGCGATCGTAAGCGAATTGGACGGCGCGAATTGCTCGTAGTTGTACAAAGCTGTTGAATTTGCTATTTAATTGTAAATTTCTCCTTCTAAATCTGCACCGTAGCTGGTCTAATTAGTACTTATAATGATACATTATTGGATGCAATTGAGCGTGTTAGTGCCTTGCAGTGAATCTGTGGCTGAGCCACATTAGCGCAGGTTAGTGAGTCACTGCCGACGAGGCAGACTTAAATATTCCAGTACAAGTATTGGCCAAAACATTGGGGGAACAAAGTTTTGAAAATTAAACTGACACTGATAGTGACTCACAATGCCATGTTGGTATTCTTTCAATAATTGTTTTATGGACAAGTGGGCACAGAAGCGCAAATGCTGAAGCGGCTGAATCCAAAACACCTTGATATACAGTCTATCGCTCTAAATACAACATGCCAGACGGACATGCCAGAGGGCAAAATACACAATGAAACATGACAATCGTTAAGATACAGTGATAGAATCTCCAGTCTGCCACCGCATTACATCTCGTAATCAGGTCCCCAGTCAATCAGGTCTTTGGTATCACCCTTACCCTCCATGACGGCCTCCAGCTTGTCTTCTACGGTAACCCAGCCTTGTCGCTTCTGCGAAATGGCATATCGAATCGGATCCTTCCACTCTCTCCACCAAACCTCTTCGCTCTGAACGACACATTTGCGGTTAGGCTCGCCGCTCTTCGTGCTAGCAAACGGCCACACGACCTTGACCACCTCGTATCTATTCTTTCCGGAGAATAGACTTGTGACACTCGTGAAGAACTGATTCACCCTGTCTGGATTCTGCACCTGAACCTTGCTATGCGTAACCAAGAATGTGACATCTACGTTGCCCTTGTATTTGGTCGTAGCAATCAAGCTGCGCAATTGGCCCTCCAGCCATGCAATATCCAAGTTTGCGACAACTCGTTCCATGACAAATGTCTTGATCGTAGCTTTATCCTCTACGAAGCGACGAGCCCATTCCTCCAAACCGCCGTCACCCACCTCGGGTAGCGTTTCGGGGCGCGTTGTCCCACGGTATGCTAGCTCATCATGGCCCACGCAGCGAGTATAGTCCATCCGTAAGCGCTCGTCCTCGGGAATCAGAAGGGACATGAGATTTAGGCGAATGTCAAAGTCGACTTTGCGCCCGCGCATGCCTTTGACCTGGATCTGTGGCTTCGGAGGCACAGCAGCCTGCGTCCGTACGAGGTTGACTAGTGCCGCAGCATTGATGGACAGGTATTCGGCTTTAGAGGAGATGGTGGTAAAGTCGGAGGAGAGCTTGAAGAGCGGCGGGGAGTAGATTCGGTAATCGACCTTGGGGAGGCCGGGATAGCGGGGGAAGGATTTCGTGGCGGCATTGCGCTGCTGGTGCTGGTCTACTGCGGCCGAGGAGGAGGATGCTTGGGACGGGCCGGAGTACGGAGGTGGTGTCGAGGGGCGATTGGTGTCGTGATAATCTGAAGCGGTGGTGGGAGGCGTGGGGATTGAGACGGGAGTTTCTGGTCCAGAGGGGAGAGGTCGTTTCTCCATGGTGACGACTGAGCCAATGCTGATTAAGGTGAAATGAAGGTACAGCAAACAAATAAAATGAAAATTGGTGAGTAGACAGAAATACAGAAATGGAGGCAGCCGGACATTAAAAAACAAAACAATGACTTCAACTATGGTCAGCCACCGATATTGGGTATTAATAGGTGTCCGAGGCGCAGGCCAGCCCACTTCGTCAGCCCGGGCACAATTGACGTCGCTGTTGACGACAGCTCGTTGGGCGTGGCGGCCAGTGGGTGTCAGACGCTACGCTCTAGCGGCCCACGGGTAGTTTATTAGTGCAGATTACAGTGGACTCGCCGCATAACACCGATTTGGGATAGTGCAATGCTTCAACAAGCTTCCTTCTTAGCGCCAATGTCGAATCGGCACATCCATCAAACGACTGGGTGCTTGATGTTCCGGAAGGTTGTTATCTTCGAGCCAGTCAGCATATTCAAGGGCTGCGAGCAACCATTGGCATGTATGAGCATGTGCTGCTGTGATATTGACTCGACAAACGTCCATTTGATCAAATGAGTCTAACGGCTCTTCTCTCTGGCCGGCATTCAACAACCGACAGTCTCTAATGCTGAGTTGTACTGGAACATTGACGGTATCTTTAGAGCAAATTCGTCGAAAAATGCCCTGGGCATACGCGGCTGCCACCAAAGCTGCAATCCTTGCCAATCCCTGTTTTTGTGAGAGTCTGAGTAGTCACAGATATCACGAACAACAAGGCAATGAAAATGGTTTATCAAGCCTGCACTTCCATCTCAAAACACAATACGTCCTTTTCTGCTATAAGTGAATCCCGTACGGTGGCATCCTTCAGCACTTGATTTGCCGAAGCTATCAAGCCATAGTGAACCATCAGGTTATTCCTGTCTCCGCGACTTTTTCGTATTACCAACTTTGATGCCTCTTCACCACAAACGTCAATACAGTTCCCTTGTTGATCAAGGAGAGGGTGGGATATTTCACTGCGGTATAGCCTGTCGCTAGCCGCGTCTGGCCTGCTGCAGTTTTGCTGCAGTTTTGCTGCAGTTTTGGATTGTTGTTGAGAACGTCATTGACCTCATCTTCAAGGTAAGGGCCGTGCCTATCATACTGCGCTTTAAGTCCACTTACCGCATGCTGTAGCACCCTTGGTGGATGATTTAGGACACCTGTTGCACGGAAGATCTGAGCTTACAGTGTCTTGCCAAAGTCGTACTGAAATACACCGCTATCTTCGTTTTGAGGAATGCTAACGACGACATCGCCAAGACGGATGCGGCTTCATAGAGGCGCTTTGTAATGCTGCATAGTGGCTCCCTGTAGTTTGTTGGCCCCGAACATTGCATAAGATGAAAGTTGAATCAAGATCTAGTGCATTTATGTACTAGAACTGCTGATATTGTTCTATATTCTGATGCTCCTTTATGAAGTCTATGCTGTCTATCTTCTCATAATTACCTGGCTACGGGAGGTCTGGCCATTAAGCAAATGTTGGAATCATTAGGTCCTCCAAATCGGGTAAAATCTTCGCTAAACATGCCTGTCTTAACATAGCCATATTTCTCGTACAACGGGCGACCCTTTGTAGTAGCCTCGAGGTAAGAATCAATACCGAGACGGTCAGCCTCGTCGCAACCCCATTTCAACAGCAGAGCACCAGCACCACGACGCTGATGAGCCGAGTCCACCGCAATAATCTTCAGGTCTAGAGCGAGTAGTTAGCCAACCAATTGGTTTATAGCTATAATGCTGCCAACGACGAAGACCTACACATGACATGCTTGCCGTCATAAGACTCTAACATCCTATCCTTCATGCCGCCAATGAACTTGTCCATAGCCTCAGCATTAACGCCGGGTCCCATATCACCCTTCTTGGGAGGCCATGTGCTTTCCGACAGAGGCTCCTTATCCCAGATATACCACAGTGAAAAAGCAATGATGGCGTCTTTGCCCTCGGCCTCGAGTTCCTCATCCACCACGTTGACAATACGCACGTAGGGGCTGTTGGAGAGCTGCTCAGCTCTGGACGTTACTCGCCGTCCGTTGTCTTTGGGCATGGGGCCGGGGAACAAGGCGGGAGACATGGGATCGGGACCAAAAGCACTATTCTCAATGTCAATGGTGCGGGCAGCGTCTGATACGCTGCCGTCAACAACTTTTAAGCCCATGATGTGCTGATAATGGCAGCGACAACTGCTAGAAATATAAAGAAAATAAATCAAAGACGTGGAAGTAAGCAGGAAGAGTTAAGCATATATTCAGAGATTTAAAATGAAGTTAATATATTTTTGTCGCCGGTATGACTCGGCGCTATCACCACTTTAACAGTATGTAAGCGGCCTTGGGAGCTCCATTTCGCACTCCGCGGCCGTTCCGAGGGCCACTTTCTTGGCTGCTGTTGGTGCCATTGCAGGGCACTCATGTTGCCAGTTACAGGGCGGTTCTGCCAGACTACAGCGCAGTCCTCCTGGAAACGTCCCCGCTAATCCCCATTGCTAGCACTGAACAGGACAGCACTGCGCAATGGTTCGCCAGTGACGCTAAACCTAATCAGGCCACCTTCCATGGCCTTCGGAGCGGAAAATTTCCACCGGCAACGAAAAAAAGTCGACTTTTCAGTTCCAGGCCAGGGGAGCACAGCAGAGCTTCCACTTTACCAGCAGAGCGTCATCACGACAATTCACATTCCACTTCTTGTATCCTTTCGCTTTCGTGTTTCTTCTTTTTAATACTCTTTTTTCTCTTTTCTTTCACAGCCAACCGCACATAATGGATCACGGACGCGATCCCTGTCCTTGGGTTATCCTCAACGACTTCGGTGGTGCCTTTTGCATGGGCGTACGTCCCCTTTCGACTCACTCATAGACCACAACTGATTCTAATTTATTCTACAGGCCATCGGAGGAACCATCTGGCACGGTATTAAGGGATTCCGCAACTCTCCCTATGGCGAGCGACGCATCGGCGCCATCACAGCAGTCAAGATGCGCGCCCCTGTACTGGGCGGCAACTTTGGCGTCTGGGGCGGTCTCTTCTCGACATTCGACTGCACCGTCAAGGGCATCCGCAAGAAGGAAGACCCTTACAATGCCATTATCGCCGGTTTCTTCACTGGTGGCGCCCTGGCCATCCGTGGTGGTTACAAGGCTGCGCGAAACGGAGCCATCGGTTGCGCTGTTTTGCTCGCAGTCATTGAGGGTGTCGGTATTGGCTTCTCCAAGATGTTGGCTGGCTCTACCAAGTTGGAAGTACCGCAGCCTCCCCCTAACCAAGAAGCTGTGCTATAAACGGCGAACACGAAACATGCACCGACAACCAGAAAAAAAGAAACCAACAAATCGAATCGACACGATGATCCAAGACTCGATCGCATACACCCCCCTTCTCCCTACTCTTGTGCAAAATACTTTGTCTTTCTATCAGCGCGCTCCCCTTTTCGATACACCATATAATCAAACTGGTCAAAATGGAGGAGCCTTTTTTATACTCTGTCAATTATGACAGACTCAATCTACGAGACGGTCACAAAATCTCGCATTCGAATGGCGTTTATTGTATTATTAGAACGGGGTGGTTTTTCATTTTTGGGATGAGAAATAATGGGCAAGAAAATAACGGGATGGATTTGTACCATTACGAGGCCATAGCCTTCAATACAGGATATATGACAAATTCTTGTTCCCTTGTGATGCAACCAACTTGATCAACCTCAGGCTCAGACTCACTCGCCCCAATGATCATCCTCGTCCCCATTCGACCAGATACTCATCACAGCTTTGCCTCTTTCGTCAACCCAGGCTCTGTACATTCCACCACAGTTATAATCCATCAGAATGTCCCCCCTCGTCTCAACCACCCTCCCGTCGTCGTCCCTCACCACCACATTCTCAATCCCAATCATACCCCCTTCTCCCTCTCCCGTCTTCCCCCATCTCTCACCTGCACTCTTCTGCAACTCCCCTCCCGGTCCAATAACACCACTCAGCGCCTTAGCTCCCGACTCCGGCTTCCACTGCGCCATTGCAGCAACAGTCCTCACGGCATCGACCCTCAAAAAAGAATCTCCATTCCCGGTCCCCGATATCGCAATTGATCTCGTAACATGTCTGGGACTATACACCCACGGCGTAGGCAAGCAATCCGCCAACATGCCCTTCAACGGTCCAGCAAACGACAACCCCTCCTCCATCTCCTCCCACTCCCCTGCCCAGAATCCTGCCCCAATCACAGGAGTGTCACCCACCCTCCCCGTCAGCTTGTTCGTCATGCCGCCCGTACTCGTCGCCGCGCAAAGCACACCATCCCCATCCAGCGCCACCGCTCCAACCGTCCCCTGCGGCAAGTATTCATCTCTATCCCACGTACCTACCCCCCCTCGCTTCTCCTTCTCCAACGCCCGCACATGCTCATCCCATCTCGCCTGCGTAAAGAAATAACTCTGCTCTACCATCTCACAGCCATACTGCCGAGCCAGTTTCTCCGCAGCCTCACCATAGATCTGCGTATGACCCTGTGCGGACGGCGCATCTACCTCCCTCGGCTCCAACTCGGACGGCACAGCCAGATCCTTCTCTCCATGCTCGAGCATCTTCCTCGCCAGCGCAATGGGACTCTTGACATGACGGAGACCCATTACACCCACACCGCGCTTCTTGAATCCACGGGACACCATCACTGACGCTTCCAGCTCATTGATGCCGTCGCGGGTGAAGACTGCGCCGTGACCACTGTTGAAGAGCGGGTTAAGTTCTAGCTGGGTGACGGCGTGTGTAGCAATCTCTAACGCGGAGGGTTTGCGCTCAGAGAAGTCCGTAGAGGACTTCACCACAGAATTCATATACTCATTGGTATTGGTGACCTAGAATGTTAGTTTATTCGTCAGGGGCCGTTGAGGGAGGCCGTACAATACTCAGCAACGCAGTCCGGTACTGCTCGTACTTGGAGGCGGGGAAGCCATGCCGCACAATGTTGCCTGCGCCGCCATGGATGACGAGACGTGGTTTATTCTTGGACGATAGAGTCTGTGGCTTGTATTCCATGGTTGACATGGTCTTTGAGCGAGGTAGACAAGTGTCCGGTGCGAGGCCGGAGCGTCGCCGTTGTCTTATATGCCGTCGCTACCCCAGCTTGGCCCACCTACCCCAACAGGGAGGTCGCCGTTATTTTTAGTCATCGCATTACATCACTCTCAAAGACTTGGTCATGTTTGGAGACCAAGATGAGAAAAAGTGATTAAATTGAAATAAAGTAAAAATCGAAGTGCCTGTGTCTCTCTATAAAGACAGAACGCGTTTTAAATGCCATAATGCAACAGCCCAAAGGCTCGGTATCAGTGTCATGATTATTCAAAACTCCCAAATTCAAGTAAACTCCAAAACCAAAAAAACAATTCTTCATGACCGGGTATAAATATTGCCAATATGCAAGTCGCTTTGAGCTCAAAAGCTCATGGGTCATAATCCTCGTAATAAACAAAGCCCCCAAAAAAAACTCCCTCAAATGTCCTGGTGGATAGCAATAACCGCAATCTTGAAAGATCCAGAGCTGAACAATGTTATCGACAGAAATATGCGGTTAAAAAAAAATCGAAACCGAGCAAGATACCAAGTAAATAAAGCAGAAATCCCATGATCGAAAAAGACAAAAACAAAAACAAAAGACTCCAATGTGCCGTGTACCGTTTCCTCATATGAGACGGCTGGTGTCAGGTTTACTTTGCGCCATAGTGCCGATTCGCACGTTCAATACCCAAACAGAAGATAATACAAAATGATGGCAAAAGATGGCAAAAATACTGGTTCAGTTATGCAGTGGCCACTCCAGCTGCGATGCGAATGGCGCGGTTAACATCCTTGACTCTGACGCCAGGGTTGTGACCAAGACATACGGCTCCAGAGATAATTTCTATACCAAAGTTAGCACTGAGACTTTATTAAATGTCAACAACTCACCTTCAACTAAAAGACCGACGTCAATTGTGAACTTGGGCTTGGTCCAGGCAGGCGCAGCCCACATCGTACCATCCTGAGGGAACATCAGGGATGCTACAGAGCGATTAATGCCGCCTTGCATAGCGTGGCGGTGATCAGTAGGCTGCATTTGGTCGATGGATTGCATTTCCTCGTGGTGGATGCCCTTAGACATGGCGTCGTTGAATGACTGATTTGGGCTGGAGAATTTACTGCTATGCCCGGTCGATTGCTCAATGGTATCCTTCAGGTCGTTCATATCCACTGCGGCCTCCACGTACGCAGTCTGCTGAGGAATGGTGATACCCAGCTGAATGAGGTACTGCTCAATTTCCTCGGCGTACATGAAGCCCTGACGGAACTTGATAAACAAGCCTCGCAGTTGCTGTTCCACCTCCGTCGCAACAGGTCCGACGTGATCAGGCTTCCAAGGTTGTTTGCAAAGCGCCTGTTGGTTGTGAAGTCTGGCAATCAGCCTCTCACAGATCTGCTCCCGAGTTTCAAACAGCAGCGTAAAGCCAAACACGGCCGCGAATCTCTCAGGTGGAGGGTGGGCCATGGCAGCGAGAGCCCAAGCACGTTCACCCGTCCTTCGGCTTAGTCGCTTAGCAAACGACGGTTCTTGAAAAGCGTAAGTTGAAGGAGGGGCAAGGTTGGAAAAGGGAAAGGAGCCTTGCATAAACTGCATCATGTTGGCTTGGTTTGCCTGGGAGTCCATGCTAGCAAATTGTGGAAATGAAGCATTCTCAGGTGTGGCTTGGGCAACAACTTCATAGCTTCCAGATACATTGGTTTGACCAGAGTGCATTGATGCAGCATAATTTGATACTGGGAGTTCTGTGACGCCAGCAATGGGCATGTTAGATTGAACTGCTGCATGGGTAGGTGGGCTGTGGCTGCCGGAAGACGCGCTATTGCTTTCTTTCTTGGGGTGGACAGACTTGGTCAGTGATGATCTATCGTCTTCAGGAGACAGATAACCGCTGGCATCGGGGATTGAGCTGGTGAAACGACGGAAACTCTCAGTGACGCCTTTGAGGCGATTAAGAACCTGCGGCGATGCATCTAGCAAGCCATTTGTGAGGACAATTTCGTAAAACTTGCTGAATTCGCTGCTCATCTCGGTATTCGCCTTTTCCAGTTCCTTGACTCGGTCCTCAAGAGTGGTGATGGCAGTATCCTTGCGATGCCGGTAAGCTCTTTGAGCCAGACGAATCTGCGTGCGACGCCGCTACACCATTCGTTATTATACATATAAAGAAAGACGATTCTAGCAGTGCAGTAAGTCAGGTACTTACATCGGCAGCAGTCTCATCTCTGGTGTCGAGCCGTGGGCGGCCACGAGATCGCTTTTGTTTTGTGCCTTCCTGCGATTCATCGAGGGCTCTTTCCTCTGATTCTGATTTGAGCTTGCGTTTGCTGGATGGGATTTCAGTGACGCCCGCGGACATGAGGGCGGCGGCCATGTTGTCGGAGTATACTGGCGGAACGTCAAAGTTGTATGATTGGGTGTGCATTTGGGGTTGCTTCGTAGGGTTCGCTAATTAAGCGCCCAGTGATTGCGTGGGAGTCGTCGAGTTTGATACAGACGCAGTTATCGACTGATGGCAGGCAATGAAAGAAAGGAAGACAGAAATTCCAGGGTCGCATGCGATGCTGCGGACGAAGCGAGTGCGTCGTGGTTTAGTGTTGTATTCGATTTAACGGAGAAGTCCTCGCAAAGTTAAAAATTGGGGATAGCTCCGCTGGGGCGGCTAAAGATCTGGACGGCGAGATATCTGGGGAGCCTTTTTTCAGAATGGGATTTTCAGACCGCCTCCCGTAAAAACTATCTTTGGGGTCGTTTAGTTGGTGTCGGCAGACGTGCGGTAAGTTGATGGGATGAGAGGGGAAAGGGAATGCCCGACGACGAGGAATCGGTGATGCGTGGAAGTGGAGGTGAAATTAGGCGTTGAAAGGACCCCGGTTGAACGCTGCAATGCCAGTAAACCAGTACATTAACTGCCTGGCTACAGCGAGACCCGGCACTCTGGTACCGGGGGGGGCGGACAGCTGCACCAAAAGAGAAATTGGACGAGACGCAGTGTTGTGCCAGGTGACTACATAGTGGGTGGTAGGGTGCCGGGGTGGTTGAAGCATGAGTAGGCGGCTGTTGAACTGCTGTGGTTTTGGTGACAGAGCGCTGAGTAGAGCAGAGCGAAGCAGGCGGGAGCAGAGAGGAGAAGAGACGACAGCGCGGAGACAGCAGCAAGAGGGAGAGGACTTGGGGGCCGCCCCACCAGTGCCTGCCAGCTGTATTTGGAATTGAAGGACGCCTGAGTGCTGCTGAGTGCTGTGGCGTTGCCACTAAGAATTGCTTCTTGCAACTCGAGGCGACGCTGATTGGCCGCGGATGCATCCAGGTTGCGGTGCTTTGTGGGGTCGGAGTCAGAATTGAGTGCTTGAAATTCCAAGTTCTTGGTAACCTGGGCTAGAGCCAATTTGTTGTCTCCCGAGTCCCTTGTACATTTCCCCCAGGAAAAGGGCTCGTATGGTTGTCTCGCTGAGCTGCAAAGGATAAAATTATAATAAAGCGGAATTCTTCCGACAAAATACCAAACATATTACTGCTCTCTTGCCTCGTAACTGACTTATTTCGGAAATGAAAACAATTGTCGACAGATTTCACATATATATTTCATCGTCTAACTTTGGAGCCACAAACTCACTGATCAGTCCCAGCTAAATTATCCACTATCCCCTCCTGTCAGCGACAGCCTCGGCCGCGCTGAGTCGTTACGCTGAGTCGTTGCGCTGAGTCGTTGCAGCTACTTGGCACTCATTATAAACTTGTCCGAAGATGGGAATTGAGATCCGATTAGCATGGGGGATTTTTTTTTCCCTTCCATATCGCATTTCCATACTGCATGGAGCTTGAAGAGTTGATATGCCCGAACCAAGCCCAGCTGAAATGCATTGTTCATTTTCATAGTCGACGTCGTCCACCACTTTCGGCCGAATTAAACGAAGCTGTGTGCCTCTGTATTGTTGTGGCTGGCTGCACAGTTGGACGCCCTTTTCAGGCTTAAACACCACCACCACTCACTCTACCCTTGCCGCATGCTGCCCATACCCTCGCGACGACTGCTGTACGTCTAATTGGTCAAAGCCCGCAATTCGGAAATAACTAACTAGTGCTGGTTGGTGTCCGTACACGTGTTGGGGTGTGAAGTAAACGAATTAAACGTCGCGTGTTGACTCTCTCTGCACCATCCTGTCAATTGGGTGCACTCTTCACTGTAAAGGCAATACTTTTATTATATCTAGCGTTTAATTGCAGTAGATCAGCCTGGTAGTTACGGCCGCCAGTCCTTCACTTCCTCCAAAATCCATTTAGTCAAGACCGCATTTGTCTCCTCTCTCTTCTCTGCGGCAACCCAATGCCCGCCGTCAACTACGCTCTCTGTCAAATGATCACAGTTTGCTTTCATCTTGTCTGCAAACTTGCCAGTAAGGGTGTAACACACAGCATCATACGATGCATGCACAAAATGAACGGGCATCAGTAAACGTCCATCGTGCTTGGTGTTCTCTAGATTATATCGCCGATTTGCTTCATGGTTAACGTACCAGCCAAGACTTGGCCCAAACCCCGTCTTTTGCATGGCGGCTACGACTTCCTGAAAAATATCTTCATCATGAGCAGTGGCAGCATCAGTAACACCAGGCATATCAGGGGGTGCATCAACGCCACCGTACCACCCGCCATCTTCAACCACACTGGCGTGGGGCATTGGTCTGCTTGGTGAAGACGGGTCTCCCTTACGATTGACAATTCGCAGTGCGTTGGCGATGCCCTTGTCAAAATAGGCCGTTGCCTTGTCGAGTGACTGGTTGTAAAACACTTGATAGCTCCATTGGCCATATGGATACTTGTCAACGGGATAGAGGTCGCGGTCGACAATGGACACAAGCTCCTCCAGACCAAGCTCCAACGAGGCATATGGAACACAGAGGCCAGCTACAGCCCGACAGACTTCAGGATGTGTATTGGCCAATGTCCAAACAGTAGCACAGCCCCAGTCATGGCCAACCCAAACTGCCTTGTCTCGACCAGTATCGGCGAGAACAGCCAGCATGCCCTCAACCACTAGCGGAAGGGCATAATCAGTAGGAGAATTGCGAGCGGTTGAACGCCCATAGCCTGGCATATCAGGGGCTATCACTCGGAACCCAAGAGATGCAAACGCTTGTAGCTGCGGGTGCCATGTCTTGCCGATGCTTGGCCATCCGTGCACGAAGATTATAAGAGGGCCGTCAATGGGGCCAGCTGCAATATAAAAGATGTGACGGTCGCCATTGTAGGCCACAGTATGCTCGGTATATGGTTCCATTTCAAGTATTAGGATTAGTTGACTTTTCAAAGATTGACTGACAAATTATAACAGATAGTAGATGAATTATATTTACATATAAGTGGCGCTTACAAATCAGGCTTACAGCTTCAACATCCGTCACAGTTCGGATGTACACCGTAACCTCGCCCGATGTAGCGATGGTTAAACGAAGGCTTCATCATAGTAGACGCCGGCGGTGTACAAATCACGTATTTCATCGGTCATTAACAGAGGTAAAATAGCAGTGAAGGTCGTTCGGGTATCATTAAATGTCCAACACGGCTGGCTCCATCATCTAGCTTACTTCCCTGTCAACCCGGCTCTGGTCCATTTGACCAACCTTGGCCGCTCAGCTTGCACAATTGAATTCCAGGCTGTTGCAACAAAAGGATCCTTATGGTCTGTGTTGTTGGCCTGGTACTCTCCTGCTTTGTGCATGATGGGCAGCTTTTCGCTCTCCATCACTTTGACGTTTCTCTTGCGCTTGGGCTGCTGTTGCTGTATAGGCTGTGAATCATGACGACCTTCTGCTATCGCTTGAAATGGATCTTCGTTTTGCACATTTTCCCTCTGATTAGGATGCTGCCCGCCTTGTTTCCGCAGAATCACTGCCCGCTCTGCTTCGACCAGTTCATTGAGCGCCTCTCCCCTCGCTAGCCAGTCTTGCCATGTCTGCTCCACGCGCCATTGATACCAAAGTCGACTTAATTGGGCGGTCCATGAATATGTGCCATCCCAGTCTCGATCAGCTGGCTCCGTAGGTTGGTTTTGTTGCTGTTGTAGCTTGCGAACCATGCCATCCCATTCGTCTTCTAGGGCAGCTTCCGGAACCAAATACTCGTCCACGTCTGTAACATTGCCTATCCTCTCGCTAAACAATCGTTCTTTGAGTCCTACCATTCGGGATAAGGCGCGAGCTTGTGGTTTCTTAATTCGTAGAAATGGTTGGCCCATGGCTGTGGCACATAATGAAGGTAGGTCGCGCATGGACTCTAGCTGATTGTGAGGTCTGGGAAGTATATCGGATTTGTATATTGGTGGCAGATGAGGGGGTGATGTGTTGTATATGAGAGGCTTTCGTTGTCGTATAAATGTTGACCGGTCTTTATGTGATGTTCGCGATGTCTTGAGGCTTGGGAGTTGTTGGAGTAATTCTAGTATAGAGGATTGTGGTGAAGAATCGGGATGACCTGGTTGTCGGAGGAGAGAAAGAAACTGAAAATTGTTAGCTAGAGTCTCAAAAGAACAGTCTGGTGGCTTGATGTTACTTTATAGCCGGCCGTCATTGCAGCAAAGACGAGGCGGGGGCTGTCGTACGAAGCATTGCCGCGAAAGCGCCTGCGCACCGTATTGGATGCCTTTTGTATCGACTCTACATCCTTGAAATGCGGCGATTCAAGCACACTGCGAAGTAGCGCACGATATAGAGCTAGAGCAGCTTGTCGATGCCTCGAGTTGCGAGCAGGGACAAATGCCTGTCGACGCATGGCTGAGCGGGCATGCGTAGCCCTGCTGACAGACGCTATGGAGGCGATTTAGGCGCGTGGTTTGATTATATCATAATTTTGATTGGTTTGGTGGTGCCATATCAAGGCAGAATTGTGATTGTTGATAGTAGGAGTTGACGTTGGTGGTAATGATGCGCAGTCGTTCGACAGCTTTTCGACGGTGTGCCTGAGCCCCACACAAGCTCCCATTTGTAAGGCTCACAGAGCCTCATGTTAAGGTTAACTTGAATTCGATGTATTAAGCATGCTCTATTTTTGATTTATATAAAAAGTACAACATGTCTATTTCTATTTTATGGCATGTTGCCGAATATTATTCAATCTGTTCTTGACGAAGAAGTGTTGCATACGCACCCATGGCCGATTCCACGTACACTGCTACTGTATATCTATCTATGCGGCAGCAGTTTGCACATAAAGATCATGAAATCATAGCTCAAAGCAATTGAACTCTTCTCAACCGCGCGACAACGTCCCCTACAAGATTGAACCCACCTCATTCGCCGTGGCAGTGAAGAGTTTAGTCGAAAAGAAACCGTTGAGCTAGTCGGGTGACCACGATCCGAAGCAGCCGGTAGCGTGCAATGTCGTGAGTAATTCAAAGTCCGCCGCCATAGAAGCCTGCCAAAGCAATATCCCGCCTGGTCCACTACTGGTAGATAGTTCCATTATGCAATTCTGTAGCTGCGGAGCAGTTCACAGGGCTGACGGGATTCGTGCAGCTCCGAAGCCCATGGAGCAGAACGGCGTCGGCATCAGGCCAAGTGCCGACATGGCTTTATTCCATTACGGGAGTGGAAATGCAAATCGTTTTTTCCCTAGTGTGTTGTCTTTTTCTATGGAAATTCAATCATGTATCATAGTCGAATGGTTGACTGGCACGGGAGAGGCGGGAGTTGCGTCAACGGCACGGGTTCATTTCTCGCAAATTAACATCAGGCCACATTGGAAGACGCAAGTGCCAGGGTAATAAAACATTTGCGGGATGATCATGTTGTGTTTCAAGCTATCAGACTAGCCGAAAAACAAAATAAAATAAAAAGTAAGTGTAAGAAGGAAAAAATACCTTTCAAAACTGTAGCTAATGATTAAAAAACTGCAGTCATACCTTGGTGACTGCGAATTACCATTCATGGCTGGGTCTGCAGCCGTTGGATGAGGATGGTAAGCTGTATACACCGCTAGAAATAAAACCTTAGCAGTAGAAGCATAAACAGAACCCACGCTGAATTGGACTGGAACACACCGGTAGTCAAAAACGTTTCCGCCCGATCGCTGCAAGCCTCTCCCCACCACCCTAAGACCTGGGACCAATTAACACCCAACAGTGCGGCAATTATTAGTACTGGCCATTTAGCCTGTAATTAATCCATTTTATAGTAGCTTGACAGCCGAGTGCAGTGTGCTGAGGAACAATGTCTTGGTACGCGTATCAGGAGACGGGAGGAATTCAGGACAGAAACAAACAACCACAGACACTAGACACCAATGACACAATCCAATCAGCGGACGGCATGCAAATTGTCGATTTCAGGAAACCTATCATGTCGCTCAGCATAACGTTCACAGCCCCGGCAATAATAAAGACATCGGGATATTTTTGCTGTTATGCCGCCCCGGCCAAGGCTTCGCATTCCACTTTATTTCTTGAACTTGACCCAGGTAAACTGGTTCCAGCGGAGAGCATCGACTTGGCAGTCTGGCTGAGCCTGTTTTGGGCGAACAGGCTCTTGATTTGGTCATGACGAAAAAGGCTTGTACGAGTTCTAGAACTGTTGAGTCTTGATATTACCGAGCAACACTCAGGACTCTGTCCGAGAGGTAAGAAAATGCTGATATCCCATGTGCCTTAGTGAAGAATTATGATGCCAGGCCAGACATCAAATCGTAAACAAGAATTAAAGTGTGAAGTGGAAAAAAAAAAAGAAAAAAAAAAGACAAAAAAAAGTATGAACTCCGTTCGCAACCTTACTCGTAGTGGAAGGCTGATGGAGTTCCAAGAGATGTTTCTTCTCTCGGCGAGACCCAGTGTAAGAAGAGAGTACATAAGGTTTTTTTTTTTTTTCTTCTCTCTTCTCCTCTTCTATTTTCCGTGCAGTAAGATGTGGTGTGAGGTTTTTGGATATCAAGTAAGATTATAATTAATTCGCACAGCACCGCAAGCCAATACGTGTAATGTGTCGCTTTGCCAAGAATGCTAATGGAATCGACTTGTAATAGCACAGAGCAGGGAGACAGGGCGGCGACTGTGCGTTCAGGGATCTATGACACTAAAATCGGGCGACCGAATGCGACGTCACGCACTAAGCCGAAGTTGTGGGCTTGTGCTGTTCTCGTACTCGGATTCTTTGTCTCGTGTCTCGTGAGGCTGTCTGTTTGTGTGTGTGTGCGTGCTCCCGTTGACATTTCGGTCATCAGCCAATAAACTAATTAATTACTGTGTGCATCCAAGCATCCCCTCTGAGTGAACCACCTCAAATAATTCTCCTAAGCGTCTTGTCTGTTCATTATTGTGTCTCACACGCGCTGCAGGACTGGAACTGGATCGGAACTCCGGATGCAGTAGGGGGTCTCATGGCCACTCCCACCCAGCAAAACCCACTTTGTCCGCCGCCGCCATCCAGCCCACGCGCTAAAACAAACCCAAGTCCAAGGGTCGCCGACCACTAGAGCCCGCCGCATCTCGACTCGACTCTACTACAACTTCCGTCCCCCGGTCCCTTCAAACGACTGCCAGCTAAATACTAAAATCTTCCCATCTTCCCATGCGCTGTCATCTGCAAGTCAGCTTCTCCTGCTCTTGACCGCTGTCTTTGTATTTTCGATTCCATACAATCATTAGCCACCACCGCATTCGCATTGGCTAGTGTCATCCGAAAAGCTTGTCAGATTCGACGCCATGTTTCCCCATCGTGAACCACCATTTTAACTTTGTCCAATCCAACGACGTCGACGCTACACGACCTTCAATACCAAGACATCATCGACCCCAGCGGCTGCTTCCTCCACGCTCTACCTGCATTGCAATAGTACCATGATACGAATTGGCAGGCTCGGATAATACTCAGCTTTCCCTTCTACCTTCAACATCCATTGTACACTACTACTCTACACTACACTACACTGCGCATACCGCCTCAACTCGACTTCCGTTTTCAACCATCTCCCAACGACAGACCGACCACCGCAATTATTTGTTGCAGCACGTCTATCATACACTCGAAATTATCTTCATCGCATCGCCATTCTGTTTTGCACTTGATTTTTCCCTGTCACTTTTCCACCACTTCGCAACTCTGTCAATTCTCTCTTAGTACCCGTGCCTCGGCGTTGATCGTCTGTATATGCATCTGACCGCATCCCAACTCTTCTGCTGGACAGACCACTGTACCACTGCCACAATTATTCGAAATTGAATTATAAGACGCTCAACTTGAGCATCTAACGTTTTGGTTTCACCTTTGTTTATCATACAATCACCACGTCGGTGTCTCGTCAATCTTCGTCGTCGTGGCATCCTCTCACTCTCACATGTTTCTCCATTCTGGAGCTGGCCTACATGGCCACGAATATTCGTCCCGCCAGCATTCGCCACAAAGGCGACATACCACATTATTGCGATCCAGTATGCGCCGAACTTTGGGAGACGATGCTAGGCGATTTTCTAGCCCATTGGCAGTTCCTCAAATAGACGGATTAAAGGAAAGCCTACAGAGCCAGGGCTCACGCCCCGTATCATTGCCTCCTAGTCGTCGCTCTGTATCGGAAAGAGGACATCGACGGGATCAATCAGTGCGCTTTAGAGACGAGTTACAAATGAGCCAATCATCAACGCCTGCTCAAAGCGAGGATGAGGAATCGCTGGTTGGATCCGATCATACAGCTGCCACAGATGGCTCAAGTAGACGGAAGCGTCGCCAACGAGCGCCACGGAAATCTACTCATTTCGCTCTCGCTCAACCGGCGCCTATTTTGCGTACTAAGCAACGGAAGCTGGTGCAATTTCGTCCACGACTACTCTTGCAGCTGCAACAGCTCGGCGAACGCCGCGCTATTCCAGCTTTCGACGTCGTTCCCTCGAGCCATATTGCTGGCACATTCATCATTCCCGCCTTGACAAAGCGATTTCCCCGACTTTTTGGAGCTAAGCCTGACCTAGGGCAAGATGATCTTCTCTTGGTCCGTAGCGAAAATTTCCAATCCTCAATAGGATCATCAGGCGACGCAGAAGACGATGGCGATGGGTTGGATAAGCGCGACGTCATTGCCATTGTTTCTGCGAAGCCACGCCAAGGAGACGACCATGCCGATATCATCCTCTCAGATGGCTCTACATGGGCTGCGTATGGCATCGCCAATGGCTCGTACGAAGTGACCAAGCTAGAAGGAGGAAACCAGCCCACTACTGGCCGCTGGGTGCGCAAAGCAGGCACAACGCACAGCAGAAGAGGCAGCATCGCATCTATGGAATTACCCCAGAGCAATTCTTCGCTGGCGCCAGATAAAAAATGGACTTTCAGCATCATGGAGCGTTCTGCTCGAAGACACCCTGTCATGGGTATTCTGACCTCTAATGGCCTGGAAGTATATGACACATACAATACCCTCTCTCCCTCAAGCGGACGCTATCCACCTACGCGATCCTTTGTGCCAGATGCTACCGGGGATGACCAGACCTCATCGCTGAACTCAAGTCGTGAGGAACGAACTACACTACAGGTCTCGGATGAACACAAGTCGCTCATGATGGCATCTGCAATCTGGATTAACCTACGTCAACAAGGCTGGCCATCGACGGCAAATCCGAGGTGCTCCAGAGCTGTATCGCATTACCGCAACTCCCTAGCAGAATACCCAAGGAGATCATCGACATTCCCAAGCAGCCAGACTGATAGCTCTATGGATATGAAACGATCTGGTGGTGAACAGACACAGGTCTATGGGGGTCTCAATGGCAGCGGAAATGCGTCGCCTGCCTCATCTCAAACAGCTTTGCCGAAACGATCTATTTCTGCAGCTAGCCATTTCCTGAGAAGGAAGAAGAAGTGGGAGACATCGCCGACTACATCGCACGAGGGTAGTCCTGTGGGACAAAAGGTGCTTGAGCTGCCAACGCATCCAAAGGGTCCCATGTCCAAGATGGCCCAGTGGTTTCGCAACTGTTTTGGAGACGGAGCAGGCCGAAATAAGAACTGACTTGTTTCAACGCAACATGTATAAATAGAAAGATGTATTCTATATGGTCCAGTGGACTGATAGACGACTTGTATAGAGTGTAAATACAATTCAGCTGTATGCTACGAAAAATTGATTGGCTTGACAAGATTCGGTGACCCTGGAGCAACATTAACAGTGACTCGAGGTGCGAATAGCCTTGTTCTAGATTGAACTACGGAGTGAGGCGGGTAGCACAAGTTGGCGTGGCACTCATGGCACACCAATTCTAATGTAGAGCTGGCTACCCAATCGTATGCGTGCGAAGAAGCGACTTATTGGCGGGGGGCTGAGGGACTTGGGCGCAAGTATGGGTGGGCGGACGGTGGTGTATCACATATTGATATGGGATATAATCAGGGGCCAATTGCTCGTAGATTGATAGTCACTCATACAGTGTTAGGGACTGAAATATTCATTAATTTTTAAAGCTGCATTTTAAACTCTTTTCTTATAATACTTCTTGGAATGGTGTCCTGGATACTATCTGCTACAATGGCCTCCTGGACTGGACTGCAAGCCGAAACAAAGCTCGGCTAGCAGTGACATGTGGCTAGAGAAAATTGAATCATTAGTAACGTTATTTCTAAGGGCATTCGGGAGAAAGAAGGATTATGGCTGTGTTGCGGTGCAGTGTGTTGCGGTGCAGTTTGTTGCGGTGCGGCACTGGTCAGTCAGTGAGGACGGAAGCTTCTGGTTCTCCACGCCTTGGTCCCGCCTAAGCGCCAGCTTCCCACCGGCAGGCCCCAGTTTCATGACACGGTCCCCCGAGCCAGCCAAAGTAGGCAAGGCCAAGTAGGCACCAACAGGGTGCATCATCAACCACCACCACCATTTCGTAAACGGATACCATCTGCATTTCATCCGAGCATCCGTCCATTGGGCACACAGGAAGGCAGCATCTGACGTTTCATGCTGACGACTCCTTTTCCACACACCCGCGCCATATAATTACCTGCATCCTCATTTATCATCGCTCTTTTGCCGTAACATCTACCCGCAGCCGTCGTCGTGCATCACATCATCGTTAGACGCACGAAGCACATTAGCAACCGACACGCCGACAGTGAATGCACTTGGTGTTTATTTAGGCCTACAGCAACGAGGCTACTACTAACCCGCCACACCGGACCGTTGGTCCACGCCTGGATCTAATCCAGCCCTCTTCCGCCGATTCACAGCACGACCGAAACCGAATACAGGTCGCCATGGATGAAACGAGCGGTCCCCAGCCAGAGGGAAGACTCTCTGCCTTGTCTGCGATTGTCACTTCGAAACTCGGCACCGATTTCGGCCTCTATGAGCCTGTGTCGCGAGCGGCGTCACCAGGAGGATCGTATTCGAAGACCGATGAAGACGATAAGCGACGATATCGGCCCCGAACGTATGCCTACTTCCGACAGCTGCCCTTTGAGGTCGAGGAACAATCCGATCGAGATGCCGCATTGCAGGCTATTCTGAAGCAACTATATATTGCTATCGAAGCTGAAGATTTCACGCCTGGTGCGCTGCATTGGACTAGAGAGCTCGAGATATGGATTAATCTCAAATTCGAGATGCCTCGCGAGCTCAGAGCGAAACTTGTCAAAATCTACTATTCCCTCACTCTCGCCCCTGGAATAGATCCCACCGTTGCGGATCGATTCCAGCGCATGGTGATCACTCTGACGAGAAAGGATCATTACCTGAAGCCTGGCGAGGATCTCACCTTGGACTGGCGACCGATTTGGAACGATGTCAAGGCTGCTGTACTGCCTACTACACATCATACCGGCCGAAAGCGAATAACAAAGATGATTCTGAAGCTCGCCAACCATGCTCACACATACTTTGACCCCAGCGATCGCCCGCAGATGTTAGAGGAATTCCTTCCGTTTTTTAGTGTGAATGATCTGCCGAACGCCTACATCGTTGCTGGAGCCATCAGCACACTGCTTCCTAGTCATCCTGCACCAAAGACTGACACCAAAGCCCAGCCTGACGCCTTCTTCCCTACAGTCTTCCACATTTGGTCGATCATCAACAGATCCAAGGTGATCGACGTCTTCTTTCTCGACCTGCTGTCACGCTTTGCCAGAGACCACTTGTCATGCGAGCATATCGAATTCGGCCCGTATGGTATACTGACGAAGGCGCAAGCTGACGTGGTATTTACGACCGTTTTGCGATTGACTCAGATCCCAGTTGGACAGTCAACATCGAGTCATTCGTCGTTGGATATGCTGTCCGGTTCTGGCATCCTGTTGGCCAAGGACGAGAAAAAGCATCCTTTGGCGTATATGGTCGCTAGGCTTATTGTCAACTCTCTGTCGCCTAATTCCACTGACGATGATGAGTCCATGATGTCGAACTTGGAAGGACTTCTAGAGTCTATCGATACATTCTTCCACCCTTCCAATCAAGGCTCGTGGACGACATTCCTCGCCCAACTCACTCTTTTCTTGACAGACGCTTTCGCCTCTCGTTGGAACCGAGAGCAAAGTGGGGAGCTTGTTATTCCCGATGGTCGCAAGATCACTCCAGAATTGAAGAAGAGATTTGTGTCTGCTCTACGAGAAGTCACGTTCATGGGTCTCTTTTCCAAGAGCAGTCGTGTGTCCAAGTTCTACTACATTGCTCTGCAAGGTTTGGCGTATTTGGAACCTGATCTGGTACTGCCCGGTGCTCTGCAGCGATTCTATCCTAGTTTGCAAGGATTGGTTGAGGTACACCGGACAACTTCTAGTTTGATCGGCTTACAGATGATTGTCAACACCATGTCCAAGCTCAAAGGCTACCGCTGTCATCTTACAGCTCTTCTCGCCCTTACCCTCCCCGGCATCGACGCCAATGACCTCAACAAGACTCAATATACTTTATATCTGATTCAAAGCATTGCATTTAGCATTCCCATTGCAAACTTAGCCACCAGCAAAGATGGCGATGTTCATGACACCATGCTTGCGATGGAATGGGTGCAAGGAGAAATGGACCGCATGGAGACTGAGGGCCAGAACGTAACAATGAATTACAGCACCGAACTGAGCGATGAAGATGAAGAAAGAATTCTGCGCTCTTCAACGGCCGGCTTTGGTGAGTTTGTGCTCACTCTGTTGGGCAAGGTCTTTACCCTCCTGGAGAACCTTCCAGAGGGCGGCGGTGCACCTGAGGACGATGTTGTTAGTGCTCTTTCAGCAGCAATGTCACCTCTGTTTGCTACCATGTCGCCAGAGATTTACGATATGGCTTTGGAGAAAATTGCATCTTTCGTGTCCAGCCACGTGGTACATCAAGCCCGCGATGCCATGGCAAGAATCCTTAATGCGCTTGTCAAGGTCAATCCCGAGAAAGCCCTCAAAGTCTTTATTCCCATGTTTGTGGTCAACATCCGAAACGAGATTGATGACAATGAGGCAGCCTCTGATCGTACCACGGGCACTGACTATCTCCCCAGAGATAGAGCGCTGGTATGGCATCTTAGTATGCTTGCCATGACTGTCGTTCACGTCGGTGGCGAGGTGCTCAAGTACAAAGACGAACTCCTTTCGCTTACTCACTACATGCAGGAGAAGGTTCGTGGTCTACCAACGCTGCTTGTATCCAACTTCATCCACCACTTGCTTCTAAACCTTACTCACACATATCCCATCGATCATTCACTCTATGAGCCAGAGGTTTTGGAGCGTGGCATCACTGCCAGCGACTGGGGCAGAGAGACGTCAGCATCTGAACTGACTATCCGTTGGCATCATCCATCTCAAGCTGAGATTAAGTTTGCCGTAGAGCTATTCGCCTCCCAGACACAGTCAGCAGCTGAGCAATTGGATCTTCTACTTAGCGATAATCCACCAGTTAGAAGGACTGGGAAGAATAAGGAGTGGTCAGATGAAGTATCCCGGTTGATGGAGCAGATCTGGCTGGTAACGTCTGGCATGTCGGTTATGTTTGACCCCAAGAAAGCCTCTGACGGTGTTACATCTAAGACTGAGAAGAATGACTTTCTAGATGCTGATGGTGACGAACTTATGGGAGATGACCATCTGTTATCCGAAGTTGCGGACGATGAAACTCTGCGCCCTCAGTTCCGTTGGAAGGCAGGCTATCTGCTAACCGAAGATGACCCTATTTACAAACGCATTCACGATCTGCGAAAAGAGTTAGGCAACTTGCTAAGCAAGGCGCACTCATTCCTGATCAAACACCAAGAAGACGATGTCAAGTCATTCACAGCTCTGTACTCTGCATACCGCACTTGGATTACCGACGTCGGTTTTGAGAGATCTGCGCATGCTCTAGAGCGTCACACTAACCTTTACAAATCCTATGTGTCGGCTTTCAAAATCAAGGGACTGCGCAAAGTATATCCGCGTCCGCTCCTCATCAAACGTGCTGAGTCTTACCTGCTGCTGAGACTGAAACGCAATGCTGCCTCGCGACACAAGAGCGAGCTAGACACCCGATTGCTTCTCGATCTTGCCGATTCATGTTTGTCTTCTTACGCAGACATCCGACGGGCTGCTCAAAGTGCTCAAGACTCATCGCTGCGGTCACTGATTGGAGGCAAGTCAGTCGTGATCCCGCCTATTCTTGATGCTATGCGCAAGGCCATCAAGGATGTCGATCACGACCGCATCAAGGGAGGAATTTATTCCTTATTGTTTACATCTCTTCTTAAGACTATCATCAGAGACTGGAGATTTGCACCACAAGCTATGCGCATCTACATTGAAGTGGCTGGTATTGACAAACCTTCAATCGAAAAACTAAGCTCATCTGCTGTCCTTTCTCTCTACGACTTTGGCAAGCCGTCTGATAGAATGGTAGTCACTGACAAGTCGATCATTGCATCTATTAAGCCCGACGATGATACAGATGCGGCTATTGAGAAGAGACACAAGTTCATTCTCAAGCGAAGAAGCAAGGTTGAAACAGAGAAGGCGGCTCTCGGTCTCGAATTGGTTGAGAAGGCTCGTGGCACACACTGGAAAGTCGCAACTCGCTGCGCATTGTTTGCTGCCAACCTCTCCCTTCGCTTCAATACGATAGCACCTCCTGAATTTGTCGACCTTGTTACTGAGGGGGCCAACGACCCTCACCCTGGTCTTCGCAGCTCTTTCTTCAATGCTTTGCTGTCACTGTTCTCTTCTATTGACACACGCGCTATCTTTGGTCACGAATACCGCAACTACCTACTAGACAACGATATTGGCGACAAGAACAGGCTAACAATCACTGTCGAGGAAGGAAATGCTGAGTTTACCAAGACATTTCTCGATGCATTTGAGGACAACGACAATGCCGAATACATGGTAGATGCTGACCATCCGGGATGGTTGGTCTGGGGCAAGGAATTCGGCGCATATCGCGCAAAACCTTTGCCGTTTGATAACTACGATGACCTGGAACGGGAGACTCGAGAGCGTATTGGTCAGATGCTGGACAAGGACTGGATGAAGAGATGTCTTGACCACTTCAAGCAAGAACCTCGTGATCAGTACGCAGACAGATTCAATATGGGCCACGTCTACATGTTAATGCACATATTCGATCTCATGTATTGCAACCAGACTGCAGTCACTTGGGAAGAAGTCAAGGAATTAACAACGGAGCTTTTTGGTGATGGCACCGACAAGCATCAGCATCGCGCTACCTCCGAAGTCATTGGCGCTTTGCTGGCTGGGTCAAGCGACGAGCCACGAGAGACCCGCAATCAAGTATGGGAATTTGCCGTGCCATTGCTTCTAAATGTATTTGCGGACGAGCTCACGCCAGAGAACTTGTCTTACTGGTCTGCCTGTCTGCACCACATTATTGATTCGCGTGATCCTCGCCGCGCCCAAGAGATTGAAGACAAGCTCAGCTCGTACCGCCTTGACATGACGTCCAATGCGGCGTTCAAGGAATCTTCGAAGATCCAATTGCTGGAGCTGCTCATTGGAGATGCTGGCTGGCATTACCGCCGAGAAAAGCCGATACTTGAAGACTTCCTAGCTCACATTGATCATCCGTACAAGGCCGTGCGTGAGTCTATCGGACGAGTTTTGGCGGTCATTTTCCGAACGAGAAACCACGAATCGTTTGAAAATGTACAGACGTTGCTCGATGCAAACAAGGCTGTTTCTTCGATTGGTATTCGACCGTTCCAGGCCACAGAGGAGCTCACTGCCACAATCAAAGATGTGTTGGTGCGATTGGATAAATGGCGACACGAGCGCACACCTGGACAACAGACGCCATCTTCGTACACGTCGGGCTCCAAAACTGTACTAATGTGGCTCGACTCCGCCTTGGGTTCGTACGAAAGTGTTCAGCTGGTCCCATTCTTTACGGCGTTTATGGATGAATTATTACACATGATGGATGTCAAAGAAGATCCAGAACTCATGCGCCTTGCATATCATGTGTATCGACAATTCCCTAATGTACCTTTGCGTGAGGGCGAAGATGTGGAATTTGTCAATGGCCTGGTACGACTGGGCCGAACTGCCACGAGCTGGCATCAGAGGCTGCGGGCACTGGTCAACATGCAAGTGATTTACTTCCGTCGTTTATTTATGACTCAAGCACCTGAGAGAGACCTGCTGTTTATGACTATTTCGGACATGCTGGGAGATTCACAGCTTGAGGTACGAAATAGCGCGGCATCTACCTTGGCGGGCATGATCCGATGCTCACCTGCTCGTATTCGGGATCCCATGATTGAGAGGCTGCGAGAACGATTTGAAACCGAACTGGCGCAGAACCCGATGCCAAAGCGAAAGCCGAAGCTGCCAGGTACAGAAACGCCTGTGAACGTACACCAGCAGATCCAGCGCAGACATGCTGCGGTGTTGGGGCTGGGAGCTTTGATTGAGGCATTCCCGTACGCGACTCCGCCACCGCAATGGATGCCAGAGGTGCTGGCAATCCTGGCTCGCAAGGCAGCAGGTGATGCTGGAGTTGTTGGCAAGGCTACGAAGAGCATTTTGAGCGAGTTCAAGAAGACACGACAGGACAGTTGGATGGTTGATCAAAAGGTAAGCGAACTTGCTGACACGAACACGAGGGAATAGGGCTACCATGAAGATGAGATTTGCTAATGCTGGTGATAGTACTTTACACCGGATCAGTTGGAAGATTTGGAGGGAGTTTTCTGGAAGAGCTATTTCACGTAAAAGAGAGAGTCACAGATACAACAAATGGGTTGCAGTAATAGGGGTGTTTCTCATGTTTCAATTTTTTATTTTTATTTTCATTAGTGGTAGTATTGGTATGGGTAGTGAGTAATATTGTACGGGCCGGGCACAGGTGAGGGCATACAGCATGTGATGATGGATTGGGCACATGACAAGAAGGAGACTTTTTGTGTTTTGATATGGCTGTACACCATTGGTAGATTAGATAGATTCATGTCATGAAAAGCCAAAAAAAAAAAAAAAGGAACGATGTTTGAGCAGATTACGATGTAGATGGTGATGAATTAGAAGAGAGACGGTGTGGTGGTGTGATGGTGGGAACGAAGAAGAGTGAAGAGCGAGGTGAAATGGAAATAATGCGGAGACTTAAATAATAAGTGTAATGAAGATTAGGTTGAAAGTGAGGCTGGTGGGAATGAGGGCATGGACGATTTGGGATGTAAATAATTACTATGTATGGGAGGAAGTGGAGTGAGAATGTGATGAGTAGCGAAAATGCGGTGCAAAACTTGGTTAGGAGGAAGAGTGCCTTGTGAAAGCCCAGCGAAGGTATTATGGGGGGAAGAGGCAGTGCCCCCAACGAATGGGCCAGGCCAGGCGATTCGCTGTGTGTTCTTGGCGGGTGTTGCACTGGGCAGTGTGGTGTGAAAGGCACGCGACACAGCGGCTGCGGCAGTCACAGAGGCCCGATCACGCCCTGTGGGAGACACGAGGGCTGCCTTGGAGTAGACCCTTTAGTACAAACTCAGACAGATGCACTTACAGTACAGTACAGAGAGAGGGAGGAGGTCAGCGAGTGACATGCAAGTGGCTCAGTTGGGCGCTAGCACTCTGTGCAGCCCTTGTACCCCTCACCTCTCTGACTGCCCCGCCCCTCCGACTGCAAACTGCGCTAGCGGCACCTCTGCCAAAACCGTCCGAGCTGCCTGATGAAAGCAGAACAAGCTACAGACTCAGCCTCACCTTCACCATGCTTTGCTTTGCTATGCTACAACAACATATACCATGTTGGCTCTCCCGTGCTGTCTGCTACAATACTACTCTCGCCTGTGAAGCTGCCTGGTGAGGCAGCTTAAGTTGGGCTCATTTTTCCACTCTCCACGAGTCACGCCGTCACTGCACGACAAACAAGAGGCTCTGATAAAAGTCATCCATCACCAGCCCTGCTCTGCATTGTCGGATGAGGACCTCGGTCTCTTCATTATAACTACAGGCAGACCATCTTGGTCGCACCGCTGGGGTCCCCCATTACTCATACCATTACATACATGGGCGCGTCTTGTTCCAACACGAGGAATGTCGACATGGGTTCAGACACCATGGATGCCACACAGTTCCTGACCCTGGAGAATTACCAGGCTGCCAAGGAGGCGTTGGTGCAGGCGGAGAAGACGAGGGCATTTGATTATAATTGTTCCATACAGAGTACCGATGACGAGGCCAGGGTGGACGCCATTATTCATAAGTTAAGGAAGCGCGATGCCGAGCTGGTCTATGGCAGAGCAGCTCCCAAGACGGGATATGGTGGCCAGCAACATGTGCGGTTTGCTGGCGACCATTTCCTCTCCAATGTCGACTTGATAGCGCAAACGGACTTGTTTAAAGTAGCGCAGGAGATGCCAAAGGGAGCCCATTTACATATTCACTTCAACGCTTGTCTGAAGCCGAGCGTGCTGCTCGATATCGCCAAGGAGATGGATAGGATGTTTATTACCAGCAATATGCCGCTGCTTCCGGATGACGATTATGAAAGCTTCAAGCGGTGTGAGTTACAATTTTCGATATTGACGCCCGAGAAGGAGAGGCCTGGGAATTTGCTATCGAGGGCGTACAAGCCGCGAGATACAATGAAGTATAGGGATTTCCTGGACCAATTTCACCAACATTATACGTACGCTTCGGTGGATGAGTGGCTATATGGGAAATTGGTCTTTGACGAGGAGGAGGCACACGGTGTCCCGCAGACTGCGTGCGGAGCTTGGGAAAAGTTCAACGGACGTACGAGGATGATGAAAGGGTTATTTAATTATGAGAATGCGTATAGGAAGTATACGAGGATGTGTCTGCAGGACTTTGTGCGGGATAAGATACAATATGCGGAGATTCGACCCAACTTCATGAAATCGAATCAACTCTATCGTGACGATGGAGCAGAGTTGATCGACAACAGAGGCATCATGCAGATCATTATCGAAGAGGTGGAGGCGTTTCAGAAGCAGTTGAAGGCAGAGGGACAGTACTTTGGGGGGTTGAAGGTGATATATTGCACGCCCAGGGTGATGGATAGAGAAACTGTGGGCACAGCCCTGGACGAGTGTCTGCGGTTTAAACAGGAGTGGCCAGACTGGATAGCGGGATTTGATCTCGTTGGTGAAGAGGGACAGGGAAAGCCCATCAAGGAATTCGTGCCGGAGCTGCTGCGCTTTCAAGAGAATGTGCGTGCAGCGGGGTTAGAGATACCGTTTCTGTTCCATTGTGGCGAGACGCTGGATTATGGATCGGATACGGATGCGAACCTGGTGGATGCGCTGTTGTTGAATTCGAAGAGAATAGGACACGGATTTGCGCTACCGAAACACCCGCTTGTGATGGAGAAGATGAGGGAGAGGGGTGTTTGTGTGGAGTTGTGCCCTATTTCGAATGAGATATTGGGGTTGACGCCACGGGTGAGCGGGCATAGTATGTATAGTCTGTTGGCGAATGGGGTGCACTGTACTGTGAGTGCGGATAATGGGGCGATATTCAGGTATGCTACTCTCAGTGAGACTGACGAATTTTGATGGGAGAACCGAGGCTAATGGGTATAGGTCCACGCTATCTCATGACTTTTATCAAGTCTTGATTGGGAAGCAGGATATGGGGATATATGGATGGAAGCAGTTGGTGTTGTGGAGTTTGCAACATGCCTGTATGAGCGAGGAGGAGAGGGAGAGAGTGCAGACTGCGTGGGAGGAGATGTGGAAGGGTTTCTTGACGTGGGTTATTGAGACTTATGGAAATGCTTGAACTTGACGCCTGTGCATGATGTGGCAGACTCTTTAAGACGGCAGCAATGCTGAATATATGTAAATCAATTCTGTTGTACTTTTTTGTAACATCAAATGAGCCGTAAACGAAAGCAGCAATGCCTGAGAATGTTACTCTTTGGAACTCTTTGTAATGTCAATAAACTGCGACCATAAGCAGCAATGCTTGAGAATGTAAATCAATTCTATTGTACTTTTGTAATATCTCAAATCAACCATGTGACAAATGAACCATGTAAACGTAACGCTTATCAAATCACTCCATACGCCTCCCTCGGACCAAAAAGCCGTCGACTCTTTCATGCCATTGATGCGGTCTACTCAAAGTACACACTCTTATTCTCGGTAATGTCAATGGCGCCACCGCGGAAATTGCCTCGCTTCTTCTTGTTCTTCTCCTTGGTGAATCCCTTGCCCTTGGTCACGACCAGGTCGTCAAACGCAGCCTGCGAGTAGCTCATTGGGATGTAGTCGTTCGAGGCAAACTTGGCGTCCACCTTGATGTTCTTGGGGATGCGGGAGAAGGGCTCGTTTTGCTTGCGCTTGCCTTTGGTGGGAACGGGTGGCAGTGGGGGTTCGTCGAGGGTGACGGAGGAGTCGGAGGAAGTGGTGGCTTTGCCGTTGGTTTTGGCGGGTTTTTCGTCCTCGGAAGAGGAGGAGTCTGAAGAGGAGTCGGAGGAGTCGGGGAGAGCGACCTTGGCAGCGACCTTGACTTCGCTGTCGGAGGAGTCTGAATCAGAGGAATCTGAATCGGAAGATGAATCGGAATCGGAGGAATCAGAGGAGTCTACGTCCATTTTGGACTCGACGGCTGTGGTCTTGGCGGTCTTCTTTTGCTTCTTGGGTTGAGGCTCGTCGGAGTCGGAGTCTGAATCGGAATCAGATGAGTCTGAGCTGGAACTAGCAGCTTTTCGCTTGGTTCCAGACTTGGCAGCAGGCTTCTCGTCTTCGCTGTCGCTGGAGTCGGAAGAGTCAGAGTCCGAGTCTGATGAATCAGAATCAGAATCAGAAGAATCGGAGTCGGAGTCGGAATCAGAGTCAGAGGACAAGTCATCAGAAGAATCGCTGTCACTAGAGTCGCTGCTGTCACTATCACTGTCGCTGGAATCGTCCTTCTTCTCATTCCAAGCCTCAAAAATAGCAAGCAGGGAGCCATCGACTGGCGCACCGCTCTTCAATCCCTTCTCCTTACGCTGGGCCTTGAACGACTTGTGCGCAGCGGTGAAGGAGTGGTCTACCAAGAATTGCTCGACCAGGTCCAAAAGCTGCGCGGGGGCAGCAGGCTTGGCCTCGGCGGAGGTCTTTCCGCTCTTTTTGCCCATCTTGTCGTCGTTGGTCGTGATTAGATCCGTGTTGGAGTTGTTGTTACGAAAGAGCCAAGAGGGAGGTTTGGAATTGGACATGTGGGTGTGATTGGCGACGGGGGGGAGGGAAAAGAACGATAGGATGTTTGCTGAGAACCCCTTTTCAGAAATGCGAGACGCCAGAGGAGAAGCGCAGGAAAGAGGCGGTTGGCGAGAAAAAGTTGGGAAGCCGTTTGCTGGGTTTGCTGGGTCGTAAAAATTTGTGTGGACCGACTTTGACCGACGACTTTTTTGGTGGGGCGGGTTTGTTATCGCTTATCGGTGCCTGACTTGGTGATGGCTTCACTTGGCAACAAGATCAACAGGGGTGGCGAGAATAATTCTTGTAAATTTTTTATTTCGTTGATTATGTGTTTATTACTTTAAGAAATGCAATCCCATGCTTCTGGAAGAGTTCTGTTCCTCATGCCTGCAGTCTGTTGTTCAAAGCCATGCTCTGGTTGGAAGCTGGTCCAACGAAATTGACTCAAGCACCATAAGCGGACACAATTTTATAGCAAGTACACCATCATTCCTGCAGAGAATGTACTCATTCGGTCACTCATTCAGTCACTCAAATCAGTCATAAAAAATAGCCATTAATCGTGATATTACACCCCATGCGGTCTGTCAAATCAAAGCAATCCCAACACCGCCGCAGCCGCAAGGCCCAGAGGTACTCCAACCCTTTTCGCATCATCTGCCTGTGCCGTTTGCAATGGTACATCATTCGGGTTTCTGGTATCGGTCAACCATTGCGTCGGCGTATGATCTCCTCCTCCCGAGATGACGCGGGTGTGTGCAGAGCCGCCAAACCACGTCGTCGGCGTCGGTATGTCCGAAAAGTTGGTGATTTTCTGCACGCGTTCATTAGTCCTAGTCCGAATGCGCCGAATCCCAAAACTAAACGACTTACCTTTGACGTCGTCTGCGGATGGTCCACTGTATTCGTTGCGTTGTAGGCCGACATGGACTTCAAAATATTTGACGGAATCGGGGAAATCTTGATGTTTTTCGAAGAGCATTCGGCCTTGTCTTTCGCTAGGTTGTCGATCATGAGCTTCAAAATACTATCGTGGTCTGCCCATTTTTCTTTACACCAGAGGCAGCTAGAAACGCATGTCAGTGAACGATTTTGACGTTGAGTTTCGACGTTGACAAACCCTTGTTCAACTGGAATATAGCCCGACACACACCGACAAGTCGCATTTATATTGGAATGGGAGTCCATGCAGATGTCGTACAGATCACTGTTAAATGAACAAGGCGCTCCCTCGGGGAAACAATGCGCACTGTCGTCGTTAAAATCCGCAATCACGCCCAGTGCAGCCAGCACAAAGGCAAAGAGCCAGTGCAATTGAACCATGTTGACCGTGTTGTCCTGTTATCGCAAGCGCAAGCGCAAGGTCGTCACTGATATGTAACAAAGGAAATACAAAACCAACGCGACAGTGAGTTGACGAGGTCAAGATGCAGCCGACAACAGCATCCGTGGACATTTTTCCACTTCGTCGATTCCGCCTCTCGGACTCTCCTTTTCCACAGAGCGGCCCTACAAGGCTGATGCCAAACAGGGTTAACAGAGCGAAAGAGGCCGGGACATACTGTACAAGTTCAGCTGGTGGGTTTTGCGTGGGAATTGCGCCACAGTGCGCATCCATTTGGGGGCTCAAACGAGGGGATCTTTCCCACTTCTGGTAAGCTTTTGTGCTAGGTGGCTTGCAGCTGAAAATTAGCGACCTCAGAAGCTGACAGACACAGGCAAAAAAATGAATTGAGTCGGGTCATCAATTTGTCCTCGCGGAGGTGTCCAAGAAAAGCTTAGCGATAATGGCGTCGACAAGGGGTCGATGGGTGTGGGATGAGGGTTAATGATCCTCGATCAACCTCGTTCTTGACTTGCAACCTTGCAGTTCAACCAATCTTCAACTGTTGCGTACAGTCAGGCTTGTTGTCTCATTGAAAGAAGCCATGGAGCTTACAGTAGGTTATGCGGCCGGTCTCATCGCCCTGGGGACGTTTCTTGGTATGCCAAACTCAAACTACACAAGTAGCACATTCAGGAGACTGATTTCCTTTCCAATTTCCAGGTCGTCAATTCTTTCCAAATGCGCTGGTTTACATTCTGTCGGGCGTTCTTGGAAATGCGGATTCTGCAGCTACATGGTAACTTCCTCTTACAGTACTTGGACGCTTTGCATTCTTTATTGACGCCAGCGCAGGACTCTGAGCGCGCCTGTCTTCCACCAGTCCTATTGGCCGTGGTTGCTGAGGACTGACAGTGCATACAGCCATGGGACAAAGCCGATGGTGCAATGGATCTCACGACTTGTGCCCATCCTGAGCCTTCTCTTCGCTGTCACATCCATTGTCACGCCTCTTGGTCTCTATGAGGGGCTAAAGGAAGGCGAACCTGTCAGCGCAAAGTTCGGTATGCCTCTTCAACGCCTATACACAGGGAAACATGGGGCCAGTTCTGACCACAATTACAGTCTATGCGAAGGACCCCTCGGTCTTTGGCTACGGTACTTTGTCGCGAGACAACTATACATTCTCGCGATACTGTGACATTGGGTTGTCGCCCGGCTCGATGCCCTGCCCATTCACTAACGCAACGTCGACGATCAGCTTCTACCCCAACGGCACCGTAGAAACACTCGTCAGCGAGGACTTGAACACAACGGTTCCAGGCATTCTGCAGCAAATATACAAAAGTGGTACCACAAAGGGCAGCACCATTGCCAATTACTTCGACATTCAGTGGAGGCAGTTTGCCCAGATGTCTGTGAACTTCATTAACGCGACCAATGATACGAGTCTCACCGTTGGTATTTATCGAAATGTCCAGAGTGTCGTGCTGAACGACGAGATTAAAGCCGTCGACGGCTTGGTCGTTGACACTGAGGTTGGCAGAATTGGCTTTCGAAATCACACTGTCCCGCTTGGATTGGAACATGGAGCCTCGTGGAGCGAAAACATTCTATTCCTTGAGCCAGAAACGGCCTGCGTTGACACAAATCTTACTCTGGACTACGAGCACGTAGGCGATTTTGGTGCTGCAAACGTTGATTTTCGTATTACAGATCATGGAGGCTTCGTCAATCTCCCTTCTGTGCTGAATAATGACAGCTCACAGCCGAACTGGCCGAACAACACCCAATTGACCTTGGACCTTCACGCAAGAGCGTACTGGGCTGCTTTGATTTTCAATTTCCAAGCAGCGCTCTACTTCAACATTACCAATCCGAGGAGAAAGGGTAAAGAGCCGTTTTCCTACATGAACTCCAAGGTGAATGACAGCTTCCTTCTTGACTCGAGAAAGAGCGGTGCTGGCTCCTCTGATCTACCAGGCGTCGACGGCTACTTCATGGATCCGCAGTTTACAAGTTTGTTTGGCAGCTTTGATGGATACACGGACAAAGATCGCCCGGGGCACTCTTCCAACATGTACAACATAACCATGACAAACTTCACTGACATCAGTAAGGGCTTAATCTAAACTGCTTCCCTTGGCCATGTGCTAACTTTTTAACTTAGACCTCTACTGCCAAGGTGTAGATGGCACCACAGCCGCATGGTCTGGCCTTGCCAATGTCGCATGCGGTCTGATGCGAAGTCCCCCATTTCGCAAAACACCCGGAGAAGAGTTCCGCTTTGACACAGGGTCAAAATGGTCGCAAAAGATCTTCACGTGCGCTTCAGCTGCTAAGGTCTCCATCAAGTCTGTGGAATTCACGTTTAACGGCACTACTCCGACAGTAAAGGATCTGCACATCACCAAGATCCAGAACAACAACTACACTGACAACTCTTCAATGCCCATCTGGGGGGTGGAAGATTATGGCCTGAAATGGAAAAATAGTGAGCTACGACAAATCTGGGGGCTCGTGTCTCCTTACTACGAAGGCAAGCTCAATGTTACAACGTATCGAAAGCCACAATTCTATCTCCCGGGCTACATGCCTTCATCGAGTTTAACACCACCCGGCCCCTCGGGAATGAACATGCCTGGAAGCGACATTTCCGAGATGGGTTTGGGCGCAGCTTATTGCGTCGCAAGCAGCACGACACCCTGTCTTGGCGCTGACTATTCGGGCACCAAGGATATTGGTATCTTCCAGAAGTGGTCCAATCTCTCAAGCAAAGCCGAGACTGCCGCCAGGATTCCCAACCTCATCTTCACCGACGTCATGGCCTCGGCTTTGGTTGGCACTACTGGCCTTGCGCCGGGTGCCGATTCAAGGACTGCGCAGGTGGTACCAAATCGCCTTAAGGTGCGCTATCACCTTGCATTTGCCGTACCGGCATTTGTATGTGCTGTCGTGTTGGGACTGCTCGTCCTCGCTGTGGCGGCATCGTGGTTCACCAAACGAACGACCTTCCACCAAATTCGGCTACACATTCAACGACTGTCGCCCGGCAGAATTTTTACTTCGCTGCTGGCTGCGCCGGAACACAGGAGTACGCTGGGCATGTCTGGAAAGACCTGGAGTGAGAAGTTTGGGCCCGAGCTGGTGGACTTGACGGAACACGATGAGACGGCTGATGTTGGAGATCATACTCAGGAGCAGGGAGGAAAGGAAAAGGGATCATATGTTGGCGTTAATGTTGCGGAAAAATGAGGTATTTAGCGGGTTGATTTCATGATTTGATGTATTTAACTCAGTAATGTTCTTTCATTGTAGACTATTATTTTCCTAGTTAGACCCATTGGTTTGGCATCTCAATAAGCACTGGCTGCATGTTCCCATCTAGTACATGGTGTCATCCCCATGATTAGTTGGTGGCGCTGGCGTACATGTAGTCGCCATATAGCTTGCAGCGAACTATCTGCTCAGCACTCAGTGTTGGGCCACCGGCAATCATCAGTACCATTTCGAGCTTGTTTGGTTCAAACTCGATAATAAAGTGGCCAACAGTTGAGTTTTGGTATCTAGGGTAGGCAGCTGTCGCAGTATGCCATAAGCGGGTCCCGCCCGCCCAACGGTCAACCTGACAACCCTTCAACGAGACAAGGAATCCCATCTTCAAACATCAGCTGCTTCAAAGACAACCAATTTTGACGTGAATTCTCGCGCCAGCCATCAGTTTGAATCCCCCAGCATCCAAATCCATCGTAGAAGTCTACGTCAAGCGCGATAAAAGGGTCGAAGCTGGGATCAAGTACCGCCCGACTGGGAATTCAGCCGAAACTCTCCCCCAGAGCGCACTACCCCTTCCGCCGCCAATCTCTCCATTCGCCAATCATATCTTGAAACATGAATGCTACTAAGCGCAAATTCAACACCCTTCTTCAGGGATTGAGCAGCCCGCAACCTTCATCATCCAGGTCCACACCCCCAGCAAACGAAACTCTTACCCAGAAGCGTCGTCGTCTGGGTTTGTCGGATATGGCTATGGAGAGTGCCTTTTCATACAGCGGGTCAGCGACATCGCTGACGCCGCCCTCACAGAGCACATTGCGCAAAGTGTCGTCGCATGTGGAGATTGCGACGCGTAAAGAGGTCGCGGCGAGGTACTGTCCCTTGGATAGGGAGCAGCTGTTGCGGAGACTGGCATCGTTTCAGGAGTTGACGGATTGGACGCCCAAGCCGGATCGCGTGAGTGAGGTTGAATGGGCCAAGAGGGGTTGGGTTTGCCAAGGCAAGGAGAGAGTGAGATGTGTGCTGTGTCACAAAGAGTTGGTGGTGAAGCTGAATAGGAAGGAGGAAGATGGGAGGCAGGTTACGGTGTTGGTTGCGTCGGAAATTGGTGAGTTTGACTGAGTCGAGTTGAGATGGAATGAGTGCTAATGTGAGTATAGAGAGTGCTTTGGTGGATAAGTACGTTGAGTTGATGACTTCTTCTCATCAACAGGACTGTCTGTGGAAGAAGAGAGGGTGCGACGACTCATTACTTCGAATATCATTCGCCAACGCCGCTACCACATTGGAAACTCTACGCAAACGCTACGATGAATTATGTACACGCCAACCATTCCTCCCGTACGAATTCAACCTACGCCTACCAGATGAGCTGTTAATCGATGAAATTCTCAAACACTTGCCACCTCATTTCTTCACCCAACCAGCCCCAATCGGCGGATCAGAAGCACCAAACAGACCAGCCCTTGCATTGGCCCTATCAGGATGGCAAGGCCTGACGAACTCCAAAATTGGCGCCGTACCAAACTCAGCCTCATGCGGAACCTGTCTCCGCCGGCTGGGTCTATGGATGTTCAAGAGCAAAGAAGTCGACGACACTGGCAAGGTCCTCGTCGAAGCCCCCATGGATCACCTAGACCCCATCCGAGAACACCGCTTCTTCTGCCCGTGGAAGAATGCTAACGCGCAAATTCGCACCTCACATCCGGACAAGGACCCTTTACCCGCGTGGCAGGTATTGCTCCAAATGCTAAAGAACGAATCTGACCTTCGCGGCTTCTACAGCAAGAGTCGCGCGCGCAAGAACACAGTCACAGTCACAGCTACAGACGTGGATGGTAATGAAGAGCCAGTTTCGCTGTCGATGGACGAAGGTCCAGATTTGTCCATTAGGTCGTTCGATGACAAACAGGAGGAGGCGGACAGAGAAGCCAAGGATAAAGAGCGATGGGCGCGTCTACGCAAAGTTAAGAGCCTGTTTGACACAAAAGCAAGCAAGAAACTCCGACGACAACTCAGCAGACCAGGCACACCATTGTCACAACAATAGAAAGCAACCTTTCGCAACTGTAATATCTACTTATACATTATATATATAGAGGGGTATCATTATGTGGTATAGTTACAATATACAATCAAGTTTTCCATTGAATGTCATCAAATGACACAATCTTTCCCGAATATTCCTTGTTCTCTGACGCTGGCTTTGCATCTGGATCGGGCTGCTTCTCTTCCACTTCAATGCCAGCCATGTCGAGAATCGCAGCTCGCACTCCTCCCATGCCGGCCGCAGGTCCCTTGGCACCTTTCATTCCCGCTGCAGTGACAAATACATCCGATACCCAGCCTGAACCTTCAGCCCACTCTCGATTCACCTCCTGTGAGATCTTACGCAGCTCAGCCTGCACGGCGGCAGCGAACTCACCACACTGTGCCGCCCACTGACCACCAGTCTTGTCTGCCTTGGTCAACACCGTCAACGTTCTCGTGTTAGTCTCCGCCAACTTCCTCAACACCAGTTTGTCCTCTTTCAAAACCCTCTTCTTCTCAGACGAGAGGAGCAATACCGCTCCCTTCAACGCCTTCCTGGCAGACAGATACTGCACAATCGTCCCACCCCACGCTACCTGACTCTTAAATCCATATCCTGGAGTATCCATAACGATCAAACTATGTCGCGGCGGCGGTGTCCCAGGACTGATTAGATTCTTGGCAATGATGGGATCAGGTCCGACTCCATAGGCATTCATGAGCGTCGTCTTGCCGGGACGGGGGCCAACGCGCGCAGTGTTGGGTACACCGACTAACGCATTGAGAAATGATGATTTGCCGACGTTGGAAGACCCCAAGAGAACAATTTCGGGGATGAGGACATTATAAGGATGGTTTTTGAGCTCGGATGCAGAGTAGAGCATGTGTGAGCGTTTGCTGAAGAAGGGGTCTGCACCAGAAGTAGCTTGGGCGGTACAGATGGTCGCAGGGGCTGGGGGGAAATGGATTGATGTAAAGGCCACTGGCGATTTAAGAGATTGACTATGAGTAGAAGAATAATTCCGACATTGCAGGATGCAGCGCCGACGAGACATGGCGAAGTGTTGATGTTGCAGGAGAAATGATTATGTAAGGTCCGGCGAGTGAAAAATGTAGTGAGTGAGTGAGTGAGTCGAACATGCACAACTTTCACTCATCTCGAACGAAATCTTGTATATTGCCACGGAAATCACCAAAATTAATTAGTAAGAGTATACAAAAATGGCAATCACCGATCTAGATGCCCACGAGCAGCCATCTGAGCGCATGAAGGCTAAATGGAAATCCTACTCCAAAATGGACGCTGCGGCCTTCATCGACAACACTCACATTGACGACCCGCGCGCATCACCCGAGGAAGCTGGCTTCGTCCAAGCGGGCGTCATTCCATCCTCTCAACTAAAAGAGGCATTTGCACCAATAGACCCTTCATACTCAGAGGAAATCCCAGACGTGCCTATTCTCTTCCACCCTCTTCTCCCAGGTATGGTTCACCAACACCAGCGTCTATCACCCACCACTAACTCAACAGGCCTCTTAATCACACCCTCTCTCGTCCCGCCAACCATCCAAACTGCTCTTCTCGACAAGATGCTTCACCGCGACCTCTCCAACCCCCAACACCAAACCAATCTCCACCTACACTATACGCTCCCCTACCCACCATCCTCCGCCTCATTCTTCTCCATGCAGCCCGAATCCCCCATCACATTTACCCCCAAGGACCCCTCAGTACATAAACCCCTTTCCGCGCGTCAAGTTCTCCAACGCCGTCTACACTGGGTCACCCTCGGCGGCCAGTATGACTGGACGAACCGCCTATACCCTGACCAGGAACTACTGCAGTTCCCACCGGACATATCGCAATTCCTTCAGACGCTGTTTCCGGAAACGACAGCGCAAGCGGCAATTGTGAATTTCTACACGCCCGGCGATACGATGATGATGCATAGGGACGTGAGCGAGTTTACGGATAAGGGACTCGTGAGTCTGAGTCTGGGCTGTGATGGATTGTTCATGATTGCGCCAAATGAAGCAAATACGGCAGATTTCGGAACCAAGGATGAAAAAGAATTCTTGCTGCTGAAATTGAGGTCTGGTGATGCTATTTATATGACGAATGAGTCGAGGTATGCGTGGCATGGTGTGCCAAAGGTCTTGACGGGGACGTGTCCGGATTACTTGCAGGAGTGGCCTGCTATGGAACATGGAGAATACGAAGATTGGAGAGGGTGGATGAAGAACAAGAGGATTAATCTCAACGTACGCCAGATGCATGATTAAGCAGTCAAGATGAACAATGATATCTATTGGTCGAAAAGAGTATACAAAAGCTGGTGTATGATACATCGTAAAATGCATGGCTGTGATAATCTTGTCGCTGTACCGAACTGCTAACGATGAATGAAAAAAGTAAAAATGAAAAAGGCTAGTAATCTATGTCGTTTATGCAAACCCGAATCCCTGGGCATTTTCTAATGCCATGCACAATCGCTCTCTCAAAATTTCTTTATTCTTGTATTCTGGAAGCAAGAGTGTTCCGTAACAAGTATATGCGGTAGGTAAATGTCCGCCTTCCTCCTCCTCACCATTCTTCTGAATCACAAACTGTAAATTTCGTAGTCCTCCAACGGGAACTCTGTCCGAAGCGGTAACGAACTCGAGAAGTTGGCGCTTGAGTCTATCGTCGAATCGCTTCACAATAGACCAAAAGTCTCGTATGCTCCTGTGAGACGCATCCCAGCCCACGTAGCGAGCATACCGTTTCAGTTCAGATATGTCAATCTCCTGCACACCTTCAACTATTGATTGCAGAATAGGCGGCGTCAGGAGCGTCAGGGGCTTTTTATCCAAACACGTCCTGAAGCCACGCTCAAAGGCTTCAAATTGTGGTTGAATCGACACGTCGGTCAAGTATCGAATGTAATCGCTGACATAGTCATCTCGGTTGTTATTAGTCACGAGAGGAGCTTCTGTCTCATCGCCGTTACCATCTGCAGATGGAATTCCTTGTGGCCAGTTGAAATCTTCCTTAACCATTTCATGGGTCACATTGCGCCAGACGCCAGGAACCGAGAAGTCGTATGTGCGTGCAAATACGTCTTCAACAAGACCGTCCTTCTCATCCCACTCAAGAAGTGTAGTAAGGCCACTCGCTAACTCAGGCCATCCATCAGCAATGTGGTAGAGCTCGCATACAGGTTCATTTAAGAGCTTTCTGTACAATGCTCTGGGGAACGTGACAGGTAATGTCAAGCCGTTGTAAACGGCAAGTGACATCAACAATCCCATCATCTCAAATCTCCATTCTTCAACCAGAGAGCCAGGCGTGAACCATGCCATTCTGGTCCTTTCATCCACAGTGAAGGCGCCGTAGGCAGGGTCCAGACATTCAGCAATGGCCAAGCGGAAGAATTCCTGTTGCACACCGCCGGAGTCAAATCCTTCTTCACCACTCTTTTCGCCAAGCTTGACCTTTAGCGGTCTCAACAGTTCTCGTTCTTGTCTTCGCCATAATTGATCCCAGGCATCACGAAGGACATTGTTTCGATCGATTTCCAGGACAAGGTATCGTGAAGATGCGGTCGATAGCATGTCCTGAAGAACAGTCTTGTGATGAGGGTTGGTAATTAAACTTCCAGGTTCCACGATAGCCTTCATCCGATTTCGCAATGAGCTTGCTTCTTCAAACATGCGGCTCATGCGGGAGAAGTTGATGGACCGGAAGAAAGACACAAGAGTTTCCGGACGGAAAAGATACGGGAAATCTAGGATGTGTAGTTTCTTGCTGACGTCGAAATCATGAGATACCCACGCAATAGGAATGTGCATGGCATCGAGCCTGTCGGAAAAGTAGTCGACACGAAATTGAATATCACCAAGCAGAAGGATGTTTCTGTGTCGATCTGAGAGAGTTAGTACATTTTTAGTTGTCTTAACATAGTTCGGTACTTACGTAGTGTGGCCATAAGGGCTAAGGCTCCAGAGAAAGGACCTTGATTATCAAACTCTGGGTCGCCATTCCACTCGTCTAGTAGTACTGCTCGAGCCCAGTCCAATAAAAGTGTAGGAACTCTTGTTTCGTGCATTAAGCGCTCAGGGTCCGAAAACTCTAGTATACGGATTGGCCCTGTATTCAAGAGATCAAGCTGATCCAGGAGAGAATCGAGGATGTCACGCTGAGGAGTTGCACGCTCCATGTTCCTGGTCATTTTCGAAAAGCAGCGCTGGGCAGTTAATGCACAGCAGAGTCGCCTAGCCAGCCTTATGGCTAGTTCGTCAGAAAAGATGTCGTCATACTCGATGCTAGTTTTGAGCTGTGTGCGGGGAAACGTATTCAAGCTTGATAGAGCCAAACCGTTGGATCTGATTCGCGACATGTCGTAAAGCATCCTGGATTCAGTAATTACCGGAGCAAGAGCAACCAGGGCATGTAAGCATGTGGCCATGATGCAGCTCGCTTGGTGGTCTGTCAATGGCGTTTGCCTGGGGTTGAACTTTCTCATAGAAGCGAGTTGCGATTGCACTGCTCGGGGAGGCACAAACAAGCTGCCAGCGGCAAGCCATAGACTGTGGAGGACGAGACTTGGCGAGGAACGAGTCAACCTCACCATGCAATACCAGAGAGTTTGGGAATCGAAGAGCTGCCCATTTTGCGTAAACGACGACACAAGGCTATCGGGATGGCTGAGCACATCAAACAAGACTTGCTCATTGAACGTTTTCCATTGCTGTCTTGACAGGGGGGTTTGGTTTCCTTGCTGGCGAATCAACTTGATGGGAGGTTTCTGGGGCTTAAGACCTTCATCACTCGTGTTTTTTACCAGCGTCGCAGGATGTTGTTCCGAAGTCGCGTCTTCGTGATAGACGTCGCAAATGAAATCTATTAGCTCCACATTCAGTTGAGTGAGAGATTGAGGAAGGTCGACAGAGAGCTCTGTGTTATCCTCCTCGACAGGTGATGAGGTTATAGGCTCCTGAACTTCACGAGCTGGCGCAACTTTGCCGTCACATTGCACGGCCACCCTTTGTAATTCATCTATCGTCTCATCCTCGCTTGGAAAAGTGTCCAAGTGTTGCAGAGGTACGGGGACGTTTTCAAAGAATGGAGGGCTTAAAGTCACCTCTTGCACACCACTGGTAGTTTCTGGTTTCGACCTTCGAACGGGTTTATCATGATGTGTGCTAGTGGGTGTTTGTTTTGGGGTCGTTCGGGGTACACTGCGGAGCTCTGTGGGCATTGATTTCGATTCAAAGGACCGTCGCTTAACGGCATTCTTTGTCTCAGAATTGCGTCGCCATCTTGGCTCGTCTGGTCGGGGTTGCGAAGGAGATACCTCCGGTATATCTTTTGTTGAGGAGATGAGTTTCGGTGGCTTGATTGGGGTTGTATTGATTAGACTACCGTTGGTAGCGCCATCGCTTAAAGATGCTGAAGAAGGTGTAGAGTGTACTGCATTGGGAGACGACGTTCCGGGAGTGTCTAGCTGAGGAGAGATGACGACTTCAGTGACTTTTTGCGATATTGATTGGAGTGACTGAGGGGTAAGCCACTCAAGCATCTTGAAAGCAGCAGTACCAAACGCTGTGGCGGCGAAGGAACGGTGGTCCTTGCTAACTGGTTTTTCGGATATTGAGACTTTCTGGCGCAATCTTTCCCTTGAGGACAGCACGTCTGTCTTTGGAAAATCTATTGACTTTGGGCTGCTGGGAGACTGTGGTGACCGTGGAGGAGACGCCATGGCATGTTTTGAAGCGGATCGAGAAGAGGAGGAAGAGGAGAGTGGCGGCGAGCCCTTGCGAGGACGAGACGTATGCGACGTCTCGTCGGCCCTTGGCGATACCGGTCTTGTCGAAAAGATTAGGTTATTAGCCGTACTTGACGAGTCTCTCGGTTTCGAAAGATTAGGGCATAGGTCGCTCTCGGGACAATCTTGACTGGCAAGATAGACGGCAAGAATTCGGGCGCTAGTTGGATTGTATCGTCGAATGGGCTTCGTGCCTGCAAGCTGTCTCCGGCAAGTGAAACAAGTCGGTGTTGTACATCGGTCGGCGTCGCATCCATATCGCAGCTGTTGAATATATCTAATCAAGGCATGTTAGAGGAGCGAGAGACTAACAAAAATATCATATTGCAGGGTGCATACAGATCAACCAATAACTGGAAGTCGTGGCGGCGCGAGGCTCTGTGGATGGCGTAGACTCTGCGAGGGTTCTCGATGTCTTTAACAAAAGAGCGCACTTCTGGAGGCGCATCGTCTGGTAAGCGAGAGAAGTTGGCTGCCTGCCATAACCCGGCAAGCAGATCTTGTTCGGCCTTGGATGGCATGGCTGGGGATCGCTGATGGTCGTCCATGCCGGTCGCACTTCTCGGAGCAGTTCGAGCCGCTGCTCTGGTCATGTTATCGGCTGGAATCAGCTCAAAGTAACAAATACAGAGAGCTCATGCTGATGAGGGCATGAGCAAGTGGTGGAATAATGATTTGAAGCGTCAAGGGATGCGATGAATCCGGGATCGACGATCGGAGGCGATAAATGGCGAAGGAGTTGAGATGACCCGGTTGGTGATACTGGCTGGAGGCAATGACCAGATACCTTGGAGTGAGGCTACGGCGCTAGGAGGTACTTGGCATGGGTGCGAGTTCGCTGCAAAAGTGCAGTACCTCCTTATCGATTAGCCGTTGAGATCAGGTATTAAGAGGCTGCACGTGCGCAGCCAGTGAAGCATGGGGCGGTCGGAGTTTCAGTGACGTCGATGAGTGAATGGGACGTTGGAAATGATATTTGAAGAGAGTATGTATTACAGTGAATAATTGCGGCACGTTTTTAAATTTAATCGTGGCACGCTCGCTTTCTGTGAAGTTGTCAGAAACGCTATTTCATGGTTGAGCAACTGCATTACCAATATTAGATGCAGCACCTAACTGCAGGGGAACAAATAGATGGCCCAGAAAAATTGACAAATATATCATGGCCATCCCTAAAAATACCCATGTCTCATTTAAACCGAGCTGTATATAATTTATATTTTTAACAGGCTCCTAGCAGTCGCATTATATTCTACCCAGCCCCAGTACGTCTGCACTACCTGCAGTGGTAATGTACTGTATATAATCAACGTGGGGCCTTGTTCTTTTGGAGCTGCGCTAAACACAGCAGTGGCACTGACGTTTTTCGGCTCCACAGCAGAAAGAAAAGTGAAATTCACCCCGCCACCAAAACCTTTCTTTCCATCGCCACGGGCAGCATTAATAATTCTTTTCACAAATTTTCAAGTCGGCATATTCGGCCGCGACGTCCCATCTTTTGTTTCTGCAAATCAAGCCCCAGCATCGAATCTCAAATCGCCAACTGTCATTTTGATTTATTTCCAAATCGTCAACCAAAATGGCCAGCGTCCAGCCCGCCATGGCAGCAGCCGCGGGGTCTGGTGCGGCGCCCGCATCTCATCCTTACACCTGCAACACATGCCAGGTTGCCTATCGCAATATTGACTTGCAAAAGGGCCATATGAAGAGTGACTGGCAGTAAGTCATTCATACTCCATGCTCTCTGCCTGCTTGCAGACTTCTAACCTTTCCTCGCTAGCCGTTACAACCTCAAACGACGAGTCGCCTCCCTCCCACCCATCACTGCAGAAATCTTCAGCGAAAAGGTTCTGCAAGCTAGAGCCGAGACGACTGCTGAAGCAGACAAGGCCCTCTTTGAGAAATCCTGCGAGGCTTGCGCCAAAACCTACTTCAGCGAAAACGCCTACCAGAACCACTTGTCCAGCTCCAAGCACAAGGCTAATCTTGCCGCTGCTTCCCATCGCAACGATGACGAGACCAAGTCTGTTGTCAGCTCCACCTTCTCCCTTGGAGAGCCTACCAAGGTTGCCAAAGAGGAAGTTGACTCTGATGCCGAAGACGAGTTTAATCAGGTGATTGAGGGTCTTCAACAATCCAAGTTGGACCCTCGCCCCTCACCCGTCAAGCGCCCCGCCAACCCTCAACCTGACAAGAAGGGAGATGCCATGGATGAAGACACTGAAGAGAATGCTTCTACTGCTACTGGAAACTCAAAGGAACCAAACTGGAGCCTGCGATCTTGCATCTTCTGCAACTATGAGTCCCCCACCGTTCCCCTCAACGCTCACCATATGGAGCGCTTCCACGGCATGTTCATCCCCGAGAAGCAATACCTCGTTGACTTAGACGGACTCATTCAGCAGCTTCAGTTCCAGGTTTCCAAGGGTCTGGAATGTTTGTTCTGCCGAAAGGTCAAGGCCAACGTGTACGCTGTTCAAACTCACATGAAGGATATTGGTCATTGCAAGATTCCTTACTCTACTGAGGATGAACAGCTTGCTATTGGTGATTATTATGATTTCCGCAGCACATACAGCGATGGAGAAGAGTCTGATAGCGAAGAGGAGGAGGCTGGCGGTGCTCGCGTCTCAAAGAGAGACGCCGAGACTGACAATGCTGAGGAAGCTGACGGTTGGGAGACTGACAGCTCAGAGTCCTCTCTTGACTCTGCTGATCTCACTGCTGTTCCCGCCGAGGGCCACTATCATCAGTTTGAGAGACTCAGCAAGCACCCCCATCACGCCAAAGATGATCCCAGACCTCACCGCCAAGCCGATGGCTTCCACTCCCGCGCCCACAAGCATAACCACGCCGTATTCTACGATGACTACGAATTGCACCTCCCCTCGGGCAAGTCTGTGGGTCATCGCTCACTGAACAAGTACTTCCGCCAGAACCTGGCAAGCTATCCCACACCCGAGGAACGTGCTGAGCGTCAAGCTATCACTAACGGCGAGGAAGATGAGAGACACTTCAGTGACGATGATAATTCCACAATGGCTCGCATGCGCCGCAACCGTGCCGTTGTTCCCCGCGGAACCGGTGGCATGGTTGGCGTACCAGACAAAAAGAAGGGCAGTGTTCAGCGTGAAGAGAAGCGCATACGAAAGGGAGAAATGAAGGATATCAAGAAGCGAGATCTCGCCTATGGTCTGAGCAAAAACAACCAAAAGTATTACTACTACCGCTACGATGGTGGTGGTTAGTCGACACGCTTTGGCTTTGATAGATTTGTTTTTACGAGCGACGAAAATAGACGATTGATGGTTTTCTTTTCTTTCTTTCATGAATATAATTGTCCCTTGACTAAAATTTGACTGTAGGAAGCTCTGACATGTGAACCTTTGCCGCCCCAAATGGAATTAGCTTATAAGTCTTCATCTTGCCTGTGCATGTCCTGTCCTTGGGAATTATGTCTGGAGTCACGCCCAGCTTGAGACCCCATTTGATCGTGCACCCCTCCACAGTCATGTAATTAGGCGGCGCATTGTGCTCAAACACAGGGTCGGGAAGCTTGTGAGCATCTCCGTGATACTTGATCGTAGATGGGTCAATCGCCACATTCCACTCTTTAGTGTTGTTGACATAATAATCGCGGAGCTGCTCGAATGGTAAACCAGAGATGCCATTGCTCTTGGGATCGTAATACGCATGAGGCAGTGTTGATGTTTCAGTGTATCCCACATCAAGAGAGTATAGCAAGCCACCGTAGAAAACTGCCACGCCATCGTTGGGACGCACCTCAGTGCGTACCGCTGTCGCGATCGTATACGTCACTTGCGATCTGCCTTTGGGGATTTCAATCTTGTGCATGCCTGTTTGGCGATCTGGCCTGACCTTGTCCGGCTTGCCTTTTACCCTGACAGATGTCTTCGCGACGTCGGCCCAAGTTGGGACACGAATATATAATTCGAAAGCTGTATCTGTGGTGATGGTATATCTCAAGACATTGGCGAAGGGGTACTTCGTGTCACAGCTAATGGCGACATTGGCATCGTTGACCTTTGTCTGTACAGATGACGGACTGAGCAACGCATGGCCGATACCACTCTTTCCAACAGCTACCCAGCTGTTGGTGATGAGTTTGGGGTAGCCTTGTGGGTGGTTCACTGTACAGCAAGGATATTGGGGCTCCATTCCGAAGGTAGTTGACACGCCGCTGTTAGCAGTAGTGAATAGAGGAGGAACGCTGCCGTCTTTCTGTATGGTGCTGACTGCAAATGGTTGGTTTGGCTGCGCCATGTACGCATGCGCCCATTTATCCCCAGTCATCATGACAGGCATGGCATTAAAGGCAGTGCGCTCTGCGCGATCTGCGAAAGAGTTGTCTCCGTGAACTTGGTACATGTATGCAAGAGAGTACGTTGTCTCTACGGCTGTACAGAGCTCGCTTGCCATGTATGGAGCTTGATCACGCTGCTCTTCATCAGCAAGGATGGTGCCTGAGGCAGAGCCGTGATAGTCGAAGGTGAAGGAGACGGCGTCGTGGGATTTCTGTACGAAGTAGTCCGTCTTTTTGAATCGATACATGACAGACGATGCCTTGAGACCTGAGGAATGTTAGAAGCGGTTCAGAGATCTCTTGCAAAGATAATATAACATACCCTGTCCAACATTGACACCGTGAATATAAGGGAAGATTGATCCATCGCTCGGATCAACGACCTTTGGATACCTGCCCTCAGTATACCACTCATCCCACTTATACTGAAGCTGAGAATAGAACATGTCCATGTTATCCCAAAGTAGCGCATCCTGATCAGAGGGAAACTTCTCCAACAACCACTGAATGGTGATGATCATATCGTGAATACGGACCTGTCCCCAATTGCAATCGACGTCCTTGGCGCAGCGAGTGAAGCCCTCGCTATCATTTTTGAGCATCGTGTTCGCCAGGTCCATGAACTTTCTCAAGCTCTTGACCACCTTATCCAGCCACTGAGTCGGATCAGCCTCAGCAAGCTGCGTCAACCCCAAGAAGAACGGCGTTCTGGCCCAGAAGTTCCGCTCTTCACCCACTTCAGGACCAATCCAACCATCCTCACTCTGCCAGCCCAACACGGTGTCAGCAACAGCATGAACCTGGCCCTTTAAGCGATTATTATCAAGAATATACGCCATGGGTACCATGCCATTAAACCAATACGGCAACCCTTCATTCAAATTGCTGTACTCAACCCCTCCTGAGCCCGGCTTGTTAAGCCACGAGGACTCATTCACATAAACATAGAAATCATGCTCGTGCCCAGCCAGTCCATTCGCCATTGCATCAAGCTCACCGCGAAGCCACCCCATCGGCTTCACAGCGCCCACAGGCAAAGGCGAGAGCGTCCACGGCTGCACTGTCCTGTGTTAGTTTACCCTCAGTCCATGCCATGGTGACTTACATGACCCAGCGTCGGTCGCGGCCAACACGGTTTGCGACAATGCTACCAAATTCGTGATTTTCATTTTTCGACGATAACGCAGCATTAGGCAACAGAAAATAAAAAAAACTAAACACAGTTGATCGCAATGGTCTGCACATATACTTCGAGGTGCTGGTCACGGTATCTCCCCGCATTTTGGGTCGGCCGCTTCTGTCCCAGTCGCCGATCCAATTTCTTGAATGACACGTCAAAAGCCGAGCGCGATGCTGCATGACCCGGATTTTCGTTCCGGGCCGTCGCATTGAGAGGGAAGGTCAATATGTTTGCCAGTTTTGGTCATTTAGCGGAACGTATGTTCCCTTGCGGAGATCGGATGGAATTAATTGTAAGTGCGTACGGAACGACTTTCGTCACTCATTTACTATATGCTATTTGGGGGCTATTCGTTCTCTCATTTGCGACATAGCGCTCCGTCAGGCCGGTCGATGAATCTTTCTGATCCAACGCATGTAGGACAGAAAAAGGTGTCTTGGGGGTCATACTTCTGCTTCACAGCCAAATGCCCAGCATACTTATCCCCATAAAATGATGTGATATAATCAGGGTCGTTTACATCTCCCTCGTTCATGTATCCTGCAGTGTCTGGCGCAAGGTCCTTAGTTGCTTGTCCCTTGACGAAAGTCAGATCGTCGGTGATGGCTTTACGCTGAGCTTGCGTAGCATCTCTTGGTAGAGCACGAGATGTAATCACTGCAAAGTTGGACTTTCTCCATGCCGAATTGAGGCCAGAGGAAGTATCTGCTGCATCTTTAAAGACCTGGCCGCCCGAGACAAGAAGTATAACATTCGTTGACATCTGCTCAGCTGGACCGCTCATGGTTTCAACTGTGTCTCGGACCTTCTTGTCATCTTTGAGCGACTTGCGGTCAAATAGTCGCGATGTCTGCAGTGAAGTCGTGCCCGCCTTGTCATAAATACCCGATTCAGCATTATAAAAAGACCAATAGTCGCTGTAAGTTTTGAAGTCCTCGTGCATGAAAAGCTTATCCTTGTATTTGGCAAGCTTGTCTCTGACGGGGGCCCATGCTGCCTCAGCCTCTGTCTGGTTCTTGCCAATGGTCCATATTCCGTGACTGTAGCCTGACGTGATATTGCCCACGAGCGGCTGAGGCAGCTTTCGGAACCAATATCCATATCCTGCATAACCACTGTCGTTAATGTCAGGAAGTGATTGCAAGAGAGTGGCTACAGCGTCCAGCAAGTCTTTGTTCGCGTCGGTGTTCTCAAGTGGCGCCATGAGGAAATGATGAGCTGTAATTTCATTCACATCTGGATATGCCTTGATAGTGGTCCCCAGCACGATGCCAAAGCCAGGGCCGCCTCCTCGCAGAGACCTGAAGAGATCTGAATTGTGGCAGTGATTTGCAATAACCACTCGCCCATCTGCAAGCATCACCTCAGCTTCGAGAATCTGATCGGCACCAATACCGTAATTGCGTGAAGCAGGACCATGGCCGCCTCCTGCCGGCCAACCACCAGTCGATCCAGGAGAAATGGAGCCGCCTCCTACAACAATAACTTTGTTCTTGGTCGCAACCTTGTGGACGTCCCTCCACTGCCAGGCGCCGTCGATGCGAACTGCACTTGCGTCCCATCCGGATTTTGTACATGAATTTGCGGATGTATACCTCTTCTGGAACTTGATACTATTGCGGAAATAACGAAGCCAAATCTCTAGACTGCCGTATCCATCTGCACGTCCTAACAAGTCGTGGCCGGTGCTGGCAACCGTAAGTCGGATGTTATGCTGGCGAGCAAACCTGACCGTCGAAAGTATGTCACGTTTCGATGTTGCATTGACTGCATAAGTAGGCAGAGACCCTAATGTACAAGACCCCGGTGTCTCGCCAGCGGTGTAGTTAACAGGCGGGCAGGTAATGTTGAATGGATAGGGTCGTCCAATTGGCTTGGATGTTTGAAAGTCTTGGTCTGACCACATATCATCAACATATTGACATTGGGCTTGATTCTGGTCCGGTCCATCATAACATGATCTTGCGATGGGTTTCGACTTGATGAGTTTGCCACCGACGAGGCCATCAAAAGTCTTCCATTCTATGGCAGAGGGCCAGCATTTGTCGCCCGGTACCTGCCATTGTGTTAATAAGTAACAAGGAACAAAGTCACTACTTGAGATCAAACTTACGCATTTGCATTTTGGCGAACTATGTTGAATATTATCGAAAGGCGTTGAAGCGCTAGTGCCGGCAGTCACTAGCAGGGTAGCAAAAACCGCGCCAAGTATTCTCATTCTAATTGTGTATCGTTAAGATTCATTTAAAAACAAGTCCTGGTGAAAGATGCAAGTAAATTGTAAGAAAAAGAAAGGAAAGAAGAAACAGTTGATTGAAAACTGCGAGTCGCCTCCCCGCCTACCTCGGCGTACTTTTTGCGTACAACGGCTGTGGTCGGAAACTTAGCTCCCACACAGATTCACAATGGCGTCCGCAAACTGTCAAAAGAAGGCTCCAATTTGTTTAGTCTAGCTCTGGTCCCGGGCGGAAATTGGGTCTCCCGGGTGTGGAATCGACGTGGAAGTAGTGGAGATGGGGTTCGTACAAGGGCTATTAAGGGCATTGGAGTAGGGGGTATAACAGTAATTGGCGTTCAGAGACTTTCAAATCAACTACTTGCGTTGTGCTGCAGGTTGCTCATGCTTACTGTGTTGCAATAAGTCGCGGGGACAAACAATTGCTGAGACTAAAGGCTTTGGCCAGCAGCAGGTCTTGGAGAAACATGACGATTCAGGGTCGAAATCAGACACTGTACATGTAAGTGCAACTGAAAAAGTACGGCCCAAGAGAGGGCAAAGTACGGCGGAGTAGATCCTTGCTGCTGCGGAGAGATTCACCACCAGCGCTGCACAAACTTGGCTAAAGTGAGATTACATGGCATGCAGCACACCTAGATGCACAATGGCGGATAAGTGCCAAGCAGCGCAGTCCCAAAATATGCTGTTGACAATCAGCTTTCCACCTATTGCAGTACACGAAATATTGTCAATTGGATTACCGAGTCAAGTAGATCGACGCATCTTGGCTGAAATGTAACGCGGATATACAGGCAGCGATGGCACAGGACAACTGTGACATAATAAAAACTGTTAGCAAATGGCACCATGGACATGCCTTGGTCGTACTACTACTGTACAGAGCAGCGATCGCCTTGCTCGCTTTTGGCTGTGCGAGAACGACGAGCCGGAGCAATGCCTGGATAGGGATGCAGTGTAACGGCTGAATGGTCACAGCTTCAAGCTTTGGCCAGCAGCACACCTAGCAGCATCGCTCATCCCTAGCGAATGAGGCAGCTGTAAATCAACTGAAACTAGGCTAAAGTGCATAGGGCATAGCCACTCACGAACTCAAAGCCTGTCGCACAACGTGGCAGGCATGAGCTCTTGACACGCTATAAATCAATTCATCTATATGGACCACTCGTACTCTGAACCAGGTACTGACTGTACAGTACACATTTCGTGATTAACATATAGTGGCTTGTGGTGGCGACAAGGTCTTTCAACGCGGCTTGAATCTTTACCGGGGCCTGTTTCAGCAGACATCTAAAAGTCTTTCGTCTCCTTAGAGAATGCACGCTAAACACAGCATTCGATAAAGATGGGAAACTGCCGAATTCGATTGAATATCTCCAAAGGACGAGCGCTCCAGGCACCTGTTTCATTCACTGGATAATGCACCACCAAGAGCCGAGATATACGGTGGGCGAGGCTCAGCATCGAGTTCTCCCTGGAATGCTTCCATGGCCAGCGAGAGAAGACTTCCACAGTGCATCTTCAGCCATCAGCTAGGCCCGACTCGGGAGGAGATCAGCCCGTAGATCCTCCAGAGAATGTGGGCGCCCGTCTCCAGCAGGACCCAGAGCCTAGATGCTCAATGCTATTGGGTGGTGCTTGTCCGCCCATGCCTACGGATACTTGTTCCTGCTTTGTCCCTGGCCGCAAAATGCATCTTGGCCATGAATAGTGCAGTGCAGTGATACATGTTGCCTGACGCCTTCGAAGTGCCGTGCAAGGAGTGTTGGACGTTTTCGATACTTGGGCTTGGCGATCCCCTTTTTCGTAGAATTAGAAACCAAATCGCCGTACACCATTTAGCCGAAAGAGCATTTGGCGCATGGATCCTGTCCATGAAATGTTGCCGCAAGCTGCGGCTAACGCCGTCTGTCCTGACATTCCAGCCCCAAACATGAGAGGCGCTAGCATGGCTTGACTGCCACATGGTCACTATCCCTGATTTGCTAATGGATTGAATTGAATCCCTCCAGCTACTCAGCTCGGTTAATGTAGAGAGCAGAGTTTCGGGCACGAAAAAGTCTTATTAATGCCCATGATCTCGCACCCCCAGTCCCTTCGAGATCTGTTCCTGAAATCACGACAACTCAGTGCCACCAGTGTGTGCGCTTGTACAATACACAGTCGAGACCGATAATATTGTTCACGACCATTTACCCAGCGCTAATGACTTCAATACGATTTGCAAGCTGAGCGTTTTTGTTGCTGCGCTCATCATGAATTCGCAACTAAAGCCACCCAACCTCAATGCACCCTTGCCGGGCCACGCTGCAAAGTTCAATCGGCAAGGGTTGTTGGCTCTGATTTGGATCTTTTACTCGATTGCTACCTTGTTCGTGACGTCTCGTCTCGGCGTTCGACTTTCTGTTAACCGAACATTCCGTTCAGACGACTACTGGATGATATTTGCATGGCTGTCTTTCTTAACAATGTGCATCCTGGAGACGATACAACAGGACTCATTGTGGTATTCAGTCGACCTGGTATCAGGGAGAACGACTGTGGACGAAAAAACACTGCCTCTAATGACGGACCTCGCGCGTTGGCAGTTCCCCATCATCAAATTATTTTGGGTGTCGCTGTGGTCCGTCAAGGCCAGCCTGCTGGCCATATTCTATCGATTAGTTCAGCCATTTACCACCCGCAGGCGGCTGTGGTATGCGGTATCTGTTTTTGTTTTCCTCGCATTCGTGGGTTGCGTTGTGTCCAGCGTCCTGACGTGCGAGTCACCAGCCAACTACTTTCAGCCAGGCAAATGCTCATCGCCAGCAGACCTGCACAGACAGCGATTTGATGTCATATTTTCGACAACTCTTGACGTTGTGTCTGACATACTTATCATGTCTTTACCACTATCACTATTGCCAACTCTTACTCTCGACAGACGGAAGAAGATTGGATTATTCGCCGTCTTTACGGTCGGCCTGTTCATCGTCTGCTTTGCCATCGTCCGCCTCACACAGGTGATCACAGGGTCAAAGGTGGATATGGTTGGTCTCACCATCTGGAGCACCGTCGAGACATCCATCGCAGTTATTGTTGGATCCCTTCCGCCACTCAAGAGCTTGCTCTCGCGTGGCGTCAAGAAGTATACCAGGAAGACGCCTAGGCAACGATCCGAGGTAGTCTACACGCCTGAAGACTCGTATGCGCTAGGGTCATCATCTCGGACGGTCATGGTGGCCGAGTCGATACCACTAGATGAGGCGCATCGCAGTCAGCAGGAGGAGGGAAGGATTTACGTCCAACGCATGTTTGAGACGCATATTGAGCGCGACCCGGATCACGACAACGATAACTTTTCACGAGATGACGACGACGAGATAGGGATTGTTAAGACCAAGACTTCGACATGTTCGACATACTAGGATGGACTGTCTTTCACGACAGCTTTTGTACGTATTCTGTGTAGCGATTTGGTTCGCCACTCTGGGAGGGCCATTTGATTTAGCGGGCGCTTGATACCATAAGATACCAAAGTTACTTCTCTCTGCTTTGTTTGACCATTAACTTTGGCTTCTTGCGGCTTCCTTTGTGATTTTGAGCTGTGAAGAGATTTTGGGTGGGCATGAAATTATTCTTTGACGTTAAATTGCGAATCAAGATACAGCACTGTACAGTACAGTAAAGGCGCTCAATTCAAGAGCCTTCGAGTTGAAACTGCAACCTGATGGTTCTCGAAACTAGCCCTGTGGCTGCCAAGAGTCCGTCATGATTGCAGGGATTCGAACTGTCCGTGCAAGCCTATCGAAGGAACCGATTCACGGCCTAGCGACCAAAGACATGCACGCCTCAGATGACATACGCTTTATAATTGAACAATAACAGCGAAGATACTAGAGGAATGCGGTGTCCCGATGTGATATGGAATCAAACAAGGTTGGATGCCTAATACATGGGAGTCACGCCTTATACTACATGTTGCAACCTCTCACCGTACAGTACATGATTGCAATGGGTTATCAAGCTTAACAAGAGTACAGTATGACTTCCTCGAGGCTTCCATGATTGTTCGTTACGGTATCAATCTTCGCTGTGCGCCTTGGGAAAGCTAACGGAGAGAGGTTACATCAAAGCATTTCACACGCGTGGATCTCGGTGCAGCTGCTTTGTTCCAAAAATAGAACCTGTCAGTGCGGGCAACAATGGGAAGCAACCCGCCTTTCAAACACAATTCAATGAAGCTCGCTCAACTTCGAGTTACTGTACTGTAAGGTTTCGCTTCACGCTAGATTCTCGCAGATTTAGCCACCTGGCACAATGCATCCAAATCGCGAATTACCAGGAGCTTTGATCGTTTATCAAAATTGCGCGAGGGATTCTGGTGATATCCAAGCCCCTTTTTCTCCCTGCATGGGCTGAAGCGGTTACTCACCACCCTCCCGCAGCTCACGCCATACTGTAAACGAACCGGGTCACAGGAATAGGCCGAACCAAACAATGATAACACTGGAAGCGGACACACACAAGTCTAAGCGCAGACGAAACAAAAAGGGGACAACACGCGATGCTTCGCTTCACTAGGAAAGGCCTTGCAATGTCCCTTTGTTTCTTCAGCCTTGCACCAAGGAAACCGGAAACATTTTCGCATTGCTGACTATAATTCCGCCTTAACTTGCGCTCTGAAATGAAACGTAAACGAGATAGACGCCGCAAAATATGAGAAACACGTTCTAAAATTGGTTGTGCTGGCAGGCTACCCCATGTGTTACCAATAATATCATTAGTTGATCCCTCATCTGCTGCGCCTCAAGACCCAAAGGGGGCTGGCTGGCAGAGGGCTAAGGCTGGAGACAGCACGCTGCTTGTCTTGAAGACGACACTAGCTTGTGATTGGGCTAGTTGAGCCTCGCTCGCTCCATAGCGTCCGTGTTGTTTGGCGTTATTGGGGCATGGGTGGTGGGCTTTGGCGGGCACTTTTCAGGCTGGGCTAGACTGGGGATGTAGAAGAGCCCAAAGGCCAATCCAAGACCGGGAGGGCTTGACAAGGACGAAAACCAGGCTGCATGAGAGAGGAGAACCTGGGCTGGGCGAGGGACTGGGCTGGGCTTTGTTGGTTGGCTCGTCGTTTTTCTTTTCTTCTCTTCATTTTATTCCTGCATGGCGTTCTCTTTCCCTTTCTTGTTTCTTTCATCCTTCCTGTAACCACTTTTGGAAACCTAATACCTTGCTCTCCCATTCGCTCGTTTTCACAAACTGTCGTTTACAGCGCTACGGTTGCTTCGTCTTCATTTAAGCGACATCAATCGCATACCATCATCCGCAACCAATTGAGTTTCCAATACAGCTCATCCTCGGCCCGCTGATTCGAATACCGAGGATAGAGTAGTGACAATGGCTAGACTTCTGTGGTTGCTATTCCTAGCTCCTTCTTTGATCGCAGCCGATTTCCAAGCAAGCTTCGACTTTTACCCTGCCGGCTCTCATGATTGTCTGAATTCTGCTGCCAAGACGTCCAAATGCCACGGCAAGGACGCAACAGAGCTCAATAGCTGCCTTTGCAAAAATGGTGGCAACTTCATTCTCAACGCCGCAGCTTGTATCGGCAAAAATGATGCGGCTGATATCGAGGCTGTCTACTCAACCATGGCTGATGCTTGCGGCAACACCAGCACGGGCATGAGCGTGTCGCAGCAGACATTCGAGGATGCAGCCAACGGCAAAGATACCACCACCACCACCACCACCACCACCGCTACCACCGCTACTACTACCTCTTCCTCCGCCACTAATACCGCTACTGTAACAGCCACTTCCACCTCGACCAATACTCCCGCCAAATCCGACGACAAGAAGGAAAGCTTATCATCTGGTGCAACAATAGGAATTGCTGTCGGAGCTTCCATGGCTGGTGTGGCTTTTATCGCCCTTGTTGCATTCTACATCATCCGTCGCCGCCGCAACTCTCGCGCAGAAGAAGCTCACCCCATGCTTCCTCAGCATTACCAGAATTCTCCAGGATTTTCAGAAACCAAAACTGGCTGGGACAGCAAGCACAGCAGCACCACCTATTCTCCATATGGCCGCGAATCTCAAAACTATACTCCTCAACCATTCAACCGCGACAGCCAAAACTACACCACTCAGCCCTACAATCGCGACAGCACGGCTTATGCTCCGTCTTCGCTGCATACGAGCCCCGAATTGAACCAGAGCCAATACTTGGGTGCCTTTGCGCCGCCGCATGATGTTGCGGAACTGCCTCCCGTGGCCGAAAGGAACGAATCTATATACGAGATGGATGCTTCCAACGTATCGGAGCAGACAAGATTGGCTGAGGCTCCAGGCTCTCATACGTATAGATGAGGGTAGGGTGCTTTCATGCTTCATTATTATTATTATTACTATTCTTATTTGCTTCTTTCAGCGTGTTTCTGGGAATTTTACATGGTCTTTCATCGTGAGCCGCATCAATGGCTATACATAATGCATCAACCAGCAATGTTTGCAGTTGTTAATCAAATATTGTTTAAATTTTATACCCGTTCTCTATTTTAACCTTTTAAATGGATGAGCTTCTGTGTTGAACACCCACTCATCAAGGCTGATCAGATCTGGTTCCGAAAACACCAAGTAGAAGTATTTGACGGTTTCTCCAAGCCAAAAACTCTCCATCGAATCAGCAAAGTCCGCCTTCTTGCCCGGTTCGGGATTGACATTCCACACGGCCGAGTACGCCAGATCAGTCTTTGTAAGCTTATCGATGGACTGCCACATGGACCAAGCCTTCTCACGCCAGAAAGAGTCGCCAGTAACTCGGTACAGAATTAGCACGCTCTCAATGGCTTCGGGCCGTAGTATGTATCTTGTGTCGGGCAGCCTGGCGAAGCCCTTTGGGAGACGCTTTTCTTTGATGTAGTCATCAACGGGGGATTTTTCGTTGAGCTCGTTAGCTTTCCTAATTGCATCGTGCCAGCGGGATTCGTCCCATTCACATGGCGAAAGGTCTGGACAAGCTGTCAGGTGGAAGGTTTCTGACATGACTCCAGTGCTGAAAGAGTCGTAGGCCCATACACAGCCGCGAGCGAACTTGGCACCAAGGTCGACTTGGGTTTGGTTGGAGAGGAGTCTGCCTCCCAAGGCGAGCATTCCGCCTACAAAGCATGTCAAATGCTGTCCGGACGTCTCTAGTGTTGTCTCGGGCCCTCTGGGTTTGGCGATGCCAGCAAATAAGATGTCGTCTTTGTCTGGGGTCATGGGTCGATAAAAGAGGTGATCATAAGCGGCGTTGATGCTGTTGGTATGCATCTTGCTGTAGATGCTATCTTCGTCGCCGAGGAGCGCGACCATCTTGGACAGATATTCATAAGTGCTGTCAGCCATGGCGCCGAAGGAGTAATCAGAGCCGGCATCAAAGTTCTCGTTGGCAGCATCTACAAGAATCGGCCACAAACCGGGGAGCTTGGTCTTCATCTGCACCTTGTTCAATAACTCGCTGATGTGCTGAACGACATTGTAGTATTTCGGGTCTCCAGTGATGATACTCAGGCGGGTGAATTCCATAGTCATTGATCCAATTTCTGCCAGCAAGGTATTTGCGCCTGCAGTTTGCTTCTTGCCATCGGCAGCATCGTGGATCTTCCACCTAGTAATGGGCATGTGGTTTGGCGTGTCGAAGGCCTTGAAGATCATGTCGCCGACATCTCTAGCTTTTAGAAGCAAACGACGGTCTTTGCTGAGGTCGTAAGCAGAAACGAGACCACCAAGAAATCGAATAGTAGTTTCAAACACATTGATTTCTTGCGCATCTGTGGTTGCGAAGGAGATGTGTTCGTGCACCGCCTGGACGGCTTCCTCAAACTCGTCTTGTAGGCCCATGATCCATAATGTATCGAGGGAGTCGACCAGCGTAGCTCCCCATCCTCCAAACGTGTCTTTGGACTTGCCGCTGATGGGGGTGACTTCATCTTTCAACCAGGCATGATCCTTGTATGCCTTCCAGCTGCGTTGAAAGGCCTCTTTAACTGCTTGCTGTCGGCCAAGCCGTACTTCCTTATCCTTGGCGGATTCCAGGCCGACCCTGGCCTGAACAAGAGGCAAGCGCCCGCTCACGGGCTTCGGGATAGTCGTCGTTGGAGTCAGCGGGTAATTGCGCTTGAGTTCTCTCCATACAAAATCATCTTGCGGGAATGTAATTGGATGGCTCTGCTTAGTGAAGGTAAAGATATCCCACGTCTGGTATAAGACGACAAAGAAGGTGGCAATGATGAGAACGAAGAACCACTTGCGCCTGCCTGCAATCATTGTAAGGGGCTGCCGTGATGATTATGATTGTGAAAAGTCGGGATGCTATGATGCGACGACGAATTTCTTGTTGTCGCGCACTCCCTGAGATGGCAAAGAACCAACCAGAGCAGCTTCTCGCCTCACCCACATATGCCTCGAGGAGCTTGTCCAATCGAAGGCGTCGCTACAGGGCACTCGGGAGCTCCATTGGTCTATTGTTGGCTACCAGCTGCCCCTAACCCGCTTCTAGATAGCGGGCGCCTAACCACTGGGAGACCCCTAGAGACCCCTGGGAGACCCCTGGAGACCGCGGCACTTCTAACAGCGGCCCTAATTTACTGACGATATCGCCAAGTAGAACCTAAAGAATGGCGCCGTGCCACATTGATTGCTTCATTATTGTATCACAAATCCAACGTCTCGGCATCTCGAAGCATTTACATCGAACAGTAAACTCCTGCTCTAATGTTAGGTACCCGCTTGGAAGCGTCATGTAGCCATATCACTTCTCATGTGAACGAAATAGGTGACCCATCGCTACCGGCCGCTAGATATCAAGTTTGTTTACATTAGATTTAGTTAATCCCATGATAGCCTTTAGAATTTTGTCAATAGATATTCTTGTCAATTGTAGTAGAATTGAACGCCATTTCGTTTTCCGGATCATGAGTCTATATATACCCTGCAACTTTGTAGCTTGCTCAGTTAACACACCACAGTCGAGAAATCCGCCCTGTTTAGGCTAGAATTTCTCCTGCATTCAGATTTTCCCCTCTTTTTTAGCTTGCAGGCGGAAGTAATTCGAGTGCAGGCACTCTTGAATACCAAAAATGAGGCTGCATTTTGGCTGGCTAACCCATGCTCAATCTCAACTGTGCTGAAAAGCCGCCTTCTTGTGCAAGTGCCACAACCACAACGCTGATCGCAAATGCCCCTTTACTTTGCAGGGCTTGACTCTCTTCGGGCTGTTTGCTTCTCTTTCATTTTGTCAAGTACTTAGCTTTATATATTTCATACCATCTCTATCCTTCAATAGCCCCTTCGCCCAAATAGCCAAACACCATAACTTACATATATCCAAGCTGAAAGATCCTTGATCCTCTACGGCCATTGGTGCGGGTGTAGGCCTTCCATTGGGAGTAGCGCGGTTGGCGGCATTGGGTCTTCTTGCGTGGCAGCTACGAAAACAGAGAAGCTATAAACGTGTGTTAGAAGTTCAGTCTGCGACTGTGGCAACGGAATACTCTGCTGCCCAGCAGAAACCGTATCATGATGCTGAAATGCAGGCCACACCGGCTCCAAGCGAGCTCCCATCGCAGTCTTATGGACGAAGTTGATAATGTAATATATTGAAAGAAGGATAAAATCGTATCGTCTTGTCAATTACTGGCATCTCTTCATTATATGTGCACTAGCTCTGTCCCACTTGGCACTCAAAAAGCTCCAAGCATATTGGGCATAATGCACCTCTCGTGAAGCATCATTAAAGCTGTCGCTGATACCATTCCTACTTTCCAAAGTTGGTGTCCAGCGCACCAAACATCTGACCGATAGCGACATCAACGTTTTCAAGTCCGGGTCCTCGTTTATAACTCGGTCCCGGGTCATTCACATTATTCACAGGTCGAACACCATCGACGGTGACCTCCAACACCGTTCCACCCACATGTTCGTCTTTGGTGATGAGATCGTACATGACTTCAGCGACATCCTCTGGCGTAATCCAATCTTTCACATTGCCTTCATCAATCCATTCGAGCTTCTCGGATGTCCAGAGAGGAGTGAGCACACGGCCAGGGGCTACTGCGTTGACGCGAATGTTCCTCGCCGGTTCAAGTTTACCAAGGGAGCGAACGAAGCCCGAAACGGCATGTTTGCTAGCTGCGTATATGGGGCTCATCATGAATGGAGTTTGGGCTGCGACGGACGACACATGCACGACTACGCCATGTCCAAGCTTCTGGCGCATGAAGAAGTCGATGGCTAGCTGGGTGGTGCGGATAGGGTGAGTGACGTTGATTTCTAGCGTCTTGTACGAGTTGGAGTCGATGGTGTCGGCGCCTTTGTTGAAGTTCCAGAAGCTGGAGAAGGGCTGCAATTCATCAGTGAGGGTGTTTCTAATAACTTGCAAAGTTCCGTGCGTAGACGTACCGGTTCGAAGACACCAGCTCCGGGGACGACAATATCTAAGCGACCGAATTCGGACATGGCGGTATCAAATGCATGCTGAAGCTGATCCCATTTGGTGACATCTGTTTTCACGAAAAGCACCTTGGGGTCCTTGGCGATCTTGACAAACTCTTCTGTGTACGGTTGTAGACCCAGGTCAGCGATCAAGACCCCGCATCCTTTGCCTACGAGGGTCTTGACAAGAGCGAAGCATATTCCAGAGCCTCCTCCAGTGATGAGTGCGACTTTGCCAGTGACGTTTATGGACATGTTTACTGCCTGTGGTTGTTTAAGATGACTTTGCTCAACCCGTTTGATCTCAATGAACTGGACGTTTGATCGGAGTTCGGAATTACTTGATGCAAGTCGATGCGGAGAAACTAAACAAGGCTTTGGTCATATTGGATCCTTCCTGTTGTACTGTGGTTCTGGGTTACATGCAGAATCCAAAACGTGTTAAGCTTCCGAGCGCCTGACATGGTGACAATGGAGCTTTGAGTGTAAGGTGACCATTGTAAAGCGGCAAATCACATAAGCAGTATCTTTGAATTTTGCAAGTCAGAACGTATTGATCGAATCTGATTTCCGTGTAGGGATATGGGCTTGATGGTTTTCCGCGATGGTGGTTTATGAATGGATGCAGGGTAGCGACAGGACTTTATGGGAACGGGCTTGTCGGATTTGGGAACTCCGACAGACGAATGTTGGATGGGGTGTGATTGCTAGAGAAGTATTTTATTAATGAGAAGAAAGAGAAGAAATAGATAAAAAATTGCGCAATAACAATTATCAAAAACCTGACGATGCAGAAAGAACTGGTATTGTTCAGCTCGCCAACAAGCAACCATGGCCCGGAACACGGCGAACCAAACGCATGGTCCCAAATTGGCAACTGCAACTCCCGCGAAATCATTCACTAATTCTTCATAAAATAAAGCACAACAATGAAACAGGTCAGAAATAACTAGCCACTGGGCCGTGTCTGCTAATTTCAGGCTGCGACCCCCACACCGTTGCGTTGGTGGCCTATTCGGCGCACCAATTCGGGAAGGAGATGCAAGTAGATAACCTAATCAGCCAATTAATATATCCAATCTACAATGCAACATTGCGCAGCCAAAAAGCCTCGTATGGTTGAGTTTGTTTCATTTCATTCGTCTGCAAAAAGCCCTCACTCCCAATACAGAACTTTTACGAAATTGGTTGCGCCATGAGTGGATTGGACCGGCGGTGCGTGGCTTGCCGCTGGCGTGGCTCTTTAGCCGCATGTGTGCAAAATGTCCACTGGAAAAGCAGTTGTTCTATTTTCCTGCGTCATGGGCCAACGTCCCAGCTGACTCAGGAAATGAGGAGCGACATTTGGGGTGTGCAGCGATCATCACTGTGTCAGTCTTAACATGTGCACCCGAGTGCGAACCCTAACTAGCGTTGATTGATGCGTATTCAAATATCTGACTGTGATGGATGTGACGTCAAGGTTTTAAAATGGACGGGAGGCCGTAATGTACATACATGTACATACTGTAGTTAATCCAGATTAAAGACACCGTGACATTGGCTCTGCTTCTAATTTAATTCTACAGGGCCACCACTCTGGGCCATGCGCAATGACAAGGCGCCAGGGTCTTACAAGGGTATGTTGTTTACTAGCCAGGGCATTGCCCATTGGCTGCGGAGGCGCCTCCGCTTGTACCGCTTGCATGGCTTGCTGTGGCTTGAAGGGAGCCAGTAAGATTCAGGAGACTGACGAATGGGTTGCAACCAACAAAACCAGGCACGGCACAACACAACACAGAAGAAAGAAAGGAATATCAGCGCATCTAGATACAGTATACACTACTATATGGAGAAAGGGGCCCACGGCTAGCGCCAAAACGTTGCCAAGTCCTGTTGAGAATGGGCCTTTTGGTGCGTCTTTTTGCTGATGGGGTCTTCCTCGACGCAGGATGCGACACCATCTGGGGTTTGCGTTTGGCGACGACGCGCGGCTTCTCCAGCAGTCTCCAAAGAACAGATACAGATCAGTCAGTGAAGTTCGCTCGAGATAGACGCTGTACCTTGCCTCTATAGTATGTCTTCGCGACTCCAGTTTAATCTGCCGTGAAGTCGTTCGATTTTTTTTTGTTGACTCTGACTATCCATGCCTGCCAGGTTGCCTGTTTCCATAGTGTATTCTGCTTCTCAAAAATTCTCCCATTCTTTTTTGGCGTTCCCCTTACTCTGACTTTGGTTCTCCTTTCAGTCCTCATGGATTAGAAGGAACCATTAGCCTTGGCTCGTCGCTTATGATCCGCATGGTTCCCCTGTAATAAGTGGATTAGGACCAAAACGCGGAACAAAGAGGCCGCCCACTCAAATCCGTTCAAATCTCATTCTTTTTTTTTTCTTTCGTTCTTTATCCTAGTCCGAGGCGTCTCAATCCGAAAAGTGCTGGGCCAAAGTAAAACCAAGAAAGAATAACTAGAGTTAGTTGGCTGGGGCGGAGACACCAATGCTCAAGTCTGCAAGCCTCCGCCGACGCCACAATGACGGCCAAATGATACTGACTACAGAAGGCCATGTTCTTTGTCGAGTCCATTCTGAGCCTAGCTCGGCAAAACAGAGCTTGGACTGGTCTTGGTTTTCTCAACCCCGTCCACAATATTGGATTACACTGCAGCAAAAATCATTAGACAAACGGGCCCTGTCATGGTAAGCGATGGCCCAGAGGGGCCTAGCATTTCGTAGACTCCGCCCCTTTCCTCCTACAGGCACATCCCAGCTGGCTCTACCGACCCTTTTGTCACTAGCAGCAGAGATTTCCCTGCTCTGTGCCTGCATGCCTTGCCCCATTCATGCTCCTTTTTCCTTTCCCACAGAGGGTCCTCAAGTGGTCCCTGATCTGAAGCCGTTTTGTGTTGGAGCCACCTTGCCCATCCTCCTGTAGCTCGGTGCTGTTTCTGGTCCTGGGGTCCTCTTCTTCCCCAATTGAATTGAACCGCAGGGTCCTCATGGACACTGGGCTTGATTCGAGCTTTGCCTCTTCATTTGGAAGCCCCCGCATCTTTTCTAGAAGGGGTAGGGGGGTCCCTCCAGCAATGCTTGTCCACATAGAGTGAGGGTTTCGTATGAGTGGATGGAATAGAAGGAGGTGCTTCCGTCGTGTCCCTGCACATACGTAACGAAATTCGCCTTTGCCGCGGTCGTAACCTAGTGTGTAGATTAGCGTACGGTAACTTGGGTATCCGTCCAGTTATTGTTGTTTCGTTGGATCAGTATGAGTAGACCCGTCTTCCCGTCGGGTTACGTTGGATCTGTTTCTCCCGTTCTTGACATTTCTTCCTCTTGGACTTCTTCCCCAACCACCATTTGAACAACCCATGGGTCAATAAAAACAAACCAAATTAAAACAAATCGACGTTTTTCGAAAACAGCAGGAACGACCCGACCTGCGCTTTCTGTCTTTCCATCCTTCATTCAATCTCTTCTTTTGTCCTCGACTTTCTTTACCGATCCCTTTGTGCGAGGAACCGACAACTTCGAGTCCATTCTTTTTATTGTTTTGTTTGCGCCAGGCCGTAATTTCAAAATTTCTCTCCTGATTCTCCTGTTTCAACCATTTGGCGACCTGAATTCTGTTTGCCGACCACTTTTCTGTCTGCAGTTCGCATAATCGAACCGACACAATACCAATCTTCCATTTCCAATATGGCAACGGCGAAAATGGATCGCGACCAGGTGTTGACCGAGCAGGATGTCGATAAAATGATTGCCAACGGCGACATCATTGTCATCTTCCAGGACTATGTCTTGCGCCTCAACTCTTGGATGGCGAATCATCCTGGTGGAAGCCTGGCGATTCTGCACATGGTAGGCAGAGACGCCACCAACGAAATCACCTCGTAAGAATTTTCCCATTGCTCCCTTTTGCTCAATACCCAGTCCGGAATAGTAAAAAGATCGCATTGAAAGAAAACGCATTCAGTCGATTGCCATCTTTGTGAAATGGTGGGAGGGCGGGATATTAAGCTTATTTTTAGCTCGAGGGGGGGGGGGGGGGGGGGCAGAAACCGAAACTCTGAATGGTGGCATTTTCTGTACCATCTCAACGGTCGCCCCATCCGCCCCTCCCATCCCACCTCCATCTTGCATTCCAATGCAGATGAAATCTCCGAATCTGAATTGCAACATGAAGGCAATGCTAACCATGTAATATTTATGTTTTAGATACCACAAGGCCGCCACTCTTAAGACCATGAAGGCATTTCGGATCGGCCGGAAGCGTGCGGGTCATTGGATTAATAAGACGCCCCCAATCAGGGGAGGCTATCAACAAGTGCCCTCGCTTGCATCGGATGCATCGGAGAAGACTGCATATACCCTCCACATCGAATCGGATCAAGACGGCAGCGAGCCCCAGGATCAAGGTGTGACTCCAGTCGATGATACCCTCCAGATCCCTACCGACTCCCTCTCCCCGCCCGATTCACCCCCACGTCGTGACCAAGGGCTGGGCACAGCTTGCTCGAGAGCGTCGTCAAGATGTTCCAGAAGAGCTGTTTCAGGCGAGCGCCGTTTCAGCGATGGCGATGAAAAGAGCCCCGAGTTACCTTTCCTACACGATGTGGAAAAGGAACCTCTAGCACCAAAGCCGCGCTTCAACATGACTCCAAAGGAATACACCGAGTTCGCCATCAAACAGGGACAAAGGTTCGATAGCCAAGACTATCCCTCCGTTGACATGGATGTGCAACAGGCCATCACAGAAAAGTACATGGCATTGCATCAGCAAGTCAGCGACCAGGGCTTGTACAACTGCCCATACATTGAATATGGCAAGGAGTGTGTCCGTTACGTGACAATATTCGCCTTGTTCATCGTCACCCTGCGTCAGGAATGGTACTTCACATCAGCCCTCTTCCTTGGTTTGTTCTGGGTGAGCAAATTTTCCCTTCTTTACATCTCACCCACCAGATTAGCTAACACCACTCTAGCACCAAATCATGTTCACTGCTCACGATGCCGGCCATCGAGCAATCACTACAATCTTTGCCGTCGACACCCTAATTGGCATGTTCATCGCCGACTTCTGTTGCGGACTGTCCATCGGATGGTGGAAGAGCAGTCACAACGTCCACCACCTCATCACCAACCAACCTGTAAGTCTTGTCCCCATGCGCTGAAATTCCGCGGGTCTAACATTCGTATAGGAGCACGATCCTGATATTCAGAACGTTCCTTTGTTCGCCACATGTCCTTCCTTCTTCAAGTCTATCAGCTCCAGCTACTACGAGGGCTTCGTTTTCTACTGGGACGCCGTCGCCGATTACATGGTGCCCTACCAAAAGTACACCTACTACCCCGTCATGGGCATCGCTCGCTTCAACCTGTACCTCTTGTCCTGGCTACATGTTCTCTCGAAGAAATCTACTGGCCTCGGCAGTAGCAAGGCTTGGTGGATTCGACCTACTGAAATCGCCTTCATGGCCGGTTATTGGTTCGTGTTTGGCTATCTCCTCTTGTGGCGCACGCTGCCCGACTGGCCAACTCGCGTCATGTTCGTCCTGGTTTCGCACATTGTCACCATGCCTCTGCACGTACAAATCACCCTCTCTCACTGGGGAATGTCAACATCCGACCTAGGCGAGAACGAGTCCTTCCCTCAGCGACAACTTCGAACAACCATGGACGTCGACTGCCCTGCATGGTTGGATTTCATCCATGGTGGACTCCAATTCCAGGCAGTGCATCATCTCTTCCCTAGAGTCCCACGACACAACCTCCGCAAGGTCCAGACCATGGTTCGCAAGTTCTGCGACGAGACGGAGATTCCATACTCTATTTTGGGATTTGTCGACGGTAACCGCAAGGTACTCAGCCGACTGGATCAAGTTAGTGAGCAGGTTAAGATTCTGGCTAGCTGTCAGAAGTACATGGCCGAGACGGGCGAGAGCGGCTTGCATTGATCTGCGGGTCTAAGTTTGTTTTATCTTCATTGTCATTAATTGGAGTTTGGGAGACATGTTATGGAAATTAATGGGTATATATAATAGACTTGACATATTGCTAGATTTGCTTGTGCTATTCAGAGTCAAAATACAACGAGGACTAAATTTCATTCAACTTTGTCTAATTCATTTCATGAGCATCTTGTGTAAACTAACAAAAGAGGCACTATGAAGTATGCCCAGATACAGAAACCGCGAAACATCCGATGGCACTTTATTCCAATCGCCAAGCAAATCCATCGCTCGCAGTCTAAGTCTTCATTTTGACGTCGTAACTAAGTTCAGGTTGGAGTCACAGTTGGAGTGATTTGCAGAGAGGATTGTGAAGTGTAAGTTGGTTTTGAGAAAGCATCAAAGAAATTGTGATGGCTCCCACTAATCTTTGTGTACTTGACGATATTGGTCATGACGCTACTTGACGAATATGTTAACCAATCACATGCCGCTGTAACACATCCTGCTCACTGCATTAGACTGTGCATAGACGACTTGCCTGCGGCGATCTGGCTAGACGAGCCACTTATGGCTTGGTGTCGAAGATCATGGCTGACTCGAAACAAGTGAAAAAATAGTAATGCTGAAGAAATACAGTCTATTTGGCAGAGGTATAAAACTTGTATATTTGGTATCCCGGATATCGATCAAGGTGATGCCTCCCATGTGTCTAGATCAATGTATTTCCTCAAAACCTCCTCCAAGCCTGGCACTGTCAAGTAAAGATCGTCTGTTACTTGCACACTTCCAGTTCCAGAGCCGTAACTCAACAACAGCCCCACGACGGCAACGCAAACCTGAAATTTAGAGAACCCTACCTCATACAAAGGCTCATCGAAAGGTGTGCGATGCGAGTCACAGACGGCATGGACATCTGCACCCGCTTCTAGAAGTATTTTCACATAAGCAGCGTGCGCATTCTTGCAAGCTTCATGTAGAATAGTCCTGCCCTTTGGGAATGTCCATTTGGGATCTGCTCCGTGATCAAGCAATAGTCGAAAGGACTGGATGTCGGCAAATTGCGAACTGCAGAGAGAATAGAGACAGTGCGACAGTAACTCGCGTTCATAGGGGACTCCGTGCGCCAAAAGCAGTCTCAATATTTCGGCTCGATCTCCTCCGGTACCGTTTCTGCCGACGCATGCCTCTTCGATAGGCGTAGTATTCAATCTTTTGTGACCCGAACGTTGCCCAGCAGCGCCTTTCCCCGTCGCATCCACGCCCCTTTCCAGCAAAAGCTTCACGACTGGCAGGTTGTTCTCAAGACATGCTTCGTGAAGCATCGTGTATCCTAAATTATCTAAAATATGAGCTCTTGGGTTATGTTGCAGAAGACAATCGACAAGCTCGACGCTTCCTCGGCATGCTCCGTCAAGCTCTGAGCGACCATCCCCCTCGGAAAACGCGCCAGCTTCTGCTCCATGGGACAGCAGTAACTTCACTATTTGGAAGACATTATCGCCAGAGTGCTGGCGTGCGTGAGCATGTCCCATGTGTTTGATAGCCAGAGCGACAGGACTATACCCAAATGCGTCCCTTACGTTAGTCTTGGCGCCGAGATCAAGAAGTAGCTTGATGAATTCGGGGGTCGGAACCTCAATTTCTTGCCAGTCTTTCTGTCTCCATGCCAGTAACAGCGCGTCTTCTGGTACGTTAAACCCCTGTGATACCAAATACATTATCATGTCTGTATTGCGACCCATGATAGCAAAATGCATGCAGTTTGCGCCTACGAGTTCGACTCGTGGGTTTATTCCGCGATCAAGAAGCATCTTGACTATTTCAACTGTGCTGAATCTACAAGCAAACAGCAGCACTGTTTCGAGTTCAGATTCTCTGTCAGATAACTTCCAATCTGCCCCATTTTCGAAAAGCAGCCTCACCATGTCGCTGTTTCTGGACTGAATGGCGAAGTCGAGTGGACAGTTGGCTGTGTGTGGATTCCTGATCAGTCTCACAGAATTAGGCTGAGCGCCAAATTGAAGCAACCGGCGTGCCATTGGTACATTGCCTGTTCCGCAAACATCTCTGAAATGATAGCCACGGTCATAAGTCATGTAGTCGCTACGAACCCAAGGATGCAGCCTTTCCCAATAGTCACACACTGCCAAGCTGTCACCAGCGTTGGACATGGTTGCACTTGTCCAAATGAAGTCGACACGTTCAGCATTCGTGTCCTCAACTGTTAATCCCATTTCCACAAGCTTTTGCGTCCAGCGTAATGATCCCCTGCTCGCAGCCGAGGTGAGGAGCGCTTCATTATAGCGATTTGCATCAACGGCCGGAATATGTAGCTGAAGGCGGTCGAACATGGACTCTCTATCGTGATACACCGCGAGATTTAGGTGGCTCCCAATCCCGGTACGAAGATAATGGTCGTTGCTAAGCAGCTGCCAGGCTAGAAGTGAAAACAGGTTCTCGCAACCATCTCGGATAACAAAGTCAAACACGGTATAATCGCTAATCTTGCCCCCCATCTTCGCGAGGTACAAAATGAGGTCTTCATGTTTATTTCTCATGGACGCATCAAGAGCCGTCTCGCTAGCGTACCTGTCGATAAAGCGATCTTGACCTAGCCTCTCAAACCATCGATATTCCAGTCTCGCGTCACAGGGTGCGTTGACTGGGCTTCCTGCTGCCATCGACTTCTCAGCCGTGCTCAGATTGCCTTTGAGACTTGCCCAGTGCAGAGCTATGCGGTCAGGACTGTTTGCATCAAGCTTGTACAGCATGTCATTGGTCTCTTCATACAGGCGACGGCTGCACCGACCCATTGCAGCGACATCTCTCAGAGTCGCGCTGCACAGTATAGATGCGAGGACGTCGAAAGGTAAGGCCTCTAAAACGCTAGACATTTTGATTTTGGCGCAATCGCTTCCCTCACCTTTCTGTTCACACGCCCTTCTCTTGACCGATGGCGTTGTTGAAGGTGTGACGATTGTTTATTTGAAGCCAGAAGAAGGCTGGCCGACCAAAACAATTGCAATGAGGCTGAGTTGTTCATAGGGCTGTGCCGCCCAATAAAGCTGACATACGGCCTTGACGCGACACACGGCTGCAGTCAATATTTCAAAAGTGAAGTGTCCTCGGCCATTCCAGTTAGAGGCACTGCTTACTTATTATACTATCTAATTACAGCTATGTCGTGGGATACATCATGTCGCCGCAATACCGCTTTCAGCTTAGTTGCGCCATGATACCGCTGCATTTGCACCGGCTGAGGCATACCTTTCATGTCCGCACCGTACGACAACATTAGATCGGCAATGTTGGCTCCATGATCCCCGTTCCAGCGCTCTGAAATCCTACCAAACACTTTCCAAAGCGGTGGCTCATCTCTCACATTCGTCACTCGCACTTTTACACCGTATTCCAGCAGTATCCTGGCAGCAGCGGCGTTGTGAAAAGTGCATGCTCTATGTAATGGTGTATCCCCCAGATCATCTTTCGTCTCCATGGGAGCACCATGAACCAGCAGCAAATGCATTGGATTCATGTCGAAGAACCATACGCTGCAGAGGATATGAGTGGCTGTCAGGTTGACTTTATTTCGGGCGTTGACATCGGCGCCTTTCTCTATTAAAAGCATAATTACTTTGCAGAGGTCGTCTCGTTTGTCTTTGTCTTGGCTCTTCAGGTTCTGGGCACACGCCGACAGCAGAGGCGTCATTCCGGACTCAACGGCAACGGCGTCTGGCTCGGCGCCGCTTTCAAGAAGCAGTTGCACCACTTCGGGGTTGTGTTGTGAACACGCGTGATGCAGTGGTGTCTCGCCAATTTCGTCCGCAGAATTCACATTTGCTCCATGTTTTATGAGGAATTGAACCAAGTTGATGTTGTTCCCGCGGCATGCTGCCGCTAAAGGGGAGTCCCTCTGTGCCTTGTGATTCGCTGATTTGGCGGTGGCATTGATATCAGCGCCATATTCTAGGAACAATTTGACCATTTCCAAAATGTCGGTGTAGTCATTCGGCCGTAGACTGCCTTCTTCACAAGCTTGTACCATTAAAAGCTTCAGGTTGCCTTGGGAATCTAGCTTGCCTCCGAGGTCAATCAGTCGGCGAATGGTTGCAACCTTTGGCAGACGTCGCCAGTGCGGCCAGGATGAGAACAAAACATTCAGTCCACTTTCGGCAACACTGACACCCCGATCCAGAAGGAAGTTAATAATCCGGTCGTCGCGACCTTCAAGGGCTAAAGACATGCAGGAGCGCTCAGAGTAGAAGGCCATGCAAGGATCAACTCCTGCTCGGACAAACGCCTGGACGATTTCTACGCTTCCAGATCGACAAGCGCGAACGAAATTGAGGGAAGTTTTGGCAAGCTCTGGGGTCAGGAATATCTCGACCGTCTCGAGACTCTTGGACTCAATCGCAAGCCGCAAGGAACTCGTAGTTGACAGCCACCTGTCCCGCTGCTCCTGAGAAAGCTCAGGCAGTGCAAGTAACCATTTCAGAAGTGCCACATTGCCTTGCTTGCACCATTTCGTCAGTTGCCCGTAAAACCTTCCTTGTAACTTGAGACGGGGGCTTCGTTCCTTCAGGAACTCGGCCAAGTCTATGCCTTCCTGTGTGGGTGGAAAATTGGCACATCGCCATATATCGTCCCAAGCAGACTTGCCATATGGCATCCTATTGTTTCCCCTCCACTCAAACCATCTCTTGACAAGTGACAGCGAGCCTCCTTGAGCTGCACACATTAGTCCCCAGCTGCTGTCAAGCAGTGATGATGTCTCAAACCCGTTTGGCCAAGTGGCGGCTAGTATCTCAACTGCAGCTGGTCTATTCGCAATTGAAGCAGCATTAATGGCCAAACCGGTTTGAAACACACCTGGAGCACATGTATCCATGGGAGTTTCTATGTATGCTCCAGGTATATGACGAGCAAGAGTAGCGACGGTACCGTCGTACCCTTTCTCGATGCACACGTTTAAGCAAAGGTTGTTGTGAAGTTTCGCCCCGTGCTCGAGTAGCATCTTCACAACTCCTGAATATCCATAGCTCAGTGCCAATTCCAACGGCAATAAGCGCCGGTGTTCAGACTTCATTGAGCTAGGGTTGACAGCTATGCAATCACCGTGCATGTCGATGGGACTGCCGGCCTCAAGTGCTTTTGACAGAGCACCTTCATGTCCCTTCCAGCAGGCCCAATGCAGCGCCCATCGGTCTGGCTGTACAGCGTCGCGGCGATACAGTTCGACGTTTGCAACGTCAAACCATCGATGGCTGCTCTGCACTAGAGCATTGAGGTCTCGCTGGCGCTAAACCTCGTCTACAATGGCTAGCATGATCTCCTGCGGAAGCTCCTGAAACTGGGTGCCCGCCTTGGGTCTTCTAAATTGGCCGTGATCGTTCATGTCGTGAGGGCTCTATTTGCTGGCTTGGTGCTGTGTGTGATGATGGATAGCCAAGGTTGCAATGCGCCCCTCACAGCCTTGCTTCACCAGTGCTGCCTGATTCTGTTGATCGGACAAAGCCGTTGCCTCCACACGTGGCGAAGATCAACTGCATATTCGAGGTCCTCAATCTACCAATTCTCGGCATGGATAATTCGCACTGAATTTCTATCGTAGCATTATTATATATTAAGGCAGAGATTGATCAGTGTTTCCACTGGAGTTGTGGCGACATTCTTGTAGACAAGTGCCACTGCTACTCATCATCATGCCTAAGCTAAGCCCTGAACTGCGAATAGCAAGATTGCTTTGATGCTGAAGTAAATGGGTAGCAGTGTTCGGGCCTCGAAATCTGCTAATGGGGCCTCGAAAATTCGAGTATTGATCTTCCATCTTCACCTAGCGCCCATATGCTTGTGTCTCTCATTCCAGAAGCGAACTTGCATTCTTTGTCCCATCGGGGCCATCCAATAACCAATGCGCGACTCCAGGAGTAGCAGAACAAAACCGAAAATGCAGAGCGTGACACAGCTGGAATGTACAGAGGGCTGTCCAGATTCAGTCCTAGTTTACAGAACCAAGTTTGCTCTAGCATATCAAAGAGCAACTACGAAATTAATATTTACCTAAACAATTCTCATTATCTTTACTTATACTAGCAGTATAATAATATACTCACCTAAGGTATACGTTCATTACACGCTACGAACTTCGTAAACTGCGAGAAAGCGAACGCAAATGAATTAACCTGAAAGGGCACACACCCAGATCGTAAGCTCGTATTGAACCTTGACAATGTGCCGCCTGATGACGATTGCCGTGACGGACTGTGACGAGTATGAGGTAATGCAAAGTGTACTATTATGCGCAGAAATGACTTCGGCTTTAGCGACAGCGGTTCTCTGTTTAGAGTTTAGAGGTGGCAGATACTGGCCAATGGTGGCTTTGCGAGCCCCAACGTTCGTACTAAGCCTGCCAACAAGTGGAGCCCTGATCTACATGTTCATGCCTAGTGTAACTTCTAATTCAACCGGGAGATTTCATCACGGCGTAGTGGATAAAAACGACACCAACCAGCAAGAGGTAACAGCCATGATAACTTAAAAGGGCGCACTGCCTACCACGTCTTCAATTGCCAAAGGGATTCCCCGTGCAGCATGCCAAGAGTGCAAGAGAGGAAAGCGTTTTTCTTGCTTTTCAGAACACCATCATAGCATATCTACATGTCAAGTTGTCGATGGCCCTTTATTAGCGGACTGATACTTGTAGACACATTCTCACAGTGGTCGCATTAGACCCTCCAAATCATGTCAGCAGAGCCGCGAAAAACTCCTTTGGGTCAAGATCTTAGCTTCATGACTGGCAATGGGGCGCTAGCGCTGACATATGGCGTCACTGTAATAAGAAACACCAAGGTCTCATCACGGAGAAAATGCCCCCGCCGGGTGATTAAGCTTAAAGACACGACTAAGATCTAACTTGCATGACTGCCCAGGTAAGCCAGGTATAAAGCGCCACGTGCAGAATAAACTATATAAGGCGGCAGTCGTCCCTTTATAGGCAAACATCATCAGAACACAGCTTCAACTTCACATCATTCTCATTCACACTTCCCACAACATTCGCATCAGCCACCATGCCTTCTGTGTTACAAACAGCCCTCGCATTGGGCAGCATCGCGACTGTTACCGCGTACCCATCATCTATTCTTGGAAAGCGCAGCGTGATTAGTGCTCTTCCCGGAGCCGCCGATAACGATGAGAACCGATTCCAGCCGCTTCTTGACTTTGACAAGGACGGATGCTACAACACCGCTGCCGTCGCTCCGGATGGCGCAACAAACCCAGGCCACGATGCTACTGGAACGCCTCAGGGCGACTGCCGCGACCCCCATCAATTAGAAAACAGTAATGTGTACTCGCGCAAACGATGCAATAACGGCATTTGCGCCATCATGTAAGGCCTTGCATTTTGCTACGAGAATATAAAGTTACAATTGCGTGCTAAAACTGACCTCCATAGGTACGAATACTACTTTGAAAAGGACCAAGCTGCGCTCGGCACCTTTGCAGGTGGCCATAGACATGATTGGGAGAACATCATCGTCTTTACCCGAGGCGACCAGGTCATTCGAGTAGCACCATCATGCCATGACGGCTACGGCCAAGCGAAAAACGAAGGCTTTCCCGCCGACGGGACACGGCCCCAACTCGTGTACCACAAAGATGGAGTGGCCACGCATTGCTTCCGCTTCGCCAACGATGACGACATTGCTGGCCCAGAGAACTTTTCTGGCCAATTCTACACTAGCCCTCTGGTCGGCTGGGGCAGTTGGCCGTCATCAGCTATTCGCGATAAGCTGATCCAGGCTTGGCCCCCTGGCGGTATCAATCCCAAGTTGTACGATGACGACAACACCTTTACCAACTACCTGGCCAAGGCAGCTGGTGATGGTGTGCCCGGATTTGATCCTGCGCTCGACGCTTAAGCGGGGAGCTTACGAATTGGAGAGCTATAGTATCCAGAGGGTTAGAAGTAAACGCGAACAATACCCAGTACTCTAAATTTTGCTGTTGGCGCTCGGTGGAGGCAAGTCTCTTGTTGGTAGAACTCTTGAGATGGTCGGCAAGTGGTGTCAATTCCAGTAATTGTGTCGACGGTACGTACTTGATGAATTTGAAGGATTTCAGCCTCGAGGTTCCTGGAGTCTTCCAACATGAGCCCCTGGATCTCAATGGTAAAAGACTTTGGCAAGATACAAATATGAACGCCGAGTTTACATGAATGATGCACCGGCGGGAAGATGCAGTGTATGGCTGGTACTACGGTGTGTACTAGCAGCCGTCGTTGTGCATGGGTAGCCTTAGGAGAGGAATTTGCCGAAATTTGAAATTAAATCTACTCAGATCGCACAGCTCTGAAATAGCCCGGTCTGGGTTGTTGCGCCTCGCCACGTTTCGGCGACATTTTGGCGTCTAAATTGGCATCAGCACTAAACAACCCCCTTTGGCAAGAGTGCATTTTAGGGCGACGGTCCTCTTTAGAATTTTTTAGTCCATTGAACGATGCTTTTTATCACATATTGAGCTTTAATTGCGACTTTCTTCTTTCATCGACAGGTAGACTGGTATTATGGTGCAAAATAAGGAGGAGCATGGTGCCTTGGCAGCCATGGTCCCAAGTCGTCAACATGGACCACCGTCAGTTATACATGCCAGTCTCATGCGATCCGGTACAATGTCCATGGCAAGAGCCTACGACATCTTGGACTTGCGCTCCTACCATGGCCTTGATATGATTCACAGAGACTTTGGTGAGCCGGGCAGCATGGCGGACTGGGCCAAGCTGGAGCGCGCTGCCGAAGCGACATGGTGGCCTGAAGCAAATAATCATGCCGACGGAAGCAAAAAGGCCGCAGAAGGACGTTTTACGCGGAAAGATTGGGACAATATATTTGGCGGGTTTGATGTCATTACAGACGTGGGGTCTTGTTTCGTCGAGCAGCTCATCGACGCCTACCCAGACGCAAAGGTTGTTCTGGTACAACGTGATTTCGAACCCTGGTGGAAAAGCTATCAAGCTGAAGTCCTAGATGGAGTTTTCCATCCTATACAACACATAATGAGGCGGACAATCTGGCCCCTTTCAAGGGTTAGGAGCGTCGAAGCAATGCAACGCATCGTCCTAGGAGCTTTCAACGCAACGGATGTCAACGAGGTACGGCAAAAGGGTCAACAATACTACGATTCTTATTATCACATGGTGCGAACCAAAGTCGCAGGAGACAGGCTACTTGAGTATCGTCTTGGACAGGGATGGGAGCCCTTGTGCGAGTTTTTGGACAGACCGGTGCCTGATGTGCCGTTTCCTAGAGTTAACGATGCGGCGGACCATCATAGGCAGGTGATGCATACAGTGAGGAAGCTGCATTATATGGCGTTTGTGAATTCTAGGAAATGGATCTTGTTGGGCTTCACTGTCATTGTCAATGTGGTGGCCATTTGGTGGAGAATGTAAGATGTGGTCAGCCTTGGAACAAGCCACAGTTACGCGTACAGAGCGGGCGGAGAATCTGCCAGTGTACATTGTACGGAAATTTGAAAGACGTATGCGATTTCTTCAACTGGTTGCTGTCAGCAATGAAGTCATACTGGACAGCGAGGCGATCAGCAGCATTCACGGACGGATGGTTACACGTGCACAATGGTCGTTGTTTCAACCAAGGGCTCAAGTCCTCAGTCTAATTTATTGAGTATGGTATATACACAAAATTTACTTCTTGCAGTAGTCGGGCTTGGTGTTGTCAGTGTTGCCGCAACCCTTGCTGCAGTACTTGATGTATCGAATCTCGCCATCCTTGAGGCAATCAAAGAGAGATCGCTGGATGTGCTCCTCAGAGATGGACTGGTGAGCCTTCTTCAAGACTCTCTCAATGTGCTCACGGTAGTTTCCTGGCAGTTTCTGTTAGCATGTTTCCCATTACAACTGCCATTGATGAGAGCCTTCACTCACCCTTGTGAAGGAGAGAAGAGCCGCAGTAGACACCACCAGCGTTGCAGCTCTCAGCAGCAACACCAGCAGTCAAGGCTGCGATGACGGCGACGATGGAGAATTGCATGATTGTTTGAAGTTTGTTTGAAGTTTGTTTGTGTGAATGAAGTACAAGACTGTGATTAACTTGAAAATTGCTCCTTGGACGACCGAAGACACAGACCCTTTATATACTTATTCCCATTCGTCACAATCCTACCATTATTCCCAGGCTCGTCGCATTCTCGGTACCGTTGGACAGACCCTGATTCCTGGGCTGAAATAAGCTAATTCAGCTTCTTACTTGGAGGAGCCGCGCCTCCAAAACATGCCCAAAATAGACAAGCCCGTGCGAGGATCACAGGCGCCACAGCCCAAATTCCTCCAATAATGTCACCTTGGCGATATTGTGCCTGGGGGCTAACCCACATCAGCCTCAGGAGCTGGAAGGCAAGTCATCCCCACGGCATAAAACAAAAATGTAAAAATTACACGAGACTACGTAGTATGTTTTGTTTCATTTCGCGACCGTCGTATCTGGAGATCTGGATGGCAGTGCTCACCTACCAGATTGGGCACGTCGAATTAAGCTGTCATCTCCGGAGGGGCCGCAGCTGAACAATGGTCCGCCTTATGACCTGCTGTATTCAGGTAAGTGGAACTTGATGCCTATAAAGCGGATTTCAATATCGGGTCCTCGGAGTTTGAGAGGAGAGCCTTGGGCCGACTGGTAATGAGCGATGAGGAGTTTGGAAGGCAAAGCAATGGGCTTGGACCAGTTTCTGTCTAGTTCTGGAGCCGTGAGCGTAGATTTGTCCCTGGCCATTCCCCTTCTGGGATACCGTACTTGCGCAATACAGGTAAGAGCCTGAGCACGACGGTGATTTCTTGCATCTGCAGCTTCAGGATTCGGTGAAAGAATAGAAGGATCTAGACATAGCAATGCGTTGACAATAGTAGGGATCTTGGAACCGACAGACAATGGGAATGTCAACAGTGGCAGCCGTGTTGCCATTGAGCTCGCAGACCCCTCAGCGCCGAGCTAATAGGGCCCATGCTTTGGTTATCTGGGGGGGGGATGTATGTAAGTCCGATCCAGCCAAAATCAACGCACGAACTAGTGCCGCATCCTAGCTGTGGCAAGCTGCCTAAGTGGTGTTGAGCCAGCCTCATTTCTAGCATTGGGGTCAGCACCATAGTCCAGCCGCAAGTAGAAGCAGTTCAAGTCCACACAATAGCCGGAAGCCAGTAGATGTAATGCTGTTGAACCGTCGTTTGTCTTCGCGTTTGAGTCTGCACCTCGCTCCAGCAGCAACCTGATTAGATTGTAAAGCTCCATTCTGCGATATGCGCTTCTGGGAGCCTCCTGGGTTTCACATGTGGTAAAGAGAAGGGTTGTACGCTCCGGGTTTGTTTTAGCGTTTGGACTGGCTCCTATGTCAAGAAGTAAGTTTGCAACCTCCAAGTTGCGCGACTGGCAGGCTCCATGAAGCGCTGTATAGATAGTCCTTTGCATTAGCTGCGAGTGCGGCTGCTCCACTGTCTATGAGAAATTGGACAAGCTTCGGGGGTTGCCCTACTGGCCTCACGCAACGGACATGTGTGGCTCACAATGATACGATATACATAGGGTCTAGAATCCATACTCTGCGTAAACACACTGGCTGCAAAGTTGTTGACATCTGCGCCATGGTCGATTGCTTTCACCGCGGTACCAAGCAACGCCATTTATGGAAGCCCATGTAAATGCCCAGCGATCCAAACGGCGTAAATAAAGAGGCAACGGCTGCCTGCTCGCATTATCAACCTTATGCGAAACATTTATATTGGACCTAATAATCCACTGTTTTGTAACTTTTCGATAATAAATAGTTGAACGTTGGCGAAATGCAGACATTTGGTATCGCTTCATCCCACTCCGTACCAATGGTAACATGCAAGCTTCAAGCCGCAACTGCTTTTCATCTACGTACACAACATTCATTTACGATACTCTAGGCCCAATCTAGAATTCCCATTATCGCAGGCAACAGTGTCCCCGATGAGCAGTCCAGTGTTGTTGTGAAGCTTATGGTGCAGGGTAACACTCCTGACTGACTGACTGCCAGCTGTGGTGTTGAGCGGAACAACATGGCGCCGGCAGTGGTTCAGTCCACTGTACTGTAGCAGCCAGTGTAACTCCCACTGCAGCCCCGAGCTAAGGCGCGCCCCACGGACCCCCAAACCTGGCCGGTAAGACTGACAGGGGGCCGTTTACAAGTCAGTCCAGCTGTCCTCTTGAGAACATGTGTACAGTCCAAGCACGACATCCCCCATCACCAACACATCTCACCACCACGCCGCACGTCTCTGGTCTATTGATTCTCGTCACTAGGAGAGCAACCCCTCCCGGTTATGAATTAATTGGACACTGCTCCGCCCACCGCGCCTCTCCGGCTTCTTGACTCCCACTCTCCACCATGAACAACTTCGAGAAGCGCGGCTTCGACGAGGACAACTTTGGTGCCAAAGGCGGCAACATTGTCAGCGCCTTTGATGCATTCCGTACGCTACACCTCGCACCAATCAATTGGCAAAATCTAACTCATCTCTAGCCAAATCCAAACCCGAATATGTAACCCGCACCGAAGGCGGCGGCAAATGGACCGTCGCCATGTTCATCGTCTCCCTCGTCCTGCTCTGGAGCGAAACCGGCCGCTGGTGGCGCGGCTCCGAATACCACACCTTTGCTGTTGAAAAGGGCGTCTCCCACTCCATGCAGATCAACATCGACGTCGTCATCAAGATGGAGTGCCACGACCTCAACATCAACGTCCAGGATGCCTCGGGCGATCGCATTCTCGCCGAGACCCGTCTGCAGCACGACCCGACCATCTGGTCGCAATGGTCTGATGCCAAGGGCGTCCATAAGCTCGGAGCAGATAGCCAGGGCCGCATTAAGACTGGTGCCGGATACTTGCAAGACTCCCTCAATGAGGAAGGTTTTGGTGAAGAGCACGTTCACGATATTGTTGCGCTGGGCAAGAAGAGGGCCAAGTGGTCCAAGACGCCTAAGCCACGCGGCAAGACGGATAGCTGTCGCGTCTATGGAAGTTTGGATTTGAACAAGGTGCAGGGTGATTTTCACATCACAGCCATTGGCCACGGATATAATGCCTGGACTGAACATCTCGACCACGACAGTATGCTTCTCACACCCTCCTCCTGACCTCCATTCACTAACAAATTAGAATTCAACTTCTCCCACATCGTCTCCGAACTCTCCTTCGGCAACTTCTACCCCTCCCTCGTCAACCCTCTCGACCGCACCGTCAACCTCGCTACAGCCCACTTCCATAAATTCCAATACTATCTCTCTGTCGTTCCCACCGTCTACAGCGTCGGCTCCCGCACCATCTTCACCAACCAATACGCCGTCACGGAACAGAGCAAGGAAGTCAACGAACGCCTCGCCGTCCCAGGCATCTTCGTCAAGTACGATATCGAGCCCATCTTGTTGTCTGTCAACGAGAACCGCGACGGCTTCTTCCTTTTCCTAGTGAAGCTGATCAATGTCATCAGTGGCGTGCTCGTCGCTGGCCATTGGGGATACACGCTGTCAGAGTGGTATCGTGAGGTTAGGGGCAAAAGAGGCAGGGTTAGCGGCGGAGAGGGCGTTTTGGGTTCAAAGGGTGGTTATGATGCATGAAGGGGTAAAAGCACGGGTTGATTGTGGGTGTTTTGTTTTATAATTAGATTTGGCGTCTGGGTGTTTATTTTTGTATAAGGCGAATTTTCGTATATTGGACGCAATACAAGTACAAATGATGTGTGAAATCACAATTTCAAGCTTCAGCGCTACATGAGAGCCAAGCTTATCCATGTCAAACTCCCTCAGCACCAACAATGCTCTCCTTCTTCTCCTCCAAAGATCCCCCAGTAGTGGCGTCCTTTGCACTATCATCCACATCAAGAACCTTACTCTTCTCCTCTGCCTCGTCCTCCTCCTCATCACCATGCGGATCCTTCCTGACGACCCTCAGCTTGACAGCTTCATCGTCACCCTCACCACTAGCAATCTTGTGGTAGACTCTTAATCCAACCACCACGACAGCATTCCAGGGGTTGTTGATAAACTCTTTATTCTCATCATCAGAGTCGCTGTCGTTGCTATTGCCGTCGTCCTCGCCATTGTCCGCTTTATAGTTCTCGATGCGGAGCTTGAGTTCTCGCTCAGAGACTTCTGAGAGATCTCCCACCGAGCTCACGCCATCATCTGAGTCTTCCTCTTCTTCTTCGTACGGCATGGCCCGTGATGGACCAGAGTAAAGGCTAGCTGGTGCTCCGGGTACCTCGCGGTGGACTAGTTCAGCCTCCCATTGGCCGGCGGTTGGAGCTGCTCTGTCTTCTGGGGGTGCCGCAGCAGATTCATCTTTGACAGGCTCTTCTGGCTCGGAAGGTTTCTCAGCGTGAGCAGCGCGTTTGCTTTCAGCCCTTTCGGCCATGTATCGCCGTCTTTCGGCATGCATCTTAGCCAGTCTAGTACGCCTGTCTTGCTCCTTTGCCTTGGCCTTGTCCCGTCTTCTCTGGACCCTCCTCTTCTGACGTTCAGAACTCTTCTTCGACATGTAGTGCGAGTTTGCGCGTCTCTCTAATAGCAGCTTCTTAATCCTTTCATCTGCTTTCTTTTGCTCCTTGGCCTCATGCGCCTCTCGAGTGGCCTTCTCTTCCGGCGTCTCGACATGCTTGCCCTTTTCATGAGCCAAGTCGTACGCACGACCAATTCTCATCAGCTTATCTGAGCGGTCCTTGACGTTGCGTCGGAGGACCTGCTCAGGAGGAAGGAGATCCTCGTCACGGAAGGCGTCAAGCTTGATGCGGATGTCGTATTCTCCAGGCTCAAGATCTAATTCAACGTTGGTAGAGCGTTCCACACGGAACTGCTGCTCGCCACGGACGATGTAGTCTTCGTTGCCGGCTTCGTGGACTCGAATAGCGAGGTCAAAGCGGTATTGGCCCTGCAGGCCACGGAAATATCGTGAATCAAGCTGAGATAAAACAATCACCACTGGACCGGGTTTGGTAACGGTGAGATGGAAGTGAGTGTCATGGTAGTCCACCATCCAAGGGACAGTGAGAGTGGTCCAGATCTGGGCTACGTGCCAATCCTTGTCGAATAGTCTGGTTCTGTCAAAGTATTGGTATTTGCGAAGGAGGTCGTTGTATGAGATCCAGAAGTTGCCGTCGTCACCAAATCGATGCTCGAGTCTCTGGAGCCACTCGGCAGTCCATTCCTTGGATCCGTCACCTAAATCAGCTAGTTAGCACTGAATAAATAAGATGCGTCAATAAAAATGTCACTCACTCCATGGTCCTTTCCATTCGACCTTGCCCCAAGGATTTCTGAGACGAACTAGTCTTTGGCCATCAATCTCGACAGCTTTCTGAATAGAATAGGCATGCTGTTCGACGATACCGCCTCTATCTCCGGTACCAGAGCCAAAGATTCCTGTACTACAGCTGAATAGGAAGTCTTGGTTGACTTTGAGGAGCTCCTCATTCCAGAAATAGTCCTATTGAAGTCTTAGTATACCACATAGCGCAGCCGACAGATTATAATCTCTCACCCTATCAAGGATGTCAGTGGTGATCAGCTCTGAAGTAACACCGCCGGTGAGATCTTCCAGGCCCTCTCCACCGAAGCCTCCCTCAATAGCTGCGTAATCGCCATGAGCCTTAGCATAGCATTTTTCGAGCAGTGGCAGCCAGGTTTCCTGAGGGTGCTCGCACTGTGCAAAGTACAGTGCTGCGCTGTTAGACTGATAAATAGTGCGGTAGGCATCTTCTGGATTATTACGTTCCAATTCGTTAAAGAGAACACGGTCAACGTAGTTGTCATCGTAGTCTCCCTTGGTCAGATAAAGCTGTGAACATTATTAGTATATGATGAGATGATGCGTAACAAAGAATACTCACATAGTCATCCACTACCTCAGAGATCCATTCACCATCTCGATGAAAGACAAATCCGTACACGCCAACCTTTTCATCACGAGCTACACACAGCTTCTCAATCAATCCAGGCTTGTTACTTAAAGTGCACAGAGCAGCCATCAGCCAACAATCGCCGTCTCTACCTTGCCTCACGTCGTTAGCTGTAGGGCCATTGATGTAGAATTCAGGCTTGTCGAAGATATCTGGGATTCTCTTGGCACTCTTGGGGTTCAGGTCCAAGCCAGGCGCCGGGCAGCTCATATCGTTGACGAGGGACCGGAGGCAGTCGTTACGACGGAACCTCAGGTCAGCTTCAATGTCGAAATGGGGGTCACGGTACTTTTTGTTGACGCGACGGCATTCCTTGACGATTTTGTCCACTTTAGCACGACAGAGGGCAGCGGCTTCTTCATAAGATGTTTGCACGTTAGTGGACGTGGTGGAGGGTTGGTTGATGGTTGTAGTGGCTTTGGCAGCATATGGGTTGTCAGGGATGATGCGTGTGACTGGCTGTGTTAACTTGGTGAATGTAGATTCGCGGGTGTAGTTGACATACCTTTTCCACCGTTTTTGGAGGGGAAGCTCTCCCAGAATTTGTCAACAGTTTCTTGGGGATGGCGCTTCGTTTTCACGTTGGATGGTGGCTCTGGTGATGATGCACGGCTTGGAGGGCCATTACTGCCCCGACATTTGGGACAAGGACACTGCGACATGGTGGGCTAAATGGTTTGAAGAAGCAGCTATTCAAGTCGTCACAACGCGATGAATTGGTTGAACAAGCGAAAGCTATGAGAATGAAACAGTCGTCCAAGGTAAGCAAAGCCACGAGAGCCCGGGCAGGATATAAGTATTTATTAAACGTCGTTATATTGCACGAGAGTGAATGGCTGCACTGGGGTCGCCCGGAGAATTCCTCTTGTGCGACGAAAAAGGCTCCATTCAGTGAGGCTGACGTTGAGACTCATCTAATTGGCTTGGCTTGCAGGCGCTGAGAACGGATTGACCAGGGTGTCCGGCGTACATACGTGAAAGGCAAGGCGGTTCACGAGCTCAGTGTTGCCTTGTAGGGATGACCGCGTTACTGCATTTGGTAGGCAAGTGCGGACGTAGTTGAGATTTGACTAATTATCCCCAAGGCAAATCGAGCAATCTGGTAAGCAGTGCGGCGGACACAAGGCTTGTTCAGGGCCATGTCGTGTGTCCTTGTCAGCAATTAGGAGATGATGTGGCGAACAAAGGGGGGGACGAGAGAGAGAGCGACGAGGCTAGACTGTGTGAGCCACAGATGACACCATGCGACAATAATTTGTTAGAGATGGATGAAACCAAACATATTGATGTCGGGCTGAATTTAAGCGCTGGGAGGCGACTTGGCTAGTGTGAGCTGTTGGTGCTGCGCGATAATTGAGCGGTTGAGTCGTGTGACTTTGGCGGTGTTGCATTCAACCTTTGAAAGACACATCAGGTTTCTGGTATGGGAATATTCCTGGGTTTTCTTTTTGTTAGTTTCCCTGATATCCAGGCTGCTAAAGGCAATTGTGTGATGGTGCAGCGCTTGCACCACCCCAGGTTGTGCTGTACTGTGCTGTAGATAATCAGCACATAAAGTTGGAGTACTGTAAATCTCTGTTGATCAATACTCCGAAACAACGATATAGATTATGGAGAAGTGGCAAACATTTTATGGAGAATTAAATGGCACATGGCCGGAGGTCCAAAAGTATCCCTGAAGGTTGGGTTTAGTGCAAATGATAATCTGGAGAAGTCAAACATGCCATGAGTGTGGGCGGGCAAAATGGTATGAACCACTTTCAGACCAGCAGGTATCCGCCAGTTAATACCATCAATATTATCTGCTTACAGCATCGGCGTTGTGGATTTCCCTGTATATTGCATCTCGTTTGTTGGCAAACCTTTGCCCACCGCACAGAGATCCAACAAAGTTGGAATACGTCCAGTTATTGCCATTACTTGCCCAAACTTCCGTTGTTGTTGTTGTTGTTGTTGTTGTTGTTGGTCGCTTCTGCCCTAGGGAGTCTCTAGCATCAACAAGACTGTGAAATGAGAAACAGATTGCCGTAAGTAGTACCAATCATGCGCCAACAAGATTGTAAAGTGAGAAACAGATTGCCACAAGTAGTACCAAGCAGGCACCAACACCCACGACCGTGCTATCCGTCAAGGTTGCAATGCTAATGCCCAAGGAAAACAAAAGTGACGAGTCCCAGAAGACACAAAGTGCAGATTCCAGCGCTGCAGGCAGGGAGTTTTTAGATTTGAGAGAGCATTGACGACTTGGCTTGCAGAAGAACCAGCCACAACATGCCCATCAGGAGCAGTCCACTGAGCTGAGCCTAAGTGGACTATGCAGTGAACACCTTTGATGACATTGAATATTGATAGTAGTGGTCATGAAAGAACTAGAGCACATACCCCAATTCCGCCAAGATCCGGGTTTCCCACGTATGCTACATTGGAGCAATATTCGGCATTGCAGTTTTGCGGGACCCTGTCCATCATCTTCCGCAAACTCCTGTGGCCACATGCTGCCTGGTAATTATCATAGTCTGCTGCGCAACTTTTCAGCCTCGCTATCATTTGTTTCAGGCTGGTCAAACAACCTGACTGCCGAGCTGCTTCATCATAGCGAAGGTGATGGCAGCACTTATATAGACCTGCCATGAGAGAGGGCTTAATCATCGTGGATAGGCGGCTACACAATTACTAGTGGCAGACTTGAAGTGTGGGCGGGTAGAAAATGGGGTCTTCCACTCTTCCCAGCAGAGGTCCAAAAAAGCGATTATGTCAGCACACCACAGGACGGCAATTTGCTGCCCCTGCCAAGCAAGCAGATCGGGAACCATGCCCAAGGCCAAGTACTTGGCGAGATCAGCATGGGCAATTAGACGAGCACCAGTCTCCAGAAAAATCCAACGTCGAAATGATTTACTGGAGGGAATGGCACCGTCTATAGGGATGCAAAACCAAGTGCAATTTTTTTTAACAGCGCTGTACAAGGACACCGACTGCAGCTAAGCGACTAATGGCTGGCTCAGGTACCTGAGTCTGTGTTGGCCTGGGAGCCAGAAGCCAGAAAAGGGGTAACTTGTCCATCCAGCGCTAACCATGGAAGATGAACCACCCGAATGAAGTTTTTTTACTGGTGCGTTCCAGTGCCAGGCCGCCACTCCCAGGCACAGTGGGTTCACTATTGGCCCTCACTGGAATTAATTGGCTTGTATTATGCGCACTACCAGTACACGACCAGTACAGTACACGGCCAGTACACTACCAGTAGCCTGTAGATGGTTGTACCATGGCACTGGCGAACACTACACTCTCAGACCCCTACCCGCCCAATCATTCCCCTGTCCTGCGGATGGGCTCGCCACTAGTTGGCTATCCATGTGAGTCCCTGCATCCTCTACTTGTTCCTTGGTTGTATCCCTACCCGTGGCCTACCGTCTCTCCAGTCCGCTGGGTTTTGCTCATTTCCTTTTCGTCGCTGCCCTGCTCTAAACCGTCCACCTTCTCTTCATCACCACTTCCACCATACTTCCACTCGACCAAAATACCCTCTTGTCTGTTGTTCAAGAGTGGTATTTGCTTTCCTTCGTTAATCTCGTCAGCATCCCGCGACATCTACGATCCTGCGCCTCGTTTGCATTCGACTCGTATCCGTCCCTCGCTTCCGCCGCGTGTCATTTAACCATAGCCACCAGCCTTTGTTTGCTATTTTTCGTTGCGCCTTATTTTTCTTTGTTCGTACGGCATTAGCAGGGGTTTTCGCAGATTCGACATCATTCTTGAGTCGCCGACAGTTTGGCGATTTTCTTCTTCCTTTTCCGACCACTTTAGCGTTATTTGTTGTCCGTTGACATTGCGATACCATGAAAAACATTCGAGCCGCCGCCCTCGCGGCAGTCGTCGCAGCGGCAAACGCCCAGGTCTCGCCATTTTCTATTGATTCCGATGGTAATTATTGCCCATTCTCCGTCTTGAACTGACTTCACACTCCTGCGCATAAACTCGGCTAATCCGTTTGATAGCCGCCATTAAGCAAACCGCAAGCACCATTGCTTGGGATATGCTCCAATACTATAAAGGAAACCAAACCGGAATGGTCCCGGGTATTCTCCCAGGACCTCCTCCTGCTGGCGACTACTACTGGTGGGAAGGAGGTGCCATGTGGGGGACGCTGATTGATTATTGGCATTACACCGGAGATTCGACGTACAACAATTTGGTCATGCAATCCATGCAGTTCCAGGTTGGAGAGGGCAACGACTACATGCCTAGCAACTATACTGCATCTCTAGGAAACGATGACCAGGGCTTCTGGGGCCTCTCCGCAATGCTGGCAGCTGAGGTGGGATTCCCCAATCCGCCATCCGACAAACCACAATGGCTTGCGCTGGCGCAGTCCGTCTTCAACACGCAAGCCAGTCCCGGCCGTCACGACGGCACTTGTGGTGGTGGTATCCGATGGCAGATTCCCTTTGCCAACAATGGTTACGATTACAAGAACACCATTGCCAACGGATGCTTCTTCAACCTCGGCGCCAGACTGGCTCACTACACTGGCAACAAAACGTTTTCTGACTGGGCGGAGAAGACATACGATTGGGTCAAGAAGGTTGGTTTCATCGATGCCAAAAATTGGGCCATTTACGACGGTGGACACGTCCAGCACGACTGCAAGGATATCAACAGAGTAGAGTTCAGCTACAACAATGCCGTATACATGCAAGGATGTGCCTTCATGTACTCGATGACCAAAGACCAAAAGTGGGAGGATTGTGTTCAGGGCCTGTTGAAGCGTGCTGAGAGCTTCTTCTTCAAGAATGGTGTTGCAGTTGAGCCTGCGTGCGAGTTCAACAAGGGCTGCACGACGGATATGTTATCATTCAAGGGTTACGTGCTGCGGTGGTACGCAGTAGTGTCGCAATTGATGCCTGATGTCAAGCCCACGATTATGGACATGATTCAAAAATCAGCCGCAGCGGCCATCAAACAGTGCACAGGAACTACTCTGGGCCGACAGTGTGGCTTCGACTGGGTCAAGGGAGTGTTTGATCCTCAGCCGGGTACTGGTGCAGGACAAGAGATGAACGTACTGGCGGCGACATCTGCGCTGTTGGTAGGCAAAGCCAAGGGGCCACTGACGGCCAAGACTGGCGGTACGTCCAAGGGAGACAACAACGGAGGCAAGGACGCCAACGGCTACAAGAAGAAGAAGAAGCCGATTACGATGGCGGACAAGGCTGGCGCGGGTATCATTACGTTTTTGATTCTCGGATCAGCGGCTGGTCTGTTTGGATGGATGAGCCTTGGCGTATAAAGAGTGGCTAGACGATGGGTCGAGTGCTTGAAAGATTCCCCCAATTGTTTTGGTTGAGAGTGTATTTGGTTTTAATTTTGGCTTGACTTGATTTGAGACTGAGTTTGGGTAGTGATTTTGGGTACTAAAGCATTATGGCGTTGACGACTTGCAGCAAAGCTGAGTCGATTGATACAGGAGGTTTGACTTCTTCTTTCTTTCTCTTCTTTTCTTTTCCTTTCCTTTTTTTTCTTTCTTTTTTCTCCTCAAGAGTTGATCAATGTTAGACATTGAGATTCAGAAGATGGCATGTACAGATAGTAGCAGATGATTTACGGCTAGGAATACAATGTTAATACAAGCTGACAATGGACATGAGTGAAAGGATAGGTAGTGGGAGAGCAGTAGTGTGCATGCAGGACTGCGTGTTGGGACTGTGTGAGAACTGCATGTAGGAACGGGATGGTGTAATTGGCTGGAGGAGGTGTTTGGTTAAGCAGGCAAATGGAGCACAGATGGCGAGTGGCCACGACGAGGCCATGATTGGTGATGCAACGTAGACATGGAATTATGGGATTGATGGTGCAAGATGCGTAAGAGATGGCAATTTTGCCATGCATTTATTTAAGGAAAAATAAATGAAATAAAAGTTCAATGTCTCTTCACTCTCTGATTCTGTGTACGCTATTTTTTTTTTTTTACTCGTGACTTTTTTTATTATATTTTTTATTATATTTTTTTTATTTAATTCACTTCAATGCTATGATTGAATTGTCCTGGTGACCCTCGTGACCGATGCTGCGGGGAAAGGGGAAAAAATGAAAACCACAGTTAGCCACTAGGACCTGTACATAACAAAATTTTGCAGGTGCATGAGACCCCTCGCTCCACTGCCAAGTACAGCGCCTGCAGCCTAGTACAGCGCCTGTAGTTGAGTGAAAGCACTGGCCTAGACCCCGCTGCAGCCAAGCCTGGGTCACGTAAGACTAGCGCCAGGACAGAAAGATTTTCACAGCTCCAGCGCCCAGAGATTGGTCTGCTGACCTCAAATTTTGTCTTGCTGTGGTTTTACAGAGCTTACCCCACGTCTGAAATTTTTGTCCTTCGCGGGCCGCGCCAATGCTGGCGGTAGGTACTGGTAGCTCTGTCGGTCGCCTCCGTCGCCTTATTAGTACATGGTAGTCCATCCGCCTCGACATGTCTATACACACCATACCAATACAGACACACACACACACCCTCTCTCTCTCATACCTTTTGTACTGTACAATTGCAAATTCTGTATTCACAGACACAGAACGCTCTACATCTCTTCTATATAATATATCAATATCTCAACATATATATATAATGGCCTACTTCACCGGCCGCGGCGGCGCAGGCAACGCCGCCCGCTCATCCTCCCAACCACAACCCCCCCGAGCCTCACCAACAACCTACTCCACGACCCCCCGCTACGTCTCCTCTGGCATCGGCGGCGCAGGCAACTACCAAGTGTCCTCCGAGGCGGCGACCCAAGCCGCCCTCGCCAACGACTTCATCTCTGCCGCTTCTGCTGCCTCGCGACCCCAGGCTGCCGCTTACATGGGACGAGGTGGCGCCGGCAACATCTACCGCGAGAGAAAGACGTCTTCGTCCTCGGCGGCGTCAATGTCCTCGGGAAACTCGATTCGCTCAGAGAAGAGCGTCGCTAGCTCCATTGGGGATAAGACTAAGATGTGGGTTGCCTCGTTGAAGAGATGAAAAACGTATTCTCTCACAACAGCGCTTGCGCTTGAAAACTACGCGTTAACACCCATGTGCGCATCGCCTCGAATACCCTGGTGGGATTGTCAGCGTTGTTGTATTTGCAATAATTGGAAGCGATTGGAGTTTGGGTTGGAAAATTTACCAAAAAAAAAGTTTCTTGTTTTCTTTTCTTGGCATTCAATGCATTGCCATCATCCATTGGCCCCTACGATTTTAACGATGTAATGAATATAATATACCTTACCAATGTCATGTACCATTTTCACTCTCACTTAAATCTCATACTCGAATGTCACAAATTGAAACTCATCCATATCTCAACAGGGTATCATTAGGCTCTGCAGGGCACAAAGTCTAGGCTTCCGCAAGCCTCTTTACTAAATTACACGCTTGCTACACCTCCATCCATCTACATCCTCTATGTAAATTTGGTATGGATAATGTCTGGGTTCTCGTGCCAGTCGTCAATGCTCACCCACATCTACAATCAGGTTAGTTTTTGTCATTGTCAGTGTCAGTTAAGTGTACGCACCTTTCGGAATGTACTTAATCCCGCCAGAATGCTTCCTCCAATCCATGTCGAGTACTTTCTCTCAGGTGGTGCGAAGATCTTTATTCTCATGTCCTTGACTGCCAGCTTTTGCAGCTCTGTCAACAGTCGGTCACCAAAACCCTTTGTCAGAGTGCTTCCTCCGGAGAGCACAATGTTGCTGTATAGAGATTTGCGCAGGTCCAAGTCGGTTCGGTTAATTGCATCCACCACGATTTGATGTACACCAGGATACTCCAGGCCAATGATTTCAGGGTCGAATAGAATCTCGGGAGCTCGGAATCGTTCAGCGCCAATCTGCCATCTGTTAGCACCATGTCACATACACACAGCATTCAAACATACCTTCAAGCGGTGCCCATCTGGCAGCACATATTCGGCAAATTTGCTGTCGTTGGCCTTGACGCCAATCCAGTCTCTTTCTTCCTTTCTGGGGTCATGCGCAACATATGATACGCTCTCCTTGATCAGCCTTACTACCTCCTTTTCGGCGCTTGTGTGGAAGACATAGCCGCTCTTGCGTAGCAACGTCTGGAGATACTCCGTCACATCTCGTCCAGCAACGTCAATTCGTCGGATGCTGCTGGGCATGGCAAAACCTTCATACACAGGCACCGCATGCGATACACCGTCACCAGAATCCAAGACAATACCCGTCGTTCGGCCGCTGGCGTATAATGATAATACGGCTTGGATGGATGTGTGAATTGCCGGCACGTTAAAGGTTTCAAACAGAATCTGGGCTGCCGTATCTCGATTGCTGCGTGGGTTCAATGGGGGTTCGGTCAAGAGCACGGGATGCTATAATCGGTCAGTATATCATGCCAAGAATGGCCGCATGATACAAACCTCTTCACTCAGCGTCTTCAAGCCTTCGCCGTAAACGTATTCCCATATGCGCTCCATGTCATCCCAGTCTGTGACAATTCCATGCTCCAGTGGATAATGAATCTTTAGCAGACCTCGCAACTCGGCCGCCTTTTGTCCAATGAACACGTCGCCTTCCAATGCACCAGCAAGCACTCTCAGATGCTTTGGTCTGCCTACCCACGACGGGAAGAAGCATTTCGGTAAGTCTTCGCCTGCGAATCCAGCTCTAATTGTGCCAGATCCATTGTCAAGCACAATGGGCGCATTGTGTAGACTTTCCGCCATTTCGGTTTAGTGTCGTGTGCGTACACCGCAATTGCTTTTGTTGGCGTCTGGTCTAGTGTCGTCTCCTATAGCTCTCGATAAGCTCCAATAGAGCTCCTAGAATTGGCCGAAGCGGCCAAATTCAGCAAAAACCAAAGCTTGAAAGCTAAAAAGGGCGTGCGAGGAATGAGGGGTTGCCCGAGATATGCTGTTGTGTCTTGGGCGTCGATAGATATCAAATAGCTTGGGAATTGCAAGGGAGCTCTCGTCGACGCGTTGGTCTACCACCGACTCCTCTCTCCTCTCAGGTACCGCCTGTTCCATTCAGGAGGTGTGGATGCTGTTGTGGCTGCTGGACTGCTAGGCCCGTCACGTGTTGGGCCACGGCCACAGCACGGCCACAGCAGCCAAGGGCCAAGGGCACGCCGCCTGAGGCACGAAAACTGGCCACTTTAAGTGGTGCGCGTGAACGACGCGTCTCCTCCACTATCAACCGCGACGTCGACGTGCCGATGCTCTGTAGGCCATCTCTAACCCTGTAAAGATTCCTCAGGTCCATTGCAAGTGCTGATACTCCAAAATCCCAATTCTGCTCTTCAATCGTCGACACGCCGCCTTGCTGGACAAGACATATTTGGCATCTAGCCTAATTGTGTTCCCGATTCCTGAATGGTCAACCCTTCCAACCTTACGATAATCCAACGGCGATATGGTCAAGGGCAATGCAGCTCCCGGCATTTACAGTGCCACTTACAGTGGTGTAAGAATTGGCACAGTGTGATGAAATCAACCCAGTATGCTTACTCTTGCGCTTAGATTCCTGTATATGAATACCAGTTCGGTGGTGATATGAAGGAGCATGTTATGAGACGCCGACACGATGATTGGATCAATGCGACACACATTCTGAAGGCTGCCGGCTTTGACAAGCCTGCTCGAACGAGAATTCTCGAAAGAGATGTTCAAAAGGATGTTCATGAGAAGATTCAAGGAGGTTACGGCAAATATCAAGGTTTGTTCTACTCATTCCGTTCTCAACAACCTGCTAACATGTGCAGGTACTTGGATCCCATTGGAGAGTGGTGAGGCTCTCGCACAGCGTCACAGCGTCTTTGATCGCATTCGTCCTATCTTCGAATACAGACCTGGCAACGAGAGCCCCCCGCCTGCACCAAAGCACGCCAGCAAGCCCAAGGCTCCTAAGGCTCGTCCCCCGCCTCCACGATGGAACTCCAGTAAGCATGCTTAAATCATTCGAGATCAGCTTTGGTTGCTAACAGCTGCAGACGCATCACAACCTCCTGCTCCTCCTCCTCCTCCTCCAGTAATTGACGAATACGACAATGGCGATAGCATCATGAACGAAGACGACACACCAGACAACTTGACAATTGCCTCGGCATCCTACATGGCTGAAGACGACCGCTATGACATATCTCATATGTCGACTGGCCATCGCAAGCGCAAGCGCGAGGAGCACATGCAGGATCTCGCAGAACAACAGCACTCGGTTTATGGTGACGAGCTGTTGGACTACTTCCTGTTGTCTCGTAATGAACAACCTGCCGTCAAGCCTGATCCCCCACCAAACTTTCAACCAAACTGGCTCATCGATGCTGAGAACCATACCGCTCTACACTGGGCTTCAGCCATGGGTGACGTTGACGTTATCAAGCAGCTCAAGCGATTCAATGCTGGCATTGCAGTGAAGAATGTGCGTGGAGAAACGCCTTTTATGCGATCAGTGAATTTCACGAACTGTTACGAGAAGCAAACTTTCCCAGCGGTTATGAAGGAGCTCTTTGACACTGTTGATGCTCGTGACAGTGCAGGCTGCACAGTCATCCACCACGCTGCCGTCATGAAGAACGGCCGTGTCTTCAGTCAATCTTGTTCTCGCTACTACCTCGACAACATTCTCAACAGATTACAAGAGACTGTCGATCCTGGCTCTTTCCAACAATTGCTTGATCTCCAAGATAGTGAAGGCAACACAGCTCTGCATCTCGCCGCACAGCGTAGTGCAAGAAAGTGTATCCGCGCTCTACTTGGCCGCAACGCCTCTACTACTATCCCCAACAACGAAGGCGTCCGCGCTGAGGATCTCATCATGGAAATCAACGCCTCCAAGAAGGAACGCGGCCCTGCTCGCTCATCTTCACCTTTTGCCCCCGACTCTCAAAAACACATCTCCTTCCGCGACGCCTTTGCTGACTCCAAGTCGGCGAGGAAACCTCCCCATTCATTCCAATCTGCTGCCGCTACCACAGTGCAATCCCGCATCTCTCCTCTCATTCTTGAAAAGTTCCAAGATCTTGCTAAGAGCTACGATGAGGAGTGGCACGACAAGGACGTTGCCGAAGTAGAGGCTCGTCGCATTCTCAACAACACGCAAACAGAGCTCAACACCATTCATCAGCAGATCGCCGAGCTTGAAGCCCAGCTTGAACCAGATGACGTTGCTAACAAGATCATGAGCGATGCCAACATGGCCAAGCATCAAATGCTTTCTCTCATCACGCATCAAAACCGTCTGCACATCTCTCAAGCCGTCGAAGGAGAGCTCAACCGCATGAATGGCGAGGGTAACCAAGAGAACGAGTCATATGAGGAACGTCTAGCATTGGCTCGTCAGCTAAGCCAAATGCTCAATGAGCAACGCCAGGCTGAGACGGAATATGTTGATGCCTTGAGCATGATTGGCACAGGTGACAAGATTGAGAAGTACAGAAAGCTGCTCAAGCGCTGTCTCGACCCTAAGGATGGGGAGATGCTTGACACGAACCTGGAAAGTGTGATTGAGATGATGGAGGAAGAGCGAGACGTACATGACATGGACGGTCCGTCAGCGGTAGTCGCTGAACCAATGGATTTGGCAGTCGGCATGTAAACCCAGTAGGGCTATTGGATTGGTATTTCCAGGCGTAATTTGAAGTGATGAGGCGTTCTTTGGCTGGTTGACGCGGCGCAGCACGGTTACTTTTACCTGGTTTAATGAAACGTTTTATATTGATGTCTTCATCCTGCACACTGTTTATATAACTGTGATTTACTCCAAGCCTGTGTAGACGATGTACTCTAGTCATTAGCCCATTGGGGGGACCTGGGACCTCTTTAAGTAGGCGGATCATGGAGCCTAGAGACCTTCCCGATCCCGGCATCAACCTCATTACACTTATGCCAATGCGGAAGTCACTTTCAAGGATAGAATCTTCTACAGCTCCAGTTTTACTAGTATCTTGAATGAAATGAAACCCGGTTCAGTGGCCCCTTGACCTTGAGAGGCAGGCAACAATGCAGGCGCAGTTCTGCCGACGCTACGCTAAAAGAAACGATTCCGCGCCGCAGTGGTTATAAAAGCGGCAAATCTATTTCGTTTCGAGACGAGCTTTGAGTTGTTCGTTATTTGAATCATTGAGGCTGCGGCGGCGTAACGACTACCTAATGATGGTTAATACACGAAGTGGCCTGGCGCTACTCGGTTCCCTTCTTGCATCCGCTGAGGAGGCACATGGTCATGTTACGCTGCCTTTGAAGTCGAAGCATGTAGACTTGAGTGCGGTTAGAAATGTCATTGGACGTGCAGTAAATAGCGATCCGGTTGGATTCAATGTCCCTGCGACTGATTTCATTTGGCATAACATAGGCCTGCAGGTATACTTTACGGATCTCAACCCTTTACGACCAATTGCTTCTGATGTCAGGCATAGTACTAACATGAAGTCAGTGGTATGTTCCCATTTCTGAAGGAACACCTCCTCAGACCATGTAAGTTCTATGTAACAGGAGCGATGAGAATTGACGCTTACAGTGGCAAAAAAGAACCTCATTTTGGACACTGGATCATACGACATGTGGGTTGCTGGCGCCGGCTGCATAACCTGCGGTCGCTCCAAGTTATTTGAGCCTTCGAAATTGAGCTCCTTCTCTCCCAAGCCTGGAACTGCCTTTTCCATCGGTTACAGCACTGGTGTTGACGCAGATCCCCTTCCTGGTGGCAGCACCAGTGTACCTGGCAAATGGGTAACAGATGACGTTGGCATTGGAAACATCACGGTGAAGGGCCAGCAATTTGCCCTTGCGTCGGCGTATCCTCCTTTCCTTCGAGATGTACCTTTTGACGGCGTGATGGGAGTCGGCCGCATCGGATACACTCAAACGCCAAATGACAAACCCTGGTACGGGTACCTGTTCGACGATGAACATCTCTCCCAATCAAAAATTTCATTCTTCTACCCGCCTGGTCAGGTTGACGGCGCCGAAGTAACATCTGTCGCGTCAACCCAGCAAGACACACGGGCCCTATTCATTACATGCCGCTCAGCAGTCGCTTCGCATCTCTTTACACCGTTGATCAACTGCTCTGTCCATCAACGGCAAGACTTTCAGGTCAGAAGTTCAGAATGTGACTGTTCTCGACACGGGAACGGCCTTCGTTTCTGCGACCAATAAGACAGTTGCCAGCATCTACGCGCAGATTTCGCCCAAGATTTCACAAATTGAGGAGGGCGGCGTTTGGGGTGGCCCTTGCGATATCGTTGATGCTGGGGTGGCGCCTGATATTACTCTCTCGTTTGGAAAAGGTTGCAACGCCCATGATGTGACAATTCCTAAGACGGCGTTCAACCTTGGTCCTTATAAGGGTAGCAACACGACTTGCCAGGCTCTCTTCCTTGGGTTGGGTCTATTTAATAGCAAGGATGATGAATACGAGACATGGCTGGTAGGTGCTCCTTTGCTTAGGCAATACTATACTGTTTGGGATGGATACGCCGGAATCATCGGCTTTGGTACTCCAGTTTTCAATTAGAGGAGTTCGTATACGGCGGGTAAAATGGATCTAGAATAACCAGATGCTTTATCAATGAAGCGTGCTCCTTAACTCACGGTATCTCGTAAAACGTCGTATTCGATCTAGGGTGACGAATTGCCAAGGGTCGCAAAGTCGGTGAGCAGCCGTTTTCGGGGCTTGAGCTATTCAACTCTTGGTTGAATTGTGGGATGGAACAGCGCAGGGTACTAGACATGAAGGCCTTATATTTAGCAAATGTACAATCCGAACAATACGTACTAGAATTGGCCATCCACATATATAGATTCTTATCCAAAGAGAGGCCCGACAGGCTTGCCAATAATGTCCAAAAGAACATTAACCAAGTAGTCAGGAATGTATTTCGTTCCCTTGAAGTCCGCCAAACTGGGCATGACATTGTCAGTCTCGCAGCCTGAAACTTGCTTCTCGCCATTCATGACGCTATGCAAGAAACCCAAGGCTCTATGGCCACTCACAACAGCCATGCTGCGACGGTTAGCCGTGGCGTCTCGGTTAGTACTGTAGTGACGTGGCACCTCCGACCTTGATCGAGCTTATCTGTGTCCTTGACGGGAGTTAAGTCGTCCAAAACACCCTTGTACACGAAAGTGGGAATCTTGGGAACTCCGTGGCCGAGATTATTCTCCTTGAGCAGATTAGAGACGTACGGCATTGACAGTAAAGCCTTGGCGTCGTCGAACATGGCGAGGACATCGTTGAAGAGAAAGTCGGCGGCTGTGGCGACGAGACACTGGCTCTCGATGTTACTGAACTAATCCTTGTACTCGAGCTTGAGGCGTTGGTCGACGAGCTTGGCGAGTTCGGGATACTCATTGATGAGGGCGATGATGCGACCGGCGATGATTCCGGTGCAGGGGCCGTGGTTGCACGTGTCAATCACGAGGGAATGTCGGGAGCGAGCTCGCTACCGGCTGCACCAACCATAGTGGCTTCAGGGGCGTAAGAGTCCTTGATTTCCAGGGCGGCGGTGGATGTGATGCCGCCGCCAGATTATCCCCATAGAGAGAAGATGGGATCCTCATCGATAGCAGTGAAATTAGCAGAGTTAATGGCGGCACGCATGCTGTCGATGGTGGCATTGGCGGCATTGACGCGAGACAACCACGCTGCCTTGGGATCCTGGTGATCAGGAATAATGACAACCCTTTCCTTGCTGGAGAGCGCCGTTAATGACGACAAGCTCTGCTTGTGTGCTGGTGGTGCCGAAGAGCTTACTGTGCGAGCCGAATTGCAAAGCGTACGATGTTGCGCAAGTGATCCATGCAGCATCCTCGGCGATCTGGTATGATACTACGTTGTGGTAATCTGCGTTGTGGAGGACAGGAACAGCCAGGACGGTTGCCGTGTCATTACCGAGGCTGTCAATGGACTTGTAGAGTAATTGATGCGAGCTCTTGAGATTAAGGGGTTTGATGCCCAATGCAGAGATGGGCTGAGGAGGTGTGCGGTAACGAAGGATCTGGCCTGGTTTAGCAGCGTTGAGGTCACCCGGGGAAGGAAGAGCGTAGAAGGTGTCGTCAGATGGATGTGCTGGTCCGACGTCGAGGGCAGGGGCAGCGAGAGTGAGCACAGCAAAGGCTGTGACAAGCAAGGATCGGACTGCAACCATGGTGAGATATGATATATGTCTGCTGATAGTGACTTGGCTTGCAGATGGGTCTCTTGTGGCTAGTGGCTTTCCAGTGCTTGTCCAAAGTTAGACTTGTGGTGGCAATACGGGGATCCGGGAGCTACGATATTTCAGAGCAATTATAAAGGATATTCAAGAACGATGGGCATTTATATATACAGTTGGGAACAGAGCGGTGGGATATCTTAATTGCGTTCGTGGGAGAACGAGCTCCGAGGTAGACCAGGCAGGGGCTAAGAAGGTCGACGTCGCCTTGAGGGGAAACACGAATGTCTGATTGGTCGGGTGGAGTGCCATTTTTCCTAAAGAGGTTGATGGGTAGGGGTTTCATCGTTCGAACTCCCCGCAGTTCTTGATGATGGATGCTGGAAGGTCGGGGGAAGTGTAAGTGAGGATGCAGACGGGAACGGATCCCGAACCCAGAATATACGGCGAGACGTTGAATTGTACTGATGGTCCGCAGATGGACAAAAATGAGGTCGGCAGATGTTCACATGCAAGGCTGGAAGAGTCGGAGGTTGCAACGCTCAGTTTGGACAGTAACTGAGGAAAAGATGAGTGCCATGTTTACCAACGGTGATTTGATAATGGTATTGGTGTAAATGAGGATCGCTGAGACGTGACCTGTGGTGTGTGCCAGCTTAGCGGTGTATGTGCTGGTGAGGAATGTAAAGGTCTCGATTGTTGGTGCGACGTTGAGGTTCAGTTCAGCAGTGTTAGTCGTTGATTGTCTGGGGCGTGCGTGTGTAAGACAGATTGTGTGTGCTTGAGGCAGATATCTGATGTTTCATGGGTCGAGGTTGCAAGTGCCCGATATCTGCCAGTGTAACAGCTGTCAGACCATGGATGGCGTGAGAGTGGAATGCGCCTATCTGATATATATACAAGGGAGGCAGAGTCAAAGAGAGGGACGTGGAGAGAGAGAGTGTGTGTGTGGTATTGTCGACAACGTCGACAATGCCACCATGCCTGGCAGTGGAGTCGAGACGGGTACTGATGGACTAGAGTATGGGTTATTTCTGTTCTGGCAATGTCTATCATGTTTTATTTTTCTTGTCCTCGCCTGGGTCTCGTTTAGTATGGCGCCAGGTCCGGCCCGTTTGCCGATAGTTGGGGTGGTGAAACGGGATCTGAATACCGTTGGGTTTAAATCACAGGGTATTTTAAGGTCATTTGTGCTGAATATGGCCATTATTAGCCAGGTTTCAGGTGAGCATTTAGGCAAGAGACGTGATACGACGAATTGTGTGGATCGGGTTGGCGCAGCCTGGTTATGGGCGAGAGTGTCGCAAATTGCGAGTTGCGTTTTTGGCGTCGGGATGTTGGATAGGGGAAGGGGCATGTGATGGGATTATGCGTGAGGGATATCTGGACCTGCAATACACTGACTCGACATGAGATTTGTCGGTGAGGGTTGGGGGTCTTGAGTTGATATTGGTGTGACGGGGTATGGGTGGATGAGGTGAGGCAGATGCTCGGGATGAGTTGTGGCGAAGTGGTGATGGCGGAGATGGTAGGTTGCGGTTATCGGGGAAGAAATCAGAAGAGCTCCGAATGTCTAATTTGAGGATTATATTTTCCGCGCGAGGTAATTGAGCGTGTCTATGGTGGCGATGGAAGCATCCATCCAGGATGGACTGAATCAAGACGGTGCACTGTCCGTCTGGGCCCGTCTGGGTGGTGTCTCCATTCCTTCTAGAACAAGTTTAGATTTCTGGGCAGCGACCTTGGGGCCACTAGCTAGAGCAAAAAGGCGTGTGTGTATTACTATTGAGTGAATGTCGGGGAGCGAGTGGAAGGCGGGCGGGCAATTCGGGACATTTGGCGGCGATGGAGTATCAAGAGTATTTTTGGACAGAATTAATTTCTTCTTGAAGATGTAATCATGGACTTTAATCTTTTAATCTTTTAATCTCTTATTTTTATTTTTATTTTATTCTTTATTTTTATTCTTTATTTTATTCTTTATTTTATTCTTTGTTTTATTCTTTTTTTATTCTTGTGGGTCTCTTGGACAAGCTCAGCTGAACAGGGTCTCGCTAGCACCGCCCAAAAAGTCAAAGTCAAACAGGTCCAGCCATCCACGGTCGCGGATCCACGCCGATGATGTAGCCAGAGCCCATCGGCAGGTTGCATCGTCCGCTTTGGGATGGAATATGCTTTTCTGGTTTTTGTGCTGTTTTTCTTGGTTCTGTGCCTGGGGTTATTCCGCGGCAGTGAAACTACATCATGACCATGACAAATAATAGCATTGGTGATGCAATGCTTCGTTTAGACGAGCGCTGCCTACAGTACAATGCAACCCGTTACAGCAGCGCTACAGCACCTACTAACAGCGCCCTCCAGTCGCCTAGGCCGGCTCTGCGCTGCTGTGGCGTGCCTTGTAAAAGGTCGCCGACTTGGAGTTACCCACTGCCCTAATCTCAATGCGCAGACAGAACCTCAGCATTGGGCTGGCCATAGTGGAAACAGTAGATCTAAGTCATGTCACGCTATTCACCTGCATCGTCTAATATTTTCCGTAGTGGTGCGCGCGCACGTATTCCTTTTTGTTTTTTTCAGCTGCCTTCTGCTCCAAATTCCACCATCTGCTGGGCCGCAATCCACTACTACCGACTCTCCCACACGCACACACACACACGCACACAACACACACACAACACTCCCTCACCGCATCATCCGTCAAATCATCAAATCGTCCTGTCTCAGTTCCATGCTAATTCTTTCCCATCCTGGACTTCATCAAATCTGGCATGCCAATCATCGACAAAGCTCTGTTCCACTTTTTACTTCTGCACCAATCATCCTCTTGCAACCTCGTCTCTCGTTTAACGCATCGCCTGTCTGCTTTGTCCGTCTACTGCAAACGCACCAAACACCCTGTCAACAAGGGAGCCCAAATTAAATTATCAACCATCCGTTTATAGCAAGTCCATCTACCCAACAATTCGGAATCCGGAACTTGCATTAATTGATGCACGCCCCTTCGCTTCCACTTTCCACTCCATTAAGGTTGATGGGTTGTTGCGGGCCGTCGATAACAATCAACCAAAATCATTGCTAACTCCATGTATCCATCGCCTTATGGACGGCGAGCTAGCTGCATGGATCCTCGCAAAGTCTTCTACACTTGGTAGGAGACTGTGATATTTTCTCAATCGCCATTTTCCACAAGCTGCATCAGTCACCGCGGCTACCGCATTAGGCAACCCATGGCCACGGATAATGGAGAGCAGTGCAACGTGCTAACGAATAGTACTCGCCTTCAAAAATTGACCGGGAAAATAAAAAGCTTACAGGCATACGAGACCATCGCTACTCAAGCAACGGCTCAAGTAAGGGGCTGACCAATAATAATGCCCTGCTGAGTCTAGCTGTATACTGTGCTTTTTTCCACCGTCCGTTGACAGCCTCCTTCACGCTGCAACACAACAGTAGAGGCTAAGCTGAACCATGTCAGGGTTTAGATAGGATGAGCGGGGTGCAAGGATCAATTCAACAAGGGCAAAAAGAGAGAGCAACGTCTCAAAGAAAAAAAAAGAAAAACGTATTCGGCCGAAGTTGCTCATCTCACGTCCGTTGATCCAAGCCATTCATTCGCTAGCTGAGTCCCTGCACCATGCCAATGTCGAGAACAATGGCAAGCCGCCAGCCAGTCGCATCTTGGCATCGCAAAGGGAGCAGCAACGACTGAACATGGGTGCACACCCACCCATTGTGGTTTTACAAGCGACTTACTACAACAGGGCACCCAATCTGCAGGTTCTGAGTACTGCGATGTCTGTTGCAGCTTGCTTTCCGCTCTCGGGCTGGCTTGAGGGTCTTGTGTTACCCACCCACACGCCGAAAGCCCACACTTTTCCCTTGCCAGTGTTTCCCTTGTGGTGCGCTGCTTCAAGATCTGCCGTTACAGGGCTGGGTCGACGAACCAATCGACGGAGCCTCTCGCCGCTAGCGCACGTCAACCACTGGGGTCGCAAACACGGTTCAGCTGGCCACTGTCGCCCCAGACAAAACCCAGATCGCTGGCTGACCCCACCAAGGAGCACTCCAGCCAACCGCCATCAGTCGTGTGTGCGGCCCAGCTTGCCATGTATGGTTGTGCTGCGCTATTGAGCACCACCCCTGGCCATAGTGCCGACCTGGACCCGGATTGGCACTGTTCCGCGACCAGGCCCTCACCAAACTATCCATTCAATCTCCTGTGCATTGCATCTTTTAGCGCTGCTGCACAGCACTATATTCATTCGCGTATAGCGCCGTGCCATGTTCACGGAGCGCACTCAGGGTCGGCTACTTTTCTCATTAGCTCTGCTGCCAGATCTAGGCCTCTTTCCTTTTGGTTGTTATGAAATTACTACGGGTTAATTCAAAACATGTATACACACTTGCTGAAAAACAGGGATCATTTACCGCCAAACAATGCCCACGCGCACCTCTGGGATTGTATAATTCCAGGGTGTGAAATTTGAACCATGTGCAGCATCTCATAGCTGGACCCTATCTCTATTCGGCTCATCTGACACGCCAGGTCCAAATCAAGGTTCCAGAGATGCCCTGCGCTGATGCAAGAATCTGGGTCAACGATGCAGTGTCCTGCTGAACTCTTTACCAGGACGCTGAGACCTGGAGATGGGAATGTCCTAGTTCGAATTCCAACATGTAGCCTGTCGCACGCTAGTCGGCCCATCGCCGGCTGTGGTTGGCGCAATGACATTGTGCTGCTCCATGGTCCAGCTGCCAATCTTTGGTTCTGTGGTGGGCGTGACACACGCTTGTTTTGCCGTCAATTGCAGCTCAAACTGAAGTAAAAGAAACCGAGACTCCACCATTCCTGGATGGCCTCATTCGCAGCAATAGCCCCATTTTGTGTGTGCTCTGCTGTGTGCACAATACATGTGCTTGCAGTCGCAGATGCCTGTATGCGTGCGTGGTTGGTTGCGTGTGTGTTGACTTGCACATCATCCATCGATAGCTGATACGGGTTTTAGGTTCTGGGTAGCGCATGCAGGCGTGTGGTCCACGCTTGGTGTCGATGGAGCAAGTGCCCCCCATTCTCAGCCACGCCATGCTTGTCATTCATTCTATTCAGGTAGGATGGTGTCGTGCGCTAAGCCGAATTACTGCGGTTTGTGCATAATTAGCACCCTTTAGTCGCTGCTACTGACACCCCTTCCGCACCCGCATCAGCGCCAAAACGGCCATGTTGAAGCCCAGAGCCGGCCTGCCCAAGCTTTTTTGCCTCTGCGCTTCCTTGTCATGTAGTCAAGTCAACAGCTGAGCCTTTCTGGATTCAGACCCAGTTTGGCTCAAACCACTTCCCGTTGCATGACGCGAATCTGCTTTTGCTTATTTTTTGCAAGCAATTTGCCCATTTGCACAGCTTGCTACTGTCCTGCTAGCCTGTTTCTTTTTCCTTCCCTTGCCGTGTCCGCTAGTTTGAACCAAAGAATTTAACTACCCTCGTGTCCCAGGTTGCCCTTGTTTCGGCCCCTCGTTCTTGGGTCTGGATTATATCATATGTCTGCAACGCCATCTCTACCCATCTCAACCTCGTCCAGAATTCTCTATTCTGAATCTTTCTCCGACTTGGAATCTTGACTCTTGACAATATTTGAATCCTTGACGGGTCCCTCGGAACCTAGATTCTCACTGGCTCATTACTTCTTGGCCAGTAAAAGCACGAAAGCAACAATACTTGAGATACACTGCAGAGTGGGGAGGAAGCGCAAGATTTCCTTTTTGGCTCATAATCAGCAATACCACAGGCTGCTACATTTTGTCGCCGGGCTCTCGTCAAACCATCAAATGGGAGCAGCTTATTCGCCCACCATTCGAAACGCTTTTCAACCAACCAGCAAAGCTACAACGATCGACTGAGGCTTACTCTTCAACTTTTTTTTTTCGGTGTTTTTTTTTGGGGGGGGTATTGCAGCGCCTGTTAGTGTTGCCAAGCGCATTCGTCCAATTATTGGTGCAGAGTCATTGCCACTTCACGAGTCATCCTTCCCAGAACCTGACCTTTTTTATCCGACAAACCAGGCTCTCACCTTGCGCAACAGCTAGGATTGTTACATTTCTACTTTAGGTGCGGATCTGGCGTCGTGTGAGGCTCCGCAGCTTGTGTCCCGATTCAGGTCAACTCTGCGATCACACAGGCAGCGCCAGGGGCCTTGTTTTCTCTGTCTGAAACGAATACACCACCAGAATAACTAACGCCATTGGTGTCATCGGCTTACTCACAATAGCTCTTACCAGGGCCGCAATCCTGGTCACTTTCAGCCCAAAACTCGCCGCTAGAGCAAAAAAGAAAACATAGCACGGGGACCAGGCATTTTACCAGGGGAGAAAAAAAAGGCTGCGTTTCGTATCCTAGCAATGGCTAACCGAGAGCACTTACACACCGGCCCCAATTGGCAGACGGGCAGCTATTTGAATGGTCTGCATCCCGCACTCGCAGCCATCCATACGGGTTTGGCTGTCTTTGGCTTTCTTGTCATTGTTCGTTTTTGCCTTCGACGCACTCGTTCATGGGCTTGCTCACTGAGGCGCTCACATTCTAGATCTCTTCAGATCGAACAAGGGTATTGCTGGCAGCCTAACACAACTTACAACACACCACCTCCTTGGTTACAAACAAGCGAGAAGCAACAGATACCAGACTCTACTTCTATCATGAAAACCCCTCCTGGGAACATTGGAGGCCCTACTGAATCCGTGTCATCCGATTCCAACAAAGCCGAACTCCTGTCCTCGCAGCTGCCGGGCTCCGGCTTGCGCAGACAATTCTTGAACCGCATGCCCATGGCGCCACCGCTGACACCGCCTGAGCTGCAGACGAGGTTGTACAATTTTGAAGACAAGAAGCGCATGAACTTGGACGATTTTATGAATCAGCCAAACCCAAACTACTCTTCGGCGACACCCAGCGATAACGCCACGGATGTCCAGTCGACGGCCATCTCATCCGCGACTCCTCGAAGAAGGTCGTACATGAAGACACTACCCATGGGCATCCCCACACCCGAGACGTCGCTACTTTCTGCGTCTTCTGGAGCTGAGGCAGAGGCTGACAAGGCAGGTGATGGCATCTTCTTACCCAGTTCGTATCCGCCCACCAGCCCACAACTGCCACCAGCTCCGCCCAGCCCAGCCTCAGAACCGACGACGCCCAAATCGGACAGTGCTGCTGCAGCTGCCGCTGCATCACGACGCAATATTGACGTGCAGGGCGAGATAATCTCGGTACTTGATGCTAAAGGTGCAGGTTGGACTCGCCACACACGCGTGTATGGTGGCGGAATCTGCCTGGCCTGCGCTGCGTCGGGCGGCGGTCACGGAGAGGGAGGATTCTACGGGGCGACAGTTTCGCCCGAAGAGATGCGCTATTAAAAAGCGCTCGTTTTCCTGGTGGGAAATTACGTTACCTGAAGATATGCCCAGGATAAAGGCTTCTCTGACCGAGAGGCGACGGTGAGGCAGAGCCAATAGACCAGCGCCGGGTCTATTACTTTGGGACATGGTTCGAGCCTGCTTGGCATTTATCCAGTAATTTGTGCCCGACTTTTGCTTTTTAGCGTTGGAAATCACCAGGGAAGGGTGATGATACGACAGCCCTGCCCGGCTAATGACAATGGCATTGATGTCAGCCTTGTCGACATAGACGATGGAACGAATGATGATGACGACGGCGATGGTGCTGACAGGAAGGAGTTGGTCCCAAAAAAGGGCCCATTTTCAATTCGTCTTTTTTTTTTCCTTATTACCCAGATAGACTTTTATTACCCGTCGTGCAAAACGACAGTGATTTCATGGATTTGTAAATGAGCTTGCATTCGGGGTATTTATTTCTTACTTTACTCGTTTTAACGATTTCATGACATCTGCATATATAATCTAGCTTTAAGATTGGACACTTATTAAATGGGACCTTACTTATTCTATGGCTTCCTGGGGGACAGATGTGAAGTGATGCAGGTGTCAGACGAAGGCATGCAAGCCAACAGTGTTTCGGAGCCAGCCGCTGCAGGATGGATGTCTGTCAGAAAATATGCTGCAAGCCTGCTTGAGGTGTTGGTGTGGACAAGTAGGCGATGAACTTGTTTCACATGTATGCATGCGTATGCAGGCTGGGGCTGGGTGTGGGGGAGAGACGAACAAGAAGAACGGAGAGATTTGATGACCGAGGCTGATGATGTTACGTTTAGGTGAAGGGTTACGTTATTTAGCAGCAAAGATTTTGGTAAATTCGTTAACATCTCACGTCAGAAAAAGGGTGTTGCCCAGAGAGGGAGGTGTGTTCAGCCGATCAGCCCTGCGAGGCTGTGGCGGGGACGATGATGATAATGCATGACTTGTCAATTAGGTGATTTGGTAAATGCAAGGTAGGCTGGCTTCGTTTGTTTGATTGATTTTATATTTAGCCTGGGTCCTTTGGTGTGCAGGTCTGGGGCGTCGGAGCCTTGTTGGAACGACTGAGCGATGTGTTTGAAGCGGTGTGTGTTGCTCGATTTGGCTGGTGTGTCGGGGGATGTTGGCCGCGTGGGTGTTTTTACACTTTGGATGAGGGGATGTTGTTACGATGGTTTTGTAGGGCTGAGGTGTGAGTTTGGTTTGTCTGGTGACCATTTTTGGTATGACGAGGGGTTGGATATTGGATTGGATTGGTTGAGATTTGAGGTTTTGTGATGTTGGCTTGGTTGAATTGTGATCTTGACTGGATTATGGCGTAGGGTAGTTTATAGTGTGGATGGGATGTCGCAGAATTTGGGATGTTTGGGTAGATGGCGGTTATTTCGGCTTAATTTGATTGACAAGTATAATTATAACCTGTGTAATGAATTGTTATTGGGCGAAATGGTAACAAATGCGTTCTTTTGGGGGGGTTGGATGGGAAGGAGTGTTTTTATATCAAGTCTTTGGTGTTGCTTGTGACACTGTCATGATGCTACGATCTATAAAAGAGAACTGGAAAGAGTCCTTTGCCGAACCAAAATGTCTAGTTTCCATACTTCAACATTATTGTATGTCACTTTCATGTTCAGCATTCAAGCTAGGACAACAGTGCAGAAAGCAACCACCGACACCGTGTGCTGAGCCACCCTAGAGCTGTCCAAGTCACGACGCCCTCACCACGCATGCAGCAGCAAAACTGTAGGCCTGTCGCAGAAATTACTACAAATGTACCGCAACTGTCGGACTTGGATAGAATCTTGATTTGTTCGCAATCTTGCACTACACGACTTGCCCAATCCAGCCTGTCCGAGAACGTGACACCCATCGAGCCTTGTGTCTTGATCTAGATGTTGTGCCGTGGAGATGAGACTGCATTATCAGAGCCTGTATCAGAGTCTGCATCGGTGGCCTTGCAGTGTGATAGGAAGTATTTTTTAATAATGTTTTTTCAATATTCTTTTTTTGCTCCGTGAATCGAGGTCCAGTGACTGCACAGGTCTGGAGTGGTGACTTATATGAACATGCTGACTGTGATTGGTACAATTTGCGCGCATGGACACGACATGTTTGAGGCAGCATGGTTATTGGAATCATCCTAAACAGTTGGCTCGAAGATATCATCCCACAGTTGATTGCAGGCATCATAACTGGAAAACATGTTATTGGGCAAAGAAAAGCATGTGTTGGCTTTGCAAGTGGTCGTATTGCAGGCAGCCAAGTGTATCCCCGCAAGCAATGAGACATGCATGGAAAGTGAACATTGGGCAGACAAAAATAGCTCTCCCTTCCCTTGACCTTGACATGGTTCATTACCATGTACAGGTTGGGTAGCATTCACGGTGCGACAAGGCGACAGGCAAAGGCGAACCACTACTGCCTGGCCAGGACGCAAAGGAGGAGAAGCGAAGTGGAAGAAAGACAGACCGCTTAAAGGGACGATGACATGCATATTGCAGCGTAGGCGATGAGTGGCTGCGATTCGTCGAGCGAGAAATGGGATGGCTCAGTGGCCAAGGATGCGGAGAGGGCGATTTGGACGGCGATTGGCTGGGGGTTAAGCGCCGACCAGGGCCACGCGCAGATGTGTGGGGCACAGAGTACATAGTACATTATGACTTTTATTTTTTTATTTTATACTAGTACATACTGTAATACGTGCATGTGCAGTATTGTGATGGGGTGTGTCTGTGTACAATTGGAGTCGAAGGAGGATTCCAGTTGGGCGCGTGGAGAAGGTGTGTATAAGCTGTTGCCTGAGGTTGAAGAGAAGCAGAGACAGGTCAGTGTCGCGTAGGATGTACTGGTAGTGTGCTGTATGTACAGTGTGTGCAGGAGAGCGTGTGAGATATTTTTGGACGACGGGAAATGTGGAAATTGGAGAGAGTGGGAAATGAAGACGTGGCGGGAATGAGGGGAATTACGAGCTTTTCAGCATGAGATTAAAATTTGACATTTTTTTAATCGACTTGAAGTCATCGGCAACATGTGAATTGTGTTAGTTTGGTCGTTGACGATTTAGTTTGAATAACTCGATGTATCTGTCGACCTGCCAAACTGCATTGAAATGTCCAGTGAATGTTGTTGCACTGTAATGCTGGTCCCTGTCACTGCTGAACATGGACCTCAGCAGTGCTAGAATCGCCAAGGTTGGAGAAGGCAGGGGCCTAGAGCATGCACTACAGGGGTTTGTTTACCTGGCTTGTGGTGGTGGCCTCACGCTGACAGGGGCTACACTCGGTCAGGCCAGAACAGAGGCCTCGGGAGCATCTGAGACTGTTCTAAACAGAGTATACATGACATATCAAAATGCGCGAAGGAGATATTTGATTTGTACGGCGTGACAGAAACTAAATTTCAACAATTTTTAATTTTTATTCTTCCACATCATTTTTAATTTTTATTTTTCAATTTTTAGTGAGTATTATTATCTTCATCTAGCGGTGAATAAATGCAGATGATGCGTTGTCTGATTTGCCACTGTTATGCAAGTCAAACCCAAACTGTCTTCTGTAGCCCAGGCACATGGTGCAGTGCAGTGCAGTACAGTACATTAGAGAACCTGTAAAGAGAGACATGACGAAACACTGGCCTGCATGCTCCCAGTTACAAATCAAGCACGAGTCCAAGGAACAACAGAAGTCTGTGCAGACATGCAGGCCCAGAGGTTGCATGTGCACTGGACGCGTACCCTGGCCTGCCTGCCAATGCAAAAAGGTACATGGAGGGACCCTGACAGGGGCTGCCCACTCCAATCTCTTTTTCAAGAAATGGGTACATGTCCTGGCTGCATAATTGCGTAGTGGTGGAGGTATCTAAGCCCCTGAACGGTGCATTGCGGAGACTTTGCTGCAAGTCACAGTTTCATCCTGGCCAGTTGGAGGCGTTGGAGCTGTCAGCCAACCCCACACTGGCCGGTACTCACGGGTACATTTTACAGTACAGCCTTTACTTTACAGCACTCTTCACTGGCAGTGCTGTACGTTTTGTTTCTGGGGGGGGGGGGGGGGGGGGAGGAACAAGGTGCCTGGGAAATTCACTATTCTTTGGCCCAACTCTAGTCTGCAGTTCAAGATTCTTCATCATAAAAGAAAAAAAAAATGAATAGAAAGAAAACACCAAAAACTCAACGTAAATAAACGAAGCTGGCAATGACAGGTAATAATTATTGAACGACTATCCAATGATCAGTGGCATTCTCCACGAGCCAATGGCTGCCCCAACTCCAAAAGAGTCAGGGGCCTCGCCTCCACTATTCCAGCAGGCGCACTTCTGTTTGGCCGTTTGCCCACCCACTGGCCTACCGTCAAGCCAGTCACAGCCGCTGTATACAGGCTGTTGTCTCTTCTCTTCAGGTAGCACCTACGCTACCCGCTGGGTACATCCACAGTTGGGTATCTTGCCTTACCGTACTCCCAGTAGAGGGCCCTCTCTGGTGCGTCTGGCCCCGTTTCCTATTTTCCTTCTTTCCTTCTTTTCCTTCTCCTCTCGCCTCCTCTTCCCGCCTTCTTTTCCTCTCTTCTCTTGTTCCTCCTTAGACCTCTTTTTTTGTTTCCATCGTCACCTCATCACCTCTCCTCCTCCTCTACCTCTACCTCTTTGTGCTCTCCTCGACTGTATCCTCCATTAATCCCCTCTCCCGAACCCCCCACCTCTTTCGACGCTTTTTTGTTGTCTTCGCGATTGTTGTCTTCATCATACTCCCCTTTAGTTCGACTCGCATTCTTGCAAACGAAAAAAAAAACCCGCCCTCACAGAGCGGCAGACCAACCAACACTTCGACTCGCGCTCATCGATCAAAAGTCATTACAACAAATCAAGCATACAAAAAAAAAAGGAAACAAACTTGCCAGCACAAAGGATTCATATCCTCGTCTTCAGGACTCAACAGCACATAAAGGCGACCAAGCAACCGGGTTTTTGGACACTGTGGAATCCCAGCCCTCGTTCGTTTGACTGCTTCTCAGTGTTGCCCTGATTCGACTCTGTACTTTATAACCGACTTCTTGTTTTGTTCTTCTTCGCGATAAATTCTCCTCCGTTCGACGAAACATCATCATCAGCGTTACTCTACAGACTGTTTAATTTCGTTTGGGCCCTCTTTTTCTTCCGACTCGTCTTTGTTGCCGTCAACTCTCGCAAGCTCTGCATCTTGGTTGCCACAACGCAATCCAAGCCCCAACCTCAAGCCTCGTGTTCCACGGCTCCTGCATAATAAGCTTCTCGGATTCCTTGGGTTTCCCAACTCGCCCTTTCTGTCGTTAAAGTTGCCTCTCTTTGCGCCTTTTCCAACTTTACCTTTCTCGGTCGATACCTTTTTTTTCCTTCTTACTCTTGTTTTATTCTCCACGCCTCTTTGACTCAAGTGGCTGTTCATAATTCTTTTTCTTGCCCTCAGGTCTCTCGTCTCTGCACTTTTGGACTTTGTCCTCGGTCCCAACCTGCATTTGACCGTTGATTTCTTCTTGGATTCGGGATTTTCTTCACTCTTCACTATTTCCGTTGACTCTCACTCTTTGAACCAACTTCATCTTTTTTTATCCGCCTGCACATATCTCAGCATCAGCACTGCGATCAACTCGATATCTTCCTCCGTCGAAACACTCTCCGACTGCACTTCATTTTGACCACTCGGTCTGGCTCGTCTCGACTACAATATTCATACATTTTGTGTCATATTTTGTTAATTCGACACTAGTTTGTCGACAAGCACTCCCTCTCTGACGACCTCGGTTGATTCCTCGGTCTTCCCCCTTCATCTCCAGCAAATAGATACGAAAGCTCTCTTTTAGGTGCTTTATTCTTTCCCTGAGCCATGGACACTGGTGGTCTCGCTCAGATGTCTTCCAACTTCTCTTCAAACAACGGTCTTCCCATGCCTTCTGCTGGCCTGGCATCTCGCCGTGGTGGCCAAAACATCAAACCGTTGTCCTTTGACAACGTCAACCGCAACAACGCTGGCCGTGACAATGGCGCTCCCACCCCCAGAACCAGCCGCTCTCACTTGCTTGCGGGCTTGAGGACAGCTCCCAAGTCTGCCACCGCGGCCACTTTTGGTGGTCCCGCTTCCCCTACCTCTCAGCAGTATGCTAGAAACAGCATCGCTGCGAATCTTCAGGGATATGGTCAGGAGAACATGTACAGCAATGCACCCAAGACGGCCTTCCCTCGCTACGCTGGCAACCAGCAGAACGCATACCCCTCCACGATGAATCCCCAGCAGTACACTGTTGATCAGGTTCTCGCTCCTCCCGAGCTAGCCATGGACGATCAGTACCAGGACCAGATGGATCCTAACTTGTATGCTCAGCTCGTTGCCACCAACATGTATCTGGCGCAGCAGCAGCAGCGCCTACAAGAACAGCTTAGAAGCGTTCAGGCTGCCGCTCAGCAGTTCCAGAACATGAACATCAACAGCCCTCACCTCACTCAGCAGCAGCAGATGGCTCTCTACGAGCAGCAACAGCAACAACAGCAACAACTCCAACAACTTAGTATCCAAGCTGCCATTAGCCAGGGACAGCAGGTCTACTACAACCCTTCCACTGGACAGTACTATGTCGACAGTGGTGCCGACCAGCAGCAACCCATGTCTCCTGCCACTTTCAACGGCTTCCAGCAGCAACAAGGTGGTCCCCGCCTTCAAGTCTCTCCACCCCCCGAGGCTCAGCAGAACTCGCACCGCAGCGTTTCACCACCCAAGCGATTTGATTCTCCTCCCGAGACTGCTCCCCTTCCTCCACCCTCTGCCAACGCTTTCCGCCGTAACCACAAGAAGGCTTCTTCTCTGGCTCCCTTGAACAGTCTTCTGGCTTCTGTCGCTGGTGGAGATGGACCCAAGTCTGCTGGCCCCAAGACTGCCACCTTCCCCATGACCCCATTGACTGGTGGCTATGGACCCGGGCAAGGTCGCGCTGGTGAACACCCCGTTCGCCAGCCCCGTGGCCCTCCTTCTCTTGATGAGCTCAAGGCTAAACCCACTGCGAAGCACGAAGGTAGCAAGAATTTCGCCACTCGCACTCGTCGCTCCGCCGTTCACAACTTGGTGAGAGCTGGCCTCGAGCGCCGTAAGGGAACTGGTAGCTCTGCTGGAAGCATGAGCCCCGTTTCTGAATCGGCCGAGGACTCGACTTCCCCCATTACGGACAATGAGTCCGACTCTGGACGCAGTGGTTCGGGTAGCCTCGCTGGTGAAATGGAATACAGCGACCCTCGCATGTCTGCCAGCGTTTCTTGGGGAGCTATTGGCTCCGAGCGCCCTACTTCTCGCCAAAAGGCTCGTCAGAGCACTGGTAGCGATGCCGAGAACGAGACCAACTCGTTTGCCAACGTCTTCAAGAATGGCAACCTTCGAACTGGTAAGGACCAGGAGACCATTGACATGCAGCGCAAGGCTCCTCGTCTCGTCTTGACCAGCGTCGAGAAGCGCAAGGCTACTGTTGTTGCTTAGAGGATGGCCGCAAAACGAGAAGTTGCCACCTTTTAATTTTCTATTTCTTCTCTTCTTTTCTAATCTTGTTTCATTCTTACGACTTAACGCCCGGACACTTCTGATATGATTGCTTGGATTGCCGGATTGCATTTTATTGTTACATCTTTTCTTTTTTCACTGAATGGTTCTTACACCTGCCTTGTTCGACACGGCCTTTTGTATTCTGCTTTGGACTGTTTTCTTGTTCAAGTCTCTTCCGAATTCAAAATATTGCGACCAACGTGCCGTTTTCTTATGGCCTACTCCGTTTTCGGCCTATAATTCACTTCTTATTCACTCCTTTACGAACAATGATTAATTTATGGTTACCACGACGACCTTTGGACAAAGAAGATGACCATCTTCTTTAGGACTGGGAAATCGATCGCTGGGTATTTGATGTTGGAGAGGAAAGCATGGATAGTATTGGGTAGTGGGGCATGCAATGTTTTATGCCAAAGAAGATCACAGCAAAGCCTGCATTCGAAACAATTTCTACTCGTCCACATGAGGGACTTGGCTTGTGCCCGCCGTCTTTGACTCTTTCACTGGGAGTGGTCCGTGACCCGAAAGGGCAGCACCGGTTGCTACACGTCCTGGAATCAAAGTGGCCTGGAGTGGCACAAGCTGGGATGGATATGTTTGGTAATGCCATGGGCCTTGGACTGCATGGATTTGGAGGATAACCTTGTGACGCCTACTTTTTAGCTATTTCTTCAGCTGAGCAATTGAAAGGTTGCTACCATTTTATTTATTGCATCATGATGTGTTCAGTGACTGTTGAATCTGTATTAAGTCTGGGGGTTTTGTGCCCATGTCAATCACAACATGTGAGGTGTGTACGAGCGGCTACTTGAACATGTACATGGGATAACATTTAATAAACGACGTTTAAAAACAACAACAAAAGATATTCAATATTCCAACTCCAGTTTCTCCCCACTCGCCCAAACAATGACTGCCCACGAATGAATGCAACGTTGTGTAAGCCAAAACAGGAAAATTGATAACCCAACACCAGTAGACTTGAGTCTTTTATTCCTTTTTATTCCTTTTCCCTTGACATTTTCTCATGCGAACCCCAAAAAGTTCTACCATCGAATATCACCCGGAGCCCTGCTCCTCCTCTTGGAACCGCTTGCTGTAGTACTGCTGGGACTACCTGGAGGGGCGGAATCGCCTCGTGTGAGAGATACCCAGGGTGGTAGGAATCGACTTCCTCCTGTGCTGGCACCGGCGGCACGATTCTCCTTATTGCTCGTGTTACTCTCGCTGCGGACGACCATGGGAGGGGCTAGTTCGCTTCTAGGGCCGCCGGCCCCGATGCCGCCGCGGGAAGTCATGGAAGCGAGGGAGGTGCGTGGGAGCCTGCTCTTGGAGGACGGTTGTTGCTGTTGCTGTTGCTGTTGCTGGTGCTGCTGCTGTGGGTAGTGGTGTTGGGAAAGGCTGGTGGTGGATGAGACGCTGCTGATGGAGGAGGCGTCATTGCTGACTCGACGGGGGATGCCGGTGACGAGGCCGGCGCCGTCGCGGCTGCGAGGACGGTACATGAGGTTTTCGTTGATGCGGTCGGGAACGGCGGAGCGGCGGGGGGAAGCGGCTACTTCTATGAGGGTGTTGCCTGCTAAGCTGGCACGGCTGCGGTGGGTGGGTGTTTGGGGGAAGGACATGGAGGATTGGAGGCCGGGAGGTGTGTAGCTGGTGTTGCGGCGGGCTCCAGATCGCCGTGTGGATGAGGAGACGGAGTTGGCAGATGAGGAGATGCCGCCGGCGGAGGAAGGTGGACCATCGTTGCGCATCGAAGCGGGAGAGCGGCCCTCGAGATGGGAGCGAAGGAGTTCGGCGGCAAGGTTGCGGACCAGCAGAGCAGAGTCTGTCTCGGCAAGGGCTTGGATGGCCTCCATGAGAGAGCGGACTTGAGCGCTGTTAAGAGAGTTGGTGCCGTCACCGCTACCCAGACATGGTTCGCAGGCGTCCATGATCGTGCGGACTAGCCTGAGCAAGTTGAGGCGGACAACTGCCTTTTTGTGACCGAGACGTTGGGCAATACCTGCAAACATTTCTGGCTTGGCGAGTGACGCTGCAACACCAGGGCTTAGACGGAGAAGCTTGAGGAGAGGCTCGAGGAGGTTAGAGTCAAAGGAGTTGAGTCGGTTGGTGTTGAAGCCAGAAATGATGGCACGAGTGAAGCTACCATCAATCAAATGGCTTTCGACATTGGCTGTTTCTTCCTGAAGCCATACCAAAATAGCGTCAAGGGCTGTGACCTGCCAGTATTGGTCAGTTAACAGTGAGACGTAAAACTCAAGACCCTTGTTCTGCCAAAGGTATCGTCGTCCCTTGGAACCTGAGTGTGCCATGTCGCAGAGAATGGGCAGAACAAATTCCTTTGGTGGCCGATCCGTACGCATAATTCGCAGCAGTAGTGGAATGATACCTCCAACTGCAGCATCCTCTTGACGATCTTTGCTTAGTCGGCAAAGGTTGAATAACGTATTGAGAACCTGGTTGGACATTTCGCGCAAATGCTTCTGGCCCTTCTTCATCCCGTAACTGAGTAAGTCAATGAGGAATTCAATAGCATCGGCAGAGTGAAGCGTCTCTATCGTGGTTGACAACATGGATAAGTTCTTGATAAACTTGAGCATAGTAATTTGATGCACAGGAGTCATTCGTCGTAAATCCTTGAGAACGCTCTTCAGCACTTGCCGGTCTGCTACCACCTCCTTCACGTAGTTCTCAGCTTGACTGAACAGATAGAAGATGTTGACAATACGCCCTTCGATCAACTCTCCAAGTTCATCTTCGTCCTCCTCATCTAGGACTCTGTGAAGAACTAGAGCCAGAGGGTATAGAATCTTGCTTCTTGAGAAGATTCTACAAAAGTCATTCTTTGGAGTTGGCCCTTGTAACTCGAAGACGTTCCAAATGCCATTGACACCGATCAAGACGAGGTCTCTAGCACTGTCATAATCTTCGTCCAGGAACTCAACGAGGACGTTGAGACCACCAGCAGACACGAACATCTGCAGCGTTAACGTTGAGGTTTGATACATTTGTCGCACAAAGGCCGCAGCCTCTAATCGGATCTCATCAGAGTATTGGCGTGCCGCAAATTTAGTAATAATGGGAATACCGCCCACGAAGCAGAGGTTTTCTTGAATTTCAACATCGTCCAGAATAATCTACACTTGTTAGTTGATTAGATGACCTAGACATATCAAGGGACGACTTACCGCATTGACAACTTTGAGCAGCTGCAGAATCATATACTGTCTGCTCTTTGCTGTGCATGGTTCAAGAATTTCTAGGATTGGGAGTAAACCATGTGAGCTGATGATGAGGTTCTTCGCTTCACTATTCTCCCACAACATCGCAAGTAGGTCTTCTGATACTTCCGCGAGGATTGCTTCTCCCTCTTCTGACTTGAGAGACCCTACGAGGTCTTCGACCTTCTCTGCTAATCGGGCATGTCGGTCACGAGCAATGTTGGCCTCAAGATCCATCTCATCCCACCCTTGATCCATTTGCGCGAACGGATCGTCTTCATCCTCGTCGTCGCCGAGCCATGAATTGCTTGACACCTTGGACATCAGCATGAGACCGCCATCTTCGGAGCACTTCTCACTCTCAGCTTTGGTAACTGCTGAGCCTTCAGGGCCGAATACATCTGAAAAGTCCTCATCGTCGTGCTCGGCAAATTTTTGAATCTCAACAGAAGATCTTGTTCGGCGCATTGGACGATCTGGGATAACCGATGGCCTTGATGGAGGTCGCTTTCGCATGCTCCCTCCATCGGCAGCCATCATGGACCGAGGCAAGCTAGTAAGATCCGATGGATGGAAAAGCTGAGGAGAGTCGACACCGCGTATGCCTTGCTTTACTTGGTCAACTCTTTCGTTGAAAACATTGTCGTTTTCGACGAATAGATCCGAGTAGTCCTCCACACTCTGTTCTCGATATACTACATCATGTCGAACGGGAAGCTCAAATTTGTTGTTGAGGGATTGCTTGGGAGGGGATCGTTGTGCTGAAGATCCAGCTACAGCAGCAGGTTTCCCGGAAATCGATTTGTTTTTTTCGTGCGTGTTGAATGTGGTGTCCAGTGCCAGTGGTTTTCTATGTATTGGTCGAATCGTTTGCTCTTGAAGGTCGACGTCGTTTGTTGGTATATGAGCACCCTTAATTGTCATGAGCTCTCCTTCGAAATCATCATCGTAGCTGTTATCGCCCTTGCCTTCATTGAAAGAAGCAAAGGACTTTAGTCGGTCGCTTGACAGCATTCCACCAAAGTTATCTTGCGGCCGTAGATGAGGCAACTGGAGAGCAGTTGGTGAAATAGCAGTTGCAAAGTCGTCATCCCAATTATCATCGTCGGCGAACTCAGCAGCCCTCAATGCTTGAGCTCCGGATCTCGGCTTGAGGTTCAGCGGGCCTTTAGCTGGAGTTCCACCAGGGAATCTCGATGCCAGAGGTGCTTCTGAACCCGTCGATGTACGTAGATTCGCTTCAGAGGAGTTAAGAGCCTTGTTCCACTGCTTGACTTCTTCGACCGCCTGGGTGAAGTTTGCTGGTGCTTTTGCTACTGGCGCTTCAGCTCGGCGACATCCTATGATCCAAGCGTGCTTTAGCAACTTGCGAGCCGAGACACGCAAGTTAGGGTCTTTTTGGAAACATTGCATTAAGAAATCTCGTGCAGCCTGCATAGCAAGTTAGAAGGATATTGAACGGGCAGATTGGTAGATATTAGCTTACAGCAGAAATTCCCTCTGGCAGAGGAGGATGATCGTCATTTACAATGGCGAACAGAGCTGGCATCGCTGCCAGGTTGTGGTAGGGTGGCCTTCCTTGTAAGAGCTCGATGACCGTACAGCCAACGCTCCAAATATCGGAGGCAGAGTTAGCTCCTGAAAGCTGAATGATCTCGGGAGCCATCCAGTACGGCGTGCCTACGACCTGGGCTTCTTTGTCTTGGGCGCCGCCAGCTAACGTACTCGTGGACACACCAAAGTCTGCTAATTTGACTGTACCATCCTTTGTAGTGAGAATGTTGGCTCCTTTAATATCACGATGGATAACTCCTTGGTCATGCAAGTAGTGCAATCCCTGGAGAACTTGCGTCATGTATACACCAACCAGGTTTTCTGGAAACTTTCCGTAAGCTTTGCATATCGAGTGTAGTGAACCATTTTCACAATATCTATGTATGGTTAGCCAAGTATATTCATTCGATCTAATTCAAGACCTACTCCAAGACGATGTTTAAACAGTCAGACGACTTGACGAAGCCAATATACTTGACAATGTTGTCGTGCTACAGAAAAGTTAGCTCCAGGCGTATCGTGAAGCAGCCGTGGTGTGCCTACCCTTAGATTTTTGAGTAGGTCAATTTCACTCTGGCAGCGCATTAGCAACATGTTTCAAATAAAGCCCACAAGACTTGGCAAACCTCTATCATTCGCAATTCGCTCTTGGGCAAGTCCGAGAGTTTAATTTGCTTGACGGCAACTGCCTCGCCCGTATTCCAATTGAAAGCCTTGTAAACCGAGCCGAATGCACCTTTGCCCAGGCATTCCCCTAGCCGCTACGCAACTAGTCAGTACCAAGCTTCCACATGCGGCGCGCCTCTGCAGCATCGACAGCTAGCAGAGTTTTGCGAGTAACTTGTTTCAACATACATAATCTTTCAAGCCTGGGTCCTGCACAGCCGAACTCTCTCGTATGCGGTCTCTCCGTGAAGGTGTCCCTGGGGCGGCACTCCGGTCTCTCGTAGCGACCACGGACGGCCCATGACCGCCATCGCCAGAATGCAGCGATCTTTCTGACGGCATGATCTGTATGTATTCGTGGGGGGTATCTTCAAAACTCGTCACAATCGTTCTGCACACAGCCCCCTTGGGAGGGAGATTGGGGGTTGCTGCGGCTTCTGTTCCCGGATCCCCTACGTAGAGACTTGGTGCGACGGTAACATGAGATCGGGGGTGTGGCGTGCACGAGAAGGTCGCATTTGGCGATGCACAGAGACAAAGGGGATGTGTCAGGGGATGTTGACAATGATCGATGCGCAGGGTTCGTAAGGAATCGTCAAGTGGGCGTCGTGAACGAAGAAGGGAAGCTTGGTGGAGTGGTACCGGGTCGTGGACTTTACATTCGACACAGGTGTGGATTGATGGAGCGGCAGTTGATTTATTGTAGCTGACGTATCACAATTCTCGACGGGCATTAATTCGGGTTAGTTGAGAAATGTCGATGCCTTGGATCTGTTCGGATGGCGACCAAGGAGTGGGAGGAGGAGACGGGCGTTGTTGTTAGCAAGGGATTGATTGGATAGGGAAAGTGGTCGTTGTAAACAATGGCATTTGGGGAACCTCTGGCCTGCTGGTAGCTGGTGCAGTACAGTACGAGTCGTAATTTTTTTGGGGGGGGGGGGGGCTGCCCTGTAATTGATTTTGGTTTTAGTGGGTTCTAGGCATGCAGGCCAGCGAAAAGCACGCCAGCGAAAAGCACGCGCAGCACGCTACCCATCGGATTGTTCAGGCCTGTGCATGACGGACTTTGGCGGGGTTGGCCAGTGGCCCCTCTGAGACATACAGGCCTATTCCATCCCCATCTCACCTCTACAGGGCAGCTTCCACTAATTGCAACTTCACATCTCAACATGCACGCACAGCAATAAAGAGCATGCATTGGTACTGTTGACTCTGTATATTTTTCGTTTCCAAAAATAATGCTGCCTTGCGCATATGCAATCATACTATATAGCGCTAATAATTGCAATGGTAAACAAAATATAAAAATCTTTTTGACAATGCCTTGTTTGTTCATTCCATTGCCCCAGGTATCCCTCATCAAGTATATATAAAAACGCCGCGCCAGAGAAATGTCCTAGCTCTTCCATGCCAAAAAAAAAAAAAAATATTAAATACACAAGATATCATATAATACAGACCAGCTGTGGCACTTTGATTCATGTAAAGCTCTCCATCTCCACAGATTTATCTGCTTCTTCAGTCTGCTTCTTCAGCGATTGTGTTTGTTCAGTTGGAGCCTTCCTGCGGCAATGTTCTGCTCAGCCCAACCTCGGCCCACCAATCGTCTGGGATATCTTCACGGCGAGCTAGGCTACGTACAATGTGCTGCATACCAGCAATGTCGTCCTCGCCGTGCCCAGCCGCCGTTGTGGCCCCAGACGATGCCTCACGAGCCTGTCGGCGTGCACCTTCCGACTCTCGCGACTCGGCTGCGTCCATTAGTGCACGGCCAACCCAAGAATCGCCCTGCCTGTCCAATCCTGACATGGATGATTGGCTGTCTTGTGTCCGTTGTGCATTTCCGCTAGGACGACCAGATGGGTTACGATCACGTCGATGCACTCGGATGCCAAAGATGGTGGTGCCTTCGGGGCGTCGCTCCATGTCAAGTTCTTGTCCTTGCTGCGTTGTGCGGCGTCTTTCCATGCGGTCACGCGCTGAGTCGTCTCCCTCAGCAGTGTCCCATCCAGGCTCGCAGTGATCCTCGCCAGCCAACACGGATGGTGGTGGTAGAGTAGTGGCAGTGGACACGGACGATTGGCTTGGACCTGAGGTGGGCGCAGCCGAGGCAAACGACGTATTGACACTAGGCGGTTGAGGATCAGGCGTCAAAGTCGTCAACAGCGTGTCCCATACCTCCGGGCTAAGGCTCCGTTCACGATCGCCCAGGCCATCGCCCCAACTAGCCTGACCAGTGGTGGCTTCGGTGCGGTTGAAACGATCAATGACGTCCTCCGCTCGCTGCATGGGGGACATCATCATAGGAGCAGCGCGACGAGATGTTGTGACTCTGCTGCTTGGGGTGTCTTCATTTGGTGTGAGAGTGTGTCGTGGTTGTCTAGAGGTAGATGGGTTCATTCTAGTTGTGTGAAAGGGTGGTGCAGGAGTGGGTGCCTGTGAATCAATGTCAGTATACTACGGCAATATCGAATGAAGAGGCAATAAACGTACGTGTCGTGGGCGCATGAGGCGACTTTGCGAATCTATGGACCACCAGCCAAGATCGGATTCATAACGATCGTTGGCTTGGCTCCCGTCGGCCCAGTTGCCGCCGAAAATGGAACTCATCTGTTCCTCGATACGCTCTCTTCTTCGGCTGTCAAATCTGGTAGACATTTCGCGAAGAACCTCTCGCGACCTGCCCAGCTGGCTCTCAGAACCGGGCGCATCAGTGGTCGGGGGTTCGGCCCATGGCGACGCTCTGGCGTTGGTTGGGGGACGACCAGTCGTACCATACAGTCGCACGGCTCGGCGTGGGCGATGGTCGCGATCCTGCCGGCGAATAGATGTCCTGGGAGGTGAAGTCGAGCGGACTTTAGATGAGGGCTTCTGAGGGAGGTCGGACTCGACAGGAAGGAGGAAGATACTATCGCAACATTGGTCAGCTTTGATGTTTCGGGAGTTGAAGTTGCGACTGAGTGCAGCGAGGAGGGTTGGGCGGAGCGCAGGCACAACGTATCCACCATGTCGGTGGAATATTGTGCAAAGATGGTGGAGTGGCAATTTGGAGATGCGCGATTGCGGTTTGACGGACAGGGAGCGAAATGTAGTGATGGCGAAGGACAGATAAACGAGAGAGGAGGACTTACGGAAGACCCATGGTGACGGCACGCGACGGCGAGTTGTTGGGAGAAGAAATTAATGCGAAAAATAAAACCAGCAAGAAGCGAAGGAAGCAAAGAGGGAGATGGCGCCGGATGTCGGATTCGGAATGGAGATGGGGCTTGGGCGACAAGGCGACGAGAGGGGATGTCGAGATGTTGGTCGAAGCGTTTTTCGCGACGTGAAGAAGACTCCAAGATGACGAGAAGGAGAACAGAACAAGACGAAACACCAAAAACCGGATCCCCCGAAGGTGCCCCAACTGGCCCCTTCAAAGTCAACACCGTCGCTGTCTCTGATTGGCTGATCTGAACGCCGAGAGTGGGGCCCATACAAATATAGACGAGATGGCCGTTGACGAAGCCCGACCCTCAGACATGCGCGTAAGTCTGCCGTGGTAAACTCAAAATAATATTTAGAATTCATTCAAAAAGGACCAAAAAATTTGAATTTAAACTTAAACAAACCAAAAAAAAGAAAGAAAAAAAAAGAAAAAAAATCTACTAATTTGGAAGTCCCATTTTGGCAGAGAAAAGAATTAGGTACATATCCCTGTCTGTCAGCCACTGAGCTGTGTAAGTGATTTGATAACTGATAACAAGTAACTAAATCAATTAAATACAAGTTGCCAAAATTTACCAATAATTCTTGTACTGCTTCAGATATTAAATCATCTTCAAATACGACATGGACTAGTTTTGCCTGTCTCGCAGCGTTGATTGTAGTCGCCTCCAGGAGCCGGCCACATTACATGAAGCGATGCTCGCTAAAGTCCATGTGTAAATGAGCATAGTTCCATCTACGTGACAGCAACATAAACAAAGAAGCAAAACCCGCCATTTGCACTACATCCAATACGCCGATAAAGATGACGCGACTTGTCATACCAATCACATTGGCACCGTCACCCAGTGCAAACGCGACAGGGTACAGCAGCCACGTGAGATTCACCAACCCTGCCAGAAGCATATAGTCCCGAGTCATCTTCGTCTTCTGCGCTGCTTCACGACTCTCGTTGAGTGTGCTCATGGCAATAATGAGCCAGCAGAAAGTACCAAAGGCGAAGAAGCCCCATTTGTGGCTGGTAGTGGTGTATGCCGCAGCTAGGTAGGTGACCACCCAGAACAAGGCGAGGAACATGTTGGTCAAAATGGTAGTCCACGAGACACCCGATAGTAATCCAAGTGCCAGGGCCAAAGAGGGAAACGAAACAGCCCAGTTTATGTATTTCGCGTAGTGAACTTGGCGCGCAGAGTCATCTCCATGAGCCAACGGGCTCCAACCGAGATCTGATGCCTCTGCAAAGTATGTCACAGCTCCGGTGAGAAGAACCATCGTCAATAGGTAGTGGAGAGCTCTGTCACTTTCGGGCGTTGTGAAACAGAAAGAAAGCAGCACCAGCTTACGCCATGGTCAGTATTTCTTTGCAGACCTGGCGGCGGAGGTAGAACTTACGAAAAAGACTAGATAAATGGCCATGACAGCCCAAAGCCAGTCAGAACCTGCTTGAGATATGGCTTGCATGATGATGGTCGAAATTTGGCTCTACAAGTGATTATATCCTCAGATACAAAGTGAAGTCCTAGAGGGAGAGAGCATTGCTTTAAATAAACGAACATTGGCTTGACCGACCGAAACCTACCACCGTGCCATACCGGACATCGTCCCCATTTTCATGGTTTATGACAAATGTTCTTCCGCTTATCCTATATTCCAGATACATGTCAATTTACGTATTAGACCGAGCGTAGAAACAACTGCTACGATGTGCTGCGAAAGCAAAGGTAAAAGGCTGCGGAGACAAAAATGCTTCGCAAGGTTAAATGACTGCGGAAGCAAATAATCCCTGTCGATCGCTCAATGGCGGCAACAATCCGCCGCCGCCATGACAAATGCGGGTGAGGCTTACGATTTGCTGCCGCAACTCTCGCGTCGTTTTCCTTCCTCTCGTATGATAGCACAAGTGAATACCTCAGAGACGAACATGGCGACAAAAACAGTGACTGATGAGTCCAGCAAGCAGTTTATCGTACGCATCATGGATTGTCCACGGAAGCCATTCAAGCCCCAGCTAACCTCAACATGCTTGTGCACGATGTAAAATACGCAAGAGACGATGCGACGGCCAGAAGCCAACTTGCCGTGGTTGTGTCAATCATGGCTGGGAATGCACATACCCGGCGGTCCGGAAAACTCGTGGCCGAGGAAAACAGTGAGTCCTGGGCTGGTTAAACCACGTCATGTCTTGATATGCTAATCCTGTACTCGCCAGAAAGATACAATCAACTGCTGTGTCTCGAGAGCTGATTGATGTGACTTGTGACGTGAAAACCAAGCTCGACAACGTTTCGCGCAGTCTGTTTTCGGTTGATTCATCTCGTCAACTACACATCAATGGCTGGATCCCGACACTTCCAGAATTCCTCATCAAAGAAAACTTTCACATCCAGCTTCAATCCATAAGAACGAGCATTGCCACTGCTGGCAATTTCAAGCCGCTTCTGCCTCAACACATTGCAACACGAATGATACAAAACTCATTTGGCGACATCTACGCTTCACGACTTTTCGACTTGTCGTACTTTTTGCAACTTCTTGATGCACAGTATGCCGTAGGCTATTCTCATCCGGCCTGCAATCCAGCAAGATGGGCCATTGTCAACGCTATCACTGCCATGGCTATTCGGTTTAAAACTGCTCCAGGTGCGGAGGGTGAGATGGCTCCCATTGCGCTGGCGTACTTCAGCAATGCTACGTTCGTGATGCACGAGCTCATTCGGCTATCACCGAGCATACTAACCATACAGGCGCTGCTTTCCATGGCAATGTTCATTGTTTCTGAACCTCGAAATGCAACTCTTACTTTGCTCATGGCGAATGCCACGCGGCATCTGGACTGCCTTCAAAATACAAGTCGCGCAAGCGATGAGCAATGCTCACGACTGTACGATTTGGCAAATGAATTGAACGAAAAGCTCTCACGGCATCCGTATAGCTGAATGTTCTTCAATTCTCATGATCGAATTGGAATTGCACTGCTCGTTGCGCTTATACTAAATCACGTAGATCGTGGCTGGTTGCATCCGTTTTAAGGAAGCCTGGACTATCTTCTCACAACAGCACTAGTATCGAAAAGGTAATGTGCACGAGTATTTACAATCCTATATACGCCTCCCAAGATTAAATATGATTATTCTGACATTCAAAATCAGGCACCTGGAATGCTTGGTAGCCGCGGATTAGCGGTACCCACCTGTCTCTACGTAAATGATAGAATTATACGCGGATCATCGATTCAATAAGGACTGAAGCTTGCATAACAATAATTTAGTGACAGATTAGATGTGATGTGAAAAACGGCAAAGCGGATTAGCAATCCGCGATCCGGCTTGCCCGGTGGCAACGTCCACATCGGCATTCACGCTAGAGTCAACGTGGATAGGTCTAGGACAAGAATTGCATATTTTTATTGCATTTTTCTTATTGCATATTCTTCATCCTCGCCTCTCAAGCAAATGCCGACAAGATGTGATGACGGTTTTCCCCGGGGTTCGAACATGTTGGCTGGGCCTGTTCGTTGTTCTTGTCTCTTGTTGTACCAACAGTAAACCCAGTTATAAGTTGAAGTCATTTAATATCCTACACTGCAGTTGTATTTCTTCTGATGTTATATACACTTGAGAAGCGAAACCCAGCCCTACAGCATGTCAATGACGTCTCGAAATTGGGTATTGCCACCAAAGCCTAAACCCGGACGAAAACCAATCCAATCAACATCTGAACGTGAAGTTCGGAATCGGGCAACTCAACGAGCGTTTCGCGAACGTCGCAAAGCTCTTGTATCCGAGTTGAGAGAGGAATTATGTGAAATGAAGGCTGAGTTTGCCGACAAGGAAAGGAAGATGACGCGCAGAATCCAGGACCTTGAGCAGCAATTGTCCGCTTCGCAGAAGCGTTGCGCAGAGTTTGCGATTGCTTTGGGTCGCAGTCTCCTGGATGAATCCAATGGAAATTCGCTAACTGAAGATGCCGAGACATTAGACTCGCACCGGGACAGACAGCAAGGGTTGGGTCAAATAGGCTACGATATGGACATTGAACCAGACTATAACCACAGTCAGGACACTCAGCATCAATCATCTGGCGGACTCAAAGCAATTCCGAGAAACATCCCATCATCTTCAGCTCATGATGCTGCCGCTCAATCTCCCGACATGAACCACAGTTGCGATGATGCGCCATCATTCGCGCATCCGGAGCTGTTTGATGACCCGCTCCTGGAAAATCTGTCCCTCAGCTCAGTCAGCTCTACATATGGTTATCTTCATCCCGGTATAGATGATGCCATGAGTAATAACCCGTTGGAACTTGATGAGATGGAGCTAAGGCAGCTCAATCTCCCGAGATCTTCATTTAGTTAAGCCTTACAAGGGTTAGCATGCACAATTTCATAGGCAAAGCAAGGAGTTTGATGGCATATAAATTCTTCTGTATTTAATCTCTTCTCTCTTTTCTCGTTCCTCAATCCCGCCTCGGGAAAGATAAGGAGTATCGGTCAATACCATTACTGGCCGAAAATGTCTGCCCCGACAGAAATGGCAACCGAGCTTGTCTGAATGGGCGATCAATACCCCGTCGGAGGCGTTCGATGGTGGCCCACGTTTACCACGCGATCGACTTGACGGCGATCGGAGTGGCCAAATCGTGAATAACACGCAGTGCATCACTGTTGTACAAAGCGTCACAAGGTTCGCGGAAAACCCCGCATGAAATTAGCCAAATTGCTATTCTACTTGCCCATCTTCAATTATCTCGAGGTACCGTTCAAACTGGCTGAAATATATGTCGGCAACTAAATGAGACCGGTAGATGCGGCGAAGCAGGCGCTGCAAATACGGACCCAATTCACCAACGTTGGCCAACAGTGGACGAAACCAAAACTTGGGATAAGGGCGATTGGGTACTCTAACCGCTGCGGTTATACCGTGCAGGTCGTGAAAGGTAATTACGCCTCTCGACATGGCTGGTGGTGGGGAGTCGGCTGCCCGATCGCCATGCAACCATGCGACGCTGCAATCGTGGCTCGGCGAACCCGATTCACGACTGACAAGGTAAACACAACTCATTGTGACGACATGAAACCCCGTATTTGCAATCGTTTTTCTATACTTAGCCTGCGGTGGAGCGGTTTTTTTATATATATAATAAAAGCATATGCATTGTAAACTGAAAACCTTCCTTCGGAGCAACTTCTGTGGAACTATAAGGCTGGTTCAGCCCACTTCCAGTATATGAGGACCTCATTGTTTCCCCAAGACTCATTTTAAAACACATCATGCCGCGTCAAACCAGTACCCGCAAGCAATCAGGGGGAAGTTCTAGTTTAGGGTCGACAACTACCTCGGATTTCACTTCAAGCAGATCAGCTACCGATTCTCCATCTGGCATGAATGACGCCACTACCCATCAGAAGCCTCGTGATGCTGGACAGCCAAAGTCTCGCCGAGGAAAACAGAAACATGCGCTGCAGAAGGAAGATACCCTCGGCAATGGGCGCCTTGATCGGAACCGATTAGCGGCAGCGCGACTACGGGAGAGAACCAAGGACAAGAACTTTGATCTAGAACAAAGAATGGTCCATGTAGAGAAGGCACATAATGAACTATGGAACGAATGCGAAAGTCTAGTCAACCAAATCGTGGCACTGAAACAAGCCATATTGCTGCACGCTCATTGCAATAATCCCAACATTGACCAATGGATTCAGAACGAAGCATCGCGCTGGACGCACGTATCTTCTATGCTATAATACGAGATATTTCATCAACTCCACCAGATGAAAGATCGAGCTCCTCGACCATGGCTACCGATTCCCCCGTCGAATGTGCGGTGCCTTATGGCTGCTCACTATTCAGCGACTTGAGCCCTCCATCTTCCGTTTCACCCATATGCTTTACCCCAAACTTGGCTTCAACATGTTGGCGCACCTCCATGAGCCTGATGAGCTGTGCCTTTGCTTCATTTGCAAACTTGGAGCGTGCACGCAACCTAGCTCCCACACGAAGCAAGACAAACGGAAGGGGCGCAAACACCAACGCTAAGAACGCCGGTACAGACGACGCCCATTGGGTTCCAAGATTCTTGTACATGTAAGTTGTGAAAAGCGGACTTTATTGTTTTCACAGACTGATTAGCTACAGTTCAGACGGGTTCGGAAAAACTTACAAAGCAAAGCCAAACAAAGCTCTGGCAATGGAATTTGTAGCCGACGCCGTGGCCGCATAGAGGCTATATGTATCGATAATATAATTCATGAGAGATATGAAGACAAGGACGTTTCCGAGCCCGAAGAAGACAGTGCCGACGGCACCAACAGCCCAGTGGATACTTGTGAAGGACGTCCATGCGAACCAGAATAGACTGACTGGAAGCATGATGGCACCATACATTCCAGGTTCCAGACGCATTTCTGGACTAGAGACGACACCGGGTTGAGCAATTCTTTTGCGGTACTTGACTTCAAGAACTACATAGAATGGCACGGCGAGGATCTGGCCAATCATGATGCCGAGGAAGGCTAGGCCTGATACACCTTGGCTCCAATGTCGTTCTTCAACGAATAGGATAGGGAACGCTGCGAAAATAAGATACAGTATTCCATATATGACTGCAGCGTATATTGCCAGAGCAGTGGAGATAGGTTCGCACACGGCCATGATGATGGGACGGGTAATGGCAGTGCCCAAAGTCGAGGACACGCTCTTGGTTGGCATACCAACATCCAGCTTGCTAATGTAAACCTCGCCAGTTTCGTTACTGAGTTTTGCAGCCCGTCGTCGCAGAATGTATGGTGCATAAGTCTCAGGGATAACAAACAAGGCAAAGACAAACATGACGGCCAAGAACACCGTGCACAAGACATCGACCCATCGCCATCCAGCAGCAGCGGCGAGAAAGTTGCCGCATATTGGGCCAAGAGTAGGGCCGAGGAAAGGGAACATTGAGTATGCCATGATGGCGAGACCGCGTTCTGCCGGCGCAAAGATGTCTGCGACAATGGCAGGGGAATTGGAGACAGCCGAGGAGCTGAATGAGCCGACGAGGAAACGCAGAACCAGCAAAGCGGCGACATCATCTTCTCGGCACGCGATAGAGGCACCTTCAAACAGAATTGACGCGCCCAGGGTTATGAGCGTAATGGACTGACGGCCATACAGCTCAGACAGCGGACCCCAGACGACGGGGCCAACAGCAAAACCCAGAACAAAGAGAGAGACACTGAGAATGGCAACCTCTTGCTGTACGTGGAAATATTCTTGGATCTGGAATAGAGAACCAGCGAAGATTGTGGATGCAAGCGAACAGGCAAGTGAATTGAAGGAGCAGAACATAACGATGGTCCATTTGAGACCACGCCCCATGGCCATGCCATTCTTGGGGTCGTCTGGTATAAAGTCCACGACATACGGATCTTCTAGCTTCCCTGTTCCTGGGTATTTATGATCACGAATTTGCGTTGTGATCAATGTCTGGTCAAAGACGGCCTTGATGTGACTGGGGCTTTTTTGGGGACCCTCGACCCGGGTTTCCAAGTTGTTGATGTTGTCCATTGTGAAACTGTGGCAATGCTATTGTTGGCATGGATTGCAATTAAACTGTTTTTCTATATGAGCGAGTACACGACCTATATACTGGTATTCTCGTGCAAAAGACTGCAAGAGACGAGGAGTAATGAGAAGGATGGATGGCGAGAGGGAGGGAGGACTAAATACATGTCAATAGAGGATTATTCTGTATTTACTCCGAAATAAAATATGAGGCAACTCGCGATATTATAGACTCCCCATTCGGACTTAGAAAGCAACAACAGGACAATACGGAATTTAGCCCTTAAGTCCTTTACATCGAACAAGGCTCGGCAGTGGCATGGCTGCTTATGGTGTAAGCCTTGCAGCAGCCGAGACATTGCGACTCGACCTTACATTAACACTATGTCTGACGTTTTTGCACGATGATACACTTGAATATTTTTGTCAATATCTTTGCTCGTTTTAATTGTTTTTTACATTGGTAAACCAAATGTTGTCTCGAGACTGCGCGGTGCCATTTACTGGTGGACGTCAAAAGACGCTAAACCTCTTTTGGACAACAGTCGACCAGCATTTTTGCGCTTCCATTTCAACCTCGAATTCAACTCACTCATCCATCACGCCTCTCACTCAACCTCACCCAATACTGTCACCACAACCACCCAACTGGAGGACCCATGCCAATGACACACCCACTCTCATAATCCACCGCCCCCTGAGCCCCAATCCCCGGTCCAGGCGAGGCATCTCACCATGCCTTCCGTCAAGGAGGTCAAGCGAGCTCTAGCCCGCATCAAATCCGCCATCCCCGTCCAGAAGCAAGTCGTCGCCGACTATCGCAACATCCGACTCGGTCTAGAGCGCATCATACGTATCATCCCCGAAGAGCAATCCTGGACAGGCGTGCACGTCGGCGGAACCAATGGCAAGGGGTCCATCGTCGCGCTGCTGGCGGGCATGTTTAAACACGCTGGCTTGAGCCACGGCACATTCACGTCGCCTGCTATTCCGGAAAGGCATAACGGAGTCACTATTAATGGATTATATGTCAATAAGCGCATGTATGAGCAGGAAATCAAGCATGTCGAAGCTACGTTTAAGCGAAAGGCTTCGGGGTGGATGTTTACGACGGGTGAGGACCCAGGTGACTTGACGCCGTTTGAACTAGAGACTGCCGCTGCGTTTCGAGTGTTTACGAAAATGCACGTCAAGTATGGTATCGTAGAGGTGGGAATGGGAGGAGCCACCGACGCGACGAATGCTATGAGACAAAAGGGCCTGACGGTCATTTCAAAGATCGACCTCGACCACCAGGAATATCTCGGCAACACCATCGAGGAGATTGCCAAGGTAAAAGCTGGCATTATGAGACCAGGAGTGCCCTGCATTGTCGACTACACGAATCCTACCCCTGTGTTGGACGTTCTGATGAGCCATGCCCAATCCGTCGGAACGCAAATACAACTGTCGCACAAAGCGCAACCACTGCTAGAGGGCCTGGACTCGACAAAATATATCCTTGAAGACTATGAGAAGCAAAATCTACTTTGCGCTTCTCTGGCCTTCCGCACATTATTCCCACACTTGGAGATCAACCTCAACAGACTCCTTGCGTCACGTCCACAGCCGCCAGGCAGAAAAGAACTTGTTTCCGTTGCGGGCTTGACAAATGGCCTGCGGGAGGAACATGTTCTCGTTGATGGAGCACACAATATGCTAGGCGCAGAGGCGCTGGCCAAACACGTCAACGGCCGCGTTCGTCAAAACGACAAGCCCGTAACGTGGATCATGGGTTTATCCGCCAGCAAGTCCAAACCCTTCGCGAAGCTCATTGAGACCGTGATCAGACCACAAGACAACTTCGCTTTTGTCGAATACATTCCCGGCGCCAACGACCCTCAGCCAGCCCCAGCAGAGCTAGGTCGTGAAATTGGCCGAGCAGCGCTCACCAACGACGAACAGGTATACGAAGGCGCACCCAGTGTTAGCTCTGCCATGCAATGGGCGACCCAAAAAGCTGCCGGTGGACCCATCGTCGTCACCGGAAGCTTGTATCTGATCCGCCAATTCTACAGCTTGGAAGGCGTAGAGAGGACCAAGAAAACCAAAACGAGACGACCCGGTCGCGCACAGCTAGCATATTATTCACAACTAGCTCAGCAGCGGCAGCTCACCGAGGAAGAAGAGCGTGAATACAAACAAGCCCGTCGACATTGGTATCTTGCTCCAGAAAACAATCCCACCTTTCGCAACGGCGATGGAAACTCACCTGTCGCAGCTCCGATCTCTGAAGAGGTGAAGCAGCTTCAACGAGACATCGCGTACCACAAGAAGCAAGTTGATGGATATTCCAGTGCCATAGCCAGCCTCCAAAGCGACGAGCAGCGGGACTTCTCGCCATCTGGGGTTATTGACACAACCGAGCTTGAGCGTCGACGGGATGAGCACGCAAAGTTGTACGACACAGCGCTATCGAACCTGCGCACACAAACTACGCGGCCTCCCGCAGAAGCATCAAGTCAGGAAGCGACGATGCCGGAAAATCTCAAACAGGCAGACAAGATCCTCAAGCCGGGCAGCAGTCAGCAGGACACAGACGCAGCTGAACACTCTCGTCTCGCCAAGGATGCGCAAGACATTGCGAGAAAGATAGCCGGACAATAAGGTGTAAATTTGGTCATGTATAATACAAATGTAGAATGTAGAATAATAGCATATACGCCACAAGACGCTGAACCCCACATGGCCCAGTCCATTTTCTGTGCAGTGTCCCAACTTGCCTCCTCCAACATGAATCTCATCATTGTATGCTGCCACGCCATCTACACGGGCGGACCAACGAATGGAGCTGACGAATCAGAATGGCTTATAGCTGATTTTCAACAAGGCGAGACGCCAACTTTTATCGCGCATGCGAAGGCAGGCGTTGAGGCATTATCAAATGACCCAGACGCTGTTCTTGTTTTCTCAGGGCAAGTCTCTCTTACACGTACGAGTGGAATAGATACTCATCATAACATAGAGGTCCTACGAAGAAAGGAACGCGACTCTCAGAGGCACAGAGCTACGCCAACCTGTTTCCCAACACGCCAGCTTTGCTAGAAGAACGAGCCTTGGACTCCTACCACAACATCCTATTCAGCCTAACTTTATTCCACACAAACCACAAGAAATGGCCTGAGATGATCACAATAATCAGTCATAAATTTAAACAAGCCAGATTAGATGCCCACTGTGAAGCAATTGGGTTTCCTCTCTCCCGCGTGCGTCACATCGGCATCGATCCGCCAAATCTCAAGCCCGACGCCGGAGTCAACCTCGCCATGGATGAGTGGACAGCTGACCCGCACGGAAGGGGGGATAATCTAGCTAGCAAGCGGAGGAAGCGGAATCCATACGGCATATGGCAGGGTATATTCCCACAAGGCACAACAGATACAGGTGGACTTGTCACACACGGTCACGGTGAAGATGAGGAACTGGCTGACATGGTCCGGCCGTGGTAGTCTGTTTGAAATTCAATCTAAATCTTGGGTCGGGGTCTAGGACCCGCAGCTACTGCTGCAACGAGGAATTCCACTGCATCGGTGACCATGTCGCTGCTGAATTTGTGTCCCACATCCTCGTACACTCTGTCGTCCACGTCGACGCCAACGTCCTTCAATACATCGATGAATGGCTTCCCCTTCGCATAGGGCACTAACTTGTCGACGGCTCCGGAGAGAAGCATCAATTTCTTGCCCTTGACTCGTCTATCGAGAATGGCTCGGACAGCTTGTTTCTGCTCAGTTGAGAGAGGCGTTGTGGGGATTTCACCAGTGCCAAATACGATGCCCTTGGGGTCATTGGCCAGGCATGTCTGTATCAGATCATTAGGGAAGTATTTACTCCCAAAGAAGTCGCCGCCGTCTAATTGCAGCTCTGCTCTTGCAGCTCGGCTCTTCATCAATTCTGGCACAGGGTTAGCTCAGGCCTTGCAATACACCACAAAAGCACTTACCCATGTAATCGGGACATCCCACCACCACAGCCGTGGCGTCAATTCTGTCCTCGTTGATCCATCCCTGCCATGCGCTGTGGCCACCTAGGCTCCATCCCAGACACACATGAGCATCTACGTTGCGTTGCAGATACCCCGACACCAAGTCCATGAGTCCCGACATGTCGCCCCTGGCCACTTTAACCACTCCCGCCATATCAACCGCATGCTGTTCATTGCCCTTATTCCAAGTTTCGTTAGCCTTTTTGCTGACCATTCGGCTACCGTGGTTGGGCATGTCAAAGCACAGAGCGACCAGGCCGCGTGTGGATGCGTTGGGCGACTTGTTCCAGGCATCTACCACCCTGGACGCAATGTCGTACATGCGTGAGCGCTCCCACGTTCGGGCGTGTAGGAGCCAGAGTGCTGTGACGGGCACCGAGGCCGGCAGAGTGTCTTGGCCGTACACGTCAACTAAGAGGCCGGCCATGGGAATGGTGTGTTTGGACACCGAGGGAGGAGGCGGGAGTCCCGGAGTGACGTAGTCGGGCATGATGGCGGCTGATGGGTGAAAGTGAGCAATGAGGGTGAGTGAAATATGAGGGATGGGATGTAGGTGACGGCATAATAATGGAGTTGCGATTCCGGTTCATGATCGTCGATTCCCCACTGTTGCATGCGAGATACCCGGCACTTGGCATGCGAAGTGCCATGCGCTATTGAAAATGTTACAAAATACTTGTAAAAGGATTCTCAGTCTACCTACTCCTGATTATTAAATTGCAAATAAACCCACGACGGGACACTTGTTGCTTTAAGACGTGTGGCCGGTCTCATTTGACAATTCTGGGTGCCAGCAACCCGACAGCACCGCAGATGTGGTTGTCCCAGAAGGTAAACGAAAATTGTTTTATTTAGCCTAATTTGCATTTGCTCCTGTTAGTATCTGTCATTGTTCCTGTGTGTATACCACATTAAATTTAGTACCACGCTGTAGATGCTGGCGTACTGGTCTGTTGTTGGACAACCTCGTGTAAGTCAGCGCCGCAAGCCAAGCCTGGCATTGCAGATAATGCAGCGAATATCTAAATAAACTTAAACTCTTCAAGTCGAATTCATAGACTGGCTCGAACTTTATTTACCTCACGTGCTCTATTCTGACAACTTTGCAAATGTATGGCGCCTCAAACCCTAACGCAGCCGACACTAAAGGCTTTTCCAGCAAACAAACTCAACAACTCCATATTCAACACGTCCCCTTACTCATGTCCATCATGAGGTTCTATCCCCTAGCCCTCGTCGCCCTCACTCTCGCCGCCGACCCTTTCAGCGAACCCCCCGAAGCAGACTTCCTCAAAGAACCCGCTAAAGTCGACCCCTTCACCAATCCCGCCAAAGACACCTTCTTCTCCGCCGCCAGAACCGATATCCTCGCTCCCAAGCCCTACCTCCGACATGTCGCCCCCGTTGTAATCGCCCACATTGCCAAGTTTCGCAACAGAAACGACCGAAACCTCACCAAAGACCAATACAAGCTCCTCGAGGATACGGTACGGATCGTCAAACGCCGCGACGTGGACCGTGTCCGCGAACTGGGACACCGCTGTGAAAAGCTCCTCCATGTAGAGCAGTGCATTGAAATCTTTTCATCGCAGTGGTTGTTTGATACTTTTTATCCTAGAACTGCGGATGAGGAGCCGTGTAATTGCAGCAGGGTGTCTGATACGTGTGGTGGCGGATATGAGTGTGGCCACATCCCGTACGCACATTGTCAACAGCAGTGTAAGCCTCTTGGATAGGTGTCCTTATTTGCTCTTTTCACTGACTGTTTCTTAGCGGCTTGTGGTGTGCTGGCGATGTATAAGTGTACGGGATATTGCGTGCCTTCAGAAACGCCAAGGTTGCCAAAGAAGCTTCCAGGCTTTACCAACCCATTGAACGATTAGACGTGGAAATTACAAAATATGAAAGAAGCTGGTAAGCAGGATATGTGGTAATTAATCCGAAACCATCCAAATTTCGAGACTTTCAAGCCCGCCGTCTTCAAATTCACCATCTTCATCTTGATCTTGTGACGTGGAGGACGCCTTCCATAGCTCTCGTACTTTGTCAACTTTTTCGGACATGGTTCCCGCCAAAGTCAGCCTCCCAGTCTTTGAACCATACATCAACAACAACTGCGTCATAGAAGTTGGGTCCAACGGCCACTCACTGTAGCGGTTCGAAATTGCGTGATCAAAAGGTATGTTACCAGACCCGTCTGTTGCGTTTACATCAGAGCCGGCTTCAAGCAGGATCTTGACCAATGTCGGATGATTCATGTAACATGCAATATGTAACGGGGTCTCCCTAAAGTCCTCATTGTCAAGATTGTCAAGACATTGGCAATCTACACCCTTGTCCAGGAGCAAGCGCAAAGACTTGTCATCTGCGTGACGAGCCGAGCAGAGATTGAGAAGAAAGAATTCCGCTCTGTCTCCGCAAAACTCTTCGTGAGAGAGTAGTAGCTTTAGTACTTGATATCGTCCTGTCCTAGGTCGACGGGATAAATCATAAATATCGGCAACGGATTCCTCGACACCGGAAAAGTCTGGGAAGAGATTAGACTTGATGCTGTCCAAAACGCGCGGCAGTAGCAAACCAACTACTTGGACATCTTGCCAATCGTATGCGCATCTGAACCACTCGTAAAGGTCTTCTGCAGATATGCTATCGAAAGCTGATTGATCAAAGAGATACTGCACAAATTGGACACCGCCTTGGCAAAAGAGCCGCGGCACACCTTCCAAGTCCATCATGCTGTTTATGTCTGCTCCATGAGATACCAATAGCTTCACCAGTTCTAGGAAGGTATCAAACCTCGCGCTGACATCACCGTTGCCAAACCCGTAATGCCCGAATACGCGGTGTAGCAACACCTTACCGGTCTCATCGGCGATGTTGGCAGCGGCACCATTGTCGAGCAACAGCTTGACAAATGCTGGCGACGGTTCACTATCATTTTCTGGCAACGGAGCAAGGCGCCTATGCACCCAGAGGTGATTGAACGCGTCGGTTGGTACTTGGAAGCCATTCTCGAGGATATGGTGAACAACCGATTGGTTGGCGCCCTTGATTGCATAGTGCATAGCATCCTTCTCATGCCAGCGACCTTCTAGGTCACCTCCATGCGCCTGGAGCAACTTGATTATTTCAACAGTGCCATATTCAGATGCGCAGCTAACAGTGAGCATCGGGAGATATTCATCTATGCGTGCATCGGCCTCACTGCACTTCTCCAAGGCGAATTGAACTAACTCGTAATTTTTTGACGCGATGACGCTTTCAAGCAGATCGACTGGTTCGTTAAAAATATCTTCCTTGTCAACGTATTTCCATAACTTCTTTACAGCTGTCAGATTGCCCACAAGGAGAATTTCCTCCCACACATTTCGACTAGAGTCGTGGAAATGAGTGTCAAGCCACGGAGCTTGCTGTAACAAGAAGTCGAAAACTTGGTCCGCTGTCTTGGTATCGATCCTGGCACACTCGGACCATAGCTCTGCGACAAAGTCATGGTCTTCAAGTGCTGTGAAATTCATGTCATAAAGCTCTTTGAACCAGGCAAAGGATGCCGACTTGATCGCTTGAAGGAATGCAAAGTAGTGGTGATCTTCGCGATAAGGATTATCTCGCACGATGTCACATAGTGCCATAAAAATCCGCTTTCTATCGTGTTTGACTGCCAACTCAAAGGCGCTCGTCATCTCCGTCCTATTTTTGACCTCCACCAGTAGCGGCAAGTAGAGGTCGAAGAGGTCGTCGAGCCCCTTGCGTATCGCCATGTCAAAGCCAGTCACAGAATTCACATTGGCTTCATGCTCGAGTAATAAACATACGACTTCCTCTCTGTCATGCAGAGCAGCGACGTTGAGAGGCGTTTGAGCATAGCCATACTGCGCGAGAGGTCCGTTGTCAAGTTTGATACCCGTGTGCCACTCCACCATTCTGTAGTCACAAGGCGCACTGACTGGGCTGCCGGCAACAATGGACATGCGAGCTGCATCGACATTGCCAGTGATACATGCCCAGAGCAGAGCCCACCTGGTCGGGCTTTGGGCGTCAAGCTTGTATAGGAGTCGATTGAAAGCGTGGTGAAACAATGTCGAACACTGACTCAGAGCGCCGACGTCTTTAAGCCTCAAATTTGGTTGCCTGGCGATGGCTAATAGAAGCTCTGGGGGCAATCGCTCGAGCTTGGCCACCATTCCGCCCGAGTCGTATTTAATTTGGTGAGACACAGCGCGGTATAGATGCTCAGTTCCAATGGGGGAGATGTAAATGGAAAGTGGACATGTGGCGGTGCTGCTGTACTAGTATTAGCACCCGCGCTGTTACTTCTCCCAGCCTTCACATGAGTTGTTGTGGTGACGCCGCTCGAAAGGAACGAAATTACTGCAAAATTGCGCGCTTAACCGACACTCTTCAAAACTATGTCATGGATTTATTAATGGCTCACATTGGTGGAAATAGTTGCATTGACAATCACCCTTGTCGAGACCATGTTAAACGATGCATGTAGTGCTCATAGACCGCTCTTAATGGAAAGACTAAACTGCCCTAAGGCTGCAACTTAACCCTCACGCGCGATCTGCCTGCAATCTCTGGACGACTATAGACGAGGACCTGTAGGTGTTTGCGGCAATAGCTGCTGATGTGAGGTGTATTTATTACTGGTTCCACCAAGATATTTGGGCCATCCGTTGAATGCCCGTCATTATTCGTAACTGACTAGTTCAGTCTTGATTCCAAATCGTTACTCGTTAAACTCAAAGCTGCCTGACCAGCCGCTTTGTTTACCCTCATATAATACATTGGGCTCATAATTCCTATGAGTACATGCAGTGTTACGAATCCTTGAGTTTCCAAATAGCCAACTTGGCTACTAGGTGCGTCGAAGAAATCTTCTGCAGCAAGAAGCGCGCATGGTCAACCATTGAGACCTGGACATAGGACGAATTCGCAGGACTGCCCTGGTGGTTGGGCACAAACTCCTGCCCGCCATCCTTGACCTGCATCATGGCGGGGACCTGTTCTCGCAACAACACATAGGCTGGCTCCAGATGAGAGCCGCTATCCTCCACTGCAAGTCCATAAAGGCCAGCTGACAGTATGAAGTAGGGCAGTATGCCCGAGACGCGTTGAAGTGTAAACATGTCGTCGTAGGATTGCACAAGCGCCAATATCGATTGCGCAGCCTGTGAGCAAAGATCTGTCGCTCTAAAATCCGAATTTGTCGTCTCAATGCCAATAAATGGCCGAAAGGCGCACATGAGTGAGTAGTGGTAGCATATGCTGCGATGTACTGTTAGCGCCATGCTTCACGCACTGTTTGCAAGAGGACTTGGGAGAATACATACTGGGCGAAGAGAATAAATGGCGTTCTACTGCTCTCCGCACTGAGCAAGCTGAAAAAGTTTGTATACCAGTCTAAAAACTTGGCATATGTTTGCTTTGCATCAGCTATTGAAGGGGTAGCAGCCATGCGGGTGGATATAATTAGGGCATGCGCCCATTCGACAAGTTGAAAGATCTTGGCAGCGACAACTTTGGGATCATATGGTTCATCGGCAGTAACAAAAGCTTGTGCATCGTTAGCATTTTCATTCAAAAGCTCGCAGCGCACAGTTCATGTATGGTCAGACGCACTGGTTCGGAGTTGGCTGTTCTTAGAGTCTTCAAACATCGAGTCCAACGCAATTGGATTATTTCGAATCGCATCAAGAGGCACATTAAATATTTGTCCGGTGGCCATGGATATCATTCTGCAGACATGGTTAGCATGTCATAGTCTGTCGAATACTAACAAAGCATGGGAAGGGGGAATGCTGGACTCACCGTACGAGTGACACCGCACCGCAATATGTGCTAGCTCTGGCTCGAGCAAAGTACTCGTCACCCAGCTCTTCAGAGGTGGGTTTGCGTTCGCAGAATTCCGACACGAGATCGTAAAATCGGCGCGCCAGCCTATGCGCCTCTTCCTCCTGCCCACCGCGGAGTTGGTAGAGCGCCATAATGCCGAGCGATTGTATATCTGGTAAGCTGGTTGCAGCCTTGACTGTTAGCACGGCTGAATTTGCCTCTTGATAGAGCGCTCGACTAACTGATGCGCTTGAAGGCGAAGCTTGAATGGTGTTGTCATCTCCATGGATCAACAGATTGGCCAAAGCGAGGATCGAATGCACAAGTGATGCGGAACAGAATCGCGGGGAGCCAGCGTAATAGTCTCTCAGAAACGCATCGCGATAAAGCACGCTGCATGCCATGTAATCCCACGTCGCGACGGCATCAAACATGTGGCGCACGTATGCCTTTGTCCAGCCCGTGGTGGTCCATGTGTCCAGATGGGACGATGGGCTTACAGTCTCGGGGGGCAGGGGAGGTAGGTACAGGGCTGCCTTGTGAATGCCCGTCCCTTTTTTAAGTGCGACATGGGGATTGATATTGGGTTGACATGTTCTCCATGAGAGTAATTGATTGAAGCTGGATGCCTCATTTGATGGTTGCTGACTTTGGCGCGAGGCAGGAGTGGTGGCAAATCTGGAAGTGCTGGAGCTTGGAGCAGGAGTTAGCAGTCCAGCAACAGAGTCTATCTTCATTTCATCGCCATCAGCGGGCTGAAGTGGTGACGCGACGCTGCTGTGGCTATCGTCGCTGGTAAGGTGGCCGCTGGCGTTGTTGCGGTTGAGATCGATGTCGATCCCGCCATCGCGAATAATCTTCTCCAATCTCGAAATCTCAGCCCGCAGGTCGTTTTTCGTTATCTTCTCGGCGCTGTCGTATTCGCAATGCTCGCCAGCGGCCCTGCATCGTGAGCAGCGAGCCTTCCCATCACACTGCGACAAGCGGTGTTAGTATGGCTGGCGGGAGTCAATTGGCCAGTGACAACAAGAAAACATACCTTGGCTCGCTTGATTCGACATCGTTGGCATGCCTTCTGGACTGGTGGACGACGCGTCATATCATCCACCTTGTTGGAATTCAGTAATTGAAATGCGCATGGGTTGAAAAAAGCGTCTCTCAGGCAAGTGAAGCGGACTTGAGAGAGATGCACTTTTGAAATGGCATTATCTGTTCCTGGCACATGAGGTGGCGAATGTAATGGGCAAATTGAAAAATGGAAAACCAAGATTTTCAATTTGGAAGAAGGGGGGGGGGGGGATGGAGAAACGATTTAGTGGTGGCAACAGGTGATTAGAATGTAGGTGACCTTTGACTTGAATAGCACCATGACGGAAGCAATAAAAGCCGAAGCACTAGAATTATATACTGTGTCGATGATTGTCGCTGCTGGCCGGTGTGGATGGCCGATAAAGCACGGTACCCTGCCAAACAGGATGTCGATGCAAAAATTAGGACCTAAAGCTCCGTCTTCAGGGTGCAGTCCGCTCATTCCATGGCAAAGCTCGCGGCCAAGACAGCCTATCACATACCTGCGCCTGATTGGTGTGGTGGACCTCCCACATCCATTGCAGGCCCGTTTGTGGTGCTCGATCCAGAGGGTGACGCAAGACCACTGCGATCAGGGGACTTAAACTGGGGATACAGGCAGCGTAGGGGACTTAAACTGGGGATGCAGCCAGCGTAGGGGACTTAAACCGGGGGTGCAGCCAGCGTAGGGGGGACATGTACTGTACAGGGTCGCTCTCCAACGCACAGCGGGGGCAGTTCCAGGAACGCCCTAGGCGCCGTGCAGGCGGCTTCGCCGTTGTATCCTATGACGTCGTTGCTGCTGCAGGGTCTTCTTTTCTCTCGCCGTCTTGACTTGTGAGGTCATTGGCTGTTCCATTAATCGCCAATTGCGTCATCCTACCCGACAAGTCTTGCCCGCATCGCACCCCAATGCGACTTAGCATCTTCGACACCTGTCAAAGGATATGCCCTCTCCAGTCAGTATCAGACAAACACTCTAACCCATGGAGCATACCACATTTGCCTTTCCAGCGCACCTCACCATGAACCTTCGTGTGGCTGTGGTACCAGCGCGTGAGCTGAGCAATCGTGGCACGGTTACACAGCATTGTTGCACGCTAATGCAGAGGACACAAACTCAATCCCGACCGAACGATTTTTAATTTGTGAATTGCAGGTACACTGCTACTGTATCATGTCAATTTTGGGAGATCTTAACGTGTGCATTGGAGCACAGTTGAGCGCCATCCCCCTCCCCACGCCAGTGCCATTTCACTCAATTAAACAACCTCGTTGCGCCCCAACCGAATACACAGCGACATTCTTTCCAGCCGGATCTTTGGCATCGTAATCAAATCTATCCGGAACCTTGAGCCCTTCTCGCTCGTATCCCCAGTGTCGCAAAGTGTGCACCGCAATGCCATCTCTCCACAGCCACAAATCACCCGTTTCGTCCTGCCACTCTTCCAGCGCGGCTCTCATAAATTCCAACGTCTCTTGAAATTTTACGTTACCCGCTAGATTCACCACTTCTTCTGGATCAGATACCAAATCGTACAGTTCTTCGGGCGGTCGACAGATATACTTGGCGAGCGACCTTTTCCCAATCATTGCGGGCTGATCGCCATCTCCAGAATTTCGCGCTGCCTCAAATGACAATGAAGCATAAAGATCTGCCGCCATGGGGAAATCCAGCTTCCAGCAGACGTTACGGTGGTACTTGTATTGGCATGTTCGCATGTACCGTACAGGGTAAAAGTTAGTCACCTCGTGGAATGTATGCGATCCGAATACACGATCCCAGCCGTCTTGCATCTGTGCCTTGTCGACAATGGGCAACACAGACTTGCCCCGTCTGGCTGTGAAACCCTGTGGTGCTTGCCGACCACCATGACCAGCCCAGTCCAGAAGAGTTGGCAGGACGTCCAGATATGAGACTAGGTTTCCGTTGACAATTCCAGCAGCGCGACCTGGAACGCGCATGATAAAAGGGAGTCGCACGCCAGCATCATACAAAGTGGTCTTGGAGTTGATGAATGGAGGGCCATTGTCGCTCAGGAATAATACCAAGGTGTCATCCGCCAAGCGTTGTCGATCAATGGCATCTAGCAGTAGTCCAACGCCCTGGTCCAAGCGGTTAATGGCACGGTAGTATTCGACAAGCTCCTGTCGCATCTCTGGCAGGTCTTGCATGAAGGAAGGCACCACGACTTCTTCTGGGTTGAAAATTCTGTCATTCAGTCTTGAATCATAGTTTCCTTCCTTGTTGCCGAATCCGCCTCTGCTGCCCATAACACGATGCGGGTCGACGTAGCCAATTGTTAAGAAGAACGGCTGATCCTCTGCGATGCACTGTTGAAAGAACTCTTCAGCCTGATCAGCAATTTCAGCCGAATTTCTGGTGTCGCTTTCCTTCTGGACCTGCCAAGGGTACACTTCTCGCGGGGCAACGTGTAACTTTCCCAAGATGGCTGTCCTGTAGCCAATGTCATTGAACACCTTGGGGGCAGTTTCAACATTGTCAAATGTTCGGAATCCACTCCTGCCTCCAGTTAGCCCATAGCTTCCATTCTCATGAGTATGCAAGCCAGTGTAGAGCGTGGTACGACTGCCACTGCATGAGGCGGTCGAGGCAAAAGCCATATCGAAACGCGAACCAGATGTAGCCAATCTATCCAAGTTGGCTGTATTGAGGGCTTTGCAGCCATAACAACTCAACTGTTCGCGACCGAGGTCATCCGCAACTAGGAGGACAATATTCTTTTTAGGTGCCATGATTACAGAGTGAGGAGATGTGCAAGATGCGAAACCTCAGCACACAATACAGACGCAACAGTACGATGAGGAAGCAACTCAACAAAAACTGGCGGACAAAATCCAGGTTGAGGCTGCAGAGAGGAGACTACAGTGTGCCGAGAACTCGGAGAATTGGCGCATCTTTTATAACAAAGTCAGAAAACTCCGAAGCAAACTAAACAACACACCTGCAAAAGAACCTCTGCGAGATCCGGTAGCGTGCTCCATGTATCGAAGCCAATTTTGGAAGCTGCAAAGACTGGTGCAGGGCATGTCTGGAAGTTGGTGTTATGGTGTGCATGGGATGGGTGGTTCCAGCCTGCATAATTTAGGCTGTATCCCACCAAGTTGGAGGGGTGGGCATTGGACGAGCGAGGACCGCAGACAAGCTGGAAGACATCTGTTAACCTATTGAGAGTAAACGATCGTGTGATTGGAGGAAGTCGGCCTGCATGATGCATGCGAAAGGAATAGTCTGGACGAGAAACCACTGGGGACTCTGGAAGCCCGCCTAGAACAAACGGAGAATCCCTGTAGCCTCGTTTGCGTGGTGCCATGATCACCATGGCGTCCGCACAAAGGAACCTTTTCCGTCTTTCCTGTTCGTTCGTTAGCCCTGCATTGAGGCTGCACTAACTTGCTAGTGGTGTGCTGAGAACGGGGTCCTCTCCTGTTGTCGTCGCCCTATTCCCTGTAATGGGATCACTCTTGCGCAATCTAGCTGGGCGAGCGACCGCTAAGAGGAGGATGACCCATTGGCTTACAGTGGTCGTGTTGTTCAAAGTTGCGTACTGAGTCAAGCTTGAATGAATGAATGAATGAATGAATGAATGAACAAAGTCGCTATGACTTGAGACACATTGTTCGAACCACTAGGCCATAATCGCGCGAGTTGCTCACCGTTGAACGAATGACTGATGGTGTAGGACATATAGTACCGTGTTATGATCTTGGTCATTGGTAATAGTGCATGCAGTTGAAGTGGGTCATCATCAGTGCGACGTGTTGAACAGATCATACGTTTAGTAAGAACTTCACGTACTTGGATTGCTCTGTAGATACATGAGAAAATAGTCGCAAATTGTCATCAACATAAATAGTTGTGCAAACTTCAAACCGAAATGTGCAGTCGCTCGGGAGCCAAGTTCATCCAATTCCACACAAACTAGTGCGTTGGCAGCCTCTCCACCAAGCAAGCCACATAGCGGGTGATGGAGAGATCCGTGAGGTCATGGAATCTGCCAAGAAGCCCCTCTCGAATGTCATAGGCAGTCTTGAACATCGCTGACGCTTCATCTTGTTTTGTTTGATAGTAGAGGGCTTCGCCGAGATCGTGGAAGGAATCTGCTGTATCCACATGGAGCTTGCCCAAGAGCTCTTCACGGCCAAGGGCTGCCAGGCGATATTTATCCTCGGCTTCTCTATATCGATGCTGACGGAACAGGGACTGGCCATAGAGATGAATGGCTTGCAAGGTGCTTTCGTGATGCATGCCATACAGGACGTCGGCGCCGAGCACAACGCGCTCGAAATCTGCTTCCGCTTCGACATACTTGTGCTGCCTGAGATGGACTTTCCCAAGGGTAGTTAGCGTCGTGATGATTTTCCTATGATATTTTCCACACCTCTTCTCCTGCCCACGAGCGGCTCGAGTCAGAAACTGCTCGGCTTGTATGTCTTTTTTGGTAGCGTAGTAAAGCTCGCCTAGGGAGGAAACAGTCTCGATTATGTCAGGATCATCATCGTCCAGCAAGACACTCTGGTACTGAAACACATCTTCAAGTCGACTAGCCGCCTGACCATATGTGTTTTGACGCAAAGCCACCTTTCCAAGCCAATACGAAGCCTTGAGAGTTTCTCTATGTAGTCGTCCGTGGCAGGCTTCGCTTGCAACAATGAGCAGCCGAAAGTTCTCGGCTGCCTCGTCCAGATATCCCTCATTGAAGAGAGCCTTGCCGAGCCAGAAAAGAGATGTCATAGTAGCTTCATGGCCTCTGCCAAACCGTTTTTCACGACCGCTTGCAGCTTTGTAAAATTCCACAGCCGCCTCATGACATCTTCCTTGGAAATACAAGGCTTTGCCCAGCATATGAAATGAGCTTAGGGTGGCTTCATTGTCGAGCCCTTTAAATTCTTCTTGGATAGAGCAAATATCTCGAAATATTTCCTCTGCCGTTGTATGGTCCCTTCTTTCTAGACACATTTCACCAATTGCGCTCGCCTCTCGGATAGCGTCTTCATCATAGGCTACATCACCGTCACCGTCACTGTCGCTGGTCTCGTCACCAATTGTGTCTTGCGAGTACGAGGACTCCGGTTCGCTAACTGTCCTCGCTGCAGCGGTAGCAGAGCTTTCTCCTTCAGTTTCAGGACATGGAATGCGTATTGGAAGTGCAAAGCTGGAAACTTTTGAGTGGACAAGCCCCAAGAGTTCTTTGGCACTGGCAGCGGCAACGGCAGCAGCATACGCCTGCCATCTCTTGTTTTTGTGAGAGTCTGCATAGTCGCAAATGCCACGAATTGCAATACACGGGAAAATGTTCATGAGACCTGCAGCCTCCATCTCGAAGCAAAGCACTCGGCCAAGCTCAGAGCTTAGTCGCTCTCTCGTAGTTCCATTTTTGATAACCTGGTTTCCGGAGGCGATGGTGCCACAATGCACAATCACATCTGGCCCGATTCGATCTGGGCGTTTGACAGCTTTGCTTAAATCACAACCGCTGCATGTTTCTCCCGCTTCATGATCATAATCAGAAGCGAATAAAATATCTGGCCCAGCGACAGCTCTTTGGAACTCAGTGAGATGGTCAAACTTGGCAAGATGCTTCATCAAAGTTCCCTTATTAATCATATGGTTGGCTCGTAATTCAGCCAGCGCATTCAGCAATCTCCTTGATGGATTATTGAGGTGGCCAGTCCGCACAAAGCCGCTGAGCGTCGTCTTTCCAAAATCATATTGCACCACTCCACCGTGATTATTGACGGGATGGCTAATAACGACGTCGCCCAGGCGAATATTAGCATAGGGATTCGGGCTCGGAACTGCACTCGGAACACCGCCTCCAATACCGACCATTAGGCAACTGGTAATGTTCTCAAAGGTTTCTCTCATACTGCTAGCAGAAGCAGCGGCACTATTAGTACCCATCTGTCCAGCAGGGAGACAGGCAATGACAACATTGTGCGTGCCCATGCGACCCGTTGTATAGCGTGCAGATCCATTTCGACTGTAGAGCGGCGGGTGTTCCTCGTCTAGCATCACCTTTGCGGCAGCTAGTTCGACGGGTAGGGCGCAGATCCAGCCCACTCTGTAGTCGTCGTACGTCCATTGTCTTGTCATCGCAGCATGCCCCGCAAAGCACGTCGTGTGCTTATAGGCGTGGCGAGTATTGCAGTAAACCTGGCGTTGGGTGTTCCAGAGGAGGATACAGAACGAAGGCGTACGAGATGAGGCCTTTGAGCGTTGACTGTATATTTGGGCGCCATTGCCGCCTCACTGTAAATCTTTATTGGACTTTTCACAGTATCCCGCATTATTGTCTTGTGCCACGTCTGTCGACATGGATGCATACAAACGGGCGCGTGGTACAGAGTTGGTGGTGGAGGGTCCAGCTGCACGACGGCACAATGCGGTAGATGAGGGGCAAGCTTCAGCGGGCAGTGCCTAATGCGGCCCCCTGAAGACCTGGAAAGGTCACCCTAATAATGCGACCACAGGGCGCAGCTACCCCTCCTTTGGGCAACCCAGCCTGGCTCGTACAGTGCCCGCTGTAGCAGCTCAGTGCAGAGCACAGCTGTACCCGCCAACACTCTTTCGGTTCCAGAAACTTCCCCCACCCCAGCAAAACCCATCACCACCAAATTCACAGACCCCTCCAAGCTCACTCTTCCCAAGCCACCTCCAGAACCTCCTCTCCTTTCTCTCCTCTTCTCATCATCAATTTTGTTACACCGTCCCTCGACTCTCTCCATCTCCAGTCTCGCACAAAATGCCCGACACACGCCCCCGTGTCTTCTTCGACATCTCCATCGGCGGCAAGCCCGCGGGCCGCATCGTCATGGAGCTCTATTCCGATCTCGTGCCCAAGACTGCCGAGAACTTCCGCGCCCTCTGCACCGGTGAGAAGGGAATTGGCAAGACTGGTAAACCCTTACACTACAAGGGTTCTGTCTTCCACCGAGTAATCAAGCAATTCATGATCCAGGTACGTTAAAGCCTTCCAATCACACCTCTCAAGCAACCTAAACTAACACTTGCCCCAGGGTGGTGACTTCACCGCAGGCGACGGCACTGGCGGCGAATCCATCTACGGCGCCAAATTCGAAGATGAAGCTTTCCCCAAGAAGCACGACCGCCCATTCCTCCTCTCCATGGCCAATGCCGGGCCCAGTACGTTTTGCCGTTCGAACTTCTCTCACAACCTCTGCTAACAAAGCCTAGACACCAACGGCTCTCAATTCTTCCTGACGACCGTTCCCACACCTCATCTCGACGGCAAGCACGTCGTCTTTGGTGAAGTCCTCAACGGTAAATCCGTCATTCGCCAAGTCGAGAACCTGCGCACCACATCCGGCGACAAGCCCGAGAAGGAAGCCCTCATCGCAGACTGCGGCGAGCTCACCGGCGACGAAGCCCTCAAAGCCGACGTCAAGCAGCCCGATGCCACAGGCGACCCTTACGAAGACTTCCCCGACGATTTCCCCGCCGACCAGCAGCCCTTGCCCGCCAAGAAGATCCTCGAGGTTTCTTCGGCCTGCAAAGACTTTGGCAACAAGGCCTTCAAGTCCGGAGACTTCAACCTAGCTCTCGAGAAGTACGAAAAGGGCATCCGCTACCTCAACGAAGACCCCGACTTGGATGACGAACCCCCCTCCACCAAGCAAGAGCTCGACGCCGTCCGCTTCGTCCTCAACAACAACAGTGCCCTCATGAGCATCAAGGTCGAAGCCTGGGCCGACGCCGTCCGCAGCGCCACCTCTGCCCTCGCCGTGCCCGGCGCTCAGGAAGCCGACCGCGCAAAGGCCCTGTACCGTCGTGGTTTCGCCAGCATCCGCCTCAAGGACGAAGACGCCGCCATCAAGGACCTCGAAGCCGCCTACAAGATCAACCCTGATTCCCCTGCCGTCAAGGCCGAGCTGAACGCCGTCAAGACCAAGGCTGCTGCTCGTGCTGCCAAGGAGAAGGCCGCTTATAAGAAGTTCTTTGAGTAAATACCAATCACCCAAGCACCAAAACCCCTACAAAAAAAGAAAAACCGCCAAAAAAGTACCAAGAAGTCAAATGAATTCAACAAATGAGCTTCGAAGCGAGGAACGTGCACTGTACACAGATGACGAGGACAATGTGTAACAACATGATGATTTAGCAAGCAGAGCTGATGAGGTCGGGGCCAATATCAAAATAAAAGACAGAAAACAATACAAAATTCTTATACTCACCTATAGCTCACGATCCTCTAGAACTCCTCTAAAATCCAAGTGCATGCTCACCACTGATTCACGTCACTGCTGAAAAAGTACACATCATAAAAGTGATATATTCGCTATTCCATCCCAACCATCCCACCCAAACCCCGTTCCGAATCCATACCCAGCCCTCGCCATCTTTTTGCACTTCGCGCTATGACCAGAAAAAAAGAAAAAGAGAAAGCTAATGAAAAATATGCTATAGACAAAAGGAAAGGAGAATAAGAAATAGACGGAAAAAAGTCTTGATCCGATCCAATTTGCGCGCGAGAGGGGGGACTCATAAAAAAAAAAGACATTATATTTCGCTCAAAGGCGATATCCATCTCCTCCCACCTTCAGTTTGTCGTAATGACCAACCAAAAATAGACAAGGGAACAAAAGACAAAAGGTGTTTAAAAAGGAAGAACTGTTAATGAAAGTATAAATACGTGGAATGGTCTATTCGCCCCCCCGTCAAACGCCGTCGTTAAGAGAAAAGAATAAGAAAGAATCGTGACAATAAAATAAATAGCGTCAAGGTATGCGGCTTGTGGTGTTGTTCTACCTCCCCTTGGCATCAGGACTTTCGGCTCGTCCTCCCATCTTCATAATGCCGCTGAGCAATGTTCTGCCCACCTTGCCGTTCCTGGACTTGGTAGTGCCACTGGCATGGCGGAACCCGCTGGTTTTCCTTGTTTCGGTAGCTTCTCGTCCCCTGCGCATTTCCTTGCTTCGTCGACGGCTGTTGCTGCTAGTGGTTTCGTCTGGGTTATCGCTGCCAGAGCTGCCTGCCACAGGATCCACATCAGGTCCGAGAGGGAGGTATCTCGTACTATACGGTGTGCTGCTGGGCTCAACCACAGTGGCCTGGTCCAGCGTTTCGGCCAGAGGTGAGCTGACACCCTGTGCAGCAGCTTCAGCTGCCCGTAACCGGCCAATCTTGCCCAGACAGGCATCCACTCGCGTTTGCAATCCCATACACAGCTCGTCAAAAATTAAAAGCTCGCCATCAACCTGGGACTTCCTCAAGTCTGCCGGGCGATGAGTTGTCCATAGCTTGACTAGTCCAGCAAAGCTTCTTGGGTGGTCGATAAGGTATGGCAGGCTGGGAAATCCTTCGCGGGCGGTCGGGCTCAAACGACTGAGCATCGTCATGGGCGTACTATAGTTTGCCGGCAAGGCTTTAACATTACGATCCGCAGGAATGCCGCACACGTCATCAATGAAGTCGCGGAACGACGTCTTGTTGGTGGTGAGAAATCGGTTCATGCGCTCCATGTACTCTTCTCTTTTACCGAAAGTCGACAAGTTTGAGAGCTTTTGAAGGACTTTGGCGATGAGGGTCAGGGTTCGCTGGGCTTTGGGTCGTGGGTGATCGCGCAGTAGACCAAAGAGCTTGGGAGACAGAATAGCAGGGCATATGAATCGGAGGAACAAGAATCCGGACACAGCTGTGTACGTGGCACTGCGCAGGAAGTCTCCGTAACGATCTTCAGCAACGGCCCGGATGTACTTGAGGATATGTCGTAGTTCGGCAGGAATGCGCGAGGCTGATTCAGTGATCGTATGCCACATCTCGTTGGTCAGTCGTATCAGCTGTGTCCAGTGCTGGTCAAGGTCGCCGCCAGCAATCTTTGCCGGGTCCACCTCACAATCGGGGTTCAGTTCGTTGATCTCAAAGACCTTGTTACGCAACACCTCTTCAAGATACTCCTTACCAAGCCGGCGCATATGGAATTCGAGAGACTGGGTTAGCAAGGTGTTGCCACGGAAGAGCAAGTTTGCTTCACCGGCCAAGGACTTGCTCATGTCTCGAACGAGCAACTCGCGATCTGTAGACGATTCCATTGATTCGTTCGACTTCAGCCTGCTGCTGAATCTGTATTTCTTCATAGACGTTTGGCTTCCTATGCCGTCAATTTCGTCTTCCACAAGGGCCATGAGCCAATCACCAGCAGAACCCGATGCTTGGAAGATGTTGAGGAACTGTTCTGAAAGATGTCGCAGTTGACCCGAGATTGAGGCAGCAATGAGTGTCGTTAGGCCCGTGGGGAATCGATGTAGAATTTCTGATAGAGGGTCGTATTCTTTTGCAATCAAAGCAATATGCTCATCGTGCGATACCCTTATCAACATGGAGCCGATTTGCTGTTGTTTGTCATCCCTCACTACGAGCCATGCTTCATGATCCTTGCCCTTCTCTAGCTGATCAAGAACGATATTAACAACACCACAGACAAATTCTTGAGGATAACACGATCTGGCGCGACTGGAAGCTGAGTTTTGTGACAGCGTGGCATCGATATTATTGTCGGTGCGTTTCAGAACAACCGATAGCTCTTGAATCGAAGGCGCCAAGTCAACAAATTCAGTGTCTTCTCGCCAGAATGGGTTCCTTGTAGCGTATTTGGTGGTAGTGCGAGCGCGCACCTCGCCATCCAATATTACCTCTGCCAGATAATTACCAACCAACGGGTCCGCAGTCCTGTCGGCTGGGAATAGAAGCTCCAATCCGGAAGGCTTGGCTTTCATTTTGGCTTCCGTAATTCGGACAGTGAGAATCTTCTCCATACGAAATACTTCACCCTCCTGGTCAGCCTCTACGTCGGGCACATCCATCAGTTCTTCATTTTCGCTTCCTGGGTCATTTAATCGGTAGATATCCGGAATGGCAAAGGCGCGTAGAAGGGTAAACCATACTTCAAAGTGTATTCGATTATCCAATGCGATGTATATAGGGCGGAATACGGAGATGCGAGAGGCTCTGGCAGTGTATGTGGGGAAGATGGCGATGCAGAACTCTTCATTGAGGACGGTTCTGTCGAGTTGCTGAATGGCATGGCGTGAGAGTTGGGTGAGGTCGATCATGGTAAGGATGGTAGTGTCGTTTTCTAGTAGTAAAATAAATTCACCGCTATCCTCCAAGAGACAGGACACTGTTCTCCAGGAAGCGGTAGGGGACCAAAGGTCTCTCGTTGACGACCGTCGAAAGGTGGCTCGGGGACTAGCGGTGGGACCCTTGTCCCAAAGATTGACCTTGTCGACTTTGATAATATTAACAGTTCTATTTTCATCATCTTCCACGCCGTAGGCTCTGACATCTGAACGGCCGGGGCCGATGGGGTTAGATGGCTTGCCGTTGACCAACTTTATCGCAGACGAGCGGAGTTGCTGCCAGCATAAAAAGGCCGCAAACCACAAATCGAAATCCTCTGGAGAGGGCGGGCTGATAAGAAGCTCGGAACTAGCGTTTACGGATGTGATTTCGAGGCAATGCTTTCCAGATGCAGGGTGCTCGACGGACAACACTCTGCACCCGCGGAGATCGTTTAGGATGGGGAAATGGAATGCGCCGTTTTGGCCGGAATCAAATGTGAGGCAGCCAGTATCTTCTTCAATGAACGCAGTGCCAGTATACCACGGACCGTCCACTTCGGATTGGTATTGAATCTGGCCGCGCATTCTACCACAGAGGCTCTTCATCAAAGTAGCAATGTTGCCTGGGTCGTCGACGGGTACAGGAATACAGAGCGAATCGACTGACGGCGAACTGAAGGCGGGGATGGGCGATGTGGTCCGCGAAGACTGGCGCTTCAACAGCCGCTTGCTAGATTTCCGATCCTTGGAAGATGTCGGGGTACCAGGATCTGGTAACCATGTACCAGCAGCAATAGCAGCAGCTCTTTGCTCGTCCGTGACGCCTGGTTGTGAGGCGGAAGGAACTGATGAGCTCATGCTGCCCACACGATGTCTAGCTTCGGGGCCAGTAATTCCAGCCCTTTGCTGAACTAGCATGGCAGCGTCCATGGTCCGCGTTCTGGGTCGTACAGAATTGCTGGGCTGCCGTTGCTGTTGCGAGGGCGGGCTAGAATCACTACTCTCCGTCGGGTCCGTAAAAGAGTCATTGAAGACGATACCCCTCCTTCGGGTGACACCGCCAGGAACTACACTTCTGGGAGAGCTCTGTTGCGACGATATGCCACGGGGTAAGGGAGGAATATTGGTCTCGATTGTCATGGACGAGGTGGCTTGGACGAGGCCAGCGGCGTCGACCAATTCCGGCGTAGAAGCGCGAGCAGAGCCAGCACCAGGAGCGGTGGAGCGAAAAGCCGATCTGAAGCTGGAAGCGCTTGGACGTTCGGCGGCAGCAGCAGCAGCGGAAGCTGAAGCCGAGGCGGCAGCATTGTTTCTGGAGAAATCGGCTCGCGGGCTTTGAGGCGGTTGTGGTTGTTGTGGTCGCTGTTGAACGGCAGGGCTCTGAGGAATGGCAGTGGCAGCGGCGAGGTCCAAGTCGGGGTTGGCGCTGGGTTCGGCACCGCCGTCGTTGGGAAGAGCAGATTGTTCTTCCATGGTTAATAAATTATGCGATGAGCGGGAGGCAAGTCCTAGGCCATTGCTCTGTCGGATGCTTGGGTGTTGACGGTTTGGGTCAAACTTTACTTGGGGAGGGGGATTGGAATGGTTGACAGGGTCGTGCTACATTGGTGAAGAGAGCGAGCGCTGGAGACGGGGGCGCGACAAAGCGGGGGACAGAGCGAGTGGTGGGTAGAGTCGAGCGCTCGAGGGGGAGAGAAGGCGGTTGTGTAGTCGTTGTGACGCAGTCTTGGATATGGGTTGGAATTGGAGGCGAAATTCGGTTGCGAAGGGAGCGCTTTTGTGCGTGAACAGTGGAAGCAGGTCGAGATGGCTTGGAAATGGGGGAGGGGAGTTGCGGAAGAAGGTTTAGTTTGGTTTGGTGGGCGAGTGGAATTGGCTAAGTTTTAGCGCAGCATAGGTACAAGCACAAAAAGACAGAAAACAGTAGGGCCACTCGCTGGTTCGCTTTTAGTGAATTAGCTAGAGACAAGATAGAGCAGACGGGAGGAAAAAAAAAGAACACGCTAGTATGAGCGGATACCTAGATGCACTTTTTTCGTTCTCTTCCAATTTTTTTTTTTTCGATTGTCTTTTTTTTTTCCTTTCTCTATTCAATACTGACATGAATTGAGCACACACAGTCCAGTGCTCAAAGAGGGGAAAGCTCCCCCATGTCATGTCATGCCACGACAGGGCAACTGGCGGCAGTCACCCCAAGCTCGAGCTGCTGTCCCTCATTACAGCGGTCTTCGGTGGTTCGTTACGGAGCTCTAGTGGATGCGCTTGGGGGGGTTCGCAGGTGGGCTGGTGGACGTTTTTGGCAGCTGGCAGTGCAGCAGTGGGCTGAATTGGGCGGGGGTCCTTGTCCCACTGTAAATATTAACAGGCAAAGACATGGATACCGACACTGGAGAACAACATTAGTACCGGACTGGACACGCTAAAATCACGACGGCTGTCTTTTTCTTTCTTTTTCTGAAACTGGCTGTCGTTTACCGATGCATGGTTTTCTTTTTCCCATGTTTCTCTCGACAGTGGGGCAGCCTGCCAAAGTGTTTTCTACTCGTTGTTCCATTCTGGGGCAGTGGACTACACGAGTGGGTGGACAGTGGGCTCCAGGCTGGTCCGCAGTCAAACTGTGGGGGTGGTTCATGTACAGAAGCAGAAAAGAAAACACCGTTCAACAGTTAATCTCACAATGATTCACATCAGTCCCAAATTAAAATATAAAACATAAATGCGGCAATGCAAAAAAAAATATACAACGACTCCAACAGCGCTTCGCATTTCCTCAATGACGCCCATGTCGCTCGCAAACAAGTTTTAAAGAAAAAAGCATCTCTGACCTCGCCATGGTAGTGTTTCAACCCCGTGGAATGGATTGGCAGAAGCTCGGACGAAACAAGCTCACCACTGCAACACAGCAAAATGATGCGCAACAACAATCACCCATTTACATCTAATAATAAGCTGAGCAGTGCCTTGCATGCCATTGTCAAGCTGGTGCAAGCTGCTACATATTGCTCAGCTTAGCTCGCCTTACTTGCCATTGTCGTCGTCAGCTAGTACCGAAACCCTGTCTCCAGCCTAGACAAAACACAATCAGCTCTGCCTGGTTTAGCAAGCAGACGAGCATGCTAAGGTCGTATCCCGTTCCTTCGTTTACTTCTTCGTTATCCAAGAATCGCCACAGCTCCTGTATCGGATGCCTCGACGGCGATCACTACTTCAATTACAACACCAACTACAGCTCTACTAACGCTACCAGCATTATCCCCTAACCGCAATGCACTTCTCCTCCTTCCTGTCTGAGCAAGAGCATCAAAGTCTCGGATCTCGCCTGCTACTATACAAGGTCACGCTTTTCGACATTGTAACCGTCTTCCCAAGCTCAATCCAGTGTATCACTCAGCGCTGAACTGAGCTAGCTCCAGCGCCAAAGAGGAACTTGCCGCCGTGCAGACCTTCTACTTTCTGTGCGTCACCGTTTAGTAAATGAATGCTCGACGCCACCTTGAGCCTCGCGATACGCACATTCGGCAGTTGGGGGGGAAGAAACAGAACCACGAACCTCCCAGCCTTACAGAACACTCAATCCGATGCAAAAGCCATTGATGTAATTGAGAACACCTGTCTCGAAACCCATCAGCCATTGATTGCACTTATATTGGCCTTAAACCCTTTAAGCATATTCCCGACGCCCATAGATTAAAAATGCTACTCTCCGCCCAAGCGGTATCAGGCGTCACCGGTCTCTCCACAAAGTGAAATGTGACAGCTCGACCAAGCTGAACCATGACCTCTCACAAAGAAGCTGTACAGGGGGGTGGTCCATTGTGCCTGACAGCCAACCATCTACTGTAGCTATGTCGCACAACCAAATTCGTCCATATATGCGACGGCTACGTACAATTAGGCAAAAGGCGAATCCACTCTAGCTGGTCATTAAATCCTCCGGCACATCCATATCCACAGCTGCATTGCGCTGCATGTAACTCTTTCAAACCACTGCTCAACAACACTGCCATGTATTCAATCACTGACAGTGTATACACGCAGTCCAATTACTGCCTCTCTTCATCTCCATACATATAAACATCTGCCTAGAAATGGATCTCCCCACTGTCCCTTTAGCACCGCCCATCCTCATCACCTACCGGCGCTGACCCTCTCCCATTCAGGGAACCCGCAAATTGCCAGCACGCTATTAACATTAACACCAAGTTCGCCCCAACGATTTTTCTGTGCTACTCTGTGCCGAACAGCTCTGTAAATGAATTCGTAATTGCCAAAATGTCCGTCGACCTCAAACTGAATAGTTCCACGTCGCACCAACCACCCTGATTCAAGTCCTAGCGCCCATCAGCCCGTCTTCTCACCAGCTCTTCTAGAACATTTCCCCCTCTGCCCTCGACGGCGCCACCGCCTCTTTCTTGGCCCCCAATCTGTTCTTTTAGGAAACCCGCCCAGACTTGTTTCGTACTCCAGGGGTCACGGGCGTTTTTTGTTTTTTTTTTTGGGTCCCGAAGCCTGCCTACGTCATATCTACCCTCAACACACTGCACATTGCTTTGGACAAGCTGTGCAATTGCAACTACAGTTCAGACCCTTAGCCTATCAACAGACATGGCCCCCCGTGAATATAACAAAAATAGAGACATGGTCCTGCAGACAGCAAGGACAAGGAGTCAATCAATGCAAGGTAATTGCCCCAAGTCACTGTGGGCCACTGCCAATATTCCCATTCCCCATATTCAATCTCGACTATTCCCTAAGCCACCTCCTCTACGCTACATTATCACTATCACTAGTCATTCCTGCATTTGCTGTATTCAGTCAAGCCAGCAAATTGAACAACATCTCTTAATAGTGTCGAATGGTTATTTCTAGATGTAGTCTATCGCTTTTCGGCACCATTCGCAACTATTTCCTTGTTTAGACCCCTGCCCGCTATGGTCAATTACAATCCTTGTTCACATTAATATATCTCGCCTCCTTTATTCCTTGCTGCAAATCCATCTACACCTTATTACTCTAAATCTCTAATTATTATCCTAACCATAATTAACTCAGAGTAATCTACACAACCCAAAAAGGGCAACAAGGAATCCCAGCCCTGGCCTTCGCTTCACCCCGAAACCTGCCTCCAGTGACACGCTCCTCTTTCTTATGCTGTCATTACACCACAGAGCCAGGGTCAAGGTCAAGGGCACTATCTGCGTATCACATCACCGCCTCACCACAGTAATCAATCCCACACACAACTTATCCATGTTGAAAATGACCTTCTTCTGTTCATCTCACATCCACCCTGTTGAGCATTTGTCACCGCCGTTTTGTCCATCGCTCTGGTCCCCAGTCTAGGCGGATCTTTTGCCCCATATTCTTGCTTTCACCTCCCAGTTCCGTTCTTCATCATCACTTTCGTCTCCATGTCCATTCTCTAGTTCGCTACCCCTCCCCCATTTGAGCCATTTGTCGACGCTGGCTTCTTGCCTCCTCTAGCTCCTTGCTGGTATGTTTTTGCTACTTGCTTGTTGTCATGTACCTTGCCAAGGCCGTAAAGTGTGCATCCTTTGCTCATATCTCATATTAATCTCGAGTAGACTACAGGGTTCATCGTCACCCACACTTTGACGCTCATCTTCACGCTCACTTAAACAATTTCGTTATGCAAAGCACCAAGTCGAGAATGAAGCACTTATATCCAGCCTGTTGCAATTTATTCCAGACCGCCACTTCCTGGTTTTCACTCAGCGACTAATGAAATTCTAATGCCGTCCCTATACCTCCTGCCAGCAACCACACGTAAGAAAACAAGCTAAAACAGACCAAAAAAAATAGGACAAAAAAAGACAAAAAAAGACAAAAAAAGAGAACTTGATGGTGGTGCGATCATGTCGCTCACGGGAATCCACAACACTGAGCAAATCAATGCAAAACTGCCGCCAAATTGTCATCGGGCGACAAACATTGGCAAAAGAACCTGCGCCGCCGCCCTCGATCTTGATGCCCTCCCAACTCCTGTTGCCAGAAAGAAATAGAAAAAGAAAGACGAAAAATAAGTAAGCCAAAGTAAATGAAACCCGAAAAGAAAATAAATGAACACCTGTGACCATGGATTTCTTGTTGCATGCGACTCATATGGATAAATGAGTAAGTAGTGTCCCTTAAAGAGGCTTCGTACATCAACAATGAAGTTGAATTTAGCGAAAACCAGGACCATCAATTGGGCTAACAGGAATGCTGCGGTTCGTTCCCAACTCCGTGCTTCCTGTGCGTCTCAATGCTTGGCGCATAGTTTCGATATTCAAGTCGCTGGGGGCCGCGAGGCTGTGTTGGCCACTACCAGGACTGCCAATTGGCTTCCTAGAAGGACTCATCTCAATGCCCTTGATGCTTCCGGGGCTGCTCGTTGGCGGGCTTGTACCAAGCCCTTGGCTGGATACTGGTGAACGCATTGGCGAGGGCGAGCGGTTGAGGGCAGCCGAGGGTATCGAAGTGAGGCCGGTCATGTGCAGATTGTCTCGCACAGGACTTCCAATCGCAGGGCTATGCTCAGCCTGTACAACGTCGGCAAAAGAAATGAAAGAGAGTCGACGAACGTCAGCCGAGTCGAGAGAGCCATAATTCGAGGCTGCATCACCACTGAGTCCCACTCTGTCAGCAAACGATTCCAGCTCAGCGGCCCATTCGTTGGAAGTTTGATCGTAAGGAGTTGTGCCTCCAGTGGCGCCAGCGCCGGTAACAGTGACAGAGGCAGGTTGGTGGGAGTTGTGTGTGACAATTTCGACGGCATCGGGATCCAATTTGCGGTTGGTAATGGCTTCGGAGGCGTCGTCGAGCACAGGAGGAATGTAGTTTTCTCGTTGAATATGAGTCGGAATGGCCGGGGAGTTCGGCTTGACTATGGAGTCATCTTGGACATCTCGTTCGAATATTTGGGATCGCGCGGGTGATAACAAGCGAGGAGAAGTAGACAAGTTTCGGATAGGAGACGAGGGCGGAATGATGAATGATTGCTCCTGGGAGGTTTGCGTAGCGGGGTCGGTTGAAGACAGTTTTGAGGTGTCGCGGGAGACGTTGGGAGTCGTTGTGGTGGAGGATTGTTGTTGGCTAGACTCAGGTGTCTTCTTCTTTCCAAATCCGAATAAAGCGCGTTTCTTTCCCTTGGTGGTCTTCTTGTCGTCGGTGGTATCGGGAGTGGCGACTTCCGAGGCTTTTGGGGTTGAGGTCCCGACGCTGTCATGATCCGCCATGTCCTTTGCCGATGACAGCGAGGCGGGTTCAGCGAGACCCATGGTCGTATTTATTGGGCGCTGTTTGAGGTTCGGAATGTATGATGCTTAGAGCTTCAAGCTTTTGTTGTCTTCTAATCGAATCACGTTAATGTCGGGCCGGAGCAAGACGGGTTGCGGATGATCTGTGTCGGTGTGTATAAAGAAAGGAAGTATCCGGGAGGGGGTTGCAATAGAAATATAGCCTCGAAATAATATAGGAAGAAATAGCCGAGTACAAAAAACAGAAGGGGATATCAGGCAAGTCCAAGAGGAAGCGAGAAGCAGCGCTGAAGACCTAAGCGGGAGAAGCTAGGAACAAGAGGTTTGAGCAGATTCGCTAAAGCAAGGCGACCAGACACAAGCGATGTCTTGAGCTTTTAAAACAAGGAAAGCCAAGTATCAACAGTATGCTTGTTGGAATGGAAGTGGTTTGTAGCTTCCGGAGAATGTACGTAACAAAACACTAGGGGAGCAAATAAGAAAGGTGCTAATAATGATGGGGTTCAGGAGGAGAAGGGGAACAAAGAGGGAAGTGGAAGTGCGTTGGTTGAGATGAATGATGACGACGGTGGTTCCTGTAGCGAAAAGGGTCAGGACTGCGGCTAACAGCGACCCGTAGAAGCAAGCAGTGGCCGCGGAGGGGCTAGCTGGGGTCGTGACAGGGAATGTTAGGGGAGGTAGCTGTGCCTTGGCTGTGAGGCCAACGCAATTAAAAGAAAGCAACGGAGGGCTAGAAAAGTGGGAGGAAAGATTGTGGATGTAGTAGGAGCCGAAACAAGAACTGTAAAAGTAAAAATAATAAGGAATCAAAGCACTGAATGGTCTGTGCCGGTACTGCAGCTATGTAGCAACCAGCAATGTGCAGTACAGTACCGTAGGGCACCAGAGAGGAGAGAGAGGGGTGCCGCTAAAAATAGCTCGGGGGAGGCGACGAGACTCACTGATAAATGGATTTATAGACTGCCGCAGTTCCCGACGGCTTTTCTGGGCAGAACCAGAACAGGGGACAAGGGATGTGTCGACAAAGGATGGAAGGGAACAAATGATGAGGATGGCAAAAGTGAAGCAGAAAATAAAGCCTCAAAGTCCCTTGAGTCTGAGAAGAGGGGAAGCTCAGAAGCTTGTTGCCATGCAGAGCGAACCACTAATCTGCTTCGGTCCAGAACCCGAGACAAAGGTTTGCCTACTGTAGGTACACTACCCAAGCGCCAATGGTGGTCGAGATACCAGCCGAGTGTGCAGCACAGTGCTGCAGAGACAATACTCGTGTGGTGCTATCAATGGGAATGGTGGAATACGTCACGAGGAATTCCGCGCAGCTGCGGGGACCAGATTCCACCAAATAAATGAACAAATGTTGCCTTTAGGCGGTCAATTCAAAATTCAAAAGTTACTTTGACAAAAGAAAAGGACACACTTCTATTTGAGCTTTGTTTTTCAACCCTACATTCCCCCAATATTACTCAGGAATCCCACGTCGTGCATCCTCGTTTCACCTACGCATTACATCAGCTACGTAATGATCATCCTGCATCCCTCTCACAGAAACAATTCACAATCACAATTCTTTATTCTGCCATAGGCCAATACATTTCTCCTCTAGACCGACCCTGGAATTTTGTCCAAGCCACATGAGACCTTAGTGGCTTGCAGCTACCCCATCACAAGCTCCTCAGAGACCTCCCAGCCTTGTAGTGTAATGCGCTCTTAGCCATGCGCTCGTGACTTCGCCGTGCTGCATCACACACATGTTTTCTTTATCAACACGTTTGACAAGGCCGGCACTCCTGTCGCTGTCTGAGTGTTTCTGCCTGTTTGGAGGTGTAAGAAACCTACAAGTCAAGCTAAGCGAATCATTTCATGCGTGCCACCACGGTGTGAGCCATTGTGGCATGGAACAATTAGAACAAACAACTGGTGTGAAACATGTTATTTGTTCTGTATCTAAAAAAGAAAACAACAAACCAGCACGCATGAATTTGGCCCTTTTAATTAGAGCCTGGTACTTGGCTATACAGGGTCCATGTACGAACAGCATCTCCACGGAACCAAGTCTAACCAAAGCCACGGCACCAAGCCATGATGCATCAGGCACAGCTTCTACTTTACGAACATAAAGAGAATACGTCAATAATGAACTGCGACACCGAGTAAATTACTCACTCATAATTACAATCATGTTTACTTCGATTTATATCCCGCCCGCGTGCCCGACTTACACTGCTCGGTACGTACCGAAGGCGCACGTGACCCCTTTCCATCCAGAAATGTTACCTAATCCAACTCAGAAAACTTCACAACCAGCTCCCATCCCAATCTCAAGCTTCACCAACCCCCGACTCCTCCATTGCGAGGCACCAATCAATCCCACCATCACCTACGCCTCGTCACTCATTCCACGGCGTATTCTCACTCTCTCACTCATTTACCCATCGCCCAATTGGCCCTCCACGCCCGCGCCAACCACCACCACCTCCTTAACCATGAATATCCGCTCCCTCTTCCGCCCAGCATCGCTGCTGCGACCGCTTCTGCAGACCCAAACCCGCGGCCACAAGACCACAGCGCGCACGAAACGCTCCCTCAAAATCGCGCCACACGACTCCTTCCTCCCCGACCGCTCCGCGTCCTTCCCAGCCGCCGACTCCATCATCTACAATCCCCCCTCCTCCGAAGCCTCTCCCGCCCACACGCCATTCATCTTCCTGCCGCGCAACGACCCGCGCAAATCTGCCATTCAGCGCCTGCGCGGCCCTGCATCGTCGCCTAGAACCCTCGCCCCTGAGATGAAGTACAAAGGACGTGGCGATAGCCCCAGATACCACCTGTCGGCGGAGGATGTGACGGAGATGCGTCGCCTGAGGGAAGAGGATCCCCTGAAATGGAGCGTGAATCAACTGGCGCGAAAGTTTGACTGCTCGCCAGTGTTTGTGAGGATTGCGGCCCCGGCGTCCAAGGAGCACACGGCATGGGTTAAGGCTAAGAAGGAGAGACAGACTGCGCGATGGGGTCCTAAGAAGACGCAGGCGAGGGAGGATCGTAAGACGAGAGCGGAGATGCTGTACCGTGGTGAATTGTGAGCGGTAAATGGAGGAAATCTGTATCATATGATGACGGCGTGACGTGGGCCGTTGCTAAAAATGTGTATTATTTTCATGGCATTGTTGGATCGAGCAGGGCAGACCTGTTGTGTTGTTATACCATACAGGAGGAAAGCATCATGTATTTGATATGGAACCATGACCACTTATCTTTTTTTTCTTCTTTAATCATGTACAATCAATATTATTCAAAGCATTTCAAACATCAATTCAAAGGCTAGATTCAGATATCAATCAATGCAAGATTCAAAGTGAATGTCAAATACAGTATGGTGTATCCGTTCCCATTAAAACATTAAACTATCCTAATACCCAAATAATGAATGAATAAATACATAAAGTCGTTAATGCAAAGAAAAGTCATGAATCTATATGCACCCCGTTAGCTGGAAACAGGCTGACACATGATAGGACGCTGCTGTGACGCAACGATATGCAACGGCATCTGTACAGCCATTCTCTTCCCCTCCTGCTGATCAACCAGCATCTGATCCCTCGCCATGTCGGCTCTATCTTTCTTGCCGGGGACGACCCTACAGCACCAACCACACCAACTGCGCACTTCACCACGGACTTCATGCCCCAAGACCCGTGATGGACCAGCGCCATGTGAGTGTGTCTTCTCGTCTTCCCACTCGGGCACGCACGCACCTACACGCACCATGCGGACGAGCTTGCGCTTGACAATGCCGCCAATGCCTTCGATTTCATGGCGCTCGTATCCTGGTCCAAGTAAAGGTGACGGGGTGCGCTCGTGGCGGTATTCCTCGACCAGAGACTCGATTGACTGATTGGACGCCGTCATGACGGGGAAGTAGGACGTGGCATTGTTCTGTGGCGTGGGAGGGGAGTGACGGTCTGTGGAAGAGGATGAGCCGGGACTGCCTCGAGCGTCCTCGGCGTCGCAGTCGGTTTCTTGTTCGCGCTCGCGGGCGGCGAGGCATTCGCTGTCACGGCCACAGATGACGCCGCGATCGCCGTCGCCGATGCCTGTGCCTAAACAGCCAAGGGATTCGCCGTAATGGTTGCGCCAGCGCCAGATACTTGCTGTTGTTAGATAGGTAGTTCGATAGAAAGCTGGGGATACTTACCATTGATAGTCATGGTCTGCGTTGCGGATGGTACGTCCGCATGGTTGGCACAGCCATACGCCACCAGCCTCACACTGGCAGATGGCATTCTGCACAGAGTCTGATACCAGCGACAATCCGGGGTCCAATCGTGGACTGGCGAGGGATGTAAGTGGTGCCCTGACGCATGTCTTGCACAGTCTGCGATGGCGTTCACGCAGAGCAACCGGCGCGGGAGGCTTGATAGCGCAGTTCTGTCGTGTAACCATTAGTGTCGATGTTGACATGCGTCGAACTTGTAACTTACTCTGCAAATCACTTCTGCGCATCGTCTGCATTCTCCAACCATGTCTCTAGCGCAACTACCTGCCTTTGCCGGCGCGGTAGAGGCCCTACCGCCGTCCATGTAGATCCAATTGGAAGAAGAGGTCTGGGCAGCACGGTAGCGGAGTGTTTCGTCTCGGTCGATGGGGACATGTTCATTCATGCAGCGCAGAGTGGATGCCACGAGGATGCTACGGTATTGGATGAGGCCATCGTGGACAGCGCGGCTTGTCCTTGCGAGGGAGTCGAGGGTTGTCAGATCGATACAGGAGACGATACCGATGACGATGCTGCAATGACGAAAGTCTCAGAAATCGTTCACATTTTGAATTTTTTTATGCCTTTTTATTCAATTGGTATTGGATGGCAAAGTACTCACGGATAGCAATTAAATGCCCTGCTCATGGCAGTTGAGCGTGCAGCATGGTTGGGTTTTGGTGCGTCGTGTGAGTGATTGTCACCGGTAGCCGGCAAGGATGCGTCATGGACTGCATAGTGAGGTATCCCATCCTGGGGGGCCTCGTCTTCGACTTCGAGATCAACAAATCTTGCCATGATGAATGATTTGCAGAATTGAGTTCAGTGGCAGCACAGCGATGACTGAGAAAGTCGTCTTCTGAAACTGACTGGCGCGTGACAAGCGGTGCAGTGTTGCGGTGACGCAAACGGGAGGTCAGAGTGATAAGGGAAGCGTGGTCGTAGATACGAGGACCCCAACGTTGATAAAAGCGAGATTTGGATGGAGCAATATGGGGGGAAAGACAAGCGAGCAGACGAGAACAGACAGGGAAAAAGAAGAAGAAAGGGAAAATTATTGGATACAGATTGGTATTGACGGAGCCATTGCAGATTATCGTGTGTTGAAGGCCTGACGGTGAGGATGTAAGAGAGGTAGTAGAAGAGGGAGAGGTAGAGAGTGTCAAAAAACAGGCACAGGAACGAGAAACGGCAAGGAGGGAGGGGCAGACGATGACTTGGGAAAACAGGATCGGATGCAATGAAACGGTGAGCTAACTGGCTGGAGGGCTTGACGATCCAAGGTTTTAGTTTGTGATGGCGTTTTGATGTCACGGCGCGGCAGTCAGGCCGTCATACGATACATGCAATAATTGCATCGCGGTCCTTGACCAGATCAGACTAATGTCGAGTCAATGATGGCCTGGAACGCAAAGGACCTCTGAACAGGTGGATTGCAGCGTAACAGCGGCAACAGGCAGGTTGAAACGAATGGATTACAGTCACTAGGATGTGCAGTACGGAGTACTGTAGAGAGCTATTACTGCTGCTGTACTTGAGTCTAGTACCATGTACAGTACCATGTACAGGACTGTATAGTGAGCAAGTACAGTGATGAGTGTGGAGGGGCGGGACTGTTTCAGTGGGGTCGGGCGTGGTCAGGAGGACGATTAAATCTTTTGCAGCTGCCCAGACTTGGCCATGCGGGCTGATGGGTGCCCCGCATTCACAGCCTGTAACTTTGACCTTTACAGCGCTGCGGTGTGCTGTGCGCTACTGAGCTGTGCTGATTGACCAAAGTCGGTGATGTAACTTTGATTCTCTGCATCATAGACCCGACCTCTCTCCTCAAAAATAACAGGAAAGGAACATGTGTATCAAGAATGTGGCTTCCAAAGACAAAGGACGGCTATGTATGTGCAAATTACATCAGGCAGAAAATCAAAACAAAGCCCAAGTATGCCATGGCTGGGCTGCTAGTCGTACAGCAAGTGCACCGTCTGCGCCAATTACCAGATAAATTAATTTAGGGACTTTTATAGCGCCAAGCTAGATCGAAAATAGATACCCTATCCTATGATCACTACATGGTGTGGTCCCTCATTTCATCCTCGCACCTTACCCATTGGGCTCTCCTACAAGTTCTCGTACATTTTGTTACCTAATTCCGCCCTAATGACACCAGCCCACTATCTGACGCCTTACCTGCTCATTCAAGTCAAGCGAAATACAGTATTTACATGTTCTGTTTCTACTTCATTCATTGTCAACATGCTTCGAAATGGTTATGAATTACACAGAACATATCCTGCACTATTGATGAATTCCCACACTACAGCCATTTGGTCATCTTGTGGCTTGTTGCTCCAAGTCCGCTGCCAGATGGCCGCTACCCTAGATCTCATCCATTGGCTCGAGTTTGCTTCGTTGCAATCATACCGTAAACATTTCATTTATAAAAAAAATTGCTAACAGCAAGTATTAAGAAATCAATAATATTGAGATGTAATACAACAGATAAGACAGGGATCAGATCATGCATGTCGTGGCCCGTGTTGCTAGTCTACCGGGCACATACAAAGCATACTCCGAGATTCAATCACACCTGTGGATGGTCCACCTGGTTGTTGCTCAATACCACCACATAGCAAAACTCAAAGCTAAAATTACATGCAAGGAAGAAAAGGGACGACAAAGAAAAATAAAGAAACATTCAGTTGACTTCAATTGAAATAATTTAGACATGTTTTGCAATTAATACCCTCATCCAACCCATCACGATACATTCTGTCTCACAGCCGTCACCCGGTCAACCCCGCAGGTAAAAATATCCCACTTACACCACACATAAACACCACCACCAACAATCTCTCACCTCACTCACCGCACCATCGCAAACACCCCAATTGCCACCATGGCCACCGCCGCAGTCATGGCCCCAATGGCCGAGAACCCCCTCGCCAAAAACCGCCTTCCAATCGTCCCTCCCTCAATCAAACATGCCGCCATGCCACCTCCTCAAACCCCACGATCCTCCACTCCCAAGGCAACCCGTACCAGCCAGCCGGGCATTCCACACTTCACCAAGCTACATCTCGGCCTCTTCGAAGTCGGTAAGCCCCTTGGCAAAGGCAAATTCGGCCGTGTCTACCTCGTCCGCCACCGCCCTTCCAACTACATCTGCGCCCTCAAGGTGCTTCACAAGGATGAGATCCGCGCCGAAAAGGCAGAAGTGCACGTTCGCCGCGAAATTGAAGTCCACAGCAACCTGCGCCACCACGGAGTCCTCAACTTCCTTGGCTGGTTCCACGACTCACGCCGCATTTTCCTCATGCTGGAGTTCGCTGCGGGTGGAGAGCTGTATAAAGTGCTGCGGAAAGAGAGACGCTTCAGCGAGCGCAAGGCCGCCAAGTATGTCTCGCAGGTGGCGCATGCTTTGAATCATTTGCATAGGAAGAATATCATGCATAGAGATATCAAGCCAGAGAACATCTTGGTGGGATTGCATGGCGAGCTCAAGCTGGCGGATTTTGGGTACAGTGTGTATGCGCCGAGTGATAGGCGGGAGACGCTGTGCGGGACCTTGGATTATCTGCCGCCGGAGATGCTGATGTCGAGGAATGCGAGATACACCAAGGCGGTGGATCAGTGGACATTGGGCGTATTGACGTATGAGTTCTTAACGGGCGAGGCACCCTTTGAGGATACGCAGCAGATGACCAAGAAGAGGATCGTGACGGGCGACATGGAGCCTTTGCCATCCTGGGTATCGGCTGAAGCAAAAGATTTTGTCAATTCAGTAAGTGTCTTGTCAGGGTTGGAGAGGGCTGAGCCTAACTTGCGTAGTTGCTGGTGCTGGATCCTGCGAAACGACTACAATTGAAAAACGTCGACAAGCACCCTTGGATTGTCAAGTACAGCACATGAGTATTCCCATCAGTGAAAGGATACAATTTACGAAATCAAGTGCCGACGGCATCATGACACGAGCCACATGAGACAGATCATCAACCCCCACTCTACCAGCGAGGTGACACAGCAGATCGCCTGGGATCAGACCAGGACGGTATAGCGATGTGCCACTCACCGGGATAATCGCGATCCTTACCGCCAATGAGCGACGATCTCGGCACAACACCAAAGACCTGGAGCTGCATCTAGAGCAGACAACAGGCACACATTTACGGAGCCATTTCCCACCATTTAGAAGCATTTGGAAATCGGCATAGCTATCAAGGCTTGAAATTCAGGCAGCATGGGACGGAGTCAGGAGTAACAATTCTTATTTTGCATGATAGATTTATCTTATATACGCATTAAACAACAATTATAGCGCCAACAACGCAAACGAACCTCCAATAACAGGACGGCCAGTGAAGAAGATGTTGCGAGCCCAACCACCCTGAATGGTATCATACAAATCAGGCAGAGGGCGTCCCTGGGTAGTGCTACCGAGCCACTTGGCAACCTTGGAGATGATCATGTCGCGAGTCTCGGGCTTGGCCATGGAAGCAGCCCAGATCTCCCAATCCGTCTTGGTCAAGGTACCGCGAGTATCGAGAGGGATACCGTATTCGCGGGCAATGGTGGGGTAGAAATCGCTCTGCATGTCGTATATTTCCTGAGGAATGAACTTGAGGTTGAGGATCTTGTCGCCGTAGATGTTGTACAGGATGCTGTAGGTGTCGGGGGCGTTGTATTGCAGAGTGGTGTGAGGTGGGTTGGAGGAGCGGTTGATGCCGTGCTGCGCCCAGAACTTGTAGTAGTCTGCGGCGATGGAGGCGTACTTTTTGGCGTCGTCTGCGTGCTTGGTCAGGGTAGAGATCTTGGACATGGCCTGCAGGGCGACGATGCCCTTGATGGCCAGGTTGGTCTGGTTGACGAGCTGGCCGGCGAAGTCGTCGGTGGAGAGCTGGTTTTCGGGGACCTTGGCGTCCTCGATGAGGTACTGCGCCCATTGATCAAGGAGCTTGTAGTTGTCGTAGAGGTATTGGACGTCATTGGCCCTTTGGGAGTAGATGAGCGTCAGGAGGATCATGTTGCCGCACTCCTCGAGGGGCATCTTCTCGTCGTCACCCTTGTCGTAGCCCAGGGCCTGGGGGTAGTGACCGAGATCGTGGACAGCCCACTTGTTAGGGTAGCGACCGCTCTTCTGGTACTCGAACATGGGGTCGAGGAGCCACTTGATGTTATCGTGGTTGAAGTAGACAAGCGCAGGCATGGTGGGGAACATGACATCGGGAGTCTCAATGTCGCTATCGGAGCTGATTTCCTTGATCCAGACCTTGATGTTGTTGGTAGGGCCAGAGTAGCCGAGGCCACCGAAGGTCTGGCGAGTAGCCAACGTGGTGATGGTTGCGTAGTCGTCGCCACCAGCCTTCTTAGAGTCGTGGGCGACCTTGTTGTCCATGTCGATGGCAGTGGCTGTAGCATTGCGGTAATCGGAGTGGAAGAAGGAGACGAGGTCGTTCTCGTTGTTGAAGTAGCTGCCCCAGAGGGAGGGGAGCTTGGTAGGCTCGGGGGTGTTACCCCAGAAGAGGATGTGGTTCTCTTGGGCGATACCGATGGAAAAGACGGTGCTCTTCCAAGCGTTGCCGACCTTTCCGAGATCACGGGAGTAGGCGAAGACGGGCCAGCGATCGCTCACCGCACGGAATTGGGTGTCAATAGTGTTGGGGAGGGCTCCCTTGCTGGTGAAAGCGCTGCGGACGGCGGTGTCTTGGCCAATTTGGTAGGTGAGACCATCCTGGGTGATATTAGTTTAGAGTTCTGACTGTCAATAGAGTGATACAATTACAATTTGATCAGTGGTGTAAGTCCAGTTACCCCACGCAGCCTTGTCGTTGATTTCCACAAACTCCTGTTGCTGCTGACGGTAGAACTTGTGGGAGCGAATGTTGGCATGGGTGTTGGATTCCCACTGGATAATGGCACCGGTATCACCAGAAGCCCATTCTGCCACAATTAGTAAAACGCCTCGATAAGCGAGTCAGTATAGCAACTTACCGCCAGTAACGTCAGAGTAGATCTGAACCTTGTGCGAACTGCGGTCCAGGGAACGGACAGCAATGTCCAAGTAAGAGAAGGGGATGGACTGGCGTCGCATATCCTCGGGTGTAACGGGCGACAAGAACTTGACGCTCATCTCGATCTTGCCGGCGACATTGAGAAGGAACTCTGTCTTGGTAGCAGTGTAGCTCATGCCAATCTGCTCGACATTGGGGGCACCGGGGGCACCACCCATGAAGTTGTAAACTACGCCGTCGACTCTGATCAAACCTGCCCAGCCATTGACGGATTGACTGGAGACATGTTAGTCAACTAGTGTTCTAATCAGAGGGGGGAGAGGGTAATTTACGTCCAGAACTGGGGCCAGTTGCCGGCAAGCAAACCATTGGCATCGTCCAGCCACACGTTCAAGTATGGGTTGCGGACAGCCAGAGGAGCCGCAGGAGGCTTGGCTGGAGTGAAGTAGCCTGCATCGACTACACCGGCAGCAGCCAGGAGAGCCGTAGCTGCGGTGGTGAAGAACTTCATAGTTGCGAACCTGTGTTAGTAAATGCTACAAGCCCACCGCTGTGACGTATAACGAAGTTGCAAGGGACGCACAGGAAAGACAGTGGGTATTTATATTACATCAACACCTATGAAGTCACAGTTCAAATCAAAAAAGAAAAGACCCCGTTGCCGACATGTGAGTTGAACGAACCCAGGCGCCTGATGCGACCTTACCGGCTTGTGGGATGCTACCTAACGACTCCGCACGACTCCAAGAGCGAGACAAGATGCCTTGTGTGGGGTGACCATTTTGCTTTGCTTTGCATTGATTCACTTACACATCCCGAACGGGCAAGACAGGTCGCTGCCCGGTTTATTGTGATTATTACTGGAGCTCTGCTGGACAAGGGTTCGCATTTCGCAGACTGTGGTGGGGGGGAGTAGCAGGGGTGATTTGCTCGCACGGCGCTTCCCCGAGATGATCAACATGAGGGAGCTAAAACATTTGTAAGTGTATTTCAGAGCATTTCACTCAGATTTAGAGGGAGCTCAGAAGTGGGAGCGGGCCAAAGGGGCTACAAGGGTCTTTTCACAGCAGCCTATTTGGGAAAAGAGAGCGTTTCTCCAATTGTCAAATAGGGCCGAAGGCTGGATTACACAAGAGGCAAGTATACCTTTGGCTCTGTTGCTGCGGCCGCGATGGAACGTTGAATCACAAAGCCAAAGTGCGGAGACGGAAGCAACGGGAGCGTCATGACACTCGTTTTCAATTTGCATGCAATGGACTATAAACGAGTTTGCACCAAATGGCAAGTTTGGGAATTGGAGAATTGCCAAGAGGAAGCAATCAAGACCCCGTTGCGCATAATGAAGGATTGCCCTAATTGGGACAGTCACCGCGCAGCATCGCAGCCAATAAGCCTTGATGTCACCCAAACGTTGAAGGTCATTTAACAGAGTTCATGTCCAACGAAGCAGTATGATTAAGATATAGTAGCACATGCCGGTGTAAGAATTTGCTTTCGGCGAATGCTACAAGTGGTATTAGCCACTGCAATTGAAACGCGCTAGCACAATCCGCACACTTTAGCGAAATGCAAAGCTAAACTGCTACGGATTTATGTAAAGTGGCCGAGGCTTTTTGACTGCATATGTCCGTGAATGGGTGGGTGGTGTCGGCCGATATACTGACGCTACTGCAAGTACAGCGCGACCTTGACCTCTACTTCCCAGGCATATGGTGAAGGTTGAGTGGGCAGAGAGCCGTGATGTTTGTGGACCCTTTGCAGAGATTCATCTCTAGCGCGTGATAAATCGGTTGGGAATGTAATGCTGTGAACGCTGTTGTGTAATGTGTTGCGATGCATCGATGGACAAATGGAATATTGCTTTGGCAATCGATTAATGAGATGTCATGCACGTATCCAATATTGCCATATTAACCTCTGATAATATCATCTGCATGTTCTACAATACTGTACGAGCTACAATTCTGCACAATTCTACATGAGTACACAGAACTGCTCCTGCATGCAACAATTGAAAGCGGTCAACATCGGGACATTAACTCACCGTAAGGCTAGCGACAGTTCATGATTGTACCTCCCCCGCCCTTCATTGTCTCTCCCCCGCATGTCGCCGAAAGAAGAAAGAAAAAAGCCACAATGTCGATCATCTCTGACAACTAGACGAAGTTCAGCCAAACAGCCTGCCCAGCCGGACAGGCTGTACTAATCTACCGTGCAGCAAAGGCGCCATCAGACCTACAATGCTCAACGCTGATTTGAGCGCATATTCTGGATTTATGGTAATATCGCCATTTTCGCTTCTGACAGCATAACCCCCCGCACGCAGCCACGGCTTGTTCTCACCCAAGGTATGTAATGTATGCTCAGTAATGGGTGCAGGAACCCACCGTTGTGCAGCAGTTTGTGTCTTGCGCAGTGTACTTCTGGATGCCGAGGATTGAGTATCATTCAGCGTCTTATGCGTCACTTTCCCAAGCCGCGTTCAAGTTAGTTGATCGAGTCTTTGTAAGTTGAGTCTGTCGATTGAGCAGGCAATGACATACGCAGTGGCCATAACGCTCGGCTCGAATTGACGCCTTGGTTGAATGAATGAACCCATCCACCCAACATTTGTTTCAAGATCGACGTCCCCAGAGCAAACCTCCAAGCGAGTCAAACGTGGCGTTTTCAAGGATCACGTCAATCCTCTCCAATCTCCAACAGGCCTCTACATGTGGTTTGAACCACAACAGGTCAAAGTCTAGCCTCCTCTCGGCGGCATTTTCCCCTCTTTCGTAAGAAACACCACTCTCATGCTTTTTTTGCTCGCTCATGGAACACGGCGTTCTATCTAAAATTTTCACTTCTCCACGTCACACCCGCCTCGCGATATCCGTTGGGACACCCATGTCCCCTCGCACTATAACAGGCCGAAGTCTTATTGCCAGGTGGACCCGTGCATGTGTTCATTGGTCTCGCCGAGCAGGGCAATCAATCTCTGTCCTTCGCAGCGCTCCCAGGGATCAACGCTTCAGAGACCTGTATCGTAGATATTCACCGCATCTAAGACATCAGATGTGTCTCAAGATTCTGAGGTGTATCAAGCTGCCCCTTGATCTCAACGTCTCGGCATCTTCTTGGCGATGGTGCTTGCCCCCATCGGAGAAAACTATCATGGCACACATTCCCACTAGGCACTTCCTTAGCTTCAGGCAAGGATGCACAGTATGCTGCCATTCGAAAAGTTGGCACACCTTGTCCAGTTAAGTGGCTGTCCAGGGGTCCCTGTCACTGCACCCAAAAACTCCCTCCGTCATGTGGGCAAGTCGCCTGCCAAGCTGGGTAACGCTGGTGTGCTGTACAGAGTAGCGTCGCATCAGTAGTGGTGCCGCATCCCCCTCTTGGTTCACACCACACGACCATTTCCCCGCACAGCGACGCTGCGGGGATCGTCGTGCAAGGCGAGAAAAGGTCAAGTTGGGCAGAGGTCCATCGGGAGGGCTCAGGACGAGGACGTGGCTGTATCGGGGAGACGACCATGGGGAAGTAAAATGGTCGAGCACATAGCATTATAATTGAGACAAAGCTTGAGCAGCAATTGGTGTATTAAACACTACTTGTACCTAACCACTATTGCTAACACAACTTACACGGTTGCAGACTTTTTGTGAAAAGCCGCAGTAACAAAAACAACAAATTCAGCCCACGGGGCTCGCCGAAACGATAGCGCAGCAGCATTGTCGCCAGCGTTGAGCCCCGGTCCAAACACGCCGTCCCAGCGATGGCGTAACAGCACTTTCGCCGTCGAGAATCAACTCTCTTATTCGTTTGCAAAAAGCACACTCGTCCGACAGCGAGCAAAAACGCTAATGGGGTATCATGAACAGAAAAGAAAATGGAGTGAAATGTGCTTTCCAGCCCTGTTGGGCGTCGAGCAATATCAAAGGATTTGTGTGAATGGTATGTTGAAGTACCCATGAAAGAAGAGAACTTTGTGTAGCCATCATTCAGTCGAGATCTCTTTGTTGAAGAAAAACTGCGAGCCGAACATAATACGATGGTTCAATTACTGTGCTTAGACAGCAGTGGCCTTCTTACGGCCAGCGTTGCCGAAGCCGCGCTGTTCTGTCTCACGACGGGCAGCTCCGTCTTCGAATTCGCTGGCTGAGTCGCTGTCAACGAGCTTGCTGCTGGGATTGTTGCCAAACACCTTCAGCAAAAGAACCATGGCCATGGCGCTGGCAATGCTCATACACAGAATGCCAACCATGGTCAGGTTACTGTTGCGATATTGGCGCGGCCCCTTCTTAGCATCTTCCGGCCAGCCTGTGTACAACGCATATGTTGTAGTGACGCTGCCGAGGTTGCCTAGACCAGAAACCAGTGCAGTGGCAGCTGCGACTCCGACTTCGCGATGACGGCGCTGGAAGATCTCCGACGTCCAAGCCATGCAGATCGGGACAGTTGGTCCTAGACCGAAGCCAACCATCAAAAGACCACCGTAGCGAGCCCAGCCATGGGCAAACGTGGTTACGAGAAGTCCAGCAATCTGGATGCAGACAGCGGCAGAGAAGAAAAAAGCGCGTAGACGGTGGAACCGGTCCGAAATTGGTGTGACAATGAGAATAGCAATGAGATCCATCTGTACCAGTTAGTCAAACATCGAATGAGAGCGAAGTGGTGAGAAGGAACGTACAATCCAAATCGGCGCAAAGAGCAAGCTAATTTCAATGCCGCCTGCATCGGGTCTGATGCCTGAGATGATGACTGAGCCGTAAAGCTGGGTGCCAATACCAACTCCAACCACGCCAAAGTACATCAAAGTCAAGGGCCAAATGCGCCAGTCCAACAGAACGTAGAGTAGGTCCCTGAAAGTCCATGAACGAGCATGGTAAACACGGCGCAGATCTTGGTAGTGAACAAGAGCATCCTGACCCTTGAGGACTTCGGGAGTAGCAGGTAGCCACTTCATCAACCCACTCTGTTGTCTCGTTTGTCCAGGAGCAAGCGGTCTGTCAGGGAGCCACCATAGCAAGATGACACTGAGAGCGATTGCAACTATGCCCCAAAGCAAAAACATCCAGCGAAATCCAACAATTCCAGAAGTGCCATCCATCAACTGGAAGCCGGCAGAGACCAGTCCAACGACAGCAGCGGAGACCTGTGAAGCAGTGAAGTACATGCCGATCCTCTTGGCTGTGCGTGAGGGCGGGTAGAACAGTGTCAAGTAAAACGCCATGCCGGGCCACATTCCGGCAATGACCAGACCCAGAAGGAAGCGAAGGAACTTGAGGCTCCATGCATCTTGAACAGCGGCGAAGCAAGCTCCGACAAGACCAGTAGCGAAAACAATTCGAGCCATCCAAATACGGGGACTGAGCTTGCTCATGATGAGGTTAGACGGGAAGTCGAAGATGACGTAGGAGACGTAGAATAGAGCCAGAGCCGTTGAGACGTCTTTGGGGCTGAGGCCGAGGACGCTCATAATGTCATGCTTCTTGTCCAAGTTCATGGTTTGGGCGATGCCAATGTTGGAGCGAATAGCAGAGCAGAGGAAGTAGAGGATCCAGAATGCTGAAGGAAATGGTTAGTGAGACTTGAATGCATGCAATGATGGCTGGCTTCAATTACGTGGAATGATTCGAAGGTCAATCTTGCTGTAGGAGCGTCAGTGTCTGTTCATTTCATGGGGTGTGGTTCACTGCGATGAGGCATACCGGTAGACCTTCTCAACTGTCTCGATATCATACTCAACTTGAGGCTCCTGCTGCACGGTTAAGTTTCGAGACGATGAGTCGGCGGCACCATCCTTGGTCACATCAAGTCTATCGTCGCCGGCAGATGAGCGAGATTGACGGTCCATGATGAAGGTGGTGCTCCAAGCGGCGGAGGGGCAACGATGCTGGAACGGATGGAGGCGTAATAGAAGGAGAAGAAAATGAAAACTAGCAGAATGACATTACAACTGAGGAGTTAGAACTGATTTGTATAAGTGAATGAAACTGATGAACAAGAAAGGCCAGTTGATGAAGAGAGAGCGAGAGGAGGCCGACGAAAAGAAAAGAAAAGAGAAGAGATTGAGTTTGTTGTTGAGCCGCCGTTTTCGGTGGGTCGTCAAGCCACTCAACGCTGTTAAGCCGACAGCCGTTGATGGGGCGAAAATGCTTGTCTTGTCCCTAACACACTAACAATTCGTAGTCAAGGCCAAACCCAATTGTAGGGATCAAAAGGCTAAGTAAAATCAATGTCAAATAATTATCGATGCCACGTACTGTGCTGTAGTACGAGGTTAGGGGCGGGTCAAAGCATGCAATTGATGGCGAAGAAGTAATATCGCTAGGCCCGACAACTAGCCAGCAGCTCAATTTCAGCATAGCTGTTGCCTGATTGCTATGAGTATCGAGCTATGAACAAGCTTCGTCTGTGCCAATTTGATCGCGATCCCGATTGCTATCAATATGAACAGTTGCACTCCTGTTTGCTTGTCCGGATAGTAAGAGTCAGGCGCCTTGTGCATGTGCCACTCTTACTTTTATTTCGTCTCGATATAGCATCTCAGCTGATGATATGCACGCTAGTCCGTTTAGATGACACTATAGTAGTCCAAAGGTTGGTTAAAGTTTCATGCTCTAGGGACATTGTGAACCCTACAACTGTGACGGAGAGCCTCTGTGCACAGGGCTGGATGATCCAAGATGTTGGACTTTTCTCTTATTATAGCATTGAATACACTACAATACCAATTACTCAAAGAAAAATTTCCGGCTCCGTTTGGGCTGCCGCATGTCGACATTGCAAAGATGTCTGAGAACCTTGGAGAGCTACCTTTACTGTAATATTTGTCGTAGGCAGAGCCTCCCTCAATGCAGCGTTGAAGTTTGATAAAACATGTGCTTCGATGGTACCTTCCGTAAATTTGATCTCGCAACGGTCCAGGCTCTTCAATTTCGCTAACCCTAATTTCACCCAGTCGGCCATAGGGTCCAAGAGCTTTGAACAATTCCTTAATTGACCTTCAATTGTCAAGTTCAGCTCCTGCAATCCGACTTCGTTTGGGGTTGGAAGACGCTCCAGAATCGAGCAGATAGTGGTCCATTCGGAATTGGTTGGATAACTGCTAGACATGTTGATCAAGCAGCTCTCTACGGCCCATAAGCCTAAATACTTTATTGAGCACAACTGCCATCGACGTAGGCGCTCGAGAAAAATCCGGCAAAAGTGCAATCCAGTCCCCGACCACGTGCGAAATTCAAACTTGTGGGTTTGGAAGCTCAGAGTGTGTGCTTCAGCGTAGATTTGGTGGTTCGCAAGTAGTATGTTCACGCCTGTTCGATGTCTTGAGGTAGAGTAACCGTACGAATTACGACATGGGCACGCCGAAAAGAAGAAGTAATATATCTTCAAACGTAGCTCCAGCGGTAGAGCAAGAAACATGGTTCAAATCTTTAAAGACATTCTGAATAGTATTCGCTTTGAAAAAGAATACGAACTGTCTATTAAATAACGTTACGACGGCATTTATGCAAGCCCGAGCCTTGTTGCGATGGAAGTGGCCAATGAGGGGGGACCCGTGTAAGTTCGGTGACTTGTGCAGCCTTGTTACATTCCTAGTCGAGGATAAAAGAGTTAATACAACAAACTATGATAAATTTATAAACCAAGCAATCCACAGCTATTAGCTTCTTATTTCTTCTTCTTGCCAGTTAATGACCCAAGAGCATCGCCCAGACCCAGCCCCCCAAGCAACTTGTCGATGCCCAGTCCGCCCAGCAAATTGTCTACAAGGCCACCCAGACCAAGACCACTCAGCTGTACACCATGTTAGCAATTGATTCTTCTTCAGATATCTGACAAAATGCAGAAATGACTCACCAAGCGCCCAACCAAACCTAGTACACCATTCAAGAGTAGACCAACTGCCGCCAGAATCTGGAACAGTGGCTCGGACAACAACCCCCAGAGAGGATTCAACTCTTTCTTGGCGTGTGGCATGTCTTCAATCTTGCGCTTCGCATTGTCAATGGTTTGTGTCACATTTCCAGTAAGCTGCAATTGGTCAGTACGGCTTCCGTTAATAAGTAGGCATCAGGTGTTACTTGCCTCTTGAAGAACTTCGGCGAGATGATGCTCCTCAGCACTCGCCTCATTGGTCTTGGACTTGTGCTTGGCATTCTTCTGGATACGCCCATCAGGGTCCATACCACGAATGACTCCATTCGTCTCGGTCAAAATCTTGTTGCCTTCTTCAATCAGAGGCTTCACTTCCTTCACGAGCTGTTCCTCATCCAGATCCTCCTTTGGCGTATTCTCAGCCTTATCAACTTTGTCGGTAATCATCTTCAGGATGGGGTTCATCTTCTCTAGAGAACCCTCAATAGAGCTAGCCAGCTGGGAAGCGAGCTTCTTGTCTTTTTCAGCTTGCTCGCGGGCCTCCTTTTCTTCAGCAGGCTCTTCTGGCTCAGGAGGAATATCTTCCAAAAGACTCGCTTGGCCAACGGCATTGCCCTTGGAGTTGATAACTTCTCCATCTCCGTCGACTTCTTTACCGGCGCAGACGGAGATTTCGCCACTTACAAGCTTGCCAATAACATTGCCATCTTGGTCGACAATGTTACCCTCGCGGTTGACTTTACGGCCAGCCATGGGTGACTCGTTCTTTTCCTTTTCAGGCTCTTCCCAGCGCTCAGCTTGGCCCAGAGAATTTCCATTCTTGTCCACCACATCGCCATCTTCGTCAACGGAGCGACCATACAGTTTCTTGCCATCTCCAGACGTAAGGCGGCCGACAACCTCACCGGACGGTGTGACGACTTTCCCTTCTTTGGAAATAGTGAGACCGGCCATTTCGGCAAATGGTCCCTCTTTGGAACCTTCGCGCTCATGTTCTGGCACGAGTTCAGCTTGTCCGACCTTGTCGCCAGATTCGCTCATAATGTGGCCTTGCTTGTTGCACATTCTACCAACAAGAGACTTGACATTGCCTTCAATGACTCGACCGTAGATAGTACCATCAGAGTCGACGACATTACCAGCCTTGTTGACTCTCTTGCCGGCAAGCAGCGCACGATCAGGCTCTTCATCTGGCTTTTCCGGTTCGGGTTCAGGCTCGTCCCAAGCCTGAGCCTTGCCAACGGTGTTGCCGCGACGATCCAAAATATCGCCATCCTCGTCCACTTTTCTGCCTTTGAGACGCTTTGGGTCACCTTCAATGACTTCGCCAACTTGCTTACCATCAGAAGTGACTCGTCCATCCGCTTCCACAACGGCGTCGGGAAAGTTTTCAAACGGAGCAAAGTCTTTATCATTCTTCTCGCGCTCAGACTCTGGGATCGGTACAGCGTTACCGATCACCTTGCCCTTGTCGCTCCAGATGTTGCCTTCTTCATCAACGGGCTTGCCAACGAGCTTCTTGACGTCACTGTCTTCAACAAGACGGCCGACTATCTCGCCGTTCTCGTTGACGACGTTGCCGGCTTTGTTAACGGTCGCGTCCTTCAGTATGGAGAAGTCGAGAGCCTGATCTCCGTCGGCATCAGGCATTTGTTCATTATCCTGGTCCTGTTTGGCATCACCCTCCTCTGGGTTGGCATCACCCTCCTCTGGGTTGGCATCACCCTCCTCTGGGTTGGCATCACCCTCCTCTGGGTTGGCATCACCCTCCTCTGGGTTGGCATCACCCTCCTCTGGGTTGGCATCACCCTCCTCTGGTTTGGCATCCTTCTCGTCCACATTTTGGGCGTCCTCGGCGGTATTCTCGTTGACATCAGACATACCCACGTCGGCATTCTGATCTTCATTTTCCTGATCTTCAGTTTCCTCCTGGTCCTTGTTTTCGCCATGTTCATTTTCAGGCGTTTCGTCAATGGGATTGGGACTCTGTACCATGAGCGAATCGTCATCTTGCTGCGCGTCTTCCGTGGTGTCGCGCACATTATCCTCAATATCCTCTGCGGCGCCACCAGTATCGCCATCAGCATCTTCTGTCTCTTTCGAGGCGCTGTCGACTTTGTTTCCGGCATCGACAGGTGAACCCTCTTGACTCTTGCGTTTCTTAGAGGCAGGTTCAGGGCTAGGATCACTCGGGGCAACTTGGCCGTTGGATCGCTTCTCTGCTTCATTGGAAGGCTCACGATCCTCTATGTTGATTGGAGAATCGTTTTGAGCACCTTCCGCGGTCTTCTCAGCCGTACCTTGCGCAGGTTGGCCGTATTTTGCGCGGGCCTGTTGCAAGCTGTTGTAGCCTTTCATGGCTGTATTGAGAGGTCCGCGAGCTTTGTTGACCGTATTATACACGGTCTTGGCTTTGCCAGTGAGGTTCCAGCCATCACTTGACTTTTTTCCTTGTGCAATTTGAGTGGTATACTCTTCATCAAGAGAGGCTTTACCGAGAACATCTCCGGAGTCGGTGACGACATTACCGCTGGTTGTGACTCTGTTGCCAACGAGCTGCTGAGCGTTCCTGTTGAGGTTGGTAACCTCGCCGACAACGTTGCCGTCTTTATCAACAATGTTGCCTTGCTCGTCGACAACTCCGGCAATTGACCGCGGTACAGATGCATCTGAATCAGCGCTGGCTACGCTGGCTGCACAGCCGAGTTAGATGTGGTTATATTTGATACTCGCTCTGGAGACGGTGACTTACCTGTGTCATCACGAGTGTGCTCCTGAGACTGGGAATTTCTCCCTCTACTGCCAGATAATGGGTTTGCTAGTGGCATCTTGTGAAATTCTTTGGTGAACTTTGTAAATGTTGCAATTCATCATCAGGATCTCGGGCTTCCTGGTCTATCGACTTTATACATGAGACGTTCAGTTCAATTCCTTGGATATCTGTAATCGTCCACTTCGACGTCATTATTAGTCTGCCTTAACAGGATTTATGCAGCTGGATATCCAACTTCATCAGAAATATCCAAGTGCACGCGTGGGTGTTCTCCATTGTGACGCAAGCATCCCTCACGCTGCGCCAGCCACAGAATCATCACAGCCACAGATGTCTCTTCCATCTGAAGTCAACCACGTTTCCCTCGAACCCACCAAGACTAATAAATCAAGTTTTTCGGCTCCGAACAAGCGACCTCTACGCTAGGGACTTCCGTGCCATCAGCGGCAGGGTCTCTCCACAAGAGCCGTTGGAGCCTGCGCTGATCAGGAGCGGACATCCAGCTTCTTTCGTTCGCCGTTCAGTCGCATCGAGATCGACATGACGGAAGTTGGCGAGAGAACCTATAAGCTGGACCTTCGTTGACGTTACTGGAGTAAGTGAATCAAGTTTAGGAGCTACTGATCATCACACCAAACAAGGCAGTGGTTTATTACGGATCACACCGTGGACTTTTTGCCAACAAGCTGCTTCGACGGTTCTCTTAAGCTATTAATTACCATTTCCTTGACTCTCCCCGTCTCTATTAAATACAGTGGGTATCTTAATTATGAGTTGAATTCCGTCATGCGTGGACTTGACGTCCAAGTAAATTTCTGACGGGCTTGGTGCTGCCGGCCCAGATTGGGGAATGTTCGAGCCTCCTCCACTGGGCAAACTGTGGCTCGCCTTCCTCTTTTTGCTTGAATCCTGGTTCGACCCATTTACAGGTTCTGACTGCCCTGTGCCGTTGCCGGGAGGGGTCTTCATCTTTCCTACAATTGCGCCGTTCAAGTCGTAGATGTTGCCGTCAGCGTCCAGCTTCAAGCCGTACCCTGCTTCTTGTAGCGGCGGTGGCCGGATCAGATTCTCGGAGACGTAGCCACATACTTCGTCTTCTGGTGACAGGACAGTGCCGTTATTTTGAATAGAGCGTCCGATCATTGAGGGCAAGTCGCCTTCCACGCGACCGTGTACTGTGCCATCGTCGCCCAGAATATTTCCAAACTCGTCGACAATCTTGCCTTCTAAGCCCTGCGCAAGACTCTCAGGACTTTCATTCTGGGATGATAGTGGTGTGATTCTTGGAATCTCTATGTGATTTTCTTCAGTTGTGCCATTTGTGGTTGGCATTTCGGACTGGGCGTCTTGCATTGCGGCTGCTTTGGGGTCAACGGCCACTTGATCTCTGTTCCACATCCAAGATTCCTTCTGGCTTTTGTTTCCTACAGAACTTTTGCAAACGAGGCATAGTGGCTGTTGTGACATCATGCGTTGTTCATTTTCCGTGTTCCAGATCGGCAGCTAACAGTGCCACCAGGGGCAAATCCACAGCCCATTACGCACAAGTCGTTGGCAGATCAGCCACACAGTACTTATTCAGTCAAAGAGAAAAACGGCCACACTGTTGGGTGGGGTTGCAATCCGAATCTAGAGCCTCCGAGTACTGTAGAAGCTAATACTAGCGGCCAACTTGCTGTGGCTCATTGATTGGATCGAGGCGACACCCTCGCGTGATCTCCACAACTTCAGTCTAACGGTCTTCCTTCGGCTTAATCCATTAATCCAACTATGATTACACGTGCTGGTGAGCCTTTTTCTTGTTTCTTATTTTACATTTTTACTCTTTATCCTTGTCTTTCACATACGTGCTCTCCACACCAAGCAGTGGCCTTCGTCGAAGCCTGCATGGAACTGCAGTATCCCTGTCCACCTGTGTTGTATCATCTCGATCCAAGTACACTACCCAGCTCTCCGTGCCTTTACGAGACTCGCGTTTGGCAATAAACCCACTTGTACTCTCGTCAAGAGTCAGCAACGTCTCATTGTCATTGAAACCCCAGGGCCCAATAATATGGCTCACCGTGTCTTTGCGGGTACCAAAGCGCACTGCATGTGTGTCGCGGTCAACGTAGATCCAATTGAGCATAGGCGTCTCATTGGAGATGGTGCTGACGAGGCCCATGTGGCCCTCTTCGCCAGGGTATTTGAAGTAGAAGCCGCAGAATTTGTGGCCCGTTGCTGGAGTGTCAGGCATACTGAGTACCATCTGCGCCGTGTTAGTCGCATGAGTAGACGAGCCCAGTAGTTGTGTGTACTTTGCCGTCTTGAAGGAGACAAAAGCCTCGCTCTTGGAAATTGCCGTTATCATCTGGTAACAAAACAGTCATGTTGAATTGCTCCTTCTCTTTGGCTGCTGCATTTTGGCGCTTTTGGGCACTGACAGCTTGGCCGACGCCTGTGACTGTAGGAATTGCCACGATTGAGAGCAGCCCGACCACCATGTTGCAAAGGTGTCCAAATAATTGTGATGGTTGGGAACTCTCGAAGAAACACCAGGCTGTTTTGCTTAAGATTTATCCCTTTAGTCAAGCGCGATGATGGGTTAACATCTGCGTCATGATAAGGATCCTGCACCAACTCCGACTGTGAACCTGGGTATTTCATATACCCTGTTTTTGAGGCTTGTAGATCAACGTTACGGCGACAGAATTGATGGATCAACCCCCAAGTCCAAGCTTTGCGCACTCGAGATACGCGCTGCCATTTGCGTCATACTCCATCGTTCCGGCCATGGCCTCTAAAATAGAAACCAACTTCCAGGTTCAATCAAGGCAGGAAAGAAAATATTGTGGAATCTGCTTCGTCATTTATCATGACATCAGTGGGTTTGCGCATTAGAGAGCGAATTCGAAGTAGATTTGACGAGTTCAAAAGAAAGGCTGCGAACCATTCAAGGGAGCTTGTCTGTAACAAGTCCATTCAACTTTCCATTCAACTTTCCCATCATATCCTATCCTGAATCATCATCCCCTTTACGTACTCTACTTTTATACCCAACTTCCATCTTAAGCAACTTTCACAAAGCCTCATCACATCATCATCATGGCAAGCCAAGAGAAAGATGCTCCCACTCAGAACGAGCAAAATGAAGACTCCAGTCAAAACAACAGCCAGCAAAACAACAGCGAGAATCACGACGAAGGCGAAAGCCCCGGACTCAGCAATGACAACGGCTCAGAAGAAGAGGAGCAGGAACAGCCCCCTACACCCAAGGACAAGCCTACCAAGGAAGCGGAAAAGAAGCGCAAGCGACCTCTAGACGATGCGCAAGGTCAGGAAGAAGCCGCCAAGAAGAAGCAGCTGACCAAGGGGGGCAATAAGAAAGCAGACGACGATGTGGAGGAGGTGCCTGGGCAGACGCTGCAAAAAGCACAAGCCCCTGCTCAGCAGGTCGCATCCAAAGACGATGACAAGTCCAACCCCTTGAAGCTTCGTCTGGACTTGAACCTCGATGTGGAGATTGAGCTCCGCGCCAAGATCCACGGCGATATTACACTAGCTTTACTGTAAGTGGCTACTGGTATCTCTTGTTTTCAAAGGACTAAGTTGATTCTAGTGACATGAACTAGCGACATGTAGTTGAAGTATGTTTTACGTTGTATCATTATGACTAGTCATTTGAGGTGGACGGGAGCGTGGACTGTAATTTAGTATTTTATGCCGCGCTTAGCGCAACGAGTAATGAATATGCTTGATCTCAACACGAAATTGTCAAACTGTTTGCATGACTGCTGCTTCGAATAGACATGGCGCCCATCTGTAAACGTAGCCATTTGCTGCAGATCAATATTGCAAGCTGGTTGGGTCGACAAAGCTGCTCACCGCCGAACTGTAACTAGATGTTGATTAGACTACTCACTCGGCCGCCGGAGTTTCACCTACCACCAAGTCCAGATTTGTATGTATAACCCGTGGCTAAGCTTTGTCTGTGGACCATTGACTGGAGAACATGCCGTGTCGTAATTTTGATATATGTGGCTGAACATGAATAGCTGTGGACCAAGACCAACTATAGGCTGTAATTTCGACACTCACGTCATGTCATGCAGCACTGGAGATCGCCGATTTTAGTGACAGCTGAGGCCGCTAGCTAGCAAAAACGGCCATGGGTTCTCCGCAAGTCATCCTTGTCCTGACTAGTCATCCGAAGTAGTTTAGAGGGCTTGCGTTACGTGGCGTCGTCCCCTCCATTCTTCCATTCAACGGACCAACGCTGTGGGGCAGGAGAAGGGCATGGATGAATGCACTTTGCTGTGGCGGATGTTTCTATTCTAGTAGTATTAAACTGGACACATGGCATGGCATGTACAGTAGTTGACCTGTTCAACGTGAGCTGGGTACCTCGAAAAAAGTGCCATGTCACAATGTGGCTGGTGCGCTCGTATTGACTGCAGTTAACGCCTGGGAGATCAAAAATGTTCCGCTACGTAATATTTGGTTAATTTGAAGATCGTTGACCGACAAGGTTCCGCTTCGATGCATTGCCCGTGCCGTGCATCCGTTGCAGCCCAGAGGAATAGCCTTTCAACGTCTGAATGAGATCACCAAATGTCTCTCTTTAGCGGCCGTTATACACGTTTTGCGTGACTCGGTAGTACGCAACGCTTTGTGCGTATTCACCAGGTGCCCCGTCGTCGCCGCAATTAAAGTCTTCAACTGTTACGAGCCCCCAAAAACAGTGGAATTCTCATTGTCGGGCTCTACGTGATCGCTCGCAGAGGTGGAGGCGACAATGCACATCCTTGCTAAACGGTGCTTATAGGTGGGTTTTAGTATGGGACCAGACTATAAGCAGCGGAAGAAGAGCTCCGTGAGGGCAAAACCTGCGAAAACTGCGAATGTTGTTACCCAACCTTTGCTTTGGTAACTGTGTGTCGAGGCCGGTTTTGGTTTATACTGGTATCGCAAATGTGTTTGGCGCTTCTACTGTAATCGCGTGTTTGGGAATCCCCAACTCACACAAACCATTTAGCTCATTTGCTTATACCTGAACCCTTACTAGTCACATTGCGACCGTCCTTTAAGCCTGTTATAAGCTTCTCAGCAATACTGGTAGACAGATTCATTCAATGTTCACTAACTATTATTCACTATTTACTGGTATCATCATCTCCGACCTTTGGAAGATACTTCCCCGCCGACCCCTGCTGTGTCTCAGCTCTATTTATACCTTCCTTGGACACCAGATTTCCAACCGGCTGGGCGAGTCCGCCCTGCCCTAGCTGTCCAGCGACCAATCCATTGACTCCATCTTGAAGTTTGTCGATCTGATTGTTTCCAGTAACTTTTGTCTGGTCCAGGTTCTCTACAACGTAGAGTCGTCAGTCTAGGGTCGCGGTTCCATGTCGGCTGCGCAGCGTGCAACATACCTTTGGTAGAGTAGCTTGCTTTGTTGTCATTTGTGAAGTACTTGAGATACATATCCTCTATCCAGGGCATCCAGTAGTCCCGTTGGGCTTCGTATTGAGTCTTTGTCCACTCCATGGTTTATAGTCCAAGTTGTGATTGCTGCAAGTCCAAGTTGCCAATATCTGTCCCTCCAAGTCGCCAAAAGCAGCCATTTAAAAGTCTCTTAAGATTCATTGCATAGAGTTTGGCCAAAAATCCTGTTTGTCGCATTGTGTCATTGGCTCCCCATGATCTGCACCCAATTCAAGGTAATAATTTTGGGCTATACAGCAAATGGCCGTTGCCTTGATTTGGGCATATGGTCGAGACACAACCCAGCTCAGCCAATGAATCATTGATCTGCTGTTATTATTGGTTGTTTTCAGGTCTCTGGGTACTAACCAGCGAGCAGAATTAGCTGCCGCGTTTTCAGCCAGCAAACAACAGGGCAAGGCAGCACTCCACCCACCAATACAACGAGGCAGGTTCAGCAAACGATTCCTTCAGTAGCAGTCACCGAGTACCGTCAACTATGAAAATATCCACTCTGTCAGGGAGACTTTCTAGTAACCCATAGAACTTTGTCATTATTCCACATGTCTCACGTTTCTTACTGGCTATCCGTGAACTAAAGAGATTCGTTCCATTTATCCCCAATAGCAGCCTGGTCTGCGTCAAAGCGGCCGAGCTCTTTTCCAGCATCCTCCAAGTCCTTCTTAGCCTTCATCCTCATGTAGAAAATCGGACAGTCCTTGCTACTGCAGATGACCTCACAGTGCATACTACCTTGACATCTTTGACACTGCGTCCAGAGGCGTCCGAAGCGAATCTCAAGATCTGAAACCCGACCCAACGTCTTCTTGTACAGCTCACCAACACGAGAGCTACAATCCGTGCAGACTGCCCCGTTGCTCTCAAGCTTAGCTGTGAGTGGCTTCTTACAGCCCATGCATGTTTGCGTCTTCTTCGTAAATTTCATTAATCCCCCAACAGTTGGAGCTGCTACTGTGATTGTACGAGTGTGGTCGCCCGTGAGCAGTGATCGAGCCTTAGTCTCGCCCAGTATCGGCTCCAAGATGCGCCATAGGGGCTTTGCCAGCTGATTGTCTAGGTAGTACTTCGTATCTATGGGGATAATGTTCTCCAAAACATAGATCGGATCCTCTGATTTCTCAAAGTTCTTGGCGCCAGCTGCGCCGCGTATCATCACGTATGCTACACGATCACCCAAGCTGGGAGCCGAACCCGCATCTCGCTTCTTCATTCGTTGAGCTAGCTCCACGTGTGCTTGTTTCGCAGTATAATCATCCTTGGTCAAGGCTTTAGTGATAACCAGCTTGGACATATCAATTCGGTTTTGGAGCAAGTCCGCAATCATGTCCTTGACGTACCTGCAATTACTGGTTAATTATACACTTCATAGATAGCCTTATTCTTGTTGTACGACTTACTCTTGCGCTCCAGACACAGCTTGTTCGATGAGTATCATTTGCAGAACCTTCTCGATTACGGTCTGGACAAGTAGACAATTGTCTCAGCGTACAGTCTCAATACCTTTTGTATCCATTTTATCATACTTTTCGGTTTGTGTCCAGTACAGACCAGCATATCTCTTCTTATTAATGAGGAGATATGGAAAGTATACCTTTTCAAATTCAAGTTTAATAGGCTTGATAAATTTGGACGAAACATATTGTGCAGCTTCTTCCCCTAGCTTCATTGCTTCCGCAAGGTCTTTGGTACCAAACTTGACCATGACAGAGTCCGTGTCACCGTAAATAACTTGCGCGTCGTGAGAGTAGCCATTCGCCACTGTATATTTCTTCTCAACCTCATCCTTGGCTCGCTCGATCATCTGTCGACCAAATGATGTCGTGCTGCTAGCGATAGCCAGACAAGGAAGCTTTCCAGTTGTGGCACCAGTCAACCCATACACGCTGTTGGTGCTGATCTTCAATGCTAGCTAACGACTATTTAACACAGCCTTCTTGGACGGGTCTGCTTCAACAGCAAGTTCTCGTTTAGCCTGTTTACGAGCAGCGAGCAGTTCTTGCAAAATTTCCGCAAGAAGTCCTTTGCGTTGCTGTGTAGTGACGAACATATCGTTGTTTGGGGTGACGATATAGTCTTCATCTTTCTTGAGGCCGAATTTTTGGACTTTTGTCGCATCGATAAGAGTTTTATAACAAAGATTGTGCGCTTGGATAATGCTCGGGTAGAGGGAGGCGAAATCCAATGTAGCAAGCGGCACGTCGTAGTAGCCTCTTGTTGGCTCTATAACAGTTGCGCCCTCATACTGGTCTTCAGATGCGTTGGAAGACAGATTCGGTATCACAGGATCCTGCTCAAGGGCTTTGCGGAAGAGCTGGCTAACAAATTTAATCTGTTGGCCTCGAGAGAGCGGAAAATTGAATGTAACCCTGGCCATTTCGGTATAGTTCTGAAGACAAGATAACTTCTCCATAAGGCGCTGCGAAAGGTAAGCGTCCTTGAGACAATAGAGGGCTAAGCGGTGGCACGACTCGGCAGTACCATTAAACAACTCGGTAATCATGGTGTGGTGAACATCCTCCTGTTGTTCACCTAAAAAGTGTGCAGATACGGAGTTGAGAGTATAGCTTCGCAAATGATGATCACGTTGGATAAGGTGGAGAAGGTCTAGCTGAAGACGTCCGTTGGTATCGGTGGTCTTCGTATCTCGGTTACCAATTTGCTTGCTGGAAAAATTGGTTTCCTTGACTCTGGATGGCTCGCTGCTAATACGTGACCAGTACTCAAATCCTGGCACTTTCAGGAGCTTGGCCCGATCTAGGAGATAGGGAAAGTCAAAATTGCAGATATTATAACCAATAACAATATCTGGATCTACGGTAACAAGGAACTTTGCCAGTCGCTGAGTAGTTGGCTTTCCTTGTTAAACTCGAAAATCTGCGTGGCGACAATTGAGCTGGTTCTATCCAAGCAAAACACGTTTCTAATAAACGGTTTCTTCTCTCCATATCTCGTCACCACATTCACAATTTGTATGACTGGGTCATGGTCTGCCTCTGGAAAAATACCTTTGCGACCAGCACACTCGATATCAAAGGACAAAACGCGTAGGGGAGCCATTTTAGCCCACTCTCCATCTGGTTTGTGTGCAATAAGGTCACGGTAGCTAACAATGGCCTCGAGCTGACAATTGGATTGTTTTTGATGGTCGGGGATAAGCTTGAAGGTTGTAGCAGGAGCCTCAACCCAGGACATGCCATGAATCTGTGAAGTATAAGCACTTGCTTCTCGTAATCAAAGAACATTTACATACCTTGCAATCCACCATGAATCGAAGCACATATTGGATATTGTCATATGTCTTAATGCCTTCTTCCATGCTCCCCCACATACCTTTCCAATTCGCTTCATCGCGCTCAATCACACCACGAACTTTGCTGATATGCTTTGGGTCCGTGACAGTAACCTTGATATAGCAGCACTTCATATTACCCTGAAAACCATAGACATCTTCCTTCATGGCCAATGTTACAGAGTGAATTGCTAGCTAGCATTAGGCGACTCGGGTTTCGAGGAATGTTTGAAAGGGGCCACAGTCGGATTGCTGAAACGAAACAGGAGCCTGGAGGTACAGATAATGCTTAAAGTCATTTATGTGCAGCATGACAGAATAACCCTCGTGCGTAACACCAAACAGCTTCACGGTAGCAGCACCGCCAGAGAGCGTACCCTCCTCAGCCTCGATAGACTGAAAACAGAGGCTGTCAGTTGCAGGAGACATGGCTTTCACAAGGGGCCTCTCCCAGGCTTGGTCTTTTTCTGTGCTATTCTCCTTTGCACTGGAGATGTCTCGAGAGAGCTTCTCAAGAACATCGGACTCGAACGTGCTCTTTTGTTGGCTGGAGTCAAACGGCTTCGATCGCGGATTCTCGCTCGTATCCACCTGTTGGGAGATGGTAGAACACTGGAAAACATCGGTTTTGGGTGTTTTTATCAAAGACGGCATCATCGGTGATGGATTTGGGGCTTGGCTCAAGTCTGCAAGCATACGGTTCTTGCGGAACTGTCATGTTGGCAATGGTTGGCGTAGGGGACAGCCGTGTAAGTTGGCGTGACTTGTGCAGCAGTCTCACGCCACTTGTGCATCCTAGAACTTCCGGACACAGACGAGTCACATTACAACAAGCCCAATAATGCCGGTTTAAGCTCCAACTTTGATGAAGTATTTGCTTAATTAATTAACTAATTAATGACGTCGGGTAATACAGGAATTGTATTATTGAGATTGCCATATTTTGATGTCCTGGCCATATTCTACAGCACATCTCTCACAGCGCGTCACTTGGAGCACAGCAGGCAACCATGCACTAATTAACGACACACGGATAGATCCACGGCCACGTTACGGGCCGAGGCTGCTCACGTGCGCAACCAAAAAGACTTTTTGACAGCAACGATGGCTGTATCAGAGGCACGACTGGACGATGAATGCCTAGTTTGGGGACCGCTAGCTGTGACAAGCTGTGACGAGCTGTGACGAGCTGTGGCTGCAAGGCTGACCAGTCCAGAGGCTGGAGATGGTTGTTGGGTGGAAACGGAGCCATTGCTGCCTCGACGAGACGAGACTAGACTATAGCCAACGGCCTAACTAGGCGGACAAGGCAAATCATTGGTGTAGATGGACAAAGAAAGTGTACCAACGTGGGCTTGGTAGCCTTGTTTGGGACAAAGTCATCCTGAACAATGAGTCACTGACGGTGTTGGACGAGCGGCTTCACGGCCCAGTCGAGTCATGCGGAGACTTTGATGCCTAGATTCTCCGAGCCATAAAGACAGACCATGTTCCGCGCCGGTCCAAGCAAAATAAATTAATGGAAAATACAGGAAGCAAGAAGACGGCACGAATTAATTCCGCAATCTTTTTGCATTACGATTATTATTTGCCTCTTGATTTTATTTATACTTCACACCGGCTTACAGGAAAAGCAATTGCTCCCTGTCTTCTTACACCACACCAATAAGGGTCACGTGTCGTTCTTAGTCATCAGCCGTTGCAGCTGTCCCGTCTTCCGTCATTTGCCTGCCTCGAAAACCCTTCATACCCGAATTTTCAGGCCACCTTATCAACTCGCGATCCCCTGCTGCACCAACGCTGCTGCATACACCAAGGCTTAAACAGCTTGCCCTCCATCTACCTCTACACACACGCCAACATCCTTGCCGACAGCGGCTACGCCTCTTCCACAACCCCCGCTCTCTGACTGCTGTCACCCTTCATCGCGCTCGGCACCAGCGCGATTTGTTTTGACCTTGCGTCGCACACCCTTGTCATCCATCATCGAAGCTGCTTCACTGCATCTCGACCACAAGGGATCCTCTCTTCCAACCATGAGCGTCGCGTATGAACCCCGCTCCTTCATCCATGATGGCGCATATCCCCCCATCGGCGACGACCATGACCATACCGACAACCGTTATACCGACTCCGACGTCGCCGAGCACCTAAGCCATTACACTGCCGACGCATCCCTGCTCGAAGATGGTCGCGTTGTACTTGACGACAGAGGAATGCTGAGCGATGACGGTACCGGCGTACAAGATGCTGGCCGTCTTGACCTCCATGCCACTGGCTTCTCCTCTCCAATTCAAATGACCCTACCGGCGCCTCCCATGTCGGATCCTACACCAGACAGCAAAGATACATCGCCAGATGCTGGATCGCCTCCTTCTTCGCGCATGAAGCTGATACCCAAGCCGCCTCGCGATGCGTTCAAGCAGGCCGATGGAAAGTTCCACTGCACAAGAGATGACTGCACAGAGGATGTGCGAGCCTTCACTCGCAAATGTGAATGGAAGTAAGTAATGCCCTACCACCTCCTTTTGAGTCGCAAAGTTTCACACGCGCTAACCACCATCACAGCAAACATATGGACAAGCACGAACGACCATACCGTTGTCCTGCCGATGGATGCGAGAACCTTCCCGGCTTCACCTATTCAGGAGGTCTCTTGCGACACGAGCGCGAAGTTCACGGCAAGCACGGCGGCCCCAAGAACACCGTCAACTGCCCGCATCCCAACTGCAAGCGACACACCGGCAAGGGCTTCTCCCGCCAAGAGAACCTCAATGAGCATTTGCGACGAGTGCACACCAGCCCCGAAGGACTGACGCCACCGGCCGAATCGGCCGGGTCTCCTGACAACGAGAGCGAAAGGTCGGGACTCAAGCGCAAGCGACGACTGAGCGACCAAGGCAGCGACGAACTCAACGAGCTGCGCGAGGAAATCAAGCGCGTACGAGAGGAAAACGACAAGCTCCGATCTGAAATGGAACAGCAGTCGCAATACTCTCTGGCCATGACGGCTCAGATTGCCGAGCTTCAAGATGCGCTGCGCAACGGTCTCGGTCACCAAACTCTCGGCGCACCAACACCCCAAATGATCTGAATCCAGCCAGACCCATTTGACGGCCGGTGTTCCTTTTCCTTGTTTCACGATTTGCAACGTCTCCAATATACAACCACTCGCATAGACCAACACACGCCTCTCACAATCGCAAACGACGGATAGACTTTTTTCTTCTTCTCTACTCTACGGCCAACATCACCACTTTTGCCCCAACACTCTCGCCCTTATTAACTTTTAATCATTCCGCTGTACCACCAGCCTCAACCAAATACCCCACTCTAGAATCGACTCGTTTCGATTCGTTTGTTTTTTCCTGTACCACGTTTTGTTTTTTGTTTTTGTTTTTTCAATCAAATCATCTGGAGCTTTTCTTTCTCGACCACAGTCAGCATAAGGAAAGCAAGGCGTTATGGGATATCACACACACACACACACGCGCGCGTACACACGTCGAATTCGAAGCGAAAACAAGGGAACCTTCCCAGGGATTAGATGGATTTTTGTTTTTCCTCGCCTTGTTGTATTATTTTATTCATTTCATGCTTTCCATACTTTTTTTTTTGGATTGCTTTGTATTATCAAAAAGCTACTTGTACCATTATAGAAGGGAAAGGCGGGATTAAGGTGATACCCGTGGGTATATGGCGAAACTGGGAATTTTGTTTTTTTGTGTTTGATTCGATGAACAATGACCTTTTTTTTATATCGTCTGGGGTGATGATTTGATTTGATTGGGTTTTTGGGCATTTATCATTGTCATATACACGCTCCTCTATGAAATCTCTACTTAATGGAATCGACGGCAGGAAGTTTTTGTCATTCCCTTAAACACATGACTCAAATGAGACCTGATGATATATTACTGACATGAAATGAAATGACATGAAGTGACATGAACATACATGCACAGATTAAAAACGGAACGAATAATCACACACAAGCACTCAGTGACTGAAATGATAAATATAAATGCTACACGAAAATGCTTTATACAACCCCTTTCAAACGCCAAACCTCAACATCCGTGGCGATGACCTCTCCTTTGCTCCCTACACAGCATGGACATAACTCGCCGGCACACTAGCCGTCACACCGGCCTTTTCCACCTCTACCCATCCATCGCCAGGGTCTTCCTTGACGAGCACGAATCTCTCCCCCTCCGACATGGAGTGTTCAATGTCGCTCTGCGCCGTGTACTCGTACAGTGCCTCGACATACTTGAGCTTCTTGGCGCCGCGGCGTGGTGCCACGGCAGGTCCTTTCTTCTTGGTTGTGGATTGTGCGACGGAGGACGTGGTTGACGTGGAGAGCGTGGAGGACGGACGGGCTGGCGTGGGTGGTGCGGGAGAGGAAAAGTCGGCGTAGGTGGCGGGGACGATGCCTTCTTTGTAGCCGGCGCGGACTTTGACCCATCCGGAACCATCTAGAGATGTTAGTCAAATATTGTAAGAACAAGATGGGGGTTAAACCGTACCGTCTGGTTCGACGAGTGTCACTTCGCGGCCTTCTTGGACGGACAGTTCACCGTCGCCGCTAGCTTCAAAGGAGTAGAGCATCTTGCCGCGCTTTTCGGATCCGTTGGCGCTGGGTTCGTGGTAGGATGTAGGTGGTGGTGCTACCATGCGGTGGTTCTTGCGTGGAGCGGAGGACGGTGCAGCGGAGTGGGAAGAGGCAGCATCGTTGCCGTCTTCGTCGCCGACTGGTGTGCGTTGGCCAGATACGGAGCGGCGAGCCGAGTGGGAGCTGAGGGATGTCATTGTGTTGGAGCGGGTGAGGTCGGGCGATTCGTTGACGTGGGTTGGATGCGCTGCTGAGTCTGGTGAGAGGAGTTTGTTGGCTGCTTCTTGGCGTTCGGCCTTAAGCTTCTTGCGCTCTTCCTTGCTCTTCTCGCCAGGACAGTCGGCGGGGACCTTCATCTCGCATTTGCTGTGGCAGGTGTAGCCGCAGTCGCGACAGTCGAAGCCCTTGGCGCTGAGACCCCAGATGCGCTCACCGCAGAGATCGCAATTGGTGGGTATCTTGAAGGTTTGACTCTTGAAGTTATGGTTGTTAGCGCCTAGTGTTACATCGCCTACGACGGCTGTGATACTGGCCGTTTCGATTTCAGCAGTCAGTCGTTGTCGATCTATCGAATGCAGGTCCTCTTGCAAGGAGAATAGTTGGCGCACTACTTCCACCTCGTCTTGCTTGTCGGTGCCGTCGCGGATATTTTGCTTCGTCGTCTTGGTAGCTTCCACTTGACGCCGTTTCTTGTCCACCTCTCGTCGCAGTTCACCCAGCTGAGCCTTGGACTTGCCGAGCACGTTTCGCAGATAAACCTTGGCGGGTTCGTCGATCACCATGGTGCTATCGTCGTGCCATACTGGACTCGCCTCGAATTCCTTGTTGGGGGGCTCTTGGAAGGATCCCATGTTGTGGCGCATGTACATCATCGAGTCGAGATGAGGCAGGTTTCTTGAGATTTCTTGTCCGAGGTTCTGCATCATCTGCTGGCTGGTGTTGAGCATGGTTTCTTCTAATCGACTGGCGGCTGTCCATATGCCGTTGAGTTTGGTAGTGCGGAACTCGTTGAGGTCCTGTATGCTGTCCATGACTTCGGGGACGTATTCGTGATAGTATTTCTCCTTTTGCTTATTGGTGACATTAATAGTAATCAGATAGGTATTCTTGGCGTTGTTCATCTCTATGATCTGTTGTTGGTATGCGCTCTGCGCCTTGGCCTTGTCGTAGTGCGACTCGGACTTTTTGCGCCTGGCTTCGACCTCTTGGCAGGTTGTATCGTATTTTCCCTTTGTCTTTCGCAAGTATTCGTACGATGAATCTCGTTCAGCGATAAGCTTCTCGTTATACTCGGCGTGTCGCTTGCGCAATTCTTCGAAACGCGCACCATAGTACCTGAGGGGCTCGGCGACTTGGGAAATGAGGTGGTTTGCGTACTGGTCGTGTTCGGAAGCTCGTGATTCCAGCGTGGTGAGCTGTGTCGCCCATGTAGTTATAGAAGCACTGTACGAGGAAATGTTGGTAACGAGGCTCAATGTTGTTAGCTGGGTCCTGTGCCTACCTCTCGAGAGAACCGGGCGTCATGGTGGGAGTGTCACCGACGCTCAGCTGCGACGACCTCTTGTTTTTCTTTTCAAAGTACTTCTTTGCAAGTGCATTCAACTTGGCGCTATATTCCTTTTCGATAACGGATCGTTCGCGATAGAATTGCTGAATATCTTCGAGCCAGGCGATGCCGTGGCCGACCCAGGCATTGGCGCCTTTGAATCCATCCTGAGGCGTCAGGTCAGCATTGGAACGTGAGTAGCCATGTGCAGGCTGCAAGCTAGCGCAAGCTAATAGAGCTGGCCAATTTGCCAATATTTACCTTGAGCTCGGCACCAAAGGTTGGTGGTGCGTCCACTTCAGCCATAACGCCGGCGGAGGGGTTGTGTGATGGGAGAGTCGGAGGGTATCGGACCAGACATACAGAAGCGACGAGGCAGAGGGAGGAAAACGAAGGTACCCGAGACCAAACCAGACCAGAGAGAGAAAGAGAAGTTGAATTCCAAAACAAAAAGAACAAATGAACCAAAAAGAGAGGAGACAGTGAGGAATAATACTCGGCCCAGCCCTGAAGAGATGCGTCTCTGCGGAAGAAGAAAGATGAAGATTGGGATGGGGGAGGTTGAGGGGGAAGAAAAAGCCGTTACGTTGGCTAAACAAACCTCCCACGTTGTTTACAGCGCACTGCGAGGCCAGAACAGGCACAGCACAGGGCAACTTAGGCGGCCTTCAGTGGTTGGGGCGCAGCTTGTCTTGGCTGATGGCGGCTCTCCACGCACTGCAACTACTAACTGTACCAAGCACACGTCACATCAGCATAGCGCTTTCAGGCTCTACTCGGGGCAGCTTTCGGCGCCGGTCTGGCGTAACAGCAGCTGTCCCCCACCAGCCACAGTGAGGCATTACAGGGGTCTTTTGCATGTTGGTGGCTTTTTACCCCGCCATGCTGAAGATTGACAGAAGATGACAATCAAAGAGAAAATAAAAATACAAGTAAATCAAACCTTGATTCGTCACCCGTTTTTACCCTGTTGCAGTTCAATTCCCATTATCATGCTTCGCCCAAACCGTCCTTCATTAAATCGTCCTAAATATCCCCATTATTCAATAACTGCCAGGATCTCCTCTCTGACTTGCACCTCTCCCCATTCCTGTCTGCCATACTCCATCGTATGCCCCTTCTCGTACTCCCCTTGCCCATGCACCTTGTGGCCCTCTACCCAACACGAGATGCCTCCCGCAGTGTCCCATCGCATGAGCTCCGAGTCCTTTGAAACGCTTTCCTCGACGATAGACAGCGTCATTCCCATTTTTCCTGCAGTCCCAATACACTTCCCGTTTGCTTGTGTCAACTCCGTGTACACGCCCAACACTGTCGCATGTTCGCCTTCGTCCTGGTATAAGACTATGAAGACCGTCATGTCTGCGACGGCGGTTTCCTCGATGTCGTCTTCTTAACAGTTGATGCCAAATTTAGGCACAGTATCAAGAAATCCTGTTCGAGATTGGCTAGGGGGGGGGGTTAAGTCTTCATGATGATGAAAAGGAATAATTACAACCACCTCTGTCTTGTGCGACAACTGGTGTACATGAACTAATCATTCCAGCCCCAAAGCGTCATAGAAACGGAGCTTCTGTTCCTGCTCGCCAAGTCCCTGCATCTTCGCCACACCCCGGATCATCAATAATTATCATACGACTGTCGCTCCTCAAACGCGATTCTCCATTATTTTATTTAGACTTTATTTCTAGCTAATTTAATTCTCACCAAATATGCAGTCTCTTGAGCATAACACGGCAAGGTTCGGTTCCTGGCGGATACTACCCTAGACAGTCGCCCAGCCAAAAAAGGCGCGCCTTTGACCAACGACACCTCTTCTCAAACTCTCTTCCATAGCTACACTGTGTTGGCATCTCAACACTCAATCATCTGCAAAAATGGCCGCCCGTTGTCCCACCCTGTTCAATGCCTTGAAGGTATCACCAGTTCCCTCCTATCGCCGCACCATGGCTACGGCACCTAAGACATTTGAGTTCATCGCCCTCATCCCCGACAAGCCTGGTGCTCGTGAGCGGAGACTTTCAGTCAGAGCGTAGGCAATCCCGTTAAATCCTAACACAAGATTGATGCCCAATATTTAAATGAAACTAACAACCGCCACCAAATAGCCAGCACTTTAAAGAGCTCAGCTCCAAGACAGAAACCGGAGCCTGGAAAATGGGCGGTGCCATCCTCAGATCCGTCCCCGAGAGCGACGACCCCACCACCTTTGACTTTGAAGGCAGCGCTGTCATCTCGGTAGCCGAATCAAAGGAACAGGTCATCGAGCAGCTCAAGACAGACATTTATCATACTGCTGGCGTCTGGGACACCGAAAAGGCTCAAATCATCCCCTATCTCAACGGCTACAGAACTTCATAGTGTTTCAAACCATGTTGCTTGACGATAAATTGTAAGTATTATAAAACAAAGAAACTAAAATCAATATCACGTCGAGGCCCATTCCCAAAACACTAAACTGATTGACGCCGCTCTGGCTGGTCTCCATCTTCCATTGCTGGAAAGCCCAAGAAAATACTCTTCACAACCCTCTTCGCTTTTAGTTCAGCTGCGCATTACTTCGTTACACGTCTTTGCCGCCCTCTTCTGCTTCCACTCTCAAGTCGTAGTTGAGGTCGAAGCACTCGGCCAGAAGCTCCGAGACGCTACCCTGACCTTCGGGAATGTCACCATTAACGACGAACTTGCCATCGACTCGCATGTTGTCCAGGGAGTTGAGCTACATATAAAGTTAGTTTTGTTGTTATATAATCTTGGCATAAGAACGGTGCAGCCTACCTTCATGCTGTATGGGTACAATTCTCGGACAGAGGCAACACCTCCGTTGGTCTTAACTTCAATCAAGCAGCGCTTCAGCGTTTGCAGCTGGTTATAGATGGGCAGAAGAGCCTCGGACACAGGCTCAGAAGCGAGCATAAATGAGTAAATGTAAGCATAACTGCGTCGAATCAAGTACAACAGAGTACGTTGTGTCCACAGGTCAGCCGGCCGGCCCTTGTGGTCGTTGAAGTTGCCATTAACTCTGCTCTCGTCAATCTTGTCTAGCTGGCGTTGGAAGTCGTACAGATCCGTCTCTCGAAGCGACCAGGCTTGAGTGAGAGAGAGCTTCTCGAGGTCGTTTCGGATACCAACGAGGGTGTCGTATGTGGGACGGAATGAGTCGGAAACAATGCCCTTTCTGAAATACTGTCAGCCATGCCCGCTGGGGCAGAGATGTATTGTTACTTACCGGTCGAGGACCAGCTCAGACCACATGCAGCATCGCTCGTAGAGAGCCGTCAGTTCATCATTGCCAGCAACCTCTGATCCATCTTCAGCAACAAATTTGCCGTCCTTGCGCTTGTCTCCGACGTCGGCAAGCTGCTTTTGCAGCCGCTGGACTTCAGTTGAGGAAAACTGTAGACACAAAAGATTAGTCTCGGAACATTACACGCAAAATGTGTAGTCACAAACCTTGGATTTGGTGTTGGCCAATGAAGTTTGGCGTAGAATAGAGATGATCTTCTCATATGTGGGCAGGAGGGGATCTGCAATTCGGTGTAGGCGATGTTGGAGGATAGCCAATGTGCCCTGGCAGCGCTCCACGCGCTTCTGGAGCAATTCCAGCAAGTATGGGGAGTGCTGCTTCTCTGGTGATGGTTCTGTAATAGCATTTGCGATACTCTTGGCCAATTCCTCCAACGTCGATTTGAGACTGGCCAGATCCTTCGCGGAGTAGAGGTCTACTTCCTTCAGATGGTCCAGCAGTCGCTTGATGGTGGAGGTGAGAGAATAAGCAGCGGGAGCTTCGTTATTTCGGCCGATCGTGAGATAAAATAGGGACAATAGCTGAAAGCAGCTTTCCAATACTTTGTCGACTACATCTCCAAGTTAGTCATTGCAGCATTGCAGCTGACATCATGATCATCATACCTCTATTCTCGTCCTTGTTTCCCGTCTCGGCTCGGATCGCGTTGAGCTCCTTGACTTGTGCAATGGTTTCGTCATAAAGAGGAATGATATCTTGGCTTCGGACGTAGGTAGTTCGGTCTTGCTTCAGCAAGAGTAGCTTGTCGCGGACAATGACGAGATTGTCCAGTACAGTTTGTTCCCGGCTGTCTTGAGGGGCGGGAATCGCTGGTGTGTCCATGTTGAAAATGGAATATGAATAGCGAGATGATACCGCGAAGAATGAAACGAAGGACTGAGAAGGCGCTATTCTAATAGCATTGGCTAAGTGTTGAGAGTGTTGGTGGAAAGTTCCAGCGCTTCCGATGGGGCTTGGTCGCGGGGTTGATCGAATCGCCGATGGGAAAAGCCGGTATTTAGCGGACAAGATGCTGCTATGAAAATAATCTGGAAATATTTCTAAAAATCAGACAAGTGCGCCTCAATTGGTGATAGCACTTTTAAAGAGTAAGATGGAAGACGAGGAGGTCGATTGCATCAGTGTCGACTCACAATGCAAGCTCAACGTTATGATGCTCACAGGCATTGGTGGGGAACTTTCAAGGGTGGGGTTGGAACCCAAGGTTGCATTTGGCTAGTGGGGTCATGAGCAGGCTGGAACGGGCGCTGATTGGCTGTACACCACAAGGCAAGAGGGCGCTGACTCACCCAAGTCGGCAGCCGGAAAAACCATTTAGCCACTCCACTTTTAGGTCTTCAAGCCCTCCAACGGAAATTTTGGCGCCTGGGAATTTTCTGTGGCCTGTCCGCTAGCGAGCCTAATTGCCCTTAGAATCTCAACCCACTACGGAAGACGACATTTCTCCCACGTTCAACCTTCACAACCACAACCAACAAAATGTCTACCGCCGAGCTCGCTTCTTCCTACGCGGCCCTTATCCTCGCCGACGATGGCGTTGATATCACCGTACGTTTTTGACCCTGCTGGACAATTGCCGGATCGCTTCAGAGACAACGTTAAGAGACCGAAACACCATGAGGGACAGCGGAACCGGCCAGAAGAACGAGAATTACTGGCGCATTGTGGCATGGCAACCTGCTACAAGGGCTTGACACCGCAGGTCGCCTCAAAATTCCTGGACTTCGAACCGCATTTCCGTCCCGACAGTTTTCTGTTTCTTTAAATCGATCGATGGGCGACATTGTTCAGTGGACGAATTCTCTGGATCATCAACTTTACTAACAGCATTCCCTGCAGGCCGACAAGCTCCAGATCTTGATCAAGGCTGCTGGTATCACTGAAATCGAGCCCATCTGGACCTCCCTGTTCGCCAAGGTACGAACCGACTAAACTATAAAAACGAAATCGCTTGTCAAATCAGATGATGGCAAGCGACCGTAGGAACAAAATCACTGACTCGCGTCATTTTCTACAGGCTCTTGAGGGCAAGGACGTCAAGGATCTGTTGACGAACGTCGGCTCTGGTGGCGGTGCCGCTGCCCCTGCTGCCGCTGGTGGTGCTGCCGCCGCCGGTGGTGACGCCCCTGCTGCTGAGGAGAAGAAGGAGGAGGAGGGTACGTTAAATTCCCATTTCAATTTGATTCACGCTGGACGCATCGCTAACTTTGGTTCACAGCTGAGGAGTCCGACGAGGACATGGGTTTCGGTCTCTTCGATTAAAGAGTTTCATCCCTATCCACAATGCGACGACTACTGTTTTCTTGCTTCTTTGTACATCCACTGCATGGCTTCGGGGGGTTGATACACACAACGATCGATCATACAGGATGGATACGGCGCGATATATCCTAGAGCGCCTGGGCAGAGTAGCTTTCCCTCATACGATAATATGATGAAAATGCTTCTCAAAACATTCAGTTTTTCACCGGAGTTTTATTTACGTGTTACGGAGTGAACGGGACGGACGGAAGTCTGGGTCAGTTACAAAAAGGGCGGCGTTGCAAGAAACAGGAAAATTCATTCTTTTTTCCATCATAAAAGTCTTCACGTTATGCTTCTTTGTCTTGACACTGCTGTATGGTACATATTGCCCATGCCCTTGGCTTCGTAAAACTCATCTTGTCATTATCATGTCTTTCCTCGCTACACCACATGCGCCAACAAACTACTCCTCCAAAGAGATTCCAAAGAAAGGCTCTTGTTGTCTAGCATCTACTATCACATGCCCAACCTAATGACTGACGCCGCTTCCCTCGGCGCCAACTCAATATGCTAACTAATAATCACCTGACTGACTGACTAGAATAACTTCCACGATGTTTTGTGTTTTGAGTCTATTTCACAATGAGGGCGGATGACGGTACCATGCCCGCCTCCTTCAATGTCTTGGACATATCGACGTCACCCTCAAAGGTTTGCCTCGGGAAAGTCGTGGAGAAGCTTGTAACACGCTGGCCGGTCTCATCTTGGACTAGCTGCGCGACCTCGAAGAGCGTGGTCTCAGCAGGCAATGTCTTGACAATGTTGCCTGAAGCTGTTTGCAATCTCAATCTTGCCTCATTGTGATTCGACTTGGGCTTTGTAGCTGCAGCAGCAGCAGGAGCAACAGGGGCTGCAGCGGTCTCTGGAATACGTCCCTCGCGAGCGGCCTTGGCCTCTTCTGCCTTGCGCTTTCGTTCAGCTTTATCAGCTTCAATCTTGGCCTTGATTCTCTTCTTGGCTTCCAGGTCGTCGAGCTTCTCCTGGCGTTTTAGGGCGGCTTCCTTCATCTGTTCTTTCCTTTGAAGCTCTTCCTTTGCCTCTTGGGATTCCTTTGTAGACTTTTGGCGGATTTTCTGACACCAGTTATTAGTGTACCATTTCTTTTTTCAAAGCGTTTACTGTGCTTATCGCAACACACCTCATTTTGCCGAGCGGTTTGCTTGTCAGCTTCTGATTGTGCTTCTCTTTTGGCCTTCAGTCGCTCTCGGAGCTCCTCTAGTTTGGCTTTCTTTTCATCTTCAGTCAAGGGAGCAATCTCCTCTGTAGATTCTGAGAAGTCGGTGTGATCGCTGTTTGTTCATTTGTGAGCATTACGTTCATTGGACAACGGTACTACTCGTATACACTCACGTCTTGGAAGCATGGAAGCTGGCTAAGTCCTGGTTTCGGAACATCTTGCCGCACTCATTGCAAACGAGCGACTTGGCAGCCTGTCCAGTCTCGAGAGCCTGGATTTGGGCCTTGGTGTCATCTTCGTCATCCCCATCTTCTGCCTTGGCTGCTTCAGCGGCTTGAAGCTCCTCTAGGGGCTTATCTTGGTTATCTTCAAGCCACTGTAGAGCACCTTGGACTATACAACGATGTGATGTCAGTATGCGAACAGATGAAGAAAGCAGAGAGGTGCGTCTTACGCCCACCGCTCTTCTTGACGGCGATTTCGGCCCTGGCCTTGTCAAAGCCCATTTCGAGCAACTGTTCCAAGTCGGTGGCCATTGTGTTGTTGTTGTATGATGAGATATGGTGTTTGTATTGTGGTGTGAGAGGAGAGGTTGATGCTGGGGAGCTGTAGTGGGGTAAGCAAGCGCTGGAGGGGCAAGTTGGCAGCAGGCATGCAGAGCTTATGTGGTGCGCTGGAAGTCGAAGGGTGTGCCTCTACAGCATTGGACGGATACCAAGAAAGTAAAATAAGGGTATAAGTCGTGTCTGTTAGTACTTTAAAGCCATGGAATTTGCATTTGTGAATTTGTGTAAATTTATTTGGCTCAGTTACGTTATAGGTGACACCATAGGCGAAAGACCTGTTAGTGGCATCAGTAATAAGAGCGACCTGTAATGGCCGGTTAGCGAGAGCAGCACAGGCAATTAATTCATTATTATAAATTTCCATCAATTGGGCGCCGAAACTTGCTTCTAGAACAGATGATACATATTCCCAAATCGATTAAATTATTTTTGGCCCTGTTGCAGCCACTGTGATTGACCACTGATGACGGTAATTGTGTGCCTTGATTTGTGTGAGGTGAGTGCTTAGTCATTATGCAATGCAGCGTCATTGTGAGGCAGGCGCATGTCAAGCCACTGAGACTAACTAGAAAGTCCCGCCATTACATCAATCAAGAGCTCCCGAGGCTCATCCGGGCCACCTAATCGACCTCCACCCCAGCTTAACCACCAACCGACCGGCTGCCCATCCCATCCATCCCATTAATCGGCCCCCCCCCATCATAATATCCTCTTGAGCTCCGGCTAGCCAAGTCATTGTTCTCTCCGTTCCTTTATCCTCTTTATAAACTCCCCATCCATCGCGGAGCACCTTGTAATAGCAACACGAGCTTTGACTTTCGCATACGTATTCCATTACACGCCTCCTTTTCGCAACGCCATTCGTCTCGCATTTCCGCGTTCCAGTTTGCCCACCATGTCCGTCGATATCGAGCCTGTCGAGCTGAACTTCCGTCGTATGTCCCAAAATATACATTTCAATCTAAAAAAATAGGACATAATTCATTAACGCAAGCCTCCAGGGCCATTCACCGTCGAGGTATCGCAGACACTTACCATCAAGAACACTAGCTCCTCTCCATTGGCTTTCAAGGTGCGCACTCTTCATTTCTTTTCCTTGTAGGGAATTGGCTGTGCAAAATTTGGAAACAGGCTGTCTAACTCCTTCATAGGTCAAAACCACCGCTCCCAGACAGTAAGACCTCGATTGCGATCCCTCGTCGCGCACTCATGACGTGACTAACCATTGCCCAGATACTGCGTACGACCTAACGCTGGCCGCATTGAGCCCGGCCGATCTTTCGATGTTACCGGTATGCTGGCATAATTACGACCGAATTGACAGTTCACATGTCACTAACGTCATATTAGTCCTGCTCCAGGCCATGAAGGAGGATCCTCCTCTCGATGCTAGATGCCGCGACAAATTCCTCGTTCAATCTGCTCCTGTGACGGCCGACAAAGAATTTTCCAGCATTGCGACAGTAGTGAGTTCACTTGTTTGAATATGCATATTTAAATGGACTATATAACTGACGGTGTGAATAGCTCGATGGCGTTGAGAAGGGCCAGCTTCAAGAGCGAAAGATTCGCGTTAACTGGCTTGGATCTGGTAGCGACCAGGATCAAAATACTGTTCCCGTAGCGCTTGCTACCCCAAGCAAGCAGAGCGCTCTCAATGGAGTAAGTCAATTCAGTTCTGGATAGTTGATTTCGTGTCTAACATATCGCCTAGGCTGCCGATACGCCCGACGTCTCTCGAACCTACTCTTCGCCCAGCGCTGGCGGCTCAACTTCTCTCCCTCCACCATACACTGAGGACAACTCTAGTGCCAAGGATGACGATGCTCAGGATGCCAAGTCTACTCTGTCAAAGGCTGCCTCAGCTGTAACCGGCACTGCCCAGCTCACTTATGAAGAGCTGAAGGCTAAATTGGTAGAGGTTCAAGGCGAGCTTTCCAACCTTAAGGACTCTGGTCTGCGCCAACGAAACGTTAAGAGCACCGGTGCGAGCGAGAAGTCCTCGCAGGGCCAGACTGCCCAGGCTGTGAGAGAACAACCTGTCGGTGGAGTCTCGGTACAAATCGTTGCCATTTTGTGTCTTCTCAGTTTCCTGTTGGCATACTTCTTCTTTTAAAGAGCGACAAGTGGTTGGAAAAGTCTGTGTGAGCTTGCGTGAGCTTTGCATGAGGGACTGACTGTACCAAACGAACCTCGAAGAGGAAAACAAAATTGATGACGGAGTTGATATATGCGGCGAACAAAGCTGGTCAGGAACGAACTGACGCCATTATATGCGGTTCGGCTCTCCTTGACTTGCCTTTGTCGTTATTGCATGGCGAGTTTAAGTTGTTTCTTACGGATTGGACAACACGATTATAGTACTTTTTTTTGTTTTGCTTTGGTGCTTTCTTGTAACTTTGGTAGCTAACAATGCATTATTCTGCTTTCAATAGCATGATGTATCGCCCTTTACAACGATTTAAATACGTTTAAGCTTGCAATATCTGAAATTGTGGGAGATGCGAACACATATCATAGAATGAGAAGAGTAGAAAGAGAATGCAATGTTGCCATGATTTTAACGTGAAAGAATAAAATAAAATATAAAACATGAAAAGATTGCGCGCACCACTACAAATGGTGTCTTCTTATGCATGAACAATGTATAATGTATCGATCGCCCCAACGCCACAACGAAGAACAGAATGATTATGAGTATTGTTCCCAAATACCAAAGGTTTATCCATGTCTAGTCTAGCTAGATACGAAAAGAAAAGAAAAGAAAGAAAAGAAAAGAAAAGAAAAGAAAAGAAAAGAAAGAAAAGAGAGCATCTGAATCTAGAACTGACTTCAAGCCTGTATCTCAGACTCTTTCCAGTTGACGGCTCCTCCAACGAGGCGGCCTCCCTTTTCACGCTTGACGCGGCAGCTGAGGCCGACATTGTCATCCCAAATGAAACGCCAGATGGCAAGGATCCAGCTCTCATGGCGAGGCAGCTCGTCGTAAAACTCGGCGGCAATGCGCTTGACTTCGGGGAGACGAGTCCAAGGAATGGCGGGGAAGTCGTGGTGCTCGTTGTGCAGGCCGACGTTGTACGTGAACCAATTCAGAGGGCCATAGTAGGAAAATGTCTCCGGGACAGGAACTTTATTCTCAGGGTTGCGCTGTGTCGGGGTGACGGTTTCGTATACGTAATGCTCTGCGATGAAGTGGGCGGCGAGAGGGTGAAGACTGCCAGCGAGGAAGGATGAGAGGAGCAAGTACAAGACGGCGTTGGCAGAGGTGAAGTGAATGAGGATTACGTCGAAGGCAACCTGGACGAGGATGTTGAGAGCGTGAATGCCGGTCAAGGGAATTTGATAAACGGCCATGGGGCGGATGGCGTAAAAGAAGATCTGGAAAGTGCAGAAGAATGCCTTGCCGAGGATGGAATCGAGAACGAAAGCCTCGAGGGCTGTGGGGAGATCGGTATCAAGCCCATCGACACCAAGAGACTTGTGGTGAGTGAGATGATAGGGCTATAGAAACAATTAGAAGCTGTGCTGGAAGATTGTGAGTGTGCTTGGGAAGATTTCATATGCATACTCGGAATGAAGCACTGTAGGGAATTCCAATAGGTAAGTTGGCGAAGATGGCAAAGACGCGGTTGGCAAACCCGCTCTTGAATGCGAGATTATGGGAGATTTCGTGGATGGCGAGGAAGAGATTCTGGTTGGAGGTGGCGCCAAAAATGTATGCGACAGCCCAAAATTTGAGGGACCAGAAGGGGGTTTCGCTCAGGAGGTATGCGAGGACGACTTGTAAGGTTACGACACCAGCTACCACGTATTTCGTCAAAGGCTCGGGTCCGCATAGCTTCGTAATCTGGAGAGAGAGCGTGTGTTTGTTAGTGTCTGGTTAGGACTGTAGGGACATATTCTGGGGTCTGTTGTTGGTTGTACTGACCTCTGGATGCTTCTTGATGATGGCCATTCGGCGTGTGCGATGAGGCTCCTCGGTATAGGTCCAAAAGAAGTCATTCTTGGCAGTTGACCCGGATTCGGGTGTCGATGTGCCGCTTTTTGATCGCTTGGAGCCGTTAATGGCTGTAGAAGTTGCTGTTGTAGGCATGGTGGGCGGTATTGATGTTGGTGATGCCTCCTATAAATTTTGGCTCGGCGCAGGAGAGCGTGTGGTTGAGTTGAGGGGAAAGTCGGACGGGTAGATAGGTCACAGCTTCAAGCTCAGCTGGGAAGGATCAATGGGTGGATAATAGAGCTAAGTAGAGCCCATTGCTGTATAGAAGTAAGAAGCGATGAAGAGAGAGACAAACGAATGGTAGAGAGGTGGAGGAATAGAGAGGGTGAGGAGGGGAAATAGATATTTTTAGAGGGCCGTTGTGGAGGGACCGTGGCTTGGCTGTTTTGCCGCTTAAAACAACCGCTGTAAAACTCGGTTCAGTGCAGTGCTCATGCAGCAGTGCGCTGTAGAAAGAGTGGAGATTCGGTGTTGGGGGTGAATCAGGCCATGCCGCGCGTACTGGAGTGGACTGAGAGAGAGAGAGAGAGAGAGACAGTTAGGGGGGTTGCAGCACTCAATCACTGTAATTGAGGTACAGCAGTTGAATAGACAAGGGAGTGCTAAAAATGCAAAAGCGACTTATAAAAAAGAAAGAAAGAGAGAAGGAGATCCAGACCAGATACATCATTCTTCTCGATTATTTTTTCATTTTTTTTTTTCAAGCCCTTCGACACCGCTTGTTTGCTCCCTGCTGTGCAGCAGCATCTCGTCACTCCCACGTGCTGTAACCGTGCAAATCTCAGGTACCTAAACTTTAACTGGTGGTCGTCAAGTACGCCCCGAAAGCCGCCCACAATAAAGCAATTAGGGGCCTTACGGGTCCTTATGGGTGCACCACACTGTAGCACCAGCTGTGGGGAGCCTTGCTTTCTGTCGCCTCCAGATGAAACCACTCAAGATCGTATCAGCCAAATATGCATCCCAACATGCATAGTACAGTACCTGCTACGATTTATTAACGCTCGTGCACGATGCAACTCTACGCTGTTCATCACTCGAAGACACCAGACACAGCAACACAGCAACACAACATCACAAAGCATTTCAAATGGACCAGGAACGCAAACACATTGCTTCGTTACATGCAACTGATCATGGCTGATCATGGACATGAATCAAATTCGTCCAGAATATTCAATCAAACGCCAAATCTCCTCTCTCTGAGCCGTATATATCAGTATTTCATATACAAAATGCCAAAAACATTCTTGCATCATAGCTTAAATAGCGTTGCTGGCACACGAGAAAGCGCCTCCAACCGTGCCAGCTGCGTAAGCGTCAATGATACCTTGCACACTGGCATAGGTACCGACTGTCAAGAACAGCACGCCAGTCAGGATGATAACGATGTTGAGAATGACACCGAAAATATCGAGAATGAAGTTGCGCCGACGCCCCTTGTCCTCGTCGGCAGACCGCATTCGGAAAAAGGCGATACCCCAGAAGATGAATCCAAACCAACAGTCGAACAGCGAAGACATGACAGAAAGAACTGAAAAGCTGTTAGCAACGATGTGTCACCGAAGAAAAAATACTGCAAATTGAACTCACGGGAAGAGAAGAAAGGGATGACCTGGGAGATGATAAAGGCGAAGACCCAAGTCACCAGCAAGATACCAGCCCAAGAGCCCCAACCAAGGACGGTGTGTTCAGTCAAATGTCTGGAGTTGTGGAACAGACGGAAGAAAGCCCAACGAGCGGTGACGGAGGCGTAAAGGCAGCCCAAGAAGATCAGAGTAGGAATCATAAAAGAAAATGAGACCTTCTTGTACAGGGGGTCCAGAGATCCGAAAGCTGGAGCAGTGACGTACTGGCCGGTATAGACATACATGACACCGCCAATGACACTGAAGACGATGATTTCGGCAATTGTGCAAGCCCAAAGTGACTTGGGGAATTCACTGTTGATGTGCTGTTAGCATTGTCCTGTCCTTCCCTGTCAATGATCACAGAATTACTTACCGAGGATCTCTCATCTCTGCGATAAAACTGGGCAGAGTGATTTGTCCAATAAAAGTGTAGCTGATGTTGAGGAAAGCAGCCATACCGTTGACAAAAGTCGTGTCATGCAGGGGGAGGATGTTGTACTTGACCTCGCCCTTGTTGACGGGATCATAGTGGGCAGGGTTGCCCTGGATGCCGACGAAAATGGCGGCCAAGAGGACGGAGATGAAGGTGAAGAGAGCTGACGCTGTACCAAGCTTGGACATCATGCTGAAGGTGCGGGGAAGAGAGGCGAGCCAGCAGATGACAGTGACGACGACGGAGAATTCAACGGTGCGGCAACCTCCAACACTGTCTGCAACGGTCATGGTGTTGATATACTCGGCGCCGACGAGGACGTGCAGAGCCTGGATAAAGGTGTTATTGAGGATGAACATGGCGGCGGTGAACCACCACATGAAGACACCCAGCCAAGGCACTTTCTTGAATGTGAACAAGGTCTGTCCAATGTCGCAGACATCGCGCACTTCAGGATGGCGCAGGCAAAACTGCCATAGTACCAAACTGGTATAGAGCACGAACCCAGCAACGACGACAGTGAGGATGAGGCCCGGTACGAGACCAAGGATGGAATATGACCAGGGAAAACTCATAATGGCCAGGCAAATATACTCGCTAAACAGGAGTGCAGCCGTCTTCTGCCAAGAACAGGTGCGATATTGAATCGATGCGCCATCTTCAGCCGCAAGCTGTTTCTCGAGAATCTCTTCGCTAGTGCCTTCGCTCTCGGACAGGTCGCCTTTCAGATGTTCAGGAACGGGGATGATGCGTGGCCCGATAGAGACGTTTTGGCCTCCAAAGATGGCGGCCAATCTTGAACCACTGGTACTCGAAAAGGTCGGTAGAGCTTCGCCCGAGTCGCCAGAAGCCAACTTTCCTGATTTTTCAGACATGATGGCCTGTGTTATTGATCGAGCTCAACTGGCAGAGTTCGAATTATGAGATACCACCAATGGACTTGGGGTAGACAATAGAGTTGGTAGAGGGTTGCACGCTTATCTTGACATTCGCGGCGGCGCGATGAAGGGGGATGGCAGCCAATTGAATGGGGAAACCTTGAATGACCAAAACGGGAAACGAAAACGTCGAAAGTGTCTCGACGATTGTTCCAGATCTCGTTAACTTTAACAGCAAGGGAGAGTCAACAATGCAATGAGAATGTAACGTCAATCGAATAAGAACGACGGAAAGGGCAGTGTCGCACAACAGATGGGAAAGCAGAGCTAAGGAATGGGAAATGGGCACGACAGGGACTTTTAAACAAGGCCTACGATGAGCTCGCCGCCGCACCACTGCAACCCAAGCTCGCAAGACATGGGCGTATCTCGTTGGCAGTTTGGCAATCCCTATCCACAATTAAAAAAAACTCGAACTAAAACTGACATTGGGCCATTCAGAATGCGCTGAACAGTATGACGTCTTCAGAAAAGCATCCTTGCCCGGCAGGCTTATCTCCACTGTGGATGAGGCGATGTGGAGGTTGGAAGCCACCATGGGGGAGACATGGTGTAGTAGTGGGAGTTGACATGCAGCCTGCCAGAGCGCAAAGGCAATTGTTTCGGTGGAAGATAGCCCTTGGGGGGCAGTGAGTAGTGCGCTGTAATGCTCAGTCAGTTATGAGGATGGAACGCTGAGCGTACAGGGATAAGGATGCTTTTCTGGACGGGGCCTGCACCTTGTCTCAAGCCCGCTATCCCCGGCTGGAAGATGGCTGCATGCGACAGTCCGATAACCTGTCTTGGGTCTTGCGCAAGCCTTTTCTCACCAAACTTGACTTTGGTGACTTTCTTGCTGGGCATACGGTCAATATCAACAGTAGCATACGCTGACCGAAGAGTTACGGACCCGACAGGCATCGCGTCAGGATCACGACCACGCTCACTATTACCATAGAGATTGACTGCAGTTGGTCAGCAATGGCGGCGGACGGGCCAGTGGATTACAGTTAGGCAGCTCAATTAAAACGGACCTTCCAAGAGGCTAGAAACGGTGTGGGTGGAGAGATTATTACGGGCTTGTTGTTCGCCTGCCCCGACCGTGGCAACCCAGCACAGTACTTGACTGAGACCAGGTCAACAGAGCCAGCTGGGGAATGCAAGGAAAACGGATTTGGTTCTCACCCAGCGCACTGCCTTCTTGTCATGCTGACGTTTTGCAAACGGAGGCTCACGTCCGGGTTGATGACGGGACTCAGATGGACGAGTGAACCGCCAAGAGCCGTGCAATATTCGGTTATTCTTGCAATTATTGAAAAATTCTTCAGCGCTTCAATAATCGTTTGATTTTTCTGCAAAAATTGCGCTTGGTTCAAACTAGCGACAGGGCAGGGCCTTGTCCTGAACCAGGGACCTACTTGACGTTGTACCGCGCGCGAGACCACAGCGAACAAGGTCGAGATCATCCCATCATTCGCTGCATGCATCACGCAATGTGCGACGAGCCGCAGCAAAACAAGGGCCGTGGCTTGAAGGCTCTCTGCGCTCCCCAATGGAGATTGCCAGAGTTATCCGGAAACTCGGCACAACTCACGCCCTGGCTGTCAGATTGATGAACTGATTTCATTACTATGAATTTCAGTTTCGGCTCCAATTTGGCGCCCATCATTGTTCTTTTTCGTATCCATCTTGCGCCATCTGGCGATTTAAGCTTATCTTGGTTCAAACCATGCCGAATTTTAACGACGGCAACAACGCCCGCGCCCAAGCAACCTTTCATCGACGCTGAATTGAACAGCTGTATTTCATGACGTGACGTTGAATTTTTGATCTATAAAAATTTCTCGGCATCTTGCCAAGATTCAGGGTTTGTAGCCAGTCGGGGGAATTGGCGTGGTAGATCCCGCGTTGGCCAAGACAGTGGCGTCGCCGCACGAACAGCCTTCAAATGGCTGAATGTATATCAGTTGCCGGCTTGCAATGCTGCTAAATATGCATCGGCGCTTGGTTCCTTGCCGAGAAATGCTTGTAGGAGGCCAAAGTGCGAATCTGTACAGCCTCCTGGTTGGAGGACTTGGTGTCTGTACCGGCGGAACTCATCACGCAGGGCGTCGCTGACGAGGTCTTGCGCGGATTTTGCGTGGATTTCGGAGCTTGGCATGAGAGGCCTGAACTTGGTCTCGAATATGTCGTAGCTAAATGCGCCGGACCTGCGGTTTTTGTTAGTGAGTGATTGATACTGGCTGGCGAGTTTGCGTACAAGAGGTAAGTGTAGTAGACGGTGGCGTAGCCTACTGGAAATCGCCATCGACAGTAAGTAGAAGAGTCCTCTGGCCCTTTTATACAGTATAATTCATCGCGTAGCTTGTTGAAGACCCGTCCAAAGTCCATGTTCTCGAGATCCTTGGGATTCTTGGGTGTGTGGATGTGTAAATCAAACATGGCCAGAAGCAGATTATGCGCCTGATGCAGCGCAAGCATATTGAATCGACTAGCGATGAGCTTGTCGATAGCATCATCTGGTAATTTTTCTTCGGTCTTGTAGTGACCCGAGATGAATCGCACAATTGGCTTGGTCCAGAAGATGTGCTCTAGCATGATACTGGGGATCTCTACAAAGTCCCTCGGTGTAGCCGTGCCATGAAGTCGAGCAGCCCGCGTCTTGGAGGTGAGACTGTGCAAGCCATGGCCTAGTTCGTGAAAGATGGAGACAACGTCTGGGTACTTGAGGAGACTTGGTGTTGTTGGCGTGGGGGCAGGGCAGTTTGTTACGAGGACTGCGGCGGGATGATGTCTAGATCCGTCGGGGTGGATGAAGCCCTGAGGGTGGTGGTGTTAGTGGTCTATCGGTATAACCGAGATTGATTCACTTACGCGTGAGAGGTTATAGTTTCCTTTATGGCCGTATTTGAAATCTCGAGGAAACATGTCGAGGTAATAATATCCCAAGAGTTCTTCATTCTCGTCCCGATTCCACACTCGGTACACACGCACATCTTCATGCCATGTAGAAGCACCTTCGACACTTTCGTACTCAACTCCAAACATGAGACCTAATAGCGACATCATACGCTGAAGACAGTTGTCTAGCGGGAAATATTCAGCTGCCAGTTCATCGCTCATGGCTCGCACAAGGTTCTGAGCGCGCGTCTGATAGAACTGCCTGTCCCACAGCTGGAATTCTTCAGACGAATCCTTTGCTTTGAGGTCTCTAAGAATTCTTGTCTGGTTTTCGGTTGGGACTTTAAGAGCGGCTCTCATGCTCTTTAGGAACGAAAGTGCTTGGTCGGTGGTCAAGATGCGATCCCGCTCGCGTAGTTCTGCAAAGTGCTTGAAACCTTGGAGTCGAGCAGCTTCGTCTCGCAGGGTGACCATTTCTCTGAGAACCTGGGGATTCCTGTCTTGCATTCTATTCTCGAAACTGAACCATAACTTGTGGCGCGTTTCAGCGTTGGTCGCGCTGTTCATGACCGCCACGATGTTGGGCACTTTGTGGTTAACGAATCTCTTACCCTCTTCTGACTTCCAAGCTGCGATGCGAGCCTCGGGGACTCCATCTAGCTGTTCCTCTGTGAACCATTGGCCACCTAGATCAGAGTCCAGATTTCGGATATACTCGCGTCCCAGTTCCCTGATTTTGGGGAGAAGTTCCTTCAAGCGTTTCTTGTCAGCTTCATCCTGCACCGCACCAATACCGGCCCTCAAAAAGTCACTGTGCAAATCATTCAGAAAGATGCGATCCTGGTCATCAAGCGGCTCATTTTTCTGTTTGACAGCGTCGACGACAGCAAAGATGTCTTCTCGCTGATAGAGAGCAATAGCATGCTGCGAGAGGAGCTGCTCTCCGTCGTGGGAGGCGTCGCGCAGTTCCTTTGAGGGTGAAACGGACTCAAAAAATGCGATAAAGCGAAGGGTGGTAAGACTGGCGTTTTCGTCGTGTAAGATGGGGTCAATGGCGGATTGAAATGTTGCTTCGGAGGGCCGGATGCGCGCGACAGCTTCCCAGGTTGTAGTTGTGGAGGCTATGGCGGAGTGGACGCGAGAAAGGAGCTGGTCTGGCGTAATGTCAAAGGAGAACATTTTGTTGTTTGCGGGATTGTTTGCCATGGTGGATGGATTTGAGTTGGTGATGTGAGGTTGGGAGGGGGTGTTTTATATGTGTGCTGTCGGGCGGGGAGCTCGGTTGCTACGTTACGTGTTGTTCAAGTTTGAGCTTTGAAGAATATTTGTAAAATCTTTTATACGTATAACGGACACTATATGTATGAGCTGTCACATTGATGCTACATGTGGTCCCCTTTGAGAGGAAAGATTGAAGCTGTCGTGCATATCTTGTGAGAAAGGTCGCGGCCTGTTCTGAACTGCAATCAGGCTGAACGGAATAGCGTGCCGTGGAGGAGGCTGAGCAGTCAGATTTGTAATAAAGATGGGGTAAGGAGATGATAAAGATTGAGCCTTATTTCAATTGTAGAATATGTAAAAATCTTATCTCCTGGCAATTGCTTGCTGTACAAGCTGTAAACCGATGAAGACCATGTTCAGCCCGACTCGGCCGTGTGTATCACCCTGTAAGGCTACACCTGAGAGCTACCTTATTTAGGAGTTCCTTCATAGACTATTTCTCAGCTTCACCACGCTGGTTCGGCTCTCTCATCGGTGTCGTGATATCTTAGCCGTCTGTCATCTTGTACTTGCCGACCCCTCGTAGACCAAGATGGTGTGAGCTGTGAGGTGACGCACACTGAGGATGGAGGATGTTGACTAGGTGAAGCTGAGGCATAATGCGAAATGGGAGCTGTGGAAGTGCTGAAGCATTCGTATAAATGGAATTGACTATTTTGAAGCTCTTGAGATCTAGAACAAAAGCATATATTTGTTTATCGCTTTCCGATACCGCTCCCCTACCTCAAAGTGCCGCCGCCATTGTTCTGGGTGGGATTTAAATTAGGCAACCCTATATTAAAGCCAGTTAAGCACTTGATAGATCAGCCAATGAAAATTTATCCAAAGAAACATATACAATGGCATTTATGATATGCCCTGCGGAGCTGTGGATCGTGAGATGTGTCTATGTTTAAGTTCCCAGTGAGCCACTCTACCATCAAGCCACTGAATATGCTTTTTTGTAAATCCAAATGCAATTTATTATATCTCTGCATAGGTAAGATGTGGAATATCTGAGTGCACGAGCTACTTATTCCTTCTGACCAAGCTCTCCTACCATGACCACCCACGATTAGCTCCAGGCCTTGTCCTGAACCTAGTTTCCCTTTCGACCAAGCCCTATCAACATAAAATCATTGGCTAGATTGAGCCTCGACCTCCCTTTCATTCTGTCAAGGTTCGTCAAACCCCATCTTGGCCGCCAAATCTGTTTCGCTTTAGCTTCGTTCGCCTTCTGACGAAGCATCGCGAGCTTAGTCAAAACCCCCAAGCTCTCGGTTGTTCTACTTAGCTTCCGTTACCTTCTGGCGGGCTTCTTCTGTTTAGATAATAGATGCCTTTTCCTCCATTATTTTCTTTGGCATCATTTTCGTTGCTTTTCTGTTCTTTTGCAGCCTTCTCCTTCATTTGTTGTTCTTTCTTCTCGGCTTTCTCCCTCTGCTCTTGAGCCTTAAGTTCCTTTTCCTTTTTCTCCTTTTCCTTTTTCAATCTCTCCTTCATATGCGTCTTGCTCTCCCTCTTGGTGACAATGATGGGGTCAGAGCGCTCATTCAGCCCATACCACATGACAGTCTTGACGTCGTAGAGGTAGGAATCGTGATACTGCATCTTGGTGAGTGGGAGGCGTTGTTCGAGCTTTCTAGCCACGTGAATGCGGACCATGCTGATAGTCATCTTGGGCGTGACCTCCAATTGCACGTCGCGGTTGAGTTCGACAGAGTGGAACGTGAGGTTGAACTTGTGTGGCTGCTCAGCCTGGCATGGCACAACTGCTAAGGCGAGGGCTGAAAGCAATGAAATGAGCTTCATTTTGTGAGCGAGGGAAGAGTCGGAATTAGTGTGACTACGTGCAAGGCAATTGGGCAGAATGCAGAGGCATGGCAGGTATTTATACAAATTGGCAAGCGACCTACCCTGTCCCGGTACCGCGCCATGTAAGTTTCGACTAGATGTAGCTGCCCTAGATACGCAACGCAATTGAGTTTTGCTTAGGCTACTAGCCCAGCCCTAAATACAATCAACATCAGAGGCGCGGCATATTAATAAGTGTCGCAATGAAGAAACTGGAAGACCGATCAGATGACAAGCATACACTTCCGAACAGGTGGTCCGCTCTGCTGTGGTTGATGTGGGAAACGGATTCAGTACACGATACTCCGAAATTGCAACACCAAAGGCGTAATTCAGCGTCGGGAGCGCCCGATCAGAGTGCAACCGAGATCTTTACACTTGCGCTCGGGCCATCATTACAGGGCAGAAAGCCTTGGAGCCATGCCGGCACTGACAAGCAAGGCAGCATTACCCTAAGATCAAGTGTACTAATGTACAGGACAGAGTTTCTGAATGATGGGAGTCTGGCTGTATATAATCTACTGCTGCCATGCTAAAAATATGAGAAGCATATTTAGAACTTCTGTTCTGTGATAGCCGTGGGTTTGGATGAAAGTCCCTTGGTAGGTATTGATGTAGCAGCAGGCCATTGCAAATAAGCAATCCCTTGCCAGTAGCAAACACTGTCTCCCTTAATTTCTGCGCAGAATTTCTGGGTTGAAATAAAGCGCAAGCCGTGTTTCCTGTGCTGTACGACCCTTTCCTTTGGGTAAGTGTCCTTGCCAGTGGTGACTGCATACCGATTGCTTGGTCAAGATGTCTTTAATGTATATATCGGAGTGCGCAGTAATTCCACGGCACAGTATTAAGTCCTGTAGCATAGCAAGGCATCTCTTTGTTGCATTTATTTATTTACACCTTCAGTTTCATTAGTACTGTAATTATGTCATGTTGCTTTATCCTTACCGATCTTCCTATGTTGTTCCCAGCAGGGCTTGTTCGACCATGACTACGTGGTACTTTCACAGCCGCCAACATGAATGCACCATTCCTGATGCATTTTATGCACTCACTTTTCACTAATATGCAATTTGTTGTTAACACTCATACACAGCATGCCCAAGTGACGCACCACATTAGGCAGTGCTTTGTTGATAGCAGCTGTTTAGCGTTTCTACAGTCTTTCCATGTCAAGACTCACGGGCCATCTTTGTTTGCAACCGTGACGAATTACATATCATGTCAAGATCGCCTTCATCTTATGTATGCTCTGTTTTTGCTGAGCATGTTGATACACGCTCAGGGAGCGTTGATGAGTAAATATTGCTGTACAATATTGCTACACGGTCAGCACTACCAGCATATGTGATAGATTCGGACACAATCGACGACTGATCAGCTCTTACCAAGTCCTTCTTTTCCTACACACCATTTCAAGAACATTCCAGATCAAGGAGTAGTCAGTCTCCCACTCGGTGATGGGTCGAACCTGAAGCTATTCCACTTTCAAGGGCCGCAAGATATTGAATTCCTCGAGTTTTAGGTCACGGACCCAGGGACCGAAGTGAGTGCATGCATCAGAGTGTGCATGAGTGAGTGTGCATGAGTGAGTGCATGTGTGTTTGGGTGGTGTGTTGACCGACTTGTCGAAAGGGAATTCATGGCATGTGAGGGGATACCTGAAGAGGGTAGTGGCTAGGCACACATATGCAGGTACCTCTGACGCCATGACCATGTACCTGTCTATACTTTGTCCAAGGCACAGCGCCCCTTCACCGCAACATGTATGACGATAGCTCCGTCCAAAAAGGCGGAAAGAAAAATATCAAAATGTACATGCTACTGTATGCATTGAATCAGCGTGGGTTATTTATTTTCTACTGTTTGTTATTTTGGGAGCAACATTATTACACTTCCTAATGAAGAAGTCTGGTGGCCTGTCACGTCCTTGTCGCGTAATTATCGCGCTTTTTGGTTGACGCGCCCTGGCCACGCCACTAAATACAGGCGCTGTTGGGTCAACAGTGTCCTGTAGACGTGGTGCACTGCGCTGTAGCCTCGCTGTAATGCCCTAGAGCCACTTCCACTTTCAGCTGCAAACAAGCAAAAAACTCTCCATCATTTTAGTCAGAGCTCGACCAAACAAGGCCATCAAACCATCACGTCCCTCCGTCCAACTAGTCCAATCAACCCCTGTAACCCAGCCAGGGCATCCTCAATTTGCCAGGTCACCACAAAGAAAAAAAGCTTGTGATTTTCATCCCTCTGCTTTTCCCTCCCATCGCTCACCCGCACCCCGACACACCAACCGCACTCTCCAGGCCTATTCGATGAATTAACGAATTCCTCTTCGACCAATACACGATCACGAATAAAAATAATTACATCCGTTTAAGCTGCCTGCCGACTTCTCAGCTCGGCTAGGCACTTACCACGACCCGCACCCATGTTGTGGACGTTCAGCGTCCTCTTTAGCTCCGTCTTCCTCTTTTCCATTGTCCTCTCCATCCCCGTCGCCTTCGATGTCGGCGGCCGCGACTCTGGCTTGGCCTACAGCCTAAGCTTGTTCCTCTACTATTTCTTCTACTCTTGTATCCGCATCGCTCTGCCCGATAGGACTCGCTTGGGATGGTCCGTTGGCGCAGTTCTGCGCATGTCGCAATGGCTCGTCATCCCTTCTCTACTCATCTGGGCCTTGGGCCAGTTCGCCGTCGACGCTGGGAGCTCTAACTGGGTCGAGAGGACCCTTGGCGGCGTCTTTCAAGCTGCAAAGCCAACGGCTACCTGGAATGAATACGTCTTTGGAAAGGGTGGCTTGGTTGAAACGGTCGCTCTCGGCACCTGGGATAGCGTGTTACGATACTCAGGTCCGATCTTCCAGCTCCTGGAAGGTTTTTGCACCTTGCTCGTCATTCAAGCTGCTGGGCAGATTACTCGCTGGCTCGTCAACAGAGGGAGAAGTGATACCTGGGTGGTGAGTGCCTTTCTATGCCCCCCTGCATTGTCTCATCAAGCAGAATGTTACGCCAAGCTTGCTTCACATGCTAATTCCTGTCTTAGATCGTCCTGCTCGTCTTTTCTGGCTCCATCATTGCCAGTGCCGTTTACTTCCTCTGGAGAGTCGCTCAGTTTCCCCAGATCAGCAACCTCGATGCCACCCTCATCGGCATCACCATGACAACTGCTGTCTTCCTCTGCGCATACGGTATTGGAAGTGGCCGTGGCAGCCCTGTCGAATCCTCACTGCTGTTTGCCTACGTCGTCCTTTGCGTCTACCAAATATTCACCGACTACATGCCCGCTGATGGCTCCATCCCTAGCGATTCCCAAGCCTCGTCCCAACCTGAGATTCCTCCTCTGCCGCCCATCATCATGGCATCTTACTCGACCTTAATCCACGTCTTGAGCTCGTTGCCGTCAACGCTACACTCGTCCTTCGCTTTCCTCTATGCCGCTTTCCAAACCATCACGCCCTCGGTCATCATCTCGCTCACCTACCGACTCCTCGTTTTCTATTGCGCCACCCGAATCATTCCCTCGGTACGAGACCTTGGCGCCAGGGCTCTCATGCACGATCCCGACTTCGAGGATTCAGAAACAGCCAATGTGCTCCTCGGCGTCTTGAGCTGGTTTTCACCGTCCATCTTGGTATCGGTGTACACCAGTCTGCTTCTGCAACATTTCTCCACTAGCGAGGGCCCTGATGGTTGGACTTTGCGCGCCGGTGATGCGGGCGGTAGCTCCTGGAGATGGATCAATGTTGGCTTGACCATGGTCTTGTATGGCGTAGAGCTGTACTTGGGCAGTGATGAGCAAGACCACTGGAAGGTGGACTAAATGATGCCAAACTAGTGCAAACTAGCTGTTTTTGTTTTGTTTCGTTTTCATTTTACTGATACCCCCACTCGATGTAAATCTTATACGATAAAAAAAAAGAAATCAAAAGAGAAAGACAGGAAAACAGGCAGACACACAGACACAGACATGGAATTAGGTTCAGGAACAAGGGCTATTGGGCAATCGGGCCCCAGATAATGAGGACAGGTGCATTGTGCTACACACCCCAGTCATGACTATTGGAGGCGAGAGATAAAATGGCGGGATGGTTGACGGCTTTTTGGGTTTGCTTTTCTTTCTTCTATTCTCATGGGTTCTCACTTTATTAGGTTGATGGTTTGGCGTTTACTTGGTAGGGAAGCGTTGTTTGTGGATTGTTTGCCTAGCATGGCGATATAAGTACATTTCATCAATTTCAGTTCTCTTGATACAGGATAATGAAGTTCATTTTAGTGATGTTGTATGAACTGTGATGTGCGATATACATAGCTGACCTCGCTACAAGAGAAACAGAGAATGTCTATCAAATTGAAATAGGAAGTACTTAGATGGTATACTGCCGGATCCAATCCACCTCCATCTTGCCTGTTCCCTCGGGACCGTCGCCAGGGAACCAATCCAGCTGAATAGTAGCATGCATGGACCTGGGAGGAAGCGTCTCGGGCTTCTCAGACCGGAAGAACTCGTTACCATCCACATAGCCCACAACATGCTCCTTGGTCCACTCGACCGCATAGTTGTGCCACTGCGTCATGTCAATGTCGATACTGTCATCAACCTGGTCGTTGTTCTCGCCGTAGTGCAAGAAGAACTGGAGGTGCTTCCTCTCTGCGTCGCCAACCTCGGAGTAATCCACCTCGCCGCCAACAGGCCAGTCCTCCTTGTCTGGCCACAGCAGTAGCACTTGGTGGTAAGCTGCCGTACCGGCGGTGTAGCGCGCGCGCGCCTCCCAGCGACCGTATTGCTGGCCGATCTCCCAGGCCATGCCGCCCGTGGTGCCGTCGGCGGTGCCGCTGATGGTCAAGATGCTGTCTTTAAGGGAGATGGCGGACTTGGTGCGGCGCCCGTTGCCGGCGTGGCCGGGTCCTTCGTAGACTCCCCATTCTTCCTTGAGGGCGGTGCCGTCGAATTGGTCCTCGTGGGCGAGGTTCTTCCAGCCGTACTTGGAGGCGGCGGTGGTGCCTTCGTCGCGGCGTGTGAGGGGGGAGGCGAGGGCCGTGGTGGCGAGGAACAGAGATGCGAATTTCATGATTGTCAGAATTACCATGGATACAAGGCAGTGCGTATAGAGAATAGATGAAGAGCTACATGGTTGGCAAAGGGAGGTTTTATATGCTTGGCTTGAATCGAACCCAATGTCAGCAAGAGTAATAATTCATCCATCGAATTGGGTCCAGCATCACATTCCAGTAATACACCCCTTTTCAGCTGGGTAGATCGTGATGTCAATCGCTAGCTCAGACAGGGCCGGCCATCTTGGATGCGACTCTGACGCTGTAAGCATGCTGGTCGGCCGGGTCAACATCCGGCCGTTCGGCTTGTGTGGACGCTCACAACCACGACGGGATCTGCGAACATAGCTGAAAGGGCTGAAACTCTACTAGCGTAGATGGGATCGAGGTTGGGCTTATTTTTAAGGTTAGTGGCGCGGAGTTGGTTGTAGTTACCGCGTAGGTGCGGCAGGTATCGGGGAATGGATGGTGTCATCATGTGGGTTGGATGGAGATGATTACGGCCATGGTGCAATTGATGAAATCTGTTATAACTGACGTCAGGCATGAGAGATGAGGTGTGCTGTGGTGGAAGTGATGAGTTTTGGTTGAAGCCGTCGCCAATTTGGAGTGTTAGGAGGGATATGAAGATCACCAGAATGCATTGTAAAAATGAGAATAATGGCATTGAAATTGGTAGACCCAAGTTTTATTTCTTGACACAATTAACAGGGTTATCAGCCTTACTTGGTGTAGTGTGTAGTTTCACCTAGTTGCTTTGACATGGTGCTACTTTACAGACTTCTATGACTACCGCAAGAAGACGGGCCTCACTTTCCAACGTGATATCTTCATGGTTGTTTTGTAAAGACCTTTCTAAATATTTCAGATCTTAAAGTTGTTGTATTATCGCACAGAGACCTTTCTAGGTTGTTGTTCTGTATAATTTAAGGAGCATGTATTAAAGGCCTTGGACTCTTAGCAACTGGTGAAGCACTGCATCATTGCCACTTCGTCGTTATCTAAACCTATTTAACACTGAAAAAGTCTCACCAGACGGCAACAAATACGGCACAACATGTCCAACCGTAACCAGCCCTTTGCTTATCATCAATGCATTTGCTCTCTCCCTTGCTCACCACAGCCCACTCCGGATCAGCCACCATGTTGGCCACGGTAGACAAGTCAGGCATGATATATTCAAGGACGCAGCCACAGGATGAAAATTCCCATGTAGGGTGGATGCTGCCGAGATTTTCCTTTGCGAGTTCGTTCAGAGAGGGAGGGGTGGTGAACTGGGACGTGCGAATTAGAAGGGTAGTAAAAAGATTGAAGGCCGGTCGAACAATGTCAGCGCTGATCATTCCATGGCGTTTGAGACTAGGCAGAATACGGGGGAGTTGAACCGTGTTTAGCCACTGCATGTAGTCTGAGTGAGAGTGCTTGGGGAGGCGGTAGGAGACATGGATGAGTTTGGCGGGATGTGATTCGGGCATGGTGGTGTTGATTTGCTTGTTGTTCGAACTGTGCTGGAGATATGAGGGCGGAATAAGCCGGTGCTTTATGAAGTGCTTGAAAGCTGCCGAAGGTTTACATCACTTAGGTCATCGACGGATAGACAAGCCTGATTTGTGTGATACTGTACATCTCATTCTTAATTCGTCTCGTCTGGATCCTTACTCTGAGCCCTGCTAGCAACACTATGTTCCCATACTCCATCGGCAATTTTTTTTCACTAATTACATCTTGAATCTATGATGAACTATTGGTCACGGCATATTTGCTCTTGAGAAGTTATAAGTCAGCCAATATTCTCTCAAGTTGTGACACGGGATGCTTAGGTCTGCTTGATGGGCTGTGTCTTGAACGATCCAGTTCGCCAGAGCTGTGTTTTCCCTTTGCAGAAGCCACAAATAGAGTGCTACTGCATTTCTTTGTGAGATACTCTTGATGGGGAGCGATGGAAGCGCAAGGGAATTAGGAAAGGATAGGTGTCAGTGTCCTCTCTGCCGCCGCCGCTGTTGTCCGCTCCACTGTTGACCTCCTTGTTAATATGATGTTGCTCACGATGATGCCTCTAAGTGTCTTCTTTCTCATCAGTTTGGCTGGCATGACCTTCTCGATAATGGTGGCGCTGGTGCTAGTCGCTGAAGTCGGCTGCATTGCTACTGTCTGGATTCAAGCTGTACTCCCTAGCTTGCTTTCCTTGCTGTTCAGGTGCTCGTTTTCTTCACCATCTTCTTCCGAAGTCACCATCATCTTCCATGTCGTCGCTTTCGTCATTGCTGCTTTGTTCGCTGGTGTCGCTCTCACGCTGAAGCATGTTACCACTAATTTTCAGTTTAGACAATGCCTCTCCAAGCCCTGTTGTAAATGATCGGTCTTCTTCCGCAATATCTGCCTCGTACGCTTCTAGAAACTCCTCCAGGCAATGGCCGCCAAGTTCTTCAGCCAGTTCCGACATGACCATCGCCGTGTAAGCTGAATTCCAAGCACGACTGTTCCATGGCTTGTCCATACCAAGCCGGACGGTATGATAAGCCTCTTTAATAGCTGGTGTTTCAACATGAAATTCCAAATCGTCCAAAGCTTTCATGTCCAATATAACCAGACAATAATCATGTTTGCCTTTCTTTTGCCCGCCATAGAGGCTGTCATCGAGTAGAACAAAGCTCGATGGCAATCCGACTTCGCATACTGTCCATGGTGTGCCTTTGTGCGGTTTCCTTTGCGATCTGGTGTCTTGCTTCTCCCAGGCTTTCCACGATCGTATATACGATGTTTCATTTGGTTCTATACCGCAACTAAGATGTGCTCTGTATAACTGCCACACAAAGTCCCTCGACTTTGCCTTCGAGTCCTCTATCATCCAAATCGGTTTCCAGACCGGCTTGGACTCAAAAATATTGACTTGGTCCCTTGTTTTGGAGGAATTCAGATACGCCGGGCAAACAGAGCAGCGATCAATGCAAGCCCTGAAATTTATATATGCCGGACAGCGCTGAAACGACTTGACGATGCCAATACAAGCATCCTTCTCGAGCTGCATTCTTTTCATTGGCTTTGCCTTTGCCAAGAGTGCCTTTCTTATCTTCGTTATTCTGTCAAAGGCTTTCACTGATACCGCGATATAGCACATCTCCCGAACAGATGTCCAATCTGGTGTGAAATACGCAGAAAATGTAAAGAGAACGAGAAAATACTCGTTCCTATACTTTCGCGGTTGTAAATCGAGAGGCGTGCCAGCCCATCTTTCCGCCATGTCCGCCAAGTATTTACCACGTATTTCAGCAGCATCATGGTTTTCGAATTTGATTCCAATTGTATTGAGGAGATGGCTTGTAGTGAGTCGAGGATTCGAGGGATCGGAGAGTTCGTCAATGTTTTCTTCTGTTATAAAGAGGCCGAGGACCAGACATCGAGTTACCGTGGCGTCGCGGAAAGCATATTTATTGTGAGGCAACATTCGTAGTTTGTCTGGGCAGCTAGCTCCAGCTGAATTCATTCTCAGAGCAACAGGCTTTTTCGGGGTCTGGCGCTTTGGTATGATATTCTCGAGAGATCGCACTGTACGTGGCGTAGAAAGCGGAACCTTGGGCTTCCAGGGAGACTCGACCAAGTTTCCTAGCCGTGCAATCACGTTCTCGCGATATATGTCACGAGCCCAATCCGCGATATAATCAATAATAAGAATCAGTTGCAGAGCATTACCTCGCGTTGTAAGCGTTCCTGTCCAGAGGCACATCTTGTCCTGTTTCACATATGGATTAGTTTATACTAGCTTCAAAAATCACGGCCTGTAGGATAGTATGCAATGAACTTCAAGAGAGTTACAGTACTTACGGTGCCGTATCCAGACGGAACACCATCTTTGCCAGGCGTCCAACGAAGAGAGAATGCCAAGATAGAGCAATGTGTTCCGCGATATACAACACACCAGACTAAAGGCTCAAATACGAGGCTTCTCTTGGCCTTTGAATATGCAAGACCCTCTTGAACCAAAAGCATCTCACGAGCTGCAAATGTAACCTGGGATTCTATCGCGGAGGAGGTGTCACGCGACTTTGCAGCTTTTGCCTCGCAAATAAAAAATGGAAAAAGGCAAAATTTCGAATCCGGATTTGTGTAAGGGCCGGTTCGCAATCCGAGATTGCCAGATTTGTTTTTTCGGATGCCGCGCATATGCTGCAAGACTCTTCCTGCTTCGCTCAGACCAAACAAGGTGTCTGGTATTTCGCTCCTTTTCCCCAGAACCTCTAGTATATGCTTGTCATTATACTTCACATGCATTTCTCTGGAAGACTCAAAGACTCGGTTTGGTTCGTTATAACTATTTTACCCAAAGTTAGTGACTGGCGCGCCAGTAGCATAGCACATATAATTGTGTGAATAACACAGCATTAGAATCTTACATTGGTTTATAACCTGGACAGGTACATTTGTTGTCTCGCTTGTTTTGACGCTCTTGCAGGTTTCTCTCAAGCTGTAGAGCATCTTGCTTTACTTCTATGAATGATCGCCATTCCCGTCCGTTGCAACCGAAACTGTTTAATGTCAGTATGGTGTTGAGGTGTATCCAATGAAACCAAGGTAAAGGCAATTATGGTTCCTACCAGGTCGGGTCCTTTTCTAAATGTCTGAACATGATATCCTCCATTCCTTTTCGCCAGTCCGACTCGCTCGCCCGAGCGCTGTAATTTTGAAGCTTTTGCGCATGTTTGACAATTTCGTTGGCTTGCGCGCTTGTGTCCTTTTGCCATACAGCCAAATCTCCCTTGCAATGATGTTCTCCCCATTCCGTCATATTCATCTTGCAAATATCTCTAATATCTTTGAAGAACCCCTCGCAGTGACTTGGGCATTCTTCAGGATCCCGGTCATCAATTCCATAATCTGTCTCGAGCAATTTTCGGATCTCTAGCGATGCGGGCATCGTCGCAAGCGAATATTCAGGTCGAAAATGAATGTCGCTAGATTGATACTCAGTACTCACACGACAGATCCAGGTTGAATAGCCGCCGACATTGTGCGGGGTTTGCAACAGCCAGCCTCATTTTCATGCATGTCATGGCCTCTGCATTTCCTCAACCAATCAGAATGCTAGATCCTGCAGGAAGTCATTGAATGGTCTGCTGGAACTTTATGCAATTGCCTGCACAAGTTATTCATGGTAATGCAGACCCTTTACACACGTATGGACTGTCCATTAAGCTCTGGCTGTTGAACTTTGCTGGTATTGTATCAGCTGCTCTCAGCCTCGTGATGGTTTACAATGTGGCGCTAGCATACCTGATGGTGGAACCTAACTTCTGCATCAAAGGATTGATTGCTGGTCCATAGTAGTTCTTGCGGGACCTTTGACTCTGCCATAGACGTGTAAGCTGCGTGGAATGCCTTACAGAACGGTAGCCTGGGCTGCGATTTGTTCTGTCTCAAGTCACTTCATTATTGCACCTCCAAAACCACTTTCCATGGCAAACAACGAGAACAAATCGAAAAAAATCCCTCTATCTGAAAACAAGGATTCAGCAACAGAAGAACACCCAACCAATTGCTCACCTCAGATCTCTGAGGTAGCATTGCCGTAACCCTACCGTAGAGGGCGCGACAGCTTCGGACAATTCTTGCAGGAAGGAATAAGAAATTCGCCTGTTTCAAATGGAGCATCATTCACATCAGGCTCTCCATGGCTAATTATGTCCCATCACGGCGTCGGTAGATGGTGAGAGACACGCAACGAGCTGCCTCACTGGCGGAGGTCCATCAGCCGCCACCAACACCGCGCCAGCCTCACCCTCGTCGATCCAGCTGAACATCGCGTCGTTCACCCACAACCCAACTCACGTCTGAGCCATGGGAGTAGACAACACCTCAGCATCTTGCGCCCCTTTTAAAACCAGGCTCGTCAGCGATGCTGTTGAAATAGATGCGCTACTCCCTGCGTCATTTCGCACAGCAGACGATGATGTCGTCCCAACATCCACGGATCAGCAAGCATGTGTCGCAAACGAACTCGACCTTCATCGACCAAGGCAAATCTACGGGCTGCTGTGGCTCGCTGGACGGCCCAGATTGCCGCGGCCTTTACACTACCAGATTGTCGTGAGCAGACAGGTGCTTATCACAGAGCGAATGGATATGCATCTAGTGAGGACGAAGACAGAAGTGTTTGTCAAACCTCTACCGAGATATCTGCTCAAACCATCGCTTTGGGATACCTTCCTTGGATGTAGTGGGCTGTGTAGGTGTGCGACCACCTCGACGTGGGATGGGACGCAGGCGTGTGAGAAGAGGGTGTTATGGAAGGTGGCGTTTGGGTTCTTGGTGTCATATGCAGGGTTGATTGCTCATGAGAGCGATTTGGTGATTGCGCAACAAAGGTCTTTGGTCCCTCAGGATATAAGCTGGGAGCAGTGGCGATTGTTCGCAAATGAGGTTTTGATATTGTCGAAACAGCGTGGTGTTGATGGGAGGTTTCATTATGGAGAGCTGAGTCTTGATCGGCTGAGCAAACTGTATCGTTTGAAGAACTCGAGGGTGGCGGGTGATTATTTACTGCAGTGGCGCCATCACAGTCCGTTCTTCTCGTCACGATTTCAGTGGCTGGCCATGGCGACGGTGTATATCGCACTGGTACTGGCGGCGATGCAGGTTGGATTGGATACCAAGCAACTGCGCGATAGCAAGGCATTCCATGCGGCATCGTATGGGTTTGTGGTCTTTGCCATCATTGGACCGCTGGCGGTCATGATGGCTTTAATGGTGGAAAATTGCTACGTCGCGATCATGAATGCAACAGCGACGATGGCTTACAAGAAGAGGCGGTTGGGTGTGATACAGAAACATGGTGAAGGAGCATGATTGTATTAGATGATAGCCATTTCCTCTTTATAGGGCCATGCGACCTTGAGCCTTGCGGATACTCTCTCCGGACAACTGCAGTATGCACAAAAGGAAGGTTGCAGGGTGATTTAATGATGAGGCGTGATGCTGGGTTGAGACGGCGATTGTGGCGATTTGTGTAATAGCGGCAGATAGCGTCATGAAAGAAATGGCCAGCAAACCAGCCAGTAATAAGACCAACAATATCAAGGAAGTAAAAGTGGCCTAACTTCAAATTAGCAACTTTCAGCTGGGTGCGAGGTGTAACTTGAAACTTGTTGTAGTTGCCGACCAAATGCGTGTCCCAAACATGACAAGTTAGTAGAGGAGTGTAATTAGTAAACGACTGCGTGATGCGAGTTAGCAGTAGTGGTTGATTTCTCGCTCTGAGTTGACTGTGGTGGCATTTTCACGACAGGCGATGGTCAATTGAGGAAGATGGCGCACACCCAAGGGGGCTAATTATTTATGAACAGATGGATGATGTCCATTTAATTTCTACAAATGATGAAGAAAACTTGAGTAATTACTTAGTTTAATTGTAATGCGCGATGAACGCAGTGCAGCAAGGCTGCGTTGCTTAGGTTGAAGGTTGCTGCCGTACAATGTTGGTTGATGTAACGCTATAGCGCACTGAAGACGTAGATTTTGCCCTAAGTAGAAGGTGGACTTGAACTGGTGCATGCGCCCTTGCGTTGAGTGCCGAATATGCCGTGCAAAGGCGGGACATCGATGGTTGTGGATGGAGGGACAGAGAATCGGACAATGCTATTGTCAGGCGCATGGCTAGGCAATTAACTTGGGTTAGTACCGTATTGTCGGCAGAGAAGAATGGCGTCAAGCTTTCGGGTTGAGCCGCGAAAAGAGGGGCGGTTTAGACGGTCAATAAACAAAGGAGCGAATAAATAAACACATGGGGAAAACGAATCTAGATGCTGGTCAACACATGATGATTTTGGATGAATTCTTGGAAGCTGTAGAATGAAAGGGGGAATGGGAATCGGAGACGAAGACGGGAGGGAGGGAGATTGTGTGGGAGGTTGCGTGGGCGAGGAAATGGTGTCCGTGCTGCGACATGATTGGCTGCCTGAGGAGCTTTGCCTTGGAAAGAGTTGAGACACTTTTTGCAGGCGACCGTTGGCAGCTGACGACAAGTGGCATCAGCTGGACCTCGTGGCAGACACTTGCACCACTGGAACACCCCAGTGGAAGCAACTGTAGCGGTAGAACACACGCTGTAGAATACGGCGAGGAAGACGCTAAAGGCGCTACATGCAGCCACAGGACATGCTGGAGAGTGACATGCACTTCCGACAGTAGATCACATTGTCCAAGGCTAAAATGAAGCACGTCACTACGGATAGACGGAGTGCATTTGTTTATTTTTGGGATGCACGATATATCACGATGTAATACACAGATTGATAATAATAAAAGTAAAATAAAATAAAATAAATTCTCTCCAGACGTAAGAGGACAGAGTACACTTGTGCCACAGCCTCAACCGCCCAAGACAAGACAGGTCAGCCCTGTTGCCCTGTAGCTGCTGCTGTGCCTCATTCAAACCCCGCCATTCGACTGTGCCGTCCGTCATCAGCCCCATTCTCTGCCATTCTCCCCTCATCTGGCGCTTCCCACCAGACCACACCATCATCAGCCCACCTACCATCCCACTTCTCTTCTCTCCCCCCCAGCCACTCGTATTCTTGCTTCTTTGTTCCTTTCGTCATCCATCCCATTATACTTTTTTCTGCCATTTTTGTAAGGCACTTTTTGCATCCAACATCCAGCCTTTTACCCCTCCCCCTCTGTTCCCTTTTTTCGTCTGGGCGTCTGGAGTCGACTCATACATAATTCCCTCCCGCCACCATGGGCGACTCTTACCATCGCCGCGTCTACCGAGAGGATGACGACGATGATCGCTACAGAACTTCTACAGTCACCCGCTACAAAGTAGGCTCCAGAGGCGACCGCTATGAGCGCACTGATCGCGTAGTCGAAGAAGACGACTATCGTTCGAGATATTCTGGCCATGGTGGCCGCCGCACCTCCAACGACTACTTTGATTATGAGCGCCGCCGCTCTGGCCCCGACCGCCCGCGCTCCGCCTATGATAGTCCTGGCAACGGCGCTGAGCGGGAGCGCACTTACATCTACGAGAGAGACGTAGAGCGTGATACCCGACGTGAACCTGAGCGCAACCGCATCACCGTTACCGAATCCCGGGAAAGCGACGACTGGGACAAGCGATCGTCCCGAAATGAGGAAATCAAAGTCGAGAAAAAGGTTGAAGAGACTTTTGAGGACTCCAACGGCCATGAAGTTGACCATTATCGAAAGGAAACCGAATACTATGCCCCTCCTGAACCTCAGCAGCAGCCAGCGCCTGTTGTCATTCGCCAAAAAGCCCCAGAGCCCCAGAAGATCATTGTTCAGGAAGCCCCCTCACCTGCGCCTATTGTTTTACCCCGCCAGGAACCTGGAGTTGTTGTCCTCAGAGAGAGAGAACAAGACCGGGAAATGGTGAGACGTGATCCCTACGAGGATGACTACTACTACTCTCGTTACGACCGACGACAGGTTGCCCCATATCGCCCTGATTACTATCGTGATGATTATCGCCGCGAGCGAGACTATGCTATGGCTCGCTATGATCCTCGCTATGATCCTCGTTATGACCGCGACCGTCGTCGCCGTGATGATTACTACAGTGATGATGATGACTACTATGTTCACCATCGCAGAATCATTCGCCGCGAGCGTGAAAGAAGCGAAAGCCCCGATGACAAACACAAGCTTCATCTCGCCGAAGGAGCCTTGGCCGGTGCAGGTGTCAGTGCGCTTCTGTCTAGTCGCCGTAACGGACATGGTGAGCTCCCCGAAAACCGTGGTCGTAAGGTGTTGGCTGGTGCAGCCCTCGGAGCCCTCGGAACCGAAGCTCTCAAGCGAGCGCACAGTGCTTATGAGGACCGCTGGGGCGATGACCGTGAATCCCCTGATCACCATTCCAGACTAAAGAAAGGGTTTGGCATTGCTGCCGTTGCTCTTGCTGCAGCTGGCGCTGCTAAATATTTTGAGTCCAACAAGGTGGAAAAGGAAGAGGCCCATCGCGGACGAAGTCGTACCCGCGGTGGTTACTACTCTGGAGAGGATGAGTACTCTCGGTCTCGCTCCCGTCCCCGAAGCCGCAAGCGCAGCCTTTCCACCGTCGCAAAGGCAGCTCTTGGCACCGCCGCTACGGCCGGTGTCATTCGCCACCTTCATAACAAGTCCAAGTCTAGATCCCGACACGGAAGCCGTTCGCGAAGCAAGTCCAAGATTCGTCGAGGTGCAGAAATTGCCGGCGCTGCGGCCGCTGCGGGCGTGGCGGGCAAACTCTGGAAGAACCACCAGGAAAAGAAGAAGGAGCGCTCCCGCTCTAGGGGCGTAAGCGCCAGTGACGATGGCCGTGACTACTACGGCGGTCGCAACCGCAGCAGAAGTCGAAGCAGGTCGATTGCCAGATCCTTCAATTCGGATAACGGGGCTGATCGTGAGTTAGGCTTAGTTGAGTATGGCGACGGACCTCTTGAACCACGCCGAGGCAGCCGCAGTCGCAGCCGCCGCAGAGACCGATCGTCTTCCTCCGGGTCGGACAAGGGCAGGAAGCGAAGCAGGAGTCGACTGAGAGACGTGGCAGCCGCTGGAGCCGCGGCTTTCGGAATTAAGGAGTACAAGGATAGAAAGGATCAAGAGAAGCGAGAGCGCAGGAGGCGCTCTCGAGACCGACGTGACGACAGTGAGTCGCCCTGAGGCATATACATTACGACTCGAGAACACGTTTGAAAAGTTTCAGACTCTCTAACTTTGTCACCTTTTAGGATATGATGATGACCAGGATGATCGAGATACACGCGATGATCGTTACGGACCGCGATCTCAATCGCCTCCTACTGCATCGGGCGGCGCCTACTACCCTCCGTATCCCCCGACTCCGGGTGGACCTCACGGTGGCCCGGACATGTATGGTAACCCAGCCGCTGCTCAGTCCCATGAGTTCCAGCCATATCAACCTCAAGACTACATGGGATACGCGCCTCCACCACCCCCCGGCCCTCCCCAGGCGCCAAATCAAGGACCTTCAGGATACCCTCCACCACCACCCCCTGGCCCACCTCCATCCGGACCCCCTGGACCCCCTCCGCCCGGAACGAACAACGGCAACATCCCGCCAGATCAAGTGAGTAGCAACCCAACCCGAGCTGGGGATAATGCAGACGGTGCGTGTTTGCCCGTATCGCCACGCATCCTTAACAAAACCATGTATACTAATGACATCGTTACAGATGGTGTAAACGACCCTTCACAAGAGCCGTCAACAGCTTCCAAATCGGTTTCCTTTATACCCATGTCACCAATGAGTACAAAGACCATGGCGCGACACAGACGACAACAAGAAGTGGCCGGCGAACCTTCATCCAGTTGGCAAGAAGATGGAGACGAGGACTACTTTGGACACGACAGTCATCTTCGTCGTGCATCGGATATTACACATGATCGTGATCGGCCGCGCAGGCATAATTACTCTGACACTGACTCTGATTCTGAAGTAGAGAGTCTTCCTGACCGATTTGATGATGAGGGCCATCCGCTAGACCGTCGGGACGGATTCTCTGCCAAACGAAAAGGAAAATGGACCAACAGGTCTGGTCAATTTGAGCGGAAACCACAACATCCTGGTGATTTTAGCGTTCGGGGCGCCTGGCACGTTGGCGGCACGGACGGCGAATCGGTGGACCGAATCGCAAAGAGCGTGACTGGTGCCTTGGATGGCAAGCAGAGCTGGATGGGAGTTATTGGAGAGGTTCTAGGCGGAGCTGCAGGTAATCAAGCGGGCGGCAGACGGATTGAAGATGACGAAGACGATCGGCACAATGACCGACCAAGACGACGATAATTTGTGGTTCAGGGTGGCTTCGATGCTTTACTTTATGATTGATGACAGAAATGTTTTATTTTGTGCGAGATTTTCGGGTATTAATGATGCACGTTTTTCATGTTAGACATTGGCTTAATGTTTTTTGTTTATTCTTCATTTCTCTCTTAAATATAGGTAAAAGTGATATACAGTCTATATGCTTTTCTTTTTCTCACACTTCCTCCAAAGTCCACGCTTCCTCTCGCCATATGGTTTCAAAAAAGGACTTCTTGTACATGGTATTCTAATTGTACTTTGATCATAACTCATCATGAGCCGGTCGCCCGCTATCCTTGTGCAAATCGACGCCCTTCTTGGACCTCCACTTCTGCCACAGAGCCCAAAAGTCCTTCTCCATACCGCTCTCCATCTGATCGGGTAGGATTACTTCGTACGTGATGTATAAGTTGCCAAATTCATGCTGGTGGTAGACGCTGTCGCCATCCTCGTGCCACTTGGGCATACCTTCGCCGGCGATGGTTTCGACATGTCCGCTCTGTACGACCTGACCGCGCTCACGACCGAGACGGACAACGTGCTTGTCGAGGTGGGTGATGTTGCGCGACCAGTCGCCCATCCAGGCCTCGCGGAGGGAAAGGACTTCGGTCCAGTAGAGGTCGTCGCCTTTGCGGCGGAAGAAGATGCCGTCAACGCGGTCGGGGTTGTCTTCTTGCGAGGGGGGCTTTTCGGCGAGAGTGACAATGAGGTCACCGGCAACCCAGTCGGGAGATTCGTCGGCTTCGTTTTCGTAGGTGACGCGGGAGTCGCGCGCAGCTCCGGGGTCGATCTTGAGAGAGACGGTGGTGGCCTTCTTCTCGACTCGCTGGCCTTGGCAGACGGGGCATCGGTTACGGATGGACTTGCCGCGGCCGCCGCAGGCGTCACAGCGCATCTGCATCTGTTGGAACATGCCGGGCGCAAGCTGCTGTTTGACTATGCGCACACCGTGACCGTTACAGGTAGAGCAGACATCGACTTCCTTGTCGGCGGAGCCGGTGCCCTCGCAGGCTTCGCAGATGTGTTGGCGGTTCCATTGGAATTCGGTAGTGGCGCCGTTGTAGAAGTCGCGGAGAGAGATTTCGACCTTGACTTGGACATCGTGGCCGCGGGGTTCGCGTGAAGAGTGGCCAAAGTGTCCATTGCCTCCAAAGAAGCGGCTGAAGAGGTCGAAGGGGTCGCCGCCGCCTCCGCCGTTTTGCTTGCGGTTCTTGAGGCCCTCGTGGCCGTAACGGTCGTAGATTTGGCGGGATTCCGAGTCGGAGAGGGCCTCGTAGGCTTCGGAGACTAGGACGAATTTCTCCTTGGCCGTATCGTCGCCAGGGTTCTTGTCTGGGTGGTATTTTTTGGATAATTGGCGGTAGGCTGATTTGAGCTGCTTGTCTGTGGCGGATTTGTCGACTCCCAGGACCTGGGTTGGGTCAGTTTACTGATATGGTGGAATAGAGGGAGTAGAGGAGCGGTAGGGGCGGGATTACCTTGTAGAAGTCTTCGGCGCAAATAGCGATGTGGATGAAGGCGACGAGCACCAACAGCATGGCTGTGTGGACTAGCATCGTGAAGAAGTTGCCCTGAAAGGGACTTGTGACGCGGAGTGTGTGTGAGTTGAAAGCAGTGACGCTAGGGCTGAAAGAAGGAATGTGACTATCTGGGTGTGGAATTAAAAGAATGTCGTCCCATGGGGGATGTATAGTTGGAGAAGGAGGTGGTGATGATGGGCAGATGGTGTGACGGCGTTGCGCCAGCGTGTTAACAATTTTAGCGGGCCGCTTTAGCCCAACACCAAGTGCACACTACTCCGTACAGGCGAGACGCAGCGCACAGTACCGTGGCTCCAGCGCCTGGACCGACTGGGTCTAGTGGCGCTGCAGGCAAAAGATTTAGTGGAGACTTTGCCTGCCTGGGGCTGATGGCGATAAGTCTTTAGCGCTGGTCACTGCTCGGCAAGCTTCAAAAAATAATACTCACCGTCGTCACTTGGGCACAGGACAACCATTGTCCATTCGCTTGGGCTGCATTAATACCTGCTGTCTCTGGAGCTTTGTTTATACTCTTCTTCAGAGTGTATCCACCATGAGCTCCAAAAAGTACGCCTTGTTGCCCATGGGCGACGACGAGGTTGGTCCTCAGAAAGTCCAAAAGGAAAAGAAGCATCGCCATAGACACCGCGATCGCGACGACAAATCCTCCCGCTCCTCAAAATCACACCGTCGCGAACGAAGTCGCTCCCGGTCCCCCCGTCACCGATCATCGACTCACAGCAAAGCATATCGAAAACGCGAAGACGAAGCTTTCGAAGACAGATGGGCCGACGACGACCTTCCTCCAGACTCGGAGGGAGAACGGGATAAGGAACCAGAATTCTCAGAATCTGCCAGTAAACGAGTCAAGCTTAGCCACGATGAACCGCGCGACGAGGATCTTTCAGACGGTGCCAGAGAAGAAAGAGATCGCCAGAAGGATATTGAAGAGAGAGAAGCCTTTTCGAAGCGATTGAGAGAAAAGGACGGTGGCAAGTCCAGGAAGAATGAACGCGATGGCGAATCTTTGTCGAGGCGCAAGCTTGCTGAAGATTCTGCTGCTCGTGATGCGGCTCTTCCAGACTTGCGTGAGCGATCTCGACAGGAGTACCTCAAGAAGAGAGAGATGGAACGACTCGCCCTGCTCAGGAAACAGGTTGCAGAGGAAACGGCCGAGCTCCAAAGCGGCGTACGGTTGTCTGATCGCGAAAAGGCTGAGTTTGCAAAGAACAGGGAGATTTTGCGACTGGCTGAGGAACGTTTAAAGGTCGACGACCATCGCGATGGATATGTCATGCCGGAAGACTACATTACAGAGAAGGGCAAGCTGGATCGCCGCAAGAAAGAAGATGCTCTCTATAAACGATATGTGGACAAAGACGAATATGGCCAGGAGAAGTTTGTTACTGAGCATGAAGAATGGGAAAGGGAACAGACAGCCAAAGCCAAGGCGCAAATTCAAAGCACCGAGCTAGAAAACAAGGACTACGATTATGTCATGGACGAAGCACAGTATATCAATTGGAACTTGGACTCTCGAATGGCAGGCGATAAGGATGGGTTGACCAAAGAGCAAAGGTTTTTGGAAGAGCAAATTAATGCGGCTGAGAAGAAAGCTTTGTCCATTCAGGAAACGAGAAAAAGTCTGCCCATCTACCAATATCGAGACGAATTCTTGGCGGCGCTGGAACAGTACCAAATTATCGTTATTGTTGGTGAGACGGGAAGTGGAAAGACAACACAGCTGCCACAATATTTGTACGAAGCTGGATATACGAAAAACGGTCAGAAGGTCGGGTGCACACAACCGCGTCGTGTTGCTGCAATGAGTGTAGCAGCGCGTGTAGCAGAAGAAATGGGCGTCAAGGTTGGAGCAGAGGTTGGATACTCGGTACGATTCGACGACACGACGAGCGACAAAACCATTCTCAAGTACATGACGGATGGTATGCTTCTGCGAGAATTCATGACGGAACCAGACCTGTCGGGATATTCTGCTCTGATGATTGACGAAGCCCACGAACGTACTGTGCACACTGACATTTTGCTTGCGCTGGTCAAAGATCTGGCTCGTGAGCGCAAGGATCTCAAGCTCCTCATCTCCTCGGCTACCATGAACGCCGAAAAGTTCGCCTCCTACTTTGACGACGCACCCATCTTCAACATCCCTGGTCGTCGTTACCCTGTCGATATATATTATACCCCGGCTCCTGAAGCCAACTATCTTGCAGCTGCCATTACCACCGTTTTTCAGATTCACACCACCCAAGGCAAGGGTGATATCCTCATTTTCTTGACGGGTCAGGACGAAATCGAAGCGGCAGAACTCGAAATCAGCGAGACAGCGAAGAAACTGGGCAGTCGAGTAAAGGAACTTGTGATTTGTCCGATTTACGCCAACTTGCCGTCAGAACTTCAAACGAAAATCTTTGAGCCCACGCCAGAAGGTGCTCGCAAAGTTGTTTTGGCCACCAACATTGCCGAAACCAGTTTGACCATTGACGGAATCGTCTATGTCATCGACCCCGGCTATGTGAAAGAGAACATCTACAACCCTGCCACGGGCATGTCCAACTTGGTAGTAGTACCTTGCTCCAGAGCTTCTGCAAACCAAAGAAGTGGACGTGCTGGACGTGTCGGACCCGGCAAGTGCTTCAGGTTGTACACCAAGTTTGCATACATGAACGAAATGGATGAGTCAACGACACCGGAAATTCAACGAACAAACCTAAACGGCGTGGTGTTACAACTCAAGTCACTGGGCATCAACGAGCTTCTCGATTTCGAATTCATGGACCCTCCACCAACGGAAGCACTCATCGGAGCCTTGAACCAACTTTTTGCTCTGCAGGGTCTCAACCACAAGGGAGAGCTCACCAAGCTCGGTCGTCAAATGGCGGAGTTCCCTACAGATCCTATGCTGGCCAAGGCAGTCCTCGCCGCCGACAAGGAAGGCTGCGTCGAAGAAGTCTTATCCATCGTATCTATGCTCGGCGAAGCCTCGGCGCTCTTCTTCCGGCCCAAGGACAAGAAAATCCACGCCGACAGCGCCCGCAACCGCTTCACCGTCAAAGAAGGAGGCGACCATCTCACCATGCTTAACGTCTGGAACCAATGGGTGGACAGCGACTTTTCCCCCGTGTGGGCCAAGGAGAATTTCCTGCAGCAGCGATCGCTCACACGAGCGCGCGACGTGCGTGACCAACTCGCCAAACTCTGCGAACGCGTGGAAGTGGCTCCGTCAACGTGCGGAGCGACCAACTTGCGTCCCATCAAGCGAGCCATTACGGCAGGCTTCTTCCCCAATGCGGCGAGACTGCAGAAGAGCGGCGACAGCTACAGGACGGTCAAGAGCAATGCGACGGTGTGGATTCACCCGAGCAGTGTGCTGATGGCGGTGGATCCGCCGGAGAAGATGGTGGTGTATTTCGAGTTGGTGCAGACCACCAAGGAGTATATGCGCAGCGTGATGCCCGTGGAGCCCAGGTGGTTGGCCGAGTTGGCGCCGCATTTTCACAAGAAGAAGGATATTGAGGCCATGGAGGAGAAGAAGATGCCTAAGCAGCGGTAGTTGGTTTAAGTATAAATGCAATTTATTATATTCATTTGACATCTTTTTCCTTTGTACTCGCCGTGTTGGTGTTGGTGCACACCCGTCTAGCATCACGGATCATACTGTGAGGTGACCTCTTTGGGCCGACCCGACCCGGCCCGGTTTTGGCAATTGCTGTATATATAGCGCCGCCTTGCCTTAAACTCAATTCCTCCAATCACTAATTTTATTCGTCAAATATCAAATCAATACTCATTTAATTCATTATTATACTCCCTACAAAATGAAAGCTGTCAGAATCCTCGGCACAAGCCAAGACCCAAACATCACATTCGCCACCTACGACAAGCCAACACCCCAGCATGACAATCTACTCATCAAAGTGCACGCTGCCGGCTTGACGGCCGACGAAGTCAATTGGCCCGAACTATACAATACTTCATCCAGAATCCCCGGGCATGACATATCTGGCGTTGTTGAAGCAGTCGGGCCGGACTACAGCGGCGAGTTTAAGGCGGGGGACGAGGTGTTTGCAATGATCCACGCGGATGGAGAAGGTGGCCAGGCAGAATATGCTGTAGTCGCCGCGGGAGAGGTGGCTAGGAAGCCTAGTAGCTTAACGCATGAGCAAGCAGCCGCATTGCCCATTCCCGTATTGACTGCGGTGGAAATGTTACAAAAGGCCGGAGAGACAAGCGGGCGAGTGTTGGTGACCGGCGCTAGTGGTGCAGTGGGCAGAATGCTGGTTCAAATTGCAGACGGGGATGTGGTGGCGCTTGCGTCGGAGAAGAATCATGCTGAATTGTCGCAGCTCGGGGTGAAGGAGTGTATTGATTACAATGCGGACTGGTTGGCTAGAGTGAAGGACGTGGATGTGGCACTTGACACCGCAGGAGGCGACATGCTCAAGAAGTGTTGGTCGGCAGTGAAGAAGGACGGTGTAATCGTCACTGTGGGCGATCCCGTTCCCGTTTGGGCATTTGATGCATGTGAAGCGGAAGAGGCCAAGGAGTTCCCCGGTGTGAAGTACATCTTTTTCATTGTGGCTGCTTCGGGCGAGGAGCTGGGTAGGGTGGGCAGGCTGGTTGACGAGGGCAAAGTGAAGCCGTTGCCTGTGACGGTGTTTGATGCTCAAGACGCGGCAGAGGCGTGGAAATATTCTGGACAAAGAGGCAGAAAGGGTAAAGTTGTCATTAAATTCGTGTAGAAATTAGTAAATCTCAAGTAATTTCAGCGATTTGGTTCAAGTCGATAAACGTCTCAGTGGTCTGGTTCTGAAGGACTGCCTTGGCCATGAATTTAAGCTCGTTGGCCCGTTTGGCGGATTGCTTCCAGATGCCATCGTATGCTTTGAGCACACCCAAGAATACGCGAACTCTGTCCTTGGCGTAGGAGTATTCAATGCCCTGGAGCAGGAATTGGCATGCGGAGAGGTGTGTAGCCATAGCCATAGAGCCCATGCACATGACAAATGGGGTGTGTTTGATGGGTGAAGTGGGAACAGCGAGGAGGTCGATGAGGTTCTTGGCGGAGGCGATAGCTTTGGAAGTGTGTCTGTTAGGGAGACGCTCTTCGGGGGAGAGGATTTCCGCTGGGAGGGGAGGTGCGTATGGTGAGCAGAGGAGTTCCATGGCGCTGTAGTGTAGTTGCGATCTAGGGCGATGGAGGTGTATTCCCAAGCTATGGACATTGGCATTTGTAGTCGGGTGGTTCTGTGGGAGTTGACTTACGTGTGGACGAGGAGGTGTGCGCGAAAGAGAACCTCGTCGACGCAGCCGTCGGATAGGACGGGGTCGCGTTTGGAGCTGGGAAGGTGAAGGTCCCAGCTGAGGAGGTTTGCTTCTGCATTTTTTACCAAATCGATTGGAGACGGGCCCGTGATGTCTCCAGCGGCGAGCACCGTTCCGAGAATCCTGGCTGCGTCCACGAGGTATGCATATGATGAGAACTGGGCGTCGGTGAGATCGCGGTCATCATACTCTTGCAGGGTGGATGGGGTATCAGCCTACGTGAAGGTTAGAGATGTGTCCTTTCTCGTTTGTAGATTAGATTACATACCAATGAGTCACTCGGTAGCTCAACATCTGTTTCAACGGCGAAGAGATTGAAGGTGGGCAAATGTCGAATGCCGGCAAAAAACGCATCAACAACGTACAGCTCCCACCACGTCCGTCGCCATGTTTCAGCACGTATGGGGCTTCTCTCCCTTTGTGCAAAACTGCGCCTATGAAGTCCGATTTCCAAAGCCATTTCTTTGCTGCGTTGGAGAAGGTCCACTGCGTTGTCGCTGCCGTGCCACTCCGAGAAGAGAGCCGACAAGAGTAAAGCCTGGACGTTGAACACCGAAGCGGGCATATCATGCGGCAACATGACATCTAAGTATTGTTTGCTGTAGCATGAGCCAATGGAATTCAGTGGCAGGATCAAATACTGCAGGGAATCAGGGTCCTGGTCAAGCTGGATTTGGAGTTCTTTCCGCGGCAGAACACAGGGATGGCTTGGGAAGAAGTAGGTATAGAAGTTGTCCAGCGCAGCCGAGTAGCTCCCCATCGCCGACGTTTGAGATATCACATTGGATACGGGCATCTCAATAGGCGCCAGTGATGACAAGTCGAGATCCAGAGGTGGCGATGATGAGCGTTGCTGGATGGCTGTGGTCGGCCGGCGTCGAAGATCCTTGTAGACACATGGCTTGTTGAGAGAGATGCATCGCGTGCATTTAGGGGTCGCTGCGTCGCATCGGACGTGATTTGAGCGACAGTTTATGCAGGCTATCAATACCCTAGGCTTCTTTGTTGGCATGTTGGCCGACGGAGAGACTTGGTTAGGGGGAGTTGGAGAGTGAAAAAAATGAGAGTTTGGCGAGGCCGCAAGAAGTTAGTTGCGAGTCCATCGCAGTTCAGCGCGACCAGGCATTAGAGCTGGCACTTCACAACGGAACTTAATCCTGCCAATACTATCGAGATATTTTGAAAGTAGATGAAAGTCATGTAAATTTACTTCTTCATCATGCAACATCTTAGCCATAGATGAAGCGGCCCCGGCGTGATTGAATTGGCCGTCCCTCATCCTGCCTGCCACCCTGGACTCAGCCTTGAAACTACAAATAATTTCTTAGTATTTACACATCATGTCTTGTTCTTAGAAACTATCAATGTGTTCAGTGAATCGTAATGCGACCGTTGAAACTCGTTATTAATCAGATTGGCGATGCTTATAAATGCTCTGTAATGGATCCTCTCGTGTTATCAATCACGTCGCTGGGATGGCGCTATTCGTTCTTTAGGCGGGGAAACTGCTTGTTTATTAGTGGCCAAGGGCTATAAGACGACGACGAGCCGTCTTCATCCATTGAATGTCAAGACAAGCAGTGCAAGCAGCATAAACCAATTCACCAGCTATCACAATGTCTGGTCCAAAGGCAAGAAAGCGCAGTGGTCAATAGGGTAGAGAAGCTAACCGTTTGCAGTCCTATCACCAAAATGGTCGCTTCATGCGTCCAGACAGCCTCTTCCGCAACTTCGTCTCTCGAGAGCCAGGTGCCAAGTTCCCACCCGAAGCCGGACGCTATGTCCTTTACCTCTCGCCATTATGTCCTTGGGTATGACCACCATTATACGCTTCAAATGACTTCTGTGGTGATACGTTTGCTGATCGGCATAGGCTCACCGGACGCTAATTGTGAGACACCTCAAAGGCTTGGAGTCGATCATCGACGTGTACCAGCTTCACATCATCATGGGGCCGGAAGGCTGGTATTTCAGTGGTGAGAACGGCTCTCTACCATCTGACCCATTGCACGGGTTCACCAAAATTAAAGATCTGTATCTCAAAGCCGATCCTAACTATACCGGTCGGTACACCGTGCCGGTCTTGTGGGACAAGAAAACAGATGTCTTGGTCAACAACGAATCGTCGGAAATCATTCGCATGTTTTACACCGAATTCGATGACTTAATCCCCGAGAAGCTGCGTGAGATCAATCATCCCGCAGGAGGCTTTTACCCCGAGGCGCTGCGTGGTGAAATCGACGCCCTCAACACCTGGGTATACGACACCGTCAATAACGGCGTGTACAAGACCGGATTCGCTACTGCACAAGACTCATATGAAGAAAATCTGAAAGCTCTCTTTTCGTCACTTGACCGACTCGAAGAGCAGTTGTCCCACGGCAAAAAGTACCTACTGGGAGACTCGCTCACCGATGCCGACATCAGGCTGTACACCACCATGGCGCGCTTCGACGTTGCATATCACACCGTCTTCATGTGCAATTTGAAAATGATCCGACATGATTATCCACGGTTGCATTCATGGCTGCGCCGTCTCTACTGGGACAGCGATGAGCAGGGTGGGTTGAGGGGCGCCTTCAACCGCACGACGCAGCCGTGGATTGGGCAGTACGCGTACGTATATGCGCATTCACGGTGGAAGATTGTCAATGAGGAGAAAGGGTCACTGGTGGTTCCATTGGGTCCAGCGGTGAAAATGCTTCCGTTGTAATTACGCGGGGGGTGGTGGTGTAAATTGCTGTAACATGGGAGTGCGGATGCCTGGATCTTGGGTGAGGTTGCAGCCGGATTGCTCTCTTCATTTTCTCCTTTTTGGCTTAGGGATGCTTTTCATATTCAGTCAACAGAAATAATAGGTAGTTCGTTTCATTATCATCCACAGAGGGCAATGGGTGCAATTTTCCCTGTGATCGGCGTGGTGTAAGCTGTCCAATTTTACTGCATTGGGCAGTCTGACCGACCCTTTGGACAGGAATGAAAGTGCAGAACAGGGTATACTCGTCGATCATTCGGGCCTTGAAAGCTCACTGGACGCAGCGTTTACTGGAGCTGCTAAGCAGCAGAGGGCCCAATAATCATTCGTCCAGGACCAGATGACAGGAACGGGCAAAGGCAGAAAAAGGAAATCTGGCTGATCAGTGGAGTGAAGGCCACGGCCATTCCAGCAATCACAGCTCGGATATCGGGCTCGACAAGACTACTTACAGTAGGACGTTGTATCAGAACCCCTGTCAGATGAAGACTTTGCCCCCTCCTTGCTAGTATAAGCCCCAGGCTGAGTGACTTGTGCGTTTCCCACCCAGCTTCTATTTCTCCGTTGCACCCGATTATGCAGGAACAGGTGCAAGTGCGCCCTCAACTCGTGGGGGTGCGCTCGCTGTCAGATGGCAATTTGTCGTTTCAGGTTGATTGGCACGCTGCCATTGGTCGATTCGCATGCCTTCTCCAGCTTCGGTGGTCGCGATGATCGCTGCCCTGCCGGCCAGTGGTTACCTTTTGGCAGGTTCTGAGAGGCGTTCAAGTTCGGCGATGAGCACCGCTCGTTGCTACTTTCGGCAGGTCGCTTCTTTGCTGTCAACAGCCCACGCTTTGAGTGCATGCATACGCTCTACCGATTGGTTAACCCCTTTGAGCCATGACTCTCTTGCTCACGACGTGATGCGCTAAGGAGCTTAATCACGATTCGCTTCAGGCTTGGCCAAGTCGAGGCTGTCAATTTTGAGATGCGATGCATACTTCTGCCTTGGTTTCGTAGCAAAGCAAAGAGTCTCTTCTAAGCTCGGTCGCTACCGAAATGATTCGTCGCATAAATCTGATGCGTGGACATGAATGGATACAGGCAGAAAACAACTCGTCGCATGATTGAGCTAGGTGTAGTAATCCCATATGCGCATGGGAGATGTTACCGACGATCTCAAACAATGTCACGTTCCCGCAATCACACCCACGCACAATCTGACTGCTGCTCCTCCCGGGCCTTGCTTTACCGCTGACTAGCCTTGGTGATTGATCCATTGATTCCATTCTCCTTTTCTAGATATATAAGAAGCTGTCACTTCACCTTTACCATCATGTCCTTTTCTTCACCACCACACCAAGAGCCAGTCTCATCATCAATACCATCCTTGACGGATTAGACAACCCTTTACTTTCCTTTTCTTCTTCTTCTGCATATACCCTTTTTCGGTTTCATTCCTTGACCATATCTTTACATTCTGTACACATTCCTTCTACAGTATTATCATATACATACCCTCCATACATATCAAGATGCCTTCCTTCACTGCTCTTACTACCCTCCTCCTCACGGGCACTGCCTTTGCCGCTCCCCGTGTTTTCGCTCCTCGCGCCGCTGCTGGGGCTCAGAACGTCGTCTACTGGGGTCAGAACGGTGGCGGTGTTGTCGAGAACAACGACCTGGCCACCTACTGCACCAAGGAGGCCGGCATTGACGTGATTGTCCTTTCCTTCCTTTACCAATACGGCAACGGCGTCACAATTCCCGCCGGTACCATCGGACAATCCTGCTCCATCAGCACCGCCGGCGAGCCCCAGAACTGCGACGACCTCTCCAAGGCCATTGAGACATGCAAGTCCAACGGCGTCAAGGTCATCATGTCCCTGGGCGGCGCTTCCGGCGCTTACTCTCTTACCTCCCAGCAGGAAGCCGAGACCATCGGCCAGAACCTGTGGGACGCCTACGGCAACTCTGCTTCCAACGGAAGTGTCCCCCGCCCCTTCGGCAAAACCTTTGTCAACGGCTGGGACTTCGACATTGAGTCCAACTCTGGCAACCAGTACTACGAGTTCATGATTGCCAAGCTGCGCTCCAACTTTGCATCCGACTCCGCCAACCAGTACTTCATCACCGGCGCTCCCCAGTGCCCTATCCCCGAGCCTAACATGAACGAGATCATCACCAAGGCCCAGTTCGACTACCTCTTCGTCCAGTTCTACAACAACCCCGGCTGCAGCACCGACGGCACCATCAACTTCGACGACTGGAAGACCAACGTTGCCGGAAGCCCCTCTGCCGATGCCAAGATCTTCATTGGTGTCCCTGCTTCTCCTCTCGGTGCTACCGGTACTGAGTCTGGCGCCAAGTACTACCTCGAGCCTGCTGCTCTGTCCAAGGTTGTCAGCGAGCACGCTCAGGATGACAAGTTTGGTGGTGTCATGATGTGGGCTGCTGGTTTCTCCGATGCCAACGTCAACAATGGCTGCACCTACGCCCAGGAGGCTAAGCGCATCCTGACTACTGGCTCTGCTTGCTAAGCGGACCAAAACCTATTCCTTGTACAATATTTCTTTGAAGATGACTGGCTGTGGTGAACAACCTCCTTCTTTGGTCACTGTATCTACTTTTTGCATATAGAATATACCTCAATTCATTACCTTGGCTATTTGACTTGAAACTGTGAACTTGATCAGAGCTTGGCCAGATAAACGCCTTGGACATGGGTGTCTACTGTAGGCATGCAGTCCAGCTATACCTAGCATAAATTATACAAGATATATGGCTCTGCAAATTACAGGCATTTGAGGCGTTGTCTCAATCGATACCAAATGCCACAGTGAAACCGGGATAATCGTGTTCTCTCCGTCGCTCGCGCTGTCAGGTCTGAACCAGTAGTTCATTCAACGCAAGAACCTGGCTGATTGCGACGGAAAATTTCCCTATTAGTGGAAAGCAACAAACGAGCGGGTCGACCCCATATTCATCTAATCTCATGAATCTCGCCGAAGATAGGCCTGGGGTAAATATCTGCCATTTCCTGCCATAGTAATTCTAACTTGTCTCTTTGTTTCTACAAGTCTTCTTCTTGCCAGCACCCAAACAATCGTCAGAATGAAGTATTCGGTATTGTTGTTGCCTACGGCGGCAGCTAGCTTGTATCCATCTTATATCGGCTTGTCAATTGAACTAATTGGCTTTCCTCAATGGGCGGGTAAGTACCCCTGTCAATCCCATGCTGATCACTCTAACTCACACAAATGCAGGAACGAAAAGCAAACCCAATGACTTCTCAAACAACTTGATAAACAATCTTGTTCATGCCCAAAATGAACATTTGGTCGTCCGTGTCGGTGGCAACTCAGCGTAAGTCCCTCAAGTATGCATTCTTAAACCCAGCTAACGACGCAAGCGACCGTGCCATTCTCGACAAGACATTGACAACGTCAACGGCATCAGCTTGTCCCAATGCTGATCCGGGTGCGTATCAATGCATAGGCACTTCATTCTTTGATTCATATGGCGCATTTCCCGCTGGCACGATTTACTCGCACAATTTCAACCTTGCGACATGGAACTCTTCCGGCTTCAATACGCTCCAGGAGACTGTTCCATTGGCATGCAAGGCACTCAAAGGCCAACTCATGGCATGGGAGATGGGCAACGAACCAGACCTGTTCACTGGAAATCGCCGTCCCAGCGACTACAGCGTCGACCAGTATCTCTCAGAATGGTTCAACGCCACAGAGCGCTTCCAAGACTACCTACAAACCGCCTGTCCTGACATGGCCAATGACGTCAAGTACATTTTCCCATCCGTGAGCTCTCCCGGCTCTCGTCTCCGTGCCCCCGACATGTTCGCCAAAGGCGGCAACAAGCTGCAAGCCGTGAGTCAAATCTCCGTCCATAACTACATGGGCGGAGCAACACAGCCGGGCGTGACACTGCAATCCACGTTGATGAATCATACTGCAGTGGAGCGCTCCATTGGTGGGCATGTCAACTACGCAAAATCCATTTCCGCATCGTCTGGTGCCGACTACACCATTGGAGAGCAAAACAGTCTCTACGGCGGCGGTGCAGCGGGCCTCTCCGACGTCTTTGGCGCAGCTCTGTGGGGAATGGACTTTGCGCTGTATGCAGCCAGCACTGGCGTCATCAAGCGCGTGCACTTCCACCAGAGCATAGGCAGTCCGTATGCGGCATGGGCTCCCGGGGCCGAACCGGCTACGAAGCCGCCGTACTACGGCCAGCTCGCAGCAGCCACGTTCTTGGCCAACTCTGCGCAGCTAGAGGTCAAGACACTGCAGCTGGGTGAGAAGGACTTTGACTCCGGCTACGCTGCTTACAAGCGGGGCAGGCTGGTGAGGCTTGCAGCAATTAACTTGAGAGAGTTTGATGGTGGGGATGGAAAGCAGCGCGGAAGTAAGAAGTACACTGTTCAGGCCAGGCCATTCTCAAGGTGGACTGTCAAGCGTCTGAGTGCGCAGGGTGCCAAGGCTCAGACAGGCATCACTTTCAATGGGTTGGCGTACGAGGCTGCCTCGATGGGCAGGGGAGTCAGAGTCGCTGGGCGGGAATGCGATCAGGTGGTGCGGGCTGATGCCAGGGGGCGCTTGACTTTTACTGTAGCGGATTCCGAGGCTGTTGTATTGGTTTAGGAAGGAAGCTGGAGGCTTGCGCTATTGAAATGCAAAGGTTGAAGAAAGCCGTGCCATATGACAGTGGCGGGTGTAAGCAGAGTTGTGGTGATTACTCACCGGTCCGCCTCATTCCCGTCAAACTGCCTTCGGCATCATCCAACTGTCGGATGTGGCGGGGTTATTTTTCAATCATGAATACTGTATCCAAGACAGCCGCATTAGGTCATGACTGATGTTCGAACGAACTCGTTCTGGTGATGCTCCTGAATCTGCCAAGACCGGCTTCAGCCCTGGGTGCAATCATGTGCGCGGCACAAATTTGCGTGCAAGCTGTTGAAGTGTGACACAGGAACGACTACAAGGCTGCATTGAGCCCTTGGAAATCGTTATTTTTACGTGCCAATTCAAATCAGTAAGGCTGCAAAACGTCATGCTGTCGCAAGCTCGACCAGACATGTTTATCCGGCATCCAAAATGTTAGCCAGTAACCAATAGCAGGGCCCAACAGTGCTATCGTAGTTGTCTCTTTCTCGTTAGTAACTGCATTGACGTCGAATGGGGTGGCCAGAATAGCCTTACTCACACCCAGCTCGGCCGAGTGGGTGTGCAAAGCATCATGTCATTCCCCCCGTTGCTGAATGCCTTGGTCTGAGCCAAACTAGAACAGAACATCGTGCGTCGCTTCAGTGAGCATTGGCGGGCTAACATTGGCGGGCTGGACAAAGGCTTTGGCGGATGTAGGGGCCTTTAACGCTCAATGCAAGCCAAGCGCCTGTTTCTCTCCACTAAATCAATTATTAGGGGAAATAGATGTAAGTAGAGTACAGTACAGTACAGTACTGCAAGTCATTTAATTGATCAAAAGTCTAAAAACTCTTACTATTGCTCTAAGCTGAATTGCTGCCTCTTGCTGTTGCGCTGGAGCCTGCCTGAGGCTGAGTCTGCTCCTTTGCGAGGATTCATCCGCTCTGCCTAAACATTTATTAGAGGTCAACTCAACATCCGAGGCCTCTTCACAATCAGCCCTCGCAACAGGCTGTAATTGGTCGCGGACCTGACAGCTCCTCCGCTAATGGCGTTTGGGCTGCATGTGCAGTGATGCAATGCGACCGATTATAGTATCAATAAATTTGATAAAAATAAACATCGGACCAGAGCCGTTTGGATTGCAGCTGTAATACTAGCGCAAACTCTAACAAAGGGACCAGCGAAACTCGATAACCGTTGTCGTGCCGAAGTTAACTCTCAACGAAGCGATTCATTTGCGCTAGAACAATGGTCTGCAAGTCGACGCCAGAGATTTACTGGTGACCAAACAAACAATTAGCAAACTGACAAATAGGAACCGTCCCCATGCGCCTCTTGGGGGCCATGTTATTGCCCGTGGATTGAGTCCAGTCTTAACTCAAGCCTCTAGCCAACTTGGGTGTCTTCTTCCTTCACCATGGCCGCATGTCCATCCGCAACTTATCGCCGACTAAACAAAACGATAACAAAGGCTGTCACTTGACCCCTCCCAAAAGGCTAATTCAAAAGGATTCATGACGCATAACTAGGCTGCAAACTAGGTGTGACCAGTCTCAGCTCGGCTATGCACTTAGGGCTGTTCCGGCCATCCAGTGTTGCAATGCGCAAACCTACCACATGGCACCAAGCCCAACCTGTCCCTGGAATCGCATCAGTGTGCCTTAACGCTGCTAATAGTTCGACCTAGCCCCCACCCTCTTAGCCGCAGGGGTCCATGCAACCCACGTTTTTGTGGTGTGCTCGCTTCCCAATGTGCCTGTTGGCAAGGGTAATGGCTCGTCGCCTTTCTCCGCTGGCGCCCGTGGACGTTCGACAGTGGGCCAGACTGGTGTAAGTCGCAAGGCGGCTGGGCGCGGGCACTCCTGATCCGCTGCGCACCGTGTGATGAAGGATGCTTGGTGTGCCTGTTTTCGCAACTGTGTGAACTTGTAGACCACTCTTGGGCTGATTTGGTTTTCGTGTTGCACTAATATGGGATTCGGGTGGCTTTAGGAGGTCACTTGTCTCGACTGTGGGCAAGCTGCTGAGGGGGGTTTGAGTTGAATAAAAGGACGGTTTGTCTTCGCCTTGGGATGTTTAGTTTCTGCTACTTTTTCTGTATACTTGATAAGAAATTATATTGTTAAATTCGACTGTTTTACTTTATCCATACTCGATTACCCAAGCACTTGAGTTGCAACAAGCATCCCATCATGGCTCTGCTTGCGCTGATTCCACCGCTCACCCCTCTCACTTATGGCATTATACTTGCCTCTTTCGTACGTGTTCATTCTTTTGCTTATTATATTTGTCTTCTAATGTTTCTTTTTTTCAAGATTCTATTCGTATTTTATTACTGGATCTCGCATCCCCTCAGACGATATCCTGGGCCCTTGTTGGCCAAGTTCACTGATGCGCTTTGCGGCTGGCACGCATTCCGCAAAGACTCCCACCTTCATACATACAAGAACTTACAAAAATATGGTACGTTGCTGCAAATACATTCCCAATTAAGTGACGTGATACTGACTTAGCTCGCAGGTTCGGGATACCGCGAGGCCCCCAACCGCCTCATCTTCAACACAATCGAAGCCGTGCAAGGTACGATGAACTCGCCCGGTATGATGGACAAAAACTAATTTCTTTCCAGATATTTACTTCAACACAAATGTCACGAAAGGTCGAGCATACAGACAGGCTCATTTTATGTACAAACCAAATCTGTTTGACGCAACCGACTTCCACGTCCACAAGCACAAGCGCAAGATTGTCAGCCAAGTGCTCTCAGAAAGCTCTCTTCGCAATCTTCAACCCATTATCAGCGACCAGATCAATATCTTCCTTTCCAATATTCTACATTCGAGAGACCCAGTCAATTTGACTCCCGCGACTCGACATCTCGCCGTCGATATTATTGGCTTCCTCTCTTTTGGCTACGAGCTGTCAACGCAAACTTCGCCCAAGAACCGCTTTATTATTGACAACATTAGCATCGAGGTCTATCTTATGTACTTGTACTACAAGTTCCCCTTCATGCGATATCTTTCGCCGCTTCTGCGCATCATTGCTTGGAAGAGGGCTAAGACAATGGCGGACGCTTTGAAGGACATGATCGATTCGAGAATGAGGCTGCCTAAAGATGCCAGGCCAGACTTTTTCTCTCACGTCCCGGACAATGGTACTAAAGATGGTCAACAGATTATGGACACTGATCTTTGGACCGATGCGGTACAATTCATTGGATCTGGTGGCACAACCGTTTCCACTGCCATGAGTGCAACGTTCTTCTATCTTTCTCGTCACCCTGAGGCATACGCCAGAGTGGCTAAAGAGGTGCGCGAGACATTCTCTTCAGGCCAAGACATCAAGGCCGGTATTCAACTTGCATCTTGCAAATATCTGCGCGCCGTCATTGACGAAAGCATGCGCTTGTCACCACCGTCAATCTTGTCACTGTATCGAGAGCCGCTCCCAACCTCCACTGAACCGTTCATTGTTGAGGGTCGCGTTATTCCCCGCGGCACCGAAGTAGCCGTCAACCCTTACAGTCTGCTTCGCAACGAAAACTACTTTCCTGAACCATCTGTCTTCAAGCCAGAACGTTGGCTAGACACCACCACAGAGGAGTTCAGGAAGATGAGAAAGGCCAATGTGATATTCGGATACTCCAGCAGAAACTGCGCTGGTAAACAGTTTGCATATCTTGAGATGAGCATGGTTATTGCTAGAACTCTGTGGTATTTTGACTTTGAAAGGACCGATGATGGGGAGGAGTTCCAGTTGGATGATGTTTTGGTGGTTGAACACGATGGGCCAGTGTTGAAGTTCACTCCACGCGGCCATCACTACAATGATTTGGTTTGCAGATAGATTTTTGCTTCGAATTATTATAAAGATAGTAAATTGATTGCATGGGCTGGCCCCTCACAACATTCGTCAACTGTCTAGCGCGACGTAGGCTTGTATATCATTGAATCCTGTATTCCTCCCAGGGAGCGGAACTTTACCATTGGCGAAAGCACGGCCATGATTCTAAATCAGTTATTCTGCTTCATATACTAGCGCGTGATCCAAGATGTTGGCACGATGGTCTGTTCTCTTGCAATTGTTGAATTTGGTGCACTTTGAGGATTCGCTGCTGGGAATGCTGGAGGATATAAGTAATCTCTTCAAAGCCTCGCATAAGTGAGTGACAAGCAACATTGTGACGAATCTCATTAAATAAAGAACCTCTAGACTTACATCCAAGTCTCCATCGGGTCCTCAACACCAATTGTTCGTCATCACCACAAATCACGCTATGAGGGCAGGGGTACGCCACCCGCCAAAAATCAGACCCCGCATGATAAAACAGTGAAGCAGTTCTGTTCTTCGCGGACATCTAACTGGCTCCGTGTATAAATCTAAACATGCTTATCAAAATGCACTCGGCGAGTACGCCGCCCAATGGCCCGTTCACAGAGGAGTTGAGCGCCTTCATCGAAACAGTACGAAACCATTTCCGCCTTCCTTCCATCTCGATTGGTGTCGTCGAGGGGGACCAGACATTCATAAAAGTGAGATAAAAAGAAAATTCAAATTCAAATCGCGGTATGCTGATATCACTTAGTGTTTTGGCAACGCAAAATGTTCTGGGGAACCTGCCACGGAAGATACACTGTACTACCTGGCGTCAGTGACCAAGTCCTTTACAGCAACCACCCTCCTCTCTGTGCTGGAAGAGCTAGGACCCGACTCCAAAATCAATCTTCAAACCAAAATATCTTCCATCCTTCCCGATGATTTTGTCCTTCCGGATGAGTACGCCACCAAGCACGCCACACTTGAAGATGCCTTGGGTCATGTACTTGGTATGGCGACCTCAAATCTCTGCTACGGTGGCGAGGGGTACACCGTACGCGATGCCGTGCGCTGTCTTCGCCATCTCCCCATGAACCATGAGCTGCGCCAGAAGCTTGAGTACCTCAACATGGGATACATGACGATCCAGCACGTTATCGAAACGTTGACAGGAAAGCCAATCGAAGATGCTCACCACCGACACATCTGGGGCCCATTGGGCATGAACTCGACCTTCCCGAAGCTATCAGACGCAGAAGCCGCACCAAATACACTTGCTGCCGGCCATGAATGGGACCCAGTGGAGCAGAAGCTTCAGGAGACGGCGTACGCGCAAGACTACCCGCTGATTGGAGGCGGAGGGCTCATCAGTTCCATCAAGGACTTGACAGCATATCTTAAAGCTGTGGTGAACGGCAAACTTCCGCTAAGCAATACTAGCCAGAAAGAATTGTTCAAACCGCGGACCATATATGGTAGCAGTGGTGATGCACACGAATCTACCATCCTGTACGCTGCGGGCTGGATGATTTCGCAATGTCGTGGTAAGCGCTTCATCCATCACAACGGTGGTATAGACGGCTTCTCGTCTCAGCTCGCTTTCTTTCCGGACCAGAAATGGGGTCTAGCCATATTGACTAACGGCGGGACTAATGGCTATTATGTTGTGCAAAACGCCATGGCTCGACTGATTGACGACTTTCTCAAGGTGGATGACAGCGAACGCAAGGATCTCATTACAAAGTATGACCAAGCGCTCTCGGACGCAAAGAAAAAGTATCTCGACACGAGAAGTACACTATATCCAAGCGTGCCACAACCACCACTGCCCCTTCCTCTGCCGCTGTATGCGTATGCAGGATCATACCACAATGCGGGCTACAGGACTATCGAGCTGAGCGTAGCGGATGCGCCAAAAGACTTTCCCATTGCGGAAACGACAAAGCAGGTTTTACACGCCGAATTGAACAGATTGGTGCATTCTACCTTGGATTTGGAACATGTTTCGGGAGACTTCTTTATCGGGTGGACAGATACAAAGAAGACCAATTTTGCAAACAAGGGTGGCATCAAATCGCAGGCCATACTTGGCAGCGATGGTACTGTTGAGAAATGGGGGATAGATATTGAGAGCAACGGGCAACTCATTTGGTTTGACAAAGTAGATTAGCGATACTGCCTTGTGCAAGGGTTCTTACTTGGCGATCCAAAATACCTTGACGAAGAGATGTTTGGTCAATGCATGTTATTTCGATGGTCTGAGATTGCTTTTGAAATGACCTGGGGGCGTCAACTCTGGAGTTCCATGCTTTGCACAGTCGACTACACAAGTGCTCGTTAGTGCTTTGATTGAGATGATCATTTGCCTTTCTTTCTTTCTTTTTCCTTTTTTTGCTGCCTTGCTTCCCGTCGAACTAAGCATGGTCATTCAGGTTTCGTCCAGCTCAATGAGGCAGCTAGATGCTCACGACCAAAGTTTGGACGATCCATTGCCAGCACATGCAGCATCATTGCGACTTTCCAGCTATGCACCAGTTTAGGAAGAAAGCAATTCACTGGTGCCGCATTTATGCCACTTTTAGAAGGACAATCATATCCGAAGCTGCCGCAAGTTACCGGAGTTGCGAATGCTACATCAAAATAGGACCTGCCGTATTCGGCCATGTACAAGTTGTGGGATTGTGGAAAAGGGTATAAATATCGTCGGCCTGCGCCGTGAAACTAGGTATGACTATTTGGATGAATATTTTGAATTTTGAATTTGTCTAAACTCTTTCTATTTTTGTGAATCACGTATAATGGTTGTTCGTGGACTTGCTGCTTTGTTGGCCGTCGCCGCGACTGCGTCGGCGGGACCTGTGCACACCAGCCGAGCAACATCAAGCATCTGGTGCGGACCAGTCTTGGCTGGCCATGACTTCAAGTCTGTCGAGGCAAGTTGGGTGATTCCAAACGTGTCCTATCCGGCCAATGCAAACAAGAACGAACAATACTTCAGTTCCCAATGGGTTGGAATCGATGGCGTTGATAATTGCAGTGGTCTTCTTCAAGCTGGCACGAGCCAGGGTGTACGTATCAATCATCATGGTCATGTTCAGGCTGTAATTAAGCTAATTATGTACTTTTCAGCTGTCTCAAGGCGAAATATGGCATTATTCCTGGGTTGAATTCTTTCCTGGCGAAACCGGAGACATCGACTTGGACTGTATGTTGTCGCTGCATCGTTTCGCTTTCAGATCCATACTAATATTGTCGTCAACAGTCAGTATTGGGGATACAGTCTATGTTAAAATAACTGCAACCTCCAAAACCACTGGCACCGTGTAAGTACCCAACATTTCGTAGTCTTGGTACGTCAATCTCACATGCCATAGGTACATGCACAACAACTCTACAGGTAAATCTGCAACCCAGGACTTGAAGGCTCCTGAAGGTGCAGAGTTATGCTTCGAACACGTCGAGTGGATTGAAGAAGACCCCGGGGGTGGTCTCCCTTTCCCTGCTTTTGAAACTTACTCTTTTACTGGTGCTGCCGCGACAGACAGCAAGGGCAACGAGTACAACCTCAAGGGCTCTGAGCTCAATGACATGGTACAGCATGGAAAGAAGCTGTGCAGTCCCACTCTGACGAGCGATACGTCCGTTCGTTTTGATTACACGGGCAAAAGATGATTCACAAAGAAGCCCACCACCACACTACAATGAAGGGAAACGAGTCGCCGTGCAAGCAAACTATTATAGTTCTATTGACTCAAGTGTCAATCATTCATCCAAGTATCAATGCCAAATTGTCATGAGGTTGGCACAGATGTTGCTCGTTTTCTTGCAAATAGTGTTTAGTTGCCTTTGTAGTACAGATTGTATTTGGAGGTGATATCATGATATCGACCAGAGCAGTGTTTATTAGAGAGTTGCGGTAGATTGCTTCAGAGCCATTGCGTTCTTCATCTTGCAGCCTAGCCAGGCATCAGTAAGTTTAGCACGCCATTGACAGGTCTAAGGCTACCTTGCTGTAAAAGAAAGATGACATTTGGGGCAGAGAAATCAAAAAAATGGTAAGCGATGACGCCGTCACAAGAAGAATCAATCACAGAGACAGTGGCGGTCATGTTATGTGCCCAATTGAAGCTAGCGAAAAGTACAGGTGAGGAAACGAGAGGTCAAACTTACAACATGAAAGTAATACAGAGCTGTTTCACAAAGGTCTATCGATTCAGCAACCGCTGCTTCTAAGTACTCTGACATCTCAAGCCCATGACTCGGTTTGTGTAATTGCACTCTCAGCATCCGTAAACACGGCATCAGGCCTTACAAGCCACGATCCCACCACCCGCGGCCTTTTCCACTTCTCCAACCTCCCCTCCTTATTCAAGTCAAACCCATCCCATTCCTCCCCCTCCGCTTCCATCGCCAACAGAATGCCCTTCCTCACCCTCTCCCACGGCATCGAGTACCCCGTCCGCCCACTCGATGTCTTGAACTTATCCGCCTCTAAACCCGGTCCAGCGGGCCTCGGCGCCTTCTCACCATGTAAGTCCCCCCAAGGAATCGTAGTATAATCGGGCAAATGCACCAGCTCTGGCACAAACTTGCATGCACCGTGAGGCTCACGAGCCCAGCAATGGTAGCCTTTATGGCGTACCATGGGTAAAACGTAGGTGAAAGTCTGGACCTTGGGCATCTGCGCCAAAAGGGATTGAATAGCAGATCGCCACAGAGGACGCATGGATTCACCTTTTTCCAGAATCGAAGTATCGAGCATGATGGCGCGCCATTCTAGCCCGACGTGTAACACGCGGTCGAGGTCCGCAATGGTTCGATGGCCCTTTTGCTCGTGCTTCATAACCATGCGCTGATTGCGATCAATGTATAAGACGTCTTTCTGGGGATTAAACCAGACTCCGCCAATTTTGAATTTGCCGTCTGGTTTGTTGCCAAGGAAAAACCCTCGTCGTTCAGCCGTGGCTCGAGATTCTCTACATACTGAAAGAGCGACCGGGTGAGGATAGCGGATGTGGAATTTGAGTCTACTGGTCTGCTTGGTTGGACTATCGTACTGGATTAATTCTAAGCTTCGGACTTGGAATAGTCGTTGTCCGGGCAGGGTTGCCTCCCATATTAGGGTACGTAGCTCCGGGGAGAGGGCAGGGAAGAGCGTAAAGCTGGTGAGGTCGGTCATGATAACGCTGTAAATATGTCCATGATGTAACAAGAGTGTGCGGCGTGCCGCTGGATATTACGAGGAATTTATTGTTTACATGGTGATTTAGGCAATAGAATTGTTTCGCTTTTTGGATTGTTTTGGGAAGATGTTGGCTTCGAGTTTGGCGGCGTTGCGTAGCGACAGCTGAAGCCATCTCCAGGCTGCCGCGTTTCTGCTAGGCATCACTATTCTTGCGGCGCAGTGATTTTAAAGAGACAACAATGGAATATTCTAATGTTTTTCAAACTTTATACAGGTAAATATAGATTAGGCATGACAATTACAAACAATGGTACCTGAGACACCATTGTGCAACCAGGATGCCATGGCTGAGCCTTGCATTACGTCTGCAACTACACACTAATAATAACCTTGCGTCCACTCAATTCAAGTCTCCATCGCCTACTTAATGAGCGAATTACTTCTATAATAATTCTGCATCAGTAGTAAATGACTTCGGCCAGGCAGCGCCATCTCCGCGGAATCCATCTCATCCCCGGACCCCAACCGCACATACCCTCTTGGCCCGGGTGAACAAGGAAAACACACCATACCAAACCAGCCTTGGCCCTTGGCTAGCCGCAGAAACAAAGACAAGATGAACGGAACCCAGCGAAAGGCTGGCACAGATCTGCAGACTCTATAAACAAGGCCGGTAGCATGACGAGCAAGAAAAATTCTTATACATGTAAGTGGGCCAAACCTGTCTCCAGCCCGAAATTGAGTTAATCTCCAACAATAATACAATACGAAGGCATGGGATACACAAACACTTCTCATTCGACATCTATACATTCATTATCTACAGTATTCAAGAAAGAAACTCCAAAAGATAACCTCTCCATGTGCTATCTTCACCTCCATCGGCTACCATCACCGACTCGAGATGCAGCTAAATGAGTCGCGCGCCAAGATCTGGTGGATCGCAGTGGCTTGCCCGTAAAACCCGGGAACGTTCGGCGACGCTAAGGTAATGAAGTTAACCTTATGCCGCTGTAACTATGTACTACAACTCGCCAGCCTGGTCCTGCCAGCACTGACAGAGTAAGGAAAAATTTTCCCCTACTCCAGTGTTCATTCTCCATTGTTTTGTCTTTATCGATGCGTTGCACTTGACCGTTAGGCCTAGCAAACTCCATCAGTTGCCTGAAATGAAGCATCCCCCCCCCAAGACTGTTTACCTGTCGCAGGGCATGTTACCCTGATGGTGTTGGCCCATGCCCATCCCAAGTGGATTAGACGTATCCGTAGCCCCAATCTGGGGATGTAGTTTCTGGAGTAGTTGTGTTTTTTTCCTCTTTGTAATTCCGTCATCTTACTTCTGTATCTCACTTTGGTGTACTTTCAAACTTGAAAAGCGATGTCGTCTGAGCCCCAAGAGAAGCGTCACAATGTCATTGACAACGACGACACGTCCAACTTCCAAGACGAAAAGCCTCAGCAAGGTGCCCAAGAGGCCGAGAATATCTTTGCTGAAGGCGATGGCGCCAATACATTCCGAACCATGGGCTTGTGGGATACAGTTCTTGTGCTGGTAACAAACGAAGTCGGCCTTGGTATCCTCTCACTGCCCTCCATTCTTGAAACATTGGGTCTTGTTCCCGGTCTTATTGCCATTATTGGTTTCGGCGTCATTACATGGTATACCGCATATGAGCTGCTGCAGTTCTACAGACGGCATCCCCATGTGCTCAACATGGTGGACATGACGCGCGTGGTGGGAGGACGCACCTTGGAGCTCATTACTGGCATTGGTCTGCTATTCAAGATTTGCATGACTTGCGCGTCTGCAACAGTGACCTTGTCCGTGGCGTTCAACACCATGTCGGACCACTCGCTTTGCACTGTTGCCTTTGCAGCCATTGGCGCGATTGGATGCTGGGTGCTTTGCTTGCCTCGCACGTTCAAGTTTGTGTCGAAAGTCGGTGTCCCTTCGACAATCAGCATTCTCGCCGCTGTTCTCATCGTCATTATCAGCCTCGCCGTTGCTGATCACCCCAATGGCGCACCGCCAGGCTTCGACAAGAAGATTGTTATTGTTGGACATCCTAGCTTCAGCGAGGGCCTCGCTGCCTGCCTCAAAGTGTGCTACGCCTATGCGGGTAACGTGGGATTCGTGTCCTACATGGCCGAGATGAAGAATCCTTCCAAGGACTTTGTGCCTGCGCTGTGGATCTTGCAAATCTTTGGCGTTTCGCTGTATGTCATTACCGCCGTCACTATTTACTGCCTCTCGGGACAATTCGTCCGCTCACCCGCGCTGGGATCCGCACCTGCCACTGCCGCCAAGGTAGCATATGGCATTGCTTTACCCGCCATTCTCGCCACGGGCATGGTCTTTGGCCACACGGCCATCAAGTACCTTTACGTGGTTGCCCTGCGCGCCACCAAGTCGGAACACCGCGCGACTGAGAACTCATGGAAGACATGGAGCATCTGGGTCAGCTGTGCGACCATGTTCTGGATCATGGCGTTTATTCTCGCCAGTGCTGTGCCCGTATTTGACTCCATCTTGTCCATTGCCAGTGCGACGTTTGTTGCATGGTTTACATTCGGCATCAGCGGCGTGTTCTGGTACCACCGCAACTGGGAGGAGAAATTTGCGCGCAAGAATATCCCTTTTGCTATTATCAATGGCCTCCTCATCCTCCAGGCGCTGTTTATGAATGGTGCGGGATTGTGGTCGGCAATTACTGGACTGCAGGCAGTTTATAACTCGGGCAAGGGCGTCAAGGGATCGTTTTCTTGTGCGGATAACTCGATTTTCTAAAAAGTTTAGCAAGCAATCAAACAGTAGAATTTCTTCTGTAATTTTTCTCGTCAATTTTCATGGGCGTAGAGTGATCAATGCGTGACAAGTAAAATGTAGTTCTCGAATTCGGTTTCGGTACAGCGGAAGAACGAAAAAAAAAAGTCAATGTCGATTATTGCTATATGTACACAGCTAGTTGCTTCTAGCTCCGCCCTTTGACTCCCTCAACTCGTCCATCTTGGCGACTCGCTTCTTGAATTCGTCGTACTGGCACTTTTCGTAGCTATGTCTCTCGTTCTGGGAATGTTAGCATGCGTCATGGACGACTGTAGTCGCGACAGGACGACTGTGTCCAATGGTAATCGTACCTCGCACTTCCATGGGGCGTACCACGTTTCTCTTCGGCACTTGTTGAGAGGGATCAAGAGGTGGGCGCAGCTGTCTCTGTAGGCTAGAGGAAGACGAGCATCGCGCATCTCCTCGCGGGTTGCTTCTGTAGGAATGGTCAGCGGGAGTCGGGAAAATGACAAAGCATGGATGAGGAGGTCCTGGGTATACGTACGCCGCGCATCGGAACCTGTGTCGGTGGCCATGGTTGTTCAATTGGGAGGTGCCCGTCGAGAGATGATATGGATTGAGGTTGGATTGAAGTGCAGGGACAAAGTTGGCAGTTGGTGCCTGATTCCTGAGGCAGCTCTCGTCAGCAACCGTTGGAGACACTTACAACAGCATTGGATCAAACTGTGTAGGTACGGGATGAATTAAACATTGTCTTCTGGTTTCAAAATAAAGCTTAACATTTGGTGAAATTTTCGAACCAAATAATAGCAATGTTTCAAATTTTAATTTTTTTTCGAAACGCTGTTTGAAGACGCTGTAATCTGACAGCCTCTTGGTGTGTCTTCAACACCAAAACAACCATCACAACTCACACCATCCAACAATTCCCATCCTACCAATCCTTTCTAACTCCAGAATATTAACACAGTGAAAAATAAACAGCAAATAGACCATCTCCATCGTCACTGACTCACACAAACATTAATAGTCCCCTCTAGGCAGATTCACTGGCCGCCATCCTCCACCCCCAACTCAATCCAATAACAAACTCACCCAAGGCATTGGGCACAAAGTCCCTCCAACCCTCTTCCACCCGAAAACACGCTCGACAACCCAAAATCGCCTCAAACTCGCTCATCCACCCCTCGCGCAGACCGTGTTCCGCGTCGTATTCACGCTGCCCCCAACCCCCAAATCCATTGGCTCTCAGCCTCCCGTTACTCATGCACTGCCAAATCACCAAACCCGCCACCGCAACACTTCTTTGAAACGCGCAGCCAGTCTTTTTCCCTGTGATATTCAGCCTGTTATATATATAAAGTAAATCCAATTCATCATCATCTTACGAAAATCTTGTCTTGTCAAGTGCTTTTGTCCAACTAGTTGTCCCAGACCGGTTTTTTTTTTTTTCCTTTGCTTATTTCGTGTCGAGTTCATCAGCCAACTCAGCCATTCTTTCACTCACCCCAAGCCTTTTTTTTTTTCACCGACAATTACAGTCTTTTACTTTATATTTAATATCTGCATTTCTTTTTCCTGTCCTCTTTCTTCGACATAGACAACACATCAATATGACAAACGTCATTGCCTGGCTGGTTCCAAGACCAAACAACACTCCAGCTACGCAAACTACTCTCCTCCCCGATAATTCTCTCCTCTCAGTCCCAGTATCCTCTTCCTCTTATCTCTCCTCACAACTCGAGCTCGGTGCTCCGGAAAACGCCATTGAGTTGTCCTTCGATAGACTCCCCAAGAATCATGGCCGCTACGTCTTCGGCACGGATCCCAACGTCTGTGATGTTGTTCTGCCCAGTTTACCACACATCTCTGCCCAGCATTGCTCTCTAGGCTTTGATAGCCAGTGCAGACTTACACTAGATGACTTTTCAGAAAGTGGCACGCAGGTTTGGTATGGGTGGGAGAGCAGCGGCGACAGGACCGACTATACCTGGACTCTTGATTCTCATTCACTACAGTCCATCGACATCCAAGGTGTCAAATTCCAAATCATCATAAATCAACAACCAGATTGGGCAGCTTTCAAGACTAAAGTTGATGCCATGTACCAAGCCTCCTCAGCAGTCATTGAGACTGCTGTCAAGAAGTTCAGCCCCTCTCCAGCCTGCTACTTCACTGCCCTGCCTGCTCGACAGCGTGTTGTGGTCAGTGCCGACGTATACGTCTGGGACTTGGCGCGTCCTTGGGAGCCCATGGTCAAAGCCGCAGCATAGATTACTCAACACTTCTCATTGTCATTTTAGCGACGCCATTCGTTTTTAGATCAGATTGTATAATAATTGGTGTAGATTTAGCATAGTTAACAGATAAAAACATTCGCTCATGCATCCTTACTCGTCAAACACGATTTTCGTCCCCTCCGACGTCGCCGTCGCAGAAGCCTCCAAGCCGCCAGCCTCTTCTGCCTTTCTTTGGTCCTCTTCCGTCTCAAACCTCGTCATGCTGAATTCCGGTGCTCTCCGGCGTTCTACCCTGCGACCATCCTTTCTGTTCTTTCTCAGCTGAGCTGTCTCCGCCTCTTCCTTAACCAGAGCCTTCTCAGCAGCTTTGCCCAGCATGGTTCCCTCCAAGCTGAGATATGTGGTGTCTCCGCTCATGCCGACGTCGAAGTTGCGTATTCGGAAGCGGGTCTTGCCCTTGATCTTATTGCCCTGGGCATCGACCCAGAATCCTGTGCTGTGAATCTGTCGTACTACGCCGTGCTCGTCGGGAGCAACGACTGAACCTGTCTCTTCCATGCCTTCGGCCTCGGGGTTTTCGTTGGCAATCCACTTCCACGATGGAGGTAGGCGTCGTGCTTCGATGGAGGCATTGAATTTGCCAAAGCACACGACACCAATGTGGCCCTCTGTTTGCAGGTTGACACTGCCCTCCATCCAGGCTCCTCGGCTGGGTACGAAAAGCTCTACATCGGCGGTGATCCAGCCGAATCCAACTCCATACTCGTATTGTGACTTGAGCTTGGTGGGTTCCTCGTCTGTGGTGGCAGCACCATTTCGGCCGGGTTCGTCACCGAGGGACACGTTGCTGTAGTTCATCAAGACACCACGTAATGAAGGAACATAACGATTAAGAAGGTGCTTGAGGTGTTGGTATTCGGAGTTTGTCACTGGCTCAGCCCAGCCAACAGGGTATATGGGCTCGTAGAGTGACACTGTTTGAGAGTAGAAGGGGAATTGGGGATTGGCGGGGATGTCGGGCGGTTGGTAAGCGTTTGAAGCAGTAGCCTCATCTACGTCCATAGCGTCTAGTTCATTCGACGCCGATTGGGCAAGTTGGTCCTCTATTTGCGCATCGGTATCGTCGTGTTGGTCTTGGTCAGAGTCTTCCTCTTTCGCTTTTTCGCTTTTCTTAGATTTCTTCTTCTTGCGCTCTTCCTTTTCTCCATCCTTGTTCTTGGATTTTTTGTCCTTTTTCTCCTTCTTTTTCGACTTTTTATCCTCGTCGTCTACATCGATGATGCTGTCTGCGTCGACGATGCTCTTGGATTTCTTGTGTTTGCGCTCCGTCTCGCCATCTTCTTCGCGGGATCGCTTCTTTTCGGATTTTTCCTTTTTGTGTTTCCTTTCGGACTTGATAGCCACCGGGTCGGAAGACGCGGTGGTAGCCATGGTTGCGATTGGCGAGGTTGCTGAGAGACACTGTCGTGGGAAAGTTTCCAAAGCTTGGGATGGCCAGGAAATTTTCTGCGGGTTTTGCTTATCGATTGCATGGTGGGGCGGCCACTGTGAGGCCTGGGAATAGCATCACTTACAGCCAGGGTGGTGCATGCTACTGTGAACTGAACAGCCAAATAATTCTCACTAAAATATTTATTACTGTGATGGTATTTCGAAACTAATTTTGAGCCCTTTTGTATTTTTATTTTAGTGTTTGTACTTATGGTAGAGTTGTTAGTCAATCATACACCCTGCAGCATCCACCAATCGCTGCTTCACAACCAAGCAAATGATATGAGTATCATTGACCAACAATATTATGTACGTTTTTCATTTTTTTTTTGTTTCAGACCTTGTTAGAAATAGTTTTAAGTTTAGTATTCTGTTGTTGACCCATACCTATTTTCACTCTAACAAGGGATCATCATATCAGCCAGCAGGGTTCTCCATCTTCAACTTTGTCATCGAGAATCAAAACGTCTCGGGAAAACGTAAGCAACATTTTATAAACGATCGACGGCGTTCAGAACGAAGTCATCAGTCACACTGTAACCACAATGCCTGCTCACCACGTTGGATCTGCAACGATGGCAATGCTCAATTACGATCCATCCATTGACAGCGCACCACCACAAGCCACGCATCAGCTCACGCAGGTACAGACCGTGGATACTGCTTCGGTGGATGAAAATGCTCGACTGAGATGGATTGTTACATCTTTTGCGCTCCTTGTCGAACATAAGCACAGTGTACCATTATGCCAAACATCAACCGGCCAATTGACTGCCGCCATGGTGCTTGGCAGCTCCTAAAACAGGCGGGTTTTTGAATCTCACTGGTTCCACCAACCAGAGAGCATAGTTGTTATTATAACGGACCTTGCCGGAGCCTGCGATTGATTACATTTCAATTTGGTACGCTCAAGTGGCGCCCAAAACCTCCACCAGATCTTTGAAGAGACTGTGAAACAATGACATAGCTTATACAAAATTCCGTTGCCTCAAACGACTTACTTGGTACCGAAATTCCTGGTAATGAGCCCTGGGGGATTAAGTCGTTAAGCCCGCCGCCCCTGTGTCGATTGGTCCCTCCGCATAATAAGTGTGCATTAGCGGTGCCTGACCTAAACCATGGTAAGCTTAGCGTGGGCCATTTCTTACGCAGGGGATCTGTTCCTCCTGTCGACTTCCGCCAATACCGCTCCATCTTCACCATCAATTATCCACAGGAGGCCTGACACCGTAAAATGCAATGGTGAATGGTGAACAGTCAGCGGGACATGCCATGACTTGCTGGGTGTAATAGATTGGGTGTAACGGCACCTTGCGCACCTTCAGTCTCATCATTGGTACCAGAGGGTTCCTGTCTAGTGTATGGTGTTGCGCGGCCATGTAAGCGCGTCCTCAGGCCGTCTGGGCTAATGGGAAAATGAATCTCAATGTAACGCATCATGGCTAGCCAAGGCAAGTGCTGACGTTATAGGTGACCATCGAAGTCGAGGATAAAAAGCCAGCACTACCCCATGATGAAACGAGATCAACCCGAGTAGCCCGGTCCTCAACCAGACAGTCAATCATATACCAACCTTTCGCCTAGGCGTCCATTCCTTGCTATACCACATTCATTCCTTTACTACCAAGAAGTCTTTCCTTAACATCAATCATCATGTTGGCTGAGATTACCACTCTTCTCGCGGCTTCCGCTGCCGTCGCTTCTGCCAGTGCTCTCCCTAAGCGCGGCCAGACTGCCAGCATCACTCCCCACGACATGTACTCGAGCTCCATTGGTGTCATGGGCTGCCACATCAACACCAACCGCGTTGCCTACTGGCCTGGATCCGTCAGCTGCAATGACATTTGCGTCAAGATTTCCTATGGCGGACGCAGTGTCAACGTCCTCAAGATTGACACCTCTGGCGGCGCTCACGACATTTCCTACGATGCCTGGAACTACCTCGCCTTTGGCAAGGGTGCTCACGAGGAGCCTCACCAGGGAGGCGGCATCAACATGGAGTGGGAGTACCGCCCCGCCAGCGAGTGTGCTGACTTGCTGCACAATGGCAAGATTCCCCTATCTGCCGCCAACAGCATGAACTATGTCGCCTCATGTCTGCAGAACGAGCCCAACAGCTACGCTGCCCAGAACTACGAGCTGTACAATATGCTCGACCCCATCTGCAAGTACGGCTATGACGAGACTTGCACTCTGGACTTGAGCCAGAGCAACCAGGCTACCTGCCCTCACCAGATGGGATCTAACCACACTCCCACTGGGCAGAAGGTTGTCAACATCCAGTACGGCACTGGAGCTTACGTTGATGCCCAGTAATGGGCTAACTGAGAGATGTCTCCTGTATATTCTGTATATTTTAAATATTTACAAATGAGCTGTACATACAAATCATAACTGGACATACCATGCTAGCTATCCTGAGTGAATAGTACAGATTGACATATTCCCAATGAATAAAGCTCACCGTGAGAAAGAAACCAATTCTGCTGGAATACAGTGGTATAAATGATGCAGATGAGACAAGGATTCAACCCCAGGTTTTTAATTGCAGAAATGATGTCTGCTTTAGGTAATAGTGTTTTGTCGGAGCCAAACTCAAAACGCCAGAGTGGCTGCGTTGCACATGCAGGTCGAGGTTGCACCGAACTACCAGCCCGCTGAAGAACCCTGCTAAAGAGGCGTCATCTACAGGCCCGCAGCCACTGAACTCGGCCCTGTTACAGGCGTTACAGGCGCTGTAGGGGCTGAACCCCTCTGTATTTTGGCCCCAAATAGTGCAAATAGCCGGACCCCGCCCCCACATTCGCCGAGGTCCCAGGGCTTCCATGGCATTCCTGATCGGATGCGTCGCTGAGCAAGCACATGACTAATGATTAGATTCCTCCATCGTTGCGCCGGCCCGAAACTAAATTCGCCTGCACTTCACCTCCGGCTGTGCTTCTCCTCAGTATTTGTTAATTCATTGTTACTTCTCCAAGCTGTTTCTGTCACTGTCTGTTGGCGTGATCAATTCGTCTTGATTCTGGCCATACCATACAGCCCCTCCACCACTGAGGTTTGATTGATTATTCTGCGGCCACCCCGCGCCTGCATTCTTGTCGCCCGCCATGCCTTCCACCAACCCCGACGCCGTCGACTCGACCACGCTGCCTCCGTTCTACTCGCCACGAGCCCAGGCGGCCGGTACTTCTAGCGATGGCAAGCATTCTCCCATAGACGACTTATCTCTATCCCCTCCAGCCACCGCCGGCGACTCCGCTGCTCCTCAACCTCCGCCATCGCTACTTTCTCCCGCATTCACACCCCCGGCCACCCCCGGGACACAAACCCCCTCTCGATTGGGCCCCCGTAGTGTTCCAGTCGACAGCACAATTCCCTCTGGGGGATGCGGCACCAAAAAGCCCAAACTTCTCGAAACTCTCCCCGAAGTGCAATGTATCGTGCGAGCGCGAATTCCCACAGTCGCCGGTACCGAGATGTGGCTGCACCTGTACTCCAACAATGTCGATAGCAAGGAGCACTTGGCCATTGTGTTCGGCAACAAGATTCGTAGCAAGAGTTTAGACGCCCCTCGCGAGGGTGAGACGGAAAAGGATCGCATGATCCGGGGTGCGTATGTGGGAAGACTGTACCCCGGCCGAGAATCTAGTCAAGCGAAAGAAGGCGAGAGTTCATCCGCTGCGGAACCTACATCAGACCAACCTCCATTGGTGCGAATCCATTCCGAATGTTACACCGGTGAGACCGTTTGGTCTGCGCGATGCGATTGTGGTGAGCAGCTCGACGAGGCGGCGAGATTGATGAGTCTTCCGGAAAGCGCAGGTGGTATCATTGTCTACTTGCGACAAGAGGGACGAGGTATTGGCTTGTCTGAGAAGCTCAAGGCATATAATTTGCAAGATTTGGGCTCGGACACTGTCGAAGCTAATCTACTGTTGCGTCATCCTGCCGATGCGCGAAGTTATGGGTTGGGTACGGCTATTCTGCAGGACCTCGGTCAGTCAGAAGTACGCCTGTTGACGAACAACCCCGATAAGATCCGAGCTGTAGAAGGCCCTCATAGGGAGGTTGTGGTTACGGAGAGAGTGGCCATGGTGCCGCTATCCTGGAGAGGCAGAGGAGGATTTAGAAGTCAAGAAGTCGAGGGCTACCTCAAGACAAAGGTTCGTACTCGACAACATGATTATTCGTTTGTTTATCTATTAGACACTAACATGACATTTCTAGATTGAGAAAATGGGACACATGCTTGATTTTGGAGGTTCATTATAAGTGGCGAGAAGGAGGATTAGGACGGATCATCATATCAGGAGTTTTGGGACTGCTTTAGGCCAATGGTTGGTTTCTACAACCGCAGTTTGGATTCAATTACCAGCGTAAATCCACCGAGTATAAATACCACATTTTATTACACTTAGAAATTTTCATTCACAGTGCTCATATTCAAAGTGAATGTATTATGACGACACAGTCAGGGTCTCCGTCCCCTGCAAGACGGCGGCCCCACAACTGAAGCTTCCAAACTTTTAGGCGCGTCTGTCTGGAAAGTGACTTTTACACTTGCTTCCTCTCGACAGCCACCAAACGCAACTTTTTTTGCCCTTGTTCTCTTTTCTCTTTTTGTCTTTCTGTTGTCTATATTTTGTCAATATACTCTGCATCTCCACCGCTTGACACAATTTAGCATGCAATTGTAAACAAACACCATGTCACCAGGCGATATTCGCCTTCGACTCCTCGTCCGTCGCAATGGCGTTCCTGACGTCAAGCTGGTCTGGCCGTGCTCTCCCTCCGACGACCTGACTATCGCCAAGCTCCTAACCGATATCAACGACGTTATTCCACTCGAAAGTAACGAATGGGGCCTCGAAGATTACACGGTTGAGCTCGGCGACGGCAACAGCTCCAGCTTTGAATGCTTGCATTTCCAGCTCGTGGCGCGAACGCTGAAAGATGAAGACCAGGTGTTGATACGGCCTCTGCTGGACGGCGATTTGAAGAGAAGACGCCTCAGTGGAAGAGACCAGATCTCTGTCGACGGAAAACATCTGCTGGATGGAGTTGCATTTGGTCGACCATGGCTGCGTGTGCCCAGAGGTCGACCCATGCTAGAGATTCCTCCCCGCAAGCGAGCCCGTTTAATGTACGAATTCGAGGATATCGACGATGAAGGCGACGACGAAGAGGAAGAAGAGGAAGACGACGAAGAAGATGAAGATTTCATAGAGGAAGATGACGACAACGAAGACGAAGACGAAGACGTCGACGACAGCGAAGCCAGCGGGGCCAGCGAAATGCTACAGTTGGAAAATGGAGGCCTATTCGATGAAGAAAGTGAAGCCTCCAGTGAAGGAGAAGACGCAACTGTGGACGATGAATTACAATTACTACGGAGAGACACAACCGGCGGAGCAGATCCCTCGACTGCAGCAGGACGCGGTAAAATGCTTCGCGGTTTATTGCCCACCCTGAATGGCACTGCTGCCTTGCGACTGGCTTTCCCGTTACTATCTTCTCGGGTTATTGAGAAACAGCTTGCGAAAAACGAAAACGACGTTGGCCAAACTTACAAGGTGCTCCTTCAGTCAAACCACACGGCACTGAGCTTCGACGAAATGATGGATAGGGCTGTGACAGGCCTTCTCCATGACTCAAGCTCGTCTGATGATGGTGAGGAACCAGTACCTCAAGCGCCGCCACGGCCACTCATCGAAGAAGTAGATGTTGGCGAGCCATCATCTCGAATCGAGGAGTTGGTTTCTGATAGCGACACCTCCAGCAGTGGATCGTCGGATTCTAGCGACTCAGATTCAGACTCGGACTCTGAACCTGCGAATGAAGAACAATCTGGTGGCTTCATTGCCAGTGGCCAAATGCCGATGTTAAATGGCATTGACGTAGCTGATTCTGATGAGGCCTCTGAATCAAGTTTCGGTTCCAGCGACGATGAAGATGAGGCCGACTCCTCATCAGATAGCAGCGATGGATCGAGTTCGGATTCGAGTGATGAATCGGAGGCACCGTCGATACGTGGCACTGGTCAAACAACACAGCCTTCCGTGGATAGAACGCCTTCAAAGGCTAAAGAGCAGCCAGCTTCGCCTCAAGTGCCGCCGGGAGATGGCCTTACTAGGACTCAAAAGCGCAATGCACGTCGACGCAAGGCCAAACAGGCACAGCAACAACTAGAACGCGGTGGCAACGACGCGTTGGGCGAATGTCTGAATGATCTTGCTGCTCGGAAAGCAGCGCTGTTAAGTACTTTGGGAGAAGACAAAGCCGATTCGCCTGAACCAGTTGCCCAAGTCACAGCTATAGTTGAGCCAAAAGAATCTACCAAAGAGGATGTACCAGCCGCTGAGATGAACCAAGAAACGGGTGAGCCAAGGTCTTCGGAGTCTGCGCCACGGAGGACGAAGATGGACCTTGGTGCAGGACGGCGACTTTTGTTTGGTGCCCTCGGGTTGAAGAACCCTAAATCCAAAGCTGACGAGCAAAACCTGCGAAGTGAAATGATGAAGAACGTGCGCCCTCTACAAAATAAGCGACTCATCGAAGAAGTCCAAGATGCAGACAAGGCACCTGAAGGAGTTCAACCGGACGAGGCTTGGCGAGACAAGATTACATATCGAGCAATAGAGTGCTGCCACGAGGGCATGGAATTGAGTGAACCGCCGTTCCCTTTTGTGCAGCGCTGGGATCCTCAGCAGCAATTCAACTCGATAAGAAAGCGAAAGAGACAGTCTCAGGAATTCTACGACGACTACCAAGACGAGTCATTTGTTTATGATGAAGAATCAGCCGAGGCAGAGTCGGGCAAGCAGTCTAAGAAGACAAAGAAACAACAATCTGAGCAAGCTGAAGAGCCATCTGTTGACGAGCTGAATTATGACGAGGTTGAGCCTGAAGAACGTCAAGATAGCTTCGTCGCTGATGTTGACGACTTACCTACCCTACCGACCGATGTCAGCACTTTGCCGGTGCTCACCAAGAAATCAGTGCTGCCCGGTATGGTCATCACCTGGCAAGAATTGTCGATGTCGAAGGCGACAAACTGGCAACCGCAGATGATTAATAAGACGGCCCTCGTCCTTGGTGGAGGCGCAAACGACACCCTCCGCGTTTTGCTTGCCAAGCGTGATCGTGATTATAACGAGAAAGAGTATGATGAGGAGACTGGACAGCGTATCTATGACAGGTTTGAGGCACCGGACTTTGATGAAGACGAGCAAGTTGACGCAGAAGACGACGGCAACAGATTGCTCTCATGGCAGCAAGTCATGGATCCAAGGATCGTGCAGCAAGCGGCCCCGTATAATAGCAATCAGGCCAATGGGATCGATAGCGACAATGTTGACTCACAGATCCAAAGGGAAATCGCTAGCACAGACCAAAACCAGGACCACGGACACGACTCACACCCCATTCAGTCTGCTCAGCACATTCCTAGGCTAGGATCCATGTCGGCGGATGATGTGGTGAACAGCATGACGACGGACAGCTGGACGTCAAGAGCCGAAGAGGTCAACCAAGCAGCTTGTGAGACTTGTACCAGCCAAACTAAACAACTTGGAACTACTACTGACGGGGTAGTAGAGGGTGCCGCAACAACAGATATGGACGCAGAGGTGATTGCAGATTCCAACCCATTGCCAGTGGACCACATGCCGGAATTCCAAGAAGGACTTGGAACCGTCCTTGGAGTGGATGAAGAGTTTGTGATTCCCGAGTCACTTCCGGAAGCCTGCGAGAAGCTTGGATCGCCTATCCTTGGAGGGATGTCGCCTAGCAGCAGCCCTTTCCCGTCCATTGAGGAGATTTATTTGACAGCCTCACTGTCCAAGGATTCTCAGCCTGCTTCAGAGACCATGTCTACGGCAGTGAAGCCCACTGTTGAAGTAAATCAGGAATACGACGAGGCAATGCAGCGACTAGATAATGGACATGCGTCAGATGCAGAGGGAGTGGCTGATGTGCTGTTCCCCAACGCCACCCAACCAGTCAATAGACTTCCAGGCTCTCCCGTGGCACCTCATCCTCGAAGCACGCCGGATCGAAGAGCCAAGAGAAAAGCAAAGGAGGCATTTGTGGTTCCTGACGGCAGTCAAGTGGTTGATTTACTGTCGAGTCCAACTACATCGAAGACACCAAAACGAAGCAAGGCTGCACCACCAACCGAAACAGGGTCGGAGTCAAAGACTAGCACGGGCAGAAGAGGTGGTAAGAGAGCCTCGACGTCTACTGCTCCTCCTAAGACGAGGCGCACAACGAGTTACCAGCTGCTACAGACGGGGGGAGAGAGTACGCTTAGAAAAAGGCGCGTGACAAATAAGTGAAAGACCAGGTGTTTGCATTGCACTGATGTATTATATTATGAAGATACCAAGGGACGTACTTGCAATTTGCGCAATATTATTTAGTGGCTCAGCGGCGTGTTGTAGAGACGAACGGAAAAGAAAGGAAATAATACTTGGCGCATACCAAACGTCGCAGAATGCCAGTGATTGACTACCGTACCAGTGTCGTCTAGTTTTGATGATGAATTTTTTCAGCCCAATGCGCCAGAGTGTTTTCTCAAAGAGGAAAAGAAAGGAAATGATTGGTGGTGAGGGCGTGAAGGCGTCACGCGACCGAGTTTCATGTGAGACGGTCGAGCTGAGGAATCAATGGCATGCTGGGGGTCAGCCACTAGAAACAGTGAACGTGCAGGACATGCAGAAAGAGTGACAATGGGGTCAACTGGACAAAGGGAATGACTGCGAATGGAAGAAAAAAAAAATGTTCTTGAACATGTGTGTGGTGAGTGGTGAATAGACTTGGTTTAAGTATAAGCTGAGTTCCCAGAAAGAAAGATTCTGAAGCAACCCAACACGTTTCACAGTATCAAATACGAAATAACCTCTTCTTGAAATCACTCTCGACTCTAAAGGTCACAAGGCGCTTTCAGGGACCCTGAAAGGGAAAAAAAAAGGACTATTTGGTGTTTAGCGCTTCGGCAAGGTCGAGCGCCGAGCATCACAGTTACAGCGCCCACCGCTAAATCGGTAGCGACAAAATAAAGAGGGCGGGGGAATAAAGCCACTGACACAGCACAAGGGTAGTAGTCAGAGGCCTGCAGCAAAGAGTACAGTTGCCTTTACCGCCCAGACGGGTCGTTAGTGCCGCAACGTCGTGGCGCATGTATCACCACCACCACCACCTTATTAAGGCCGTGGTGTCCGGCATTCTGCTGGGCCACTTGGTGCTTTCTTCATCCATACCCAAGCAGACGGGCCATTCGCAAAATCAGGGAGCTTTGGTTCGCAAAAACGAACTACCTACTCAGCAAAACGAACCACCTACACAGCAGACCCAAACTGTCCCCGCTTACACTCCCATCGTCACCCCAGCCCCGGACCAGGACCGGATCCTCTCCAGTATGGGCTACTACCAAACTACATTTTATACGTGCAATACCTACCCTGGCGGCCAGGAGCACTGCGGCTGGCATGTGCCTGTGCTGAAGGCCGAAGGGGCTAGGACGGAGACGGGGGTGGTTGTTATGTTTGTGGCGTGCTTTGCTGGGTTTTTTGCAATGGGATTGATGTGAACCTGAGGCAGGCTATGGCAGGTCAAAGGCTATGGAGTGTGTTTTTCTTTTGGGATTTGAGCTGTATTTTTGGTTGCATTTTTGGTGCATTGGGATTTGGGACTTGGATTTGGGACTTGCATGGGACAGGTGCATGGGACAGGTGCATGGCGATAGGATACCCGGTTTGGAAAATACAGCACGACGGGTTCGTGTATGATATAATGATCAAAGCAATTTTAACAATTTTTTAAAAAATATGATGTTGGTGTGAGGAGTGAAGACAGACCAGTGCGAAACAAGTGCTGGCGTGAACTGTGTTGGCGCAAACTGTGAGCAGTATGGACACCATGAGCATATATTCTCAGCGTACTATGCATGGCTTGCATTTTGTTAATGAGCCGTCTCGCACCCAACCAACATCACAGAGGAAACCATTAAGACGTCAAATATTGTGACATGAATGCATTATCATGCTAAATTGGCAAATCGACAAATCCCATGCCCATAAATGCCAGTGGCACTCGCCCATCCGTCCAATGAATGAGCATATCCAGTACCATGATTGTTTCTGCGCCGCCCTTAACCTCTTGCTGAAAAAGACAACCTTTTCTACATCTACACGTAGCGAATCGTTTATTTCTCCTTCTTGGCCTTGGCACCCTTGACCTTTGCCGTACCGCGCAGCGTCAGGAGCTTGTTCTTGCGCTGCTTGCCTGCAGGTTGTTAGCAGATGCACCAATGACATGCAGATTCCGAGGTTAAAGGTAGACGTACGCTGCTGTCTGCTGGCACGCTCTCTCTTGGTAGCCATGCCAACACGGACAAGGCGGTAGGTGGGCTCGAACTTCTTCATGGCTTCGGGGGAGTCGTAGATGAGGGCAAAGCCGGTGGTCTTGCCGCCACCGAACTGGGTGCGCAGACCGAAAGTCTGGACCTGGTCCTTCTGGGCCTTGTAGAGACCGGCAAGCTTCTCGCGGAGCTCATCCTTGGAGATGTTGGCGCGGCCGGGGTGCAGAACGTCACTACGCTAGAGTCAGTACAATGATTCTTCAAATCTCTTGTGTCAATCATTTCCGCGGCCAGACGGTATTCCCTCCCATCGATTCGACAATGGTTTCGATATGACGCCAGAACCTGAACCTCGACAGCAAAAAAAGAGAAAACAGTGCACGCGTATGGACAATATTTCGACGGCAATTCCACAGCAATGTCACTTGGGCAGTAACGTGAAAACTTTTCTCCTCGTTCATTTCATGACAAAACGTCTGCTGCGTCGATGGTCCTGGCGTGGTGTCGATATCGTCATGCGAAAAAAAAGTCGTCGATGAAATGGGTTCCTCCCAACTGGCCACGGTCCGATGAGGGGGAGGTTACTCACACGACGAACTGCTTGCGTCCCAAAAGAGGGTTGCGGATGAACTTGCGAGTTCGAAGCGTCACGGGGCTGTCGTTGTCCGCCATGGTTGCGATGTGAATTGTCCGTTGGGTGGTTGAGGAGACGGAATGGAGAGAGAGAGGGACGGGCTGTAAAACTGTATGAGGATGCGAGGCGAGGGCTAACGCAAATCTCGAAAAAAGTCGCTTAATTCTGGGTCCAACCCTAAGAATTTTGTGTGCTTTTGCTGCGCTGTGGCCGAAAGGTGGGGCAATTTTGTGTCGAGTCACATGACTTGACTCGAAGATGGAAAGACTGTTCGGGCAATTATCGGCTTAAACATGCCACCTCTTGCTGCTTAGAGCAGATGCCGGTGACCTCTGTTGTCGGCAAGAAATCATTCCAATAAATTGACTTCTAATTTATCGTTTGAAAATGGACTGGAAACCAATCGTGGATCGCTTTTGTTACCAGTATCTCCAGCTCGAGCAAACCCCCGAACTTCCACCTCGTGAACTCATCAGACTCCCCGAAGTACAAGACGCCATATACCAGAAGCTATTCGCTGAAGGCGTAGTTCGCTATGGACCACCAACCTCATATCAACTCCTCATCCTGAAGCGACTAGTCGCACACATAGAAGCTAGCATTGACGATTGGGACGCGCATGTAAGTTGCCGCGCTCCCCGTCTCGGCTGCACCTCGCCCACCAGTAGATATTCTGACCGTGTTCCATCGTAGGCCCTGTCTGATGATTTGATGTCCACCATGTCTGAACTGTTGATTACGCCGCAGCTGCCAGAGGCGGAAGCCGTGCAGCAAAAGAATTACGTGACGTATCATTTGTCTGAATTAGAGCGAGATGCCAACCTGACCTTGTTTGAAAACCGGGCTCTCATCGCCGCCGGGGGCACTACTGGTTTGCGAACGTGGGAAGCAGCTCTACACATGGGACAGTATTTGTGTTTAAATCAGCACATTGTCCGAGGCAAGAGGGTATTGGAGCTTGGCGCGGGAACTGGCTACATTTCCATCCTGTGTGCCAAATACCTGCAGGCAACCCATGTCATTGCCTCGGACGGCTCGGACGACGTAATCAACAACCTGCCAGACAATCTTTTTCTGAATTCACTACAAGACACGTCGAGGATTTCACCAATGGATTTGAAATGGGGTCATATGCTGGCTGGCACAGAGGAAGAGAAGTGGAACGGCGGTCGCCCCGTGGATGTTGTTTTGGGCGCAGACATCACATATGATAGCGTCGTGATTCCGGCGCTGATTGGCACCTTGATTGATTTGTATGATTTGCACCCGGCTGTGGAGGTTTTTATTTCCGCGACGAAACGGAATGAAGCTACGCTGAAGGTGTTTTTGGATCAATGCAAGGCGAATGGGTTGGTCGTTGACGCGTTGGAGTTTGAGTGTCCCAAGCGTGAGGTGCAAACGGGGCCGTTTTATAGTGATCAGGTCGCCATCATGTTGTATCGTATTACGAGGCCAGGTTCCGTAAATTGAAGACAAAGAAAAAAAATAAAAATAAACAAGAGTCATAATAAACATCTCCACGCACAGCGGCACCTACTATATTCAGGAATCAAATTGTAAGACTATTGCAAGAGGCAATTCCATGAAGATGTTGAGTTACCGGGTAGCAGGCTAACAGAGCTGTGGTTGAAGCCATCAGCAATATCCACATTTACAACGCGCAATTCATCAATGTTGAGTATCATCTTCCTGGGGGTTTTTTTCTTGGGTGTAATATTCGAAAAGCAGAGTAACGATAGTACATTACCTAACACAAGTTCAAAGAAGAGCTTGAGAGATTCGCTGTAATCCTTCATCAAGATGGTCCTCATTCTTGGCCAAACGCAACGCGAACCCAGCCCGGTATTTCGCTCCTGTACAGTCCCTTGTTTCCTACAAAAACTTTCCCCTGATGCAGTGCCACCATGACTTCCTCCTCCAGATTTTCCAGGCAGACCTGACGCGTCCTTCGGTGAACAGTTCCCGCGTCAATCCAGAGGTAAAGCCCAGAATTGCTGCCCCGAGCATACTCAATACTGCGCTTTCTTGGTTCGGCAACTTTCTGATGCCGTCTACTTACATAACAGACACATGAGACGGCTGTATGGGTTCGATTGGCTGGACATGTTTTGTAAGGCAGCGAGCTAGCACTTCCCGAAGTCGTTTGTGGTTGTCACCCATTGTCAGTGCAGTGGCCCGAAGAGGCTAATGGGTATTAATATGATCAAGGAGCTCTCCATGCCTTAAAGTGCTCTGTCAAACGCCGAGATCAATCCATCCTGCGGGATTGTGCTCTGGGTGCCACGCAGCGTGCTTGACAATGTGGTTTAAGAAGGAAGGATCTGGCTTCGAAAATGGAAAGGCGCTGGAAGAAAGGGACATGATAGTATTATCGAGCAGCAAACTCTCCAAATCTTAATAACGAAAGATCCGAAATGGGCTAATGTTGCTTTTAATCGTATACCTGGACTGTTGCAGCAGATGTGGCTTCGATAGTAGTCTAGTAGTTATATTGTAAACCCGGGGTTTACAGAAACGTAACGCTGGTCCACTACAGTAACCCGGAACGCTCTTTTTGCTTCGGCAGCATACCGACGATGAGGGAGATTGTCTTGAATGCTGCCACTATGCTAACCTAAAGAGACCAGGCTTGCGATCGCCCACCGCAGAGCGCCAAGTTTTAAACGAGCAGGTATCGACGATAAGCTGCTTCGTCTACATTTACACTAACAACCTATTGTCCGATGTATTCCAGCATCTGCCGTGGAGGACTTCTATATTGGTTGATCGGCACTGAGTTTTTGTCCTACCGACCGCATTTGTCATTTGCAGACTACAATGGATCAAGATACTCACTTCATGCTATTTTCCAAAGTTGGCCTACCAACACCGTCTTCAACAACCATAGACCCTTTAATTGCCACAAATGAGCTATAAAAAAAAGGATGGAAAAATTGAAGAGAAAGTTGCTCGTGTAAAGAAACTTGTAATGGCTAGACCACCACCTTTCGTACTAAAATTGTCACAGTCGGTACTCAGTCTGGACACATTTCTGGCACACATCGAGGTTGACCACACCAATATCGCAGAGATGATCTCCGATTAACTGCCACTTCTACTTCGAAGGCTTTATGCCTCCAATAGGCATCTGCTTCCTTGTTCTCTCGTCATACAGGACCTACTCTGTGGAGATGAGTACGGCATATCTTTCTTCGTCACGCGCAAGGGCCGGGCCATCTTTCAGTGTGCCAGCCGTCAACAGTTCAGCGAAGCACATGTTTGGATCGGGGGTCTTGTCAACTTTCCAGATCAAGATGCATTATCGGTCAGATATGAAGGCAATCTTCCGCCAGGTTGCTTTATATTTACATGGCAAGGGGTTCTGGGGCTCGGCGGGTATAGATGTTTTAACATGGGAGGGCCGTTGACTATGTCCTCGATCTGAACCCGCGCCTACTGCCTGCCATCACCTCAGCCATCTGCAAGGTCACTTTGTCCAGAGAGGGCTCCAGACGGTCGAGTTATGCGTCGAGAGATGCATCATACGATAGAGCAGGTGGAGAGGTACTTTGAGAACGAGCTGCAGGAACAGCGACCAATTATTAATGGTTGGTCTTATGACGCCGTGATAGACTGTGGTTATGGTGCTTTTACTGTCGAAGGTGAGAGTGCATTGCAAATGGAAAAGCCAGTCGCCAAAATTCAGGCCTACTAGGATGAAACCGATTAAAACTAGAGTATTGTGTTGGATATCACGTTACGGCTAACCTTAGCCGTGGGCACTCACTTACACGCCCTTTGGTCTGCGTCTGTTCATGTGCTACCCAAGATGATACTTTCTCCTCCCTAATCGCCAACCAACTAATCAAACAGCAACTGAGCTTATGCGGTGTCCAGTTATTCAGCTTCCGTGTGTATCCATATACATGCAGCCTTTGCTGGCAGGGCTGTAGCTTGGTTCTTGGACAGTGGCAACCTTCCACGAGAAGCACAGATCTTCCATGGATAACGGGTTTTCGCCAGCTTCACGCTGTATTATTTTTTGCAGATTCACGGCGAGCGAACCTCTGTACATCCTTTTGGTGGACTCTCTCTGTCCGACTAAGTGTGTGGCGGCTGGGGTGGGCAAGGCTGCTATGCCACTCTTCTACCGTTCGGCTTTGCCTCCCGTTGATTGAGCAGCAACTTGAGGAAAATTGTTGGCGCTCTCGGGTTTGATCAACTTTTTATTTAAAGCTTAGGAAATCCACAACTTGTCCCCTGTACCACGATATCTAGTGCTCGCGTTTTAGCCACTGCTGTTTCAAGCCCCGTCCCCATTATCCTTCAAGACAATTCATTGTAAAATTGGATTTCATCTAATTACTAAATGACGAGACCGGCACTTCTGAGACATGCACCTCTAAGACCTGCCAAAGAGCGGACAAGGATGTAATGTCTCGAATTGGCTTGGATTGCCATGCTGCAGTATTAGTTTTGATGTATTCGTAGATGTAGGCTGGGGGGGAGTTATCTACTAGATGTATAAAAGTACCACGCCATAATTGTATAAAACAGAACAGAGAACATTCACAGTAGTATATAGATGCACATGTCCGTCCATCTTGAACTTGCTGCTCACTCAACATTACTTCCCTCACCTATAAGCAAAATCCACAGATCGTTTTTTTTTTTGAGAACCTGTTGAATGGAATTTCGCAATGGACCGTCATTCACAAATCGTAAATGGCATCTCCCAAGCGGTCCGCGACTTCTACCAGCAAGATAAGCCGTATCGCATCTTCCACGGCTCGTCCAATAGCACGCGCAAGCGTCCTGCAGGTGACATCGTCGATATCAGCGGCTTGAGAAATGTCATCGAGGTCGACGTCGACGCTCTTACCGTGCTGGTCGAGCCCAACGTGTCCATGGACAAGCTCGTAGACGCTACAATCGCGCACGGCCTCATCCCGCCCGTAGTCATGGAATTCCCTGGCATCACTGCAGGCGGCGGATACGCAGGCACATCGGGCGAGAGTAGCTCCTTTCGTCATGGCTTCTTCGCCGACACCGTCAACTACGTGGAAATAGTGCTCGGCAGCGGTGAAGTGGTGAGAGCGTCGCCAACAGAGAAGGCTGATCTATTTTATGGTGCCGCGGGTGCCGCAGGTACGCTGGGTATCACAACAATGATGGAGATCCGCCTCATTAAAGCTAAATCGTTTGTCAAAACGACGTACTACCGCACAGAGACCGTCAGTGAGTCCATCGACCTGATTCAGCGCAAGACCAAGGACTCAAAACTGGACTATGTGGATGGGATCCTCTACTCCAGGGATCACGGCGTCGTCATCACTGGCGAGATGACGAATGAAAAGCCAGTGAATAACTCGGTGCGAACGTTTAGCAAAGCAACCGATCCGTGGTATTATATGCACGTTCGCGACAAGACAAAAGACCTGGGGGCACACCTTTTTGCTGTAGAGTACATTCCTATTACGGAGTACCTTTTCCGCTACGATCGAGCCGGATTCTGGGTCGGTAGGGAAGGTTATACTTATTTCAAGTACATTCCCTTCAACAGCTTCTTTCGGTGGCTCCTTGACGACTTTTCTCATACGCGGACGCTCTATCATGCCTTACACGCTAGCGGCGTGTCCAATCAATTCGTCGTCCAGGATCTTGGTCTCCCCTACGACACGGCGGCTGAGTTCATCGAATTTGTTGATGATGAGCTGAGCATCTGGCCGTTATGGCTATGTCCACTCAAAGAGGCCCGAAATCCTACATTTCATCCGGTGACAATGGGAAGAAATACACCGCCACCTGCTGTTGACAGCCACAACATGTCAGTGTCTGTTCCGATGCTGAATGTTGGCGTCTGGGGTTGGGGTCCGCCTCAGTATGAAGACTTTGTGCAGAAGAACAAGCTGCTGGAGGAGAAGCTCGTACAGCTTGGCGGACGCAAGTGGCTTTACGCACACGTCTACTACTCCGAGACTGAGTTTTGGAAAATTTATGACAGGCCCTGGTACCAGCAGCTGCGGCGAAAGTACCACGCTGCGACATTGCCCACCGTGTTTGACAAGGTCAAGGTCGACGTTGACACTGGGCGGGAGAGGCGGCGGAAGCAAACAAGCCGGTGGAGGACGCCACTGTCTCATTGGATGGACATGTGGCCCGTTGGGGGCCTCTACGGCATGTGGTTGGCGGTGAGGTCGGGGGACATCTACGTTGATCGAGCGGCTCGTTGGAAGCAGATAAAGCTAGTGTAGTCTGCGGCTGACTGCGCTGATTGCATTGTACTTATCCACTGTAGATGAAACAATTTGTTGTGTGAGACAACTTTCTGCACATGGCACATGTCAGCCCAGAGACAGACAGAAAGACTTCAATTGAATCTAAGACAAGACATGAATGAGAGGCACGTCACCTGATTTACAGTGTGATACTACAATGGACAATAATCGCTTTTGTCGTAAAATGGATCCTTCATCAGCGTTAAAAGTTATTGCTGGAGATTGGTGGCTTGTCCAACGAGGGCGCAGATCCATGATAGGAGACGTCTCGACATTCACCCACAAAAATACTCGCATTTGACTTGTCTAATGGGAATTTGTTTGAGATTTTATCTACTCTCACAACCCTAGAGTTAGACCCACGCCGCAGAGACGATATGCTGTGGTGATCTGGAGCTGAAAAACGTATCCAATACTAATGCAGGCAGTTGTCTCACAAGTTGAATCCATCTCTAAAATTGACTCGCCGATACTGGCTATCATTAGCTCTCAAACGAGCCTGCTGCGATACAGCTACAGTAGAGTGTCTTACAGCTCAGTAGATGCCCGGAACCAGACGCCACTTCACCACATCGCAGTATCGATCCCAGGCTTCGCCATATTTCGCCTTGCAGCGCGCCTCATCGCGCCAGCATCGCTGCACGATAATTACAGTGACAAGAATTGCTTCGGCATAGGGATAAAGATGGGCCGTGCCGCACAGAATACACGATGCCCATGCATACAGCGCACTTCCAACGTAATTGGCATGTCGAACAATTCCCCACCAGCCTGTAGCAGTTAATCTTGTTGCTACCAAGCAAAACGCTAGAGTTTCAGGAAGCTGGACTGACCTGAACGCAAAAGAACTGTGCGGTGTAGCTTCCCATCTGCCGTGTTGTACGTCGCCTCAATGAACTCAGCTGGCTTGCCCCAAATGGTCAACTGTGCGCTAACCGTGTTACCGGTGCGACAACTCGCCTTTTGTCCGTTGGCCTGGTGGTTCAGAGCGAATCCGGCGATAAAAAAGAACCAGATTAAGCAGATACTGGGCCAACTGAGCTCGACGGGATGCTGAGCGAGGTACTGTGTCTGCAATGTCCAGAGGAGTGGCAACATGACGGCAAATCCATAGATATTGTAAAACGAGAAGCGCTCGTGAGATCCGTCGAGTGTCTCAAAGAACCTAAAATACAAATAAGGGAGTGGGATTAGGCTGCCGTTGGGGTCGAAGAGGGCGAAGAAGTCTTACCAATTCTCATACAAAAAGTAGTCAACTACGACCACAAGGCGGAACAAAACAGCCGTGGTCATGGTTTTGGTTACGATGCCATGAAGTTGATACTGCCATGCCGCGAAGGAGAGGTCACTTCCCCAATGTGTCAATTAATTGCCGACGTGCATGTGTGGGTATCTTGCATGAGTTGACTTACATCAGAGTCCAAAGGAGAATGCCACCGGTCCGGCTGGCATTAAAATGTTTCCAGTCAAACATGCTCCCTGTTCGTGGGTGAAGCTCTCCCCCATTGAAAAGATCATACCAAAATTGGCCTATGAAGATGATGTAGTTAGCAAACCTGAAATCGCTCCACGCAGCAAGCAGAGAAAAGGTTGAACATTACCAGTGATGAGCGTTTCACCCACATTGTCAGGCCATAGTCGTGCCTTGACATAGAACACAGAAATCAATGCGGTGGAATACAGTGTGGCTGTTGTTAGGAATTGCATCCAATTCTTAGCAATGAAGGTAGGGTCAATGGATCCCCAACATGCAGCCCAAACACTTGCAAGTAGAGTGACTGCCCAGGCCAGCAAGCCGTTGAGTCTGTACGGAAGTCGTCGTCCGCTACACGTACGCGGACCAAGAGTAAGTCTTCCTGGGAGGAGAACGTAGAGAACAGCCTGAAAGATAACCCAGCCGATGTAGGCTTCGACGCAGGCCATGGACGGCAAGGACAGCCGATTGCGATAAAATGCCACGGGCCCTTCCGAGAACAAGGCTGATAGCGCCGCGGTAAGAGAAGCATCAAAGTCAGAAAAAGAAATGGCGTAAAAGAAGCAGAGCATAGGCGAGGTAATGATGAGGCTGCAACTGATGGCTTCGTTAAGAGCTATGGCGGCGAAGCCGGTAGTCCTTGGTTCATACATTGCTGGTTTGTGCTTTTGTGCTCGAAAATTACAGAGCGACGAAATAAAAGTAAATAAAAGAAACAGACATGTCCTGAATGACTGTCGATATTAAGAGGTATTGTATATTATTTCAGAAGCGACGACAATATGCGTCACCACCAGCATTAGACAGAGTACGGGCGACTTTAAGATCCAACACCGAGCTACTCGATGAAATGACTCTGCTTCACCGATTATTCCTTGCCGTTAATTTCAACAACTGGGTTACATTGGTGACGGACCGCAACAAATGTCTCAGTGTCCTAATCAACCGTAACCTGGCATCCAGCTCTCTAAAAGCCACTCGCCAGGGTGAATCCATCGAGACGGAGATGGTCTGGGACGCTTTCGTTTCCGCTCTTTTACTCTTCAATTCTTGTATTTTTCCTCGTTCTTATTTTTGTCTATATGTATTTTGTTAGGGTTTGCTTTTCATTCTCTCTCCGTTCTCTGTCCTATTGAGATTTCCTTTGCGTCTCCTACGCCGCACCATGGACACCTTCCTACCCCAGTTCGAGTCGATGGCTCTAAACGCTACCTACCACGCCGTGAAAGTAGGTATAGAGAACGAGCTATGCACATACTTTGATTCAGAATCTGTCAACGGATTCTCTAGCACAGTTGTACATCAGCTTTGCACTTCCTGGAGCGCCACATCCTTCTGGCAGCCCGAAGATACCTTGCATCAGGTCGTCAGTGCCTTCTTGTACTTGTGGTGAGTGCAACAGTAATGTACATAGTTGAACTCCGGTAGCTGAAATTAATAACTGCTGCAGGATTCTAACCACCATCTCCTACTTTGCCATGGGAAGCCTGTTTCACTTTTCAAACTTTGACACTTCTTCGGCGATGCAGGACCCCAAGTTTCGGCCGGACCAGGTTTGGAGTGAGATATCTAGCTCTACGCTGTCCGTGCTTGTAATGAGCCTCTTGACGACTCCCATTGTCCTGGCGCAGGCCCATGGATATTCCAAGATATACCGGTTTGGACAGGCATCGCTATGGTACGAAGTGTTGCAGATTCTCTTGTTTTTGGCGTTCAACGACACTTGCGTCTACTGGCTGCACAGGGCGTTTCATACACCTTTTTTGTTTCGATGGATGCATAAAAAGCACCACCAGTACGTATTGTGCTTTCAATTTCTCTTGTTGTCCTTTCATATATGCGGTTTTGTGGACAATTTGCTAAGCCAGAAATGTACAGATTCGTCAATCCTACACCTTTCTCAGCATTTGCGTTCGATCCCTTGGAAGCCATGATCATGAGTCTACCAATTTACAGCTTCAGTTTCCTCCTTCCAATGTCCAACATGATGCAACTCTTTGTCTTTGCAGCCGCCTTCACTTGGACCTTTCTCCTTCGTAAGTCTTGATTTTTTTTTTCTTTTCACTTCTCTCTTTTCCTTTCCTTTCCTATTGTTGGTTTCTTCGTTCTCTTATAAACGTGACCACATTAACACTATTTATACCAATCATAGACGATGACTCCAGACAATTCCATACAGTCCACCACAAAAACATCACTTTCAATTTTGGCCAATACACCATTCTTTGGGATCGCTGGGCAGGCACATATATGGACGCGGACGTGTATTTCACGGACCTTCATCGCCGAGTTAAGAACAATGGGTTTGGCACCAAAAGCAGAGACTAAGTGTAGGCGCCGCTGTGGTGATCAGAGGACGTGATGTTTTGGCTCATTATGGTTGTTTCGATGTTTTGGGGTCGGCTCAGGGTTATCGTGTTGGCTATTTAAGCAAACCTGAATGTAGGTTAGGAAGAATGAATATGTTTTACAGTACCGCACATTATCAGAATGCTCTTGCACACTGGTGCCTCATTATCGGTTTGGCAACAACAACAACCACTCAGAAGCGGCCATTGCACAATTTGCAGGATTCCACTACGAAAGGCCAAAAGCAGCATTACAGGAGGACTCTGAGTTTATGGCGGATTAGGACTCTAGGTGCTATAACCTGGTGCCACAGCAATGATTTCATAGTATAATGAGTTGTATTCAGTCACTTGCCCTGCAATAATGGCGACAATAACAAGGAGCTTCGGTGTCCAGGCACTGCAGACGTACGTGGCTCCGGCACCCTTTCTGCTTTTTAAAGAGTGGTTTCCTTTTTGGAACAAGGTAATGAGCGACAAGCCACATTTGGGCGGCGGCAAGCGAGGAGCTAGTTCATTCTTGACGGGTGGGAGGAATGGACTCGGCATATGGCATTTTGTATTCGGTTGGCTTTCATCATTTAATTTCTCATTTCGGGATTTTAATTTTGGGTTATTTAATTTTATCTGATGTTTTTCTTTTGAGCGATTGCCTAATGATGAGCTGTTGGGCATTAATAAAGCGAGGTCATGAGAACTGGTCAGCAAGAGGTTGTGTAACGAGTTGAGCTGGCAGGCATAATGAGCTTTTGCTGGCGAGCAACGGTGGGCTGGATGATGATTTGTGGATATCTGAACGAAGTGTTTCTATTTCTGTTATTGTCAAATGGGGGATAATTATTAGAGTATTTTATTTTATTTTACTTTTCTTCTTCTGTTCTTTTATTGTATCTTTGGTGCATGAATGAATCGTCGGGGACCTCCGCTGATTAGAGTAGCGCTGGGCGGTAATTGGGCCCAAGGTGTCGATGTGCAGTGGACGTGCAGCGACGTGCAGCGCAGTGACCCGAAGGGGGAACCCACCGCCAGTGCAGGCGTTCAAGCAGCAGTCCACAGAAGACGAGCAAAAAGCAAACGTGTGTGATGGATATTGTGGATGGGAATGCAGAATGCAACCTTGGACGGCGCAGCTTACTATACAGTAGCTGGTCCTTTTGAGGGCGGCCACTTTTTTGGTGGGTGCAAATCGGCGGTCCACTGTAGCGCCTCGTCCACGTTCCAGACCTCGCTGGGCTCCAGCGACATGCATCCTGGGAGGAAAAGCTCCATTCATTTTATTTTCTGTGTTCCTTTTTTAACTTGTCTGGGTGGGATTGAGACTGGTTCGTGGTGGCTGCAGGGGTGGCTTGGAGCCCGTTTTTGCCACTAAAGTTCCAGAGTTCCTCTACAGTTCCTCTGCAGTTGCTGTAACCTGCACTGTAATAATGTGCTGTGCTTCAGAGCTGGTGCTGTGCCTCGAGCTGTACCTACTGGCTGGACCGCCACCACAGTCAAGCAGAAATCAAGGCAGTGTAATGTAATGTAATAGTTGTAGACCCGGCCAAACCAAGGAATTAAAACAACCCAGATGGATAAAGAATTAAAAAAAAAAAATTCAATTGGGAATAGTATCTGCGTCGTTTCCTTGCATTAGCTGCTCGCGACATTATTATTTATAAAAAAAAAAATCAATTTCTTTTTTCACTACTTTGCTAATTATTCATTTAAACTTTGGTCAATTGGCGCCCAACTTCCCAATCCAGTCCATGCCATCCCGTCCAGTGGTCTGCCACCAAGACTTAATTACGTGCTTCTCCTCTTTCATTCGCTCTCGATCGCCCGTCCATCCATCTCTTTTTCTCCCATCCTTTCTTCTATTCTTTCGCTTCCCCTCACCTCTTGCAACAATCTATCTATTTTTGCTGATTGACACTTCCTTCATCTTCCCATTTTTGTCAGCCCCTGACACTTCAAGTTTTCTATTACTCTCAACTGCTCATCAATCACCGGTTTGATTGAAGATCTTCCCCGATCGGCACCCTGTTGCATACCGCTGTTCCCCTGGTGCTATCTCCTCATCTCCACCTACCAAATATATTACGACACTGCAACCTCCTGTCCTTGCTCCAGTCTACTCCAGTCTGCTCCAGTCTACTCCAGTCAAGGTCCAGTCCAGCCCAGGTTGTCACCGTCATCAACTCGCATACAATTTCGAAACCTACCAACTCCTTGCAACCCACAAACACTGCAAACCGCTTCCTGCAACAGACACACTGCTTGCGATACCAGTATTTTCCTCAGAACACTACCCATTCGATGGTCCAACAAGTTCTAGCTTCGTTTCGCATTCCAATTCCTTACGCATAGCCATTGTCTCGCTACAATGACTTCGACAAAGCTACATAACCATGGCTTCGCCATGCAAAAATATCTGCTCCTACAGGAACAGCACGCCGAGCTCAGCAACCATCTCGAGCAAATTCGCCCTCGCCAACCTTCTCTAAGCAGCGAATCCTCCTCCATCTCCTCCCCCGATACCTCTCCCAGCCGACTCTCTGCCCTCTCCCCAGCAGACGCTGTCGCCCAACCTACTCCCCGAGCCGCACGCCGTCGCTCTAGAGGTCAGGCTCGTTGCAGCGGATGGGAAAACACCAAGCGCAACTCCATCATTCTCGACACCATCCCCGACGAAGAAACTCTCACCACCATCTCTGCCGAGGAGCAGCGCCTCTCGAGCGTCAACGAAAGCATCAAGCGCGCTTTGACGGAGCTGCTCAACTGCGAAATGGTCCGCAACGACCAATCCATGCGCATGTGGGCACAGGCTCGCCTGATGGAGGCTGAAAAGGAACTTCGCTCTGGTCGCCGCCGTCGCAGCTCGCCTTGCCGCGGATAAACGCAAGTCTTCTCCAAGCGGCAGCAATCATATACCGTGGTTACTGCATGCAACCACCACATTATACCTCTTGTAATACTATTCAGCTTGCATTCGAGAGTTTCGGCGTTTTGGGCAGGAAAAACATTTGACACGAATCCCTGGATGGGATTTTCGATTCAGTCACAGCGACACTTGTTTATTTTTTATTACTTTTTTTTATGCTTCGCATCACTAGCATTCATTGGTCGAGTTACCAATAACCGTTTGCATTTTCATTTTCACTTCCTGGGTTATAATTATCGTGCTCCCTGTTTGGTTTTTGATTTGTTTCCTTGGCTTGGTCTGTTTTTCAAAAGGCGACACTGTCGTCATACTTTGGGACTGGAAACCTGGATTGACATCACGGAAAGAGGGGAGATTGTACATAGCAAAGCTACACATGCACATAACCACATAATTGTTGTATCACCACTGTGTGAAGAACAAAATACAAAGTATTCCAGTTTTTCTGCCACAAGATAACCGTCCGATTACCAGTACATGTGTACATGCTGTCTGGCCTATAGTGTACATTCTGTCTGGTCTATAGCGTACACAATGAGTGAAATCACTGGCGCTGTGATGGCTTGAACCCTGCACACTGCACATGTGGTGGGAAGGGGATTTCCATGACGCTTGTCGCCGTTGGGGAGGCGGTGGTAAAGCTTGTTTGGCCAATTGGAATGTTGTCAGAGGCTTGATTATTAGCAAGGTTTGATGGCGTTTGTTGGGAGGCGAAGAGAGAAGTGGCTTGAGTGGGTCTTTGGGAAGAACAAGCTCAAATGCCAAGCCTTCTGCGACGGCTCGCTAACAGGCTTGTTGCGTGGGCCGCCTTGGCGTTATCAGAGGATGCGCAAGAGGGGAAATGAAAAATATTAATAAAATGAGGCAAATATTATATTGGCCATGGATGGGTTGTACGTGGCGAAATAGAGGAGTCATGTCAATAAAAAGAGGGTTGAAAAATATTGAGCATCTAGGGTACTTGGTGCTAGGTGGACTGTTTGAATAGAAGACGCAATTGAGAAACAATGAAAATATATAACAAAAATGGGAAATGCTGAAACGGTGAAGAGAAGTTGGAAGATGCTATTAAATTTAATTCGTGAGGTAGTCATAGCATTGTGAAGAATCTTATTGCCATCCGCATTAAATCGATGTCGTGTGAGTTCACTGCCATAGTGATTCAGACCTGGCTATTCTACCTACTGTCTCGTACTTTTGCCCCAATATGTACAAAGTGCAGTATTCATTAAAATTATCCTGACTCGTTATTCGGAAATAATAATTCATAATAATCCTAATTCAGAAATAATTCATCTTGTAATTTTGTATACACCAGGGCAGGTTCTGTACTAGCCTGCACGGAGAAGCCCCGGTTAATTAGTAGTGACGTCGAAGTCGCGATAAGACAGACCAAAATTCTTATCGCCAGACTCTCCAACGCCTCTGTTCTCTCCGTCATCCCAACGCGATCAACTATCCCTTGCCGGTCTACCAAGAGGTAGGCTTTGACAACTGCAAGTACCCAGCACTGTCGCATCCCTGACACACCCAGACACGTCACAGAAATGTCAGTCTTGCTTGAAACAACCGCTGGCGACATTGTCATTGACCTTTTGGTTGACCATGCGCCAAAGCTCTGCGAAAAGTAAGAGCTGCCCTCGAAACTTGCACGTGGTTACTACTCTAACAGAATTGTAGTTTCCTAAAGCTTTGTAAGACGAAATATTACAACTTTGCACCCGTTCATTCCGTCCAAAAGAACTTTTCCTTCCAAACCGGCGATCCTCTCGGCCCTCTCGCAAAAGAATCCGATGGCGGCTCTTCCATCTGGGCCAACGTCTCTGGCGACACTTCGAGACGCACATTTCCTGCCTTCTTCCACCCAAAGCTGAAACATCTCGAACGCGGTACCGTCAGTATGGCTACCGCTCCCGCCTCCAACGACCCCGACGTGCGCCTCGCCGCTTCACAATTCATCATTACCCTCGGCGAAGATACCGATTTCCTCGATGGAAAGGCTGCCATCTTCGGAAAAGTCGTCGAAGGCTTTGACGCCTTAGAGAAAATCAACGAGGCCATCGTGGATGACAAGGGCCATCCTTTGATCGACATTCGAATTAAGCATACTGTTATTCTCGACGATCCATATCCCGACCCCCCAGGTTTGCGCGAACCCAGCTCCAGCCCTCCGCCGACGGATGCACAGATGAAGACGGTCCGAATTGCGGACGAAGCCGCCTTGCATGAGAATGATGGAGTGGACGAAGACACACTGGAGAAGAGACGGAGAGAACGGGAGGCTCAAGCTCAGGCTTTGACTCTGGAGATGATGGGCGATCTACCATTTGCGGAGGTAAAGCCGCCCGAGAACGTTCTCTTCATCTGCAAGCTCAATCCTGTCACCGGAGATGATGACTTGGAGCTCATTTTCGGACGGTTTGGCAAGATCCTGAGCTGCGAGGTCATTCGTGACAGCAAGACAGGCGATAGTTTACAATACGCATTCATCGAATACGAAGACAAGGCGTCTTGCGAGCAAGCTTATTTCAAAATGCAAGGCGTTTTGATTGACGACAGACGCATTCATGTCGATTTCTCGCAGAGCGTCAGCAAACTTAGTGACGTTTGGCGCAACAGCACCAACAACAAGCGTCGGCAAAATGCATCTCGTGGCGGCTGGGGCGGTGTGGACGAGCTGGAGAAGCGTCGTCAATACAGAGCCGAAAGAGAGCGGTCAACGGGAAAGAGCTACAACATGGTTTACAGCGATGATGACATGCGTGGGCGTCACGACCGGTCAAGACAGGATGATGCAGGCCCGGACCGCAAGATGTCACCGCGACGAGGAGACGGTGAGAAAGGGGCATCTGTTAGACACCGTAGCCGTAGCCGCAGCCCTCGAAGACGAGATGATCGCAACGGGCATGATAGCTCTAGGCACGACAGGAGGGACCGCAATCACAGAGATAACCGTGATCGAGATCGAGACCGGGACCGGGACCCCCGGCGACACAGAGACGGAGATCGTGACCGTCGCCGAGATGACAGACATAGACGATAGAGTGGCCGCAACCCGCTCCAAATTACGCAGAAACAAATATACCCCATTTTCACAGCGAAATCTTCAAACCATCCGGACAAGACTGGGCGTAATTCTACGCTTCCAATGCTTCTATTTTTGGCTGCTGAAAATGCATGCCTCACCGCCAGCAAACCTTTGATGCAAGAAAGGGCCTCTGTCGCTGCGCGGGAATGGTTCCGCCAAGCCCATGCCTGTTGCGTTTGCCAAACAATGACACCGGGCATACAGAAGCGACATTCGGCCATATTGTCTTGGATTGGTGTTTCGTATTTGCATTAGAAGAGTTGAGCTACACGTAGCCTGTTTTCCCACAGCTTCCATAAGCACCTGACTTTGTAGATGGGTGGTGAGGGCCCATGTCGACAATGTGATTGGGCAAGGCCGTTTCGTGTTTTCATTTACCGACTGTTTAATTGGACCTGCAGACCAGGAACGGTGTGCCCCCAGTGACTTACATTGGCAAAGGCGCCACGCAGGTCGCATAAGCTCATTGGCCGCCTTAGCGACTTATCAAGCATGGCATATTGGTGTACCTCGTGGCATCACGAAGTTGTGCTACGTCGTGAAACATGACATGCAGACGAAGAACAAGTGAAACAATAGATGACGCTGAACATTGACGGCTTTGCGAGCATCAGAGGACGTTTACCAGTGTGGACGGGGGCTGAGAGTGTGGATGCTTCGGTATGCTTCACACCATGTCCATTGCCTGGTGGGCGACGGTGGATTTGCTGGGGACTGATGATAAACTTCTATGCATGTGTGAGGCACTGCAACGATGCTTGCATGCGGAATTGCTTGCATGGTTCCCGTTGAAAGCTGCCCTCATAAACGCCAGCCATCATTGCATTCACACTACTCGGCGACAATTCCAGAACCAAGGCGATGAGGTTTGACGTTTGCTGAACTGAAGGCAAATTGACAAGCTGGTAACATCGCCACCGCTCATCGATCTTCAGGGAACCAGGGCTGTTGGAGGAGGGGTGGGTGGCTGGCGCAAAGCGAGACCAATCGCTATCGACAGGGCTGTTACACGAACGGGACACTACAGAGTCATGTCTTCGATTTACCACTCTGCAATTCAATACGGGCTCTAGGCTGTGCTGGGGCTTAGAGGCAAAAGCAGCGCAAGGTTTGGAAATGTTCCGATTGATCAGTGCGCCGTTGTGGTGCGGGCGCGACCAACGGAAATGAAGTACAATTACTCGATATGCGCTTGGATGTACATTCGGAACTGGATCCTTTCGATCCGGACATGGCCTTTAGCTTATGAAAGTACCACCCTGTCCTTCGTCATGTTGCAGTTATAATTGTGAAAGGCATGCGCAGATGCTGTGCAACAGGGCCGAAGTCGAGTTATGCATTTAAATGTACTGGACTGCGCTGTGACTTGCATCTCTGCTTACGCGCGCAGCATACAGTCCTGGAGCTGCTTCCAGCGGCCTCACCGTAGAACTCCTCCACCACGCCTCGGAGTTGGAGAATGCTCGAATGTTGCGCCGCAAGTTGCGCCGGAGGTGGTAGTGACAGCTTGTTTGCAAGGTGAAGCATCTTCATTCTCTCTTCCGGTTGACACCAAATACGGAGACAGCGAACGCACGGATGAGAAGCCATCATCGGGCCCGGGCATGTTCCCTCAGCTGTGCAGAAAGAGCATTACCGGCATTGCAAGTCTGAGTTAAGATGCTAGTCATCACGGATGGTGCATCCACTTTGTTGGATCAGGCTTGAGAAAGCAAAAAGTGACTTATTACTAGGTACTAGTACGGCGCTACAGGCGGGCTAACGGTTGCAGCGGAACAGGTCCCAGAGATCCGGACTGCTGCAAGACATACAAGCTCCAATTGAAACTGATTTGCTTCCACAAACAGGCCCGAAGAAGACATGCATTTTTTTTTTGGAGGGGCTTGAGGCTGACTGCCGCACCTGCTTTGGACAGTGACGGAAGAAGAGATTGGGGGGGCCGTATGTATTCAAGTAAACAAACGATGGAAGTTACTAGGACAATCAAACGATGAATAACCACTTCATATTTCCGTGTTACAAGGTGAAGTAAAAGACTGTAAACATGTTTCACTGGTTGGTTGGGTAGGACAAGACAGGTTGGATATTGAGTAGATTCACGCCAATCGAGCCAGGCATTTCTCTGCACTGCCGAGCACCATATAGCTCGCGAAACGATTGACAACGTGCAGGAACTCGGAGGTATGAACCTGTTGTTTTCTCAATTAAGCGAACAGCGTCGTCTTTTGCCTCCTTGGAGTCATTGTTCATCCTGCTGGAGAGCGTTGATTGTTGAAGAACTGGCGGGCGCAAGATGTGGCTGACCTGCTTGCTTGACGCTAGGCATGCCCGATGAAGCCAAATTGAACATGGGTAAAAGACATCCAACAGCCTACGATTTGCGAATTAGGAAACAGGTCAATGTAAAAAACCTAGGCGTAAAATGAAAGACAAGACAAACAAAATCAAACCCACCACATCGGGGGGAACGAAGGCGGAATGTGCTGCTGGAGACGCACGTGGCAGAAGTGAGACGATGCCCTGTTTGCAGGCGGAAAGACGTCTTCAGCGGCTAACTAGGTTTTTAAGTCCCCGGGCCGAGAGCAGTACAGCAATTGAGCCCAAAGAGTTGGCTGGGATGCAGTTCCGGTGACACGGACCAATTGAACGTTTGATAATGAGGTTCCGCGTCGACACACCTTGGTCAATGCTGTGGATCTGTACATGGATTACGCTATCCGCAGAGTGACTGCAGAGGATTGGAATCAAACGAAGCTAGGGATGTTGAGTTGGCAAGTTTGCCGGAATGGTGGCTTTCGAAGCGGTTATGCAAGTAATACTGGTCGCCCGTTGGGAGGTGCATCATCGTCATCTGGACGCCCTGCAGTTGGAGGATGTGTAGTGGGTATGATACAAACAAGCTGAACTTGTTGACCTTTTGGCTTCTTGGGCTGCATTCACGAGAGATGCATGTCTTGGATAGAATTGAAATAGTGAATGTGTCTCGGATGGCACAAGAAGTGATCATACACAACGAAAATAGAGGCCCTCAACTTGGGTGTAAGCCAGGGTCCTTTGTCTCAGACGTAACGGCCAGTAGGATACCATAATGAATAAGGGGGGGCTGGCTTCTTGCACGATCTACAATAAGCCGAGATCTGTTGGTTACCCATTCACTTAACCAAGCCGTGGCCTCGATAGGACTGGTGTATACTTCATATGCCCCTCCACGCCTCGCGATGCAGCCACCCGCAGACCTTCAGCCCACTCCCTCTTGCTCCAGAAACGAGATTGGTCACCCCTGACTGGATTGACAATTCTGCTTTTGCGGCATTGGACTCCTGGTTGTTACTTCTACTCCACAGGAGTCTACGTGTTGAGAGCCAAGTTACCAGAGCCGATCGATGTGCCTGTGCTGCTCCACAGGTCAATGGCATACACTCCATGACATCTGTCGTGTAGCCTCCCGAAGTTGGAGACTGATCAATAACAGGAGACAGTGGCCACATGGCGCACAACCCCTGGCGCTATTCCCAGGTTTGTTGCAAAAGCAAACCCCCTCCTCCATTTGGGGTGCTATCTACCGGGGCATAGAAGCCGGCAAACAGATTGTACCCAAAAAAGATTGAGGACATGGCGTGTAATGTAGTTGCCTTATTGGGGACAGGAGGACAGAGAGGATACTTTCTTGTCATGCGAGGCTTGGGCCAAATGTTGTCTCTTTTCGCTCCAGGATAAGTCATTGTAGCAGGCCATGGTGACACGGGAAAAGTATAACAGGAGCTTGTATCTGCTCCCTTTGTTCTTGGAGAGTTGTCATTCATCAGACACCTCTGCTCTTGTCTTGCCTCGTTACAGCTTTCTTATTCTGCTACACTTGGGTATTTCCACGCACGTTGTCACTTCTTTTTCTTCTGCTCTGGTTTCAACTTTTGAACGTTCAAGTTGCTTTGGACATTGTGCTTCAAAAGCTCCTAGACTCGTTTACTGTGTGACCTGATCAGGCCACCCGCACTCTGCTGTTGTTTGCAGACTTCAACTTGTTACTCTGTACCCTTTGGGATAAGCTTCTCTGTCCACCTTCCATACTCAAGAAGAATCTTGTGGTTAGAGTCATCTGAAGTTTCAATCATGGTTCGATCTTCTGGTATCGGTTCCAAGAAGCAAGGTGGATTCTCAGATCCTTATTTAGGAAGCTATACGAACCGTCGAGCAAACAGATTGTTCGCTCGCTCTCCTGACGAGATGGATCAAGAGGACATGCCTTCTCAGCGAAAGCGAGTCCCTGTTGCTGTAAGTGAATGAAGGTTTGGCGTTCAAATTGATGAAGCTAACCCAAGGCTAGTGCAATCGTTGTCGCCGCCGCAAGATCCGTTGCAGTGGCGACGATGGCAAAGGCAACCCGTGCCGAGGATGCGCAAGCTCCAAGACCAATGAACGGTGCCTATTCCTCAGAGTAAGCCGCCCCTGTTCATTGTTGGGAACTATAACTAACGAGATAAGGTAAATGCTCAGGAATTCGACACTTCGCTTCGAGATGAGTTCGGATACGATCTGGTAGCATGCCGCCAATACCAGACTGCCAATCTCCAGGCTCTTGTCTCGAGCCCAATGTCCCAAGGAATGATGCAGTATCCTGGTTTGGTGCCAACTGACCCTGTCTCTGGCAGTTTGGTCCAGCGCAACAGCGCCCCTTGCCTGTACAATGGTAGAACCGTGTACGGTACCAATGGGCAATGGACTCCTCCCTACACTGCAGACGGCAGCCCAGTCAGTCCCAGCTACGCAACTGTCTCTTCCTCTGCGTCCACAGATGCGTATCCCATGGGAATGTATCATGGCCGACAGAACATGCAGCACCCTAGCATATACACTGATAACGCGACCCCTTACCACTACGACACTGGAGACTTCAACGGCGCCAGCCAGCAACAGGCTCTGGTGAGGAGATCGCCTTCAGCCTCTCCAGACCGAGACGCCTTTTCCTTCCAGACCGTTGCGAATGCCCTTCAAACCACTACCGGGGTCCCAAGCGCTCCTCAGCTGTTCCGACCTGGCCCAATGCACATGGCAGCTCCTGTCTACAACACTCGCACTCCGCCATCCACTCCCGGTAGCCTCTCTCCGTCTAGCTCCATCAATGAGGCTCACTCCGAATACCATGGATACGGCAGCCAGGGTTGTTCCACCGCTACCATGTACCAGGCTCAGCAGACGACCGAGGCAGTGCACCAGATGCCCATGATGCAAGAGCACTACGCCCAGCACTCTCCAGCAGGCCCACCGGCTTCTCTCCGACAGAACTACTTCCAGACGCTTGGTCCAGTTCGCGACACTTCCTTCAGGCAGTCTTATGGAATACCTCCAAGAAACAGCAGAAGCCCTACCGCGCCAGCAGTTGTGCCGTCCCAGCAGTACATGCTCGGCAGCCAGCGTATGGCTTACACGGGACCGAACGACAACGACGCTGACGCCGAGGGAGAAGAAGTCAGATTCAAACACTCTCCCTGAAGAGTCTTCAATTTGGATTGAATTGAATATTCAACCTTGGTGCATAGAAGAGAAAAAGAGTCGCAGTGTTTTGTTTGGGAGGATGCCTGCAATTTTCAGATTGTATGAAGACGGTGGTGTAAGTCTCTTTACAATATTCTTTTGTATTTCTTTTGTATTGTTTCGCTGTTTTTTTTCTCGTGTTCGAAAAAGAGACATAATGAAAAGAATTGATACTTCTTGGTCTGAAAAAAAAAACATTAAAAGCATTGTAAACAGAAAAGATATGATAAAATAATCAGTAGTGGTGGTGGTGGAAGTAATGGATAGGTTGTGTATTGTTATTAGACTTTGAGAATTGATTCAATTTTGCTTTTCAATTTATGACTGAAAGGGATTAAAGATGTGATATTTTCTCGTCGACACAAGACATGCTATTTCCCAATAGCGTTGATTAAGGAGGACTTTGGAATTGTCTGCTACAGAATAGAGTATCTATAGACGTTCTCATAGAAGAGTTTGCAGACGCTGTCAATAGTATATCTTTCAATTTACATGGATATCTGTCTATTAGCTAATACTACAACTCTTAAATTGCAGAAAGCCAGTAATACTACGCTTAAATTGTAGAATGCAGCTCGGCATCGTCAACATGCCCACGCAGATATACCCTCGCCTGCCTCACCCCGAGCACATCATCAATAGTGGTAAAGGTCTCGACGGCAACTTGCTGCTGGGAAGCTGAGCTCTACCTACATCTCAGCAACTTTAGCAGCAGCCCTATGAGGGCAATTACCCCTACTACACGTTGAGACTTTTGTGATGTTGGCCGCCCCCGAGAATCAACCTTTTGTAATGGTAGATCGGTAGACTAGCCCGTTAGGGCCACCACTACGTTTCGAGATCGGCAAGCCTCTTGCTAGCGTATTGATGGACATGATGCTGCAGTTCGGTACGCTAGCCTTTTTCCAGCCTTGATTGCAGTATATGCCCTGGTAATGGGGGGATTAATATAGTCGGATACGCCGCTGTAGACGAAGTTCTTTAAGTCCGGGTGGCTTAAGTCTTGACCTGTATAGTTCAATAAGTTGCATCTAGTAGGGCAAAGCCTGCAACTTGAATGTAAGTCAAGTATATAAGCACATGACCTCGAGCCAAAGATATCCTTGGCAGTGTCTGCAGTCGAAGATTGGTAATTGGATGGAGATAAGCAGATGGAACTGGAAACTCGACAATTTTGGGGCCGTCCCAAGCACATGCAGCTGGGCTTGGATTTACCAAGCAGTATAGGGCACTATTTCGTCTGGCATCCAGTCCATATTTGCCTTTGGCAGCATCAAAGTGGGCAAGAAGGCGGACCTTGTGCTGTTCGATGCTCTGTCGCCTAGCATGTACTGTGCCGCCCAGCGAGACCCCGTCATGGCAATTGTTCTACTCTCGGGCATTCGAGACGTCAACACAGTTATCATTGACGGCCAAGTCAGAAAGCGGACTGGAGGTCTCTTACCAGTCGCGGTATCGGACTATGAAAATGTCGATCTCATCAAAATTGACCGCTTGGCATATTGGATTGGATAGAGGTGGCAGAGCGCGTTATGGCAATGCAGAAGCGCTCTGCAGCGCATATGCCAGACTACGACCTGTCGGAGCTTGAGAGAACAATACGGCGGAATTGGGGCTTGGTGTAAATAGTAGAATAATTGTTGGTCAATTTCCATGATTCCATTGTTCTTGCTTTGAATTGTTTCGATTGTTTCAATGCAATAAAAATAAAAATAAAAATAAAAATAAACTACAGAAATGCGAGATGAAAATATCGGGCGTAGATTTGTTGGTGTCTCTAAAAGCAAATAATTGCCCCTCCAATGAAGAGACCCAGATTGGACATGCATGGCACATTACAGTATAGCACTGCACTGCACTGCACTGCAGTGAATGGCGGGGTAATTCATCGTATTTGTTTCTCGTAAAGCTCCGACGCTAATCCCCAAGCTTGACCGTCTTCTCCTCTTCTCCAGTCCCATCTAGACCGCACTTCTGCTCGACACAGAACCTTGTCCTTCTCAAACTCATCAATACATAAATCCAAGAGCAGCCAGCCAAAATGCAGGTCCCTCTGATTCGTCTGCAGTGCGGCGTCAATTCCTACGAATGGGGCAAAAAGGGCACCTCGTCTGCCGCCGCCAAGTTTGCTGCTGCCACTCCCGCCGCCGACTTTTCCATCCAAGAGGACAAGCCATACGCAGAGGTATAATGCTCGTCCACAATCTCAAACTGACACCCACTGACAGTCATTTGATAGCTGTGGATGGGCACCCACCCTTCTAACCCCTCTCGAGATGTCACCACCGGCCGAACCCTCCTCGACCTCTTCTCCGACAACCAAGCCCTCCTCTCACAGACCATCTCCGACAAGTTTGGCGACAAGCTTCCCTTTCTCTTCAAGGTCTTGTCTATAAACAAGGCCCTGAGCATCCAGGCTCATCCCAACAAGAAGCTTGCTGAGAAGCTACATGCTCGCGACTCCAAGAACTACCCCGACGACAACCACAAGCCTGAAATGGCTATTGCTATTACACCCTTTGAGGGCCTTTGTGGCTTCAGACCACTGGCTGAGATTGCTCACTTCTTGCAAGCTGTCGCGCCCTTGAGAGTATTGGTTGGTGAGGACAACGCCAAGCAGTTCGAGGAGGCTGCCAAGGACGGTGATGGAGAGGTGACGCCAGAGAAGAAGGCTGCGCTGAAGAAGGCATTTGCAGGTCTTATGGGCTCTTCACAAGAGGACATTGCTGCTGGAGTCAAGGATTTAGTCAAATTGGCCAAGAAGGAGGGAGATGAATTTGCCAAGGGTGGTGTAGCTTCTACATCAGGAGCTGTGCTTTCTGAGCTGGTTGGACGACTCAACGGCCAGTTTACGGATGACATTGGTTTATTTGTCCTGTTCTTCCTCAACTTTATTACCATGCAGCCAGGTGAGGCTTTGTTTTTGGTTGCAGACGACATTCACGCGTACGTTTCTGGAGACATTGTGGAGTGCATGGCCGCCTCAGACAACGTTGTCAGAGCTGGATTCACGCCCAAGTTCAAGGACGTTTCTACGCTGGTGGACATGCTGACATACAACTATGCACCCATTGACGAGCAAAAGATGGTACCTGTGGATTATCCATATGCCACGCTGAACCGCGACGGATACAGCTCCGGCTCGTCGGTGGTGCTGTATGATCCTCCCATTGAGGAGTTCGCCGTGGTCATGTCAACGCTCAAGGGCAAGGGAGCTAAGGCGACGTTTGACCCATTGGACGGCCCTAGCATCGTGATCTGCACGGGTGGTGAGGGCAAGATCTCTGTAGGGCCTACGAGCCATGAGGTGAATGAGGGTTATGTCTTCTTCGTGGGGTCGACTGCTGAGGTTGTGTTGGAGGGTGCTGGCGAGGGTGACTTTACGACGTTTAAGGCGTTTTGTGAAGTAGAGAGTGCCAAGGAGAAGCTGTAATAAATGGGGGTTTGACATGAAACAAAACTATGAATAATGATGGCTTAGCTAGCAACTAATTGAAATCACTTGCTACATTTCTTTTTTACGAGTTGATTTACGAGTTGATTTAACGGAATTGGACCATGTATGGGCATGGTTTAGGTGCTGGAGTTGGCGTGACCGCCTGTAATTCTGCCATTGTTAGCGCGTGTTGCAGTGTCCTGCAGCGTTCTACAGTGGATACAGTGGATGTCGTGTCAGTGAGTGGCATGACGCACGGCTGAATCTCCAACAAAGTGGCTGCTCGCTTTTGCCTGGGCTGCCATTGTCGGAACTCCAACTGCGCGCCACCATCCACCACCAAGCCTCCGCTACCAATCAACCATCGCCTAGCCTTCTTTTTGACTCGTCGCCTCATCCCCTTGCGTCATTCCCTTTTCTTACACGTCCGCCTTCGCCTTCTTTCCTCCTCCCCTCTTCCCTCCTCCCCTCTTCCCTCCACGCGATTGCGACACCATCGCCAATCCCTCCCGACACGCCCCCTCCCGTTCTGCTCGTAGCGGAATTGGATGGGTTGCAGCAACGACCAGCGCGCGTCGTCATTGGAGGAAGGGTTCATCGCATTCTTGCCGGCGCACGACTTTTGCGATTTGAAGACAAGACGCCTGGGTGCTAGCTGACGGTGGGCCATTTCCCTGGCATTGGATCTGCGACTACAGCAGAAGAAACGAGAAGCGACTTTTGGGAAAGAGTCTCCAATGTAAGTACTGATGCGAGAGCAATTGATATACTGCTTGAAAAGCTGCCAGATGGGATTTGTCAAGTTTCGAATGTTTGCCTTTTGTGGATTCCAACAAGCTGTAATTTTTTTTTGGATACGACACAGAAGCGTTACGTTTTGTTATCACGAGTCTTGTTTTTTGCTATTTTCTCTTCTTGACTCTTGACTTCATTGTTTTTTTTGTTCTTTTATAGAGGCTGTTGTACAGTTCCCATAGTAATGGCTAACAGGCGAAAACAGCGCGCAACGAACGAACTCACTCACTTAAGAGAAAACTTAGGACCATACTACAATCAACCACTACCGCAATCGCGCAACAACGACATGTCACAGCGCAACCGCGGGCGCGGGGCGTCGAGCCGAAATAACGGACAATCACACGGAGAGGAGGCACAGATATGGGACTCTTGCAAGAGCCAAATGGTGGAGATTATCACGGGCATCAACGCCGAGAATGACAGCTTGGCCAAGCTCGTCGACATGGACAAGGCCGCCGGCGTAATGGATGCCGACGAGGTGCCTGGAGAGTCGCTCAAGCAGATGGAGGAGCTGTGTCGGACCGGCGTAAAGCACTCCGAAGCCAATGTCAGCAGCATCCGGGCAGTAATGGAGCAGCTCAAGATTTTAAGGGCCGTCGTGGTGGCTAAGGAGCAGGCAGAGGCGCAGGCTGCAGGGCCGTTGAAGCGCGCCACGACTAGAGAGTCTACGGCTTCGGCGGCGGCGGCAGCTGCGTCATCATTGTACGACTTTGATGGTGCAGGTGACTCGCCTGTACCTAGCCCGATTGGCAATTCGACGAGGAAGCAGAGCGAGAGGAACAAGGATCGCGATCGTGATAGCGTGCCTCCCAAAGCCGACAGCGTGGAGCCGCCATCGTCAGTGTCAGGGTCTAAATCCAAGGTGGTTTTTGCCAAAGGAGATGCAGTGGCGTTCAAGCCTAAGGTAGCTTCGAATGAGCAAGGATCAGATTGGATCATGGGCGAAGTAGCACAGGTGTCGGGGGAAGGCAAGAGCAGAAGATACAAAGTACTGGACATTGAGCCAGACGATCAGAGCAAGCAAAAGGAGTATCGGTCGAGTGCGAGCAGCATGATTTTTATTACACCCGAGAGCCAAGCCAGCACACTGCCGGATTGGGAGTCGGGACAAACGGTTCTGGCGCTTTACCCGAACACGACGACGTTTTATAAAGCGGAAGTAGACAGCATGGACAATGAGGGCAAGGTGAATCTGAAGTTTGAAGGGGAGAATGATTCGAACACGCTGCAGCAGGTGGAGAGACGGTATGTGATTGAATTCAGACAATGACTTGAGTGGGATTAGTTTTAGCTTAAGGCGGCAGGCGTTTGGTTGGTATAATAATGACTTTTCTTTTCTGTTAATGACGTGTGGTATACAAAGTACGAACGCTGTCTTGGGTGATTTGATAATTGTCGAATTCTGTAGTCGGTGCTGTACTTTGAATCAATGAACTACTGTCAGTGTGATTAAGGACACTTTGCGGAGAGGATTGATTTCGCTACAGGCTGTATCGTATTGTCTGGCGATGTGCAAGGTGTTGGTTGGGCTGGAGTTTGTGCCGGCGGTGGTGGTGGAGGTTTGCTTTGGGGCGGGCCGGCAGTTGCCCCACGGCTGGCGTTCAATTTCGCGTGTGGGGTTTTACTTGAGCCCCTGATCGCGTCTGATGATACAATTGCCAACCAGATAAATTTATTTCCAGCGACCAAAATTTCTGTGCAGACGAGCGAAAAAGAGAATTCACGCAAATCACGACCGATTTGACGACGAACAAGTAGAAGAAAGCTCGAATATACCAAGGAAACCAACGGAGGCAGGTCAAAATGGGTGGCCAATTCTCCAAAGTCATGGGCAAGATCTTCGGATCCAAAGAGATGCGCCTCCTCATGTTGGGCCTCGACGCCGCAGGCAAGACGACCATCCTGTACAAGCTCAAGCTGGGCCAGGACGTGACGACGATTCCTACCGTGGGCTTCAACGTCGAGAGCGTGACGTATAAGAATGTCAAGTTTAATGTGTGGGATGTGGGAGGCCAGGACAAGATTCGACCTCTGTGGAGGCACTACTTTTCAGGTACGCCCACCCTTGGTTCTATACAAGTTTGCAGTCAAGCAAACGCCCCTGGCTACAGATTCAAAGCCACAGAGCAGAGAGAAAGAAAGCTAATAGTGTATATGCAGGCACCCAAGGTCTCATCTTCGTCATCGATTCGTCTGATCGCGCCAGAATAGAAGAAGCCCGTCAGGAACTCCACCGCATTATAAACGATCGCGAGATGAAGGATTCGCTGCTGCTGGTATTTGCCAACAAGCAAGATTTGAAAGAGGGTGCGTTACATATTCTCACACAATGCCCAAAAATCACAGTCCGCGTTACAAAAAAAAATAAAAAAATGCTAACATTTCATCAGCCATGAAACCCCAAGAAGTCACAGAAAAGCTACAGCTCTCCAAACTCAAGGACAAGGTCTGGTACGTCGTTCCTAGCTGCGCAACCACCGGCGAGGGTCTCCTCGAAGGGTTGGCGTGGTTGTCGAATAATGTCAAGGCGCCACCTGCCCCATCTAAGAAATAAAAAAAAACGAAACCAAGGACGTAAAGGAGTCGAGACAAGACGATGCCGACAAGAGAGGCGAGGCGGATGGACCGAGGCGGACATTTGCGATCGGACGTGGCACGGCGTTGAGAGGCGCATTACTACATGTCTAACTAATAATTTCTTTTCTGCTTTTCTTTTCTGCTTTTTCTCTTTTCTTTCTTTCTTGTGCCGTACTGTTCTGTTGTTGATTCGATATCATTTTACTGTTTGTTGCTTTGCCTATTTATTTGCTTGTTGACAAAGAAACTTAATGTATAGTTTTGGTCAAATTCGTTGCCTCATAATAAAAATAATCTACAACCTACCAAAAACACCCAGAAATGATATCTAACGCCGTGACGCCAAACCATGCATGTCCATCTATTATTTACAATAACAATCATCCACAGTAATAGACCCCGTGTACATCCCTCGTACATGCGTACATGCCGTGTAATAACAATCATCCACAGTAATGGACCATGCCGTGTACATCCTTGTACATGTCGTGTAATAACAATCACCTACAGTGACGCAAAATCATCGTGTGTAATGGAACCCTTCCATCCAGTAAGGATCTGCTGGCCCTTGAGGTGGGGGAAGCACATTGGGTTCCTACTCCTTGATGCGCTTCGATGGTCGCAACAGCGAGTCATCGGGCAACCCGCTGCGCTTCGTGCCTGGAAGGCTGTTGGTTCGAATGTCGTTGTCGTCCTGGCTGACTCTTCTGTGCGGATATTCAAACTTTAGACCCTCAAATGCATTCGCGCTGACCTTGTCGCCTGTCGAGAAGAACGGGAGTTGAAGGGCCTGTGCAGCCGTCAATCTCTTTCCTGGGTCGTACTCTAGCAACCCTGAGAGCAACTTGTAGCCCTCTGCACCAAGAGAATTAAGCGACGAAGACGTCGAAGCGGCAGCGTTATTGCTCTGCGGCGCATTGGATATCGTGTTGTAATACCATTTCTCCAGGTTGGAACTGCTGGGGATTCCTCTAGATCCCGAGTGATGAGACCCGGCGAGGTTAGCGGTCAGGTTGTTCAGCTGGCCATACTCTGGCATCGTAGGCAAGAGCGGCCACTTGTCCTTAGTAGGGGCACCCATGATTTCCATAATCTTTTGCATCTGGTTGCGTTGGAACGGCACCGTCTTCTTGCTATCCATCTTAGCCTCCTCGCCCTTGAAGATGGGACGTAGAGATAACAGCTCGGCAAAGATGCAGCCAACAGCCCACATGTCAATGGCTGGTGTATAGTGATATGCTCCCAGTATTAACTCTGGCGCGCGGTACCATATGGTAACAACGACCTTGTCTCCACTGAATAAAGAATGTAGGGGTTTATCAAAGCGTCGTGCCAGTCCCAAGTCACCAATTTTGACTTCTCCAGCGGATGTGACCATGATGTTGGCGGGCTTGAGATCTCGATGCAACACCCAGTTGGTGTGAAGGTAATGACAGCCGTTGAGCAGCTGGAACATGATGCTCTTAACGGCGGCAGGAGGAATAGGGTGACGAGGTTGTTGCGTGTGATGATGAATGATTTGGAGCAGGTCATGCTCGGCGTAGTCAAAAACCATAAAGATGCATTTGTCTTCGAGGATGATTTCCACGAGGCCAATGACGTTTGCGTGGCGTAATTCGCTGCACAGGCTCATCTCACGGATGGCACTTTGTGAGATTCCCGTGTAACTGATTTGTTCACCTTCCTTGTCGGGCTTGAACTTCTTGATGGCCACCTCGTGGCCCTGGCCCGTCTTTTTCGTTGACGGCAAGGTGCGGCTGACAGCCTTATATACTCTTCCATATGTGCCACTGGAGATGAAGCCCACAATGCGATAGCGTTCCGTGACGCGGGCTTTCGGTTGGTAGGTGTTGCGGCCCAAGCCTTCTGAGCGGTAGTTAGCATGCTGTCGAGCACCATATGCAGAGCCTGAGCCTGATAACGACGGTTGCGGGGCTGATGAAGATGAGAGAAGCGAAGCAAAGGGGAAGAGAGGCGCGTCGTGGCGACGGGTGTTGGCATGTAGGTTTTGATTCTGATTTGGGTTGTTGCCACCAGCTCCGGGCCGCAACCTAAGAGGCATGACCGGCCAACCGACGACGGGATGTCGACGAGAGACTGAGGGGATGGATGAGAGGAGTAGCGAAGGTTAGCTGAGATTTGGAGCTAGCGATGAGATGCCGAAACCCAAACCTGAGCTAATCCTTGCTCGATGAAGAAAAGACAGACACGAGTTCTCCGGAGAGCATGTAGCCTATGCAGTGGAACTTTGACATGGCATGGCAGCATGACACGGGGGAGTCCAAAAGCAAAACTGTGGATTGCAAGGCCCACCGCTTCCGCTCGATTCCGAAATCCACTACAGGGGCGTTTGTGCAGAGGATTATGTGATGATATGCAGGTGCAATTGGAGGGTGTAAATATAATCAGCTGCAAGCGTTGAAGAGGGAGCCTCCGTGGGGGTAACAATGGGCTTTGGGAGACGCAATGGCAGAGAGAATGAGGAGTGAGCATGACAAGACGTGGCCTAAAAGGGGACAGGCAAAAGAGGCACTAGCGCAAGGCTAGGAGGCATCAATGATAACGACAAACACGGCAATGAATAAGAATAGCAACAAAAATAAAATAACACAGGAATACGACAGTAAAATAAATAAATCATGCGTGCAGGTCATAGCGGGTTGCAAAAAATAGGAAGGAAAAGTCCCACACTCACCATCAAACGCTGCTTGAACACTGCGCTTCAAGTTCGAGCTGCCTCTGACAATGCCCACCATCCTCGACGATGAGCCCGTGCCCGTGCCCGTCGGAGGATTCGTCAAGCTCATAGTTCACTTGAGCGCGGTTGAAGCATGCGTCGCTTCTGTTTGACCGTGCTATCAGGGGGGGTTGGTGACCCTGGCCTGGTGATGAGACGGTAGCGGTTGGTGGGAAATAGGCGCGTTGTCACCGCAGATGCTCGTCGAGAGATTGCCAGTGGAGTAAACAAAATACAGGGGACTGTTTGGGAAGAGATGAAGAGGCGGACACGAATAAATGAGTGTCGGAGTCTAAAACATGGTGATTGGAAAAACTTCGAAAGGGCGTCGCTCCGCAAAACTTTGTTGCAGGAAAGACGGATCATCAGACGCCGCAGACTACTGGCGATCATTGGATGTGGTGTTGACTTTCTGTGGCAGATGCGCCTCACAGCTCTCTACAGCCGCCCAAAACTGACTAAGCCAAACTATAATGCCGTTCCCCATCACCCCATTGAGTCTGCATTTATCCGTCTACCTAGTCATTCAGCAAACCACAGTCACTATTCTCCAAAAAGTAATGTATTGCATTTTTATATTTTTGGCTATGAGGAAATAAAATAAAATAATGGTTAAAAAAAACAAAACCCTCGTCAAACAGTGCTAGAGTCTAATCCCATGTCAACCATTATCGAGGTCCCAGCTTCTCCAGTACCCGAGGGCCTTGCTCGTCCCATTCCGCCTTGGTCACCCACATGCTCTCCTTATCCGCCATAATGTTGGCTAGCACCGCGCCTCCCAAGAACACCATGTGTCTTCTCCTGGGGGGGTCTTCTATCCGTACCTTAAACTTGCTCAGTCGCTCTGGGTTGCCCTGCAGAGCTCGCGTCAGCCACAGCTGCTTCAGCTCCTTTTCCAGTCGCGATGGCAGTCCGGGGTACATGCTGCTTCCTCCCGAAAGTACAATAGCCTTGAACAGGGATGAGCGAATATCCACATCGGCAGCTTGAATCGTGTTGAACAAGAACTCGCCCAGACCGGGGGATTCGCTATCCACGAGGTGAGGCTGGAACAGACACTCGGGTGCCTCGAATCGCTCGCTGCCAACACGGATAACTCGTCCGTCGGGCAAAGTATAGTTTTCTACCAAAACAGTCGTGTCCTCGCTCAGGCGCTTGTCCAATTCCAAGTCGTATGATACGTAGCACAGCTTCTCCTTGATCTGGCGCACCGTCTCGAAATCGGCCGTTCGGTTCAGCGCATATCCGCGGCGCAGCAGGAGCTTGATCAGGTTGCGCGTCACGTCTCTTCCGGCGACGTCTAATCTCTTAGTCAAGTGGTTGAGCACCACTGATTCGTAAACGGGGACAATATGCGTGACACCGTCGCCAGAGTCGACAACCACTCCAGAGCTCAGACCTAACATACATACGTTAGTGGTGCACTTTCACTTTTAAACGCTTGTAAATAAAAGACGCCATACCTTGAGCGTAAAGAGCTAATACAGCCTGAATGGCAACGTAAACACCGCCAAATCCATAATTCTCAAACATGACCTGGCACATCTGCTCCCGGTTCTTGAGCGGGTTCATCGGCGGCTCCGTCAGCAAGATCTTTTGGCCCTGAGGGTTGATCTTGAGCTTTTCATAAAACGTATAATCCCAGAGATGCTGCATGTCGTCCCAGCGCTTGACGATACCGTTCTCCATGGGGTAGGTGATTTGCAGCATGGTTCGGGCAGCAGCAGCTTCGTCTCCGCACATGATGTCCTTGATGGTGATGTCGCTATCCGTCTTCTCCTCCGATCGCAGGATAGGTCGACCGACAATCGAAGGGAACTGGTGCTCGGGGAAGTTTTGCGCGGCATATCCTACCTTGAGGAAGCCGGTTCCTCCGTCGAGGACTGTTTTGGTTTGGCTACGTCAGCTAAACTGCGGGGTGGCACAAGCTCGTCTTTGGCAGCAAGGCCGGCAAAGCAAGGAGGGGTAAAGAAAAGGGATCAATTTTACGAGGCAGACATACCAATGGGAGGAGGATTGGCCATTGTGGAAAGAGGCTATGCGATGCAAAGACGAATGCGAATGGATGCACAGCGACAGCGCTGAGTGTGGTTGGAGCTCCTTTGTCGTGAGCCCGCCGTTGCGTTGCCTTGGTGGAGGTCGGATTGGATGGTGGGGTGCCTGTCGTCAGAGCCAGGCTTCTGTGAGGCGGCCTCTGCACGTGACCCTTAACGGTGGCAGCTAGCACGGCGAGAAACTTGGCGGCACTGGCCGACAAGGTCGCTATCCCGCTTTGTGCCCCATTGCACTGAGGGAAAATTTGGTAGAAATTACAATTGACTCCGTTTCTGAGATATCCCTTCAAGATGGGTGCCGAGTCGTCCTCAATGATCTTTCCTGATGTGGCAGGTGGAGGGAAGCGAACCAAGATCATCGTGTACAACCCCAATTCGTCCAAGGCAATGACAGAAGCCATGCGTTCAGTCTGCCATGCACAATTCAACCAGAAGGCCCACAATGTAAGACATCAATGAATGCAGTGAAAATAAATCAAAGTTTTGGGGAATATTTTGAGCTAACATACGCAGCCGGTAATGGTCGAAATGATGCAAGCTACGTCACCAGCTCCGGCCAGCATAGATAATGACGAGGACATTCAGTTAGCTGAAAAGGTCACGGCTTCGTCCTTAACAGTGTTAAAGAACAGAGATATTATCACACAGTACGATGGAGTCGTCGTGGCATGCTTCAGCGTCGGTACTATGCCTGCTATGCTATCTACGTCATTCAACCGTCCCGCCATTGGCATCTTCGAAGCCAGCATACTCACTGCCCTGTCTCTTGTCGAAGACGACGAGAAATGGGGAATCGTCACTACCGGAGCATTCTGGGAGGACCATTTAACAGATGGCGTCTATGGATTCTTGGGTCAGCACGAAAAGGCAGGGAATAATAAGTTCCAAGGCGTTTTCACAAGTGGCTTGAATGCTGGCGACTTTCACAAACTTCCCCAAGCAGAGGTAGACAAGAAACTGTTTGAAGCCGCTGAGAATCTTTTCAAATCTGGAAATGTCAAGGTGGCCATCATGGGATGCGCAGGCATGGTCGGTTTGGAGCCCATTATCCGCCGGGCTGCTGTAGAAGTGTATGGCGCGGATAAGGGCTGGAGTGTATTCATTGTGGATGCCGTGCAAGCTGGCATCGGTCAATTATATGAAAAGATTCAAAGTAGAAAGAAGTTCCGCGAGGCACGGAGATAGACAAAACACAGAAGCTAAATATAAAAAAAGTTATTGTTTGGGGGTGCGATTGCAATTACTGTAGACCTAATCTATGCGACGGGTTCTGCCCCAAACCTCATCAGCGTCCTTCTTGCCCTTTGACTCTGGAATCTTGAATTGCACAAACACAGCTGAGATAGCAGCAGTAGCCGTAAAGATGAAGTATACCCATCCGTGGCCACCAAGGGCATTATTGAGGGCAGTGTTCAAAATGGGGAAGAATTGGGCGACAATGAAGGTAGAAACATAGGCTGAGGCCAGACACCAACTCTGCGCAGCGCCAACAGCTTCCTGACCAACGAGCTCCGACGCCAAAATGAAAGGAACTGGCCCCAGGCCGACGGCGAAAAATCCCGTGAAGAAGAGAACCGCAATCGCCGACACAACCTTGAATTCAAAAAGAATTGACAGCGCCAAGACCAGTGAGCTCGAACCCTGACCAATGACAGAAATGAGAAGACAAGTCTTGCGACCGAGGCGATCGGGAAGAGGAGCGCAAGCAATAGTCATGAACAATCCAACGACAGAGATGATGATTGTCAAAAGGGCAGACGAGATGGGCAGCAAGTCCGCGAGAAGAGAGACGGAGTACATTACGATGGAGTTGATGCCGCAGAACTGCTGAACAGCCATGGAACCAACGACCGCAACAATGGCTGGACGATAGAAGGGGTCTCTGGCGACCTCCAAGAAGCCCAGATGGCGCTTCACGGATGTCTCACCAGCGGCTGACTGCAGTCCACCATCGGTGTGGGCAAGCAGGCTTTGCTCCTCTCCCGCAGCACCAAGACCATCCCAGCCAGCAACTTCCTCGTGGATGTCAAAATTCTTGCCCCGAATGCGCTGCAGGATAGCCTTTCCCTTTGCTGCATCACCATGAGCAGCACTCCAGGCGGGGCTTTCGGGTGCAGCAAGCAGACCCAAGGCCTGAGCAACGCCAGCGCAGGCGCCAGCAGCGAGAATCCATCTCCAGGCGTTGCCGTAGCTCAGGAAGTATCCGAGAACCTGACTGCTTAAAATTCCAAGGTTGATGGCGACCTGCGTCATGGCACCGAATAACCCGCGTTCATTTGGTGGTGCAATCTCGCTGATGTACAAGGGCACAATGACGGTGGCACCACCAGCTCCAACGCCAGAGATCAGGCGACCCAGAGCCATGATAGGGACACTGCCGGCGACAGTCTCAACTAGGGATCCAACCACAAAAAGAAAAGCCGTGATGCGCATGGCGGGAAGACGACCTCGCTTTGAGGACACAGGACCAGAGGTCAATGCCCCGATAAGGCCACCGAGGGTGTATGCGGAGGAGATGGTGGCAAAGGCGGCCTCACTCATAGGGATGCAATCTGGAAGCGACCTGACGAGGGCCGAGATGGATTTCTTGTGGCATGTAATGACATCTTGGGGAGCGTTGAGCTCAGCCTGTTGCAGTCAGCATGATGAATTTGGCAAGAGGCAGGCCAAGGGTCAGCTCACGATATGGTAACCAAACTGGAGAGGTCCTAGAGTGGCAATAATGACAAGAGAGATGAGATAGAGGGTGGTGTCGTTGAGGCATTGCCTCGCCGAGGTTGCCATGGCTGGTGAGGATAATTATGTCGCGTGGATGAAGGGTGGAAGTCGGGGCTGTTCAGGGCGTCTGTTTGGCTTTAGCCTTGTCTGGTTCTGGTCTGGTGGTTTTGGCTCAGCTGATCGTGGGGTCGTCTTTGGTGGCCGTTTGGGGGAGGCTTTTTGGGCATTGCCTTTTGGGGGAGGCCGTTTGGGGGTTGCCTTTTGGGCGTTGCCTTTTGGTGGGGGGAAATGGTCCCCCCCCCCCCCCCCCCGACTTACACCGCACGTCAAGAATTAATCTGTTGCCGCCACGGAAATCAAATCAAATGCGGTTAGAGACTGCATGCTGTAGTAGTTGTAGACATGTTGACTATTGGACGAGATGGTGAATCGAGCAATGTTTAATGGAATGCTGTATAGTAAGTGGGTTTGCTTGGTAGCTGATGTACAGCCAATTGTCAGGAAAATCGTTGCTGCTACACGGCTCGGTTCTGCAACAGCACGCTCTTATTTGACTTGTTGTCCCTACTAGTAAAACGTCTAGTTGTAAAGATCTTTAAGCACCTTTCGTCCGCGGATGGTATCTTCCTCGTGCAACGGCTCCCGGTCAGACTCCTTGATACCCTGTTCTATCCAATCCTTCACAGCAGGATGCTCAATAAGTCTATCAATGTATTCCTGAGCCTCCCCATCCAACTTCAGTCCAAAAGTCTGTGCGCGTGAAGCAATCGGAGAGAAAAATGCATCCGCTACAGAAAACTCCTTGCCTGCCAGCCACGGACCCCCAAACTTCTTCATGCCTTCCTTAAACAGGGCACTGAAACGGTCCAAATCCTTTTGCAGATCCTCGCTAACGGCGCCAATATCAATCCTCAATCCAACATTCATGGAGCACTCGTTTCGAATGGCGTTGAATCCGGCGTGCATTTCCGAAGCGGCAGCACGTGCAAAAGCTCTAGCGGCACGGTCCGATGGCCAAGCGTGAGGGTATTGCTCGGCGATATATTCGCACAAAGCAAGCGATTCCCAAATTAGGATGTCCTCTTCCTGGTCGTGCAAACATGGGACTTTTCCGGTGGGAGAAAATTCGAGGAAATGAGGTTGGCGCTGGGTAGACGTGAGCTTGAGGAGCTTTTCCTCAAATGGAATGTTCAGAGCCTTGAGGAGGACCCATGGTCTCATAGACCAGGAGGAGTATATTTTATTGGTAATGTAGAGCGTATACATGGCGAGGCAAAGCTGGATCGACAGTTGATGAGAAGATCAATTGGCGGCAAAGGTGTTGCAAGTCCTGGAACAACCGCCATCTTAAACATCATGAAAGGCTTACAAATATAGTTCAGCTGGTGCACGCTACGTCTTTCAGCGGTGCAATGGTATCCACTGCGGCTGCAAAATGTCAGTGAAAAATGATGTCTGGTGTCGGCGTTGACTCACCGTGGAGATGTTTGTGAAGTTCAGCTACATGTGCTAATTGGTTCACATAACGTGCAAATTGGTACAGTTGATGCATAGGTGCATAGGGGGGGGGGGGGACAGAGTTGTGCGAATTGAAAATGTTGGTGATGTATTGTAAGTTCCAAAGCTAACTTTGTTGGTGTTGCAAGCTAGCAATGCTTGCCAATGTCTTGATGGAGCGTCGCAATTGACTCGACTAGGAACGAGCTAAACTGCACAATGAAAACAAGGCAGCTGGTTGGTTGATTATATATGGACGGACAACCGTTGATTCCTCAGAAAGCACGCAATCCGTCAGGTTCTCACTCTCAGCATCGTTGACATGGATTCGGCTCCGGTTCCAGGCAACTAAAGCGGATTAGCGGCGCGCCCTTTGGACGGGATTAGCGGGAATTGCGGGTATCACGGTCCGATAATTACAAGCACTGCTCGCTACTGGTACTTAACCATTGTAGTTTGCTCGTTGTCGCATTAATTATGACTATGCAATGACTGTGCCTGCACAGTACTGTACTTCAGGTGGGCTATATATCTCGTGCTCAGTTAAAGTACACATGAACCCATTGGCTTGCTGAGCCTCCGACACAGACGTCTCGCATCATGTCGGCAAAGCAGAACCACCCGCAGGACGGGTCACCGGATGGGACGTCCACCACAGACATGGAGAATGCCAATCCCCAGCCAACGTCAGGGCCCAATCCGGAGACCTTGATACCGCCTGATGGTGGTCTTGAGGCGTGGATGCAAGTTTTTGCCAGCCATCTCATCGTCTTCAACACCTGGGGCTACATCATTAGCTTTGGCATCTTTCAGCCTTACTACGTGGAGAAGCTACACCTCGAGCCATCTGCAGTATCTTGGATTGGCAGTATTCAAGTCTGTCTCATTTTTCTAATTGGAACATTTTCCGGTCGTTTATTCGATGCGGGCTATTTTAAGCCGCTGCTGTTCGTCGGCTGCACCATGCAGCTTGTCGGCATCTTCACCACTAGTGTCGCCACCAAGTATTGGCATTTGCTTCTGGCACAAGGCCTTTGCCAGGGACTCGGATGCGGTACCATCTTTGCGCCTGTCATTGCCAATACTGCCAATTACTTTGCAAAGAAGCGAACAATGGCTATTTCACTTGGCGCATGCGGTGGTGCGACGGGTGGTATTGTGTTCCCGCTCATGGCGCAGAACTTGCTGCCCAGGATTGACTTTGGATGGACCGTGAGGGCAATGGGCCTGGTTGAACTCATTCTATACATTGTGGTTCTCCTCATGGTGCGAACTAGACTGCCACCCAGAAGGGCCGGCCCTCTTGTTGATTTCACAGCCTTCAAGGACTTGACGTATGTGCTCTTTGCCATCAGCATGTTCTTCACCTTGTGGGCTACCTACTTCATCTACTACTATGTATGTCTTTCTATCTCTATCTCATAAGGCCCGGGCCCGAACTAACAGAAATTCAGGCAAGAGCTTTTGCTCTCGATCGTCTGGGCGAGCCCCAGAAGGTCTCCTTCAACATGCTCATGATCATCAACGCCGTCGGTATTCCAGGTCGTCTCGTGCCCGCCTACCTGTCCGATAAATATTTCGGCGCTGTCACCGTCTTCATCCCCACCATTCTTGGCGCCGCGATTTGTGTGTTTTCGTGGGCAGGAGTAAACACCTTAAGTGGATTATACGGTTGGATCCTTTTTATCGGATATTTCGCCGCTGGCATTCAAAGTTTGTTCCCGTCGACACTTGCTGGTCTTTCGAAAGACTTGAGCAAAAACGGCACCAGAATAGGCATGATTTTTACCATTATCAGTATTGCGGCTCTAACTGGACCCCCTCTGGCTGGTAAGCTGATCCAAGTAGGCAATGGTAGCTACTTGCCTGCACAGATCTGGGGAGGTGTCTGTCTGTGCGTCGGCGCTTCACTGCTTACGGCGGCCAGATGGGCCAGTTTGAATACGACTAGGTACTAGCATCTATATATTGTGCTGTTAATCTATTTAATAATGTCTATTGAGCATATGTTAGTAGTTCGCTGTCTCTGTCACTTGCCGATGTTGCTGTCCACGCTTTCAATTGCCAGGTCGAAGCGACCAGCGCTATGTCGCATTACGTATTCCCCATTGACTACATCATTTTCCTTGGCTCGTCTAAGTGCGTCCTCCATGTTCGTTTCAATGCCTGCTTCTAAATGCCTTGCAGCAACTCTCCGAAGCGCCAATGATGGATCGACCCTTACAAGCCATCTGTCGTCTGCCATTGCATAGAGCTCATTCCACGGTGCTTCATCGCTTAGCACGTAATTACCGTCCACGATGCAGACTTCGGTAAGAGCTGGTATCCGCACAGCTGCTTCGACCGGGTCTTTTGCTGCATGGTCAAACGCAGGTGCTTTGACATCTGTGATGCCAGCTTCCGATCGCAGTCGAGCCACCAGGTCGACAACTCCTCTTCCATCAAAGGTCCACGGAGCACCTCTTCTTCTCAGAGCCTCTGTAGCATTTGGAAGCAATCTCAGAGTAGACAGCGACAGATGAAATCCATCAGCGGAGAGTGTAACAATGGACGGAGTAAATAGAGAGCTGCTGAGGATGTTGGCTACTTTGGCAGCAAGTGTGCTTTTGCCTGAGCCTGGAGGACCAGCAAGTAGAATTATTATTCTTTTTTGACCAAGGGACTTTTTATAAGTCCAAATCTCAACGATGCGATCGGCAAGCTGTCGGTATATCGTGTCCATGGTTTGTCTTGTACAGCTTCTGGGCTCGATCACTCAACACCGTTATTGCTGAACTACAACAGGATATGATATGTATTTAATGTCAGGAGCACACAAATACTAAACGAGTAAACTTCCCTTTTTTATGACACTCATACTGTATCCCCACGCGATAATGGGCGGTCGGACATGCTCCGAACACGCACCACAAAGCGTCGGAGTACACCACTCCGACGACTCCATCAAGTTGGGACGGGTAGATCCCCGCTGCGTCAATGGGCATTAAATACAAGCCCTCTCACACAATTAATTAACCTCTTCCGTACTTCAACACTTTCTTCCACACAACCATTCACAATGTCTATGACTGTCGAGGACTGCAACAAGGTCAGAGATGGCTTCCCCCGTCCTTTCCCTGACACGCCCTCCAATGTCGTCGAGCAATTCAAGATGGCTGGTAAGGTCGTAGTCGTCACTGGAGCTGCGGACGGAATTGGGTACGCTGTTGCTGAAGCGATGGCCGAGGCTGGTGCTAGTGTGGCAATGTGGTACAACTCGTAAGTCTGCATCTCAATTAGGTTCGGGCAATAGAATCTAACATTCAGCTAGAAACGATGCTGCCATTCAAAAGGCTGCCGACTTGGCTTCCAAGCATAACATCAAGGCTACCACGTACAAAGTTGACGGTAGGGTTCTAGGAATGAAACCCCCGCTGCGTTTATCGTACTGATTCCTCATAATAGTATCAAATGCGACCCAAGTACAGGAGGCCGTAGCCAAGGTCGCTGCTGATTTTGGCAAGATTGATGTCTTTGTTGCCAACGCTGGTACGTAACATTCAATCATCCATGAATAAAGTATTAACCAACACACAGGCATGTCCATCTCGAAGCCAATTCTGGAGCAAACTCTGGAGGAGTATCAGAAACAGATGTCTGTAAATGGTAAGTTACGCCACGCACTAAGTTAACTTGTTGTTGCTCTGCCTAACATCTCGCAGTTGATGGCGTCGTATTCTCCGCAAAGTTCGTCGGAGAGGTGTTCAAGAAGCAAGGCTTCGGAAACCTCATCATCACATCCAGTATGAGCGCCCACATTGTCAACGTCCCCATCGACCAGCCAGTCTACAACGGCACCAAAGCATACGTCACGCACTTTGGCAAGTCTTTGGCGCGCGAGTGGAGAGAGTTTGCCAGAGTGAACATTGTCTCTCCTGGCTTCTTTGACACAAAAATGGGGGCAGGCCCCGACGCTCTCAACGAGGCGTACCGCATGTCGTCTGTTGGAAGACAGGGCCATACCAAGGAGATCAAGGGCTTGTATTTGTATTTGGCAAGTGATGCTTCGACTTATACGACCGGAAGTGATGTCCTCATCGATGGTGGCTACGTTTTACCTTAAAATATAGACACACTAGAATTTAAAAAAGACACATACAGAAAGGAACCTGGACTGAACGTTGTTACAAGCCCTCCTCGCTCACTTCGCCAAGAAATGGAGTCAGGGCTTGGATGAATGGAATCGTGCAGAAATGTTCTATACTCCCATCAACTATCGACCTGAGCGTGAAATTTTATTTATTTTATAATTGTAATAGTAAATATGTCCAGCCACAGCTTCTTACTCAAGCTTCAGCTGCTCGAATTGTTTGATCGTAGTCTCCGCACTAGACGCCTCAGTCTCCAAATCAGCTAATCTCTTCTTGTCAGCATCCTGTGTCGCAACAGCGACCTTCGCAAGGTACACCGGGTCAGTGATGAGCTTGCGCTGTTTCTGGACCGCACCTTGGGCCTTGTCCAGCTTCTTCTTTGCTTTTGTAATTTCCTCGTCGAGGTCGACACGACCCTTGACATGGATGAAGACGGAGATAGCACTCGAGACAGGGAAGGCAACACAACCAGCAGGTCGAGCATCTTCTGGTGAGAGGACTTCGATGCTCATGAGACCCTTGCCTGAAAGAGAGCGAATGGAGGACTTTTGCTTAGAAGCAGTCTTGTGTGCAGCTGTGTCACTAGCATGGATAAAGATCTTAGCTTCTTGATCCTTGGCTGAGTACTCGACCATCAGCGATCGGATGCCTCTCGAGCAACCCAGAACAATGTCATAGGCAGCTTCAGCCTCGGGAATTTCAAACTGCGGATCCCACTCGGGATATTTGGCAATCATTACACTCTTGGTATCATCATCTGGGCGTCTGGGAAGTCGCTGCCAGAGCTCCTCAGTGATGAAAGGAAGGAATGGGTGTGAGAAGACGAGAGCCGCTTCGACAACAGAGTAGAGAGTCTGAAGCGTGGAGTTAATCTGGGTTTCTGATCCCTCTTGGATCAGTGTCTTGGAGTTCTCAATAAAGACGTCGCATAGCTGGAAGTACCAGTATGCGTAAAGAATATTGGCACTTTTCATGAACTCTCTCTTGTCAATGGCCTCGGAGACACTCTTGACAGCAGAGTTCATTTTCTGAAGGATCCATAACTCGGCAAGGGACTCGTTGCCAGTGATGGCTCTCTGTTTGGCGGGAACAAAGTCCTTGACTGTGTCAAGTTTCCCGAGGACATACTTGCAAGCATTCCAGATCTTGTTGCAGAAACGTCTGTAAGCGTGAATAACTTGAATATCGAAGTTGATGTCGCCGCCGCCCGTAGTGTAAGCGATCAGGGAAAGATGGAGCGCGTCAGCTCCGCATTCTGGAATTCCCTTGGGAAAGGCAGTCTTCTGGTAGGCAGTAGCCTTCTTGATTTCAGCAGGGGCGATGTTTCCAGTAAGGAGTTTGTCGTGGAGAGCTTGAAGTTCAATTCCACTAATGACGTCTAGAGGATCTATGACATTGCCCAGTGACTTGCTCATCTTTCGACCTTCAGAGTCACGAATCAATGAATGACAGAAGACTTCAGAGAACGGTGCCTTTCCAGTAAGCTTCAAACTGAAGAAGATCATACGAGCGACCCAGAAAGGAATGATGTCCCATCCAGTTTCTAGAATGCTAGTAGGGAACAAACGTGTCAGGTCAGGTGTGTCGTGTGGCCAACCCAGGGTAACGAATGGCCAGAGGCCTGAGCTAAACCAGGTGTCCAGAACGTCCTCATCCCGAATCAGCTCGAACTTCTTGTCCGGCCATGCCTTCTTAGCCTTCTCTTGGGCTTCCTCTTCAGTTCTACCGGCAAACCATCTATCTTTCGAGGTGGCATCAGATGCCTCGGCGGCAGTTTCTCCCTCAAATCGGACGTGATACATGGGGCACTGATGTCCCCACCACAACTGTCTCGAGATACACCAATCATTGAGGTTTGACATCCAGTGGAGATAGCTCTTCTGGGCTGACTCAGGCATCATGTTGATGTCACCGTCTCGGACTGCTTTAATGGCGTCTTCTGCGAGGTCCGACATCTTGACCCACCACTGAGGTTTCATAAGAGGCTCGACAACATCCTTGCTACGTTCTGATAGGGGAACAGTCATGGGATTGTCTTTCTTGTCGACAAACAATCCAAGCTTCTTCAGATCTTCTTGGATAGAATACCTGACGTCGAATCGCTTCTGACCTTGGTATGGTCCACCATTTTCGTTGATCAACCCGTCATCGGTTAGAATATTGATGAACTCAAGCTTGTGGGTGACACCAAGGTTGAAATCGTTTGGATCGTGGGCTGGGGTCAGTTTGACAGCTCCAGTACCAAACTCGCGGTCGACATAAGTGTCGGCGACGATGGGCAGCCTTCGGCCCTTGATAAATGGATGCGTGGCAAATTTGCCAACGAGGTGTGTATATCGAGGGTCGTCGGGGTGTACGGCAATACCGCTATCTCCCAGCATGGTCTCAGGACGTGTCGTAGCCACCTCCAGGGTCTCATCAGAGCCCTCTATGGGATACTTGAAATGGACGATAATTCCGAACTCAACTTTTCTTTCGTAGCCAGGGACACTCAGGAGGGTTCGTCCGGTCAATTCTTCGTTGTCGACCTCGATGTTGCTGAGGGCGGTCGTCAATGTGGAATCCCAACTGACTAAACGATTGGCTCTGTAGATGATGCCCTCTTCATAAAATCTGACGAAGACTTCTGTAACAGCAGCTGAGAATTCGTCGCTCTGTGCGGAGGTTAGTTTAAGTTACATCAAAAAGGCACTATTCACGATATACATACCATTGTGAAGGCTTCTCTGCTCCAATCCAAACTGGCACCCATTTTCCTGAAGGCATTGTTGATCTTTTGGTGATATTCTTCCTTCCATTCCTGAACAAGCTTGATAAAGTCTGCTCTGCTGTAATCATGTCTCGTCTGCTTCTTGACTTTCCAGAGCATCTTTTCGACAACGCTCTGGGTTGCAATACCTGAGAAGCAATCAGTCAGTATCGTTCAGCCAGCTTTAGTGAGCGTCGGTCCATGTCTCTACTTACCGGCATGATCGCAGCCGGGCAGCCACAAGGTAGTTTTGCCTTTTTGGCGGTTGTAGCGGATCATTAGATCCTGCAATGAGTTGGTCAAGGCGTGGCCCATGCTTTTTTAGTGTCAGCAATTGACTTGTGTAAGTGGTATGATATTTTACAGTTGCCAACTCACTGCAAGGCTCCGGTGACGTTTGGAGGGGGGACAACGATGACAAAGTTGCCCTCTGGCTTAACTTCGCCTTCTGGCGTGAACTGGGGTTTGAAGAAGCCTTCCTTCTCCCACCAAGAATACCATGCTGACTCGACGGCAATAGGATGGTATGAAGAGTAGTGAGGATCGTCAAAGGACTTGAGACGCTTCTTCTCTCCGGCGGGAGTGTCTTCGACAAACGGGGGCAAGACTGGCGCTTCGGGCTTCTTCTCCTTTTCTTTCTTCGGCTTAGTTTCGGCCTTTGCGGCAGCGGCAGCGGCTTGAGCAGCTTTCTTCTGCTCGAACTTTGCCTGCTTTTCTGCCTTCTTGCGCTCCCTCTCAAGCTCCTTCTCAGTCTTTACCTTGGGCGCGGCCGGGTTAGCAGGGTTCTCAGTGGCGGAGGGGGCGCCAGATGGCTGCTCTTCAGGTTTTGACGCCATTGTGTCTTGAGAATTCCCTCAGCTCAACTAATTGCACTGTAAAAATGTCAATTCATCAATCCTGCGACGCTGGTTGTTGGATCCTGGACGTACCCTTGCTTTCGATGGCGGGGTGGCGGGGTAATTGATTTGGTGCGAGACGACTTTTTTCGCAAACGGTAGCAGATTCGCTAGAGTGTGCTGTGACTTAGATTAAGTTCAATGGGGCTGGCAGTTTTGTCGTGATAGAGTCAACGTATGCCGTGCCCTGTTGGACGACAGTAGCTTGATAGATATTCGTGAGTCAGATGAAGATTGTGCGGTACTAGAGTTTTGCATGGCCAGAGCCCACTGTGAGATAACGCTGCTGGAACCGGGCCGGCCATTGAGTCACTGCAACATAGTGCTACCTGCTGTTTAGTGCCCAACAACAGAGCAATACAAATATACAAAAATGGTTGGTAAATCATCCTGAGACTAATCATTGACATCAATGTGCTCACTAGCAGTTTAGTATTTTTTTAATATTTATTAGGTTATGATCCAGCTAGTGGTACTACTTTGAGACGGCATATCCAGCTTGCCACGGTTTAAATTACTGCTATTATCTACACGTAAATTAAAAAACTTAATTGAAATATAGTTCATGTTGCATACTAATTTAATGGGTTTTAAATAGCGAAATAATACATGCAACCACGGACAAAGCCTGTATCGGAGCATTGCACTCCGACATCTCCACAATACCATCCCGCTGATTGAACAACCACTCTGGGTAGAACTCATCTCGGACCGTCTTTAGTTGGATTGCGTCTATGTTAATAATTATACTTCAATGATCTACCATGAGAGCCTGTCTCAATTGTCAAAAAAGAAAGAGTCGATGTGTGCAAACTGGTGGTGGCCGCTGTCGCTACTGCACCCGGACAGGCAAGATATGTAGCTTCGATAAGCCGCCCACACGAACACCATTAACAAGAAACAATCTTGATGATGCCGAACGCCAGTGTTCCAGGTTGAGAGATCTAATTCGGTCAATCAACCCGGCCGTCGACATAGATCTTGAGCTACAACGTCTGACGCCACCTCCCGATGCATCCAAGGAACAGGACACCCATGACGATCTGGCGTCCAGTCCAAGCGTTCCCGAATGGCGTGAAGGGCCACTGTCACCCGAGTCCAGTCGGCTGCATGCTCAACAGTTTGCCGATACAGATGGCATGGCCAACTTGACAACCAATAGCTCAGGTTACTTAGGTGAAACAGCAGTCACAATCACAAACGTCAAGTCCCGGCTGCTAACATCATGCCCATAGGCAGCAGTTCTGGATCTCAAATTCTTGAACAGATCCGATCCGCTGTTCCAGACATAAGCAAAGATGGGACAGGCACGGCGGCACATAACACATATTCCAGCGTGTTGGAAGCCAGGCTCCCCCCTTTGGAATCACTGGGTCTGCCACAAGCTCACATCACCAATCAACTTATAGACTCATATTTCCTTCTTTATAATACTTCATATCCCATCATACACGAAAAGTCTTTCAGGGACAAGATGGCAACGGGCCAGCATCTCAAGCCAGTGCACACATCATGGCGGGTTGTGTACTACATGGTTCTCGCCATTGGACACTGGGCTTCTGTTCCGGAGATTTATCACGCGCAGTCCACGTATTATGAGGCGGCCAAGGCCAACGTATCCATGCAAATGCTAGAATCAGGAACATATGAAACAGTCCAGGCATTCTTGCTTATTGGCAACTATTTACAGAAGCGCGATCGCACCAACACCGGGTACAACTACATCGGACTGGCATGCAGAATGGCTCTCGGGTTGGGCTTGCATCGCGAACCACCTCTAGATGATAATACAGTCGGTATGGAGAAGCGCCGGCAGCTGTTTTGGGTCATGTACTGTTTTGAGAGCGGCTTCAATATTACGACGGGACGACCACCAACGCTGTCAAACGCATTCATAGACACTCGACTTCCCCGAAACATTGACGATCAGAAACTCCCAATGAATGCAAGCATTCCCGAAGAATCGCAACAGCCGACAGTGTATTCAGCCATTCTTGCTCAATCGCAGCTATCTAAAATATCTGAAGCGATCTACAATCACTTCCTCTTGGCCAAGACTGCTGGCGGCAAAGTTGATTATGGACTGGCGGAATCTATGGAGCGACAGCTCACGTCGTGGCGCCAGAATTTACCGGAGTACTTCTCGGCAGCGGATATACCTATATGGTTTCAAGTACCTAGGGCAATCATCCTGTGGAAGGAATTAAACCTCCGTATACTCCTATGGCGAGGGAGCTACAACAGTCGTAATTTCTTTCAGACCATGACTACCGCTATAGACAAGTGTCTCGACACAGCTATGCAGAGTATCCACGACATAACTTCATTCTGTCGTTCATACAGAGGAGTTCCTAACCAAGGAATGGCATGGTACGCTACATATTACGTCTTCCAAGCGGCTCTGGTTATTGAGGCAACACGTCTTCACAATGGCGACAAGAACGCAAAGCCCAGCATTGAGCGACCGAAGTGGCAATACGAACACTCAACTTCGGAGGCTAGGTGCTGTCTCAAAACACTATCATCAACAAGCAAGTCTGCTGGTCGATGCCTTAGAGTACTTGAGCGCATTTACGAGCAAATAGACACGGCTGATGCTTCCCAGCAGATTCAAAATACATCTTCGGTTTTAACAAGACGGACAGAGCCACTAATAGCACAAAGTGATGTTCACGGCTTCGGCCAGGCATATACAACACAGCTCAATAACACATGGCTTGACGGCGAAACCAATTCTTTGTCTATAATGGGATTCGCGGACCCAGCCTCCAATCCCATGATAGAGGACATATCATCCGATTTCATGGACAACATGGACTTGGACTTGCTGCTGAACGGAGTGGCTGAGCAGCTTCCTCTTTTCAGTGACTAATCATAAGAATGCTCCCTTGTTAATTAGACATCATTAAACATAATTCCAGGAATTAAATGCCTCTGCACTGCCTGTTTCAGCACATTAGTCGACCTGGAAGCGCCTGTCCTATTTTGTGACTGATAGATCCTGTTACTGACGAACACCGTAATTGCGGGGATGTCCAGTATCGGCGGACAGTGCTCCGGCAAGAGCTTCGCAGCTGCTGTTGATAAAACAGTGTATTTCTCTAGAGGGGTAATTGGAGCCCTGTTTCTTCACAATTACCTGCCAATGACTACTACTATCCTATCAAAGCAAGCCCATACCAAGAACATTACATTGCAACAATTTCACCATGATTCAAAGCGTAAGCAGCGTCAAAATGAGAATTCTTCTTCCCACTATGACTAAGAAATAACAGGATAATACATGTTGCCTTCTGTACGGGCCGCGCGATGCTCGGTTTGAGAATAGACCACTTCCACGTCTAGAAGAGCCGCATGATGTGCTGATACGCATTTCGTATGTTGGTGTCTGCGGCAGTGATGTAAGTGACCAGCTCTAGTTTCAGTGAGCACCTGCTTACATTCACGCAGGTCCATTTCTGGAAGCATGGCGGCGTGATCAGGACTGTTTCGGAAGAGCAGCCTCTCGTCATGGGACATGAAGCATCTGGAATTGTCCACGAAATCGGTTCAGAGGTGAAAAGTGTCAAGGTTGGCGATCGAGTCGCTATTGAACCAGGCGTTCCATGCCGCAGGTGCAAGAGATGTAAGGCGGGTAGATATAATCTGTGCCCCGATATGCGATTCGCGGCAGACCCCCCTTACACTCACGGAACGCTCTGTCGTCTATACAAGGTTCCAGAAGACTTTGTCTTTCAAGTACCCGACTCTCTCAGCTTGCAGGAAGCGGTCCTCGTGGAACCCCTCAGTGTCGCCGTGCATGGCGCACGGTTAGCCGACTTGAAAGCAGGCCAGACAGTCTTGGTTCAAGGCTCAGGCACAATTGGCCTTCTCGCTGCAGCAACAGCAAGGGCTTTTGGGGCGCATTCAGTATACATCGCAGACATCAACGAGAGGAAGCTCGAGTTCGCCAAGTCATTTGTGAACTGCAAGACTTTCTTGTCTGACATTTCCGCAACGCCATTTGATGAGGGGGAAAGATTCAAAGCGGAGATGAGTCTACCTGATGGTGTCGATGTGGTCTTAGAATGCAGTGGCGTTGAATCCTCTGCCCAAACTGGGCTTTATGCGTCTGGTGCCGGGGCTGTATTTGTTCAGATTGGCATGGGCAAACATAATCAGTCGCTGCCACTAGGGACGATGTGCGAGAAGGAAACTGTACTGAAGGCGGCGTACAGATATGGCCCTGGTGACTATGAGACTGCGATTAATCTGCTTGAAACGGGAAGCATTTCTGTAAAATCTATGATTTCCAGCATTGTGCCGTTTGAGCAGGCCACCGAGGCATGGGAAAGGACAATGAGAGGAGAAGGAATCAAGAACCTCATTCAAGGTTTACAGGACTAGAAGCTTAAGAAATCATTTAAATCTAAAAAGAGATCCGAGTCTATGCATGTCTATGTATGCCGTTGACACCGTGCTTAAAAGACAATGGCACCTCCATCCACCACGAGGTCTGCACCATTGATGTACGACCCAGCACTACTCGCGAACAGAATAATAGCACCAACTAGTTCGCCAGGAACTCCCATTCTTCCACTGGGATTATGTTCATTCCAGATCTTTCGATGCCCAGCGATCCCATCCCCTTCGTTGAGAATAGTGTCCATGTATCCAGGGCTTACAGTGTTGGTGCGAATTCCGTAGCGTGCCCACTCTGCCGCCAAACAACTCTTGAGCATCAGCAGAGCCGATTTGCTAACATTATAAGCAGCTTGAGGTTGTGGGAAATTGACCCGATGGGCCGAAATGGATGCAACAAAGATGATGGAGCCTCCCCTTCCTTGCTTGACCATCTTGCGAGCTGCTGCCTGAGCACAGATGAATGATCCCGTGGTGTTGACGTCCATGATTTTGCGCCACTGCGAAATTGGCATCTCAAGGCTCTCCACGCAGCCAACGATACCGACGAAGCAGGTTAGAATGTCGACGGATCCAAGGTGCGTCTCTGCTTCGTCCATTGCTTTCGCGACAGCGTCTTCATCTGTGACGTCAACTTGTTGCGTAAGTATTTTGACATTAGGGAATTTTTTCCGCATTGCATTTATTTCCTTGTCTGAAATTGCCGGGTTGACATCAAGTATCATCAACCCTTCAAGGCCGTGTTCAAGAAGAGCATCGCAAGCTCGCAGACCAAGTGAGCCTGCTCCGCCGGTCACGACTGCGTTTCCAGATACCGTGAATCGTTGCTTTGCTCCAGCTGCAGGGTCCGGGTTTATGAATGAAATAGGTGCTGGTGTTAACGAAGAAGGACTGCCGTCGCTCAAGATCATGGAGGGAATGCTTCGAGAAGTGAGAGCATCACGTCCGGGCAATTCAGCTGGAGACATTGCGATGTATGGTTTGAAATTGAGAGCCAGGTATAGCGTAGGCGGATTTAGTTTTCTGCAACCAAATATATGACATCCGTCAACTTGCTAACCTCGAAGGATATGGTTTCATGCATTGCCTATCTTCACATTCGGAGGCTGCAATCCCACCACGTTCGGACTGCACCGCTCCGATCAATACTGGAGCTCGCGAACTAATTGATCGCCCCCCGATTTGTCGGCGCTGGTGCGGGGTGGCCCGTCTCGATCCTGCAACCACATCGAGTGCAGTGGTAGCGCATGGTCTGCAGTCGGGCTACACACTTCCGATGAGAGCCGTTGCCTGAAGTTATCATGATTCAGGGTCCTATAATGGATCTCGGGAGGCTGCCGCCGGAGATCGTGATCGAGGTTGTACGCAATGTCAGTAGTCTGCGGTCCCTCTACAATCTCACGCTAGCTTCACCAGACGCATTTCGCATCTTCCAAAATGTCGGAGGAGAGATTCTTGATACACTTTTGGAGGATAGCGTCTCGTACCAGGTGGAGAGATTGATACGCATCGTTGGAGTGTTGCGAACATGTCAAAAGGACCGCCCACCGTCTACAACGTTTGAGGAGTTTCGAAACGTGTATCTCTCGGGAGATGAAGTGCCTGAGTTCTTGCAGCGAGATGCGCAATCGCTAGCGACAAGTTATTTGAAGTATAGTACATTTGCATCTGGGTCTCCGCGAGATATACTGGTGATCGCGAGGCGAATTGCGATGCTCACATCAGCGGGTGCTTCCTTCTTTCGCCTGTGCCTGAGCCGTGTCACTCCGCCACCATCGGCTAGAGAGAGAGAAATTCAGAGGTACATTGAAGAGAATAACGGTGCTTCAGATACAGTTCAAGCCGAGGCAATCCAATGGGATGAAGAACAAAGAATCGCACGCGCTCTGTGGCGAGTTCAGGTGATGCATGAGCTGCAAATTGCTGGTAAGCAGGGCAGATTAGGCTGGAGTTCAACAGACACGATGAGAACAGAGCTGGTGAGTCCGTCTTTGCTGTTTCAATGCTGGCTAGACGAAGAGGTGGAAATGGACTTTGTGCTCAATCACTTACATCACGGGCGGAAGAGGAAGGCGATAGGCAAGCCCAAGGCTGGTCAGAAGGGACGATGGTGGCTCCCAGATCCTGAGGACTATTCGGACTTGAAAGAGTGGCCATTGATCAATTGCAGAAACGACAAGCTAGATTGCTGCAACATTCCGTGCAGTGGAAGCTGGCATCAGCGGTCCATGGGAGTAGCGGCTCGTATCATGAGAATTCTCATCCAAATGGAAACTACCCCATCACGCGGCCTACCACTCAAAACCTGGAGACATTTTGCACTGTTCTTCATGTCTCGTAAGACATTGATGGACATGCATCTACTGCCACAGGAGCAAGGCCAGGGCGAGCAGCCTGGGGATTCAATTGCTACGTGGCGAGGCGTTATGGGCTCGGACGTCATTGGCATGATTGAAGATGAATTGGACCATCAGGCTAGAGTGGTGAGACGCGCTCTGAGTTGAGCTTTTAGAAACAGTGCAATGGTTTCGCAATCACTAGAGAACACAGTTGTTTTCTGTGTAAGTCGTGGGTGTTGACAGGGGAGTGCAATTAAGGTACACCAATTGAAGCTGAGTAAAATCAAACAAGGAAGTTAATGGGTTCAAATGATATATTCACAGCTGCAGAATATAACTATTTAATTTTATACTCCAAAAAGTTTGCATGAGCCATTCAATCCTGCTTGCCTGTGTCTCCCACTGCATTCTCTGTGCCTGTGCTGAGGGACCCCTGTCCCACTGTAAAGTTCCAACTCGTGCACCTAATAATAAAAGTCAACAGGCTCAACCCTCCATCATCACCAATCCACCACACAAACTGCTCAGCATGCGGCCATGGCTCTGCAGAAGCTGCTTGCAAGCTCTCCGGCGTAACATACAGCCTCGGCTCCTCCGCAATCAATCCACCATCGCCCCCAGCCTCATCCAACGAGCTCGCTCCCTAACCGCCGAACACAATGCGCTCCAACAAACTCTCAACAGCTCCTTCGACGCCGCTGCCGCCAAACGAGCAGGCGAGCTCCGTCGCGTAGCCGACGCTCTCAAAGAATGGGAGACGGCGACCAGTTCCGTCACAGAATTAAAGTCCATGACGGAGGAGCAGGATGAGGACCTGGCGGCCATTGCGCGCGACGAACTCGACGCCGAAGAGTCACGTCTCCATTCGCTTGAGAAGAACCTCTCCGCTAGCTTGACGCCGCAACATCCATTCGCCGAACTACCTTGCATGATTGAGTTTCGACCCGGGCCTGGAGGATTAGAGGGGCGGTATTTTGCAGACTCAATGTTCAAAATGTACAAAGGGCTGTGTGCTCGACGAGGTTACCGCGCAAATGTTCTCAAGTATGAACTTGCTGATGCAGCGGGCGACCAATCCTCTTCAGAAGGCGAGCAGCCGCTGCAAGAAGCTATTTTGGAAATTGCCGATCCTGGAAGCTATGGCATATTCCGCAGCGAGGCGGGCATGCATCGCGTGCAAAGAATACCCGACACCGAGAGTAAAGGCAGAGTGCACACAAGCGCAGTTGCAGTTTGGGTTCTGCCTTCGTTTGAAAGCACAAGCACAGGAAGCGAGATTGACTTCAACGACCCCGAAAGCGACTTTTACGTCAACCCTCAAGAAGTCAAGATCGAAACGATGCGAGCCCGAGGCGCAGGTGGCCAGCACGTCAACAAGACCGAATCGGCCATTCGCATGACCCACGCTCTTACAGGCACGGTCGTGAGCATGCAAGATCACCGTTCGCAGCAACGCAATCGTGAAGAAGCATGGAAGCTGTTGCGATCAAGAATTGCCAGTCAGCGCGCGGAAGCACGGGAAGAGGAAGCAGCGAGATTAAGGAACAGCGTGTTGTCCAAGACACAGATTACGAGAGGGGACAAGATTCGTACATACAACTACAACCAGGACAGGTGTACGGACCACAGAGCTGGGCTGGATGTTCATAATTTACCGAATGTGTTGGAAGGAGGAGAGACGCTGGACAGGGTCATGGATGCGGCCAAGGATTGGCTGGTTGAGAAGGAGATTGAAGCTATGATTGCTGAGGAAGAGGCAAAGAAATAGATGAAGATGTACTTGTGTATGTGTAAATGTAAAATAATAGACTGTACAATATCAACCAACATACAAGAGGTTCATTCCCTTGGACTAGTCAATGAAATGTGTGAAAAAATCGTGAAATTGTGTTAGATTCGTAAATCATTACATTAACCCGCTAAGCACCACTTTGCCTATGCTGGCCATTTCCGTCTTAACGTGAGCCTTACTTTGCTCCTCAAATTCTTTGACAACTCCTTGCACGAGAATCTTCTTGACCTTTGAGTCAACTTTTGCGAATAGCTCCGCTACGGGCGACGAGCACTCGCGCGGCGTGGCCACCAGCGCCAAGAATCTTTTATAGCAGTCTATTAACACATCGCACAGAGTCGCAAATGTCTCGAAGAAGTCTGGGTCGAACGGCAATGATGGCGTGAGCAAGTATGTGTATTCTTCGCCGGGTAGTAAGTCAGACTCAGACACCGCAAAGTTCATGACAGACGGAGCGCTGCCACCCGCGCCTCCAGCCGGAAGTCCACCTCCTCCTTCGTCGTACATTCCATCCGCTACTGATGTCGAGCGCCGCGATTTCCCTCCGGGCCTGCGGAACATATTAGGCAAGCGGGCGCGGGAGAGGGTGGTTGCCGAGTCGCTGTGTAGTTGTTGGAAGGAGTCGAATTCGGAGAAGAGGGCATTGAGGCAGCGGAGGAATTCGAGGGGGCTGGAGGAGTAGAGGTCATTGATGGTGGGGATGGATAGGCCGAGCAGGAGGAAGTTGGTGGCTTTTCGGGCGAGTTTTCGAGGATCGTATGCTGGCATGCGCGAGAGATCATTCTTGTCGAGGAAGTAAGTGTTGAACCAATAGACGCGGCCCTCGTGGCTGCAGATTGTTAGTATAAGGCTGCGATGTGGGGTTGCATTTGGAAGAAGACGTACGCTCTGCGAAGATAATCAAGAGTCGACATGCGCTTGTGGGCGATGTCAATGATTTGCTGGTGTATACTGGATGCTTCATTCGGCTGCCACACGGTCGGACTGGGGCCCATAGCGGACGGCGTTGTGGGCATATATGTAGAAGTTGTCGTTCTGCTCAACGTCGTCGTTAAGCCTTCTGGACTAATGGGACTGCGCAGAGGGTCTCGCGGCACAACCTTTGCGGCGGCAGCAAGAGCATAATCTGGTAAAGCCGGCGGAGCAGCAGCATCGGTGATGACAGCATTGGAGGATGTGGTGGTGGAAGCGCTCCCACGTCTCCCTGATCTTGATAGCGATGCCTTTCTAGAGAAGGAGGATTTGCGTTCCTTGTTGAACGGATTGGAGGATGATGTACCGTTGACCGGCGTAGGAGGGGCGACGGAGCCATCGCGAGTTGTAGGGCGGGAGGAGGATGCCGACTCGGTGAAGAAGCCACTGGCCGACAGGTTGGGCGAGAGGAACGGCGTGTTGTTGATTGGGGCCTGCATGGTAGCGGGCGATACGCTCGAGGCGCGGGGGGCGGGGGACGGAAAGGATATGTTGGATAGGGTTGAGATTGATTAAATGGCGACAGTGGTGGTGGGTGTTTGTGGTTCATTGGGGAGACGGACCCCTGATCGCTATTTGTGGCTTGAGTGGCTATGGTGGGGTTGGTTTGGTTGAAACAACCGAAACACAATGCGCAGAGGTTTGAGCGAAATGTTTATTTGGCATCGATGCTATGTGGAATGTATACTGTTAAATTTATGTAGAAACACTATACTAATCATCTGCAAATGAACTTTTATTCCTGTTCAGTTAGGGAGTGGCTGTTGGTGAGCAGACACAGCCCTGGTCGGCAATGCTGGTCACAGGCGGCTGGTTGCAAGTAGCCTCGGAGGTGAAGGACACTACGGGAGAAGTAGTCGTAGGGGGGTCGACTAATTCCGCTTTGACGAGGACAGCAATCACCTGTCCTGTTGACAAACCAAACTTGCGGTGGTTCAGAACACTCAACAAGCTGCCGATTTCACCTGAGTGTGCTGTGACGCTGATCCAGGTCGAGTCATCGCGGGTGAAGACGTCGTCCAGAACAATCTTGTTGCGCGCAGCTTGACCTTCTGACGTCTCTCCTTCGGTCTCGTGCCAGAGCTTGTCTTCCTCGGAGAAGCCCTCTTCAAAGCGGTAGTTGGGGGGTGCAAATGCCTTGATCTCGCTCTTGGTTGAACGGTGGTCGCATGTATGGATAGAGATGGACTCGCGGAAGTATTCCTTGATGATGGGCTCAAACTTGTGAGTTTCGGGAAGATCAAGAGTTCCAAATGTAATGTTGGAAGTCTGGATGCAGCGCTTCAAGGGTGAGTTGTAGTAAGCTTCAAAGTAGGGCATGCCGTGAGATTCGTATCGAGACTTGAAAAAGGCATTGGCCTTGGCGGCTTCAGCTTCACCAGCATCGGTGAGGAGAGGGTCTTCCCAGGTAATGGTGCCGTTTCCAGTCTTTTCAGCCCAGTAACACTGTTTGGTTGAGTTAATTGCATGCAGGCGACAATTGGGAAGAGGCCGCTTACGTTCCAAGCGGGAGTGCCGTAGTAGCTCTCGGCAACGTTGTGATAGCCCTGCCCATGGCGACCTAGAACAAGGAGCTTGAACTTGGTCTTGTCGTCCTTGTTGCATTTAGAGTTCAAGTACGATAGCCAATGGCCAAATCGCTGCCACTGAGGCTTGGAGTCATTGGGGTCAAAGGTCTTGTCAGTCGGGTACCGGCGATCAATGAGACCCAAGTTGTGCTCAGCCTATTCAGTCATAATTAGCGCCAATGCAACTGCTGTGCCCCAATTGGTTAACTACATACGTAGTCAAACGTGCTCGCATCGGTATTGGGGTCATCCTGCAAGAAATATCCAGGTACCGAGGAGTACTTGATAAGCTTTCCCTTGGCTTCCGGCCAGCCAGCCATCACGGACGAGGTAAAGAGGAGGGCCTGGACAACAATGCCTTTCATTTTCAACGGCGTGTTCAGCGGAATGTAACGCTGATTGGTGACCTAAAACTAAGAGCCAGGTCAGATCGGCGACAGCAACGTTTTTAAAGCTCTTTTCAGGAGAATGGCAGCGCAGTCGGGAACAATGCCAGGTTGAGCTCTTCAGGGACGAGAGGCGGAGAATTTGAGGCGGTCGAGGCCGCTAAAAGACTGAACGTGGTGAGAGGCGCGGGGGCGATTGGTGGAAAGGTTCGGGCGCTTTGGGGGTCCAGTAGGGGAGGCTTTGCAGGTGCTGTGGCCGCTGGAAATACGACGTGAATAGGCACTAGTTTGCGCCACACTTGCATTCAAGTTTGCGTACTATCCCCTGTATGGGCCTGTAAGATGACAACGGTCGTGAACTTTGCTGAGGGACAAGTGCGGCTCTATTTGCTTCTATATATTTAAAAACTTATGCAGAGGTTAAAATGAAAAGAAAATTAGAACTCAAATTCAAGAAGCAGGGCATGTGTGGTATTTATCTCCAAGACAGTGAATCAAGAAAGACAGTCATTCCCAGTCATCACATGGCAATTATTTGTTAGCACGTCGGGTCATCCACCACCAATATTATACTGCAAGTATCCTTTGCCTTTAACCAAGGTCCGAGTGGGGCATCGAATCTCCTAACTTCAACACCGCCAAATCGACCAAAGTCTGTCTGTTATTCTTTTTCTATCTATTTCCATTGCTGACTGCGACCGAACTGAGACAGACATTGATCCCATCGTCATTGTTGAAACTAAAACGTCGACTCCCCTCTCTACCCTCATCATACCCCTCAACTGACCCCTCCATCATCCCACCTTCAAGATGAGCACAAATACCGCTCCCGACGGCCAGCCAGAGCCTCAATTATACGAGGGTCGCATATGGGTCGACGGCTGCTTCGACTTCTTTCATCACGGTACTTATTCTGCTTTGTCATGTGCCCAAGAAATTTTACTGACGCCGTCCAGGACATGCTGGTGCCATCGTCCAGGCTAGACAGCTTGGAGACGAGCTGTACTGTGGTGTTCACTCAGATGAAGATATTCTCGCCAACAAGGGGCCCACAGTCATGAACCTGGCTGAAAGGTAAGTCTAATGGCCTTTTTCGTTCCAACTGTTGCACCATCTAATCTATTTTATAGACTGTCCGCCACGGATGCTTGTCGCTGGGTCACCAGGTCTGTTGGCAACGCGCCCTACGTCACTGAGCTGGACTACATCTCCCATTACGGCTGCAAATACGTCGTACACGGCGATGACATCACTTCTGATAGCGACGGAAATGATTGTTACCGCTTTGTCAAAGAAGCCGGCCGCTTCAAAGTCGTCAAGCGCTCGCCCGGAATTTCCACCACCGACCTCGTTGGTCGCATGCTGTTGTGCACCAGGACTCACTTCATCAAGTCTCTCGAGAACATGCTCACCGGAACCGAAGGCGATGGCACTGATGAGGAGCGCAAGGCTACCTCCAAAGCCATGATGGACCGCCTCCGCCTGTATGCTACCGACGAGTCTGCCAAGGCTCCTGGTGTAGATGTTTGGTTCTGGACCGCTACCACGCAAGCCAAGACGGAGCCTAACAGTGAAGAGGAGGGCAAATTCAAGGAGCTGCTCAAGGGCAAGGGTCCCCAGCCTGGTCAGCGTATCATCTACGTCGATGGAGGCTACGATTTGTTCTCAAGCGGTCATATTGAATTTTTACGATGCGTGTTGGACACTGAAAACAAGCTCGCCGAGAAAGAGGGCTGGTTCACCGAAGAGGCCGTACAAAAGAGAAAGAGTGCTACCGGGTCAGACTACGGGCCGGCGTTTGTAGTCGCCGGTGTGCACGACGACTTGGTCATTAACCAGTGGAAGGGTGTAAACTACCCCATCATGAACATTTTCGAGCGTGGTCTCTGCGTTCTACAGTGCAAGGTAAGAATCTTCATAGTCGATATTAGAGCCTTAGCTGACGATCTTTGACAGTACATTAACGCTGTGGTATTCGGTGCTCCATTTGCCCCTACCAAGCCTTACCTGAGCACGTTGCCATGGAAGACGCCAAATGTTGTATACCACGGCCCAACATCCTTCATGCCACTGACATACGACCCGTACGCTTCCCCCAAGCAAATGGGCATCTACCGTGAAATCGGCGAGCACGCCTTCTCTCATGTCAACGCAGGAGAGATTGTGCAGCGTATCATGAAAGGCAGAGACAGGTATGAGGCTCGCCAAAGAGCCAAGGGCGTCAAGGCGGAAGCAGAGGCTGCGGCAAGGGAGCGAGAGGTTTTGGAAGAGGAGCAGCGCAAGAGAGAAGCTGCGCGTCAGTAGATATCACCAATCACGACACACAAAAAGTATTCGGGGCGTAATAAAGGAATAACAAGACGAGTTTGATTAGTCACGGTTTTGTGTTGGCATCGTTTCGCTTAAAGTTGTGACTGCCCGCCCGTTGCTTCTCTGCGCCTAGTGACAACATCCTCCGTCCAAAGTCTAGGTCTACACAGCTACCTCTTTCAGCCCGTCTTTCTTCATTCTCTGCATTGAAGCTGCGCATTGGCTCTCTTTGAAAAGCTCATAGACGGCAGACGCCAGCAACGGATAACAATTGAGGCAGTACATGGTCACAACTTCCTGCTCGCAATGGACATGATGTGTAATGATCGAACGCTGCGGGAAGCTGCACAGCATATTGGATGCAAGCCACTGCAGTGAATTGCGCAATCAAGCTCTTAATGTAATTAAATGTTTTTTTTTTTCTGTTGGAGCTGGTTGTCGAAAGTCTTGGCTGGAATGGTTACACCCAGAAAGCCACCATGCCATTCGGCGGGATTACGGTATTAGAGCCAGCCTCTGGGGGTCAGGCGCATGAGAAATACCAATAGTTTAAATCTTAACTGCCCTGAATGCAGTAGATTTCCCCGTGCTGACTGTGCCTGGCGCAGGGCCTACGGTGCCTAGTTCATTTAGACCTGGCAGATACGGGTAGCCTGGGGCTCCACGTTGCAACGTCACATTCCTGATGCAGCTTAGCGACTGCGGGCTGTAGGTGCTAATTGGCTGAAATTCAGTGTTGCGCAAGGAGCTAAGCTAGCTTCATAGTGGGCAAGGTCCAGAAGGTCTTCGTAGCGTGGTTGCTTGGCGGACGAGTGTTGAACGAACAGTTTAAATTGAGGCTGACCTCGCCTTTCGTTGACGGCTGGAAAGTTGTCGCCGTTCTCTGTCGTTCTTCACTTTTTGTTCTTTTACTCAATTATCGTGGAACCCGCGAGGATCTTGTCGAATTCGCCAGTAACCATGCGCCAGAGTGTGTTTCTCGCTGCCGCTGCCGCCGGTCTCGTCACTGGGGCAAAGTGCAATGTGCCCAGTGTAGATGTCCCTGCGTGCCCCCGTGTAGGCACAATCAGCTACTCCAAGTCGGTGCCCGACCAGAAGGACTTTCCCCGAACGAGCATTGATCTCTGCTACACCGATACCAAGCTGTCCTTGACATTCAAGGCGCTCGACGAGACCAACTTTTTCTTCAACGAGTCTCATGTCACCAACGACCCCATCTACGAGTACGAGGTCATGGAAGCATTCATCTACAAGGGCACCGATGACCCCTCGACATATCTCGAGTACGAAATCAGCCCCAACAACGTCACCTACCAGGCTTTTGTATACAACCCTTCCAAGGACCGTGCGGACGGCGCTCCATTCGACCACTTCTTCATTGACGATATTGTGACGGATGGCTTCACTGCCCAGACAACACTGGATAAGCCTGGAAAGAAGTGGGTGAGCAAGAGCGAGATTCCCCTGGCTCTGTTCAATGTCGACGCCGGCAAGGCCAAGGGCACCAAATGGAGAATGAACTTCTTCAGAACCATTGTGAGCCCTGATACGTTCCCTGACCAGTTCTTGGGTGCCTGGAGCGTGCCTAACAAGGCGAGCTTCCACATTTCCAAGTACTTTGGAAACGTTCGTTTCGTTTAATTAGCGTAGCTTAGGATTGGAATAAAGCGACTGTTTGTTGTTTGTTTGATCGGTATCGAGTGCTGGCGGCTCCGCCTGAGTGTGATGTGATCTACATATGACGATGCACGATGATGGTCGGCGTTGCCTGATTCGACTAGGCTGCAGAGGGAGATGTAGGTAAGGCAGTGCACGCGGCTTGGAGGCAGTTTAAAATCTGAACCCAACATCACCACGGGGAACCATCCGAAGAGACCATATTCGAAATGGCTGACAACCATGACGGATGCGAACGCAAGTTTCGATTTTTCAAAACTAGACGCGGCATGATCATCGCTTCTATGGTGCCGTACGATATGCCCTGCAATTTTACGAGGGAGACCAACTCCGAGGAGGAGATGGCGGAAGCTAAAAGGGCGAATCCGAAACAGAAGAAAGGACCTTGGGAGATTGAGGACACGATCGTGGAGGAGGTTGCGACGGCGAATGGTTGACGATCGAAGCGAAGCGGTGCGAGGTTGATGTGGTAGGGCTAATGTTCGGATACTGGGGCATTTAATTCGGGGTTATTTGTAGTACACATTGTAACTCAATAGGAAGAGCGGATAGAGATTGTTCGGATAGATTGTTATCAGTCGGCTGATCAAGCACCAGTTTGTTTTGTGGACGTGGCGTGGCTGGCATGGGAGGGCAGACAAGGACAGGAACGGCTAGCTACGGCAACGGTCCCGTTGTCGGAATGGCGAAGTTGGCTCTGCAGCAATGAGAAGAAGAGTGCGGTGATCTACAGTACATTTGGAAAACAAACGTGCTCTTGGCAATTTTAGCAAATCATATACTTCAATCAGTGTTTGGTTTTGGAATTGTGTTGGCTTAACTTGCCATGGTATCATGCCCTGACTTATACCTCGGGTGGCCAATGAGAGGCACTACATGACTAGCCCCAAGTACAGCGGACATGGTTGTCTAAATTGACTGCGGGGGAGGGGCAAACTACCTAACAATTCTACATTTACAGTGCTTACAAGGGACTGCGGCACGCAAAGGGCGCACCCATACTGGGCGCCAAGCAGTAGCTTGCATGCAGTAGTGCCAGATCTATTCCGTGACGAGATGTTGGGACGTATGGCATGGTAGTAATTGAATGGTAATGACATCTGTCGCCGAGTCAATTTGATGTAATTGCCCATATTGACACAGACATGGGTTTGGTTGTGTCCTCCAAAAGAAGGCTACAACACATGGCAGCATGAGAAGATTGAATTGCTAGGAATCATGCGCATTGTCCCGGATGATTGGTAGTTAAGCCAGCAAGTAGGCTTCCTTTTTTCTTCTTTTTTTTCCGGCCGTGTACGGCGGACAGCAAGGGAGCACTAGCGACCCAGGTACCCCGAACCCAAGAAACGTGCGAGGGGCTGTGCGCTAAAGTAATGCATGCGTCTTGGGGGTGTCACCTGCACCTCAACTCACCTCATGGAACGAACCACTTTACGGCACAGGCCGGCTTGTTGAGGAGTGGTACGGTGAGAGTAGGAGGACAAAGGCTAAGGGTGCCAATGCCGTAGTTGAGATTGGCATCCCTGACGTAGGCGTCTGGCACGGCATACGCATCAGTGTGAGGCGAGGAGTGATCCCATGACTGGTTTTATTTTGCTGTATTGTTCTTGTCCCGGCTCGTTGCTCCAGCTCTATTTCCAAACTAGTGGCTTAAGACAGAAGCACACCGCCCCTTGTATAATTTCCCAACAATTGAGAAAACACCAAAAAGCAGACAATGGCTAGAGCATTGTCACGGTATTTATATTTGTATTTTATTCAATGAATTATACTGCTCCAAATAGTTAACAGCAGCCAGCCGCAGTCTTTCGCCTCTGTTGTCCGGCCTCCGTGGCGACTCCGCTCTTTTTTAAGCCGATCGATGTGGGTTTTCCGCTCCGGATTTTGGTAGATTTTGATTGGACATTATTAGTTTTTGTCTAACAAATAATTTTTTGAATTTTTTGAATAACTTTTTTTTTTTTTTTCGCCGCTCCGTTCGCCGCACCCGTTGAGTTGACTTTTGACTCAGACGAACAGGCCCAACCAAACTCCCCACACCCTGCCGACGCCCTGCCCACGACAGCCCTTGGTCTACTTCATAACTATTCTCTACCCCTCCATCATTCTTTTCTCTTTCGTACAAGTCTTTCATTGGTGGTGTACAGTATTTACAACGTTCCTTGAACCAATCAACACCAATTGACATCCACTGCAACTCCCAGCTACACACAACAACATACACCTTCACGCACGCGCAAACCCAATTGCACACAGCCGCCATGTCTCCCTCTGCCGTCCCCCAGCAAGACGTCAACTTGACCGCTGCCGCCGTCCAGCGCAAGGACCCCAATGGCACCCAGACTCCTCCCAAGCATGACCTCGATGCCTCCAAGCTCACCATTACCCTCACCCAGAACCCTCGTACCGTCCCCGATGAGGCCACTGCCCACTCCGGTCTCGAGACCATTGCTACCGACCACATGGTCACCGCCGCCTGGTCCGCCGCCGAAGGCTGGGCCGCTCCCGAGCTCAAGCCCTACGGCCCATTGAGCCTCATGCCTACTGCGTCTTGCCTGCACTACGCCACCGAGTGTTTCGAGGGTCTCAAGGTCTACCGTGGCTACGATGGCAAGCTGCGCATCTTCCGCCCCAGCCGCAACATGGAGCGTTTCCGCATGTCTGCCAGCCGCATCTCCCTTCCCGTCTTCCCTCCTTCTGAAGTCGAGAAGCTCATGATCTCTCTCTTGTCCGTCGATGGAACCAAGTGGCTGCCCCGCGATCAGCCTGGCAACTTCTTGTACATCCGCCCTACCTTGATTGGTACCCAGAGCCAGCTCGGTGTCCAGGCTCCCAAGGAGGCTCTGCTCTACATCATCATCACTTTCATGCCTCGCATGGACTCTCCTCCCGGCGGTATGCGCCTGCATACTTCTCCCGAGGACATGGTCCGCGCCTGGGTCGGTGGTTTCGGATACGCCAAGGTTGGCGCCAACTATGGTCCTTCTCTCATGGCTACCGCCGATGCCCGTCTCCGTGGTTTCCACCAGATCCTGTGGCTGTACGGCACTCAGGGAGAGTGTACCGAGGCGGGTGCCTCCAACTTCTTCATCGTTTGGAAGCGCAAGGATGGCAAGAAGGAGCTCATCACTGCTCCTCTCGATGACAAGCTCATCTTGGACGGTGTCACCCGCCGCAGCTGCTTGGACATTGTCCGTGAGCGCCTGGGTGACGAGTTGGAAATCACTGAGCGCAAGTACACTATTGACGAGGTCGTTGAGGCTGATGCCGAGGGCCGTATCCTCGAGTCTTTCGCTGCTGGCACTGCTGTAAGATGAATTGTTCCCCGCCTTTGTAGTCAGAAGAAACAAAGCTAACATTCCTAGTACTTCATCTGCCCCGTGTCTCAGATCCACCACCGCGGCAAGGATATCAACATCCCCATGGGCGCCGAGGGCAAGGCCGGAGAGGTCACCAGCAAGATCAAGGGCTGGATCGGCGACATCATGTACGGCAACGTCTCTCACGAATGGGGCATCGTCATTCCCGAGAAGGAGAACTAAATCGACAAATCTGATCTATACAAGAATATGGATACCTCACGGATATCAAACGCGGTCACGTACTGCGAAACACAAGACGCCCAGACGGCTTAGATGCACATAACGTTCCCATTAGAAAAAGTAGCTTGTGTATATTTTTTTTATTTTTTTGCTTTGTTTCTATTTTAATTGGTCGTTCTCGCTCAATAGCTAGATGGAGCAACTGGAGTTTGGGGAAGGATTAGATAATGATGATAGAATCTTTTATTAATGTTCCGCGTTGTTGTTGTGGGTGATCGTTTCACAAGTGGCAATTATTCGTCCAAGAAACTCTGCATCATGGACATTGTGGCATTCTGAAGCTCCTCTTTGTATTCCTAGATTGTTAGCAGTATCTTAGCCTGGCAGATTGGAGGCAAACTTACTGCTTGGACTTCGTCTAGCTTCTCATTGGTGGCGTTTGTCACTGCCTCGACCTCAGCGCGCAGCTCCTGGAAATCCAAGGAAAAGTCCTCTTCTACCGCGTCCAGTTTTTCTCGAAGCTGCTTCTCGAGGCTGAGTGATGATTTCTACTCTTCAAACAAACAGTCGATTTCTCTCTCAGCATCTTGGAACTGCGCGTCTAGATCAGACAAGTGGGATGCAATGCTGGCGTTGGGACGCGTGGCTGAATCGCACAGTGTGGCAGAAAGCGGGCGAGATATATTCTCATAGAGTGTATGGGATTCATTTAGTGTTTCGGAAAACATTTGAGAGAATTCATGGATTCTTGCGCTGAGGACTTTCTGCACTTCGTGGATGGAAGCCACTGTCGAGCCGCGAAGTTGCTGTCCTGCTGCAGCAAACGCTTCTGAATTGGGTAAGCCAGGGTCATGGCCCCGACCAATTGAATGACGTACCGGCTAATCCCATGATGGATTCATTGCCTGAGGCAGAAGATAGACGCGATGAAGGATTTTCCTTTAGAATAGAGAGGAACTGCTCGTGGAGGTTGACTTCTTGGACTGGGCTGTCTTGATGTGCCTGCGGAGCTGTTGCTGCAAGGCGAGATCGCAGCGTGGGAGATGCAGAGGGCGTCTGAGTGACGCGTGATTGGAAATTTAGCATCTTTATTGATATTTATTACGCAGATTCGCGATGCTTTTGTTTAAATAGGCGAACATGAGAAGCACGGCGAAATTGAGCTGGTGATGATGTCTTGTTGACAGTTGGCGACACCCGTTGAACACAACCAGGATCTGTGAGATTGAATCTGATAAATCTATGGGAATATTCAATTTGATTTTATCTCCAGTACAAACGTGATTTTGTTGAATTATAGGAAATCTGTTGGTGTTGTTGAATATTAGTTCAAATACAAGCATTACATTATTGGCAACTTTGGGTGCCGCTGATTCCCCAGCTCAGTCATTCAAGACCATCGTATCCTACAAGCATTAAAGAGGTGCATATTAACATGAGTTTGATGTACTTCGATCAACACATTAATATTCTAGTCTCTAACAATTATTCACAATTAATTATGACGCTTTACAGCGTCCATGACATAATATTTGCGTGCCGTGTCGCCTCTCGGGTAAGTGACGCCATGATTGGTCAGCAGCTCGATATGTATTTTTCAACCCTCACTGGTCGATCCAAACCTCCAAATGGCATTCCTTCAACCACACACAACCACAGCCACCATGTTCGTAAGACCAATCGCCTCTGTACGCCCACCAACTCCCTCACGCGCAATTGTGCAATATCTAATACTTTAACCAGGGCATTCTCCGCCAGGCCGCCCGTCCCACGGCTTTCCGTCCCATCCATTTCCCTCTCTCTCGCCTCCTCTCCGACAAGGTCCGATCGGCCATCGACCAAGCCGTTGGCTCTGCACCCGTCGTCCTCTTCATGAAGGGAACCCCCGAGTTCCCCCAGTGTGGCTTCTCTCGTGCCGCCATCCAGATCCTCGGCATGCAGGGCGTCAACCCCGAGAAGTTTGCGGCGTTTAACGTTCTCGAAGACGATGAGCTCCGTTCGGGCATTAAGGAGTACTCCGATTGGCCTACGATTCCTCAGCTGTACGTCGAGAAAGAGTTTGTCGGCGGTTGCGATATTCTCGTATCGATGAACAAGAATGGCGATTTGGCAAAGCTGCTCGAGGAGAAGAAGCTGGTTGTGCAGGAGGAGGGAGCTCAACAATAAAACCGTCCTTGCGATTCCGCGCGACGACACGTTGAAAGAATAAAGTTGACGAGCTGCTTTGTATAATATTGTACGCTAGATTTCTATTCTATATACGAATGTTTCACCATTTACAGAGGATAGGCTGCTCCGTCACCTCGTTGATCACTGCCAGCTGACCATATAGGCGTCTTGTCGATGGGGTCTAGCGCATATCGAATAACCTGTCCGCGACCGAACAGGCCGCGACCGAAACCTGACACAACTTCAACCTTGTGACCAAGCTTCCTTAATCCCTCAACAGTTTCCGCGGGCATCGACTCTTCAACATTGACGGTCCAATCAACGTCTTGGCCGGGGGCTGAGAAGCCAGCCCCGAGGCAGATGCGCGGCGCGTCCAAAGCCTCTTGGGGATTCAATTTACCCACCAGTTGGCCCAGGAGCACCTGAACATGGCCTTGCGGCTGCATGAAGCCACCCATGACACCAAATGAGGAGTGCAGAGACCCGTCGCTAAGGTTGGTGACCATGCCAGGAATGATGGTGTGGTAAGGGCGCTTGCGAGGCTCAAGCTTGTTGGGGTGGTCTGGGTTGAGGGAGAAGTTTGCGCCACGGTTCTGAAGGGTGAAGCCACAGCCCTTGGGGATAATGGAAGTGCCGAACCCGGCGTAGTTGGAGTTGATGAAGGACGCGGCGTTGCCTTGAGCGTCAGTGACGGTGAAGTACACGGTGTCACTGCTGGAAATGGCAGGGGACATGAATGGCGGGTTGCCGTGGTCAAATGTATCGGCTGCCCTGGATGGGTCAAAGAGCTTGGCTCGCTCAGCCAGGTACGACTCAGAGATCATGCCGGCAACGGGAACCTTGGTGACGTTGGGGTCAGCAATGTACCACCCGCCATCAGCAAAGCTTAGGCGCAATGCCTCGATAATGGCATGCAGGTATGGCGCAGTATTGAAGTCTTCAGGCTTGAAGACGGGGATCTTGTTTTGCTTCTCGAGCTCCTGGATGATACCGAGCGCCATGAGCGCAATGATGCCCTGGCCGTTGGGAGGATGCTCCCACAGCTCCACGCCGTTAGCGTCAGATAAGCCCTGGCCTCTGAACTTGAGCGAGATGGGGTCGACAGGCTCACTGCCAGCATCCAGGTGATGTTGAAGATCCTCCAAAGTGACATGACCACCGAGGCTATTGCACACGGACACGATTTCCTCAGCAATGCGTCCAGTATAGAAGCCCTTCTTGCCTTCCGCTGCAAGAGTTCGGAAAGTCCTGGCAAGATCGGGGTTCTTCATCAGCTCACCTGCGCGGGGAGATCGCACGCCATTTTCACCTTGGGGATCTTTCTTAAGCATCTCGGCAAAATTGGGAGACGCGTTGCGGATGCTCTTTTCTGAAGCAGCCCACTGTTGGAAGGTATGAAGTTAGCACAAACCATGCAATTTATATTTACATTTGCAGAGTGTGAAGTGAACGTACACCACGGGCAGATAACTCAGAGACAGGGAACCCCTTCTCGCCCAATTCAATAGCAGGTGCCAGAATCTTGGCCAAGTCAACCTTGCCGCTTCCGAAACGCTCAATGGTATCAACCCAGCCTGCTGGGGCGCCGGCTATAGTCATGGCACAGACACTGAGTATTGGAATTTCGGCATCTTGTTGATCGGGCTTGACACCAAGATCACTACGGATCTGTTCCAGGGTGTTTTTCGCAGGAGATCGTCCGGAGCCGTTCATAGCGAAAACCTGCTTCTTGGCGGCATCCCAGTATAGAATAAACATGTCGCCTCCAATGCCTGTTGAACAAGGCTCCGTGATGTTGAGACCCGCAGCAACAGCCACAGCCGCGTCCTACAGAAAGGTTAATGTTGATCTCTTAGTGATGCCGGTGGCCTTGGGCATGAGTTACGTACAGCGGCGTTTCCCCCCGCGCGAAGCACCTCAAGGCCGCATTTGGCGGCTAACGGCTGCGTACATGCTACGATGCCCTCGGTGCTGTGGACGACACTGCGCCGGGACGGAAACCTCGCAAAGGCAGGTTCTGGGTGAGGAAAGATGGAGGGAGTTGACTGAGGCATTTCGAACGGAATGATGCGTTTCTGAGGATGCTAGTTGAGACAACACAGGAAACAACGACAACGGGCAAATGAGGTATAACATGTCCCTCCCCCGTGGGGTACAAATGGGTTGCCGAGGGGTCGCAGCGGCGTCGGCGAGTTGCGATGCTGTTGCTGCCGGTGTCGGTTCCGCTGGTGGAGAATTGCGGAGCGCCACACCCGTTGGAGTCATGCCTTCGGGGAATTAGACTGGAATAATTAATTATTATGACGAATGGATTCATTAATGGCAGACTGCTGCCAAGGTGGATAAAATGCAAAAGAGAGGGACTATCGAAAACTATACTATGCGTTGCGTGTGGAAGAGAGGAACACGACTCGTAAATGTTGTCCAACACCACAACCAGTTATCATTCTGTTAAGAAGTGTCCGCTTCACCTCCCCGAGACGAGACTTTAGTATTCAAGTTTCGTTGTGACTCTGGAATCCATTTTGGGCTGTCACCAATTCGGTCAGCCGTCAACCCTGCTCGTCCAGGGTTCTTCGATCCAGCTTCAAGTTGTCGTTGGTACGATACGTTGCGCAGTCTCTCTGCTTCGGCCGGGGTGAGGTGTAGCTGGAAGACTGTTAGTGCCCAAATGAAATATTTTACAATGTCGTCCAAAAACATACATAAATTTCAATGCCAGTGGCATGAATCGCAAAGGCAAGCCACATAGCCATGCCGAAACTGATCTCTAGGGCCGCAGCGATGCCTTCGGCGCCTTCGGCATTCATATCTGCCTTGACTGCAGCATGTGCATTCACATCTTTGCAGGCGGGATAGTCTTGCTCCAGAAGAGTAGAGTTTCTGTAAAAGGTCGCGATCTTGGCACACGGCATGGCTTTGTAGTATGCACCAGAAGTGCTGATGATCATGGCAGAAGCAATCATCACGAGTCGTACCGTGATTATACAACCAGCCTTTCAATAATTAATACGAAGGGTTAAAAGAGCAAAAGATTAGCTGCCCTAGAAGAACTTACATAGAACCACGCTCGAAGCATCCAGGCACGATGCTGCTCCAGCTGCAACATCTTGACGTTGTACATTGAAATTGCCAACGAGAGAATAAACACAATAGCAAGCATTCCCGTTGCGGATTGGATGGCAATGCCACCACCAAAGGCCACTCGAGCAATCATCAGCGCACCGACTGTGCCGAAAATGGCAAGCAAAATGATAAGATAGCCGTTCATGCGATGTGCGAGGATGAGCTTGTGGCGAATGACGGGAACAAACTGAAAGCAGACCAGAAAGGAGGCGGGGATGACGGTGAATAAGTGCATCTTGATGCCAATGAGATACTGAGGATGTTGCTTATACGACCAGCATTCTCCCGGACTTGCCTGAGCCTTGCTAGGGTCTGCAACAGAGCAGTAAATGCCATCAAAATCCAAGAACATGAGCCTTGACAGGGCAAAGCCCATCATGGCACCGGCAAAGATGAAGAAGAGTACAAAATTGTATCCTTTACCAAAGCCTATGGGGTTATATACGTTGCGCGCGCTGGCAACAAAGCCATTAGCAGGCGGTTTGGTGGACAGGACCATGTCGAAAGATACCAAGAAGAGTATTATTATAAAATAGTAAATAGATGCACAAGGCATATGAATGAATGAAGAATAACCACAATTAAAATTCTGGGAATTATTGGAACGATAACTGCCCTTTAAATACTTCACAAGAGACCAACAGGGAATAAGCGGTGGAATGACTGTCAGACACGGGGCAGCACTCTGTTTCCACAGATGTAACTTTCATCGTACCTCTCGTTTTCGTTGTCATGCACAGCCATACGCTGTACACGCAGTCCATGAGCTAACTTATACCCAGTTTGGGGATCAGCATTCGCTCTCGGTTTCACTTCAAGAGCATGATGTGGCTGCTCGAACAGGCATTTCAACGTATCGATTCTCACTTCAAAACACTGCAAATGCACATGATTAATGGTTTTGTTGATTTGTTTTTGTTGATTTTTCTGCGAATTGTTTGCACTTGTTCCTGTTCGCAATGGGTGTACCTAAGGAGCTGCTATAAAAAGTGACGCTATTTTCGTCCCACCAGCTATCTCGCACAACAGCCAGTTCTTTTCAGCTAGCTATTTTTGGACAACTTTTATTACGCGGCATATTTTCAGCTTCGCAGCGCCGTCTAAAATATGTCGTTTATTTGACGTGCTGAGACTAGCAACTCAGTTGTTAGAGAAAGAAGGCTTATTTTTAAGGTTATCAAGACCCATTGAGGCTTGGACGATTGCGTACATGCCGCGAATCTGTAACCAGCCCTGACAGGCCATGGTTGTGAAGCCTGTGCGATGCGCAGTTGCTCCCTACGCTTCCTACAGGCAGTCAATTACCTAATCTTGGTCCCTAAAGTTAGCCTCTTCCAGGGGCAGCAGGCGCCGGATCAACGTCGGTAGTGCACCTACTTTAGCGCTGACGGCTTCTGTCTTGGAGGGGAGGAGGGGCAATTGCAGCAATATGTGCGGTAAACAGCGATTCAATTGGCATCACAAAGGTCCCGCTTGAGGCTTCTGGGCCATTGTCTTTGGCCGTGGTCGCTTCTACCTTGTGAGCATTTGCGTCTGGTCAGCACGGCACCCCTGCTTTCTATCAGCACAGGTGCAACGGCGGCGTTGAGTGTCTGGAGTCATGGTCGGAGTTCCTGGCAGATCCAAGGGCTGTCGAACATGTCGTCGAAGAAAGAAGGGGGTAAGTGTCATTGTTTTATGATTGATTTCTTTCATCGATTCAGTGCAGCCGGTCGGCGGCTATCGTTTTGAAACAAATGCACGCTGCAACGTGTGAAACAAGATTCGCTGACTGTCCCGTGCTTCGCTTATTTAGTGCGATAAACAAGTTCCATCATGCAATCAATGCATTTCCGCCGGTCTTGTCTGTGGCGGCTATGGTAGAGACTTGGTCTGGGTAAATGCTACTACTGAGGAACCAGGCAAGCGCAGAGACGCTCCCGTTCAAACGCCATGGCAGGTTCGTTATGCTGGTCAACCAGATCCAGAGACTCAAGTTGTCCTTCGGGACTCTCTTGCGCGTACAGCTCGAGAGCTCAAATATCTTGGTCTCTTTTGGTCTGCATACCTACCCAATGGTCGAGCCTTTACACCACATGCCACCAAACTATCCACTGGAGGATGGACCAGCGTCTTGGGCAGACTTTACGATTCTGAGCCGACCCTTCGTATGGCTGCATTGTCTATGAGCGCTTCAGTGCTAGGTGGCCAGGCCAATGATCAACAACTAAAGGTCAAAGGACTCCAAACATATGGTCGTGCTATTGAAGAGATGTCCGTAGCGCTAGACGACCCAATAAGGGCCAAAGGAGATGGCTTACTGGCTGCTGTACGACTGATGGAGTTTTACGAGGTCAGTATTTTGCCCTTGCTGACATTATGACGGCGAACTAACTTGCATCACAATAGATTTTGTTTGGCTCCGACGCAGACCAATATCCACAAGCTAGCACACATGTAGCGGGATGGAGAGGCCACAACGACGGCCAGATGGCAATGACGCTGGCGAGAGGTCCCCATACCCTACGGTCTGGAGCTGGCCATCAGTTGTTCGCTGACGGTCGGTTGAATACGGTACGTCCTCCCACCAACCTATACCGTCAAAAAGCTAATGAGGACAGGTTGTTGGAGCCATCGCGAAACGCCAAAAGTCGCCTTTTAGTAGCCCTGAGTGGAAAACGGTGCCTTGGGAATTGAAAGAGAAGTCATCGAAGGATAGGCTGATTGATATTTTAGTTGAAGTTCCTGGCTTGTTGGAGCAACTGGACCAAGTAAGAAGCTGCCAATCGCCTGAAAAAGGCACGATGCTACGCGGCAACCTTTTGTTGGAATGCCGTCAAAACCACGAGGCTCTTCTCGCCTGGGAACAAGAGATGGGCGACGATTTGCTCGCCTACGACTGCACAGTACAAGGGCTCCCACTACCAGAAGCCAAAGCTGACTTAGATGTGGCGCTTCTCCAGGCTACTCACCTCTATTGGTGCACGGCATTGCTGCTATATTCGACAATGGGTTTCGTTATGCGTCCACCACCTTCTGCTGCTGGTGTACCGAGCCCAGCTGCTTCTGATACCTCCCAACAATCACCACCGCCAACGTTGAATGCACATGCTGTGGCAGGATCATTACCCCCTCGACCACCTGAATCGCCTCGTTCTGAACCGGGCACAGTGCCGCTCTCACTGGTTGAGCATCTTGATTTGGCCAGGAAAAACCCTCGGTCGTATGCAAGCAAGATTGCTTATTCCGTACATCTGTTTTGGGAGCCTTCGACCGGCGCATTCGGTAATCACATTGGACTCTTTCCTCTGGGACTTGCAATGCGCTATTTGGCCGCTCTTGAACCTATACAACACAGCAAGGAGTATCTGGTCATGCGCTCATTATTTCAGCGACCATTCCTGGGAACCTTTGTCGGACGCTTCCTTTCAAATCTTCAACGAGAAGCGCCTCAGAAACACCTTCGAGAAATGCAAGGCGACGCGGGCATACATGCGAGAGCCTCTCGATGGTGGAAAGAAGGAGAGCAGATACCGATTCGAAGCCCCAACAAAAGCTGACACTCGCGATTAAGTTGATTCCGATCCTTGAAATTGCGATTTGTCGTATGCAACATGGCTCGCAGCGACAATCAAACAATCAAACAAAACAAGCCGTATTGTCTTCTGTTACCCCAAAACATATTGTGATCTGGGACAATTTATGGTACATTTCACTGCTTCCTTTTAATGCGTCCAGACTCAAGATGCGAAGCTGGCGTCAGACCAGCCAGGGATCTTGAGACAAGGGCATTCCTCGCCTAATTAAACCCGGTACGAAGGATCAAAATCCCCGGGCGCCAAGCTATCAAAAATATGCATACTGAGATGAAATCACCGAAAAAGGCGCCTAAGCTAATACTCTACACTCATGACAATTTAATCAGAATCAAGAGGAGGGATGAGTGTGTCCCTGTCAGGAGGGAATAACGTGCGTGCTAGGGAGTAGTGCCTCCCTTAAAAGGATAATTTCCTTGGGTGACTTAGACTCATTCTGATAACGTGGCTAAGATCCAGATTTCCACCCTCCTTGCTGGCCACCTGTCTTCTACAGACAACGAACGAGCTCATCGTGACGACTCAGGAGCACAAGCGTACAGTCAGCGCTCAGACATGCAGAGAACCTCGCATGGTGCCTGACGTGTGTGCAGCACTGGAGTCTCGATTCTGAGACATTTGGTCTAAAGGCTTTGTACATGGTATGGAGTGAGCACCAGGCTCATTCCAGGCAGCCTCGGGCCGGATTGTCGCTACCTGCTGGGGCTAATTGCCATGTTGTCTGATTGTCAAGTGTAAGCGAATATGCCAAGGAGAAGGAAAATGGAGACGAGCAACAGGGATTTGCGGGTTCTGTAGCTCGCTAAGGTTGGCAGGTGGGAGAACCGAAGGTTCGCTAAATGCTTAGCGAGGGAGAAGCACTCACAGAGGCTAAACTGTACCACAACTCTTGGCCTTGTTATTGTTGGATGCATTCCGGGAGCTGGCTGGGTTGTTACGGCCAATTCAGATGGAAATTTACAGAGTTTGTTGCTCTCGTCGCAGCGCATCTATCGGTGGATGAACGGAGGTGGCTCTTGCCTAGCACAATGCAGCTACCGACGCAAAGTCTGAATCATCATGAATAAGCCCATCGAGATCGCTTTAATTTACGAAACATTTTGTATCATCCATTGGGTCACGGCGCAAATTGATAACCATGGTGTTTCCTGAAGCTCATTATTGTACAGTCGCGATCGGGAATGAGAGCATTCCAACATGTTTTGCGAGCCATGTCTTACCCGTGACAGCGGGAACGCAAGCGAAATGCCCTTTCTTCAACGGCCCCCACCTCGGAGAAGCTCATGACGACTAGACAATCACCGCCCTTTGCACATCTTGCAAGCTGCGTGTCCAGATGCATTCCAACGGACAAGGAAGCTTGCTCTAGCAGCATTGGCAAGCCTGGTGCTAAATCTTAAAGGCTGGAGACTTTTTGCACTGGCACTCGCCTCTGCGCCGCGAGATCGGCAAAACATTAGGCAAAGACAGCTAGACAGTCGGAGCAGAACCTCATGCTAACACGAACGCACCTTCCAACCAAGCCACTAGCCCCCTCCCACAAAGGAAGAAATGCTTGCTGACAAGGAAAATTATACATACCAGTTGGTGTTGTGAAGTGAATTGAATCATCCGCTGTTCTATAAAGACGAGTCTCTCCTCCCGTCTCAGACCCAAACCACATTTGCTTCCAACACACCGTAACTACACACCTGCCAGCTTCTCTTTCCCATCCCCAGTCCACCGAACTCAAAACACCCAACGTGATTACTACCCGCCAAAATGCGTGTCACATTCGCCGCTGTCGCTCTTGCCGCCGTTGCTACCGCTAAGCCCCAGCAGCTTCCTGGCTTGGCTGTCATGACCCCGGAGCAGGCTGGCGAGTACTGTGGTACTGGTCTGACGCTCCGTAAGTATTCGCAGGAGAAGCTCAAAAGGCTTTGCAGGAAGGATGACATAATGAATGAATGGATTCTAACAAGAACAATAGACTGCTGCAACAAGGCTGGAATCCCCCAGGTTCAGGAGACAACGACCACCAAGCCCGGTCTGCTGTCTGGTGTCGTCTCTACCCTTCTAGGCAGCGATGGTGGCAGTCTTCTCGGTGACTGCTCCCCCATTGAGGTCGGTGGTAGTAAGTATTTGTATGCTCACATATTGTAATGGATCAATGAAGCTAACGTCTCCCAGTTCCCGGAGGTGGTGCTCTTCTCAACGGTCAATGCCGCGCCAAGGTCGCCTGCTGCAACCGCTCTCAAGCCGTCTCTGTTGGCGGACTTGTCAACATTGCTCTGCCTTGCATCGCACTCGGCAGCATTGTCGGTTAAAGGATTGTATTAAATGGGATAGGTGTTGGGGTTATGTTTCTTTTCTATCTTCTGGGATACGCTGGTGGCGTGTAATGGGACCTGTACTACTTGTCTTGTCAATTTTACAAGTTAATGCATTAATGACAAATAAAACCCCAATGGCCCTGTTTGACTGTGATTTGAATGTAAACTCCATACTGACCTCTCGTATACCCCACGTACATCGATGAAAAGCTCTGTTTGTTGGCATTAAGCTTTGTCCATGTCTACTACAGCTGAGTTAATCTGACACCACGTTGCCGTCTTTCCGTCCCATTCATGCTGTGGATAACTACAAAAGCTCTAGGTAAAACTCTAATTGTCCAATAGCTTGGTAAAGCTAATTATAAAGAGGCTTGATAGTTAGTTGGACTAGTCTTATTACAGAATATACCGGAACTCCGGATCTACAATATTGGAGATGTGCTGCGCTCCTGGCTTGCTAGAATCCACCTCTTCCACCACGGCTCGCTCCGCTGCCTCATCGTCTAGCTTCTTGTTCTCACGCTTGAGTGCGAAATAAAGAATTGTCGCAATCCCGATGGATGAAAGTGTAAAGACCGAATTGGCAATCATGGCTGGGAGGTAGCGGGGGCCTGTCGACTCATCATACAAGTATGGCGAGTAGACCTGAGCGATGTTGCCAACCATGTTGGCAATGGCAAATGCTGCGGAGCGCTTCTCAATGGGACGAGGAATCTAATTGAACTTTAGCTTGGTGAATTGACGATGACATGGGGGAGTTACATACAGTTGAAGCCATCCAGGCGTAGGTGATGTCGAAGCAGCCGTAAACACCACCAAGAATGAGGAACATGGAGAAATAGCGGGTTGCGAGTCCAGTTGTCGCCGCAGCAATGATGAAGCCAATCATGCCGACCGACAAAGGGATGACCAAATGCAAGTAACGCTCTTGAAGTTTGTCACTGGAAATGGAGACTACCATGGCGACAATAGCAGCGAAAACATAGGGAGGAGCTGTCAGAAGCAACGTCTCGACACGCCCGTACTTGAATGTCTTGACAAGAGTAGGGATAAAAGCTGTTATGGCACCTGCTGATGTCTTGAGAATAACGATGAGGGTGAGCAGCCACACCTTGTAGTCAGTCAAAGCAGCCATGAGACCCTTGACAATAGAGCCACGTTCCTCATCCTCGCTTCCGCTGTAAATGCGTAGGCGATGAACTGCAACAGCCTTTTCTTCGGGTGTCAGCCACTTGGTGGTGACTGGGAAATCGGGCAGAATGAGCATGGAACTGAGCGAAAAGGCGACAGTAACGCAGCCTTCAATGATGAAAAGCCATTGCCAGGCATGTAAGCCATGAAGGCCATCCATGCCATATTGGATACCGGCACCGACAAGCCCGCCAAATGCACTGGATAAGAGGCTGCCTGTGTACATGACGGCAGTGCGGGTAGCTAGTTCGCGAGGGGTATACCAGGCAGAAAGCAGGAATAGGGCTCCAGGGAAGAAAGGCGCCTCAAGGAAGCCAAGGAAGAAGCGACAAATGACGAGGCCCTTGAAGTCCTTGACCAGGGCGGTGCAGCCCGAGACGATGCCCCATAGGGCCATGCATGTTGGCAGATAGATGCTGGGGCGAACTCGTGTAAGGATGAGATTGGAAGGAATTTGCAGCGCGAGATAGCCTGCGAACAGAACAGAGATGGCAATGTTGAATTGGTTGCCCGTCAGGTTGAGGTCATCTTCGATGCCTTGAACTCGAGCGTTAGGCAATGCGTTGCGATCAAGGTAACTGCAAGTAGTTTAGTATAATTAAGCTTGAGACGGCAATTGTACTGACTTGAGAACAATCATGACAATAAGGACAGGCATAAGGCGAAAGTCCACCTTTCGGACCAGCCTTTTCTCTGTAGCGTCGTATTCATCTTGTGAAGGCAGATGATCCAGGATGTGCAAGATCCTCGGCTGCTGACTGCCCTGCTCAGGCGCAGTTGAGGATGACGGAGCAGGGTCTTCTCCGTGCATAGTAGCGCTCATGGTGGGCTATAATGGGGATCTGTATAGAAGCACAGGAATGAGATGGAGCATTAAAAAAGACGGGATAAGACACCCAAATGACGGGCGTGACGAGCCTTTAAAATGACAGCGTTATGCAACTGGCCATGCGTCCAGAAGGGTTGCACGCATTGGAGACATGGGCTACATGCGCCACTTGGAGATTTTGCCGCTAAAATCTGCGAGTTAGCAAGCTACCCGTTGGTGGCGCTACACCAGACGAAGAAAGTGGCTTTCCTGGGGAAAGAAAGCACAGCGAAAACGAGAGGGTTCGGGACTTGTCCGAGACGGTCGTTGTCCGTGAAGGACTGAAGAATGAACAATTCGTGGGAGTATTGGCCGACTTCGGGGATATGATACGAATTAATGATTGTGGCTGTTGATGATGGATCAATTGAAATGGATAAATTACTAATTTCATCATGTTATGTACGTCTTTGACTGGATAATTGCGGCTCATAGCCCACGCCGATTACAGAGAGTTGACGAGCTTGTCACCAATGGACTTGATGCTATCCTCAAAAGCCTTGGCGTTGCTTGCCTTCCAGTTGGCGCCGTTCTTTCCGGGAACGGCCTGGTCACCAGGGAAAGCAATGTAGAGAACGTCCTTGGGGTCGTGGCCGTTGTCGCCAGACAGACCCTCGTTGGGGAAGCACAGCTTGCCCAGGGCGAGAGAGGTTTCGCCAGTGGAAGTGAAACCGTTGGTGTCTCCCCACACACCGTAGTGCAATTGGTTGTTGCACACAATGGCGAAGACACTGAGAGGCTTGATGCCCTTGCTTTGAGGGTTGAATGAGGGGCTGGCGCCTTCGTTGCCGAAGACAACGTATGCGTGCTTGTTGGCATCGAGGTCAGGAATGCCGTACGTCTTGACGGTGTCCTTGAAGGCAGTCTCGCCCTGGCCAGAAGGGTCGTTGGCGCAAGCACCGGCGGAGTTGTTGGCACCGTCGCAGTCGATGTCAAGGTTGTCGTAGCCGTTGTTGCTCTTCAGGAAGACTGTGCCTTTGCCAATGTCACCGCAGTAGACAGTGCCGCCGGAGAAGGTGCCCGAGAGCTTGTTCTTGCATTGTCCGGACTATGTCCTATTAGCAGAGGCTCTCTGGAAGACTTACACTCAAAGCTTGGGATGAAAATGACTGAGAGTAGTAGTCATGGTTGGAACTCACCTTGTGAGAGTTGTAAATATCCCGCAATTTCTGGGGCAGCTCATAGCCGGAGGCCAGGGCAAGAGATGAGAGAAGGGCAATGGAGGCACGCATTCTGTTTTTTTTTTGTGTATAGATGAATATTATGTTGGTGAAAGTAACTGGATATGATCCAGACGTTTGCAAGAAGCGTGGAATTTATCTACTATTTATGTTGGCCGTCGTATGAGTGCCAGTGTAGCTTTGTTTCATGGTGACGAAGGGTTCGCGACACCTAGCCCTCTGACTGGTGGAATCTACGGTACTTGTGCGGTAACCCTTTTTTTTTTTAGCTTCAATGCTTATTTTTAAATTTACTAGCTGTATATTGGCGCTGCGCGAGATTAGATTGGAGGAAAATTGAAAGTGTCAGCAATTGGGCTCGTTCTAGATCTGGGGAACCAGGGTAAGCTGGCGCTAATTGGTTGCATCGCAGCGAGACTCAATACGTTGGTGGTTTGCAATCAATATGATACAATCCGTATGCAGCTTCTAAATATAATCGACAAGAGCAAGCAAGTATATATTGCTGCTGCACAGCTCGTAATGCGTCGCGGGGTTGCTCGTGGAAACGTTACATGGCATTATACAACACGAGTACGTGGGGGGTAACGAGCAAGACAGGATCAAAAAGTTAAGTAAATATGTTATTCCATATAAACATAATCATTAAATCATTACGGTTTGGATATATAACTGTATAAACACATCAAACATTAAAATCTTTGCTGCGACCTCTTGGCCTTCAGTCCTAGCTTCATCATCTTCCAGAGGAAAGATCCTCCAAGGTTATTGTTGTTGCTCCTCTTCTTGAGGCCGGCCAGTTGATTCAAGGCATTTGTGCCATTGTGTTGCGTGCCGTTCCAATGACCCAGCACATCACCAATCAAGGTCGAGTTGCCAAAGACACCCGACACGATGTCAATGATCGAGCCGGCAGCGTCTCCACCGCCGACAATGGCGCTCAGCAGATCCGTTGCAAGATCAATGATCGATATGGTGAATGATAGCGTCTTCTTGTTGAGCACCTCTTCAATAAATGTGATGTGCTTGCCGTTCACCATGGTTGCGATTCCTGACGTGTTGAGCTGCAAATTGCCTTGGTTCAAGTGCTCCTTCTCCGCCTCCAGGATCTTGCTGAGATTCGAGAGAAGCGTGTTGAGGTTCAAGTTTCCATCGAAATTGCGTGTGTTGTTGCCAGGTGGGATGTTGACGTCGTAGACTGTGACCTGGCCGAGCTCGATACCAGCAGCCTTGAGAGACAAGGTGATGTTGCCGAAGCTGAGGGTCAAGTCGCTCCAGTTGGGGAGGTTCAGAGTGCCCTTGACATTCTTACCGTCCTTAGGAGGAGGGATCTTGAGGCTTAAGTCCTTGATGCCGAATCCATGGAGCTTGTTGAGCCCTTGAAGCTCAATTGTTTTGTCGAGGGTTGGGTGAGACTTTAACGTTCCCAGGGACACGTCGGGCTTCCCGTACAAGGAAAGCTTGACCATTTCGTTGTCAAAGACATCGTTAAACCATGCGACGAGTTGGTCGTGGTCGAGAACATGCACCGTCTGATTGGTGATGCTGGCGTTGGTCTTGTGGTTGACGCTCAGTTCAGGCAGGGTGATGTTGATGAAGGGAGAGTACTCAGTTGCGTTCTTGTTGTACAAGGACAATCTCAGAGGAGCAATCTTGGCGGGGAGAGGGGTATCGAGGGAAGTCTGGAGAGAGATGTTGATGGTGTTGGGGTCCAAGACGACGAGAGAGCCACCGTAGATGGGCACTTTTTGTTTCTTGACGATATCTTGAACAATGGCAGGGATAATGACCTTGAAGCTGTCGGAGACGAGGTTAGAACGTGTTTGAAAGACAGACTGAGAGGGGAAAACTCACAGAAGAGGAAGGAGAATGGCTAGTAAAATGATGGTTGCCAGAAGATGCCACATCCAGTATTTGGCGCAATGGTTTCTGACCTTTTCGCGCTTTGAAACCTTCTTCTTGGGCGGTTGCTTGTCTACAACGCCATCTGATGAAGAAGCATCGTCGCGAGTTGCGGCACCATCGCCATTGTCAGCTCCTGATGCCTGTTGAGCGCCGGCGGCGTGGGCGGCGTCTTGGCTTGGGACAGCATCGTGAAAGTCATCACGAGCCGATTGCGTGTTGTCGGCCATGGCTGTGGTTGGGCGTCTCTCTTCTCGCAAGCAGTGGTCAATTGAATGATTCTCACTTGAATAGTTGTGTTGTCAATTGGGCAGCAACAGCTACAAAAGAACCACTCAAGGAGAGATTGGAGTATGAGACGAGTGGCCTGGGGAGGGTAAGGGAAGAAGGTTGAGGGAGGAAGAAGAGATTGATGCGATGGAGAGTGAGAGGGAGAAGAGGAGGAGAAAGAGGGTGTATTGTGAAATGGACCAGGATGGTGGTGGAGGCGAGGTCTTGGTTTTTTTTTTTTTTTGAACAACGGTTTGCTTTTCCGTCTTTCCTTATCAGAAGAAGGGTTGCAGAGAGTACAGTACAGTAACAGGACGACGAAGACCAAAAGGTAAAGTAAAGAGGTGTGAGTGGAGAATGTTTACTGGTTGAGCCGGGGTGCAAGACACTGTGAGAGTGATGTGAGAGACAAAGGACTATTGTGAACACATGCTCGTGTTAGGTGTTGCTCGGCCCAGATCGCAAGAGATTAGCGTAGAAAAGTCAGCAAAACCAAGGCAAAGGTGGTAAGGTGCAAAAGCTCAAGTTATGAGAAGAAGTCGTGGTGGTCTGGATCATCGAGACGATCAGCTGTGTAATGACGCATGGGCTGTTTATATTTTGCTGCTAAAGAGGCTAGTGCAAAAGACTTGGCGTGGTGATGGTGTGCGTGGAGCTGCGTTGTGGTAGCGAACATGGTGCAGCGTACAGTACATTGGTGCAGGTGACGGGCTGCAAGGCTCTGTACCGAGGACAAGGGAGTGGAGTAGATAATTACAGCTAGTTGGGGAGAGTCAATGGGGGAGGGGGCGATGGAGATGGACAAATGGAGTTGACATGACATGGGCCATGGGGGGAGAGTGACGGTTACGGCTGAGAAAAAGCCACGCGATAATTGGAGGTGGAGGAGCAACGACAACCACCTACAGTCAGTAACTAGCCGAGTCAGCGTGGAGGTAGTCAACCAGCAGCAACAGACAGACATACATTTGACATGAAGATGAAAATAAAAACTCTTCCACTTCCCCGCTTGGACGAAAACGCCATCCTTACTAGTGCGCGGGGGAAGTACACGGTCTTGGTAGGGATTAACGGTGTGCGGAGAAGATGCTCGCGGTGTGGAGAGTCAACAGCAGAAAAAAGCAGAGATTGAAGAGATGCAGCCTCGGCAAGAAGCAGAAATGCACAAACCATGCATCATGACTACGATCTGGGAGATGGTTGTGTTGGTGTGGCGCTGGTTGCGTGTGAATTGAAAAAGAGGAGACGACTACTGCACGCCCAGCAACACCAGACCAGACGGTACATGCAGAGTGGGATGGTGTGAGGAGCCACTTAGACCAGATAGGAAAGGTGGAGTGTGAGAGAGGCTTTGTGGTGGACAGGGGAGCAAACTGAGTGCGGCAGCTTGTGCATTGCAGCAGCACGGGTACTGTACAGCAAGAGGGCATAACCGTGAGTGATTTCCGATTCTGGAGCTCCGGAGAGTGGGTTGTGATGCAGCTCTGCACTACATTACTACTAGTGTGTAATGTACTAGTATGTATGTATGTACTGTATGTGCGATTGTGGGGGCCCCAGGTTTTTTCTTTTTCTGTCATTTCACGTCTGCTGGACTTGATTATAGTACAGGTACGGATAGACGAGGTGGATAATTGTGAGGCGTCTCCGTGGTTGAGTTGAGTCGAGTTGCTCGACAGCCTTTTTTTTTTGGTGCGCCTTGGTAATGTGGCAGTAGAGAGAGACACGGACAGAGAGGCAGCAGAGACAGCAGAGGCAGCAGAGGCAGAGAGGCAGCAGAGGCAGCAGAGACAGCAGAGGCAGCAGAGGCTCAGGCTCAGGCCCTCCCCCCGGCAGCTGCGAGATCCTGGTATCAAGCTCTCTTACCCGTAATTACAGTGGGACTATGCTGGAATTGCCAGTGGGAATACAGTGGGCTTGCAGTGGAGGACAAAGGCACCGAATACGTGAGATGGTACGGATACAGCCACTCAAAGAACTGAAAGAACTGAAAGAGGCCAGTGGGGGAGCAGTGCATGTGCCGTTCCCAGCCAGACCTGCCCCAATCTTACCAGCGTCTGCTCGAATTGAGCCAATGGTGTATGCTCTTTTGCCACCAACTACACGTATGGAGCCCGCGTTGCTCTTTCTGGACATGGCTGCAAGTCAAGTGTGTGTGGAGAATACGGTTAGCGGAGCCTCACAGCCCCTCGGTGTTGGTGTTGTTGTCGCCGTTCGCTGTTCTCTGGCCTGGTCGGGCTCTGTTGTTTCTTTTCCGCGCTGGCTTGTCTCTGGCGCTGGTTAGCGTATGCATCCTTGTTCATCACGACTCGGTTCCCTCGCTCGCTCGCTCGCCCGCATCGCACTGTCTTGGGCAGAACCTGGCAAACACCATGGCCAGTGCCGATCCACGCACCACCCGCCTAACCAATATCACCCAGGTAGCAGCGCACGCTAAATCTAGTACAGTAAAGCCGGTAGCTGATCAACAGTCACAATGCGCCGGATGCGCGCTGATTCCGAGGTCCAAATTCTATTCACACATGTTGCTGCTTGATTCAAGCTTGTGTCAAGTCGCTTCGCGTCGTAGCTGCTCCTCCAGCCATATAGCCGCACGCTAAATTGGCCTGTCAATCTCGCCATCCTCAGCCAATATGTACCTTTCTGCAGTCTTCCTAGCCTGCCCTACCGCATGTCGGCTCCCATATCATGCATGCATGGCTTGGTCGTGTCCTATTACAGTACTTTCTGCCGTCTGCGTCATGACTTACAACCCATAACACCACACCACAGCACACCACACCAAGCTCCAATCTCCTCAATCCCGGTAGTCCTATTTTCTCCTCACTTCGCTTGTATTTTCTTGTTTTTCCTTTTCCTTTTCCTTTTCCCTTACCCTCCTCCACCTTCCCCATCCTCTTACCCATTTTACCTTTCCCTCCCCAGACTCTCCCATCTTCAATCCTCTTTTTCTTTTTCTTCCTCCTCAACCCCATCCCAATCCCTTCTCTTCCCTTCCTAACCCGTCCCCCTTATATCCCCAACACCCCTCCGACAAGTATAAGCAAGCCCAAGAGGATTGCGTTTCACACGACAAAGGGAAACTACATCTGGGGTCGTCTCCGAAAACCATTCAATTGGTCGCATTTAGGATAAGTCGCATTCCGCCATGCGTTTCTCTTCCTTCTTCCTGGCGGCTTTAGCCCCAGTTGGTCTTTTGGCCGACCCTTCACAGCGCACAGCGTCTCCTCTGGAATTGGAGCTGGATGAGTTGCTCGCAAAGCACAACCTCGCCCTCGTCCCTCGCTCTGACCTCACAGACGCCCTGACCGAACTCAATGGACTCCTTCGCAAGAACCAGGAGCAAGCCCAGAAGCGAGCTCTCTTCCCGCAAGGCAACAATACTGGATCCGGCAGCGGTGGCAGCAGCAGCGGCGCACCCGCCTTAAATGATGGGTTGTTAGGCGACTTGGGCGACCTTCTTGGAGGCCTTACCAAGCAATTAGGAGACATTGGTGGTCTGCTCAAGGCCCTTGAAGGCCTTTTGAGCAGCGAATTCTTACAGGCACTTCACGACGCCATCACTTACCTCGCAGAGCTCTTGCAACCGCCCTTCCCCAAGCAAGCGCGCAGCCTCATTGCTAAGGCTGGTCCTCTCATTGACCTGCTTGGTGAACTCGACCTCAAGGATCTCATTGACCAAATCAAACAAATCGACTTGCCTGGACTCATCAAGAAGGTTCTACCTCTCCTCAACACCAAGAACATTGACAACATCGGGAACTTGCTCACCAATGGTGCGGCACTGCTTACACCCAAGTTTGTCAACGAGACGCAATCCCTCATTGACGAGGCATCGCCTCTCATTGAGAAACTCTCAGACATTGATCTCAAGGGTGTCTTGGATGCTCTGTCTCCTCTTCTCACCAAGGACTCCATCTCTGGTCTCGTTAACCTCCTCAAGAATGCTGAATCTCTCCTCGATAAGAATGGTGTCGACGCGCTCAAGAGCCTGCTCAAGAGTGCCAAGCCTCTCATCGATGAACTCGCCGACATTGATCTCAAGGGTGTTCTGGAAGCAGTGAAGCCATTGCTTAGCAAAGACTCTATCAATGGCATCGTCGGACTCCTCCACAACGCTGAGGATCTCCTTGACAAGGAGGGCGTGCAGTCCCTTAAGAGCCTGCTTAAGAGCGCTAAGCCTCTCATCGACGAGCTTACGAAAATTGATCTCGAAGGCGTGCTCAAGGCTCTGCAACCTCTTCTTACCAAAGACTCCATTAACGGAATTGTCGGCCTTCTCCACAACGCTGAGGATCTCCTTGACAAGGACGGTGTCCAGTCCCTCAAGAGTATCCTCAAGAGCGCCAAGCCTCTCATTGATGAGCTCTCCAAGGTTGATCTCGAGGGTGTTCTCAAGGCTCTCCAGCCCCTGCTCACCAAAGACTCTATCAACGGTATTGTTCAGCTTCTCAAGAACGCCGAGTCTCTCCTCGACAAGAACGGTGTCGATGCTCTCAAGGGAATCCTCAAGAGCGCCAAGCCTCTTATCGACGAGCTCGGCAAGATCGATCTCCAAGGTGTCCTCAGCTCTCTCCAGCCACTCCTCAAGAAGGAATCCATCCAGGGACTCTTGGGCCTTCTTGGAAACGCAGAGGATCTCCTCACCAAGGACTTCGTCAAGGAAACAAAGGACCTCATCTCTGGAGCTGGTCCTCTCTTGGGCCAACTCAAGGGCCTCGACCTCAAGGATCTCCTCAAGCAAGTTCAACCTCTCATCAAGACTCTCAGCAAGCTCGATCTCAACGGTATCCTCATGTCCCTCGCCCCTCTTCTGTCTTCCGACAGCATCAAGGGCATTGTGGGTCTCCTGGACAACGCCGAGGACTTGCTTACTCCCAAATTTGTCAACCAGACTCAGGAGCTCATTGGTGGCGCTGGTCCTCTGCTGGGTGCTCTCGGTGGTATTGATCTTCCTGGTCTCATCAAGAAGGTTTCGCCTCTTCTCGACGAACTCGGCAAGGTTGACCTCGATGGCTTGTTCAAACAAATTGGCCCCATTCTCAGCTCCCTCGGCAAGATTGATCTCAACAAGCTCATCAAGCAAATCACTCCCGTTCTTAACTCTCTTGGCGATATTGACCTCAAGGCACTCTTCGACGCTATTTCGCCTCTGCTCAAGCCCGCTTACATCAAGGATCTCATCGGTCTTTTGTACAACGCTGAGGACCTTCTCACCAAGAAGTTTGTCAATGAGACGCAAACTCTCATTGGCGGCGCCGTACCGCTCGTTACCGCACTCGATGATGTGGACATTGCGGGTCTCGTCAAGGCAGCCAAGCCTCTCCTCGATACTGTGGCGGAGCTTGACCTCAAGGGCGTTGCCAAGGCGATCAAGCCATTGCTCGCTTCACTCGACCACATTGACATTGATGGCATCATGAAGGAGGTTGAACCATTAATCACCCCCAACTCTGTTCACGGGTTGATCCAATTGCTCAAGAACGCTGAGGGCTTGTTGAGCGCAACATTTGTTTCGCAGACGTCTGAATTGATTGATGATGCCACACCGGTAAGTTTTACTTGACTGCATGAATCACTCTAAACATATTCACTAATAACTCTCTCTAGTTGGTGGCTGCTGTGTCCGATTTTGTACAGGCTATTCTCAAGTCTCTAATGGGCGGCGGAGGAAGTGAAGGTGGCCAATAAAGAAAGATGACGGAAATGTTGTGTAGATACCTGGCATGGTTTATTTCCCCATATGCCACGCGTTGATTTTACGAGTAATGTTTATATGACAGTAATTTTATCACACAAGTTACGTTCAACAATGTCGTCTCAAAATGCCGTGATTGTACTTGGATCAGACGGTCCACCATCGGACGATGTCGTTGGAAAGCAAATTAACCAGGTACTCCCTTGCCCACAATGTGCCCTGAAACAATGCAATCTAGACGACTAAAAGATTACTGTACTGCGGGTTGGCTAATGGGGTCTGGACTGTCTGCGAAACCAGTCATGGAGCTCGAACCCCGACCCAACTCCCCTCGACCTTCCCCGCAGATTCAACCCCATGGGCAGCAATTTTTTTTTCTTCCTTTCTCTCTCACCGGTTGACCAGGTATTACGCGAAAGGATCAAATTTCGCCTCTTTGCTGCTAATGAGGAGAAGCAAAGCGGGGAGCCGAGGTTGGCGTCATCCACTTACTCAATGGCTGGGGGAGATGGAGCAGAGCTAATATAACACATCTCCACCAACAACCATGTCGCCTGCGGAGTACACGCCTGTAGGGTTTAATCAGGCAAGTCATCGACATTACGGAGAAACAAAGACAGATGCATGTAGCCTGTGTATTTGCCGACCAAGTGCCATCCCATCTTGAGCGCCAAGAAAGGTCGGAAACGCACCAAACGACGGGCGGATATTGCCGTGAAAAAGCCTCTTCCGGGTAATTTCGTCCCGATAAAGAGGTGATGGTGTACGGAGTACTTGTTCGCATACTTGTTTTTTGGGGGGGGTTTGCCAAGTTTGGCACGAAATGAGCTGAGACTTCGGCTGAGTTTACCACTGAGACATGATCTAGAAGGCAATGGTGTTATGATTTGCAAGACACGCTAGGCTGAGACCATGATGCTAAATTCAGCAGCAAGGCGGAAGAGGCAAAGAGACAAAAGCAAGTATATACAATAGTCCGCAAAGCTATTTACATCTAGAATCACGGGTACATGTCGTGTATGCCATGTAAGTACATCATTAGGCGAGGAACTAAAGAACCAAGGAAAATGAGACACAACTCCCCAGGTTGCAGATATCCCAACCGTGCAGACGTGTCGCGCATAGGGTTAGTTGCTGTCAAACTTGTTTTCCACTGGCGCGTCTACGTGCATGTTGAACTCCTGGCTGGGGTCAAACAGGAAAACAGAGAGCACGGCCGCCAGGGCAACAAAGCACGCCGCGGCTATCCAGATGTGTTGGAAACCCTCGACGAAGGTGTCTAGATAGGCATTCATCCCCGCCGTGATCACCTCTGGAGTAGCCCCAGGGATCGACTCCAGCAACGTTGAATTGTGCGAGCCGAGGCCCGTGATGAATTCCTCGAGGTGCTTTGGAGACAGTCCCAGCGGTAACACGGCAGATGCTACATTATCTCCTACTTTAACTAATTGATTGGTGAAGAGCGCGTTGTAAATGGCAATGCCAATGGTTCCACCCAGAGAACGAGCGCTGATGATGATGCCACTTGCTGCGGCAATCAAGGACGGAGGGGTGCAAAGCTGCGCAACCGTTACAAGTGTAGTCAGAGTCATGCCCAGCCCGAAGCCTAAAAGCACAGGGTATCCGTACACTGCTGTGTTGGAGTGCCGGTCCGTCGTGGCCATGCACGCAAAGAATGCGACGAAAATAACGAACGCCAACACGGTTATCCAGCGAACCTTGCGAACTAGCGCACAGTAGGCCCCCGTTAACGCGGCCGACAACATTGCGCAGACAAGCATGACTGAGTATCTCGCACCGACGATGAGCATGTCCGGCTCGTACAGCAGGTTGACTTGGAAGGGAAAGTATATGTTACTTGCAAAGAACGCCACGCCCTCCGCAAAGACTGCAAATAACGCAATAGAGAAGTTGCGGTTGGTTGTAAACAGTCCATGGTGGAACATGCCGTCTTTCTTAACCCATGTTTCGTAGATGACGAGCGCGACGCTGAAGACCACACCAACTGTGAATGTTGCCACAATGTGAGGATTGCTCCAAGAGTAAGGATTCTGCGACCAAGATAGCGCCATGCAGAAGAGGACCAGCCCAACTGCAAGCAAGAAATAGCCAATCCAATCGAGCTGTTTCAACTTGGCAAGCGTGCGGCCACGGAATTCGTGCTGTTTGGTGGTCGCAGGCGGATGATATGCAACAGCGCACAGCAGCGCGGCCAAGACATACCACCCCATTGTCATATAATAATAGTATCTGAATCCCTCAGCAGGATATTTGCGACTCAGTGCGCCTCCGACTAGAAGTCCGCAGATACTGCCCAAACAGTTTGACGCCATGTCTGCTGCCTGCCCATATCCTCTCCACCTGCGAGGAAGGACTTCTGATGTGACAGTGTGCAATAATGGCTGTACTCCATAAGATACACCAATGATACAGAACCCAGCAATGGCGTTATTCATGGAAGTAGCACGGGCGACAACGATGGATCCGACAGCACCGAACAGAGTGAGGGCGATGAGCAGCCATTTGCGCCCCCAGTAGTCAGCGGCTTGCGAGATTGGCGGACCAAGGACGACTGTTAATATGGTGATGGGAGCAGAGATCCAAACGACATTGTTTCTTGCGTTGAAATGTCCGGCGATGCTTTGCCCTTGCTACAGCGAAGATGGTCAGTACATCGCGTCGCAACGCAGAAATTGTGAGGGAGAGTGACTCACAGCACCAGCGCCTACAAGGTTGACGAGCTGTGCAAAGTAGATGAGGCAAACGGCCAATACGGCCAGAATTGTCTTTGCGTGCAGTCGGGTATCGGCGTCGCTGTTGGACTGGTCGTCATCGTTGGACCTCGAGGTGATGTCGAGAGTGGATGGCGGCAAATGGTGGGTCTGCTTTTCGCCATCAGGCACAGCTCCCATGACTGGAGGCGTCGTCGCAGAGTCTTGTGCCATCGAATGTGCGACAGGGCGGAAGCCAGATGCGACGAGCTGGCGCGCTTGAAAGGTTGCGGTGATGCCGGCTTGAGGGGTTTAGGAGCGACGATGACACTTTTTTTTTTTTTTTTTTTTTTTTGAGGGTGCGGTTGGGCAGTCGTAATTAGCCTTCACCATTTGACTGCCAAGGTAAGAATTTATGGGGCTGCGAGCAAAGGCCATGGATTGCCATTGGTGAATAAAAGGACCAGGGAGAGTGATGAAAAGCATCCGGATTGAAGCAGCGAGTGACGGATGTAATAGAATCACTCTCATTATCTTTTTGGCATTTTTGCTCGACCACTAGATATGCTGTTTGAACGAAAGTTGCCGAGATGGCGCTGTCGATGTTCCTGGGCGTTCGAGTGGGGGCCGATCTTGCACGGCGTGGCGTTTCTAGGTGCATCTTGTAGGGGACTTGGCGGCTTGGGGTGGTTGTTCTCAGCGACCACTGGGGGCAGCCAGCGGCTTTCAGGGCCGCTACAGTGTTGGACTCACTGCGACTGGGGCCGAAACCACTGATGCGCGATCCGATCTAGATTCTGGGAGACGTTATCACCGTGGGCAATACATGTATGTGTTGCGCAGGTCTCTTGTTGTAATTCCATTGGTGTATTAATTGGCTGCTCTCGGTGGCTTCAGGCTAATGTCCCAGCTGCATCGCTGTGGGGTTTAGCAGCTCGTAGCAGTTCGCCTCTGTCGGTCGCATCTCATCAAATCGCTCAATTGACCCTGCAACGTGCGTCGAGTATATTTGGTGGTCCTATGTCTGTATTTCACGTCCACGAATTGTACTACTAGAAGCTGCTCTGAGCACTATTCAGATCATATAGGTGAGCAACGGACCAACTCCCATGGTAACATGTTGTCTTTCTGGCCCATAACAATGCGTGTGAGATTTTGGCGGCACTTATAAACTAGTTCTTCCAGCTCTTTGGACCACGTACATTGGCCACAATTTAGCAATCCGTAGCGGTCGCCCTCCTCCAACTCCAAAGGAAATGATGACACCTACCGCAACCCTCACTATATTAATAGGTTTCATGCCAACAGCCACTGATAATTTGCCCGCGTTTCACCCACACGTGTGCTCTTAGCGGCTGCTCAGCCATTCCATGAACCATTGCGTGGTGTCGCCAGTCCCGTAGCTTACGAGGGGCGGCTTACGGCCATCCTAAGCCAGAAATTCCACCAATCGTTGCTCCTTGATCCATGCCATCCACCACCCATATCTGATGCTACATTGATACGCGCATAAACATAAAAGCTGACCCTCGCAGTCTCCAGGACCAAACATCACTGTTGCTGCTGTATCACCTCTCTCTTCATTATTACTTATTCTCGTTTAAAACACCAGATATATTTTAGTTTCTATCAAAATGCTTACCAAATACGTGTTTGCTGCCCTTGCCGCTTCGGCCTCTGTCTTCGCAAACTCTCCTGTTGAAGGAGGCAACTGGGTTGAGGACCACCCCGGCTCCTCTGACCAAACTTGCGCCGGTGGTAGCATCAACGGCAACACTTTCTATATTCCCAAGTCCCCCAACGGTAGCACCGGTGGATCTGGATGCTCTAATGGCCATTTGCGTGCTGAGAGACGCTTTGCCGACTACTCTTCCGGCGTCCACCAGTTCGCGGGCAAGTTGAAGGTCAATTCAATGAGCGGAAACCGCATCAGCCTTGCTCAAACCTTCCACGGTACTGTCGGACCTTGGTTCATCATGGCAGTTGAGCAAGGCGGGCGCTTATACAATGTGGAGGGAGGCAAAACCATTGCAGATGGCGTCGCGAAGGTCGGAGCTACCGTCGATATCCATACTGTTCACAATGTCGAAGCCAAGAGGTTCTCTGTGTACGTTAACGGCAAGGAAATGTACCGTGACGATAACGCTGTCACTGGAAACTCGTTTTACAACAAAATCGGAGCTTATACGACCAATTCCGGCACAGGAGACCTCAGTGTCACTTGGAGCGACGTTCAGTTCTGGCACCGCGAGTAGGTTGCAAGCCTGCGGCATCAACCAATTCAATTCTGTACATAAATCAAACACGTACATGCAAAATTCTATGAAAATTCTACTTATATGCAACTTTGTATGATCATGTATCATGTGACTGCCGAGATATAGAGGAGTGTACTGCTAGCAGCGCAATTGTCATGGGCAATCGCAGGCCGAACTGGGAAATTACCAAATCGGGCAGCCAGGAAGAGAAGTGGACACCACTCCGGCACATCCTCATCCGGCACCTCGATAGAACTTCCAGAATTGAAACTGTACGCTGTTTTTGTTACATTAACGTAATTGTTATGGCTATCCAACTTTTCGGATAAAGTAATATATATTTGAACTAGATATGTACAATTTTATCAACACTAGCAACCTTAATTAAGCCATCTGAATTAGACAGTAGTGATCTCGCGTACAATTCAGATACCTGATAACTATGTTATATGTTATGTTGCACGACATCATTAATGTTTGAACCAGATTGTATTATTATAAAGCGCTGACAAATTCGACAAGACTCTTTAGATTGGGCAGTGGCAGTTACCCGAGCAGCAAGGCGCCGAAACGACGTTGACGGTAAGTTGTCCATTATCGACATTATTACCTGGCTCCGTCGGATTTGAGCCGCATTGAGAGCATCCTGCGACTGTTAGCACTGTCTTGCGACGCAGAGAACAACCGATTGTACATACCGTGGTCGATGAGACCCTGCAGCAGCTCAGCAGCGCGGTCTGCAGTACCAGAAGCACCGCTTTGGTAAAAGGCACAGACAGAAGCGTATTGGCCTTGAGCGCAGGCGAGTTGAACTGCAAGGGTCTGTTAGTACTTCTGGACACAACGAAGTGGGCAAGTCAAAGACGACGGAAAGTCATACCTCCAGAAGCGTAATGGTGACCACCATTACCCTGGGCTTGGATCTGCTTGACCTGGGTCAAGACGTCACCGAGCTTGGCGCTGTTAAACTGGCAGCCGCCGGAGCCACGGCAGTTGATGCCAAGGGCAGCAGCGCTGGCAATGAGAGCAGAGAAGATTGTGGTAGAGTACATGGTGACTGGTGTGACTGTGATTTCATATGTCTGATCATTCTGAAAGAGACACGGATGGGCTTTGCATGCTTTATGTACTCAAGAGCATGGGGTGGAGTATCTGGAGGAGTGGGAGTGACTGTCCGGTGAGCGGAGTCGGGCGAAAACTACAATATCTGGGAACTGTTTGAGTAAACGCACTTGTACGGGCTTATTTGGCAATCATACAAGGACCAAGACTCAAGGAACCATCCCTCATGTGGCGGTTTCATTGGTGAGCAGCCAGGCTGGGCACTGGGACTTCCAACTATGCCATTGCTTCGACGCCTTCTAGCGCAGCTTGCGCAGGAACCATAATGTCAATTCCACGACTAATGAGAGGTCTTGGCAGGAAAACCGGAGACGTATAAGCAGGATCCAGGAGCAGCATAATTTTCCCGACAATAAGATCTGGCGACACACCTGTGCTGGGTAAGATAGGCGGGTCAATGATGAAATTACGGGGTTCGCAAGGCGCTGCCGAGAGAGATCGGCGGCGGGCCTGCAGCGGGGCGGCAACTCTGCGGCATCGTGTAAGTCGAGTTGACGTCTGACGAGACTTTTGGGAGCTGATGCATTGGAAAAAGAAGAGAAATGTGAATTGCAGCCTCCAAGGTGCATTATTATATCAATGGGTCCTGCCCGTGGTCGTTGTACAATGTCTCTTGTCACAAAATCCAAGAATCTTACTCCCTCACCTCCCACAATTCACTCTCGTCGCTACAACCAATACCACACCACACCACATAACGCTTTCACAATGCAATACACTCTCATTTCTCTTGCTGCCCTTGTTGCTGGCACCTCTGCCTTGGGCATTAACTGCCGTGGCTCCGGTCTCTGCCCCTCTGATGGCGCTGCCGGTAACGTACGACAAGGTCCTGACTTGAACAGGCCGCGAACCTAGCTAACACTTGCTGCAGCTCATTAACCTCAAGGCTATTGTTGACAATATCCAGCCCCGAGACCGCCAGTACAGCACTGGCCAGCAGATCGCCTGCACCGGCTCTCTGTGCACTTTCTACCAGAGCAACGGAGCCTCGGGTACGGCTGAGCAGGCGAGCGGGTTCTTGCAGGCTCTGCTTGATCATGGTTGCCACAAGTGCGGATCATGCCCAATTCATGACGGAAACAATGTAGATGATGGACAGCTCACTGTGAATGTTGTTGGGAGTCCCAACTGCCAGGGAGCTTGCTAGATGTTGCTTGGAGACATCAAGGTTCTACCCGAACCGTAATTGCTTTTGTAAATAATAAAACAATGAAATACAATGATCTAAAAAATCTACATGGCTTAAATTCTTTTTTAATTGTGTTTACCATGTATGAGTACCATATTCTATGGGCGGCGTCATCGCAATTTCTCATTTGTGTAGCCGTCGCCATCGCAGCCCAACTTCTTCCGTAACGACTCGAAGCGTCACCATTATTATTTGTGATGTCATGTGTCCCAACGGAGTAGTTCGTATCCTACTTTGCGCAGCTGATCCGGGCGATGCCGTCAATTTCACCGAAACGTAAGCATTGACGCGCCATTTCCACCAAGTGCAACGTGGTTGTCTGGAATGAGCCGACACTTGAAATTAAGGTGATCGGCAATCATGCGTCAACTTTATCTTGCCAAAAGGGTTCCTGCACCGCAAATCATGAGAGGGCTTAGCCATGCGGCTCTGAAACCGCCCAAGACGGCGCCACAGATGTAATAAGCGCTAGCCTCCCCATATTCCCAACCACCATGACCTGGGGTCCACTGTACTTGTAAATCATGCTTGTCATGCAGCGTGCTTGGCTGGGCAGACAATACCGCCCCAGTAAAGGAATCATTCCTCCACCAGTCAAGGCTGCGCAGCGGATGCTACCAACTCTTGGCGGGTGATCACAGAAGCATTGCCGATAGTGTCAAAGAATCATCACGTTTCTAGAAGCATACATCCATTGGTGGAAAATGAATTACTGTAATTAAGCCTCTCAGACTTCCCCACGGTGGATCAATGTAAGGAAATCATCATGATGTCGTTGCTTGGCTGAGACTTCATGTACATGTTACATGACGGACAGTCAGGGTAGTTACCATCGGAGGCTCCGATGCAAGAGCAGACATTCCAAGAATATAAGAGCACTAGCTTCCCAAGCAAAAGGAGGGAGCTAACGAACCTCAATCAATTCAAACACATCATATCCCATCTCACACCTTACATCCCTTCATATAACAACTCAATATGCAGTTCTCTTCTGTCCTCCTCTTTGCCTCCTCGGCCACTGCCCTTGGAATTAACTGCCGCGGTAGCTTCATGTGCAACGCCAACCCAGGTGCCTCTCTCCAGACTGTCCACGATCAGATTGGCAACTTGATTGCCTCAGGTGGCGGTGACCGTCATTTCAACCAGGGTGGTAAGTCTAGTTTAACAGGTTATAGTACAGTTACTGACACTCACAAAGAGCAAATTGCTTGCTCTCACGGTTCGCAGGGAAGCTTCTGCGCATTCTACCAGAGTGGTGCTTCTGGTTCCGCCAAAGATGCCTACAACCAAGTCCAGCAGTTGCTTGACCACGGTACGTGATTGCCTCACAACCAACCTCTCAACACCAAAAGCTAACTCCCCCAGGTTGTGGAGGCTGCGGAAGTGTGCCCACTTCAGGCGAGAATGATGTCAGCAAAGGACAATTGACTGTGAACTACGTATCGAACCCTGCTTGCGAAGGAACTTGCCACGTCTAAGTGTTGCTGTCGACACAACTTGGTGACGGCGCTATCCAATCCAAGTACCATGTATAATAGAAGTTAATGAATATAGACAATGAAATGGTATAATTTATATGTGCCAATTGGAGCATTCATATTGCTGAGGAAAAAGCAGTTCCGCTCGTATGTAGCGTGTATGGAGTGGGCGCCACATGCGTTACGGCTCACCACTATGTTGCTATATTAAAGTAGGCAAATTGTTGTGTGCTTAAACAATGAAGAGAGAGAGGTTAATGTAAACTAGCGATTCACGTTACGTTGGTCGGATTGTTGAGAAGACGACCTGACGAAAACCGACGAACGAAGATCGACGGGCTTAGAGACATCCGAGCTCGATCGGGTATGGGATAGCCGAAATATCTTCGGAACTGTGAAGATCTCGCTAACGGGGTTAAAATAAGCCTATGCAATTGGTAAACCTCAATAAGAACTGTTCTGGAGCATTTGCCATAGCATGCCCAAACCATATCTGAAATCTGCTTCTCGTTTGTCAGTCTTGAACGTGACACTGGAGTGCGGCTTGGTATCTACAATTGCCCAGAAAAGTATTAAGACCTGGAAATAGGGTAGAGATAGAAGGGTACGATTCAAGAATTACGAGGACGTGGGGCATACAGGGATTATAAGAGGTAATACATGGAGTTGTGTTATTTAAATAAGATATAAGCCAGTATACAATAGTACAGATACAATCAATTAATCTTATTTCTTTCTTTCTTTTATCTTTTCTTACAAGTTAGACTATCTGTATATTTCGTGGTAGTTGAGTCGTGGCCGCTCCGATGGCCCCGGTACTTCCTCTATAATGTTCTTATTGTATTCGAAACCCTTAATTGTTGCTATCGAAGTTGTGGCCTATTTTCTGGGTTTGCCTTCTTTCCCTTGTCTCAGTATCCGAGTGTTTGACGCTTCTAAATCATCTTCTCATTCTCCACACTCTCCGACAATGTCATGAATTCGCATTGCATCCAACGAGAAAGCCACCACAGGTTCCAAGTAGCGCCAATATGCAAAGTTATTTTCAAAAATATACACAGAGCATTTGTTCATGGAAGTTGACTTGAAAAGATCACAAACTATCCCCATGGGCAAGCTTCATCAAGAATCATGAGCTGCAGCACTGTCCATCTGTAGACTAAACTAATAGCCTTTGCTACAGGCGCATCATTAGCCGCGGACCCATTCACGTAGCCAGGGCCCAACTACAAATAGTTGTCTCAACAGCCATAATAGGAATACCAAAGATAGTAATATTCGTCTTATTGAGAGGCACAAAGGTACAGAAAACAAACCTCCACGTGATGTCAGCAACCCGAAACCGCGCTAACCACCTGGACAATGTTGAATTAAGATCTGCCAAGTTTTCCCACCGATCAACGGGCTTTCCGGCCTGGGGAAAGTGGGCTGTGATTCGTGGATTTAGCCCGGGTCGACTATTTTGGCAACTCGCAGGTCTCCTGGCTTCCACAACTTCCCAAAGCGGGGAGCCGAGACGAACGCGTCGGCCCTTCTTACGATCATGAGGGGATATTATGAGAGCTATAATGTAACGTCATTTGGCACTATAGGCTTACAGCAGAAACAAAGGACGGTAATTTATAACTACGATAGAGCCGTAGACATATAAATAGATGACGTTGTGCAGCCAGGAGATGAGTAGCCCCCCAGGAGACGCCAAATCATCTCTTGTATCTTTATCTTTGACGATGCTTTCCAACTTTCTTCTTACTGCTCTTGCAGCTTTCCCCGCTGTCCAGGCTGCTGCTGTCCAGTCTCGCGATGCTGGCAATTGCTTCCCTTACGGAAGTGCCAAGTTGCCCGGGAACAACCAAGCCCCAAGCGTTTCTCGCGATCAGTGGTGGTGCCCGCAATCGCAAGCGTATGGTTTCCAAGGCTTCAGCTACCCTCTCGAAGACGGCGACTGTGGCGCTTATAGCAACTCTTACGATTCGATGAATGAGGACTTTGCCCAGATGAAGCGTGACTTTGGAGCCACACTGGTGCGCATGTATTACCCCGTGTGCACGCAGTCCAGCGTTTTTGAGAATGCCATTCGCGCCGCCTACGACAACAACATGGGCCTGATTGTGCAAGTTTGGACAAACTTTGGTGGTGGTGATGTCTGGAGACAGTCGCAGCAGGCTATTTACACTGCCATGGACAAGTACAAGGATATTGCCCCCTATGTGGTGCACTCGGCTGAGTTTGGCTCAGAGCCAGTTGGTAAGGAAATTTGAAAAGAGCTCCTGTACACATGTAGAAGCAAGAACTAACCCGGGTGCGTTAGGTGATGGAATGGACGGCGACAACTTGGCTCAAGACTTGGGCAAATTCCGCGAAGCACTCAAGGTCTATGGTGTACCTGTTGGAATTAGCGACGACTGGGATCGGCCAGGAACTCTCAAAGACAGCAATGGCAATGGCCTGGGACCCGTTGGCCAGGACGTCAAGGCCAATTCGGATGTTGCCCACATCCACCCCATGCCCTTCTACCACTTCAACGGCATGGCAGCGGATGGCTGGGACTACATTCAAACGGCGACACAATGGGTTCTGGATAACACTGGCCTGCCTACCATGATTACCGAGACCCAATGGGCTTGGGGTAACACAGAGCACTACAACGGACACAAGGACACTGGCGTCTCTCAGTACCAGCTGTACTGGAAGACTCTGGATGATAACTGCGAGTGGTTCCGCGACCGCAATGTGGGATGGTTCCTACATGCCTGGGCCAACGAAGATACCTTCAGTATGAAACGTGACGATGGCAGTTATGTCATCCCCGACTGGCGACCAAGACGTTGCTAGAGGCGAGAATGATGGCAGGGCTGAGTGGAAGTTGGAGGATGTACATATGACGACCAATTGAACATATATGTCTATAGTTGCCGCACAGTGGCAACGGGAAGATAAAAAACCGCCCACGAATTGAACAATCTACATGGACTACATTCGGCAAGTGAGGTAATCTAAGACTGCCAAAATGAGTGAGCCGAGCCAAAGGGGATGGCGCGGTGGAAATTGGAGCACGTGCTACACAAGTGAGATTATTGCTTGATAGTGGTAGCATGGGGGTGGGCGCCTAGTGGGGAGAGGCTGACCTTTGACAGCGCGGTAGCGAGACAACCCACCAATGATAGCGCTGCAGGCGTACAACAGGATGGGCCACAGCGCCAGTGTCCTTTTTTCCACGGTGGGCTGGGGGCTCTGGGCTGCAGGGCTAAAGGCTACAGGAGCGGGCCAACGCATCCATCGGCGACTCCGCTGGCCGCCATAACGCAGTGCAGCACAGCACTGGTGCCCTGTATTTCCATCCACCGTCCCCTACCATGTAATGGAGGTAGGGTCCGCTGAAGGATGGTCCAAGCTGCTGCTGTACGGGACAAACTCCCACCCTTGCGTCTTAGTGAGGGCGACCGCCCACCACGCTGTAGCGTCACCACGTGGGACACGGCATTGATTCATTTGACGACCTGTTCTTATCTCATTCCATGACATCTAAACGATTGGGAAGAAAAAAAGAATCTCATGATAAGGGATGATGGCCTAGCGTCAAGAATTTTCTCCTCATGCTGTGATCATGTCGTTTGATTGATTGTGATGGATGCCTAGAGTGCCAAGTCGGGCGCTTCCTGACGATTTTTCTCGGCGTCCTTTCCAGATGGAGGGGTGCCACTGCCCACTCAACAGAGCGGCACGACAGCGCCGTTCCCTGTATTCTGCCACTGAAGATTGCAGGAATGCGTGGTGACACTGGCGACAGTGGCGTGTTCAGCGTCCACCTGCTTCCCTGTCAGTGCCTATCACGCCCTTGTATTTTCGTTTTTGGGGGGCCGTTCGTGGCGTTGGGGCTCCCCACAGTGGCTTGCAGCTCTTTCTGACGCTTGTCAGTCTTCGGTCTCATCTAATATTATTTTCCTCTGCTCGATTATCACTAGCGTCGTCTCTCTCTCTCAAAAAAAAAAAAAAAAAAAAAAAGACTAGATTAAGATATAGCCTCGCCCGCGCCGCTCTAGCTTGAATACTTTCGTTTCTTTCCCCCCCTCCTTGTGCTTCTCTAACATCTTGTTCGTCCAGCATCTGTCTTTTCGCTTTCTTTCTTTCTCAATCCATCGCGACACCATGTCGGACAACAACGACACCAAGCTTGGCGATGACGCCCCCGCCGGCCAAGCCCGTGAAGCTGCTGCCGCCACCATCGCCCGCCCTCAGAAGTCCTTCTTCCAAGCCGCCTTGCCCGTCTTTGCTTGCGGTGCAGGGCTCTTCTCCGATGGCTACGTCAATAACGTAAGTAGGTCCAAAGCTCTGTGACCTAGTTTGCGCTGATACGACATCTTCAACGACGTGCTCACACAATCTTTCACAGGTTATTGGTTCCGTCAGCACTGTTCTCTCCAGACAGTATCCTGCGCCCAACGATTCTACTCCAGGTCTTTACGATGGCAGTACCGCTAAGAAGGTTGTTCCCGCCATTGCCTTTGCTGGGACCGTCGTGGGTCAGCTCATCTTTGGTTTCTGCTCCGATCATTGGTCTCGATCCGGCTCTCTTGTTGTCTCAACCGTCATCCTCATCGTCTTTACTGCATTGGCTTCCGGTTCCTACTACAAAGGCGATGCCATTGGCATGTTCAACATGCTAACCGCCTGGAGATTCTTTGTCGGTATTGGTATTGGAGGTATGGCTCCTGCGTGATGCGCCATCTCTCAATCTCTCAATGTGAAGCTAATTCTGGGTTTAGGAGAGTACCCTGCTGGATCAGTCGCCAGCGCCGAAGCTAGTGGCGAGCTCAAGTCCGGTACCCGAAACAGATGGTTCATTCTCTTCACAAATACAGCCATCGACTGGGGTTTTGTCTTTGGTGCTTTTGTTCCTTGTATGCATCATTCAAAGATTAAATACTGCCCTTTATTGAGTTACTAACGGTACTCGATAGATGCCGCCGCCGCTGCCACCCACAACCTGGACGCCATTTGGCGCGCGAGTTTGGCTGTCGGCGTCTTATTTCCTCTGATCCTCTTCGTCCTCCGTCTCCGTCTCAAGGAACCCGAGGAATTCTCCAAAGAGTCAATGCGACACAAGACTCCGTACTCGCTCGTTTTCAAGTATTACTGGCTCCGTCTCTTCGCTGTGTCCATCGTGTGGTTCCTGTACGATGTAAGTAGCCTAGTCATGGGGCAGTACCTTTGATTCTCTAACATTTTGACCCTCAGTTCTCAACCTACGCATTCGGCATCTACTCCTCGACAATTCTCTCCCACCTCACTGGCGAGGAGCCCTCTCTTACCAAGACCTTCGGCTGGAACACCGTTATCAACATGTTTTACCTCCCTGGTACCATCTTTGGTGCCTTCGTCAGTGATTGGTTGGGTCCCAAGTACACCTTGATTACTGGAGTCACCTTGCAGAGTATTGTGGGTTACATCATGGCCAGCCAATACTCCAAGTTGCAAAACCAGATTGCTGCTTTTGCCGTCGTATATGGAATTTTCCTGGCTCTTGGTGAACTTGGCCCCGGTAACAACATTGGTCTCCTCGCGTCCAAGTCTTGCGCTACTGGTGTCCGTGGCCGGTAAGTGAACTATCCAAAGCAAGTCACAATCTTGTCCTTGCCCATTTGATTAACATGTGCAGTTATTACGGTATTGCGGCTGCCATCGGTAAAATCGGCGCCTTCGTCGGAACCTACGTCTTCCCTTATATCAAGAAGAAGGGCGACCCTGTTGCTTCTGCTCAGTATCCCTTCTGGGTCGCATCCAGTCTGTGCATCCTCTCCGCCGTTATCACTTACTTCTTCATTCCCAACGTCGGCCAGGACACCATCACCGAGGAAGACATCCGCTTCCGCGAATACCTTGAGCGAAATGGTTGGGATACGACTCAACTCGGCTTGGAAAAGAACGATTCCTCCGAAGAAGTTGCTGTGGAGCACGTGCCTGAGAAGCCATAAATGACATGGACAAGTCGATATTGTGGTGCGTGAGAGATGTGATAATATTCAAGATGACGCATGGAATTGAGCGATGTACATGATGTATATGTAGGACACTAACTATTTCGTGCCATGTAATTACATTATATTTGAGCATTGCAAGCCTTCACGATACTAGACGGATTGTAAAGACTCTCTGGGCGATTTTCCCGTCTCTGCCTTTTATAAGTCTGGCAAGCCGAGCAAATATTTGTCTCGTAATTAATAACGCCAGGAACCGCAAAACATCATATCTTGTGATTCTGATCTGTGTGCCACCATGCAAGTTTGCGCGTGATTGTACAAGTACTCATATTTACTTTCAAAAAATATTTACAAAAATAAAATCGGAACGGCCATATATACCAGTTATTTACATATTAACATTTTGTAGCTTATCCGCCCACAACACCGCCGGCACCAGGGCCTCCAAGGTAAGCGAAGCTTCCCCATGAGGTGCCAGAGTTGAAGCTGGCGCTGATGCGGTATCGGTTCCGATCACTTTCTTGGATCTGCGCTCCTCCATCGTAGTTCTGGGGCTTGTTGTTCGTGTCAGTGTACACGATGTTGTGCATGTAGGCGGCGTGGCCGAAACCTGCCTCGGGGAATTGGCCACTGCCCATGTCAGTAGTCGTCAAGTCATTGCCAGAGTTGTAAATTTCTCCATAAAAGTCGATGAGTGATGAGTGATCAGATAGCGTGGATGCAGGGTCAACTCCTTGACTGAAAAGAGACGCGGGATAGTAGCCGATGTAGCGGTCGAGGACAAACAACCACCAGTTGCCTTGGAAGAGCTTATACTCGATGTGTAAGTCATACTGCGCCCCGCCATCAACCGAGAGTGGGCTGAACTGGAGACCGGGATAAATGTCCTTGTCGGTCTGTACCCAGCCAGCATGCTCACGGTTCCACCCACCAAGGTTGTCTGCATCCTGCTGGTAGCCGACGGTGGTGAAGTAGGTGAACAGGTGAGGACCCTCAACTTGGCCTGGATAATTGATCCAGCCAGCTTCAACAGTTTGTGTAACATTTCCGTATTTGGCATTGGCGGCACCGCTGCGGATTACAGCAGTCTGCAGCAGAGAAAAGTCCTCGGGGCGCTCTACAAAGGCCTTGTACAAGCTGAAGACTGCACCCCCGCCATGGTTGTCAACAACTTGACCCGAGCTAGCGTACCAATGCTGCCCTGCGCTGCCAGCGGCAATTTTGGATTGAGCGATACTGTCGGCGTGATCGGGCAGGCGCTTGCGAGGGTACGGTTGCTTGGCGCTGGCGCGGATAACAGGGACGGTTCCGGGAGGACCGTTCAAGCCGGAGGAGCCAGTGAGTGCTTCAACATGAGGCACCAGAGCAATGTTGTCTTGTCGCCGTTTTGGTGGCAGAGGAGGAGGGCGTGCAATCTGACCCTGGGCAGAGATGGGAATCCAGTCGATCACCTGGCCGTTAGGAAGTGTCGTCGTCTCAACGACCTTGGGTGACGAGGGGAGAGCTGAGATGGGCAATGCCACTAGGGCAGCGAGTTTGAGAAGCCAGAGCATGGCGATCAACACTTGCGACAGTAGCGATCCAATCTAGGAACTCATCCTGTCCAACCATAGAAAATGGGATCCTCTAGCATATATATGCAGCATGATAAGCATCGGGCGATCCGTATACTTCGCGCTGTAAGCTTCTACCGAATTGGGCAGGTATGATGGATGCAAGTCAGATGCAATGCAACATGGCCCTGGGGAGCGGCGGCATTGTGATCAAATATGGGGGAACTGCGGGCTGCGCATTGTACCGAGAGACTTTATGCCAATCAGATGAGAGAATGCACAATGTAGGTGTTGCCGACAGCAGCGACTAGATGAAACTGAGTTATATTAGGTAGGGTTTCATCATGCTGGGTGTCAATCGGTCCTTTTACCCTTTCTTGTCCACGAGTGATAAATGATCTAGACGAGGGACGATGTGCGATTGGTACAAAGCAAAGTTGTGATATAATTTCATGGTCGCGATTCATGTTTGCAGAGTATTTTGCTATTGTTTAACATTTTTCATGACCTGGGCACGGGTTCAGTGTTTGCGACAATGGCGTCTTAGTTGGGCGTGACAGCGGCGGGCCACGAGGTTACATTGGATTGTGAGCCAGAAGTGTGTTTGGTTGATCGCCGTTAAACTGCGCGGCGCCAGAGAATGATTAAGATTACGTTTATGCCGGTGCAAAAGTCACCGAATCCTCAACTTCAAAGGCCACTCACTGGCATTTAGCACTGAGGAGCTTGCTGTTTCACTTCCAACACCATCAAAGTCTTCAATGAACCATACCAGGTGCTGTTGTTAATTACTTAAACAGGCGCTAAACCAGCGCTCATTAATTTTTGTTTGTAGTAGGCTATTGAAGTCATTGCCAGTCGTGCCTTGAGCGCATATGCTTATTATTCGTGCCTTGCCTTGGCTCCTATTGCCAAGTGCTGAGTCGTGTAAGCACTACGCTTCATAACATCAAGAGAAAAAAGTCCCATTATTATCATCCGCCGACGGTCGCCCGTCAAATGTGTTCGCCGTAAGCAATTAATTTTTTTAAAAAACGCATAGCAATGCTGTAGTGCAAGCAGGAAAACCGGGTTTAAAAGGAAGAAAAGAGAAAAGCGTGGGTGGACGTCTGGTCCAGAACATGAAATCGTAACTGGGAGAAATAAATGCCGTGAATGCAGTCCTTTTACACGGCGGATGGGGTCGCGCCGAGGACGATGCTGGTAAACTTTTCAACCTGGGTGGTATCCGTGGCCCAAGTTGTCAGCAGACGAATGACAGCCCACTGCTCATTGTACTTTTCCCAGACGTAAAAGGAGAAGCTTTGTTGCAGGGTCTTGACGAGCTCGACCGGCAGCACGGCAAAGACCTGATTGGTTTCCGTCTCGGCTCGCAGCTCATACCCAGCACCAACAATGGCTTGCGAGAGCTTCAGGGCGGCCGTGTTGGCCTGGCGGGCAAGTTCAAAGTACAAGTTATCCCTGAATAGCTCGCAGAATTGAACGCCCATGATGCGGCCCTTGGCAAGAAGAGAGCCATGTTGTTTGACAAAAAATTCAAAATCCTCAGCCAATTTGGGGTGCTTGACGACAACAGCCTCGCCGAGGAGAGCGCCGTTCTTGGTGCCTCCGATCCAGAAGATATCTGTAAGTTCAACCATGTCGGCCAGCGTAACATCGTTCTTGTTGGACATTAATGCAGTGCCGATGCGAGCACCGTCGCAAAACAGCAAGAGTCCGTTGACTTCGCAGATGCGCTTGATGGCTGTAAGCTCATCCTTTGTGTAAACGGTGCCAATTTCGGTAGCGTTGGAGATGTAAACCAGACGAGGCTTGGCCATGTGGGGGAAGTGCCAATTGTCGTCCATGGCCTTGGAAATAATGGCAGGGGTGAGTTTGCCGTTCTCAGGCACTACATTGATGATTTTGTGACCAGAGGCCTCGACAGCGCCGGTCTCCCGCGTAACGATATGGCCTGACGAGGCGGCAATGACGGCTTCGTGGGGACGAAGACAGGCGGCAATGGAGATGGCATTGGCAGAAGTGCCGCTGGGAACGAAGAAGATTCCTACATCGTCTCGACCAAGATGGGCTCGGATCAACTGTCTAGCCTCCTCACTGTAGCTATCACGGCCGTATCCTACTTCCTGTGTCGTGTTGCTTGTGAAGAGGGCGTGTAGGACATCGGGATGGGCGCCTTCAGAGTAGTCGTCGAGGAAGGCATACTTGGGCTGGCTAGCCACGCCACCAGCAGCAGGCATTTCAAGCGAGGAACAAGGGTGTCGTGTGTGATTGGATTTTGATCTGGTTGCAACGACCACGATGATGGTTCAGGAGATGAAATTGGCAAGATTGTTGCTCCTGCGTCTTGTTTCTTTTTTATTATTGATGGGGATTTCAGAAAGTTCAACAAAAGTTTGCCATGCATGGTGCACGTTTCCGTTTGTCATACAGTGGAGCTCTCGCCATTTGATCCGTCGGTAATGTCGCTCCGCCTTCAGCCAAAGGCACATTCCAAAGCACCCAAGAAGCCTTCCACTCCACGTTTTTCTCCTGCAGTCTCCATGCAATGCCATCTTCTCCGTCACTGGCCGCAAGAACCCGGATCTCGGGTCCGGCTTCGGATCGCTACCCGCCACATTCACCCATACACAACGCCCGCCGTCGGGCCTACACCTTCTGTCTTGGGCGCCGTCATCGCTCCGCGCCGCGCTGTGCTGGTGCGTTCCATCACCTCTTATCCCATCACCTGATCGTCATTCTTTACCTGCGCTCAAAAGTATCAATTTTTTATTCGTTGGCACCTCGCTTGTTGGAAGACCCCGAACCCACCCCTACTTGATCTGCACTAGCGGCATTCATTTCTGTTCGCGTAGCTTGCGGAGAAAACTGTTGAGTGAAGTTTGCTATTCGCCACGATCCTTGCTCGAATAGTACATCTATGCACCAAAACCCCAGCTGCGACGCGAAGGCATGAGACTGGCTGATCGTGGCCATGATGGATGTGCGCACACCGCTCCGACAATTGTGCCCCAACCACGGAAAATGCTTGCCGATGGACGCATTGACTCTCTTCGCTGCATTGACAGATTGCTGTCCACTATTCGCGACGAAATCTTGTGCGATACCATAGGTACCAGGTCGCTTATCAAGAGGAAGTGGCTCTCCGAGCCGTTCAGTCGCCACACTAGCTTGCTTCCTGCTGCTCGGGTTGCGAGTGAGAGACAGCTCACCCCAGCTCATGTCAACTTCCGCTGTAAAAGAGGAGAGCAGAATGCAAGTTGCGCTTAGTCCTTATCGATCAGAGATGTGCTTGCGTGTAAAATGGAAATATTCCCAACAACACAATATTGCAAGTGGCCATTCCAAAACCAAATCGACCAGCTCATACTTTAAGTTGCATTATCTTTATAATCCTTGTAGAAGCTAGAGCCTTCGCCCGTCTTTTTAGACTCAAGAATCTCCTGGATTGTGGGATTTGGCTGCGTAGCAGCAAGATCAGGGTCGAACTTATCTAAACTGATTCTTACCCACTGAAGTGGCTGTGAAGAATTCATAATTACCCCCAGCGGCATAAGCACGAGGTAAGATTGAATGATAAACAAACAAACCCGATCGTTTATTGATATGATTGGGTCAAACATGTTCGAAACAAGTAAAAGCAAGCGCTAGGGGCTCTTCAAATTTAACCAGTCTTATTGCTCATGATAGCCATGGCACAGTCAAATACCCAAATGTAGTGAGGAGAAGGAAGAGCAGGACCTTGCTACACAATGTCGCTTAGGGGCAACTCTTATCAGATCATTTTTGTTGGTCCAGAACTCCAAATTTAAAGCCACTCTTTTTAGCTGCGCATTGAGCGGCGTGTAGGCTCACCATCTGGCAAAATACCAACAAACCCGTCTAAATACTCACGTTGCCATGCGTCTGCTGATGCACCGATACTTCGAACCATGGCGTAGGGCACCTACATAGTTTATTTGAAGAACCCGGAGAAATATTTCGCAAACAGAACCATTCTGCTCTTTTAATATTAAAACATTTCCCATCATTTGTAAGATTGGACGGCGAATGAACACTGGAATCAAAATTTCAGGGTCCACTTCATGGCCCAGAAACAATTGAGCTGCATAACTGCACTTTTGCATGGAAAGTCAGCGCGATAGTCTCCGTCGATATAGCCAATCAGCTGAGCAGTGGAAATAAAACCGGTGTTGATAGAGAAAACGAGTAGCTTGTTCTGGTTTTCTCGGGCCTAAACGAGCGAGGCAAACGCTCTTGGCTGTCAGCTCACCATACTCTGACCACTACCGACCCTTGACATTGCATGTAATGTCGGCGTTATTACAGCGAGCCACAATAGTAAGACAAGCCCTTGGATAGTCTTAGATTCGCGAAACGGTAGTGCAGTATTTGCCAGCGGTTTGCTGACTTGTCTTGGACGGATTTCTCTTGCAAACCCGTTATCCGTGAGCTTGTCGCTGATGGTGTCGCAGTGTCAACTTGATGATCACCACACGATCTACGCCATTCCTTACAACATTGGCCTATGCTATTGGGGGATGAAGTGCCTAACTTGCTTCCTCCTCTTTTATAAACAGCGGATCTTGGAAACTCTCACCAGCGAAGACTCGTTGTCGAGCTAGGGCTGAGTAAGCGGCAGGTATCCTCGACCAAACTACGTGGTCCAGAACCAATCTTTAGTGTCCGGATCTTACCTTGCTCACTGGTGAGCGGCCAAAAGCATCCGTTTTGCGTAATTCACTCGCCGTGTTTCAATGCAACGTTCAACCTGGTGCCACACGTGGTTGTTCCTGGATTAGCGTGGGACCATGTCCCCGGTCAGCCATGATTTTCAGGCACAGTGAGCCATCAGACGTTCGATTCGCAAGTCGCCGAGATAGTCTATATAAGAAGCCACGATGGCTCCCGTTCTGGTGGAAAAGATCTGCATACGATCCTTGCATTCTCTTGCTACAGTACAAAGCCAGCTCTCACGTCTTCCATCCATAGAGATGGTTTCCTCTCGTCTAGTCCTGGCCGGTTCGGCCATGGTTGCTGGTGTTTTGGCTGATAACTGGCCCAAGCGTGGACTTGCTGCCAACGATGATATCCCCATTTGGCAGTTCGGTGGTGAATGGCTTGGCCACCCTTCCCAGATCAACTGGCAGTACAACTGGGATAGCACAACTAGCCAGAAGCAGAGCTTTGCTGAGTTCGTCCCCATGCTGTGGGGCACTCAGGACTACCATACTAAGCAATGGTGGGATAACGCCTGGTACTGGCTTAACAACGGCGGTACTGGCCATTTGTTGGGATTCAACGAGCCTGACCGTCCTGACCAAGCTGCGATGACCGTCCCCCAAGCCGTCGCCGGATGGAAGCAGTACATGGAGCCCTTCGCTGGCCACGCTCAGCTTGGTGCTCCCGCTGTGTCCAACGCTGGATTTGACTGGATCCAGCAGTTCCTTCAACAGTGCAACGGCTGCCATATTGACTTTGTTCCTGTTCATTGGTACAACGATGCCAGCCTTGAGTGGGACTTTGAGAACTGGGTCAACCGTATCTGCTCTATCTCTGGTGGCCGCCCGGTTTGGATCACTGAGGTATATTTCAAATCGTGTATGCATTTTCTTTCGCAGCATCTAACAAGTCTTTTAGTTCCAAGCCATCGGTTCCATCGACGCACAGAGCGAGTTCTTGCGCAAAGCCATTCCTTTCCTCGACAACAACCCCTGTGTCTACCGTTACTCGTACTTCGGTACCGCCGACAACTCCAAGGTCCTTCTTGACAATGGCGGTCCTGCACTTTCTGCTCTTGGTGTCCAGTACACTTTCAGCCCTTACGGAAACGGCGACGGCCCCAAATAATGGCGTAAAAAGGATATCTTTTGTACATACTCTCTTGGACATATTTTCACTTGTATATATTTCAATAACAGCACATACTTGAGTATTTATTCTGTTTCAGAAACATAAAAGAGTGGATTGATTAAAATCTATATCTATAGGCCGTAACTTTAGTTGCAAATGTGACATGGCTTCAAATCTGTGAAAGCGAAGCAAATGTGGCACGATTCGCTATGGAGTATTGCATGGGTTATGTGCCCGAAGTGCGAAGTGTTCAAATTTAAGTGGTTGCGCAAAGAGTGAGGATGATGTCGGCATCGGAAGAACAGTCTCGAGTGCCTTGGTCCAACCCAATGGAAGGGCAGGTCGAGTCCGAGCTGGACAGTTCAACGTTCAAGTCTTGATAAGCGTTGCCTTGAACGGCACTCAGGCTATAAAAGACTCGGGCGCCTCCATCTTGGATTGAATAGCCAAAGTCGAGCTCAGGGCCGCCGACAGCCTCAGTACGAGCGACCTTGAAGGTGCGACCAGGGCGTTGATTGAGTGCAGCGATCTTGGCTAAATCCTCATCGCCATAGTGGTACAACTCGGCAACCATTTGCTTGGGTTGGACCTTTCTGACTGGTCCCTCATGGTTTCCGGCGGAGCGGACATAAGCGTCAAAGTCGCAGTTGTTGACGACTCTGGCGTATCCAAAAGCAGCAACAGAATTGCTCAGGCCAATAACGGCAGTGATGATGGCGATCTTGGAAAACATGTTGTATTGGGTATGTTGATTTTATTGGGGGGGATATCTTGATGGCTGTGATTGTTGTTGAATTGCGTTAAGGAGTGCTTCATTTTCAGGGAATTGTTACGCTCTTTATAAGTCAGGATCATTCATTAAACCCGATTATTCTGAAAAGCCTGTTGTCACTAGGCTGAGGATGCCGTCATTTTTTACGACGATCAGACAGAAATACGAAGATGAGGTTGTACTAGCCACTGTAACATTTTGGACACCTGATGTCTTAGCCGGCTCTACACTCGTCGAAGCCTCCCAAGGCCTTGGCAGCCAACCTTTTCAACCTTGCGATGCATCGGGACTATAATTCAAAAATAAATGATCGCCATCCGCTACGCTGACAGGCTGGGGTCTTTGTACGGAAATACGACCCGGCTGTTGGTGATCCAGCCAGAGCCATAAATAACTCCAGCTGGGGCTGCGCCCAGTTGGGGGATACGCATTGTCTAACACAACATCGGGGTGCTGAGTGAACTGCACAAAAGCTTAATTCTCAACCAAGGCATAATCTTTGGTACAAATGTCCGATGGCTACATGTTACCGTTTATTAGTGGCCCAGAGTTGTGTTCTCACACCTCTCTCGAGGTCTCCGCCCACTCAGGTGTATGAGTCTTGGGCTGATGTATCTAGCGTAAACCACACTGGCGTTTACTTTGCCTTGTTCACTTTTTGGTACTTGAATCATCTGCCATACCTGACGCCACACATGATGCTGTCGTGTCATCAGCGCAACGGACAAGATCATCCAACATTGGTAGTATTGATTGGTCCTGCATACGATGAGGCCATTAAAAACCATTTTAACTCACTGCTGCAGGTAGCTCCATCGCGGGGCTAACTGCCATTAGTTGCAAGATATACCCAAACGTGGCTGCATTATGCAAAAATATCTAGTTAATGTAAGCCTCAACTGAACTCTCCAATTCCTTCATGGAGAGCTTTCCACCAATGTTTCGTGGCCAAGTGGTTCGACCCAAGTCCTGTAATCGAATGACACCGCCTAGTTGAAACTCGCTGCCCAGCTTCTGAACCACTATTTTCTCAACCATGTCAGTGCTCACTTCGAGCGTGTCGAAAGTAGCGTATTGGGCGCTTTCGCCATTCGCGTCCTTGACGGTGACGATGGCGACCTGTGTTGTTAGCTGAGCGAACTCCAGAAGAGAAATGGCAACGTACTGTTGAATGGGGGAAAACGCCTTCAAGCAGATTCTGAATTGTGGCAGCTGGGACTAAGACATTATTCCTGACCAGTACGCCATCGGCTCTGCCCAGAATATATACCAGCCCCTTCTCATCCACAACAGCGCAATCGGACGTCGCGTACCACTGAGTGCCCTCCTCAGTGTAGAATGACGCGGTACCAACATTGCCCATGTATCCTTTTGTCACCATGCTTCCGCTAAGGTGTAATGTTCCAGCCTGATTGCACTGCAGAGTTTTGCCATTTCCGTCGACAACTTTGAATCTCGCGCCCGGCAGAACATAGCCAGAAGCAGCAATACCTTTAAAAGACGGCATATCGTCGAGCTTCGGAGGGCCAGATGGCCAGCCTATCATGCAAGCAGCCTCTGTCATACCATAGGCAGCCGCGACCTTGGCGTTAGGAAATGTTTTTTGTGCTCGGCGTAGCGATTCAATTGTGACAGTAGATCCTATGAGCTGAACAAGCTTTAATGAATCCGTATTTTGGTCAGATTGTTGTTGCAGGTGTTGGTAGATCATATCTGCCATGTGGACCATTATCGAGATTGTTAGTGGCTTGTATTTTGTGATGGCTGAAACTGTTACTGTTGGGTCGCTGCTTTCTTTAACAAGCACGGTCGCATTGCCCGAATACCATGTTGTAAAGAGAATCGCGGGAGCACCAGCTTGATAGGTCTTGGAGCCGACCAAAGCAAGTGGAGGGGTGAAAGCAGGAATCTTTTGGGTAATGGTGAACGGTTCAAGTAGTTCGGAGACTCGTCGCAAACAAGGCTTTGGCTTATTGCTAGATGAACCGCTGGTATAAATAATCATAGCGAGGCGATCGAGGCTGTCCTGGGCAGGTTTTATCGTGAGCTGGTCGGCCAACGGTGAGTCTGCGATGGCGTCCAGTGAAATCCATCGGTCAGAAACAGATTTTTCCTCTTCTTCTGTTGTTATGCCCACGAATTGCGCTTGGCCGCCTATATGCTCTTCAACGGCAGCAGCCTCTGCAGCAGTTGGAACGACGACTGCTGAAGGCGCCAGATCATTGATGTACTCCTTCAACTGGGTCTTGTTTGCGTCTTCGAACACGACCTTGTCCACAGTGACGACTGTGTAGCAGTTGAATGCACACACCCAAAGCATCAACGCCCATTCTATCGATGAAGGAATAACAAGCATTATTGTCGAACCTGGTTGAATGTTGTTCTGCCTCAAAAAGGAAGAGACTCTAAGAGTCGCAGTCTTAAACTCTGCGAAAGACCAGCTAAGGCAGTCGGGCTCAACTGGCTTTGGTAGAAACCAAGAAGCCAGTGAGCCAAGCAGTAGAGGCATCGATGTGCATTGCCTCATAAGTCGCTGCATCGATGAGCCACATTGGCGGCTATTTGTTGTAGGTCCTTTGCCCACTCGTGTTAGTTGCGAGAGGTGGTTCTTGGACTGCGCTGGCACAATCAGTGCAGTACGCTGGGGATCCAGAGCAGCGCCGCGCTGAAGGACAGCCCAAAGCGACTGTGCGCCGACAGGTCGACTGGCGCCGCCGTTTGCTTCAGCGAATTTCGTGGAGTCCATTCTTAAAAATACTGGCGTCTTCAATTTCTCAAGAGAAGAACAAAAGGAAAGAAACACAGTGCAATAAAATGATTGGGGGGTTTTGACCTGTGGACAAGGGGAAGAGGCTCATGTTTTGAATACTGATCGACCGCAGACTATCTTCATTGGCCATGGTCCTGAATAAACCCGAAGGGGCGTAATTTTCCTTGCATGCGGTACTGCCCCAGGATCTTCATCGAGCCTCTAAGCGCTACGTTACAGAGTGAGGGTTTGCTTACTGTCCGCTGTGCGATCAGCATTGACGCCAATCATATTCTACAGTGCCCTCTTCAATGGCTTATTAGTACAGTAAATCTACCCACAAAAATTTGGAGTGATGTACCTATTCTTCAGGTATGAAATATAGAGTTGGCAGCTGGAAGAATCTCAGAAGGCAGCGACAGGTATAGTATATCGAATGGGTAAAGAAGATCAAGAATATACAGTACCATGTATAAGTTAATACATATATTCAACCGTGTCTGTAATCTTCGTTTTCTTAACTCGACTTATTGTATTTGTTGGACAGGAGCTTTGTCGCTTTCATGCACAAGGTTTTGTTCATCAACTGATGACACAGGGCTCTGAAACTCGGGGCTTATTCATACCAGCGAGGGCATCAACAAAATAAATTCATCCAATAAGCTCACCATTTTCTATCTGGTTTTAAAGTAATATCGACTGACTACCTCTCGTCTTATACTTCCTGTGTGCGGAAAAGGGCGAGCGAGAGAGCATCATCCAGCACTGAGCTCGGCGGCTTCTTATGGACGGTAAGCATACGAGTAAGCGTCAGTTCACTAGGAGGTGGCCCTGGACTAGGGGATCTTGAACGGCTCTGATCATCCTCTTGGTTGGGTACAGAAAGAGCGCGCCCATGTCTCACAGATTGTGTCGCATTGCTTCGGCGCAACCCGGCTACCGCGCCAGGTACTGGTGACGGACCACGAGGCGCCTCGAAACGAGCGGCTGATGGGGAAGGGCTGCGAGGCTCAGGTCGCGCATCCTTGCGACGTTCGGTTCGCAGCACCGTCCAAAGGTTTTGAAGCCATTTCTGTTTTTCTTCTGGTTTCATGGACCGAATCGGCAGCACCTCTGCTCCAGCCATTTCGCGAGTTGGCCAAGGAAAGCTGACAGCCATCTGCCGAAGCGTAAGAGACTGCATTTGTCGAAGAACAATGCGTAACTGTGGTTCAACATTTTCTTCGATTGGATATGCCCAATCGCCTCGGCGTTGTAAACGCTCTGCAATTTGAGCCATTGCTCCCACCAACCACTCGATTGCCACGTTGTCTGGAACTCCTTGCGCCTTGTCCAGCAGCCACCCCAGCATTTCTGGGGATCCGGACTGGTTCAGAATTGGAATACTTCGTTTATCATGCTCACGATCTTGTAATTTAACGATGAAGTCGTTATACTCCTTCATCGCATCGAGTGGCATGCCAATAAATTTGCTGCTATTGAGAGCGTGAACAAGCTCGTCTCCCAATGCCAGGCCGGCCTTGATACCGCTATTGAGTCCTCGCCCAGGCCAAAAGTGAACCGTCATGGCGGCATCGCCAGCCACAGCCACGAGAGCATGTGGTCTCTTCAGCTGGTTAGTCTCGGATGGTGGGAGAACCTGGACACCTTCCCTGACTGCCTGTACGACAATAGGAATGCGAACAATGTTGATAACCTCATCTTCTTTGAATCCGAAAAGCTTCAATCCGTCGGATATGGCTATCCATATAGGACTCTCACGATCCTCCGAAGGAGCAAAAACATTATTTTCTTCAAATCCAGGTGGAATTGAACCATCCGCCTTGCGCAAACATCCTGGTCGTCCAAAGTGAACGGGCTGCCCATCGACCGCCACCATCTGATGCCATTCATCCTCGGTAAGTTGCATGTTCAAATACCCACGTCCGTCATGATCGCTGGCATTGAGTAGGTACCGGGTTTGGCCGAGAGTAAGGAATACATTGAGCGGTTGCGACCAAGGCAGACCAGCTGGGCGATCAAAAGCGAGACCCAACGCATAACTGCGCCCACGCTCATTCTCGTATCCGTGAAAGTATGATTGACGCACCCAAGATGCAGCACCATCGGCACCAAGAAGTAAGTGAAAGTCGCCAGCCTGTGTGAGGGTCTCTCTACTTATGCCCTTGGCATTAAGATGGATCAGTCCTTTGAATTCAGGATCTTGTACGCGCTGCAGAAATCGATCCTCTACCTTACGGATCTGGATGTTGGCAGATCCTGGCCAGACACGCTCAGGCCTACCTGCAAACAGTGCTTTGAATGATCGTTCACTCAGTAGCGATGTAACTGAGTCTTGCAAAGTTACTACCTGGTCACGACGTTTCGCGGTGTCAGGGTAATCCGTGTACAAGTCTCCATTCGATTTTCGCTTTTGAACCCAGCGTTTCTCATACATATGTACTTCAACCTTGCCTTGACCTTTCTCTGCCAGCGAGATGGCGGATGCCAGAGCTGTTGGACCTCCACCTACAATGACCACTTTGAGGCGGCCAGCAGGGTATGCGTAGCTCACAGTCTCTCCCACCGGCATTGGTTTGAGATTCCTTTCCAACGTCGGATCAAAGAAGAAGTCCATGACTTCTCGGGTCCGGTCGGAGAAGATATATTCTCCAACGCGAGCTTTGATGAGCATGAAGCGCACACATTGCATGAATGGCGTTATTTGGAAAGAGCCATGGCGGCTTCCAAAGATGCGTATTTTGATAGCATTTGCCAGATGCGGGATACTTTTGATTTTTTCATCTGCTGCTATTGCGCGAATTTCGTCAAAAATCACAGGGTTGGGGTCCATTCGCGCAATGCGTAGCAAAAAGATGCGCGCCTTTTCCACATCCGACTCATCGGTGCCCCATGCATCTTCATAAACTTTAGGGAAAACCAAGCTGTCAGACTCTGGGCTACCTCCATTAATACTTTGGCTGCGACGGCGGAAAGCCATTGGGATTGGGGAAAGCGATGCCATGGCTTAACGACGTCTTCGCTTTTGTTCATGGGATGGATGAAGACAAGGATGTGACTTTGCGGGGGGGACCAAAGTGAATCAACCAACCAACAATAACGGTCAGCGCTAAGAATAAAGATAAGCTTGGGCAGCCAAATTTCATTCACCTCATAGGGCTCAGGGGTCTGTCACTGTGGCTATGCTTTTAAGGCGTCCAATCACAGCCTCGTTTGCTGGCGCTTGAAGTTGGCTGTGGTTGACGAAAATAAATCCTTCAGTGGCGCGGGTTTGTCAGTACATGTGCTTTGTATCTACTCATCTATTCATCTATTCAACGCTAAAGGATTGTGGAATTTTCATCAATGTGGATTTTGAACTGAGTTGTAGCCAGACCATAGCTAGTTCTGACCGCGTCGCTTCCATAAACCCTCATCTGCTTCTCATAGGCCGCAGTCACGCCAGGTGCATAGCCCCCGGCCTCGACCAAAAGCTTCCCAAGTAACGCAGAATCTTGAACAGCTGTGTTGGCGCCGATTCCACCTGCAGGAGTCATTGAGTGTACGGCATCACCTATAACAGTCACACGGGGCTCACTCGGCCATTCGGGAACGCCGGCTGGAGTTGAGCAGGTGATTTTCCAAAACGCCGCCTCACTTTCGTCCATCTCATCAAAGATCGGTTTGAAACGAGGATTCCAATTTTCAGTGAGTCGCTTTGCAATAGCAGCCGCAGGGATTCCAATGGCAGAATAGTCGTTGTTCGGCGCCGTGATGGTGCCAGGTTGACCGATCATTGTCCATCCGAGCTTTACGTCTGGATCATTCATGTGCTCTGGTCTGACGTTTGTAATAACAGCGACTTTCCCGTTAGAGTTGGATTCATCAACGAGTCTCCAAACGCCTTCGCCCAGACCTTTGAAGGCAGATGTCGGCGCTTGGCCATGGACTCCTCTGGCACCAGAATCGTACACCTTCAGCCTCCCTTGCGAGACCTGTTTAGCAACCTTGGAATAGATTCCCTCGCCACCTATTAGCATATCGCCCTCAATAGACTTGGTGCCATCCGAGAAGATGGCATGTACGCCAGAGCTGGTCAGTTCATAGCCGACAACTTTCTTCGACCAATGAATGTAAGGCTCGCAGCCGGACAAGAACAGTTTGCGCATGTCGCCGCGAGAGATGCCCACAATTTTCCCGTCCCGCGAAGAAAGGGTTTCCTTCATCTTTTGGGCAGCAGCATCATCTCCTGTTGCTTGTTGTGTGGATGAGGGGATCGGAACCACAGAGCCATCGATCGCATCAAGAACCGAAAACCCACCAGCACCTGTCTTGCCGCAATGATCCCAGAACGTTTGGAAGGCAGCCAGGTCGAGGACTGATTCTATGGCATCTAGTCCCTCATTGGAGAGCCTTAGCCTGTACCCTTGGGCACGAAAAGATAAGGATGCATCGCGTTCAAAGATTTGAAAGGGAATCGACGCGCGACGAAGGGATTGTGCCAAAAGCAAGGACGATAGCCCCGCACCGGAGATCAATATGGGCTTTCGCTCTAGAACAGACATGCCGAACAGTTCTCAACTATATGCCGAATGACTAGCAACGCCGTAATGAGAATAAATGCTCCTATTTAGTGAGCGATTTATATAGAAGGCAGCCTCCTACCATATGTTGTGAGGCGGCTTACGATTTGCGCCAGTATTTAGCCCTGACAAATCTGACGCACGTTGATTTGAAATCGTTCTGTTGAGTATGCTGTTCAGTTCCTCACTACCCCACGACCCTGCTGTAGCACTGGGTCCAACGCTAATCTTATTCAAGCATGAGGACATTTCCACCGTCACCCAGCATGGGCAAGTTGAGTTGCATCGGCTGTGTCCAATCTGGCAAACTCTGTTTTTTTTCGCTGGGAAAGCAACTCCAATAAAGGCATGTATATAGAGCCTACTTCCTCTGTATGGGTTTGATGGTACATTAGAGAGAGAAACATATACAGGCTTCTCGCTATTGATTTGTATCCAGTACCTTCGATCTTATAAGTAGGAGAAAATGGCTGATTGTATGCCTCTACGACGCTACATGATGCTGCTCTATTTTGCTAACAATTTGGCGCAGCTAAGGAGACGCAAAAGCAGGCAGGCTCTGCTGACAAAACGGCCCAGCAGAGTGGCTCAAAGGCTGAGCAGCAACGGGCCAACCATTCCCACGAAGGCAACAAGTTCAAGGACTACCTGAAGAAGGAGGAGCACAAATTTGGAGACTTTATGAAAACACAGGAGAAGGAAGCGGACACAGACAACGACAAGTATGCTGGATTGATGTAAATAAGTTCAATAAAAGGACATGCTAAAGACTCCATCGAACTAGAGTTAACTTGAACAAGGGACTTACAGCTACTAAAGAATTGAAATAAAAATGCATCGGAGGCGAGAACCAGTGAGAGACACGGAGAGGGTTTCGAGCCAGATGACTTGGACGGAGCTGGGTGACGTCAAGTTCTGGAACTGCAATCATACCACTACCTATCAACCAATGTGGATCAGTTCATATCGTACGTGTAAATCTATAATTTTGCAAGATTGAAGATGCATTGAAAACTGCAATTGAAACTGCTTGTCTATGTATGTGATTTAATGTCGATGTTATTGTATTTTACGTCCCATTTTACGTCCCATTTTCCTGTCTCGTTCTTATGACTAGGCGAACAGCGCTGCCAGCAGTAAAGCCAGCACAAGTCCTGGAGGAGAAGTAGCGACGAAGCCCGCAGAATTAGTGGACGTTGGGTTGCTCGCGGCACTCGTCTGTGTTGCACTGCCGCCAGAGGTTGTCTTTGTGGCGCCACCATTGCCGTCCTTCGATTTGTTATATTTGTCGACTACAAAACTTGCGATCGCTTTGCCGTATTCCTGGACGTAGTGGCCGTGAACCGTATCATTTTGGCCTGAGTCGCAAAACTTGTCTCCCGTATCGCAATATGACACAATTCGATCGACATAATTTTGACAATTACCAATATCGTGTCGGGCTAGCACCTATGGAAGATTAGCTGAGGGCTTTTACGAGATGCTTGCTGGCGTACTCCATCATGCTGGCTGGTGCCCTTGTCGTAAGGGAATCCAACCTTGTGCGTAGGGTCGCCACAGAGAGCAATGGCGACAACTATTATCTTGGGTTAGCAACCTTCGCGCGTCGAGGTAGCAGCTCAAATACCATTTGAAAAGACCGTCTCGATGGGGATGTTTGACTTGTCAGTGAACTTTAGTGGATTGCTAGAGCCGCAAAACGACTCGGACGCGATTTGGGCTCCCTGATGAACAACCCATTAGTATGTGTGACATCAAAGCTGGTCTCACAAATTGGCCACATACCTGAGAATATCCCAAATACGCGATTTTCGAGTTTGGGCATTTCTTAGCATAGTCGACAACATCGTCGTGTACAGCCTTGGCACCCTTCTTGACGGAGTCAAAGTAATTGGGAGAGAGTGATGTCGCTGGATAGTCCACTGCCACAACTTTAGAGCCTTTCACCTTGCTCGTGATTTCATCAGCAACGATCTTTAGCACTCCTGGTCCAGCATCCTCGCCAGTGCCTCTCCCGACAATGATATGTAACCCGTCTGAGCAGGCAGTGCTAGATTCCGATGTAGCGGCAGCGGCGTAGCTGGCGCACAAAAGCGCCGATAATCGCATTGTACTTGATTGATATCAATGGCCAATGTTGTAAGAAGACAGGTTTAATGGCTCATCCTTCTACCTATGAACGGGAAGAAAATAGCCAATTACTTATTAATAGGTCTATTTTTTTTTATAACCCTTCTTAGTCTCAAGACTGAGCCAATATAACAAAGCGGCCGATAAGGGACCGGCAGTTGTTCGAGGACGGCACTGGAGTGGGACAATGTACTACATAGTAGTAATATCCTGGCTTGACCTTGGATCCACGACACCTCACTTGGCCGCGCCCAACAACCCTGAGACAGAAATGGAGGATTTCACATCGGTAATTGATAATATATATTGGTGAAACGCTCTATCCATTTTCATTGGGCCAGGGAGGCTGACGAAGAAAGGGCCCCCTGATCGGCGGCTGACCTAAGTGCAGAGTGCGAAGATATTACATTTCGAGAGCCAAGGGAAATCTGATTGTCACCTTGGCTACGTCATCTATCAGACGGGCAGTACGCAGGCTGGATTACTGGCATGGTTCAATGCCATTAAGAGCTATCAACGTCAATAAATAAATTGGGGAGGGTTCTGATCGGTAAGACAAACCGGATCGCAGCATGCTTGTTTGGTGCCTTGTGGGCAAGCCTGGTACATAGTCTTGCCATCTGCATCCTCAGAGATCTTCGTTGCCTTGGCGCCTAGTGGGGAGGATAAAGTTAGAAAAGGCACTCAGTCAGTATATTCCACGATATCTGAATTAGGCGACCAGCGCGTCTCTGCAACCTACAGTTCTTGCCAGTATATAGGAACGACAACAAGTGGCTTTGGTCCAATTCGTCGCAACACGTCCCTGGAGGGCCAGCGGGAATCGGGTTGACGGGATAAATGCAGCTGAAAGGGGCATCTGCCATGGGTTGGCCAGCGGCAACGGCCACCAATGGCGCCACCATGAATAGCATGTTCAGGTGCATGTTGTTCGCTGTGTCTACTGAGCTCGTCGTTTCGAAGTCCTTCGCTTTGTATAAGCGTATAAAAAAACTCCTGCTTGCGGGTAGAAGTACAGGTGCTAGGCAAAATCTAATCATCATGCGCGCTAACGCGTTCCCCATTCAACTGACGTCAGCTTGTGGTGAACTTGTCATCTCTATGCTGTGCACACAGCCGTTGTCTCAAACAAACCACACCAATGCAGCATTAGTCAGGGCTAATATCCAAAACAAAGCGAGCAACACCCTCTCAGCATTGCATGCTGTCTACATGGTTATGCAGAGCATGTTTTGGTCTCGGAAGGTGTGGTGGTGGATTTAGACTATATATAAAAAAGAAGAGCAAAAGGCAGAAGACAGTAGCGGCTTAACAGATAACGCTATTGTGTAAGCGTCGCGTAAAATTTTGTAGATACAATCAGGGTGAATACAAGAATATCAACTCCTTTGCGAAGTCGTCGACTATGTTCGTCTACGGCCTTGGCATCGCCGATTGCGAGTTGATAGCGACAGGAGGGACTTGTGACAGCCAATTAATGAGACGGAATTGCCGCTGCAGCTGAATATTCGCTAGATAAAAGTTGTATTTAGCTCGCTTTAAAATGATACAGTGTATCTAGCGCCAAAGTGGATGGCTGCCTTTCGCCGTACCAGTTGTCTTGTTACAGAAGACAGCATTGGCCTCACCGTCCCCGGGCGGACGAAACAATAGCCGGGGACACACCGACTTCAAGTCCGTCTTCACATGCAATAATTAGAAAGATTCGGATGAAGCTTAATTCAAAGTGGGTTGATTTGCCATAATTTGCTGTCAACTGTTGAATTCGTTGGGTACCTCTTCTTGTAAAAGCCATGCGAGCCGAGGGCCCCTCCACATCCGGTTACATTGTTTAGTTATGGGGACCTATCCCAATAAGGCAATACTAGACAGCCAATGGCAACACCTTCTCAACTGCCTGCCCTGGAGTGTATTAATAGCTGTTGTTCCTATATGCCTGCCACAGTCTGTGTCCAGTACAAAAGCACCGGCGGGGCATGTATTAGCTTAAAATTGTGTTTCCACTTGAACGATATTTGTTTCCACCTTAACCTTGCTCTCTCATACTGACGGAAAGTTCGGCCGAGAATGAGCACCGACCATGATTGGAGGGGATCGTACACTGTAACGGTGGCGTAGTTCTGTTCAACAGTCAAACTTTCTGAAATAAGAGAATATTCATGATCTGTCTTTCACACTGACTCCTGGCGGGGGGGGGCATTTTTGGTGAGATCTGGGTGGTATCGATCAATTAAAATCTGCTTACGCTTTTCGTCTCGTCGTCGTCAGGCTCTGACAAGTATCAGAACCATTCCGACAACAACTGCCACAACCATAATCGACTTCTCCTATCGGTAAACTCAGCTCCAAAAGTATGAATAAACAACTCGTCTACTTGCCCCATAGCTGTCGGCGACATTCCTAGCCTTTCCATGCTCGAAATTCAAAGTCAATCGCCACATTGCACACGACCCTACCAAACATCGCGAATCATTTAGCAACGCATCATTGAACTGCTAATATCATCACATCAGCCGTTGACGCGTATAGTCTATTTTGGGATCGTGTCACCAAGAAGCGGAAACCGGCCGAGTTGCATTTCGTGAATGCGAGGCGCCACTCAAATCGTCCCGTCACCCTCAGTAAACTTTGTTGTTCCATATGCGTACGAACAGTATGGGTCTTTGATGTTAGGTTTGACGGCAATTGATCAACTAGTTGCAGTATTTTACACAGGTAGGGGACTGAAGTATAAGATTGATTTGCCCTGAGCCGAGACTTGCTATTGCCACTCGGGTTTGTAGCACGTTCTAGCCTTTGCTTCTAATACGCTCATGCCACAATCCAGGGTTGAAGGGCCCATTACTCGAAGAGAGTATACATGTCAAAGTTAGATTTTCAGCCACAGTCAGATTCAATAGGCGTTTCGCTCAGGCTCGCGACAGAGGTGCTACAGCTGTGGGAAGATTTCAGAGTCAAATCAAAATATCTGTCAATAATGGCACAATCAACTCTATTCCAATGTGCTCGTATGTACTGTTTATCTAAACTATGTCCTAAATTTAAAAAAAAATCTAATTTCCATGAATGGAGGAAAGCAATGCATCTGGAGTCCAGCTATCATCGGACCGATTCCAGTCTTTGGCTGGTACTTGGCGCAAAATATGAAGCAAACACCGTTCCACACCACGTCGGGTTTCCAGGCTCATACAACTAATGATAGTGGCTAAATTGAGGACATAACTTGTGCTGTTGACTTCGTCAGCATTCCAAGTAGAGCCGTAAAACAGTAAGTGGTAGAGGCTTTCTGTTGAATTGGTCCAAGCTGGACCATGTTCATAAAGAAATACTTCTAGCGTATTCATTGCTGAGGACGATAGGCCATGGGCATCGAGCGCAGAGCTTGTTTCTGAAACGGAGCTGTTAATGGAAGTTTGGATCGTCATTGTAATGAAAAGGAGACATGCAAGACGAGCATATTCTCGTTCGTCGCAGCCCTCCGAGTCAGAGTCAGAGGTCTCTGGCTGAGGAAGCTCAGCTCGTATGACAGCCAGCGCCTTTTCGATCGCAGTATATTTCGCAATGCCGTTGGAGTATATCTCCAACGAATTATTCATCAAAGTTCGTAAATCTTGGATGAAAGATATGAGCCAGAGTGATCGCACACGATGTAGGCTATCTTCATGTCCCAGTATAGGATGCAGGCGTGCTGGCATTGAAGAGTCACAGATCTCCCATAGCTGATTGGAGCTATCAAACCATGAAGGCTTTGTCATAAGAGTGATGCTATTGGCCAGTCAGAAACGTTTCTCGCGTGTAATGAAATTAAACAGTGGATAGATGGATGGGTGAAAGCGGATCCTTACAGATAAACTGTCAGTTCTAATCTCCAATTACCTTGGAGGGATGCAATGCCCCCTCGAGCATCAATCATCCGCTGTAGACCCCCTCGGTGGACCTGCCACTCTGCTTCAGTGCCCCAGTACCTCTGAATGGCGAGTTAGCAAAAGAAAAAAATTCATTCCAAAGGTTGAGGTGGAGTAAATTGACTCGCCTCGTATGTTAAGATTCTCGAGACTGCAGCAACAATATCGTCTCCTAAAGCGAGGTTTTCGTCTGCCATCCACAAAGAAATGATACGTATTGCTTCCGCTTTGAATTTTAAAGCCTCTGCTGATTTCGAAATGCCCTGCATGCGTGATAAATGTGCAGCCGACTGGGCCATGACTGCGTTGAAGGACGCGGCATTGGAGAGGTCTAAGGGGAACCAAACATCCCGCATAGGATTGAATCTAGCAAGCGGCAAATGATCAAAATCAAACATCATGGTTGCATAAATAGAAAGCCCTGGAGAATTAATGGAGATTTTTTGGGAGGGGAATTCTTGTTTCTGTGTCTAGAGTGATCTTACAGTGATGGAGTAGCTTGTGGTGCTGAGCAGTTAACTTGACTGGGAATTTATCAAAAGGATCTAGACGGCTGTTTCCTAGCGCCAAGTTCATACCGGAAAGAACTTGTGCAGGTATACCGTCAAGCAGATTTGAAACGCGCCGTTCGTGGCTATGATTGATTATGTCGTTCTGGATGTATCCATTGCATGGCATTGGGTCTGACGTTTTGGTTGGCGAAACCGCTGCAGTCGGTGCAGATACTTGGGCCACGGACTCTGATTTGGCCAGTATTGGCTGTAACCACTGCTGTGATGCTCTATGCTGTAAGCTTTTGCGTCGGCGACGCTGCTTCCAATGTTCCCGCATTGCATGGCTTCGTACATCGTGTGGACTCTGGTCAGTAACAAAGGCAAACTCTGTGTTTTCAAAGACTTCATCAGGTGCTGTTGGTGGCGACATGTTGCCAAAAGTTGTGTTAAACGGGCAAATGAAAAAGAGTTACAGATCCAGGGCAGGTCAAATAAATATAACGTTGGCTTTCGTCGTCCAACCGAAAATAGTGGTTCTGTAGAGCCACCGCTTCCGACTGCTATCAGTTGTCACACTGGCAATTTTTGGGGCTGAACCTTGCTAGAACAATCGGGATGGTTCAGGCATCCAACAATGGAGACTTCCAGAACACGCCGCTAGCAAGCAACTATCTGAGACTGTACAGCACTGTAGTGGACCTCGTTTCCCCTCAGGGCTTTGGGCAGTGTCTCGATTAGGAGTGGTGTGGTGCAAAACTTAATTACATGTTATTACACATAGCGGCGCCCTAGCACCATTGCCGTGAAGTTACTAGCACCAGGCACTGGATGTAGCTCAAGCACTTTCTTCTTATAGAGTAAATTTGATACAATTCGAGATTTTATGCCGATGGTCATGTTTTAAATTGCTTCAATACATACTGTTTAGCCACATGGCTAAATACTGCCAATAGCAAGGCACCAAGTAAGGTGTCTAAGCTGACGTATTTCCAGAACCCATACCAAAATACTTGTCCAACTCACTCTCCAATTCTCTCCCCTCAATATGTTTCATCTCATTAGCGCGCTTCACAGGGTTGATTTTATCCCTATGAGCACTTGCAAAAATAACATCCAACTCTTCGAGGCTGCGGCCTTTTGGTTCGGGGAAAAAGAAGTATACACAGGGAAGAATTGCGGCATTAAATACCGCAAACATGACATAGGTTTTGTATCCTAAATTCGCAAAGGCTGGAGGCGTGATCATGACAATCAAAAAGTTGGACAGCCAGTTGGAGCAAGTGGACAAGGCGTTTGCCTGGATGCGGATGCGGAGGTTGGTGATTTCTGCTGGATAGAGCCACGTCATTCCCAGCCATCCTAAATTGTGTTAGGAAGGGTTTATACGTTCAAGGGATTCAAAAACTTACCCAAAGCAAAGAACGTGTTGAAGACAAAGAGGAAAACTGTCGCCGTGACACCATATCGAGTTTCAAGGACCGGAGCGCCATTGTCAGTAGTACCACCTGTCGAGACGGTGCCGGCGAGAATTGCCATAGATGCCATCATTCCAAAGGCTCCAAGAAGCATCAGACTACGTCTTCCGGTTTTCTCAATCAATGGCAGAGCCACCAACGAGGCTAGGAAGTATTCTGTGCCATTTGCTGCTGCCAACAGCCTGGACATCCCCGGACTAAAGCCAAGGGAGTTCTCAAAGAGAAATGTCGCGTAGTATGTGATGAGATTGATGCCGCAAATCTGCTGAAAGAACTGTGCAGCGACTCCAAGGATGGTTCGACGCAAGTTTTGAGATGGTCCATTTGTGAGAAGCTCGCTGTACTGGAAGCCACCGCCGCGTCCTTGTGCATCGAGTGCCTCTGTAATGGCCTGTACCTCAACCTTTACTTCGTCATCATCTCTGGTTTTTCCGAGAAGTCTAGCAGTAACAGAAGTAGCCTCATCGATTCTGCCTTTCATTGCCAACCAGCGAGGAGACTCTGGGAGGTACAAAAGTCCCCACATGACGATGATGGTGAAGAAGGACTGGAAGGCAATGGGGAAGCGCCAGCGTACGGAACCCTCGAGAAAGTAGAAGCCATAGTCTACCCAGTACGCAATCATAATACCACCTGAGATAAGTGCGCCAGAAATCAATATCAGAAAGCCTCGGAGATGTGGACGTGCACACTCGGATTGCCATGTGGGAATGGCTACGACGAAGTGAATTAGTATCATTTATCAAAGTAGCTGTCCATATAGAACTTACTTGAGGTAACCATTCCATTTCCAATTCCTCCAACAATGCGACCTGCTACGAATAGCCCGTATTCGAAACAGGCAGCTTGCATGATTGTGCCAATAATCATGATTAGACTTCCCCAGAACGTGGAAGATTTACGACCCCAACTTTCGCCATAGAAAAGAATTAGGATAGCGCCCAAAAAGCATCCAATTTGGTAGATCGCCACGGCTGCAGCCTGAGTGTTGGGATTACCTGTGCACATGTCTGGGTCGGGCACGGTGTTGATGGGATTGTCCAGCCAGCAAATCGAATTTGACTTATCCCGCGGCGTCATTAGGGGAATGCTCTTCTGGAAGTCATCGAGCGTGAGCAATGCGCTCAAGACACCCTGATCATACCTATGGTTTAATTTGTCAGTATCGACTTCGTTCGCAGACATTAGAGTGACATTGGTGAATTCATGTAGCTTACCCAAACATGAGAAATCCGCAAGATGCAATGCAGCCGATGGCCCAATTCAGAGCAGCACCCTCAAGATATTGCCCTCTGACCTTCCATTCTGGCAAGTCACCAAATTTCGAAAGTATCGCCGGTTTGTGGTCTGCGCTTTTCTCCGGGACTTCACGATCCCTCGATGTTTGAGATGAGCTGCACTGGAATGGGCCGACCAGCTCTTTCGTGTGCATCTTGACTTGGGAAATTACTTCGAGAACCATAAAAAAAAACAGTAATTGCTCGGCTCATGCCGGGGGAAAGGGGTCCTATCGACTGGGGCAATCGCTCTATGTTGCAGACGAGTTAATAAATCATGACATGAAGGGCAAGCGGTATATTTAATTTCACAAAGCGACGCCTTAAGATGTGACAAAATAACAGCGCTCTTGGCTGACTTCATCTACCGAAGTGATTAGATGCAAAGATGAGAAATTCTGTCGAAGAGCACCACAAGTGGAACGCGTCCTGACTCGAGTTGAGAACATTCATGACATTGTTGGTGATGGTGTTCTTGGCAGGTATCACAATGCTGGGAAGAAAATGCTCGGGTTACCCAGCGTAGTAAGACCGAGTGACAACAACGGCACCTGGACATTATCTTGGCAGCCAAGAAACCATATGAAGAGATTCAGACAAAGAGAGCGGAAGTCTCGGCGAGGTGGAGGCGCGTTTCATAACAGTGACGTTGGCTGAGCTTAAATTTAACCTTACTTGTGGCGACGCCAAGGGCCAAGATGGCATTGGGATTTACGGAGATGTGCAACTACTATTCCAAAACAATGCGCGGATAAAAGCGTGCAACGCATTCTCCTGTAAAATAATGGAGTTCAAGGGGGGGAAATAAGCCGAGATTGGAAATCATCAAATTACAACTGGGCCGTGTCTATGATTTCGATGTTGAATCCTCCGGATGGTGCGTGTAATTGGAATGCGGCATCGCCGTTTTGCACTTGGATCACGATTTTGTGGCGATCAAATCCCAAAAGCTTTCCGCTGTCCTTGTGTGGCTGCCCGGGAACGTCGTTGGTCCATATAGAAACCTGTTGCCCGCGCTTCAAGCCCTTGCTCAAGACAACAGGATCGCATTCGTCTACCGTGGCTTGTTCTTGGTTGGCTCTAGGTGGTGCGTTGTGTATAATCCGGGTGGCTTCGGTGCCAGAGATCTCATCTATGTGGCCAAGATACTCCTGTGCAGTCTTCACAGCATCTTTAAACCTCTGCAGCCAGCTGTAGACAAGTGGGAACCGGTTGGAGCTAAAATATTGTGGTGGTAAAGCATTTTCGATCTCGTCCAACCAGACAACGGGCCAAATAGCTTCGATATCCATGGCAGTAGGATTCTCCGTGTTGAGCAGCCATTTTCTGCCATCAGCGAGGAAGGTCGCCTCCAGGAGCTCGAGAGTGGCCAACATCTCCGATGTTGCTGCAGGCTGTCGTTTGACAACAGAAGATCTAAAGTCAAAGCCTAAGAGTTTTGCTCGGTCGGCGACGAATATGGGATCTGTCAAGAACCCATTATCTAGAGGCAACAGTGTTGAAGCGGTGCGAAAAGCAACTTTGCAAACATAACGAGAGAGTAGCCACTGGATAGCTTGTCGCTCTGGGGTGTGATGGTCGCTCGAGAGGCACGACTCGGCAGCGTGCGATAGGCTGTCAAGCTGAGTAATCTGTAGACTGGAATCAAGATATACGTCTCCACCGATGGCTAGGATGGGAATTCGTCTGTAGGTAAGGCCTAGCTTTGAAACGTCCGGGCGCGGGTCGGTGGAAGGTTGAATCTGTGAGAGACGTAGTTAGCAAGGTCACCGAGACGTCGTGCGGGCAGGATGTTCGGCCCTGCATACACATCGTTTGTATTTGATGCCACGAAGGAGGAGATGCAATTCTAGCCTCTTGGAAAAGGCCGAATTATCGTAGCGATAAACAATGATGTCTTCGTTGCCCATGGTGCGAAAGCCAGATGTGTGCGTTGATTGTGTCGGTGAATGCTGCAAGCATCGAAGAGCCTCCAAGTCCACGGCGTGCGCAGAGCCCCGTTGCTGCGGACTTATTATTAACGTCATCGGCGCTACTCAAAATAGCGGGGGTCAATCGTGCTGAGCGCCACGAAGCGCCTCAACCAAGTCCAGTAGCAAGCTACCCTAAATCTTCCACCAGATTAACTGCAGCATCTGCGTAATAGTCCGATCGTGAGATCTGATTTGGAATTGTTGTCAAAAAAAATTGTTCTTCCTCTTATTATGATTTTTATAACCAGGCTTTCATTTGTAGAAAATAAATGAAATAGATATATTTAGAAAGTGGTGGGCCAACAAAGTTTGCAACCGCATGCCAGCCATACATTTTGTTATTTTCAGCTCGGCATGAGTAAGCTGGACAAATACGTAGTGCATGTCTACAACACAAAGAAAATCCTCACAGTCTTAAATCGTATTTGTTGTTGCTACATATCGTCTCGTCGCAGCTGAGCGTAACCTCGTCATCATGATCAAGGGAGAAGCATGTCTCATAGCCTTTGCCCTGTTGTCAAGTAGCAGTATAGCCCGCCTTGAACAGTCGCACTCGCCATCAGCTTGTCCAGAAAAAGTGTCAGTACCAAACGGCGACTGGGAGAGAGGAGTGGCTTCACCTTGGTACGTGCCCGCGCCACAAGAAGAGGACCCGAAGGTCTCGGTAGTTTCTCCCGGCTACAAGAGCAACCATGCGCTACGGCTCTCAGTAGCAAAGTCCAATTTCTCAGATTTCAGTTTCATCAATCCGTCAGTCGGGAAGCAATGCGAGGGCTACTACTATCGCGTGGGATTTGCTCTAAATTGGGACACATACAGCGGCCCACAGAGTACCGACTTGTTCGGTTGCAAGCTTACTATCCAGAGTTCCTATTGCTATGGAAATATTGGGGGCTCGCAACAGATTTACGCGTCACAATCATCAATGGGGTGGGAAGACCATTCGTTTACATGTATGGCGATGAAAACTGGCCAAGCTACCTTCACAATTGACTTTTCTTGCTTTGGCAACAAGACGTATGAGATCCCAGCTTTCCATTTTGAGGCGGATGATCTTCAAATAACACTACTAGAAGAAGGCCCTTAGAAAGGCGACAACGTCATTTACCGTTTCACTGTCACTCGTTCAAAGCTTGCCTCGGCCCTGTTGACTTGTGTCTTATTGGGTAATGAGGCAGGTCTTTAGAGTATCTAATTAAACAGAATTGACCGTATGCTGATAAATTGTGTATTAATTTAACTACGTCAAGGAGCTCCCACATGTATTTGTTTCTACTGTCTGAATGACTTGAATTGACAATGCAGCACAGCCCAAAAAGTCGGACAGGCTAGACATTAGGCTCTGGGGTTTCGGCATTGCTTGGCGCTTCCTGTACAAGCAGACGGCTAGTTGAAGCTGCATGGCGGAATTTGACTGCCTCGACGTACTCGGGGTCGCTGTACAAGGCGTCGAAGTGAGCTTTTGATGGGAATTCGAGAATGACCATGCGCTCGGTAAATTGCTCTCCCTCCTGAGTAAAGACTTCTCCTCCGCGGGTCAGGAATCTACCACCATGACGTTTCACGAGCGCTGGCGTCAGAGCAGTGTATTTGCGATATGTTTCGGGGTCGTGAATCGACATTGTGACCACTGCGTATGCTGGCATTGTGTGTGTGGTGCGGCGTGCGCTTGGTGTACGTATATGTTACAAGAAGAAGAAGAAGAAGAAGCTCAATAAATAGGAATAAAGCACAAGAAGAAATACGAAAAACGAGTCAATGCCAGAGAGACAAAGTACAGTGTAGTTGAGATGACAAGAACTACAGTTGCACGATGCTACACTGTCCACTGCGGAGCCATCAACAACAACCCCGCGCGCCCTTCCTCCTTGTCAACAACAACTGGCTAACTGGGCTTCACATCCACAATTTGCCGCGACGAGTGGAATCGTTACTAGGGACGCGGGGAAATATTGAGCAAATCAAGCCGCGGGTGTATGTCTGAAACGAAACAATATTTAAGTACTCAGATAGTTCCCTAATCGAAGAATCTTCGACACACACACGGTCACCAGTTGTCGAACCAGATATCTGACCCAATTATTAATGACTGAGTTGACACATCGGCCCGCCGTCTTGTAGCGCCACCAGGACCCCACGCCGTTGTTGAGCAAGCTGGCTGTAGCAGCAAGAAATCCGTAGGGCAAAATTTGGGGACTGACGTTGAAGGAGACGAGGACACCACTAAACAGATAGTAGAATGTAGAATTTGATTGAAGAATCAAATAACTATATTGCAAATATACGCCATCACATTCTCTGCTTGCTAGGATAGGGAGAGACAGCAGGAAACACGAATGACGCTGAAGCCACTTTGTAACCCTGACAGGTCCTTACATGAGGTATTCTGTTTGTGGAATTGACCAACTACAGACTCCGGGCGCCAATACCAGACGCCATCACTTTTCTCCTTAAATCTTTTACTGTCGCCTCATCTCTGTCTTCCTTTTCCTCTCGTCTCCATTCGTTTGGGGAAGCGAGCCGTCCACAGCACCATGAGTAAGTAGCACTTTAGGACACCTCTACTGCGGGCGGTGTCTCGTTTCGACGCAGCCTTCAGAGGGGTGTCTTGGCCCATTTAGGCAGCTGCTATTCGCCCTCTAGTCGAGTTTTAGGGGACTTTTGAAGAATCAGTGGACGCACAGATCGCTAGCCCACCGCAAACTGCACCTTCAACCAATAAAATACCAGTTCCAGGCCACAGAGCCCCCACCATACCGCCAGCATTCATGTCGGGGATCACCGGATTCAGCCAATGGCCCCAGTGCTACCAAGAGTCACCACTGGTGATCAACCCCTGGCCATGTCTTTTCCTGGAGCACTTTGGCACCAACTCGTTACCATCACAAGGCTGCGTAGTTGAAACAGTACATACTGAATCGGCCCTCACGCCTGGCTGCATGGAGTCACACCAGCACCTCAACTGGGGTTAGCTCTCTTCTCCTGCATGTGTTGGTTGGTAAGACCGAGAAAACGCGCTCGTTTTATCTCTGCCATTTCCCGCCTCCCATATCTTCCTACTTATCTCTCTCTCTATCTTTTTCCCCGGATTGGATTGCTGGTTTTTCTCATCTGTGTTTTGCCCCAGGCTGCTCGGGTAGCATTTCCCCTCACCTCACCAGGTCACCCAAGACTTGTTCTCTGTCAGAATTATTATGCCTGCTCCCCCTTGCCGATAGTATTGCCCACCCATTTTCACCATGGAGTTCGCAGGCTGTTCTAATGACAATGCCTTCGGGCCAAGCGTCCAGGGCTGCCGCGGGGACTTTGACTTCACCATTAAGTTTGAGAAGATCTTCTTTTCTCTTATTCCCTCCAGCATTATCATTGCCGTTGCCGCACCCAGGCTGATTGCCCTAATCCGGAGACATCCAATTGTCGCCGGTGCTTGGTTTCAATTGATCAAAGTGGTACGTATTCGCCGTCACTCTTCGACCATTGCTTCACCCTTACACATCCTCTTCCTCGATTGCCAATTGTTCATGTCACGTTTTGCATATTCATCTAAAGCCAGCGCATCGGCCGATGTCCAATAGGCCCTCACATAATATCGCTAACAGCAATTTAGGCATTCATCTTAGCACTGGCTGCTATTCAGCTAAGCCTGATTGCTTTGAGCGCGAAGTCCAAAATACTAAAGGACCTGTTTCTTGCCGCTTCAGCACTGGATTTTGTCGCAACGCTCTGCGTTGCCACTGTCAGCTTCTTTGAGCATTCTCGCTCGCCTCGTCCGTCAATACTCCTAAACTCATATCTCTTCCTTCTTGTCCTTTTTGATATTGCTCAAGTGAGATCGCTCTGGCTCGTTGCCGGTAGCGAGTCCGACTTTCTCTTTGTCCGGCTCTTCACTAGCGCGCTTGCTCTTCGCGTCTTGATTCTCGTTTTAGAATCCAAGCGTAAGCTTCGTTGGCTGAAGTGGGAAGACAAGGATCACAGCCCTGAAGAGACTAGCGGTATTTACTCATTGGCGACCCTTTGGTGGCTCAAGTCACTGCTCAACACGGGCTATAAGAAAGTTCTCGACCCAGCCGATCTTTTTGCATTGGATCATGAATTGTCCAGTCATGCGCTGAAGCAATATGTCGACCACATCGATGCCAAAACTTTCCGCGGCAAAAGGAATGGGCTCGCCAAAACTATTGCAAAGTCTCTTGCCGTGCCAATTCTCCTTCCTGTTGCACCTCGTCTTGCCTTCATTGCGTTCTCGCTTTGCCAACCTCTCCTCATCGAAAGTTTACTCGACTACCTCAAACAGCCAGAGGGTCGGTCACCAAACACTGGGTATGGATTAATTGGAGCGACCATTCTCATCTATTTTGGACTTCCCTTATCCCAGTCGATCTTCACCTACTTTTTGCAACGTTCCATATTTTCCATTCGAGGTGTCTTGGTCAGCGCCATTTACAATCAAACCACCGAGTCTTCAATTGTTGCTAGTGATGATGCGGCTGCCTTAACACTCATGAGTACAGATGTCGAGAGGATTCGCATGGGTCTGACGGTTCTCCACGAATGTTGGGCTATTCCGGTACAAGTCGGCATTTCCTGTTGGCTCCTATACCGGCAGATAGGCGCAGCCTTCGTCGCTCCCATGGTTGTCATCATAGTTTGCGTTGGCGCGACTGCGTTCCTCGTTCGCCTGGTTGGGCCCCTACAAACCGCCTGGATGGGTTTGGTACAAAAACGCGTGGGGAAGACGTCCAATGCCATTGCAAATATGAAAAACATCAAAATCTCGGGACTTAAGCAACCGGTCGAGGAAGCAATCCAAGATATGCGAGTACACGAGATCAAAGCCGGAAACAAATTCCGTCGCATCGAACTCATCATTACAGGATTGGGGTTTACTCCTGGTCAGACATCTGCTATGTTTACCCTGGCAGTTACTACTCGTTCACTCGACGTTTCAACCATCTTTTCTTCTGTGGCTTATCTGACTCTTTTAGCCAGCCCTCTTAATGGACTGATACAAAGTGCCCCTGAAATTGTCGCCGCTTTGGCGTGCGTACAGCGTATTCAAGACTTCCTTGACAAGGAGCCCCGCCATGATTTTCGAACCTTCACCACATCTGCCGAAGAAATAAATGGATCATCCGACAATGGTAGGCCAGTAGCAATCAAAATAACCGAAGGCAACTTTGGGTGGACATCAGATAAGCTTTCCCTCAAAGATATTTCAGCCACGATCACACGCGGCCTGAATATGATTGTTGGTCCAGTGGCTTCGGGAAAATCAAGTTTCTGCAAAGTCCTTTTAGGAGAGATACCTTTTGCGAAGGGTAAAGTCTTGGTCAACGCGACTGCTACCAAGATAGGGTTTTGCGACCAGGTACCCTTTCTGTTCAACGCCAGCATACAACAAAATATTGTTGGGTTCGCACCTTTTGATGAACGAAGGTATCAAGAGTCTTTGGAGGGATCTATGTTGAATCCTGACCTGATTCTTTTACCACTGGGCGATCAAACAAAAATAGGAAGCAATGGCATTGCACTCAGTGGTGGGCAGAAGCAGCGTGTTGCCATTGCCAGGGCTCTTTATCAGGATTGCGAAATGCTCATCTTCGACGACATCCTGAGTGGTCTTGATGCCGACACTGAACAACAAGTCTTTACTCGCGTGTTTGGACCGGAAGGTATCCTCAAACAGCGAGGTGCCACCGCCGTCCTTTGCACCCATTCTGTTCGTCATTTGCCCGATGCCGACCACATACTCGCGCTTTCTACCGAGGGAAAAGTTGTAGAGGAAGGCACTTTCAGTGATCTCATGAGCAACAAGAAGTACGTCTATGGCCTCGGCATCAAGGATAAGGAGCTTGGACCCAACTCCACGTCAGCTACTTCGGCATCCGACTCTGAGGACAAGGTGTCTGTCGAAACTCCAATCGCCAAGCCCACAAAGAGGCCTGACCTAGCAGCGCAAGAGAAGGAAAAAATAGCTCGAACAATGGGTGATGCTAGTGTATTTTTGCATTACTTTAGAAGCATCGGCGTGTTTTGGCTCACTCTGTTCTTCGGCTCGGGAGTGATTGACGGGTTTTTATGGAACTTCCCAAATGTATGGTTGAAGTACTGGGCGGAAGACCTGGGACCCGACGCTCATCACTCAACTGCATTCTACATTGGCATCTACGCTTTTTTGTGCATCGCCTGCGTCATATTTGTTGTTGTGGAGATTGGTATTGGCTTCCTAGCGATTACAAAAATATCTGGCATTGTGCTGCACAGAAATGCTGTCAGAACGCTTTGTGCTGCACCGCTTCGCTTTTTCACGACTACCGATGTTGGGGTTGTGACTAATCTTTTCTCGCAAGACATGACAATGATCGACGGTGAGCTGCCAGGATCTTTTTTGAACGCAGCTGCTATGTTTTGGATCGTCATTGGAGGCGCAGCCGTATCCGCCACAGCATCTCCGTATGTCATCATCTCCTATCCATTCCTGGTTGTGGTGGTATACTACTTGCAAAAGTTCTACTTACGCACGTCTCGACAATTGCGGCTGTTGGATCTGGAAACCAAAAGCCCCCTCTAGTAAGTCATGTGAATCAACCTATACCTACTCAGGACCCAGGTCTAACCAATGCGGCAGCACCAATTTCATCGATACTATCAAAGGTGTTGTTACCTTCCGTGCATTTGGCTGGACTGATGCAGCAATTGCTCAGAACAATCAATTCCTAGACAAGTCGCAAACTCCAGCGTACCTTTTAGCCCTCGTCCAGCGATGGTTAAACTCCATCTTGGCTATGTTAATCGCCATCATCGCAATCCTGGTCGTAACTCTCTCAACTCAGCTGCAATCCAATTCCGGCTTCGCTGGTGCAAGTATGGTTTCCATCATTTCATTTGGCGGCTTCCTTGCAGCATTCGTACAGAACTACACAATGCTCGAGGTATCCTTGGGAGCCGTCAATCGTCTCAAAACATTTGACGACAAGACAGCCGCAGAAGATCTTAACGGTGAGGATGTTATTCCACCACAATCTTGGCCAGAGAAAGGACGAATCGAGCTTCGCAATGTTTCAGCTTCATATGAGTAAGTTCACAAATAAAATCCACACATTTCGGTTACTTCTAACACGGCTTATCATTCGCTGTAGTGATTCGAAATCGGTGGAAGCAACTGATAACGAGAAACAAGAGCAAGACGCCGAACAAAGACTGGCACTAGACGATCTTACCCTGACCATTGAAGCTGGACAGAAAGTAGCCCTTTGTGGCAGAACTGGCAGGTACGTAACTCTCACTCTGTCTCAGCATCGAGAAGCTGACACGTGTAATTGCAGCGGTAAATCATCCACAGTGTTGCTTCTCCTTCGACTGCTAGACCCCATTCCAGGCTCAAATTATACATTGTCCATAGATGGTCAGCCTTTGGACAAAGTTAATCGCTCTGTGCTGCGCCAGCGAGTCATTGCGGTTCCTCAAGAGCCCGTGTTCTTACCCGATGGGACGTCATTCCTGACCAACCTCGATCCTACACACAATGCCACGACAGAGGAATGTCAAGGAGCACTCGAGGCTGTTGATCTTTGGAACTTTGTCACGGAAAAAGGTGGATTGAAGATGGCTCTAAATGCTGATGAACTCAGTCAGGGTCAGAAGCAGCTGTTCAGCTTGGGCAGAGCGATTCTGCGTCGGCGCATGCGAGCTAGACTTCTTGCTGGCGAAGTTGGCGAGGCATATCTCACCGGTGTATCAGAGAAGTCAGTCATGAACGAGGTTTCCACTGTGACAACAAACTCCACAAACACGGTTGATGGAGGCCTACTCATTCTCGATGAGTACAGTAGCAGCCTGGATATTGAGACTGACCGAACAATGCAAGCCATTGTTAGAAAAGAATTTGTCGGCTACACTATTGTTATGGTCAGCCACCGACTCGAAATGGTCATGGGCTTCGACAAAGTCATCGTGTTGGATGCTGGCAAGGTTATCGAAGAGGGGGTGCCAGCGGAGTTGGCTGAGCAGGAGGGCAGCCGGTTCCACGAGCTTTGCATGATTGACAGGAACGACTAGACAGGGGCGCATTGTGTTGTGTCACTGCGCATGTCGTCAGCTGCACGCGATACTATTTATGGATACAAAATTTGCATATATACAGCATAAATAGCATACATATAGGCGTTTTATTAAAAGTTATATCACGCATTCTCTATTCATGTGTCGTCAAGACTCTGTACCTCGCAACCTTCCCATCGTTTGATGATAATGGGCGTTTCCACTAAACCCAGGTGCTGTAACACAATGACTGTGGAATCGTTTAGTATAGTACATGGAGCTTTGCGGCTAAGGGCATGGACAGATCCCACTGCGTAAGTGTTCCGGCGTATGCGAACCAACGATCCAACGGTATCGCCGTTGGACCGCATTTACCTCGATGGCACCTACTAACACTCAATGGAGGAGACGGTGCAATGTGATGGAGTCAGAGCTAAATACGGTTCTCCGAGGGAAATTATAGTTTACTTCAGCTAGCTCCCCACTGAGAATGCGTGGAGAAGCGACAGAAAGGATTGAAGCATGTGTCGCCTCCGATCTATGATTGCATAATTACTGAGGGCTGAGGTTGTTCTTTTACATAAATAAAAAACCCTACTCACCTTACAAAGAGCTGGTTTATTCATAGAAAATGACCATTTGGACTCTCATTTTGGCGATATTTATATTTGTACATACTTGGTGCCCATTGCGGCTGGGCTTCTTTACCGCGGCCAGGCCGACTTGGTTTGGGGCAGTTTCAAACCATCGTGGGACTTTAACTATCAGCCATGCTTTCTGATAGAGTGGAATGCGCACCTGTGCCAAAATTGACCAGTCCTGTGTATACTTGGCTGGCAGACACAAGCCTGGCCGTTCGCTCAGGCGATGCAACCTGCCTCTGGTAATGTGGCCAAGTCTACAGGCGGAAATGCATCGGTGGCTGGGAAAAGAAGTCTTGAAATTGGACCAATTTGTTCGTGGATTTTGGCGAGTTCACTCTAATTTAGATTCTCTGGGCCATTTAAATGGCCTACCGAACATACAGACACAGGCAGCACCAGTGGGGTTACCCATCCACCCCGGTCTTGTTCCTATCTAGCCGTTACGATCCAGTCACCCCACTACGAAGTGCACGCAGAGCTTCAAAGAACCGCGCCGCGTCAAAGGCCTTGTGCAAGACTGTGTTGGCCACTGTATGTTGCTGCCGTCGTCAAGAGCGTGCATGGAAACCCAAATGGGAAAATATATGGACACGGGAGAGTTACCCGTTTGTCGAGCAGACTGTGTGCCATGGATAGATTGTCCGTTCAGAAGGGCCCAGTTCCCCAGCTAAATAAGATGTGCTTAGCATATGAGATCACCGGGATTTTAATAATAAGCTTACAGCATAGGAAAGTACCACATGTGGCAACAGGTCACCTGTTCGCAGCATTCCGCACGGGAGGATTTGCTTGAAGATTGCAATGACCTGACAAATTGGACATGGTTTGCCTGGGGCTGTAATGAAATCCCCACACTTCTATCTCAAATTCTAACTCGCTGGTCAGGGGCAGATCCTGCTTTCAGCCCACTTATTCCCATGGTACTTTGTGTCCTGCACTGCTGATCCTGCGACTTAACCCTCCACCAAGCTTAGTTGAAACGCACCCCTCGACGATCCGAGAGGACGACAAAACAGCGAAGAATTTATTACGGGCAAGAGTGCTGCAACGCCCGATACTTTCTTCCGGAAGGGCAACGCGTCAGATGTCAAACACGTTGGCAGCATATGTCCATTCGTCTCGTTTCGCGTTCGTCAATGTCCCACGACAGTGGTACATGCGCATGTAGAGAGAAGACAGGGAACCCGCGTACAACCAATGGCGGCCCTGCTAAATTTGCGGGCCTATGGGTATTACGCCACTGCCAATTGCCAATCTTTACTTGGGAGATGCACTTTGTCCGACGGGCCCCACGCCAAAGGAGTGGCCTGTTACGCCATGCCTTCCAGTTGTGCCCACCACCCCTTTCCTATATTTTTAGCGGCCTTTCAGCTACTCCCAGTTCTTATTTCCGCCTAAATACAGCGTTGTCCTCGGTTTGCTGCCGATTCCTGCCCTGACACCTTCACTCTTCTCCTTCTTCATTCTTTCTCTGTGTGTTGGATTTGTTTTCTTGTTCCCCTTTTTGTCATTTTGACGTTCAAAGTCAATATCCTCTCTTTTGGAATCCTTCTTTTCTTCTTTCGTTTCTCCAATCGAACACATTTACCATTTCCCAGGGTGGAGGCGTCGTCAGTGGCCCGTCTTTAGCCCTTTTCAGTTTTGGTTGCACAGCCCGACCTAAATAGGAAAATCCTTTGGGAACAGAATCCTATTGTGGCTTCACAACAACATTCCCCATGGCGATCGGAGACGACGGAAATGTCCAATGGGTTGACGTAAGTTCACCTCCCGTAAAATACCATGTTGCCTTTCCTCCACGAAGCGGTGTTGACGTTGTGGTGCCTGGCACTTCAGCCCAATTGCTTGCAGGCTCGCTGTGACTGACGGCGCTAACACTCCACCAAGGGCCTTCGAGGTGTTGCCTCTGCGCTGGTCGTAGTGAAGCACATCACGGCGGCGTGGTTCACATATCTTCTGTGGCCGGCTTCCTCCAAGGAAGCAAGCCCACTGCTGCTCCAACTCCCGTACTTCCGTGTCCTCATACAAGGTCGTATCGGCGTCACCATCTTTTGTTTCGTTGCGGGTTACGTCTGTGCCCTAAAACCAATCAAACTGTTTCAACAAGGCTTGCACAACAAAGCCTACGAGTCCATGACGAAATCAGCTATCCGCCGAGTACCTTCTCTTGTCTTGCCCATCACGATTACCATCATACTTAGCGGTATCGCGACACAGCTTGGCGCTTTCGAAGTCGCCAAACACTGCGACGGCTATGGCCTTCCCGTAACAAGCCCAAATCGCCGACCAGATATGTTCTCTGCTGCCAATGCAGTGGCCCACGATCTAGTAAATGTCTGGACCCATAACCACAGCGAGTACGGGTCTGAGCTCTGGACCATGATGCCTATCCTTAAAGGCGCGTACTGGGTCTACGTATTGCTTGTTACCACTGCTCGCGTCCAGCAAAAATGGCGCATGGCTATCACGCTTGCTTTGGTTTTGTTCAGATGGGCTGCGAACGATGCCTACTTTGGTATGCAGTTTTTCTTTGGTGTTTTCATGGCCGACTTGCAAAATCTCGAGCCAGGCACATTTTCAGTCTCAAAGTCTGCTCGTTCAGGCCTGTTGCGAGGCATGGTGTCCATGTTCTTCCTCGTTTTCGGGCTTTATGTTGCCTCCCTACCAGATGATCACTTCGAATGGCGCCCATGGTCATTGAAGTTGCGAAACATGATGGCGTCTGTCCTGCCGAAGAACCCAGATTTCCCCCATTTTTCGTCTGGTCTCGGGCTAGATCTGATTGTTGTTGGGTTGCACTTTAACCCCATGGCTCGCACCATCTTATCCAACCGTTTCTTCCGCTGGCTCGGCCGCATGTCATTCGCCGTCTACCTCCTCCACAACCAGATCCTCCGCTCTGTCCTCTGCTGGATGGTCTACGGTTTCGCCATTCCTAAGGAAGGCGAGCCGCTTCTAAAGTTCGACAGCCCGGGCAGGCTTTTTATGCTGTTGCCTATATATTTCACTCTTGTGTACACTGCTGCTCATTTTTGGACAAATTATGTGAACAGTTGGTGTATCAACATCGCTGGCCGGCTAGTTGAAGCAGTGAAGGAAGACCCCGATGAGAAACCTGGGCTGCGATTGCCATAAATACTTTATTATTTCACAGGTCAGGTACTCTAGTATAATAAGAAGTTGAGTTCAAATTGAGTCCTAGTTGCCATCATGTAACGATGGCGTCAGCACTTGTACCGAAGCCGCATAATAAACCTGTTTGATGTTAACAACTGGTAAGACTCGATACCCAGCTACCACTACATTCAAAGTAGTGGGCCAAGTGCCGAATTTTATTTCCCCTCAGCTAAACTGCCGACGAGGTTTATATATACGATTATATTCCCTATGATATGCATCAAACCCGAAATACAAGGCATCGCATGGCCTGAATTGATTATAATTGTGTGGCATATAAATACTGGGGTTACTATAATTGAGGGGACTATTGTCATCCCGTCGTACACTGGAGGTTCAGACGACAACGAAGCTGTGTCGGTCTGGGTAGGCATAGATGAAACCAACGATCGCGAACATAGTGAAAAACTCCTCCAGGCTGGAGTCGATCTCGGCATAATTGGCGACATGACCATTTTGGTATGACAGGTGGCCGGATGAGAAGACCACTGTCGCTTTCGACGTCAAACCAGCACATCAGTTTAAGATGACGCTGGAGCTTTTTCAAACGATACAAGGGCTGCGACTCTCGAGAATTCTCGAACGGGCCAAAAAGTTTGTCGCAATTCTACGAGCCCCATTGGAACGCAGACGCATGAGAGTAGTATAGACTGGATCACTGGGAACCTCAACTTTGCTCTTCGTGGTGTTCCTATCTACCACTCGGCACAGTTATCCTTTCCAATACGTCCGCAGTTTTAGCTAATGGAGTAGGGTTGTGTACACCAGTTGTGTCTGCCAAGGCGACGATGTTGCTTGCAAGTATATTGAACTACGAGCATGTAGCACCTAAACATAATTCCTACAAAATACAGGTGAAATATCTACATGTATCAATCGTCCCCAGCCCCAACTTTCATACTTGCGTTGTGTATTGTATGTTGTATGAAATAATACTCTCTGTCAACAAGCAGCTCCAGCTAGGAGTCCGACGGATGTAAACAAACCCCAGATTACAGACGTTACTATTTGCTTCGGTGGGCAAAACAAAGCGCCAGACATTTGGAAAAACCTGGTCCAGTATGCCCACTGCACCAGAGTGATATACCCTAAAATTAAAGCTCCTACAATTGCGCTTGCAACTCTCTTGAACATCGACTGCCTCGTAGTCTTTTTAATGCCAATCGTTGTCCTACCGCTGCGGCTCGTTGTTGCACCCCAGTGACGTCCAGTCTCGTATCGTCGGCTTTCCAGAGGATACGCCTCCCCATATCGCTTATGTACTGGTATGAAGGCCACCAAGCATAGCAACAATAGTGCAGGGGCGCTGCAAATAAAGTTGACGTGGTCTGAAATGAAGTCACGCCCATTACTACTTCCAGGCATGCGGTGCCATGTCACACCCGTAAACAGCGCCGTGATAATAAGTAGTAGCATCTCTGAAATGCTGGTGGATATCCATGCATCTGTGTAAGGAAACTCGACTCGATCGTCAATCTTGCGCCTGATAATGGTGGTTTTGTCAAAGTCCCTTGTTCGCTGCACGGAGACAAGGCAGCGTAGCAGGCCCAGAACAATGAAGTAATAACGCGGGCGGGCCATGTAAACCGTGAAAATGTGAAGCATATTCAAGTGTCCATATCCTGGTGTCTTGCCAACTATGACTGCGTTGATAGCATTGGCCATCAGTTGACATCCAAATGTAACCATCCACGTCAGCGAGATTGAATTTTTCGTCCGTCGGCCGAGGTAACCACGGGACAGCCAGTGCACAAATGGTCGATACGCTACAAGAAGCATGAGCAGAGTTATAACCGCTTCTGTTGCGCCAAACCAGGTGAGAGATTGTGATCCGTCCGAACACGAAAAGGAGAGCTCTGTTGGGGAGACAATCCATTCATAGGGAATGGGTGGAAGTTGTGTAGCTGGAATGCCTCGATATAACCCTGTGTTGATGCCTAGGTATGGCGCCACGGCGGGGTTGTTGACTACTGTGAGGTCGCCAGCAGGAGCCGCGCCAGGTGGAAGCTGGTCGCGACCAGGGCGAGAGAAAAACACACCCATAACAGCAAGCAAGGCTCAACTCCTTGCTGAAAATCGAGCCGATTATCGCAAACAGGAAATGGAAAGGTTTAAGTAGACGGGGCGCTCGGGGTTTAGAGTGGGTTAGTTTCGTTTAGTCACAGCCTCCTTTTGTCCTAGGCGGGGAGAAGTGCAGTCAGCCGACAAAGTTCCCAAGCGGTAAGCAAGTGACATTCTATGTGAGTACGATATTGGGCAAGATCACAAAGTATTTAGATGCAAGCTTCTTATAGACACAAACATCATCGAGCTTGTCACGGAGGCGGCAGGTGAAGGCGAAACCTGAACAGGAGAGCAGTCTGCTGACTTCGATGTGCTGGAGCACTAAATTGGTACTGTGTTTGAGTCAAGCGTGAAATACTGTTTATAGTATGCTAAGCTGACAACCGCAATCCATATGGACTCCTATTTGAGCTGCTGAGCCAGACTTCCACTGTGCCATGCTTGTTTCGTCGAGCGCATATTGAAGGAACAGGTCGAGTCTCTCGACACGATCTCGTGCCGTAGTTTTTACCAGCTGTTGACTTCATTATGTCTTAAAGACAAAGCAATCTTTCGGGAAAATGGTTCACAGAGCCACCTAGCGGTCTAGCAGTCTTTGCGCCCCCGTATGTGAAACACGATTGATGCCGACGACTCAAATAGCACCAAAGTGACTCGCGTTCTGTACATCTGCAAGTACTGAGTCAAACGAGGGCAGTGTTTGGGAGCAGAATCCTTTATCTCTGTTAAGTCGCTGAATCCACAGCCGATATTCTGCGCATCATGCGCATTCTCTGCGTTCGCATCCTATTCTAACAGCTGACCAGCAATTATCTGGGAGTTGTCGTTGTCAGGTGAGAGATATCTCGTGTCGGCGATATCATGGAGTGGAGGGGAGAGATCAATGTTCTACATTGATATTGCCTCAGGACCAGTTGAGTGCAAATAATGCGGGAATGCGAGACAGGCCACAAATTATGTTGCAAGTCGTGGGGACATCGAATTGCCACATGGAGGATTCAACATCCTGAGCAGTTTTGGTAACGATGTAATCAGTGACAAATATTTGTAAAAAGGCATGTTGCGTAGTGAACTAGTAGGGCTCTGTAAAGCTATAGAAGAGTTGCAAGGCCACACATGCGCACAGCCTCTGTCGGAGCACGACACAAGACCACGTAGAACACGAGGGATGGCACTGGTGGGAACTACCCTCTCTCTCAGAGAAAAATACTGCAATTGCCTCTGTATTTGGAATGACAGGAGTCAACCTTTGGCCCTGTACTTGGGGGTTTCGGTTACTGATAATCTGCAGGCGTAATGTATTATTATGCCTATTATGTCCATAGTACTGCACCAGCTGCTACCAGTAGGGGAAGGTCGTGTGCTTATGACATACCTGCTTATTATGGTAAGTCCTTTGCTTTTGCGCCAAGGAGCTTATTGATAAGTCTCCTACCTAAGTAGGGGTTACAGTGGTTTTCTACTCAAGGAACCCAAATTTGGAAAAGAGCCATGTCGTACGGAGTACAATGCTCACTAAACATTGGCGTATTCTCGATACGAAGATCATCACTCTTGAAGGGAGCAAAAAGAGACCGTAAAATCCTGGTTATTTAAATACAGTGGTAGCCAACAGCAGATAGATAAAATTCATCTGCTGTATTTAAGGCTAACTTAGTAATCCGCCTTTTAAGTAGATTAAAACACTAAGCTAGAAGAGGAAGTAAAAATGGCGTCTTCTCGGCATCTGCCGGATAATAGCGACCGTTTAATAGTATAGCCTGTAGTATAGCCTAGTATATCTAATGCCAACTTGGCCTATTTACAGTACCTCTCGGTGTGCCTAGATATTTGAGAATGAACCTTGATAGTTGGGGGTAATAGTTGCTGATCAATATAAGAGATACATGCACTGGCTTATTGTAGAGCTTGACCTTCCCAAATAGTATTAACTATACCCCTCCTATCATATCCATGCAAACTGACCTCAGATACTTTATATACTCTCTGAAGGGTAAAGCTGTCCACTTTGTCGGGCGGTCCCAAACTCTCCATCCTAATCTGGTTGGGTTGCCTTTTATCTCGGTAAGGACTTTCCGCTCGTGGCTAGGGTTGAACATGATCAGCTGGGGTCTCTCACCTTGCTTCAATTTACTCCAGCTGTCTATGGGTTTTGCGCGCGATGCCCGAGGAACTGTCTTGCTAGCGTCAACGAACAAGTGTTTAATCCCCTTTACATGCTTCTTTGGAATTAGCGTAGGTCGTGTTCTTACCACTCGGCCAATCCAGCAACAGGATAGCTTACAATGGTATAAGTATATAAAGATGCCTACCTGCTCCTTTGTAGAGAGTTTAAAGTATCCTATCAGTCAAAAGCAACGACTTTTCTCTTCTCTCTCCTTTACTCACCACAAATTCACCATCATGGTCAAATACGCCTTCGTGGCAGCCTTTATTGCACAGGCAGCTGCTCTGCATACTCCATCCATCACGGAGCGCGGCGGCGATATTGTTGGTGGCCAAGACACTGACATCAAGGAGGTCCCCTACCAAGTGAACTTCCGCTTCAACGGCGACAACAACTGTGGCGGTACTATTCTCAACAAAGACACCATCCTGACCGCCGCCCACTGCACTTATGGTGGCAAGGCTTCTGACTTCTCCATTGCTGTCGGCAGCACCGATGCCAATGGCGGCAAGGTCTACCAGGTGTCTAAATTCTACCAACACCCCAAGTTCATCTATAAGACTCTCGACTATGATGTATCCATCCTCAAGCTTGCAACGCCGTTAGTTTTTGGCGACGGTGTTCAGCCTGTTGGGGGCATTGTTGACAAGGAACCCGCCACTGGCACCCTCGCGCTTGTATCAGGCTGGGGCAGCCTCTCCGAGGACCCCTCGTACCCCGATACCCTTCAGTCTGTTCAAGTTCCCATTATTGCGCGGGATACGTGTGTCTCACTTTACAAGAAGTATAAGGATACTGTTACTAGCCGCATGATCTGCGCTGGCTATTCCGAGGGCGGAAAAGACTCCTGCAGTGGTGATTCAGGTGGCCCCATTGTTGTCAACAACAAATCTATTGGTATTGTCTCCTGGGGTGAAGGCTGCGCTCGTGGCGACGCCCCTGGTGTCTATACCAATGTTGCAAATTCTGAGATCCATGATTACATCACCTCTCACATGTAATTAGCTATGTGGTTTCAGCGCCAAGTACATACAGTAAATAATACGTAAATATCTCACAAAGCTAGCCAATTAAATATTTATTTACTATTAATAATAAGAAGGACTGTGTCGATTTTGCTTTTGGAAAGGACTGAAATCTAGCAGCAACAATTCCTTGCTTTAACAGGGTAGGACGCAGACTCCTTCAAACAGTGGGAGGGTCTGGAGTACTAGGTGTCTCAGGTTTTAGGGACTTATTTCTGCTTAGGGACAGGTAAAACCCTTCTGGCACCAAGTTCAAACCTAGCAGCCCTACCACTGCTGACCACGCCAACTGCTACAGGTGCTAGAGTTCTGTAGTGGATGTGGGGTTGGCTTTCAGGTGCTGTAACGAGCCACTTTTCACTCTGTGAGCCCTACAAATAAAACATCGCCAAAACTTCACCAAAACTTGGCTTACTTTAACCTATTATTCTCAATTATGCTCCATAATGCGTTCAACAATACTAGACAATTCAGGGTCAGGAGCTTGTAGCAGTGTTATTACGAGGCCTTGATATTTGCCCTTTTTGTACGGTGCATAAGCTTGCTCCCCTACTCTTATTGAAGTGTGTTGCAGATGAGCGCTGGAGACACTCGTAGCTGAAACTGGTCGCACTTGCGTGATAAAAATATCATCAGGCGAGGCTCAGATACCACAAACTCAGACGATACCAAATGACCAAATGCAACTTCAAGAAATATTTAAGCATGAAAAGTCTCTCGGTTTTCATCTCATCTCATCTCATCAGCAGTCTCTCAAACACTCTTCACTTCTTTACAACTCTCTATCGACCTGGTGTCGCTTCATTCTTTGTGCAACCTCTTATACTATCCGACCCGGCGTCGATTACATTTTAATATTTTTCTCTCTCTTCAGAAACTTTTCAATCTTTCAAATCTTTCATATTCCTTTTTCAATACCGCAACCATGGTCCGCATCACCGCTTTCGCTGTCTTGGCTTGTATGTATTCACCTACTGGCTTTTTAACACGTCTGCTAATATGTTGAAGTTGCTGCCTCCACCTTTGCACTTACACCTGATCCCGCTGGTGCTAAGAACCTTGGCAACGGAGCTGGTGGCCAGTTCATTGGCGGCGCTTGCAACAACAATGCCGATTGCCAATCCGCATGCTGTGCTGCACAGAGCGATGGAACGCAGCCCGTCTGCTCTGGCCCTGGTGCACAGTTCCAAGCTGGAAAGCTAGGCTGCGGAAGTGCTGAGGGCAAAGCTTCTGCACCCCCACAGGCTCCTCCCCAGGCTCCTCCTGCTGGCGTAGTAAACCCTGCTGCTCCTGCAAATCCTCCTGCTAGTGGAGGTGCCGGCGGCATCACTCCCGACCCAGCTGGTGCAAAGAACCAAGGTAATGGAGCCGGTGGCCAGTTTATTGGCGGCGCTTGCGACAGCAACGCAGATTGCCAGTCTGCATGCTGCGCTGCACAGAGCAACGGTGCGCAGTCTGTTTGCTCTGGCCCTGGTGCTCAATTCCAGGCTGGAAAGCTTGGATGCGGCAGTGGGAACAAGGCTCGCCGCGCTGTTCCGGTGCAATGGTAGACAGAGAAAAGCCTACCTTCTTAGATAGAAGAGAGCCGAGGCTACTCTAGTAGTCAATATATTCTAGTACAGAAATATTCATATAATAGCATTCTATTACCAAGTTTATATTGCTATCGTGTTAAATCAGTTATTAAATGAGCTAATGTGGACCATTACTCTCGCGAAGTATAATGTATTTCCCAAAGCTTTTCTCCTTTTCAAATATTTCTACCAAGATAAAATAAGTTTACTTATGATGAAGTCGCTGATATTATGCATCATTTATTATTCTACTAATGACTCATTATACTTGCTAAATGTGTATGTTATAATTTTGGTATATTAGTACGTTTCTGCTGGGTGTTGGTTGTTTGCTGGTGAATGCGACTACATATATGCTAGTGGCGAGTCTTACAAAGGTTATATGATTAAAGTAGACAACATTTGCTACAAAAGGCTTTTGTAAATTTAGTTTACAAAGTTCAACAAAAGATAATGTCCAGGGGATTCCTCATTATCTCGTAATAAGCAAGGTAAGTGAATTCTCCCTTGTAATACTTCAGCTTAATCTTTTTATACAACCAAGTTATTCAAATCTATAGACTTCCTCAACAAGAGTGTTAATACTCTTTACCTACTCATCTACATATTTCCATGATGGAATTATAACTTTGATCATTTATGGAAAGTAAAGAGCCCTTCAGCCAGCATGTCAATATCGCATGTAAATACATGTTCTACAACAGCGCCATAGTGTTTCTTTACAAAATGAACACAGTCCTGGTTAATGAATGCATATCAATTCATAAATTAAACAACTCATCTGCTAATCTCTTCCCATGGTCACCCATAAAAATCCGCCAATGAAAATACCAAAACACAGTACCGTAACAATCCAGGCGCCTGCGCGATCGGCCGTCGTGATCGGCTTAAGCTTCTTCTCGCCATTGTTGGAACGACTATGTCCATCGGTACCCTTCGAGATGCCACCCGTGGTATTCGTTACAGGTGACTTGGCGCTGCCGACGAGCAAACCCGAAACCGCCGCCAGCACACTCATGGCCTCGCCTGCGCCGTCCGTGTTGTGAACACCTGGGTCGACAAACTTGCCCGATGCCCAATAGAAACCACACGTCTTGCCTTGAGGGCCGCCTGTGCATTGCGCGACGGCCTTTTCCGCCGAAGTCTTGAGCACCGGCAGGATCTTGTCGCGGGTGTGAGGCGCCATTTGTGTGACGCCGGCCATCCAGCGGTGCACAAAGCCTTTGTAGGTCAGCATATCCGTTCCACATTGGCCGACTTTGAATTCGCAGTTGGGTTCGAATAGGGCACCCTTAGGGAAGAAAAGCTTAATGGACGCGTCAACCAGGTTGTCGAGACGTTGTTTCCATTTTTCCTCTCCTTTTGTCTGCGTCACCTGTTAGCATCACGACATATAAACCAAACCATATTTCAGGCGGACGTACGTAGTTGTACATGAATGCTAGCCCTTGCATGAGAACCCCCGAGTTGTAGGAGTATGTCAGCTTGTTAACGTCTTTGCAGTCATGACCAGTGTGCCCTCCATCATAGACGTGCCAGTTCCCGTGGTCAATATATTCAACTTTCCATATCCAGTCCCAACTTTCCTCGGCCCATTTGGCGTACGTAGCGTTGTTTGTATAACGTGCAAGCCGGGCACCCAAGTTAAAAAAGCAACCGTTCGCAATAGCTGCCATAGGTCAGGGCACTAATAGAAACATGTAGATGAGGAAGCTGTACATACTATTTTTATAATCGTATCCAGGGTTTGTAGGAGGAATCTGCCAATGTAAGCCACCCCCGCAATCATTGTCGTGTCGCAAGGGGTCTGCTTGTGTTGCCCAAACCGCCTGTGCCAATGCTAACCACTGCGGCTTGTCCGCTGGGGGATTGGGGAAGCGCGTCTCGGCAGCCAGCATGGCGCTCATACCCCAGAACGCCTGGTCATCATTCCCCAGGGACAGCGTATAGTTTTCCGTCATATAATCTTCCGAACCGCCCGACTGGTGCAGCATGCCCTGCATGACCAAATTGTTGTACGTTGAGTCGCCTGTGAAATGCCAATAGTCGATCAGTGTGCCCATCATCGCTCCGCCTTGCCACCAGTAATAAGGCCCCAATCCGTCAGCGGGCGGACCAGGCAGGATGCCTGGGTTTTGGCCAGGTTCGTCGCCATGGTATCGTGTCAAAAGGTCGGCGGCGACGGATTTTGCGGTCGCTTTGATATTTGCTAGATGCTATTAGACGTCGTGAAGCAGTAGACGCAATAGTGGCAGCGGCAGGGCATGAGGGAGAAGCTTACCATCTGTGTCCACGAGGTAGACAGCAGCAACTTTGACCACCTGGGCAGCAAGCAGGAGCGTCACGACTGCTCGAGATGAGCTTTTACGGTCGTTTCCTGAGAACATAGCGATGGATGTTATTGCATGGCAGGAGTAACTCTGCGATAATTCGGGACAGCAAAGTCTTGGAAGTCCGGGGAAATCTTCGCCCAGAAACCCCTTACTTTGCCAAGATTTTGGCTGTCATACATACGAGCCCAAGCACCGTAACAAACAAGGCTCCGCCAACGTTCTACCTAGTAATTTTTGACACGGAACCATGAGTGCCCGCTACATCAGATTCCAAAAGCAGGGTTACGTGGCGCTGTCGCTGTAGCGCTCACATTTCTTAGGAACACTGCCACCTCCTACAATTTTCCCACGAGCGACAACGAGGGCATTTTCGTAAGCCCTTTTGCTTGGCACCACCGAGACTAGTTCTTGGGTTTTCCGTTGGCGACTTGGCAGGGTAGGTAGGCAGGGCGTTTGCACATCTTTAATCATAACCTCACCTAACTCGACGATTGAGAATCTCCAAAGTATCTGAAGAGTCGAGCAGCTAAGATGCGTTTCTCTCGAGCGCAAGCCTTTTTAGCCATCCTAACAGGCTTCGGCCCAGTGCTGGTCGCCAGCGAACGCATGCTCACGTCCACAGCGCTGTCTAGCTGCCAAGAGGATTCGCAATTCTCCGCATCCCTCTTCAACGTCGTTTTTACGCCCGGCAATGGCTCTGCTGCTTTTCGGGTAGTGGCCACCTCCACCGTGCAAGACTACATCAAATTCGATATCCAAGTGCGCGCGTACGGGTATACTGTGATCCAAAAAGTACTCGACCCCTGTGACATGAAGCTCAACCTTTGTCCGATGCAAGCGACGCGATTCGAGAACAACTTTAACGTCAATGTCGATCCGAAGCTTTTGAAAGACTTGCCGAGCATAGCGTATTCGATCCCTGACTTGGATGCGTCAGTTAGAGTCACGATTAATTCGACAAAGACAGGACGATCGATTGCGTGTCTTGAGGCGCGCATCTTGAATGGCAAGACGGTTAATCAGCTCGGCGTGAAATGGGCCACGGCCATTATCTCAGGCCTGGCGCTGATTTCCTCTGCGTTCATCAATGGACTCGGTCAGTACAACGCTGCCGCGCATTTAGCAGCCAATGCCATCTCTCTGTTCGGCTACTTCCAAAGCCAGGCTATCTTGGGCTTCACGGCTGTGCACTTGCCGCCGATCGTACAGTCATGGACTCAAGATTTCCAGTGGTCCATGGGTATCATTCGCGTAGGGTTCCTGCAAACGATAGCAACATGGTATCTGCGTGCCACTGGTGGAAAACCGGCTACGTTGCTCGATACGCTGGCGACGATCTCTGTGTCCGTGCAGAAGCGAGGCGTCGCAGCTGCGCAGGCTGGAGCAAGCTTATTTAGACGTGTCGCGCTGATGATACCTGTCCCAGCTCGTGGCTTCTCATTTGCAAAACGTGCAGAGACAGAGACTGCCCATGGCATCGTGGTTCGTGGTATCGAACGAGTGGCCTTCCAGAACAACATCGAAGCGACCAACCTCTTCATGACCGGCATCATCATTTTTATTACCTTTGTGTTTGGCACTGTGGTTGTCATTGTTGGCTTCAATAGCACGTGCCAAATTCTGGCGAAAAAGGGCATGATCCAGCGCGACCGCTTCGGCGATTTCCGTAGGGACTGGCTCACAGTGCTCAAAGGGATCTTGTACCGTGTCGCCCTTATTGGTTTTCCGCAGATCACCATCTTGTGCCTGTGGGAATTCACGCGCCTTGATTCGCCGGCTGAAGGTGCACTCGCTGTTTTGTTCTTGATTGGACTGACGGCTATGCTGGCCTGGGGATGCAGCAGAGTCTTTCTTATTGCGCAGCGTAGCGTCGCAATGTACGACAACCCTGCGTACAATCTATTTGCCAATGCGAACACGCTCAACAAACTTGGCTTTTTATACATTCAGTTCCGAGCATCAGCTTATTATTTTATCATCCCGGCACTTCTTTATATTCTTCTCAAATCGCTCTTTATTGCCTTTGGACAGTCTCATGGCTTAGTCCAGGCTGTTGCCTTTGTGGTGGTTGAAGCCGCTGCCCTCATTGGCGTTTCCATCTTGCGCCCGTGGATGGATAAGCCAACCAACTCATTTAACATTGCCATTCACGCAGTTAATTTTGTCAACGCTGTCTTTTTACTTATTTTCTCGGATGTCTTCAGTGCACCAGGCTTAGTCATCGGTATTGTTGGCGTGGTCCTCTTCGTGCTCAATGCTGCCTTTGCTTGTGTGCTGCTCATTATGATCATCGTATCGACAATCCTCGTATTCATACGCCCGAACCCTGATGCGCGCTATCAGCAGATGGCAGATGACCGGACAAGTTTCATGAAATCTCAGACACAGGTTAACGCACTGGGTGAGCTTGATGCGCTCGGGGTAGTTGCCCGGAGGAACGAAGAGCTTTTTGATGGTGACGACCAGCACCAATATCAATCTTCATTCGGCTCCAAGCCGCCGTCGAACCGGGCCCAATCGCCCTTCCAGCCAACCTCACCACTACTCCCTGCTGGAGGCCATCAGTCGCTTAACTCTTCCTTGCGATCCGCATCCCCAGCGCTGCGTTCTCAGCAGTACTTGCCGAGTAGGCAGCAGGAGCCGTCAGTCAGCAGCGAAGGTTTTGGGCCTTCACGGCAGCAAAACGCAAGGTAAGTAACCCTCAAACCTCACTATTCGAACTGTTACTAACGTACATCCTACACAGTCCTTGGCAACGTGGTGCGGGGTATAGTTAACATGTGTGTATAGTTCCGTGGCGGGTTTAGAAAGGCATTTGTTATATTTTTTGTACCAATGAAATTATTATGAAAAGATCAGCCCACCCCCTCCCACCACGACCACGACCACCTTGTAAAATCAAGAGCACCTGCCACTTGATATTGTATGTGTACGATGCCAAACACTTCAAGAAGCAGCCTATAAGCAGCCCCCGATCTGGATTAACCTCTTTTAACGATAGCCAGGCGAGTTTGGACACAATGTAGAGTAAAACTCGGAACAGAAAAGAGCGCGTAGGCTGTAGCGCTAAATTGCATTGGCAGAGCCTAGGTTGATCTAGCACTGGAGGATGCCGTCTGCGACGAATTTTACAATCATGGCTCACGCTGCTCTAACGATCGCCACGCCACAAGCTGAGATTGAAGGATCACTCGATTTCCGTCTCGGCACCGATATGGCTGTGACATGGTGTGCTATTGGAGGCTGCCATTGTGACTGGGCAGGCATAATCCTGAGAAACCCCCATTCACAGTATCTGATTGGCCCCCCTCCATTGCCGCGTTCCCCAATGACGATAGTCAAGTTTTTGTTATGCATAAACAACGCACAACAAGTAATATATGTGTAATATACTCTCAGCTAAAGGTATTCACGTGTATATCGGCTTCAGCTGCCTTTGTCGGCGATCTGGGACGAGATGAGCTACCCTTGCCATCTTGGCCCCCGTTTTTAGCATCATCTGCGCCAGATCGCCGACAAAGGCAGCTCTAGTTTGAAACGTGGGGGGCTTATTCCTAACTGAGCCAGCAGAGCGAAATAGCCGTAGACATGAAAGCTCCAGCCGGCGGGTTTGCGCGGGCAAAAGTCGCAAGCAGATATTTCTGTGGTGTCGATAATTACTCCATAGAAACTTGCAATTGCCTTTTTCAGCTCGGTCTTTTTTTTTTTTTGGAAGTCGGTCGTATGTCACATGGAGCTGTTGTCTCTTCTGCGTTGCCTCAGCGCATGTCGGACTTCCAAATTGTACGAGTCGGCATTGCATTCTACCGTATTATGAAGAGACCCAAGCTTTCCCAATAAGACTTGTACTGAAACGAGTCCACAGCATGTTAGTTCCTATCACAAAATGACGCGATCCTTAGCCGGGGGTTGATTTTGCTATTTGGTATTATCGATGCTTGGGAATCGCGGACAGTATATATAGTGCAACCAGTTTTCGGATTTGGGCGACACTAAAGGAGACTAGACCCGACCAAGGCCCCAAACATCAGACATGTGGTGCACATCTTGCGGCTCTACCATGCCCGCCATGGCGGCGCCACAGGGTCAGCTAAGTTCAACTTCATCTGGAACAGAGACAACAAGACGCACGACGGACCGACGACGCGAACAGAATCGTCGAGCTCAGCAGCGGTTTAGACGTGAGTGCCCTTATAAACACTGTGACACAACAGAACATGGAATTAACCTTGTGTAGAAAAACGCCTCCAGAAAAATGCAGGGGCTGCATAAACTTGCTCTGCCTACCATTCCGCCAGCACCATGACACCACCCACCACAATACACACGCCCCTCCGGAGATATTCTCTCCTTAGCAATTGTGAAGAGAATCAGGGTGGTGGCTTCATCGATTGGAGTTATCTTCTCGACCCCAATATGTATTACAGCACAGACAGTAAGATGGACGGCGATGACTTCAAGTCGTTGGTCACGGACCCGACTGCTACCCCAACAAGTATGACCGCCAGTGATCTGTCCAATAACAAAGTAGAGCAATCACAACAGCGATGCCATAGTTGTCAGCACACTCCAAAGACGCCTTGCGCCGCTACTGAGAATAACACGAACGATACATTACGAGCAGCCGAGCCACTGGTGCTTCACAAAGCCATACAGGCGGGGAACACAGAAGTTGTATGACTATTGCTCAACCACAATGCAGATTGCAACTCAATAGACAGTACTGGTCTTATACCTCTTATGGTTGCCGTTATAAGTGGCCACGAAGAAGTATTGACATTGTTGCTCTCGCATGGAGCTGATATCGAGTTCGTCGACAATGCCAACTGTTCAGCCCTTCACTGGGCTGTGTTACGTGAGCGCCACGACATGCTGCGCCGCCTCTTGAACCACTGCGGGACTGACACGTCTCTTCTGAATAAAGAAAGCAAAGATGGAGCAACTTTGTTGTCAGTTGCGGTCGGCACAGGCAGTGAGGTTGCCGTTAAAATGTTACTGGAATCGGGGGCCGTGGTAAGTATGGAGTGATGTGAAGTATTTGCCATCTATCTAAAGTCTATATAATGTCCTAAAATTTGTTCATACGTCACGAGCAGTCACCCTGACCCGAATGCCAGTCTGTTTGTTGAAAAAGTAGTTGTGAGTAGTCCACGTCTTGCTGGAATCTATCATTGTGAAGTCGAATTTGCGCAGTAGTAATGGAACAAATTTGTAAATCTCCAAAAGAGCAATCTGTATAGAAATTAGTCAAAGTCATTTGTGGTACATCTTTATCTTGGTAATATTGACTCACTGGCTTGCCAATGCACGTTCTAGTACCGGCTCCAAATACTAAGTTGTTGCATCTTTCCATATCGCCATCTGTGCGTCTAATGCATCTCTCAGGACGAAACTGATACTCATCTGGTCCATATACGTCCTAAAATTGCCGAATTCATGCCTACCTTGGTGCCGGGAGGGATGAACATGCCCGAAAGCTCGATGCCATTCTCGTGCACCACTCGCGGCAACTCGCGGCATGGGAAATCCCACACTGGGATGTAACCGTAGCGATTCTTTGATGACGGCTTTGACAAGTGGAAGCTGCACTGACTGAGAGTATGTTGGCAAGTCGGAGAGCTTCCCTTCTTGGACAGCTTGGTCAACCTCTCTCTGTACCTTGTCATACACAATTCTGTGCTTCATGAAGTAGTAGAAGACTACTTGTAGCTCGATAGCAGTGGCATCGACGCCTGCAGTCCTATTGATACCATGTTAGTTGGCCGGTATTCATCAGAATTGAGACGGTACGTACAACGCAGCAAAAGCTTCGTTCTTGACATCTTCCACTCCAAAATCCAGCTTTTTGCCTTTGGAGGAGACAATTGCCAACAGGTTGTCTAGAATATCTTGCCTTCGTTCTCTAGTTGCAGGGTTTGAATTCGCCGCAACTCTATTGTTGACGCTGATTGAGCTGTGTGAATTACATAGTTGATTCCCTTGAATCCTTTGCGAACAACATTGGTCAACATGAAGATACCCATGAGTAACCCACGAACTATAGGCGAGGATATCGCTGCTGCTCAATTGTGGGCAATACAGGCTCCATGGAAGCGAGAAACACGCCGCCATCGCCGCCGTTCTCGACGAATCCAGGGGACCTTCCAAAGAACAATTCTCCAATAACATCATACGCGTACCTTGCCAAGCGTTGTTAGTCTATGATCACCAAAAATTATCTAGGGTTATTACTATAAAAACTATTCTCTGAGGTCAACTCCTCCTTTCACAGTGCCATTGATGGTCAGCTGCTGGACGAGAATGCGACTACAGTCGTCAATATACGACTCAAACTTCAAGACATTGGTCATGTTGTAACGCTGCTGATGATGCGTCTTCGCTCAAAATGTAGCTTCTCGCCAGCAGTGGCAAACGCATGAGGATATTTGGAAAAGGCTCCAATGTCCCAGGTGTGATAGAAATCCGTCTTGTCGAGCGTAGGAGTGGTACTATAGATCGTGCGTATGGCAGCTGGGTCAGCACAGACAATCTCATCTGGTGCTATGCGGACAAGAGGGCCGTATTTTTTGTGTAGCTCACGCTGCACCGCGTCCCAGTGTCCTCTTCATACTGAGATAGTCAGCCATAGACGGGTATTGGATAGCCAGAAGGGTCCAGGGACTTTGCGCAATGGGTGAAAGGTCTTGCAGTAGATGCACCAAGACGCCAGGGAAACGACGGTGCTGGCAATGACTGCTTTGACGAGGAAACTAACAATAATCATTTTTTTCACCAGCATTGAATGGCAAGCTAGATAGATGTTGATCCGTAGATCGTCCAATGTCGAAGTCTATGGTTACGCTCCGTGACTGATATGATGCTGATTCTGCACTACCCCACCCCGTCCAGCTAGAGTCCCAGCTGCCATCATATTACTTGATTATGACAGACAATACAGCTTATTGCCGATCAGATTTACGAATCACTTTATGCCAACGCCATCTGATTACTTGCAGTGGATTGCTTACAATGGCTTACGGGTTGTTCGCGAATCAAATAAGCGTATGATGGAACTATCAACAGTTGTTGATTTGGGCTACTGCTTTTTATTCTGGTAATAATGAGCGCAATAGTGCCTGTAGAGGAAAGCTGTAAAGAAAAAACACAAACAAACGAAGTCTCGATGCGCCTGCAACATTCTGTTCAGCAACCACTTACACTTACACTTACACTTGCCAGTGTATTTGTGTTTTCCTCTAAAGCATTGCCTAACTCTTTACTTTTATTTTTAAAAGCGCACCCGAATTCTTTAATCCATTCCCATCAACAGAAAAATTAGTAACGTGGCTCACAATGGCGGCTCATCCAGCGGAACCCAATACTATCCCCCGCCGAGGAGCTGAATAATTATTATATTATTATAACTCAAAGCTATTTAATTATAAAATAATCCAAATTATACTATATAACTATATATACTGCTTAACTATATATTATATTATACTAAAACATTACTATAGCAAGTAATACTCTACATATTATTACTAACAAGCTCTATCAACTGAGATTTGATAGGTATATTCTGAAGTTATACCATTATCAACATCTCGTAAGATAAATCGAACATTATATTTGGGTGCCTGCCGTTTATCATCGGGATGCTTGCCGTTAGAATCCTGTCTATCACCTGGCTCGACAATATATCCCCTAATACGCCGTGTATCTACTGGAAAGTTCAGACTTTCATTGTTCCAGTATAGCGGTTCCATAGCCCTTTTGGTAAGTGTAATACAATGCTCAATCTCAATTAGATGTTTCCCTATAGCTTGAAAGATAGGCACACCCCATATCTGCTCTTTTGTCTGGGACGAGAGTTCCAACATTCGCAGTGCTGTGAGTCGTAGCTTTAAATGTCGGCAACTAACAACAACGTAGAAGATCGACGTGAAGTAGCCCATTCCAAGATCTAAAGCGGATTGTACTGGAACTCCTCCTGGTGCTAAGGCAGTTGCATTCTGCATAATCCGCTGGAAATATTCCATATACAAGTCATATACCGTTTCATGCAAGTCAAGACAGCTGCTGGTATAGATTTTCCACACAAGCCACTGCATCTCAAGAATCAGCATCCTACTCTTTATCTCATTAGATATTGTTGAGTTTTGTTGAAAATGTAAGAATGAGAGCAGCCAGACATGCAGAGCTACCTGGAGCTGATACTGTTCACTACTGAGAACAGTACAAACCCGTGCATCAGGTGCGGCACTAAGGCGGTAGTGATGCACTCTTGAGCCTAAACGCAGTATACGGACTGCTAAGCGATCTATTATCATCTGAGCCTGGACAAGATCCTTAAACGATGCATCTATTAAATACCCTGGGTCTTGGAGGAGCGGAAAGGAAGTGGATCCGATACCGTAGACGTAGGGTAAGGCATTCCAGTGGTAAAACAGAGGAGCCAGCTCAGAATCCACTGGTTGTGAGTCGAGAATTAGAGTTCCATACCGAATATGATTGATAGCAGTGCCAGGGTCGTCTCGAAGGAGCTCAATACACACAAACAGGGCACACACAAGCAGGAGGTTGTCCAGCGGGTACGGTTGAGGCAATGCAAGTAAGACTCGAATAGCAGCATTATAGTGTTGAATTGCCAACTTGTTTTCGCACGGGCGCTGCACTGTTTCCAAAGGTTTCTCGTAGCGCTGTTCATACAGAGCGGCGATAGCGAGTGCGGCATGCTGAACCGCAGGGTCACTTTGAGCCATCCGAGACAAGCGATGTGCCCAATTGTCGCCACCCAGTGGACGAAATATAGCTTCAGCTACTTTTGCATGGAAATATGCCATGGCGCGCCCGACTGGATATGCGCTGCTGGCATCCGGATTTCGTATACGTAGCGGCATTCGTGGTGCAAGAAGCTGCTCCCAAGAGTACTTGTAGCTATGACTTAATGGCGCATATCCATCACATTTCCTGCCTGTGGTGGTGCATCTCTTGCAGTGAGGGTGGGTCTCGTCGCATTTGATCTTTCGCTTTCTATATATGCATAAGATTCTATTCTCGCATGTTAGCTAGTATATGTACTCACTTGCAAGTTATGCATCCCGTTCGGGCTTTAGGGTACCCTTTCCGTGACATTCCGCTGTGTCAGTATCTGCTGTAGCAGAGAGAGGTCTGGGATGATCAATGGATCAATTGAACTCTCGGCCTCTTGGTGGTTGAGAGTTGTCGGAACCAAGCTATATTAGCCATATAGAACCGACGGTTGCTTAGGCTGCAGTAGAGAATATCCACTTTGGTATGTGGCAGACAGGATGCAGAATGAAAAGTTGCTTATATAGGACGTATTACTACAAGAAAAAGGTACAACCATGTTTTTGCTGAAAACAAATGCCGAATGGATCTGGAACTAAATCCTTGGGACAAACTGAGTTGCGGCCCCGCTCTGCCCTTTCGATGACTGGTTACCCCACTCGATTTGACTGGCTCCAAAAAAAACAAAAGTCGAAGATAGTGGGGCAAATGCGAACAACCCACCCTTTTCCTACAAGGATTGAAAGTCAACGCCCCAAAAAAGTGCCGTAAGGCAGCTCTTTGGACGGGGAACTGCTCGGAAGCTTCGGGCAGCACTGAATCTTAAGATGGCAGTTAGCCGAGACGACAGACCAGTGTTTGTACGGAGTATCCTAAAATAGAAATAGTGTACTGAGCTATCCTAAGTATTCACGTTATATAACTAGGTTCTAGTATAGAGCTATATAACTGGATCTATAAATAATAATAATCTAAATATAATCCAATAAATTTAATAAAAAGATACATTAATATAAATAGACTAGATACTTATTAGCTTTATTATTTCACATATTTAATAAATAAACAGATATATAGAGTAAGAGTACTATTAATTAAAAAAAAACCCTTGATTACTAGTATCAAAATATATCTAAATATATTATAGCAGCAATATCTTTCAACTATCTAGAAATAATCCTATATATTATTGAGACCTGTAAGAAGAATAGAGGAGCCAGGGAAATTATGTAGAGTTATATACATTACAGCATTTTAGAACTAGAGAGAGACATAGAAACTAAAAAAAAGGGAAAACAAATCTTGCTATTTAAAGTATACAGTAATATAAGCTAGTATAAAAAACTTCCCTTAATCAATCTCCTTTCTTTATTTATTTTATATTTCTTTATATATAAATCTAACTCTATACTATATAGTAAAACCTCTAAAAAGTATAGAAGAACCAGAGTTATATATATTACAGTATTCTTAGACTATAAGAGATATAGAAATTAAAATAAAATAAAAATACTATTTATTAAAGATTATATACAGTAAAAGAATAAAGAAGTCTCTATAGAAAGAGATCTATAAGAATTATATTAATAATAAAGATAGTAAAAGAAGTTATATTAGCTTTATTGTATTATTCTTATTTTTTAGAGGGAATTTTTCCAGATTTATATAGACAAATTATAAACCTTATAAAGTAGATAGAATATTAGCTAAAATTCTAAATAGAATTTAAATAAAAGTATAATACTAGAATAAGTATAGAGGGTTTTTAAGTCTCTATTTTATATTCTTAGTATTTATAGTAAACGAATTAGATTATATCTAATTCTATAAAATACTTATAAAAATAAGGAAATCTTTTCTAGTTAAATAACTAGTATAGATGTTATAAAAGATTTAGTAGATATTTTTATACTATTTAAAGTATATAGTAATATAAACTAGTATAGAGAACTTTCTAAAATTAATATCTTTTCTTTATTTATTTTATATTTCTTTATATATAAATCTAACTATATACTATATAGTAATTAAGTTATAGTTATCTAGTTAGTTATAAAACTCTTCTATTTTTATAGTTAGAGATACTATTTTTTTATCATAGTTATTTATGTATAATACTTATTGGATTAACTATTTAATTAAATGGTTCTTATTGTATTTAAACTCTTTAATTACTATTATAGGTATTGTAGCCTATTCTCTAGGCTTACTCTTGTTCTCTTATCTTACTATTAGCTTAAACAAAGTTAAAGGAATTATTCAAAATTAAAATATAATTTACAAGTATTATAAATTATAAATTATAAATTATAAATTTATTATAAATCATATTTTTAATCTAGACCTTATTAGACTTTATATTAGCTAAAGTAAGATTCTTAGTATAACTTATATTTTCTAGATACTATTATCAAATCTATAAAATAGATATAAATTTTGTAAGATAAGTTCTTGCAAACTAGAACTTATTGTTATTATAATCTATTTAGTATATATATTTAGATTTATTCTATTTAGATTTAATTATATAATAGTCTAGGTATAATATCTAGCTAAAGAATATAAGTTATAAATTAAACAGTAGAGTAGTCCTAGAAGCTATTGAAAATCTGAAGCTAGAGAGAGTATCAACGTATTGAAATCATATATGCCACGGAACTTGAAGAAAGCCAACACTTGAGGTGCAGTGCCACAGCCCATTCCCGTCGGCATACTTGCGTTGAAGTCTACAAGCGGAATTCGTACCCCTGTAAACTTCAAGCGCGCTGATACAGTGTATGTAGTATTCAGATTCAAATGTCTCCCAATAACTTGGAACATATCGAGACCATTCTGTGGTCTGATTGTGACAAGTGCCGTTGCTGGTTGCGATAATGCAGCATGTCTGTTGGTAGTGATGACTTTGTTTAGTACTGCCCGCTTAAATAGACCTTTGGTTCCAAGGTTCTGCGTACCACTTCCATATGGAACAGCATTAGCAACATACACCAGGGCTTGCCCTTCTTGCCCAACATGCATCGTTTGAACCACATCCATAGAGTGTACTGTTAGGTCCACAACGTCAACCGTGTCGCTATGCTCGTTAATGATGTACATGCGGGTGTTGTCCGGACTTGGCCAGAGACCGTGCGGCTCAACACCGCTAGCTATGATCGACCGTACATAGACTGGTGCCACGTCTGGATCGGGTTGAGCATAGACTTTTGTTAAGTTCTCGCCTGCAACTGTAACGAACCCGAATGTAGTTCCATTTATGATCGCGAAGTTAGGGTGATTTGTCTCGAGACCCGTTTCAAGTATGTTGATCACTCGCCGATGCCTTGTAGAGATAACAGAGACCTTGCCAACCATTTTATGTGCCAGCCAGAGCCTTGACCCATCGGCCGACAACATCATATCTGACGAGAACATGTCTGCCAACCCCGTAATGTTATGGATCACCTTTCGGCTCGCCACATCAATCACCGACAAAGAAGCAGAGCGGATATGGTTGGCATACGCAGTCCTCCCATCAGGACTAAACAGCACCTTGCTTGGACCACCAAATGAGTCTATTTTGCCCACAATGCCACCATTAACACCATCAATGATGTCAATGTGATCAACTCCGCGTGTGCCAACCCAAACGGTACGGTTATCAGCTGCAAAGAAAGCCTCGTGTGCATTTCGGCTAACAAACGTCTGCGACACGATGCTATTGTCAGCACATCGAATCACAGTGGCAGTGTTTGTTGTGACGCTGAGAGACACGATGTATTTGCCGTCACGGGAGAATCCCAAGCCGTGGACGTTGACGGAACGGGTATACTGAGGATTAAGAATATTGCCGAGGCGGCTGTCTCCTAGGTCGATAGTGCCTAAGACGTCGCCTGTCTTTGGCTTGATGACAGTGATTGTATTGGAAGACTGATCACCCGTGTAGATGCGATCTGATTCCGCTATTGGTGGCGCCACGTCGGCTAGAGCAGGTGCCTGAATCTGGCCGTTCACAGCTGTGGATGTAATGGCAAGAAGACATAAAGAGGTTTGTATAAATGATGTTCTCATGCTGGATTTTATTTTTTCAAGATAAGTCTGTTAATGGATGAAAGAGCATGTAGTTGTGCTAGCAGAGGGTTATCGACTATTTTATATAGTATTCAGTACTAAATATCTATGCAGCGGACAGTGTCGAGTAGCAAGCTACAAGTACAGTAGACAATTTAAAAATATATCCAGTTTACGGTCACAAATGTCTCAGCGACTGGTTACATTGGCAGCTAAACCTGACGTGAGATTTCGGCTCTAAGGGCATGTTACAATCAGTAGTGGATAACATTGGGACAGCTACGGAGCCACACATAGTAGACCGAATTGAACAGATACACAGGCACACAGACCTAATGTCGTCAGGGTAGCCGATCTGATGGTGGCGGTGGGTTCAATGCGAACTGACCAATAAATACCCTGGTTCTCCCCAAAACTATACCTAAACCTAGTTAACGGGGAATTATACGGCCCAGGATAATACGATATCTAGTACTTGTCAGCACAAAGTATACTATATTTATTCAAGATCTATATAGAGGTACTATAGATATAGTTTTTAAAAATATTAAAGTAAAAGAAATTATCTTTCAACTTTAGTTAATTATAACTAGAGAACTACTTCAATAACTTTTTATCTGTTTTTTTTATATATTTTAATTATAATAAAGCTTTAATAGAGTTATTAGAAGTCTTGAAAAGGTAAAATATCTTTTAACTATCTATTATTCTAAAAGATAAAGAAGTTTATAATTTTATATTTAATTATTAAATAATATATTTAAAGTTAAGAGAAATTAGTCTAGTGTTTAAAAAGTTTCTAGATGTTTGATTTAAGAATTATAGTTTAATATATAATATAAAGAATAGAAAAGGTATTACCTTATTTAGACGTCCCTCTCCCCTTTATTATACTGTTAGACTAACCATTCATACTACCCAGGCTGGCTTTATATATACTTTTAACTATACCACTAGTATTGCATTTTAATATTATTTGCAAGATTATAATAGAGCTACCTGATAATTTAAAAAACATAAAAAACAGGACTTATATTCCTCGCGGCTCATGTAGGTAACTTTATTGTATATAGTATAGGTATAGCCAGCGATCCTCTGCTCGTCTACTTGGCGCGTCGCAACGGTGGTGTCAAGGAGCCGGCAATAAGGCTGTGGAGGCTTATACTATACGCACTCTGCGCTGGTGTTGGTTACTTTACCTCTGCCTATGGCGCGTAGGCTAATATATACTGGATTGCTATTGGTAGTGTTATTACAGTCATGATTGCATTTAAAGTCAGAGCCTTCTCCATTCCTATAGCGTATGCTATGGGGCGCTTCCCACAGGTATGTGTGTATTCTCTATGCTTTCAAAGACGTCATAGGCCCTTGGGCGGTTGGGCTACCATCGAATCCAGATATCGGGTAAGCCAGTCGCTGTTCTTACACTATATCCATCCATAATCAATTTTGCCCTGTCGTATTCAGTGCAGCCGCTCATAAACGGAACTGGCTAAGGTTGGACTTTTACTTTTTTTGGGCTTAGCATTCTAGCTTCCATGCTTATAGCACTAATATAATATAGTAAGTAACAGAGAGCGATGAAAGCGCCTCGCGATTATGGGCTTTTGGAAGAGGTAAATGGCGGCACTGACTGATATTCTATCTTGTGTTGGAATATTCAAGTTCAATGTTCGTGTTTATGGAGTTTGTCTAGTTTATCGACTTTGCTTTAGACCCTGCTCTATGGCAGAGTACTCTGAGCAAGACAGAGTAATAACAACAGCATTCACTGCTAAAGTAACGGTAAATTAGGAAAAGTTTCACATAACCAGCCTTAGTCCTGCAGAACCTCGTTTGCCATGTGTATTTACTATGATGACCTAAACCCAGTCTGCATCCAAAATTGTAGGCTCGCCCCTTTCATGCTTGTCACAGAGCGTGTCAATTGACCATGGAGCATAGACCATGTTCGGAGGCGTGTTGGTGTTTTTGAAAGGTACGCCGGTCTTGAGATGGTTCAAAGCTTCGTCATATCTACGATAAGCATACTCTTCCGGATCATGATCCATGATCCAGGGACCAAATTTCGGCTTGACCTTCTCGTTATCCTGATTTTTGTTTGTGTTTCTCGCATCACGATTAACGACACCGAAGGCTTGAAGGCAGGAGACTCTTTCAAAACGCAGCTTATTGTGGACTCTGGTTGCATCCGAGATGTTACCTCTCCCTGCCAGCAACAAACATGTGGCGAGCGAGCGAGCGTCTTCCATGGCTTGTGTGGCTCCCTGGCCTGAGCTGGGCAAAAAGGTATGTGCTGCATCACCTAGAGTAAAATTCAAACCAATGTTAGTAATACTCAAGGAAAGAGCACCTGGCCGGAAGAGTTTGCTTGAATCGCATGCAAAATCAATTCTTCGCTGGGGCATTGAGCCTGCCTCTTACCTAGCTGAACAACACGACCTTTGGGGGAAGTCCAATTTGGCTGAGAATCGCGCCATAACAACCTCCAGTCTACAAGATATCCGGGTGGCGTGCTTTTAATTACACGATCTGCAACTTCAGGCCAACCAGGGAGAGTCGCTGTGAACCTCAACGCCTCCTCAACATCCACCTACCGCACACAGGTTAGTTCACATCCATGTCATGTTGTCAAGAAGATTTCACTATCAGAATATTCAAGTGATACTTCACTTACTCGATGGCCCCAGCCTTTGTCTCCTGTACCCTGATCCGGGTGATCAACTGTCCACATCATCTCTTCATGGTTTCTCCAGAACACAGCCTGCGTGTCAGGACTGTGGCAGTTAGCAAACTGGGCGAAGGCTTCACGAACGAAACAACTCACCCAGCCCAAAGTTCAGCAGTTGAGGATCCATCCTCATTCAGAGGAAATCTCTCTGCAACCATGGGGTCAGCCAAAGCATAGTCCACTGGGTACGCAACTCTGAACATGGATGACCCGCTAGATCTCGCTGGGACAGAATGGCCAACGACTAGAGGCAAAGAACGAGTTCGAGCCCCGTCTGCCGCTATAACGACATCAGCAGACTCGCAAGAGCCGTCTTTTAATAAGACTCCAGCGCTTTCCTCATCTTCGAAGTAATCAACAACCTCCTTACTATATTCAATTGTGATATCAATCATGTTTAGCTGCTCTTCCAGCATGGCCGCAAATTTTGGTCTGGAGTGTCGGAATGTTCTTTTCTTCTTCTTGTAGTCATGCATACCGTTCGAAAACATCAATGTTTCTGGATCTATAGGGCCGGAGAATCGCTCGCCCGTGATGTGGTGGAAAGAAGCCATTGTCGGGTAAACAATCTCCATGTTCTTTTTCTTCAAAAACGGCCAATTATCAAAGAGTCGGATGCCCGTGAAGAGGATCTGAACCGCATCACCTAAAACCAGATTAGGATCTAGCTTCATGCAGACGGGCTGGGTCTTCAAACCTTGTGGTGCGTTCTTCGGTCCACGTTCGATGATACGCACTTGACAACCGCGACGCCAGCACTCCAATGCTACGCTCATACCTCCTATACCGGCTCCAGCTACAAGAACTGAAATGCCATTGGGCGGAGCTCGTGCAGCGCTTGTTGCCATTGTGTAGATAGGACTGCGATTGAGATATTGGGCAGCTACAATGAGAAGGCGTGAAGTTAGAAAAGCCAAAATTGGAACGTTGCCAGCCCATTAAGGGTTTAATATAGGACTATGGATTGAATATTTGTACAATGAATAATGTTAACTTAATAATATGTTATCCCTTGGTCAATGAAATGGGATACTACAGGGGGTATTTCCGAAGATATGCGAGAGTATGATGGCTTGCTGAAAGACTCAGGTAAATCGCCAGCAAATAAGATACATGACGAATTGATCGACCATTGTCTTGCATTCGGGTTTATGATCTCAAGAGTATGTAACATAGGTTACGTGAAGCTTTGATATGGGTTCGGTAAACTGTGATTTGCGTTCGGAGAATGTCGTCGATCTTCGCACCGAACCAAATCGGACCGAGTTGCGCAGTTCATAATCCCCCCTACATTTTTACAACATCACAAAAACAACTACAACGATGTTCAGTATTCACCATCGCAATCGCAAATCATGGAGTTCGACGCCAAGACAAAGTTTCAAGTCTGCATTGCTGGGGCTGGCCCTGTCGGCCTTTTCCTCGCTTGCGAGCTTGGCATGGCTGGGGTATCAACTCTAGTTATTGAATCAAAGCCTGACCAAAAGGACCCGTGGAGAGATGGAGTGCTCGGCTATCGAGGACTCAGCAACCTTTCGAGTGAAATCTTCTACCGCCGTGGCTTACTGTCCAAGGTTATGACTAAACCTATCACAGCCGCTTCATTGTCTCTTCCCAATGATGAGAAGCAAGATACACCCGGAGAAGACGCATTCGCTGGGCATTTTGCAGGCATCATCATTGACTCTCGAAAGGTGGATTGGACCAGGTGGAGACACATTCTGCCTGGTCCATCGGCCTTTGGCGGTGCTCTACAACTTGGGCAGCTCGTTGACACGCTCTATCAACGTGCGAAAGACCTTGGGGTCACAATCATGCATAGTCACCCATTGAAACGTTTTGAGAACGCAGAATCATATGTCAAAATATGGACTGGTTCTTCTTCAAGTGTTCCGAATGGCACAAACACAATAAATGGCAATGGTTGTCATCAGACAGACGCTGTCAACCCGGTGGTCGCTCACGAAGCCACATTTATAGCCGAATACCTGGTTGGTGCTGATGGTGGGCGTAGCTTCGTGCGCAATCATGGCAATTTCACCTTCAACGGCAGTGAGGCAACCATGGTTGGCTATATCGCTGACTGCGACATGTCTGAGGAAACAAAAGGCCTCCTGAAGCCAGGCTTCCAGCATACTCCGCAGGGTATCTACGTGGCTCGCCCACCATATAGTCCATCTACTCACTTCCTTTTGAACTTTGACGCGCAAGTCGATGAGCGAGTCCGTGGCAGCGCCGCACATCGTGCCATTGTCACTCGCGAGAAGTTCCAAGATGTTATAAGACATGTTTCCGGTGAGAAAGATCTAGTTGTTGATTCACTGAGAATTGCCGGGTCATTCACTGATCGCGCCAAGGTCGCCACCGAATACCGACGTGGTAGAGTCTTGTTGGTTGGAGACGCCGCGCATATTCATGCCCCTTTGGGCGGCCAGGGCCTGAACATGGGATTGGGTGATGCAATGAATCTGGGATGGAAACTGGCATCCGTTGTCAGGGGGCTGGCTAAGGAGGATTTGTTGGACACGTACTTTGAAGAAAGGCATCCTGTGGCGTTGGAGGTGCTGGAAGCGACGAGAGCGCAAACCGCAGCACTGCGTCCTGGCTGGCATGGACAGGCAGTCTACAATCTGGCTAAGGATATGATCAAAACAAGAGATGGATCGACTCTCCTGGCAAGCAAATTCATGTGGTATAACCCCCGCATAGATTTCGGCAAGGAGGCGCATTGGCTGGTCGGTTACACTGCGCCGGACTTTAACTTCGCGGACGGTTTGCGTCTGGGTAGTAAGATGGAGAGTGGCACTTGGGTGGTGGTAGATTTTAGCAAGAGTGACGAAGTGGCTCAATTTGCTAAACAAAATAGTGGCTGGCTCTACGTTGATACTGACGCGGCCGAGACGCTGGGGCTGAAGGTAGTGCTCATCAGACCAGACGGAGTGGTTGCATGGGCGAGTGATATAGAGACCGGTAAAACGGCTTCTGCAAGCCTCAAGGAAGCAAAGTTGAGATGGATCAAGTGACTCGAATGACCGAGAATTCCGTTAAATGGCTAGTTCCTAAATTAATGCAAAAAGTCTGGCCGCATTTAGGGCGATGACTTACAAGCTTTCCAAATACCCTGCACTTTTCCTCTCCTGATATCCAAACAGTTAAGAAAACTCTTTATCTGGTAATCGTTTCTTTAATTTGAACCAAGTAGTAGTTGTCTCTTAGCACGTAGGGTAGGTATAATTACTATATATAGTAGATCACCTGAATAATTAGCACGGAGGTCATTCAATAAAACTTTTGGCTGGTTTGGAAGAATATTCTGGTCGCATCTAAAACCTGTGAGTAAGCTATCATTGCCAACTGCTTCAAGAAAAGCTCCGTTGCTTTCACACTGTATCGGTATTCTACGGAGCTATTTCCTAAATCAGGACAAATTCTAGCACTGAACAATCATTCTGTTTCTCCGGAAACACCCTATTCAACTTGAAGCCCTCTTCCGCTGCCAATTTGGCGTGCATCTCTGCATCGCGGCGTTTGCCTCCCACAAGCATTAGTGAAACATCCTGAGCGACAGCATAAGCGTTGGAACGGGGCTGCAGCAGCTCCTCGACAACATAAACGAGAGTATATGGCTTAGCAGCCTCTCGAACCGCTCTCCAGCAGCGTAGGACATCATCATCTGGGAAGTCGTTGAGAATGCGGCGCAGCTGGTAGATGAGAGCCCCCTGTACAGGAGTTGGAAAAGAGGTGAAGGCATCACCGCCCACAAGCTGGATGGATTTAATTTCAGGGTCGAGGCTAGCCTTTGTCTCGGCAATAGTAGATGGCCTGTCGAAGATAGCACATCGTTCCACAGGTAACCAAGGGTGATCTCGCAGGATGTCCCTCACAGCGAGGCCGTTGCTTCCTCCAATGTCAACAAGAAAGGGTTTCTTTGCATCGCACGTAGAACTCGTCTTTTCCAATTGTGGCTTCAACCAAGAAAAGTCGTAGACGCCGGTCATTGGATACACCTTTCCAACACGGCCGATGAAGTGGTTGAATTCATTGTTGAGCTTGGGCTCAGCTGCTAGTATTTCATATTCATTTTCATTAGGATGACCATTAGACAAGCCGAATGGTATCTGATTTGCATACTTCGGAGAGGCAAACCCATGGGTAGCTAAAAACTTGGGTAGCTGAGCCATGGGACCAACAACAATGTTGTGGATATGAGTCAGGAAGCTCGCAGTAATCTGGTCTGACCTGTAAAGAAGAGACTTTGCCGTGTGAGCTATTTGGCCTGGAACAGGAGCTTCCAAATGTCCTGTAGCAATGAGGAGTGGAAGAAAGCGATCAAGAAGTTCTTGTTGCCCGCCAATCTTCTGCGCGAGCTGCGACACTGAGATTTGGCCATTGTCGGGGATATGGTCAAATACCTTCCAGTCCACGAATACTTTCAATACTCCTATCTCAACTGCGGTGGAGAGATAGCCCATGGCTGGTCCCAGCGCCTGGGCCAAGTTGAGATCCTGGGCTGAAGCGTTATTTCCGTTGGTGGTTGCCATGATGATCGCGTTGAAGAGTTCAAGATATTGAGAGGCTTTGCGTTCTGGGATATGAGAACTTGCGAACCTGATGTTTTGTATGCACGGCTTATTTTATTGCTGTGTTTGGTAATTATGGAACGTTTTTCGTGCAATCATGCACAGCTATGTCGCTGTGTATTTGTATGACATGAGCCGATTCCGAGGTTTTGCGGTGTATGTACGGAGCTGGAATTATCACCGAATTAGTCTAACACGCCGACAAATTTGCAATCTGCGAATGTGAAACAAGAAAAAACATCATATTCTATTCTGGCATCTCGACTTGGCCGTCCATACCCCAGCCGCTCCAGGCGTCGCCAGAGCCAACAAGCCCACCGTTAACCGACACCACGAATGCAGAGCTACCTGTACCACCAGGACCAGGTTTGCTGGTCGGCCATTGCCACCATGCTCGCGAATGACGCAGCTCGAAGCACCATCTCGCTCCTGCCATGAAATGAACTCTGTAACCAACTTGGTGGGAGCGAAACGGTGCCGGTAGACCTTCTCCGTCATAAAGCTTCTCAAGTGTTAAACCATGGTTACTTTCTGACGCTGGAGTGGCACCAGATGTAATTATCTTTTGTGGAGCACAGACCAATTTACCATTACAATACAAACGAGCCGTCGCTGTGGCCTCGTAGTTCTTCTCTGGCCGGCCAATCAATCGCATCACTTGCATGACATATGGTCCGGCCTGTGCTCTGACAAAGAGCGAATCTGTAACGGCTTTCGTCCACGGCATGGCCTCCCAAGAACGGTCAATGCCTCCGTACCCTCCTTGCTGTTCGGTGATAACCATACGTTTGGGCTCGGAATTGTCCGTGAGCATTGTAACATCTAGGGATGCGCTCGCCATTGCAACGGGCCTCATCCAGAACAAGTCAGACGAGGCTTTTGCCTCAGCTTCTGTTTTTGGAAGACACTCATAGCCTTTGGAAACGAGCTCCAAGGTTCCCGTGATCTTGTCTGGCACATTGAATTTGACCATAGCGTTTGACAGATCTTCGGCTACTTCGAAGGTGGCCGAGAAAGGCTCTCCGTCACCCTCGACCGAGTTCCAACTTCCCACCACATATCCTCGGGACTTAGAGGACCCCATACTTGTAACTATTGACCGGGGTGCTACCAGTTGGTGAGTCCAGTTGGTGCCGTCAGCGCACGTCGCGTTGATGGTCACGCGGAAGCCGCTGGGTGCAACTAGGCTGTCGCGCAAGAAAGACACGGTAAATGCGTCGCTTCCATCTTGAGCCAAAGCATCAAAAAGCCATACTTCAACGGCTGTATGTGGCAATTTGTCGGAAAATTTTGGGTGCAAGTTGGCGCTTTCGGGGAAGAACTCCGTCTCAGTGCCAGCGCCAGCGCCAGAGACAATCGAGCTATTGGTAAAGGATGATGTAAATTCTGTTAAAGTCATTTTCTGTCACTTGACTTGAGTTTGAATCTAATAAATAAAATATGTACATTAGTAAGGCTCCTGCTTAGCATGGCGTAGAGTATAAATATAATAGTGCAGTAGACGGGCGCGGAAATGTTCGGGGATGAACAGTGTCGGTTTCTCAATTTCCCACCACCAGATTCCATTCACTTAAGCTGCCTTCGGTGATGATCGGGTTTACTACTACTTGTTTTGATGGGTATTTATGATAATAATAATGGCTGTTTAGCCCACATGTTCCTGGATAACTTTATGCTCAGCATATCATACATTCAACATGGGATCCATCAACACACAGACAGCGCTAGTTGGAGGACAGGATGAAAGCATCATTCTGTCACACTCGGCACCACTCCCTCCCCACGAATTAGAGGATGACCAGGTCGCCATTACTGTAGCGGCTGTTTCGCTGAATCCGGTCGATACCAAGATGCTTGGTGGATTCCACACAGTCGGAGCCATTTCTGGATGCGAGTACGCCGGGGTCGTGCGCGCAGTAGGATGTCAAGCAGCGGCAGAATGGGATATAAAAGTCGGAGATCGCGTCAGTGCAGCTATTATGGGGATGAATCCCTTACGACCTAGCGTTGGAGCCTTCGCTCAGCACTCTGTTGCTCCAGGACACTGTATTCTCAAACTCCCCAGCGACTGGACGTTTGCTCATGGTGCTGGCATTGGCAACTCGTGGTACACCGTTCCTTGGGCACTTTTTCATGAGATTGGGCTCTCACCTGGACCACAGTTTGGGGCTTTCGGTGACTGGAACGAGGGCAAAACCCCTGTGCTGGGCTCCAGAGTAACCCTTGACGTAAGTAAACCGCAAACAGTCCTGGTCAGTGGCGGATCCAGCTCTACAGGGACTTGTGCCATTCAGCTCCTAAAACTCGCCGGATTCAAAGTTGTGGCCACATCATCTATAAGCAACATGGATCTCGTCAAATCATTCGGAGCAGATGCGGTGTTTGATTACAAGTCTCCAGACTGCGCCAGTGACATTCGTACACACACATCAAATTCCCTCCGCTTTGCGATCGATTGCATTACCACTCCAGATACGACAAAGTTATGTTTTGAGGCACTTGGACGAACAGGTGGACGCTATGTCTCTTTGGATCCTTACAGTGAAGCTATAGCGGCAACCCGCAAGCGTGTTGCTGTCAATTGGGTGCTGGGACCAGAATTGATGGGTGATGACATTATTTGGCCAGCCCCTCACGGGAGGAAGGCTAATGCCTTTGCCAAAGAGTTCTGCTGCGTTTGGAATAGAGTACTACAGCAGATGCTATATGATGGAAAAGTGCAGACGCATCCCCAATTGCTCCGTGACACAGGCTTACAAGGCGCATTGGGTGGGCTTGAGGAGATCAGAACCAAGAAAGTTTCTGGCCAGAAGCTTGTATTCAATTTGTGAGTGATGATAGCTTAGATTTTACCAGTTCTATGTAAATCTACAGTTCGCAAAAGCCACAGTACAGGCCGTATCTAAATTGCCATGACAACATTTCCGAGCTTCCAGTTTGAGACTTACATGTGTTCCTGTTTTCCTCATTCGTAATTTGCTTCAAATTGATGAAAATTGTATGTTCGTTCAGCTTTCCTCTCAACTTCCGTTTTAGTCATGAGCTGAACGCAAGTCATCGGACGTTCGGGTCAGATATTACGAAGATATCGGTATGCTGTGCAGCCGCCGAGGTTCTCCATCAGTATGAAGAGCGACTCCGATGGTTCATGATATCCTACAAAGCGAAGTAAATGTCTCATAATTGTTACCGTGGATCAGGACGCTATAACAATATTTTCAACAATTTCAACAATTATTAACATTTTCAACATGCCTGGTAGAGTCCCAAAACCACAGCAAGATGAGCCTATTGCCATCATCGGCATCTCGTGCCGTTTTCCTGGAGGGGCCAACACTCCTTCAAAGCTCTGGGAGCTACTAAAAACACCACACGATCTGTCTAAGCCTGTGCCGGCAGACCGTTTCGATTCGACAAGTTTCTTCCATGCGGATGGATCTCACCACGGAACCACCAATTCCAAGAAAGCCTACTTTTTGGAGGAAGATATTTCTCGCTTTGATAATGCTTTTTTCAATATCCAATCTGGTGAGGCAGACGCCATAGACCCGCAACAGCGCTTGTTGATGGAGGTTGTCTACGAAGCTCTGTAAGTGAGCATATAAACTATCCTCTATGTTATCTTTCTAACAGGTTTTGTTGCGTTTCAGGTGCGCTTCAGGTCAAAAAGTGGAAGATCTCAAGGGATCCAACGCGGCAGTATATGTTGGCCTCATGTGTGACGACTGGGCTCAACTTACAGGTCGCGACTGGGACTTGACTCCGACTTACTCGGCCACGGGTACTAGTCGTGCCATCCTCTCCAACCGTGTGTCTTACTTCTTCGACTGGCACGGACCTAGCATGACTATTGATACAGCCTGTTCTTCGTCTTTAGTAGCTGTCCATCAAGCTATGTCAGTGCTTAGGAGCGGAGAAAGCCCAATCGCCGTCGTTGCTGGAACCAACCTCATTCTCTCCCCAGGAATGTGGATCGCAGAGAGTAATCTTCGCATGCTGTCGCCAACAGGCACCTCTAAGATGTGGGATGAGGCTGCAGATGGGTACGCTCGTGGAGAAGGTGTTGCTGCTGTCATTATGAAGCCACTGAGTGCTGCCATTCGAGATGGTGACCCAATTGACTGCATTATTCGTGCCACAGGTATCAACCAAGATGGTCGTACTACTGGTCTGACTATGCCTAGTAACTTAGCACAGTCGAGGTTAATCAAGGATACCTATTCGTCTGCAGGCCTGGATGCCTCGGATGCCGAAGATCGTCCACAGTTTTTCCATGCACACGGTACCGGCACTCCTGCTGGTGACCCGCAGGAGGCCGAAGCCATTTCGAGTGCCTTCTTCCCTGGTAAGCAGTCAGGGCCAGACTCACTTTATGTTGGCTCCATTAAGACTGTAATTGGGTAGGTTGAAAATTCGGGATACTCTTGTGAGACTAATAAGTTCTAACGGCGCTCAATTACAGGCATACAGAAGGCACAGCTGGACTTGCTAGTCTGATTGGCACATCGTTGGCAATGAAACACGGATTTATTCCACCTAACCTACACTTTAACAAGATGAGTTCCTCTGTTGCCAAGTTTTGCTCTAACTTGAAGGTTCCGACAGAAGCAATTCCTTGGCCGACAACTGCTCCTGGACAGCCCCGTCGTGCCAGTATCAACAGTTTCGGTAAGCTGATGGCCAAAAAAACATCACCGCTTGTCTAGTTCCTTTTAATTACTCACATTTTATCTAGGTTTCGGAGGTACTAATGCGCATGCAATCATCGAATCTTACAATCCGCCCGAAGCTATCAGCGAAGAATCTGAGAAACCATATCTTTTCTGTCCTTTTATCTTTTCTGCCGCCACTCCCTCTGCACTTCGTCAGATTATATCGGATTTACAGGCGTATCTGGTGGAAAACCCAGATACTAGCCTGCGGGATCTATCTCACACCTTGTACTGTCGTCGCTCCACACTCACTTATCGAGCTACTTTAACGGGTGAGATGACGCAGGATATCGTTGCAAATATCGAGGACATACTCGCCAGCGATAATGCCGATTCCTTGAGCAGTCGTTATCCCGAAGTCACGGCACCAAACGTCCTGGGTGTTTTCACTGGTCAAGGTGCGCAGTGGCCACGAATGGGAGCCTGGTTAATCCAGCAGTCGCCATTTGTAGTGGCACGATTGGCTGAGCTCGATGCAGCCATGGCTACCCTTCCTAAAGTAGACCGACCGGAATGGACGTTGCAAGAGCAACTCCTAGCTTCAAAAGATACCTCCAGACTTGCAGAGGCCGCCTTGTCTCAGCCTCTTTGTACAGCTGTCCAAATTATTCTGGTCGACCTGATCACTGCAGCAAACATCAAATTCCGCGCCGTTGTCGGACACTCGTCTGGAGAAATTGGCTGTGCATATGCCGCAGGATTCCTCTCGGCGAGCGATGCTATGCGCGTCGCTTATTACCGAGGTTTGTATGCCAAATTGGCTCGCTCGCCGGATGAAACCGGCTGTGGTGGTGTCAAAGGCGCTATGCTGGCGGTTGGAACATCGTTCAGCGATGCTCAAGAGTTTTGTGCCTTAGAGGAATTCGGCGGCCGCATTCAGGTTGCCGCGGAGAACTCTCCCACCAGCGTCACGCTTTCAGGTGACGAAGATGTCATTGAAGATGCACTTGAAGTCTTCCAGGATGAGGGAAGATTTGCTCGCAAGTTGCTAGTTGACACTGCCTACCATTCCCGTCACATGAAAGCCTGTGCCGGGCCGTATCTTGATGCGCTCAGAAGGTGCGATATTCGGGTTAGTGAAGGCAATGGAGTGACTTGGTTCTCCAGTTTGAACCAGAGTCAAGTAGTCACAGCCGATAATCTCCGTGACCAAATGTATTGGGTTGACAACATGACGAGCCCTGTACTGTTTGCACGAGCTGTCGCATGCGCTGCTGAAAAACAAGGACCGTTTGATTTGGCTGTTGAGGTTGGAGCTCACCCTGCGCTTAAGACGCCGTGTCTCGATTCACTCAAGGCTGTGAGCTCTAAAGCGAGCGCATACACGGGCCTTCTTGCTCGTGGAAAGCATGATGTACAGGAGTTCGCCAAGAGCCTGGGTCTGATTTGGAGCTATTTGGGACCCAATTCAGTGGACTTTTCGCACTTTGAGAGCGTAATATCAGGATCTCAAGCCGCTCCTACGATATTAACGGGACTACCTGCGTACCCCTTTGACCACTCTAGATCTTTTTATCAGCTTTCCAGATACTCTGGTGGCCACCTCGTCGCACAGGAAGCACCAAACCCTCTGCTAGGACGAAGACTCCTTGAGTCCGAAACCACCGCCCAAGTCTCATGGCGCAATATGCTTTCCCTGAGCGAAATCAGCTGGTTGCAAGGACACGCACTTCAAGGCCAAACCGTCTTCCCGGCCATGGGCTATGTGGCTATGGCAGTTGAAGCTGTGGCAGCCATTGCTGGTACTCAACGTCCGCTGGGTCTTATTTCTATGCACGACGTTACAATTGGTCGTGCTCTGGCCTGGAATGACAGTGGAAGCAAGGTTGAAACCCGAGTGGTAGTGAGCATTGAAGACCTCACAGACAATAAGCTCGCCGGCCACTTTTGCTGCTATTCCGGCCTCCCATATGGGTCTACAGCGCCTCTTGCGCCAAACTTCAGCGCCAAAATCTTTGTTGCCTTCCATGAGCCCAGTCCTGACACGCTCCCAGGAACTCGTGGGGAGGAGATCAACCTTAACCCCATCGACGTATCCCGCTTATACGAACAATTTACTGAGCTCGGCTACAACTACAACAGCCCGTTCACTGGAGTCAGAAGCATTCTACGAAAGAACGGATATGCAACTGGTACTATAGAGGATGTTTCGGGAGATAGCTGGGAAGACCAGGTTCTCATTCATCCAGGTTGGCTAGACTCGGCACTTCAGACGTCATTCGCGGCCTACTCGTGCCCACAGGATAATCGTCTCTGGACATTGCATGTTCCTACAGCCATACGGTCCATCTTGATCAATCCATCATACACAGCTCGCAATGCCCAGCAGCGGTCAAAGAGCTTCACGTATCAAACTGTGGCTCTTTCAGCTCGCACTGGCGTGGTGGCTGATATCGACATATTCTCCGGACAGAATTCAGACTACCCGTTCATACAGATTGAAGGAGTGGAGGTCAAACCATTTGCACCAGGTTCGGCTGCACAGGACGCTACAATATTTTCAAGTTTCGACTACCGTGTTGATGCTCCCAACGGTGCTGTCGCTTTGGCGCATGAGGAGTACATGACTGCTGAAAGAATTGACATTCTGAAGACCAGTGAGCGAGTTGGGTTCTTCTACATTCGCAACCTGTATGAGACTTTGACCATGGAGGAGAAATCCAACGTTTTACCTCACTACAAACGCTTCTTGGAATTTGCCGATCGCATCGTTGACATGGTATCGAGCGGTCAGCTACCCAATGTGCCACCAGAAGCGTGCAAGGATACTCGTGGTTTCATTCGTTCGCTAATGGCCAAACATCAAAATGTTGTTGATATACAGCTGCTTGAGGCTGCCGGTGAAAATCTTGTTCTAGAGGTGAGACGCTCGGGTAGTATTCTGGAACACGTCCTCAAAGATGGCCTATTAGATCGGTTCTATGAGGAATCTGCCGCATTGAACTACAACAACGTCTTGATCGGCCGCGTTGTTGGTCAAATTGCGCATCGTTACCCCGGATTGCGCATCTTTGAGGTCGGAGCCGGAACCGGTGGTTCCACGAGCCAGATTCTCCCTGCAGTTGGACATGCCTTGTCATCCTATACCTACACTGACATCTCTGCGGGATTCTTCAATCGTGTAAAGGATCGATTCAGAAAGTATACGGATCGTATGATCTTCGCAACGTTTGACATGGCCAAGTCTGCTTCTGAGCAAGGCTTTGAAGAGGGTACGTACGATGTCATCGTCGCTTCGAATGTGTTGCATGCCACTGGTCAACTTGACACCATGATTGGCAATGTTCGCAAACTACTGCGCCCCGGCGGTTATCTAGTCATGTTAGAGCTATTGAGTAATTACTCTCTCGGCATTGATGCTGTGATGGGAGCACTCCCTGGCTGGTGGGAAGGTGCCGAGATTGAGAGTTGGCGCCGTGATGGCCCTTCCCTGAATTTGGACCAGTGGACTGAGTTGACCCGTCGACACGGCTTCGCTGGTGTGAACACACACACCTCTTCATCCAACCCTCTACAGGCGTTCTCTGTTGTAGTCTGCCAGGCTGTTAATCCCTTAATCACAGCCTTGAACAACCCGCTCGCAGCCACGACACAGCTCTCTCATCCCCGGCTTCAACGTCTGTTGGTTGTTGGTGGAAACTCTTCTGGTACCTCTAAGATGGTGCAACAAGCAATCGAGATGGCTCATGAGAGATACACAAACGTTACACACTTGCGATCCCTTGAGGAACTCAACGTGTGCGGCCTTGAACAAGAGAGCACCGTTCTGTGTCTCGCCGAACTTGATCAGCAGTACCTTGAGCAAAGGAGTGCCTCAAAGATCGAGGCTCTCAAGGTTCTATGGCGCGATGCACGCAATGTGCTTTGGGTAACACGCGGAGCTCGCGCGGACTCTCCTTACTCTGCTATGATGTTGGGACTTTGCCGTACAATCCGCTTCGAAAATCCTCATCTGAATTTGCAAGTACTTGACTTCGACACTATGCCATCAGCCAACTCCGTAATGGAAAACCTTATCCGCCTAGAGCTCGGCGTAGAAGCCAAGGACAGCGACGGCAATCCTCTGTGGCAGGTTGAGCCCGAAATCCACATCGTCAACAACCAAGCACTCATCCCCCGCTTATACCCCGATTCTTTGGCAAACAACCGCTACAACAGCGCTAGAAGAACAGTAAACGAAGTAATTGACATAAAAGAAACCGTCGTGGAACTAGGCGTCAAGCCCGATGGAGACATACCAGAAGTCCGCATGGTTTCACCTTTTTCAGCAAAGCGAGGTTGTTCAAACCTTGACATTGAAGTCCATTTCTCAGCCCAGCAGGCGGTTAAAGTGGGAGACAGATATCTGTATCTACTTACTGGAAAGGAAGCAAACTCCGGAGACAGCGTTATCGCAGCCACCCAGGACAATGTCCGCTCGACTATGCAGGTACCTAGCTCATGGGTCAAGGTTCTGCCACAATGCTTAACCAGCTCCGATCTACATGCTGTACTATACGCTATGGTCGCCCAGGCTATCCTTGACCTAGCCTCTGCAGAAGACGTTGTTCTTGTTCACAACGCGAACGAACACCTCTCCAAGGCCATCCACAAAGAGGCGGTGGCACGTGAAGTATTAGTTACCTTCACCACAAGCACCAAGCCAGCCGCAGGTTCCAAGCCGCAAGGATCTGCAATTTTCTTGCATGAAACACTTCCTCGGCGTATCATTGAGAAATTGATCCCTCTTGATACAACCACTGTTGTGGACATGTCTCTGACCACCAACTCAGGCTTCGATCCCCTCTGGACGAAGGCTAGACTTCCACAAGCCAAGACTTTCCATTCATCAGACTTTGTCTCAAGTGTATCAAAATCAACGACAAGGTTAGCAAATGAGGCCAAGATCCAGGATATTTTGGAAGTGGCAAGCCGAGCCACGGCACGCCCAGCTTCTCGCAATACCCCTTTGGAAAGTGTCCTATCCTGCATTTCTCTCGACGATGTTCAGAACTCTGAGAAGTCAGATGTTTCTCTATTCAATGTTATCGACTGGAGGAGCTCTTCGAAGATTACAACATCATTCCGAGCTATTGATGCCGGGCCAATCTTCCGTAGCGATGGCACTTACTGGTTGCTGGGAATGGCAGGCGATATGGGACGATCTTTCTGTCACTGGATGGTGCATCATGGAGCTCGAAACGTGGTTCTCAGTAGTCGAAACCCAAAAGTTCATCCAAGAAGTTTTGAATCCCTTGAAGCGCTTGGGGCTAATATTCGAATTACCAAAGTCGACATCACGAGTCGAAAGTCTTTGCGCGAGTCTTACGATAAACTCAAATCAGAGATGCCGCCCATTATCGGTGTTGCCAATGGTGCCATGATCCTTGAAGACAGTCTCTTCAATGATGTGCAATATGAGTCAATTGAGCGAACAATCCCCCCGAAGGTGGATGGGAGTGTATATCTTGACGAATTGTTCTATTCTGAACCCCTCGACTTTTTTATCTTCTTCACATCGGTTGCCAATGTAATTGGGTCTAGTGGTCAGTCAACCTACGTTATGGCCAATTCGTTCATGTCCGCACTGGCAAAGCAAAGACGCGATATCCGCGGTGTGGCTGGATCTGACATCGCAATCGGCTCTGTCCAGGGTCTGGGTTATCTCTCGCGAGAGGAGAACCTCGGCAAAGACTACTTTGTTCGACGTGGTTACCGTAACCTATCTGAACAAGACATTCATCAGCTCTTTGCGGAGGCTATTTTAGCTGGTCAGCCTGGCAATAGAGGCAGCTCACAGGTTGTCACTGGTATCCAGCCATTCCGTGAGGCGCATGCCCAACTTATGACAGACGCTAAATTCCAACACATGCGCTTGCGGGACGATATCATTGGTAACACAGGACAAATTTTGGGAAGTGATATCGTAGCCAAACCTCGGACTCGTCTGGCAGTGGCTAAATCGCGAGAGGAAGCAGTTGACATCATCCAGGAATCCTTCATTACACGTTTGAGGTCCGTGCTGATGATGCCATCAAACCAAGTCATTGACCCATTGGCCTCATTGATGGAACTAGGAACTGACTCGATCATGGCTGTTGATATTCGCGCCTGGTTCCTCAAAGAGCTGGATGTTGATATACCAGTTCTCAAAATCCTTGGTCCTGGCGAGACAGTGATAGGGCTGGTAGAAGAGTCACTCGGCAAACTATCTCCTGCCATATTCGACCCCACCAAATTAGTCGAGGGAGAGGGGCCTGTTGAGAGACCAACTGGGGTACCGACTGGCGGGCCAACGGCCTCGACATCCGAGTCAGGATCACAGTCTCCCGTTAACTCTCATGGATCACCTCTATCAGTAATATCAGCATCAGAAGCCACGATAGAAACCCCTCTTGAAACACCGCTCGAGACACCAGCAGAGTTTCCAAAGCAAATTGGAAGCCAGCCAGGCACTCGTCGACGGATGGCAATTGTTGCATCGTCCACCGAACATGTTGAGCAGATGACTTTCGGCCAGAGTAGATTCTGGTTCCTTCATCACTATGTTGAAGATCCCACGGCTTTCAATATTGTGTACTTCGCGAAGCTCAAGGGACCCATTCATGTACCTCGGTTGAGTCGGGCGGTCGAGAATGCTGCGCAAAGACACGAGGCACTTCGAACTCGCTTCTTCTGGTCCGACGACAAGGCTAGAACACCAATGCAGGGTATTTCATCCAAGCCGTTGTTCCAACTCGAGACAAGCTCAATAGATGACGAGACACAAGCGCATCATGCTTTTGAGGATATGCGAAACTACAACTGGGACATGGGTGACTGGATACCACTTCGCATGCTCCTACTATCAAGGTCGAATACAGAGCATTTTCTCATTATTGGAACTCACCACATATCCATGGATGGCCACAGCTTTAGCATTCTCATGGTGGACATCCAAAAAGCGTACAACAGCCCCAACCAACGTCTCCCGCCACTAGCCGCAGCTTCCCAACCACGGGCATTGGGAACTGAGTTGCGACAGGCCCTCCGCAGTGGCAAAATGCGCCCTGCCCTGGACTACTATCGCCAAGTCTTCTCAAATTTTGACTTAACCAAGCCTATTGAACTTTTCTCGTTTGCAAAAACTCAAGTCCGGCCACCGCTAGACACTTGGGATACACATGTTGCTAAAATCCAACTTGACGCCTCCACCACATCGAAACTGAAGCAGCTGTCACAAAAGCATTCAGCAACAAGGTTCCATACATATCTCGCCGCGCTGCAGACTTTGGTCTTCCGTCTTCTACCTCCTGATAATACTGATCAAATTGTGATCGGTCTATCGGACGCAAACCGTCTGGACGCATCATCGCTTGAAGCTGTTGGTAATCTACTGAACATCCTTCCTATTAATCTCGAGCGACCATCCATGGGCCAGAAATTTGGTGACGTGGTAAGAAACGTGCAAAAACTATCTCACGCAGCTCTTAAGCATTCCGCCTTACCATTCGACGTTCTTCTCGATGAACTCAACGTACCTCGATCAAGCTCATGGGCTCCGATGCTTCAAATTTATTTGGAGTATAGACTGGTAGTAAAGGAACAGGCTGAGAAGAATTGGTTGGACTGCAAGATTGACGAAGAAAACTGGCAAACGGCCAAGAATGGCTACGATATACTGGTTGAAATCACTGACCATCTAGAGGGTGCCAACATTGCAGTCCACGCTCAGAAGGCTTTGTATAGCGCTGCTTCAGCAGAGCTAATTGCACGAAGCTATGCGTATCTCCTCAAGCAACTTGCTGAAGGGGGGTTTGCCGTAGACGCTGTCAGCGATTTGGATAAGTGGGATCCGGCCGATATCAATGCCGCGTTGAAGGCTGGTAAAGGCCCAGAAATGGCATCGAAATGGGGCCCAACAGTGCTAGGCGGCGTTGACCAGACTATTTCGGACTTCCCTGATAGTATCGCTATCAAGGATGGGTACGGCCAGGCGCTTACCTACAGTGAAATGGATGAGCGGATTGCAGCGATTGCCGCTACTCTTCAGCAACATTTACCCGACAAGCCCGCGAATGCCGAGCAGCACATTGTTGGATTGTTCCAGCTGCCAACGGCGGATAGTATCTGCTCTATTCTGGCGATTTTCCGACTCGGTGCCATATATCTTCCACTTGATCCAGCCAATGGCACAGCTCGCCTGCGGTCTAATGTCAAAGCAGCTCGTCCTGCTGTGGTTCTGACGGACCGACAGACGCGCACACGCTTAACCGAGGTTGCTGAAACCGACGAGCTCAAGGGTGTCGATATTTCTGAGGTGCAAAACTTGGCAAAGTTGTCAAACAACAAGAAGATTTACCCCACCGCAGATTCTACAGCATACATTCTGTTCAGCAGTGGATCTACCGGCGAACCAAAGGGTATCGTTGTTAAGCATGGAGGGCTTAGAGCTTACTTGGAGGGATCCCACAACGCTTTTGACATGCGTAAATATGCTAGGGTGGTACTTCAAATGTCAGCTTTCAGCTTTGACATGTCCCTCATACAGATGTTTGGCGCGTTGTGCACTGGTGGATGTTTGATCGTCGTTCCCGTTGACAGTCGTGGAGATCCAGCAGAAGTTGCAACCATCATGGTTAAGCATGGGGTCACCATGACCGCTGCCACGCCTTCCGAGTACGATATGTGGTTCCGTTACGCCCCCGAGTTGTTGCGTCAATGTAGCACTTGGAATGCCGCGTTGTGGTCTGGAGAGAGTGCAACTCTGTCGCTCTTCAACAACTTCCGTGGCCTGTGCAACAGTATCCCAGACCTTCGCGTTATCAATTGCTATGGCGCCACAGAGATATCTTGCGCAGGCATAGAGAGCGAAGCTGACTTGAGACATACCACGTTGGAAGCTGTAGCTACATCACGGCCATTGCCTAACCTGGGATGCTACATTGTCGACGAAGAGTTGAAGCCTCAGCCTTTGGGAGTTCCCGGTGAACTGATAATAGCTGGTCTTGGAATCTCAGGCAATTTATACTTGAATAAGCCGGAACTAACAAAGGACAAGTTTCGAGAAGACACACTTGGTGGATTAGACCGAAAGGGGTGGGACCGCATGTACCGTACAGGTGATCGCGGGCGTCTTGATGAGCACGGAAATCTGTTTGTTCAAGGAAGAATTGCAGGCGACACGCAAGTCAAACTCCGAGGTTTCAGAATTGAGCTCATGGAGATTGAGTCTGTTATGATCAAGGAAGCCGGCGGAGCACTCACTCATGCAATTGTCACTCTTCGTGAAGATGCTGCTGGCTTCAAGTTCCTCGTTGGACACGTCGTATTGCGCCAAAGCGTAAAGGAGACTGCAGCAGGCCTCATCAGTCGCCTCGCTTCTCGCCTTGCCTTGACACTCCCTCCTTACATGTGTCCTTCGATAATCTTGGCCATACCGCAGATGCCATTGAGTTCTCACGGGAAGGTCGATCGCAAACTAGTAGAGGCAATTGAACTCCCTACAGCCGACTCTTCTACATTTAAACAGTCGGATCACTTTACATCAACTGAGCAACGGCTTGCGGTCCTCTGGGCATCATTGCTTCCGCCGGGCTCTTCAACGGCCGAACTTAGCCGAGACGCTAATTTCTTTGAGTCAGGTGGGAATTCACTACTGCTCGTAAAGCTTCAGACTTTGATCAAACAAGAGTTTCGCAACGCTCCTCGACTGACTACTATGATGAGAACTCCAATCCTTGGACCTATGGCCTTGTTACTTGACGATATCGACCAAGTGAACTGGGACACTGAGATCTCTGTGCCATCGGAACAGACCACAAACCTGCCAATCACTAGATTGAAGCAGAAAGACGACGGACTGGTGGTTGTACTCACTGGTAGTACGGGATCGTTAGGTCGTCGCGTACTTAAGAATCTTGTTACAGATTCTCGCGTCAAGAAGATTATATGTCTTGTGCGCGATCTTGAGGGACGCGACATGAACAATCTTTTCCATCCTCTTGACAGCGCAAAGGTCCAAACCATTAGCGCAGATCTGCCGTCATTACCCTCGGACGATATAGTGTCCGGTGTTGATCGCATCCTCCACTGCGCGGCCGAGCGAAACTTCTGGGATGGCTACAGTACAGTTAGAGGCGTGAATGCTGATACTGCTAAGGCTTTGGCCGACCTCAGTGTACGCACTGGCGCGGCGCTACACATCCTCAGCTCTGGCGCAGTAGCATCCTACGAAAGCGAAGATGGTGACGGCAAATCGCTGCCTCGTCCTTCTGCTCAAAATGGCTACATTTCCTCAAAATGGGTTGCGGAGAGATATCTTACACGCATGGCCCAGGAGACGTCGGCAAGCATCACAGCCCACAGGCCGACACAGATTGAATCGTCGCAAGCTCAGAAAGATGCACACTGCGAGGCTGCCATTGCCCAGGACATCATCTCCATTTCGCGGCGACTTGGCTCCCAGCCAGACTTCACAGCTCTGGATGGAAGCATTGATATCGCCCGCTTGGATAATGTAGCAGACGCCGTCGCACGGGAAGTAGTTCGGTTGCCCCGCCACGGAGCTCACACAATGGCAGTGGTGAACCACCATGGTACATCTCGCATTTCGGTTCAAAGACTCGCTCGACAAGTAAATGATTTATTGCAGCAGAGTGCAAACTCTACAGTTGCAAAATTACCCAAGAAACCAGCATTGTACTGGGTTGGAGACGCAAAGGATTACGACTTATTTGAGTGGTTCTTTACAGCACAGGATCTGACGATGTATGATGAGAACGGACGTCAGATTCAGGTATCGCGTTAACACAAAGGAATAATTGAGCTTTTCGGTTATTTAATTAATTTTAGTTTCCTTGTTAGAAAGATTGGCAATATACTGTTATTCATCGTCGTATTCTCCCTATTACCACTAATAGTGGTGCATTGCTCAACCACATGAGCCATGAACGCTGTGTGCAAGACACTCTAAGACTATGTAACATATCCCCTAAGTTCTAAGCATTTTGCAGACACTTGTAGCCAGTGAGGTCAGACGAAAGCAGGCTTCCTGTCTGACCATCCTTTGGTGATCAAGCTTGGGTGTTGTTTATTCGGTCGCCAACAATAACATGTATTTAGGGTCAGAGACTACTGTCATGGTTAGCCCTTCAAGTATGGAGGAATCCCATTGCTTCGTTCGTCCACAGGGTGGGCTCGTGCAAGCCAGAACGAGAACAGCGGGCTTGGTAAGGAAACTCCGCAGCGGTCAAGCTATCTCAAACTGCTAGAACACGTTCCAGAGCCACTTTCGGAGTCTCTAGTCGACGGATAATTTAGTAAATGCAATCTGCGTCAAAGGACCGATTGGTCTAGGAACCCGCATTACGGTGTCGCGTGGTGGGTGCAGATGCCCCCTCCAATTCTGAAACGGACGCTCTGGGGGTTGGCAACGATCGACGGTAAGCCACTGTCGTCCTAAATATGGCCACTGACTAGGCTTATTTTAAGGATGCCACGATCAAGCCAATTTACACATGAGAGATTAAATTACGGCATGGCGCTGGGGATAAATAATAATAGCTTGTTCAAGCCAGATGTCTGCGCAGCCGAGGCTGGTGAGTGGCCAACTGGTACTTACTACACTGTAGTTCGGTGTAACTGCGCAGATTAGCGACGATAGCTGCAAAGTCGGCCGTGCTGTGAGGAAGCACCCATTGTTCCCCGAAAGGAGGTTCGAAAGAACAGCGATTTGCGGCAGGCAGGTAGAAGTAATATGGTGGCTCTACGTCCATGAGGTTTAAGTTGCTTGATTGGTTGTTTTCCGAATCGCGGGGTTTTTTTTTTAAACAACTACCACAACTCCGAATGTATTAACGCACTAGCACGAGGGTCAGCAAGTTGATGGGAAGACATTGAATCAGAGTTCCCGTTCTCACTACAGCTTCATTGTCTATACGCCAACGATGGAGAGAAGAAGTCATGCATACGGAAGTCAAAGTTGATAATCCCGACGGACAATACATACGTTTTGGAGTTGAACAAAACTCTAAAGCCTACACAGTCGTCCCGTTAGCAATTGATAAGACAATATGACATGGCCAGCATCGCCAATGTTCGGATATTCGGGACAAGGCAATGGCAACGAAACGCCGAATATTGCGTAATGGATAATGATCTTCGCCTACATTGCATCCATACCTTTTGACTGATCTTCTACACCCATGTAGGCACATCAGCACGTGGCGCCGACTTGCGGGATTGCCACATGGCACCTTGCTCAGCTTTTTGATTCAAATACAATTTTAGTGAGACGCTGCCACCTGCTGGTCGCGACAAAATAAAGGTCATGGGTTGATGGGTCTTCTAGGATTGATTTGGAGGCGTTGCACTAAAACCTGGCAAGCAAGAACCTGGTTGCGGCTGAAAGCATTGAGCGCTGCCGTAAGCCTTTGACGTCTCTATTTACCTGTTCTTCCACCAGCGGCAGTGAGATATTCTAGCCGCTCTACTCTACAAGTTAAAGCCTCCACTTCATTCCATCGGACACCTCCACCATTTTCATGCCTCGAGCCAACCAGATCCGAACTAGATCTAGGCTTACAGCAAAGCTGAATGCCTGTCCCGTCATAGCGCCAAGGGTTATGCTGCAAATCTCTCTGAAGTAATTATGTAACATTGCGTGCACCGTTTTCAGCCGCTGACCTGTACTCCATGGCAAAGTCGTTCTATGTACAAATACACTTCACTTGGGTTAATTATGTACAGTGAAAGCGATAACTGCCGTCTAGTCTCATTGGCGTGAGGGCCACCGGCTCTATCTGAAGACACATGAAACCGCTACCTCCTCGGAGACCTTCAGGCTTAAGGATGGTTCCCCAATAGCTTACCAGCCAATTGGAGGCATTAAGCCAAGTAAGCAGCGAGATCGCTGAATATTTAGAATATTGTATACTGCCCTTGGTGCATTTGTTTTGCAGACGATTTGCAGGCCAATCACAATCAACAGTCCTATGCATGGAGGCTTATGGCGTTCAAGGGCTTGCATGTCGAGCGGGACTGCTACTTACTAGTACTTATCAACGTTGCAACGACAATACTCAAGGTCGGACTAATGTGTTGTGGAAGATGGACCGACACTGTCCCGGCACTGTCCCGGCACTACCCTCATGGCATCAGACTATGACCCATGAAATTTTGTTTCGTCTAGTTCAGCCCTTCTCCCTGGTAAATTACAGCTCTGTCTAGAGCTGAAAGTCTGCAGTTATTATCCCACCTTATAGAAATCTTGGGGGTTCTTTCATGCGCTCTATTCCTATTATAGCCATGCATGCAACTGCTTGCTTTTATAGATCGTATCTTGACGCGACCATGTGGGCTTACGTGGATTACGAGATATGCGACGAACCCCCGTAAATGCTAATACTGCTCGCCAGGTATTTTACCTGTTTATGAACAACCTTCTAATGTAGCTTAACTTACGTCTGGGACCTCCGATACTATAGAAGTGGCCCTGCACGTGGTATTGCGTCGCTGTGTTACAATTACTGGAACTCTGTGCGTCAGTCACGACACAAAAGGAACTGCTGCAAAATTACATATCTATGCACATTGTGGCAGATTCCTTTGACACAATATAAACAGTTTGCCCTCTGTCCCAATCTCAAGCCCCGAATTCCAGGCAATCTTACAATTATGCCGTCAGAAAACAGGCAGCATTCGTTTCGATCTGCGTGCGAACGCTGTAGACTGCACAAACTCAAGTGCACCACACCTTCCCAGGGGGATCCAAACGCGCCGCCTCAATGCACCCGGTGCACACGCGCAAAGGCAGAATGTATCTTCCGCCGCAGGGCTCCGCCAAGGCATCGCACAGCCTCTGCAACTGGCCAGCCTTCGGTGTCTGGAGAGACAAACTCTACGACTTCCGATGCAACAACGGTGCAGCCTACCAGTATAAGTTCCATGAGTTCAATTAATGTGGATTCACGGCCATCTACCACGATTAGTCACTCGCCAAAGCCACGGAGTGTCTGGGAGACTTTTCTGGAGAAATCGACAGTCCAAGAAACCGAAATTGACTTCAGCGGGTTTGCTTGTCTAGGCGTCCCGTCGGACTTAGAAAGTATGAGCCTGCATAATGTTGATATGTCTGCTTCCGCATTGCAGCAGGGCTTCTCCTCATCATACACGGAACAACACCTTTCTCCAAAGACTGTTTCACCGGACTTAGATTACGACAATCTGGAAGACTTTCTCGTTAATGAGCAGAGACGACGAAGCAAAGAAAGTTCTCCTGATTCATTAGAGAGAGACTCGTCACATAGCATCATTCGCCTCTCATCCCTGATCAAAGAGATACATGAGACTCAACACATGCTACAGCAGAGGTCTTCTTCATATTCAGCTGCATCAATCTCATTGGCTGGGTACCCAATTGGTCGCGTGCTACATGCAGCGCAGACATTCACTAGTATCGTAACTAATCTGACGGCTCAGACTAGTCAAGCCGACACGCAAGCCATTGAGCCTAGCTTATGTAGCAGCTCGTCAGAGACTGCAGAGTTGTCAAGTCTCCACCATGAGTTCGTCCCTAGTTCGATCTCAATTGACACAGACATGCTTGAACAAAACGAACACATGCAAGACGATCCTTCGCTGATGTATATGTCGCCCCGCAACAGCGCGACGGCATCACCAGACCCCGGGTTGGACACGTCAATAACTATGCTTGTTTTCTGCTCTTACGTCTCACTCTCCAAGCTATACTGCAACGTCTTCCAATTCTTTGAAGAAAATATCCACACTCGGCCGCAGCGTGCAGATGACAGCATATATGTCACAGCGCCACTTCAGCATACTCGGATGTTACAGCTCGGGGAACTTTCCACGGAGGGTGACACGGATTTCAAAGTACTGAAAGCCGTCCGTATACTCTTGGATGCTTTTCAGGCTGCAGAAACCTCACTGGGGATGCGCAGTTCGCTAGCAGCTTTAAATAAGAATAGGTCGGTAGCCCCTGTTAGTGATGAATCTTCATCTGATACCAGTTTGCTCCAGCAGCATTTGATGCGGGCCTTGACAAAACAGCGCGTTTCTTTTGATGACCATCATTTAGAGAAGACTTTGACCAGATTAATGACACATGTCGAACATCTAAAAGTACTTCTGAGAATGCAGAATGGTCTTCACTAGAATAGATTGCTATTTGTAGAAAGAGTTAATGATAATGCTGATAGAAAGTTGTATACATTTTGTTCTCTGTTCTTCTTATGTTAAAGTCGGAGAAACTTTTGCTTGAACTTACCTATACTCACACCGTCTTCTATAGATAATAGAGATATAGTGGTTGAGAGAGTGTACATCAGCCGATTATTTAAATGGCCAAGAACACTATCTACCTTTTATAGTTTTTATCTTACTTGTTAATATATAACTATAATATATATGTACTCTCTTAGGCTTATGAGTTATAATGAGTTTGAAAGGAACTATGCAATTCGGAGTTCTTCCTAATGGCAGAGCCTATACTATACCGAAGTATATCTCCGTAAAGACTCATACTCATATCCAATATTTCAACAGTACTCGCTTGCCCGCTTCGGAGGTAGCATTTTATACTGTAAAAGGGTCTGGCAATGTGGATAGTAGTTAGTAGGTAGTATTCTAAGTTTCCGGAGCCTATATTCACCCCGATACCGTATTGACAGCCCACATCAGACTAGAGAAGAAGGGAAGACACAGGATAGGTATATATAGCAATAGCTGGTGTAGACGCTGGTAAGGGTTACGTTTTGTACTAGTTATTTATTCAATAGGACAAAATTAATTTCTTGTAGATGGAGTTTTTATTCAACCTCTTATACTATATGAACGTCTGTCCCGAACCTAGTTGTATTTATATATAATTACCTGGGATTCAGATTATTGCAAAGAGTATAATCCAGCCTATAACAGATCTTTCTATAAGAACTACCCAGGTATTATAGTGGGTATTGGTCGGCTTCGGCTATAATCAAGTCCGTAACCCATTCATACTTCGGAGTTCTCAGAGTAATGTAATACCCGGTGCTGATACCCGATACCGAGATCTACTTAGAGCTATTAGCTAGTATCAGATCAACTCTGACTTAAAGTAATATTTTAAAAAGAATAGAAGCTAATTCTAAAATCTATTATTAATAGATATAACATATAAGATTTAACTTAACTCTTCAATCAATTAAGATAAGATCTATTAAAATATAGATAAATAGTATTATTAAAGATATATATAATATAATTCACGGATAAATAATATATACATGTAAATAGTCTATCTTATTTTGTTTTTTTAAATTAGTAAATTTAACTTATAATAACCCAAAATAATAAAATTATATAGTTATTATTATTATAATAACTATTAGATAGCTTAGAGATTAGAAATAATAAGATAAGAGAGAAAAAACACATCTAGAAAATAGATTATAGTATCTATAGTAGCAATTAAAGAGTTTAGATATAATAAGAACTATTTAATCAAATATTTAATCCAATAATTATTATTTATAGATAACTATTATAGAAGAAAATAATATCTCTAGCTACAGATATAGAAGAGTCTTATAGCTATTAAAATAGCTATAACTTAATTACTATATAATATATATATAGTTTTATATAAAATGAAATGTATAAAATAAAAGAAGAAAGAAGATTAATTTAGGGAAGTTCTTTATACTAGTCTAAGCTACTATATATTTAAATAGTAAGAATTTTTTCTTTTTAATTTCTATTTCTTTATAGTTCTAAAATATTATAATATATATAATTTTATATAACTCTTTAATTCTTTTATTCTTTCTATAAGTCTTAATAATACTAAAGACTTTATAGAATAATAATTATTTAAAAGTATAAAAATATCTACTAAATCTTTTATAATATCTATACTAGTTATCTAACTAGAAAAGGTTTTCTTAGTTTTATAAGTATTTTATAGAATTAGGTATAATCTAATTCGTTTATTATAAATACTAAGAATATAAAATAGGGGCTTGAAAACCCCCTATACTAATTCCAGTATTATACTTTTATTTGAATTCTATTTAGAATTTCAACTAGTATTCTATCTACTTTATAAGATTTATAATTTGTTTATATAAATCTAGTAAAATTCCCTCTAAAAAATAAGAATAAGATAACTAAGCTAATATAACTTCTTTTACTATCTTTATTATTAATATAATTCTTATAGATCTCTTTCTATAGAGACTTCTTTATTCTTCTACTGTATATAATCTTTAATAAAAAGATTAGTTTATATATTCTTTTAATTATTTTTATTCTCTCTATATTATTTTATTATTCTATTTTTTTTATTATAGATATATTATATAATATAGTTTATAGTTAAGTAGTATATATAATTAAGTACAATACTCTTCTAAACTCTATTATCTAAAGAAATACTTTTTATATCTTTTTTATAAGTATAAGTATTATATCTAATTTTACTATAATTACTATAATACTAATAAGATAAGAGAAAGAGAGTAAATCTAGAAAATAGACTACAACATCTATAGTAGCAATTAAGAAGTTTAAATATAATAAGAACTATTTAATCAAATAGTTAATCTAATAATTATTATATATAGATAACTATTATAGAAGAAAATAGTACCTCTAGCTATAAAGATAGAAAAGTCTTATAATTAACTAGATAACTATAACTCAATTACTATATAGTATATAGTTAGATTTATATATAAAGAAATATAAAAATAAATAAAGAAAAGAGATTAATTAAGGAAAGTTCTCTATATTAGCTTATATTACTATATACTTTAAATAGTAAGGTTTTTTATTTTAATTTCTATTCTCTTATAGTTCTAGATAGCTATAATATATATAGCTTTAATTCTTCTACTTTTCTTAAAGATTTTATTATTAATATAGATATATAGTCTAGATTTATAAAATAATAGTCTATTATAATTACTATATAATAATAGTCTATCTCTAAGAAAACTAGAAATATCTAGTAGTATAATAATAGAGATTAATTTAATATCTATTCTATTAAAAACTATATTTAGTATAGAACTATAACTATTCTATAATAAAAGTAGAATATTAAAGAAACTAGAAAGTATATTAAGACTCTAAGAAAAGTAGAAGAGTTAAAGCTATATATATTATAATATTCTAAAACTATAAAAAAACAGAAATTAAAATAAAAACCTTCCTATTTAAAGTATATAGTAATATAAACTAGTATAGAAAACTTCTCTTAATTAATCTCTTTTCTTTATTTTATTTTATATTTCTTTATATATAAATCTAACTATATACTATATAGTAATTAAACTATAGCTATTTAATTAGCTATAAGACACTTCTATCTCTATAGCTAGAGATATTATTTTCTTCTATAATAGTTATCTATATATAATAATTATTAGATTAACTATTTAATTAAATAGTTTTTATTATATTTAAACTCTTTAATTACTACTATAGATATTATAGTCTATTTTCTAGATTAGCTTTAAAAGTTATATATTAATCTATCTAATTTTTTAAATCGCAACGCGAAGTACGAAAAAGTAGATATGTATTGTCACTTTTGTCTACCTACTGTATACTAATGGGTTACCCTTTTCACAAAATAGAAACCACGAAGACAACTGAGGCGGTTATAAAGAGGGATTGAGTAAGGATACCAGCCGCTGCCGACGATGCATTGCTGTCATCTGCAGTATCGTTGGAACTGGCTAGCACACCTCCAAACACCTTATCTGGGCTGTCAGTGATGATGGACTTGTCTGCAACCACATGATAACCCGCGATTTGTATAGCATTTGCGTTGATGAAAGCAAGCATTCCATCTTGGCATTGTCGGTTGACTGACGAGTAAATCGCAATCGTATCTGTGCTATTGACTGTAATTCGAAACGTAGCAGGCTATAGCAGATATCAGGTCAGTACAAAGCCAGGTGAGATAATAATGTATGCAGTCAAAATTACCATTTTTTGTTCACCGGAGTAGAAACCTCCCTCCTCAACAGGATAACACCCCATCGTTGTATTGCCCTGAACAACGCTATGTTCGTTAGAAGTGAAGCGAAAATCGATAATATCGCCAACATCAGCATCAACGTGATTTGGTTTGAAAACATCCAACCCATCGTACCCAACAACTATTTGTATAGTTTTGCATTCACCAAGTCGTAAAAAATGTAGCATGGTTATTAGGGATACAACTGGAGCGTGCATAATGACAAGAAAGTCGCCAAGTGAGCGTAAAGAAAAGATAAGAATATAAAGATAGCTGTGAAATTTATAAAATCTTGTTGATGGCATCGAGAAGAAAAAAAAAGCAGCTCGCATATATTTAAGACTTTCACCAAGTACTAATATAGATGGGACGCTGGCTTGCCCTTCACGTATTACTCTACAATAACTAGCTACAAATAAAGTTAGTCAATCAATCGAAACCAAGCAAGGTTGGTGTCTGACTGAAGTGGAGAAAATAAATGAATGTGGAGAAGCTGGCGCAAGGTCTTGCTGTTTTGGACCATTTCGACTAGTGTGTTATCCTTAGTTGGTGACGGTGGTCTGATAAATCTACCTTCTCTTTCTTTTGGCACGAAATTGAAGGGACACATTATGCTAAGACACTCGGCGTTTATTCCGGACGTCAGAATAGCCGTCTTTTCCTTTCTTCTGTGGGTGTATTGCTTCTCCAGCTTTTCATTTTATTCGACTATGCCACTATGTATTAGACTACGCCACCCTGTAATTAGAGCAGCAGCCTGAATCTTCCTTCCCAATGAATCACAAACTCCTTAAACCGGTCAACTTTAAAGGGAGTAAGACACAGATTATGGTTATCATATTATGTTGATAAGGCTGCAAAGAAGACTTTGTTGAAACGTCTGAATCTACTAAGGTCACGAATAGCGCGTTTCTTATATAGGTGGAAGTTAATTTACAATGAAAAATCTATAGTCCTATACCAAGTGCTCCTGGCAGGGTGACGTACGAGAGTTCTATATTGGAAACAATCGGCCGCTCTATGATGGAATATACTGTCTACATATAGTAATACCTGATATCTCTTCGTTGCAAAACGGCGCTATAATTGCTCTGTGCTGAACGCAGTTTCTTTCGGATTACTGTCATGGTAACGGATGGAGCGGAGCCTGTTCAAAGCCGCCAGTATTGCTAATATCTACAACTCTAGATCTCGCCTATATGCCCCAATACCCATCTTTACAAGCACCAGATCTTGGAGAGCCCCGAGGGCCACGCTGGCTTTGACGAATATGCTTTCTTCACCACTTAAGTAAGAGCAGCTCTGCTGATATTATCGACGCTTGTTTTCACAAGAAATGTAAGTCAACTCGATATAAATATAATATGATTGTATTTATACTGACTAAGGTTAGATGGGGATATTAAACTAAAGACGGTTTCACTTTATCTATCTATTATTATTATTAATACATTAAAAGTATAGAAGAGCTAGAATAATGAATTATCTAGTTTATTAAACTATAAATACTAGATATAGCTATAGAGAATACTATTAAATATAATAACTAATAATCACTACCAGAAGGGGATTAATATATCTTAGCTAAGATTAGTCTTATAGTAAATGTATCTATTTGCACCTTTCTTCCTTGTATTTATTACCTTCTTCCAGTGTTATAATCTTCTAAATATAATATATAATATATATAATCCAGTATTAAATTTACTATTAATTTACTATTAGTCTAAATTATACTAAAACTCCTACTATACCTTTATAGCTTCAATTCATGATTTTAGTATATCTTTCTTAGTAGTTTGGCATTTTATCTAAGGCTAGTATAGCCTAATTGGATTGAGATTGTTATAGTCTAGGCTTACTGTATTCTACTAGAAAGCGAGACGAAGTTATTAACTAAGTTAAGTAGAGAAGAAATCTTCTCCGAGTCTCTCTGAAATTAGTATTTATCCTTGGACCCTGGGATTAGACCCTTGTCGGTCATTACATTTGGCAGCAACCTCCGTATAAAGATAGTGTAATAAGCTAATACCAGATTGGTTAGATATCCACGTGACGCACAATATATTTATAATTTAATGGTAAAATCATAACTAAATGGGTGAAGCTGGCAAGCTTAAGTTTTTGTATTATATGAGAGATATAGCTTAATATGTAATTCTAATTCTCCAAGTACTCGCCTAGTTGTGCTACTGGGCTACTCTAACAGATAGTCTAAAGAGGTAATATGTCGCGCCACCCCACATTTAATTGGCTTGACGAAGCTCTTGGCCAGGCCATGGTACCCACCTATTAAAAGAATTAGGGCCCAGAGCTGCGCCGCCGCCGATCGATACCTCCTATAATTATCAGTAAATACCGATTGTTAAATATTTAAAATTGATTGCCTACTTCTTTGCCAGAGAAAGCATTGTCTCCACCAAATGCCAGGTGTCCCATCTAGCCGTGCCTGCGATGCTTGTCGCCAAACAAAAAAACGAGTAAGAGTACCTGCGTTGAGCAACGATCGATGTGCTTTCTAACATACCAGTGCGATTTGCTACAACCACTCTGCACAAGATGCAAGCGCCTGAATATTCCTTGCGTTGGTGCCAGAAAGCAGCGTTTCAAATTTACACCATACAACAAGGCGCCTTCTCCAAAGATTGCCAACGCAATAGCCCAGCAACAGTCATTTATTGTTGGGGCGCACCGCATTAACGAACCAGCGCGACCGCTTTGCAATGAAGTCACCGTCGCATGCAACTCTTTCATATCCACACTCGTTATTTCGGACCCTCGATACGACGTTACAAATCTAGGCGGTTTTATGGAACACATTCCCCAGCGACTTGGCCGGAACAGAGCACTAGATCTAAGTGTGCGTGCCTTTACAGCCGTCATGGTGAATATTCGAATGGGCAGGGCCGATTTGCAGGCCCTTGTAGACTACGGAAACGCCATGAAGGTAACAAGGTTATACTTGGAAATTCCAGATAAAACGCGAAGTCCCGAGACGCTGGTAGCAGTGTACCTGCTGAGCCTTTGCCAGGTGTGTTGGCGAAGCACATCGCGCTCCATCTTGAAACTAATGAGTAAAGGCATATATCGAGGAAGATACAAGAGACTGCAATATCCACATGCGAGGGATGGCTTACCTCGTCGAGGCTGCATCCGATGAAGACTGGAAGGATCCCTTCCATCGCGAAGTGCTCATGTCATCGGCATTCTGTGTAGTTCGTAGCTTGCTTCTCACAATGAAACTTCCAGTTCGCTGACAGTTCGCTCAGATGTTTGCAAATATCATCAACCCAGCACAAAAAATCCCAATGACGGTTCAACGCCTTACAAGACTCGTCTATGGTCCCGCCAAAGCGCCCAGCTTATTCAAAGGATTTGAGTCTCACAGCCTACAGTTCGAAACCCTTAATCGAATTCCTATACTCCTTGAGATGCCAGAGCTATATCTTGCAGAGCTACGATCTATCTATACTGTTATGAAATCTGAGGCGTACCGTATCTGCGAACTTGCTAATCAATTTGTGAAGAGCTGCGACAAACTCAACTCCACGTGCTCTGGCTCGAGTCTCAAGACGTACTTTTCGTACGAGGGAATCAACATGATGCTATTGTCGCTGGTGTGTATCTTAAATAAGATTTTAAGAGTGGCTGATACTGAAAATACCGGTTTGATATCTGATTTCGAATTTTTGACATCAGAGTGCATTCAGGCAGTAAACCGCTCGGAACCTTTCCAGCCGTTAGGATGCTCATTGAGCCCGCTGTGCCTTATTATTTTACGTACTACGACAGACGGCGAGCCTGCCAGGTCATCAATCACAATGCAAACCGGGCTTCGCAAGGACCCGTTATCGGAAAAGTTCTCGGCGCTGGGCAGCTTACTTGAAGCAAAACTTCGTGATGTCGAGAAGACATTTGCGCAACCAAGGGGCAAAGGAAGCGTCAAGAGGATACCAAAAAGCTTGGAGCTTGAACTTACAGATCCAAGGGCTCAATGTACAATCTTGTAGAATACTATTAGATAGTTATTAGGGCGAATCATGAAAATGTAGTCTCTTCACAGTTCAGCATTTACACTCTAACTTTCTGAATACCTGATATTACTACCGCCCTGGACTAACCCTACTTCTCGAGCACCCCGAGAGCTTTTATATAGATTATCTGGAACCTATTTCGGTAACACTTCACTTGATATTGAATTAGTCTTAAGTATACTGCATCGTAAATCTAGTTCATCAACTACCTTATGTCCCTACTAGAGCCAGCAGTAGAATAACTAATTTTGGGTACTCTAGGCAAATATAAAGGCACTGTCTAGTTAAAGGAGCAACAGATATAACTATACTTCTCATAGTATTACAGTAATACTATATTAATGTAAATAAAATATCTATATGGAAAAATAGTAAGTAGGGTAGAGTAGATTAGATTTCTTACTCCAAGCTAGCAACTAAATTATAAGTAATAATAGATATAAAATACTGTTTTAAGATCGACATTTCTAAACAAATTCTAGTAGTCTTTACTAAGATAGAGGAAGAAACAAAGAAACGAAGAAATAAAGAAATAAAGAAATAAAGAAATAAAGAAATAAAGAAATAAAGAAATAAAGAAAAGAGAAGAGGGATAATAGGCCAGAGGAGGAATCAGCAATACCCATACCCAGTATAATAATAGATAAAGTTGAGCGGCAGCTATATAGAGCAAAGTTATAAAAGGCGCCAGGTAAAGACAGATTGCCAGCCTGGGTATAGAAATGGGCCTGGCTGGTAGTTAGATACTGGGTGTTAGCTATCTTTCGGAACTCCGTCGAGCAAGGAATATTGCCAAGCCAATAGCGATATGCCAAGATAATCCCGCTAAAGAAACTAGATATAGCAGCCTACACTATCGCAAAGGCATAGAGACCTATATCCTTATTGTCCACGCTTGGGAACTTACCTGTGTCTGTTTCTGTATGGCGCTGGTGATGATCCACAAGAGCTCTTGGTTACTTATACCAGAGTGTTAGAGTGGTAAATATATTATACAGATAGAGAATGGAGATACGCCACCTTTTCCTTAGCGGTGTGGAAGTATGAAAAATAAAACTTTCTTGGTTACAAGTTACTCGGCGGAGAAAAATGGGGAAACGTAAGACAGATAATTCCCGAGCGACTGTGCAAGCTAATGCGGCTAATTGAGCAAGTTTCCCTTCCTACACTGCAGCCTCGTCTTTTTAATCTTCTCGGGCAGGGGCTGGGTGACCATACACTACATGTCCGTACATAGCCAGTAATGTGGAATTAATTAGCTCTTGCCCGAATACAATGGGAACGTGGGTACAATGTCAGGTTTCCGATAAATATGCGAACGTTTGAGCGAAGAGGGAGGGGTGACAGTATAACATCTCTCTTATAAGTTGATAATACCGGTTCGCAGTTTAGTATTAATACTGTACCTACGATAACAACCTGCAAGAACTATCCTTTCACTGGAACCTACAAACACAAAGACGAAAGACGCCAAAAGCGTTACTCGAAGTCCAAAGAAAAGCAAACTAGTTATCTTATCATGGCGCAGGATCCTCAGGGCATTTCGTCCGCCAACAGTAGCCCCAAGATGCTAATTACAGTCAACGCCGACTCTGTTTCTGAAACAGCAGCCACAAAGGACTCGGCCAACGGTGCTTACCCACATACAAAAGGCAGTGATAAGCTCGAAGATGCGGGAATCATTGTAACGGAGGAGAGCCCTTTGGGTACAAAGAAGTCCCTCTGGGCATGGGTTATTCTCTGTTTCTCGGTGTGTAGACTTTTTCTTTCTTTAACCCAAGCCGCACAATAAAGCAAGTAAAGCAGCCTAGTTTAGCTAACGAGTTTCACCGACTGCAAAGACCGGCCCGACTGCAGGCTTGGTTAGTAGCTACGTGACAGCCAGTATCCAGTCTGCCGCCAATGCTGTCGGTCATGTACCTGGCTCCAACAAGCCTTGCGCACGACGAGGAACAATCAAGTGTGTAGTAAAGCTAGGCGGCCATGAGGTTGATTACCTTAGCTACCTGTAAGTTTAAACTTCCTCCATTTACTTCTGTGTTATAAAAAAGAAGCAGAGTGATTTACTGACGATCCTGTTTTCAAAGGTTCTATCTTCGCGCCATCAGTCGCGCTACCGAAGGCATAACCTCGACCCTCGTTTCCGGCTTGGCCGACTACTCGAACTACCGAAAGACCATGATGATGTGCTCAATTTACCTCTTCGGCATCCTTGCTTTGCCCTTTGCTGGCCTAACAGGAAACTCTTACGGCCAACTCAACACCCTTTCCACACTCTATGTCATCCTCGAGACCGTCTCAGGCGTATACACCGTCATCGAATCATCGTACATCCCTATCTTTATGCGCTCAGTCGGCTTCCCCCGCAAGGACGTGCGACTACAGGATAAGGAACAAAAGGTCGACAGTGGTGACGATACCCAAGCGAAGCACGCGCGCAAGACTTGGCGTCAGGGCAGTCTCGTCAGCGTACTTGGTCTGGTCGCAGGCAACGCCGGTGCCATTCTAGCCCTGCTCATTGGCGTTGTTATCACTTATACGCGCGGTTCCTCCGTCACCAAGGGTTATTTCAAGTAAGCTATCTTTCTGCTCTATCATTATGTGGTGATTGACATTCGGGCAGCTTCTTGCTTGCCATCACAATCGGAGGCTGCCTTACTAGTAAGCAAGTCAACTTGACCAATTCCCTCTAAATATCAACTAAAACAAAATACTAGTCTTCTGTGCCATCATTGGCCACATAATGCTGCCCAGTGTGAAAGGCGCCAAGCGGCCTACTGGCAAGAGCATCTTCCTCTTGCCCTTCCGCGCTTGTAAGTTAATCCCCCAATACCAAAACAGAACAGATACGACAATTACAGACCATAAAAGTACTCATATGATAATAACCAAATCTCAGGGTTTAAACTTTTTGGCTCAATCCGTCGCTATCCCAATGCCTTCAAGATCTGCATCGGCTGGGTCCTCTGGAACACGGCGTACAGCAACTTCTTGCAGCTTCTTGGTGCGCTCTTCCTGGAAACGTCGGGGATCAAACGCAGCAGCAACATCTATACCGTCTATTCATTTATGGTGGTTGTATTTGCTACTGTTGGCTCTCTCAGTTGGCTTTTCAGCTTCCATCGCACCCGCCTACACATTCAGACCTGGGCATACATCTTCTTTGGCGTCAACATTCTTTGCATCTTCTGGGGCTGCCTGGGTATCGCTAAAAACGTCCCCATCGGCTATAAGCACCAAGCCGAGTTCTGGGTCGCCGTTGCTCTCTTTATAAGCACCAGTAGCGCACTACGCTCTCTCAACCGTGTGCTCTACGCATCCATCATCCCTAAAGGCTCCGAAGCTGCGTTTTTCGGACTCGAGATTACGCTTGGTCTTGCTACCGGCTGGATTAACCCTCTGGTGCAGGGCATAATCCAGAACAAAACGCACAACTTGCGCTTTCCAATGGTCCCTCACCTGTTCCTCATGTTGGCCGCTGTTAGCCTATATGCCTGGACAGATGTGGACAAGGGAATGAGCGACGCAGAGGCTACTTTTGCAACAGTCACGGTGTCTGAATAATAGACAGATTGCTATAACATTATTTTATAGTGGATTTTATCATTTAACTAGTCATGCCAAGATAAACCATAAGTTATACAACTTTAATATATATACCATATCCATACTCTAAGTGTTCAACCACGAAATACTTTCTCTGTGTGGCTCTTACAGTACTATCTCTTTAAGCTAAAGTAATAAATTCCTTGGGTATAATGGTCTAGTCTATTAATATTAAGTTAGAGAGCTTATTAATGATTGTAAAATAAAAACTACTGTCTTGGTTATATAATATATACTAGCATTATCCTCTTAACCTATATAAAATCAAGTTTCTATCTAATACTAGAAGTAGGCATATATAAGATTATCTATTATTTTATATCTCTCTATATATAAGATATTTCTCTCTAGATTAATTATATAAAAAGTATAATAATATCTAAATAGTAAAAAATAAAGTCTTTATAAAAGTTTAAGAATCTATGAAATCCTTAGAGTCTTTTTAGAAACTAGAGGGCTTCTATTGAAATATAGTCTAGATTTTCTTTTTATCTATCTAGATTCTCTTTTCTATCTTTATTATAAAGTCTAAATCATTTATTTTCTTAGCTATTAAGACCTCTAGAAAGAGTAGAAGAATTAGAGTTATATATATCGCAGTATTCTAGGGCTATAAGGGGTATAGAAATTAAAATAAAAAACCTTACTATTTAAAGTATATAGTAATTAAGTTATAGCAATCTAGTTAGCTATAAGACTCTTATATCTCTATAGCTAGAGATATTATTTTCTTCTATAATAGTTATCAACCGCTGGCCACAGCCTGTCCTTAATGGACAAGATCACTGTGCAGAGTTCACACTTATTGTTGCCAACTGCGGCTGTCTTTGACCTCATTTTATGTGTAAGTGTATGGGGCTCAAAGAAGATGACTTACTTTCTATACAATCTATCTAATCATATACAACTAGAACTAACTATTGTCCCTTGCTCCGTTCAGCGCCTGTTACTCATCAGGGTGTTCTCGGCCCGACTGCCATTGCGTCTCCTGCCAAAGCTCCAACTCCTTATCCTGTAGCTTATAGAGTTATACTATAGTATAGAATACATGTAACTGACGCTGACTTTCGGCAGACCTATCGCACTTATTTTTACAATTGAGGGAGATAAAGGCAGTAGTGTATTATACTGGCATCTAAATTTCTGCTTTTATACGAACTAAAATGTCTCTGTCGGGACTCATGGCAGCAGCTGATGGCGTCTCAAGATCAATATTTGGCACATTAGTGCTGGCATCAGCCGCCTCCAATTCCATGTCGAAGGTATGTAGAGTCTGAGCGATAAACATGAAAATCTCTCGCTGAGCAAACTGTCTACCAGGGCAATAGGTATGGCCGCCTCCAAATGGAGCAAAGCCTTTGGCCCTCTGCAGCCCTTTGGTGCCCAGGAACCGGTCGCCCCTAAACGTAGCAGCATTATCGCCGAATATTTCTTTGTTCAAATGAAATTGTCGAAATGGTGCAATAAGCTGATCTCCCACGCGGACATTCTTGCCGCCAATTACACAAGGCTGTATAGCTTGACGCACGGCGGAAGAGGCATTGTACATCCTCAGAGCTTCGTTCCACACCGCATCAAGCGTTGGACAGCTCGAAACGAGGACGTCTATGTCAGGAATGCTCTTGGATAAGGCATATGAGGCACCAATCTCTGATTTAATAGACCCCAATAAGTCGGGAGTGTAGAGAATATGAGCAAGCACCCAGAAACCAATTTTGTGGGCGTTGTTGTTGATTCTGTTGAGGAATCGCCAGTTAGCTTATGGCAAAATGGCCTATTTGAAAGAAAAGGAAGAAGAAAAACCTACGCCCAGATAATTACCATGAAGATGCCGGCAATATCCCGCGGAGGAATGCCAATGTATTGCAATTCAGAATGCATCGTCTTGAAAAGCCATTCAGCGTCGTTGCGTTGTGTGCCATTCTGTGCGAGGTATTTCTCAATACCATCAATCGCTTGGTTCTTGAACCGATGTGCAGATTTGACTAGAAAAGGAGGGAAACGATAAAAAATCTTCCAGCTCTCATCTTCGAAATCTTGATAGTCGCGGATGAAACTAGGGGCTGCTTCTTCTAACCCAACACCAAAAAAGGTATTTGTGCTACAATACGTAACAACATGCTTGCAGTATTGTTTGAGAGAGATGACCAGGCTGCCATCATTGCTCCGTGACTTGATGTATCTACCCTTCAGCGAGTCCGGTTGCAGAACTTGCTCGAGGTAGGTGAGATATTTGAGTTCAATACGCCTGAGAGCTTGTGGCTCCAGCAGCTGAGTCTTGAACCATTCTCGCTCCAGATTCATGTATCCTTTCCGCTGCGGGTTTGCTGTGCAGAGAAGCGACTTTTCGCGATCGCTTTCTGCAACCAACTCATTGGGATCTTGAAAGATCTTCACCAAAGTTGATTTGGTAATACCGAAAGACCCCATCACATCCACAACAAAGGGATCAAATGACAGTGCCTTGGTGTTTCGCCACATAGCTTGCACATCTTGCATGTCTCGAACAATTATGGTCCTTTTCCCAGCAACAGTAAGGGAGAATGGGATATTGCTTCCAAAGTAATGACTAGTTCTTGAATTAGCCTGGGAACTCATTATGACCGGGGGGGGGGCTGTACTTACAAACCATTGTTGATGAGTGCCTCAGGGTTACGAACAAAGGACCACGTGTGTCCTAAAAATATCTTGGTCAGTCACCATTTTTGTCTTTGCTCCTTAACGGTGAAATCATTTACATACCAACAAACGGAATCCAGTAGGGTAAAAGCCTGGGCTCTTGCGGCCATAACAGTGGTACAACAAGAAACCGCCAGCATCGCCATACTATCAAACCGAAAGCAATACTAGCAGATAATTGTATGCCAAGATTTGCTGATGCTATGCTATATGCAAACTGAGAAATGGATTCGGTAATCATGGTTGGAGACGAGCGTTGAGCTACAGTAAAGAGATGACGAAAGACTGGTGTTGAAGTTTAGGTCACAACGAGCAGAGCTGATATGCACTAATTTAAGTGTTTTTAAGCCAGGAGTATATTGAGTAAACAATTCACATCACTGGTGACTACAGCTCGGACCCATTTTGTTTGACAAAACTGGACATATACGGACAGGTCCTAGGCCGAACAATATCGCTCCCTCTGAAATCCTAGGAAGGATTAGCGGCAAACTACCTCTCTGCACATAATCAAAAGATCAGCGGCGAACTACCTCCACAGGGAATCGAAGGATTTGTAGAACACCCACAGAGCTGATATGCCCGTCAAAGCGCAAGGAGTAGTGCTGACGCGATAATTTTAGTTAACCTGCTGCACTAGGAGTAGCTCAAAGCAGAGAATTACTAATGAGGATAATCTATGCGATGCCATTTTGTAAACACTGAAAACTATTTCGAATCATTACAATTGATGGACTATGATCGCAAGCCAAAGTTTGCTCAAACGACGTATATGGTCAATCTGTACTCAGAAATACAAAACAGATAGAACAAGTAGTTATTTGCGAAGGAAGCTTCCCCTTACATGACTTCCCGCTCGACTGTCTTGCGAATACCGTAATGTGTCTGAGTGTTTGCAGAGAGTTGGTGGTATACTGTAGTATGTATCGAGCCAAGGCCACTGACCTGACCTGGCTTTTGGCCAGAGATGCTAGACAGTGGGAAGTGGCTCTCGCTAGACGAATCGGTGTACTGACTGCCCTTTGTTGGCCTTCTTCCAAAGCCATAGTCCGAATTGCCCTGGCGAGGGGGATCATTAGAGATCAAGCGTTGGCGCCCGAAGAACGACCTAAGCGAACCGACGAAGCTTTTCTGTTGGGTCTTGTTTCGGAAAAGCGATGCACAGGCGGGCATGCAACTGCAAATGATTGCAATGTTGATCTCGACAATACTAGAACTGTTGTATTAGCAAATTGACAAGTTTAACTGCACCGTCCAAGGGCACGCCTTACGACATGAGAATGTAGGCGCCTTCGTTCCAATTAACATCAGAAGTAAAAGACAGCTGATAGCGGTAGTAAAAGCCCACACCACTGACGACGACGCCGCTATTAATAATAAGTCAATGATGGAAGTCGATGAGTTGAATAACCGCGAGACCTACAGTAAGGCGGTGAGGAAAATGACCAAGACACCAATCTTTTTCTTGGTAGGCAGCTGAAGTTTCGAGATAACCGGAATTGGAAGGATGAAAATGTACACGTCCAATGCGATGCTGAGGCTCCCCTGGATAACAGCCCAGTCGAGTAGCTTCTTGCATTTCGCGAACACAGCAACGTCGCTCCAGCTGGCACCTACTCGTGGTGTACAGAAGTAGGAGAGGAGAGGAATGGCTGTGATGTAGATGAAAAAACTGGCAATACCACCGAAGACGCAGGCGCAGCGAAATTTGCGAGAAGTTCCAAACAACCGGAAATAGAGTATCAGAATTGGCAGCTTCGATAGGAAATAGGCAATAGCCTGGATAGTATTCCCAGCAAAACGTCTCTTTATGGCCATGTTAATATGTTGCGTAGAGGAGAGAGGAAGGATACTCATGTAACTAACTTTCCAATAGTCATTGGTAAGCCAAATGAGGGGCACATCCCACATGTGGCGAGAGACATAGCTCACTGCCATGCTGTTAGTTATTTTGTGCTTGGCAATATTCATTGCATTCGCTGTTGGAGATGCTTTTTGGGTGGATGGAGGGTCACATTTCCGATGAGGGAGTGAGGGACGACGAGATTACTTACAACTAAGACTCATGCCCGTATAGGCAATAGAAAAGATTGTTGCAGCTACACAGACATCTAATAAAAACTAAGATTAGTACTTTGCGACCGTTGTCGACTGTTGCAAAGCTGCACCTACAGTCTTCAGCGCGCAGTGCCTTGTTAGTCTTGAAGGTAGCCGTGATTCGCAATGATACGAATATAAAGACAAGCACCATAAAGACAGTACTAACTGCGATCATGGCTGGCTGCTGCGACGGCGGGTCGACGAAATTAGGTATCTGACCAGGCGGAGGAGCAGCAGCAGGCGTATGTGCCAAATCAGGCATCTGATGAGGATCCATTATTGTATAAAAGATTGAGAGTGAGAAGAAAACAATAAAGACGTAGAGATGGGTGAGTTATAGAACGAAAGTTTGACAAAAGGTAGCAAAAGCGAAGGAATAACGGAGTTATCTAACTGGTGGAGAGGGGAGACAACAATACGGCAGTTCTTATTTATGGATGTTCATAGCATACATCACTAGAGCTAGTCAGTCGTGGTAATACCCATGATCTAAGCGTGTTTGGGATCAACGTATTGCACATGCGTTGGAGGCTGCATGTTAGGTGGTCAAAGAGTAGGGACTAAGAGATATGGGTGTTTCGTTGTGTAGATAAAGGCCAAGTCCTGTCCAGCTCATGCATGTCAGCCCCCAGGTGGTCAGCACATGGTAGAGCAGAGCTCCCAAGGATCGAAGGATCTACTAGAGCCTGTCTGCCACGAACACCGACCAATAGTGACGATACGCTATAGTCAGATGATGACCGCCTTTCGTTCAACTACCCGCTCCCATTCCCGCGACAGTCCATTTACAAGTGGGCCATTGCTAACCCATATCGGTGTGCGCCCGTTCATCAAGCCTCGCCCGCTCCCAAGGGCGTTAGCGGGCGTCCTTGCCAGGGCCATGCTCACGCTGGCTGAGGCTTTGCCCTGGTTGGAGCATTGATATCTTTGGCTGTGTAGCCCTGGCATCCTTCTCCCCTTCAAATAGCCTTTCTGGGAAAGGTTTCTTCTTCCCTCATCTCTTTCTCTCTCGTCCCATCCGCTCGTCTTTGCTATTCCAATTACCACCCCCCCTTCGTTTCATTAAGCTTCCCTTCATAAAAAAAGAACACCCCACCTTTGCAAGAGTGTACTCTGCTTTCTCCCCTCCCGTTTAGCTTCTTTCTACACGATTCAGCTACAATGTCAGCTTCCCAGCCCCCAATGTATTCCGATACACCTCTAGCGCTTTTGCCAACCCCCAAATTTGAAACTGGCAAAGTAAGCTGCTACTTGTTTTGAATCTCGGCTCATTCACCCCAGACTGGCTCAGCTAATGCATAAATTACAGGACGATGAGTTTACCAGAGAAGCATCGCACATGGCATTGAGCCACAATTCCTTCATTCGAGGCTTCAACAGCATTTATCAACAAGCCCCGAGAGTCCCTACCGCTGATAAGGCCGACTTTGTCGCCTACTGTCTTGCTTGGCACAGCTGTGTTGAGCAGCATCACCACTACGAGGAAACTGAATTCTTCCCTGGCGTTGATAAAGCCGCTGGCAAGTTCGGCCTCATGGGACATGCGGTAAAAGAGCATGGTAGACTTCAACCTTTCCTCTCTCATGTCTGTTTTCTAAAGTTGGTTACTAACTGCACAATAGCCGCCTTCCATGGAGGCATGGATAAGTTCAAGAATTACTTAACAGAAAAGGGCATCGACATGGATGGCATAGAGTTGGTTGCTATTTTGGACAGCTTCAAGACGCCGTTTTACGAGCACTTGAAATCTGAACCGCCCAGTATTGTTGACTTAGCTAAGCACAGTACTGCCGAGCATCCCATCCATATCTTGCAGATTGCTGATGCCGCTGGCAAGAAGCAGCTCAGCGTGGGTTTTATTTTCAATATTCTACCCGTTTTTCTGCTCAATATGGAAACTGTTGAATTCGAGGGCGGAATATGGCACGACGTCTTTCCTCCTTTCAAAGGCTTGGTCAAGTCGATGATGACCAAGGCTGTGCCAATGTGGCATTCTGGGCAGTGGAGGTTCACTGCATGTAGCGCTGACGGCAGAGTCAAGCAGCTTGCCGTCTAGGACCAGCAACAAGTAGTAATGACTCTATACAAAAACTATATTATTTCATTATTTCATTAATTCTATTAAGTTTACTTTGTCCTTCGCCTGAAATAAGCTATGGATCTACCGATGATTTGTATGTATGGTTATGTAAATATATATTTTACTACTGACTAGTGCGCAATTGAAGCGAAACCCTGATCGGCTGTTTTTCGACGACTACGAATGTCCTCAGCTTTCCCCAAGTAACATTATTGCCAGGAACTCGGGACATATCGAAAGTCCACAACAAGTGCGACAGTGCCAAGCGCATGGCCGCTAAAGCAAAGGACTTGCCCAAACAAGACCTCCCACCAAGTCCAAATGGCCTTTGATTTGTTCTTTGATCGTTTTCAAACTGTGCTGGGCGCATGCTGGTGGGTAGGAAGCGCTCGGGCAAAAACTCAGAAGCTCGGTGAAAGTTGTCATTAGCCAATGACATTGCCACGGAGTTTACAGAAACATATGTCTAATAGTATTAGCGCCGCACAACATTGTAAATCGCCACAATCATTTCACATACCCCTTCCGGGACAAACAAATCGGACACAATCGCACCACCTTTTGGTGCCACCCTCATTATACCACCTGCCACAGGGTTGCACAGCCGGAGGCCTTCTGAGATGACAGCATTCAGATAATCACACTGTTGCAAAGACTGCATTGTGATTTCGTCTGTTGAATTGAAACGCGAGCGTAGCTCTTGCACGACGTCCTGGAGCTTGCTGTCATTATGAATAAGCAAGTTGATTATCCCCGAGAGAGTTGTGGCTGTTGTTTCGCTGCCTGCTATAAGCAGTAATGACATTGTTGATTCCATCTCGTCCTGGCTCATGAGCGTATTGTCGACATTGTGTTGAATGATTTGTGATAAAAAGTCCTCGCGGGGTTCTTTGGCTGCTAGGCGTCGATGAATTTTTTTCACAGCAGCGTTGTAATGATCAGTTTGCATTTTGCGTAGCTGGGGCGGAACAAGGGCAAGAAGAAAGGGTTCGAGACCAGGGCAATATCTGGTTGCAGCTGCAATTGCCATAACTACGCCCAGTTAGCGAGATACATAACTTTCCACCTGTTTCGGCTTATGATCAACTTACATTTGATAGAGTTGAATATAAGCATTACCCAGTCATGGTTCTTCCCTTCTTCGAGACAACCAAAAGGCTCACCTAAAGAAAGGTCGCCCACCAGGTCGAAAGCGAACCAGTTGAACCAGTCAACAGCATTCATTGTATACTGTTGGCGTGCATCGCCCGATGCCTGTACCTTAGCTGCAAGTTTTCTAACCATCAAATCCGTGTATAGCTTTAATGAACTCTCCTGGTTTGCCAATGAACGGTCGCTGAGTGCTGGCATTACTGCCTTGCGCATGCGCTTGCTTGCGTGTGGATCGTTGGTAAGAACCACGTTGTCTGGCTGCCCAGGTGGTGATTTGAAGAATACGTCGTTTCGGGGAAGTGCTTTGTCGTCTATAGGGTTCGCAATGATACTTTGCCATGCGTCTTGGCGGGCAAAGGAAACTTCGTCTGGCGCTGTGCGTACAATGTCGCCGTATTCTTCGTGAAGCTTCAGCACATCCCGTGCCAAGTGCCCAGTAACTAACGACCAAACAAATCTCAGGCGTGTGGCTCCCCACAGGCGAGGCCCTGGAAGGTGCGCCAGCGGGTGCAAGGTAATGTTGTACAAAACCCCAGCAGCCCAGTGCTGCAGTCTACAGTTAGAAATACTTCTCAGCAAACAGGAAAGCCAAGCATAGAAAACTTGAAGGTGTATAGACATACCAGTGCAAGGAATTGCCCTACTATTCGTAATAGGGCTATAAATGGAAAAGCCTCGAAATCCATCATGCAATTCAATATTACAGTATCTGACACTGAAGCTAAGTTGATATAAACGCTGTGCTAATTAAAGCGTTTGTAATGCAGACTGTTTGCTGGGGATAAGGGGCGGCCTTCTCCCCTCTAAAACCATGAAAGTCTTGGCACTAGGAAGATTACACCAAGCAACCCTGTTAGGCTGACGATCGCTGTGAACACTTTACTACGCCTGCTATCTTGCATGCCGCCAGTGTACTGCTTTGTGGTTGCCCGGCTTGGGCTGCTGACATGCTGCGTGGCGCTCCGAAGGATTGTCAGTGCGCTGGTCTTCTTTTTTTAGAGGGTGAGCTGAAGGACAGTGCGCCTCGGCAAACTGCTGAACGATTGAAACACTATTTTGGTGACGCTATCATAGAGTCTTTGTTTCGAAGGATTCGCCACTATTGGAAATGTAGTCAAAACGCATCCTAAAAGATGACGACTTGCATTGGTACTGCGCTAACACTGCATGATTGCAAATCACTTTCTGGCCAACAGGGAGGAATCAAGCTGAAATATCGCTACATTTGTGGCTGGGAAGCTTGATGATCGACGTAGAGTAAATGGGTGCGCTGTTCCAAAGGATTTTGCACCAGTGGCCTAGACCTTTGATAGGTAGCATCACACATATATGTTTAGCTGCTATACAAGTAGTTGTTCCTCCAAGAATTTTGAATTTGGTGTGACACGCTCCTGGTGTTATTGCAAGAAGTTTGTCTGCAAGATACCATAGACTTACTGGCAGCTCTATAGAATCTTGACTCTTTACACCATTTGCCTTTTCTTTCAGTATGTCTAATCGTGCCATTGACGAAGCAAGGGCGATTGTCCAAGCGCTCGCTGGCCAGGTAGCTGGTAAGCAGCCTCTCGGTTCGTTTTCAACCTCAATATACGATACTGCCTGGCTTTCTCTTGTTTTCACAAAGACCAACAGCCCAAAGTGGCTATTTCCAGAGTCTTTTCAATATATTTTAGACTCTCAGTTGCCCAGCGGCGAGTGGGCTGCCTACTCTTCCGAGACAGATGGCCTCCTAAATACCATGGCTGCAATGCTCTCTTTGAAGAAGCATCTGCAACGCCCTGAGCTGACAGACGCAGTTTTGCCAGAAGATCTACAGCAAAGAATTGATAAAGCACACACACATCTTTGCAAAGCCTTGCAGAATTGGGATGTGGCATCGACCATGCACGTCGGCTTCGAGATTCTAGTGCCTAGATTACTAAGTTTGCTTGAAGTATCCGGAGAAGAGATTGACTTTCCGGGGCGAAAGTTGCTGTTAAATTTACGCGACAAAAAGCTGGCCAAATTCTGCCCCAAAATCCTCTATTCCCCCGTTCAAACAACCCTCCTTCACTCCCTAGAAGCCTTTATTGGCCTCATAGACTTTGACCAAGTCAGACACCATCTGAATTCTTGGGGATCCATGATGCTCTCGCCTGCATCTACGGCAGCCTACCTCATCCATGCTTCAGAATGGGATAAAACAGCAGAGCAGTACCTGCAGAGCGTCGTGGCTAACTCCAGAGGGCTTGGCACTGGTGCAGTCCCAAGTGCATTCCCTTCTGGTACATTCGAGCTGTCATGGGTGAGTGTTTTTCACGCTTATTCCCATAATAACTCGTTATACTAATCAAGTACAGACAATTTCGAGCCTCTTCAAGTGTAGACTTGCTAGAGATACCTTTAACTCTAGCCATCTTGAGCAACTGTCGTCGGCGCTGTCGAAACAGTTTGAGCTTGGTAAAGGACTCGTTGGATTTGGTATGTCGAATACATAATCAACTGCAGCAAAATCCTCACGCATAATCTTCTAGATGCGGGCGTTCTTTCGGATGCTGATGACACAGCTAAGACAATCTTGAGTTTGTCGCTGCTCGGCCAGAGCCCGAATCCAGCCAGTATGGTATCTGAATTCGAGACCCCGACACACTTCCGCACATATCACAACGAGCAAAATAGTTCAATCAGTGCCAACTGCAATGTACTTCAAGCTTTACTCCATTGCCCGAAACCGGAGCAATACTCAGCTCAAGTTAACAAAATCGCCACGTTTCTCTGCGATTGCTTTTACCAGGGCCAGCTTCGAGATAAATGGGTGAGTGTAGTGACAGAATCCAGAAATAGACAACTGCTAATGATTTCTAATAGAATTTGTCCGATTACTACTCATTGATGTTGTTGTCTCAGTCGTTTACACAGCTTCTGAGGACATGGGATAACAGCAACACACTCGCGGTATCAAAAGACGTCGTAGAACAAAAGATTCCCGTTGTTCTCTCTCAGATATCCTTGCAGCTACTTCAAGAACAATTTGTCGATGGTACTTGGCGCTACGGGGATGCATGCCGAGAGACAACCGCATACGCTGTTATTGCGTTGAAGCAAGTCTCTAGCCTTCCTTGGCTTGGCCATCTCCTGGAGCGCATACGTACCGCAATTAAGAAAGGCACTGCATTTCTCCAAAATGCTCTTCCAAATTGGAACCAAGAAGAGCGCATCTGGATCGAGAAAGTCAGCTATGCTTTGCCTTCGCTGTCGCGAGTGTACATGGTGTGCGCCATCTTGCAGCGAGAGGACGGCGAATGGGGTGCCAAGACGGCATCACTGGCTACCTACCCCATTGCGAAAATTTCAGCAATGGTTAAATTCTTTTCCAAGTTGCCCATGTTCTCTAAAGACGAAGAATGGCTACTCGAGGCAGATGTTGCGCTTGGATATCTCTTCCAGAACCAACTGAAAGAGGCGAGCTCCGTAGTGTTCCCACGCAACAAAAACACAACCTACAAGTACTTGGAGTATATCCCGTTTACCTGGATCTCGACAAACCGTCGTAATGGGTTTCCTTTAAGTAATGTTCTCTTGTGGGATACCATGATGATTGCTGTGTTGGACTACCAGCTTGACGAGTACATGGAGACAGTTTGCGACAAAGACCCTGGAATGCTTGGATCACTGAAAGACATCGTTAGAGGCCTCTTTCCTCAAGAAAACTTACTAGTTCCAAACAATGCGGTCAACTTGAAACGCAGCTCAGCCCAGAACTTGGACAATAGCATGGCAAAGAAACGCAAGAGCATTATAAACAACGCTGGGTTATTGAGCAGCGACGAGGAGGTGCCGTGCAATGCGGGGAATTATGCACCTTACAAAGCAGGCGCTGCTGACGACAGGGGTGTGGCTCTGTCAGCATCGTCACAAACATTAAGCCGATTTATATTGCATATTCGATCGAACGACCGCGTGAAACAAGCGCCTTTGGATGTGCAAAATAAACTTCTTCTGAAATTGGAAACCTGCATGTTGGCGCATCTCAGTCATGAGCAGGATAACCGAATTTACGCAGACCAGAAGAAGCAAGCTGATGTCGCAAACGACGATGGGTGCGCAGTCAATGAGTTTCATTCCAAGAAATATACCTATCATTCCTGGCTTCACCTTGTATCTGCAGACAACACACATTCGCCATTCACATGGGTGTATTTTTCTTGCCTAGCAGCCAACCCGCAAGAGCCGCTCTTCTACGGTGCTTTGGAAAACTACCTCGCTAGTTGCGCTAGCCAACATCTGGCCAATTTGTGCAGACAGTACAATGACGCCGGGTCTATCACCCGAGATCAAGAAGAAGGGAATTTAAATAGCCTTAATTTTCCTGAATTTCACCAGGCATCACTAAATGGCCGTCGTGCATTGTCAAGCATGAAAACAGATCTTATAGCAATTGCTCAATATGAACGATCCATGTTGGAAACAACTACTAGCAAACTGTTTGATTTGATGCGAAAGCGGTTGGCAACAGACTATAAGATAAGGGCTTTGCAGATGTTCATTGATACTGTGGACCTGTATGGCCAGCTATATATCCAGAAAGACATTACGCAGCGTGTAAAGTAACAAGAATAGTTTAAATGTTTTTACTTAGTAAAGAGATTTACACTTCAATTTGAATTTGAGTTGTATTTATATATCAAACCCTTCCATACAGACATTGCTTTACCATCATTAAAACTATACCTATTAGTATATTTACTAGGAAACTCAGAAATAGCTATCCAGTAAGCTCTACTATAAGAAAGTAGAGGCAAATTAATAATTCTAGTATATATAGACAATTTAGACTATCTAGTTAGGGTTAGATATACTATAAGCCAAAGAGCTACCCCTAAGGGCAGCCTATTAAACTCTAAATCAATAATAGTTAAACAGCACAGCCTCTAAAGATAGGTCTCTTAGTTATAGCTAAGGAAAAGCTATTTCTAGAGATAATATTAAAGATTCTAGGCTCTATTATAAGCTATTCTAACCTAGATTATTAGTAGTAGATTATTAATCTAGTCTAAGTATTATAGTTAAATTATATATAGTTAAATATAGTAAGACCCCTAAGAAGGGTAGAAGAATCAAGGCTATATATATCACAGCATTCTAGAATTATAAGGGGAAGGGATTAGAAATTAAAACAAAAAACCTTACTATTTAAAGTATATAGTAATATAAGCTAGTATAGAGAACTTCCCTTAATTAATCTCTTTTCTTTATTCTTTTTATATCTCTTTATATATAAATCTAACTATATACTATATAATAATTAAATTATAACTATCTAGTTAGCTATAAGACTCTTCTATTTTTATAATTAAAGATATTATTTTCTTCTATAATAGTTATTTATATATAATAATTATTAAATTAATTATTGAATTAAATAGTTTTTATTATATTTAAACTCTTTAATTACTATTATAGATATTATAGTAAGATAAGAGTATTATAATAACTATTAGATAGTAAAGATTAGAAATAAAAGAGAAGAAAGAGGAATTATATTATATATAGCTATCTAGTATAAAGACTAAAGCTTACTACTTTAACTAATATATAGCTATACTTAAGTTCTTATAGTCTTAATAGTATACCCCTAGTACTATATAAAACTATAAAGATTCTAATATAGCTTATAGATTATATAACTAGCTACTCTAGAGAATTACTAGATTTATTCTATAATAATTATCTTCTTTTCTAGATAGTACTATTTCTAGTATTATAATATTAGCTTTTTAATACTAATTATTCTTTTTAATTTCTATTTAGACTTTTTACTATTATTATACTATTATTATACTAGTATTTCTTTAATAATTACTTTATTTTAATAGAAAAATAGATTATTAACTATTAATAATAATAGCTTTACTCTATTATTTTACTAGTAATTATTAATAACTATTAAAGAGTAATTATATTTTTATTATTATTTTATTATATTAATAATATCTTTTATTATTATTTTATAAATAGTTATAAAGCTATTATTTTTTTATTATTTCTTTAATTATTTTTTTCTTTTCTTTTCTTTTTATTTTTCTTTTTATTTTTAATAATCTATCTTTTTATTATTAATATCTCTTTTCTATATATATTTTATTTTACTTTATTAATATTTATATAATATTATCTTTTAATTATTATCTTCTTTAAATATTTTATTATTATAATAATAGTTTTATAGTTTATTATACTTCTAGCTTTACTATTAAGACAAGGGAAAGAGGACAAACCCAGAAAATAGGCTACAATACCTATAGTAGTAATTGAAGAGTTCAAATACAATGAGAACCATTTGATCAAATGGTTAATCCAATAATTATTGTATATAGATAACTATTATAGAAGAAAATAGCACCTCTAGCCATAGAGATAAAAGAGTCTTACAGCCAACTAGATAGCCGCGACTCAATTACTATACAGCATACAGTTAGATTTATATATAAAGAAATATAAAAATAAATAAAGAAAAGAGATTAATTAAGGGAAGTTCTCTATACTAGCTTATATTACTATATACTTTAAATAGCAAGGTTTTTATTTTAATTTCTATTTTTTTATAGTCCTAGAATACTATAATATATATAGCCCTAATTCTTCTACCCTTCTTAGAGATCTTAAGTCTCCCTTTATAATTTTCATTAAGATAATTACAAAACCATCTACTATAAAGATTATGTTTATTATTAAGATTAACTATTCTATTACTATCTAGATATAGAGATTAGAGATCTATTATACTTCTTAATTGCTTAATAGAGATTATTCTACTACTATAGATTAACTATATTATATAGTATTACTAATATAAAGGTATTATAGACTATATAGTTACTTGGATAGATAATATAGAAAAAGCCCTAGAGATTATAAATATTTATAAGAAAAGTCTAGACTAGTTATCTAACTATAAATTATATAAGTAGATTAATATAATTACTAGCTTAATTAAATTCTTACTAGTATTATTAGATACTATTAATACTTATATAGATAATCTCTAGATCTTTAATTATATTCTCTATAATTATAAGTCTAGTATATAGATAATCCTTACTCTTTATAACTATATTTCTAGTTATTATTTTCTATAGACTATAGTTACTATATCTAGAGAATCTAAAAGACTAGCTAGATAACTAGAAGCTTTCTATAAAGAAAGGACTCTTCTCTTCTAGGTTTATATATTTAAGTTATTATATAGATATAGATTCTTATAGATACTTTTCTTACTAGCTAATAAAGAGACTTCTAATTCTATATTTAATAAAGTTAATAGTATCTTTAAATTACTCTAGTATCTCTAACTAGTTAAATATAGAAGAGAGTAGACTACTAAGGCTATTTATTATAGAGAAATTTTTATAGATATCTTAGATTAAACTTATTATAGATATATTATATACTAGTTATTTTAATAGAATAGATAGTATAACTATTTAATTAGATAGTTAATTCTTTAAAGATACTAAAGTTATAGCTACTTTATTTTTAATTTATAAATATTATTAGTTTTTAGGGTTATTAAAGATAAGTATTCTAGTAAGTTTTTATAGACTATTAATTAGTTATATAATATCTATAGAAAGAATAATATTCTTTAATTATTTAATATTCTTTAGTATAGCCTTATTAGAGATTTATATCTCTTTATAGATTATTTAGATAGAGATAATAGTCTATCTATTATATATAGCTAAGCTAGATAAGATTTTCTAAATATTAAGGTTTATCTTATCTACCCTTAGTTTATTTTAAACTAATAGTAGTACTACTATTTCTAGAATAGAGAAAATAGAGATATTAATAGTTTAATTAATTATATCTATATTCCTAAGATTAAACTAAAGAATAAGAGACTTACTATTTTCCTATTATATCTTTCTAATACTGATTTTATTATATTCTATTACTACTACTAGTCTTTAAACTCTTTAGAGAGCCTTTATAGCTTAGACTTTCTTAGCTTTCTACCCTCTAAGTATAGTCTAGTCTTAGAATAGAAGTTTATAGTATTAGTATCTATTAGGCTTAATATAGCTCTTATTCTATACTCTTTTAATCTAGATAAATTATATATTAACTTATAAAAATAGTTTACTAATAGAGTATTTAATTAATTAGTATATAATAAATTAGAATAATAGTCTATACTTCTAGTCTTAGAGCTATACTATATATCTAAGTAAGATAATAGTAAATATATAGGATATATTAATAGTAGCTAAGAATATATAAAATATAAGGCTAGTATTAATTATTTATTTCTTTTATTTTTAGAAAATTATATTAATATAGAAGAGTATTGAGTTCTTTTAGTCTAGGATTTCTATTATCTAGTATTACTAGTTATTCTTTTTAAAGTAGAAGTATATTATCTAGAATTATTTTTTATATAGTAATCTTTTAAAGTTCTTTTTATATAGTATAATATTTATAAATAAACCTTTAATAAACTATTATTTAGAGAATATCTATTTATTAAAGCTAGCTATATAGAGAACTAGATACTATTTATATATAATAAAGCTATTTTATAAGTTCTCTATTTTATTAGTCTAGCTATATAGTATAATTTCTAACTTAAACAAAGACTTGGCATATTTACCGTCAAATATGGTAGTATTGACCGCCAAAAATGGTGGCTATGCTGCCAAAAATCCATCGCCGCTTTAATACTGGAGCAGAGACTACTTCGGGGCTGCCTCACCAGCGCAAGTACCTATAAAGTACTCTATAGGTTCTACTACACTATATCCTATTTCGGCCCCCCCAATAAGCCTTGTAAATACAGATATTAAAAAAATCGAGGAATTAGCAAAGAGTTTTGTTTATAATTAATTTTGCAATACTTAAGCCGATGAATCTAACCATCTCAGGCCTTGCTTATCCCTCTTACAAATAGATACCTCCAAGCAACTATATCACAGCAATCCAGCTCTTCTAAAAATAAATACTACAACAATATTTTCAACAAAGCATCATCCAATCTTAAGACTAAAGGATCAGATCTAGATAATAGTTTTTCTAATTATAGTTTTAATAGTCTAGGTATCAACATAGAAGATCAAGCACAGCTTTTTAACGGTAATATATATCTACTAGAGTACTATTTATAGGCAATTGAAAACTTTAATAATAAAGATTATAATATGCAAGATTATAGCGATAACACTTTGCATAGTCTGGATGGGATTTATAAAGGCTGGCAGCAGTAAGTATCCCCTTTACAACTGTTCATTTCTACACTGCTCTAATTACTTTACTTATAGATACTGCGTCTTCCTCGGCAAAAACCATCAAGAATACATTGAATCTATCCAGGAGGACAATGCCTTACGAATTCTCTATAACTTCTTTGACTGGTTACTTTATCAGAAGAAGGGCAAAAACGGTAGGCGAAAACAGGGGATAAAGAGAAGCAGCTCTTTAGAAACATACTAGAAGGCTTTTCTTCGCATCTATAAGATTCATACAAAGCATAAACTATCTATTAAAATCATTAATAAAATATACTAGGTAAGTAAAGTTTCCACTCCACTAAACTATATATTAATTAGATAGGTACTTCGAAGGCTTACTATAGAATATAATCTGAGTAATCAGAGACAAGTTAACCAATATATAATAACTAATACTCTTAAAGATATAATTAAAACAATATTTAGTATAAACAAAAGATTATTTAAATATAGAGAAATTCGCGTTCTTACAGCGCTTTTTCTTCTATTATTAATATCTATAGGCACTCGGCTAATAGTAATCTTAGAACTGCAATTCAATAATATTTGCCTAGTTTTAGCTAGGGATCTAGAGGGTAGCCTATATAATATTCTTATTCGGTTTATACCTTATTTCACCAAAACATATCTAGGTATAAAGAATAAACAAGTATTCCTATTACCCCCTTTCCACTTATACTAAGCAAAATATAGCAAAATGTTTACCGTTCTATAGACTTTCAGTAACCCTATACTTTTACTAAGCCTATATATTATTCTTCTAGGAATACTATTCTATTATAAAGTATTCCAAGTGGAAACCCTTGTATTACCCAAGCAACTTCAGCAACTTGATATTCACCTAGATAAGCTAGAGCTACCACTTCCAATAAAAGACAATATAAAGGATATCTTTATATTTCATAATATAGTCAAGACTATTATAGGGTATAAGATATCTACCAATAAATATATCTCCACTCAAAAAATAGGGCAGATTATCCAAAGAATTAGTAAGCTCTTAGGTATAGAGTATTCTACTACTACTTATAGCTTACATTATAATACAGCAAACAGCTTAGATTAGAGTAGTCAGTAATTTACCATAATATCTAAATAGCCTATCTAACTATATTTATAGTTAATGTAAGTAAGGCACTATGTAACTCTTGCCTTGATCACCAGGACTCAGGACCATTCCACAGACACTACCTTAGGCGGGAGATTGCTACTAATACCTGGACTATACTTCAGCAGCAGGCACCACAACAAGCATTAGTCAAGCAGGCTTATAGTATTAGCTATTCTATCAGTAAACGTCAGCTAGTCGATTTAATAGCAGAACAATTAGCATTAGTAAACTCGCATCCAACAATTTAACAGTTAAACAAGCAGTTAAATTATCTACTACCAAGGTCAAGCAGCTACTCAGAGAAACAGCATAAAATCAGAAATCAGAAACAGACATTAAGAAGATTACTCAAGCTTAAGAAAAGAGAAGATTAGACCAATAAGCAGGCAAACACTGATATTAAGTGGCAATTAAAAGATATTGGATTTGCCCTATCCAATATAGGCAAGAAAAAAGAACTGCCCTGTCATTTTATGCAAGCAAATATTATGAAATATCTAAGTACACTGCTGTAGGAACAGCTTGTAGTGGAGTATATGTAATAGAACAATGCAATTTCTGCAATTTCTGTATATTGCTTTGTAATAGAAGGCCCTGCTACTTGGCATACAAAACCTCTATATATAATAGTCTGTAGTACTTCCTAGCTTAGAATAGAAGGTATAAATGTCCTGGAAGAAGCTTTGTACTCTGTTTTCCTGAAAGAGAAGTCCCATAGACCTCAGAGATGCTTCATATATATCGGGCTGGCGCGAAAGCTAAACAGGGAAGACCCAATAGTAAAAGAGTTCTACAAGGAGTTTTACACCATAACAGACTTGAACAAACACTTCTATTATATACATGTATATCACATGCCACGCAACAGGATCCTAGAATATCCAGCATACAATAAACACATCGAAAGCCATAGTTCTTTGCTAAATCACACATAAACAGTCTATAGCATTTATATGTATTATATTAAAGACTAATAATTTCAGCCCAAGTATCTTTATTGTATATAATAGACCTTTAAGGGTTTTATTATCTGGAAAGAAGATAACTATACTTAATACAGATAAGATCAAGCAACACTATATATAATTCATATAATATATACACAAAACCAAGTTAGCTAGTAATACTCATCACTCCATTCACTAGAGTATACATTATAGCTTAGTCTTAACTAATAATAAGGCATTGTAAAAGTTTAAGGATAAATATATTTTCAAACTATATATAAAAGGCTATATATTTAAACATTTCTTTATTTTATTCTTTACGCTGAACTTCTTTCACTTACACCATCATCCCATCACGACCATGCTATCCACGCCGCTATTAGCTACTTAACCAGGTCAGTTTATAGAGCTATTTAAGTGATATCAATATACCTAAGCAATTTAAAGAAGTAGGTGTTAAGCATAACGAGAATACCAAAGATTGCGATAGCGATAAGTTACTTCTAACTCTTAAAGACTTGTTTATAGAAGTCTATAGAATGTATATTAATGCTAGATCTATAAATACCACGGTATATAGTCCAGATTAGACCAAAGTTACTATACCACAAATCAAAAATAATACAGCAAAATAGTCTTATCTGTCAGCTATAACGTCAAATTTAAGCTCATCTCAAGATCTAGCTAGGTTAACTCAGCTTTTGGCTTTGAATATAGTCAAAAGTTTCTCTACCCCTCAAAGTATAGAAAATAGTCATTTATTAACTTCAATACAAATAAAGTTTATTTAGAGGCTAAAAAAAGCTAGGGGAAGCTTATAGAGGCTTATTTATAAGCGTTTTATAAAGAAGTTCCCAAGGAGCCAATATTCCCAAACATTACTTCAGACCGCCTATTCGACCAAGTCCCGCGCCACTACTGCAAAATAGATATTTCTTATCAGGAAGTAAAAGATATAAATTACAGTTAGTATGAGTTTCAGAAAGTGAAACTATTAGTACAAGCAAGCTGATGATATCCTGTGTTTAGTTGCTATGGTTTATCTTTACTACGCGTTGCTTTTTCCTAGGGGCAAGGGCAAATAGAGGAGAGAATAATTAATTAAGAGTATATTAAATATATACAAATGCCTATATTTTATAAAGATTGCCTTCTACTTCCTTAATTTGTATTGTAGTATCTTACTCCTCTATTTGCCTTGTATCTTGCTCCTTAATTTGTATAGTAGTATATTACCCTTTACTTTATATAGTAGTATTCTTTTATTGGAAATTAGTTGGCGACCGCCGAATGGGTACTAGATATAAAGCTACCTAAAGTAATTTAATTAACCACGTGAAGTTAAGAGAGCAAAGTTTTACTGACAAGTTTAGCATTTAATAAGGGAAAATCGCTGTCTTTAGAAGAGTTGTAGTTATAATATCTATGTTTATGCTGAATTGCGAAATAGCAATCTGCCCTATAATGCCTATTAAGTTGATTGCAGCGTTGGATAAATTGAGTAATAGCTCTAGTAAAGTTTTTAGTCTCTCTATTATATCTTCTCACTAGGTATTCCATGATAGTCAAGGGAAAGTTCTTCTATCTAAGAAGGGGTTTATTGTATATAGAATTAAATACATATTAAAGCAATTATAGCGATAAGTTGACATAATATTTTCTATAATACGGCCGTTTTCGTCTTCCTCTGTAAGCCGCCTAAGTTGCGTAAGCCTGAGCTGCTATAAGCCTGAGCTGCCCTAAGCCTAAGCTGCCCTGAGCCTGAGCTACCCAACAGTTATTAAACGGTCTAAAGCCTCGCCTAAGGGTTGACGTCTAAAACGGCCAGCCCAGAGCAAACAACCCCAAGGGAGGTCTGTTTTTATCCTAGGTAATTTGAAGTATATATATAAAAAGCAATTGCTTATAGTAATTCAGGACTTAACAAGTAAACTTCAGCTATTATACTTATCCGCATTATTAATCTACTTACTCTTATTATACTAGTAGCTAGTATATCTACTTAAATTACTAGCTTAGAGCTAAGACTTGGCAACTTTCTTGGAAATGGTATGATTATACTTACTTTGAGCCTAGCTTAGAGTATGGTATCTGGTGATATAGAAACGCCATAATTCTCTATTACCAGTAGTAGCAATAGACCTGGTATTACTAAGCTGCTATCTTTTGCAAATATTTTAAATATTTTATAGCTATTATAATACTCTATTACTACCAGTAGTAATAGACCTGATATTACTGAAATACCTCCCTTTGTAAATATTTTTTAAGTATATTAGACAATAGTATTAATTCTATTAGTTAAGAATATTACTATAATATCTACTAGTACTATTATTAGTATGTGTTTGCTGAATACTTCTACTCTATTATCTGGTATAGCCCCTAGAAATCTACTTTTAATATCTGCCAATGAATCATTTAGGTTGAGTTAGTTTCCTACCCTAATATAGCCTTTAGAGGTAATTTCCTCCTTAAGTTTAATCTACCCATAACTTTGGGCTATTATTATATTAATCTTTATCATAGTATTGGGATTAGAGTTTAATAGATTATTCTCTTAAGAAATTTATTGATTGCTATGTACTCTAATATCTCTATTATAGTAACTTATATTCTCTTAACTTTTATCCAATATTACTGTGAAATAAGCGGTGTAATCTGTATTATCTTTTATCTTGGCTTCTAAGTTATGTTCTTATTATTATCAAAACCAACCTATTATACTTATACCTTTATAGCCTACTATCTATTTTAATATAAGACTCTATATATAAGAATCGTAGCCACTTGAAACAGTTCTTTACTATTACTGCCAATAAGTTTTGGGCGGCTACCTTGTCTATTGGCCCAAAGAGAGAGGAGAGCTTCTGTATTTTGCTGGTAAAGATCAAATTTGTATACCCAAGATATTACGCCGTCTACTCCAAGAATCTCCAGTTAAAGCAGATCTCTATTATACTAGTAATCTATTATAATAATAGTGTCTGCCAGCGGGCCTATATCTGGTTTTGGTTGCTTGTCGGCTTTAGCACTAGCTATTTTAGCTATATTAGATTCATTGTTCTTCAATAACAGATAGCTGCCTAGTAAATCATTCTTTGTTAATACCAGAGTTGATTTGCTAGAGCTCTTATCTTTAGATAGCTATATAGATATAGTTATATTATAAACTAAAGAATCTGCTTATAAAACTATACCTTGTAATATTTAGTATTCTAGAAATACTAAAGTAATAAATAAACTAACTTTTTATATATCTATGGATTAAGAAGTAAAAGTATAGCTAGAGCGATATAATTACACTATGTCTGCGTATTGCATGGCTGTGGGTATTCGCAGGCGGCTATTCGCATACAGCCGTTCTTATAGTAGGAATACTAGTAGAAGACCATAGGAGATTATAGAAAAATATAATACAATATTATATAAATCAATTCTATATTAAGCTTATATAAAAGGAGATAAGTATACAAGTTAATTAGTTTATATAAATCAGCGGTAGTATAGTATATATCTAAGATATCTAGTAATAGATATATAAGGTAATATATCCAATAGAACAAGTAGGGCTAATACTTTAGATTAATCTACTTAAATTTCTTATCTACTGCTTTATTATAGTAGATAAAAAATACTTTCTGCTATAAAGCAGCTTTAGTATATAAGGATTATAGAAATCAACTATTAGATTTTAATATCTCTTATAGCTACAAGTTATCTTGTAGCTTAGAGTAGCTTAGAGAAGATATATAAAGAGGGGTAAAGTTATAGAGATAAAATAGTCTTCTATATTAACTTTCCCAACAATATTTAGAGGTAGAGAAGGATAGGGAGTAACCAAGCCAACCAGTTGCTACTGCTTTTACTGCGTTCAGCACGATCCCTGGTAAAGTGACGGAGAATCAGCCAACCAATAGCAGCTGCCACTACGATAAAATTTCTTAAAAAAAACAAAAAAATAATAAAAGACTTTTTATAGTTCTACTTATTATCTCTTTCTATAGTACTGTATTATACTTTATAGAAAGTAATACTTAGAATACTAAAGAATTAGTTAGTATTCTAGAGAGTTATTTTTTAGAAGAGTTATTTTTAGAAATTCTCCTAGAATACTAAAGGATTATCTAGTTACAATGCCACACAGGCCATAGGTATATCCTTTAATTAAAAAAAAGAGTTAACTGAGGAAAGCAACGCCTATTCCGCCATTTGCAATACCACCCAGTGCCACAGAAAGAGGCTTACTGAGTCTTATATAGTGTTCCTATTAATGGCTTACAGGGAATTATAATGAAGGGGTAGGCATAGCACATTGGAGGCTACCGTTTTCCACCAATAGATTAATACAGGGTCGGGGGCAGAACAGGCACCGCCCCCGTTAGGACAAAGAGCTCTACTCTTGCCTGGCCTGCTCTTTACAGCAACTCCCAGGACCATATATAGTTCCAGCCTAGTGCTATGTCTGAGTCCCCTATATTATAAGCCTACTTCGCCTCCTAGCACAGTGGAGGCGCAACAGTGCTGTTACAGCAAGCCAAAATGGCACTAACTCGATATATACTGCAGTCCATTATACAATACTTCAAAAACACTATAGCTCTGCTAATTTCTCGAGTATTCAAGGTGGTAGACATAGCAGCAGGGGCCTCTCTCCCGGCCTGCCACCCTCCATGGATATAAAGAGTCTACTAAAGCAAAACCAGTATAGAATCTGGTTATTTCTTCATATTACTATTACTATACAATTCAATATAATAATGCTAAATTGTATTCAAACTATACTCGGTGCTTTTCTGGGAGCAAGCAACCTATATATTCCAGCATTACGCTGGAAAGTAATAGCTTTCAACCAACCATGGTAGTATAGAGACTTATAATCATTCAACTAGCGCCGCACTATCCCCCTCCCTCTATAGATTATCTAAGCTACCAATAGACTATATGCAATTACTTTGTGACTTCTAAACCAACACGGGAGCAAAGCTACCCTCATTGCGGCTACCTTATCCAACACCCTTGCATAAAAAGGATAAACAAAGTTTTCTTATAGGCCTACTTGTTCTCTCTTTCCTCTTTGCTATATAGTCTCTATTACTTATCCTAGCAAGGCATTACTATACACTCAAAGCTTGACCAAGTTGAAGCCGCTACCAGACAAATAAAAGCTTCTTTGTTTTTAAGTTACTGGAAGACAGGAACTACTAAGTTATAATATAATTTAATAGTTGGATAGATATTTATATAGCTGGGTTTAAAGTGTCTGCTTAAAAGACTACTAATATGCTATTCCTTACTTGTAGGAGTTGAATTATATACCTAGCAATATATATATAAAGAGACGATTTCCAATAGTCTGATTTAAATAATATCGGAAGAAATACTATCCCCTAAAGCTTTCTTTATACTTAATCTCGTCAGTCTTCTACTTTCTATAGATATTATTGGTTCTTTTATGGCTATTTCCCAGTACCTGTTAAGTATCCTATATTTTACTTATCAAAGTACTATACTAATCCTTCTAGTATAAGTAACTATATAATGTTTTCTTGTAAGATATTATCTAGTAGCTTGGGTACTAGAGGCCTAAGCTTAAAGGGATTATTAGCAGTAAATAAATAGTCTATATTTACAACTCTTTTCATTTAAGATACCAAGTAAACTTCTAAACAGTCTACTCCTATAGACTCAAGTTATAAATAGAGGCTATTACTTAGCTTAAGGTATTTAGGCAACAGTATATATCTTATTTAGATAAATAAGTTGTAGCTCTCTATAAACAAAGCAGCGGTTGATATATAGGTAGATGCTTTCTAGATCCAACTCCTCAACAAGTATCCGCCACGTAACCACAATACCTCTAGCGGCAGGAGATACTTACCCTAGATAACAATAAAATCGCTTTTATAAAAGATAAGCGCTACGTATAAGTAGAGGAAGCTAAGCATATGTCGGCGGAGTCCTGCATGCCTGTATTCCGTCTAAATAGCAGTATGAATAGCACTATTCCCAAGCAACTAATAAAGTACTCCACTAAGACATAATTGGTCTTTATACTGCTCCTTTTTACTATCTCTATAGCTTAGGGCCTTAGAAAGTAAAAATCCAAGGATAAGGATTACAGATAAGACTCTCTGACCTTTATTTAAACCACTAGGGGAAGGGGGGCTGAGCTTGTATACAAGACAATACTCGAGGAGTATTAAAGTTATGCTGGCTTTTAATCCACTAAGGTATACTCTAAATAGCTCTCTGTTTAGGATTAGATTTGGAATCGAAGAATTGGTATGGAATCGCCTTGACACGCTTTTGGTAGTAGCGGAGACCGAGATGTGTCTATAAAAGGCTGCGATGTTTCCTAATATCTTTCTGCCTGCACAAGTCTTCGGTTCTATCTATTTTTATTTATTTTTATCCATTATATTTGGTTATAGACTAAATAGTACAATGCCTCCTATAGTTGGCCTTTATAAAATCTCCAGTTATAATTCACAAGAGTTATACTTTTTAAATAGACTACCTAATCTTAACTGCCTTGCCAGTTAGTATAGGTACTTATTATAAGTCAGTCTTGGAATATAAAACAGGACTACCCTAGACAGACTCTAATACTAGTATAGCCTTTATAGGTATAAGCCTAAAATATTCTCTATTATCCAAAACAGAAGCCAAAGCAATAGCTATAATAGCTATAATCAACAACAATCAATTCCAAGCGCTTATAAGCGAATATAAGCGGATTATTAACAGAGATATTAAAGTATCTTAACCTGCCAGCCCTTGCTGCCTAAGTGTGGAAGACTGTGCTTTAAGAGCGATATAGGCTATATCTAAGAGGCTAGCTAAACCTTTTATAGTAGCTTACACTTATCTAGAGCTAGCTAAATCACTGTCTACTACTACTCGACGACTCTGGTAACTCCTCTCCAAAGCATAGTCCGCGACGACAGACAAATCTACCAAGGGGTCACGCTATTACAAGGTCGGTAATAGATATGGCAAGGGCCGTGTATAGAAGAAAAGCATTTCGGTGAAAAGTCTTGATGTATATAAGTTCTTATGCCTGGCTGGTGTTTGGTAAGTAGGACACAGTAAAGTAGAATATAAAGTTGTGTAGGCTCTGACTTGGCTGGCTGTGGAGGATCTATAGGGCAAGGATGCTATTAGGGAGGCTCAAGAACTTGTTGTATATATTTTCGGGGCTGGTATATCTGATACTTGATTAGATTTGAGTAGAGCACTTGTATTATATTATTCCATTCCAGTATCCAATAATCCTATTTGCAAACTAGTATCTTATGATTCTAAGATGCTTATTTGTTGTCTATTATATATTATCTTCTACATTGCTGCTATTATTATCGCTACTGTCTATTATTAATATTAGTGTTAATATATATGCCTTTTAAAAGTATCCTGTACTTTTTATATCGGGGACATTCGCCGCAGTTACTAACAATATCTACCCGGTCCTCGTGGAAACCTAACTTTACTAGGTTATTATAAGTAGAAGCAAACCTGTATTTGCTGTTAGGGTCTATAGAATTTAAGTTGAAACGACTAGATCGTACACCAAATTCAGTAAGCTAAGCGCTATATATTTCTTCCTTGCCATATAGAAGAATATAACCCTTATAATAGGCCGGGGGTGGGTTGGTAGGGTTGTTGTTATTATATTCAAGCAAAACAGACTCAGGGATCAGATCTTTATAGTCTATATTCTGGTTTTCCGGCGAGTATACAAGTTGTTTTTGCCTTTTCACTACTATATCAGTATCTATCGCTAAGTCTACTTGCCTCTTCTTTTAAGCCAATATATTGCCTTGTTTAGATATTAGTAAAGACACTCTTTTAATATCTACAAGTGATACCTCTGCTTGAGTGACTGTGAAATATATTTAGAATATTCTTCTGCTATAACTGTTGTCTATTAATACTGGTTTATCTTACTAAAATCGCTTTCTAACTCTGCTTTAGAGTCGGAGATTATGGTGGTCTGTTAAGTATCTTGATTCAAGATATCTCTGACTTCGCTGCTATTAATATTGCTACTATCGTTATTACTACTACTAGCATCGCCAGTATTGTTCTTAATAGTATCGCTATCGCTATTATTAGCGGTATTATTATTAGTATTATTCTTATTAGTATAGCTATCGTTGGCGTTGTTCTTAATAGTATTGCTATTACTGTTGCTATTACTATCAGTCTTATTGTCGGTAATATAGTTGCTTTCTTCCCTAATAAAAGAGTAAAGTACAAACTTGACCCCAAGCTGATTTTTTTCCATAATAAATCTCTGAAAGTTATGAAGTTATGATCAAGTCTATATGGGAGTGATGTAATTTATACTTGGTGCCTCTTGGTAAAGGGATATATTCTAACAGGGTAAAGGCAGTATAGTCTAGTAACTATGTTTCTTGTATTAAGTGGAAATAATATCTATACTAATAAGATCTAGTTGTATTATTGTATATTAGTGAAGATTATATAAATAAGAAAGTATATAATTTCTTAAGTCTTTTTTACTTTTTTATAAAGATAATATATATAAGTATATATATTTCTTTGTATTTTAGTATTCTTTATTTTACTTAGTTGTGCTATTCTAAACTCCTGAACTATTGAGTTATTAATACCCTGATAGCCCTACCATGCCTCTGGCCAATACCGCGAGACTTCTTGGTATAGCTTATCATTTTTGGTCTGTAAAGATCTTTATTGTGTTTTATTTTATTCTCCTTGAACCCTAGTTTCAGCAGAGTATTATAAGTCTACCAAGTAAGCAAAGAATTATAAGAAACATTATAAGATTTAAATAATTTGTTTTTATATATAATATAGCAGATTATCTAATAGGTCTTAAAGAGCTTGGCTTCTAGGCCTTTATCGAAGTTGAGTTTAGACTTTATTGTATGCAAGGAGTACTACTCTTTTAGCTAATCTCTTTACCTATACTTGCAACTTTTTCTACCTTGAGCCTGGGAGATGCTATACAGATATAAAGTAGATATGACTTTGTATACTGTAAAGTATATTGATCTTTGTAAATCCCTGTATATATTCATAGAAGCCTGCAAGGAGGCATAAGCTAGCTATAGCCCTATATATGCGCTAAGCAGTCTGTTCTAGCAGATACTAGTAACAAGGCTAAGCAGCTGCGATTCACTACTCTTATTAGCATAGGTATATTATATAATATTATATAGTATAATATACTGCTGGTAGAGAAACTATTGCCAAAAACCTTCTATTAATTGTATATCTTCTAGCAAACTTACAAGAAGTGTGATAAGAAGTTGAGAAGTCTAAGTTTTCTTTTCTTAGACTATATAGAAGATTTTCTAGCCTTTAAATAAAGTAAACATACGCGTTTGAAAGTATATATCTAATATTTCAGTATTTATCTATCCCTATGCACTTTGGAGGCTGGATACTTAGGTTTCAAAGAAGTATACTAGGTTGCTTCCAAGAATGCTTACAAGGTAGTCGTGAGAAGGGATCAGGAAGATATCACGAGGAGGACACTTATAGCTGAAAGGATAATTCCTACCAAAGTTAGATATAAATATAGCCCTTTGGATTGGTTGTAATGGATACTAGAAGATTAGCAGACAGGCCCAAATAACTATATAGTACTTATCTTAAATAAGAGTTGTAGATTTAGGCTTAATTAATCTAGAAATTTGTTAGTAAGCACTAATAAAAACCAGTAAAATATACTTTATGACTTTAATTAGTTTCAAATTCAGCAATTTGACTGGTATTGTTGGAGATAAATAAAAGTATAGCTAATATTGCAGGGTACTAAGAGCAAGGAGAACTAGCTCTTTAAGTTATTCCTCAGCACTAAGAGATGCTGGGTATATCTATATCTAGTATACCAACAGCTCTATTAAACGTTCTAATTTCTCCTTAATAGTATAGCCTGCAGTGCCAACTTCTTGGTAAAAAAAGAGTAATAGATCGCGGAATATCTAAGTATCTTTGCTCTTTCTTAGAGCAGTAAGATGTTGAATCAAGTTTTTAGGAGTGATGATAGGGAAAATGAATAGAAGATTCTTGGTAAAAAACATGACATTTTGTTTTTCGATGTCAGTAAGACTTGTCTATTCCAGAATTTCGAAAACCTGTTTAATTTGCAGTACTTCCAAGGAGAATTACATTTTAAAGAACTTACTAACCAGAGTAGCTATATTAAGATTCTAAAGATAGATAGTATAGTATTTGAGAGGGGAGCTATGATGATTTTATAGGGCCTTATGATCTTACTTGGGGATAATACCTAACCAGCCTACTAATAGATCTTTCAACTAAGGTAGATCTTGGTTATTACTACTTCTATCCAATATCTTTATTAATAATAAGATTCCTAGACTTGTTTATAATACTAGATAGATATTATCAACTACTATAATATTATTAAATTGATCTTTCGTTAATACTAGCTACCACGGAATCAACGGCTCTGAATCAAATACCTCAGGTATAGATAATCTATAATTCGATCTATATACTACCTAATCATATCTTAATTGTAAAGTAATACAATACCAATCAAGTCTCCTATAAATTATAATATTACTTTGAAATTCTTCTAATAACAAAACTTAACAATTAAGAGAGAAGCAAATGCGTTCGTGCTCGTTAAATCCATAGAGCGTCAGAGGGTATGCCTATACCGTGAAGTCATTGAAAGAACCTTCTGGGAAATAGTAGGTTTTGAGAATTTGCATAATACACCGCCAATTAAAATCTTTCTCCGCCATGTCATCATACTCTATTATATAATAAATTACGATTTCGTTTATATTAGTTACACCTTAAAGTCACAACAATATCTTAATAAGAGCAATATAATTCGGTGGTATATAGATAGTAATATTTAATTTCTTCTTAATGGAATATTCAAGTAGCTGCTGGTAAAAAGGATATGATAGAATATTAACATTATTTTCTTATATATAATTCGCATACTTTCTAATATAAGTATCTTATATAGTATATAGTATATAATATTACCTATATATAAAGAAAGAAGACAAGCTACTTGCTACAACTGCAAGTTTACCATATTTAACTATAGAAAAGATATTGTACAAAGATACTTGGAAATACTATTCCACTAGGGAGAAGAGGGAAATACTGGGAATTAACTTTGATTTATATAGCCACAGATATAATTGATATAAGATACTATATCCCATTTCTTTTCTATGACGTCTGTTTGTCCGACTACTAATGAGCCCCAGTGCAAAACTTGCGTCAATAAAGTTACTTTTGGACCTAAGAGGTCCAACCACTAATTTCCAGCATAATACTCAACATTTAAGTCAATTTGAGCAATAGCCTATAGTAGTAAGCACTTCTCGTAATAACGATTTATATTATTAATTATAAGCATTGAGGCCTTTCTCGACAGTCTTATAAACGCCATAACGATCTTTTAGAAGCTATTATTTATCTTTCAGCAGTTTCTCCGTATTAGATTCATCTAAGCTTAACAGAAGTTAAGCTAGCTTCGCGCTGTTTCGGATCTTTCGCGGTAGGTTAGCTTGATTGTGCTAAGATTTGTTGTGATGTACCTACCTTGTGCCCGTTTTCCGCTACACCGAATGTTAGCGATATAATATTTCTGTCTTTGAACATTAACCCCCAAATTTTCTTCTTGTTTCCGAGCTCCACGTAATATTCGAAATCAATCCTTATAATAAAGCGGCTGCTTTGCATATGATCTAGTCTTGTAGCTGTAAAGACAATGAACGCTTTACCTTCTTCAAGGATCGTTTCTATATATTCATGATTTCCAGTATAGGGAAGAATACAATCGACTTCTTCAATAAGAAGAATACCCTTCCAGCACCATAGATTCTCAAATATAATATTAAGAGAGCTGTCTATAACTCTTGGTAAAATATATAGCGGCTTCTTATAGTGCTCTGCAACATTTCTTATTAAGGAGCTTTTGCCCATACCTAAACCGCCACTTGAATTTATTTTAGAGTCTTTACTCGAAAAAGGACAAAGGATCAGCTTACTAGATAAGTACATTCACGCCGCCATTGGATAAATTTTCCACGTAGGAGCCAAAAAGCATGGATACCTCACTGGCAAGTGATAAATTCTCGGCGCGCTTGATAGGAGAAAGGTGTGACACGTCTAACTGACCTATAGATAGATTTAGCCTCAAATAGCCCTAAAAATAAAAGAACGACTTACCGCAGTGGCCCCCATCTAAGCAAACTGCCTTGATAAACAGGTTATATATAAGATAATTATCTTTGGTTGGTTTTGGAACTAGTTTAGTAATCTTCCGAATGGAGAGATAAGGGTACTGGCGGTAAACAGCCAGCGAATCGATCATAACAGGGCCTCTATAATACTATATAGTATAGTCTTTTAGAGCTTTAAGCTTACAAAACGGCTTATTATATCTGCAGTATTAGAGTTGTTCTACTTTATAGAGAAGCTTTCCACGCTCTATTAGGCTTTCTTATAGTTGTAGATATTATAGATATTCCAATAGAACTACAGAGAAAGACTTAATTAAGCGTATACCAAGGAAGGAGTTAAAGCGGTCTATTAAGGTATAGTAACCAATACTATCATCTCCAATACTAATTGCTATTAATATGATCTGTATATATTCCATTGTCTAATAATAATGTTTAATTAAATAATAGGTCTAGACGGCTCCTAAGCTTTGATTAGAAGGCAATATATCTATTCTAAATAAAACTTTACTGCCTAGACTAAATAAATATAGAAGCAAGTTATAAGCAATTTTATCCTTGAAAATAGACTACTCCTTTCGCTTGTTAATTTGGTCTACCTCTTTGGCAGTTTTAGAAAGCAGAGCTTTAATATTAGACTTGTATAGCTTCGCCTTCTCGGTTTCTACAAACTCTTCAAACTGGCGATAGTGCTGTAGAAACACGTTTCTTCGGACCTATAAACATTCAGAATTATATACTTAATACCAGACAATAAAATATACACTTATAGTTCCTTTTTTATACAAGGCAATAACATTAATATAGGAATAGATGGTAATAGAAATATTAAACTCAAAATCTATAAACTTAGTATCTTCTCCTGTTCTACTATCTGCATTACTGGTCAATTTCTCAGTTATTCTTTTTTGTTTTTAAGCTAGACTATATATTTAATTCAAAGCGAGATGTTTTGGCTGATTATATTGATACCTTCGGGGATAGTAGTATAAGAAATATACTTTCTAGTATTGCCATTCTAACTAAGAGCATCTCAGTATTAAGCAATAATCGTGTCGACTGTTTCTATATCTGTTTCTAGTTACCTTTAGCTTTATAGTACTTTCCTAGCTGGATAGAGGTATAATAATGGCTTTGTACTAAGTTGATTTTTAAGTGCTTAAGGAATAGGAAGTGTTTTAGAGCAGTTATAAGAGATAGGGCTCTATTTATATACAATACAGATCAACTAAGACTAGCTCTCAGCAAGTCAACCTTATCTCACCTAAAAGATCGCACAGACAGCAGACAACGACTTTAAGTGATTATAATAGGACTAGCAGATCCACTTGGTTTTTCAGGCAATATTATACTAATATTTCTCTTAGTACTACTACTTCTTAGACAAGACAACCCAATAGACTTAGCCTAATCTTCTATATATCTTAAAATTATAAAATTAGGAGTCCAAGTCTATAACCATTATCTCCAGCCTACCTCCATAATCTTATATAACCAAACCAGCGACATAGAAAAGACTAGTATTATCTAGCGGCAGGACTCTGTTCTTTCACTTGTGCATTCGCTTAATATGCTCCTTAAGGTTCCGTTGGCATTTAAACCCAATCCTAGCTCTGCCACAATTCTCTTCAGGGCACAAGAAATGCTATATCTCTTGGTCGTGTATGCCATATATCTCCCTTTCGTGTTGTGTGAGATATATGCGCTGGGAAAATCATTTGCCTGCGCATGACTTGACGCTGTATACGTAAGGCTTCAAGTTCAAGTTCTTGTCTCTTACCATTGCAGCACCGTTTTCACCCCGCTTATAAATAGTAGTAGAGATATTGTCGCCGGCGTTATTCGTCTATAGTTCGCTATTCAACATCTTGCTTAGCATTAAAGCCAAATAAAGCAAGGCAAGGTATGTAGCTTAAGAGACTTACATTTGCAAATTCTGCTCAAGACCAATGCTATCCTGCTCGTGCGTCATAACGTTGGGAGTAGCACAGTAATTTTCATTATTGAATATATAGTCCCACCCAAGGCTAGGCCAATTTGCTATGCTTTGGGGTTTATTAGCAAACGTTCCATCGAAGTAATGGAGGGATGGGACAGATGCTCTGGTACTATAGCTATTGTCTTTGCTATTATGGAAGATAATATCACTTGTATATGAACGGTTCTCTATAGCTTGAAGGGTTTCAAGACAATCTTCAACCTTATCCAAGCGTTCTTGAAGACAAACTTCAATCTCATCCAAGCAATATTCAAGCCAATTAATATTATCGATTTTATCTGCTAACCGCTGTCCTATAAGGAAAAGTAAGCATGAGGTATTGGGATTATCTGCACAACATAACATACTGTATTTTTATTGGGCAATATAGTGTCGAATTTTTCTGTTCTCTGTGTTGTTGACCGTATAATTCATATACACCGAGGGTACCGTAGTATTAAGATTTGCCATCAGGTCAAGATATTTATATCTGGTCCAACAGTAACTAAAGAGCAATTTATTATAATCCTACTTGCATGGTCTTATATAGTTCTTGCTATTTGACGTCGAATTATCATCCTTATAGTATTGCCTAATATCAGACTCTTATAGGATTGCCCATTTAAACTAAACTTGGGCTGGCTATTAGACATTATACTCTCTTTTTCTTTTTAGTAGAAAACATAGACCAACAAGATATTGTTTGAAATTATATAGTAAACTACAATTTATATAAGAGAAAATTAATATTATATTATTTTATGCTTTATTATATTATCCAACAAGCCCTGCCCCGTAACCTAAGAGCTAAATAGAATGGTCCGCAACGTGAACGCCAATTAGAGAGAGCACTAACTTGTACTATTATCTTCAAGTAAATGACTTAAAATATAAGGCAAATAAGCAGTGTAAATATATCTATATACTATACTTATTCTCTATATCCTAAAAGAGTGATATTATTAATATTGCCTAATTGGCCTATTCCTTATCACAAACCAGACCATCTTTAATGGATTTCGGTGAAATTCCATAAGAAAATATGCCTGGTAAATTAAGAATAGATTATACTAAAGAAAAGTCCCTTTACTTGAACCAATCTAGACAGCACCAAAATGGTTTTATATAATAAAGGAACGGTACCAGATCCAAATATAGCTTTAGACCTTTAGGGTAGCCTAGTAACTTTATCTTGTTGGCAATCCAGCCTGTTATATTTTCTGGGGTATTATCTGGGGTATAGAATATAATGTCTACTATATATCGGCCAGTATGTCTAGTTATTAGTTATCTAGCGGTCCAAAGAGCTTGGCAATTAGATAAAAGTGTAAGCATCTTAGGAATAATAAGTAAGATAGATAGATGCTTTTTATTAAAGGTCCACCTTATACAAAGCCAATAATACCACTATATATGCTTATTATCTAATAGACATTTACTATATTAAAATGCTTTGTTAGTAGATATCGTCCCAATGGTAATAGTTTTTAAATGTTTCAGAAGTAAGGATAGAATAGGGCAGAACCATTTAGATAGTCAAGACAGTACCTCTGTCAAAAAGAAAGTACAGACAGATTTCTCTATAGATAAAGAAGTTGGTAAAGTATATCAAATTACACAAGCTAAGAGAGACAAGCTTTTATACCAAAATGAATATATTTGTATAAGCATAGATATAGGCTGACCTTCACAACTTAAGACCTGCTAGACATAATGCAAACCAAATCATTACCCGCCAAATCTGCCTAAAGTAATAGTAGTCAACTATCTCTGGATATGACTTCTAACTCGCGCATACCAAGATCCATCTGAGTTTAGTAAGAATATAAAGCGCAGGGCAACGGGTTGAGACAATATGTAGATAGAAAGCTTTATATGCCTAGTAAAGAGACTCTAAGAAGCTCTAATATAGCCTTCTATAAACCCTTACTAATATAGAATATCCACTGCCAATTACTATAGTTGTAGAGTATATAATAGAAATCTCATTGCCTACTTCTAAATTAGCAGATAAAATAGTACAATAAAGTCTTACCTACTAGAAATATCCGTGTTCAGTAGTCTACGCTGTCTTTGAATAAAAGTTTCTATCTCCAATAATGTATTAATAAACCTTTCTTTAGAGGTTTTAGGCATTGTATACTCTATACTTCTTGGCGTATAATTTGATTATAATAACCTTTAGGTCGATATTTAGAGAGAGGCTAAGTGGAGTGAGGCGAGCCGCTTATTATACTAGTGAGCCCTTTTGTGATCTTTTCAAGGCTATTTGCTATAGAAGAGAGTTAGAGAGAGAATAAATGGAATCCACATTATAAGGGCAGCTAATAGCTTGTTTTTATTCAAGAGACTACATAGATTAAGTATTTATATAACCCTACTTGCTGTTAATATATAACTTCAGTATATTCCTTGGATATCTTACTTTCAGTGCTTTATCCTATTAGCCTAAATTGCAGAAGAAGCAGGCAAAGACTAAACGTACCTTGGTCATGTAAAATAGCAGTGGACACCGTAAAGTGCTCTCTAGTACTTACAATATTTAAAAACTAATTCAGTTCTGTATATAATACAATTAGTTTATATATCTAAATAAAGCCTTTTTATCTTATAGCTTGCCATGGTAGTGGCAATTAAAATAGCAGCCAAGGATCTAGACAGAGGTAGGGATATTGTCCTTTTACATGGTATCAGGATTACGACTAGCTTTTAGTCGCCTCGCGAAATTTCTAGTAACTTCTATGCAATAAACACACTATTCCAATTTATACACCGCAGTTATGCTCTTATTATAGTTCCCTGACCTTCTGCATAGTAACACTAAAACATTATATCCTTCCTACGCCCAGCACAAGCAAATTCCCAGTAACCACAGATTTTTCCAATCTATAACTTCCTATAGCCTTGACTTTCCCTGTAGACAGTATTATTAATAGTATAGAAGGAAGATAGTAGTAAATATTCCAGTTAATATATACTAAAACTTATTCTTATTTATAAAAAGAGATCTAATTATCAAAGAACGACCGTTATATCAAGTTAGCTTAGCTGGAATAGCTTTCCGCCTCTAATCGGTATAGTCTGTCTATTTCCTCTCGTGACTGTAATTCGTGTACTGGCTAATTAGCTAACTTCTGGCTTCTGCTCCTTGCGGATTTGCCAGCGCACTTGCTATACCACCTTTCCAGCATATCTCTAAATAGAGCTGCTATTGCAATTAATAGCACTCTATTATACCCCGAATATTATCCCATAGAGTATAGCAAAGAAGAAGACCAGACAAGCAGCGCGATAGCAGCCAGCGAGATACCAAAATACCACCCAATAGTATTCCAATTCTCAGCTCATTTAGTCTCAGAAAGATATAAAACCAGTAATATACTTATATATGTTATTATTAGCAGCGCCTACAAGATATTAGAAATGTCTTTAATATGAATGTAAAACCCTGCAGGACAAAGTCCAAGTTGCAGGCCAAGACAAAATCCGGTAACCAGCCTTGTAGTATAGTGGTTTTCTCCTATCCTCCAAAGTAATCTTGTCTAGTATATTCAGTAGCTGCATTATATATTATATAAAAGAAACCTACCTTGGCAGCTAGAAGATAGAATTCGGTTAAGCCTTGCTATACTATAAGAGGGATCCTGTCCAGTACTCCATTACTACAATATATACCAAACCAAATATAGAAGGCTAGGATTACCAAGAGGCAGCCTAATACAAAGGCTATAGTCTAGATACCCTTGCGGCATTCCGCCACGCTATTCGTAATATCAATTAGAAAACAAAAGAGGGCAAACATAGACACCACAACTATTTCAACTATCCTGCCAACAGAGGCTTGCGGCGACATTTTTATAGCGGTGAATGATAATTGCTATAAACATAATAAGTTATAGCTTTATATATTATATATAAGACAGGCTGTAGTCTTAAGAGCATAGTTGACAAGCAAAGTACCCACCCAGGGTAGGCCATTTTCAAAAACAGCCTACCCTGGGTAGGTCGTTGCTTGTCCTTGTAAAGGATAGTATAGAGAGACAACCACAGGTCTCACTGGGGAGATAAAGTATCATTAGGCCATGTAACGAGTGATTGGATACTGAGCAGGCATATATATATGCAAGTGATTTCTTGGTATTATCCAGAGGAATGGGAACTTGCTCTTCTACAACTCTCAGTCCTACTACTCCATTATATCCTCTGGTAGCTTCTTCTCCCTGACTTTTGGCAAGTATTGTAAATATGTCCTGCAAGTCCTCCGCAAGCACGGCAAATATTATAACGCCTCAAGTGTCATAGTAGCATATTGCCAAAACTCTCCAGTACACAAGCAAGCTATGAATTAGGCCATTACTAACAAGAATAATGCGGACCTGGGCGAAGCAAAGTAGTATTAAGATAAGCAGTCAGTTCTCTCTTTATCCTTATCCTTTCCTTTAAAGTAATAAGCACTGACTAGTGGGAGACCTGAGCAACGTAGCACTATCCAAAGCCCTAAGAACTACGCAGACAAGTTTTATAAAGCCAAGGCTTTATTATCTATTACACTATCTAAGTTATAATAGAGGCTTATCCATACCTCTAATATTCAGCCCAATATCATTAAAACCTTTAAGGCAAAGAAGAAGCGTAAACAGGAGCTTCAAGACTTGCTTAATATAATTACTACACTCGAAGAACATAACCTAGAAAGGCATACAATAATCATACTCCAAGCCAGCAAAATCCTTAGAAAAATATTCAAGGGCCTCGAAGTACTATAGAAACAGAGGCTAGATATACTTCCAACTATTTACCAATTAATTAACGGAAAAGTTGCAGAAAGATACAATATAAAACTTACCTTTAATACTACCAAAAAGTCAGACAAAAAAAGCAAGAAAGGCAAATAGATATCATTCCATGCAAGTACTGCACGCGCAGTAAAGCATGCAGCAAGCCTTCAGGCAAACCTTAAGGCAACCCCTCAGACAAGTACTCAGTCTCTAGAAAAGTTAGACAAAAGACAAAAAGCCAACTAAAAGAGATATAAGAAGCTCCCAATTCTTATACTTTTAATCGTAGATTGACTTATCTCTAAGTTTGGAGGTCAAGCGCTTCTTGTCTGTCTTGCATTCTAAAGTAGATAGTTTGGGTATACTCTACATTTACTACTAATACAATATAGTCAAGTATTTTATCTTTAAAGAGACTATATAGCTAATCGCAGATATCAAAATTCCTATTCTAGAGTATTATATTATATATTAGCTAGAAACTTTTGACTTCTCAACAATCAACAATAATCTGGATATAGAGTATCTACTTTCCCTAGTTAGCTAGGGTCTAAAGAAAACATGGGTTTAGCTCCCTAAATATCATTGCACCATTCCACTAACCGTTCAGCAGCGTCCACAGAGTATGCGAATTACTTGTCTTACCCAATTTTCAGCAGATAAAAATGCTTGACATTAGCGTCGAGATAAATAAACTTGAGAGTAACTGGAAGATCATAGTTAATAACCCGCGGTTTACCTCTAATATTGAGTGGAGGCTGCAAAGGCAGGCAGAGCTAGAGTACAACGCTGCGTGAGCAGTGAAAATCTCTTTATACAATCTATACAACTACTACCTGTAACCCTCTAAGCTTCAGGGTTTATATTGCCTTGCTAATATAATATTATGCAGAGAAAACACTTATTATATAATAGCCTTGAGCTAGGCCGGTAATAGCAGCTATAGCACCAACATCGCAGAGTCGATGGCAGGCATCCAACAACTTGGACAGCTATAGGATCCTCAAGGCTATGCTTTTCCTTTTCATAGCCATCTCCAATTTGGCTCTCCTAGGGTATCACAAGATACAAGCAGTCAGCTTCTACAAGGTTATTTGCCTAAACAAGACAGCACCAAGACCCAATTAAGAAGCTATCTAGCCAACAATCCACCTACCCCGCTATCCGCCCTAGTAGCCTAGACTTGCAACCATACGCCTACCATATACTTCCCAAGCACCCAGATATAAATTCCAATACTTTGTTTATCAGACCCTTCTGCTTTCTTACCTGAACGTTTGTTTATCGTGGCTGACAATGACGTCAGCTTGGTAGCCTGGAGATCGACTAGCCTATCTACCTTGTAGCTCTATAGACCTGTAGTGTGCGGACTAGCGTTGGATAGTAGGTAATATTCCTACTTGTTGAAATATCCAATAACAGTATCTCGCTTAAATGTACAAGCTACTTGCGAGAATTATAAGAACTTTAATATCTCCTCCTTAAAGTATTGAAAAACAGCTCTAGACTATGATATGTAGGATTCTTAATGGAGTGGTGGTTGTCATTACGACCCAATTAGAGACGTTAGTATACCTATACAGCCCCCCATTATATAGGATATAGAGTTGGCTACGTATACTCCTAGTAATATAGAGGAAGCATATATAGTGTCTAGGGATAATAATATTAATACTTACTTTGATCTACTCAACAACGTTGATTATAATAATCCAACTTGGAATATATAGTTTAGAGTAGCGGAGTTCAGCTAATATATTTATTACTCTAGCAAGCTACCTACTCTATCATCTTCCTATCTAGTATTACTATTATAATATCTATCCTATTATAGTAGATATCTTCTATAGATAGAACTCTATCTAATAGGATTCTAATACTAAAGACTCTATTTAGAATAAAGACTGTCCTTGGATTCCAAGGATAGAAGATTTTTAGCATACCCTTTTACTTCTTAATAGCAATCCTATTTTTGGTCACAATACCCTCTTCCCTTCCACTATCTCCTTTACCTATCTTCTCCTCTCCATCAGCTTCGACAAAAACCAGGATTCGTTTCCCTGGCGGCATTTTTGGAAACGCGTGCCGTTCCAGAGTGATCCTTTTCGCCGAGATACGAATTCCTTCACCTTTCTCTAGGCCAATTGGCAGCTTTATTAGTTAGCTTGTTTTCTAGAATAGCCGTTTTCATACATACAACCCCGTATTTTAATATCATATTATCCACGAGCTTGGATATAGCCTTCTCTGCTTGTATCTCTTCCTGCCTTAGATAAGGGGCATTATGTAGCAGTTCTATAGGCCAGACTAAACCTATTTCCTTAACAGAGGACTTTTCTGGCGTCTTTTTGACACTAATTAAATCCATAAGTATTTAGCAGTTAGCTTAGTACTTTTGATGTTTAGGCAGGGTTGTATAGGCTTTTTATGTCACCTTGACGGCTAAAAGTGGGTCTTCGGCAGGCAGTTCCAAATACTTGGTATTCAATCTATAGTAGTATATAAACATTGGATAGCTATATTATACAAGATAATAATAACTAGCCAGGATATCTCCTAGTCTACTAATCCTATATTCCATCAATCTCCAAATCCACATAGTGATCGCTCTCGGTATCTTCCTCATATATAGTATCCGCCGTACCTACACTCACACCGCCATCCACAGATAAGGTAGTATCACCAGATCATACAGAGCATTGCCTTATAAGTAATATCAACATTAGATCAATATTCCCACTCTCTAGCATATAATAGAGCCTAGTCAAATAGGAGAAGGCAGATATATCTATACAAGTTAATTAGTCAAGTAACAACAAATAACCAGAACATAGAGAAGTAACAAGTGAAAAGGGAATGATCTTTTATACTTACTTGGTGGGTATAGGATCCTTTTACAGCCTATAGAAATCCCTAAAGGGCGCTGTAAGCTAGTAGTAGCTTGATTAGAGCTACTAGTGGGAAATCTGGCCATTTACACGCCAGAGTTGGCATCTCCAATGGCTTCGGAAGTAGCTCCCGAAGGACTTAACGGCTGTACTGTCGTGTCTGTGCTGCTATTGGAGCTGGCTAATGGAGTACTGGTGAAGGGGGAGTCTGCCTGCTGCGAGTCTGATCCACTACTTGCTTTATCAGTAGCTATCCACTAGGAGAATTCAGTGCTTATATTAAGTTAGTGGCTAACTCTGGCTGTTGTTGGTGCCTTGTTTCATCACGACCGCGTTCTGGGTATGTTATACTATCAGCGGTACTACTTATAGCATACAATTGCCTTTTTGTCTGTTAATAAAAGCCAATATCAACGCTGAAATGTTTTGCTTATATATTGTCCTTATACCTCTTAGCCATATTAACTATAGCTTGGGTGTTGGCTTAGGCAAAGACACTAATAAAGATTAGAGACAACTACACGCAAATAGGATATTACTCATATTTCATTCAAATCAAATTGGCAATTTCAAGACCTTTAAATAGATATTAGACCCGGTATCTCGTCTTCTTTCCTCCCCTACTTGTCTCACAGAGTAGCTTAATTACATGGGCCGCTTGCTGGGCTATATATGCATATAGGGTAGCGCACCTACAGCTACTATCACATTTCTTGTGCCAATAAATAAACCATTCAAACTATTGGCTATTAGATCTATAGATTTATCGTATTCAATGTCGCAAACACTCTAATTGCCCTCCTTCACAATAAAACTTAGGCACTTTCCAAGTCGTATTAAAAAGGTTGAGAATCTAGTACTAGTTAATGTTGCTATGGCGAAGCTGACCAAAATTCTATGGGAGTCCAGGGTGTTAGAAACAAAATGCAATCCATTGCCTAATCAGGGTGCTGGAAACAAAATATAATCCATTGCCTAATCAGGGTACTGGAAACACAATACAATCCATTACCTAATCAGGGTATTGAAAACACAATACAATCCATTACCTAATCAGGGTATTGAAAACACAATACAATCCATTACCTAATCGGGGTATTGAAAACACAATGTAATCCATTGCCTATTTAAGGTTCTAGAAGTAATATGCATTACCTGGATAATTCATTCAGTCAGTTTAGCAGAGAAAATATTATATGTTCTTTGAAGGAAACAAATGCAGCTACTTGTGTCAGCAGTGCCCAGTACTATATCATTACAATTCCATTACTCAGCAGCGGATGTGATCGGCTATGTGCGGCTTGAATTGGCATTAGTATTACATTCCCTTACAAAACACCAGGTAGATAAGGTAGATATCTAAGGCTTAAAAATGTTAATTAAGAAGCCTTTATAGGTCTATGAAAGACAAGCTATCTGGGTTCTTCCCTATACCTAGCCTTTTTTTTTTCTAGAACGTGATGTAATATTGGCTTTCTTAGTACCTTGTTTTGCTATTAGTAAGTATATTGGGAAGTGAGCGGCAAATGTGGCCTTACCAATGGTTTTGATGGTGTCGATATAACCGAAGAAATTAGTATCTTATTACTTTGATGCGCTTGAACCACTGTAGTTTGTGTAGCTAGATGAGCTGACCTGGCCGGTATTATTGCATTCAACATAAGATGGCATTTTGACGGTTGTGTACGAGGGTGAACCATGGCAAAGGTATCAATATCTTCAATCAGCTAATCTTGCCTGACTTTATACCTGTCATGTGTGGCAAAGCCCCATATATAGAATCTCCGAACCCCGCTTGTAACTAAAGCTTTTCCTCTATATTCATAATAGAGCTCTTGCTATGACATAGTTTATTTTTAAACCAACTATGTTTGACAACATGGCAAGGGTATGTCAAATATATAAGAAGCATTGCAAGTCAGAAAAGACGTTACGACTATACATTATAGAATATCAGGTTAGCGCTGAGGCTTCTAAACTCTTTATCACTGATATCTGGTAGCTGAAGGAACAATGCTTGCTTGGGAGTTTACTGGAAATTCAAGTACATTTGCCCCTTAACGAAAAAAGTTTAATAGCAAATAGCCCAAAATTATATAAGAGAGCAGTATATCAAAAATGCCAGACTTGCTTTGCGGCCTTTGGTTCAAGTGCGGTGCTCTGCTACTATATAGGCAAATACCGAGCAAGTACCCAAATTATGATTTGGTGTTATATACTGACGTGTTATAGCTCGAACAATAATGGCTTGTTGTGAGATTATCTGAGGTTTAAGTATATTAAACTGCACAATCACATCGTTGCACTTACTACAACTCTATACTAGTTGTTGAGGGCGGTGATGTGTTTGGCAGTGTCTTTAGTAGTAATGATGATAATAATGATATTGACTGCTATGGGGAGGTATATGATTGTATTAAAAGCAGATATAATGAATTATATAATATAGCTAAAATAAAAATACACAAGGTACAAGGTTGCCTATATCCTAAGTGTGTCAAGAATCAAAGAACTTTCGCCACTTGTGGTCAACTGCTGAAGCATTTCCAAGTTCATAAGTTATTCTATACTGTTAATTTGATTTTAAGGGTAAACTTATTAAAGATAATAGATATTTCTTGTCTCTAGCTTTATATGTTTTGCCAAGATATATTAGCTAGAGTCTTAATAGCTTATAGATATGATTGCGATGATAGATATAATAGTGAGAAGAACCAAGTATATGGAATAACCAATATAAAGGAATTATTTAGACTAGACCGGCGCGAACAACTTGCAAATCAATCAGAAATACTTTTGGATAAGATGCTTAGTGATACCCCAGCAAGGTAGAGCAAAAAGAGGAAGGCTGAAGTGATGCACCAGCATGGCAAGGATAAAGCGCGCAGAGTATATTGGAGCTATAATATTACGATAACCGTTACTATTCCAAATAACAGCCTAACTAATTAGATTCTGCCTTATAGTGATGCTATTATAGTTGATAACCAGTTATATCTATTATAGTTACCTTGATTAAATTAGTATATACCTAGTGTAGAATACTAGGTATAACAGATACTTGGTGTATATACTCCAATTTTCGAAGATAGGACAATCCCACTGCTCTATCCACTTGATTCAAGGACAAAAGCCATACCATTACAGCTGCAACCCGAATCTATACCTATATTTAATATGTAAAAGCAGTATTTGGCTCCTTCAAGCTCGAATATACTGCCTCCAGCAATAGGCTCCGACTCAATGCAAATATTAAAGAGCAGAACTTTATATTTTTATCCCTTTACTAACCTATACCTAGATATAGTTTTTAGAGGAAGTCTATCTAAGTATACTTCCATCTTTAAGGACAGAACCATCCCACCTCTCTACTTGGCCCCAATACACTTTACTATAGTATCTAATAATATACTATTATAAAAGTAGGTATAGAGTTTGGTAGCAAATAATTTGACGGTATGTCATCTAAATTTCGCATTTATCGCCATTATTGGCGTTTGAATTCCTTCTACCGTTAACCATAGTGACTTATCTAGCTTTATTGGCAGCTACCTTCTACGGAGCTCTATCTTCCCAATTGCAAAAGTAATAGCCATACCTTCCAAAACCTCTATAAACACTCCAGTATCACGAATATAGCTATTAAAGGTATGAGATAGGAAATTGATGGCTGTATAATATTTACTTACCATCCCCCATTCTCAAATACCTCTTCAACATACTTTAGTCCAACTTCTTCCAGCTTAGAACAATTAGCCTGCTACAAGCCTATATCACCTCGACGAACTGGTAACTTCACCTAATACAAAGCCTTCCATATTGCTATCTTGGATTGCTTGGCCAGTAAATACACAAGCACCGATTTGACAGAGAGGCCTAGGCTGTCTTACCAAAAGGAATAAGCACCTAGAACAGGCCCTAACATTCAATAAAGTCCAAAGACAAAAGATTCACATCACAAATAAGACTTCAGTATCACTAGAATATTCTAATCAATCAATATATAAGTATCTACCCTATATACATATTATTACCTCACCGACCAAATTATCAACTACATTCTCTTTAAAAAATGCAAAACCAGCTACTGATTGTAAAGGTATACAAGCATCTTTCATGGCTGAAACTCTCTGCCCTATATCAGCATTGTGGATAAAAACAAATCCTTCCACAGGTATCGAGAACTAAGCGTTGCCGGTTTATAAGTCAAGAGACACCATCAGAGCGTAAATAATAGAAGATAGTTGGCATACAGTGTCTATAGATAGTTAGTTTATTGCTAGCGGGGTAGGCAACCTTATCCTATTTATATTAGAGTGCCTTTTAGAAGAAAGATTTGCCAAGCCACTCAGGCTTCGTCTATACAATCCCTTCTAAGAAGGGTTAACAGCAATATATTTTATGCTATTGCTTTTATTAATAAGTTTACAAGTATTAGCCATTATACTGCTATTGGATCACAAAGCTTCCCGGTATTATTGTTATTGTATTTGTTTTATAATTTGCCAGGATAATCTATTAGATATAAGCTACTGTAAAACCTTAGGGTATTAGCAATACTATTAGTTTAAAGCCACTCTGCAGTTACCCAGTATCTGGATATTACCACCCGCTTTTCAATATTTACCAGACCCTACAACATATAATCTCATAGCTAGGCCTATTTACTAGACTTTGAATATATAATATATTTGCTGAAGTTAATAGTTAAAGGCAAAGCATAGGCAGGTACTTTGCATACTATAAAGTCGACGTTATTACCTGAAAATGGGAATCTACGCCTAAGAAAACCAGTTAGGGAAATAAAAAGAGATATAGGTTTACTTCCCAGCACCTCATAAACTATTTTTTATTTTATTTAAATTTGCAAAATGTCAGTCTCGTTGTTCACCACGCTATAACTTATAGAGATTACTATTAACGCGATTGCAATCCTAGTTGCAATAGTAGGGTAATCTTGGCTTAGAAATAGTTGCAAACTACTAAATAATATATCTGCTTAATCAAGTATAAAAATTATATGCTTATGTATAGCTGTCTAAATACTTTCGCTGATTTAATTTATAGCGACAGGTATTGAGAGATGCTTTGGGTGGACTCGAACTTTAGCGGATAGGCTACAAGGTTTGGCTAACGGTGGAATATCTCTCGAGTGCAGCATTTTCGGCTATAAATAGTAACACTTTATTTATCATATTGTATAGATTAGGATAATGCAATAGATAGTACAATTACGCTTGTCAAACTGCCAGTGAACTTATTGCTCTCTAAATAATATCTATATAATAAAACCATCTCATTTAATACCAATGTAGCTTGAAGAACGCTGTATTTGCTATTATCATGTCTTCCTGTTGACTTGGTCTTTTCGATGTATCTATATCTTTCCCTATATCGTTTGTCTCTGGTATTTAAGTATACTTATTTAGTACTAGTTGACTTAGTATACGCCGAGGTGGTTGCATAAACAACGATCTTTCAAAGTCAATAATCATAACGCGATTAGTCCTGGGGTCAAATAGCATATTGCCTTCACGCATGTTATTGTGAACAACCCCTTCTCGATATACCAAGCAAAGCGAATACAGGGCCTTATTTGCAAGTTTCTCTCCTAAGCCACCTGCCAAGTTATAGTAGTCTAGCTTATAACCTGCCTATGACATAAATAATATATATATAATATAAACGCAATAGTTATAGTAGTATATCTTGTTTATATAGCAAAGGTCAACACTACCAAGGAAGACAGATATACTAATTCCTTATATCGCTCTAAGCCATCTATACACCGCAGCCTCGTGCTTAAGGTCTTTAATAAAGGCTTATACAGTACCTTTACAGACGAAAGTATATCCGTACGCAATAAGCGTGACGCGAAACAGTACACCCCGTAAGCCACTTTCACCGAGAGGTATTACTCCGTTGTCAAGGGAGTCTTTTAGCTGCTCCCGAACAAGTTGAAGCCACTTGCTATAGCTTACACAATAGCAATTGATTGATTGTATAGTAGAATAACCTATATCTTTTATATATAGGCTTATATTAGGACAAGACCTGTCAAGCTTCGTGCCTCTGACAAGCCCCAATAGGTATCTTTATATATAGTATTATACAGTTGTTATATTGCTCCGTAATATAGACCCCCCCAGCTCTGGCACTTGGATCCTCTGGCTTCGTCTCAGACTCCGTATTCGGTTGCCAGTTCTCTGTTTAGTAGGACTTGGCATATCTAATAGGCATCGTTCTACCTTATTATCTAATAAATCTAGGCTATCTCCTCTAGTAGGCCAAATAGGCTTATCTCCGCAGCTGATCAGCCGACGTTGGAAACGAAATCGGTAAGGTAATCGGTCAAAGTCTATATATATTGTCGGCTTATAATAAGGTAATTCGCCCAGCGCGGTTCGGTCGCTCACTAGTATAGAGCATAGTATACTCTCAAAATCTTCTATCTATGTCCTCAGGCCAAGAATTGCAACATGTTACTCTTCTTAGCTATACTCCCACTACTACCCAGGCTACCCTAGCACCATAAGAGTAAAAGCTAAGTACTGGCCAATAGCTATACAAGAGCAGAAGTGCTTCTAATAGATAAAGACCTCTAGTCCAGGCTTGGCCAAATAATAATAGAGTATGCTTAGATTACTCCAATCAACTTTAAGAAACACGATTATTTCACTAGTCGTCAAAAGCCTATGTTTGAGACTATCTTCTATTATATAGTGGTATGTTTATAAAATAGCAGTGGCTATCAATCTTTCTATATAATATTAGAAACGCCTATCTAAATTGGCTAAGGTTGGTATTGTTTTCCAGTTGACAATATCCTTGTAGATGTCTATTAGCTGCAGTCCAACCCTAAGATGAGATACTGTCAATTTGTATAGCGCCTTGTATTCGCAAATGTAGGCTATGCTATGCCTCGCTGATATGCTATTGTTGGACCGGTAAATATATATCTGGTCGGGTCGAAGTTGGTTCGAAAGTCGCCTATGATCCGGTGTTCGTGGAGGAGACGAGTTTTCCCTCTCAACAACCTTATTGGCTACGTTGCTTATGGCGCTAGGATGATTCTCGAAAACTATACCATTGCCAATATCATATACAGTTCTAATATACTTAACCTCTTTAAGCTGATATAAAATCGACTTGACTGGGTTCTCTATGCTATTGTGAAGAAAATACTTAAGACCCTTTTTGTTGGCGATTGGTTGCGAGGATATCCTATTACCAAGGCCAGACAAAAAGCTACGGGACTCAAAGAGCTACGCTTCTCTTGGAAATGCATTGTAAAGCAGGCCATAAACTTTTCTCTACTAGTCTATAAAATTAGACCATGGTCTAAGGCTTATTAGATAAAGCTTGTTCTTTGGGTTGGTTATAAAACCTTTGAATATAAGAGATCTGTCCCTCTTAATTATCAATTTAGAAAACACTAAGCTATAGCAAGTAGCAATATACTTGTCCAATGTTATTGTATGTGTTTATTCTTTGGATGCTTTAGTATATTGCTGTTCTTTTTCGGCTCGTTACTATTCTTTTTCAGCTTATTGCTATTCTTTTTTGGCTCGTTGCTGTTCTCTCTTAGCTCGTTGCTGCTCTCTGTCGGCGCGTTGACGCTCCGCTACGCGTTGTTTTTCAGACTTCTGAGCGTATAGCTCCGCCTCTTGCAAAAGCTTTTCAAGCTCTTCTATATAACTATAGCTGGATATAGTTTTATAATAAATCTAGATAATACTATCTAAGAGACTATAGTAATAAGCCATTGGCTAACTAGCAGGCTTATTCAAGTAATGGAGCCTATTGCTATAGTGATAATATATAGCGACAAGAGTAGGGCATATATTAGACTAATACTTATTGGTATAGATATTTATTATGTATACAACTAATTATAGCTTGCTGTTATACTAAATAAATAGAAAAAATCAATAATTATAACTATTAGACCTGTTAATTTCCTTAGTAAAGATAATATCAAAATCCGGTTATCTCAGTGGTTATTCCTATAATATAAGACAAGAAAGAGCATTTAACGATGATGATGAGTTATGTAATGCTGATAAGTCTAATATACCAAGTTAAAGATAAAGAAAGTAAAATAATTATCTGTAAGAGTAGAACTATTGTGGCAATACTATACGCAGCTATGTCTACAAGGCCTTACCTTGTAGGCAATCATTGTCCAAGCTGAACAATGCTAACACCCATTTTCGCCAGCGTCTGCGAAGTCAGTTAATGACTGATATAAGTTTTTTTGTAGGGTTAGTAGGGTTAGTAGGGTTAGGGTTAGGGTTAGGGTTAGGGTTAGGGTTAGGGTTAGGGTTAGGGTTAGGGTTAGG